>OX451741.1:1215068905-1217801931 GCA_948472305.1 Vicia faba | reverse complement strand
TCGTAATATTATTTTTTTAAAATAAAATCTGATTCTCCATGTAAACATTACAAACTAAATATTTTATTGCTATAAACAATTAGTGACGTGATAATCACATTGCAAGTCACACTATTTTCTAAATGAGAGCCTTTTTCTCATAAGGTTTGTCTCTGAATATTTCATTTGTATAAAAATATTATCTTAATTTGTTTGTCCATTTAAAGTACTAATGTAACATTCATTAATTTTTCTACTTTTATATATATATATATATATATATATATATATATATATATATATATATATATATATATATATATATATATATATATATATATATATATATATATATATATATATATATATATTATATATATATATATATATATATAATATATATATATATATATATATATATATATATATATATATATATATATATATATATATATATATATATATATATATATATATATATATATATATATATATATATATATATATATATATATATATATATATATAATGTTTGTCTCTGAATGTTTCATTTGTATAAAAATATTATCTTAATTTGTTTGTCCATTTAAAGTACTAATGTAACATTCATTAATTTTTTCTACTTATATATATTTGTCTGTTTTTTGGTTGTTAATTTTTATACATTAAAATATATAAATATTATTACTATAGATTGAATCATGAGTTAATAGTTTATATCCCTTTAATTCAAGTATATCACATATAAGTTGAATTATTCCATTAATTTAGTTTATATCCATTTAATATACATAATTCTTAAATGAAACACAATTTATTATAATAATCAACATAATTATTCGTCATGTGTAAAACTCAAAGGACTGACTAAAAATACTCAAAATGAGATGAATGAAGTATATGCAAAATGCACCAATATAGCTTTTATATATATAATTTTGTTTTTTTTGTTGTTAATTTTTTTACATTAAAATATATTAATATTATTACTATAGATTGAATCATGAGTTAATAGTTTCTATCCCTTTAATTCAAGTATATCACATATAAGTTGAATTATTCCATTAATTTAGTTTATATCCATTTAATTGACATAATTCTTAAATGAAACACAATTTATTATAATAATCAACATAATTATTCGTCATGTGTAAAACTCAAAGGACTGACTAAAAATACTCAAAATGAGATGAATGAAGTATATGCAAAATGCACCAATATAGCTTTTATATATATAATTTTGTTTTTTTGTTGTTAATTTTTTTACATTAAAATATATTAATATTATTACTATAGATTGAATCATGAGTTAATAGTTTATATCCCTTTAATTCAAGTATATCACATATAAGTTGAATTATTCCATTAATTTAGTTTATATCCATTTAAACAAAATTTATTATAATAATCAACATAATTATTCATCATGTGTAAAACTCAAACAAAATGCACCAATATAGCTCTAGCTAGGGGTAAAAAGAATTGAACCTATACCTAAACGAATACTAGGTTCCTTTCTCTCTCCAATTTGATTTTTGGTGCACTGAAATTCTAGGGCTGCTTCTCATTTATTACCATATTTATATGCCTCTTTGCTCCTTCACATTATTTAGTTCCCCGTCTCCTTCACTCAATTTTGGGATGTATAAAGTTTGAATGGAGTCTTTAAAGTTTCAATTTTCAAATTCAAAAATACAAGTCCTTTAAAAAAAAATGTACCTTCAATAATTAGATAAGTATTTTATTTTTAAAAACACATTTTTTTTCTTCTTTCAATAGAAAAGGATGGTAAGTAGTACGAGTATAGTACTAGTACTAACCAACAAAAGAATTGATTTGGTGTATATCTATTTTGGATCCCTATAATTGCTAAAATAAATTACATGTAATTTACTAATTAATGACATATCTCTAGTTATTCAGTCTAGTTCAAAAAACTATATGCAATAAATGTATCATCATTGAACATAGAACACAGTTCCCCTTTAATTTGATTCAACCTCTTTCTTTGTGGCTCAACAATTAAGGTAATTTATTTATGTATAACAAGACAATTCCAAAGTCACAATTAATTTTGACATCACCCGCATGTGTCATATGCATTCTTGAGTTAATGCCATTCAATAATTCATTTCAATTAGTACTAACAAATCAACGCATATTTAGTGATTGTAAAATTTCAATTAATTAGAAATTAGCTCACCACCAAATAATTTAAGTTCTTATCGTGTTCTTGAAGCTAACTATAATAATCTTTGAAAAAGGAAGGTGATGTTATATTATCTGGAAATAGAAAATTTTCTCAATCAAAGAACATTATCCAACGTACGATAAAATTTAAAAACCATACACATGTCTCATATAATATCATGCATTGATGCACCTTGAATGTTGATGTCATTTAGTTAAAAACAAAAACCTTTCTACCCAATAAATTCAAGCAAGATGTAAGAAATTTGTATACACTTTAATTAATAGCCTATGGAAAGGAAGATTTGGATTTAACAAAAGGATTTAAAGTCTTCTAGGGTGTGCCCAGATGTTAATAAATCAATCTTAATTGGTCATCGTGATTAAAGACAGATTAATGATTGCATAATCTACTTTGAAATGTGTATTATTAGATCCAAATTATTAGTAAGTTATTGGTGTAATAATTAATACAATTAAGATTAGAAATGATGGTGTCGCCAAGTTATTCAAGGTTTTGGATAGACTTTAATTTTTCTACTCCGACATTATAATATATACTCCATCCGTCCCATTCAAGATTTTTAAAATTTTTTAAAATTAAATTGTTGTATTAATTTTAATAACAAAAACGTTTTACTTATGAGAGTTATTTGAATTAAGATACAATAAATAATATTTGTATAAAAATTTTTAAGAAATGCTTTCTTAGTAAAATTTCATATAAAGAAGAGAAAATAGTAAATTGTAAGGGGTATGATGAAACAATAAAGAAGGAGATATATAATAGTGATATAATTTGAGTTAACTTTTTTATATTTACTTATACTTTTGAATGGGAGAGTAATATGTATGTCAGGTAGGCAAGACAAATTGATCCTTATTAGCTTGATCTTTAACTAAATTTGGATATTCTACTTGTCTTTCACAAAGATTTCGTGAATGATTAAAAAGAGGTTGGTGGAATTTTTTAGGCTTTGTTTGCGAGTTTGAAGGGGGAAATTTTGAAAAGTAAAAACGATTAGGTGAAAAGAATAGAAAAGTTTTAGTTGAGAGAATTTTAGAGGGTTTGTTTTTCTTCGTAACACTAAAAATTCCATAATTTGGAGAAACTCAATTTGTATTGAAAGAGGGTTTTTGGAAGGTTTTGAAAGGTTTGCATAAATTTTCCAAATATCTTTTATGGTGTTATGTTATTCAAAAAATTAAAAATACAATAATAATAAACGCTATTTTATGGTTCTATACAAAATCATTTTTCAAAAAATATCAAATATTTTTTCTATATATTTTTTAAAATTCGTTTTCAGAAGCCTTATATTCCCTTGCCCTCCAAACTCACAAGCAAAGCCTTAAAGAGTTTCCTTTGAGACAGAGATAAGGGAACACCCAAAACCTCTTGGATTAAGTGTTTTGAAGTCTCTTAACTTTAAATCTAAAGGCTGACTAAATATTTGAGATATTTTCACGATTAGTTTGACATTGATTACAAAATGATTGTGGAGATTACTATAAGGTAATGATCTTTTGTGTGATATCATATATGCGAGACACGTGTCTCGAGATGTCTTATTCTATGTCGAGGGAAGGTTTAAAGGGTTTAGATCAACTTTAGCTTAGTGGATGAGACACTCCCTTCTATGCATAAATCATGATGTTACTTTCGACTAGTTTGTAGACAGTTTGTCTATGAAATGGATAACAAACTTCTCATTTATGTTTGGAATAACCATTGAAAAATGCACATCCTCTTGAGAGATAGGTTTCTAAGAATTTTCTGAAACCCGATTTAGTGTGACTTGACTATTGGAGTTGTCATACCCTAATTTTTACCTCTAAAATCCCATATCATTTGCCTCTTTGCATATTATCAAGATCACAAACTTGATTGCCTCATACCCTCTCTCTTTAGGCTTGCCTTTGTGGAGATCATCAAACACCTTTTTGTGTATATTTTGCTTTATATTTATATATCTTTATGCTTTACTAACCTTTAACCAAAATCCAAAAATATGATTTGTTTCTCTCATTTGTTTTACAAGGTAGGGACTTTGAATCAAGAACATCAAGGTAGGGACTTTGGACAAATGACACTTCTTGACATCCTCTACAACTTATCTCTACAAGTCAAGAGTCAATTATGCTTGGAAGATCATCAAAAATTTGAATACATTAGAGGTCATCTTGTGGACTTAGTGAAATTTGACCTATAATTCAAGTGTGATATTCCTAGCTTCCAAAGATCACATTTTCAAGTCGAAGTTCAAAATATCACAACTCTCTCATTATTCAACTTTTTTGGGTGGTTCTTTTTGCCAAATATCATATTTGATGCCCTCTACAAGTTTGTTTCAAGGATCAAAGGCCAATTATACTTGGAAGGCCATGAAAAAATTGAAGACATTATAGGTCATTTTGGACTCAGAATTATTTTGGACCTCTAATTATAGGTCATGGTGCTGACTTTACAAGCTCATAATTTTTTGCTCAGATGTCCAAATCAAAGCATTTATTTCATATTATACTCTTTGTGATGATGTGATCATTTACAAAAGGAATGAGGATCAAAGGTCAAATGTACACTATTTCACATGGTTTTGAAAATGGCCAAATGCAACTGAAAATTGCTCATGAACCAGTTTTGAAATTAACTCAATTCTCAATTTTAATCCAAAGTGTGCACGTGAAATACACATGATGATGCTATGTGATTATTTATGATAAAAAACGACTTGAAATGGAAAGGTTTTAGCTACATTTTGGTTAGCTTTGGATTCAAGTTTTGTCACACTTTTCTCACTCATAATTTCACACTATTGCTAAAATATTTCACACGTATTTCATCCATTCACCTCAACTATAAATAGAGAAACCATTTGCTCTTAATTCACATCTTTGATAGCCTCTCAAAACCTTGCTCCAACTCAAAAATTTTCTCCAAAAACTGTGAGATCATGTTTTCATTCCAAGCCTTTTCAGAGTTATTTCTTGATTCCTCTAGCTTCCTTGCCATCACCTGAAGCCATTCCAACTTTCTTTACTTCTCATCACACTTGGACAAGGTATCTAGAGACACGCTTTGCACTCAAATAAGTTATCGTGATGTTGTTTGATGTTCACTGATGCTCATCCTTACCTCAGTTTTCATTTATCTTTCATTTTCACCATTTAATTTTGATTTTAGTTTTTGAAATTATCATGTGTTTCCGCAAAATTCTCTTCACACAGTTTGAATAAATGAAAATGGAGTCCATGGTTGTATTTGCATTGATGAAACAGTCACAATGGTGTTAGTTTTGTCATTATTGTTATTGTTTGTTGTGTTGCCTGGTGTTTTCTGTTTTTCAAGGTGCTAGGTGATCTCTATATAGTAAGATAAGTCTTATACACGGACTTGAGAAATTTTATGATTAGGAGAGTGGTATAGCCATGTTGTATTACATGGAGTTAATCCTTAATAAGCTTACTCAATATCCCCCGCTCAGTGGATTCCCCTTTGAGGGTGATAATGTTAAACAAGCCAATTATGAAGACATTATTGCTTTCGAGCTGGGAGCCTGAGAAGCTCAGGACCTTAGAACCCATTTACCCCTCTTGGCCTTTTTAGGATGTAGTACAGTGGCTATCCAGAAGTAAAATCTGGTTTAGTTGATACACGATACTACACTTAAACGAGGTTCTCTTGATAATGTTATTGGTGGACGAGTCAGTAGTCTTAAGCGATAATATCCGAAAGAGGATTGTAGACTCTGGGAACTTTTGTAGAACCTAGTTCTTGTTCAGATGGTTGAAAATTTAGAACACACCTTGTGGGATGGTTACACTTGGCTCCATGTTTGTAACGTCGAACCTTTGAACCTAATTTGTTTGTGATCTTGTTTGTTATTGTTGAAGAATCACGCATTCATGCATTCCTAAACATCTTTTTCACAAATTTTTTAAGGAACTTAGATATTCTCTTTGCAAACATTGCAGGTTTGTGATTATTTATTTTAGAAGGAGAAACACTTAGAAGTTTATTTTCATAAACCCTGATCTAAAAGAATTAAGAAAGCTTTGATGTTTGGTGACTAGTCCTATGGATTTCAAGGATCGCTATTAAAGACTTTTGTCTATTTTTTTCACCAAGATGTAAGATGGAATTCTCAACATAGATACAGTTTTATGATCCTCTCTATAAATGTTTCACTTTCCGTGATTACTAGTTTGCTCCTACCTTGGAGGAGTATGCTCACTATGGGTGTGCTTGTCTCTGATCATATTCCTTTTAGTGGTTTGGAGGAGATTCCCAAAGCACATGTTATTGCATGAGCTTTTTATCTAAGGAAAGGGGGAGATGGAAGCTAACCTTACTACCAAGGGTGGTCTTCTTAGATTGACTTCTAAGTTCTTGACAGGGATAGGTTTTACTCTTGCTAAAGAAGGGATAATGTTTGCTTTTGAGGCTATTCTTGCCTTGACAATTTATTTGATGTTAATGCCATTTGTATCTTCCTGATTGGAAATCTAGTTCCTACTTTTCTTGGAAATACTTATCATTCTATTCATCTTAGGACCTTGAAGAATGGAGGAATGATTATTTGTTGTGCAACTTTACTGTACAAGTGGTTTATTTCGCACTTGTCGCAGTCTACTTCCTTTTGGGATCCCAAAAGTGGTTACAAGTGGTCATAAAGGATTATGTCCCTTACTCATTTTGATGTAGTTTGGTACAACAAAGTTCACGATGTAGTGAAGATTATTGATAGCTACGAAGAGTTATCTAATGTGCCTCTTCTTGGTACAAAAGGAGCCATCAACTAAAATCCGATTCTAGCTCGTCGTCAACTTAGATATGCCTTGAAGGAAAAACCAAACAACATCTTGTTGGGAGGTTCACTACTATGAAAAAGGCCTTTAACAACAGTTGGAAATGATATATAATCACACAGGTCCAAGAATTATAATGTAGCGTGTGGTTGCATATTATTTATGAATATATCTCATTCGTATCATACAAGAATCAACAATACACTATTTGTGAATTGATATCAAAACTTGTATTACATCAAATTATACGTAAGTAGGAATATCAAAGAAGGGAAAAGATATACGAAAAGATAATTAGATATAATCATTCAACAGCTCCACGAATTAAATAACCAATACTGAGAAAAATTGACATGTGTGAAATATTTTGGCTTTTAGACTTTCAAGGATCAGGGATGAGGAAGAATAAGAAGAAATAATATAAAATATGAATTACTCTTTGAACTAAAACACAAAAAGAACTTCATCCAAAGAAATCAGAGAAGAAGAACAACCAAAATGATTACTTCTGTTGAAGCTTCCAACAATGCTGAGAGAGCTTCCAACAATGCTGAAGATGTTCTGCCTCCTCAGGGTCAAGAACTGTTGAGACCCAGAAGAGCTCTCAAAAAGAGGAGAGCAAGAAGAAGAAGAAGAATGGTGATTATTAAGGACTGTTGGTCAGAGGATTTAGATATGATTGTTAAGGACTTTTGTAATGAAAGTTTATGTAATTAAATTTTAATCTTTCTGCTTAACTCTAGGGCTTTCTCATTCTCTTAAGGTTATCAGCTTAAATTACCAGCTTAAACTAGCAGCTACAAAATCTATCAACTAATATACACACATCTTCGAAAAGCTAAAATAACAAACAAATAACTACTTGAACGATAATTGTAATTGAAAATTCAACAATTTACGATGAACTTACTCATAAAAAACCATATGATAGTTGCATTCATGTCAAGTTCAGCGCATCCGCAGTTTCAACATCAACAATGCAATTCAAACCCTACTTCAACTACTACATTTCATAAAAAAGTAAACATTAAACATAAGGAGATAAAAAAAACTTAAAATCTTCAAATTTTCATAAAATCTCTCTGATTTCAGTTTGTTCTTCAAATTCTTGTTCTTCTTCTTTGAATCTTCATACATAAACTTCAAATAGCCCATAGCTTCCATAACTTATAACTATGACTTCATAACTCTGACTTCATTTCCACCTTTTTCTTCCATGTCTTAATCCCATATGAACAAATTACACATCTCATCACTCCACCAAAATGGACATCTCCAAAAAATCCATCCTTTATTTTGTCCCTTATTGCATTGCTACGAAACCATACGACCATCACAACCACAGAAATTTCAAGATCAAGATTTTATAGAAGAAGAAGACATAGAAACACCTTTGGATGAGTTTCTCTTCAAATACGACATTGAAACAAAACTAAACAAAAACAACGTAGATGATATTTTACGTACCATAAAGGAGAATATTGTGTCGGTGTTGTTGTTTTCCTTCCCGATGATGAAAATGGTGTTGGTGTTAGGGTTGTCTCATCTTGTTTCTTTTTTTAGTGAAAAAATAGATATTGAGTGGTTAATATATATAAATTTATCATCACTCTTATTACTGTGAACCATAATGATATATTTTTTTCATAATGAAATTTCATAAAGAAGCGCCAGTGTGTGACAACAGTTTTATAAAACAACTGCAGTGATATCCCTTTTATTTTTTATTTAAATATAAATAAAAATGAAAACGCTTGCATTAGCGTAAAAGGAATAAACTATTTGAGGGAGATGAGGTTCGAACCCATGAAAGCTTGATGGTATCACCATGGTGTTCTCATCAACCATTATTATACCCTTAAAATTTTTAATAAAAAAATAAAGAAAATGTTAGCGCATGAGTTTAGAAGTGTCACCACGGTGTTTAGAAGAACAGTGGTGACTTTAGCGTTGTTGTATGCATGTTTTATAGTAGTGGTTTCTTTTTCAATGAGAGTGATGATGACAAATATTTGAAGGTAAGAATCATACATGCTTGGCATAATATTCATAGAAATGGAAGAATTAAATTGGGGAAGAAAGATTGTGTGGCTTTGGAGCCTTATATCTAAAGGGTACAAGCAAGCGCCATCAAAATAAAAATGCCTGGTCCTCATTAAGAACATTTTGTCCCAAAAGTACAAGAACCTTCTCTTGCTCAATTGGATTGTAAGGAAGAACTTTAACATGCTTTTAGCTCGAATGAAACAAGAAAGGGATGCTTGGAAGAACAAATTTCATGTCTCAAATATGGAATAAATGGAGTTGCAAAAGCATTTAAATCAGAAGGATGAAGAATAGAATGCCAGAAAGAAGAGAAGAGTGCAACAAGATTTATTTTCCTCTAGCATTTCCATCCCAAAGTGTCATGGAGTATTCTAACATTCCTCCCACTCCAAGTGCCTGGAAGGGTATTATAGATAAGCTGGTGATAGAGAAAGCTCAGATGAAGAGTTCTTATGAGGACGAGATCAAGAAGCTCAAGACGATGTTACTACTTGGTGTTGGATCTTCTTCAGATGTGATTCCTAGGATCTAGTTTTCTTATCTTTTTGTTTTGGATTATTGAAATTATGTACTTCAATTGTAATCCTTTTAATTATATAATAAAATTATATTTTTGGTTATTTCAAGTGAGTTATTTATAATGTTTTCAATTGTTTATAACTTCTTTAAATTCCTTGAAAATAAAAATAAAATAAATCATTTGCATTGCATATCATGCATCATTCTGCACTTGGTCTTGCTTTCTCGAGGTTTTATAGAGTCTCATTCCTTTGTCTTCACCTTCATAGAAGACAAGCTGTCACACAAATACAATACTCGAGCTAACTACAAGAAGAAAATATGGAGAATTTTGAACAAGAGAACCGAGAACTCTGTGAACGGGTTACTACTTTAAGGACTGGTATGAACATTTGACTGCTCTAGTTTAAGCTTTGGTTTCTGCTCAACATCAGGCTCCTCAGACTCAAGTTTAATCTTAGCTACAAGTTACAATGATTTCTGATATTTCTATAACTCTGGTATCAGATGCTCATGCCAACACTGCTTAGAATCTAATGCCTTCTAGTTACCCTTGGGGCATGCCTTTAAATTTTATGCATGAGAATTAGCGTCCAACAATAGAAGTCCCACCTCCTGTCCATCCTGTTATGGTTAGTGCTTCCCCTTTGGTTCATAATTTTCCATACATTGAAGAGCCCGTGTTTCATGCTGCTCCTAGTGAGAGAATTGGTGTGTATGAAAGAATATATGAGTTTCATGATCAGTTCCAGGAAATTCAGAAAGATATGAGAGCTCTAAGAGGGAAAGAGTTATTTGGGAAGAATGCCTATGATTTGTGTCTGGTTCCCAATGTGAAGGTTCCCACTAAGTTTAAGGTACTAGAGTTTGAGAAGTACAAGGGTAACTCTTGTCCTCAAAGTCACTTGGTGATGTATGTAAGGAAGATGTCTACTCACACCGATGATCAGCGTCTGCTGATTCAATACTTTCAAGACAGTCTTAATGGTGTAACATTGAAGTGGTATATGGGTCTTGATAGTACTCAGATTCACACTTTCAATGATCTTGATGAAACTTTTTTACTCTAGTACAAGTATAACATTGACATGGCTCCATGCCGTGATCAACTCTGAGATATGTTCATGAGAGAGAGAGAGAGAGATTCTTTCAAGGAATATGCTCAAAGATGACGTGAGGTTGCCGTCTGAAATTATGGCACACACAATATCAGATGTCAATATTGATGTCTTAATAATACACAATGTCACAAAAGATGTTACGAAATTTGATGAAAGCAAATAAACTTGCTAAAAACAGAAAGATTATGCAGGAAGATAAAGTACAGAAACATAAAGAACACATAGAATTGTTAACCCAGTTCGGTGCAAATCACCTAATCTGGGGGCTACCAAGTCAGGAAGGAAATCAACTATTAGAAGTATTAGTTAGACTCTAAACTACCTCCTTTACAACCTCTCACTTAATCCTTACCCAGGGAAACTTCTACCTAGGCACCTCCTAGATATGAGAAATTTCCATCTCACTTCTAATCACCACAGTGATATCAAATAATCTCAGTCTCAGGGAATGTCTCAAGAAACCAAAAAGGAAGAACACACTTCCAATTTACAAATACTTAGTTTGCTTAAAATCTTCACTAAGAACAATACTCAACTCTTGATTAAAAGATTCGAGGAAAACAATAACTTGATAAACAAGTAACAATCAGTCAACTCAAATGCATCAAAGATACACGAGGACATACAAATAACCACATGGAGAACATAAGGAACTATCAACCCCTAAACCCTTAGTTTTCAAAAGGTTTTACAATAAAAACTATGCTTAAAAAACAAGGTCTTAAACGACTCCTTACATAGACTTCTGCAGTTGGGCTTGGACTCAATCAGACATAATATTCAGCTCTAAATCCCTGCATAATATTCTCCATAAAAAAACAACAAAAACAAATCTTTCAAATATTTCCTAAAAATTCTCAAAGATCCTTTTTATAAAATAAATCAAATTTGCAATTATTCCTAACAATCCTTGATTTCCTGCACCACTTATGAGTACTATAAACCTCTAGAATCTCATATTTTTCAATCAAATCTTCAAGGATAAATATCCAGTTGTGTTGATATAATGTTTTGTTGCAAGATGTTAAAACATCTGATAGAGAGGAATAAAACAATAAACACAAGTTATCTGAAACCATGTAAACTTTGTAAACATAATACAACTCAAAAGCTTGTACAATCAGACAGGTCCAGTATTCCCCCCGTCACACACAATCAGTTCTCTCCCTCAACAGAAAACCCCACATCATAAAACATGCATCGGAATAGTAGAAGCAGCAGCAGCTTCAGCACACCAATAACGAGAAATCATGCTCCCCCTAAATAGTTGCATGAGTAACCACAAATAACTACTCTCACACAAGTAGTAGCACACAATCCTATTAAAATGCATAACCAACATGTCAAGACATGTGATGTAACATCAGGACACAACACTTTACTCCTTCTTTTTAGCCAAAATATTGACCCAAAAAATTGAGTAAAAGTACACATGGAAACACAGAATATAAAAGCCAATCAGGAGCACCAAATGGAAACAAACAGATGGAAACACAGATTTTTGGCCAACTTCAGGTGATCTTCTACTTCTTGCCTCTATAAAATAGCCTATACCCCTATCAAAGAGCCTCTCACATTCCTTGGTGTTGTAGCTAGCCCCACTGTCTTGCAAAACACCTTCCTTCCTTTCCTTCTTAATAGCAATTTGTCCAGGCATGCCATGCCTCAGAGCATAGAGAAAAGATGCAACATTAGTTGCATTCCTCCATTTCCGTAATTTCTATAACTCCTCAATAGTACAAGATCTAATCATACTATTTTTTATACCAGTAAGTTATTCCTTGTTGTCCATATACTCCAGAGTAACAACCTTCCCTTTAATAAGATTCTTGATCAATCTTTTACAACTTCCAAAGTCCTTGCTCCAGTCATGCTGAATGAGATGTCTGAAAGAATTCATATCTTCAAAATGAAATGTCATGACAGTTCTCTTGACATCATGTTTCTTCAACACAAGTTCAAAGACACTTTCTCTTGTTTCCCTACCTTCATCTTCAGCAGTATACCAAGAAGCACCTTCATGCTTATTATTGACCTAGAAACCCAAGCTATTCCTCAAAGCAAAACATTCATTAGTATATGATATCTTCATACTTAGTTCAATGATGTCTCCTTTGTTAGAGTGAGTTGTAGTCAGTTCCTTGGATTATTCTAACTATCCTTCAGTAGACAAGTTTATGCTAGATTTAGAATTCACTGATTCGGTGTTTGTGAATTCACAAATTTCCTCACTCATAATTTTAACAAGTTTCATACAGGATGTGCCAACATTGTCTCTGACATCCACCTTTTCTTTAGTAACTGGATCATCAAATATCACTTAGATAACTTCCATTTCTATACTCGTTCTAGAGTTAAATACTTTGTAAGCTCTTCTATTTGCAGACTACCCCATAAATATTCCTTCATCACCCAAGTGATCCTTCTTGTCCACTTGATATTTGTCAGTAAAGATCTGACATTTACTTCTAAAGTTATGAAAGTATTTAACTTTAGGTTTTCTTCCTTTCCAAACCTTATAGTGAGAAGCAGTGGTAACTTCTCTTAAAGTAACCTTGTTATGAATATAGCAAGCAGTATTCATAGCTTCAACCTAAAACTCAAGTGGCAATTACTTAACACTAAGCATGATTCTAGATGATTCTTGTATCGCTCTAGGATTCTTCTCAATTATTCAATCTCCACGAGTTTTCTAGGAATAAGAGAACTCATGCTGTATTCCTTCAGAATCACAAAATTCAGAGAATTATGCATTCTTAAACTCCTTGTCACTGTCACATCTGACTTAGACAATCCCACTCATTTCTCTTCTTGAATGTTTTGACACAAATTTTTGAAAACTTCAAATGTATATGGTTTTTCTCTAATGAAGTTCATCCAAGTATATCCATCGAAGTCATCTACAACCACTAAGACATACCTTTTTCCTCATAGGCTATCTATGTGTAATTGCCGCATTATATCCATATGAAGAAATTCCAAAATTTTGGAAGTTGTCTTATGTTACAACATTGAGTGTGACATTATGATTTTATTTTAATTTTCACACTCATCACACACTTTTCGTTCTTTAATCTTGAGCTCTGGAAAATATCTTATGGCTCCCTTAAATATGATTTCCTTCATTCTTTTGAAATGAAGATGTCCAAGCATCTGGTTCCATAGCTTCACTTCATCCTCACTGGTTGTTGAACACATGGAATATTAAGCCATTATTTGAGACAACTGTTGTTTATGGGAATCTCAAAGTAGACTGAGGTTGGTTTGAAGATTTATCACATTTGCCAGGATGTTGTAACATGAGTTTTAACATGTTGATCTTTTTCTTCTTCTCAGAAGGAAAGAGCTTCTCACCAGTTACTCTCCTTAGTTTATTATTAGATTGATTATGAACTTTGGATATTACACCCTATTTCACCATATTTATGGAATCTATCATGTTATCAAGTTTGGAGTTTAAACGAATTACCTCACTTTGCAGATGAGAGACAGTACATAAGAGTTTCTTCTTCTCATTGTCCAAATCAACAATGATCTTCCTTTGTTCTTCCTCCTTCTTGAGGCTTTCTTAACACTTGTCACATGTATTCTTATAAGACACATCTAGGTCTTCATAAATATCATTCTCATCACAACTTTCAACTTCATCTACCCATCTTCCAGATAACGCCAACACCAGATTGGTAGTCTTTGAATTGTTTTCATATTTTGACTTATCATCATCAGACCAGGATATAGTGAAACCCTTCCGCTGTTTCTTGAGGATGTTGGAACATTCAAGTCTAATATGACCATATCCTTCACATTTAAAACATTGAATATCTCTTCTTTGACTTATCTTCTCTTCTGATATTGTTTTCTTCTGAGAATCAAGACTATTACTGATGTCATATGAAATGTTCTTGACATCTGATCTCCCTCTTCTGTCCAATATTTTTAACACCCTATTGAATTTCTTCCCAAGAAGAACAATGGCATTATATATATCCTTATCATTTTCTAGCTCAGTTTGACCTTTATCATCTTCAACATTGGATACAAAAGCTATGATTTTTTTCTTCTTTTTCTCAGCTTTATCACTAATAGCCAATTCAAATGTTTGAAGTGACATGCTGAAGCGGTAAAGCGACAAACAAAAGTAATTATTTTTATAAGGGTGATATATAGGTTATATCATATCGTCTCCATAGGGATTAGTGAGAGGGAAAAAATATCGTTCAACAGTTTGAATCCTTCTAAGTTTGGAAAAGGGGTTTGCGGAAAATTTGCAGGAAAAGTAAATAAAGAAATAAATAAAACGATAAACAATCATCTGTAGCATATGAGAATTCATTATGGAATCACATTTCACTTTACCCGTCAAATTCTTAAACTTGAGGATCAATTACATGAAACCTAAATCACTCGTCAATACCATCACGTATCACTCACACTAAGGCTATCTCTAACACAAAGTGAGACATCACCCATATTGCTCTCAGAGGCGATTTCATGTGCAACTCAAACAATCTGGATGCATTTTATAACCGATACCCACATGAATATTAAGCCTAAATATATGTCTAGAGTCTAGGACCTAATATATATTCATTTAAGAAAAAGATTCGGTAAGCATATGTCTATGACAAACCAAAACTATGCAATAAAGCAAAAATCAAGAACAAACACCGGTATTAATTTGTAAAAGATATTTCATACAATCCCGTGATCACCAAATGTACATACACAAAGTGTAAAGATATACATACAAAACCCACCATTGGAATGATACATAAGGAAGAAGGAGATGAATAGGAAACTTCTCGCAGTGTCAACACGATTCGAGACAACCCATAACCAATCGACAAGATGCACCACCCAATGATGTTGGGTAAACCTCTAAACTACATAAAATTGGATCAGAGCTCCTCCAAGAGGGAAATAGATGATAAAAACCCTAAAAAATATGTTCTAAGCTATTTATACAAAAATTGAAAATCGCAGACCGCGCTAAGCGCCAAATTCCGTGCTAAGTGCGCCTTCATTTATTCAATAAACCGTCTTAGAGTGTGCTAAGCTCCAAATACCATAATAAGTGTGCTCACCCCTGCCTGTGCTCCCAAACCCGCGTTGAGAGTGTGCTAAGCGCGACCTGAAGTAACTTTATTTCTTGAATTTGTCCAAAAATGCCTATCCGGAGCCGTGCCTTCGACATTTTAATGCTCATGCTCCAAATACGCGAAAATACTTACAAAAAGAAATTAAAACTATCAAACGATACATAAATGAATCCTAAATACAACTATACACTAAGTATACATATTTACACAAAATTCGAGTTTATTCAACCGAAATTAACAACAAAAAGTCTATAAGTGCAACAAAAAGTATATCCAAAAATAGCTACAATTTACACTTATCATGGCCCAATAAGTTTATCAACTCTCATGTTGTTGATGTCCTTAGCTTCTTCAATTCATGTGACCTTCATGTCAAATCTCTTAGGCAAGGACCTAAGAATCTTTCTGACCAGCTTGGCTTTTGACATCTTTTCTCCCAAAAGCACTTGATGCACTAGAAATTTTAAGAATCTTCATTTGATATGCTTGAATTGTCTCATCATCATTCATCTTTAACTTCTCAAATTTGGAAGTGAGAAGCTGATGTCTTGAAATATTCATTCTGGAGGCACCTTCATAAGTTTTCTTGAGAATCTCCCAAGCCTCCTTGGCTACAGTACATGTATTAATCAACCTGAAAATATTTTTGTCTACTCCGTTGAATAGAGCATTTAAGGCCTTGGAATTTCCAATGGCTTCCTTATCATCATTTTCATCCCAGACTTCTTCAGGTTTTATAGTTTCAGTTTCAATATCGTTTCCATCTTTGTCAATAGCCTTCACAAAAAGATGCTTCCATCCTTTCAAAATAGCCTTCGATGCTTTGTTGTCCATAGATTTCAGAAAAGCTACCATTCTGACTTTCCACCGGTCATAGTTTGAACCACCCAACATGGGTGGTCTGTTGTTATATCCTCCTTCTTTCTCCATAGTTCCAGAAAATATATCCCTGAATCTCACCCAATAAAGCATATTGTTCTAATACCAATTAAAATTATTGCACACACAATATCAGATGTCAAGACTGATGTCTTAACAACACACAATATCACAATAAATGTTATGACATTTGATGACAACAAATAGACTTGCTAAAACCAAAAATATTATGAAGGAAGATAAAGTACATAAATGTAAAGAACACACAAAATTGTTAACCCAATTCGGTGCAACTCACTTACACCGGGGGATACCAATCCAGAAAGGAAATCCACTATTAGCAGTATTAAATAAAAGCTAAACTCCCCCGTTTACAACCTCTCACTTAATCCCTACCCAGTGCAACTTCTATCTAGGCACCTCCTAGATATGAGAAATCGCCATCTCACTTCAAATTGCCGCAGTGATATCAAACAATCGTTGTCCCAGGGAATTTCTCAAGAAACCAAAAAGGAAGAACAAACTTCCAAATTAAAAATACTTAGTTTTCTTAAAAGCTTCAGTAAGAACAATACTCAACTCTTCCTTAAAAGTTTTGAGGAGAACAATTACTTGATAAACAAGTAACAACCAGTCAACTCAAATGCATCAAAGATACATGAGAACATACAAATAACCACACGGAGATACTAAGGAACTATCAAACCCTAAACCCTTATTTTTCTCAAGGTTTTACAATTAAAAATATGCTTAAAAATCTAGGTCTTGGACGAATCCTTATATAGACTTATGCAATTGGGCTTGGACTCTTCAATCAAATATAATATTCAATTCTAAATCCCTGTAGAATATTCTCCACGAAAATAGAAACAATTTTTTTATTATAAATATTTCCTAAAAAGTATCAAAGATCCTTTTTATAAAATAAATCAAATATGAAATTATTCCTAACAGTCCTTGAATGGCTGCGCCAGTTATGAGTACTAGAAACCTCTAGAATCTCATATTTTTTAATCAAATATTCAAGGATAAATATCCAGTTGTACATATATGATGTTCTATTGCAATATGTTACAACATTTGATAAAATATGTGTCAAATAAGTACCTGCATACACTGATGTACTAGCTGGTCAAGATGTTACGACATCTTGTTCAACACTAGGCTGCAATACATGTTTCTCCCAATGAAACATGTTTTGATAGATTATTGTCAACACCTTGTTTTACCAAAATTGTTGCCAAATATAAAATCACAGACCTAACACCGCCCAAATTAATCCACCTATGGAAGAAAAGGAGATGACCAAGGTCTTCTTGACAACTTTAAGCCCATTTTACTACGAGAGAATGGTTGCTAGACTTCACTAAAATGGTGATCATATGGATCCGTTTAGAAGAGGGAGTATGTGAAGGTCGTTTAATCAAAGATGAAGGTTTTGCCAGTGGTTGTAAAAAGTATGGTAATAGTTTATTCTGGAAGAAAAAGCATGATTCCAATGCCGTCTCTCAAGAAAGGCATAATAGATATAAAGGAAGAAATCACTATCAACATAAGCATGTTACGTATGTTACCCCTGTTGTTAATTTAGCTCATGAAGCACCTGCCTATCAACCACAACAACACACTCATTCACAGTCTAATAAACAAGTTTGTAATCCAAAGAGAAATCAGTTTGATCTGAATCACTTACTTTAGTAAGAAATCGGATATTACTCCATTAGTGATTCGGCTTCCAAGACCTGTATCTTAGAAGTCCGACAAAGTTGTGCCTTACAAGTACAATGCTACCATGCTTGAAGATGGTAAAGAAGTTGAAATCAAGTCTCTTCTTTCCATTGTGAATATTTCTGATATCAATGGTTTGACCTTTTATGGTCGAGTTTTTGCTCCTACACCATAGAAAGTTGTAGTTGGTTTATCCAACAAGAAGATTACATGGAAAGACTTTGTTGAAGTTAATTCTGAACCCATGGTTGTTAAAGGTCAGTCTAGTGGTTTTGTTTAAGACAAATATGTCAACTAATTATTAAAGATAATCAAGATGAGTGATTATAATATCATGGAAAATTTTCTTCAAACTCCATCAAAGATCTCTGTTCTATCTCTGCTGTTGAATTTTGAAGCTCACCGAAATTCCCTAATGAAAGTGTTGGAACAAGTTTTTGTTGATCATGATGTGGCTGTTGCAAGTTCAATGGTGTTGTATGGAATATTACTACATACAATAATATAAGTTTTTGTGATGAAGAACTACCAGAGGAGGGTAGGAATCACAATCTCTCTTTGCGTATCTCAATTAATTGCAAGGAGGACTCTTTGTCACATGTTCTATTTAATACAGGTTCATCCATGAACATGATGCCCAAGTCTATGTTGGCTAAGTTAGCGTGCTAAGGTACCCCCGATACGGTATAGTGGTGTTATTGTGAAGGTCTTTGATGGTTCAATGAAGTTAATGATTGGAGAGCTTGATCTCTCGATGAATATAGGTCCCCATATGTTTCAGATAACCTTCAAGGTTATAGATATCTTCCCAGCCTACAATTGTCTGCTAGGACGGCCATGGATTCACGAGGCAGGGGCGGTAACTTTTACCCTTCATCAGAAGCTCAAATTTGTTAGAAATGGTAAACTTGTGATTGTTCATGGCGAGCAGGTAAATTTCAGTCCCCAAGTGAGAGTTGGTCAACCATTGATTCTCAAAGGTTTATTCATCAAAGTATGACCTATAATCTTAGGTCACATTCTCCTCAAGCATCATTCAACATCATTTGATCAAAGATAGCTCAACGTTTTGTTGTTTATTTCTCAAGAAACTTCAAGGTTCATGTGTTTATTTCCATGCCTTCATCATAAAATTTCCTCAAGCTTTGGCCAAGTTCAATCAAAGACAAATAAATGATCCTTTATTTGAAGTTCATATATTCATCTAATTTCCTTGAATGCAAGAAAGAGGTCAAGTTTGCAAGATTTCTCAAAGTGGTTTGACAAAAAAGTCACCTTTTCAAGTCCAAGTTCAAAATATCCGAACTCTCCCATTATTCAACATTTTTGAGTGATTCTTTGGGAAACGAGTCTTATTGACACCCTCTACAACTTCTCAATACAAGTCAAGATCTAATTATGCTTGGAAGATCATCAAGAGTTTGAAAAACATTAGAGGTCATCTTGCGGACTTAGTGAAATTTGACCTATAATTCAAGTGTGATATGCCTAACTTTCAAAGAACATAACTCTCTCAATTTTAAACTTTTGTGGGCGTTTCTTTTTACCAAATATCACATTTGATGCCATCTATAAGTTTGTTTTAAGGATCAAATGCCATTTATGCTTAAAAGACCATTAAAAATTTGAAGTCATTATAGGTCATTTTGGATTTAGAATTATTTTTGACCTCTAATTATAGGTCATGGTGCTGAATCACATGCTCATAACTTTTAGCTCAAATGTCCAAAATAAAACTTTTTTTTTCACATTGTACTCTTTTTAATGATGTGAGCATTTATCAAAAGGAATGAGGATCAAAGGTTAAGTGTACACAATTTCACATGTTTTTGAAAATGGTCAAATGCAACTAAAATTTGCTCATGAACCAATTATACAATTCACTCAATTCTCAATTTTAATCCAAAGTGTGCGTGTGAAATACACCTGATGATGTTATGTGATGATTTATGAATAAAACAAGTTGAAATGTCAAGGTTTTGGCTGCATTTTGGTTAGCTTTGGATTCAAGTTTTGTCACGCTTGGCTCATCCATGATTTCACACGATTGCTAAAATTTTTTACACGTATTGCATCCATTCACCTCAACTATAAATAGGGCAACCATTTTCTCTAAATTCCAAGCTTGTATAGCCTCTCAAAACCCTGCTCCAACTAAAAATATTTCTCCAAAAAGTGTGAGATCATGTTTTCATTCCAACCTTTTTCAGAGCTATTTCTTGATTCGTCTAGCTTCCTTGCCATCTCCTGAAGCCATATCAACAAGAACCAAAGCTTAAGAGCCTTTGAGTCGTACTAACCAAGTCCATCTTTCTTCACTTCTGATCACACTTGGACTAGGTAGTTAGAGACACCATTTGCACTCAAATAAGTTACCATGATGTTGTTTGATGTTCAGTGATGCTCATCCTTACCTCAATTTTCATTTATCTTTCATTTTCACAATTTAATTTTGGTTTTCGTTTTTGGAATTATCACATGCTTCTGCAAAATTCTCTTCACATAGTTTGAATAAATGAAAATGGAGCCCATGGTCGTGTTCATAGTGATGAAATGATCACAATGGTGTTGGTCTCGTTCTCTAACGTTACCAAAGATCCAAACTCTGGTGACAAACCGACGATGAAGCTAAAGTGAATGCTGTAAACTTGTGTGAAAGACCCAGAATGACATCCATTCAAATTTGACACAAACTTGCAACTCTCACTTCAGCTTCATCATCCTTTCATTGTGAATTCCTTTACGGGACAAGTACGTTTTTGAAATATTTTATGAATTGATATGTTGTTGTTATTCATAACAAAAGTTGTATGTTGTATGTAGTTTATGCTATGTTTTGATGATTTTTATTTTTGTTTTTAATAAGAGTTGTTTGTTGTATCTTGTATGTAGTTTAAAGTTTGTTGTTGATGAATGTTGTTGATGAATGTTGTTGTTAATGTTTGTTTAAAACATGCGTTTATTATATCTTATGTGGTTTGACTTTTTTCCAACCCTTTACTGAATATATAACTTTTTGAATTGTATTAGAAAATTATAATATGATAGATAAAGTTAATTAGAAAACAAACTACACCGTTCAATGCTAGATAAAAATTATTCAGCCCGTTGTCTATTTAAATTCGCTCTTTAATCGTTTAAACTTAGTTTAATGTTTCTAGTTATTCAACCGTCCATTTCACTACAAGAAATATACTCCCCAACGACGTGATTATTATGTCATTAAAATTTAATAGTTGCGACGTGATAATCACGTCACTAAATTATTTTATAATTTAAATAATAAAAGTAAGGCATGGTCTGCACCAATCATTATTATTTTTATATAAAAAATTTGCGACGTGGGAAACACGTCACAACATAAAAAGTAGAATAAAAAAATGTTAAAGCTTCAGGCGTTTTGAAGAGTGAAGTTTAAATATTTTAAAAAAATTTGTTGTGACGTGTTAAACACGTCGCAACTATTCTAGAGGGAAAAAACCATGTCTTTGACAAGATGTCATTCTGAAACGTGCAGGTTGATTGTAAAAATATAATCGTTGGAGGAGTTGCGACGTGAATATCACGTGGCAAGATTGACTGTAAGAATATTAAATATAGAAAAATAACTTTATAAATATACATTTTTTAAAATAGAATATAGAAAAGAATATTAAAAATAAAAACAATATATTAAAAAAAAAATTAGTGACGTGATTTTCACGTCGCAACTTTATTTTCATATATAAAAAAAAAACATAAGCTGAATGCGTAAGAGATATTAACTGTAATTATTTAGTGACGTGTTTTTCACATTACTAATCTGTGACGTGGAAAACACATTGCAACTAAAGTTACTTTAACTTGTTGCACCTACTTTTCCTGCAGTGTTGTATTTCTTATAAAAGTTTGTTGCGACGTGATTTTCACGTCACAACTTTGTGACATGAAAATTACGTCACAAACTATTTGCCACCCCCTCTCCAGCCACGTGAACAGAAATGTCGCAAATAATTTGTAGTGACGTGATTTTTCATGTTGTGACGTGAAACTCACGTCGCAAATGAGAGTAACCTCTAATTTGATTTGCAAAGTAAATAATATTTTACAAAATAATCTAGTGGTGAAGGAAGGGGAGGTTGAAGAACTAGGAGTATTAAATCAAGTTCTAACCGTTAATGAGCGAAACGCGAATAATGGCTGAAAAAATCTTGTCCAACATTGACGGTGTGTCTTGTTCTTCTAATATAACTTAATTTCTCATATTATAATATTCTAGATCAGATTGAAAAGTTATATGTTTAGTGAACATTGGTGAAATAAACATTCCATATAATTTATAATAAACTCAATGTATATATATCACATTCACAAGAGTTGTTTAGAACAATCATTGCTAAATGTTATGTGTTAAAGAATATTTCACCGATTGTTTGAAGTAACTATTGTGATAGGTAGCACACTACCTAATTTATAATTACAATATTGTTACATAAAATATCATACATATAACGATTGGTCACACATGGTATTATCCATTTTTCAACCGTTATGAAATGTATTTTACGTAATAATAACATTTTAAATTTCAGACATGATATTATAATTGGAATGTGATAGGTACAATAAATTCAACAGTTTCTCAAATTGGACTCAGAGGTGTGTGTTTCCTATATTTACCATTAATCGAATATTTATGCAAATGCAATGGTCAACATGAAATGTGAACTAAGTTCTCATTTAAATTTTTTTGAGTGTGTCCCTGTTCAAAATTGTCTTCTTTTGTTAGCTGGATGTATTAAAATTTCTATTTTTAAATTGATTGTTATATAATCTTTTCTCATTAGATTTCAGTCCTCTTTTATTTCAAACAAACGAATTGATATCTTAAATTTTGAAAACAATTAAATTTATTTAAAACTAAAAGACTATATGATCTTGATTCAACATCTACCAAATTTAAAGATACTTAATAAAAGATTTAAACAAAAAAATAAACTTAGTCAACATATGTTTTGTTTATAAAGCTTAACGATAGAATGAGAGACAAATATTAGAATATTTTTTAACACTAACCATGTTTAAAATATAAAAAAACAAATAATTATATTTTAAAAAGTGAATTAAAGAGGAGGCATCACTTGAATTAACGTCTCTTATATATTTTTAAAAATTTTTCAATTACTTGTAGATTTTTCTGTAGATCTAACATTATTCGTGGATTTTCTTAGAAAGTTATCTGCGGGAAAATGATCCGTAGGTAAATTCACAAGTAAATCTGAAGGAAACGTCAAATCTGCAGAAAAATTCGTAAGTTAAAGAAAAAATTGAAAAAAAAATTAGGAGATGGTTAAGCGTCATCTTACTTGGCGCATCCGTTATAAAAATCAATGCATGTGTCATCTGAGATGACTACTGCATTATATAGCGTTTTCTAAAATATAATTATTTACGTAAATTTTTTCAAAACATAATTGTTTATGTATTTTTTTTAAAAACATAATTATTGTTAAAAAAAATTCAAATATTACAATTTTCAAGATCCAAATTTCCATCATTATTTTAAGACCAATTACACTATAATGATGGTAGTACACAATACAAATCCAAAAATAAATAGTCACATCACACTTTATTAAATTCTCAAATTTCTATGGCAAACTTCTCATAATGAAGAAGTTGGAAAGAGAGAGCAGAAACATGACAATGTAGAAGCTAGGTATAGCAAGTAAAATGGAAAAGAAGTTGTGAGTCAGGAAGAAGCAGAAATCATAAATATATATATATATATATATATATATATATATATATATACATATATATAAGTCATCTGTACTTATTATAGAAGATAGAGTCAGAAATCATAAATCCAACAAACAGGTTGATGAAATGCCAAAACAAATTACATCAGCCACCATTGATATGATGAGGATCAGACGGGTGGGACAACACTGCCGTGTGAGTGATCATTTCTTCTCTTGTTGGAGTGTTTTTCTTCAGTTGTCAAGTACAACACAAACACACACACACCTGCTCATGACTTTCACTGCATTTATATTATAGTAATTCTTTAGCGCATGCACAAATGCAATCATTCTTTGATCGTTAAGGTCTTCTTCGTCATGCTTGTCTTTAGGGCACCAAAATCAATCTCTTACACTATATTATAAAATAATATCGTATACTTAATAATTTATGAAAGTAAAGTATACTCATGTTAAATCACAACCTAGTATATGATTATCCATTTGCTATTAAAATAAATATATTGTAGAGTAATTGATCAGATCATTAGTTAGTATATGTTGATAGAAGTTTATTAAGAAATATAATAAATAGTTAAATAAATATGTTAATATAATATTAGAAAATATGTTAGTTAACAGATAGTACTAGAAAAGTTAAATAATTTATAAAACTATTTAGTTAATAAATGGTATTTTAATAATTATTTAATAAATAATATAAAAAATTAATAGTTAAATAAAAACTTAATTACAGTTTTGATCTCGCTATTTTACTTCATTCACGAAATAGTCTAATATTTCAAATTCAATTTTTTTTTTCTTTTGCATATTATTTTGTTGAAAACCGATAACATATCTATTTTTTAATGACATGTAATTATGTTTTTTAATTTTTAAATTTCACACAGGTTACTTTTGGTCTATTCTAACATTTTTTTTATTGAAAATTGAAAATGTGTAAATTGTTTAATGATGTAATTTATAATTTTTTTTAATTTTCACAAAAGTCTCTATATAATAATTTGTCATATTTCACAAGTGAGATATTATTTAAAAATAAATACATGTGTACAAATGTGAGAAGAAGAACAAGTCTTTAATGAACAAATAGTATTTTGAAACAATTACTAGAAAATTAATAATTATTAAATATTGTGTTGAATAATTGAATAAAAATATTCAAAAGTTTGTTAGACAATATTTTAAAAATAGTAATTTTATAAATAAAATATTATCAATTTCAAGTGTACAAATGTGAGAAGAAGAACAAGCCTTTAATAAATAAATAGTATTTTGAAACAATTATTAGAAAATTATTAATTACTAAATATTGTTTTGAAAAAAATTGAATAAAAATATGTTGGAAAAATATATTAAAAATAGTTATTTTATAAATAATATTATAAAATAAGTTAGTAAAATATCTTGATAAAATATTTACTAAATATTTTCAAAAGAATAGTTAAAAAATACTAGAAAATTAGTAATTCAATAAATTTTATTTTTATTTTTGGGGGAGGGATGGTTTGGTATTATACTGTTGGTATTTATGATAGCAAAAGTTTCTCTTTATTTCTCATATTTTACTAATTATTATTTTAATGTTTACTTGTTAACATGTTTAATATAAAAATTGAAAATTTTAGTCCTAAAAGAGCGTTGAATTCAGGACACAAAGATTACAAACACAACACCCTGCCACAAAATTAATTTGTTTTGGATGGTGGTTACTTGAATCATATATATATTAATGTATATATATATATATATATATATATATATATATATATATATATATATATATATATATATATATATATATATATATATATATATATATATATATATATATATATATATATATATATATATATATATATATATATATATATATATATATATATATATATATATATATATATATATATATATATATATATATATATATATATATATATATATATATATATATATATATATATATATATATATATATATATATATATATATATATATATATATATATATATATATATATATATATATATATATATATATATATATATATATATATATATATATATATATATATATATTAATGTATATATATATCAATATTTAATATATATCAATTTTATTTTAATGTATATATTTAAATCTAAATATCAATATTCAATAAATATATTTAATAAATATTATTTATTTGTTATATTTAGAAAACAATTATTTAAAAACTATTTAAATTTTTTTAATTAGAAGTAATATTGTAAGCTAATTATTAAATAAATTTTTTTAAATATTATTTTAAATAACTTTTAAATAATTAAAATAATATTGTTAATACTGGTATTTGAATAATATTGTCCATTCATATGGTTAAATATGTTTATTAATACTGGTATTTAAATAATATTGTTATTAAAATACTATTTAAATTTTTTTATTTAATAGTTAGTTTACAATATTACTTCTAAATAAATTTTAAGCTAACTATTTTAAATAGTATTTTAAAATTTATTTAAAGTTTTAAACTAACTAATTAGATATTTATAATTATATTTAAATAATTATATATAAATATAAATTGTTCCAATAACATAAATATTAAAAAATACTTTTTCAATTACATAATATTACAATAATTCTTGATATTTACAAATATATTTCCTATTACATAATATTATGTAATATATTTTCATTAATACTATTATAATAGAAATATAAGGTACTATTACGTTTTAATACATTTCTCATAATAATAGTATTAATAGAAATGTATTTAAAATAGTATTATTTAAACAATTTAAATTTAAAATATATAATATATAATATATTAAATTTGAAATAAATATTTAAATAATAAATTAATAATATAATATATACATAATAGTAAACCATGTAATATATACATAATAGCACACATAAACAACATAATATATATTTAATATAAACTAATACACAAGTAAAACAAGTGTTCTGGCGTTTAAGAAGTGACCCATATATTCCTATGTACATTAGTTCAAATCTGGTTGAGATCATTAGAAAGTAACTATTTTTAGAAGAAAAAAATTGTATCTTGAAATAATTATTATATAATTAATAATTACTAAATATTATATTGAAAATAGTTAGGTAAAAATATTAGAAAAATATATGTTAGTAAAATTTTATAGTAAACATATATTATAAAAATTTAGGAAAATATTTTATAAATGAGAAAAATATTAATATGTTAGTAAAATATGATAAAAATATTTAGTTAATAAATATTATTAGAATATATGTGATCGGATATTCAAAAAATATTTTTAAAGTGAATAGTTAAGAACATTAGAAAAATAATTAGTTAATAAATAGTACTCGGTATTTAAATAAGTAGCTAATAAATAATAGAAAAATTAAGTAACTTATTAGTAAATTTTTATTATTAAGGAGAGAAATAGAAAAAAAAGAAGATAGGAATGGGAAAAGAGAGAATTAAAAAGATAAACACTTATTTTAAAAGAAAAAAAGCCCTAGGCACTCGGTTCCTCCCCAAAGAAAATATTTCTTCTCTAAATTTTTTTAAAAAAATCTCAATTCACCAAAAGAATCATGGTAGAGATTATGCAAGGAGGGTTGCCGTTATTGTTGGGAGCTTTCATTGAGGAATTTCTGCAATAACAAGATAAGAGGAAAGTTTATTCTATAATATTGTTGTTTTAGCATTTAGGATAGTGTGGGATTTCCCTTAAACCCGAATTTATTCTAATTCCTACGAAAATTAATGCCCTACGACATGATTATTCATAAACGTATCCTAGGTTGTGAATTTATCTCATATCATAAATAATGTAAGTTATTTGGATGTGTTTCCTCGAAATCACGTGTATGGGTGTTAATATCATGTTTTGATGAAGATGAAGATGTGTTATGCTGAATCGTTAAGGTAATGTTTAAATTGATGTTGTAATGTATTATGTACTGTGATTTCGTGTCGATACTATTTTTTTGAGTTTCGATAGAGTCTGTGCATGACTACTGCTGTGAAAAAGTGAGAATTTGAATAGTGTAATCAGTTACACTCTTGTTGTAATAGATTATCACCCCTTCAGTAGCAGAAAAAAATTTAAACAGTACAGTAGTGTAATTGATTACTCAAAAAGTGTAACCGATTACCACCTTAAGTTTTCCAGTTTTCTTGGGTTAGTAGCATATTGTAATCGATTACACCAAATGTACAATTGATTACATGCTTGATGAGTTATTGAAAATCTCATATCTTGAGTTTAGAAACTCTAGTTGAGGCACGTTCTAATGCTTTAGAAAACTAATGAAAAGACATATCTTGTGGAAAAGCTTCATTATGCTTATATGTATGAGTCACATTGTGAATAAAAAATGATTATAAGGTAAACCCCGGGACATAAGTCCAACGTTTGGTAAAATCATTTTGAAGCACTAATGTGGCAATCGAGTTGAAGGTTTGATAAAACCATTAGGAAGACCTAATGCGTCAATCAAAGTGAATTTTGGTAAAACCTTATGAAATCCTTAATGTGGTAATCAAGGTAAATATGTTTAAAGAGATGAAGGAGTTTCGGGAGGAATTCGCGTACGTCTGATCATCATGCAACTAGAGTGTGGGTTGTTTGCGTCTAGTGAAAGTGTGATAGTACGTACGTAGCTCACATATACTCCTAGATACTTGACATTCTAGTGACATATAGAGAGAGTGTTATAGTATGGAGCATACCCTCCAAGATTAGAGTTTATCTAGAGTGTCGTAGTGCATACATGGTTAACATGTACTCCTAGACTATTGGGAGTTTACAGACGTCTAAAGAGAGTGTTGTAGTACGAATGTAACTTATTTGTACTTCTAAATTGTAGAACTTAGGAATATTGTTACTGTTGGAACATGCCTTAAAATCTTTGTTGATGAAGGGAAAGAAAATATGTTTCTAGTTGTCAAAAATCAGAAAGTCGGAAAGTAATCTGATCAGAGAGATATACGGGTATCGGGTTCGGTCAATTTAGTTCATTGATCCATTCATCAATGTTAAAATATTTTATATTAATTTGGAGATTATATAAATTAATATAAAAAGATATTATAAGATATTTATAATATTCTAAAAGATATTTATAATATTCTAAAAGATATTATAAGATATATATTTATAATATTCCAAAAGATATTATAAGATATATATTTATAATAGTCTAAGAGATATTATAAGATATTTATAATATTTGAGAGATATTATAAGATTATAATAATATCTTTTATTGTAATAATTAAGGAGATATGTTTTGGTATTTGTTATGGATTTGTTAGATTTTGACTATTATTAATATGTATATCTTCTATTATTATAGTGTGACAATCTTAGAGCTTACACCAACAAGAGAGAGCAAATGGTTTAAAGGCATAGCATAAGATTTTAGATATTCTCAAGGGAAATCTTAGAAATGCAAGGGTTTTGGAAACCTTTGGAGTTGTCTACGGTTATTGGGAATTGGGAAACATTATTTACACATTGTGTTTGAGTTATTCATATATTGAAGGTTGAAGAGGTTGGGAAACACTTGGGCAGAAAATAGGTTATTCTTTGGCACCTTAAGGGAAGTTCTTGGGAACTTGAAGGTGAATGCCATTTTATTATAACTCATCTGTAATCTCTTGTAATAACTTTCTGAGTATAGTGAATTGGAGAGCTGCTCTCCCCCCAGAGTAGATCGTTTGATCGAACTGGGTAAATAAACCTTCGTATTTTCTCGCCTTATTCTGTTATATTATTTGTGTATGAATTCTTAAGATTGTAGACCATTTATTTTGGTTGCTACTATTCTTCGCCTCACAAATTGATATTTAATTTTATCGTAATTAATAACAAGATTCACAACAAGTGGTACAGTGAGCATGGAGCAAAGTGGTATTGTTTACAAGTGAGAACCATGGTTAGATGGGAGATCGATAATTTTTCAGGTAACAACGACTTCGGGTTGTGGAAAATTAAGATGCAAGAAATTTTAATTCAAGAGAAGTGTATTGATGCTTTGAAGAGTGAAGCATTGATGCCTGCAGGTCTTACACAGGTACAGAAGACCGAGATGGTGGATAAGGCCAGAAGTGCCATTATCTTGTGCCTCAGGGTTAAAGTTCTAAGAGATGTCTCTAGGTAGAAAACTACGGTTGCTATGTGGGAAAACTTGAATAATTGTATGTGACTAAGTCTTTTGCTCACATGTTGTGTCTGAAATAACAACTTTATTCATTCCGAAGGGTGGAGCATAAATCCATAGTTGAGCAGCTTACAGAACTTCATAAGATTATTGATGATCTTGAGAATATTTAGATTGATGATGAGGACAAGGCTTAAGTACTGTTTAGTTCATTACCAAGATCCTTTTTAGAACTTTAAAGATGCCCTTCTTTATGGTAAGGAATGTACTATTACTTTGGATGAAATCCAGACGACGGTGAAATCCAAAGAATTTTCAAAGGCGAAAGATTTGAAGATTAAAGATAATGGTGAAGGCTTAAATGTGTCAAAAGGAAGAGGTGAGCGTAATAAGATTTCAAAATCAAAGAGGTTTGACAAGTCAAAGGTAAAGTGTTTTAATTGTCAAAAAATTAGTCACTTCAAAAGGGATTATCCTAAGAGAAAGGTCAATGGAGATTCTGTTTAAGCCGCAGTCGTCTTGGGTGAGGAAATTTATGAGGATGCCGATGTACTAGTAGTATCAAGTTTAGAAACTGAAAATAGTTGGGTCATTGACTCAAGTTGCTCTTTTCACATATGTCCAAGAATAAAATACTTTGATACTTTGAAGATGGTGAAAGGTGGAGTAATTTTCCTTGGTGATAATAAGGCTTGTGAGGTTCATAGTATTGGTATTGTGAGACTTAAAATATTTTATGATCGTGAACTTCTTATTCATAATGTGAGGTATGTTCCATAACTCAAGCGAAATTTGCTATCTATAAGTATGTTTGACGATCTAGGCTATTGTACTAGAGTTGAACATGGAGTGTTGAAGATTTTGCTAGATGAAATAATTATTTCTAAATGGTCTAAAATATGTGGTCTATATATTTTAGAAGATTCAAATATTGTTCATTTATCATTAAATAGTAGAGGCTTTAATGGAAAGGAAAAACTATGGGATTTGAGTTTAAGGCGTTATAAATGCCTTGAGAAAGTTTAAGAGGAGTATAATGAATTTTGCAGAAATTAAGGGATAAAAATGCATGTTACTGTTGAGTTGTTATTGAGTTTTTAGGGAAGAGCCGTGGTTAAAATAATTTACTTGGTTGGTATAAAATTTCTTCAGAGGGAGAATAGTGAAAACCAAGGGAGAAACCTTGGAGAAACTATAATGGAGAAAACTCAAACTGAAGTGGAGTTTCCTACTATGGATGCTAGCAATAGTGAGGAAATGGTTACATAGATCTCTGATTATCATTTGACTCATGATAAGGTAAGAAGGGTTATTGTAACATCTCAAAGGGACGATTATGCTAACCTTGTACGTTATGTTTTTAATGTGGCTGAATGACTGTAAAATAAAATAAGAAAAACCTTCAGGGAGGCATTTGAAAAAAGGTGGATTCAAAGGTGGTTTAAAATCATACTTGTAGGCTTGTTAAATCACCTAAGAAGAAAAAGGTAATTGAAAACAAGTGAATGCAAGTGGCGAGATCAAAATTCAAGGTTATTGATTAGAGTTTCAATCTGGTAGAGAGAAACAATGTTGTTGTTGGTAAAATTGGTATGAGCACGGTTTAAAGTTAAAGTGGAGATTGTTGGAATATGCCTTAAAACCTTTGTTGATGAAGAGAAAGAAAACATGTTTCGAGACTGCCAAAAATCATAAAGCTGAAAAGTAATCTGGTCTAAGAGATTTACGAGTATCAGGTTCGGTCGGTTCGGTTCATTGATCCATTCGTTAATGTTAGAATATTTTATACTAATTTAGAAATCATATAAATTAATATAAAAAGATATTATATGATATTTATAATATTTTAAAAGATATTATAAGATATATATTTATAATATTCTAAAAGATATTATAAGATATATATTTATAATAGTCTATGAGATATGATAAGATTTTAATAATATTTGAGAGATATTATAAGATTATAATAATATCTTTTATTCTAATTATTAAGGAGATATGTTTTGGATTTTTTAATGAATTTTTTGGATTTTGGCTACTATAAATATGCATCTCTTCTGTTATTATAGTGTGACAATCTTAGAGCTTACACCAACAAGGGAGAGAAAAGCGTTTAAAGACATAGCATAGGGTTTTGGCTATTCTCAAGGGAAAGCTTAAAAAGGAAAGGGTTTTGGAAACATTTGGAGTTATCTAAGGTTATTAGGAATTGGGAAACACTTGTTCACACATTGGGTTTGAGTTATTCATATATTGAAGGTTGAAGAGGTTGGGAAACACTTAGGTAGAAAATAGGGTAATTCTTTGACACCTTCAGGGTTATTCTTGGGAACCTGAAGGCGAAGACTATTTTCATGTAACTCAATTTTAATCTCTTGTAACAACTTTCTGAATATAGTGAATTGGAGAGCTGCTCTCCCTCCAGAGTAGATCGTTTGATCAAACTAGGTAAACAAACCTTCATCTTTTTCTAGCCTTATTCTATTATATTATTTGTGTATGAATTATGATTGCTGTAGAGCATTTATTTCAGTTGCTACTATTCTTTAACTCACAAATTGATATTGAATTTTGTCGTAATTAACAACAAGATTCACAACAGTTACAATATGTAAGGTAGCCCGCATGTCCTTCTAGAGAAAGCTATGAGTTAAGTGGTTGGTACCACATGCATATGGAGTAGAAGATAAAGTGCATTGCATAAACATTCATTGGATATCACATAATATCAAGTAACTTTGTGTAATGTTGTATGATTGTGTCATTTTTTATGATTGTGTCATTTTGTATGATTGTGTAATATTGAATGTTGGGATTTATGCTACTCTTTGTTGTAATTATACCTTATAACTTGTAAAATATATTCTCACCCATCTGTTTCTATGTTCTTAGGGTTTGAATCTATGTGTCGGATATCCTCATATTAAGAGTGAGGAATAATTGCATTGCTATAAGGACATTGAGGATGGTGTAAAAGATCAATTCATTAGTTTTATTTTGTGCTAATGTATGATGAAGTGTTAAGTCAGCTTGTATGTTTGGGTTTGTAAAATGGCTCTAGTATTGTTACACGGGGGTCCGGATTTCACTTTTAAACATCTATGTTTGCACAAGTACTCAAATATGAGACGTGTGATGGTATTTTGAGTTTATTTGATGACATGTTCATTATATTAATTAAATGATCCACAAATGACGTGTTATACAAAAAATAAAAATTTGGGTTTTAGGGTGTCACATTGTTGGTATCACACCAGGTCATTCCATCAGACCTTCTAAGTTAAGAGTCTATTATGCCCTAGTGTACGACATGTGTGTTAACACTTCTAGTGTTGTATTCCCTTAAGCGTTATTTTCTTTACTGTTTACCACTAGTTTATATTTTTATGGATGGGTTGTGCAGAAAGAGATACTTGCTAGAAGAAATGATCATGCGATAGCTGATGCCCTTGAGGCGATGGAAAATGTTATGGCTTAAGCTACTCAATATTTGCAACGTGTTCAAAATGGGGAAGCTCAGAATGGGGAATTTGATGAGTTCCACGGACTGGGAAAATTTCAAAAAAATAAGCCATATATGTTTAAGGGAAGATATGATCCTAAATATGCTTAGACTTGGATTAAGGAGATTGAGAAATTTTTAGAGTAATGACATGCACAGATGAGAAGAAGGTATCAATTGTGACTCATATGTTAGCAGAATATGCTAGGTATTAGTGGGATGATGCTCGTCAGAGATTGGAAACAATATGTACTACCATTACATATAAGAATTTCAAGAAAGAGTTTTTAGAGAATTATTTCCCATGAGATGTACGTAACTGTAAGGAGATTGAATTCCTAGAGCTAAAGTAAGGTAACATGGCTATGGCTGACTATCCAACCAAATTTGAAGAGTTGCCCATGTTTTGTCCTCATTAATGATGAAGGTTCTAAGTGTGTGAAGTTTGAAAGTGGCACGCGTCCTGAAATCAAGCAATTTATGTTAGAAAAAGATTTTGTTCTGAAATTCTATCTCTAAGTTTTTATGATAACAAATAGTATGTTTGTATGAACAATTTTGGTACTATAATATTTGTTATTTTGAGTATTTAACAAACAAATTCTACTTCTGATGAAAGGGGCTGCCAAGACATTAGAAGAGAATAAGTTATTCTTGTAGCTACATAAATTCTGATGAACAGTAGCAAAAGATTCAGAAGACTCTGGAGTTGTGACTCTGATACGTGTCCAAGAAAACAAGTTTTGAAGATCTAAAGACAAAAGTTCTAACTTAAGTCCAGATGCTGAAGACTTATGTTTCTAAAGAGAAAGGGTTCTCAAGACCAAGTTATGAAGATTCTAATAGACGATATTATGAAGATTCTGATAGACGAATTTATGAAGATTCTGAAGACTTGAAGTTCAAGTGACCCAAGGTTCTACAAAGGGTTCTAAAGACCAAGTGCTGAAGATTCTGAAGACGCAATTATGAAGACTCTGAAGACTTGATGTTCTGAAGACCCAAGTGTTATTCTCATTCTTCCAATGCATGCTCAGAAGCCTCTGATGTTAGAAGAAAAAGAGGATAAGACTGCGTGGTACAAAAAGTACATGGTATAAACAAATCATTCCATTACACTACCATGAAGGACGGATGTTACGTACGATCTTGTCTCCCACGTGATCATTCAAGCTGCCAACTCTCTGGAAGTTCCAGAAATACCCTTCAACGATTATATTATTTTATTAGCTATAAAAGAGCTTGAATACTATGAGAGAATGCTGCTAATTCACATCTCCAAAGACTGTTCATACGCTTTCATTTATCTAGTCTAGTTTTGTTGAAAATTTGTTTACTTATTAGCTTGTGTAGAAGCATATCTTTTGTAAACAAACTTTGTTCAAACATTTGTTTGATTTTTCCTTAAGGGACTAGTTGGTCAGAATCCTTGAGAAGTCTAAGATTAGTGTATCTTAAAGGGTTGTAAAGTTAGTCACTAGCAATTAGTTTGTGCATTGTAATAATCTGTTTGATTGTTGGATTAAGTCCTTGTTGAGAAAGGCGAAATCACCTTGGTGGATGGACTAGACTAGCTTGATAGTTTTCAAGTAAACTAGTATAAACATAACTTATTCTTTTCTTCTTGCATCTTATCACTATTATCACTAAGTGAAGTAACTTGTTACAATTTAAAGGGGATTTTAAAAGGAAAAGTTTTTTTTTAAAACCCAATTCAAACCCCCCTTTCTTGTGTTTTTCACACCTTCAGGTTACATCAAAGCTCCGGTTCTGAGGAGTTGATAAAAAGTTTGAATTTTTATCAAGCACCTAACAGTGTTCAGTATCGATCCAAATTGTGTGAAAAACACTGGAAGATAAAGGTAACAATGCAAATGTAACTGGTTATAATAAGAATAATGATATAGATCAGTATAGTGCTAAACCTCCTATGTTTGATGGAGAAAAGTTTGACTATTAGAAGCACAAAATTGAAAGTTATTTTCTGGGATATGACTTAGATCTATGGGATTTGGTAGTTGATGGCTACACATACCCAGTAGATGATAAAGGTCTAAAGATTGCAAGAAGTACAATGATAGATGCTCAGAAGAAGGTTCACAAAAATTACTCCAAAGCGAGAACAATTCTTCTAAGTGCTATTCTTACAATGAGTATGAGAAGATCACAGATAGGGAGACTGTAAATTCTATTTTTGATTCTCTTCAGATGACTCATGAAGGCAATTCTCAAGTTAAAGAGACAAAGGCTCTAGCCCTTATCCATTAATATGAAGCATTCAAAATGGAAGATAATGAATCTGTGGAAATGATGTTTTCAATATTTCAGACTCTTGTTATAGGACTCAAGGTTCTTAATAAAGGTTACTCTACTGCAGATCATGTTAAGAAGATTATCAAAAGTCTACGACATGAGAGACTTTGGGTGGTCGAGCCATACGTCTCGTACCCAAAGGACTCATGTAAGGCTCATGAAACATGGTTTGTATCATTATTGTTAAGTGTTTTGAGAAGTTTGAAAGAAAAATAAGTTTTAGTTTTAAGAGTATGCCAAAGGGGAATGAAAAAGTCTAAGGGAGACTAACCTAGTTTCTAGCCCTAATGTTATCATACAACAATGGCCCTAAGGTTAAGGTTTGAAAGGGAAATTTCTACTTAAGTTAGAATGCATGGATAAGAACCTAAGGTCTATTTAGTTTATATCTCAAAGAAGATGAAACTAACATCCTAAGGGAACATGTTATTTACACAAGAAAGTAGAAGCAAAAAGATGATAAGCAAGTGAGAACTTGAGCAAATAAAGAAGAGGTGCAAGTAAGTAATGAGAAAGAAAAGGAATAATGACCAAGATAAGTGCAATACAAACTCAAGTATCGATCATGACATACAAAGTGATGGTTCTTAAGATACAACACTAGCTAGTGAAAACTTTAAAATAATCTCTATGATAGGAGTTAACATGTGTTGCAAGCAAGAATACAAGAATAGATGAAAGTAGTATATGATTCATATTTGAAAACACACTTCAAATACTCAAGTATAACTTGGATCCTTAACCTTAGAGGTCTCACCAATCAAAGAAGAAAGAAACAAGGTGGGAGAAAGCAAACTATAGCTCCTAAATGGTCATCATGTTGAATTTATAAGTAAGTATCAATCAAGGATCAAAGGAGAAAGTCATAAGAAGCCTTATACTTATAAAAATCAGAAGCTAACTAAGTATAAACAAACATGGTTTGAAAAGCAACAATTTGAAAAATTTAAGGGCAAGTGATAAGCCAAAGAAGAACAAAATGAATCATATTCAAAGAGAAAGATGAAAGTGATCAATTGAAGTCAAATTCTTCTCAAGTATTTAGAAGACTATCCTTGAGCTTATCATGCCTTCAAGTATCAATCACAACCAAGAAATATACAAGAGCATGATTTAAAGATCAATTGCATTCACATTAGGGATTTTACAAACCACACAAACTTTATGCTCAAGGTAAAAACCAAATAATCAACATATAATTTTCAATAAAAGAAAACAAGTTGACCTATCATTAAAGCATCTAAGTGATCATAACGTACCCAAAAATTGGCCTTAAAATATGTCCATAAGTTTCAAAATGAAGCTTGACTCAATTACACTAGGCCAAAGGGACATGTTCACTTAAATATTCCATGAAAAATAGAAAATAGGATATAAAAATCCCAACAAAAATGAACAAGTGAGCTCAAGTCTCTTACAAGTTAGAAACCAATCCTTTCTCAACTTAAAAGTTCATGGAAATATCAGAATTAAATTGAATGATCAAAACTAGCTCAAGACTAGGCTTAAATAACCATTAAACAAGAAAATTTTGTAAAAAAATACAAAAATTAGAATTAAAAAACAACAGAAATGAGAAACAATATCCCAACATCTTAAATAAGCTTATGAGAATTTTTTTGGAATTTCTAGATCAACACAAATGAGTGAACTATATTGAAACTTCAAAAAGAAGCAATAAAACCTTAAAAATCATTAAATTCCTTTTCTATTTTTGAAAACCATACAAAACGTAAAATAACGAGGTCTAAGAAATAAAAAAAAAATCAAGAAAACTCAGAGGAACATGAAAATATTTTTTTGATCTTTTACGATTCCTAAATAAGTCAGAATTAATTTTATACTAAAACTATGCAAAATAAAACAATTAAAAACACTTTTAACCATTTTATTTATTTAATATAGAAAAATTGTTGGAATAAATAAATAAAATTCAGAATAATAAAATAGACATTTTAAAATGCATTCATGATTTTTTTTTATTTTTTTTTTATGATGAAAAAACATTTTAAATAAATTTAAGAAAACAAAACAAAATAATTGAAATAAAAAACAAAATATAATGAATAAATTAAATGATTGGTCGAATATACCACACATAATTATGTGCCTGGCTCCACTAACAATCATCAGCCAATCACGTGCGAGCCAATGATTTGGAAGAAAAGACAAATAAAAGACTAACCAATGGAAGTGCACCGCGTGGCCATGCAAGGCACAAAAACTTGAAAAAACGTGAAACCCCTCTAGGAAGTCGTGATTTTTCAGGCACCTTCAAGCTCGATTTTCTTGCTCGATTCTCAACGAAATGGAAACGTGTAAAAGTTGTCGATTCATCAAGATCTACCACTTTGGTGTAAGAAATTTTTGAAAAGGTTGAGAGATGAGTGAGAAATCTAGACAAGAAGTTGACAAAAAAATAAAAAAATTATCCAAAATCAATTATCTCATGAACATGCACTGACTTTCAATCTCAGATTTATCTCTTAATACTTGATGAAATTAAAAAGTGTAAACACCAAAGTTGTAGATCTCAATAAGATCTATAACTTTGGTTCAAGAAATTTTTGAAAAGGTTGAGAGATGAGAGAGAGATCTGAGCGAGAAGGGAGCATAAAATTACTTTTTCATATATTTTTCAGATCTAAATAAAATCACACAAACACAAACACAAACACAAATCAATGCCCTTGAGAGAGGGACTCAGTAGCAATATATGAACAACATCACGCGAATTCTAGAAGCAACATTTAAGGATTAAGGTTCAAAGGCTTACCTAGTGGAAAATGAGTCCACTACCCTCTTGTGCTTCAAATGAGGAAACCCATAGATTTCTCTTGGTTCTTCTTATTGGAGCTCAAATAAAGAGCTTTGGTGTTGAAGATTTCTCAAAATAAATCTTGCTTGGAGAGAGAGAGAGAGAGAGATAGAGAGAGAAGGCAATAATGAGTTTTTTAGTAAGATTGATCAAAGTTGCGTGTGTGTGAGTGAATGAAGGCAAAAGTGCACTTATATAGAGTCTCAAAGTGAGGGGAGAGTGGTCATTTGGGCCTCATAACTGTTGGAGGGTATAAATGGAAGTTTTGGCAAAAATATGGCTTGGTGACCAAGGCTGCATTTTGTGAAGAGATGGTGAGGCTTTTTGGTCCTTTTGGACAGCTCATATATGTAGTAGCATATGCTTAAAATATGGTATAACTTAGTGGAGTGTGGAGAGAGAATTAAGAAATTGGCTAGGATGGGAACAAAGGTTTGACATCAGCACTTATGGCTGGGAACAAAGGGTTGACATAAGCACTTATGGCTGGGAACAAAGGTTGATATCGACACTTATGGTTGGGAACAAATGATTGACAACACTTATGGCTAGGAACAAAAGATTGGCATCAGCACTTATGGCTGGGAACAAAGGTTGACATCAGCACTTATGGCTGAGAGCAGAGGTTGACATCAACACTTATGGATGGGAACAAAGGGTTGACATCAACATTTATGGCTGGGAACAAAGGGTTGACATCATCACTTATGGAAGGGAACAAAGGTTGACATCAACACTCATGGCTGGAAACAACTCAACTCTATTGGGAGTACCAATGAGGAGAAAGAGATAAATATGGACTAACAAATGACTGTGAACTACTAACTCAAGGATGAAGGTATAAAAAACATAGAACAATACCAACTTTTATTGAAGGTAAAGGAACAAAAGATACACCAATGTTTACTGAAGGTGAACTACTAAATTTCACTGAAGGTAGAGATACAAAAGGTGCATCGACTTTTACTGAAGGTGAACTTCCAACATCCACTGAAGGTAGAGATACATAAGATAACAATAACGTTTACTGAAGGTGATCTACCAACTTCCAATGAAGGTATAGATCAAAGGACACACCATCTTTTACTGAAGGTGAGCTACCTACTTCCACTGAAGGTAGAGAAATAGAGAATACACCAACTTTTACTGAAGGTGAGCTACCAACTTTAACTGAAGGTAGAAAAATAGAGAATACACCAACTTTTACTGAAGGTGAGGTACCAACTTCCACTGAAGGTAAGATCTGCATTAACAATAACGAGTTTCCCAAAATTCTGGTGTTCCTTCTAGAACGCGTCTCAACTCCTTCTTTTACCAAGGTATTCCACCAAGAAAGGGTAATAAACTTTACCAACTTCTGGGTTTCAGTGAGAATGGTAAGAGTTTCTTCTTTGACCAAGATATCGCTCAGAAATCATAACAAATTGCTATAAGAATCTTTCAACAAACTGTCTTTAACATTGAAATACATCCAACCTCAACAACGAACTATCTCCCATAAAGTAGAGACTACCATCCATTGGAGTAAATCAAAACAATCTTCTCTGGGAACTAACAGACTTGTTAGGGAAGTACAGGTTGTTCAAATAAAGAGACTACCACTTGCTGTTGTGATAACACTGCTTGGAAATGTATCTCTGATTTCGTGTAAAAATAAGAATATACTCCTGCTGTGGTAAAAAGTTTTCATGTGCAAACTAAATGCACATTCCTAATCTAGGGCTTACATCCTAGAGAGGTCAGAATAACATTACTATTGGGGACCACAAATTCAAACCAGAAACAAATCAGAGTGAAACAATCAACCAAGACACTATCCAATGAGGAATAAACTCAAATGGGGACCAAGTTCCATCTAGATAGTGAGCAGGGAAAGAAGGATAAAGCAAAATTATTCCACGAGGGATAACTCAGTGGGGAAATTGAAAGCATATATACTTTCTGCTTAAGGTTGACACTATACTGGGTACAAGATAACTTAAATCTGCCAAGAGGATAATATGCCAACAAAAACATCAATGAATGCAAATGATCAATGAATTTTAATTCAGCTGTGCATGATATATATATGAGTGTATGGATGTTATCATGTATATGCTGACAAAACAGACATACTGCACTGGGTATAACTAGACAAACCAACTTAGGTAAAGACAACACTCGGCTAAATCACATCCAAAATATAAAAAAATCCATAAGAGAGTAAGCATCAATCGAGGAAACAAAGTCCTACTTCAAGGCTTAACTTTAATAAGAAGAAACATGGTTTGAAAAATAATATAGAAAAATCTTATAGCAATAAACCAAAACAGTTGCAGGGATATAACACCCTCCTCCAGGCTTCAATGAGAAATATCATACAAACTTCGCTAGGGAAGACAATGCCACATCAGCTAGACTTCAACTGGGGATGCCATCATGTCTTCACTAGGGAAGACAATGCCATATAGTTAAGGGGAGCTCAAATACATTATTTAATATCAAAATTAGTGGTTGCGCAAACTTCTCTAGGGAGAATTTATGAAACTTCAGGGGAATAACAACTTTAGAGGGAAACATCATCTTCGCTTCACCCGAGAGTTAAGAAGTTAACATTACAGCAAGAAATCAGAATTATGGGGATTTTGAATTAAAATCAACACTTGGCGAGAGAAAACCCAAAAAGTTGATAGCTGTTTCAACACTTCTTAAAAAAGATATTGGCCTTGTCTGGCTACTTAGGGAGAACACAACAACAACAACAATGTCGTAACTGGAGCAAACAATGCTTTGCAAGAGATTCTACTTCAATTATCAACACAAAGGAAGAAAGAATCCAATCAACTAAGAAAATACTACATATCTTTGCAATCTCTTCCTGATCACCACCTGGATGGGGAAAGAATCACACCCATCTAGAGAAACTTGAATCAACACTTAGCTGGGGAATATGGGATAGAGGTATCAAACCACACAAACCCAACACCATATAATAACTTGGAGAAAATCTGAACCATAACTTAACTGGGGAAAATTGGATTACAAACCCAACACTACACCCTACCATAGCCTGTAGGAAACCCACTAACTAATCAACAACTATAGAGGAAACTGTTGTACCCCAAAATTTTCCCTCTCATGTTTTCCAAGATTTTTTCTTATATGGGTGGTAACAAGCATTTGATTAAAGAAAAAATAAATTTTTTGAACAAGGAGTCTTCGATTGGCATATTAGCTAAGTCTTTCGATTGGCATGTTAAAAGGCCTTTCGATTTGGTATTTGGACAGTCTTCAATTGAGCGCCTAACCTCTTCCAAGCTTGCCTCAAATTTCCAAGCTTCGAGTAAAGCCTTGGTCTTTTTCTTTGTTTGCTGCACACCAGCTTCGATTGGGCATATATTTCCTTGGAAACAGCTTCTTTCGATTCAGAAAGGAATGGCTTCATGTTGGTGCTCTTTCGATTGAACCTTTTTGCTTTACATAATGGCTTGACTCACAGATGCAATGGCTACCTGCGTGCAAGATGGACCCCTGCTTCAATTGGGCATTTGTTTTCCTTGGAGAAAGCTTATTTCCTGCTTCTACTAGGCAAACTATTCCTCTGGATGTGCCTTCAGTGCATAAAAGCAAGAACTTTTTCAAACTGGCCTTCGATTCACAAAAACTCCCACTGGGCAAAAGACCCCTCGGCGTGTCACCAGCGCACGTATCCCTCTTTAGTTTGTCTTTAATACAAGGCCAAGACTCCTTCAAAGTTGCCTTCGACCACAAGGCACTGGCCACCTTTGTGCCAGCTTCACCTAGGAAATGGGCTCCTTTATGCCTGCCTTGACTTGCTTCATGCTAGCATCCACAAGGCATAGGCTGGCTTTGTGCCAGTTTCGACTAGGCGCAGACCCCCCTTTGAAACAATTGTATACACTTCAGCATGCAGAAGGCCCAGTCGAAGGCCACATAAGAGACCCATTCAAAGGAATTAATACTAGCGCCAGTCGAAGGGTACACAAGAAGTACATTTGAAGAAGAATGCAGAAGGCCTAGTCGAAGGCCACACAAGAGACCCATTCGAAGGAAGTAATACTACAACCAATTGAAGGGTATACAAGAGGTACATTTGAAGAAGCATGCAGAAGGCCCAGTCGAAAGCTACAGAAGAGGTCCAGTCGAATAGCAACACTAGAGGGCATTCGAAGGAGCTGAAATATCCACATACATTCAAATTTCAAAAGAGGACAAGATCCCATGTGTGATCGGTGGATCTGGAACTGACTGTTTAACGCTGGTTCGCGAAATGTCGCGGAAGCAAGAGTCGCCACCGTCTTTTATTTTCTCCAAATGGAAAGGACAAAAGCACAGAAAAATTCCTTATAGAGATTGCTCTCGGTTCGGGAGGTAGATTTATAGAAAGGGAAGGTGTTAGCACCCTTTCTATCCATGGTTATCCATTGGCTCTTAGATACTTGCTCATTTGTGTTTTCAAAATTGTTTGTTTTCTTTTCAAGTGTGGGTTTTAAAAAAGTTTCTTTGAAAATTTCAGTTCGACTCTTGTATCAGTCCTCAAGAGTGTTTGAAAAGTTGTTTTGAAAGCTTTTTGAAAAGTGTAAGGTGTGAAAAATATTTTGATTTGTTTTTGAAAAGAGCAAGTATCTATGAGTCATCTACCTATCCTAAGGAATTAAGCTGTGTAATTGTCCTTTAGGTAGTGCCATCCCACCATTGAGAGATAGGTAGCACCACCGTTGGAGGTGTTCGGGTCAATTCGAGGGTTAGGGACAGTGTGGTCACCGGGCAATGATAAGATACCTTAGAAGCTACCCTTATGCCATTGATCTTTTTATTCCGAGGCGACCGTTCCGAGGCAACTTATTCGAGGCAACTAGATCAATGGAACATAAGGACTCACTAAGACGTCCTGTACTCGACGACCACGTTTCGAGGGGCAAGGCAACAGTGAGACGTACCCTAGGGGTGGTGTGTGATTTGTGTGTCATTTTCAGTTATATTTGTCTTGTCATGCGTTGATGATCTACGTTTTGATTTTACTTTTGGGCATTCATTCTTTCATGTGATTGTTTAACAGTTAAAGGTGCGGGAATTTAAAGTGCGGAAAAGATAAAGGTCCTACGCTATTACAAAGGCGCGGGTCTACATCGCCAAATAAAACCAAGACCCGATTTAAAATAAAATGCAGAAAATAAATGCCTAATTAACTATTACAGGGCTTTGGAGCAAGTACATTATTTTCACAAAAAAAGAAATAAATAAAACGCGCGAAAAGAAAATATAATCGAATGCGAGGGCGTTGGACCCTTTAAAGGAATTAAAATAAAATTATTAAAATAATTAAGTTAAAAAAAGGAAAGGGCTTATTTTTTATGTTTTTGTATTTATGACATTAAAGAAAATTAAATTGGAATTAAAATCCTAATTCTAAGCATTTTTAATTATTAAAGAAATAAATCCAAGTTTTGACCTAATTTACTTAATTATTTAATTACAAGTATTTACAAAAAATTAATTAATGGTTAATTATGATTATAGTAAGAAAATAAAAATATTGGATTAAAAAAAGGATGAAAAGTGCTAAAGACCTATTTTTTTATATTTTTGGTTATTGAGAAAAAGAATTAAAATTAACAACCTAAAATTAAAACTAAATTAATTATGGAATTTATTTACAAAAAGAGTTATTGATGAATTTAAAATAAAACATATTTTTATTTTTTTATGATTTTCTGATTTTTTGTTTTATGAAAAAAATTGTTTTGATGAATTAATTAAAAATAATAAAAACAAAATAAAAAAAAAGAATGAAAAGAAAGGAAATAAAAAAAAGCAAACTGTGAGGGGTGTTGACCCCAAATGAGGAGGTGGATTTGATGAATCAGGCCCATTTGAATGAGGCCCCTTGTTGACTTTTTGGATCATGTGGAGCACCTTTGACTGACGCCTATGGTGGATGGCAGGTAGTAGCCACTGGATGGACCATTTGAGACACATGGCAAGTGCCAACGCTGGGGTGCATGATGGCTCCCTGGGTGATGTGCTGCATAGGAACGAATTAAGCAAAATAATAGAAGTAATGTGAGGGGGCCTGGGATTCGAACCCAGGCCCCAGTATTTACCAATGAAGTGCCTTGCCAAGTGAGCCAATTGTGCGCTTTGTTCATGAAATAGAAAACAAATAATATAAAATAAAATGGGCCTTAGTGTTATAAAATAAAAAAAAAGCGCGCTGGATTCAAACCAGCCACTCACACCGTGCCACGCTAGCCTTCGTCCCCAATGTACCTGTAATGAAAAGGGATAGCGGGGGTTTTGAACCCCCCCAAAACTCAAGCTTTTTGAAAATAGCGAATAGGCCATGTTCAAACATAAATTGAGCGCGACAAGCAATTTGGAATCCTCATGTTGCCACGATCTTGTTCATACTGGTGTTAGAGTCCAATTTTACCATATATCTAAAGCCCCAATTTTAAGTTTCAGGAACCCTAGTTTTTGTTCATGGTAGATTCGGATTTAGATGCCTATAACTCAATTGGATGGCACCAAAAGCTTCAGAGCAACCTCATTAGTACAAATCAGGCAAGAAAAATCAATGAAAATGGATGAATTGTGTTATGCATTTCTGAAAAAAAATACAAACCGTGTAGCTTTGTGGGACTGCTTCCTTGCACGTTTGAGCGTGGTTTTGATCGCTAGAGTTTCCTTGGGACCTCAGAAAGGTGTTTGGATCAGAATGGGGACTCAACAAATGCTCTAAGGTAGTTTTCAGTTTTCAAAATTTTGGCAAAAAATGTGAGTTTGCTTATGTGCTTTGGGCGCAACTTAGGCCTTCATCCCTTGTGTGATCACTTGCATAGGTATTATGTAACATGTATTGAGAGGAATTATGTCCTCATAATGCAAGGCATTCAAGTTCAAGATTTTGACATAACTCCATTAACAAACCTTCCTCTTTTGAGCCAATTTTGAATTCTTGCTCCATTTGGCCTTGAAACGAAATTGGGATGTGGCATAATGATGATTCAGAGCTAGTTAAGACCAAATATCTCCCTTTATTAAACTTCTTGATTTTTCTTTGATTTTAAAAGATTTAAAATTAATTAAATCCAATAAAATCAATTAAAAATTTTGAAATAAAAGGTGGGACACGTGGGAAGCATGGCCAAGTTAATTTAAGTGGAAAAAGTGGGCCCCTTTTGTCAAAAATGAAATTTCAAGGATAAATGATTTTGGCCATTTCACAAAAATTTCCCAACTTCTCCAATGCATATCTTGCTCACTTTTTAAGATTTGATCATGTTCTTGGACATTTTAGAAAGGTCTTGAAGTCCTATAACCAATGTCTTTGGTCCCATGTCATTTTGATTTACCAATCTCAAGTTATGGTCTTTGACTTAAAGTCCCTTTTTGTTGACTTTTGAAAATGACCTATAATGTTGAAATTGATAACTTTTTGTGAGAGCATTTCTTGGACTTGGAGTGTGAAGATGAGTTGTAGGAAATGTCTCCCCCTTCAAGATGAGCATTGGATGGGATTTTTCTGATGAACCATGAAAAAGTTATGCCTTGGTCAAGTTACAGTTGACTTTTCAACTGTCCAAAAATAGAAACTTTTGCATCTTGAGACTTTTTGAGCCATACTTTGAGAATCATGATCAAGCATTGATCAAATGATGTTTGTGGCTTCAAAATAAGATGGTGACCAAAAATTTTGAATTTTGACTGCCAAATGACCATTTTGCCCCTACAGTTGACTGTTGAGCAATTAGGGTTTTTGACTGTGCAACTTGACCTTGTGAGCCTTGAAACTTGACATGTAGGTAATTGACAATGTGTATAGGAATAGGAGACTTGATTGAGCTCTTGAAAACTTCAACTTCCTTGCAAGAACCAAAACCCTAGTTTGACTGGCTTAGGAGGATGGTTTGACTGTGTGGCCCTTGAGTAAACTTGAACCAATTGTGGATGATTCTTGTCAAAACTTTGAAGATTATGGGAGGGCAAATTTTGGGGTAAAACACCATGTTTTTAGCCAATGTTACAAAACTTCATTCATGGCCTTGAAAACGTTTGTTTATGGAAGTTTAAACTTTTGTCTTCTTGTCCCCTCCCTCCTACTCTATATAAGAAGCGTACTTGCAAGCCAAATGGACATTTACACACACACATTGGAGATACGCTGCCCCCATAAACTCACAAAAGTTATCAAAAAGTCTCATAAGTGATCCAAGTTAAAGCAACCCTTAAACAAAGGTACCCACATCCAGAAGCCAAATCGAAGCAATCCTCAAACAAGGATACCCATGCCATCACCACAGACTTATCCATCAATCATTGGTAAGAATTGGTAAAAAGACCAAACTCTACATTTGCATGACATATTGGTAGTTTCATTCGATTTGTTATTCAAGACTAAAGACCTGGGTTCGACCCCGGGTCTGCTTTTGTTTTGTTGCTAACACTTACTGCAGATATAGCCTGAATAAACCCAGTGCATGTATGACTGAAGGACCTGGGTTTCGATATCCATGTCCTGCTTCTTTGTTTTTGTTAACATACCTTTGCAGATTCAATTCCCTCACAACATCCACCCTGTGGATCAAAAGCCATATCATGTCACTGGATCAAAGGGTAACACCCTTCACAGAATAAAAATAAAACACCCCCTCTGGATCGAAAAGTCCATTTCTCCCTGCAATAAAAGGATTCCCATTTTTTTTTTGTATTTTTTCGTTTCATTTCTTTATTGACCCTTGTTTTTTTTCCTATTTAAATTAACATTAAATCAAAAATCACAAAAAAACATTAGGATAGTTTTTATTAATAAAATTAATTTGTAAATAAATTAATTAAGTTTTAAACCCTTTTCTTAAAATTAAAAATTAAAGAGACTTAGGCTTTATTTTTATTTATACATAAAAAGAAACAAAACAAAAGATTTTTACTTCTTAGGACATTTTTAGACGTTATTTTCAATTTCACACGCGTTTATTTTATTAATGTACCTGCTCACTGGATGTAATAGATTAAAACTAGGATATTTACTGCTTTACTCCCCTCATTCTTGTACAATGTAAATCCCCACCCCAAGACATTGTAATAGCGTAGGTTTAAATTCCTGCATTTTAATATTCTGCAACATATATTAACTGCTAGTAATTAGGTGTGTTTGATAAGACTAATAATCAAACGCTAGAAAACTTAACAAAAATACAAAAATAACCACATTGAATCAATTGCACATATACACCTCTAGGGTACCCCACTTTGGTTGCCTTTACAAATAAAACAATCATGAGGCAGGAACGCTTTAGCAAAGACCCATAAATCAAAAGATCATAGTCCCTCGATGACCCTACAATTTCCTTTTCGGTAAATGATCTAGTACCTAAACAAAATTGCTAAAGCGTCGCCATAAGTTGCCTTCATGACTGTAAACGTCCCTTCGAATGTCCCTTATACATCCAACGATAGGGCTATCTACTCACTAATAGTAGAATAGAATTGTCTAAAGGATAGGAGGAAAAGAACACCGTTTTCGAGTATAAAAGTAGATAGCTGTTAGAAGTTTGCTCAAAAACGTTTTGCATTTACACAAAAAACTACTTTTCAAAAACAATTTCAAGACACTTTGTATACTTTCTCCACATTCCCGAGAAACATTACAAAGTATTCCATACCAAGGCATTTTCAAAACAAACTTTCAAATACACAAAGTACAAAGGTATTTCAAAATGAGTAAACCTCTAAGAGACCGTAGGTAACTACATATAGAAATGGTGCTAACACCTTCCCTTTCCATAATCTACCCCTTACTCAGAAAATATCGAAAAGGTCTTTTTTTGTTCTTTTCACCCTTTCCTTAATTTGGATAAAAGAAAAGTCGGTGGCGACTCTTGCTTACCGCAACATTTGCAAATACAAAATGCAAATCCAGTATTAATAGTCGGTTCTGCCACCGTATCACAGAACTGGAGAATTTGCTGAGGATAATAAAAAGTGGGGTTTACCTTAGAGTTAGTTCATTATTAAAATTTCTTTTTGTGCTTTGCATGCTTTATCCTTGGAGGGTTGTTTAGGTTGTTACTATAGATCCTACACCCAGATCTGGGGGCATCTTTTTAGGTAAACAACAATAGATCGTGGAGACTGTACGGTATCCCTTGTGTTGAATCGAGGGTACTTTCAAGAGGGTACTTACCTATAAACCCCATGCAAGCCTGAACCTAAGGTCTTGTGTGTTTTATTTGTGTGTGATTAATTTTCCTAAACATGACATCATGCATCATAACATCCATTTTTCATTATGCTAACCATTTCAAGGACCAAGGGAATTTATCTTTGTTCTGTTTTGTAGATCATGGATTCCGCTCGTAGAAATACTATCCGGATCAGCTTCGTGAGAATACGTCTCCAACTCAAAGAGCTAGTATCAAGGGTTCCCGAGACTTCCTCATTTACCAAGAACTATGGTCGACTTCTCAGTCTGGTTACCTCGGGTTTTGATGAGAAGATGATGTGTGTACTCTTTCAATTCTTTTATCCTAAGCACCATTGCTTCACCTTTCCAGATTATCAGTTGGTGCCCACCATGGACGAGTTCTTTCAAATATTGGGTATACCTATTCTTAATCAGACGCCTTTCACCAGTTTAGAAGAAGATCCCAAGCCAAAAGTCATTGCAATAGTTTTGCATCTAAAACGGTCCGAAATTGTATCCAACTGGGAAACAAGAAGTGGTGTTAAGGGTTTTCTAGCTAAGTTCCTGTACGAGAAGGCTCACCAATTTTGGGATGATTTGTATTTCCAAGATTTTGAGGAGGTTCTGGCCCTTCTAATCTATAGTTTAGTGCTTTTCCCTAATCCAGACCTTCTCATAGATGTGAATGCTATCAAGATTTTCCTCTCTCATAACCCTGTGCCTACTCTACTCAGAGATATCTTGCAAACCCTCCACACTCGCACCATGAAGAGAAAGGGGATTCTTATGTGTTGCGTGCCATTTATATCAAGGTGGTTTATTTCTCACCTCCCTAAATCAATTTTGAAGAATGAAGAAGGTTTGGGTTGGTCGTGAAGGATAATGTCACTTTCCCACTCAGATATCCTCTAGTATTCCTGATCTATTAGAGATATTTCTGTTATTGACCGCTATGGGGAATATCATAATGTCCCACTACTTGGCATTAGGGGAGGCATAACTTATAATCCTTCTTTGGCTTTGCAACAATTTGGCTATGCTCGAAGGGATGGTCCCCACGATATGCTTATCCAGGGCATTGTGTTTAACTACGAGGATGATGTTCAAGGGTATCTTCGGAGGTTCATACGAGCTTGGGGCATGATAAACAGATTTGAAACCAGGACTTTGGGACCTAAGACTTCCATCCCTATGGAATCTTCTCTCAAATGGGTGTGAGCTTGCGCGCATAACTTTATAATGCCGTATATAGCCATCTTACCAATTGTTGTGGAACCCATTTCTGAGGGGGATGTTCCTTATACAGTTCTCCATCCTGACATGCCCACTGATCTTGAAGAGCTGCAAAGATCCTGGTTTCAACTGAAGAAAGAACGAGATACCTTTAGAGATCATTTCTATGTCAACGAGAAGAAAGGGTTGGAACTTACGAAGCAACTTCACAAAGAGAAAAGTCTTAATGTCTATCTCGGCACGAAGAGGAAACGCCCATGGGAAACCTGATGTCTTAGATTTTAGAATTTTTCAATTGTAAGCCTGAAAAAGGAAATTGTATTTTGAATAATACTAATAAAATCTTTGTTTCATTTTGGTTCACAAACTTAAATTTCCCAGAGTCCTTGAAAGCATTGCATACATATATCATACATATCATTGCATAAACAGGTTTTAGGACATGTTTCTTATCTTCTTCGTTGTTTATTTCAACAATGGCTCTTGAACAAACAATTAAGGAGCTTCAGGCACAAAATGCTCAATTCCAAGAAATGTTCTTGAATCTGGCCAAGGGACAAGAAGACTTGAAAGCTTTGATTCTCAAGGATAAAAAGAAGAAAAAGAGACCAATGGGTGTTCTGAGTTTGGGAAGAAGGTTTAAAGGACCAGTGAAGCCATTTTCAAAACTCGCAACTCCGTCAAGGGATAGAGATAATCAGGATAGATAGCCAAGAGAAGAAGACCACAGTACAAGGGAGTCTGAAGAAGATGAACCTAACTATTCTGAGGATCAGTATGCTCCTGCTGATGAAAAATACAAACAACTGGAGGCTCGGCTCAATGCCATGGAGATCCAAAGGGTACCCGGACTGGACTATGAAGAGCTAGGACTGGTATCAGGGGTGGTCATCCCGCAGAAGTTCAAGGTCCCTAAATTTTCTAAGTACGACAGTGTCTCCTGCCCTAAGCTACATTTAAGGTCGCATGTCAGGAAAATTCAACCCCACACTACTGACAGGGATTTATGGGTACACTTCTTCCAGAAAATTTTGGCAGGAACTCAACTGCAATGGTTCTATCAATTAGAAAGAACCAATGTGCATAATTGGGAAGATCTGGCTTCATTCTGACGTAGGTCTTGGGGGTTTTTCTGCTTTTTCTTCAAGAGTGTAAATTTTTGGGTTCTTTCGTATTCAATCATTTTCAACTCTAAACACTTGAAAGTTGTCACTTTTCTCGCTTATAATGTTAAAGATAATTGAATAGGGGCAGCTGTTGCACCCCAAAATCTACCCTCTTGATTTAGGATTATGTTTCATCATAAACATCATGTTGCATTACATTCATGCGTTGTGTAGGGATCAAAGTATTTTGGTTATCAAGTTTCCCTCAAGCTTTGGAAGATTGATTGTATTGGCAAGTTGCTCAAGGAGGGCCTTATTATCTAAACCTATGGATCTTTCAAGCCCAAAGGTATCACATATCTCAAGATATCTTACCCACCTCAATGGATCATTAGAAGATTGAGTATTGTGTTGTTTATAAGGAAAATCGAATCCTTTGGATTCATCAGTCAAAATTAGGGTTTTGCCCAAGTTGGAGTTATTGGGGTTTAGATGAGCCAAGTATTGAATCATTATTATTTTATCATCATTGGAATCAATTTTGTTCAAAAATCCTCTCTAGATGCCCAGAGGAATTAGGGGTTTGAAGCTTGACCAGTTATCTCCTAGTGTAGAGTGCAAAACTAGGGTTTGAGTTTTAATCAGGAGATCTTTGGATTTTTGGGAAATTATTGATCCTATACTTATCTAAATAGTCATGAGCATCTATGTTGGAAGTTCGATCATCAACTTTGGCTTGAAAGGGTTCAATTGATAAAAAGGGGTAAAATGGTCATTTTGTAAGAAGACAGTCAAAATTAGTTGTTGACCAAGTGGACTTTTGGTCAACCATGAATTCAATATTCCTATTCTCATATTTCATGGGCAATAGTGCAAAAATATCAAGAGGAAGTGTGAATTGGAGTTAACTTGTCAAGGAAGTTATTTAAAGTTTTTTTAATTTTTCTAAGTATCCATAGGGTTGAATTTTGACTGGCTACAACTCTCTCAATTTTTATTGATAATGTGCAAACTTTATATGCCTAGAAAGAGGATGAAAAATTATCCAACTTTGTAGGATTGGCCACAAGTCCAAAAAATGAAAGGAAAAAAATTTATGAAGCTTGGAAGATTTTGACACTTAGTAAAATTTTGGTTAAAAATGCAAAAAAATTGACTTCTTCATGTCCATTTTTGAATGACCATTTTGACTCAAATCAAAATGTTGGCAACATAAAAGTTGTAGATTGAAATTTTCTCTTCATTTTTCATTAAAGAATCATCTCAAATGTTTAAGTGTAGAGAAAGATATGATGATTAGGATTTTGAGCTGAAAACTGAATTTTTGCCCAACACAAGGCAAGTCACACGCGCTAGGCAGGCATTTCATCAAACATGTTGTGGGTGCGCATTCATGATCACTTTTCTATGTGAAATATTCATTATTTTGAAAATGTCCAACATCAGATTTGAAGCCCTAAATGTGAGGAACAACTTTTCTTCAAAAAGTTTCTCCAAATTCTTTATATATTTTGATATATAATTTTGAGAAGTAGGCACCATGCATGCTGAATTTTCTGCCCAGCCAGCAAGTCATGCGCGCAGCAAGCCCAGGAAGGCAAGGCATTTTGTCAAACAATTTTTAAGCATATGCTCATGGCCAAATATCTCATTGATTCAAGCCTCATTTTGAAAATTTTTGAACATCAAAGTTGGAGTATGAAGTGTCCTCTCCATTTTTGATTCAAATTTTGTGAAGTTTCATGCAGCATAGAGAGAGATATAAGGGATCAAAGAGGTGTTCATGAAATAGAAAATATGCATGGGAATGCATGAAATTTTTGTGACCAACAAAGTTCATTTTCCAGCTCATCACCCCAGCCACTTCTCACTTACACAAAACGCACATCTTTCACCCTCCAAATCACATAAAATGCAACACCTCTCACTCCTCTCATATTTCTATTTTTCTCACTCTCTCTTTCCACACTCTATATAAATCCATACATTCAACAATTGAAGGGGTTGGTTTTTGAGGATTACAAATAAGTAGCAAGATTATCTCTCTCTCACTCTCACGCAAAGCAAGTGATTCTCTCTTCTCTCTCATTGAATTTCTAACCAATTTCCACCATTTTTGTCAAAGCAAGCTTCTACAACTTTCAAACATCTGCGCATCTCTCTCTACTCATTATCTCTACATATTCAAGCAAGTTTCTTCTCCATTCCTTGCTCTTTATTTGAGCCTAAGCACCATCAATTTCACTTCAAAGGTAGATAATCCATTTTCTCCCGCTACTGCAACTTGCATTTTCTTTTTAAATCCAAGAACCTTTTGAAAAATCCAATAGAATATTCTTAATCCTTGCATTTTTCTGATCAATTTTCATTCTTGGATCATTTATTTTGGTGGAGAATTGAAGGAGAAAAGTGAATCACAAAACTGTTTGTTGAAATGTGTAAATAAAAAAAAGTGTTTATGTAGCATTCTTCATGCGTGATTTTCTCAATCATCTATGCATCATTTCATGAATTTTTTGATCCTAACATGTTCTACTAATTTCAATCTTGAAATTTGGTGTTGAAATTTTTGGATTTCATCAAGAAATGAGTGAGTTATCGTGGTTTGAAAATAAGGTTTCAAAGCTGGAAAACGCGCATAGCATGGCTGCTTGGTAGGGATGATGAGGTGTTTTTTTTTAGTTGAACATGGTTTCAATACCTTTTACAGCGCATTCTGGCAAAAACAGGTGTAATATCCTTTGAATATTAATTTTTCTTTTGTTTTCTCAAATTTTATTTTAATATTTCCTTCACTTCTAAAATTATGAAAAAAATATTTTAAACTCATTTTTCAGTATATTTTCATATTTTGATTTTTATTTCATTTTTTATCATTTTTTATTAAGTAAAATCATGTAAATAATTAGGGTTTTAATATTTCTTTTAAATATTGAATTTTATTTTCATATTTCTATTAAGTAAAAAAATCCATAAAAAATATTTTTGGACTCTTCTCTGAGTTTATTACTTGAAAATATTTTTTGTCCAATTTTATAAAAAATTTGGTTAAATTTTAAAAATCATTTGGACATAATATCTTTTATTTGCATTAATTTTGTTAGTTTGTGTAAATAATTTTCTATTTCTTTTTCCCTTTTGAGATAAAATTCAAGAAAAATATGCTTTCTGATCCTTATAAATTTCTTGACATTTAAGTTACTTTACATCAAATTTATTTGGCCTTTGGATCTAATGGATTAATTTGTGAAGTTAATTTCCTCTTTTAGGGTTTTTGCTTGATCATGCACATTAATTGATTTAAAGTTCTATTTCCCATGCCTATAAAATCAGAGATGAAGATGTTTGGAGTGCTTGAACATGTTGAGGCCATAAAAATTATTTTTATGGAATTTTAAAATGTGATTTTATATTTTTCACAAATTATTTTCCAAAACCATATAGTTTAAGGCTTAAACTTGCTAGTTTCCAAGTTTGCATTTCTAAAGAAAATTTCCACCTCAATCCAGGGACTCCAAATTTTATTTCTGACTTTTATAGGACTTTAGGAAATTAGGGTTTTAATTTCATGATTTTTCAAGTCATTTTCATATTTTAAAAATATTTTTACTTAGGCTTGCATTTTGGGTTTCACTTTTGATTAATGCTTGTAATTGAAAACTTTTGTACATGATTCTTGTTTGATTCTTGAAATAGCATGTGATACTGACTTGGAGCATATTTTGAGACAAATTCTTCAACATCATTTGATCTTGGGTGTTGATAGGTTGATAAACCAAATCCATTGAAATGAACGAATGATGTTGATGATATTTGAAACTCTAATCCCTTTCCCTCTACATCTTATCTCCGTTTCTTATTGTATTACATGTTATGGTATAATGATCTCTATATCATTTATCCAAACATGAAATACATAGATTGCTATTGACTGACCTCAAAATAGGTGCGACTTCTACATAAGTCCACTTACGATTGCTTAACATAGCGCTAAATTTTGTCCGAATTCGAATAAATTATCATTCATGGCCCAAACCTATGTTTACAAGGCCAAGTATGTTTATTTGATCCCTTTGATCCAATAACCTTGAGATTCATTGTGTGGAGGCTTGGGTTCTACCAATCCTCTAATGGATTTTCATAAATTTTGGTCAACATGGATCACTTAAACATCGTTGATCATTAAATGTTGCCTTGAGAATTCCTAAATGGATGATATACTTGACAAAAAGAAAATGCAACTTGTTGTTGAGAGGCTTTGGTTCTACCAATCCTCTAATGAGTTCCAAATGCAAGTTTCAAGATGGTCATCCAACTAACCATTAACTTCTAACAATTGACATTATTTTTTATGCTTTTATTTTATGCTTTTACTTTATGTACTATTTACTTTAGCATTTACATTTCATGCTATTTTTTATTTTGCTCATTTGAGCTTTTCTTTTTCTTTTTGAAGATACTTAATAATCCATATAAACCATAAAAAAATTTAATGATACTTGGACTATTTGGTTACTATCCTTGGCATTATGGAGTATTGGACTTATTGGACTTAGGAATAGAAACCTTGGCCTATATTGGAGACCTTGTGACATTTTGTCTGGATTTCTTGAGGTTTACCTCAAGATATTGGGTTGTTTGTATGTTTTGTGTGCAGGTTATTGTGATTACATACTTTGTTTGTAATCTGGAATTCACCCGTATACAACTGTTACTATGCCCGATTTTTGTGAAGACTTAATGCACTTGAAGTTTAGTTCTCTCAAGATCTTGGTTGAAGTTATATGTGTTTATTTTTCTTTCTCATTTGCTACGGATAGTTATCCGTTTGGTATTGTACTATTTCCCTTTTACTGTTTCCACTCTTTATTTCTTTTCTATTGTATGATGGAACCTCCTTTGCTGATATATGTTAGGAGTCCCTCTGGTTTATTTAAAGACTTGTTTAAGGCAATTATATCAGTGTGCTAATTGTGATTGTTTAAAATCCTACCTTTGAAGTAGGTATTATGCAAGCGTGTTTATATTTATGCCCGTATTACAGGTGAAAAGTCCTCAAAAGGAGGCGAGCGGAAAGGGTTCATAATCGACCCCTGCACATTCCAGTCCATGTCGTTCCTATGCTCACTTTCTACAAGTAGATGCTCTGAACATGTACCCAAGATCTGAATGAACTTAAGTCCTTTAAAGGCAAGTGAAAAGGGTTCCCGCAATCGTATCCCCACGCTTTCTTTAGCTAGTGTTGACCAACACTGATGTTTAGTGTACGCATGCACTATGTCTTTCCCCCAGATCTTTCTTTCCCTGGTAATTGATGCCACGGTTAAGGACCCCTTTTTCATTCCTATAATTCTAGAGCTTGTTGACTCGGGTGATACGCTCCCCTTGGTTGTGGCTTGACCCCTAGTCTGATGCTTGGTTACTTGTCTATGGTGGGACCCCTATCTACTATTAGCCCTGCGCCTTGTAGGTGTTTGATATTCAAGTGGTACTTAGCTGTTGTTTGTCCAGATGTTTCTCCATCTGCTTGCTTGTTTTTTGTCACAGGATCTGCGACATTTTTACCATTTTCCCTTAGGATTGCTCGTGTAGGTTTATCCCTCGAGTTAGACCTTAGGATAGGAATCCATGCATGCTAACATATGGTAGAAGCTTCCCTTTTTCATCCTCAACCATAGGGCCAATCATTGTATGATAACATTAGGGCTAGAGATTATGATAGTCTCCCTTAGTTGTTTTCTTTTTCTTTGCGTATTGCATCTTAAAACTAAAACTTTTTCTTGGCAAATCATAAACCATCTCTAATCAACTTAAACCCTTCTTTAAGGTAAAAAATACATACCAATCTTAATTGCTTGTGTGCCTTCCTATTTTATTTTAAAATCTTGTCAGATTAATGTTTTGCCATCCTTGCCATGACCTTTTCTTATCTTTTAGCCGATGTTTCGCCATTGCATATTTGTTTGAAGCCAATGTTTCTCCATCGCACATGTTTGTTATCCTACTTTGATTCTCAATATCATAGTAGGTGTGATGTTTTATCATTTGGTTTATTGATGTTTCACCATCTTTGACATGATACCCTGTTATCTTTTAGCCGATATTTTGCCATCACATATTTGTTTGAAGCCGATGTTTCTCCATCGCACATGTTTTTTATCCTACTTTGATTCGCAATATCATAGTAGGTGTGATGTTTTATCATTTGGTTTATTGATGTTTCTCCATCTTTGCCATGATACCCTGTTATCTTTTAGCCGATGTTTCGCTATCGCATATTTGTTTGAAGCCGATGTTTCGCCATCGCACATGTTTTTTATCCTACTTTGATTCTCAATGTCATTGTTAGGTATGATGTTTTGTTTCCTGGTTTATTGATGTTTCACCATATTTTCCATGTTATCTTCCTATCTCTTAGCCGATGTTTCGCCATCCCACATTCTTTTAGCCGGTGTTTCGCCATCGCATGTGTTTGTTATCCTACTTTGATTTTCAATATCATTGTTAGGTGTAATGTTTCATCATCTTGTCTGATATTTTTCTATCATGCTGGCATTTTATCGCCTTATCTAAGTTGGTGCTGCCATGCGATGTCTTGTCATCTCTTTTTTCTATTTTATCATCATTGTTGACATTTTTATTTTATTTTATCTGGTGTTTTGCCATCTTGACTGTTGCTTTTGTCTTCTTAACTAAAAAACACAAACCAACCAAAATATATGAGCCAAACTACGGCTGCTCTGATTCCTTAAAAGGGATACGTAGGCACTAGGGTAGGGCCCAAGTGAGCACGACTTTTATTTTCCTTACATTCTTTTCTCCTTTGTTTTGCATGCATTCCCTCTTTATATTTTCTATTAGCTCTTAAGCTTTAGATATAGATTTTCACACCCATTAGATTAGAACAACCAAGAGTGGATACCGTAGAGTACTACGGGCGTGTGGGATGCTAATACCTTCCCCTCACGTAACATACTCCCTTACCCGATATCTCGGTCGCAAGACCGTGATTTCACCCTCTTCAGGTTTTCTCGATGTTCACCTTTCCCCTCTAGACGGGATAAAAGACGTTCGGTGCTGACTTCATTGATTTTATTATCAGATGACGGTTCGGCCAGGTTGTTTCAGCTGGCGACTTCACTGGGGACATACAAGTTGACCAAATGTTTGTCCATCTCAGGGTCGATCCTAGCTCTTGTTTTTTTCTTTGGGTGTTTATTTTCCATGCTACCAGTTTATTCATTTATACATGTTTATCTGAGCATATGTTTGCATTGCATTTTATTTCTTTCCATATTGATTATTTATTGTGCCAGATTCTGGTTCTCTTGGTGGGTGGGTTGTTTCATGAGGTAAAAGGCCCCATACCCAAGCTATGAGTGAATTCCATAAGAACTAGGAATAGAGTGGCCATGGCAGCTATGAGGTGGGTGTCTTGTAGACCTGACCATGAGACCCATGACTTTAGAGATGGTTCTGATGGGTGTCATCGTATGATGATACCAATAGATGAGCTCTTTGACTTTGATTTGGCCTTTGACCTTACCACGAACTAGTCTTTACCTGTGAGTGGGACGAGAATTATTATCACAGGTACAGATGGTGACTATTTGTTCTGTTGGTGACTTGAGTTCTGTTGGTGACCATGTTCTGATAGTTACTGTGTGTTTTTGATGGTGACTTGATACTCTCAATGATTGTGTCCCCTCTCGGTTTTGATCTAGACTTCTCACCTTGTGATGGCCGTTTATTTCGGCAGTTCAACATTTATCTTTTATGACAGGGAGATTTTGGTCTCATACAGTTGTTGATCTACTAGGTACTTGGCTCTTCTGTGTTCCAAGGTGGTGTCGTACCTTTGATCTGGTAATGTTCATAATTCAGTTTAGAGACAATGCAACCATTTTCCATGTTTATGGAACTTTGATCTCGTGTTCTTGCACACATAATCTGTTAACATCATTTTAACACACATGTTCTTTCCATTTCCAAGGAACCATGCTTGTGAGCTTTATGTTGCGCTTTTCCACCTCTTACTGGTTTAAAATGAAAATTAAAAGCATGTGGGTTCCTCGAAAATGATCGAACATGAAATTGGATCCACTCACTCACCTCATTCATATTCATGCATTCATAACAGGTACTCAAAGTTGGGGATTTCATATTCAGACTTGGTATTCTCTTCAGAATCAGACTTGACTCACCATTGTTGCATGTTCTAGAATAAGTTATGGAATGACTTCGTGGGGGTATTGGTCGGGATGAAGATTCAGATAAGGTTGGTTGTGGTGTATATGAAAGCCTTGGCCCGTCATTGGGAACTCTTTGAAAAGGAAGATAATCAGTTGAAGACCTAGTTGATTCAGGTCATGGAAGTCTTGATGATAGTGTGAACAATCCTACACTGAGTGTTGCAACATGAGTTATTCTCTTCTCCTCGTCATTTTGGATTTCTTTCAATCCATGGAGTGCCTTGTGGGTCTCATCTATTATCTTGAGTACCTGGAACAATTTATCAGCAGATGATTCCCATTCCCCAGTAGAATTCAAGAGGATATCTTTTATCAGCAAGGGCGGAATAGGTCTGGAGAATAGTTTTGATCCCATGTTCATGCTTTATTCTCATTTGTTTCCACACTTGTTTGAGGTTCAGTGGGTTAGGCTCCGTGCTTCAGTATCATCTATAATTCTCTTCCTAATCATGTTATCAACGCCATATGTGGTTACCACGCCGAGGTACCCGATTATTCAATCAGGGGCATTCTCCACAGCTTTGGGCTGTCTGATCTTCTCGTCAACAGTCAGTGTTTATTCCCCAAGTGAATCCATGGGGAAAAGCTTTTAAGAAAATATAGAAGAAGACTGAGAATTATGTTGATACCATCTCAATTCCTTACATCCTGACACTTCCTCGTCTATTAGGAGTTCAGTTGATTAAGCTTTGTGATTTGGAGACTTTTCAGTTGATTAATCTCTCTCCTGATGCAAATGCTAAGTGTGTCTCTCATTCTGGGGCATTTGGCTGTGATGTTAAATATTTCAAGAGAAGAAGGATTGCGCCTTTCCCGTGTGGTAGAAGATACTTGGTGACTCAGGATATGCAAATTCGTTTGGTACATCACTCACCTTCTCTTTTAAGATAATCTTTAAGAGAATCTTCTGTAAGTATATTCTGGGGCACTCGGCTATTCATTCGAAGACGGTTAGTCATCCGAAGATAAAGTCAAGGATTGGAGAAATTCAGAGACTGTGGTGTCCAGATCAGTGGGGAATCTCTTATCCAAACGAGCCTCAAGGTTGCTGAAGATCGTTTGAAGCAATCAGTCCATACAGAGTCAAGTCACCTTAAAATGGAAATTTCAAATTTCATTTGCATTCTCATTTGCAATTTTAATTGTTTTGTTTATTACTTTCTTGTATGCAAACTTGCTCATCTTTTTGAATGTTAATCATAATTCATTGAATATATTTGTCTTGAATTAATCCTTTCTTTATCACTTTTATTTGTTTTACTATGCTTTTGATACCTAACTTTTTGTTAATAAAGCAATGACTCTGGAGGGAGGATGACGAAAATTTACCTGGAATATCAAATGGTATGCTTTCGAGTAAAAACCTTGCTGATGATGTACATGCCTTGTTTCAATCCCCAAACACCGGATATATAAGGGATATAGAACCTCGTTAACCCCTCTGAGCTTTCGAAGTAGGAGTTTCTCTCCTATTCGAAAAAACCCTTATTTTTAACCCGGGGCAGGGCAGATGTTCAGATAATTTGATCGAGCATTCAAATTTTAGAAGGAGTGTCCCATCTGAGGATCAACACATTTTATCCCTCGCATTATGAGGCCGGGAAAATATCAAAACAACAATAGTTATTTCCCCAGTGAAAAACAAAAAAAAAAATCCTGAGGTCGAGATCGAATCGATACAACAACGGTTATCCCTTGCCGACCAAGGAATGAGGTAGTCACTTTTCTTCCAAAAAAGTTCAAAGACTTAGGGTCACAAGACTTGTTCAAAAAGGAAGGTATGAATAAGAAAGAAACAATGAAGCCCCGCTAAGTCGAATCTTGAAAATAAGTTGCTTAGGAAAAAGTTAGGGCGTCCCGCTGGACTTCCAAATTCAAAAGAATTTGTCCAGGAAAAAGTTAGGATAAGCGAAAAAGAATTTCAAAAGTCCGAAAGGAAGAAAAATATTATCCAATAAAAGTCCTCATAAAAATAAAAGTCGTGTGATCAAACACAAAAAAAAACTAAAGGTTAAGTGACAGTCGTGTCCGAGAAATCGCTGTGGTTCCTCAACCATCATAAACTCTTTTAAGAGATGAACACTCGCATCAAGTTAACTGAACATAGGATTGTAGAACATCATGGAGAATGGGTGGGAACCAAAAATTTTGAGCCTTAAATCTTTTTTTTCTAAAACCGTGAACCAGGCCACGTTACAACCCTCAAAATGCTAATTGAAGCAAGGGTTAATTCGAAAGCAAAACTGTTACGAGAATACGTTAACTTGACTCCCAAGAGACTTATTAAAAACTTTTGAGTTGGTATCACTCCCTCTTTTATTTTCTTTATACATAAATATTTTTCGATGTTTTGGCATCTTTTCAATAAAAGTTTTCTAACTTCAAGACAAGTATATGATTTGCATTAGATTTATCATTCATAGGATAAAACATTCTTTGCATATGAAAAGGTGTTTAAAAATTATTGTACCCCAAAATTTGCCCTCTCTTTTCTCAAGGAATCACCCTGGATCCTCAAGTTTACTTCCATCCAATTCCAAGCTTTGAATTACAAAATTTTCAAGAAAATCGCCTACAAGGGTACAATGGTCATTTACACACTAAAAAGTCAAACTTTGACTTTTGGACCAAAACCAAATTTCAAGAATCAAGACATGTTGAAATATGAAGTTTGTTTCATCAAGAAAATCAAAAGTCAATTTACTCTGGGAAGAGCCAAAATCTTAAATACTTAGAACTTTTCTAAGTGCTTAAGAAGCATGACAAAACTCAGAACTTCTGGCCATATTTTCACCTTGATGCAAGTTGATTCTGGATCAACCTCTGACACAAGAGTTATAGACCCCCACAAGATCTAGAATGTTGCTGAACAAAGCTTCTCCCAGAAATGCTGGGATTTCAAGTTATAACTCCTCAGGGACACGTCCTTGAAACTGAAACACTCAGCAGATTCTGGACACTTTCATGACAAAGTTTGGTTAGAACTTCTAGGCAAGTTTTTGCAAAGCTTCAGCCAGAGTTTTCCAGGGTAAATCAAAGAAGGTTATAAAGCGTGATACAAAGCTTCCTGAAAAGTCTGAAAGCTCATTCAGAATATGCTGGAGCCAGAAGATAAGAAGATCAGAAGATTGGATGCTACGATGAAGCAGAACTTCTAATCCAGAGTTTTTAGAGGTAAATCAAAGAAGGTTAAAAAATGTACTGCAAGCTTACTGGAAAGTCTGAGGGATCCTTCAGAGCATGCTGAGGCAACAGGATACAAAGATCAGAAGTTGGATGTTTGTCCTAGGTTACGCTAAAATGGAACTTCTGATCCAGAATTAAGCAATGATGCAAAATCTCACATTACAGGATTTCTGATTTTGACAAATCTCATCATCATTTAATGCTCATTAATGCTCACAACCACTTTTGAGTCTTTATCCAAAGGATCTCCCCACGTGTGGCATAGAAATACCTTTGTTATCCTTAAAAGCAACTTTTATATAGAAATATGTGAGGGTCCATGCGTTACTTTTTTCTTGTGGGTTTAATTTTCCTTAATCCCTGCTTGCTAATCCAGTCTAGGCTAAAAAACTGTCAACTATCACACCTTTTTTGAACTTGCTTCAAGAACAAGTCAGCATCTAGCGTATGATGTTGGCGCCACTTGAATTCTCCAAAACTACAAAACCTTTGCCTATAAATAGAACACCTTGGGCCATTGAAAAGAGGTCAAAAATTTGAGAAAGAAAAGCCTTGAACCCCTGCCAAAATTCCAAGAGTTCCAAGAACTGTAAACACAACATACAAAGCTTGTTAACTTTTGATTCCTTGCATTCAAACTCCATTTGTTCTCAAGTATTTCTTGACTGAAAAAACCATCCACACCGTTTCCGAGTCACATATTAGAAACTGCCCTGAACTTCTGTATTAATACTACCCTACACTCTCGATCCATCTACCCAAAGAAATCAGAACATCACCTCTTTGCTGTTCCAGAAGTTAAAAACTTCCAGCTTACTGAGTACGTGAAGCAGCTACTCAGAACATCATCAGAGTTAAGGTTAACCCTGGTTCACAGAACCACTTCCAGCTGCAAGGTAAGCTTCTGCTGACTCTCACCACATTATTTAAGCATTTACCAGATTTGCATGCTCAAAAATACAATGTAGATATCATGTTTCTGATGTTGTACATATTCTGAGATTTCATGCATTTTTGCCTGCCTAAGTAGGGAATAAATCCGTTCAGAACTTCTTGAAGAAATTAGAACTCAGAATTAGGATTTGCAAATTCATACTTGCCTCTGATTTATAGTTATGATATTTCTTATTCCTGAAACACTATGACACCTGCTATGACTGTTCTATGCATATTTTCTATTTTATGGAAAAATGACCCAGTTGCAGATGTTATGACTAGCGTAGAGGGAGAGACCATGTTCTGCCAGTGGTATCAGAACTTCTGAAATCTGCTTTGTTTCCAGTAGTATCAAAACTTCTGAAAACTGCTGTGTTCCCAGTGGGCTCAGAACTTCTGACTTTACATATTTTCACTAACATGATTTCTGTTTTGCAGTACGCCGGAGTCAGAACTTCTGATCTCCTTTAATCAGCAATGCACTGATTCTATTTTCCTTTTTTCTCACTATTTTTGCTACCATTTTCTATTCGATTAATCAACAAACGCCAAAAAAAAAATTTCTTTCATGCTTTATTTTATTTCTTAAAAAAAACAAAACATCAAAAATGTTTTCTTGAAACAAAACAGGTTCATTTCACATTTTCTTGTACATTCTTATTCATTCAATATGGTTGTAATAGTAACTTAGGACTTATTTTACTTGAAATCCCCATTCATAAATTTGTACCCCTATCCCCTAAATATTGTAATAGCGTAGGACTTTACATTTCCGCACTTTTATTGCTTTCGTACATTGTTAGTAACTAGAGTTGTATGGAAAGATAAAACCAACAAGTAGACCACCAAAAATCAAAGACAAATACATGCAATCAAACACACTTGCACACATGCACCCTTAGGGTAATTCCACTTGTTTCCTTACAAAAATGTCCATGTTATGCATGTGGGATGTCTTAGCACAAACAAATCGAAAAATACAATATCATAGTCCCTCAATGATGCTATCAAGGTTGCCTTTCAAAATGATATTAGTCCCTAAAGAAAAGTGCTAAGTCATCTCACAACATTGCTATCATGGTCATACGATGACCCAACGCCCGTCCCTTCACATCCAACGATGGGGTTCCTTACCAAATCAATGGTAAGATTGCCACATCTAAAGGAGAAGGAAAAGCACACTTAAGACCTTTCGAGTAGGTAGATTCGCTCTTAGTTGCTCGCTTGCTCACAACAAAAACACTTTTATACACCCACACTCTCATCTTTGAACTATTTTCGAAACAAACACTTTGTATGAGTTCTTATAGAAACGATAATCATTACAAAGTTACATTTTCAAAATACTTTCAAAAACACATCTCACAAACACATCTTGAACTATTTTCGAAACAAACACTTCATATGCGTTCTTATAGAAACGAGAACCATTACGAAGTTCCATTTTCCAAAATACTTTCAAAAACCCACGCCACAAGCACATTCAAACAAAAGCAAGTGATCTAGCGAGTAACTAAGAGCCCATGGAAAACCATGGATGAAAAGGGTGCTAATACCTTCCATTTTCATAATCTACCCCCGAACTCAAAAACATCTCAAAAGGTCTTTCCTATGCTTTTTCACCTTTCCTTTTGGATAAAAGAAAAGTCGGTGGCGACTCTTGCTAAACCGCAACATTTGCAAACACAAACACAAACACAAAACCTCAAGTCAGTTCTCCCACCGTATCACAAACATCATGCGAGCTTGTATAATGAGCATCAGAGGAAGAGTTTGATTATCCCGAGGGACGAATTGCTTCAGGAATCTTTTGAAAAGAATGATCTTGACCTGGGGCATGCTTTCTAGCTACTACTTTAAATTGAAGAAGACCAGTTTGAGAGATTGATCAAGAACTATTTGTATGATGATTGTATGGAAGTTTTGTTTGCCCCCAAGTATCTATTGATCAAAGGCGTATCGTTTCTAGTTGATCCTGAAGGACAATTTTCTTCAAACATCTGATTGCGCGTGAAGCAGTTTAAGCTGAGAAGTATGGTTGTGTACTATCTTGTTTTGAAGACGTAAGTCAATTATCTTGAGGAGGTGTTATCTTCCAAACTCTGAATTTCTCGTTCCTCTGTGAGCATGAGGTAAAGAAATGGTTTGCCAAGATTCTGCTAATCTGGGGAAATCAAGTCAAAATCCAGTGACTCTCAAAGTTCCATCAATATGGGGAAGTTATGTCGAGATTCGACAAATCTCTTAAAGTGCCGAGTGATCAGAGTCCATTGCCCAAGATTTATTAAAGCCACTTCTAATGTTGATTAGTTAAAAGCCGTAACATTGGGGCAGTTTATCTGGGTGGTACAAATCTCAGGAAGTCCTTTCAAAGCAAGTTCTTCAATAGCCTTATAGACTGGGGCATGGAATTATGCAGGGGCATTTCCCCACTTCATAGTTGATCAGTTTAAGTCCAATCGTAGGATAACCTACTTGTGAATTTGAAGAGCATGACAAGAAGTCGAGATTGTTATCCCCAGTTCATCAGAATTCTTAAAGTCTATGAATTGTTGTTCCTTCGTCAGAAGTTAAGATCTTTATTTCCGACTGAAGTCAGAATTGCTATCCTTAGTACAGATCTCAGGAATTCTTCTTGAGGCGAGTCTTTTCAAAGATTAGTAGACCTAAAACAGTAACGTCGAGATTCGACGAATCTCTCCATGGACCGATTGTATCAGAGAAATATCCAGAGCCCGAATAATCTGAGGCCAATTATCTCAAGTCAAAAAGACCTTTTCCAGCGAAGTGGTCACACTATACCTGGGGCATGTTCATTGATCTGTTTCGAATGAGTTTTCATGTTCTTTGCTTATCTATGTAACTCTCCATTACCAGAGGAACATCTTTCAATATAATTAAGATGTACCTAACCTGGATCGTTTCCTCCGAAGCAACACTAAAGGTTCTATTGATACCAGTAAGTCTCCCCAAATGAGAAATTTTAAGAATGACCAACTGGAATTCTGCATTAAAAGAGTCTAGTTCTCTGGATGCATAAAGATTTGTATTTCAATATCACCTAGCAGAAAGTATTTTAACTGAAAGTTGTGATCTTTTGATATGGATTTTTTCTCTTTCTTGGTAAATATAATATGTTTATGTTCGTAAGAGAATATCTATTCCTCGGAGCAGAGCATCTTTACCCTAACTGAAGATTTGGTTGAATATCTTCTTATTCCCCGATGAAGTCACTTCATGAAGAATAAATCTATTTGAGATCAGTTGTGGGTTTCTACAGAGATTTGAAGTTTCTATTGCTCCCCAGTGAATCTCCCAAAGCGGAGAAAATTTTAAGGATTGAATAATTGGAATTTTGTATTAAGAAGAGTCTTATCCTACAAGTGCTGGAAGTTTTTTCTCCCCAGTATCACCTAGCAAAGAGAATGTCTATTCCCTGAAGTGAAGTGTTCTTATCCCCAGACGAAGTCGAGAGTTCCTTCAGAAATTTCTCTTGCTCCCCGGCAAAGTCACTTCATGAAGATGTCTTATTCAATAATTTTCTATTTCCCTCTGTAGCAGAAGCATGGTTTGAAGTTCATTATGCTAATAATCTTTCATCATCCCCAGTAAAGACTATTCAAGTCTGTTCTGTTTCTTAGCAAAGTCATGGGAGCATCATCCCACTTCCTCAGAGAAGTTTGTTTATGAGGATCTCTTGTCTAAGATTTCTCATTCCCCAATGGAACTACCTTATTGGAGATCTTGTTCTCAGGAATTTTCATTCTCCCAGCTGATTTGTGTTAAGGTTTATTTCATCTCTCCAGTGAAGACCTTTGTCTGAGACCTCTTATGCAAAATTTATCCTTTCTTTAAAGGAGCTGACTTCAGAAATTTCTTATTCAGAAATCCTCATCTCCCCTGCGAAGTTTCCTTATCAAGAAATCTCCTACTCAGGAATTCTCATTTCTTCAATGGAGTTGTTTCATCAAAAGCACTTATTCACAAATTCTCTCTTTTTCCAGTAGGTCTCAATCCTGGATATTGATAAGTGTTACTTCTCCAAAAGAGTACGCTATTGTGGTTTCTAGCCCCAGGATAGAGCATTATAACAAGAGTTCATTCTGATTGAAGCACATCTTTATTCCCCAGCGGAGCCGAAGATTCTCGTATTTCTAGCAGTAGCATATTATGTTGAGTTTCTCATACGAAGACTATTTCATTCCTGACAAGAGTTCTTTTTGTAAGGTCGTTTACCCCAGCATGGATCTTCATATCCTTGGCAGTATAAGGGCTCTTTATCCCTGGTAATAGAGTATGGCTGAAATATTTCCTCAGGCGAGTTCTGAACCTCAAGCTTAGGGTTCAAAGATACCCTCATTTTCCCCAAGTGAAGATTGGTACTCCCGAGCGGTAGCATCCCCGGGTTGGTCTGGTTAGATTTCTTTTGTCTAAGAACTTCTACGATTCCCCAGTCAAAGTCGCCTTCATTAAAGACTTACATCAGAAGGTCCCAACTCCCAACAATGTTCTCTTTATCCATGGAAGGAGATATTGGATATTTTTGCCAGAAGGTCAAGAGGTGGAACATAGGTCAATATTTCTTCTGCACTGCAATTTATTTTTGCAGTATTCTCCCCAAGAAGTTATCCCCAGTGAGATATTGACAAGATTTCAAACAAAAGTCAGGTGAATTTTTTTCTCTCCGCCAACATCGAGTATCCATTTTGCATTTCCTTGTAGATGTTACAGTTTTTGACCTGATCTTCTCTAGCAGAATCTGCAATTTATTTTTGCAAGCTTTATCAGGGTTCGGCCTGTGGTTATTGGTCTTTTCGTTTCGCCAATATGAGGCTGTCAAGTTGAGGATCGATCACTCGAAGTTCCACTACCCTGGGGAAGCATATCAACGATGATACGGATCCCATGAAGTCCTCTAGAGGAATTGTCGTTCACTCTGTAAGTTATAGCTTGTCAACACCCATGCAAGAGTCTTACCTCTAACTTTAGAACTTTGGAATTTGGAATTCCCCGTAGAGTTAGTTCTCCTTAGCATTGTCATGTAAGGGATTCTCGAGGCGGATAAGGTTTTTGGATACCTTTATTCCCCAACCAAGTCTTGATGAGCATTATCTCGTTCCTTAACAGAGACTATTCCCAGTGGAGTTTATCTTCTGATTTGAATTATCATTGAGGTTCGCATTCAGAAGTTCTCATTTTCCCATCTGAGTTGTGACTTGGGGCATTTCTTTATCAAAAGAATCTGTTATCATCAGCAGGGTTGATGTTGGATGAGATTTCCATATCCCCAGTAAAGTGAATACTATTTGACTATCTTCATGGTATATTTTACGGTTGCATGCCGAAGGTTCTAGAGTCCCCAGCAAAATACTCCCCGACAGAGTTCGGTATCCCTAGTGGAGTTTCGCTTCCTCAGCAGAGTTTTATTTCCCCAGAAATATTTTTCAAGAGAAAGGATTTGTTCTGAGACTCCAAGTTTGAAGATGTCGCTTATCCCCAGTGGAGTTGCTTAAATGGGAACTCACATTCTAAAGAAGTTTCAATTCTCTAGCGGAGCTGCCAATTAGAGATTTATCGTTATGACCTCTCATCTCCCGGCTAATCTGTTGCTTGGGGCATCCCTATTATAGGATCTTTCCTTATCTCCAGTAAAGTAGATACTGTGTGACTATCTGCATGATCCATCCAATGGTTGCATTCTAAAAGTTCAAAATTTTCCAACAAAATGCTATTCGACATAGTTTTGTTTTCTCGGTGAAGTCCCGTTACCTCAATAGAGTTTTGTTCCCCCTGCAAAGGTTTTAACCCCTCACGTTTGGTTTGTTATCTTAATGTCATCCTCAACACGGTTGTGCGCTGTCTTTTCCAGAGATTACATTCTTGTCCTGATCTTTTCACAATGTCCAATATTCATTTCGCATCCCTCTCCAGAAGCTACATTGTTGATCTGATCTTCTCTAGGAGTTTGCAATTTATTTTTGCAACTCCTCCCTGTGTTTGTAGCCCGTTTCTACCGGTTACTCATTTGTTACTCCCCGTAGAGTCTCACCTCCTAAAGGGTTTCTCTCTAGCGTTTCCTTGTATCTTCTCTTTTCCAACAGATTTTGCAATTTATTTTTGTAAAGTCTTGCCAAATCCTGACTTCTTGGTTGTTGGCTTCTCGTTTGGCCATTCCACAGTGAGACATTTAAACATGCATCATTACATTTCATCTACCAAAATGCGTAGAATTTCCATCATATGGAGCATTACGCTATAAAAAACTTCAAACTTGCATCAAAATATAAGCCATTACTGTTTCTGTTTACCCCCAGTGATTTTCTAATTCTGCAAGTTTATTCCCAGCGAGGTCTTCTTCCGCATTATTTCAAGGTTCACCCCATACAAATATCTTTTTGATGTTAATCATTTGGTTGTTTAAGTGTGTACTCTTGATCGTAGTTCAGTTTTGCCATGGCACAGTCTTCTTGGGTTTAGTCTCCACTACCCTCACCGGTTCATTCCAATGTCTATTGATCTACCTTTTGAATACCAGTTTCGTCCTGATATTTGCTTTCAGAAGGTTTTAGATGTACGCACTAATCTTCTTGCTTTAGGTTGAGCTCAGAGTTTCGTCTCCTCACCTTGCGCATGAAATCCAGTTTCGTTCTGGTACTCATCTAGTTCAGTTTTGTCTAACTAGTTATAACGAGTCGAGTTTCGTCTCGTTTTTGTTTTCATACCTTGGACATTATTAGTTATCGTTTACTGAACCTTTTTCGGTTATAGTTGACCGATTTTCTTTGCGGTGTTCGTGTTGTGTCGCTGGTTGAATTCAGTCTCTTTTGTTTCTTGGATTCTTCTATCAGTTTTCGTCACTGTTTATCCATTGATCTGAGACCAACAGGTGCACTGAGAAACATGCGCTCTCATCATTTTGCTTTGGGTCGAGTTTCGATCTCGTTGCCTGTGCATGAAATCTAGTTTCGTTCTGGTACTCATCTAGTTTAGTATCGCCTAACTAGTTATAATGAGTCGAGTTTCATCTCGTTTTTTGTTTTCATACCTTGGACTTTATCAGTTATCGTTTACTGAACCCTTTTTCGGTTATCGTTTACCGAGTCTCTTTGTGCTGTTTGTACTGCGTCCCTGGTTGAATTTAGTCTCTTTTGTTCGTTGGATTTTTCTATCAGTTTTCGTCACTATTTATCCATTGATCTGAGACCAACAGGTGCTCTGAGAAACATGCACTCTTATCACTTTGCTATGGATCGAGTTTCGCCTCGTCACCCGTGCGTGAAATCCAATTTCGTCCTGGTACTCATCTAGGTTAGTTTCGTCTAACTGGTTATTTGGGTCGATTTCCGTCTCGCTTTTGTTCCTCACTCCTGGATTTCTTCAGTTCCTTCATACTGGCTATCTTAGTTTGAGTTTAGCAGGTGCTCCTAGAATCACGCACTCTAGCCACTTCGCTTTGGGTCGAGCTCAGAGTTTCGTCTCCTTACCCGTGTACTTTTTCTTTTCTAGAGTTTAGTTACGCCTATTCTCTTTGGTTTGAGTCTTATCTCATCCTTTTGTGGTCCGGTTTCGTCCTGACACATTTTTGTGGAGGTTTAGTTTCATCTATTCTTTTAAGTTTTGGTTTTGTCTCATTTTTATCTGTGTTACAACTTCATTCTGACGCAGGTCTTGGGTTTTTTTTGCTTTTTCTTGAAGAGTGTAAATTTTCGGGTTCTTTCGTATTCAATCATCTTCAACTTTGAACACTCGAAAGTTGTCACTTTTCTCGCTTATCATGTTAAAGATAATTGAATAGGGGAAGATGTTGCACCCCAAAATTTACCCTCTTGATTTAGGCTTATGTTTCATCATAAACATCATGTTACATTGCATTCATGCATTGTGTAGGGATCAAAGTATTTTGGTTATCAAGTCTCCCTCAAGCTTTGGAAGATTGATTGTATTGGCATGTTTCTCAAGGAGGGCCTTATTATCTAAACCTCTGGATCATTCAAGCCCAAAGGTATCACATATCTCAATATATCTTACCCACCTCATTGGATCATCAGAAGATTGAGTATTGTGCTGTTTATAAGGAAAATCGCATCCTTTGAATTCATCAGTCAAAATTAGGGTTTTGCCCAAGTTGGAGATATTGGGGTTTATATGAGCCAAGTAGTGAAGCACCATTATTTCATCATCATTGGAATCAATTTTTTTCAAAAAGCCTCTCCTGATGCCCAGAGGAATTAGGGGTTTGAGGCTTGACCAATTATCTCCTAGTGTAGAGTGCAAACTAGGTTTGAGTTTTAATCAGGATATCTTTGGATTTTTGGGCAATTCTTGATCCCATACTTATCTACATAGTCATTAGCATCTATATTGGAAGTTCGATCATCAACTTTGGCTTGAAAGGGTTCAATAGATAAAAAGGGTAAAATGGTCATTTTGTCAAAAGACAGTCAAAATCAGTTGTTGACCAAGTGGACTTTTGGTAAACCATCAATTCAGTATCCCTATTCTCATATTTCATGGTCAATAGTGCAAAAATATCAAGAGGAAGTGTGAATTGGAGTTAACATGTCAAGGAAGTTATTTGAAGTTTTGAAAATTTTCTAAGTATCCATAGGGCTGAATTTTGACTGGCTACAACTTTCTCAATTTTTTGAAAATATGCAAACTTTATATGCATAGAAAGAGGATGAAAAATTCTACAAGTTTGTAGGAGTGGCCATAAGTCCAAAAAATGAAAGGAAAAAAAGTTATGATGCTTGGAAGATTTTGACACTTAGTAAATTTTTGGTTAAAAATGCAAAAATTTGACTTCTTCATGTCCATTTTTGAATGACCATTTGGACTCAAATAAAAAGTTGGCAACATAAAAGTTGTAGATTGAAAATTTCCCTTCATTTTTCATTCAATAATCATCTCAAATGGTTAAGTGTAGAGAAAGAAATGATGATTAGGATTTTGAGCTGAAAGCTGACTTTTTGCCCAGCACAAGGCAAGTCACGCACGCTAGGTAGGCTTTTCATCAAACATGCTGTGGGCACGCATTCATCATCACTTTTCTATGTGAAATATTCATTATTTAGAAAAATGTCCAACATCAAATTTGAAGCCCTAAATGTGAGGAACAACTTTTCTTCAGAAAGTTTCTCCAAATTCTTCTTACATTTTGAGATATAATTGTGAGAAGTATGCATCATGCATGCTGAATTTTATGCCCAGCCAGCAAGTCACGCTCGCAGCAAGCCTAGGCAGGCAAGGCATTTTGTCAAACAGTTTGTAAGCACGTTTTCATGAACAAATATGTCATTGATTCAAGCCTCATTTTGAAAAATTTTGAACATGAAAGTTGGAGTATGAAGTGTCCTCTCCATTTTTGATTCAAAGTTTGTGATGTTTCATGCACCATAGAGAGATATATAAGGGGGAAAAGACGTGTTCATGAAATAGCAAATATGCATGGGCATGCATGAAATTTTTGTGACCAACCAAGTTCATTTTCCAGCTAATCACCCCAGCCACCTCTCACTTACACAAAACGCACGTTTTTCACCCTCCAAATCACATAAAACGCAACACCTCTCATTCCTCTCATATTTCTCTTTTCATCACTCTCTCTTTCCACACTTTATATAAAGCCATACATTCAACAATTGAAGGGGTTGGTTTTTGAGGATTACAAATCAGTAGCAAGCTTATCTCTCTCTCTCTCTCACTCTCACGCAAAGCAAGTGATTCTCTCTTCTCTCTCATTGATTTTCCAACCAATTTCCACCATTATTGTCAAAGCAAGCTTCTACAACTTTCAAACATCTTCGCATCTCTCTCTACTCATTATCTCTGCATATTCAAGCAAGCTTCTTCTCCATTCCTTGCTATTTATTTGAGCCCAAGCACCATCAATTTCACTTCAAAGGTAGATAATCCATTTTCTCCCTCTACTGCAACTTGAATTTTCTTTTTAAATCCATGAACCTTTTGAAAAATCCAATAGCATATTCTTAATCCTTGCATTTTTCTGATCAATTTTCATTCTTGGATCGTTTATTTTGGTGGAGAATTGAAGGAGAAAAGTGAATCACAAAACTGTTTGTTGAAATGTGTAAAAATAAGTGTTTATATAGCATTCTTCACACGCAATTTGCTCAATCATCCATACATAATTTCATGAATTTTTTGATCCTAGCATGTTCTACTAATTTCAATCTTGAACTTTGGTGTTGGAATCTTTGGATTTCATCAAGAAATGAGTGAGTTATCATGGTTTGAAAATAAGGTTTCAAAGCTGGTAAACGCGCATATCATGGCTGTTTGGTAGGGATGATGAGGTAACTTGTGTTAATTGAACATGATTCCAATACCTTTTACAGCACATTTTGGCAAAAACAGGTGTAATAGCCTTTGAATATTAATTTTTCTTTTGTTTTCTCAAATTTTATTTTAATATTTCCTTCACTTCAAAAATCATGAAAAAAATATTTTAAACTCTTTTTTCAGTATATATTCATATTTTGATTTTGATTTCCTTTTTTTAATCATTTTTTTATTAAATAAAATCATGTATATAATTAGGGTTTTAATATTTCTTTTAAATCTTGAATTTTATTTTCCTATTTCTATTAAGTAAAAAAATCCATAAAAAATATTTTTGGACTCCTCTCGGAGTTTATTACTTGAAAATATTTTTTGTCTAATTTTATAAAAATTTTGGTTACATTTTAAATATCATTCGGACATAATATCTTTTATTTGCATTAATTTTGTTAGTTTGTGTAAATAATGTTCTATTTCTTTTTTCCTTTTGAGATAAAATTCAAGAAAAATATACTTTCTGATCCTTTTAATTCTCTTGTGATTTAGGTTATTTTACATTAAATTTATTTGGCCTTTGGATCTAATTGATTAATTTGTGAAGTTAATTTCCTCTTTTAGGGTTTTTGCTTGATCATGCACATTAATTGATTTAAAGTTCTAATTTCCCATGCCTATAAAATCAGATATGAAGTTGTTTGGAGTGGTTGAACATGTGGAGGACATTAAAATAAATTTTCTAGAATTTTAAAATGTGATTTCGTATTATTCATAAATTATTTTTCAAAACCATCTAGTTTAAGGCTTAAACTTGCTAGTTTCCAAGTTTGCATTTATAAAGCAAATTTCCACCTCAATCCAGGGACTCCAAATTTTATTTTTGACGTTTATAGGACTGTAGGAAATTAGGGTTTTAATTTCATGATTTTTAAAGTCATTTTCATATTTTAGAACTATTTTTGACTTATGCTTTCATTTTGGGTTTCACTTTTGATTAATGCTTGTAATTGAAAACATTTGTACATGATTCTTGTTTGATTCTTGAAATAGCATATGGTACTGACTTGGAGCATATTTTGAGACAAATTATTCAACATCATTGGGTCTTGGGTGTTAATAGATTGATAAACCAAATCCATTAAAATGGACGAATGATGTTGATGATATTTGAAACTCTAATCCCTTTCCCTCTTCATCTTATCTCCATTTCTTATTCTATTACATGTTATAGGATAATGATATCTATATCATTTATCCAAACATGAAATACATATATTGCTATTGACCGGCCTCAAAATAGGTGCGACTTCTACATAAGCCCACTTACGATTGCTTAACATAGCGCTACATTTTGTCCCTATTCGAATAAATGATCATTCGTGGCCCAAACCTATGTTTGCAAGCCCTAGTATGTTAATTTGATCCCTTTGATCCAATAACCTTGAGATTCATTATGTGGAGGCTTTGGTTATACCAATCCACTAATGGATCTTCATAAATTTTAGTCAACGCGGATCACTTAAACATTGTTGACCATTAAATGTTGCCTTGAGAATTCTTAAATGGATGATATACTTGACAAAAAACAAATGCAACTTGTTGTTGAGAGGCTTTGGTTCTACCAATCCTCTAATGAGTTCCAAATGCAAGTTTCAAGATGGTCATCCAACTAACCATTAACTTCTAACAATTGACTTTATTTTTTATGCTTTTACTTTATGTACTATTTACTTTAGCATTTACATTTCATGCTATTTTTTATTTTGTTCACTTGAGCTTTTCTTTTCTTTTTGAAGATACTTAATAATCAACATAAACTGTAAAAAAACTTTAATGATACTTGGATTATTTGATTACTATCCTTGGCATTATGGAGTATTGGACTTCTTGGACTTAGGAATAAAAACCTTGGCCTATATTGGAGACCTTGTGACATTTTGTCTGGAGTTCTTGAGGTTTACCTCAAGACATTGGGTTGTTTGTTTGTTTTGTGTGCATGTTATTGTGATTACACACTTTGTTTGTAATCTGGAATTCACCCGTATACAACCGTTACTCTGCCCGATTTTTGTGAAGACTTAATACACTTGAAGTTTAGTTCTCTTAAGAGCTTGGTTGAAGTTCTATGGGTTTCTTTTTGTTGCTCATTTGCTACGGATAGTTATCTGTTTGGTATTGTACTATTTCCCTTTTACTGTTTCCACTCTCTATTTCCTTCTATTGTATGATGGGACCTTCGTTGCTGATATATCTCAGAAGTCCCTCTGGTTTATTTAAAGACCTGTTTAAGGCAATTCTGTCAGTGTGCTAATTGTGATTGTTTAAAATCCTACCTTTGAAGTAGGTATTATGCAAGCGTGTTTATATTGATGCCCGTATTGTATTACAGGTGAAAAGTCCTCAAAAGGAGGCGAGCGTAAAGGGTTCGTAATCGACCCCCGCACATTCCAGTCCATGTCGTTCATATGCTTACTTTCTACAAGTATATGCTTTGAACATGTGCCCAAGATCTGAATGAACTTAAGTACTTTAAAGGCAAGTGAAAATGGTTCCCGCAATCGGATCCCCACGCTTTCTTTAGCTCGTGTTGACTAACACTGATGCTTAGTGTACGCATGCACTATGTCTTTTTCCCCAGATCTTTCTTGCCCTGTTAATTGATGCCACGGTTAAGGACCCTTTTGCATTTCTATAATTCTCGAGCTTGTTGACTCGGGTGATACGCTCCACTTGGCTGTGGCTTAACCCCTGGTCTGATGCTTGGTTTCTTGTCTATGCCGAGACCTCACTTTCTACTATTAGGCCCGCGCCTTGTAGGTTTTTGATATTCGAGTGGTACTCGAGCTGTTGTTTGTCCAGATGTTTCGCCATCTGCTTGCTTATTTTTTATTGCAGGATCTGTGACATTTTTACCATGTTCCCTTATGATTGCTCGTGTAGGTTTAGCCCTCGAGTTAGACCTTAGGATAAGAATCCATGCATGATAACATAGGGTAGAAGCTTCCCTTTTCATCCTCAACCTTAGGGCCAATCATTGTATGATAACATTAGGGCTAGAGATTAGGATAGTATCCCTTAGTTGTTTTCTTTTTCTTTGCATATTGCATCTTAAAACTAAAAAATTTTCTTGGCAAATCATAAAACATCTCTAATGAACTTAAACCCTTCTTTAAGGTAAAAAATACAAACTAATCTTAATTGCTTGTATGCCTTCCTGTTTTATTTTAAAATCTTATCAGATTGATGTTTTTCCATCCTTGCCATGACTTTTTGTTATCTTTTAGCTGATGTTTCACCATCGCATATTTGTTTGAAGCCGATGTTTCCCCATCGCACATGTTTGTTATCCTACTTTGATTCTCAATATCATAGTAGGTGTGATGTTTTATCATTTGGTTTATTGATGTTTCACCATCTTTGCCATGATACCCTGTTATCTTTTAGCCGATGTTTCGCCATCGCATATTTGTTTGAAGCCGATGTTTCGCCATCGCACATGTTTGTTATCCTACTTTGATTCTCAATATCATAGTAGGTGTGATGTTTTACCATTTGGTTTATTGATGTTTCGCCATCTTTGCCATGATACCCTGTTATCTTTTAGCCGATGTTTCGCCATCGCACATGTTTGTTATCCTACTATGATTCTCAACGTCATTGTTAGGTGTGATGTTTTGTTTCCTGGTTTATTGATGTTTCATCATCTTTGCCATTTTATCTTCCTATCTCTTAGCCAATGTTTCACCATCGCACATTCTTTTAGCCGGTGTTTTTCCATCGCACGTGTTTTTTATCCAACTTTGATTTTCAATATCATTGTTAGGTGTAATGTTTTATCATCTTGTCTGATATTTTCCTATCATGCTGGCGTTTTATCGCCTTATCTAAGTTGGTGTTGCCATGCGATGTATTGTCATCTCTTTTTGCTATTTTATCATCATTACTGACATTTTATTTTATTTTATCTGGTGTTTTGCCATCTTGACTATTGGTTTTGTCTTCTTAACTAAAAAACACAAACCAACCAAAATATATGATCCGAACTGCGACTGCTCTGATTCCTCAAAAGGGATACATAGGCATTGGGCTAGGGCCCAAGCAAGCACAACTTTTATTTTCCCTACATTCTTTTCTCCTTTCTTTTGCATGCATTCCCTCTTTTTATTTTCTTTTAGCTGTTAAGCTTTAGATATATATTTTAACACCCATTAGATCAGAACAACCAAGAGTATACCGTAGAGTACTACAGGCGTGTGGGGTGCTAATACCTTCCCCTTACGTAACAGACTCCCTTACCCGATCTCTTGGTCGCAAGACCATGATTTCACCCTCTTCAGGTTTTCTCGATGTTCACCTTTCCTCTCTCGGCGGGATAAAAGTCGTTCGGTGGCGACTTCATTGATTTTATTATCAGATGACGGTTCAGCTAGGTTGTTTCGGGGTTTACTGAGCTGATCTTGATAGGAGAAAGAGTGGAGGCTGGTATTAAAAGTGGTAAAATACAGAGAGATGCATCCTCTAGCACTGCAAAGAAACCATTCCCAGGGAAGAAGGAGGTCAATGCTGCTTATGGCCAAAGAAATCTTAACAAAACTGAGCGTCGTCCGACGGTAGGGGCTGTTATCATTTCCAATTCTGCATCAAACCAGAAATAGCGCAATCAGTCCAGAACAGATAAGCAAAGGAGACAGTTTACCAGGATTAATATGACCTTGTCTCAAGTCTTGCCACATTTGCTGAAATCCAATCTGGTTACCCTGAAAGAGGCTCCCAAGAATCCCAACATTACATCTCCTCACTACAATGCAAATGCTCGATGTGGTTACCATTCTGAAAGTCCAGGCCATGATACAAATGATTGTTGGTCTTTGAAGAATAAAATCCAGGATATGATTAAAGCAAAGGAGATTTAATTTGACGCTCCTGAGACTCCTAATTTTATTATTGCCCTTATGCCCAAGCACGAACGCGGTGTAAATGCTATTGACGATGACATGTTTGTTTCTTTTGTTGATGAATTGGCTACTCCACTCTTGACTATTAAGAAGAATCTCTTGCAGGCCGGTTTATTTCCGGGTTGTGGCGAAGGATGCCATTTGTGTTTGTCCTTACCAGATGGTTGTCGTCTGTTGAAGGAAGGCGTTCATCGCCTGATGGATGATAAAAAATCCTGTTTGAAAAGACTCCAGTTACAAGTACTCCAACTGAATATGTTTCTATCATTACCATTTCCGCCAATCCTCCCAAGGTCTCCTCCAAAAGACTTGTCAGGATTACACCTGTTCTGAGTGTTGCTCCATTGATAATTACTTTCCCTGGACCTATACCATATTCCTCGGATAACCTTGGAACTATGGGGATGACGTCTATTACCATGGCGTCAAGCAAGACTTGTTGGTCGTGAAAGATAAAGATGTTGAAGATTCTGATACTGACATTATTAATATCGCCATGACCAGTAACATAACAAGAAGCAGAAGAGTTTTCTCTCCCGAGATCTCTCCTCCTAAAACTGTTGCTACTCCTGTGATCATTCCTGTTGCTACTCCTGTCAGTATTCCTATGAATACTCCTATTGTTAGCCTTGCTGCTACCCCTGCCACTGAGTCGGCCAAGACTCGGGGTAAAGAGATATTGGTTGAGCCTTTCCAGACGAAGGTGCACCTAGAATTCATCCCAAAATCCTCTAAGCAAGAGATGGAGGAAATCTTAAAGATAATCGAGAAGAGTGACTATAACATGGTTGAACAACTGGGGTAGACCCCTTCCAAGATCTCAATGGTGGCCCTATTACTGTGCTCTGAAGCCCATGCCAAGGCTTTAGTGAAATTCATCAAGACTGCTCACGTGCCTCAAGAAACCTCCACTGATCAATTTGAAGACTGTGTGGCCAGTTTGAATGCTGACAATGGGCTAGGTTTCTCTGATGCTGATCTGACTCCCAGAGGAAGGAAACATAATGATGCCCTACACGTCTCTATCGAGTGCAGGAGCACTACTTTGGCCCATTTTTTAGTGGATGCAGGCTCATCACTGAATGTTATGCCCAAGAAATCCCTTGATAGGTTAGATTGCGAAGGATTAACCTTGAAGCCTAGTAACATTATGGTGAGATCCTTCGACTGTTCTAAAAGAATGGTGCATGAGGAGGTGGACATCCCTATCAAAGTGGGTACTCATACTTTTAATTCCACTTTCTATGTGATGGAAATCCACCCATCTTACTCCTGTTTATTGGGCCTGCTCTGGATCCATGGGGCTGGCGCTGTGACTTCCACCCTTCATCAGATACTGAAATACCCAGTCAACGGGAAAATTATCACAGTGCATGGGGAGGAGGAGTACATGGTGAGCCACCTGAACTCTTTCAGGTTTGAAATGGACAGAGAGTTCATTGAGACCCCCTGTCAGAACTTTGAGGAGCTTCCACAGACCATTGCTGCAACCAAAACCTCTGCCAGTGTTCCAAATACTACCATGCTTCCGCTGAAGATGGCTTCTCTGAAAGATGCCAGGGCAGTTGTTGAAGAAGGTGGGTGTACAATTTGGGGCCAACTTCCAGATATTCCCTACAAATCTGACAAATTTTGTTTGAGTTTTACATATGGAGCTCAAAGGGCTGTTCGTCGCGCTCGTGCCGGGGGACTACCCTTACGCATAAGTAATCACGGGGTTAATGCTTTAGAAGACAATGACAATGACAATGACATAGACCAGTGGATCTTCCCAACTGTTAGCGGGGGACTCACCAACTGGAAAGCTAAAGACTTTGTGCCGATTACTTTTATTCAGGAATCCACATCCACTATGGATCCCATTAATAACGGTTCTGCTATTGCTCATTATGTTTTTGAAAACCCGATCAACCAAGCCGAGGACGAAGGTGGGGAAGATTGTGAGGTACCAGGAGAGCTTGCCAGACTGTTACAACAGGAAGAAAGGGAAATACAACCTCACGAGGAGCCAGTTGAGACAATGAACCTGGGTACTTAAGAGGAAAGAAAAGAAGTCAAGATAGGTGCTAACTTGGAGCCCAACGTCAAACAACAGTTAATACAAATGCTACATGACTATGTTGAGGTTTTTTCCTGGTTATACGAAGACATGCCAGGACTTGACACCGACATTGTGGTTCATCGCCTACCTACAAAAGAGGACTGCCCTCTAGTGAAACAAAAGGTTTTTTGTATGCGGCCGGATATGTCAGAAAAGATCAAGGCTGAAGTCATGAAACAGTTCAATGTCGATTTCTTAGCTGTCACATCCTCTCCCTAATGGGCCGCTAATGTTGTTTCAGTGCCTAAGAAGGACGGTAAGGTACGTATTGTGAGAAACCCCTTCATAGATTGATTTTGAATGATTTCAAATATAATATAACATGTTTGAATAAGCCAAAATTACATTTCTCTCATAATGCATAATTATGAGTCGAGACATCAAGTTTTGAATCGATACATAGCTTTCTGAAGTCCCTGGAATTGTATCTCAAAACTATTATGCATCGATACAAAAACTTATGAGTCGATACATAACTCTTTGATGATCCTGGAATGTAAATCTAAAAACTGCATGCATCGATACATAAATTTCATGCATCGACACATAATATTTTGATGCCCCTGTAATACTTGTATGAATCGACACAAAACCTTATGTATCGACACAAAACATTCTGATGATCCTAGAAAACGTTTTGAAACTTATATGTATCGATACATAATATCATGTTTCGACTCATACTATGTTTTAAATTCAAAATTTAAATTTAAAATCAGTATGTATCGGCACATACACATTATGTATCGACACAAAACATTCTGATGATCCTGGAAACATTTTGAAACTTATATGTATCGATACATAATATCATGTGTCGACTCATACTATGTTTTAAATTCAAAAGTTAAACTTACAATCAGTATGTATCGACACATACGCATTATGTGTCGATGGGTATAAAAGTGTTGGTTCTGTAAAACGCTATAATATGATTTTGTATCGACTCAAAACATAATGTATCGACTCATCCTGTTACATATAACTAACATGAGTCGACACATGACAAACATACATCGAATTATATCACTTTCTTTTTGACTAACCATTTTCTGTTATAAATATAAGCAAGCATTTCTTCAGAAGATATATAGCAACATAGAAGATTGTGTGCAAAAAAATTGTGAGCAACCAGAAGCTTTTCATTCCTTCATCTTCATCATCTTCTCAACCATCTTACATTCAACAACAACAAAGAAAATCAAACATCCTTGTTGAATTGAATCAAGCGGTTTGAGATAACGTTCAGTTGTGTATTGAAGAAGTCTAGCTGAGTTGAATGTTGAAGAAGAAGCTTCAAGAAATAAACTAGAGGGTTTGTCCTTCAAGAGCAGGTGTGTTCTTGAGGGTTTTGTCAGTCACGGTTGCGCGAGCCGGATTCAGACGTAGCGAGGGGTTTGGAAATCAGAAGGATTTTGAACAAACAGGTCGTGGAAGCGGAGGATCATTCGGTGACTTTACAGGGAATCTTGATACATCTCATATCAAGTGGTGGTTCTTACAAGAAGAAGAAGATCAAAGGGATTTATTTCTTTCTGTGTAGTGTAACCTTGCTATCAAACATTCAGCATATTGACATAAAAGTTCTCAGTTTCGATTGTGAAATTGAGAGGGAGACGTACCCACATGCGAGGACGACAGTGAGGAACTTCCTTACCAAACTGCTTACGTATCGTTCTCTCTTTCTTTCTCTTTAAAATTTTACATATTCTATAATTTTGCAATTCAATTGGCGTGCTTAGTTTTACAGTCTAATGATAAACATAGTGGCTCAAACATTTTCACCAAACTACCACTATTAAATCATTATACAAGCATACGCCAAGTGTTTGAAAAAATTCCTATCAAATTTCTAAATTCATTGGAAATACTGTTTTATGATAAGTGCATTGAAACGTCAAGATTTATGAGTTGTACATTCATCCATTTCATTTAATAAAAATCCAGCAAAGTTTTCACATGTCAAGTTTTCTAGTAGTCGGTTCAAAGTAGACGAAATTGATTCAGGACATTGATTTTCGCTGCTTTTAACTCGCTTTGATAAAACAATTTTAAATGCTTGAAAAAGTAAGAGATGATCTATTCACCCCCCCTCTCGATCACTTGCCACACCGTCAAACAAGTGGTATTAGAGCACCAGTTAGCTGATGCTTTGTATCTACTCGTAACGCTATGGCCTTTGAACCAAATGGGGCGTATAATAGAGCTCATGTTTTCAATGGTGAAAACTATGGCTACTGGAAAGACTGCATGTGAGTACACATAAATTCCATTGACAGGAATGTATGGACTGCCATTCAAAATGGTCCTTTTCAAATCACCATGAGGAATGATGCAGGTGCAATAGTACCTAAACCTGAGGATCAATGGAGTGAAATGGATGAAAAGAAATGGTTGTGCGATTGGAGAGGCAGAAATATGATGATCTCAGCACTTGGTGTTGATGAGTATTATAGGGTGTCTCACTGCACGTCCGCTAAAGAAATGTGGGACACTTTAGAAATTGCCCATGAAGGCACAACTGAAGTTAAACAATCCCGCATTAATACACTCAATCAAGAGTTCGAGCTCTTTCGCATGAAGCAAGGAGAATCTGTCTCTGACATGCAGAAGAGATTCGTACATCTTGTGAGTCGTTTAAATGCACTTGGAAAACCTGTTTCCAATGAAATTGCTACTAATAAAATTCTGAGATGTCTTAGCAGGGAATGGTAACCTAAAGTAACAGCTATCAAGGAAGCAAATGACCTCACTATGCTTACCATTACAACTCTGTTTGGAAATCTTGAAGAACATCAACAAGAATTGCAAAGTCTTGAAAAATATGAAAATAAGAGTAAGAAAGAAAGGAACAAAGACAGGGTGGGTGAGAAGAAGTCAATAGCTCTAATGACTTCTAGCTCTAAGTCCTCAACCAAAGAGCAAGATGATAATGGCTCAACTAGTGATGAAAATTCTGATGATGAAGAAATGGGACTTTTTGTTCGGAGATACAATAGATTTATCCGAAAGAATGGAATCAAGCACTCCGATAAGAATCTCATAAGCTTTCAAAAACAATCCAAAGAACCAAGGCAAGAAGAAAATAAAAAGAAAAGAGGTAAAAGACCTTGTTACAATTTTGGTAAAGTTGGACACTACAAACCAGACTGTCCAAAGATGAAAAAGGATAAGGAAAAAGCTCCACCAAAGAAGTTCAACAAACAAAGAAGAGCTTATATTGCGTGGGAAAGCGATAGCGATTCATCAGATGATGACATTTCAAGTTGTAGTGATGAAAGTGCAAATTTATGTCTGATGGCACATACAAAAAATCAATTCTACAACAAGAAAGACAACCACAACAAACAAGTAAGACAAGCATATCCTAACAACTTTTCTTCTATGACCTTTTCTGAACTAAAGTTAGCTTTTGAAAAACTGTAATACAAAGCTGAAGATGACTTTAAGAGATTATCCTCCGATAAACAAATATTTTCATTTCTCGATAGTAAAGTCTATAAAGCTGAAAAAGACTTAAAAAGTCTAAAAGCTAGTATTGCAGAAAGTTCAAAAGATAAGGATGTTACAGGATGTATTCCCAAAAGGGAATGTGAAGTTTGTCATATTTGGCAGCAAGAGGTTAGGACTCTTAATGCCAAATTAGAAAAAGCTTTACAGCCCAAAGTTACTTTTGCAATCGATCCTAAAATTTTTAAGAAAACATTAAATCCACCGTATTCAAAATACTCTTTTGTTAAAAAATTACCAAAGGATACAATGAGTAGAAGTAAAATAATACATCATCATCATGGTTTATGCCATTATTGTTGTCACTTTGGACATACCATTGAAAAATGAAAGTTTAGGAGGTTCCTTGTTCCTAAAGGCATTTACCAATGGAGGCCTAAAGGCAACCATGTTACCACTTACCCACATGGACCCAATAAAAATTGGGTACCTACCTCTCTCTTTTGATATTGCAGGAAAAGTGCCTCACACCCATGGATAGAAGATGGTTTTTAGACAGCGGGTGTTCAAGGCATATGACTGGTGACATATCGCTCTTCATTGACTTCAAGGCAAAAAAGAAAGGATTTGTTACCTATGGAGACAATAACAAAGGAGCTATACTCGGTAAAGGTAGTGTAGGTAATCCCTCTATCACTACTATTTCTAATGTCCATTTAGTATAGGGGCTTAAACACAATTTGCTCAGTATTAGTCAATTATGTGACAAAGGTTATAAAGTTACCTTCATAAATACTTGCTGCATAATTGAAAATACTGAAAAAGATATTGTGTTTAAGGGCATTAGAGTAAACAATGTCTATATGCTTGACCTTTTTGATGTATCCTTAACAAGCACTAAGTGTCTAGTCACCTTGAATGATGATTCATGGCTTTGGCATAGACGCTTAGCGCATGTTAACTTTGATTTGCTTAATAAGGTTGTATCCAAGGATCTAGTAGCAGGTCTTCCAAAGATAAAATTTACAAAGGATCACCTATGTGATGTGTGCCAAATGGGAAAGCAAACAAGGGTCTCTTTCAAATCCAAAAACATGATTTCCACTTCACGACCCCTTGAGCTTCTCCACATGGACCTTTTTGGACCCTCTAGAACAAAAAGTTTAGGAGGAAATTATTATGGTTTTGTTATTTTTGACGACTACTCTAGATTTACTTGGACTATATTCCTTCATAGCAAAAATGAAACTTTTTCTGCTTTTAAGAGTTTTGCAAAACCATCTCAAAATAGAATGGAATTGAAAATAATTGCAATTCGAAGCGATCATGGAGGTGAATTTTAAAACCATCTCTTTGATAAGTACTGTGACAAGCATGGTATTGAGCATAATTTTTCAGCACCTCAAACTCCCCAGCAGAATGGAGTTGTGGAGCGCAAAAATCGCGTCTTAGAGGAGCTAGCAAGAACAATGCTCAATGAAGGTGGATTGCCAAAATATTTCTAGGCTGATGCAATTAGCACAACCTGCTATGTTTTAAACAGAATACTAATTCGTCAAATTTTGGATAAAACACCTTATGAAATCTTGAAAGGAAGAAAGCCAAACCTGTCACATCTTCATGTATTCGGTTGCAAATGTTTTGTCTTAAATAATGGAAAAGAAAATCTTGGAAAATTTGATGCAAAAGCAGATGAAGGTATCTTTCTCGGATACTCACAATCAAGCAAAACATATAGGGTATACAATAAATGTCTACTTACAGTTGAGGATTCAGTTCATGTCTCTTTTGATTAATCTTATCCGAAACGTGTCGGAAAATGTATTTCTCTTGATGGTGCAGGTGTATCTACTGAAAATATACTCAAAGAAACTGTTGAAGAAAATGTTCAATCCAAAACAATTGATGATAAGGAAGAAAAAGATACAATCCCTTCAAAAGACGAGGAAGAAGAGCAAATGGAAGCAAATGATCTTCCACTAGCTTGGAAGTCCTCTAAAGACCATCCCATTGACAACATATTGGGAGACATCTCAAAAGGAGTAATGACTCGCTCCAAGATAAGTAATTTTTGTTATCATTTTGCTTTCGTTTCACAAGTAGAACCTAAGAATGCCAAAGAGGCCTTGATTGATGAATTTTGGCTAATGGCCATGCAAGATGAGCTAAATCAGTTTAAAAGAAATGACGTTTAGGAACTTGTTGCTCGTCCGCGAGACCATTATATCATAGGCACTAAATGGGTTTTTAGAAATAAACTTGATGAAAACGAAATGATAACCCCCAATAAAGCACGTTTGGTAGCACAAGGGTATAACCAAGAGGAGGGCATTGATTATGAGGAGACTTATTCTCCAGTTGCTCACCTTGAGGCTATACGTCTTTTGCTCGCCTATGCGTGTGCAAAAGATTTTAAGCTTTATCAAATGGATGTAAAGAGTGCCTTTCTTAACGGAGTCATAAATGAAGAAGTGTATGTCTCACAACCTCCCGGTTTTGAAAATAACGAATATCCATATCATGTATTTAAATTAAAACGAGCTTTATATGGTCTTAAACAGGCTCCTCGGGTCTGGTATGAAAAACTTAGTAAATTTCTACTTGATCATGGCTATTCAAGAGGTCAAGTGGACACTACTCTTTTCATTAAACGTAAAGGAAAGCACATCCTTTTAGTTCAAATATACGTAGATGACATTATTTTTGGCTCAACTAATCTACACTTGGTCGAGGAATTTTCCAAAGTCATGCAGGGTGAATTTGAGATGAGCCTCATGGGGGAGCTAAACTACTTTCTTGGTCTCCAAATAAAGCAGCTCAATGAAGGCACAATTATATGTCAAACAAAATATTGCCAAGAGTTGCTTAAACGATTTGGGATGAACAACTCTAAACCAATTGATACTCCCATGCCTACCAATGAAAATTTAGACAAGGATGAACACGGTAAGAGTGTCGATGTCAAGAAATATAGAGGTATGATCGGATCACTCTTGTATCTTACAACATCTAGGCCTGACATCATGTTTAGTGTTTGCATGTGTGCACGATATCAATCGGATCCTAAGGAATCCCACTTGAAAGCTGTCAAGCGTATACTTAGGTATCTCAATAATACACCTAAGTATGGGCTATGGTATTCCAAGGGAAGCGATTGCAGTTTAGTAGGTTACTCTGATTCTGATTTTACTGGCTGCAAATCAGATAGGAAAAGCACTAGTGTAACATGTCACTTGTTTTAAAACTCTTTAATAAGTTGGCATAGAAAAAAGCAAGTTTTTGTTGCTTTTTCAACTGCTTAAGCTGAATACGTTGCAGCCGGTAGCTGTTGTGCTCAGATCTTATGGCTGAAGCAACAATTACAAGACTACGATATTCAATTAAAACGTATTCCAATCAATTGGGACAATACAAGTGCTATAAACCTCACTAAGAATCAAGTTTTACACTCACGCACTAAACACATAGAGATTAGACATCACTTTCTACGCGATCATGTTGAAAAGGAGGATGTTACGTTTGAGCATGTTGATACTAAAAATCAACTTGCTGACATCTTTTCAAAACCACTTGCAACGGACCTCTTCTTCAACATCTGCCGTGAGCTAGGGATTTTAGATCTCTCATATGTGATGTCCTAAACATATATGAAATTGAAATATATCTATGTCACACCATACTGTTAAGATGTGCTTTTTCAGCTTTAGTATGTGTGTTCACTTATCTAATCAAACGAGGTAATATCCTTCCTATCTTCACCCTAAATCACCTATAAGTTGATCTAAATGTTCACTGAAAATGTCTTCATATATCTCTTTTACATAAATTGTTTGAATTTGACATATGCAATTTACATCATATCATTAGGCATGCATAACACACTTCAGATAAGTCATTTTTTTTGGTATGATACCATATTCCCTTGTTAGCAAGAAACTGTGTAAAAACTGCAAAATCTGTCAAAATCCATATTCCCTTGACTCACTCATTTTGTTTCTTTCAAGTGTTTGTATAAATGTCTCTTTCAAACATTTTATCGTGCTTATGTAATCTAACTTTTTATCTGCCAATGCATTACTTTTAACTTGATTATTTTATATTTACTCTTCTATTTACTCACTTATTGATAACTTTATGCCTGACATTCTGTGTGAATGCCAAGTCTATTAACTGCTAAAATTGGATATAAATTTTCCTATGTGCTGAGTTTCTTGAAAATGTTGCTTATTCTCTTTTTGATATGGTCAAAGGGGGATAAAAAGAGTGTGTCAGTGAAGATTGTGCTTGTATTAGGAAGAAGATACATAAACTCAGGGGGAGCAAGCTTTTTTCATTCACACTATATCATGACACATCATCAGATATTTGCCATCATCAAAAAGGGGGAGTTTGTGAGCAACCCCTTCATATATTGATTTTGAATGATTGCAAATATAATATAACATGTTTGAATAAGCCAAAATTACATTTCTCTCATAATGCATCATTATGAGTCGACACATCAAGTTTTGTATCGATACAAAGCTTTCTGAAGTCCCTGGAATTGTATCTCAAAACTATTATGTATCAATACAAAAGCTTATGAGTCGATACATAACTCTTTGATGATCCTGGAATGTAAATCTAAAAACTGCATGCATCGATACATAAATTTCATGCATCGACACATAATATTTTGATTCCCCTGTAATACTTGTATGAATCGACACAAAACCTTATGTATCAACAAAAAACATTCTGATGATCCTGGAAAACATTTTGAAACTTATATGTATCGATACATAATATCATGTATCGACTCATACTATGTTTTAAATTCAAAAGTTAAATTTACAATCAGTATGTATCGACACATACGTATTATGTATCGACATAAAACATTCTGATGATCCTGGAAAACGTTTTGAAACTTATATGTATCGATACATAATATCACGTGTTGACTCATACTATGTTTTAAATTCAAAAGTTAAATTTACAATTGTATGTATCGACACATACGCATTATGTGTCGACTGGTATAAAAGTTTTGGTTCTGTAAAACACTATAACATGATTTTGTATCGACTCAAAACATAATGTATCGACTCATCCTGTTACATATAACTAACATGAGTCGACACATGACCAACATGCATCGACTCATATCACTTTATTTTTGACTAACCGTTTTTTGTTAAATATAAGCAAGCATTTCTTCAGAAGATATATAGCAACATAGAAGATTGTGTGCAAAACCATTGTGAGCAACCAGAAGCTTTTCATTCCTTCATCTTCATCATCTTCTCAACCATCTTACATTCAACAACAACAAAGAAAATCAAACATCCTTGTTGAATTAAATCAAGCGGTTTGAGATAACGTTCAACTGTGTATTGAAGAAGTCGAGCTGAGTTGAAGGTTGAAGAGGAAGCTTCAAGAAATAAACCAGAGGGTTTGTCCTTCAAGAACGGGTGTGTTCTTGAGGGTTTTGTCAGTCACGGTCACGCGAGTCGGATTCAGCCGTAGCTAGGGGTTTGGAAACCAGAAGGATTTTGAAAAAACAGGTCGTGGAAGCGGAGGATCATTCGGTGACTTTGTAGGGAATCTTGATACAACTCATATCAAGTGGTGGTTCTTACAAGAAGAAGAAGATCATAGGGATTTCTTTCTTTCTGTGTAGTGTAACCTTGCTATCAAACATTCAACATATTGATATAAAAGTTCTCAGTTTCGATTGTAAAATTGAGAGGGAGACGTACCCACACGCGAGGACGACAGTGGGGAACTTCCTTACCAAACTGCCTGCGTATCGTTCTCTCTTTCTTTCTCTTTACAATTTTACATATTCTATAATTTTGCAATTCAATTGGCATGCTAAGTTTTACTGTCTAATGATAAACATAGTGGCTCAAACATTTTCACCAAACCACTACTATTAAATCATTACACAAGCATACGCCAAGTGTTTGACAAAATTCCTATCAAATTTCTAAATTCATTGGAAATACTGTTTTATGATAAGTGCATTGAAACATCAAGATTTCTGAGTTGTACATTCATCCATTTCATTTAATAAAAATCCAGCAAAGTTTTCAGATGTCAAGTTTTCTAGTAGTCAGTTCAAAGTAGACGGAATTGATTCAGGACATTGATTTTCGCTGCTTTCAACTCGCTTTGATAAAACAATTTTAAATCCTTGAAAAAGTAAGAGGTGGTCTATTCAACCCCCTCTCGATCACTTGCCACACCGTCTAACACGTATGTGTGTGGATTACAGAGACTTGAACAGGGAAATCCCCAAGGATTACTTCCTTCTTCCCCGCATTGATGTTCTTGTTGACAACACCGCACAACATAAGGTATTCGCCTTCATGGATGGTTTCTCCGGGTATAATCAGATCAAGATGGCACCTGAGGACATGGAGAAGACAACCTTCATCATGCAATAGGGCATTTTCTACTACAAAGTTATGCCATTTGGGCTAAAGAACGCCGGGGCAACCTATCAGCACGCCATGGTAGCTTTATTTCATGAGATGATCCATCACGAGATAGAGGTCTAGGTGGATGATATGATAGCCAGGTCTCAAACTGAGGAGGAACACCTTGATCACTTACATAAACTATTTGACAGGCTCAAGAAATACAAACTGAGGCTAAACCCGAATAAATGCACTTTCAGGGTAAGATCTAGTAAGCTCTTGGGTTTCGTTGTCAGCAACAAAGGCATTGAAGTGGATCTCGCAAAAGTTAAAGCTATACAAGAAATTCCGACTCCTCGCACTGAGAAGGAAGTTAGAGGATTCTTGGGATGCTTAAACTATATAGCCAAATTTATTTCACATCTGACCGCTACTTGTGATCCAATCTTTAAAATTTTGAATAAAAATCAAGCTATGGGTTGGAATGACGATTGCCAATATGCCTTTGACAAAATCAAGGAATATCTCTAAGAGCCTCCAATTCTGATGACACCAATTGAAGGAAGACCTCTAATCATGTACTTAACGGTATTAGAGAACTTAATGAGGTGTGTGCTGGGGCAGCATGACGAGTCTGGTCGAAAAGAGCATGCAATATACTACCTTAACAAAACGTTTACCGACTGTGAAACAAGATACTCACTGCTCGAGAAAACTTGCTGCGCTTTGGCATGTGCTGGTCGCCGACTAAGACAATATATGATGACCCACACTACCTTGTTGATATCTAAGATGGATCCTATTAAGTACATCTTTGAGAAGCCTGCTCTCTCTGGAAGAATATCAAGATGACAAATGATCCTGACCGAATACAACATTCAATACACAACCCAGAAAGCAATTAAAGGAAGTGTACTAGCTGATCATTTGGCTCATCAGTTTATGGATGACTACCAATCCATGAATTTTGAGTTCCCAGACAAGAACATCATGCTAGTAACTGATCGTGAAGAACTTGGACCGGATGAAGGACCTGAAAAAGTATCCAGATGGACTATGGTTTTTGATGGAGCGTCCAACGCTCTTGGAAATGGCATCAGCATTGCGATCATATCTCCTAAAGGCTGTCATACTCTTTTCACTGCCAGGCTATGTTTCAACTGTACCAACAACATGGATGAGTATGAAGCATGCATCATGGGTCTCAAAATTGCAATCGATTTAAGGATCAAGTTCTTAAGTGTGTTTGGAGACTCGACTTTGGTAATCAGTCAGATCAAAGGAGAATGGGACACGAAGCATCCTAATCTCATCCCGTGCAAAGAACATGTGTTGACCTTAATCCCATACTTTGAAGAAATTACCTTTGAGCATTTTCCACGAGAGGAAAATCAACTAGCGGACGTGCTAGCTACAATGTCATCCATGTTCAAGGTTAGGTGGGATAATGAGATCCTCAGATCACTGTTGAGAGGATGGACGAACCAGTATACTGTCACAAGATTAATACTAAAGATGTAGTGGACAAGCCTTGGTTCCATGAAGTCAAAAGATATCTCGAAAGCCAAGAATATCCTGAAGAAGCTTCAGTCAATGATAAGAAGTTCCTAAGAAGATTCTCTGCTAAGTTCTTTCTTAGTAACAGGATCCTCTACAAGTGCAATCATGAATCTACCTTGCTTTGGTGTGTAGATAAGAGTGAGGCAGAAAGGATTATGGCCGATTATGGCCGACTTACACGAAAGTACCTTTGGCACTCATTGTGGTGGACATTCAATGGCTAAAAAGATTCTACGGGAAGGATATTACTGGTCCACTATGGAAACTGACTGTTATCAGCATTTGCGGACTTGTCACAAGTTCCAGATCTATGCTAATAAAGTACATGTACCTCCGGTTCCTTTGAACGTCTTAACTGCTCGTTGTCCATTTGCAATGTGGGGGCATCGACATGATTGGAGAGATTAGACCTACGGATTCTAATGGGCATCGCTTTATCCTGGCTGCCATTGATTACTTCACAAAGTGGGTCGATGCAGCTTCATTCACTTCTGTTACCAAGAACGTTGTGGCCCGATTTATTAGACATAACATTATCTGTCAGTACGGTATCCTAGAAAGAATCATTACATATAATGGTACCAATATCAACAACACCATGATCACCGAAAATTTGCCCTCTCACTTAAGAAGATTGAACATGTGCAACTGTTGTACCCCAAAATTTGCCGTATCACTTATTAAGAATTTGTTCACAAGATCTCCTTGACTCAAGACTGCACTAGGGTTTGATCAGCTCAAGACACCTCCTTAAGCACTGATGACCAATCTCAATAACACCATGATCACCGAGATTTGCATACAATTCAAGATTCATCATCATAACTCTTCTCCGTACCGTCCGAAGATGAATGGAATTGTTGAAGCTGCTAACAAATATATAAAAAGAATCATACAAAAGATGACAGTGATATATAAAGATTGGCACGAGATGTTAACATTTTCCCTTCATGGTTACCGCACCACAATGCACATATCAACAAGGGAAACTACTTTCTCTTGGGTATACAGTATGGGAAGTTATCCTACCCATTGAAGTTTGTTGTAGCCTAAAATTTTCCCTCTCACTTATCAAGAATTTGTTAACAAGATCTCCTTGACTCAAGACTGCACAAGGGTTTGATCAGCTCAAGACACCTCCTTAAACACTGATGACCAAAATTAGGGTTTGAGTTTGCACAAGGAATTTTGAACTTCCATTGCCCCATATGACTTTCATGGATCATTATGGACCCCCAAGATTACTCATGTCATGTTTCAAGCCTTGGTTCACATTTTTGATAAGTCAATTGAGCAGTTGACCTAAAAATCAGTTGTATTGGGGAAAAAGTCAACTATGGCAAATTTACAGTCAAACTTCACAATTTCTGATCCACATCAACATTTTAAACTCATATGTATCATTTGATCAAGTTTGGACCACAACTCCTCAAGAAATTTGATCAAATCTCCAAAAGGGCAAAATGGTCAAAATTAGGGTTTTGACTAGGAAAGGGAAATTTCTGATTTTTGACCTAGAAAATGGTTAATTGGTTTAAGGCATGATCTCAAGAGTACAATTGCATCATTTTGACCTAATTACATGGTTCAAAACATTGCAAGTCCATTGGATTGACAGATGAATTTTGCAGTCAACTGATCAAAAGTCAACTTTAAATTGAAAAGTCAAAGTTTGACTTTTTGGTCAAATTCAAGTGCCGAAGATCACAATTCATAAAAACATGTCAAAATATGAAACTTATTCATCAAGAAATCAAAAAGTCAAGATTTCATTTCTAAAAGTCAAAATTTCTAAACATAGAAATTTTTCTAAGTGTTGGAAATTTCATGTTTTTTCATAACTTTGAGCAAAATTTTCACCATGATGCAAGATGATTTAAGAAAAACCTCCAACATGAAAGTTTTATATCTCCATGAAATATAAAACTTTGATTTACACAACTCCTTCCAAAGATTCTTGGATCTCAAGTTATAATTTTATGAATATAGGGTCATGAAACTAAACACTTAGTGAAATTTTGCCCTAATTTTGCCAGGATTTTGACCTAACTTCATGGCACTTTTTCATATAGTTCCAAGGGTAATATTCAAAGAAATTCAAAGATGGGTTGTATAGCACATTGAAAGATTTCCAAAATGTCAAAGAACTCTAGGAGATCATTCTTGAGTAGGGAGAATCGAAGAGATGAAGTTAGGATTTTGTCACTTAAATTACAAGTCATTTTAGTGATGAACCAAATTCAAATTCAAACCATGCTGCATAAACACTACTTTCCAGGCCTCAAACTTATTAGGCACTCCATAATTAATGGTTTACACAGCTTTTAGAAGCCTCACTTCAAGCATTCAATGCATGGACATGCTTTTTATCCATTTTTGGAAGAAAGGTCACATTGCCATTTTGATAAAGCAACTTTTTATACAAAACTTGTTCTTGAGCCTTGCACTTGTTCTCTTATGATCAAACCAGTCCTATAACTCATGAGAAATGTTTCTAACACTTACAATCACCCATCCCATGCTTGTACCTCTCCCTTGAAACTTGTTTCCCTCTTTTCTTCGAAATCAAGTAACCTAGCCAAAAGCTAGAAACTTGTACTTCTGACTTGCCAATGCTTTCAAACACTTTTGTTTATACATACACAAACCATTTGACACAAACACACGAATGCCTGACCACTGAAAAGAGCTAGAACTCAAACACATTTGACACTTCCATTTTTACACAAACTGACCAAAAACATGAAACTCACAATCTACTCGCGTGTTTCTTGGCCTTTTGGTTTCTAAAGCTTCTAAACATCACATAGAATCAATCCCACACCCTGTTATAGAAATGTAACACCATTAACACCATCCTCCATTTCCAAAAACAGAGCTCTGCACATTGACTTCTCCTGGCCATTTGAGCCATCCATTGTTCAAGCTAATCATTGCATTATCTTCCTAGGACCTCAAGGAAGCTAACCTGATCATCACCATCACTTGAAAAAAGCTTGAACTCAAAACACCATTTCCAGTTTTGAGGTAAGTTCTCTCAACTTGGAACTCTTCATACAGGCATCATCAATAGTTTATTTTTGAACAAAACATGTAGATATCATTGCCATGAAGCTAACCATGTCCATAGTTTCCATTGATTTTGCTTGAGCTTAGAGAATTTTGAAACTGAAATTTTTAAGATTTTTAGGGTTCAGATTAGGGCCATTAATATTCATGCTTATATTTGATCTATAGTTTTAATGCTTTATATTTCTGAAATTGTGAGAAAATTTACTACAAGTTTCATGTTTACAGTTTTCAATTTTGATGAGAAATGAGCAAGTTACAATTGGTCTAGCTGGAGGTTGAAGATGAAGTCTTCAGGACGCGTTTTTCCTTGTATATTTATTGTTTTGCTTATGTTAACGGATGTATAGCCACCCCAGTAGTAGAAGTGCGCGCCTGTAACCTTTGGGACCTGGGTTCGAGCCCCAGTGGTACCCTTTTGCATTTTTTACATGTTTTACAATTCTGACTTTTATATTTGCAGGGCGCTGGGCCTCTTTGGGCCTGGATTATTTTTTATTTTTGCTAGCTTACCTCCTGTTTCCTTTATACTCCCCTGGCCCAATTTTTTTTATTTCATTTATTTTCATAAATATTTTTCTAAATATTAAAAACCATAAGAATACAAAAAAATGATAGATTTATATTTTGGCTTATTTTATTTTATTTTTCTCACAAAATATTTTTATTTAACTATACATTATTTATTTTGATTAACTAATCTTGTAAATTAGATTAAAACTAGGTTAATATTTATTTTCTCTTTACACCCATTAAAATATATTATTTTAATATAAAAAGGACCAAAAATATTTTTTAATGCTATAAATATTTTAAAGACATGAAAAATACTAAAAAATACTTTTCTTAAACTTATTTTCTTTTGATTAATAGAACTAGGGTTTTATTCAAAATCTTTTCTTAAACAAATTCTTTTTTTTATTAATTATTTTTATTTAAATTAATTATATTAAGACAAAAAAATCCTTTCTCATAAAAAAATCAAACATATATCTACTTACTTCACATTTTGCATTTTGGTACATTTATTCATTTTTATACTTTGTATTTATTTAATTCCTTGTAAATTTATACCAATTCAATATGGTTGTAATAGACTAATCACAAATGTTGTAATAGCATAGTAACTTTAAATTTCACAATTTATTGCTTTTTATATAACATGCTAGTAATTAGGGTTTGTATGGAAAGACTAAAACCAATGCTTATAAAACCCTAATTCAAGACAAAAATAAGCATGAAAACAATACATTTGCACACAAGCACCCCTAGGGTTATTCCACTTGGTTGCCTTATACAAAATGGCCATATTACGCATGTAAGGTATCTTAGCAAAAACCAGCAAATATAAGATCATAGTCCCTCGATGACGCTATCTAAGTTGCCTTTCAAATGATCTTAGTCCCTAAAAAAGAATGTTAAGATACCTTGCAACATTGCTAATCATGGTTATACGATGACCCACACCCATTCCGTAAACATCCAAAGATAGGGTTGCTTACCAAATCAATGGTAAGACAACAATGTCAAAGAAAAAGAAAATGAACAAGAAAGATTTTTTGAGTAGGTATAATGCTCCTAATTACTTTCTCAATTTCAAACAAACATCCTTGCTATTTTCAAAAAAGCACCTACACTTTCAAAACATCATACAAACTTGAAAACATTTTCAAAAGATCAACATCTTTGTATACATTCTTACGAACGAGAATCATTACAAAGATTGCCTAAACAATGGCCTCTTTACAAAATACTTTTAAAAACCACACAAAGCACAATTTCAAACAAAAAGCAAGAGATCTAGCAAGTAACTAAGAGCCCATGGAAAACCATGGATGAAAAGGGTGCTAATACCTTTCCTTTTCATAATCTACCCCCCGAACTCAAGAAATAATCTCAAAGGTCTTTCCTGTGCTTTTTCACCTTTCCTTTTGGATAAAAGAAAAGCCGATGGCGACTCTTGCTACCCGTAACATTTGCGATAAAATGCGAAACCTTCAAGTCAGTTCTCCCACCGTATCATAGAACTGGCGACTCTGCTGGGGAAATTCTAAAGGTGGGGTTACCTTAGGGTTAGATCATATTTACTTACTTTCAATTGTTTGACTTGTTTGCTTTACATTATGGTTCTTTGTTTGGGTTTGAATCCTCTACCCAGATTTGGGATACCTTATAGGTAAGTAGCAATACATTGTGGAAACTGTGTGGGGTATACCGACATGGTCTAAGCAATAGCTACGTTAGTGCGACATATTTGTGGGTACCGGTAGCCTTTGAGTTAATCAAAGAGAATACGGGGCCATTGAGTGATGTCATGAAGCACTAATGAACTTTTAGAACCTTTACTTGACCAACTTGGCCTTTAGGATATAGTGAGATGACCGACTTTGGTGCAGTCTGAAGTTGGTAGATACTCGATACTACACTCATTGAGGTTTGGTTTCTTGGGATATTTCTATCTCCATTTAAGAGGCTTGTGCTGAAACAATGATCAAGGAAACAATCAAGTGATATTGAGCTCCTTAGAACCTGATTACTATTAACTAGGACAGGTTTAAGCCAACTATACTTCAAGCGGATACTTACCTATAAGACTCCATGCAATCCTAAACCTAAGGAATTGTTTGTTTTGTTTCTATATACATACTTGTAGATAACATCATGAACATCATAACATCATACATATTCACTAACCATTTCAAGGATCTTGGGATTTATCTCTGTTCTGTTTTGTAGGATATGGACTCTCTTCGCAGGAAAACTATTCAAGTCAATCTTGTAAGGATCCCTCCACAACTTAAGGAGCTAGCTTCAAGGATTCCTGAAAATTCTCTGAAATTCTGGCAACAGATACTTAATGTCACAGTGAATGTTATGACACCGTATCTGACAAATTGTACACAAACCAAACAGTAATTTAAAAGACAGTAAAGAACACGATCAATTGTTAACCCAATTCAGTGTGTAACTACACCTACATTTGGGGGCTACCAAGCCAGGGAGGAAATTCACTATAAGGGGTATTAATTTAGGAATAAACCAACCAGTTTATCTCCTTCACTTAAGACCTACCCAATGCAACTTCAATCTAAGTCCTACTTAAACCTGAGTTCCTACTCACTCCCCCTTAATCACATCAGTGATACTAATCTACTGATTAAAAAGATTATGAAGACATTCTTCAATACATACGCTTGATTTTGCTTCAAAGCTTTAATCAAGAGACACAACACTCGTGCTTCAAAGCTTTGAGTGATAAATAACCCTTATAACCAAATCCTACTCCAAGTCACTTATCAAGTGATAATTGCTTAGCTCACAGTAGTTACTAAAACTATCTACACAATGCCTTATTGATCTCCTGTCAAAAGCGCTGCTCACCATTAGGATACATGAGAAATATATATGCAGTCTATTCCTCATTTAGGGCTTCCATAAAAATAGCTAGGGTTAACCAAAGTTAACCTAAAGACTTGGTCTTGAGCTTTCATCATTAACATATTAGGGTTAAGCAAGGTTAACCTAATATCCACGTGAGCATCTGATCCAGTCAATATACTTCAATTCCTGAAAATTCTCAGGCACAATAAATCTGCACAACAACTTGATCAGTACAGGATGTCTTAACATTTGTTATGACATTGGTTATGACATCATGTATCCTGCTCACTGATTTTGGTAGAATTCAGTACATATGATCATGATATTCACTCATACTGAGTTGTTCCTGTAGAGCATTCCTTCTGCAGAATTTGTCTTTATCCCAGAATGTTATGACATCAGTCATGACATTCCCAATTCTGGTTTTACCAAAAATTAATGCCAACAAGCAAACACTTACAAACTCCCCCTTTTAATTTTTTTGGCTAAAACCCCTAAACGATCAGAGATTAGAAAGCAACAAAATTTTTAATAACAACTACCAATATCTAATTCTACCAAAATTACCACAATTACTTCTCCCCCCTTTTTAGCCATAAAGAGGCCAAAGGATCTAGTACTTCAAGTTATACAGTCATTAAAAGGAAATCCAAAATACACAAAAACATAGAGAAGGTATCAGAGCAGCAGCAAGTTCCAGCATCAATCTTTACATTGCAGCAAACTCAGACCTTTAGGTACTGTCATCCCTTGAGGAAGCACTATTTTCAGCAGCATCTTCTGGTGAGCTTCTTGCGGAACCATCATGCTGTTCTTCATCAGCATCTTCTTCCCTGATTTGTTCTTCATTCTCCTCCTGTTCCAGACTAGTAATCAGCTCTTCAAGAGTCCTTTTTCTTGCATCAAGCTCTCTGCAGGTTTCTTTTAGAACAACTATAACATCAGCTTTCTTGGAGTGAGCTTTGACATTTGATGTCTCAGCAGATGTCATAACAATGTCAGGGACATGTGTTCCCTGAAACAACTTATAGTGAAAACCAAGTGCAGGAGCTCTTTTGCACACAGAGTCCTTTTCAACCAGAATATCAGGATACTGATTAATGATTATACCACACAGGAGAGAAGGAAAATCAATAGGGCCTTTAATAGCACAACTCTCAGCATGTTTCATTGTTTGATCAAAGATGTAGTCGCCATAATCAAAGTTTGTTCTGGTTCCAACAGCATAGATAAATCTTCCCAAACCAGTGGAGATGGTGGATTTATGGTTGGTGGGAACCCAGTTAGCTGCACCAATTTTGTGCAGTATGGCAAACTTCATACTCAGCTTGCTTGCAGTTAGCTTCCCTTTCAAGGGACAGTGCTTGACTTGCTTGGTAGTGATGGTTTGACAAACCTGGTTGTCAGTAACTTCAAGCTCAGGTTGAGCATCATCAGGCCTTCCTAGGTATTTGTTTATCACAGTAGGAGAGAAATTTACCTTCCTTCCTCTCACATAAACACTCTTAAAATCAGCTGACTTTCCATCAACACAACCACCAGACAAATTTACTATGAATTATTTGACAAGAATCTCATAGCAGTTGGAAAACTTGACCACTGTTTTCATCAGGCCAACAACCTTGATGAGATCCATGACTTCCTTACACTCAATAGCACTTCTGTTCAGCTCCCTCTCTAAGGCAATCCTTTTCAGAAACACATACTTCCACCTGCTTGCATTTTCTGGATGGTGAAAGGAGATGTTGTCAATGGCAACTTCAGGAACCTTAGGCAGTTTGCTAGAAGAGGGTTTCTTCCTGAGAGGAATGTCTGGAACATTGCTCTCAACATCAAAATCAAAGTCTGATTCCTCATCAGATTCAGAGGGTTCAGGAGCCTTTCTTTTCTTGGCTATAGGTTGTCTCAAGGGTTTTAAGAGACTACCAACAGATACCCTAACTTTTACCTTACCATTCCCTTTCGAAGTTCCAGCTTTTTGATCCTTCTCAGCTTCTTCTCTAGCCTTGTTCTCAGGCCTAGCTTTCTCATGAATAACTTCAGTAGCCTTCTCTTTGGAGGGGCTTTGGGCAGCACTCTGCTTTTCTTTTCTACTCATCATCCTTCTAGCTATGCTAGGGTTGATATTAGCAATTAAATTATTGTCAGAAAATTCTTCATCAACATCAATGATAGGAGGTTCAACAACCTTGTCAGTAGGGGTCTGGTGATCATCAGGTTTCTCTGGAGATTTCTCAATGTTGTCATCAGGTGTCTCAACATTCTGAGTGACATTGGGATCACTTTATAAATTAGGGCTAGCATTTTCTTGGTTCAATGGTACAGATATACCAGGAACATAGTGATTCTCATTAAGAACCCTAGTGACTAGTCTGGCAATAGCTTGATGCACATAAGCAGAACCTTCCCTATTAGCTATCTCTAGAGGAACAGAGGATGATGGTTGAGAAGATTTACCAGATGGAGAAGCTTGTGATCTTCTTGCAGCTTCTTGACCTTAGTAGGATCAGCTGCCATTTCACAAAGTGGAGTTACCTCAAGAACATTAGCACCCATGCAGTTTACGATTGCCCTAGGTTCAGTGTCAGTGGGTGAGGAAGATGCAGTTGCCTTTGATGAAGATGATGACACAGATTGTTGAGACATCTTGAGAGATTGAGAAAACAAGTGACAGTGTGTGTGAAATCTTCTTTTGAGGGAATGGAGAGTGATGCAGCAAAATGAGAAGAGGGAGATATAAGTATGTCTATTCCTCTTCTTAAACTTTTGGAAAGAAAGAGGTAAACAAATGATTAGCACAATCAGAATAGACTTGATTAAAATATCTCTTTCAACCCTTGTATTAAGCAAAATTAATTGCTACATCTCTTCATATTGGCAAATACCCAGCTTACCCCTTAAATTCTCAAACTGACTAGCATCAAGTGCCTTGGTAAAAATGTCAGCCAGTTGTAGTTCAGTAGCAACATGTTCCAGCTTAATCACCTTCTCCTCCACAAGATCTCTGATGAAGTGATGTCTAATGTCAATATGCTTAGTCCTGCTGTGCTGTATAGGATTCTTGGATATGTTAATAGTACTCAAATTGTCACAGTACAATGTCATGACATCTTGTGTGACATTATACTCAGTCAGTATCTGTTTCATCCAGATCATTTGAGAACAACTGCTACCAGCTGCTATGTATTAAGCTTCAGCAGTAGATAGAGACACACAGTTTTGTTTCTTGCTGAACCAAGAGACAAGATTATTTCCCAAAAAGAAGCATCCTCCAGAGGTGCTCTTTCTATCATCAGCACCACCAGCCCAATCAGCATCACAATAACCAGACAGAATTGGTTCACATCCATGAGAGTACATCATGCCATAATTGTAATTTCCACTCACATACTTCAGAATTCTTTTCACCTGGTTGATGTGACTTACTTTGGGTTCAGCCTGGTATCTTGCACATACTCCAACTGCAAAGGCAATGTCAGGTCTGCTGGCTGTTAGGTATATCAGACTTCCTATCATGCTTCTGTACAAGCTTTGATCCACATTTGTTCCACTTGTGTCTTTGGACAACTTTAAATGAGTAGGTGCAGGAGTCCTTTTATGACTGACATTCTCCATCCCAAACTTCTTGACAATATTCTTTACATACTTGCTTTGAGACAGAAAAATTAAGTCTTCTATCTGTGTGACTTGTAGTCCAAGAAAGTAGGTCAATTCTCCCATGAGGCTCATTTCAAATTCAGCTTGCATCTGGTTAGCAAAATGTTTAACCATTTTATCTGACATTCCTCCAAACACTATGTCATCAACATAAATTTGAGCTACCATTATCTTTCCTCCTTCATCCTTGACAAAAAGAGTTTTATCCAAACCTCCTTTCCTGTATCCTTTGTCAGTGAGGAACTTTGTCAACCTTTCATACCAAGCTCTAGGAGCTTGTTTCAGGCCATATAATGCTTTCCTCAATTTGTAGACATGACCAGGACAGTTTGGATCCATAAATCCTTTAGGCTGTTCCACATACACTTCCTCATTTAAGTACCCATTTAGGAAGGCACTCTTCACATCCATCTGAAACAGCTTGAACTTAAAGAGACAGGCAACTCCCAATAGAAGTCTTATTGATTCCAGTCTGGATACAGGAGCAAAAGTCTCATCAAAATCAACCCCTTCAACTTAAATGTATCCTTGAGCAACAAGCCTTGCCTTATTCCTGGTGACAACTCCTTCAGCATCTGACTTGTTCTTGTAGATCCACTTTGTGCCAATGATGTTTGTTCCTTCTGGTCTAGGAACTAAATCCTATACTTCATGTTGCTTGAACTGGTTCAATTCATCTTGCATTTCTCCAATCCAGTATTCATCAGTCAAAGCCTCTTTAACATTTTTTGGTTCAATCTTAGACACAAAACAAGAGTTTGTGATGATTTCTCTAGATCTTGTAGTGACTCCACTATTAGGATCTCCTATGATGAGTTCCTTAGGATGATATTTCTGAATTCTGATGGAAGGATCTTTGTTAGCTTCCTTTGATTCAGACTCTGATGGAGTAGGATTAGGCACATCATCCTTTTTAGACACTTGTGTTGAAGTCTCAAAGAATGTCTCAACATCATATGGGACATTTGTTTCCTCATGGTGATCATCAATTATGACATTTATAGACTCCATCATAACTTTGGTCCTGGAATTGAACACCCTATATGCTCTGCTGTTGGTAGAGTATCCTAGGAATATTCCTTAATCACTTTTAGGGTCCATCTTTCTCCTTTGTTCACGATCTGTCAGAATATAGCATTTGCTTCCAAAGACATGGAAGTACTTCACTGTAGGCTTTCTTCCTTTCCATAGTTCATAAAGGGTGGATGATGTTCCCTTTCTCAAGGTGACCCTGTTGTGGACATAACTGGCCGTATTCATAGCTTCGGCCCAAGAATGAATAGGAAGCTTCTTGGCATGTATCATTGCTCTGGCACATTCCTGTATAGTCCTGTTTTTCCTTTCCACAACTCCATTTTGTTGAGGAGTTATAGGTGAAGAGAACTCATGGTTGATTCCTTCTGAGGAACAGAACTCATCAAACTTACTATTTTCAATTTCCTTACCATGATCACTTCTGATTCTGACAATGCATCCTTCTTTTTCTCTTTGAATTCTTTTGCACAATTCTTTAAAAACATCAAATACATCAGACTTTTCCCTAATGAAGTTTATCCAGGTGAATCTGGAAAAATCATCCACAACAACATAGGCATATCTCTTTCCACCAAGACTTTCCACCTGCATGGGACCCATCAGATCCATATGTAGAAGTTCTAGCGCCTTAGAGGTGGTCAGATGTCTTGTCTTTGGATGAGACATTCAAGTTTGCTTTCCAACCTGACATTCACCACAGACACTCCCTTCATCAATCTGAAGCCTTGGAATCCCTCTGACAGCCTCCATGGATATGATCTTTTTCATCCCTCTAAGATGTAAATGACCAAGTTTTTGGTGCCACAATTTCACTTCCTTTTCTTCTTTGGCTATAGAGCACACAGAAGAGTAGTTAGTGTTCTCAGACTCCCATAAGTAACCGTTGTCTTTTGATCTGACTCCTTTCATTACAACTTCTTGTTTTTCATTAGTTACAAGACATTCAGACTTGGTGAAGTTGACCTTGAATCCTAGATCACATAGTTGACTGATACTTATGAGATTAGCAGTCAAACCATTTACCAGCAACACTTCATTTAGGTTTGGAACTCCAGGGCAGTCCAAATTTCCAACTCCTTTGATTTCTCCTCTAGCACCATCTCCAAAAGTGACATAACTAGTAGTATGAGGTTTGACATCATTCAGCAGATTCTTGATTCCAGTCATGTGTTTAGAGCATCCACTGTCAAAGTACCAGTCTTCCTTGGCAGAAACTCTAAGGGAGGTGTGAGCTATCAGGGCTGCAGTCTTTTTCTTCCACTGTTGAGTATATGGTGCCTTGTTAGTCTTAGGTTTGACATATGGGGTCTGATTAGGATATCCATATAATCTGAAGCAGAATGGCTTTATGTGACCAAACCCCCCACAATAATGACATCTCCATCTTTGATACTTTTTCTTCATATTTCCCTGTTCTTGATGTTGAGTCCTATGTTGTGACATCTGCTTTGACATTTGTTTATCAGGCCTGGTTTTCTTCTTGTCAACAACAGATTTCTTTGCAGCCACAAATCCTGGACCAGACATGTTTCCTGCATTTTGTCCAGCCTGAAGGATTTCTTCCAACTTGTCAGTTCCATTTGTTAACATCTTGACAGACTTAGTCATCTGATCAAGTTTGGAGTTTAACATTAGAACTTCTCCTTCGAGATGACTTATAGTAGCAGTGTCTGCCTTCTTCTCAGCCTCCAACTTCACTATGAGCTTTTTATGTTTCTCATTTTGCTGACAGACTTCAGCACTTCTGATACATAGCTTCTTGTAGGAGTCAGCAAGTTCTTCAAATGTCACTTCCTCATCACTAGAATCATTATCAGAGTTACAAATACCAGATAGTGCAATAACTAGTTTAGCAGATTCTTCTTCAGAGTTACTTTCTGAGTCACCATCAGACCAAGTAACAGACATTCCTTTCTTTTGTTTCTTTAGAAAGGTAGGACATTCAGCTCGAATGTGCCCATATCCTTCACATCCATGGCATTGGATTCCTCTGCTTTGATTTCCCTTTTCTTCAGACTTAGTTCTTCTGCTGGAGTCATAGGATCTGCTAATGTCAGAGGGAATGTTCTTGACATTTGACCTTGACTTTGGGTCCATCCTCTTGAAGAGTTTGTTGAACCGCCTTCCAAGCATAGCTATAGCTTCTGATATATTCTCTTCATCACTCTCCTTGCTTTCATCTTCAGTATTGGATACAACGGCTATGCTCTTGTTTTTCTTGTCAACATTGTCACTGATCCCCATCTCAAATGTCTAAAGTGACCCAATGAGTTCATCAACCTTCAAGTTGCAGATATCCTGAGCTTCCTCTATAGCAGTCACTTTCATTGCAAACCTTTTAGGCAAGGATCTGAGAATCTTTCTCACCATCTTTTCTTCTGACATCTTTTCTCCCAATGCTCCTGAGGTGTTGGCAATTTCCAAGATGTTCATGTGAAACTCATGAATGGTCTCATCTTCCTTCATCCTTAGATTCTCAAATTTGGTAGTGAGCATCTGAAGTCTTGACATTTTTACTTTGGATGTGCCCTCATGGGTGGTTTTGAGAGTGTCCCAAACATCCTTGGCCAATTCACATTGATGTACTAGTCTGAATATGTTTCTATCAATTCCATTGAACAAGGAATTCAATGCTTTAGAATTACCTAGGGCTAACTCTTCTTCTTCTTTTCTCCATTCTTCCTCAGGTTTCAGACTAGTCGTCCCATCTTTCCCAGTTATGGTGGGATGGTTCCATCCTTTGTCAGCAGCTCTCCAAGCTTTCTTGTCCAGTGACTTCAAGAAGGCAATCATACAAGGTTTCCAGTAGTCATAGTTTGATCCATCCAGAATAGGTGGTCTGTTCCCAAATCCTCCTTCCTTGTCCATAGCTCCAGAAAATAATATCCCTAGATCTCACCCAGAAAGACAGGCAGAGTGCCTGCTCTGATGCCAATTGAAATTCTGGCAACAAATACTAAATGTCATAGTGAATGTTATGACACCGTATCTGACAAATTTTATACAAACCAAACAGTAATTTAAAAGACAGTAAAGAACACGATCAATTGTTAACCCAGTTCAGTGTGTAACTACACCTACATCTGGGGGCTACCAAGCCAGGGAGGAAATTCACTATAAGAGGTATTAATTTAGGAATAAACTAACCAGTTTATCTCCTTCACTTAAGACCTACCCAATGCAACTTCAATCTAAGTCCTACTTAAACCTGAGTTCCTACTCACTCCCCCTCAATCACAACAGTGATACTAATCTACTGATTAAAAAGCTTATGAAGACATTCTTCATTACATACACTTGATTTTGCTTCAAAGATTTAATCAAGAGACACAACACTCGTGCTTTAAAGCTTTGAGTGATAAACAACCCTTACAACCAAATCCTACTAGAAGTCACTTATCAAGTGATAATTGCTTGGCTCACAGTAGTTACTAAAACTATCTACACAATGCCTTATTGATCTTCTGTCAAAAGCGCTGCTCACCATTAGGATACATGAGAAATATATATGTAGTCTATTCCTCATTTAGGGCTTCCATAAAAATATCTAGGGTTAACCAAAGTTAACCTAAAGACTTGGTCTTGAGCTTTCATCATTAACAGATTAGGGTTAAACAAGGTTAACCTAATATCCACGTGAGCATCTGATCCAGTCAATATACTTCAATTCCTGAAAATTCTCAGGCACAATAAATCTGCACAACAACTTGATCAGTACAGGATGTCTTAACATTTGTTATGACATTGGTTATGACATCATGTATCCTGCTCACTGATTTTGGTAGAATTCAGTACATATGATCATGATATTCACTCATACTGAGTTGTTCCTGTAGAGCATTCCTTTTGCAGAATTTGTCTTTATCCCAGAATGTTATGACATCAGTCATGACATTCCCAATTCTGGTTTTACCAAAAATTAATGCCAACAAGCAAACACTTACATTCTCCATTCACCGAGAGACATGGTCTCCTACTCAACTTGGTCACTTCCAACACTGATGAGGATATGATGAAGGTTCTCTTCCAGTTCTTTAATCCTTTACACCATTGCTTCACATTTCCTGATTATCAACTTGTGCCAACTTTGGAAGAATTCTCCCAACTCTGGAGGATTCCCATTCTCAATCAACTACCTTTCAACGGTACGGAAAGAGACCCAAAGCCAGAAGAGATTGCTCAAGCTCTACACTTGCACTCCTCTGATGTCACAACTCATTGGGAAACAAGGAGTGGTGTTAAAGGTTTCCTAGAAAAGTTCCTATTTGAGAAAGCCCAAAGCTATTGGAATTCCTTGGATCTGCAAGCTTTTGAGGAAATTGTGGCTCTCCTCATCTATGGGATGGTTTTGTTTCTAAACCCTGACCAACTCATAGACGTAAACACCGTCAAAATCTTCATATCATGTAACCCCATGCCTACTTTGTTAGGATACATCCTACACTCTTTTCACACTCGAACAATGAGGAAAAGAGGTGTCCTTATGTGTTGCACTCCTATCTTGGCCAGATGGTTTACTTCGCATCTTCCCCGATCCGTATTAAAGAACGAGCAAGGTTCAAGGTGGTCCCAAAGGTTGATGATGCTCAAACATTCAGACATCCATTGGTGTTCCAGATCTATAGAGAATATTACTATTGTTGACCGTTGTGGAGAGTTTCCTAATGTCCCTTTACTTGGCATTAGAGGAGGTATCACCTACAACCCCTGCTTAGCCTTAAGACAGTTTGGTTACGCCCGAAGGGATGGTCCGCATGAGATGTTGATTCAAGGTTTGGGTATTTGACTACGAGAATGACAATCAAGGTCTTCGCCAGAGATTTATCCAAGATTGGAGGATGTTGAACAATGTAGATAGCAAGACTTTAGGGCATAAAAATTCCATCCCTCTTGAGCCTTACCTCAAATGGGTACAAACTCGTGCTCAGAGTCTTATGCTGCCTTACCCCTCCATTCTCCCAGTAATCATTGAGCTTGTCATGGAAGGAGATGTTCCACATACTATCCTACATCTTGACATGCCCACCTCTCTTGAAGACCTCCAAAGAGATTGGATACAACTCAAGGGGGAGCCAGATACTTTTGAAGCCCAATTCTACGCAAGCGAGAAGAAGTTTTTGGAACTCACTAGGCTACTTCATGAGGAGCAGACTCTAAATGCCTACATTGCACCAAAGAGGATGCGCACTACCTTTCTATATTGGAGTTTCTTGTATTTGTTTTGACCAAGGAGGCATTATTGTACTCAAGCTTTAATTCATTAATATAACGTGTGTTTCCTTTTTTGTCTAAAACAAATTTGAATCTTTAAGATCCTTGAAACCATTGCATATGCATTCACCATTCATCATAACATAAGCAGGTTTCTTGCAACAAGTCTCCTCATCTCTCTACTGTTTATTTTAGTAAGATGGATCTCGAGAAAATGGTGAAGGACCTCCAAGCTCAGAATGCACAATTTCAACAATTGTTCTTAACTCTAGCCAAAGGACAAGAAGAGTTGAAGACCTTGTTGGCTGAGGAGAAGAAAAAGAAGAAGAAGAAGATAACCAGAGTTCTAAACATGGGAAGAAGATTCCAAGGGTAGACAAGAAGGGCCTTAGACTTTGCAATGACCTCCGGTGAGAAAGACAATCAAGACAGGAAGGGCAAGGAAATAGTTGTCCAGTCAGAGTCAGAAGAGGAAGGGGAAGAAGAAGACTATTATGAAGAATAATACCCTCCAACTGATGATAAGTATAAGCATCTAGAAGAACGGTTGAGTGCGATGGAAATCCAAAAAGTGCCTGGCTTGGACTTTGAGGAGTTGGGATTAGTATCGAGGATTGTCATTCCTCCAAAATTCAAAACACCTATATTCGCCAAAATATGATGGAGTCTCATGCCCTAAAATGCATCTCCGGTCCTATGTAAGGAAGATTTAGCCCCATATCACTGACAAGGACTTATGGGTACACTTCTTCCAAGACAGTCTGTCTGGTACTCAACTTGATTGGTTTTATCAGTTGGAAAGAGCCAATGTTCATAATTGGGAAGATCTTGCTGCAGCCTTTTACAAACAATACCAATACAATGCTGATCTTGCACCCACCTGTACTTAACTCCAGAGTATGGCCATGGTTTCAAGTGAAGGCTTCAAGGACTACGCACAAAAATGGAGGGACTTGGCAGGGAGAGTCCAGCCTCCTTTATTTGAAAGAGAGTTAATTGATATGTTCTTGGGCACCTTGTCCGGATCTTTATTCAATCACTTAATTGAGAGTTCATCGGCAGGTTTTACCAAACTGATATTGACCGGAGAAAGGGTAGAAGCCGGGATAAAGAATGGGGAGATTCAGAAAGATACATCTTCTGCTGCTGTATGGAAGTCTTTAATTTGAAATAAGGAGGTGGTTGCTGTATATCCTCAGAGAAATAAAGATAGGGCCGAACACCGTCCAATGGCGGGGGCTGTTATGATTCCTAAACATGCGCCTGATCAACAAAGAAACAATCAGCCAAGAATGGAAAGACCAGTCAGACAATTCACCCGAATTAATATGACACTATCTCAAGTATTGCCACATCTGTTAAGATCCAACCTAGTAACTTTGAAAGAAGCTCCAAAGAACCCTAACACAACATCTCCTCACTATCATCCCAATGCCCGCTGTGCATACCATTATGAGAGTCCCGACTATGACACTAACAACTGTTGGGCTCTGAAGAACAAAGTACAAGACCTCCTTGAAGCCAAAGAGATTAAATTTGATGCGCCAGAAAATCCAAATGTAATTTCTGCCCCTATGCCCAAACATGGCCATAATACCAATGACATTGAAGAGGATATATTTGTTACATCAGCTGATAAGCTTATGACCCCACTCATGACTATCAAAATGAACTTATTGAATGCCAGTGTTTTCCCAGGCTATGATTAAAGCTGTCATTTCTGTTTTTCCTCACCAACCAGCTGTTCTTTGTTGAAGGCAGGTGTTTAGTGCCTGATAGACAACAAGGAAATTTTGTTCGAAAAGACTTCTGTTCCAACTGTTTCTTATAATGATGTTTCCATTGTGACCATTTCCAACAATTCTTCCAGGGTCTCCACCAAAAGACCTGTTAGAATTACATCAAGTCCAAAAGTAGCTCCTTTGATAATTACAATGCCTGGACCAATCCCGTATTCGTCAGACAAAACCGTACCATGGAATTATGGAGGGGATGTCTACTACCACGGTATCAAGCAAGATTGGCTAGCTACTGAAGATTCAAGTTCTGAGAAAGTTGACTACGATGTCAGTAATATTGCAGGGACTAGTAAGATCACTCGAAGTGGAAGGGTTTTCTCTCCAGAGATAGCTCCTACAAAAGCAATTTCTGGACCTGTAATCATTCATGTTGTTGTTGCTCCTCCAAAGGCTATTCCCAATCCTACAATCATCTCTACTAATACTCCAATTGACAAAGCTGATACAACCCCTGTTATCCTCCTATTGACGTTCCTGCTGCCGAGTTATATGAGACTCGAGGAAAAGGTGTTCTGGTTGAGTCTGTCAAGACGAAGACATAATCATTGGCTATCCCTGAGACCTCCCGGAAAGAGATGGAGGAAATTCTAAAGATCATAAAAAGAAGTGACTACGATGTAGTCGAGCAATTGGGGAAAAATCTATCTAAAATTTCCATGCTGGCTTTACTACTATGTTCTGAGGCACATGCAAAGGCCTTGTTAAAATTCCTGAAAACTTCCCATGTACCCCAAGAAACATCTGCCGATCAGTTCCAAGACTGCGTAGCTAGCTTGACTGCAGATAATGGTTTAGGTTTTTCAGATGCTGATTTAACGCCAAGAGGGAGGAAGCATAATGAGGCATTGCATGTCTCAGTGGAATGCAGGGGCACAACTCTGGCTCATGTGTTGGTTGACACCTGTTTGTCTCTGAATGTTTTGCCTAAAAAGTCTCTTAATAGGATTGACTACTAAGGATTGACATTGAAACCAAGAAACATAGTAGTGATGGCTTTTGACGACTCAAAAAGGATGGTGCATGGGGAAGTGGATATCCCCATAAAGGTTGGAACCCAAACATTTGATTCAACTCTTTATGTAAAGGATATCTGCCCTTCATATTCTTTCTTGCTAGGCCGACCATGGATCCACAATGCTGGCGCTGTTACTTCTACGCCGCAACAAATGCTGAAGTATCCGATTCAAGGGAAGATTATCACCGTTCATGGAGAAGAAGAGTATATGATCAACCATCTCAATTCCTTCAGATATGTGGAATTAGATGGTGAATTTATTGAATCTCCATTCCAACATTTTGAGGAAGTCCCGCAAGATGTGGAAGTAACCAAGGTTGTGTCTCAAGTTCCCAAGATTACTAGGCCTCCACTCAGGATGTCATATTTGAAGGATGCCAAGGCAGTGATAGAAGAAGGTGGGTGCACTATTTGGGGACAAATCCCATATATCCATACAAATCTGACAAGTTTGGCCTGTGTTTCACTTCAAGTGCCCAAAAGGCTGTACGTCGCGCTCGTGCTGGAGGACCACCCTTAAAGATCAGTAACCGTGAAGTCAACACAGTAGAGGATGATGAAGATGGCTGCAACATGGTGGATTGGATCTTCCCAACTGCTAGTGGAGGGCTCAGCAACTGGGAGGCAAGAGATTTTATCCCGATCACTTTCATCCCACAGTAATTTGTCTTTACATTTTTTTGGATCTGTAATATTAAAACAATTCAGACTCTTAAAGCCTTGTGTCTTACCAGAGGCACAATGGTCCATTCGTAAGGGTTGTTATCTCATTTCCATATGACATCAATGAATCATGGACGTTTTTGCATACAAACTTTGCGCTCATTGTTTTTCTTTTTACATTTTTATTCCTTTCAAAGATAGTTATACTCTTACACACACTCACACTCACAATGCAGGTCTACATCCATTCTGGATCCCATGGGTAACGGTTCTACTATGGCCTTTTATGACTCTGAAAATCTAATCTACCAAGCCGAAGATGAAGGTGAGGAAGATTGTGAAGTAGCTGGGGAACCTTTCAGATTATTACAACAAGAAGAGAGAACCATTCAGCCCCACGAGGAACTAGTGGACACTATCAACCTAGGTAATGAAGAAGACAAAAGAGAAGTCAAGGTGGGTGCCAATCTGGAACCCAGTGTCAAGGAGCGTTTGATTCAGTTGCTACACGAATATGTTGAGGTCTTTGCCTGGTCGTATGACGACATGTCGGGACTTGATGCATATATTGTGGTACATCGTCTTCCTACAAAAGAGGATTACTCACCAGTAAAGCAAAAGGTCCGTCGAATGCGACCAGGCATGTCGGAAAAGATTAAAGCTGAAGTCAAGAAGCAATTCAACATTGGATTCTTGGCTGTCACCTCTTATCTGTAATGGGTTGCCAATGTTGTTCCCGTGCCCAAAAAGCACGAAATGGTACGAATGTGCATGGAATACAAAGATTTGAATAGGGAAAGCCCTAAGGATGATTTCCCACTCCCCCACATTGATATTCTAGATGACAATACGGCACAACATAAAGTGTCTTCCTTCATAGACGGTTTCTCAGGTTACAACCAAATCAAAATGGCGCCTGAGGACATGGAGAAGACAACCTTTGTCACGCAGTGGGGCACATTCTTCTACAAGGTGATGCCATTAGGACTAAAGAATGCTGGGGAAACCTATCAGCGTGCCATGGTAGCCCTATTCCACGACATGATACACCAAGAAATAGAGGTCTATGTGGACGACATGATAGCTAGATCTCAAACAGAAGAAGAGCATCTTGACCATTTACAGAAACTGTTTGAGAGGTTAAAGAAATACAAGCTGAGGTTGAACCCGAATAAATGCACATTTAGGATGAGGTCCGGTAAACTCCTAGGCTTTGTCGTCAGCGGTAAAGGTATCAAAGTGGATCCTTCCAAGGTGAAAGCAATACAAGAAATGACTGCTCCTCGCACCGAGAAGGAAGTCAGATGATTCTTGGGACGATTAAACTACATTGCCAGATTCATTTCTCACCTGACAGCTACTTGCGAACCAATCTTCAAGTTATTGAAGAAAGATCAAGTTGTCAAATGGAATGATGAATGCCAAACTTCCTTCGACAAGATCAAAGAGTACCTAGAAGAGCCTCCTGTTTTAATGCCGCTAGTGGAGGGAAGACCCTTGTCATGTATCTAACTGTTTTGGAAAATTCAATGAGGTGCGTGCTGGGACAGCATGACGAGTCTGGCCAAAAAGAGCATGCTATTTATTACCTGAGCAAAAAGTTTACCGATTATGAAACAAGATATTCACTGCTCGAGAAAACTTGCTGCGCTCTGGCATGGGCTGCTCACCGACTAAGATAGTATATGCTGGCCCATACTACCTTGTTGATATCTAAAGTGTATCCAATAAAATACATCTTCGAGAAACCTGCTCTCTCTGGGAGAATAGCGAGATGGAAGATGATCCTAACAGAATATTACATACAATATACTACCCAAAAAGCAATAAAGGGCAGTGTCCTAGCTGATCAACTTGCTCACCAAGATGTGGAAGACTACTAGTCCATGAAGTTTGAATTCCCAGATGAGGACATCATGATGGTAAACGACTATGAAGAATTCAGGCCATATGACGGACCTAAACAAGGATCCCGATGGACCCTGGTTTTTGATGGGGCATCTAATGCACTCGACAATGGTATCGGTGCTGTACTCATTGATCCTGAAGGGTGTCATACTCCATTTACTGCAGGACTCTACTTCAATTGTACAAATAATATGGCGGAATAAGAAGCATGCATATTTGGCCTCAAAGCTGCCATAGACTTGGGGATCAAATCTTTGAATGTATTCGGAGATTCAACTTTGGTTATCAGCCAGATCAAAGGGGAATGGGACACAAAACACCCTAACCTCATCCCTTACAAAGAACATGTTTTGACACTGCTCCCACATTTTGAGAAGATTACCTTCGAGCATTTCCCGCGAGAAGAAAATCAGATAGTAGACACACTAGCCACAATGTCATCCATGTTTAAACTTAAATGGGATAACAAAGCGCCCCAGATCACCATTGAACGAATGGATGAACAAGCACACTGTCACGAGATTAATACTGAAGAAGTAGTGGACCAACCTTGGTTTCACGAAGTCAAGAGGTATCTCGAGACTCAAGAATATCCAGAAGAAACTTCAGTAAACGATAAGAAGTTCTTAAGGAGATTCTCTGCTAAATTCTTCCTTAGTAATGGAATTCTTTACAAACACAACCATGACTCCGTGTTACTTCGATGGATAGACAAGGTTGAAGCTGAAAGAATCATGGATGAATTACATGAAGGCACCTTTGGAACCCATTCCAGTGGGCATACGATGGCAAAGAAAATCCTACAGGCAGGATATTACTGGTCTACCATGGAAGCAGATTGCTATCAACAATCTCGAACCTGCCACAAGTGTCAGATTTATGCTGACAAGGTACACGTACCTCCGGTTCCTCTGAATATCTTGATTGCTCCTTGGATCTTTGCTATGTGGGGAATTTATATGATTAGGGAAATCAAGCCAATAACCTCCAATGGACATCGCTTCATCTTAGTGGCCATTGACTATTTTACAAAGTGGGTGGAGGCAGCTTCTTTCGCTTCCGTGACCAAGACTATTGTCGCCTGGTTCATCAAGCAGAATCTTATCTGTTGTTACAGTATCCCAAAGAGGATCATTACAGACAATGGTATGAAGCTGAACAATACTATAATCACCGCCCTGTGCGAGCAGTTCAAGATCCAGCATCATAATTCTTCCCCTACTGGCCGAAGATGAATGGTGCTGTCGAAGACGCAAATAAGAACATTAAAAAGATCATACAGAAAATGACAGTCACATACAAAGACTGGCATGAGATGTTACCATTCGCTCTCCACGGGTATCGTACCATAGCACGAACATCAACAGGGGAAACACCCTATTCTCTGGTATACATCATGGAGGTTGTCTTGCCTATTGAGGTCCAGATCCCATCTCTTAGAATTATGAAGGATGCGGGGCTGAATGAAGAAGATTGGATCCAGACTCGACTTGATCAACTAAACTTGATTGATGAGAAAAGGCTTACTTCTGTCTGCCATGGTCAGATGTATCAAAAACGGATGATCAAGGCTATAAACAAAAAGGTCAGACGCCAAGTGTATCGAGTTGGGGATCTGGTGATCAAATGTATTATACTACTGCAAGGTGATCCCAGGGGCAAATGGACTCCTACATATGAAGGACCATTTGTAATCAAAAACATATTCTCTGGTGGCGCAATGATCTTGACCATCATGGATGGTGACGACCTGCCGCACCCTGCAAACGCGGACATAATCAAAAGATACTACACATAAGAAACCTGCTGGGTTGACACACCTAGGCAAAACAAGGGAATCCCGATGAACCAAAAAGGTTCGGGCAAAAATTAGGGATAAAAACAAAAAAAATATGTAAACCCGGCAAGTTGAAAACCCGAAAGGGCGACTTGGGAAAAAAAGGGTTTCCCAGTGGACTGAAAACCCAAAAGGGCGGTCCAGGCAAAAGTTAGGGAATTAAAGCATATGGCTATATCCCGTTTGATGACCTTATGGAAAACTAGCAAACTCGACGGTTCTGATCAATTCAACCAACTTCGGACAAGGCAACAAATAGACAAGATGCTCAGAGACACGAAGGCTATAGCAAAATGGGAACCCCATGGCATTATTTCACATATCTATCTTTTCTTTGTATCAAATTTCATTCTTTACGACGACATTCTCTTACTAGAATATTTGTCTCTTTATACAAAAATACTTACTCAAATTCAATACAAAGATATCCCTTTGAAAGTGCAAAACTATCTGTTTTTCTTTACTCTGGTGTTTTGTTTACAAAAACGTCCAATGATTTATTTTTGAACATATGCATTTGAACATAATTACTGTTTACAAATAAACAAAATAGAAAGGCAATCACTGATGGCTTTAAGAGATAGGGAAACCTCTCTAAGTTATTTCCATAAAATCCCCGCAGTATGCAGTTTAATCCCCAGCGGAACAAAGCTCCCAGCTATCAATCCCCAGTAGAAGTCACCAAATTTCTCCGGATTCCCCAAGCAGGATTTTTCAAGCAGTACACGGCATTTCCCTTACAACAGAGTTCATTTTTTTGAACAGAAATTCATCAATACTTAAACTTCACAACATGAAGACTCACATATCCTCAACAGTGGTCAATGATTTATTTTCCCCAATCCAACAACAGCGCAACAAATTAGCTCACATACGCATACATTGCATCCATATATCATAGACATTGATAACACAAATGCATTGTACCATGCATTTCATACAAACATGACTTTGCATTTTAGCTAACATTTTACACTTTTCAGGATAAAGTTAACAGCTACCATTAACAATGTTCAAAGTTTGCAGATACAGTTCAGATACGCTCCAGACACGGATGCCATTCTGATACTCATTCAGATTCAACTTTTCAGATACAGTTCAGATATGCTCCAGACACGGATGCCATTCTGATACTCATTCAGATTCAACTTTTCATATACAGTTCAGATACGCTCCAGACACGGACGCCATTCTAATACTCCTTCAGACTCAGCTTTCAGATACAGTTCAAATACGCTCCAGACACGGATGCCACTCTGATACTCATTCAGATTTAATTCTCAAGATACAGTTCTGATACGCTCCAGACGCAGATGCCATTCTGATACTCATTCAGATTCAACTTTTCAGATACGCTTCAGACACGGATGCCATTTTGATACTCATTCAGATTCAACTTTTCAAATACAATTCAGATACGCTCCAGACACGAACACTATTCTGATACTCATTCAGACTCAGCTTTCAGATACAGTTCAGATACGCTCCAGACACATATGCTATTCTGATACTCATTCAGATTCAATTCTCAAGATACAGTTCAGATACACTCCAGACGCGGATTCCATTCTGATACTCATTTAGATTCAACTTTCAGATATAGTTCAGAGACGCTCCAGACACGGATGCCATTCTGATACTTATTCAGATTCAACTTTAACATACAGTTCAGATATGCTCCAGACACAAATGCCATTCTGATACTCATTCAGAGTCAACTTTTCAAGATACAGTTCAGATACGCTCCAGACACGGACGCCATTCTGATACTCATTTAGTTTCAGACTACAAACGCATATCAACAATCATTTCCGGATGGCATCTACAAGCCCATCTCCAACTACTTTCTATCATCTCTCCAAATGGCATCTTTAATCCGATTCACTCTCCCATCACATTGCCGAGTGCAAATTTCTTGCCAATCTAACTCTTCAGGCTTAAGAAGATTGAACAGGTGCAGCTGTTGTACCCCAAAATTTTCCCTCTCACTTATCAAAAATTTGTTCACAAGATCTCCTTGACTCAAGACTGCACTAGGGTTTGATCAGCTCAAGACTCCTCTTTAAGCACTGATGACCAATCTCAATAACACCATGATCACCGAGATTTGCATACAATTAAAAATTCATCATAATAACTCTTCTCCCTACGGGCCGAAGATGAATGGAGTTGTTGAAGCTGCTAACAAATATATCAAAAGAATCATACAGAACATGACAGTGATATATAAAGATTGGCACCAGATGTTAACATTTTCCCTTCATGGTTACCGCACCACAATGCGCACATCAACAAGGGCAACTTCTTTCTCTTGGGTATACAGTATGTGAAGTTATCCTACCCATTAAAGTCCGTTGTACCCTAAAATTTTCCCTCTCACTTATCAAGAATTTGTTCACAAGATCTCTTTCACTCAAGATTGCACAAGGGTTTGATCAGCTCAAGACACCTCCTTAAGCACTAATGACCAAAATTAGGGTTTGAGTTTGCACAAGGATTTTTGAACTTCCATTGCCCCATATGACTTTCATGGATCATTATGGACCCCCAGGATTACTCATGTCAAGTTTCAAGCATTGGTTCACATTTTTGATCAGTCAATTGAGCAGTTGACCTAAAAATCAGTTGTATTGGGGAAAAAGTCAACTATGGCCAATTTACAGTCAAACTTCACTATTTTTGATCCACATCAACATTTTAAACTCATATGTATCATTTGATCAAGTTTGGACCACAACTCCTCAAGAAATTTGATCAAATCTCCAAAAGGGCAAAATGATCAAAATTAGGGTTTTGACTAGGAAAGGGAAATTTCTGATTTTTGACCTAGAAAATGGTAAATTGGTTTAAGGCATGATCTCAAGAGTCCAATTGAATCATTTTGAATCAATTACATGGTTCAAAACATTGCAAGTCCATTGGATTGACAGACGAATTTTGCAGTCAACTGATCAAAAGTCAACTGTATACTGAAAAGTCAAACTTTAACTTTTTGGTCAAATTCAAGTGCCAAAGATCATAATTCATCAAAATATATCAAAATATGAAACTTATTCATTAAGAAATAAAAAAGTCCAGATTTCATTTTGAAAAGTCAAAATTTCTAAACTTAGAAATTTTTCTAAGTGTTGGAAAATTCATGTTTTTTCAGAACTTTGATCAAAATTTTCACCATGATGTAAGATGATTTAAGAGAAACTTCCAACTTGAAAGTTGTAGATCTCCATGAAATACACAATTTTGCTTTACACAACTCTTCCCAAAGATGCTTGGATCTCAAGTTATAATTTTATGAACATAGGGTTATGAAACTAAACACTTAGTGAAATTTTGCCCTAATTTGACCAGGATTTTAACCTAACTTCATGGAACTTTTTCATATAGTTCCAAGGGTAATATTAAAAATCAATTCAAATATGGGTTGTAGAGAACATTGTAAGCTTTCCAAAATATCCAAGAACTCCTTGAGATCATTCTTGAGTAAGGAGAATCGAAGAGATGAAGTTAGGGTTTTGTCACTTTAATTACAAGTCATTTTAGTGATGAACCAAATTCAAATTCAAACCATGCTGCATAAACACTACATTGCAGTCCTCAAACTTGTTAGGAACTCCATAATTAATGGTTTACACAGATGTTAGAGGCCTCACTTCAAGCATTCAATGCGTGGACATGCTTTTTACCCATTTTTGGAAGAAAGGTCACATTGCCATTTTGATAAAGCAACTTTTTGTACAAAACTTGTTCTTGAGCCTTTCACTTGTTATCTTCTGATCAAACCAGTCCTATAACTCATGATAAATGTTTATAACACTTACAATCACCCATCCCATGCTTGTACCTCTCCCTTGAAACTTGTTTCCCTCTTTTCTTCAAAATCAAACAACCTAGCCAAAAGCTAGAAACTTGTACTTATGACTTGCCAATGCTTTCAAACACTTTTGTTTATACATACACAAACCATTTGACACAAACACACGAATGCTTGACCACTGAAAAGAGCTAGAACTCAGAAACACATTTGACACTTCCATTTTTACACAAACTGACCAAAAACTTGAAACTCACAATCTACTCGTGTGTTTCTTGGCCTTTTGGTTTCTAAATATTCTTAACATCACATAGAATCAATACCACACCCTGTTATAGAACTATAACACCATTAACACCATCCTCCATTTCCAAAATAGAGCTGTGCACATTGACTTCTCTAGGCCATTTCAGCCAGCCATTGTTCAATCTAATCATTGCATTAGCTTCCTAGGACCTCAAGGAAGCTAACCTGATCATCACCATCACTTGAACAAGCTCGAACTCAAAACACGATTTCCAGTTTTGAGGTAAGTTTTCTTAACTTGGAACTCTTCATACAGGAATCATCAATAGTTTATTTGTGAACAAAACATGTAGATATCATTGCCCTGAAGCTAACCATGTCCATAGTTTCCATTGATTTTGCTTGAGCTTAGAGAATTTTGAAACTGAAATTTCTGAGATTTTTAGGGTTCAGATTAAGGACATTAAAATTCATGCTTATCTTTGATCTATAGTTTTAATGCTTTATATTTCTGAAACTGTGAGAAAATTTACTACAAGTTTCATGTTTACAGTTTTCATTTTTGATGAGAAATGAGCAAGTTACAGTTGGTCTAGCTGGAGGTTGAAGATGAAGTCTTCAGGGCGCGTTTTGCCTTGTATATTTATTGTTTTTATTATGTTAACAGATGTATAGCCACCCCAGTGGTAGAAGCGCGCACCTGTAACCTTTGGGACCTGGGTTCGAGCCCCAGTGGTACCCTTTTGCATTTTTTACATGTTTTACAATTCCGACTTTTTTGTTTGCAGGGCGCTGGGCCTCTTTGGGCCTGGCTTATTTTTTATTTTTACTAGATAACCCTCTGTTTCCTTTATACGCCCCTGGCCCAATTTATTTTATTTTATTTATTTCATTTATTTTCTTAAATATTTTTCTAAATATTAAAAATCATAGAAATACAAAAAAATGATAGATTTATATTTTGGCTTATTTTATTTTATTTTTCTCATAAAATATTTTTATTTAACTATACATTATTTATTTTTATTAACTAATCTTGTAAATTAAATTAAAACTAGGTAAATATTTATTTTCTCATTACACCCATTAAAATATATTATTTTAATATAAAAGGACCAAAAATATTTTATAATGCTATAAATATTTCAAAGACATGAAAAATACTAAAAAATACTTTTCTTAAACTTATTTTCTTTTGATTAATAGAACTAGGGTTTTATTCAAAATATTTTCTTAAACAAGCTCTTTTTATATTAATTATTTTTCTTTAAATTAGTTATATTAAGACAAAAAAATACTTTCTCATAAAAAAATCAAACATATATCTACTCACTTCACATTTTGCATTTTGGTACATTTATTCATTTTTATACTTTGTATTTATTTAATTCCTTGTACATTTATACCAATTCAATATGGTTGTAATAGACTAATTAGGTTTAAATTCTTGCAATCCCCCGTTCATGAATTTGTATACACCCCTCCCCACAAATGTTGTAATAGCGTAGTAACTTTAAATTTCGCAATTTATCGCTTTTATATAACATGCTAGTAATTAGGGTTTGTATGGAAAGAATAAAACAAATGCTTATAAAACCCTAATTTAAGACAAAAACAAGCATGAAAACAATACATTTGCACACAAGCACCCCTAGGGTTATTCCACTTGGTTTCCTTATACAAAATGGCCATATTACGCATGTAAAGTATCTTAGCAAAAACAAGCATATATAAGATCATAGTCCCTCGATGACGCTATCTATGTTGCCTTTCAAATGATCTTAGTCCCTAAAAAATAATGCTAAGATACCTTGCAATATTACTAATCATGGTTATACGATGACCCATGCCCGTCCCGTAAACATCCAAAGATAGGGTTGCTTACCAAATCAATGGTAAGACCACAATGTCAAAGGAAAAGAAAATGAACAAGAAATATTTTTTGAATAGGTAGAATGCTCCTAACTACTTGCTTAATTTCAAACAAACATCCTTTCTATTTTCAAAACAAGCACCTACACTTTCAAAACATCTTACAAACTTGAAAACATTTTCAAAAGATCAACATCTTTGTATACATTCTTACGAACGAGAATCATTACAAAGATTGCCTAAACAATGGCATCTTTACAAAATACTTTCAAAAACCACACAAAGCACAATTTCAAACAAAAGCAAGAGATCTAGCAAGTAACTAAGAGCCCATGGAAAACCATGGATGAAAAGGGTGCTAATACCTTCCCTTTTCATAATCTACCCACCGAACTAAAGAAATAATATTAAAGGTCTTTCCTGTGCTTTTTCAACTTTCCTTTTGGATAAAAGAAAAGTCTATGGCAACTCTTGCTAACCGCAACATTTGCGATAAAACGCGAAACCTTCAAGTCAGTTCTCCCACCGTATCACATAACTGGCGACTCTGCTGGGGAAATTCTAAAGGTGGGGTTACCTTAGGGTTAGATCACATTTACTTACATTCAATTGTTTGACTTGTTTGCTTTACATAATGGTTCTTTGTTTGGGTTTGAATCCTCTACCCGAATTTGGGATACCTTATAAGTAAGTAGCAATACATTGTGGAAACTGTGCGGGGTATACCGACATGGTCTAAGTTATAGCTACGTTAGTGCGACATATTTGTGGGTACCGGTAGCCTTTGAGTTAATCAAAGAGAATAAGGGGCCGCTGAGTGATGTCATGAAGCACTAATGAACTTTTAGAACCTTTACTTGACCAACTTGGCCTTTAGGATGTAGTGAGATGACCGACTTTGGTGCAGTCCGAAGTTGGTAGATACTCCATACTACACTCATTGGGGTTTGGTTTCTTGGGATATTTCGGTCACCATTTAAGAGGCTTGTGCTGAAACAATGATCAAGGAAACAATCCAGTGATATTGAGCTCCTTAGGACCTAGTTACTATTAACTAGGACAGGTTTAAGCCAACTAAACTTCAAGAGGGTACTTACCTATAAGACTCCATGCAAGCCTAAACCTAAGGAATTGTTTGTTTTGTTTGTATATACATACTTGTACATAACATCATGAACATCATAACATCATACACATTCACTAACTATTTCAAGGATCTTGGGATTTATCTTTGTTCTGTCTCCTTGTACAAAAACACTTATTTCAAATTAATACAAAAATATTTCTTTGAAATTTACAAATTTCTGTATTTATTTTTCTGTTTTGTGTGTGAAAATGTCCAGTGATTATTTTTAAACATATGCACTTGAATATGATTACTGCTTACAAATACACGCATAAAAACAGAAAGACAATTGCTAATGAGCTTAAGAAACGGGACAATGTCTACGGAGCATCCACCAGATCCCCGTAGATGTCTTCCCCGAAAGATACCCTCTCCAACAGGTACGGAGGCAAGGGCATTCTACTGCAAGGTCACTGCCATATTCTCAGCAGATAACCTATGGATGTCAATTGTTCTCACATCCCCGGCAGAGCTAAAATCCCCATGTACTGCTCCAAAATCCCTAGTGAAGTCACCAAGCTTCTCAAGATTCTCCAATAGGATTCCCGCAAAATCCCCAAGCAATTTATGAATTTCACCTTCCTGCAACAACATTTTGTAAATCTCAAGTAGTTTATAAAACCTTATCCCTAGTAGAGTTTATTTCTCTAGCTTCGAAAATTCATTCCTCAGCAGAGTTTATTTCTCCAAATTGGTGAAATCTTTCAACATAGCTCTTCCCCTTGGCAGAATCATTCTCGAAAAGAAGTAAAAGATCCTCGGCAGAGAAAGGGAATTTCCAACAAAACTGATAACGAGAAATCATATCATATAATTGCTACATTTTTAATCGATTTTCATAATGCATTAACCCATTTAACTCCCGATTGTTCCGAGTTTTAATGTCTTTTCACAGGTACAACATGTTTCAAATCAAATTAGTGAAAAAGGATCACATGAAGAAAGCTAACCAAAAAATCAGAAGAAAAAGAACTAATATGCAAAATCTGCAAAGTTTGATGACATGACGACCGTCACACGTCCGTTACGAGCGTAACGCCCTCACATCCTGAAGAACACTCGTCACGCATCATTGACGAACTTAACGCGCTATTTAAGTGCATTACGACCGTCACACGCGTAATTCAGTGTCATGAAGAACAAAAGACGTGGGCAACGTAATGGATGTTTTCTTCTCCTACAATTTCTCAACTTCAGCAACGAACAGTCCGAGTCTTCCTCCCCTCAAGCATGCAAGTCCACGTTCCTAAATTCTCTTAACTGCAAAAATCCTCTTCTATAAATAGGAGACATTTTAATGGAACGGAGGAGAGTTTTTGCTACATAATTTTCTTGCGGAAGCCCTGCCAAATTTAATACTGCATTTTTTTGTTCTTGCTTTATTTTCCCTTTTACCAATTAATAACTATTTCCAACATTAGGAAATTGTTATTGTAGTCAGAATTTATTTCTAGCCTCAGAATTTGTTTCAAGTTCCGATTTCGAAGTTCCAATCTTGCTGACTTGTGGAAGAGGGAGCTTGAGGAATAATATTGTTATTCAGGTTTTTAATCACATTAAATTTTAATATAATTTGTTTACGTTTATTTATTTATTTATTTTATCATGAATGCTTTATTCTTTCTCGATTATATTTTCTGTATGTCTATTTCGAGTACTATGACTAGCTAATTTTCTAGAGTCGGGATGTGATAATAGTAACCGAATGGATTAAATTGTGCCTAAGCTAAAATCTAAATTAACTTAATTTTTGGCTGTGACTTTTTATAATTAAAACCAATCTTTTTGTTACGAGAGTAAGAAAAGTAGAATAGGTTAGGATCAAGACCACGAGAGTGTGAGATTTTAACCGGATAGCTAAAGTTAGGCATTTGATTTAAATACAGCGAGAGCGCTTTAAAACGAATTAGATTTTATTATGTTTTCAAAAAGTATTTTCTAAACACTTATGGGCTAGCGAGAGCAGGCATAGGGCTTTAGGGGTACAATCCGAGATAAGACCATGAGAGTGTGAGTTGAGGGTTTTTAAACTGATAATTTCTACATAACCATCTAAGTTAAACACCTTTATATGCTTAGGTTTGATTAGATCCACTTAGGTTCACTACATTACATACCTACCGTTTTATTATTATTATTCCCTTAATTTGATTTCTTTTTCCCTTACCTCAACTTCTAAACAACCAAACATGACAACATCCGCCTTAGCTAAACTAGCAAACCTTTATAGCACTAGAGTGATTACAAACTCCCTGTGGGTTCGACATCTTTTTATTACTACCGTGATAGGCTGTGCACTTGCAGTTAAGATACCGTTAGACACATTAGGTCGATCGCACATCAAAAACTATATCCATTCACTAGCCCTAACGGAAATTGAAGAATCATTTTCTTCACTCACCAACAGCAGTCCGGGATTCAGCTTCCTGGTACTCTTCATAACCTGTCAGGGATTTATTTTCCCAGACAACGATACTGAACAACAGTATTACATGTTCATACATCATGGCATGTGCATACAAATACATATATCATAATCTCATTTATTTTGGGGTCATCATGAAATTCATACATCATGACATCGCATGAAACTGATTTTACCTTTTCAGGTTAAATTAGAAAACAAACAAATGCTATAAACTTTTACAACAGGTCAAAGATTAATTTGCAAAACCAGACGGGGAAAATATCTGCACGACCAAGTAGTATGAACTCCCGAAACAAGATGGGTTTACCAAATGCAGCGGGCTACAGATTAATGCCCGAAACCAGACGGGGAAGCTATCTATGTAACCAGCAAAACAAGTTCCATATTAACACCTGTAACAAGCCAGGACAACTATCTATGGACGATCGACTGTGGATTAATACCTGTAACAAGCCAGGAAAACTATCTACATGAAGAGATTGAAGATTAATACCTGTAACAAGCCAGGAGAACTATCTTTCTTTATCTAAGGTCAAAGATTAATACCTTAAACCCGAAAGGACAACTATCTCAGCGACCAACAATTTTCAAATTCCAGATTAATATCTGAAACCAGACAGGACAACTATCTGCAAACAAGCTGATTATAGATTAACACATGAAACTAGACAAGAAAGCTATCTACATGACCAGACAAAGCAATCTTACACAACTTTCTTGTCAGACTGTCTAACACAGGCTCAACTTGAAGTAGCCTGACACAAGCTATTACTAATACATCTCCAGGAAACGGTTAATTCCACTATCCCCAACAAATCACTGGAAACCTAGACTTCAACCAAAATACAGCAAACTATCATCTCTCCAGAGATAACTCTTCAGCAGAGCCTTGGACAACTGAAGTTCCTAGACTCTATTCCCCACATATTTTTCCTCAAACATTAGAACAACAGAAACCCATATTCCCCAATGGACTCCTCCTCAGGCAGCAGGGACAGGAACCCCAAAGGGACCATGTGTAAATCAGCATCTATTTTGGATGGCATCTTTAAGCCCATCTCTGACGACCCTCTGTCATCTCCTCCAAATGGCATTTGTAAGCCCATTCCCTACATCATCAATCATCAGTGTTATTTCATGCGAGTGAAAATTTCTGGCCACTCTAGTGTTCAATCATCTTCCACATTCAGATCATAAAAGGCAGATAAGCCAATCTAAATCCTTAGGTTTAAGAAGATTGAACATGGGCAGCTGTTGTACCCCAAAATTTTCCCTCTCATGTTTTCCAAGATTTTTTCTTATATGGGTGGTCACAAGCATTTGATTAAAGGAAAAATAAATTTTTTGAACAAGGAGTCTTCGATTGGCATCTTATTTAACTCTTTCGATTGGCATGTTAAATAACCTTTCGATTTGGTATTTGGATAGACTTCGATTGAGCGTCATACCTCCTCTAAGCTTGCCTCAAATTTCCAAGCTTTGAGTGAAGCCTTTCTTCTTTTCTTTGTTTGCTTCATACCAGCTTCGACTGGGCATGTATTTCATTGGAAACAACTTCCATCGATTCAGAAAGGAAGGGCTTCATGTTGGTTCTCTTTCGATTGAACCCTTTTGCTTTACATAATGGCTTGACTCACAAATGCAATGGCAACCTGCATGCAAGCTGGATCCATGCTTCGATTAGGCATTTGTTTTCCTTGGAGCAAGCTTATTTCCTGCTTCTACTAGGCAAACTATCCCTCTAGGCGTGCCTTCAGCGCACAAAAGCAAGAACTTCTCCAAATTGGCCTTCGATTCACAAAAACTCCCACTTGGGAAAAGACCCCTTAACGTGTCACCAGCGTACGTATCCCTCTTCAATTTTTCTTCAGCACAAGGCCAAGACTCCTTCAAAGTTTCCTTCGACCACAAGGCACTGGCCACCTTTGTGCCAGCTTTGCCTAGGCAATGGCCTCTTTTATGCCTGCCTTAACTTGCTTCATGCTAGCATCCACAAGGCATCGACTGCCTTTGTGTTAGTTTAGACTAGGCGCGGACCCCCTTTGAAACAATTATATACACTTCAGCATGCAGAAGGCCCAGTCGAAGCCCACACAAGAGACCCACTCGAAGGAAGTAATACTAGAGCCAGTTGAAGGGTACACAAGAAGTACATTCGAAGAAGCATGCAGAAGGCCCGGTTAAAGGCCACACAAGATACCCATTCGAAGGAAGTAATACTAGAGCCAGTCGAAGGGTATACAAGAGGTTCATTTGAAGAAGCATGCAGAAGGTTCATTCGAAAGCTACACAAGAAGTCCAATCGAATAACAACACTAAAGGGCATCCGAAGGAGCCAAAATGTCCACATACATTCAAATTTCAAAAGAAGACAAGATCCCATGTTAAGATCCCATTTTTTGCATGACATATTAGTAGTTTCATTTGATTTGTTATTCAAGACTAAAGACTTGGTTTCGACCCCAGGTCTACTTTTGTTTTGTTGCTAACACTTCTTGCAGATATAGCCTGAATAGACCTAGCGCACGCAGGATTGAAGGACCTAAGTTTCGATACCCAGGTCCTGCTTCTTTGTTTTTGTTAACATACCTTTGCAGATTCAATGCCCTCACAAAATCCACCCTCTGGATCGAAAGGCATATCATGTCACTGGATCGAAGGGTAACACCTTTCACAGAATCGAAAGACAACACCCCTCTGGATAAAAAAGTCCATTTCTCCCTACAATCGAAGGATTCCCATTTTTTTTTTGTATTTTATTTTTTGTTTCATTTCTTTATTGACCCTTGTTTTTTTTTTCTATTTAAATTAACATTAAATCAAAAATCACAAAAACATTAGGATATTTTTTATTAATCAAATTAATTTGTAAATAAACAAATTAAGTATTTAACCCTTTTCTTAAAATTAAAAATTAAATTGACTTAGTCTTTATTTTCATTTATACATAAAAAGAAACAAAACAAAAGATTTTTACTTCTTAGGACATTTTTAGACGTTTTTTTAGATTTCACACGCGTTTATTTTATTAATGTACCTGCTCACTGGATGTAATAGATTAAAACTAGGATATTTACTGCTTTACTCCCCTCATTCTCTTACAATGTAAATCCCCACCTCCAAAACATTGTAATAGCGTAGGTTTAAATTCCTGCAATTTAATATTCTGCAACATATATTAACTGCTAGTAATTAGGTGTGTATGATAAGACTAATAATCAAGCGCTAGGAAACTTAACAAAAAGACAAAAATAACTGAATTGAATCAATTGCACATATACACCTCTAGGGTACCCCACTTTGGTTGCCTTTAGAAATAAAACAGTCATGAGGCAGGAACGCTTTAGCAAAGACCCATAAATCAAAAGATCATAGTCCCTCGATGACCCTACAATTGCCTTTTTGGTAAATGATCTAGTCCCTAAACAAAATTTCTAAAGAGTCTCCACAAGTTGCCTTCGTGACTGTAAACATCCCTTCAAATGTCCCTTATACATCCAACGATAGGGATATCTAGTCACTAATAGTATAATAGCACTGCCTAAAGGATAAGAGGAAAAGAACGACCCTTTCCGAGTACAAAAGTAGATAACTGTTAGAAGTTTGCTCAAAAGCATTTTGCATTTACACAAAAAACTACTATTCAAAAACATTTTCAAGACACTTTATATACTTTCTCCATATTCCCGAGAAACATTACAAAGTCCGCCATACCAAATAATTTTCAAAACAAAATTTCAAATACACAAAGCACAAAGGTATTTAAAAATGAGCACACCTCTAAGAGCCCGTAGATAACTACAGATGGAAAGGGTGCTAACACCTTCCCTTTCCATAATCTACCACCTTACTCAGAAAATATCGAAAAGGTCTTTTTCTATTCTTTTCACCCTTTCTTTAATTTGGATAAAAGAAAAGTCAGTGGTGACTCTTGCTTACCGCAACATTTGTGAATACAAAATGCAAAACCAATATTAACAGTCGGTTCTGCGACCGTATCACAAAAACCATGCATACATCTACAAGGCAGATCACGAGAAACAGTCTTGCTTGAGGAAAATTATCGGCTTGTGAGGGAAAACATAGTAACTATCTTGAGAAAATCTGGAAATGCCCTTGAGAATAATTTTGGTGCCCCGAGTTTTCCGTGCTGATCAAGATAACATTCAGAACTTGCCCTAGACTGCATGCATTTAAGATGATATGCCTGACCAACTGCCTTATACAGATTTGTCGAATACCGTGATCTCAACAATCTTCCTCCGACTAAGCTCCCCGATATCTTAATCCCTGAATTAATTGAAGAATCTAAGATGGCTGACGTACCAAATCCACCTCGTGCTCTTAAGGATTACGCAGTTCCTTCTCAAGCGGAGCCTCACAATAGCATTGCCGCTCCTGCTATCGCTCAAAACTATTTCGAGCTGAAACCTTCACTTCTATCTGCCGTTCAGCAGAACCAATTTTCTGGATCTCCTACTGACGACCCAAACCTACATCTGTAAGTGTTTGTGCAGTACGCAGACACTGTAAAAGCGAATGGTGTAAACCCCGAGGCGATATGATTGCGCCTATTTTCCTTTTCTTTAAGAGACAGAGCTCGAGCATGGCTCCAATCTCTTCCTTCAAACTCAATCACCACATGGGATGAGTTGAAAAAAGTCTTTTTAGCTAGATATTTCCCACCAAGCAAAACTGCTATGCTTAGAGCCAACATCAATGGTTTCAGACAAAAAGATAACGAGTCGATTTTCAAAGCGTGGGAATGCTATAAGGACATTATCAGACTCTGTCCTCATCATGGTTTAGCAGAATGGCTGATCATTCATACGTTCTATAACGGTCTCTTGTACAACACAAGAATGACTATAGACGCTGCTGCTGGTGGCGCATTGATGGATAAGCCGTATACCGAGGCAAATCAACTTATCGAAAGCATGGCTCAAAACCATTATCAATGGGGAAGCGAAAGAGCTAATATGGAAAAAACCAAAACAAAATGTGGCATGATTGAAGTGAATAGTCTGGATCAAGTAAACGCTAAAGTAGAAGCCCTTACCCAAAAGCTAGAAAATCTTACTACCGCTCCCGCAGCTACCGTAGCTGCAGTAGTTCAAGCTTGCGATATATGTGGTCTTCAATCACATCCTGCTCCAGAATGCCCACTTCTAACAGGAGTTCCAGCTGAACAAGCGAATTACATGCAGGGAAACCCTTATAGTAATACCTATAACACTGGTTGGAAGAATCATCCGAACTTTTCATATAAAAGCAACAACGCGTTATACGCACCTGTACAAGCTCCTGCGACATCACCTGGCTATCCAAAAGCTGCCTTAAATCACCCCAATAACGGACCTAATACATCCAATGCCCCTAAGATGTCCAATCTAGAAATCATGATAGAGCATTTCATTGCTTCCCAATCTCAAACTAACAAAGATGTTCTGAATCAGAATTTACATACTAATGAGAAGATTAAACAATTATCTAGTAAAGTTGATGCTTTAGCTACCCATAATAAGATGCTTGAAACTCAAATTTCACAAGTGGCTCAACAACAAGCATCTACTGCTGACCCAACTGGATTTTTCCCTGGTCAACCACAACCTAACCCGAAAGGACAAGCTAACACTGTGATACTGAGAAGTTGAAAAGAACTTGATAGACCTGTTGATCCAAGACTCGAAAATCCAGCCATGTACCAAAAGCAGAACAAACAAACTAAAATTGAAGATGAACCAAAGGAAAAGGAAAACGAGAACCAAGAGGCAGTGGAGAAAGAAAAGCCTTATGTGCCTCCACCACCCTAAAAACCGCTGATTCCGTACCCTCATAGACTTACCAATTCCAAAACGATGGGCCAATTCAAGAAATTCGTTGAAATTCTAAAACAACTGAATATCACAATACCGTTTACAGAAGCTATCACTCAGTTGCCCTCGTATGCTAAATTTCTCAAGAAAATCCTATCTAACAAGAAAAAGATAGAAGATAACGAAACAGTTACACTTACTGCTGAGTGTAGCGCTATTATTCAAAATGATATGCCCCCTAAGTTAAAAGATCCAGGTAGTTTCTCTATACCCTGTAACATTGGAAAGTTTGTCATAGACAAAGCTCTATGCGACTTGGGAGCAAGTATCAGTCTCATGCCCCTATCCATTTGCAAAAATCTAGAAATGGGAGAACTTAGACCCATAAAAATTTCTGTTCAATTAGATGACCGATCAGTTAAATACCTTGTAGGTATACTGGAAAAGTCCCAGTTAGAATAGGTCAATTCTATATTCCGACCGATTTCATAATCATGGACATTACTGAGGACTCAGTTACTCCTATCATATTAGGAAGACCCTTCCTAGCCACAGCTGGAGCTATAATTGATGTAAAGAAGGGCAGACTGACATTCGAAGTTGGAGAGGAAAAAGTGGAATTCATCCTCACTCAATTCTTACAAGCACCAGCCATGAATGACACATGTTATCTAATCGACGTTATAGACGAGTGCGTAAGAGATATGGAAGCGGAACATACCACATACTCTGAAATAATAAAAATCCAAACCCCTATGATATTCGAAGACGACAATTAGCGTGAACCATACCAAGACGATAGTCTAAGCGAAAGTCTAGCATTTACACTTGATCATATGCCATGTCCGAAGAAACCAGGTTTAGAGTTAAAAACCTTACCCAGGAACCTAAGATACGAATTCCTAGATACCAAATGTACGCGACCAGTAATAATCAACTCCAGTTTAGGAACGCTCGAAACTGAAAAACTTTTAGATGTCCTAAGAAAGTACCCGACTGCATTAGGTTATAACATATCCGACTTAAAAGAAATATGTCCTTCAATTTGCATGCATCGCATTATGCTATAAGAAGATTGCAAAACCTCTAGAGAACCCAAAGAAGGATTAACCCAATCCTTAGCACTGTAGTCAGAGATGAAATTTAGAAGCTATTGGAAGCAGGAATCATATACCCGATCTCCGACAGTAAATGGGTGAGCCCAGTACACGTCGTACCAAAGAAAGGAGGTTACACTGTTGTGAAAAACGCAAAGGGCGAACCGATAACACAAAGAGTAGTAAATGGGCATAGAGTATGCATTGATTATAGGAAACTAAACAAAGCTACTTGAAAAGACCATTTCCCTCTACCCTTCATAGATCAAATGTTAGAGCGATTAGCCAAACATTCCTACTTCTGCTATCTAGATGGTTATTCCAGATTTTTCCAATTTCCTATTCACCCTGATGACCAAGAGAAGACTACATTTACATGTCCCTATGGAACATTCTCTTATAGACGAATGCCCATCGGATTATGCAATGCCCCAACAACCTTTCAACGATGTATGATGTCAATCTTCGCGGATTTCATCAATAAAATCATGGAAGTTGCTGTACCCCAAAATTTGCCCTCCCATAATCTTCAAGGTTTTGCCAAGCATCACCTCAAATGGCTCAAAGTTTACTCAAGGGCTACACAGTCAAACCATCCTCCTAAGCCAGTCAAATTAGGGTTTTGGTTCTTGCAAAGAAGTTGAGGTTTTCAAGAGCTCAATCAAGTCACACATGCCAATACACATTGTCAAGCATCTACATGTCAAGTTTCAAGGCTCACAAGGTCAAGTTGCACAATCAAAAACCCTAATTGCTCAACAGTCAACTGTAGGGGCAAAATGGTCATTTGGCAGTCAAAAGTCAAAATTTTTGGTCAACATCTTATTTTGAAGCCACAACCATCATTTGATCAATTCTTGATCATGATTCTCAAAGTATGGCTCAAAAAGACTCAAGATACAAAAGTTTCTATTTTTGGACAGCTGAAAAGTCAACTGTAACTTGACCAAGGCATAACTTTTTCATGGTTCATCAGAAAAATCCCATCCAATGCTCATCTTGAAGGGGAAGACATTTCCTACAACTCATCTTCACATTCCAAGTCCAAGAAATGCTCTCACAAAAAGTTATCAATTTCAACATTATAGGTCATTTTCAAAAGTCAACAAAAAGGGACTTTAAGTCAAAGACCATAACTGGATATTGGTAAATCAAAATGACATGGGACCAAAGACATTGGTTAGAGGACTTCAAGACCTTTCCAAAATGTCAAAAAACATGTTCATAACTTCAAAATTGAGCAAGATATGCATTGGAGAAGTTGGGAAATTTTTGTGAAATGGCCAAAATCATTTATCCTTGAAATTTCATTTTTGACAAAAGGGGCCCACTTTTTCCACTTGATTCAGCTTGGCCATGCTTCCCACGTGTCCCACAAATTATTTCAAAATTTAAAATTAATTTTTTCATTTTTATTTAATTTTATTTGATTTAATTCATTTTAAATCATTTAAAATCAAAGAAGTTAATTAAGGGGATATTTCTTGTATTGAATTGCTTTGATACATCATCATTGACATTCCAATTTCGTGCAAGGGGCTAAAAGAAGCAAGAATTCAAATTTTGGTACAAATATGGAAAGTGTTTCAATGGAGGTTTATGGCAAATCCCAAGCATGAATGCATTGCATTATTGGCCATAATTCTTATCAAAACTCATTACATAAGAGATATGCAAGCCAACACAATTTTTTTCACGACCTAAGTGCTCCAAAAACAGCCATACAAAATTGCAAAATTGTCACACAAACTTGAAATCTGAAAACCTAGTTGCAGTGCCTCTCAAGCCTCCATTCCAATCCAAACACATTCCTGATATCCCAAGGAAGCTCTAGCAATCAAAATCAAGCCCAAACGCGCAAAGAACCATTCACACGAAGTCACACAGTTTGTCCAATATGTGAAAATCAAAACTCCATTTCCATGCGTTTTTAACATGCTTTTTAAATTGATTTATACTCATTTTAACATTCTGAAGCCATTGGTAGCATTTGATTGAAATAATGATGCGTGTATCAGGATCCACCATTGTCAAAAGCTAGGTTTTTTTAGAGCTCCAAATTGGGGATTTCCCCATACTCTGAAATTGGGACATCAAACTGCCATGGTTGAATTCGTGACATCCAAACGGACATAACCATGACCTCGCTCTCAATTTATGTGCAAGCATGAGTTGTTCGCTATTTTTATTTTTACTGTGTTTTGGGGGGGGGTTTAAAACCCCCGCTATATGTTTGTTGTTTTGCAGAAAAGGAAGAAGACGATGGACGTGGCAAGCAGGCATTGGTGTATTCGAATCCACGCGCGCAATTTTTTGTGTTTCAGCATTATTAGCTTTCTTTTCATATAATATTTGTTTTGTACGTTATTAACAAATGTGTCAAAGTGCTTCAGTGGTGGCTAGCGTGTCTTGTAATCCTTGGGACCTGGGTTCGAATCCCAGGTCCCCCAAATGCTTGATGTTATTTTATTTTACATGTTCACATGCATACTTTCAAAAGCAGGCACACCATAAGCTTCAGGCAATCAAGTGCCAACTGGCCATAGTCACAGATCCAAAGGCCACAAAAGAGGCTCAACATATGCTTCAGTCAATGGACGCACATGCAAGCAAAAAAGGTCAACGTGGCCTTTGTCTTAATGGGCCCAGATTCAGCTTTTCACCCCCATGTTGGCCCAGCACCCCCTCCATTTGGGTTCTTTTTTTTTTCTTTCTTTTCATTTTATTTCCTTAATTTAATTTCTAACCCTTTTTTATTTTATTTGTTATTAGTAATTAATTTAATTAATCATTTTCATAAAAAACAAAAAAAAATATAATTAATATTTTTATTATTGTTTTTTTTATTTTTTAAATAAATCATAATTGAACTAGTTTTTAATTAGGCCATTTAAATATTTTAATAATTAAAATAGATTTAGATTTAGGTTAATCATTAAACTTTATTTCTTTTTATTTCTATTTTATTTCATAAAAAATATAAAAAAAAACAAAAATATTTTCTTTTAATTACAATAATTAATTAGTTCTTAATTAGTTTTCAATTTCATTTCATTACCAAAAAAGACCAAAAAATTAATTCCCTTTGCTTTATTCGCGCATATTTAATTTGTTCGATTATTATGTAATTGCTCCGGATATGTAATAGTAAATAGGACCTTTTACTATTTTTTTTTATTTTCCGCACTTATTTACTTAAAATGGGTCTTTGTAAAGATTTGGCGATGTATAGACCCGCGCCTTGTAATAGCGTAGGATTTACGTTTTCCGCAATTTACTTTCCGCACCCCTTTTAACTGTTAACTTGTATGAAAGAATGCATGCCCAAATAAAATCAAAGCGTAGATCACTATAATGCATGACAAGACAAATAATAACTGAAAATGACACACAATTCATACACCACTCCTAGGGTACGCCTCAAAGTTGCCTTTCCCCTCGAAACGTGGTCGTCGAGTATAGGACGTCTTAGTGAGTCCTTATGTCCCATTGATCTAGTTGCCTCGAAACGGTTGCCTCGAACAAGTTGCCTCGAAACAAGTTGCCTCGGAATAGTTGCCTCGGAATAAAAAGATCAATGGCATAAGGGTAGCTTCTAAGGTGTCTTACTGTTGCTCGGTGACCACACTGTCCCTAATCCTCGAATTGACCCGAACACCTCCAACGGTGGTGCTACCTACCTCTCAATGGTGGGATGGCACTACCTTAAGGACATTTACACAGCATAATTCCTTAGGGTAGGTAGATGACTCGTAGATACTTGCTCTAAATCAAAACAAATCAAAAACTCTTTTCACACCGACACTTTTCAAAAAGCTTTCAAAACAACTTTTCAAACACTCTTGAGGACTGATACGAGAGTCGATCTGAAACTTTCAAAGAAACTTTTTTCAAACCCACACTCACACTTGAAAAGCAAACAAAACATTTTGAAAACACAAATGAGCAAGTATCTAAGAGCCCATGGATAACCATGGATAGAAAGGGTGCTAACACCTTCCCTTTCTATAAATCTACCTCCCGAACCGAGAACTAATCTCAATAAGGAATTTTTCTGTGCTTTTGTCCTTTCCTTGTTGGAGAAAATAAAAGACGGTGGCGACTCTTGCTTCCGCGACATTTCGCGAACCAACGTTAAACAGTCAGTTCCAGATCCACCGATCACAGAAGTGTTTATGGATGACTTCTCTGTGTGCGCGCAAAGTTTTGAAGGATGCCTATCAAACCTAGAAAAGATTTTAGAAAGATGTGTGAAAGTAAACCTCGTGCTTAACTGGGAAAAATTTCATTTCATGGTCAGAGAAGGAATCGTACTAGGACATGTTATATCTAACAAAGGAATTGAAGTTGATAAAGCCAAGATAGAAGTTATAAAATAACTTTAACCACCTAAGACCGTTCGAGAAATACGAAGCTTTCTAGGACACGCCGGTTTCTACCGACGATTTATCAAGTATTTCTCGAAGATCACTAAACCACTCACCGGTCTATTAATGAAAGACGCTGAGTTCATATTCGACGAAGATTGTCTAAAAGCGTTTGAAACTCTAAAATCAGCCCTCATCACCGCACCAATCATGCAACCACCCGATTGGAGATTACCTTTCGAAATCATGTGCGATGCGAGCGACTACGCCATAGGCGCAGTTCTTGGACAAAGGAAGGACAAGAAACTTCACGCAATCTACTACACTAGTAGAACACTAGACTCAGCTCAAATGAACTATGCCACAACTGAGAAAGAACTATTAGCAGTTGTCTTTGCGCTTGAAAAATTCCGTTCTTACCTAGTAGGAGCGAAGATAATCATCTACACAGACCACACTGCTATCAGATATCTACTAACTAAGAAAGATGCAAAACCAAGACTCCTCAGATGGATCCTACTTTTGCAAGAATCTGATCTAGAAATTAAGGATAAGAAAGGAACGAAAAACGTCGTAGCAGACCACTTGTCAAGATTAGAAGGTATAAAACCCTAACAAGTACCGATTAACAACGATTTTCTGTATGAACAGCTACTAGCACAAATAAGAAGTGATCTAGCTCAATTGGACCAAAATGAACCAAAAGCCAAAGAAGCCGTAGAAGCGATCCATACAACCATGGGACTGCCATGGTATGCCGACATAATTAACTACTTAGCCGCAAGCACGCTCCCACCAGACTTAACCTACCAACAGAAAAAGAAATTCTTCCATGATCTCATGTATTATTATTGGGATGAACCTTTATTATTTAAAAGAGGACCGGACGGAATTTTCCTCCGATGCGTACCTGAAGAAGAGATGGAAGATGTTATCTTTCACTATCATTCGTCTCCCTATGGAGGACATGCCAGCACTTCCAAAACTTGTGCAAAGATGCTACAAGCTGGCCTATTTTGGCCTAATCTATGGAAGGATGTCCACATCGCTGTTAAAAACTGCGATCGGTGTCAACGCACCGGTAATATTTCAAGATGCGATTGAAATGCCTCAAAGAGGAATACTAGAAGTAGAAATATTTGATGTCTGGGGAATCAATTTCATGGGACCTTTCCCATATTCTTTTGGAAACAAGTATATACTCGTAGCCGTCGATTATGTTTCAAAATGGATTGAGGCTATAGCCTCTCCTACAAATGACACACGAGTAGTAATTAAGCTCTTTAAAAATACAATCTTTCCAAGATTTGGTGTGCCTAGACTTGTCATTAGTGACGGTGGCTCCCATTTCATTTCGAAAATATTCGACAAATTGCTATCTAAGTATGGAGTAAAACACCGAGTAGCAACACCGTATCATCCATAAACAAGTGGACAGGTTGAAGTCTCGAACAGGGAAATTAAACAAATCCTAGAGAAAACAGTCGCCATATCTAGGAAAGATTGGTCATCTAAGCTTAACGAGGCTTTATGGGATTATAGGACAGCCTACAAGACCCCTATAGGAACTACACCCTTCAAACTTGTATACGGAAAGTCCTGTCATCTCTCGGTAGAATTGGAACACAAGGCATATTGGGCAATCAAAACGCTCAACATAAACTACACAACTGCTGGAGAAAAGTGAATCCTCGACTTGAATGAATTAGAAGAATTAAGATTAGACGCTTATGAGAACGCTAAAATATATAAAGAAAGAACCAAAAGATGGCACGATAAGCGTTTGACCCGGAAGGAATTCAGTGTAGGAGATGTCGTGCTATTATTTAACTCTAGACTTAGGCTTTTTCCTGGAAAATTGAAATCCAGATGGTCCGGTCCTTTTGAAGTAACAAAAATATTCCCTAGCGGAGCAATAGAAATTATGGGTAGGAATAGTGACCAGTTCACAGTGAACGGGCACCGATTAAAGCAATATCATCATATAGAGAATAAAAATTATGCGAATAGTCTAAAACTCTTCGAATTACCCACTATTTCCCCTGAATGATCTACTGCTAGGCGCTACGTCAGGCTTATGATGTTAAAAACAACGCTTAGTGGGAGGCAACCCACCTATTTGTTTTTGTTATTATTTCCGTTTGTTTTTACTTTTTATTTTTGATCTTATTTTCCGTTTCTGCATTTATTTCTTTGAAAGCCTTATTCTCATTATTTTCTTTTTCATTTTTCCTAAATTTTTTTATACAACTGCTGCTGATTTTCAAACAACTTTACAGGTTTTCTTAAAAAGTCTTTTTCTATCCTACCTTCTCCCCTGATTTGCTTCCCCCCATTTTTTATTTACTATGGAAACCACTTTTAGAGGCAGGAACCAAATGAGGAGGTTTAAGGAATTATCACACAGGAATATTGGTATGACCTATATTACGATGAACCAACAATGGATACTTTAGGCATTAAGGATAGTGTCCATTATCTGTTTAGCCAACTGGGGTGGGAAAAAGCCCAAATTAAATCTAGGTTTGTTACATACCGCGAGCTTACCCTTGAATTTCTGAGCTCCTTAGTTCATATACCTGAGCGCGGTTTCGGAACTAGAAAGGGATTTATAACCTTCAGGTTATTTGGTATTGAATTTGCTTATAACCATAAAGAATTAGCCGACCTTCTAGGATTCCCTAGCGGACCTTTTTCTTTTTCTACCACCCAGGCAGAGTTAATGGATTTTGAGCTAGACTTTTTTTGGGGGACTTTAACCGGAAACTACCACCCTGAACCAGATAGCATGTATAATAATGAAATACACAACCCCGCTATCCGCTATTTCCATAAGATACTAGCACATACCATTTTCAGAAAAGAACAGAACCGCACTGCAGTACCTAAAGTTGAGATATTTTTGCTGCAGTGTATGACCCAGGGCCGACCGATTAATGCAGTGCCATTCTTGATGCATACCTTCTCCCGCATTGCTCAGAACCCTAGCGAACCAATCATCATAGGAGGCCTTGTCACCATGATTGCTAACGCCCTCGGACTTAGATACCAGCTGCATAGGTGCACACAATTTGGTTCAATCTGCCCTATGAACATTGATTTTTGTTTCCACCTACGAATAATAGGTAATCTAGGTCCTGCACCATTCGAATACTTGATAAGGGATGAAGTAGTCACGGTATTTACACTTCCTAACCATGCCAAAACAAGTTCCCACAATCGTGACAATTTGCTGTATGAGCTTAACCCTCCCGACCACCCTTCGACACCTGTGACACTACAATCCTACCAAGTTTATGATACCACAATGTCTGATGAGAGTGACCCCGAGACCCCTCCTGGTTACCATGATGGTAACAACATCGTAGAGGATACAGATGCCCCTGCAATAACAAAAGGAGAATATGCTGAAAATTTGAATAAAATATTTTCTACACTGGATGTTTATCAGACGGACATTAATGGAATCAAGAACGAGTTGAAGGGCAAGCGTATGGACGTGATAGGCTTAACTGATATAATTGTGGAACAGTTTTATCACATAAATGCAGCTTTCGAAGATTTGAAAACGCGACTGGGATGAAGCAGCAGAATCAACATTTATTTTTACCTTGTGTTTTATGTTTCTAGGCAGTTTATGATTTCCTTTCAAACAAGTTTACTCTTTACATTTTTTAAAGTTCCGTTAGAAACATACATTTATTTCAATTTAATTTTATTTTCATTTTATTTCAATATCAGTTTATTTTCATTTTCATTAAATTTACTGTGTGTTACATCAAATATTAAACTCACTGTTCGTATTTTCATTTTGCAAAATTTTGTTATACAATGTGTGTTGGAAATACTTTGCATGTTTATTGTGTTGAATTAATGTGTTATAAGGTTTTGGAATTAAACTGTTTCGTTCATCTCATAAATATAATTCTTTGAGTCTGTAACAATCGTAACATCCCCATGACGAGCGTAACACGCGTTTCACCGTGTTACGCCCGTCAGCCCACTGTGACGGTCATCACGCGCGCTCAATAACAGATTCTGCTATTACAGAAGCCGTTCCACTTCCCATTCATTCTTCCTTTTTTCCCAAAATCGTAACAGCACCCATTCAAATTTTCTCTTAAATTCCAACACTCCAACACTTAAACTCCATTACCCCACTACTCAATCCACATTCCAAACCCTTTCACGATTCAATATCTTGCATGCAATATGGCCAACAACCAGCAAATACCCAATCTCACTTTTAGAGTCGGCGAGCAAGGTGAAACCCAACGACTCAAATTCCAGAAGTTCCAACGTCGCGGTCTCCAACCTACTCTGTATGTTGACCTTGATTGTTTGAGGAATTTGGGACTGCTAGACAGAGTCCGACAACCTTTGCAGAATGTGAACTTATGGAACCTGTGCCACCAACCGCAACCAATTTATGAAACTCTCACCTTGGAGTTTCTGAGTTCCTTTGCATACATCACCCCCACTGGTGCCACAAACCAACTCTCAGGCGTGGACAAATTCCGTATGTTTGGCACTGAGCATCAGCTGTCCCAAACCTATATCGCACGGTTGCTCGGATTCAGCTCTGACAAAGATGTCCTCCTCCGGGTGCCGGATAATTTCGGCGAGGAAGCTTTTAATTTATGGCACTGTATGACGAACATTCGTGCCAGATCTTACGACCACCTCAACGCCACACATATTCATAATCCGGCTATCCAATACTTTCACCGCATCCTCTGCAACACCATCTTCGCTCGAGACAGCAACCACAAGCTCAACTCCAAGGAGCTCTTCTTCATGCATTGCGCATTCACCGGCCAGAAGATCAACGCCGCCCCATTTTTATTGGCCCATATTCAATCCATTTGTGCTAGAGGCGGAAAACCCTTCTATTTCGGAGGGATTGTCACTTCTCTTTCCATAGCCCTGAATTATGGTGCCGCTCTCACAGATATGCCTTCTATGGCACCAACATTGCTGACTCTGGACCACTGCAAGGCCGCACACCTCATCTATGAGCGGGAGGATGGCAGATTCTATCCTGTGATCAGAAACATTGTTTATCATAACATTACTTTGCCTTGCAGGGACCGAATCGACCCACAAAACAGAGCCAACTGGTTATTCAATCCTTCAGCTCCCGAGGGGCGTATTCCTACTCATGAAGACCAACCTAATTCCCCCGCGGACGAGATGCAAGAAGAGATGGACAATGCTGCCCCCGTCCACGACATCCCAAGACCTTCATTCGCACCACATCATATTACTCTTGAGGAAGTTCTCCGTGTCATCCATCAGCAAAATCAAATGAGTGCCGCACTTGAAAGAAGACAACAGGAACAATATGACTATTTATGTGCACAAAACACTCAGATTCTAACTGGCCAGCGGAGCATGAACGAGAGGTTGGACAAGGCCATGTCTGAACTCAACGCCTTAAGATTGGACGTCAGCACCCTTGGCTACCAGGACACTGATACCGAAGCCACGCATACCAGGCGATCAAGCACCAAGAGTAGAGGACGTGGCCATCAGTAGTTTTTCCTATTATACTAGCATACAACACAATCTTGACACAAACCACGTGGGGAGCCGATGAATATAAGTGTTTGATGCATGATCAATGAAATATCCTTCTTATCTCGCTTCTAAAAAGAAAAAAAAATTTGCACCAAAATACAAGGTCGCATATAAGAGATGAGAAATTAATGAAGGAGTCCATTGTTGGTTGGTTCAGAGGTATCTGGTTCTGAACTTGGTAGGGCGTGCTACGACTCGATACCCCACAACCCCCAATTTGGATAATATGTATAGGGTTGCCACATTCGTGTACCAGACCCCGTGCTAAAAGGATCAAAGTCACTAACCGGTTACTCCACTACGTGCGTGCTAAGACAAAGGGCTTAATGTGATTGCGCTAGAACAAAACCGGGTGAAATAGATACGAGAAAATCTGGGCAGAATTATAACAGAACTATTGGACAGTTTGTTTGAAATGGAAGCCCACGACTTAGCTTATTGCTTGTGTCATTAGCGTATCGTTAGTGTTTCACTTAAGTATCGGTCGAACTGACGAGGATTTCCCGTAATTGCTTTAAAAACCAAAGGTATGTCATGCATGTGCGCCTGATAAAACTTGTCCGATCTTTCTAAATGACTATTTACTTGAGGACAAGCAAAGGTTTAAGTATGGGGGAATTTGATAACAAGAAATCGTATCATATAATTGATACATTTTTAATCGATTTTCATAATGCATTAACCCATTTAACTCCCGATTGTTCCGAGTTTTTATATCTTTTCACAGGTATAACATGTTTCAAATCAAATTAGTGAAAAAGGATCACATGAAGAAAGCTAACCAAAAAATCAGAAGAAAAAGAACTAATCTGCAAAATCTGCAAAGTTTGATGACATGACGACCGTCACACATCCGTTACGAGCGTAACACGCTCACATCCTGAAGAAAGCTTGTCACGAATCATTGACGAACGTAACGCGCTATTTAAGCGCATTACGATCGTCACCTCCTCATGACGACCATCACACGCGTAATTTAGTGTCATGCAAAACAGAAGACGTGGACAACGTAATGAATGTTTTCTTCTCATACAATTTCTCAACTTCAGCAACGAATAGTCCGAGTCTTCCTCCACTCAAGCATGCAAGTCCACGTTCCTAAATTCTCTTAAATGCAAAAATCCTCTTCTATAAATAGGAGACATTTTAATGGAACGGAGGAGAGTTTTTGCTACAAAATTTTCTTGCCGAAGCCCTGCCAAATTTAATACTGCATTTTTTTGTTCTTGCTTTATTTTCCCTTTTACCAATTAATAACTATTTCCAACATTAGGAAATTGTTATTGTAGTCAAAATTTATTTCTAGCCTCAGAATTTGTTTCAAGTTCCGATTTCGAAGTTCCAATCTTGCCGACTTGTGGAAGAGGGAGCTTGAGGAATAATATTGTTATTCAGGTTTTTAATCGCATTAAATTTTAATATAATTTGTTTACGTTTATTTATTTATTTATTTTATCATGAATGCTTTATTCTTTCCCGATTATATTTTCTGTATGTCTATTTCGAGTACTATGACTAGCTAATTTTCTAGAGTCGGGATGTGATAATAGTAACCGAATGGATTAAATTGTGCCTAATCAAAAATCTAAATTAACTTAATTTCTGGCTGTGACTTTTTATAATTAAAACTAATCTTTTTTTACGAGAGTAAGAAAAGTAGAATAGGTTAGGATCAAGACTACGAGAGTGTGAGATTTTAACCGGATAGCTAAAGTTAGGCATTTAATTTAAATACAGCGAGAGCGCTTTAAAACGAATTAGATTTTATTATGTTTTCAAAAACTATTTTCTAAACACTTATGGGCTAGCGAGAGCAGGCATAGGGCTTTAGGGGTACAACCCGAGATAAGACCACGAGAGTGTGAGTTGAGGGTTTTTAAACTTATAATTTTTACAGAACCATCTAAGTTAAACACCTTTATATGCTTAGGTTTGATTAGATCCACTTAGGTTCACTACATTACATACCGACCATTTTATTATTATTATTCCCTTAATTCAATTTATTTTTCCCTTACCTTAACCTCTAAACAACCAAGCGTGATAACATTCGCCTTAGCTAAACTAGCAAACCTTTATAGCACTAGAGTGATTACAAAGTCCCTGTGGGTTCGACATCTTTTTATTACTACCGTGATAGGCTGTGCACTTGCAGTTAAGATACCGTTAGACACATTAGGTAGATCGCACATCAAAAACTATATCCATTCACTAGCCCCAACGGAAATTGAAGAATCATTTTCTTCACTCACCAACAACAGTCCGGGATTCAGCTTCCCGGTACTCTTCATCAGCTGTCAGGGATTTATTTTCCCAGACAACGATATTGAACAACAGCATTACATGTTCATACATCATGGCATGTGCATACAAATACATATATCATAATCTAATTTATTTTGGGGTCATCATGAAATTCATACATCATGACATCGCATGAAACTGATTTTACCTTTTCAGGTTAAATTAGAAAACAAACAAATGCTATCAACGTTTACAACGGGTCAAAGATTAATGCCCAAAACCAGATGGGGAAAATATCTGCCCGACCAAGTAGTATGAACTCCCGAAACAAGACGGGTTTACCAAATGCAGTGGGCTACAGATTAATGCCCGAAACCGGACGGGGAAGCTATCTATGTAACCAGTAAAACAAGTTCCATATTAACACCTGTAACAAGCCATGACAACTATCTATGGACGATCGACTGTGGATTAATACCTGTAACAAGCCAGGAAAACTATCTACTTGAAGAGATTGAAGATTAATACCTGTAACAAGCCAGGAGAACTATCTTTCTTTATCTAAGGTCAAAGATTAATACCTTAAACCAGAAAGGACAACTATCTCAGCGACCAACAATTTTCAAATTCCAGATTAATACCTGACACCAGACAGGACAACTATCTGTGAACAAGCTGATTGTAGATTAACACATGAAACTAGACAGGAAAGCTATCTACATGACCAGACAAAACAATCTTACACAAGTTTCTTGTCAGACTGTCTAACACAGGCTCAACTTGAAGTAGCCTGACATAAGCTCTTACTAATACATCTCCAGGCAACGGTTAATTCCACTATCCCCAGCAAATCACTGGAAACCTAGACTACAACCAAAATATAGAAAACTGTCATCTCTCCAGAGATAACTCTTCAGCAGAGCCTTGGACAACTGAAGTTCCTAGACTCTATTCCCCACAAATTTTTCCTCAAACAGTAGAACAACAGAAACCCATATTCCCCAATGGACTCTTCCTCAGGCAGCAGGAACAGGAACCCCAAAGGGACCATGTGTAAATCAGCATCTATTTTGGATGGCATCTTTAAGCCCATCTCTGACGACCCTCTGTCATCTCCTCCAAATGGCATTTGTAAGCCCATTCCCTACATCATCAATCATCAGTGTTATTTCATACGAGTGCAAATTTCTGGCCACTCTAGTGTTCAATCATCTTCCACCTTCAGATCACAAAAGGCAGATAAGCCAATCTAAATCCTTAGGTTTAAGAAGATTGAACATGGGCAGCTGTTGTACCCCAAAATTTCCCCTCTTATGTTTTCCAAGATTTTTTCTTATATGGGTGGTCACAAGCATTTGATTAAAGGAAAAATAAATTTTTTGAACAAGGATTCTTTGATTGGCATCTTAGCTAACTCTTTCGATTGGCATGTTAAAAGGCCTTTCGATTTGGTATTTGGAAAGACTTCGATTGAGCGTCTAACCTCCTCTAAGCTTGCCTCAAATTTCCAAGCTTCGAGTGAAGCCTTTCTTTTTTGCTTTGTTTGATGCCTACCAGCTTCGACTGGGCATGTATTTCATTGGAAACAGCTTCCTTCGATTCAGAAAGGAAGGGCTTCATGTTGGTGCTCTTTCGATTGAACCTTTTTGCTTTACATAATGGCTTGACTCACAAATGCAATGGCTACCTGCATGCAAGCTGGATCCATGCTTCGATTAGGCATTTGTTTTCCTTGGAGCAAGCTTATTTCCTACTTCTACTAGGCAAACTATCCCTCTAGGCGTGCCTTCAGTGCACAAAAGCAAGAACTTCTCCAAACTGGCCTTCGATTCACAAAAACTCCCACTGGGCAAAAGACCCCTTAACGTGTCACCAGCGCACATATCCCTCTTCAATTTTTCTTCAGCACAAGGCCAAGACTCCTTTAAAGTTTCCTTCAACCACACGGCACTGGCCACCTTTGTGCCAACTTCTCCTAGGAAATGGCCTCTTTTATGCCTGCCTTGACTTGCTTCATGCTAGCATCCACAAGGCATCGACTGCCTTTGTGTCAATTTCGACTAGGCGCAGACCCCCTTTGAAACAATTGTATACACTTCAGCATGCAGAAGGCCCAGTCGAAGACCACACAAGAGACCCACTCGAAGGAAGTAATACTAGATCCAGTCGAAGGGTACACAAGAAGTACATTCGAAGAAGCATGCAGAAGGCCCGGTTAAAGGCCACACAAGATACCCATTCGAAGGAAGTAATACTAGAGCCAGTGGAAGGGTATACAAGAGGTTCATTTGAAGAAGCATGCAGAAGGTCCATTCGAAAGCTACACAAGAAGTCCAGTCGAATAGAAACACTAGAGGGCATTTGAAGGAGCCAAAATGTCCACATACATTCAAATTTCAAAAGAAGACAAGGTCCCATGTTAAGATCCCATTTTTTTGAATGACATATTAGTAGTTTCATTCGATTTGTTATTGAAGACTAAAGACCTGGGTTCGACCCCAGGTCTACTTTTGTTTTGTTGCTAACACTTCTTGCAGATATAGCCTGAATAGACCTAGCGCACGCAAGATTGAAGGACCTGGGTTTCGATACCCAGGTCCTGCTTCTTTATTTTTGTTAACATACCTTTGCAGATTCAATGCCCTCACAACATCCACCCTCTGGATCGAAAGCCATATCATGTCACTGGATCGAAGGGTAACACCTTTCACAGAATCGAAAGACAACACCCCTCTGGATCGAAAAGTCCATTTCTCCCTACAATCGAAGGATTCCCATTTTTTTTTGTATTTTATTTTTTGTTTCATTTCTTTATTGACCCTTGTTTTTTCTCTATTTAAATTAAAATTAAATCAAAAATCACAAAAAAACATTAGGACATTTTTTATTAATCAAATTAATTTGTAAATAAATAAATTAAGTATTTAACCCTTTTCTTAAAATTAAAAATTAAATTTACTTAGTCTTTATTTTCATTTATACATAAAAATAAACAAAACAAAAGATTTTTACTTCTTAGGACATTTTTAGACGTTATTTTCAATTTCACACGCGTTTATTTTATTAATGTACCTGCTCAATGGATGTAATAGATTAAAACTAGGATATTTACTGCTTTACTCCCCTCATTCTCTTACAGTGTAAATCCCCACTCCCAAAACATTGTAATAGCGTAGGTTTAAATTCCTGCATTTTAATATTCTGCAACATATATTAACTGCTAGTAATTAGGTGTGTATGATAAGACTAATAATCAAACGCTAGGAAACTTAACAAAAAGACAAAAATAACTGAATTGAATCAATTGCACATATACACCTCTAGGGTACCCCACTTTGGTTGCCTTTAGAAATAAAACAGTCATGAGGCAGGAACGCTTTACCAAAGACCCATAAATCAAAATATCGTAGTCCCTCGATGACCTTACAATTGCCTTTTTGGTAAATGATCTAGTCCCTAAACAAAATTGCTAAAGAGTCTCCACAAGTTGCCTTCGTGACTGTAAACGTCCCTTCGATTGTCCCTTATACACCCAACGATAGGGATATCTAGTCACTAATAGTATAATAGCACTGTCTAAAGGATAGGAGGAAAATAACGACCCTTTCCGAGTACAAAAGTAGATAGCTGTTAGAAGTTTGCTCAAAAACATTTTGCATTTACACAAAAAACTACTATTCAAAAACATTATCAAGACACTTTGTATACTTTCTCCATATTCCCTAGAAACATTACAAAGTCCGCCATACCAAAGAATTTTCAAAACAAAATTTCAAATACACAAAGCACAAAGGTATTTCAAAATGAGCAAACCTCTAAGAGCCCGTAGATAACTACAGATGGAAAGGGTGCTAACACCTCCCCTTTCCATAATCTAACACCTTACTCAGAAAATCTCGAAAAGGTCTTTTTCTATTCTTTTCACCCTTTCTTTAATTTGGATAAAAGAAAAGTCAGTGGTGACTCTTGCTTACCGCAACATTTGCGAATACAAAATGCAAAACCAGTATTAACAGTCGGTTCTGCGACCGTATCAAAGAAACCATGCATACATCTACAAGGCAAATCACGAGAAACAGTCTTGCTTGAGGAAAATTATCAGCTTGTGAGGAAAAACATAGTAACTATCTTGACAAAATCTGGAAATGCCCTTGAGAATAGTTTTGGTGCCCTGAGTTTTCCGTGTTGATCAAGACTACATGCATTTAAGATGATATGCCTGACCAACTGCCTTATAAAGATTTGTCGAATCTTGATGTAATTTACCTAGATTGACTCAACGTTGCATCCTCTTTGCTGAACAACTTCATCTCAGCGACATGCCCTTTGCTGATACTCAAATGTAAGCTTCCATGATATCAAGAAGTTGTTTTATAAGCATAAAAATGTTTATTCTAAGAATGATAATTCTAATGCAACAATTATGTAAGTCTTGATTATTTTGTTAAAAAGATATCGCAAAACCTTGGGAATGAATCACTAGCCAGGATGCGACATTGATTTTTTGTATGGAAGATGACAAAAGCATATGATACCAACACAACTATTAAGCAAAACTCATAGGAGTTAGGAAACACTATCTCATTGAAGTATGCTTATGGAATAAAGCATGCTTTAATTAGGACTTTTACAGGTTGCAACATGGCCTAGTTCACGGTTTTTTCATAAAAAGACTTTAAGGCTCAAAGTTTATTTTTCCAACCCATTCTTCATGATGTTCTCCAATCCTATGTTCAATTAATTCAAGATGAGTGTTCATTTCTCAGAAAGGATTTCATGGTATTTGAGGAACCAATGAGGCCTTTGAAATGGTAGTCACCCTCTTTTTGTCTTCGTGTTTGCAGTCACACGGATTTGTTCTTTGTTGAGGACTTTTGCATCGTAGTCCTTTCTTTGTAACATATTTTTCTGATTTTCACTTTTTTTCTCTTTGTTTTTCCCTAACTTTTTCCTAGACTAATTCTTTTGAATTTTATTTTGCAGTTCAGCGGTATGCCCTAATATTTTCCTAAGTTACTTGACTTAGCTGGCTTTTCATTTTTTCCTTTCCTTTTTGTTTCGAACAAACTGTGTGACATTGACTTGTCTTGATCTGTTGAGAGGGTGATGAGTGCCTCGTTCTTTTTATGGATGAGTGATAACCATTGTGTTTCCACATCTTCTGACCCCATGATTCATGAAAGATAACCATTGTGGTTGATTCTTAATAAGTGCCTTCCTTTTCAAATTTGAACAATCGGTGAAATTAACTGATGACTACCCTGCTCACGGTTAAAAATGAGGGTTTTCTCGTATAGAAAAGAAACTCCTACTTCAAGACTCAAAGGGGTTAATGAGGGATTATCTTCCTTATATCTTTGGTGTTTGGGGGATTTGAAAAAATGCATTTACATCGTAAACAAGGTTTCATTCAAAAGTATACAACAAGATTTTTTTTGTTGCATTTTTCAATATCATCATCCTCCCTCCAATCTCTACCTACGCAAAAACGAATGGGTTTCTTCAAGACATACATATTCATTGTATTACTATAATCATTCAAATGTAAACAAGTTCTTACATGCAAACAATGCATTGATAAACAAGAAAGATTACAAATGAAAAATCAGTAAGATTATAATAAAAAGAGAAGGCTATTCATCCTTAACCTCCATGGAATCCTTCAATCAGGCTCTCCAAAGTTCACACATGATTGATAAGTGGGTTAAAATCTTTGAAGGAAAATGTTGTACCCCAATTTTTGCCCCTAAGATCCCTTCACCATACCAAGTTGATTCAATCACAACAAGATCACATTAGGGCTTTTGGTTCTCCTCCCTATCTTTAGCTTTGCTCTTTGAGGAATCACCAAGCACATTTACTTGTTTTCTTTTATAATCATGAATATTTTGTCTTGATTTTAATTTTAATTAATAAAATGCAATGTTGGTTTGTCTTACTTGTTAATAATGTAGGTCAAGGCAATGAGGCTTAGCAAGTTGCTCCATGGGTTCATGAGTTTATTTCCATGCGCTAGTCAATAAAGCTTGAGAAGTCCAAACCTCACCAGTGAAGTTGTTTTGGAAGGTATGGCATGGAAAGGTTATTTTGGTTCACTACATTTCCAAGTTATCAAGATTGATTCAAAAGTGCAAGGGGTTGATTGAAGAAGTTGTCATGGTTGGACATGGCCTTGTTCCTATTGGTCACAAGTGCATATTTCTCTAAATTCTCAAGATATGGAAGTGGTTTTGGTGGCTATGAATTATAATTTTCATCCTCAATAACTTCTATTTACAAAGCAAGAGTGTTGGTACAAGAAGGTTGTTTAAAATTGTCAAAGTTCCTCAAAGAATTTTCTTGATCTAGAAGCTAGGGTTTTGAACTTCAAAGAAGTATATCTTGCTCATCTTTTGGTATTTTTGAGTGATTCCAAAGACATCCTTCTCTTCAAAGGGTTATTAACAAATCACTTCAAAAGTTTTAAGGAGTTTTCATGTGGAAGAAACTTGATGAAGAAGAAAGATTACAAGTCCTCTAGATGAACCCCCAATTTCTCATGTGTGACTTCAAATGATCATAACTTGGTCAATTTCTATCTCCTTGAGCCTACTATTTTTCCATAATTATCTTGAGGATGTGAAATTTATTCCTTCTTTTATATGCAAAGTGAGAAAATGGATGGAAGATGCCCTAAGGATACAAAAGATTATAGGTTATTTCATGATTTTTTGCCAACTTCAACAATTCATAAATCTCTCGATTTTTGGAGATTTTGAATGGTTCAAGTTTCAAAGTGTCATTTAAGAGGTCTATTTCATTCCATCTTTTTTGGTCAAGAGCAAATTCCAAGCGAAAGGCCATGTTTGGATGTAAAACATTATAGGTCACTTTTGAAGAAAAATTTGAAATATTTCTAAGTATGGAAAGTCAACCCTTTTTCTCCAACTTTGACTCAATGCAACTTTCAGCTCAAGCATCCATTTGATTTCATTAGTTTTCCATTGCAAAGCTTGTAACATCATATTTATAAAGCATTAAGAATCATACCCTAAGACCCCTTAAGCTGAGAATGCCACTGATTTGAACTTGGTAACTTGAAACTAAAGTTTCTTCAAAAGTTAGAATTTGAAATCATTGATTTAGCTTATAAACACTTTGTTTCTGCACATTTTTGCCTCTAAACATGTTTAGTGAAATTCCATAAGTGATTAGCACAACAAAACGCGTGTTTTGGATGAGTATTGATTAAATTAGAAGTGACACTTTTCTTGTTTGCAACTTCACATGATTTCCCTCCAAACTTCATCTTTTCACACGCTTGGACATTCCATTTGATTCCCTATAAATAGAGGGTCATCCCTCATTCATTTTCTCAAGCTTGGATAGCCAGAATCACCCTGCCAAACTTGTTCCATAACTCAAATTTCTGCAACTTCGAAATCTATGTTCAAGCCTTTTTCAATCCAATTTTTCTATCAATTTACTTTCCTTGATCTTCCCTGAAGCTAAACATACAATTACCTTCAAGAATCATGCCCTATATTGCTCCATAGAAGTCCAGTTTCAGAGCTCTGTAACTCAACTTCAATAGGTAGATTTCTCCATCAATTCTTCAAAACTTTGATATCATTATGATGCTCTCATTTCCCTGGTTCTAGTCGCAACACTTACTTTTATCTGGAAACATGTTTTGACCATGAAATTTCAAATCCCTTTTCAAAACATCCCTTCCAAATTGCTTGAGCTACAGATTATATAAATTTGTCGTGAAGGTGTGGTTGTCTCCGTCTTGAAGAGACGAAGCGAATTGCATAGGTCTGAGCTTCTGATTTTACAGTTTGAGAGACCTACAATTCACGTTGGCTGGAGGTTGAAGATGACCAATGTGTCATCTTCCAACCAATGAAGGCGTGCTATCTGTGTTTTTAAAAAAATCTGATTTAATTAATGATTCTATGCTTTATTCACTAATGACCATGATATGCACAGCACGCCAGATCCCTTGGATTTGATTACTAACTCATTTTGACTCTCATAAGATGGTCCACATATTTTTAATTTATTTTTCTTTTCTGATTTTTATATTTAATTGTTTTAAATTTCAAAAAATCATAGAAAATTCATTTTTAGTCCAAAAAATCTGAAACAATTATGAAAAATATTTTTGATTTTTCTCATTCTGATTTTTATGTTTTCAAAATTTTATTTTGTGTTTTCATATTTTTTATAAAGTTTCACTTTATTTTAATTGTTTTAAATGTTTAAAAATACTTTTATGCATTTTTAAATTCTGAAAAAATTATGGAATGATCCAATGATATTGTGACAAATATTGGTGACCTCATTCATTTTTTATTTCTTAGTTTGGTATTTTTTAAAATCATTTTTGGTTTATTTTACTCATTTCTTTTAATTTTAAAAATAGTTTATGACTTTTAAAATTACCAAAAATTTTATAAAATTATTTTAGTTCATTTCTGATTTTTCAATGATCTTACTTTTTATTTCTTGATTAATTTGAACATAGTTGATATTTTTCTATTTTATTTCTATTTTAAAATATTTTAAAACCTTTTTAATGTATATACTAAATGCAATATTATTTTGTGATTATTTTCTGGCTGATCTTGGGTTTAATTTTTTATTATGAACTTTGTTAACATCATTGGATCCATGGTGTTGAGTTTAATTCCATAAAAGTGGATGAATGATTTTAATAATAGTTTAATTGAAATTTAATTCAAATGTGGTATGTATGTTCTTTCCCACCCCTCTTCATCTTATCCCTTTCTTATTGCACTAAGTTTATTGGAGCATGATCTCTATATCATGTCTCAAAGTAAATGGTGCATAGATTGCTAATTACCGACCTCAAAATAGGCACGACTTCTACATAAGTCCACTTACGATTGCTTAACATAGCGCTAAATTTTGTCCCGATTCGAATAAATGATCATTCGTGGCCCAAACCTATGTTTGCAATCCCAAGTATATTAATTTGATCTCTTTGATCCAATAACCTTGAGATTCATTGTGTGGAGGCTTTGGTTCTACCAATCCTCTAATGGATCTACAACACTTTTGGTCAACGCGGATCACTTAAACATCGTTGATCATTAAATGGTACTTTTGGGAATATAAATAGTGAGGGAGGTACTTAGACTCCTCAAAGATATGGAAAATGTGGTAAGATGGGTCACCAAACGGTTAATTGCAAAGATAAAGATATGATTTGTTTCAACTGTGGCAAGTAGGGTCATATAAGCATATTTTGTTGGATCTCGAAGAAGGAACCTAGTATGGTCCAAAGTTCTCAAGATACTCTCCCCCCAGAGTAGATCGTTTAATTGAACTAGGTAAATAAACCTTCATCTTTTTCTCTCCTTATCCTGCTATATTATTTGTGCATGAATTATTATTGCTATAGACCATTTATTTTTGTTGCTAGTATTCTTTATCTCATAAATTAATATTGAATTTTTTCGTAATTAACAAGTTTCATAACAATTACGATATGTAAGGTAGCCCGCATGTCCTTATAGAGAAATCTATGAGTTAAGTGGTTGGTACCACATGCATATGGAGTTTAAGATAATGTGCATTGCATAAGAATTCATTGGATATCACATAATATCATGTAACTTTTTGTAATGTTGTATGATTGTGTCATTTTTTATGATTGTGTCATTTTGTATGATTGTGTAATATTGTATGTTGTGATTTATGCTACCCTTTGTTGTAGTTATACCTTATAACTTGTAAAATATATTCTCACCCATGTGTTTCTATGTTCTAAGGGTTTGAATCTATGTGCAAGATATCCTCATATTAAGAATGGGGAATAATTGCATTGCTATAAGGATATTGAGGATGGTGTAAAAGATTAATTCATTAGTTTTATTTTGTGTTAATGTATGATGAACTGTTAAGTTAGCTTGTTGTTTGGGTTTGTAATATGGCTCTAATATTGTTACACTGGGATCTGGATTTCACTTTTAAACATCCATGTTTGATTCAATGGTTGCACAAGCACTCAAATATGAGATGTGTGATGGTATTTTGAGTTTATTTGATGTAATGTTCATTATATTAATTAAATAATCCACAAATGACGTGTTATACAAAAAACAAAAGTTTGGGTTTTAGGGTGTCACATTGTTGGTGTCACACTAGGTCCTTCCATCATACCTTCTATGTTAAGAGTCTACTATGGTCTAGTGTACGACATGTGTGTTAACACTTCTAGTGTTGTATTCCCTTAAGCGCTATTTTCTTTACTGTTTACCAGTAGTTTATATTTTTGTGGCTGGGTTGTGCAGGAAGAGATGGTTGCTAGAAGAAATGATCGTGCGATAGGTGATGCCCTTGAGGTGATGGAAAGTGTTATGACCAAGCTACTCAATATTTTCAAGGTGTTCAAAATGGGGAAGCTCAGAATGGAGAATTTGATGAGTTCCACGGACTTGGAAAATTTCAAAAAAATAAGCCATATACTTTAAGGGAAGATATGATCCTAAAGGTGCTTAGACCTGGATTCAAGAGATTGAGAATTTTTTTAGAGTAATGACATGCACAAATGAGAAATATTTATCAATCGGGACTCATATGTTAGCAGAATATGTTGGGTATTGGTGGGATGCTACTCGTCAGAGATTTAAAACAATAAGTACTACCATTACATAGAAGAATTTCAAGAGTTTTTAGAGAATTATTTCCCATGAGATGTACGTAATGGGAATATAAGTTGTGGGGGAGGTACTTTGACTCCTCAAAGATATGGAAGTCGTAAGATGGGTCACCAAACTGTCAATTGCAAAGATGAAGATCTGATTTGTTTCAACTGTGGCAAGTAGGGTCTCATAAGCATATTTTGTTGGATCTCGAAGTAGGAACCTAGTAGGGTCCAAAGTTATAAAGCCAATGGAATAGTCCTTTCTCTTACTGGTATTGAGGCTTTGGGATTAAATAATTTGATTCAATTTACATGCTTCATAAGTAGTGTTCCCTTAATTTCTACCATAGATAATGGTGCGACACATTCATTCACATCACATGAATACGTCAAGAGGTTAAATTTAAAAGTGTCCCCAATGAAATTTAATATGCTCAGTGAGACACCAATGAGTGCTTCAGTATTCATGTCAATATATTGTTTTAACTATCCCTAGTCTATTTATGATATGTATTTTATGGTTGATTTAATTCTTTTACCCTAAAGTCCACTAGACGATATTTTTGGGATTGAACTGGTTATTGTCCAACCGTGTTCACTAGAATTATTGTGATAAAACCATTTTGTTTTTTGGACCAGTGAAGAGTAGGGATTTGAGATTTATTACCACCAACCAAGTATAGGTATCCTTGAAACATGATGCTCAAGTGTACATGATGCTAGATTCCCTGAAAGTTAAGATCATAACTTTGATTGATGATTTTCCCGTGGCGTGCGCCTTTCCTAAAGTATTTTCAAAGGACATTTAAAGTTTTCTAGCTGAGCATGAGGTTGAATTTTCAATAGATTTAGTACACTGTGTTAAACAAGTGGCCTCAAACACAAGAGGGAGGGGGTTTAATTGTGATTTTTTGTAAGTTATGTAACTTTTCCCTTTCTCAAGTAAGATCATATTAGTAATATTTTTGAGTAATAAAGCATAGCAGAAATTGAAGTAAATAAAATATATTTCTAGTAATTTAAAAGATTAGGGATAGAAAAGATTGCACTGGAGAGCTATCCAGGTTCAACCTAATATTGGGTTTATTCTATCCCCAAGAGTTATTCTTGAGTTTTTTCACTATGAACTTGTGAGCTTTTATCAGTTATGCCCACAAACCTTAATACAATCTGATCTTATGACGCCTTTAGATCTCTTCACCCAATAATGAAGCCTTTTATCGGATAAGCTCACTAAACCAATAAGAGAGATTTTTCCATTTATCTCAAGAATTAATGAAATAATCTCTAAAGGATGTTATACCTTAAGAAAATATATAATCAGCACCACCACTTACATAATGATACACTCAAAATTGAAGGTTCACCCTAAAACACCATGGAAACCAAGAGTGAAGAAAGAAATATCTTAGAGAGAGAAAGATAGAGTTTAAAGAGATAAATTCTAAACAAAATGAAAATGACGTGATTTATAGTAAGGATATCACCCCTTTATATAGTAGTTGGATTCTCCAAGAAAGGAAATAATCTACGTGCCAAATTAAAGAGTTAATTGATTAACTCAATAGATAAATCATTAAATAATGGATTATAATGCCTAATAAGGAAGGATTGGAGACATAGCCATTATGTCATCTTTATGGTGTTTGATACGAGTCTTGCCGCACAAGTTTGGACTAATTTAGTCGATTAGCTTAATCGATTAAACTGGGCCAAATTTTGCTTAAAAGGCTTTTCCAAGGCTCTTTTGTTTATTTGGCTTAATTTATTTTTATGAAAAATGTTTTTTTTGTGTGTTATTTTCCTTAGTACTTTTAAGATACTATCTTATTTTTATAGTAATTAGTTCACTTAGGCTGACCGACAGACATGTCTTAGAGAGCTTTCACACTTTTCCTAGAGATAGAGGCTTAAAGACTTATTTCTAGGTAGTATATATTTTTATAGGCACTTTGATCTTGAGTCCTCTTCTGCAAGCACATATAGATCCTCATGAATTATCTTCATCAAAACTTTGGATGCTGATATTTATTAAAAGTTTATTCCCTGCAAAACAAGGTTCCATATTCTCCCCATTTTTTATGATGATACAACATCTTTCAAGGAAGGTGATAAAAGAAATAATATATAATTAGAGTGGCAAACTACCCCTGAGTTAGATATAATATATATGTTAGAAGATAGTTTGGTTCTACATCCTTGTAAGAGTTTTGATGATAACAAACACATGATATATATGAAGAACAAATATGCTCTATAATAATGTATTTTAATATGCAGGGAAATTCTGATGTAAGAAGCATCAAAGATGAGAGACTTACATTTTTGAAGCTCTGTTATGACACATCATACTTAGAAGCAAATAAGTGTAACACGCTTAAATGAAGAAGTTCTAATGTTACAACTTCTGATTGCACCAACGCTGCGAGCCAAACTCTGATATTCTGATAATGTAAAGTTCTGGAAGAACGAAAGAAGTCTCAACGGTAATATTCATCTTCTGATATGATCCCAAGAAAGCAACGTTCTGATGTGTTACAACTCATTTGTTACAAATCAAAAGTAACGACTGAACCAAGACAAGATCTATATTTTTGGAAAGTACATTTAGTACACTTTATCAACCTTCCAAAAGAATCTTCTCTTGTCTCTCATGCATCGCCTATATAAAGAAAACATGAAGAAGAAATCACATAGAACATAATTGCGCACTGACAAAGAAAAATATTCTTATCCAGTTCTATCTTGTTCTTTACAATCGTGTACGCATCACTATTGTGATATAATATAGTTTTGTTTAGAAAAAATATTTGTACACGCCTTTAATTGATTTATCTTGTAATAACTTGAGAAAATCAAGTTGTGGTTTAAACTCAAGAAGACATTGACAGTAGTCGTTGTATCTGTGTAATCAAGTTTTGATTAGTGGATTAAGATCTCGTTTGAGAGACGCTAAATCACCTTGGTGAGTGGAATGTAGTAGTTTGAGTTCAAACGAACCAGGATAACCAACTTGTCTACTGTTTTATTTTTGAAAACCCCAATTAAAACCCCCCTTCTTGTATTTTTCCATTCTTCAATATACTCTTCCCCTAAGAGTATACTTCTCCCCCTTTGTCAAAATAAAAAAGGCAGGTAAAAGATGAAACTACACAAACATGTTTCATGATAGGGAATTTATTAGCATACATGTAATATATTTTTCATGTAAATAAATCATATTGATCACGACAAGAAAACATATTCATCTTGCTTATAAGTTAATAACATAACATAACTCATAGAAAAAACATATCATGGAGAATATGGTGGTAGTGTGAGTAAAATTACGAAGCATGCTTTTGACATAAAAGGTGTCACAATTAGTTAAGAGAATATAAGACAAACATTGTGTGAAGGAAAATGTATTCCCTATATCTGAATCAAAAATTTCCTAAAGTATTATTTTTAGATGGGCCTAAGATATAAGTATGCATGCAAATAAAATATTAGTGAAATAATCATGTCATGTGCAGGCAAGGAAGACAATTTTTAGAATAAATATCATGGTATAAAGTACAACATATCTTATTTATTTATAAAGTGCACAAACAAGGTTCCTAAACTTGGCATGATATGAGAAAATTTTATATATGGCAATGATGTCATGTTATAGTGAGGAAAGTGTCAGGAAGTATGTGTATGGCATATGCATGATATGTAAGATATGAAAAACATGTATAGAAAACAATTTAAGGGAAATTAAGACAAAATAAAATAATAATAATACATAGAGGGTTTAATATTTTCCAAACTTGAAAGAACCTTGAGGATCAACAACAAATATAAGACGACAAACGAACAATAAAAGAACAAAAGAACACCAATATTTTTAACATGGAAAATCCCTCAATATGAGAGTAAAAACCACCAGTCGTTCAAATCAAAGAAAATAGATCCACTATAATCAATTTAGGTTAAAAGAGAGTTTTTAAAGTGCTTCGCAAAATAGTCATAACAACTGTAAATCATAAAGCAAACAAAACATACAAATAAGAATAAAAAAGCTGAAAATTTTCCCAAATCTGCAGCTTTAGTGTGAAGCTGATATCTCTCAATTCATATCATTTTTTGAACATCCCAGCGGTCAAAAGTTAGATATAGGTGTTGCGAACCTAACCTCCAAATTTGAGCTTGATCCAATGGCTAATGAATTGGGGACCTTCAATTTAGTTAGACTGGTGGAGAAAAACAAGAATGATTTTTCTCCTCTTTTCTCTCTTTTGAATCCATATTTTTTCTCAATCTCTCTTAACCATAAATTGGAACTCTCCACTAGGGATGTTATTGGACCTCAGGATCCGAGACCTGGACTGAGATCTGGACCGGTAGACCTGGACCATTAGCCCGACCGATAATATAGATGGATCGGTCATGGATAAAAATGTTATCTGTTACCCGGATGAAGATACAGACCATTTATCCAATGAGTACCCGAAACATAAGATATAAATTTTGTTTTCATATCATTTTATCATTTACCCTCCTCCAGTTTACGCTCCCCATTTCTCTCTCAGTCCCTCCTCCGCTCCGACGACCCCCTCTTCCCTCTCCCTGTTCAATGATGACGTTCAACCTAAATACTCTAGTGTAGTGTACGTGTTCTTCTTATTCTTCTTCTACTTCAGAGGCTTCCATAAACTTGTAATGTATTAAAATATTTATACTTTTTATATTTTTTATAGTATTCTTTATCATTACCTAGTATGTAAGTTTGTTTCTAATAGTTTGACGAATCGTTTAATACCAATACCATGTTTCAGTGTTGAACAAATTATTTTTGACCTAAATTGTTTTTAAGTTTTAGCTAGGGTTTATGTTTTAAATCAAAGATGTTTGTTTTAACACTGACCTAATATCTTTGTATGTTACAATTTTGACTTGAGATTTATGTTTTACCATTTTATTAATAATAATAAAGGGTAAGGCTAGGGTTTTGAATAATTGCTTGTCTTCTTGTGTTCTTAATAAATTTTGAGCGCCTGTGTTATTGAGTTTTGTTTAAATTTCATAAAAAATTATTGTTTGATTAATTGTGTTTTGTTCCATGTCTTTTCAAGATTCGTCATTGACTCCTCCAAACATGGATGATCTACTTGATATTAATATGTTGCTTGCAGACATTGGAGAAGAGGAGAAAACAGTTATAGGTTGTTTAGAGATCGGTGAGATGATTGATTTGGAGCTTCCAGTTCAAAATACCTCCACCGATAATACTACCACTCAAAATACCCCCAATGATAATACTACCACTCAAAATACCCTCATTGATAATACTACCACTCAAAATACCCTCGCTGAAAATACTACCAATACTGATGGGTTAACCCCTCCAATTGACCAAGATAGGAGTTCTCAGATAAATGCTTTTGGTAAAGCTTCTCGTCCCAAAAAATATGTTGTTCATACTGAAATGGTGCTTATTGAAGGACCTGATGGTAAGAAGTGGAAGTGCATATGGTGTGGCAAGCTTTACACATATGATACGAAATGGAAAAGTACATCTAATGGTAAGAAACATTTAGCTGTTTGTATTCAAAGAAAGTTGAGGTTAAAAGGTAATAATGACAAAGAGGTTGCACAATCTAGGTTAAACTTAGATGATAGTATTACAAGTTTGGAAACCTGGACATATAATCATGCTAGGGTTAGAGAACATGTAACACATATGATTCTAGGTCATGAATTTCCTTTTTCTATTATGGAAGGTGTTATTTTTAATGAGTTTCTTAGGGAGAATTATCCATGGTACAAAAATATTACTAGGCAATAGGTTAAGTTTGATTGTCAGGCATTTTATGAGGCTAAGAGAGTTAAGATGAAAAGGTCTAAGGCTTTTATTAACAGGGTCAGTCTTACGACTACCTTGTGGTGGTCTCGTGAATAGAGGATAGGTTATATGACTGTCACTGGTCATTTCATTGATTTTAAAGGGCAGCTTCATAAAGGAGTTTTATCTTTTCAGAATGTGCCACCGTCAGATTCCTGGGAGGTTTTGTGTAGGGAGTTGATTAAGGTGATGGATGATTGGGGAGTAAGGGATAAGGTAGCTTTAATTTCTATAGATAATACTAGTTCCAATGATAATTGCATTGCTAGATTGAAGAGAGATTATTCTGGTAGGAGAAATTTACCCTTAGATGGTAAACTATTTCATGTAAAGTGTTGTGCACACATCTTAAATTTGTTGGTGCATGATGGTCTTGATATTATTAAGGTGACTGTTGATAAGATAAGAAATGGTGTCCAATACTTGCTGAATTTTGAAATTAGATGCAAAGCATTAAAAAAGTTTGTTGATGAGTTGCAACTTGAAGGAAAAATGCAAGTGTTGGATACCAAGACAAGGTGGAACTCAACTTGGTTGATGTTGTAAACAACATACCACTACATAGAAGTATGGCCTAGATATGCTGAGGAAAATGGTCCATTTCTCAGTTTTTTGTCTGAGGAAAATGATTGGGAAGATGTGCATGATATTTGCAAGTTTTTGGAGGTTTTTGATGATGTGACATCAACTATAATTTGCACCTCTTACCCTACTTCTAATCTGTTTTTGGATGAGCTTTACTGCGTGAAGGTTCTACTTGATAAACCTTCAAGTATCTCAAATAATCCTCAAGTATAGGAGCTTGATAATGTAATGAAGTTGAAATATGACAAGTATTGGTTAGAGTCTAATACATTGATTTCTATTGGTGCAGTCCTTGATCCAAGGTATGAACATGTTAGCCAATGACGAATTATGTATGATATGCTTCATTATTATCCAAGGCTTTGATGAAATCTGTATGATATGCTTTATTATTAACTGCTTCATTATCATCCTAGCAAAGTAGCAAGCTTTCTCCAATAAGAAATGAGCTGATAATCCTCTAATCCCTCCTTTGGTAGTCATTTAGGTTTCAACCTCAGACTTCCCCAAATGAATCAAAGAAGCAATCTCATTGTATTTTGGCTCCCCATCCAAACCAGTAAAAGTAACACAATCAGTAATAGGTAAACCCAACAGATAAGAATACTCCTCTAGTGTAGGCATCAACTGATAATCAAGGAAATTAATGCACCGATACATCGGATCACAGAACCAGACCAAAGTCGAGAGAATGCTCTACTTCATCTTGAGCTTCATGAGAGAAATGATGGACCCATACTTCCTCAGAAAATCTGCAAAACACTCAATCTCAGGAATCATACTCATCAACTCATCTATCTTGGGATATATGAAACTGTACTTCCTGGACTTTCTTTTTCCAGAATCCATAGTCAAAAAGTACCTGAGATATTCACAAAGATCCAACTTTTAAGTCCCTTGAAATAAAATGTCTTTAAGAGATGCTCATGGGTGCATGAATGCATGATGTAATAATCACACACAAGATCACAAACAAAGGGTTCATAGGTTCAACGTCACGAGCATGAGGTTCAACTCATCTATCTTGAGGTTCCTAGAGTCTACATCATTCCTTCAGATATTACCAACTTCCCAATTCACTCGATAATTAGTAATATTCTCAAGAAGAGCGTAGTATCGTGTGACAACTATTTCCGGATTACTCTGTCATAGCTTCCGTATTACACCTAAAAGGCCAAGATGGGTTAGGTATTCTATGGCCCTCAGTTGCAGCAGGCTCCCAGATCGAAAGCAGCATGTCTTCCCGATTACTCGGTAAACGACACTACGGTCAAATGGGCCTCCATTGAGTGGGGGATCTCATGTCTCCTTTTTTGGGACTAATTCCTCAAAGTTAACATGGCTATACCGCCCGTCCTATCTTAAGTTTTCCCAAGTCCGGGTATATGAGTTATGAGAAATCACCAAGCACCCTGAAAACTAGGAAAATCCAGAAAAACACATATATAACACATAAATACAACAAACAGTTAGAACGTATACAGAAATAAACAAAGATAGGCTCAACGCACTTAAGAATGGACCTGAAAGAGGTCAATCTTTCCCCAGTGAAGTCGTCATTTTTTTCTGTAGCGATAGAAATGTTGAGACTAAGCCATTAGATTGACTTAACTCGCACATATCAAAATAAAAATTGTTGCCGCGCTTTATTGTTTCTAAAGGAATGGGAAAAGAGCAAATAACCCAAAAGAACTGGGAAAGATTCTAGGTAAGGGGGTTGGTTATGCAAAGGGAAGGTATTAGCATGCTAAACATCTACGGTACTCCGTAGGAACCTCTTTGAAAAATATGTATATTTTGGCTATAAAATGTTGTATAAAAATAGATTGTAGAGGAGAGAAAAGAAGTATATATATTTTTTTTATGATTTTTGCACCCGCCGCGGTTGCGATCCTTTAGTGCCTACGTACCACCTTCCGTGCAATAGGGGATCAGGGTACTTGTAGTTCACCTTTTTAAAATTTTTAAAACACAAGTGTGTTGGTTAATTTTAGGAGATAAGACATCATTTCCATTGTCCGAGTGGAAAACATACTTACTACCCACAATTATGAGAAAGGAGAATTTGCATCATCTCAAAGTGGAGGATATAGCTTTGATTTTAAAATCAACAAAGCTTCAATCAACACCCAAGTGGAAAATATCTCACTTCACTACATATTGTAGAAGTATAGTTGTTTGCATCAATACAAGGGTTGACAAGAGTCTAACCTTTTGAAAAAATTTTAAAGATAAAAGCCAAAATGGAAAAAATAGTTTGAATGAGATTGATTGACTTTTAGTCTTCTCATAAAAATATCAAAGTATTATTAATTTGATTAAAGTTTGATTAAGAAAATGATTTTGAAAAATGCATGGACATTAGTCCAAGTTTATTATGAAAGTGGTTCAAGTTTTAAAACAAGAAGAGTTTTCAAAAGGAGGGAGAAGATTTTTGAAATTAAAGAAGATGGGAGGAGATGAAGGGGCTATCCTAGAACATAAGGTAAAAGCTATGGAAAAGAACCATCTAACCAACAAGAAGCCAACACTTGACACAATGAGTCAATGTAGAATTCCCATCCTTTGGATTGAATCCAATTAAGCAAAGACATAAACCTCTTAAGAAAACCAAGCTTCAATTGCATTAAGTCATCACAAAAATTGGGTAGAGTAACAGCTGTATACAAATGGATTCCAGATTACAGACAAAGTGTGTAATCACAATAACCTGCACACAAAGCAAACAAACAACCCAATGTCTTAGCGTAAACCCCAAGAACCCTAGACAAAATAACAATTAAGGTTACAAGGTCCCCAACATAGGTCAATGTCTCTACTCCTAATTCCAAGAAGTCCATAACTCCAAAATGCCAAGGATAGTAACCAAGTAGTCCAAGTGACGTTAAAGTTTTTTAGACAAAGCATTTTTAAACAAAGTGAGCTAGCGATTAAGATCCAATAGATAACTATGGATGAATAGGGTGCTAACACCTCCCTTTTCATAACCTACCCCCCGAACTCAATAACTTAAGGTATTTCCTATTCTTTTCACCCTTTCCTTATTGGATAAAAGAAAAGTGGATGGAGACTCTTGCTATCCGCATATTTGCGATAAAACGCAAAAACAAGTCAGTTCTCCCCCCATATTACAAAACTAGCGACTCTGCTGGGGAGTACTAAAAATAGGGGTTACCTTTAGAGTTAGATCACTTTAAATGTTTTTTTTTTGTTTGCTTTGTATGCTTTACATTTAAGGGTTACTCTGGTTTACTTTTCTTGCAAAGATCCAACACCCGGATCTGGTGGCATTTTAGGTAAGCAACCATAGATCATGGAACTATACAACGTATACCGATATGGTTGAAGTGATGGCTATGTTAGTGCGACACATTGGTTTGAATTGGTGTTCCTCGAGTTAGTCGGGGAGAATACTAGGCTGCCGCATTGTTCCATAAGCACTAACTGACCCTTAAAACCTTAATTGACCCAACTTAGCCAATAAAAGGTAGTGAGATAGTCGACTTTGGTACATTCCGAAGTTGATTAATACTCGATGCTACGCTCATTGAGATTCGACTCTTGGGTCTTGTTTGGTGGCAAGTCAGTTACCGTGCTAAACAAGACCTGTGGGAAATATTAGTGATATTGAGATCCCTAGAACCCAGTTACTTCTTTAAGACATGTTGAGCCAACTAAACTTAAAAAGGGTACTTACCTATGAACCCCATGCAAGCCTTAAACCTAAGAATCTTGTGTGCTTTGTTTGTGTTTAAGCATGACATCATACCATCATGACACCATACCTTATCATTTTCACTGATCATTTCAAGGATCTCAAGGGCATGTGATGCATGTTTATCATGAACCACACGTCTAGAAAGGGGAAAGGGGATTTATTTTCCTCTAACCAAATGCCGCCAAAGATCAAAGTACATTATTTTGAGTCAAAGGCTAGGACCCATTCGACATGGTGAGCTTGATTCTCATAGAAGGACGTCCAAAGACGCAAAGTTCTTCAAGTCAAAGTTGTAGCCAGACTCAACTTCTAACATTTTGTTTTTGTTTATCCCGCGAGATCCTTGAAAAAAATGCATCCACATATCATACACATCATATTATAATAGGTTTCTGAGACAGGATTTCTCATCTTCTTAGTGTTTATTTCAGTAAAAGATGGTACTCGAACAAATTGTGAAAGAAGTTCAAGCTTAGAACACTCAATTTCAGCAGATGTTCTTGGACATGGCCAAGGGTCAAGACGAGTTGAAGACCCTCATCACAAAGGGGAATATGAAGAAGACTAAAAATCCAGCTGTCTTTGTTAATATGGGCAGAATATTCAAGGGTCCAGTCAAAAGGGCTTTATATTTTGAGGTCCCTATAAATGAAGATGATAACCAAGAGAAAGATGAAGAGAGTGTGAAAGATGAAGATAATAACAACCTTGGTTCTGGCTAAGATTCTGATGAAGACTATTCTGCCAAACAAAATCCTCCTGCTTATGATAGGTACAAGCAACTCGAAGATCATATTAAGTCTATGGAGATCTGAAAGTGCCTGGGCTGGATTTTGAAGAGTTGGGTCTTATCTCGGGGGTTGTTATCCCTCACAAGTTCAAGGTTCCTACTTTTTCCAAATATGATTGTGTGTCCTATCCAAAGCTTCATATGCGGTCTTATGTTCGGAAGATCCAACCCCATACTGCTGATAGAAAGTTAGGGGTTCACTTCTTTCAAGAGAGTTTATACGGGACATAACTTGAATGGTTCTATCAGCTGGAAGGAACCAACATTCTTTGCTTGGGAAGACCTGGCTGCTGCTTTTTACAAGAAATATCAATATAATTCTGACCTTGCACCAAGTTGTGTGCAATTACAAAATATGACCATGGGCTCGAATGAAGGGTTTAAAGAATATGCCCATAAGTGGAGATCACGCGCAAGTTGCATTATCACCAGATTTAACAGCCACCCAAGTGGCAGATCACGCGTGTATAAGTCATTCCTATTCCTGGTCACAAGTTCGAGCCAGGCGTGGGACATTTTTCTTTTCATATTTTTTCTCACAGATCGAGTGCAAGTAAGCCTAGCGCACCTATCATGAACCTCACATCAACACCATCAGAACTTCCAACCATCAAATCTAGCGCTCCACATGAGCAAGCCCATTGTGCATCATCATAAGCCAGCCACATGGAATCATAAACAGGCGTTGGGCCTCCCTGACTTGGGCCCCTTTCTTTTTTGTTTTTGCAAAGTTCTCTCCCCCAAATTACTTTTCAACCTCCAAGCCCAATTTTTTTATATTCTTTATATTTTTTATTTTTGTCTATTTATTTACTTTTATTTAACAAAAATACAAAAATATGTTTTCTTAAATAATTAAATTAAAAAATATTTTAATTTAAACACTTATTTTATGTTAGGTATTTAAAATATTTAGAACTAGATTTTGTTTATTTTCCACACTTTAAAATATTTTTCCAAATTGGCATTAATATTCAAATTACATTATAAAAAAATTGTTAAACTTAGGTTTAATTTTATTCTTAATTTCAATTACTTTAGATTTTAAATTTTTGTTTAAAATGATTAATTAATTTCTCTTGTAATTAAAATTATTTTGTTTAATTAGGTTAATTATAAAACCTTTTCCATCAAAAACCACAAAAAAACAATTACTTTTCTCTTATTCATCTTTACATTTTGTGCATTTTATTATTATTCATATTCAATGGTTTGTAATAGATAATTAGGCTTTATTGCTTCCTTCCCCTCATTCACAAACTTGTACCCTCATTCCCAAAGTGTTGTAATAGCGTAGGACATTTAAATTACACAATTTATCGCTTTCCTTATTATTGTTATGGTTTCTATGACAAGACTAAAAACAAGCATTAGACAACCCTAATCCAAGACAAATAATTGAATCAAACACACCTTGCATACATGCAACTATAGGGTTAACCTCACTTGTTGTCTCAAATATAAACAGTCATGTCCCTCGAACATGGGATGTTTTAGCAAAAGACCCTCGATTAAAAGATTGTAGTCCCTCGATGACCCTTCAATGTTTCCTTCGGAAAACGATCTTAGTCCCTTATTACAATTGCTAAAACATTCTACAAGTTGCCTTCTATGACTGTACAATGACCCACGCATGTCCCTGACATCCAATGATATGGCTCCCTACCAACCAATGATAAAGTAGAACTATCTAAAGGAAGAGGAAAAGAACAAATACCTTTTGAGTAGGTAGATTGCTCGTAATTTCTTGCTTACAAACCAAAACAAATCTTTTCACTTCACACATTCAAAAACAAACATCCTTTCAAACAAATATTTTGAAAACAAACACTTTGTATGTGTTTTCAACGATACGAGAATCATTACAAAGTTTTCCGTACTAAGGCATTTTCAAAATATTTCCAAAACAAACATTTTGTATACATTCTCAACAATATGAGAACCATTACAAAATTACCATTTCCAAAACATCTTCAAAACATTTTCAAACATACACAAACGCAAAGCATTTCAAAGTGAGCTAGCAATTAAGAGTTTGTAGATAACTACAAATGAAAAGAGTGTTAACACCTTCCCTTTTCATAATCTACCCCTCGAACTCAAAAAAAAATATCATAAGGTATTTCCTGTTCTTTTCACCCTTTCCTTTATTGGATAAAAGAAAAGTCGGTGACTACTCTTGCTATCCATAACACTTGTGATAAAATGCAAAACACCCAAGTCAGTTCTCCCGCCATATCACAGAACTGGCGACTCTGCTGGGGAGAAACTAAAATTGGGGTTACCTTAAGAGATAGATCACCTTTATTGCTTTACTTGTTTACCTTGTTTGCTTTACATTTTGGGTTATACTTGGGTTTATTTCTTGTATAGATCCTATACCCAGATCTGTGGCATTTTAGGTAAGTAGCAATAGATCGTGGAAAATGTATGGCGTAGACCGATATGGTTGGAGCGATGGATACGTTAGTGTGACACATTTGTGGGTATAGGTGTACCTTGAGTTGAATCAAGGAGAATATGAGGCCTCTGTATGGTGTCATAAAGAACTAATTGACTGTAGAACCTTAGTTGAACAACTTGGCCATTAGAAAGTAGTGAGATAGCTGGCCTTGGGGAAAACTGAAGTTGGTTGATACTCGATACTACACTCATTGAGATTGGACTTTTGGGATATTTCGGTCGCAGTTTGATGCTTTTTCTAAAACAATGACCGATGAAGAAAGATTAATGATATTGAGATTCCTTAGAACGCAGTTACTTTTTTAGGACAGGTTAAACCAACTAAAACGTCAAGAGGATATTTACCTTTAAACCCCATGCAAGCCTAAACCTAAGGTCTTGTGTGTTTTGTTTGTGATTAATTATTCATGACATCATAAACATCATGACATCATGCCATAGTATTTTCACTAACCATTTCAAGGACCTAGGTATTTATCTTTGTTTCGTTTTGTAGGATATGGCTTTCGCTAGCAGAAATACCATCCGAATTAGCTTTGTAAGGGTGCCTCCTCAACTCAAAGAGTTAGCATCAAGGGTTCCTAAAAATTCTCCATTCACTAAGAGATATGGTCGACTTCTCAATCTGGTTCAGTCATGCTTTGAAGAAGACATTATGTGTGTTCTCTTTCAGTTCTTTGACCCTATACATCATTGTTTCGCCTTTCCCGGTTATCAATTGGTGCCCATATTGGAAGAGTACTCTCAACTATTTAGAGTACCTGTTCTTGATAAAATTCCCTTGACCGGTTTAGAGAAAGATCCACAACCTGAAGAGATTGCATCAGCCTTACATTTGAAGTGGTCTGATATTGTAGCTAATTGGGAAACAAGGAGTGGAGTCAAGGGTTTACTAGATAAATTTCAGTTAGAGAAGCCTCTACTGTTTTTGGAGGCTATGGATTTGCAATATTTTGAAGAAGTCTTGGCTCTTCTAATCTATGCATTAGTACTGTTCCCTAATCCAGACCAACTCATAGATGTGAATGCTGTCAAAATTTTCTTTTCTCGTAACCCTGTGCCTACTTTGCTTGAAGACATTCTACATTCTCTTCACACTCGTACTTTAAGGAGGAGAGGGGCTCTTATGTGTTGCATACCATTTCTATCTAGGTGGTTTATTTCTCACCTTCCCCGGTCAGTATTGAAGAATGAACAAGGTTTGATGTGGTCTCAAAGGATGATATCGCTCTCTCATTCGGATGTTTATTGGTGTTCCCAATCTCTGCAGGATGTTACTATCATTTAATGCTGTGGGGAATAACCTAATGTTCATATCCTTGGAATTAGGGGAGGTATTACTTAAAACCTTTCTCTGGCTCTACGACAATTTGGCTATGCTCGAAGAGATGGTCCTCATGATGCACTTATCCAGGGTATTGTGTTAAACTACGAGAGTGATATTCAAGGTTATCGTCAAAGGTTTGTACCCGCTTGAGGCATGGTAAACAAGGTCAATATCAAGACTTTGGGACACAAGAATTCTATCCCTTTGGAGCCTTATCTCAAATGGGTGTGACGTCACGCTCAAAACCTCATGATGCCGTATCTAGCCATCCTACCAGTGATTATGGAGCCCATTGCAGAAGGGGATATTCCTTACACCATTCTCCATCCTGACATTCCTACCGACCTCAAAGAATTGGAAAAATATTGGGTTCAACTTAAAGGAGAACGAGATACCTTTGAAGCTCGATTCTATGCAAGCGAGAAGAAAGTGTTGGAGCTCACCAAGCAACTTCACGAGGAGCAAATCCTGAATGCCTACATCAACACAAAGAGGAAGCATTAGTGGGAGACTTGAGTCTTAGGTCTTAGGAGTTTCCATTTTGGCTCTTTAAGACCTTTTTGCTTTTTTTATTGTAAGCACAACAGGCACTTGTAAATTTTGAACTTATTAATGCAATATTTGTTTCTGTTTCCTTTTTGGCTAGAAAATTTAAATCTCTTAAGGTCCTTGTAAATATTGCATTCACATATCATGCATCATGTCATAAGCAGGTTTTCCGATACAAGTTTCATCATCTTTTTACTGTTAATTTCAATATAATATGGCTCTCGAGCAAACCGTCAAATATCTGCAAACTTAACATGCACAGTTCCAAGAGACTCTCCTGAACTTAACCAAAGGATAACAAGAGATGATAACACTCCTCGTCACAAAAAAGAAGACTAAGAAGCGGGCTGTTATCCTCAACATGGGAAGAAGGTTCAAAGGTCCTTCTCGACTGGGTCAATTAGAATGTGTTTCCTCTGAGGAGGACAACAATCAAGAAGAGGATGTAAAAAGCACTTGGGCCAGAGGCGGAAATAACCAGATTTCTAAGGATGAAGATTACTCCGACGAGCAGTACCCACCGGCGGATGAGAAATACAAACAATTGGAAGACCGACTCAAGGCTGTTGAAATTCAAAAAGTGCCTGGTTTGGACTTTGGAGACTTAGGTTTGCTCCCCGGGGTGGTCATTCCTCATAAATTCAAGGTTCCTGTCTTTTCCAAATATGATGGAATCTCTTGTCCGAAAGATTCATCCGCACACCGCCGATAGGAAGTTATGGGTTCACCTCTTCCAAGAGAGTTTATCTCTATCAACTAGAGGGAACTAATATCTATACATGTGAGGATTTGGTTGTTTCCTTCTACAGACAATAATGATACAATATTGACCTTGCAACAACTCGTGTGCAACTATAAAGTATGACTATGGGCTCAAGCGAGGGCTTTAAGGAGTATGCTCAAAGATGGAGGGACCTAGATGGAAGGGTGCAACCCCCTTTGACTGACCGAGAATTGGTGGACATGTTCATGGGAACAATGACAGGTCCATTCTTTAATTTGCTGATTTGGAATTCTTCGTTAGGGTTTATTGAGCTAATTTTGACTGGCGAACGAGTTAAAAGTGGAATCAAAAGCAGGAAGATTCAGATGGCTTCATCCTCTATACTGTGAAGAAACCATTTGTTGGTAAGAAGGAAACTAATATTGTTTATGGCCTGAGGAGCCGTATCAAGAATGATCATCATCAGTCGGTCGGAGTGGTATTAATTTCTAACCTAACCCTAGTGCAACGACCTCAACAATAAAACAATCAGCATAGGTCAAACGCTCTGAGGAGGCAATTCACCAGGATTAATATGCCATTGGCCCAAGCATTATAACATCTATTGAAAGAACAATTGATAACACTGTGGGATCCTCCTCAAAATCCAAACATATTATATCCGAAGTATAACCCAAATGCAAGGGGTGCATACCATTCCAATAGTCCTGGGAACGACACCAATGATTGTTAGGCCCTAAAAAGAAAAATCCAAGATTTGATTGACAACCAAGTGATCGAGTTTGACCCTCCAGAAACCCCTAATGTGATTACCGCACCTATTCCCAGTCATGGTAAAGGTGTTAATGCTGTTGATGATGTTTCATATGTCTCCTCCATCAGCGATTTGACTACTCCCTTGATGACAATTAAGAAGAATCTGTTACAAGCCGGTTTATTTCCGGGCTTCCTTGAGAATTGTTACCATTGTGCTTCCTAAACTAATGGTTGTATGTGGTTGAAGAAAGGTATTCAACGCTTGATTGATAGCCATGAAAATTTGTTCGAGAAAACTCCGTCCATGAAGAGTTTTCCTGAACGTATATCCCAAGAACTGAGAATTGAAGATGTTTCCATAATCACAATTTACAATACTCCTATAAGGATCACCTCTAGAGGCTCTATAAGGATTCCTGCTGAGACGAGGGTGGCTCCCTTGATCATCACTACACCAGGGCCAATCTCTTATTCCTATGACAAAGTTGTTCCCTGGAACTATGGGGTGGAGGTTTATTATCATGGTGTCAAGCAAGATCCATGGATTAATGAAAATGAAGATCCTGAAATTAAAAACATTGTCAGAACTAGTAAGGTCACTAGGACATGAAGAATCTTCTCTCCGGAGATCTCTCCTCCAACCACTATTACAACACCTGTTCATATTCCTGCTGTTGGGTCAACTGTTGACGCCCGAGGCAAAGAGAAAGTAACTTAGCCTACCTGGACGGAGGCACCCTCAAAAGATGTTACAATTGAAGACCCTTCTAAACAAGAGATGGAAGAAACTCTGAAGATCATTCGTAAAAGTGACTACAAAATAGTTTTGCAACTAGGGCAGACACCCTAAAAAATATCCATGATGTCCTTGTTATTATGCTCGGAAGCACATGCCTAAGCTTTTTTGAAATTTCTGAAGATTGCCCATGTACCACAAGAGACCACTGCTGATCAATTTGACAATTGTGTAGCAAGCCTAACCGTCGACAATGGTTTAGGCTTTTCTGATGCATATTTAACATTGGCGGGAAAGAATCATAACAAAGCTCTACACATCTCTATTGAATGCAAAGGCACTACTTTGGCACATGTGTTAGTTGATACAGGTTCCTCCGTGAATGTTTTACCCAAGGGTTCTTTGGATAGGCTGGATTGTGATGGGCTGGTGCTGAAACCCAACGATATTATGGTAAGAGCATTCGATGGTTCAAAAAGAATAGTCCAAAGAGTGGTCAATCTTCCGATCAAGGTGGTATCTCAAGTATTCAACTCAACTTTATATGTAATGGATATCCTCCCGACCTATTCATGCTTTCTCGAACGCCCATGGATTCATGGGGCAGGTGCGGTTACCTCTACATTACATCAAACGTTGAAGTACCTAGTGAAAGGGAAGGTTGTCCCAGTCTGTGGAGAAGAAGAATATATGGTCAATCATTTGAATTCTTTCAAATATGTTGAAATGGATGGTGAATTCATTGAAACCCCTGCCAGACATTTGAGGTAATCCCTCCGACGATTGCTGTTGCTAAAGCTACTACTCTCGAGGTCTCTAAAAACCCACTAGGAATGGCTTCCTTGAAGGATGCAAGGGTTGTGGTAGAAGATGGAGGTTGCACTATCTGGGGAAAACTTCCTGATATTCCCTACAAATGTAACAAATTTGGGTTAGGTTTCACTTTAAAGGCACATAAAGAGGTTCGTCATGTTCGTGCTGGAAGACCAGCTCTCTGTATTAGCACCAATAAAGTCAATGCTCTAGAAAACACTGATAGTGATGGTGACTTGGACGATTGGATATTCCTAAGTACTGAAGGTGGACTCAACTACTAGATGGCTAAATATTTTGTATCAATCTGCTTCACCCATGAGTAATTGCTATTTCCTATTTTTATTTCTTTAAGAAGTTTGTCTGTATAATTTCTTTTAAAAACAATTACTTTAAACCTTGTTCCTTTCCCAGGGTACAATGGTCCATTTGTTAAGGGTTGTCATTTTATATATCATATGATCATTTAATGAAAAAATTAGACGATTTTGCATTCAAATTATGTGCCGCTGGTCTTTCTTTTACTTTACTGCATTTTCAAATAGCCATGTGGCCTTACACGCACACACACACATTTGCAGATCCACATCCACTCTGGATCTCATTGACAATAATTCTTCTATTTCTGTTTATGACTTCGAAAATCCAATATATCTTGCTGAAGAAGAAGGTGAAGAAGATTGTGAGATACATGGAGAACTCGCCAGACTCCTGATACAAGAGGAAAAGGCTATCCAACCGTACGATGAGCCGGTCAAGGTGATAAATTTATATACTGAGGAAGATAAGAAAAAAGTTAATATTGGCGCCAACTTGGAAGACAAAGTCAATATCAGATTGGTTCAAATGTTACATGACTATGTTGAAGTGTTTGCTTAGTCATGCGAAGACATGCCAGGGCTCGATAATGATATTGTGGTTCATCGTCTTCCAATGAAGAGGGTTGTTTTCTAATCAAACAAAAGGTTCGTCGCATGCGTCTTGATATGTCAGAGAAAATCAAGGCTGAGGAAATGAAACAGGTCAACGATGGTTTCTTGGTAGTGATGTCGTATCCCCAATGGGTTGCAAATGTCGGTCTAGTACGATAGAAATACGGTAAATTCCATATGTGTGTAGACTACATGGATTTGAATAGAGTGAGCCCGAAAGATGACTTCCCACTACCACATACCGATGTCTTAGTTGACAACACTTCTCAACACAAGGTATTCTACTCTATGGATGGCTTCTCAGGGTGCAACCAAATCAAAATGGCGCCTAAAGACATGGAGAAAACTACTTTGTCACACAATGGGGCACTTTCTGTTATAAGGTCATGCCTTTTGGGATGAAGAACACAGGCGTAACTTATCAACGGGCTATGGTGGCTTTATTTTGTGACATGATTCATAATGAGATAGAAGTCTATGTTGATGACATGATAGCAAGATCACAAACTGAGGAAGAATACCTTGATCATCTGCACAAGTTATTTGAAAGGCTAAAAAGTACAAACTAAGGCTGAATACCAACAAACACACCTTAGGGATAAGGTCTACAAAAATCCTATGTTTCGTCGTCAATGGTAAAGGTATTGAGGTTGATCCTGCCAAAGTTAAAGCTATCCAAGAAATGCCAACTTCGCGTACTGAGAAGGAGGTTAGAGGTTTCTTAGGACGACTCAACTACATTTCCCGATTCATCTCTCATTTGACTGCTACTTGTGAGCCAATCTTCAAGCTGCTGAAGAAAGATCAAGTAGTAAGATGGAATGACGACTATCAAATGGCTTTTGAAAAAATCAAGGAGTACTTACAAGAATCTCCAATTATGATGCCACCAGTCGAAGGAAGACCTCTGATCATATACTTAATCATGTTAGAGAATTCAATGGGGTGTGTGCTTGGGAAACATGACGAGTCTGGTCGAAAAGAGCATGCAATATACTACCTTAGCAAAAAGTTTACCGACTGTGAAACAAGATATTCACTACTCGAGAAAACTTGTTGCGCTTTGGCATGGGCTGATCTCTGACTAAGATAGTATATGTTGACCCATACTACTCTATTGATCTTTAAAATGGATCCCATCAAGTACAAATTTGAGAATCCAACTCTCTCCGGAAGAATAGCCCAATGGAAAATGATCTTAACTGAATATGATATCCATTACACTACTCAAAAAGCAATCAAAGGAAGTGTATTGGCAGATCATTTGGCATATAAAGCTGTAAATGACTATCAGTCTATGCACTTCGAATTCATGGATGAGAATATCATGCTTATTACAAATTGCGAAAAGTCTGGACCATATGATGGACCTGAGCCAGGATCCCGATGGACTATGGTTTTTGATGGAGCTTCCAATGCATTTGGTAACATAATTGGTGCTGTGATCATTTCCCCCGAAGGTTGCCATACACCCTTTACTACCAGATTTTGCTTTGACTACACCAACAACATGGCTGAGAATGAAGCATGCATCTTGGGTCTTAAAGCTGATATCGACTTGAGAATTAAAATCCTAAGCGTATATGGAGACTCAGCCTTGGTGGTCATTCAAGTTAAAAGAAAATAGGATACCAAACATCCAAATCTCATTCCATATCGAGAACTTGTGCTAACCTTGATTTCATACTTTTAATAGATCACCTTTGAACACATCCCAAGGGAAGAGAATCAGTTGGCGGATGCCTTAGCTACCATGCCATCCATGTTCAAGGTCAAATGGGACAACAAAGCTCCCAGAATTATTGTTGAAAGATTTGATGAATCGGCGCACTGCTATGAGATTGACACTGCTGGAGTAGAGGAGAATCCTTGGTTTCATAAAGTGAAAAGATATCTCGAAGCTCAAGAGTATCCTGAAGAGGCGTCAATCAACAATATGAAATTCCTATGGAGGTTCTCTGCCATGTTCTTCCTAAGCAATGGGACTTTTTACAAGCGCAACCATGATTCAACTCAGCTTCGTTGTGTGGATAAGAAGGAAGCAGAGAAAATTATCGAGGATATGAACAAAGGCATATTTGGTACTCACTCTAATGGACATACTATGGCCAAGAAGATTCTGAGAGCTGGTTACTATTGGTCGGCCATGGAAATCGACTGTCATCACCACTCGAGGAATTGCCATAAGTGTTAGATCTATGCTGATAAAGTTCATGTACCTCCAGTTCCTTTGAATGTCATGACTGCTCCTTGGCCATTTGCAATATGTGGTATTGATATGATCGTAGAAATCAATCCTACCGCTTCTAATGGTCATCGCCTCATTCTCGTCGCCATTAACTACTTTATAAAATGGGTTGAAGCGGCTTCATTTGCCTGAGCTACTAAGAATTTTGTAGCCTGATTCACCAAACACAACCTTATCTGTCGGTATGGTATCCCTAAGAGAATCATCACTAACAATGGTACCAACCTCAACAATACCATGATCACTGAACTCTGCATGCAGTTTAAGATCAAGCATCACAACTCTTATCCACACATACCTAAGATGAATAACGCAGTGGAAGCAACTAAAAAGAATATAAAGAAGATTGTGCAAAAGATGGTGGTGACCTACAAAGACTGGTATGAGATGTTACCATTTACTCTTCATGGGTATCGTACTTCGGCGTGAACATCGACTGGGGCAACCCCATTCTCTCTAGTTTATGGTATGGAAGTTGTCCTTCCTGTAGAAATTGAAATCCCTTCTCTAATGATTATGAAAGAAGCAGACTTAGACGAAGATGAGTGGGTCAAGACTAGGTTGGATCAGTTGAATTTTATTGACGAAAAGAGGCTGGCGGCTGTCTGTCACGGTCATATGTACTAGAAACATATGATCAAAGCTTTCAACAAGAAGATCAAGCATCAGGTATACCAGGATGGTGACTTGGTAATAAAGCACATCATTCTACAACAAGGCGATCCCAAGAGAAAATGGACTCCCACCTACGGATGACCATTTGTTGTGAAGAAAGTATTCTCGGGCGGTGCTATGACGCTAACTATGGACGACGAAGATTTCCTGCACCCTATGAATGCGAACATTGTCAAAAAATACAACGCATAAGAATGACCTGCTTGGTTGACATACCTAGGAAAAAATAAGAGCATCCCGGCAAGCCAAAAAGGGTTCGGGCAAAAATTAGGGACATATACAAAAGATTGTACACTTGGCAAGTCGAAAACCTGAAAATGTGGCTTGGGAAAAAAGGGTGTCCTGGTGGACTGAAAAACTAAAAGGGAGGTCCAGGAAACAAATTAGGGATTAAAAGCATACGACTATGTCCCGTTGTATCACTTACATGAAAGCTTTATTATAGAAGTCAAAAGTTCAAATGGTCCAATCAACTTCTTCTGATGGCATGGGATGAGATGTTCGAAGACATAGGGGCAATAGAAGAGTTTGGAACCCAATGATATCACTTCCACATGGCTATACATTTTGTTTTCACTTTGTATGGTTTTCATTTCACGGCGACTTCCTCTTACTAGGATTTCCGTCTCTTTGTATAAAATCACATGTTTATAGGAAAATTATCAATACAAATACATCTTAAAGTTCAAACTCTTGGTTTTTTCAGTTTTGTTAGCAAAAACGTCCAATGACTAAATTTAATGAACATATGGATATGAACATGATAAAATGTTAACAAATATACGCATAAGAACAGGAATGATCATTTACTCAAAATTCTAGGAGCTGGGATGACATTCAAGTTGTCCACAAAACCCCATAGTGTTACTTCCATGAGATTATCCCCACTGAACAATCTTCATAGGATACATTCCCTGCAATTTCCCCAATCTACGAAGTTCAAATTAATACAGTTCATAGAAATTCTATTCCATAGCTGAGTTTGAAAACTATAAAACCCCTGTAGATTTCTTCTCTCTAACAAATGCAATTCCCCCAAGAGATTTTGTTTCCTCAGCAGAATATTCTAACAGAGTTTATTTCCCCAACAAACTATAATTTCCGCAACTTGAGTCTATTCCTCATATTACTACAAATCATCAGTAAAATTCCTCTTCCCAATTGAAGTCACCACTATCCCTAGAAAATTGTTGTAAAACCTGGAAACATACAAGATATCAATCAACTTTATCCTCCCCAGACGAGTCAGAAGATTATCCATCTCTTTTATCCCCAATTAGGGTATATATGAATTATTCTCCCCAGACGAGTTAGAAGGTTATCCATATCTTTCATCCCCAGTCAAGGTATATTAGAATTAAATTTCCCAGTAGGGAAATGAATAACCAATGTTCCTAAACTCTACTCCCCAAGTAGGAAACAAACATCCCCAGTGGAGTTTCCTCAAACAAGTAAACAAGAATCCCCAACAGAAGCATTCTAGACAAGATTTAAGATACACATACTCTTCATCCCCAACAATAGTCAGGGATTTATTTTCCAAGACAAAATACAGCACATGCTTACAAATACACTTCACAACACATTCATACGTCATAACATATGCATAAGAAATGCATGTAGCATAGTCTCATTTATTTTGAGAACATTATTACACAATCATGACATTGCATACAATTAACTCTTTACCTTTTCAAGAGGAATCAATCGACAGACCGATATCATAAAAAAATCCTTATAACAGATTGTAGGTCATTCCCTGAAACAAGACCGAGAAAATATCTACATGATGGACACACCCTTTAAACATCTGCTGGCTCATATTAAATCGACCAAAGATTTATTTTGATACTTCTCCCAGTAAAAGACGAATATATATATCTTTTGTCTCAAACTAAATCGACCAAAGATTTATTCTGATACTTCTTCCATTAGAAATTTTCTGGCTCAGGTTAAGTCGACCAAATATTTATTCTGATACTTCTCTCAGTAGACATTTTCAGGCTCATATTAAATCGACCAAAGATTTATCCGGATACTTCTCCTAGTTAAAGTCGAGTGTAGACTTAGTATAATTTCTCTATCAACCGTTACTTTGGATGACATCTATAATCCCATCTCCGACAACTCTTAATTGCCTCTTCAAATGGCATCTTTAAGTCCATTCCCGGCATAATCACCAAACAATTTTACTTCATGCACATGTGAGTGCAAATTTCTGGGCACTTAAGTGTTCAATCATCTTCCACCTTCAAGTCGCGAATGACGAACATGCCAATCTAACTATTCAGGTTTAAGAAGATTGAACAGGGGAAACTGTTGTACCAAAAAATTTTCCCTCCTTTTTCTTCAAGTCATTTCTCACAAAAGGTCTCAAATGCTCAAGGATTCTCAAAGAGTTGATCAGACAAGCTCACCGCCTAAGCACTCAGACCAAAAATTAGGGTTTTAGTTTTCACAAGGAAAATTGGAATTTTAATGCCTCAAATGACTTTCATGGTTCATCATGGACCTCCAAGAATGCTCATGCCAAGTTTTAAGTCTTGCATCTCATAATTGCTCAGTCAATTGATCAGATGACTGAAAATAAATTGTATTGGGTAAATAGTCAACTATGGTCAATATACAGTCAAACTTAAATATTTTTGGCCAACATAAAAAATTTGAAGTCATATTCATCAATTGATCAAGGTTTGATCATGATTCCTCAAGAAAAGCACTTAAATCATCAAAGGGGCAAAATTGTCAAAATTAGGGTTTTGAATGAGAATGACTGATCATTGTTTTTTAACTTAATACACGACCTAATGACTTGAAGAATGATTTAGGGATTCAAAACAATATCTTGACCTAATTTCATGGCTCAAATCATCTCAAAGATCAAGTGATTGATAGTTGAAATTTGGATCAACTGATGAAAAGTCAATTGACACACAAAAGTCAAACTTTGACTTTTTGGTAAACATTGAATTTCAAAGATCAAGAATCAATAAGACCTTAAAAAATATAAAACTTTATCATCAATAATCAAGAAAATCAAGAAAAGTTAACAAAAAGTCAAGATTTCCAATACTTAGAAAAATTCTTAGTATTTTTTACCTTGATAATTTCACTACTTCATGATTAATTTTCACTATGATGCGAGATGATTCAAGGAAAACTTTCAACATGAAAATTGTAGATCATGATGAATTCTAAAAATTTGTCCTTGCGGGTTGATGCCAAAAAAATGCTTGGATTAAGAGATATAGGCCCATGAAGTCATGACATTTTTAACAAAACACTTAGTGAAATTTTCAACAAGTTTTGTCAGATTTTTGTCCCAACTTGGAAATTTTTCACCAAGTTCCAAGTTTCTTTAGAAAAAGTGGTCAACATGAAGGTTGCAGACAATGTTTTTAAAGCTTTCCAAAATGTCCTAGAACTTAAAGAGATCATGCTTGAGGTAAGAGATTCAAAGAGATGAAGATGGCATCACAAACTTGAATTTTAGGTCATTTTGTGATGAACCTTATGATCCAATCTTCAACCATGCTGCATAATATTGCTTTGTAGGACTTCTAAATTACAAATAACTGAATAATTTAATGTTTACAGGACTTATTGATCCATTGTCCAAGTGATTCAATCCTTGTTTAAGATATTTTGCAATTAAGGGAAGAAAGCCAAGACTTCCATTTTGGAAAAGTGACTTTAATTACAAAGTCCACTCTCCTTGAGCCTTGAACTTATTATTTCTGAACATACACAATGTCAAAGATAGAAGAAACATATCTAAAGCATCTAGCCATCCCAGACCATGCTTGTACTATGCATTAGAGCAATGTATTTCAAACTTGCTTCAAATCTAAGTAACCAAACCATAACATGTCATTTTGAATTTCTGGTTACTTGAAGCCTCTAAAACATCTTTCCTATGAATAGAGAATCTATTTACAAGCCAAAGCACAAATTAAATAGCCATCTAACCCCCTCAAACTCCCTGAAATCAGAGTTGGCATCCAAAACCTCCATTGTTGCACATTCTGACTTTGAATTACAAATACCAAATCCACTTGTGCGCTTTCATTCAAAATAATTCACAAAGCTTCTATAACTCATATAGAAGCTATCCAAACACTTGCTACACCACTATAACACGATATTTATCATCTACCATTTTCAAAAACAGCCACCTGCAACTTGACTTCTCTAGAAAGTTTCAGCCACTCTCAATCCATAGTAAGCATTGCAATAACTTCCTGGGAGTTCAGTGAAGCTATCCAAATCATCACAACACCTCCAAGAGTGCTCCAAATTCAAACATGATTTCCAGTTTTGATGTAAGTTTTCTCAACTTTGAACTTCTTATACAAGCATCATTAATGGTTACTTTGTGAATGAAAAATGTCAACATCATTTCTCAGAAGCTAACCATGCCTTTAGTTTTTATTTATATTCCCTGGGTGATGCAAATTTTGTAGATGAACTTTCTGAAAAATTAGGGTTTACTTTGGTACCAATATAAATTCTTGTTTATCTTTGAGAGTTAGCTTAAGTTATTTATATGGTTGGATTCATATTTAAAAAACAAGAAAGTTTCACGTTTACACTTTTGAAAATGATTGATTAATGAGCAAGTTTGGAAATTCAAAAATGTTATCAATGGTGATTGGTGTGAGGAAGAAGATGAAGTGTATTCAGAATTGAATTTATTTTAAATTTAGTGCAAGTTGCATTATCACCAGATGTAATAGCCACCCCAACGGCAGAGCGCGCGTGTAATGTCATTCCTATGCCTGGTCACGGGTTCGAGCCAGGCGTGGGACATTTTTCTTCTCATATTTTTTTCTGACAGATCTAGTGCAAGCAAGCCTAGCGCACCTATCATGAGCCTCACATCAACACCATCAAATCCAGCGCTCCACATGAGCAAGCCCATTGTGCATCAACATAAGCCCGCCATATGGTATCATAAACAGGCGTTGGGACTCCCAGACTTGGGCCGCTTTCCTTTTTGTTTTTGCAAATTCTCACCCATAAATTACTTTTCAACCCCCAAGCCCATTTTTTTATATTCTTTATATTTTCTTTATATTTATCTATTTATTTATTTTTATTTAACAAAAAAAATACAAAAATATGTTTTCTTAAAAAATTAAATTAAAAAATATTTTAATTTAAACACTTATTTTATTTTTGTTAATTAAAATATTTAGAACTAGGTTTTGTTTATTTTTCACACTTTAATATATTTTTCCAAATTGACATTAATATTCAAATTACTTTATAAACAAATTGTTAAACTTGGGTTTTATTTTGTTATTAATTTAAATTAACTTAGATTTTATATTTTTGTTTAAAATGATTAATTAATTTCTCTTGTAATTAAAATTAATTAGTTTAATTAGGTTAATTATAAAACCTTTTCCATCAAAAACCAACAAAAAAAGCAATTTCTTTTCTCTTATTCATCTTTACATTTTGTGCATTTTATTATTATTCATATTCAATGGTTTGTAATAGATAATTAGGCTTTATTTATTCCTTTCCCTCATTCACAAACTTGTACCCCCCATTCCCAAAGCGTTGTAATAGCGTAGGACATTTAAATTGCGATATCTATCACTTTCCTTATTATTGTTAGGGTTTGTATGATAAGACTAAAAGCAAGAATTAGACAACCTTAATCTAAGACAAATAATTGAATCAAACACAGCTTGCACATGTGCACCTCTAGGGTTAACCTCACTTATTGTCTCGGATATAAACAGTCACGTCCCTCGAACGTGGGATGTTTTAGCAAAAGACCCTCGATTAAAAGTTCGTAGTCCCTCGATGACCCTTCAATGTTGCCTTCGGTAAACAATCTTATTCCCTTACGACAATTGCTAAAACATTCTACAAGTTGCCTTCTAGGAGTGTACGATGACCCACGCTTGTCCCTCACATCCAATAATATGGCTCCCTACCAACCAATGGTAAAGTAGCATTATCTAAATGAAGAGGAAAAGAACAAAGACCTTTTGAGTAGGTAGATTTCTTGTAATTTCTTGCTCACAAACCAAAAAAATCTTTGCTTTTCACACTTTCAAAAATAAACATCTTTTCAAACACTCTCTTTCCAAACAAATATTTTAAAAACAAACATTTTGTATGCGTTCTCAGCAATACGAGAATCATTACAAAGTTTGTCGTACCAAGGCGTTTTCAAAATATTTCCAAAACAAACATTTTGTATACATTCTCAACGATACGAGAGCCATTACAAAATTACCATTTTCAAAACATATTCAAAACATATTCAAACATACACAAACACAAAGCATTTCGAAGTAAGCTAGCAATTAAGAGCCCGTAGATAACTACGGATGAAAAGGGTGCTAACACCTTCCCTTATCATAACCTGCCTCCCGAACTAGAGAAAAATTCACAAAAGGTATATCATGTTCTTTTCACCCTTTCCTTTATTGGATAAAACAAAATTTGGTGGCGACTCTTGCTATCCGCAACAGTTGTGGTAAAATGCAAAACACTGAAGTCAGTTCTGAAGAATGGAAAAACACAAGAAATGGGGGATTGAATTGGGATTTTTAAAACATAAAGTAAAGAACATGTTGGTTAGCCTAGTTCATTTGAACTCAAACTACTCCAGTCAACCTGCCAAGGTGATTTCGCCTCTCTCAATGAGGTCTTAATCCACTATTCAATCTTGATTACAAATCTAATATGACAACCGTCAAAGTCTTCTTGAGTATAAACCACAAGACATTTTTTCTCAAGGAATTTTCTCTAAACAATATTTGAATAAATGTGTACAAGAATGTTTTCTAATAAAACAGTATCACAAGGATGTTTTACACAGTTTGAATTTTGTTCGTTTGAGGATGGTAGTGATGGCAGCATTACTGTGCGTGAGAAATCGTGAACAATTTATCCTCCAAACTTTGTTTAAATAGGCGAAGCATGAAAGAGATTTTTGAATGTTAATCAATGACAATTAAGGTGCTTTCCAAAAATAAATATCCTTGTTCCCTTCCAGCCGTTACTCTTGAAATGGAAATATTTAATTTGTAATGCTTAAGAACAGGCTTGCTTTAGAAGATGAAAGTATCTGTTGCTTCTTCTAGAGCTTTATGGATCAGAAACAAGGATTCCTGTTTGTGGCGTTAAAACTTCTTTCAGAGAGGTTTATAATCAGAGTTGAAACTGCTTTTTAGCGCATCTTCTAATATTCTTCCATCAGAACTTCTCTGCAAAACAGAATATAAATTTAGGAAGTATAATTGTTCTTTGTGTTTGTTATCATCAAAACACTTAAAAGGGTTGTAGAATCAAACTATGTTCTAACAATCTCCCCTTTTTTCATGATGAAAAAAACTAGGATATTTCAATAGAAATAGAAAGAACATAAAGTATTATAAGGTCACCCCCTGAGTTGAAAACTCAAATAGAGATGAAATACTTCCCTGAAATTTATTCTGATCAGAGTTTTCTATGCATCTACTTTTGTCTGCACCAGAGTTTAGTTCCTGTTTTGCTTTCAGAAAAAAAGAGAAGTTGTGATATTCAAAATGTTTGAGACTGTGTCTCGATATTGTTATTAGAAAAATCTTACATTCTCCCCCTTTTTGTCAAGAATCAAAAAGCAATATAAACACTTTAAGCAAGAAATATGAGTTGTATTAAAAAAGGATTGCAATAACACATTCAGAAGCAAACAACACACAAAAATAATTGGACACAGTACATAATTTTTTTTTAAAAACTAAGATTGAGGTAGAGGTAGTCGTGTGAACAGGGCTTCCAACAAATTCTTAATCTGAGTGTTTGGATCATCTTGTTTTCCCAGCATCCCTTTGATTTCCTTACATGTGTCATCTTGCTTGTCTTGTGTCTCCTTGAACACTGCATTTTCTTTCTTCAACTCCTCCAGAGTTTGCAAAACCAGAGATGAAGAAGGTATATCAACAGATGGTGCCACCTTTTCAGAGCAAGTTGCGGCAGATTCTGACTCAGCAACTTCTTCAATTTTCTTCACTTTGTCTTGAACAGTAACCAGAGGAAGAGTATTAGAGCATGGTTCATAAACTTCTGAAGGTTGGTGATCTTCCCAAGGGGAATTGTCCAGCAGAAGAAGATGTTTCTTTTCCCAGTGGCGTATAACTTGATCCTTGAAAACTTTCAGCTGATCACATAAGTTCTGTTGAGCAATTTCATAGGATTTAGAATTGAACCATTTTCTAAACTAGTTCTAGTGTGAGTAAGAAGAAACAGTATTCAGATTCTCTAAGCAGGCTAGCTTCAGTGAGTTAACGCATTCAATTATTTATGTTTAAAAAATCAGCAAATTTTTACCAACAACTGCCTTGGTGATTTTTGGTTTTGGTTTTGGGATGGAAATTTTGTGAGAGCTAGAGGAAAGATTGTCCAGCGCTTCTAAGCCTATTACTGTACGAAGGTGATATTCTAGATAGTTGATAGGAGAGGGAGAATCAGAAATGATAATGGGTGAATGAGGTGTGTTTGGTGGAGTGGAATGGTAGCGAGATGGAATTTCTGGAATGTCGTGGATTCTGATTGGTTGTTGGACCATGAGAGGGCATGTTATTCCAGGAATAGGTGAAGTGGTATTAGAGTCAATATTTGGATTTTCTGGTTGGGGAGAATGAAATTTTGGATTTTCAGAGTGGGAAGCTTGAGAGTTTGGATTTTCTGATTGGTAAGCTTGGAACACCAGATCAAATTGATTAATATCAGAAAGAACTTGAGCAAGTTCTGGCTGATTTCTGTCAAGATGTGTAGTAGAATGTGGTTCGTCCAGAATGTTTTCTAGAGTAAGTGAAGGGTCAAAATCTATATCAAAATCATCAAAGGTTTATGGTGAAGGGTCTTTTGTGGGTTTTTGAGAGGAGGGGGTTTCAGATGTTGATAAAATAACTGATTCTACAACAGGAATAAATGAAGAATTACCATTCTTCTTAGCAGCCTTGGGAACCTTTTGAGAAGATCCTTCTTCAGCAGAATTTATTTTCCTTGATTTCTTGAGAACATCCTCTGGAGCATGTTGTCGTAGATCACGAATGTTTACTTCTGGAGTAGTCCTGTCCATTTTGCAAGCCTCCAGATATCTAACAATGATTTCTAGAGAAGTATTTGTTTGAGAGAAAAGAGGTAAATCCTTTAGAGGAACTCTTCTTGTTGTAATGACTTCCTTGGTTGTAACAGTTGGATCCTTCTTAATGGTATCAATGATCTTTATCTTCTTCAGATTCTTTACATTAAGAGGTTTACCAGCACATGCTTCCAGAGTGCTGGCCTGTTGTGCCTCAGTCAGATATTCTACCAGTTTGTTTTCCATTAGAATATCTGATATGAGCCTGCCCAAAGGTATCCAGTCCATCTTAGTCCTTTCTTCTTCTCTAGTCTCTTTGACACTTGTCTTCAGATTATTAAACAACATATGTGGAAGATTGACCTTTCCCTTGGTAGCTATGAAGTACAAAAGAAATTACTGGTCAATATTGATATAATCAGGAGAACTTGTGGGTTTTTGTGGTTGATACAGTCCAAGATGATTTTTGACCAAATTCGGAAGTAGTCTTTTAGATCTTTAATTTTGTTTGAAGGTTGGCCATAAGTAAAAATTTCTTTTGAAATTGTTGGTAGGTCAGAGCATTTTTCTGCCATGTCACTACAACGAATGCCTCTGCCATCATGACCTATCAAAATAAGTAACTTGATGGTTTGAAGCAGTAGCGTGAATCCATAATTCTTTAACTAATTTTGGAAATACTGGACCCCATAGACGACCAAAATACTTTGTCGACCCTTGATGTTCAACATCAGGAGTAAGATTAAAATACTCTTTCCACCCTTGAAGTTCAACATCAAGAGTGTTCTTGAAGGTTCTTCATACCTTTCAGTTGTTGAAGAAGAAGAGCCAGGAACACTTTGAGAGATTTGAGCAGTTTGAGAAGCCATTGTTCACACAGACTTTTTGAATGAAAATTTCACACAAATAGTAGAGAGATGAAGTGAGAGTGAAAAAGTGAAAGTGAAAGTGAACGTTGTATTTATAAACAAATAGAAAACTTAATTAGCAAGAAAAGAGTGAAAAGAAATGATTACATAGCATTAACGATTCCTGAAAATAGGGAGATGTCATGGAGATATATAATAGTTACCGATACAACATTAGTCTAAATGCATCCAATCAACGCTTTAGTCTCTTCAGAAGTTGAACACGTGTTCAACCTTAGAAGAAAATATTGTGAGAGGATGACAGATGCCGATGTTGTGAAATTCATGCTTCTATCTTTAAAATGAACCGTTTGGGAACTGTTTAGATCTTCTTAGATAGATCCTGATACAACTGTCCTTCTAGCTTCTAAAGAATTATTGATCAGATGTTCACCAAAGAAAATAAAATTCCGAGGGTTAAAGAATACATATATAAAACTCTTATTCTGGACATAATTTCATGCTGAGATGTTTCAGAATGAATTTAAACCTATCTTCAAAAAGGGGTTTAGTGAATACATTAGCCCATTGATGGTCTGTGTAAATAAATTTTAAAGAGAGAATTCCTTTCTGAATATAGTCCCTAAGAAGTGATGTTTTATTTCTATATCCTTAGCCCTAGAATGTAAAATAGGATTTCTAGATAAACAAATTGGAGAAGTATTGTCACAGAGTATAGGAATGTTACTCTCAAATATATTGAAGTCTTCAAGCTGACTTTTCATCCAGAGCATCTGTGTGCTGCATCGAGTTGCTGCTATGTATTCAGCTTCAACGGCTGATAATGCAGTTGTGGATTGCCTCTTGCTGGACCACGAGATCAAATTTTCTCCCAAAAACTGTCAGCTTCCAGAATTACTTTTTCTTTCTATTTTGTCTCCAGAGTAGTTAGCATCATAGTACCCTACTAATTTGTATTCTTTGGTTTTTCTATAAAACAGACAAAGATTATTAGTACCTTTAAGATACTTGAAAATTCTCTTAACAGTTGTTAAGTGAGATTCTCTAGGATTTGATTGGAATCTGGCACACAGGCATACACTATACAGAATATAAGGTCTTGAAGTTGTAAGATATAAGAGAGAACCAATCATACCTCTGTAGATATTCTGTTCTACCTTTTTACTTACCTTTTCTTTTTCCAGAATGCATGTAGGATGCATTGGAGTTTTGGTTAGCTTACATTCTGATAGGTTGAATTTCTTCAGAAGTTCTTTGACGTACTTGCCTTGGTGTACGTATGTTCCTTCTGGTGTTTGATTGATCTGATTGCCCAGAAAGAACTTGAGTTCTCCCATCTAGCTCATTTCAAACTCTATCTGCATACACTTAGCAAATTCTCTTCCCAGAGAGGCTTTAGTAGATCCAAAAATAATATCATCTACATAAATTTGACAAACTAGAATGACATTTTTAAATGGCTTACAGAATAAGGTTGTGTCCACCTTCCCTCTGGTAAATTCATTTTCTAAAAGAAAGCTACTTAGTATTTCAAACCAAGCTCTAGGAGCTTGTTTCCGACCATATAGTAATTTCTTTAGTTTAAATACATATTCTGGATGTTTTGAATTTTCAAAACCAAGGGGTTGGTGTACATAAACTTCTTCATCAATGTATCCATTTAAGAATGCACTTTTGACATCCATCTGATATAGAGTGATGCCATTATTTACAGCAAAATAAATTAAAAGTATGATAGATTCTAACTTGGCATCTGGAGCAAAGGTTTCGGTATAGTCTATCCCCTCTTGCTGATTATAACCTTGTGCCACCAGTCGTGCTTTGTTTCTGATGACTTTTCCTTTCTCATTCATTTTTTTTCTAAATACCCATTTGGTTGCAATGATGTTGAACCCTTTTGGTTTAGGAACCAGATCCCACACATCATTTCTGGTGAATTGGTTTAATTCTTCCTGCATTGCAAGTATCCAGTCATTGTCCAGAAGAGCTTCGTCAATGGAAGTTGACTCAATCAGAGACACTAATCGCATGAGATATTCTTCAGAGTTTTTGAATATGGATCTTGTTCTGATTGGGACTTCTTTCTTTCCCAGAATTTTGTCTTCTGGATGAGCTAAGCTGCTTCTAGATTATCGTTTCTGTAGAGGCTCGTTAGATGTTGCTGTAATATTTGTGACATCTTCTTCCGGTGTTGTCTGTGATTCTTTGTGAGAAACTTCTGATGAAATGTCTTCAGTACCTATAAATTGGACTTCTATATATACAAAAGATTTATCTTTCTTTGACTTTTGAGAGCCAAGCATATCATCAAATCTGACACTGAATGACTCTTCTACAATTCGTGTTTCTGTGTTGTATACTTTGTAGCCTCTTGAGCGTTCAGAGTATCCTAACATAATACACTTTTGTGCTTTAGAGTCAAGCTTGTTCATATGTTCTTTAGTGTTAAGAATAAAACAAATACATCTAAATGGATGGATATACGAGATGTTCGGCTTTCTGTTCTTCCACAGTTCATATGGAGTCTTATCTAGAATAGGTCTTATGGAGATTCTATTCTAAATGTAACACGATGTGTTAATTTTTTCTTCCCATAAGTTCTTAGCAATGTTAGTCTCGTTGATCATGGTTCTGGACATTTCTTGTAAAGTTCTGTTCTTTCGTTCTACAACTCTGTTTTGTTAGGGATTTCTAGGACAAGAGAAATCATGAGAGATGCCATTCTCATTAATAAATAGTTCAAATTTTTTGTTTTCAAATTCTCCACCATGATCACTTATAACTTTAACAATTCTAATATCTTTTTCGTTTTGGACTTTGTTACAGAAGGCAAAGAACACAGAGTGTGACTCGTCCTTGTGTCTTAAGACCTCTACCCATGTCCATCTGCTATAGTCATCAACAATCACTAATCCATACTTCTTTTCACTAATGGATGAAGTTTTCATTGGTCCAAATAGATCTATATGCATAAGTTCTAATGGTTTAGAGGTAGAAACAACATTTTTTATTTTAAAAGGGGGTTTTGGAAACTTGCCTTTTTGACATGCTTCACACAGAGCATCTGAGCTGAACTTCAGGTTAGGAAGTTCTCTGACCAGGCTGAGTTTGTTAATCTGAGATATTCTTCTCATACTAACATGCCCCAATCTTCTGCGCCATACCCATTTCTCATCGTTAACAGACAATAGGAATTTTACATTCTGACTTTTTAGTTCAGAAAGTTTTATTTTGTAAATGTTATTCTTTCTCTTTCCATTAAAGAGGATAAAACCATCTTTCTGACTAAATTCTTTACAAGACTTTTGATTGAAGATTATATCATAACCGTTATCACTTAATTGACTTATGGATAACAAGTTATGCATTAGTTATAGAGGGAATATTATTGTTACCAGTAGTTCCAGAGCCAATGATCTTCCCTTTCTGATTTCCTCCGATACCTACGTAGCCTCTTGATTTATGCTCCAGGCTTTAAAATATATGCTTTCTTCCCGTCATGTGTCGAGAGCATCCAGAGTCCAGGTACCAATTGGTGTTTTAGTCTTGTTGTTATAGATATCTTAAACATAGCCAATTTTATCCTTAGGTACCCATATCTTTTTGGGTCCTTGTTTGTTAGAGTTCCCAAAATTCAAACAGAATTTTAGTTTAGCAGAAAAATCATTACTAGTATACTCTAAGTCATGTGTGTTCCCATAGGTAAAGTGAGAATTCAGAGGAGTCTGTTTAATAACCAAATCCTTAAATTTCTTAGGTTGAGATACTTTACCTTTGTATCTTATTCCTTTTCTACCATTTATGCTAACTCCATAGATCATTGAAGCCATCTTGCTTCTATCTATGTTTTTAGCAATACATTTTTAAAAGCTATGATCATATTCCTTTATGATCTTATCAGGGTTACTAGGAACTTCTGAGATAGTTTCCTTCTGAGTATTTTGTAATTCATTTTCTAGTTTTGAAATTTTTTCTTTCAGCTCAGAGTTTTCCGATCTCAGTTTCTTAGTTTCTTCAGAGTCAGAAACTAGATCATTTTTCAGGTTCTTGTTTATGACTCGAAGTTTCTGATACCTTTCTTCAATTTCTGACAGACTCTCTTCTAATTGAGATCTATAAAAGTTAGAAAATACCTTTTCTACCTCTGAGTCTGATTCTGATCCAGATGATTCAGTATCTTTTGACACGTTGGCCATAATGGAAATGTTGGCTCTTTCATCTTCTCATTCTGTATCTGCTTCAGAAGAGTCGGAGTCATCCCATGTTTCCATGAGACTTTTCTTCTTCTCCTTAAAAAACTTCTTTTTAGGTTTCTCCTTTTGAAGCTATGGACAATCGCTTTTGTAGTGCTCTTGTTTATTACACTAGTAGCAAACAATGTCTCTGTTGGTTGACTTTCTGTATCCAAAATATGATTCAAATTTTTTGTATCCAAACGATGGTTTAGACTGATTCCCTGTTCTTCTAGAATTTTTGTACTTTCTTTGCCTGTGCTTCCACACCTGATTGACTCTTCTGGAGAGAAGAGACAATTCGTATTCTTCTGATGAGGATTCACCAGAGTTTTCTTTAATTGCCTGCTAAACTTTAGATTCATATATTTTGTTAGATTTAAGGGCAAAAGACTTACCTTGCTTCTGGGGCTCATCGTCTTCTAACTCTATCTCATGACATCCGAGAGAGCTTACAAGTTCTTCTATAGAGATTTTGTTCAGATCTTTTTCCAGTTTGAGAGCAGTGACCATGGGTCTCCATTTCTTTGGTAAACTTTTGATGATCTTCTTTACATGATCAGCAGTTGAGTACCCTTTATCCAGAACTTTTAGCCCAATAACCAGAATTTGAAATCTTGAGAACCCTATTTCAATGGTTTCATCTTCTTCCATTTTGAAGGCTTTATACTTCTAAATGAGCGCAAGGGCTTTGGTTTCTTTGACTTGCATGTTTCCTTCATGCATCATTCTCAAGGAATCAAACATGTGCTTTGTTGACTCTCTGTTTGTGATCTTCTCATACTCTGTGTATGAGATAACACTCAAGAGGATAGTTCTGGCCTTGTGATGATTTCTAAAGTCTTGCTTTTGATGATCTAACATTATTTTCTGTCAATCTTCTGACCTCTTTCATCAACAGGATATACGTACCCATCAGTCGCCATATCCCATAAATCAGCGCCATGAGCCAGAAAGAAACATTCGATTCTGTCTTTCCGGTATTCAAAGTTCTCTCCATCAAAGATTGGAGGTTTGCCGTTGATTCTCTCTTTCTCATCATGGTAGTCAATGCCGGTGTTCTGACTTGGCCCCACCATAGTGTTTTTCTTAGCTTGGATCTTTTATTGACACGGTTAAATGCTTCTACTCAGAACCAGGCACTCTGATGCCAATTAAAGAATGGAAAAACACAAGAAAGGGGGGTTTGAATTTGGATTTTAAAAACTTAATGTAAATAACACATTGGTTATCCTGGTTCGTTTAAACTCAAACTACTCCAGTCTATCCGCCAAGGTGATTTCGCCTCTTTGAACGAGGTATTAATCGACTATCCAATATTGATTACAAATCTACTATGACAACCATCAAAGTCTTCTTGAGTATAAACCACAAGCCAATTTTTCTCAAGGAATTTTCTCTAAACAATGTTTGAATAAATGTGTACAAGAATGTTTTCTAATAAAACAGTACCACAAGGATGTTTTACAGAGTTTGAATTTTGTATGTTTGAGGATGATAGATATGGAAGCATTACTGTGCGTAAGAAATCGTGAACGATTTATCCTCCAAACTTTGTTTAAATAGGCGAAGCATGAAGGAGCTTTTGGAATGTTGATCAATGACAATTAAGGTGCTTTCCAAAAATAAAGATCCTTGTTCCCTTCCAGCCGTTACTTTTGAAATGGAAATATTTTATTTGTAACGCTATGCTTGCTTAAGAAGATGAAAACATCTGTTGCTTCTTTTCAGAGCTTTGTGGATCAGAAACATGGAGTTCTCTTTGCACCATTAGAACTTTATTCAAAGACTATTGTAATCAGAGTTGAAAATGCTCTTTAGCGCATCTTCTGATCTTCTTCCATCAGAACTTATCTTCAAAATATAATACAAATTTAGGGAGCATAATTGTTCTTTGCATTTGTTATCATCAAAACTCTTACAGGGGTTATAGAATCAAACTATGTTCTAACGAGTTCTCCCACTGTATCACAACAACCATGATTCCACTCAGCTTCGTTGTGTAGACAAGAAGCAATATAATAAAATTATGCAAGATATGGATGAAGGTACCTTTGGTACTTACTCCAGCGGGCATATGATGGCTAGGAAAATTCTAAGAGCGGGTTATTATATGTCGACTATGGAAACTGATGGCCATCATCACTCTTGAAATTGTCACAAATGTCAAATCTATGCTGTCAAAGTACATGTGCCTCTGGTTCCCTAAAATATCTTGACTGCTCCTTGGCTATTCACGATGTGGGGAATTGATATGATTGGAGAAATCAAGCCTACGGCTTCTAACGTACATCGTTTCATCCTCTTTGCCATTGATTACTTCACGAAGTGGGTTGAAGCAGCCTTATTTAATTCCATTACCAAGAATGTTGTCACCCGTTTCATCAAGCATAACCTTATTTGTCGGTATGGCATCTCCGAGAGAATCATCACATACAATGGTATCAATCTCAACAACATTATGACCATAGAACTCTGCATGCATTTCAAGGTCAAGCACCATAATTCTTCTTCGTATCGACCAAAGATGAATGGCACAGTGGAAGCCTCCAATAAGAACATCATGAAAATTATACAAAAGATGAGGGTGACTTACAAAGATTGGCACGAGATGTTACCATTTGATCATCATGGCTATATCACTTTAGCTCGGACATCAACTAGGGAAACCACATTCTAACATGTCTACGACATGGAGGCTGTCCTAGCAATCGAAGTTCCGATTCCTTCTCTAAGAATTATGAAAGATGCAGATTTAGACGAATACGAATGGACTCAGACTAGGCCGGGCCATTTGAATTTAATTGACGAGAAAAGGCTTGCAACTGTTTGTCATGGTCATATGTATCATAAGCGTATGATCAAATTCTTCAACAAGAAAGTCAAGCAGCGGGTATATCAGGCTGGTGACTTGGTAATAAAGCGCATCATCCTACTGCAAGGTGATCTTAGGGGCAAATGGACTCCCACCTATGAAGGAACATTTGTAATCAAGAATATATTTTCTGGAAGTGCTATGATACTTACCACCATGGACGGTGATGATTTTCTGCTCCCAGTGTACACGGACGTAGTCAAAAGATACTATGCATGAAAGAGACTTGCTAGGTTGACTGGCCTAGGAAAAAATAAGGGCATCCAGGCGAAACAAAAAGGTTTGTGCAAAAACTAGGGATATATACATATAAAGATTGTACACCTGACAAGTCAAAAACCTGAAAATGAGGCTTGAGCAAAAAAGGGTATCCCGTTGGGCTGAAAACCCGAAAGGGCGGCATAGGAAAAAGTTAGAGATTAAAGCATATGACTATGTACTGTTGGATCATTTACAACCAGCTTTATTACCAACGTCAAGTTAGAATGATGTAGATCAATTATGTAAACTTCTTCCGACAACAAGGGATGAGATGCTCAAAGACATAAGGGCAATAATAGAGTTTAAATCCAACGAGATTATTTCCACATAGCTTCTTTTCTTTGTTTTTCTTTATACTCTTTTCATTTCACGACAACTTCCTCTTACTATGATTTTTGTCTCTTTCTACAAAATGTGCCTGTTTATAGACAAACCATTAATACAAATACCATTTCAAAATTCAAATTCTTTTTTTACTTATTCTGTTTTGTTCGCAAAAACGTCTAATGACTAAATTGAATGAACATATGCATATGTATATGATTATTGTTAACAAATATATGCATAAAAACATAAATAAGCATTTACTAAAGACTTTAGGAGTTGGGATAACGTTTAAGTCATCCACAAATCCCAACAGGGCTACCTTCACAAGCTCATTCCAAACCTAGATACATTCCCTGCAAGTCCAATATGCCTTAAGACAGAAATCAAGGTATCTTCCAGCAATCAACCTAATCATACTCCCCAGTAGATACCCCTAGCGGATAAAGGAGTATGATATTTTCCCTAACAATATCGCCAACTTATGGAGTCCTAATCCTCATCAGAGAATAAATCACCAGCAAAGTTCATAGAAATTCTCTACCCCAGCTGAGTTTATTTCTCCAAAACAATAAAATCTACAACATAATTCTCTTCTCCAGCAAGGTTCATTTCCTCAGCAGAGTATATTTATTCAGAATGGTTTATTTCCCCAACAAAATTCAGTCTCCCTAGCTTGAGTCTATTTCTCTGACTACTACAAATCATAGACAAAATTCCTATCTTTAGTGAAGGACAGTCCAGGCTACTATCCCCAGGGAGTTGCTACAGAATCTGAAACCATAATAAATATTGTTTAACCTTATCCTCCCCATACGAGTTGGCATCTATATCGGAAACTCAGTCATCTAGCACCTCGGGAGGTGATCCATCTCTTTTATCCCCTGTCAGGGTATATAAGAATTAAATTCCTTAGCAGAGCGATGAACAACCAATTTTCCTAGAATTTCTCTATCCCTGAGCAGAAGTCAAACATTCTCAGTGGAGTATCCTCAAAACAGAAAGCAGGAATCCCCAGTGAAGACATTATAGACAAGATTGAAGATCACACATATTCTTCATCCCCAGCAGCAGTCAAGGATTTAATTTCCCAATCGGAGATGTTATACAAAGCTACCAATATGCTTCAACAACATCTCATATCCATACATCATTTAAAAGTATCATAGCATATGCATACGACAAACATATTAAACTCTCATTTACTTTGAGAACATCATTAGGCAGTGAATTACATACATCATGCCATTGCATACAACTAACTTTTTATCTTTTCAGGTAAAAGTATACAAATAAACAGATATCATCAACAATTATCGAATAGGTTATAGATTAATTCTCGAAACAAGACGGGGCAACTATCTGTACGACCATGTCCAAGATTCATTCCAGAAACAAGACGAGAAAACTATCTATATAACAAGACGGTATCAATTCCCGAAACAGAACAGGTTTTCCAACAAAAAGCAGGTTGAAGATTAACTCCCGAAACAAGACGGGAAAACTACCTATACGACCGAGCAAAGATTAACTCTTGAAAGAAGACGAGGAAACTCTCGACATGACAAGGTGGTATGAACTCCCGAAACAAGATGAGTTTACCAATAAAATCAGATTGTAGATCAATTCCCGAAACAGGACAGGCTGACTATCTACATGATAAATAATACCCTCTGAGACTGAATTCTGATAAGCATCTCCTTCAGAGACTAAATCTGAAAAGCATCTACTAAAGCACCATCCCCAGAGGGTCATTCTGGAAAACATTCTTCAGATACAGTCAAGCGTAGGCTCATTCTGATACTTCTATCAACACTTACCTTGGATGGCATCTATAATCCCATCTCCAATAACACTCTGTCACCTCTCTGAATGAAATCTTTAAGCCCATTCAAGCAATCTTATCAACCAACATCTTCATCTCCTTGTAGCAGTAGAAATGTTGAGACTAAGCCATTGGATTGACTTGAATCGCACAAATCAAATAAAAATTGCCACCGCGCTTTATTGTTTTTAGAGGAATGGGAAAAGAGTGAAAACCCCAAAAAAGAGGGGGAGAGAATCTAGGTACGAGGGTTGGTTATGAAAAGGGAAGGTATTAGCACCCTAAACATCTATGGTACTCTGCAGGAACCTCTTTGAAAATTTGTGTATTTTGGCTATAAGTGTTGTATACAAAAATAGATGGTGGGGATGAGAAAGGAAATATTTTTTTACACTTGTTGCACCCGCCACGGTTGCGAACCTTTAGTGCCTACGTACCACCTTCCTTGCAATAGGGGATCAGGGTACTCTTAGTTCAGTTTTTAAAAATTTAAAACACATGTGTGTTGGTTAATTTTAAGAGACGAGACATCATCGTCATCTCCGAGTGGAAAACATACTTACTACCCACGATTATGAGAAAGGAGAATTTGCAACAACTCAAAGTTGGATTTTAAAATCAACGAAGCCTCACTCAACACCCAAGTGGAAAATATCTCACTTCACTACATATCGTAGAAGTATAGTAGTTCACGTCAGTACAAGGATTGACAAGAGTCTAATCTTTTGAGAAAAAAGTTTTAAAGTAAAAAGCCAAAGTGGCAAAATGGTTTGAATGAGATTGATTGACTTTTAGTCTTCTCACAAAAATGTCAAGGTATTATTAAGTTGGTTAAAGTTTAATTAAGGAAATAGTTTTAAAAATACATGGACCTAAGTCCAAGTTTATTGTGAAAGCGGTTCAAGTTAGAAAATAAGAATAGTTTTGAAAAAAGAGGGAGAAGATTTTTGATATTAAATAAGATGTAAGGAGATGAAGGGACTATCCTAAAGAATTAGGTAAAAGCTAGGGAAAAGAATCGTCTAACATACAAGAAGTCAACACTTGACACAATAAGTTAATATAGAATTCCCATACTTTGATTTGAAACCAAGCAAGCAAAGATATAAATCGCTTGAGAATACCAAACTTCGAATGCATTAAGTCTTCAGAAAAATTGGACAGAGTAACGACTGTATACAGATGAATTCCAAATCATAGACAAGATATATAATCAGAATAACCTTCACACAAAGAACACAAACAACCCAATGTCTCGGGGTAAACCCCATGAACTCCAGACAAGGTCACCAAGGTCTCAAGGCAGGTCAAGTTCTATAATCCTAAGTCCAAGAAGTCCATAACTACAAAATGCCAAGGATAGTAACCAAGCAGTCCAAGTGACATTAAAGTTTTTCATTGTTCAAGTTGGTTATTAGGTATCTTCAAAAAGAAAATGAAACCTCAAATGAGCAAAATAAAAATGACATAAAGATAAATGCTCAAGTGAGGAAAGATGAAAATAACATGAAATATAAATGCTAAAATAAATAGTGCATAAAAGTATAGGCGTGATGGTAAAAGCATAAAAAATAAAATTCAATTGTTAATGAGTTAGAAGTTAGAGGTTAGTTGAATGACCATCTTAACACTTTCATTTGAAAACTCATTAGAATATTGATAAAATCAAAGCCTCTCAACGACAAGTTTCATTTGCTTTTTGTCAAGTATATCATTCATTTCAAATTCTCATGGCGATAATAAATGATCAACGATGTTTAAATGATTCACTTAAACCAAAGTTTATGAAGATTCATTAGAGGAATGATAAGACCAAAGCCTCCTAACAATGAACCTCAAATTTATTGGATCAAAGGTTTCAAGTTAAACATACTTGGGCTTGCAAACATAGGTTTGGACCATGGATGATAATTTCTTGAACCGAGACAAAATTTAGCGCTATGTTAAGCAATCGTAAGTGGACTTATATAGAAGTCAAAACTATTTTTAGGCCGTTCAATAGCTATCTATGTGCCATATGTTTGGATTGATGATATGTAGATCATCTTCTAATAACATGTAGCACAAAGTGAGAAGAGGATAAGATGAAGAGGGAGGGAGTATATTTGAATCAAAAAGTTTAATCAAACTATCATTAAAATCATCCATCCATTTTAGTTGAGTTAAACTCAACACCCAAGATCCAATAATGTTAATGAAGTTCATGATCAACAATCACATAGCCAGAATATATTAAAAAAATAATAAATTGTATTTAATGAAAAAAATAAAAAGGAAAATGATTTTTAAAATGAAAATAAAAGGAAAAATATCAAACCATATTCAAAGTATCAAAGAAAAATTTAATGAGACCATAGAAAAATCAGAAATGATCTCAAATATTTTTATAAAATTTTTGGTAATTTTTTAAAACACAAAAGTATTTTTAAACAAATTAAAACCACTCAAATAAGTAGAAAAAAAGATAAAAAATAGTAGAATTTAAGATAAAATTCTCGAAAAATTTTCAGAAAGTCAGAGATAAGGAAAATGATTTTTATAAAAACTTTTAAAATATAAAAATATAAAAATTATTTTTTAAATAATTAGAAACAAATCAAAACAAGGAAAAAATCATAAAAAATATCAAATCTGAAAATAAAATCATGAAAAAATATAAATCAGAAATCGAATATTTGAAAATATTTTTGTGAATTTGTTTCATAATTTTTGGACCAAAAATGATTTTTTTTTGGATTTTTGAAGTTTAAAACAAATAAATATAAAAGTCAGAAATTAAAATAAAGCCAAAAAAATATGGACCACTGGATCATTGTCAAAACGTGTTAGTAAGCAGATCCAAGAGATCTGACACGCTGTGCATGATATGGTCACTATTGGAAATCACACCAAATTAATTATTAAATCATATTTTAATAAAATAAAAGGAAAAAACATGGTCCATTGGATGAAAAAACATGGTCCATTGGATCCAAAGGACCTGGTGTGCTATGCATATCATGGACCCTCACCCAAAACACGTTGAATCAAAAAACAGACAGCCAATGAAAATAAAAGAAATGTCCAATGTTCATTGGTTGAACAACGACACGTAGGTCGTCTTCAACCTATAGGCACCTTGCGCGTGGGAATTTTTGAGATTCTTCAAACGTAAACGTTAGGATCTCCGACTAATATCATTGGATTCGTATCTTCAAGATGATCCTAACCTCACCCTCGCAAAAAGTTTATATAAAGTGAGCAAAGAGAAAAATGCAGAAAACCAAAAAATAATAGCGAGCACTTTAGGTTAGGATTTCTCACTAAATTCTCAATGATTTTAAAAATTGTAAGAAGCACATGGATCAGAAGGATGAGTAGAGTAGAATAGACATTTATTTGGAACGATTTGGTTAAGAAAATTACCTTAACGAGGCTCACGAAAGTAGCTATGAAAGTGAACTTCTGTAACTCAAAATATGGCTCGATTTGATTGGTTTAAGTGTTGGAGAGTTTGTGTGTTTATGGAGGATGATGAATATGTAAAGAAATTGTGAAGAGAGAGCTTGAAACTGTGAAATGGAAATTCAAATTTCTGAGTTGTGAATGAACTTTGGCAGGGTGTATTTGTCTCTTAAAGCTTGTTTAAATGAGTGCAATATGGTCATCTATTTATAGGGAATTGAATGGGAATAGGAATTGAAGGAATTAGTGGAGTTTGGAGGGAAATCGTGAGAAGCCGTAGACATGAAAAACGTGTGACTTTCTTAGCATCAAAAATCACTCAAACTTTGAGTTTCAAGGCTCTAATACACTTTTTCAAGTTGTTTAAACATGTTTAGATCAAAAACGCGCGCTAATGTGGTGTTTAGAGCTGGATTATGGATTTCAAATTCTGACTTTGGAGAAAACTTCAATTTCAAGGTATCATATTTGAATCCATGATGTTCATAGCTCAAGGGGTCTTAGGGCATGATTTATGAAAAATTTGAAAGATAAGGTCACAATGTTTACAATGTGCAAAGAATGAGACCAAATGGGTGCTTGAGCTAGGAGATGTGATGGGTCAAAGTTGAGAAAAAAGATGCTGCCTTTTTTACTTAGAAAATTTCTAAGTTTTTCTTCATAAGTGACCTATAATGTTTTGATTTCAAACAAAGCATTCCTCCAAAATTGAGCTTTGATCATTAATTCTATATTGAAGTATACTTCCCAAATAGCATTGTGAAACTTGAATCACTCAAAAATACCAAGTATTTAAAAAGTTATGGCCTTGTAAAATTTGAGAAAATTCATGAGGTGACCTTTAATCTTTTGAGTTCTTAAGGCATCATCCACTCATTTTCAAGCTTTGAAAACAAAATAAGAGTTGAAGTTCACATCCTCAAGATTATTGTGGAAAATGAAAGGGATTAAGGAGATAAAAATTGACCAAGTTATAATCTTTTGAAGTCACATAAGGGAATTTGATGGCATATCTAGAGGACTAGTAATCTTTATTCATCATTAGGAATATTCCAAACAAGTTGTTTTGAAACTCTTGAAGTGATTATTTGATAACCCTTTAAAGAGAAGCATTTCTTTGGAATCACTCAAAATTCTCAAAAGATGAGCAAGATATAGCCCTTAGAAGTCCAAAACCCTAGCTCATAAAGCATCAACATGACTTGGAAAGCCTTTTCAATTTTGACAAACTTTCTTGCACAATTAATTTTTCCATGTGAATATAAGTTATTAAGGATGATAATAAGAAACCATAGCACCAATAACCACTTCCAAATGTTAAGAATTAAAAGAGATATGCACTTGTGATCAAGAAATTAAAAACTTGTCCAATTAGGCCAAACTTCTTCAATCAATCCTTGCACCTTTTTGTTAGACGATGTGATCGATCTAGAAGGGGGGTTGAATATATCATTTAAAATAATTTGTGCTTTTTAAAATTGTTTTCAGAAAAGTAAGAGAAAGCTTCCTAGAATCTCCAATCGTCTAAACGATCCTCTATTGAAAAGATCGGATATGCGTAACCGTATGGGATATAATGACAAAATAAGAATCAATACGATTTACTCAATTGATCATTCACTTATACAACCTCAATGATTATTAATTACTTCCAATGAGTTGAATGAGATAAGGATAAGCACAATGAATAATTTGTGTATTAGTCAATTTATCAAACACCTTGTGACCAAAGCACCTTAGGTTTGATTTTACTAAATTGTAGTGGTAAGTTTTCTTAGGTATCACTCAAAAGGATTGTTACCAATGTTTTGAAATGAACTCAACAAACTGCAATTTCAATAAATGCAGATTTTACAAATTAATTTTCGCACAGTATAGTAATCAAGTATAGAGATAAAGAAAAAGCAGAAGAACACACGATTTGTTAAGGTAGTTCCCCTTGTCGTCCTCGCGTAGGGTATGTCTACCCCCAATTATAGAATCTAGAATTGAGATATTTGATATTAAGTTGAAAATTATACAAGAGAAGAGATAGTTCATAATACAAAAAAAACCAATGTTGCTGATGTAACAGTCTTCTTCCCTTTCCTTGGTTTGAGCAAAACCAAGTGCCAAATTCGTCAAACAAACCTTTGGTTACCGCTACTTGATTAAGCAAACCCACATTTCTTAGTCCTTTAACTCGGTTGAATTCAATGAAGCAAAGACTTGTGCCAAAACCCCCGCACCAATAGGAATGTTGGAGGACAAAATCCAAATGATTTTATTCAATAACAGCCCACAATTGCTCAACCCAAATCTGAATTGAATCCTTGACTTGAATGTTATCACCACATCAATTTTCTTGAATAAACAACCATGATTATGTTTAGATGTTGAGTTTTGATAAGAGAGGATGGAGATGATGAGCACTATGTGTATCTATCACTAGCTCTTATTGAGTTCAAATAATGATACATAAGGAATATATATATATATATATATATATATATATATATATATATATATATATATATATATATATATATATATATATATATATATATATATTACCTAATAGCCAAGACCTACAAACATAGTAGAAAAATCAGATGAGGCCATCGAGCGGTCGACTCAACCAGGAGTAAGGGTCGGTGCGACATAACCCACAACCAGAGAGAAAACTGTTTTGAAGTGAAATGCATCGACCACTCCAAAACTTGCGTCGACGCAAGCATTGAATATTCTTATTCCTAGCTTGAGTCTATCGGAAGGGTCGATGTGATACATCCAGCAGTCAGAGAGAATTCCATTTTGAAGTTCAGTGCATCGACCGCTTCAGGGCTTGCATCGACACAAACATTGAATGTTTTAATTTCCAGTTTGAGTCTACCAGAAGGGTCGACATGACACATCCAAGGCTTGATTGAAGATGATGAGTCAACCACACATATCTTTGAGTCGACGCACAAATTAAATTTTTAAAAAAATAAATGTTTCTGGAGATCTTCATTCCAATCATTCCATTACAAGATTGTTCATAGGTCCAACCCAAATAGAGAGAGATTAATAATGGTTTTGACATCATTAAAATACTTATAGAGGGACTTTTCCCTCACATACTCCCCCTTTTTGATGATGGCAAAACAATGCTCAAATATGCTCCCCATGAGTTTCTGCGTTCCGCTTGCAAGCTATATATAATCTTCTATGTTCACTTCTCCCCCTTTGACAACATCAAAAAGAGAAAAAGCACAAGGTCAAGAGTAACAAAATATATTAAATGCAACAACATTTTCCATTTGCAACTAAAACACCAACAATCATTCACATAAAATGAAATTAGTACGGATCATAAAATGCAATAATTAGACAAATGTATGTAGAATATACAAACCAGTTAATAAGGATAAGTGCACGAGGTTATCAAAAGAAAGGTAACATAAGAACTTAAACAGAATTACATATATATAAACATGAATCAATTCTATAGGTTGTTGGTATCTTTGTTTTCTGGAGAATCAGGTGGAAGGTTTGGAAAATGCTGAAGGAAGGTGGAATGAAGGGAGGCAAGGTTCTCAGCTTGTGATTGAAGCATGCCTTCCAACGTGAAGTACCACTGATCTTGAATATTTGAATAGTTTGAGAATATTTTGTTTTTGACTTTAACAAGCTTTTAGATGTTTTAAATCCTATCATTTTGAAGGAATGCATCTTCCTTTTGTTGATATGCATTTTCTCCAAAAGAGCTATCACATCTGCATTGTTTTCTTGAGGAACCGGGGCATCACCATCACTATTTTGGAACGAAACAGATGTACTTCTCACAACATAACAGTATCTTTGTTCCTTATGATCCCATTGGAAGCCCATCAAAGTAAGTGATTTCTTTGTGAATTCAAGATCAGAAGTCATACCAACATAAGGAATTCCTGGAACTTTAATTTTTTCTCGATTGAGAACTCTTTGAATGAAAGAGGGATAACATAGTGCGGTGCCTCTTCCAGAGTTATGAAGATCAAACATTAGGCTAGAAAAATAATATGGCCAATGAACCTTTATTTTATGTTTTAAAACATAAAGCAGTTGAACCTCAGCTTTGTCCACACGAGAAAGACCTCCCTTCTTGGGTCAAATAATGTGGCAAACGACCCAAAAGAGAATTCTGTCAAATGGGGCTAGGGAACCAGTCGTTATAGATCTTGGAAATAAATCATTGTTTACAATTCTGTCACTGTAAGGATTCTTGACCATGGAGTTTAAAGCCGACTTGAATTCATGGTTAAGAGCATGAACAATATCAGATATTTTAATAGCATCAGAGTCAAGTCGCCACATACCAAATAGTTCTTTCCATACATGCGAGCTAACCATATAATATTTTTTGTTGATTCTATATTTAAATTCAAAACCCTCAAACTTTCCTTGCATGCCAGCATAGAATATTTTGACTAAATCTTCATTATAAGGTGTATCACATTCAAGAAATAAGTGGGAGTTATGAAATATTAACAATTCAATAATTTCAGGAAGATGCGTATGACCCAAGGTTTTAAAATATAAAGTCGATTATCTAACTATGTTTATCTTGCCAAAAGTGTCTGCAAAAGTACTAGCAATGTCATCAGAGAGAAGTGAACGAGCAGTTACCAGAATATCCGACGAAACATTGGCGGAGCTGCCTCTAAAGGTTCTTTTCCTAGCTACCCTTGAATCCATTAGGGAAATTTCTTGATAAAAATGGGTATGTGAGGAAGATTTTGAGAGAGATGGGTTTTGAGAGTTTTTAGGGTTTTGAGAGAAGTGAGTGAATATAGAAAACAAAAGAACAAAATGATAAAGAAAGATAAATTAGACATTTTCACGATGCGTCGACCGGTTATAGATCGTTGTGTCGATGCAAGGATTATTCTAATTGATGATGAGTGAGATATAAGGTATGCGTCGACGCATGTAAGCTATGAGTCGACTCAAAAGTAAAGAATTTTGATTTTATGCAGCTTTTTCAATTGATTTCATGTAATTTATATAACTCTTAGAAACCCTATGTACTTTAACAATAATGATAAAGAAGAACAAGTTTACCATTTACACATGGTTAAGAGTAGAGAATAGATGAGAATGATATTACCTTCATGAGAGTTGATAAGAGCTTTAACCAAGGCTATCCATAAGTGCATCAAGAATTAAGAGAATATGTTCAATAAAATTAAAGGTATGCAACTTACTTAAGTTACAACCTATTTGAGTTATCGGGAACAACAATTTACCTACGAATGTAATGGAAGGGATCCGTAGCGAGTGGTTTAGTAAAAAAAATTTGTGCGAGAAAATAGGAATGTGATCAAGTTGGACATTGAAGTCGAGTAATTGTTGTTTGAGCCTCAAGATTTAGGCACAACAATTACCGGCTGCAACATATTCCGCTTCGGCGGTTGATAATGCAACTGAAACTTGCTCTTCGCTATGCCATCTTACCAAAGAATTTGAAAAGAAATGACAAGCACCACTAGTGATTTTTCTATTCGATTTGCAACCGGCAAAGTCAGAATCAGAATAGCCAACCAATAAAAAATCACTACCCTTAGAGTACCAAAGTCTATACTTAGTTGTACCACTAAGGTACCTAAGTATGCGCTTTACGACTTTTAAATGTGACTCCTTATGACATGATTGAAACCGAGCACACATGCAAACACTAAAAATAATATCTTGATGAGAGGCCATAAGATAAAGAAGGAAACCAATCATACCTCTATACCTTTTTATATTGACGATATTACCATTATCATCACGGTCCAAGTTCACGGCCATAAGCATAAGAGTATCGATTGCTTTAGAGTTTTCCATGTCAAATTCCTTGAGTAGGTCAAGAAAATATTTGTTTTGACTCACGAATGTTCCATCCTTTAATTTCTTGATTGGAAGTCCAAGGAAGTAGTTTAACTCTCCCATCATGCTCATCTCAAATTCTCCCTATATCATCTTAGAGAATTTCTTGACCAAAGATGCGTTAGAAGAACCAAAAATAATGTCATTTACATAAACTTGAACTAAAATAAAATGCTTTCCTTCATGCTTAATAAAAAGGGTTGTGTCAACCTTTCCTCTTGAGAATCCTTGATCTAATAAGAATTTTCTAAGACGTTCGTACCAAGCCCTAGGGGCTTGTTTAAGACCGTATAGCGCACGCTTAAGTTTGTAAACATAGTTAGGATTCTCAAAATTCTCAAAACCGGGAGGTTGAGACACATAAACCTCTTTATTAATGTATCCATTTAAGAAGGTAATTTTTACATCCATTTGGAATAATTTGAAGTTTTGCGAGTATGCATATGAAAGCAAAAGGCGTATCGCCTCGAGTCGGGAAACTGGAGCATAAGTTTCCTCATAATCTATGCCTTCTTCTTGGTTATACACCTGGGCAGCAAGTCGAGCTTTGTTGCGAGTTATAATTACATTTTAGTCTAGTTTTTTCCTAAAAACCCATTCTGTTCCAATAACTCGATGATCTCGCGGAGGGGGGACAAGGTCCTAAACCTCGTTTCTTTTAAACTGATTTAGTTCCTCTTGCATGGCTAAAAACCAATGTTCATCGAATAAGGAATATTTAGAGTGTTTTAGCTGAATTTTAGAGAAGAAAGAAAAATGATATAAAAAGTTACTTAACTTAGAGAGAGTTGTTACTCCCTTTGATATATCACCTAGGATGTTGTCGATGGGATGATCCTTAGAGGTTTTCCATTCCAAAGGAGGATCATTTTTATTGCTTGGATGATCTTCCTCTCTTTTTTCGGATATTTGATCCAACTCTTCTTCAATTTTAGTAGATTTCAAGTCCTTTTCTTTGGGATCTTGTAGTATTATTTCTGAAGATACACCTGCACCATCATAAACACTACCCTTTCCGACTAATTTTGGATTGGAGTCATCAAAGGAAACATGTACAAACTCTTCAACTATATGTATTCTTTTATTAAATACTCTATAGGCTTTGCTAGATTGAGAGTATCCGAGAAAGATACCTTCGTCAACTTTTGAATCAAATTTACCTAAATTTTCTTTAACATTATTTAACATACAGCATTAACATCTGAAGACGTAAAGATTAAAAATATTTGGTTTTCTTCCTTTCAAAAGTTCATAGGGAGTTTTGTTTAGAATAGGACGTATTAGAACCCTATTCAAAACAAAACATGCCGCGTTAATGGAATCAGCCCAAAAGTATTTTGGAACATAGTGTTCATTGATCATAGTTATTCCGAGTTCTTCTAAAATACGGTTTTTACGTTCTACCACTCCATTTTGTTGAGGAGTACATGGAGCGGAAAAATTATGATCAATACCGTAGTTTTCACAAAATTTATCAAAGAGATCATTCTCAAATTCACCACCGTGATCAATTTGAGTAGTAACTATGCTAGTGTTCAATTTGCTTTGAGAAAACATGGAAAAATTTTCAAAAGCCGCAAAGGTGTCACTTTTATTTGCCAAGAAAATTGTCCAACAAAATCTTGAGAAGTCATCTACAATAACGAAGAAGTTCAAGAGGTATCGTTGTAGAAACAATGTTTTTAGATTTAAACGAGATTCTAGTTTTCTTCCCCATTTGGCAAACATCACATAAGTGATCCTTGGAAAATTTTAGTTTTGGTAAAGTGACTACTAAATCATTAAAGACAACTTTATTTAACAAATCAATATTCAAGAGAGCTAGACATTTAGTTCCGGTTAGAGATACATTATTCAAGTCAAGCATGCATACATTGTTTACCCTCAAGCCTTTGAACACATCATCTTTCTTACCATTGTGTTCAATTATGCAACAGTCTTTTGAAAATAATACATAGTATCCTTTGTCGCATAATTGACTAATGCTAATAAGATTATGTTAAGACCATCAACTAATAGGACATTTGAGATAGTAGTAGAATAGGGATTACCTACACTACCTTTACCGAGTATTGATCCCTTGTTATTGTCGCCATAGGTAACAAATCCTTTCTTTTTGAGCACCCACTAATGAGAAAACATCTTTTCTCCGTAGTCTCAAGACATTCCACCTACAAGTTTAAAATAGGGAAGTAGGTACCCATTTTTTATTGGGTCCTTGTGTGTGAATGATACTTGAGTTGCATTTTGGAAACCATTTAAAAATGGCTTGATGAACCAAAAATCTCCTAAATCGACACTTGCTAATGGTATGTCCCCTTTTGCAACAATATAAGCATGTTAGAGTTTTGGGCAAGTTACTATTGCTTGGAGGATCTCTTATTTAATAAGTGTATTTTTGATATGGATTTATCATACTACTGAAATTTGATCTATCAATGCTAAAAGTAATTTTGTGTTGTAAAGCCTTGTCAAGTTTAGTTTTAAGAGTTTTTACTTCTTTTTTCCAAATGTAGCAAGTTTCACGTCCATCCCAATCATGCCAAGAAAGCTTATCATCTTTGCTATTAGTTTTGATTTTCTCTACCATGGATGCCTTGAGAGCTTCCAATTCTTTTTGGGAATTGGACACTTTATGCTCAAGGTATCAATTTGTTTCTTATTTGAGGCTAATTTTTTAAAAGCTTCCTTATCCTGATTTTGTAGAGTATAAAAAGCTCTTTGTAATTCTATGTGATAAATTTTATCAATGTGATTATATTTAGAGTGACTTACATTGCTTTTCTTCTTTTTATGAGCCATGAGGCAACGATTGACGATTTCTTCTTCATCACTAGAGTCGCTTTTGCTTGAGGCTTCACTATCACTATCCCAAGCAATGTATGCTCCTCTAGCTTTGTTAGGTCTCTTTTGAAATTTGTCCTCTCCTATGTCTTTCTTGAGCAACGACCATTCCGGTTTGTAGTGGTCGGGTTTTCCATAGTTGAAACATGATCCTCTTGATTTTGATTTCTTACCTTCATCTTGTCTTGAAGGTTTTGATTGGTTTCTATAATTGATGAGATTTTTGTCCGAGTGTTGGACTTCATTCTTTAAGAGATATTTGTGATATTTTCTCACAAACATTCCCATGTCTTCACTTGAGCTTTCATCTTCATCACTAGAATCACTCACACAAGAGTTATTGGTGGAGGACTTTGAGCTTAAAGCCTTTAATGCGACAGACTTCTTTTCAATTTCTTTTGGTTTTTCCTTCTTTTACTTTTTCTCATTCTTATTGAGATTGATGAGCTCTTTCTCATGCTCTTGAAGATTTCCAAACAGTGTTGTTATGTCGAGTGTAGATAGATTGTTTGCTTCCTTGATTGCTGTAACTTTAAGCTGCCATTCCCTATTAAGACATCTTAAAATTTTGTTAGTAGCAACAACATTGGGAGTAACATGACCAAGAGTGTGTAAGCGATTGATTATATGAGAAAATCTCTTTTGTATATCAGCAATGGTTTCACCATGCTTCATGTGAAAGAAGTCAAAATCTTGAGTTAATGTATTGATTCTAGCAAGTTTAACATCATTTGTCCCTTTAGCCGAAATTTGTAGAGCATTCCACATTGCTTTAGAAGACGCTTAATGTGATACTCTAAAATATTAATCAACACATAAAGAAGCAATAAGCATAATTCTAACTTTCCAATCATAACTGTACTTTTTCTCATCTTCCTCAACCCAATACTGCATCCGATTTTGGTATGGTAATGTTATCCTCATCGGTCATGTTTCTTTAGATAAGACCATCGTCGATAACTTTACACATCTTTCTATTAACAGAGTTAATATGCACACGCACACAATCTTTCCAATAGCTATAGTTTTCACCGGTGAAAATAGGAGCTCTCGTATAAGCCCATTTTGGATCGTTCTCCATATTCTACAAAGTAATATGTGAAGCACCAGATGAACCGGTTCTCTGATACCACTTGTTAGACGATGTGATCGATCTAGAAGGGGGGTTGAATAGATCATTTAAAATTATTTGCGCTTTTTAAAATTGTTTTCGGAAAAACATGCGAAAGCTTCCTGGAATCTCCAATCGTCTAAACGATCCTCTATTGAAAAGGTCGGATATGCATAACCGTATGGGATATAATGACAAAATAAGAATCAATATCTTTTACTCAATTGATCAATCACTTATACACCCTCAATGATTATTAATTACTTCCAATAAGTTAAATGAGATAATGATAAGCACAATGAATAATTTATGTATTAGTCAATTTGTCAAACACCTTGTGAGCAAAGCACCTTAGTTCTGATTTTACTAAATTGTAGTGGTAAGTTTTGTTAGGTATCAATCAAAAGGATTGTTACCAATGTTTTGAAATAAACTCAACACACTACAATTTCAAATAAATGCATATTTGACAAATTATTTTTCGCACAGTATAGTAATCAAGTATAGAGATAAAGAAAAAGCAGAAGAACACACGATTTGTTAAGGCAGTTCCCCTTGTCGTCCTCGCGTAAGGTATGTTTGCCCCTAATTCTAGAAACTAGAATTGAGATATTTGATATTACGTTGCAAATGATACAAGAGAAGAGATAGTTCACAATACAAACAAACCAATGTTGTTGATGTAACAATTTTCTCCCCTTTCCTTGGTTTAAGCAAAACAAAGTGCCAAATTCTTCGAACAAACCTCCGGTTACCGCTACTTGATTAAGAAAACCCATCGTTTCTTAATCCTTTCACTCCGCTGATTTTGATCGCAATAAATTTGACCCCAAATCAATCTTCAAAATCCTCCCGTTACCGCTACTTGATTAAGCAAACCCACGTTTCTTAATCCTTTCACTCAGCTGAATTCAATGAAGCAAAGACTTGTGCAAAAACCCTCGCACCAATAGGAATCTTGGAGGAGAAAATCCAAATAATTTTATTCAATAACATCCCACAATTGCTCAACCCAAATCTGAATTGAATCCTTGATTTGAACGTTATCACCACAATAATTTTCTTGAATCAACAACCATGATTATGTGTAGATGTTGATTTTTGAGAAGAGAGGATGAAGATGATAAGCACTATGTATATCCTTCACTAGTTCTTGTTAACTTCAAATAATGATGCATAATGAATATATATGTTACCTAATATCCAAGACCTACAAACATAGCAGAAAATCAGATGAGGCCAGCGAGCGGTCGACTCAACCAGGAGTAGGGGTTGGCGAGACAAAACCCGCACCCAGAGAGAAAACTGTTTTGAAGTGCGATGCGTCAAACGCTTCAGAACTTGCATCGATGCAAAATTTCAATATTCTGATTCCCAGGTTGAGTCCATCGGAAAGGTCGACGTGATACATCCAGCAGTCAGAAAGAATTCCATTTTGAAGTGCAGTGCATCGACTGCTTCAGGGCTTGCGTCGACGCAAACTTTGAATGTTTTGATTTCTAGTTTGAGTCGACCGGAAGGGTCGACCTGACACATCCAGGGCTTGATTGAAGATGATGAGTCGACCACACATATCTTTGAGTTTATGCACATATTGAATTTTCTCAAAAATAAGTGTTTCTGGAGATCTTCATTCCAATCATTCCATTGCAAGATTGTTCATATGACCAACCCAAAAAGAGAGATTAATAATCATTTTGACATCATTAAAATGCTTATAGAGGTACTTTTCCCTCACACTTTTGACTTTCTTTGACAAATTGAGGCATGATGAATCATAAAAGGCCTTATCATGATGTACTTTAAAGCATCCTCAATGATGGAGCTTGAATTTCAATGAAGAAATTGTTGAAGAAGGCATGGAAATAAACTCATGAACCTGTAAATCCACCTGATGAAATGTGTTGTTACCTAACCTATGGGATCATAAATTATAGCAAACACATTGTATTTGTTAGTTAAAAATTAATCAATACAAAACATAGATGATCACAATATACACATAAAGGTGCTTGGTGATTCCTCATGAGCAAACATAAAGACAAGGAGAAGAGCCAAACCCTAGTGTAATATTGATATGGTTGAATTGATATGAGATTATAGAGGAATATTAAGGGTATAAATTGGGGTACAACAACTTCCCTTATTTAAGTGTCTTCTATCCGGAGATACGAAGGTTAAAATCCTCGTGTCGACGCGATTGAAGAAACCTAAATATAAAACAAGCCTTATTTTTGGCCCTAAGATTCCATGCAATGCATATGATTGTGCATGCAAACAAACAAATCCAAAGGTGACACAGGAAACCACAGGGGATGTGGGAAATAAAATGAAGGATCAACCGAAAGTCCGACCAGGAAAATAAATCGCTGGTGAACAAAAGACTCAACTCTACTAGGGTAAAGCCCAAGGCGGAGATAAAGCAACATCAACTCAAATATTGAGAAGAGAAAATAAAGGATAATAGTGATCGACAGATAATTGCATACTATCCACTCACTGAGAAGATAGCAAAAAAAAAGTAACGTCGACCCACAGGGGGAATGAAGTGGTAGGATAATACCAGTAGACACCAATATTAGGGTATGTCACAAATGACCAGCATCAGTACTTATAACTTGAAACATACGAATTCTTCAGAGCAAACTGAGTCTCAACGACGAACTATCTCCCATAATGACGAGACTACCAATCATCGCAGTACCAAATCTAAACAACAAACTATCTTCCATAATGACGAGACTACCAACGGAGCGAAACAGTCAGCCAAGGTAGCACATGATGAGAAATAAACTCAAAAAGGGATCATATTCCATCAAGATAATAAGCTGAATAAGAAGGTTAAAGCTCAATTCTTCCACAAGGGATAACTCAATGGGGAAATTGAACAAATATACACTTTTTGCTTAAGGTTGACACTCTATTGGAGAGAGGGTAACATAACTCTGCAAAATAGGGTAATATGCCAACAAAGTATTAATGAATGGAGATGAGCAATAAATTTTGAATTCAGCTATGCATGATGTATGTATGGATGTATGAATGTTATCATGTATATGCTGACAAAACAGACATACAACACTGGGAATAACCAGGTAAGACCTGTTTGGGTAAAGTCAACACTCAGCTAAATCACATCCAGGAGGAAAATTTCATAAGTAAGTAAGCGCCAACTGAGGAAACAAATTCCTATTCCCCGGCTTAACTCCACTAGAAAGAAACAAAATCTGAAAGTAATCAAATCAAAACAATAAATCATAATAGTTACAGGGATATAACATCCTCCTTCAGGCTTCACCGAGGAATATCACATAGACTTCGATGGGGAAAACAATGTTTCAGTGTCCAGATTTCCACTGGAGATTATAATATTGGCTTCTCTAGGGAAGATGAAAACCTCATCCTCGAGATATCAATTGGGGATCTCGTGTTGACTTCATTGGGAAGGACAATACCACCTTGTTGAGGGGAGCCCAAAAGAAATTTTTCAATACATAGAGTGATGATTACACAAATTTCTAGGGAGAAATTATGAAACCCCATGGGGATAAAAACTTTCGGAACAAGTTTTAAAGGGCTCCGAGAAGATTTGATCCTCTCCCCATGCCACATAGTCAATTATTACAACACTTGGTCAAGGCATCTTTGGTAGAGCTAAAACCTCCAACTTCTCCAAATGGGGAACTCCCACTAAAGTACGACGCAAATGCCAGGTGCGAGTATCATGCCAATTCTCCGGGGCATACTATAGATAAATGTTGGGCCTTTATACATAAGGTTCAAGATTTATTGGATTAATAAGATATCACTTTTGATAAGACGAATATCAAGACAAATCCCTTTACTCCACATGGTGGACCAACGGTAAATTAAATTGAAGTAGTCACTGACTTTGGGGAAGCTAGATAAGTGAAGGCCCCAATAAATATTTTGAAAGAATATTTGTTGTAATGTGGGTTCCTCTTGGAACATTATGAATTTTTTGAGAAGACATTATAGAAATTGGTGGACCAGGGGATAGTCCAATTCAGGCAATAACCTAATGAAGAATATGTAGTTGCGATTAATGGAAATACAAAGAAGCCATTGGTAATTCCATACCAAGGGCCGAACCTTAAGTACGAGACTCTTATGATTCCCCGGGGAGAGCCAACATAAGCACCAGTGATGATATCAAAACATACTTTGAGGATTCCAGTGTTACCAAAGACTACAATGGTGATTAAGGGGAATCTCCTACCCCTTATGAAATTAAAAAAGTAGTAACTTCGAGTTATGATTCTACTATATACATCAATGGTTTAAAGAAGGAATGTGAACAATCAACAAGTCAAGGTACCGTGATCATAAATATAGCTAGAATAGGGGGCATGACTCACAGTTGACGAATCTATGGTCCCAAACCACAAAAGAAGAATTATGTTGTGGGTAAGGATAAGGGGAAAGATGTGATAGAGGCAAGCCAATAACAAGAGCCTCCGAGCAAGAATTTTTCTGACCAAGAGGAGGATGAAATCCTGAAAATAATCAAGAGGAGTGATTATAGGGTGGTGGATCAGTTACATCAAACCCCGACCAAGAATTTAATACTCTCGTTACTCCTCAACTCAGAAGCGCATTAAGACTCTCTATTGAAGGTTCTAAGTTCTGCTCATGTTGCATAAGAGATTACAGTAAATTAGTTTGACAATGTTATAGTAAATCTGACATCTGGATCATATCTAGGTCTTAATGATAGTGGGTTGCCTCCATAAGGAAGAGCTCACATCAAGGCATTGTACATTTCTATTCAGATAGGTACCACAAGCATATCCAGGTGACTCACCGATACTGGTTCTGCTCTTAATGTGTTACCAAATTCCAGCTTGGTGAAGTTAACATTGTATGGTGTTGTAATAAGGCCAAGTTCTATGATAGTCGAAGTTTTTGATGGTTCTCAAAGTATAGTGTTTGGAAAAGTGGATCTTCCTGTCATGATCGGCCCTTATATGTTTTACATCACTTTTCAAGTATTGTTTATAGAATCAACATATACATGTTTACTCGAACGACCTTGCATCCATGCACCGGGGGTCGTTACTTCAACTTTACATCATAAATTAAAGTTCTTCATTGAAGGAAGATTGGTTATAATCGATGGAGATGAGTACATCTTTGCAAGTCACATAGAGTCCTACAGGTTTATCAGTGCCGAAGAAGACTATATAACTTCAATGGAGAAGTTTTTGGAGAGGGTGACCCTACCGATGAAAAAAATCAAGAAACCAATTATGACTTCTTAGAGAGAATTGCAAATAGCTATGGATGAGGGTACCCCTAAAGGTTGGGGTAAAATTTTGGAGATACCTGAAATGAAGAATCATTTTGGTTTAGGCTACGGATCATCAAAGGCTATCCTGAAATGCAAGACGCAGTTTCATCCCAACCCGGAAACCTTCATCACAAAGGAACAGAGCATGGTGGACAAGTGGCAATGCTATCTAATAAAAGCAACACCAAGAGAGCGTCTGATTTCATCCGCGAAGGGACTCCAAGCGAAGAGCTCAAAAACTGGACATATGTGGAGATTCCAGAGAACTTTTTCTTTCCGAAGTAAATTTTCTTGTTTTTAACCTATAACAAGCCCGAGGAATAAGGGTAGCTTGTAAGGGTCCCCCGGTTTGTTTCAAATAGTATTCTCAATTAATAAAAGTTATAATTCACATTCAATTAAGATCCTTGTCTTTCTCTTGCATTTATTTCTTATATTTAAAAATGTCAATACTTTTCTTCATATGCATTTTCCAAAATTCACATACTAAAACTGCACCAAATCATGATAAATGTGCAGATCCATGCCTAAAATCACTGATAACGTTACTGCTTCAACCGGAAATAATTTTGATGTACCCATCAACCAAACAGAAGAGGAAGATGATGAAGATGTTGAACTCTCTAAAGAATTGGAAATAGAGATAGAGCAAAATTCTGTCAATTTACATCCATACCAAGAATCAATTGAGACCATTAACCTTGTCACATAGGAATATCCCAAAGATATCAAGCTAGGGGAAACATTGGAGGAAAGCATCAAAGAAAGATTGATCAAGTGGTTACATGAATAGTTGGATATATTTGTTTTGTCTTACAAAGATATGCCATGATTGGATACATATATTGTGGTGCATAGACTACCTCTCAAGGAAGGTGGCTCTCCAGTTAGACAGAAGCTCAGAAGAACTCATCCAGACATGTCTAGCAAGATTCGAGAAGAAATCCTTAAACAATTCGATGCAAGGTTCTTAAAGGTGGTAGATTATCTTCCTTGGATAGCTAAAGTCGTACAAGTACCCAAGAAGGACAACAAAGTAGGCATGTGTGTAGGTCATCGGGATCTAAACAAAGCAACTCCCAAAGACGATTTCCCGTTACCTCACATAGATGTTTTAGTGGATAATACAACTCAAGCTTCGGTGTTCTAGTTCATGGATAGTTCTCATGTTATAATCAAATCAAAAAGGAACCCGAGGATATGGAAAAGACTACCTTCATGACTCCTTAGGGCACTTTCTGTTACAAGGTGATGCCTTTCAGTCTATAAAATGCAGGGAAACTTATCAACGAGCTATAGTCACATTTTTCCATGATATGATTCACAAATAAGTTGAAGTATACATAAATGATTTGATTTCTAAATCACATACAGAGGAAGATCACATTGTACATTTACAAAAGTTGTTCAGACGTCTTCAAAAGTTCAGACTATGGTTGGATCCAAACAACTGTACATTTTGTGTCATGTCAAGAATGTTATTGGGTTTCATTGTAATTCAGCGTGGTATTAAGGTAGATCTAGACAAGGTGAAAGCCATACAAGAAATGCCAGCTCCAAATACAAAAAAAGAAGTTTGTGGTTTCAAGTTTCATCTCGCACCTAACTGCTACGTGCGAGCCTATATTTAAATTAATTTGAAAAGATCAAACTGTGGTGTGGAATGATGATTGTCAAACAACCTTCGAGACAACAAAACCATATGTACAAGAACCACCAATCTTGAAGCCACCAGTTCCTGGAAGACTGATCATCATGTATCTAATAGTGCTTGAAGTATTAATGTGATTTGTATTAGGATAACATGACGAAACAGGTAGAAAAGAGCATGTATCTACTACCTAAGAAAGAAATTCGCCAAGTGCGAAACCAGGTACTCACTTCTCAAGAAAACTTGTTGTGCATTGGCTTGGGCTACTAAAAGATTGAGGCAGTTCATGTTAACTTACACCACGTAGTTAAAAGAAAGAATGGATCCTTTAAAGTATGTTTTTGAAAAACCAGCTCTTACAAGAAGAATTGCCTGATGGCAGATGTTATTATCTGAGTAAGACATCCAATATGTTACTCAAAAGGCTATCAAGGGTAGTGTACTAGTTGACCATTTAGCTCATCAGCCATTACCATAATATCAACTAATGAAGTTTGATTTTCCAGATGAAGATGTTATGGTTATAGGTGAATACAAAAAACCAGGACCCGACGAAGGACCTGAACCAGGGGTACGTTGGAAACTCATGTTTGACGGGGCTTCAAATGCATTAGGGCGCAGTATTGAAGCAGTTTTGACTTCCCCGGAGAATTTTCACAAACCTTATACTGCAAGGTTATGTTTTTACTGCACCAACAATATTGCGGAATATGAAGCTTGTATCTTGGGTTTAGAAGCCACTATCAATCTAAAAATTAAATATCTCGAGGTGTTTGAAGACTCAGCATTGGTCATATACCAAGTCAACGGTGAATGGGACACTAAACATCCAAAATTGATTTCATATCGAGATCATATTTTAAAGCTAGCTGCATAATTTACCGAGATTACGGTCAGTCATATTTCGCGAGAAGAAAATCAGATGGATGATGCCTTGGCAACTTTATCATCCATGTCCAATGTAACCAGGCCAAACCATGAACTGTGCATTACAATCATACATTTTGAAGAACCTTCACATTGCCTTACTATTGAAGACAAACCGGATAACAAGCCTTGGTTCTATGAAATCAAAAGATATATTGAGAAACAAGAGTATCCAGAAAATGCCTCTGACTGACAAATGAACCCTGCGGAAGCTAGCTTCAAAGTTATTTCTTAATGGTGATGTATTATACAAAAGAAACTATGATATGGTGTTGCTCAGGTGCGTGGAGAAACATGAAGCAGATACACTTATGAGAGAAATATACGAAGGCACTTTCGGAACTAATACAAATGGATATACCATGGCTAGAATGAACCTGCGAGCAGGTTATTATTGGTTGACGACAGAAGATGATTTCTACCATTATACAAAGACATGTCACAAATGCCAAATCTACGCCAAAAAAATGCATGTTCCACCGACTCGTTTAAATATCTTGAGTTCAACTTGGCCATTTTCACTGTGGGGAATTGATATGATTGGAATGATCAAACCAAAAGCCTCTAACAGACACAAATTCATACTACTTGTCAGTGATTACTTCACCAAGTGGGTAGAAGATGCGTCCTACACAAATGTGACATGACATGTGGTTACTCGGTTCATCAAGCAGAACATTATATGGAGATATAGGGTTCCAAGTAGAATCATTATAGACAATGGGTCCAACTTGAACAACAAAATGATTAAGGAGTTATGTGATGACTTCAAAATCAAGCATCATATTTCCTCACCATATCGACCCAAGTTGAACGGAGCAGTTGAAGCTGCGAATAAGAACATCAAGAAAATCATTTATAAAATGGTAAAGACATACAAAGATTGGCATGAGATGCTACTCTTTGCTCTACATGGCTATCGTACTTTCGTATGTACGTCAACAAGTGCAACCCCTTTCTCTCTAGTATATGGCATAGAGGTAGTACTCCCTGTTGAAGTAGAGATTCCATCACTTTGAGTCCTAATGAAACAAATCATGAAGAAGCAGAGTGGTTTCAAATGCGACTTGATAAACTTAACCTCCTTAAATAAAATCGCTTGACATCTTTTTGCCACGCTCAATTGTACCAAAAGCGGATGAAGAAAGAGTTTGATAAGAAGGTTCACCCTCGAGTGTTCAAAGAAGGAGATTTGGTGCTTAAGAAGATTCTACTACCTCGCCTTGATTTACGTTGTAAATGGACACCCAATTACGATGGTCTGTATATGGTAAAACAACATCCTCGCGTGGTGGTCTTATCCTCATAAAAATGGATGGGGAAGAACTACCACATTCGGAAAATTCAAACGCAGTCAAAAAATACTAAGTATTAAAAGCTCACTTAGTTAGAAACCTAAATAGGAAAATGTGATACGGTGTCAAAACTGACTATTAATATTGGTTTTGAGTTTGTATTCGCAAATGTTGCGGTAATCAAGAGTCGCCACCGAATTTTATTTCATCCAACAAAGGAAAAGGAAAAAGAACAGAAAAAACCATTTTTCGAGATATTTATGAGTAAGGGGGGTAGTTTATAGAAAGGGAAGGTGTTAGCACCCTTTCTATCCGTGTTTTACCACATGCTCTTAGGTACTTGCTCAATTTAAATTGCTTGTGTGTGCTTGTTTTGAAAAGTTTTGTTTACTTCGTGATAACCCTTGTATCGGTCCTCATGAGTGTGCGAAGTTGTTTTGAAAACTATTTCGAAAAGTGTTTGGGTGAAAAGTTTTTGTTTTGAGAAAGTACTTAAGATTTCTACCTACTCGAAAAAAGATTGTTTGTTCTCGTTTCCTTTAGAAAGTGCTATCCTACTATTAAGGAGTAGGTAGCTCCGTCGTTGGATTTTTAAAGGGACGATCAAAGGGATGAAATGGTCTCTGAAGGAAACAAGTAGAGATACCTTAGCATTTCGAAGGGACTATAACCATAAGATCAATTCATAAGCAACTCGAGGGACAAATAGGGGCTATGATATTTATGAAGATTTCAAATCGCGGGTCATTACTAAGGTATCCCTACGTTCGAGGGACACGACCATTATTTCCAAGGCAACCAAGTGGGGCAAACCCTAGGAGTTAGCATGTGCAAGTGTCTTTTTTTCAGTTAATTATCTTTTCACAATTAGGGTTTTCTACTGTATTAATTTGATTTATCTTTTGCATGAAAGCCTATTGTCCATACATCTAGCAGTTTAATAGTTGCAGAAATTAAAAACGAGAAATTAAAACCCTAGCTATTACAAGGCTTTGGGCAGGGGATTACATAATCAAAAACCGGCGAAAAATGATAAGCGCGAAATAGTAAACCTAATTAAGTAATTAATTTTATTTAGAAATATAACCAATCTTGAAACAATTAAAAATAATTCATTTTTAAAAATTAATTTCAGTTATAAAAACAAACCTAATTCTACTTAATTTTAATTATGGAAGGGAAAAAGTAATTAAATTAACCTAACTTCTATTAAATTTTAATTACAAAAAATGTTTAAGTTAATCTAATTAAATTAATTAATTAAATGCAAATAAATATTTTATGAAAAAAGGACTAAACCTAATATTTTTTGTAGTTTTATGATTTTATGATTTAATAATAAAAATGATTTTGTAAAAAAAACAATTAAAACAAATAATAAAATAAAAGAAATGAAAAAAAAGTAAAAACATTTGGGCCTGATTGTGAGAAACAAATTAGGGGGTATGAACTGGAATTTTCAAGCCCAAATTTCCTTGCAAGCCCATCCTGCATTTGGATCCAGTGCTGGCTATGTTTGAGGGTGCATCATGGACTTCTCTTGACTGGACGTTAGATCTGGATCTGAGGATGATTCACTGGCTGGATATGGAAGGTGTATGGTAAACACGCTGGAGTCCATGGCACATGATCTGCAATCAAATATTATGGAAAATAAAATGTAGGAGGCAGGGATCGAACCCCTTACCTCCTACACATGAAAGCCTTAAGACCATTCTCTTGTACCAACTGAGCCAACTTTCTATTTGTTAACATAAACACACAATAAACAATATATTGAACGATGATTAGTAATTGTAACAAAAACCCGCGCAAAGTTCAAACTTCCCAACCAGGCTTTGACACGCAGGCGTCTTCTCCAGGGGACATTCGTCTTAGGTCCAAAACTTTTACCCACGGATATTGGCCATAGCTACAAACCTACAATCCTCAAAAATCATATCCAGGCACCATAAATCAAATTCAATTGCACATATCAATTAGGCTCAATCTCCTGGATGCAATGGTATCCATCCCCGACCTTGATTTTACCTGAAACGAAAAGCCCCAAAAGGAGGCTCTAAACCTTAACAATGGCATATGTCTCTACAAGCATCAAAAATCATAAATAATTATACATACAACTTCTAAATGACAATACAAACATGAATGTATGTCTTGAAATCATTTATAACGCATAAATATCCAAAATCGAATTCAAGAATGGAGGATACACTGGGATAACGTTATGGAGTGTTATGAAGGTATTGATGCGTGCAATTGATGCTATTAGCTTCAGGAGGTTTACAGGAATTTGGTTTGATCTTTAGAATGCTCTGAACTAGCCTGTGGAGGAAGATCCGGTCTCTACATTTTGACAAAAAAATTGAGTTTTGTTTGTTGCTTCGGAGGCAGGATGCTGCGCGTGAAAAATCTCTTCCTTAGGTTTCACCAAACTTTAGTATATGTATTGAATCAAATTAGGTCAATATTTTTGGAAATAATCCAAAGAATAAAGGTCTTGAAGTTTTGATTCCAAACTTTCCAAAATTGGAGATTTCCTCTTGTTTATGGCTTGACACGATTTTCTTGAGGTTATACAGATTGCATGATCTTCAATTCAATGCAAAATAAATCTCATTCCATAAGTTTGATTTTTTTGATTTAATTTGATTTAATATAAATTTATTTGAATTTATTTGATTTTAAAATGAATAAAAATCAAAATAAATTAAATAAATGCGTGAATAATGCATGGGGGTCCCATAGGTCGTGGACCATGATAGGATTAAGATTAAATCTTGAAACGATGGGCCCATGTGGGAAAAAAAATGCAATTTTGAGCATTGTTAACTTTGGGAAAATTTCCAAAAATGGCCAACTTTGACAATGCATATCTCTCTCAATTTTGACCCTAAAAGGATGTTCTGGGACTTTTTAGAAAGCTTAGGATGTCCCCTCAACATCCCTTTTGTTTCATCCCAATTGGATCTTCCATGTTCATGTAAGAAGCTTTGACCCAAAAGGTGTTTTTGTTGACTTTTTGGAATGACTTATGATGTCTCAATTCATATCTTTCCATGAGTGCATTTCTTGAACTTGAGGGATGAAGATGAGTTGTATGGAATTGAATTATCTTCAAAATGATCCTTGGATGAGAAATTTCTGATAAAGTATGAGAGAGTTATGCCTGGTCAAAGTTTGGTTGACTTTTCCTTAGAAACCCTAATTTAGCAGCTTTTGAGTTTTGATGAATTAGGAGCATTTCTTGAGGAATCATGATCAACCCTTGATCAAATGATGGATATCACTTCAAAATGTTGTTGATGACCAAATATTTTGGCGTTTGACTGTATGTGGGCCCCAACTGACTTTTGACCTGGTACAATTGATTTTCAAGCATCTGAGCAGTTGACTGGCAAACTTCTTGTACAAGGCATGAAACTTGGCATGAATGGTCTTGAGAACAAATTAGGACTATGGAGAGAAAATGAGGCCTTTGGGACTCTCCCATCTTGATGAAAATGGAAACCCTAGTTGGAGGTTCATTGATTTTAGGAGAGAGTTTGTCTGGTCAACTCTTGGGCATCCTTGAGCAAATTGAGTATCTTAATGAATATACGTTGAGTAAAATGGGAGGGAAAATTTTGGGGTACAACAACTACACCTGTTCAATCTTCTTAAGCCTGAGGATGTAGATTGGCTGGTCTGCCTTTCGTGATCCGAAGGTGGAAGATGATTGAATACTAGAGTGCCTAGAAATTTACACTCGCATGAAGCAACACTGATCAGAGATATCGGGAATGGGCTTACAGATTACATTTGAAATTCGATTGAGAATCGTCGGAGATGGGCTTAAAGATGCCATCTGGAAAAGATATCGGTTGCATAAAAGATTCCTTTGCGAGAATTCGTGTACTTGCCGTTGAGGAGGACTTCACCGGGGAATGTTGATTTACGCCTTGGAAAACAGAGTATAAGAGCTTCGGTTGTCCATTACTCTACTGGTGAGTTAACTCCTGATTGAGGAGGTTGAAGTGAACTGTATATCTGGTCAAGGTACAGGCTGCATAGTGTCTTACTGGGGAATTGTGAAATTGACCGTATCTGGTCGGGTCCATGTCTTACAGTGTTGTAAACTGTTTTCTGGAAATAAAAGAGAAGGGATCTGGATAATAGGGTTACTTCCAAATGAAAGCCTGGATAGTAGGGCTATGGGAAGGAACCTGGATCGTAGGGTTACTTCGAGATGAAAACCTGGATAGTAGGGCTTATGGGAAGGAACCTGGATAGTAGGGTTAATTCGAGATGAAAGCCTGGATAGTAGGGCTTATGGGAAGGAACCTGGATAGTAGGGTTAGTTCGAAATGAAAACCTGGATAGTAGGGCTTATGAGAAGGAACCTGGGTAGTAGGGTTACTTCGAAATGAAAGCCTGGATAATAGGGCTTATGGGAAGGAACCTGGATAATAGGGTTACTTCAAGGTGAAAGCCTGTATAGTAGGGCTGCGAGAAGGAACCTGGATCATAGGGTTTCTTCGAGGTGAAAGCCTGGATAGTTGGGCTGGGAGAAGGAACCTGGGTCATAGGGTTACTTCGGGATGCGAGCTTGGATATTAGGTCTATGAGAAGGAACCTGGATAATGGGGTTTCTTCATTTTGTTATGTAGATTAGTTGACCTGTTTGATCTTCGGGAACTGATTTTCCATTAGCTGTTTGTAGATATGACTTGTATAATTTCTGGAACTTTTGGTGATAATTGTCTTTCCTGAAAAGAAAACAAGGGTTAATTATATGTGTGATGCATGAAATGCCTTGTGAGATGATGTTCTCAAAATAAGTGAGATTATGCTGTATGTGATATGTATGGCATGTCATTATGTATGTACATGAAATGCTATTGGGTACATGTCCGAGTCTGGGAAAATAAATCCCTGACTGCTGCTGGAGAGTATAGCATTCCTGACTGTTGTAGAGAATTGTGGCTCTTCTACTTCCGCTGGGGACGGTGAATTGAAATGATTGTGCTGAAGATTTACTCTTTGTTGTTTATGAATATTCCGTCAGGGAGAGACTCTGTTTGAGAGTAGCTCTACGGGGAATAATTTGGAAGGTGAATTTCCGTAGCTGAAGTAATAGGCTCTGTCGGGGATTGAGCTTCTGTATTCAGAGAAATAAACTCTGCTTGGGGAGATAAAAATTATGATGATCCTCTCTCGTTGATGAAATTCGGCTAGGGGTACAGCTGTCAGGTTTTCGAAAGACCCTGGCTGGGGAGATTACTTCCTGTTTTGGGAAAGCTGACATCAAATGCCTTGATTGCTTTTACTTTGTGGGGAGTATAGATGCTATGAAGTCATATGCACTGATGATTATATTTCAAAGTTGTCTATGCCTCGGTACCTGATGGGCAAAGTAACTGTCGGGTTTGACATTTCTTATTTTTACCCCTGTTTCTTAAGTTACGAGCAATTGTCCTTTCATTTCTTATGTGAATGTTTATGAGCTGCAATCATACTCAAATTCATATGTCAAGAATAAACCATTGGACGTTCTTTCAAAACAAAATAGAAAAAGAAAAGCACATAGTTGTGTAAAGATGATTTGTATTGATTTTAGAAGTTGGCCTATAATAGGCGTTTTTGTACAAGGAGGCTGACGCTCTAGTAAAAGAAGGCTGCCGTAAAAATAGAAGCTATACAATACTGTGTAAAAAGAAACATCTATGTACAACAATCCCATTGGGTTCCAATTCTACTATTGCCTCTACGTCTTCGAGCATCTCATCACTTTGCTACTTCTCCGAAGCTAATTAGATTGATCGGTGCCGTTCGAGCTTGACAGTTGATACTGAGGTCTGATTGTAATGTGATTCAATGGGACATAGTGATACGCTTTACATCCCAAATTTTTGTCTGGACTGCCCTTTCGGGTTTTCAGTCCATCGGGATAACCTTTGTTGCCCAAGCCTCCTTTTCAGGTTTTCGACTTGCCGGGTGTATAATTTTTTTTCATTTTCATCCTTTATTTTTTCCTGAACCCTTTTGGCTCGCCGGGAAGCCCTTATTTTTTCCTAGGCCAGTCAACCTAGCGGGTCTTTTATCATGCGTAGTATCTTTTTACTACGTCCGCATTGACAGGGTGACAAAGGTCGTCACCGTCCATGGTGGTTAGAATCATAGTTCCATTGGAGAAAATGTTTTTAACCACAAATGGCCCTTCGTATGTGGGAATCCATTTTCCCCTGGGATCACCTTGCGACAGTATGATGCGCTTGATTACTAGATCTCCGACTTGATATTATTGACGCTGACTCCCTTGTTAAAAGCCTTAGTCATTCACTTTTGATACGTTTGACCGTGACAAATAGCAGCGAGTGTCTTTTCGTCAATCATATTTAACTGGTCAAGTCGGGTCTCATATTTAATTGATCAAGTCGAGTTTGGATCCAGTCGTCTTAATTCAAACCCGCATCTTTCATAATCCTTAAAGAAGGAATCTGGACCTTGATGGGTAGGACTGCCTCCATGCCATATACTAGAGAGTAGGGTGTTGCCCCTGTAAACGTTCATGCTGAAGTACGGTACCCATGAAGAGCAAATGGTAACATCTCATGCCAGTCTTTGTAGGTCACCGTCATCTTCTGTATAATCTTCTTAATATTCTTGTTAGCCGCTTCAACATCGCCATTCATCTTTGGTCGGTAGGGAGAAGAGTTATGATGTTGTATCTTGAATTGTTTACAGAGCTCGGTGATCATCGTGTTGTTGAGATTCGTACCATTTTCAGTAATAATTCTCTTTGGCACACCGTATCAACAAATCAGATTATTTAGGATAAACCGCATTCTAATGTTCTTGTTCACAATAGCAAAAGAGGTCGCCTCGACCCATTTTGTGAAGTAATCTATGGCCACCAGGATGAAATGATGTTCGTTGGAATTGGTAGGCCAGATTTCTCCGATCATATCAATGCCCCAAATTGCAAAAGGCCACTGAGTTGTCAAGACGTTCAAAGTAACCAGAGGAACATGCACCTTATCAGCATAGATTTGGCACTTATGACAAGTTCGAGAGTGGTGATAACAGTCTACTTCCATAGTGGACCAGTAGTATCCTCCCCGTAGGATGTTCTTAGCCATCGTATGTCCACTGGAATGGGTTCTTAAGGTACCTTCTTGTAGATCTGTCATAATCCTCTCTACTTCGCTCTTGTCTACACACTGCAGTAAGGTAGAGTCATGATTGCGCTTGTAGAGGATTCCATTACTAGGGAAGAATTTCGCAGCAAACCTTCTCATAAACTTCTTATCATTGACAGATGCCCCTTCAGGATACTCTTGAGTCTCGAGGTACTTCTTCACTTCACTAAACCAGGGTTTTTCTGCCACCTCTTCGGTATCAATCTCACAACAGTGCACTGGTTCATCCAACCTTTCAGTGGTGATTCAGGGAGCTTCGTTATCCCACCTAACTTTGAACATAGAAGACATGGTAGCTAGCATGTCCGCAAACTGATTCTCCTCTCGCGGGAAATGTTTAAAGGTTACCTCCTCAAAGTGTGGGAGCAATGTCAGCACATGCTCTTTGTATGGGATGAGATTCAGATGCTTCGTATCCCATCCGCCATTGATCTGATTTATCACCAAAGCTGAATCCCCGAAAATGTCCAAGAACTTAATCCTCAAGTCAATACCGGATTTGAGACCCATGATACAGGCTTCATACTCCGCCATATTGTTAGTGCAGTTTAAAGGAGTATGACAACCCTCGGGAGATATGATTACTGTGCCAATTCTGTTACCGAATGCGTTTGAAGCTCCATCAAAAACCATAGTCCATCAGGATCCCTCCTCGGGTCCTTCATCCGGTCCAGGTTCTTCGTAGTCAGTCACCAGCATGATGTTCTCGTCCAGGAACTCAAAATTCATGGACTGGTAGTCATCCACGGCCTGATTAGCCAGATGATCAGCCAATATACTTCCCTGGATTGCTTTCTGGGTTGTATATTGTATATCATATTCAGTTAAGAGCATCTTCCATCTCGCTATTCTTCCGGAGAGTGCGAGCTTCTCGACGATGTATTTGATTGGATCCATCTTACATATCAACAAAGTAGTGTGGGTCAGCATATACTGTCTTAGTCGGCGAGCATCCTATAGCGATAAAAAATTTAGAGCGGTAAATCGAAGATCGAGCTATTAATTAACTTGACTCACAAATCAAGAGTCTCCACCGCGCTTTATTATTTCCAAGGGAAAAGGGAAAAGAGAGAAATAAAACCCTTAAATATGCAATGTAAAATAGTACTTAAAAGTAATGAAAATACAATGCGTTTTTGAAAAGAGATCTAGAGTTTGTGGGTTGGTTATGCAATGGGAACGTATTAGCACCCAATGCGTTTTTGAAATATCTGTTTTTTGGTTTAAATTGTTTGTTTGATTAAAATGGTTCGTTTGGCTAAAAATGGGTATGGACGTGATTTTGAAGATACGACAACCTAGTGTCGAAGATTTGACTTAAAAAAATGTGAGTTTGAAAATTGAATCTTTTAGGAAAATTGACTTAAGTTTGGCAAAATAGTAAATAGAAAAAAATGAATGAGGGTATTCGCACGATCATATGATATATTTTTGATGACATAAATTCAACAAAATTAAAATATTTCCCTTGGAATTGAGACAGACAAAAGATAGAAAGATTAAACGATCGAGAATAAAGTTAATTATAGCGACAACTGAATAATTAAATAAATAACGAGAATTAAATTACTAGCATGCATTTTTAAACAAGAATTAAATAAAAGATTGGTAGCATGTTGACAAAAATTAAATAAAAATATAAATTTATAATAACATATTTTTTATGTTTTGTAATTAAATAATAATCATAGACTAAACTATATATAATCAAGTTTTAATGGAATTGAAAAAAAAATAAAGGCATAAGAGAAAAAAAAATATGCCCCCCACCCAGGATCAAACTCAGCCTTTTAGGTTATATGTAATATGCTTCACCAACAGTACTAGGATGGTATTCATTTATTAATAGGACAAAATTGATAAATAAGGAAACATGGTTGAGTGATTGGGCCTATAGGCCCAAAGAGTTTGACCCGGTTGGGAAAGAAATGATGAAATGCCTTTCGTAACCTAAAACTACAGTGCTGCGGGTTGGTGTTCACCTCTCATCAGTAACATCACCATCTTGAAGAAAAAATCTTCTCTAAACTTTCCAACACCATCAGCATCTTTAAACGCCTTACAAACATCATCACGTGCTTCTCTTATCATCTTCTCGAATCGAACCCTAACGTAAGACATACACCTATCACGGTTGACATCACCATCGCCGCTGTGGAGGAACGTGTCCAGTCGCTTGGCTTGTCTCGCCAAATATTTTCATGTTCAGATCCAAGAACAAGGTAAATTTATTGAAAGAAACAATTAACACACATGTATACAATAAAATATTAACAATGCTATTGTGTGATGTTGCAGGGTGCATATCTGTAGAATCAAAATCTGGATTCCACTACTTGAAAGTTGATGATTATGGAGGTGAGTATTTTTGTGAGCTTCATACACATTTGCCTTTTGTAAGAGCTGCCTAGACATTTTGCAAAGCTGGGAGTTTATGAGGTTTATGCATATATTCTGTAGGTTTTGTTTAGTGGTGTTTTAACAGGTTAGAGTTTTGTTAACAAGTTAACAGGTTTTGTTGTTATAGTTGTTGAGAAAGGCGTGGTAGAAGTGATTTCTATAATTTCAGTTATGGTTTTTCTTTCTATTCAGATTTTTCTTCTAATTTCAAGAATGAATTTTATGTTTTTAGAATCTGTTGTGTTTGAGCAGAGTTGATTGCAGGTTGTTATCAATTGGCGGTTATTAGCTACATAGAGAGGAAGAGATAGAAGTTGTTGTTACACGATGGAGGAGTATGGTTCTTTTATTATATTTATTGTGTTATTACTGTTATTATGAATTCTATACATGTTTAAATGCTAACAACATGCAGCAACTCAAAGAAAATACAACAAAGAAGGTATGATAAGGCAAGCATCGTATGGCAAAAAAAATGGCGCAGAAAATGATTCAAACATGAATATAGGCAGAAATAGGTAGAGAGGAAGAAGAAAGATAAAAAAATACCTATCGGAGCCTCTCTGATGGGGCTTCTAAAAGATAATGAGTTTCTCTCCTTGAATTTGATATGTTCTTCTGATTTTTCCTCTCTACCGAGTTTTTGCTGTTCTTCTCCTTTGAATTTTTTGTGTGTGTTTTTTATGATTTTTCTTCTCTTAATGTTCCTCTTCTGATTCTTAGTGTGATTCTTGGACAAAATTTTCTCCTCTTTTCCGTTGATGAAGGCCTTTATTTATAGTGAAATGTGTGGGGTTTTAGGGGGAAAAACAGTAGAGATTTGAACTGTTTTGGCAAGTTGTTTTCATGCTTTGTTCACACAATTTATTTCAACCATTTTGATGCAATTCTGTGGCTACTTTGATGCAGGTTGGAGCAGACTGTATAGCAGTTTACAACAGATTTTGGCAGCATTTGGGGCTGCTGTATGTTGTTGTTTTTTTTCATGCTGTTTGTAGCATTTTACAACATCTTTTGCTTGGACTGCGATGCTGCATTTCTGGACTAGTTTGCTGCCTTGCTGAGCAGTAAAAATACAACAAAATTGGGTTGGAAAATGGGTTGGAAAATGGATTGCATTAGCAACTTTGTTGGGCTGAATTTTTGAGTGTTGAAAATATATTTTGTACAAACTTGTATCTTCTTTGCAACTTTGTAATAATAACTCAAATAAATTTGTAACACAAGTGGAATTTGTTCTCCAATATAATTCCTTTAATTCTTTTCTAAAATCATGAACAACATTGAATCTTTGATTGAAATTTAGAATCTTGATATGTCTTGATAAAATTCCAAGTCTTCCATTTGAATTTGGGAAATAATTGAATAATACTTGGATGAATTGTTGAATGATGAATAAATAATAATGCAAGCCTTAAGACTTCAATCTTGCATTTTTTAATAGAAATCAAATAAATCCCATGAATTGATCTTGTAATAAAATAGTAACCATCATGTATTTAATCTTGTGATGAACGATTAATTGGATCAAATTTCTTTTCCCAATATCTTTTGAATAAGTACTTCATGTGAATTCAATTGGTCATGATGTAAACCCACCAAAATAATCATACAAAATAATCTTGAATAAATATCTAATGCGATGAACGATTATTCTTGAAGGAAATCTTTTGGTAGCTTCTATTAACACTTGAAATCAAATAAAGAAAATTTCAAGTATTTCGACTAAATTCTTCCAGAACGGTCTTGAATTTAATCATCCCCTTTTAACGAAATTCGCCTTGCGTCATGAGAAAACTTGCAGATGACTTTTGGTCGAAGGGGTCGGAATTGAATTTCATAGCTTGATTTTTCTTGTATTTCAAGGCAATGCGGAACACACGCGAACCGATGGCAGTAAAACTCTGACTGTTTCTTTTTAAAGAATTTCAGAGACACTTGAGGCCATCTGTTAGGTAGAGCATGGAAACAACACACGATCCTCTAAAAGTTATTTTGATGAGCCAGTCTTTGAGAATCAACGATCGACTGTGTTGTACCCCAAAATTTTCCGTCCCATATTTCTCAATACATTTCAAGTAAGGTTTTCAAATTGCCTAAGAAAGTCCAAGAGTTGACCAGACAAACTCCCTCCTAAGGCAGTCTACCTCAAATTAGGGTTTCATGTTGCATCAAGATACTTGAGTCCATGGTATCCCAAATGCTCACTATTGTCCTAATATGTTCTCAAGTTCATCCATGCCATGTTTCAAGCCTGGCAGAGGAAGTTTGCTCAGTCAATTGCTCAAAGGCCTGAAAATCGACTGTGCTAGGGCAAAAGTCAATTGTGGCCCACATACAGTCAAACTTCAAGATTTTTGGTCAAAATCCTCACTTTGAAGTATTATTCATCATTTTATCAAGGGTTGGTCATGATTCCTCAAGGATTTCTCACAATTCATCAAAACCCAAAAGATGCTAAATTAGGGTTTTGTAGGAAAAGTCAACTCAACTTTGAACAAGCATAACCTTCTCATACTTTATCAAGAATGACCAATCCAAATCTCATTTTTAAGAGGATTCAATGCCCTACAATTCATCTTCATCTCCCAAGTTCAAAATATGCACTCACAAGAAGATATAAATTTGGACATTATAGGTCATTTTGAAAAGTCAACAAAAACACCTTTTTTGTCAAAGCTTCATACATGAACATGGAAGACTCAATTGAGATGAGACCAAAAGGGTTGCTTAGAGGACATCTTGAGCTTTCTAAAAAATCCAAGAAAACATGTCTAGGGTCAACATTTATGGAGTTATGCATTGGAAAAGTTGACCTTTTTTGTAAAATTGCCAAAAGTTAAAAGTGGCCAAAATTGCAATTTTTGTCAAATGGGCCCAACATTTTCTGTTTGTATTGAGTTGGTAACATGGTCCACGACCCATGATCCTTCCCACTTGTCTTTATTTTATTTTTGTCATTTATTTTGATTTTTATTTCAATTAATTTAATTTAAATCAAAATAAAATCATGAAAATATCAAAACTAATCAAAGCTTGAGATTTTGTGCATGTTTAGGTCTCTTACATAGCTGGAAATGAAATCAAATCGTGCAAGGCTTGTTTGGACAGAAAAAGATTGAATTTTTCTTGTTTTGGAAAGATTTGATGCAAGGGTGAATTAATGATAAAATCTTCATAATTGCAAGGATTTGATGCAAACTTGTAACCCTAATGCACTCCATGATATTTATTGAATAAATCCAAAGCAAAAGAACAAGGATTGGAGGCGTGAGAAGCTGAAATCAAAACTTGCAAAAATTCAACAAAAGTGGTGAATCAAATTCCAATTCCAAGCTTCTTCAAGCCATTCCAAGCACACCATTAACTTGCTGGGCATCTAAGGATTCTATCCCAATCATCAGCAAGCATTTTCATGCCCAAATATGCACTGTAAGTATCCCACGAACTCCATGCTTTCTTGAAATCGAATCTCATCAATCTGGCATTGTTAGCATGATTTGTTTATATATTCTGCATCCTTGAAACATTTTCAAGCTAATGGTAACATTCAATTGCATTTTTATTAACTGTAGAGCAACATGCCATAGTTAGGGTTCTTGGCTCGTTTTTGGGGTTTTTCATTGCAGGAACAATTGACCATGGAAAGTGGTACTATGATGCTCGTGAGGTTGCCACGAGTTGATTGGTACCATTGTTGGGCATTTATCTGGTTCGTATGATATTTTGGAGAAACACAGGCTTATACCTACGCCCAGAAAACTGTAGGTAAAAGTCTGGACTTTTGCCAACGGAAGGAGGAAGAAGAAAGGTGGTATGGCAGGCAGTGATTCGTCTATACAAAAATTCACGCGTTTTGATGAATTAATTTGCTTTTCCAATATAATATTTATTTGTTATTCCATATACAAACATGCACGCTAGCTCAGTTGGTCAGGAGGCACTTCGAAAAGCCAAAGGGCCTTGGTTCGATTCCCAGGTCCCCTATATTATTTCATAATTTTATTTCTTGCATGATCAGGCACATGTACAGGCAAGGAGACCACCATACTCCATCATCCTTCAACCATCAGATCGCCGACGCGCTAGATCCAAGGATTCATAATGGAGGTCTACCATGAACATCAGTCAAGCCAATGCATTGGATCATGAGAAGTCAACGTGGGCCAAGGAGTTTTGGGCCTAGAAGTCAAATTAACACCCCCACTTTTGCTTTGATACCAGGCCCATTTTTCTCTTTTTTCTTATATTTTATTTTATTTATTTATTTTTGTTTAAATTATTTTCTAACATTAAATTAATTCTTTTTTACAAAAACTCATAAAATCAATTTTCAACAATTTAGATTTAGGTTTTATTTTTATCAAAATTAATTTAATAATTAGTTTAATTTAATTTTAGGGTAATTTTAACTTTTGTAAATAACTTAAAATAAATTAGAAAATTAGGGTTGGTTTGATTTAATTTTTAATTTCTTTTTTCTAAGATAACAAAAATGCAAAAATAGGTCAAATTAATTATTTTCTTAATTTAAATTAATTAGAAACCAGGTTTGTATTTATTTAATTAAAACCTTATTTTTCTCAAAAATAATCAAAAACACAAAAAATATAATTTTTCTTTCAATTAGGTTTAGACGGGGTCAAAACCCTATTTTTTTCTCGTTCTCAATTTATTGCGCATTCATTATTTTTTACGATATTAATGTAACTGCTCATGGTATGTAATAGTTTAATTAGGATCTTTTCGTTTATTTATCGTTTTTACGGGTTTTTGCCTATGTAATTAATCCCCCTCCCCGAAGCCTTGTAATAGCGTAGTTTTATTTCTCGCATTTTAATTTTCGCAAATATTAACTGTTAGATGTATGATAATAGGATTGCATGACAAGAATGTATGTAAATTTTAAAATGGTTAGCAAACACGAAATGTGCAAAGATAATAACTGAAATCAAATCACTCGCACATGCACACTCCTAGGGTATACTCTCACATCGGTTGCATTCGGTAAATGATTATTAAGTATAAGGTGTTTTAGTGGTTGTTCTCTTGTCTAAACAAAGATCAAATGTTGCCTCGTAAATGTTGCCTCAGAAAGGTTGCTTCGGAAATGTTGCCTCGAATATGATCTTAAGACATTAGGGTTGTTACTAAGACGTCATGACATTGCTTTAGTGATCGTACGTCCCTTTTGAATTGACCCTTACAACTCCAACGATGGTGCTACCTGCTCATTAATAGTGGGATAGCGTTGTCTAAAGGAAACAAGAACAGAAACATTCTTTTTTTCGAGTAGGTAGATGCTAGTAGGTACTTGCTCAAAATCAAACTTTTTCACACCTACAGCTTTTTTTTTTAAACAAAGTTTTAAAAACGACTTCGTAACACTCTTGAGGACTGACACAAGGGTTAAAACAAAGTAAAACAAAAACTTTTCAAAAACACACAAACATGGAAGCAATTTTTAAAATGATGAGCAAGTACCTAAGAGCCCGTAGAAAACTACGGATAGAAAGGGTGCTAATACCTTCCCTTTCCATAATCTACCCCACGTACTCAGAATATCTCGAAAAAAGGAATTTTTCTGTACTTTTTTACTTTCCAATTGGATAAAATAAAAGTCGGTGGCGACTCTTGCTTACCGCGACATTTTGCAAACAAAAAACGCAAAATGCAAACCAGCATTTTCCTAAAACAGTCTGGTTCTGCCACCGTATCACAGACTGCATCTCTGTTTTGAGACTCGAAACCCTAATTGAGGCATGACGTATGATACTCTTCTTTCAGACCTATTTCCTGCACATGAAATCAAAAAAACAGAACATACACTTCGTGCTTGATTAGTGATTAGTCATTCATAAGATAAAATGCTCACAACACTCGATAATCTCTGCACAATCAAAGCTCGAAGGTGAAACGTTTGAAACCGACCATATTTCGCGACCTTGATGTATATATAAAATAATGCAAATGAAGATATGATCTTAGGTCAAAAATTGGGGTATGACACAGCCCATGCCAAAGCACAACAAGTTTTCTCGAGTAGTGAGTATATTGTCTCACAGTCGGTAAACTTTTTGCTAAGATAGTATATTGCATGCTCTTTTCGACCAGACTTGTCATGCTTCCCCAACACACACCCCATTGAATTGTCTAGCACTCTTAAGTATAGTATCAAAGGTCTTACTTCAACTGGAGGCATCAGAACTGGCGATTCTTAAAGGTATTCCTTAATTCTTTCGAAAGCTGTCTGGCATTCGTCGTTCCACTTTACCACTTGATCTTTCTTCAGAAACTTGGAGATGGGCTCACAAGTAGCAGTCATATATGAAATGAACCTGCAAATATAGTTCAAGCGTCCCAAGAAACTTCTAACTTCTTTCTCTGTGCAGGGAGCCGACATCTCTTATATGGCCTTTACCTTTGCAGGGTCTACATGAATACCTTTGTCATTGACGATGAAACCCAAAAGCTTACCAGACCTTACCCCGAAGGTGCACTTGTTCAGATTCAACCTCAACTTGTATGTCTTCAACCTGTCGAACAACTTCTGTGGAGTATCAATGTGCTCTTCCTCGGTTTGAGAACTTGCAATCATGTCATCAACATAAATCTCTATCTCGTGGTGAATCATATCGTGGAACAAGGCGACCTTGGCTCGCTGATAAATTTCCCCAACATTCTTCAACCCAAAAGGCACCCCCTTGTAATAGAAGATGCCCCACTATGTGATGAAGGTTATCTTGTCCATGTCTTCAAGAGCCATATTGATCTGGTTGTAGCCAAAGAAGCCATCCATGAAGGAGAAGATTTTGTGCTGAGCGGTGTTGTCAACCAAAACATCAATATGGGGAAGCGGAAAGTTATCCTTGGGGCTTGCTCTATTTAGGTCTATGTAGTCCACACACACCCGTACCTTTCCGTCCTTCCTTGGCACGGTAACAACATTAGCAACCAATTGTGGATAGGAGGTGACCTCTGCCTTGATCTTCTCTGGGATTTAAGGGCGCATATGGCAGACCTTCTATTTAACCGTAGGACAGTCTTTCTTGGTCGGCAGACGATGTACCATAATATCAGTGTCTAGACCAGGCATTTCTTCATATGACCAGGCGAAGATCTCAACATAGTCGTGCAACATCTGTATCAACCGCTGTTTGATCTTAGCTTCCAAATTTGCGCCTATCTTGACTTCTCTTCTATCCTTCTCCGTGCCCAAGTTTATCGTCTCAACTGGCTCTTCATGAGGATGAAAAACCCTATCTTCCTGCTGTAACAGTCTAGCAAGCTCTCCAGGCACCTCACAATCGTCCTCACCTTCGTTCTAGGCTTGGTTGATCGGAGGTTCGAAATCATAACTGGCAGCAGAAGAATTGTTATCAATGGGATCCAGAGTGGATATGGATCTGCAGTATGATATGTGAGTATGTGTAAGAGCATAGCTGTTTTGATAAAGTGAAAGCAGAAAAGAAAAAACAGAGAGCGCAAAATTTGTATGCAAGGAACGTCCAATGTTTTATTGATGATATATGAAATGACACATACTAGCCCTCACAAACAAAACCAATGTGCCTCGGGTAAGACACAAGGCTGTAGAGTTCAAATTGTTTATTACAAACATTTGAAAACAAGTAAGACAATTATTGGGGAATAAAAGAAACTGGTATAAAATCTCTCGCCATCCAATTGCTCGATCCACCGTTGGTAGTTGGGTATATCCAGCTGTAAATATCATAGTCTTCCTCACTATCTTCAATGGCATTAATTTCCTTATTGCTGATGCGTAGGGGAGGTCCTCCAGCTCGAGCGCGTCGAACAACCTTTTGAGCTCCTGAAGTAATGCCCAAACAAAACTTGTCAGTTTTGTGAGTAAAATCAAATATTTTTCCCCAGTTGGTATACCCACTTTCTTCAACCACTACTCTGGCGTATTTGAGAGAAGCCATCTTCAGAGGGGGTTTGTTGTTGGTGGTAGTTTCAGTCAACGCCAAAATCTGGGGAACCTCTTCAATGTTCTAACAAGGAGTCTCTATGAATTCCCCTCCCATCTCCACATACCTGAAGGAGTTAAGGTGGCTCACCATATACTCCTCTTAGCCATGCATAGTGACAATCTTTCCCTTCACCGGATACTTCAGCATTTGGTGCAATGTCGAAGTAACAACCCCAGCTTCATGGATCCAAGGGCGACCCAACAAACAAGAATATGACGGCCTGATGTCCATCACATAGAAGGTGGACTCAAAGGTTTGAGAGCCTACCTTGACATGGATGTCCACCTCCCCATGCACCATTCTCTTCGACCCATCAAAAGCCCTTACCACAATATTACTAGGCTTTAAGGTCAAGCCTTCACAATCCAACTGATCGAGAGCCTTCTTAGGCAGAACATTCAGCGAAGACCCAGTATCCACAAGCACATGAGCCATAGTGGTGCCCCTGCATTCGATCGAGACATGCAAAGCATCATTATGCTTCCTCCCTTTTGGTGTTAAGTCAGCATCTAAAAAACCCTGCCCATTGTCAGCAGTCAAGCTGATTACACAGTCTTTGAATTGATTAGCCGAGGTCTCTTACGACACATGTGCAATCTTTAGGAATGCGATCAAAGCCTTCGCATGGGCCTCGGAACACAATAACATAGACAACATGGATATCTTCGAGGGGGTCTTCCCCAGCTGCTCGACCACATTGTAGTCACTATTTTTAATTATTTTTAATATTTCCTCTATCTCTTGCTTAGAGGCTTCCATGACGATCTTTCTAGGTGCCTCCGTCCTGGAAGGCTCACCTATAGCTTATTTGCCTCGGGTACCAGATGACTCGATGACATGGGTAATAATTGGAGTAATAACAGGAGTAGTGGTTGAAGCACCAGTAGGAATAGCAGGTGAAATAACAATAGGCCTATTGAAAGTCTTTAGGGATATCTCGGGAGAGAAAACCCTTCCGCTTCTGGTAATCTTAATGGTCCCGACAATGTTACTGACATCCAGATCAACTTCTTCATTCCTCGGATCTTGTTTAACGCCATGGCAGGTAAACATCGACGCCATAATGCCAAGGGACAGCCTTGTCCGAGGCGTACGGGACAAGACTTGGAAAGGTGATTATTAACTGAGAAACTCTTGGAGCGGGTGTAATCCATACAAGTCTTCTCAAGGAGAGCTTGGAAGGATTGGCGAAAATGGTTATAATGGCAATATCTTCACAAGGAACAATTGGAATCAAAGTTTTCTCGAACAAAATTTCTTTGTTGTCCATCAGGTGTTGGACACCTGTCCTTAGCAGATGGCAACCAGAAAACATAGATGAAAACACGTGTCAACCTTCACCACAACCCAGAAATAAACCGGCCAACAACAAACTCTTCTTAATAGTCATAAGAGGAGTGGAAACTTCATCAACTGAGGTCACAAACAAATTGGTATCAACAACATTAACTCCACGATTGTGCTTAGGCATGGGAGCAGTTATGATATTGGGCTTCTCCGGAGCATCGAACTCAATCCCTTTGGCTTCAATCAGATCTTGTACCTTATTTCTCAGAGCCCCGCAATCATTTGTATCGTGGCTAGGACTCTCAGAATGGTAGGCACACCGAGTGTTTTGATTGTACCGAGGAGATGTGGTATTTGGATTCTTGGTATACTCTTTCAAGGTTGCCAAGTTGGATCTCCGTAGATGGGGTAGAACCTTAGCCAATGTCATGTTAATCCGTGTAAACTGCCTTTGTGATCTTTCTACCCTTTGTTGATTGTTTCATTGTGGAGCAACCGCATGCCTACGTATCATTACAACATTTACTGTTGGACGGTGTTCAACTCGGCTTTGACCTCTTGGGCTATAGATAGGATCGGCTTCCATCTTACCAGTGGATGGCTTTGTTACCGAACTTAAAGAGGTGTCTTTATGTATTTTACCGCTCTGGATCCCAGCTTCTACCCTTTCTCCTGTTAATATAAGCTCGGTGAAACCAGCTAATGAGCTACCAATCAAATGATTAAATAAAAGAACAAACAGCGTCCCAAGAAACATGTCAACCAACTCCCTGTCAAATAAAGGGGGTTGGACTCTTCCAGCCAAGTCTCTCCACTTCTGTGCGTAGTCTTTAAAGCCTTCACCTGTACCCATGGACATACTCTGGAGTTGAGTACGAGTGGGGGCAAGGTCGGCGTTGTATTAATACTGCTTATAAAAAGCAGCATCCAAATCCTCCCAGTTTCGGACATTGGTTCTCTCCAGTTGGTAGAACCATTCAAGCTGAGTCCCTGACAGGCTGTCTTGAAAGAAGTGAACCCACAAGTTTCTATCAGCGGTGTGGGGCTGAATCTTCCTTACATAGGAACTGAGATGGAGCTTTGGGCAAGACACCCCATCTTTGCCAAAACTGGAGCCTTAAATTTCTGCGGGATGACCACTCCCAACACCAATCCCAGTTCTTCGATATCCAACCCAGGTATCCTCTGGACTTCCATGGCACTCAAACGATCTTCCAACTGCTTGTATCTATCCTCAGTGGGAAGATATTGCTCATCATTGTAGTTTGTATCATTGTTAGAAACTTCAGGATTGGGTTTCTTCTCCCTTGTCTCCCTTTCTTGGTTCTCCCCTTCCTTGGATGAGGAGGTCAGATCGACTGGTTGCTTTAAAATCCCCCTGAACCTTCTGCCCATATTCAGAAAACCAGAGACCTTCTTCTTTTTCTTCTTCTCCTTCAGGATGTGGGATTTTAAATCCTCCTGCCCTTTTTCCAGAGTTATGCATATCTGTTGAAATTGGGCATTTTGGGCCTGAAGATTTTTGATGCTTTGTTCAGAAGACATTTTAGCTGAAATAAACAGCGAAGAAGATGAGAAATCTGTAATGGTACCTATACATGCAGTGCTTATGGACGGGATGCGTATGCAATGATTTCAAGGACTTAGGGAAATTTAAAGTTGTGAACCACAATGAAATAACAATTTTATTAGTAGAATTCAAAGTTCAATTGCCTTTTAGCGTTACAATTAAAAACAATACTAAAAACTAGAAAAAAGTCAAATTTCCCATGGATGCTTCCTCTTCGTGACGAGATAGACATTAAGGCTTCTTTCTTCATGAAGCTGTTGTGTGAGCTCTAAAACCTTCTTCTCCTAGGCATAGATCTGGCCCCTATAAGTATCCCGCTCTTTCTTCAACTGGATCCAAGACCTCTGTAGTTCTTCAAGATTAGTGGGCATATCAGGATGGAGAACCGTGTGAGGAATACCCCCCTTCATTAATGGGTTCCACATTTACTGGTAAGAAGACTATATAAGGCATCATAAGTTTTTGTGCACGAGCTCGTACCCATTGGAGATAAGGTTCCATAAGAATGGAAGCCTTCGGCCCCAAAGCCTTGGCGACATATCTGTTTACCATGCCCCAAGGTCGTATGAACCTCTGGCGATACCCTTGAACATCATCCTCATAGTTAAATATAATTCCCTGGATAAGTAACTCATGAGGACCATCCCTTCGAGCGTAACCAAATTGTCGCATAGCCAAACAAGGATTGTAAGTTATGCCTCCCGTAATGCCAAGTAGTGGGACATTAGGGAACTCCCCACAATGGTCAATAATAGAAATATCTCCCATAGCTCGGGAATACTAGAGAATATCGATGTGAGCAAGTAACATTATCCTTTGCGACCAACCCAAACCTTCTTCATTCTTCAGTGCGGACTTAGGGAGGTGAGAAATAAACCACCTCGACAGTGATGGCATGCAACACATAAGAACCCCTCTTCTCTTCATGGTACGAGTATGGAGAGCATGCAAGATATCTCCGAGCAAGGTAGGCACGGGGTTGCGAGAAAGGAAGATCTTGATAGCATTCACATCTATGAGCAAGTCTGGATTAGGGAACAGTAATAACCCATAGATTAGAAGGGCCAAGACCTCCTCAAAAGCCTGAAAGTCCAAATCATCCCAAAACATCTGGGCTTTATCTATTAAGAACTTTGATAGAAAACCCTTGACTCTGCTTCTTGTTTCCCAATTGGATACCACGTTATTTTGAAAACTGTTTTTGAAAAGTGTTTGGGTGAAATGTTTTTGTTTTGAGCAAGTACTTAAGATTTCTACCTAATCGAAAAAAGACTGTTTGTTCTCGTTTCCTTTAGACAGTTAATTCCTACTATTAAGGAGTAGGTAGCTCTATCATTGGATTTGTAAAGGGACATTCGATGGGATGAAATGGTCTCTGAAGGCAACAAGTAGAGATACCTTAGCATTTCGAAGGGACTATCACCATAAGATCAATTCGTAAGCAACTCGAGGGACAAATAGGGGCTACGATCTTTATGACGATTTCGAATTGCGGGTCATTGCTAAGGTATCCCTACGTTCGAGGGACACGACCATTATTTCTGAGGCAACCATGTGGGGAAAACCCTAGGAGTGAGCATGTGCAAGTGTGTTTTTTTAGTTAATTATATTTGCACAATTAGGGTTTTCTATTGTATTAATTTGATTTATCTTTTGCATGCAAGCCTATTGTCCATACATCTAGCAGTTTAATAGTTGGGGAAATTAAAAACGTGAAATTAAAACCCTAGCTATTACAAGGCTTTGGGGAGGGGATTACATAATAAAAAACCGGGGAAAATGATAAGCGCGAAATAGTAAACCTAATTAACTAATTAATTTTATTTAGCAAAATAACCAATGTTGAAACAATTAAAAATAATTCATTTTTAAAAATTAATTTCAATTATAAAAACAAACCTAATTCTATTTAATTTTAATTATGGAAGGAAAAAAAGTAATTAAATTAACCTAATTTCTATTAAATTTTAATTACAAAAAATGTTTAAGTTAATCTAATTAAATTAATTAATTAAATGCAAATAAATATTTTATGAAAAAAGGACTAAACCTAATACTTTTTGTAGTTTTATGATTTTATGATTTAATAATAAAAATGATTTTGTAAAAAAAAACAATTAAAACAAATAATAAAATAAAATAAATGAAAAAAAAGTAAAAAGATTTGGGCCTGATTGTGAGAAACAAATTAGGGGGTATGAACTGGAATTTTCAAGCCTAAATTTCCTTGCAAGCCCATCCTGCGTTTGGATCCAGTGTTGGCCATGTTTGAGGGTGCATCATGGACTTCTCTCCCCTGGACGTTAGATCCGGATCTGAGGATGATCCACTGGCTAGATTTGGAAGGTGTATGGTAGACACGCTGGAGTCCAAGGCACAAGATCTGCAAGCAAATATTATGGAAAATAAAATGTAGGAGGCAGGGATCGAACCCCTTACCTCCTACACATGAAAGCCTCTAGACCATTCGCTTGTACCAACTGAGCCAGCTTTCTATTTGTTAACATAAACACACAATAAACAATATATTGAATGATGATTAGTAATTGTAACCAAAACGCGAGCAAAGTTCAAACTGCCCAACCAGGCTTTGACACGCAGACGTCTTCTCCAGGGGACAGTCGTCTTAGGTCCAAAACTTTTACCCACGGACATTGGCCATAGCTACAAACCTGCAATCCTCAAAAATCATATCCAGGCACCATAAATCAAATTCACTTGCACAGATCAATTAGGATCGATCTCCGGGATGCAATGGTATCCATCCTTGGCCTTGATTTTACCTGAAACGAAAAGCCCCAAAAGGAGGCTATAAACCCTAACAATGGAATATGTCTATACAAGCATCAAAACTCATAATTAATTATACAGACATCTTCTAAATGACAATACAAAGATGAATGGATGTCTTGAAATCATTTATAACGCGTAAATATCCAAAATTGAATTCAAGAATGCAGGTTAACCGTGATACCATTATGGAGCATTCTGAAGGTATTGATGCGTGCAAGTGATGATATTAGCTTCAGGAGGTTGCCAGGAATATGGTTTGATCCTTAGAATGCTCTAAAATGGCCTGTGGAGGAAGATCCGATCTGTACTTTTTAACAAAAAATTTGAGTTTTATTTCTTGCTTTGGAGGCAGGCTGCGCGTGAAAAATCTCTTCCTTAGGGTTCACCAAACTTCAGTATATGTATTGAATCCAATTAGGTAAATATTTTTGGCAAGAATCCAAAGAATAATGGTCTTGATGTTTTGATTCCAAACTTTCCAAAATTTGAGATTTCCTCTTGTTTATGGCTTGGCACGATTTGCTTGAGGTTATACAGCTTGCATGATCTTGAATTCAATGCAAAATAAATCTTATTCCATAAGTTAGATTTGTTTTGATTGAATTTAATTTAATTTGAATTTATTTGAATTTATTTGATTTTAAATGAATAACAATAAAAATAAATTAAATAAATGAGTGAATAATGCATGGGGTGTCCCATAGGTCATGGACCATGCTAGGATTGAGATTCAATCTTGAAAAGATGGGCCCATGTGGGAAAAAAATGCAATTTTGAGCATTGTTGACTTTGGGCAAATTTCCATAAATGGCCAAATTTGACAATGCATATCTCTATCAATTTTGACCCTAAAAGGATGTTCTTGGACTTTTTAGAAAGCTTAGGATGTGCCCTAATCAAACCTTTTGTTTTCATCCCAATTGGATCTTTGATGTTCATGTAAGAAGCTTTGACTCAAAAGGTGTTTTTGTTGACTTTTTGGAATGACCTATAATGTCTGAATTCATATCTTTCCATGAGTGCATTTCTTGAACTTGAGGGATGGAGATGAGTTGTAGGCAATTGGATTCTATTCAAAATGAGCCTTGGATGTGAAATTTCAGATAAAGTATGAGAGAGTTATGCCTGGTAATAGTTTGGTTGACTTTTCCTGAAAAACCCTAATTTAGCAACTTTTGAGTTTTGATGAATTAGGAGCATATCTTAAGGAATCATGATCAACCCTTGATCCAATGATGGATATAACTTCAAAATGTTGATGTTGACAAAAAATCTTGGAGTTTAACTGTATATGGGCCCCAGTTGACTTTTGACCTGATATAGTTGATTTTCAAGCATCTGAGCAGTGGACTGGGCAAACTTCTTGTACAAGGCATGAAATTTGGCATGAATGGTCTTGAGAACATATTAGGACTATGGAGAGCATATGAGGCCTTTGGGGCTCTCCTATCTTGATGAAAATGGAAACCCTAGTTGGAGGTTCATTGCTTTTAGGAGAGAGTTTGTTTGGTCAACTCTTGGGCATCCTTGAGCAAATTGAGTATCTTAATGAATATATGTTGAGTAAAATGGGATGGCAAATTTTGGGGTACAACAGAGACTTAAGAAAAAAGGAGTTTCCTAGTGGATTGAAAACTCTAAAGGGCAATCCAGGCAAAAATTAGGGATATACACAAAAAAAAATTCCCGGTGGATTGAAAACTCGAAAGGGTGGTCTAGGAAAAAGTTAGGGATCTTATTCAAAAATAAAAAACAAAAAGACAGTGATCCAAGAACCAAGACTAAGACCACGAAGGAGAAGGATTAATCCAAGTCATTTGATTCAGAAGAAAAGGGGATTGGAGCTATCAAAAGGACATTGGATAAATAGTAGTAGCAATTATCATTATCATAGCCATTTTAAATTTTTGTTAAACTTTTTGTAATGAAATCTTTCTAATAATAGCATCTTGTACTCGCGCCTATTCAAAGGCATATTTATCAATAAAAAATTTACTTTTTCAATCATTCAAATGTGTTTTTTTTTCTTTTTTTGGAATTGTTTGCAAAATATTCTACGATTATTTCTTGTGAATACTATGTTGAAATTATTTTGGGGATTTAAAAAATAAAAGAATTTGATATAACATAAAAAAGAATTTTGGTTAAAAGACATCAAAACAAAATCCATGCTTATGTCCATGCCTATGTCCACATCTACGCCTACGTCTGCAACTACGTCCATGCATGTGTCATACAATGTTGGGGGAGTCGGTGACACAAAACCAGTGGTTTAAAAGGAGAGAACATTAAAAAATTCACAACAAGCATTTGGTTCATATATAATCGTTTAGGGCATATACAAATACTTGGTGCATATACTTTTGGGCCATATATAGACAAATACTCGGTGCATATACATTTGGGGTTCAATATCATCTTAGGGCATTATGCATGGTATTTTCTGAACACATCGTCGGTTAAGACTATGAACTTTCTTGGGGCTCATCATTGGATTATTAGATCCTCAAAACAAACAAATACCTTGGTTGAGAACAAACACAACCGGTAAACTCCGGGCTTATCTCTGGTCTAGTTATCTAAGATTTTATTACCAAAACACTCTTCAAATAACTATCCTCTAAGTTTTGGTAGATATGTGAATTCTCAGGATTACACTGTTCATCGTCTAGGTAGTGATGAATACATAACACTACCCACATGTTGTTTATCCTCTAGGTCGTGATAAACACACAAACTTTTCAATAATCTATCCTCTAGGTTGTGGTAGATGTGCGAATTATCGATTTTATGGTATTCATTCTCTAAGTAGTAATGAATGCATAAATCTATTCTCGTGTCGTTTACCCTCTAGGTCGTGATATACACACAAACTTTTCAATTATCTATCCTCTAAGTTGTGGTAGGTATGTGAATTTTTGGGATTATATTATTCATCCTCTAGGTCGTGATGAATACTTAAACCTGCCCCTCCGTCATTTATCCTTTAGGTTGTGATAAATGCACAAGCTCATCCGCGCATTGTTTAGTCTCTAGGTTGTAGTAAACATAACAATATCTGCGAAATAATTCATTGTGTTAGTCTCTATGCGGAAATGTATTATCAAGCTTTGTCTTATTCGTCCCCTAGGTTGTGATGGATACACAAAATCTGGGTTAACCTTACTATGTTAGTCTCGAAGCATTAGTAAGTCTATTTTAAAAGTTTTATTAATTATCTCCTAGGTTACAGTAAGTATCCAAAGTCTACGACCTCTTTTCTAGGAATTGGCGAGTTATCCACGTCGTCATATTAAGGTCAATCTTAATGTTCAATCATACACTCTGTTCAAACTCTGGTAAGATGATAAATCATCGTCTATGCCTATTTTTAATACTCTTGGGAACGTTGTACATTGTATCCTTATAATTTCTCAGACAAATGTCGGGGTCTTTCATTATTTAAAAAATCTCTAATTCGAACATGCGAAACCTACATATTCTCGCACTATTCAATCGAAGTCGGGGTGTTTTTTCCTTTGATCAAAATTACTGGCCCGTTATATCTTCTAAGTCCCACGTTTAAGAGGAAAGGAGGGTGTATCGATACACAAAAATATGTTTGCTAATGGACCATTAAAATATGATGGCCCGTTAAGGTCTAGTTGAGATAGCAATGGGGTTCATTTTAAAATCATTTAGCCCATTAAGATTTCTTTTAGGCATGTTTAGAATAAGAAGATGGGTTTTCTTTTTGTTGATGGGTCATATATTTTTGCTAGAGGCCCATTTATAATAAGAATAGGGGTGTGTTTTGATTAAAAGAGGTTTTTATATAAGGGACCAAGGTTGTTTTTTTTAATGGCCCATTAGAGGTTTTTAGCCCATCAAGATAGATTTTTGTTGACTAAGGTCAACATTCGTTTAAATTATTATTTATTTATAAGAAAAACATATTTTTACTAATTGTTACTTTTATGATTGTTTTAATTGTTGACCAAGTCAACCAAATCAAATTAGGGATTTTTGAAACCCTAATCCCCTCAGTTAGCAGTGCTATTGTTCTTCATCAATTACACTTCACTAAGCAACCCACGAGCCCAAAACGACTACTATGCAAATCAAAGTAAAATAGAATCAAATCTTTCATAAGACAAAATCAAATCAAAAATTGTAAAAATGCTTAATTGAATTTACAAATACAAAGACGTCGAGATACATTCAAATCTATAGATCCTAAAACAATTATACAAAATCAAATCTAATCAAATCTTAGTAATTTACAACAAATCTAAAATATCCTAAAAATTATCAATCAAAACAATTAACTCTAATCAAGATTTTTGTAACGACATGTAGAAGAAATATTTCCTAAATTCATCTAATTCCTATACCTATAAATAGCCTAGAATCTCTACATAAAGGGGGGAAGAAATTTTGTAGGAAAAAGGATTGCAACAGGTAAGAAGCAAAAGCAAAGAATTAATCCTTCATCTTGAGATATGGATTTAAATTTCTGAAACCCTATATCTGTTTTGCATCATCACCACCGCGTCATCGTCATACCTGCAAACAGAAGAAAAGGATAAGATCAAAAGACAGACAAGGAGAAAACAAAAAGATTCACGTCATGGATCAAGTAAGCCGATTTCACTTAGCTTAGGGTTTGTTGTTATTTGAATTTGCGATTTGTGTTTGGTTTTGGGATTTCTGAGTTTCTAAAGGGGTTAGGGTTCATCACTTTGGGTTAGGGTTCATCCATATGGGGCTAGGGTTCTATGAGTTTGTGCCTCTGGTTGGATAAGGGTTAGGGATCTTAGGGTTTGGTTGAAGATTAGGCTTAGGGTTCTTAAGGTTCAAAGGTTGAGTTGAATATATTCAATGTTTCTGGGTTACTTCATAGCAGAGAAGATGAACACATGAAGATCACGAATGAACTTCAACAGGAGATCTGGAGAAACAGGGTGCCCTACAGTGGATAAAGGTTAGAGCTGCTGGCGGAAGAAATTTTCGATATCCTAGAGAGAAGCTCTCTAAAAATATATCATGTTTATGTTTTGGGTGTAGAGAGATGGAGAGAAAATAAAAACGGGCCTTCAGCCCAGAATTTTGTTTATATAACACCCTCTAATCTAGTTTGCCTCCCCTTACCATACGCTCCCCATCACAACCCTTTGATCATCATAAGATGTCTCTCAAATGCGCTCCCACTGTAACTCTGTTCATTCACTCAAAAACTATCCAACGAATCCAGCATTTGTCTTGGGCCAAGCCCAACGCTTCCTGCACCCTTCAAATTACTCTCTCAATACAGCTTACAACCCTCCTGCGCTAGTGGCCCCAGTTCAATAATTGAACTTGGGACCTTGCTAAATCAACGCCCCATTTTTTTGTGTAGCACATATCTACACCCTCTTGCGTTTGGGCCTGAATCCAATATCTGGATTCAGGGCCCTACTTTCTACACCCCCTGAATTTACTAGCCAAACATAAAATACACCCCCTACGTTTTTGATTAATTTTATTCTATTTTATGTTTTGTATTTTCATTTATTTATTTATTTTATTATTATTAAAACTATTTAATATTTTTTTATTATTAAATTCAATTTTTTTCCTCACTGACTCATTATTAATTAATTCTAAATTGCATTAAAATTATTATTATCATGCATTAAAAATATTTTTCTTATATTGTATAATATATTTGAAAACATCTAACCAACATCAAATCATTTTTTTAATAACTTAATAAACTCAAGAATATTTTCAAAAAGGATTATGAAAATACTTTTAATTGACGGCGAACTCCGTCTAACAACTCCAAAATTTACAAATCTAGACTTGGTTCAAGGAGAATTCAAAATATCTTTGTAATCCATTAAATGCACAAACCAAACAACGGCGACCTGTGAATTGGGACTCTGATTCCTCATAAGAGGATACGTAGGCATACGACTTAAAATCGTGGCAAGTTCCCCTAATAAAAATTAAAACTCTATTTCCTAAATTGTTAATCTAAACCCTAGTATCCTTGTGAACAAGGTAGATGTGGGGAGCCTAACACCTTCCCTTCTTCTAAAAACGAGTTAACAACTCAGAATCTCTGATCAAATAAGGGTTATTCGTTATATTCCCTTCTCTAGGATAAAAATTATTGGCGGCACCTCTCAATTTCAAACCGGATATAACACATGTGAGGACGAAAGTGAGGAACTCTGAAGACAAATTCCTTGTATCTCTTTTATTTTTGCTTTTACTTGCTTTAATTTTCATTAATCAATTTGTCGAATAACATCGCGTTATCAATTGAATTATAAGAACCTTTTTGAACTGTTTTTTATTCTAAATCAAGTATTGGTATAGCTTATAATCACTTTTGATTATAAGTGGTTTTTTGTTCCAACACAACTCAAGGAAAAAATTCTGAAAATTTACTTGCACACCAAGTGTTTGATAAATTGATTCAATTGGTTCTTTTTAATATTTCCATTGGAAACAACTTTACTAGTAATTTGCAATAAATCTCTTCGTATCGGAATGGAAGGCTTCTCAAAATCAGCCATCGACCTTTGCCACTGAAGCTCAGGATAAAACTACTGTGGTTTCCGAGGTCGTCACTGCTCCAGCCTCTTTGGCTCAAGTCAACCCTCTGCAACATCAAATGCCGAAAGGTTTTCCATGGGGTATGCCTTACAATTTCATGCCAGAAGGGTACCAGCCTACTGTGAAACCCATGATTCAACCTATTGTATCTTTTCCTCAACCTGAGATAACTATAATGTAACCTATGATCAAGCCTATGCTATCTTTCCCTCAGCCTGTAATGACTACTGCTGCTCCCATGGTTGACACTATTCCATATACAAATGAGCCCATTTATCATGCTAAACCTGCTAAAAGTTTTGTCATCTTTGATAGGATGGAGGAGTTCCAAGACCAATTCCAAGAAATGCATAGGGGAATTAGAGCACTTAAAGGTAAAGACTTGTTCGGGAAAAATGCTCACGACTAGTGTTTGGTCCCAAACATGAAAATTCCAGCTAAGTTCAAAGTGCCGAAGTTTAAAAAATACAAAGGTGACTCATGTCTTCAAAGTCACATGACTATGCATGTGAGGAAGATATCCACCTACTCTGATGATCATAAGTTTGGATAGTACCAGAATCCGTAACTTTAATGACCTTAGTGAGGCTTTTGTTTGTCAATACATATATAATGTTGACATGGTCCCAGGCTGAGATCAACTCCGAGCTATGTCCTAGAAGGATAGAGAATATTATAAATAGTATGCCCAAATGTGGTGTGAGAATTCCGCTCAGATATATCCTCCCCTCGAAGAAAAAGTAATGATGAAGATTTTTCTGAAAACATTAGGTCCCTTTTATCATGAGAAAATGATCGCAAGTGTGCCTAGAGACTTCATTGAAATGGTGAACATGGTCATGCGACTTGAAGAGGGAATCTGTGAAGGGCGTCTAGCCAAGGAAGGTGGTACATCTAGTGGTTTCAAGAAATTTGGGAGCGTCTTCCACAAGAGGAGGGAACAAGATGTTAATGCAATTTTTACTAGATGGCTGAGAAGAGGATATTCACACGTTTCAGCAGTCACTCCTGCTATCCACCCAAGAATGGTAGCTCCAACCTATCAAGCCTCTCCAATTCAACAATGACTATTTCGGCAATAACTTCAACAACAGGCTCCTCAATTCATCAATCATAACTATTCACCGAGAAAACCACAATTTGATGCAATCCCAATGACTTACACCGAGTTGTTCCCCACATTGATCCGAAAGAATCTCATAATAATGAAACCTCCTCCTATTGCAGCAAATAATACTTCCCCTCGATACAAGGCTGATCAATTATGTGCATATCACCAAGGTTCACCCGAACAAAATATTGAAAATTTCTTTTCTTTAAAGGAAGATGTCAAGAGGTTAATGAAGAGTGGTGTTTTGTCTTTCAAAGATATTAACCCAAATGTTCAAGCTAATCCATTGCCTCAACATGGGGCAGCATCGATAAATATGGTGCACCCATGTCCTGGAAAGTTTCGAGTCTACCAGGTTGAGCATATAAGGGACTCACTGATCAGAATGCATCAAAGTTTAAGTAGACTTGCCTTCTTTAAACATCGATATAATTATGATGTTTGCAAATTTTGATCAATAGAAGATGATTTCCCTATTGTGAAAGAAGATATTCATAAGTTGGTAGATCAAAGGGTCATTACCATCACATATGATAGAGATCCAGATGATGAGGTGAATGTTATAGTGGTACAGGTCAACATGCCTGAACTAGTGGAGATTGCTTATGATAGTCAAACTTCATCCGCTGCTCCTTTGGTTATTGGTCCACCTAGTCCCGTGCCTTATAACTCGGACAAATCCATACCATACAAATATAATGCCACAACGATTGAGAACGGAGTAGAAGTCCCCATACCACCGATGGCATCTTTTATTATTAGTGATGTGAGTAGAGTTACAAGGAGCGGGCATATCTTTGCAGCTCTACCATTGAAAAGGCCTGAAGTTCAAGTTAGAAGACCTATACTAGTGGAAGTTTCGATGATGAATATTGAGCCAAGGGTCGAGGCAGGCCGATCCAGTGGACCTAACCTACATCCTGATGATGATGAGATTCTGAAACTCATTAAGAGAAGTGAATACAAGATCGTGGACCAACTATTTAAAAAACATTCCATGATTTTCGTGCTCACTTTACTAAGAGATTCTCGTGCCCATAGGGAAGCTTTAATGAAGGTTTTGGACCAGGCATTTGTAAATCATGATCTGACGGTAGACCAATTTGATGGAATTGTGGGAAACATTACCTCATGTAGCAATCTTGGTTTCAACGATGAAGAGCTTCCAGAAGAGGGAAAGAACCATAATATGGCCTTCCATATCTCAATAAATTATGGAAATGGTACTTTGTCAAGTGTGTTGGTAGATACAGGTTCATCATTAAATGTACTGCCCAAAACTACATTATCTAGACTATCACATCAAGGTTCTCCTGTGAGATATAGTGGGGTAATTGTCAAAGTGTTTGATGGTTCTAGGAAAACTGTCATCGGTGAAGTGGATCACCCCATGACAATTGGACCTCATACCTTTCAGACCACTTTCCAAGTAATGGACATTCACATTGCCTATAATTTCCTATTGGGTCGCCCATGGATCCATGATGCAGGGGCAGTCACTTCCACGCTCCATCAAAGATTAATGTTTGTGAGGAATGGAAAGCTAGTAACAATCGGTGGAGAATAGGATATGGTGGTAAGCCACTTGTCATTGTTTTCCTATATTGATGCTAATGAGGCTATTGGAACCCAGTTCCAAGCTCTATTTGTCACTAATAATGAAGTAAAGAAGCAAGGTGCATATATTTCTTCACTTGAAGATGCGTGACGAGTGGTTGAGAGTGGTTCGGCTGAAGGATGGGGCCAAGTGTTGACTTTTCCTAAGAACAAGTTTGGAGAAGGTCTTGGTTTTTATCTTGTGTCTACAAGAGCTATGAAAGATACAGTTACTTGTCCGATACAAGAAGTTTTCCTAAGCGCATGTTTTATCAATCCGACTCCGCCCAGAGTTGACGCTATAATGAAAGATGAATCTGAAGGGGATTTACCTAACTTTGTAGCGCATGGAGTAGTGTTCCTGAACTGGACTTTTGTTGATGTTCCTTCTGTGAAGCACATTTCTGAGTAATGCTTTGTTCTATTTTGAAAAACTATTCGCTCTGCCCAAGGCGAGAGAGTATTTGTGTCAGGCTATGTTAAAAATAAATCCTTTTGCTCTGCCCAAGGAAAAAGAGAAGATGTTTAGGCTTTTGTTTCAAGTATTACCAATCATAAATAAAAATGTTATTTTGTCCCCCATACTATTTTTACTTTTTACTTTTTCTGGAAAATGGGAATAAAAATAATAATAATAAAGAAATATAATAATATTTTTTATATATCTATACAACCTTCACATTAATCGAGTTCTAAAATAAAGCATAAATCATATGTGAAAATTAATCCATCACCTAACCATTGAAAACAATGACCCTATGCCCCCTCCCATCTTCGAATTCCCTGTGTTCGGAGACGAGGGAAAGGATAGTGAAGAGATCCCCTGATGAAATTTCCCGCTTACTTGAGCATGATGAAAATATCATTTAACCATTCAAAGAGCCAGTGGAAATAATCAATTTGGGTAGTGAAGAAGACAAAAAGGAAGTCAAGATTGGAGTGTTGCTTATCCCAGAAGTCAAAAAAATGTTGGAGCTTCTCAGAGAGTATGTAGATGTGTTTGCTTGGTCCTACCAAGATATGTCAGGCTTGGATAACAATATTATGGAGCACCGATTATCGTTGAGACCTGAATGTCCACCAATTAAGAAGAAGTTGAGAAGGACTCGTCCCGATATGGATGACAAGATCAAAGAAGAGGTCCAGAAACAAATTAACGCAAGTTTCCTCGTTACATCAGTTTATCCTTAATGGTTAGCCAATATAGTGCATGTTACTAAGAAATATGGCAAGGTTCGAATGTGTTTGGACTAAAAAGATTTGAATAGAGCCATCCCAAAGGATGATTTCCCATTACCACACATTGACATATTGGTCAACAACACCGCAAAGTTCAAAGTTTTTTATTTTATGGATGGTTTCTCTGGTTACAATCAAATCAAGATGGCACCTGAAGATATGGAGAAGACAGACTTCATTACACCTTGGGGAACATTTTGTTATCGAGTAATGTCGTTTGATTTAAAGAATGCTGGTGCAACATACCAGAGATCCATGACCGCTTTGTTCCATGATATGATGCATAAAGAGATAGAAGTTTATCTAGATGATATGATTGCCAAATCGCAGACTGAAGAAGATCACGTGGAGCATCTATTGAAATTATTCCAACGTTTGAGAAAGTATAAACTCCATCTGAATCCTAACAAGTGCACTTTTGGCGTTCGTTCTGGAAGACTTCCGGGTTTCATTGTGAGCTAACGAGGTATTAAGGTAGATCTTGATAAAGTCAAAGCTATTCGAGAGATGCTCGCACCCAATATGGAAAATCAAGTAAGAGGATTCCTTGGAAGGTTGAACTATATTTCCAGATTCATATCTCATATGACTGCTACTTGTGGGTCGATTTTTAAGCTTCTTCGAAAAAACCAAGGATGTGTGTGGATAGAAGTTTGTCAGAGAGCTTTTAATAACATCAAATAATATTTACTCGAGCCTCCCATCTTGATTCCTCGAGTGGAAGGAAGACCTCTGATTATGTATATGACCTTATTGGAAGTTTCCATGGGATGTGTGCTTGGTCAACAAGATGAGACTGGAAGTAAGGAACATGCCATATATTTAGCTTGGGTTGATCGCCGTCTATGCCAATATATGATTAACTGCACTAGTTGGTTGATCTCCAAAATGGATCTGATCAAATATATCTTCGAGAAGCCCGCCTTGCCTGGAACAATGACTCGTTGGCAAATGTTATTATCAGAATATGACATCGAGTATTGATAAAGCGAAATTATATCGAATTTTCTGGCTCTAATTGCATGCATTTTATTATCGTTTTTATTTATTTATGTCATATTTTGCTGGTATTTTGTTGTATTTCAGGTATATGCTAGAAATGAACCTAAATATTTCAGGTATGTGACTTTGTAGTATAAAATAAAATAAACAACATCAGAGGACTGTGACGGTCGTCACAACCCCATGCCGCCTGCCACAAGTTAAATAAGTGTGCCCCTTGGCACACTAACCATGACGCTCGACACAAGTCAAATATATGTGCCCCTCGGCACACATTGTATGGAGATAGGCACAAGTTAATTGCAGTGATTAAACACGAAGTTCTCTTCACGTCTGCAACAAAGCTCCCATGATTTTCTCAACTTCCCATTATCACTCCATGATCTTTTCAAGTTCCCATTTTACCACTTCTTTCTCCAGTTTCTCCATTATCTCCACTACTTCTCTCATAAATCTGAAATGTAACTTCCATTTTTATTCCTCTATATATAGGATCTTAGAAATTAGTTTTGGGCGTCCAAGATTTATGCGCAGAAGCGTTGTTAGAAGTTTTAGGTAGAAAAATCACTTTGTAACGTGGTAATTTCTCACATTGGGGAACTACCACACCATTAGTATTGGGCCTATAATTTTTAACACTTGGATCAATCTTTCCGAAAATATTTCAAAGCTTTATTCAAGTTTCAAGATTTGTTTCGTTTGTAGTTCCAGTTAATCCTGCCGGCTTGTGGAGGATATGCATTGCTCAAATTATTTACTTTAATATTTAATTTCAGGTTCCTATTTTAAGTATAATTTATTTATTGTTACCATGCATGTGTTACTAAATTTATGTTTTAATTTTATGTTATCCTGCAATAAAATTATGTCTGGCTAAATTCCCTGATACCGGTATGTAAATCTTTAACCGAAGGGATTCGATAATTAATTGTAATTAATATTTTTGGCAAAAACACTTTGTGGTTTTAATTTCCAATTTGGATATTTAATTGTTTTTGTATGAGAGTAAATGACAGTCTAAGGTTATAATCAACAGAGCGAGAGTTTAAGGTTTTAACCAGATAGTGGTTATTAAACATTAATTTTAAAAACAACGAGAGAGCTTTAAAATTAATTGGACTCTAAGTGTTTTAAAAAAATACTTTCTAATTTTAAAATGAAACAACTGGAGCGCTCATTTTGAGTTTAATAATATGACCTGACTCGATAGAACAAAAGTGTGAGACAAGGGTCTTTAGATAAATAGTTTCCACTGAAACAGTGTTTTAATACCGAAAACAAATGCCAATGACTTATTGAATCCCTGATGTTGACAAACTACACACTGATGTCCAGTTATTTATTACTAGATTTTAGTTAATTCTCGATTAAACCCAAACACCCAAATTTATTATAGCCTTAGCTTTACACAGTAACCCTAAAATAACAGTAGTTTGACCATCAGTCCTTGTGGGTTCTATATCTTTTAAAACTATGTGATAGACTATGCACTTGCAATCTTTAAACCTGATAGACTCATAAATTCGCGACAAAGTTTTTAGCACCGTTACCGGGGACTGATTTATTCAAATACTTTAAATCCCTTGTTATGCAGTATAGACTAAGGAACTCTTACTTTAATTACTATGTATCACCGGGATTTTTTCTACAACTCCCATTCTCAGTATTTCGAGGAATCACAAGAATCCCATAAATTCGACCTCGAAATACTGATGGAAGATTTCAATGCTTCAGTAACTCACTCTCACTCAAATTACCTCTATAACTACAAATTCCAATATTTTGAGGAGTCACAAGAATCCCATAAATCTGATCTCGAAATACTATTGGAGGATTACAATGCGACCCTAACTTATCCTTAACCAAATTTCCTCTACAATCACCACGCCCAATATTTTAAGGAGTCGCAAGAATCCCAGAAATTTGATCTCAAAATATTACTGGAGGATTACAATGCGACGCTAACTTATCCTCCACCAAACTTCCTCTACAATCATCGCGCCCAATATTTTGAGGAGTCACAAGAATCCCAAAATTCCACTCTCGAAACATTATATGAGGATATGACGGCGACAGTAAATCGCTCTAGGCTAGAAACTATGATGATGGAGCACTTTGCATAAACACAAAATGTGACACTAAGTCCTTTTGAGGAACCGCAAGAATCCCATAATTTCAACCTCACAACATCAATGAAGTATTTTAGTGCGATGCTAACTCACTCTAGGCTAGAATCTATGATAGAGCACCTTGTAGAGACACAAACTGTCCAAAATGAAGAGATAAGAAATCAAAGTCTTCAATATAATGAAACCCTTAGGTAACTGAATAACGCGGTTGAGTCCCTCGCGACTCACAACATGGCCTTGGAGACTCAAATCTCCCTGCTTGAACAAAAACTTCTAGGACCCTTAACTAAGGAGCATGCGGATGTTGTAAAAACCGATAGTGAAAAACAAATTAAAAATCCTAAGGAGGGTAATAATGAGGTTGAGAAGAGTTCTGATGAGAAAAGAGTAGAGATTGAGAAAATTACACCGACACCATCTAAAAGGGAGGTTTTCGAAGAGGTAGAAAAGGAAACATATAATGTTGTACCTTCTCACTATAACCCACCTATTTCTTTTCGGCAAATATTTGTTAAAGCTAATGTAGATGCCCAATCCAAAAGGTATGTGGACAATATCCACACCAACTCACCTTTATCTGGGGTCCTACATAAAAAGAGAAAATCCGAGGACCACGAAACTAGGGAAATCACTAGCATTAAGAAGGGAAGGTTAAAATTTAAGATGGTGGACGAAATAACTAAGCCACAACTTGAAAATCTGATACTCAAGATAGAACCAGAACCACCACCACAAGTTCAAAAGAATGAACCACCCCACATAATAAAGTAAAGAAAAAGTGAGGGATATGTGAGATGGCTTGATAAGTGGCCATGGAAACCAAAGACGATTAAAAATTCGATCAAGGAGTTATTCTCGTTAGAATCACCATGAGTACTGACACTCTTGAGTGGGCGAGCTACTGACGTTAAAAGAAGTGCTACGTGGGAGGCAAGCTACATGTTTTTAATTTTATGTTTTTGCTTTTGCTTGAGTTTGCAGAAAATAAAGATATCGATCGCTTGGAACCTATCAGTTGCATGCACGTAACTATCGAGGAGAGCATTGACCAGGTTCTTATTCCTCTTTCCACTTTTTACTGAAACATTAAGGACAATGTTTGGTTTAAGTGTGGGGGAGGAACTTTACCGCTTTCCATTTATCGCTTGTTATTTTGATTTATTATTTTATAGTTTATTGCATGTTTTTAGGATTTTTTCTGTTTTCAGTATTTGGTCGATTCATTGCATGTGATGTAAAGTATGTATGCCTATTTTTAAATTGTTACTGAATTTCCTCAAATTTTTAAAATTTTGACCTCCAACAACAATTTTCTTGTTTATGCATGGAAAACACACTCTGAAAGTATACAGGTTATCACACTTTAGGTTGTGTTAGAGAGACCTAGGAAAGTTGCGATAAAATCCATACCGTTATGACACCCTAAACCCCCTCATTATGTGATATCAATTTAGATACCCATTATGATGAGACTTTAAGTTCGAGTTTTCAAAGTATCTCTAAAGTAGTTTATATTAGCAGTCAACAACATCTTAAGCACAAACTACGTAGGGAGTCGATGAATATAAGTGAATGATTCCAAAAATTCTAAAAAAATTATTTATAAATTTAAAATAGGGGATGCACCTATTAAGTAGGTGACCCTCACCCGGTCACTTAATGCAACAGTTGTGGATCCTACAAAAATATAATAAAACATCCCGTCGTCAGTTGGTTCAGAGGTGTCTGGTGCTGAACATGGTAGGGAGGACTACGGTACGATCCCCCGTAACTGCGATTGGTTAAATAAAAGGTTTACCAAACTTATGTACTAGAACCTTGATACAAAGGATCATAGTTGCTAACCGATTTCCCTAATATGTACATGTACGAATAATGGGCTTAATGTGATTGTGCTTGAATGCATAGAGTGAAATAAAAACGAGAGATATAGGTTAAGTTATAATGGCATGATTCTAATTAGTTTGCATAAAGTGGGAGTCTTTGAACATTTTATCGTTACGGTATCCTTGGTATTGAACACTTAGTACATATCAAACTAACATTAGCCTAGCAGCCACGTATAATTAGGAGTAGTGTTGTTCCCTTGTTTCAAAGCTCGCTTATCATTTCTTTTACCGTGTTGGTCGATTTCTTGAGGACAAGCAATGGTTTAAGTGAGGGGACGCGAAATTATATCGAATTTTCTGGCTCGACTTGCATGCATTTTATTATCGTTTTATTTATTTATGTCATATTTTGCTGGTATTTTATTATATTTCAGTTATATGCTAGAAATGAACCTAAATATGAATAGGAGAAAGAAATAGGAACAAATGACATAAAATATGTGACTTTGTAGCAGAAAACAAAAGAAACAGCATCAGAGGACTGTGACGGTCATCACAGCCCCATGCCGCCCGCCACAAGCTAAATAAGTGTGCCCCTCGGCACACTAACCATGAAGCTCGACACAGGTCAAACATGTGTGCCCCTTGACACACATTCTATGGCGACCGACACAAGCTAATTGCAGTGATTAAACACGAAGTCCTCTTCACGTCTGCAACAAAGCTCCCATGTTTTTCTCAACTTCCCATTATCACACCATGATCTTTTCAACTTCCCAATTTCCCACTTCTTTCTCTAATTTCTCCATTATCTCCACTTTTTCTCTCATAAATCTGAAATGTAACTTCCATTTTTCCCTTATATATAGGATCTTAGAAATTAGTTTTAGGCATCCAAGTTTTATGCGCGGAAGCGCTGTTAGATGTTTTAGGTAGAAAAATCACTTTGTAAAGTGGTAATTTCTCACATTGGGGAACTACCACACCATTAGTATTAGGACTATAATTTGTAACGCTTGGATCAATATTTTTGACATTATTTCAAAGCTTTATTCAAGTTTCAAGATTTGTTTCGTTCGTAGTTTTATTCAAGTTTACTTCGTCTGCTTTACTTCCAGTTAATCCTGCCGGCTTGTGGAGGATACGGACTGCTCAAATTATTTACTTCAATATTTAATTTCAGGTTCCTATTTTAACTATAAATTATTTATTCTTACGATGCATATGTTACTAAATTTATGTTTAAATTTTATGTTATACTACAATAAAATTATGTCTGGCTAAATTCCCCGATACCAGTATGTAAATCTTTAACCGAAGGGATTCGGTAATTAATTGAAATTAATATTTTTACAAAACACTTTCTAGTTTTAATTTCCAATTTGGATATTTAATTGTTTTTGTACGAGAGTAAAAGACAGTCTAAGTTTATAATAAACAGGGAGAGAGTTTGAGGTTTTAACCAGATATTGGTTATTAAACATTAATTTTAAAAACAGCGAGAGCGCTTTAAAATTAATTGGACTCTAATTGTTTTCAAAAAATACTTTTGAATTTTAAAATGAAACAGCGAGAGCGCTCATTTTGAGTTTAATAATATGACATGACTCGATTGAACGAAAATGTGAGACGAGGGTCTTTAAATAAATTGTTCCCTGAAGTTGACAAACTACATACCGATGTCCTGTTATTAATTACTAGATTTTAGTTAATTATCGATTAAACCCAAACGCCCAAATTAATTATTTATCCTTAGCTTTATACAGTAACCCTAAGATAATAATAGTTTGACCATCATTCCTTGTGGGTTCAATATCTTTTAGAAAAACGAGATAGACTGTGCACTTGCAGTCACTACACCCTATAGACTCATTAAGTCGCGATCAATTAACACACCTAGAAAGCAATCAAAGGAAGTGTTTTAGCCGATCATTTGGCTCACAAACCAATTGATGATTATAAATCCATCAAGTTTGACTTCCCAGATGAAGATGTTATGTACTTTAAGACCAAAGGTTATGAGGAGCCATTACCTAGAGAAGGACCTGATCCCGAATCCCGTTGGGGTTTGATATTTGACGGGGCTGTAAATTCTTATGACAATGGAATTGGGGAAATCTTCATCACTCCCCGAGGTACTCATATCCCTTTCACCGCGAGGTTGAAGTTCGAATGTAAGAACAACAAGGCTGAATATGAAGCATGTATTATGGGTCTCGAAGAAGCCGTGGATCTAAGGATCAATATTCTTCACATATACCGAGATTTGGCTTTAGTAATCAATCAAATCAAAGGAGAATGTGAGACTCGTCATCCTGGTTTGATCCCTTATAGAGATTATGCTAGAAGATTGTTAACATTCTTCAACAAAGTAGAATTACATCATATCCCTAGAGATGAGAACCAAATGGTTGATGCTTTAGCTACTTTGTCTCATATGTTTCAAGTGAATCATTGGAACGATACCCCTTCAATCAAAATTATGTGCCTCAATAGACTCGCTCATGTGTTCTCAACAGAAGAGGTCACCGATAATAAACCGTGGTTCTATGACATTAAACGTGTTCTTCAAACTCAAGAGTACCCTCCTGGAGCATCTAATAAAGATAGGAAGATGTTGAGGAGGTTGGAAAATAGTTTCTTCCTCAATGAAGTAGTATCATATAAGAGGAATTATGACATGTTTTTGCTCAAATGCGTGGATAGACATGAAGAAGACATGTTGATGCAAGAAGTACATGAAGGATCCTTTGGCACTCATGCCAACGGACATGCAATGGATAAAAAGATGTTGAGGGCTGGCTACTATTGGATGACGATGGAATCCGATTGGTGCAAATATGTGAAGAAATGCCATAAGTGCCAAATTTATGCGGACAAGATACATGTACCATCGACCCTCCTCAATGTTATCTCTTCACCTTGGCCTTTCTCTATGTGGGGCATTGATATGATTGGAATGACTGAACCCAAGGCTTAAAATGGTCGTCGTTTCATCTTAGTGGCCATTGACTACTTTACTAAATGGGTGGAAGCAGAATCATGTGCTAATGTAAACAGACATATGGTAGTCAGATTTATCAAGAATCAGATCATTTATCAATACGGAATCCCGAGCAAGATCATCACTGATAATGGTTCGAATTTGAATAAAAAATTATGAGAGCTTTGTGAAGAGTTCAAAATCGAACATCATAATTCTTCTCCCTACAAACTAAAGATGAATGGGGTTGTTGAAGCTGCTAATAAAAACATCAAGAAGATTATCAAGAAGATGGCGGTGACTTACAAAGATTGGCATGAGATGCTCCCGTTTGATCTACATGGGTACCGTACTTTAGTTCGAACTTCAACAGGTGCAACTCCATTTTATCTAGTATATGGCATGGAAGCAGATATAATCAGTTGAATTTAATTAAAGAAAAGATAATGACAGTAGAGAATGAAGAAGACATTTGATAAGTTGGTTCGGCCATGCGAATTCAAAGAAGGAGACCTCGTGCTCAAGAATATATTATCTTTCCAAACCGATTATAGGGGCAAATGGGCCCCGAATTATGAAGAACCGTATGTTTTTAAGAAGGTTTTCTCTGGGGACGCCATGATTCTTAAGAATATGGATGGTGAGGAGCTCATGCGCTCCGTGAATACCGATGCAGTCAAGAAGTACTTCGCTTAAATTGAGATGACAGCTCGCTAAGTTGAAAACCCGAAGGGGCAGCTTAATCAGGCTTTTGATTAGACCAGTCACAGCAAATTTGAGCACATCTTGGAATTCAAAGTTGTTATGGAGAATAAGGGTAATTTTTTATTGTAACCTTTTCTTTCATGTATCATTTTCCAAATATTTATAAACCTTTGGAGTCGCGCCATTAGCAGACTACCATCTTATTAACGAAATTTGAGCATTTATCTTTTTTTGTGTTTTTATCGGGAAAAATTTCAGCTTTTATAACAATATTTGAAACAAAATTAATTAGATTATTTCTATATTGAAATGTTTCGTGAATATTGGAAGGTATATTAACAGTTCCTTCGAGAATGGTTAAGCCTTGAAATGCAAAACAACATAGTAATTCATCCTTGTATGATTAATAGTGGTTTCTTCCATCAAAATCATCATGAGGTGTTGGTTGTGTGATCTTATGTTCTCAGTAGAGTAATAAGCTTGGTGACTCCCCAACAATCCAATTTAAGCTTTGATTCATTTATCTCTAGTTGAGGAAGATTTTTCTCCCTAGTCGAAGTGAAGTACATTTTGTTATCATGTAGTGGTTTATTGATGTTAGAATATTGAAATTTGGGTATGGTCCTCCTCAAAGAGACTTGAACCCTGTAATATGATATGCTTCGATGATGCCTTTTATGCTATCTCCAGTTATTTTTCCATCTCTTTGAGATTAGCCAAGTATGTGGTTGTTTTGTGATGTCTTATCATCTTCAGTTTATTTCCTCTATATATTTTGCCACCATATACATGACATTCATTTATTCATCCACACTTGCATCATGCACACACATTCGTATTTTTCTATGTTATTGAGTTAGTATACCTTGGTTATGTCTATTCAAATAGTGTATTTGTTCTTTCGAAATAGAGTGTCAACTTAAGTAGAAAGTGTGCCTCCTTTCTAATTCCCCAACTGAGCTAATCCTCGTGGAAGAATCTTGCTTTAGCCTTCCTTTTCCATCGCTGGATAGGATAAATCCCCAATTAAGTTGTTTCCTCTTTGGGTTGAGTCTTGTTTGATTGTTTTATCTCTGGTTTATTCCTGGATTGAGCTTTGTCTCTTGCATATGTTACCATGTGGTTTTCTCAAGGCTGTGAAACCTAGATGAAGAACGCATTTATTCTGCGCATTTAAATACTTGATCTCCTAAGTAAGTACCTATTCATGGTTCCTCATTGAAGAAGAACTTTATTCCCTAATAGTGTTATCATAACATTCTTCTGGAATATCGACGTGACAACAAGTGGAAGACTCCTTATGAGCAACTTGTGTTATTGATATCTTTGGAAGACAAAAAGTGACTGACTCTTCATGAGAAGCTTGTGTTATTGATATCTTTGGAAGACAACAAGTTACGGACTCTTCATGAGCAGCTTGTGTTATTGATATCTTTGGAAGACAACAAGTGGCAGACTCTTCATGAGGAACTTGTGTTATTGATATCTTTGGAAGACAACAAGTGGAGGACTCTTCATGAGCAGCTTGTGTTAGTGATGTCTTTGGAAGACAACATGTGGTGGACTCTTCATGAGCAGCTTGTGTTATTGATATCTTTGAAAGACACCAAGTGGCAGATTCTTCATGAGCAGCTTGTGTTATTGATATCTTTGGAAGACAACAAGTGGCGGACTTTGCATGAGTAACTTGTGTTATTAATATATTTGGAAGACAGCAAGTGGCAGACTCTTCATGAGCAGCTTGTGTATTATTGATATCTTTGGAACATAAGAAGTGGATGTCTCTTCATGAGCAACTTGTGTGTTTATTAATATCCTTTGAAGACAGCAAGTGGTGGCCTCTTTATTTAAACAGCTTGTGTTTCCATAACAATATTATATTTCATAAGCAAATGGTATCTCTCCGGAAAAGTCCCGCAGAGATATTTGTTATGAAATCTCTACCTTTAGTAAAAATTGGTAGTTCACCATCAGTAAAAGTTGGTATATCTTTTGTCTACCTTTGACCCTGAGTTCTAAACTCACCCTCATCTTGGGTCAGTAGCCATCCATTTTTTCCAGCCCATGCAAGGCATTTTATTTGTTAGAGTCAGAAAATTGTTTTCTCTTGAAGTTATTCCCCAATAAGAGTCTCTCATTCGAAGCCTATGGCTTTTTTTCTCCAGTAGAGTTATAATCTCTTCCCCTTTGGATTATTTTATCATGTGCTTGGTTTCTCCAGCATTAATTTGTCTCATGCGGCATCATTCCCCAAAAGGATCAAATATTACATTCATATCTGTTGTACCCCAAAATTTGCCCTCGCATTTTTCCCCAAGAAATCTCAGCTTCAAGCATTTCCTGATTTTTTTAAACTGGCTCAAGAATCGGACAAACGGACTTTTCTTGTCAGTCAAGCAAAATTAGGGTTTTACTGGTTTTCATGGCCCTAGAACAGTTCAAACAATTGGCTTAGGGTTTTGATTGATTCTGGCACATTTTGATCAGGCGAATGTTATTTAACATTTAAATCAGGAATTAAGGTTTTGTGGGCATAGTCTCAGAAAGATTAAAATTCCACAGCAAGTCGCAGTTTATTCCGAGATTCGGGTTAAATTCGCATTATCTTGATTTAATCAGTAAAAGAGGAAGTTGGGTTGAATTCATGTTGTGTTGTTTGAGCCAGTCAAAGAAGATGTGCAGTTTGGAATTACAGTGCTTGGCAAAGAATCAGTGAAAAAAAAAGGAATGCGCTTGATCAATTTATTTCGGTTAACTGCTACTTTGTTTTGGATATTGGAAAAGACAGGTTTAATTGATCAATATTACTAAGACATTGTTTTATTTAAGTTATTTATTATTCTAAATTGAATGATTGAAATTTATTTTTCAATTGTTTTAATTCAAAGAGTTTTAAATAAGTAAATAAACAATAAAGAAAGAGAATTAGAATTAATTGGGTAATAAAGATTTTATTGATATTTGAATTATTTGTACAAATGTTGTTTATAATTTAAATTACAAACAATAGTTTACATTAATTTAAATATTAAATAAAAGAAAATTATCCTATTTATTTCTAATTCTTCATTCTTCACTTCGTTCCGGTGCTCCATTATTCATCTGCAAAAAGAAAAGGAAAAGTCAAAAGCAGTTGAATTAATTAAAGACAGATAAAATTTGCTCATCATTAGAGGCCACTGATTGGGATCAGTTAACCCTCTCTGCAAATCACGGGATTTCTCCCGGTTCACAAAGAGGGAAGAATTTTATTCATAAATGCAAAATGTCAAATGCATAAATTCAAGATTTCAAACTGCATAGTTCAAGTTCAACCAAACTGGAAAAATCAAAGAAAAGTACAGTTTGCTGTCACAAATGCCAAAGTCTACTCAAAGATATCAAAGAAGATAAAAAAGTGCAATTTATTCTCAAAATACAAAGTCCACTCAAAAGCTGTCAAGAGAAGATTTTGAAAGATATCAAAAGAGCACAAAAGCTGGATAAAGAATATGCAGAAGTAATGTGTTATGAAAGCAAAATCTTAATCATCATTTCCCAACAAGAAGGGGCCCCTTCAGAACAAAAAAGTACATCATGAATCATATTAAATATATTAACTGTACTATGCAGAGAGAGAAAAAGAGAGATATGAGGCAGGCTTTAGGCTTAGACAGTTCAGCATAACAAGACATAAAATATACAAAGACTCCCCATTGCATAAAAACAGGAGGAGATATACAAACAAAGAGGCCCTGGCATGAAGCAAACCCCTCCAAAAACACAAAACTACAGCAAGCATAAACTTGTTAAGAATATACCTTTAAACCTTCAAAAACCTGAACTACCAAACCAGAGGCCTAACCATCAAAACCTGGCCTAGCCTTCAAACCTGATAAACCAAGCTAAACCTGCTGTTCAAGCATAACAACCTGCCTAACCACCATACTGTCAAAACCTCATACCAGCATAAAACCATTCCAGCCAGTCTATACCAGAACAAGCATATAGCCAGTCAACAAAAATCAGATAACCTGCATTAACCCAAAAGCCAGGATACCAGTTCAAAGGACCAAAAGCGTACAAAAACTATAGGCCTCAGAATTTCTTCATCACAGGAAAACACATCCAAAGGCAAAGTTGACAAGAGAAGAAGAGAGAAAGTTCGTTCAGGAGCAACAAACATCAAGGCATACCATGTTCCAAACCCACGACAACCCTCAGAACATTCATCACAGGGTAGAAAATCAAACACTAAAAGCATATCAATCTCAGAGGGCCAACAACAAACATTCCAGGCAATCATAGGCAAATCGTTCAAGGGGCAAAATCAGAAGAAAGTCAGAAGAAGAGAACAAAGTTCAAGGCAACCGAAAAGAGCATATGAGCAAAGCAAAATAGGTGTTCATCATAAGCAGCAGAACTAAAGCAACTCAGTGTCCAAACCTTAGGCCCTCAGTATAAACATCACTGGGCAAGTTCATCTCAAGGCTATCATCATAGGGTGGAAAAGAGGCAACAAATATACAGTGTTAAAGAAGAAGAAGAAAAGGGCAAATTCAAGGTAAGGTTTTCAACACAAAGATCATCATCAAACCCCTAAAGAAGAAGAAAGGACAAAGTACCAAATTTTCCCAAGCTAGCTTCCAGCTCCATCACCAGGCATCTGCACCACTGAGCCTCCTCAGCGCTTCCTCGTCCTCTCCTCCCCATCGTCCTCCTCTCAAGGTAGTATATTTCCTTCCTCATCTTTCTTTTCATCACCTCGTTAAAACAAACACAACGAACACGAAGATCAGAACATATAAATCACGACATGCAAGAATCTAAAACAAAAACGCCTAAACCAATTCGAAACGGTACACTAACCATTATTTGAGGACTGTCTAATCCATCTGAGAGGAGAAGAGGCGGTAGCGGGGTAGCTCAGGCAGAGAGGCATGGCCCAGAAGCTTGCATAGAAGACGAGTGAACGAAACCCCATGAACGGCGCGCTCAAACCCTAAAACCTTGCTTCCTAAATGAAAACGCCAAACTACCCTAAATTTGTTCTGACCCCCAAATAGGCCTTGCCCGTTCCGTTTTGCCCAAAGCCCATTAAGATTCTTACTTTTCTAACAAAACATTTTATTAAAACACTAACCTCTTTTCTTTATATTATATAAACATTTTTTTTTATTACAAAATCATATAAATAATAAATACATTTTTTATATCATATACTTAAAATTGAAAATGACTTTCTATTCTTTTAATTAAAATATACTTTGTACATAAATTTTAAAACATTAATTTTGTACATAACAATTAAGAATACACTTCTTTTTATATATAATTCAATTTTTTGCCATTTGATACATTTTTATATATAATGTGATTAAATTAAAAACATTTCTTTTCACTTACTTTTTGTGCATAACAATAAAAAATACCCTTTTTTGAACATGCATAATTCAATTCTTGACATTTAAATACTTTTTGTATATAATAATGAAAACATGGAAATATACTCTTTTTTTTCTCAAAATATCATTTTCACAATTTAATTAAAACTTGAACATTCAATTTAAAACATTTTCTTTTGTACATATTAAAAGAAATACAAGATCAATAATTAAATAAACGTTTAATTATCATTTAGGTTAAAACAATACCTAACAATACCTCATTAATTTCACCTTTTCGTACCTGTAAATAATTACACACAATACATATACATCTCATACTTACACTTACACAATACATTCACATTGCCCTATACACATTTGTTTATCTTATATTTGTATATTCGATATTTACATTTTGATCGCAAAATTCGATTTGGTTGTAACTTATTGGATACTATAAGTGTCATCCCCATTCATATACATGTACCCCCACTCCCGGATACTATTTTGTAATAGCGTAGATTTTACATTTTCGCAATTTACCGCTTTCAATTATACCATGGTTAGACCTAGGGTTTGTATGTATATAAAATCAAACGCTAGATAACCTAATACAAGACAAATACATGTAATCAATACACAATCACACTTGCACCCCCTAGGGTAATCCCACATGTTGCCTTCCAAAATGGTCCATGCTTGCACGTCGAGTATCTTTGGCAAAACAAAATCAAATGATCATAAGTCTCAAAGTGTTGCCTAAACGGAATGATCATAGTCCCTTCAAAGCAAATTGCCAAAGACACTTGGCACCATTGCATTCATGGTCCATACGATGACCCACGTCCGTCCCGAATAAACTTCCTAAAATGCAAGATTGTCCATCAATTTCAATGGTGGAACAAAATTGTTAAAAGGGGTTAAAACATAACAAAAACCTTTGAGTACAATAGGGTAGACAAGACTCTTAGTTACTTGAGATCAATTTGCAAAAACACTTGCCTTCTTTTCAAAAATCACAATCCATAACACTCTCAAACAAACTCTCAAAAAAAAAACATTTGAAACATCTTTTCGAAAAGATCTACACTTTTGTAAAACACTCAATCACGAGTCAAATACATTAGTTGCCTAAGACAAGGCATCTTCTTCCAAAACATTTTCAAAAGCACCCACACACACACCATTTTCAAGCAATCGAAAATCAAGGCAAGTGATCTAAAAAACCAAGTAACTAAGAGCCCATGGATAACCATGGATGAAAAGGGTGCTAATACCTTCCCTTTTCATAATCTACCCCCCGAACCCACGAAATATCTCAAAAGGTTTTTGCTGTGCTTTTTTAACCTTTCCTTTAGGATAAAATAAAAAGTCGGTGGCGACTCTTGCTCAACCGCACAAGTGCGAATACGAACGCAAAACACTAGTCAGTTCTCCCACCGTATCACAGAACTGGCGACTCTGCTGGGGAGAATTTTAAAGTGGGGTTACCTTAGGGTTTAGATCACCTTTATTTTCAATTGATTGTTTTGTTTGCTTTACATTTGTGGGCTTTGTATCGGAGTTTTATAGATCCTAACCCGGATCTGGGGAAACCCTTTTAGGTAGCATAATCTGTGAGGGACCTGTCCGGCGTATACCGACATGGGTGAAGCAGTGGCTACGTTGGTGTGGCGTCTTGGTCTGTACCGATATCCCTCGTGTTAAGACGGGGAGAATATGGGTCTTCCAAGAAGTCATTAAGCACCAACCGACCTTAGAACCCTAAATTGACCAACTTGGCCATTAGAACAGTAGCAGTATGCTACACTCATTGAGGCTAAACTCTCGAGATGGTTCCGGCCGCGAGAAAAGGTTGCGATGCTGGAGTTATGACCGACTGAGGGTAGCCAATGATATGAGATCCTCTAGAACCCGGTTACTTTTGATAAGACAGGTTTTAACCAACAAACTGAAAGAGGGTAGTACCTGAACCTCATGCAAGCCTAAACCTAAGGCCTTGTGTGCTTTGTGTGAATATGTTTGCCTGTATATACACTCACTTGCTTGTGCATACATGTACATGACATCATGACATCATACCATAGCATTTTTCAATAACCATTTCAAGGATCTCGAGGGTTCTTTTGATGCAGGGTTACGTTGAACCAAACGTCTATCAATGGGCAAGGGGTTTCTCCTCTAACCAACGCCAACCAAAGTTCAAGTGCAACAACTTGAATCAGTGGCTATGACCCACTCGACATGGTGAGCTTGATTCTCGTGGAAAGACATCCACCGATACAAAGCTCTCCAATCAAAGTCCAAAAACAACAACTTGAATCAGTGGCTATGACCCACTCGACATGGTGAGCTTGATTCTCGTGGAAAGACATCCACCGATACAAAGCTCTCCAATCAAAGTCCAAAAACAACAACTTGAATCAGTGGCTATGACCCACTCGACATGGTGAGCTTGATTCTCGTGGAAAGACATCCACCGATACAAAGCTATCCAATCAAAGTCCAAAAACAACAACTTGAATCAGTGGCTATGACCCACTCGACATGGTGAGCTTGATTCTCGTGGAAGGACGTCCACCGGTGCAGAGATCCCCAATCCAAGAGCAGAGTTCAACCTCTAACATTTTCTTGTGTTTACCCCAAGAGATCATTGAAAGCATGCATCCACGTATCATGCATTGCATTTTGACAGTCTTTCCTTTTTTCAGGTTTCCTTACTCTCCTGCTGTTTATTTCAGCAAGAGATGGCTCTAGAAAGGTCTGTCAAAGACATCCAAGACCAGACTGCTCAGCTGCAGGAGATGTTCCTGAACTTGTCTCTGGGGCAAGAAGAGATGAAAGCTCTCCTCACCAAGGGCTTGGGGAGTTCCAACAATGCCAAGAGTGATCAGATTGCGGAGCTGCAGTTTGATCTGACAACCTTGAGGACTCAAATGATGGGACAGTTGGTGGGCCAGATGGCTCTCATCCAAGACCTATCTCAAAGACAAGAGGAACTCAGAGTTCTTATCCGCCAACTGCTTCCAAACAACCAACTGGGGCAAACATCTGAGGTCGAAGAGCAAGTCACCGCTCAGCCTCCATCCACTCAAGAAGACAAAGGGAAAGCTCCTTTGCTTGCTTCAGGGTCACAAGCCCATCAACAACCTCGCCAGCGTCAAAGGGGTAATCGGCGTAAGCAAGAAAAGGCGGGAAGACAGTTTACGGAGACTGAAATACCATCATTTTTCATACTGAAGCGCCTGTTGGAGGTCAATTTGCTTACCGTAAAGGACCCTCCTCAGAAGCCCAATATCTCCTCTCCTCACTATAATCCCGACGCATTCTGTGTTTACCACTCCTACAGCCCGGGACACGACACCAACGACTGTTGGGCCTTGAAGAACAAGATTCAAGATCTGATCGACATTGGGGTGCTGGAATTCATGGCAGACGGTGAGATGAAAATCTTCCGTTAAAGGGTTCTCCGCTTGAAGTAACGAAGCTCAAACTGAAAGACTTTTGCTTCTTTTTGAATTTTCAAAGTTGTAATTTCTTTTTGCTGTCAAACAAGTATCTGTTGATGTTAAACTCTGTCTTCATTAATGCATTGCATGTGTTTGTCTTGAATTCATCCATTCGTTTCACTACTCTTATGCTTTTCTTTATGATATTTGACTCTTGATAAAAAGCTGTAAGCCTTTAGAGGGAGGATGACGAAACAATACTGTGATCTTATACAGTATGCTTTTGAACAGACCTTGCTGATGATGTACAGGCATTTCTTTCAATTCCCAAACACTGGAGTTATAAGGAAGTTAATCCCTAGTCGACCCCTTCGAGCCAAAGAAGTGGGAGTTCTCTGTTCTAAACAATCAAAACCTTTGATATAAACCCGGGGCAGGGTAGTATCTCAGTTAATTCAAGAGAAAATGCGCATTGAAGTCGCAAACTCTCAGTTCGTAACACAACGGACGACGTCGAAAAAGAAAGCATTCCTTCAGAATCAAGAGACAAGGGTGGTTCCCTATCATATAGACAGTCAATCTCTCAAAAGAGAAAAGCCCGCTGAGCCAAAACCTATAAAGGAGGCTTAAGAAAGCTGGGGCATCCCGCTGACAGTAATCTCGGAAAACGGTAACAGTCAGGCAAAAGTTAGGGATAACAAATCAAAATCAAAATAGTGAGGTCATTACAAAACCCTCAACAACATGAAAAATGTTGAAAAAGAAAAAAGGAGATGATGACTGTCTCCCCAAATTCAACTGGTGAACCATCACCCAAAAGTCGTTCAAGACTCAAAACAGAGTGCGACGCACAATTAACTGAGCTTAGGTTGGAGAACATCACGAAGAGCGGGTGGGCACAAATATACTTTGAGCCTTTATCCTTTGTTTCTTAAACCGTGAACCAGGCCATGTTACAACCCTTCAAAAAGTCCTAATTGAAGCATAGGTTAGTTCGAAAGCGTACTGTTACAAAAGGTATCCTGACTCCTGTAGGGCTTTACTCTAAATCTTGTGTTGACTTGTCTTATGAAAAGTTTTCTGCTAAAAACGCATTTTTCAAAACTTCAAGACAAACATAAACTTTGCATTATTCGAATATCACTGTCTGCATTTGACCCTTTTGTTTGACAGCGAAGAAATTCATACAGCGAATGTTCGGAGGAACGAAAACTCTCTCAGTAAGTCAAAATCACTTCAAGAGGATAACACTTCCATCAAATCTCCTATCAACAAGGGGCATGACATGTCACAATTCAATTAACCTGGGGCAGTCCAGTCAAGGTCCAACAGATCTTTCAAAGTTCAGTTAACCTGGGGCAGTCCAGTCAAGATTTCAAGAAATCTCCCAATATGCAGAGTAATCTGATTCAAGACTCCTTCTTCACCACTTGGGGCATTCAAATGTCAAAAGTGTTCAACAAGTAAACTATTACATTTCCAGACTCGATTCCTGTATCTAGTCAGGGCACGTCTGAAGAGTTCGAAGATTCGATTCCTGTATCCAGCCAGGGCATATCTATCAACCATTACAATTCCAGATTCGACCCCTGTATCCAGCCAGGGCATATCTGTTGACGACTATTTCCAGATTCGACTCCTGTATCCAGCCAGGGCATATCTGTTGACTACATTTCCAGACTCGATTCCTGTATCTAGCCAAGGCACGTCTGAAGAGTTTGAAGATTCGATTCCTGTATCCAGCCAGGGCACATCTGTCAGCTATCACATTTCCAGACTCGATTCCTGTATCCAGCCAGGGCATGTCTGAAGAATTCCAGATCAACACCTGTAACTACCCAGGAAAACATCTGTGAACGACCGATTGTAGACCAACACCTGTAATAAGCCAGGAATTTATCTACATCACCACTTGGGGCATTCGAATGTCAAAAGTGTTCAAAAACCGATGCAGTTTTACACAAGCTCATCATCAGGAAGCCCTACACCGGTTCCTCTTCAAGACTTCTGAAACAAGTTTACGGATTCTTCCCAATAACGGATGTTAATCTACCAATTTGTTCAGACTCTTCTCAACTTCTGAAACAAGTTTACGGATTCTTCCCAACAACGGATGTTAATCTACCAATTTGTTCAGACTCTTCTCAACCTTTGAAATTAGTTTACGGACGCTTCCCAACAACGGATGCAGCTCTATTGCTGATTCAATCTTCAAGATTTCTGAAAATAGTTCACGGGTTCTCCAAGTAAACGGATGTTAACCTATCACTTGTTCAGATTCTTCTCAAGACTTCTTAAAACAGTTATGGATTCTTCCCAACTAACGGATGTTAATCTATCAGCTTGTTCAGATGCAACCTTTGAAATTAGTTTACGGACGCTTCCCAACAACGGATGCGGCTCTATTGCTGATTCAACTTCAAGATTTCTGAAAATAGTTCACGGGTTCTCCAAGTAAACGGATGTTAACCTATCGCGTGTTCAGATTCTTCTCGAGCTAACCACCACAGAAGATCGCGCTCGCCAAAATTCTCCCTATCCCCAGCGGAGTTCATCAAAATTCCCCAGCAGTAACTTATCTTTGCAAATCCTCAGCCAGAGAATCCTCCGGAATTCAATTCCCCTCAGAGTTTAAGCTTCAGTATCCCCAGCGGAGCCAGACCAGTGAACCTTCTCCCCACAGAGTTTTGGGAGGACAAATCTTGAGTTCCCCAGTGAAGTCGCCAAAGTTACTTCCCATCAAGCTGAAGATTCTCAATCCGGCCTCCCCAGCATGAGTCTACTAGTTTGGAACCCCCCCAGTAGAGGTCATCAGGAGTTCTCTTCCCCAGCAGCAGCCAAGGACTTATCCTCCCCAGCAGCAGTCAAGATGCTTTTATCTTCAGCCATCTCGGATTCATTTATCCTCAGCAAGATTATCTCATCAGCTCACATGCGCATTCACCACATTCACATCATAAGCATTGATGTCGCGTACATTGCATCATGCATCATAACATTGCATACAACTAACCCTTCACCTTTTCAGGTAAGATCAGTCGACAGACCAAGATCATCTCCCGGGATTCACCCAGAAATAGTTCAGATGTGACCCGGACATGGCGACATTCTGATACCTATTCCAAATTCATTCAGACGCATCAGCAGGAAACCCTACACCGGTTCCTCTTCAACTTCAAGACTTCTGAAAACAGTTCACGGATTCTTCCCCACAACGGATGTCAATCTACCAACTTGTTCAGACTCTTCTCAATTCCTGAAAACAGTTTACGGATTCTTCCCAACAACGAATGTCAATCTACCAACTTGTTCAGACTCCTGAAAATAGTTTACAGATTCTCCAGACATGGACGTCAATCTGTTGCTTGTTCGGACCCCGATTCAGAGATGTTCCGAAACGTGGATGCCCTTCTGATACTTATCCACTCACCATTGACATATAGTTCAACATTTCCAGATGGCATCTATAAGCCCATCCTCCTACCAACAGTAGCTGAATGGCATCTTTAAGCCCATTCTCAGATGGCATCTCTAAGCCCATCCCCCGACAAGATTCTATCGCACCAGATGGCATCTTTAAGCCCATCACCAAATGGCATCTGTAAGCCCATTCACATCTACCATCATATCGCCGAGTGCAAATTTTCTGGGTACTTTAGTGTCCAATCTTCTTTTACCTTCAAGTCGCGAAAGGCAAACTTGCCAATCTAACTCTTCAGGTCCAAGAAGATTGAACAGGGGCAACGGTTGTACCCCAAAATTTGCCCTCGCATTTTTCCCCAAGAAATCTCAGCTTCAAGCATTTCCTGATTTTTTTAAACTGCCTCAAGAATCGGACAAACGGACTTTTCTTGTCAGTCAAGCAAAATTAGGGTTTTACTGGTTTTCATGGCCCTAGAACAGTTCAAACAATTGGCTTAGGGTTTTGATTGATTCTGGCGCATTTTGATCAGGCGAATGTTATTTGACATTTAAATCAGGAATTAAGGTTTTGTGGGCATAGTCTCAGAAAGATTAAAATTCCACAGCACGTCGCAGTTTATTCCGAGATTCGGGTTAAATTCGCATTATCTTGATTTAATCAGTAAAAGAGGCAGTTGGGTTGAATTCATGTTGTGTTGTTTGAGCCAGTCAAAGAAGATGTGCAGTTTGGAATTACAGTGCTTGGCAAAGAATCAGTGAAAAAAAAAGGAATGCGCTTGATCAGTTTATTTTGGTTAACTGCTACTTTGTTTTGGATATTGGAAAAGACAGGTTTAATTGATCAATATTACTAAGACATTGTTTTATTTACGTTATTTATTATTCTAAATTGAATGATTGAAATTTATTTTTCAATTGTTTTAATTCAAAGAGTTTTAAATAAGTAAATAAACAATAAAGAAAGAGAATTAGAATTAATTGGGTAATAAAGATTTTATTGATATTTGAATTATTTGTACAAATGTTGTTTATAATTTAAATTACAAACAATAGTTTACATTAATTTAAATATTAAATAAAAGAAAATTATCCTATTTATTTCTAATTCTTCATTCTTCACTTCGTTCCGGTGCTCCATTATTCATCTGCAAAAAGAAAAGGAAAAGTCAAAAGCAGTTGAATTAATTAAAGACAGATAAAATTTGCTCATCATTAGAGGCCACTGATTGGGATCAGTTAACCCTCTCTGCAAATCACGGGATTTCTCCCGGTTCACAAAGAGGGAAGAATTTTATTCATAAATGCAAAATGTCAAATGCATAAATTCAAGATTTCAAACTGCATAGTTCAAGTTCAACCAAACTGGAAAAATCAAAGAAAAGTACAGTTTGCTGTCACAAATGCCAAAGTCTACTCAAATATATCAAAGAAGATAAAAAAGTGCAATTTACTGTCAAAATACAAAGTCCACTCAAAAGCTGTCAAGAGAAGATTTTGAAAGATATCAAAAGAGCACAAAAGCTGTATAAAGAATATGCAGAAGTAATGTGTTATGCAAGCAAAATCTTAATCATCATTTCCCAACAAGAAGGGGCCCCTTCAGAACAAAAAAGTACAGCATGAATCATATTAAATATATTAACTGTACTATGCAGAGAGAGAAAAAGAGAGATAGGAGGCAGGCTTTAGGCTTAGACAGTTCAGCATAACAAGACAGAAAATATACAAAGACTCCCCATTGCATAAAAACAGGAGGAGATATACAAACAAAGACGCCCTGGCATGAAGCAAACCCCTCCAAAAACACAAAACTACAGCAAGCATAAACTTGTTAAGCATATACCTTTAAACCTTCAAAAACCTGAACTACCAAACCAGAGGCCTAACCATCAAAACCTGGCCTAGCCTTCAAACCTGATAAACCAAGCTAAACCTGCTGTTCAAGCATAACAACCTGCCTAACCACCATACTGTCAAAACCTCATACCAGCACAAAACCATTCCAGCCAGTCTATACCAGAACAAGCATATAACCAGTCAACAAAAATCAGATAACCTGCATTAACCCAAAAGCCAGGATACCAGTTCAAAGGACCAAAAGCGTACAAAAACTCTAGGCCTCAGAATTTCTTCATCACAGGCAAACACATCCAAAGGCAAAGTGGACAAGAGAAGAAGAGAGAAAGTTCGTTCAGGAGCAACAAACATCAAGGCATACCATGTTCCAAACCCACGACAACCCTCAGAACATTCATCACAGGGTAGAAAATCAAACACTAAAAGCATATCAATCTCAGAGGGCCAGCAACAAACATTCCAGGCAATCATAGGCAAATCGTTCAAGGGGCAAAATCAGAAGAAAGTCAGAAGAAGAGAACAAAGTTCAAGGCAACCGAAAAGAGCATATGAGCAAAGCAAAATAGGTGTTCATCATAAGCAGCAGAACTAAAGCAACTCAGTGTCCAAACCCTAGGCCCTCAGTATAAACATCAGTGGGCAAGTTCATCTCAAGGCTATCATCATAGGGTGGAAAAGAGGCAACAAATATACAGTGTTAAAGAAGAAGAAGAAAAGGGCAAATTCAAGGTAAGGTTTTCAACACAAAGATCATTATCAAACCCCTAAAGAAGAAGAAAGGACAAAGTACCAAATTTTCCCAAGCTAGCTTCCAGCTCCATCACCGGGCCTCTGCACCACTGAGCCTCCTCAGCGCTTCCTCGTCCTCTCCTCCCCATCGTCCTCCTCTCAAGGTAGTATATTTCCTTCCTCATCTTTCTTTTCATCACCTCGTTAAAACAAACACAACGAACACGAAGATCAGAACATATAAATCACGACATGCAAGAATCTAAAACAAAAACGCCTAAACCAATTCGAAACGGTACACTAACCATTATTTGAGGACTGTCTAATCCATCTGAGAGGAGAAGAGGCGGTAGCGGGGTAGCTCAAGCAGAGAGGCATGGCCCAGAAGCTTGCATAGAAGACGAGTGAACGAAACCCCATGAACGGCGCGCTCAAACCCTAAAACCTTGCTTCCTAAATGAAAATGCCAAACCACCCTAAATTTGTTCTGACCCCCAAACAGGCCTTGCCCGTTCCGTTTTGCCCAAAGCCCATTAAGATTCTTACTTTTCTAACAAAACATTTTATTAAAACACTAACCTCTTTTCTTTATATTATATAAACATTTTTTTTATTACAAAATCATATAAATAATAAATACATTTTTTATATCATATACTTAAAATTGAAAATGACTTTCTATTCTTTTAATTAAAATATACTTTGTACATAAATTTTAAAACATTAATTTTGTACATAACAATTAAGAATACACTTCTTTTTATATATAATTCAATTTTTTGCCATTTGATACATTTTTATATATAATGTGATTAAATTAAAAACATTTCTTTTCACTTACTTTTTGTGCATAACAATAAAAAATACCCTTTTTTGAACATGCGTAATTCAATTCTTGACATTTAAATACTTTTTGTATATAATAATGAAAACATGGAAATATACTCTTTTTTTTCTCAAAATATCATTTTCACAATTTAATTAAAACTTGAACATTCAATTTAAAACATTTTCTTTTGTACATATTAAAAGAAATACAAGATCAATAATTAAATAAACGTTTAATTATCATTTAGGTTAAAACAATACCTAACAATACCTCATTAATTTCACCTTTTCGTACCTGTAAATAATTACACACAATACATATACATCTCATACTTACACTTACACAATACATTCACATTGCCCTATACACATTTGTTTATCTTATATTTGTATATTCGATATTTACATTTTGATCGCAAAATTCGATTTGGTTGTAACTTATTGGATACTATAAGTCTCATCCCCATTCATATACATGTACCCCCACACCCGGATACTATTTTGTAATAGCGTAGATTTTACATTTTCGCAATTTACCGCTTTCAATTATACCATGGTTAGACCTAGGGTTTGCATGTATATAAAATCAAACGCTAGATAACCTAATACAAGACAAATACATGTAATCAATACACAATCACACTTGCCCACATGTTGCCTTCCAAAATGGGCCATGCTTGCACGTCGAGTATCTTTGGCAAAACAAAATCAAATGATCATAAGTCTCAAAGTGTTGCCTAAACGGAATGATCATAGTCCCTTCAAAGCAAATTGCCAAAGACACTTGGCACCATTGCATTCATGGTCCATACGATGACCCACGTCCGTCCCGAATAAACTTCCTAAAACGCAAGATTGTCCATCAATTTCAATGGTGGAACAAAATTGTTAAAAGGGGTTAAAACATAACAAAAACCTTTAAGTACAATAGGGTAGACAAAACTCTTAGTTACTTGAGATCAATTTGCAAAAACACTTGCCTTCTTTTCAAAAATCACAATCCATAACACTCTCAAACAAACTCTCAAAAAAAACCATTTGAAACATCTTTTCGAAAAGATCTACACTTTTGTAAAACACTCAATCACGAGTCAAATACATTAGTTTCCTAAGACAAGGCATCTTCTTCCAAAACATTTTCAAAAGCACCCACACACACACCATTTTAAAGCAATCGAAAATCAAGGCAAGTGATCTAAAAAACCAAATAACTAAGAGCCCATGGATAACCATGGATGAAAAGGGTGCTAATACCTTCCCTTTTCATAATCTACCCCCCGAACCCACGAAATATCTCAAAAGGTTTTTGCTGTGCTTTTTTAACCTTTCCTTTAGGATAAAATAAAAAGTCGGTGGCGACACTTGCTCAACCGCACAAGTGCGAATACGAACGCAAAACACTAGTCAGTTCTCCCACCGTATCACAATATCATATCATAAACACAATGGTGGTATCTTAGGGGCAAAAATTGCGTATTTCATATTTAATTCCCTTTAATCTCTTTGAGACGGAGATTTAAATCTTCAAATCTCCGGATAGAAGAAATCTAAATAGAGGCAGTTGTCATACCCTAATATTTGACCTAAGATCCCATGTTCATTTGCATTTTTTGTTATATACATCAAGCTCAAGAAATATGGTCGGTTTCGAACGTCTCACCTTCGAGGATTGCCTATGCAGAGATTATCGAGTGTTGTGAACATTTTATCTTATGCATGACTAACTTTTAATCAAGCATGAAGTGTATTTTGTTTGTTTCTCTGATTTCATCTACAGAAACAGGTATGAATCAAGAGCATCAGGCGTCACACCTCAATTAGGGTTTTTAGTCTCTTAAGCCAGAAGTACAGTTGATCATTGATTCATGAAGACTAAATCATCAAGGCATAACTTCTAACCTCAACGCATGGAGTCTCAAACATTGTTCAGGCTCATTTTGATCACGGATGTCTCAAGTATGATAGCTTTTCGGGGAATTTTCAGAGAATCGTGTGTTTATTTCCAGGCTCTAATTCAACAAGTGGCCTCAAGCTTCTCCAAAATTTTTCAGAAAAAACAGTCAAGGTTCCATGATCACTGGTTCACGTGTGTTTCACCTTGCCTTGAAATACAATACAAGAACATGCTAGGTGATACGACTCAAATCACTTTGACTAGAAGTCAACACTGTAAAGATCAAGATTAAACGATCATAAATTCCCCTATTTTCAACATTTCGATACCATTCACCTTGCACATCTATCATAAGGGATTTCTCCTACAAGTTTCTTCAAGGCATTGTTGGTTATAGAGGATTGAATTACAAATTACAACTTATTTTGGTCCATGCAATTTTTTTCCTCATCAAATACTTGTTACTCCAATTTGCAAGTTAGTTTGAATTAGGGGCATTAAAGATTCATTAGGATAAAGTTCTGTTATTGAGATTTGGAAGTGAAGAATTTTCAAGTGAGCAAAGGTTTATTAATGAAGGTAATTCATTCATCAAAGCACAGTGAAAGGTACGATGAGAAATTTTTGTGTGCTATGGCTTCAAGTTACAACCAAGGAAATATTTCATTTTTTGAACCAAGTATCTCAAAGTCGTTATTAACCATTTTGTGTGATTACTTTGATGGATTCACAACATGGCCTTTTGAATTCACAACATGGCCTTTTGAATTCACATGAGGCATTTGTTAAAGAAGATATTGAAAGTAGAAATTTTATTCAAATAATCATTCATCACAAGAATATTTACATGATGGTTACAACTTCATTACAAGATCAATTCATGTAATTCATTTGTATCTCTAATACAAGATGCAAGATTGAGGTCTTAAGGCTTGCATCATTGTTCATTCAAGTATCAATCAATTCCTTTCCAAATTCGAGTGGAAGATATCGAATTTTCATCAAGATGAATATAAAGATTCAAAGTTGCAAATGATCCAAAGTGTGTACAATTACAAAGGAATTGAGAGAAAGTTAATTTCAAGACAAGTTTCCATTCATGTTACATATAAAGTTAAATTCTAGACATAATGTTAATTTCAAAGCTTCAAATATTGCTCCAATAAACCTTGATGTCCAACAATACAAGTCAGCCCAATATCATATTGCAGCCCTTAAAAATCATCCCAATTCATGTTGCAACTCCCTACAAAGCATTCTAAAAATAGCAGCCTGTAGATCTGTCCAAAATTGCTATAAAATTGCCATAAAACTGCTATAAAAACTGCAATAAATCATCACAAACCAATCCAAAAAACAGCAGCCTGGTATGGCCCAAATTCTGCCATAAAAGTGTTGTAGATCAGTCCAAAACAGTCTTCTATGGCACTGTTTCCCTGCATTATAACAGCCAAAAGGTTACACCAAAATGGCAACTCAAAATTGTATGAAAAAAGCATTGAAACAGGGCATTCATAACTGTTCAAATTTTTTATATTTTCCCCCTAAAACCCCACATATTTAACTATATAAAGCCACCTTCATGGATAGGAAAGGAGAAGAAGTTTGTTCAAGAATAACAGTAAGAATCGGAGTAAAAGAAGTTTGAGAATCAACAAGAGAGGAATGGGGAACTTACTATTTTTGAAGCTCCATCGGAGAGACTCTGATAGGTATTTCTTCACCCTATTACTTCTGCATAATATTCCCATATATCCATTAGTATCTATTAAACTTGCTTTCATAGCAACATCACTACATTTTTGAATCTTCTCTTTGCACCACTTTTTAATGCCATATGGATGTTTCATTTATCACATTCCTTTGTTGTATTCTGGAGCTGCTTCATTTTGTTGACATTTAAAAATGTTAAGAAATAATAATAATAGTGATAAACGCATATGGAAATTTATAGACAATGACACAAAAATTCAGAGATAAAAAGAATACCTTCAAATCTATTTCTGAGCATACAAACCCCGAACTATAAGAAAATACTGAATATTATCTTCTCCACTTCAACTCTGTTTTTTAGCCTATACAAAAAGTAAAGTGCCATTATCTCAACTCGCCATTGAAGTAAAACGCAACTGTAGTTCATCGTCGACCACCAAAAACAAGCAAGATTAGAATCAAATAGGTGTATGATGGTTGCCTACATTATTAGGCGAGTATTATCATAGCATAATTTGTTTCGTCTACCAACCTGGGCTATACATGTTTTTGAAAATTCCCCTGTTAAACTTTGTATATCTGAGTCTACCACTAGAGTCTTTACTCATCAAATCTGCCTAATTTTATCACCGAAAGTCGCAGATCCTTTGCTAAAGGCCGAAAGCGGAAGGATGAAGGGGGTGTTAGTACAGTTGTTGTTCCATCAGACGTCGGCCCTACTATTAAGGCTTTTGTTGTCTCACCAATGGAGTCTGCAATGGTTGCATTATCTGTTGAACTAAGCAAACTACGAACATAAAGAGTGTGATATGGTGGGAGAACTGACTTGAAGGTTTTTCATTTTATTGCAAATGTTGCGGTTTAGCAAGAGTCGCCACCGACTTTTCTTTTATCCAAAAGGAAAGGTAAAAAGCACAGGAAATACCTTTGAGATTGTTTCTTGAGTTCGGGGGCTAGATTATGAAAAGGGAAGGTATTAACACCCTTTTCATCCATGGTTTTCCATGGGCTATTAGTTACTTGTTAGATCACTTGCTTTTGTTTGAAATTGTTCTTTGTGTAGTTTTTTGAAAGTATTTTGTAAAGAGGCCATTGTTTAGGCAATCTTTGTAATGATTCTCGTTCGTAAGAATGTATACAAAGATGTTGATCTTTTGAAAATGTTTTCAATTTTGTAAGATGTTTTAATAGTGTAAGTGTTTGTTTTGAAAATAACAAGGATGTATTGAAAATGAGCAAGTAATTAGGAGCATTCTACCAACTCAAAAGTCTTTAATGTTCATTTCCCTTTTCCTTTGACATTATTATCTTACCATTGATTTGGTAAGTAACCCTATCTTTGGATGTAAACTGGAAGGGCGTGGGTCATCGTATAACCATGATTAGAAATGTTGCAAGGTATCTTAGCATTCTCTTTTAGGGACTAAGATCATTTGAAAGGCAACTTAGATATCGTCATCGAGGGACTATGATCTTATACTTTGCTTGTTTTTGCTAGGATACCTCACATGTGTAATATGGTCATTTTGTAAAGGTAACCAAGTGGATTTACCCTAGGGGTGTAAGTGTGCAAGTGTATTGTTTTGAATGCTTGATTTTGTCTTTGATTAGGGTTTTCTTATTTGATTGGTGTTAGTATTTCCATACAAACCCTAATTATTAGCAATTGTATATAAAGCGATAAATTGCAGAATTTAAAATTACTATTCTATTACAATACTTGTGGGAAGGGGGGTGCACAAATTATAAAAGGGGATTGCAAGTAAAATTAAATCCTAAGTTACTATTACAACCATATTGAATGGATAAGAATGTACAAGAAATTTAAAATGGACTTGTTTTGTTTAAGAAAAGAAATATGTTTTGTTTAAGAAAATATTTTGATCTTTTTATGTTAAAAGAAATAAAATAAGACATGTGAATATGCAATATTTTTTTGGTGTTTTTGATTAATAAAAGTGATGGAAAAAATAATAAGGAGAAAGAAAACAGAATTAGCGCTTTGCTGACATAAAAGAAATCAGAAGTTCTGACTCTGGTATGCTGCAAGACAGAAATAACATGTTAGCAAAAAATAGGCAAGGTCAGAGGTTCTGGGTCCGCCGGAAACAAAGAAGATTTCCGAAGTTCTGATTCTGCTGACAGAACTTCGTCTCCCTCTTCATGCTAGTCAGAGCATCTGCAACTTAGTCATTTCTCAACAAAACATAAGATACGCATATAGCAGTTATGGCAAGTTTCGTAATGTTTCAGAAACAAGAGATATCAGAACTATAAATCAGAAGCAAGCATGAATTTGCTAATCCTAATTCTGAGTCCTAATTTCTTCAAGAAGTTCTGAACTAAAATTCTCTCTACTTAGGCTGGCAAATACATGAAACCTCAGAATATGTATATCATCAGAATCAGGATGCCTACATTGTATTTTGACATGCGTGTCTAACAATGCCTAAGCAACATAACGAGGGTCAGCAGAAGCTTACCTTGCAGCTGGAAAATGTTCTGTGAGCTGGAGTCTGGCTCTGACCTCTTGTGATGTTCTGACCAGCTTCCTCACGTACCCAGCAGGCTAGAAACCTTTAACTTGAACTATGAATGGCTGGAAAATTTTGGAACAACCTAATAGAAAAGTTATGAATTCTTTGAATTGGATATTGATGGAGGTTATGTCACAGTCTGAACATGGAAGTTAGGATGGTTTCTAAATGTATATCAGAAACTATATGGATTGTTTTGGTCAAGAAACAATTGAGGAAAAGTGGAGTTTGAATGCAAGAATCAAAAGCTAACAGGTTTTGTAGTTTGTGTTTGCAGTTTTGGACTTTTTGAGTTTTAGGAGGGGTTCAAGGCTTTTCCTTTCTCAATTTTTTCGACCCTTTTACAATTGCCAATGAAGTCCAATTTATAGGCAAAGGTTTAGTCGCTTGGAGAGGTCATGGGGTACAACCATCATATGCTTGGCGCTGACTTGTTATTGAAATAGGTTCAAATAGGTATGGTGGTTAGCAACTTTTGCAGCTCCTAAGCCGGATTTGTAATAGGAATTAAGGAAAGTCAACCTCAAAAGCAAAGCAACGCATGGGCCCACACACTCTTGTACAAAAGTTTGCTTTTCCAAGACAATAATGGTACTTCTATGCCACACGTGGGGAAATCCTTTGAGTAAAGACCCAAAAATGGTTGTGAGCATTAAATGATGATGAGATTTATCAAACCGGAAATCCTGCAATGTGAGATTTTGCATCATTGCTTAATTCTGGATCAGAAGTTCAACTTCAGCGTAACTTAGAATAGACATTCAACTTCTGATCTTTGTATCTCCTTGCTCCAGCATGTTCTAAAGGAGATCTCAGACTTTGTAGGAAGCTTGCAACACGCTTTGTAACCTTCTTTGAATTACCCTTGCAAAATCTGACTGAACCTTTGTGAAAACTGGCCCAGAAATTCTGACCAAAATTTGTTTTGAAAGTGTCCAGAATTTGCTGAATACTTCAGTTTCAGCTACGTGTCTTTGAGGATTTAACTTGAAATCCCAGCATTTCTAGGAGAAGTTCTGTTATGTGATATTTTAGGTCTTATTGAGATCTAAAATTCTTGTGTTAGAAATTCTTCCAGAATCAGCTCGCATCATGGTGATAATCTGATCAGAAGTTCTGAGTTTGTCATATTTCTTAAACACTTAGAAAAATCCTAAGTATTTAGAAATTTGACTTTTCCAAAGTAATTTTGACTTTTGAATTTATTGATGAAACAAAATTCATATTTCAATATGTCTTGATGAAATATGATCCTTGAAACTTGATTTTGATCCAAAGGTCAAGGTTTGACTTTTCATTGCGCAAATGACCATTTTGCTCTTGTGAATTACTTTCTTGGAAAATTTGTAATTCAAGGCTCGGAGTTTGGATGAAGTGAACCTGAGGGTCCAGGGTGATCCTTTGAGAAATGAGAGGGAAAATTTTGGGGTACAACCTGTTCAATCTTCTTGATCCTGAAGAGTTAGATTGGCGAGTTTTGCCATCCGTGACTCGAAGGTGGAAGATGATTGGACACTTGAGTGCCCAAAAATTTGCACTAGGTGATGTGATGGTCGATGGTAGGGGGAATGGGCTTAAGGATTCCATTTGGAGAGATGATGGAAAGTTGTTAGAGATGGGCTTGTAGACGCCATCCAAAAATGATTGTTTGACTATATCTGAAAGAGAATTCGAATGAGTGTCATAATGGCGTCTGTGTCTGGAGCGTATCTGAAAGTTGAATTTGAATGAGTATCAGAATGGCGTCTGTGTCTAGAGCATATTTGAATTGTATCTGAAAGTTGAATCTGAATGAGAATCAGAATGGCGTCCGTGTCTGGAGCGTATCTGAACTGTATCTGAAAGTTGAATTTTAATGAGTATCAGAATGGCATTTGTGTATGGAGCGTATATGAATTGTATCAAAAGTTGAATCTGAATGAGTATTAGGATGGCATCTGTGTCTGGAGCGTATCTGAATTGTATCTGAGTGAGTGACAGAATGACATCTGAATCTGGACCGTATTTGGACTTTATCTGAAAGCTGAATTTGAATGAATATCAGGATAGCATCCGTATCTTGAGCGTATATGAATTGTATCCGAAAGCTGAATCTGAATGAGTACCAGGTTGGCATCCGTGTCTGGAGCATCTATGTACTGTATTTAACAGATAATATGAATGAGTATCAGAATGGCATCCGTGTCTATAGCACATCTGATCTGTATCTGAAAGAGAATCTGAATGAGTATCAGAATGGCATCCGTGTCTGGAGCGTATCTGAGCTGTATCTGAATGCTGAATCTGAATGAGAATCAGAATGTCTTCCATGTCTGGAGCGTATCTGAATTGCATCCGAAAGATGAATTTGAATGAGTATCAGAATGGCATCCGTGTCTGGAGTGTATCTGAACTGTATCAAAAGTTGAATCTGAATGAGTATCAGGATGGTATCCGTGTGTGGAGCGTATTTGAATTGTATCAAAAGTTGAATCTTAAGAACCCGTGTTGGATTGCTTCAGTTCGTCGCATAGATAATTGTCCTGGCTTGTCTTAGGTATCAATTTATGATCTTTGTAATTTTTTGATGATAGCCTATTGATTGATCTTATTCTGAAAAGGATAAAACATTAACGGTATGCAATGTTATGATGTATGAAATGGATGGTACAAGAAGGTTGTGATATATGCATTCATGTTATCAATGTTCATGATAAATGGATGCGATGTATGCGTATGTAAGCTAATCTGCTGCACTGCTGTTGGATTGGGGAAAATAAATCCCTAACTACTGCTGAGGATATGGAGTGTAAGTCTTCATGTTGTGAAGTTGAAGTGTTGATGTATTTTTGCTCATAGAAATAAACTCTGTTGTAAGGGAAACACCATGTACTGCTTGTAGAATCCTATTGAGGAATTCTGAAAAATGGACAACTTCTATTGGGGATTGATAATTGGAAGTTTTATTCCGCTGGGGATTAAACTGCACACTGTAGGGGATTTTATGGAAATAGCTTGGAGAGATTTCCCTATCCTTTAAATCCATTAGTGATTGTCTTTTTATTTTGTTCATTTGTAAACAGTAATTATGTTCAAATGCATATGTTCAAAAATAAATCATTGGATGTTTTTGTGAATAAAACAAGAGTAAATAAAACAGATAGTTTTTGTACTTTCAAAGGGATATCTTTGTATTGACTTTGAGTAAGTATTTTTTTAAAATGAGACAAACATTCTAGTAAGAGAATGTTGTCGTAAAAATGAAAATTTTGATACAAAGAAAGGATAGCTATGTGAAATAATCCCATGGGGTTCCATTTCTGCTATAGCCTTCGTGCCTCTGAATGTCTTGTCTATTTGTTTCCTCGTCCGAAGATGATTGAATTGATTCGAAACTCTGAGTTTGTCAAATGAAGCCAAAGTTTGTCCGTAAAGTGATCCAATGGGACATAGTTATACGCTTTAATTCCCTAACTTTTACCTGGACTGCCCTTTCGGGTTTCCAGTCCACCGTGATACCCTTTTTTGCCCAAGTCGCCCTTTCGGGTTTTCAGCTTGCTGGGTGTACATATTTTTTTGTTTGTTTTATTCCTTAATTTTTCCCAAACCATTTGGTTTGCTGGGATACTGTTGTTTTGCCTAGGTGTGTCAACCTAGCGGGTCTCTTTTGCGTAGTATCTTTTTACTATGTCTTTGTTCACAGGGAGCGGTAGGTCGTCGCCATCCATAATGGTTAAGATCATGGCTTCACCAGAGAATATGCTTTTAATTTCAAATGGTCCTTTGTAGGTAGGAGTCCATTTGCCCCTGGGATCACCTTGCGGAAGTATGATACGTTTGATCACCAGATCCCCGACTTGATACACTTGGCGTATGACCTTTTTGTTGAAAGCCTTGATCATCCATTTTTGATACATTTGACCTTGATAGACAGCAGTAAGCCTTTTCTCATCAATCAAGTTTAGCTGATCAAGTCGAGTCTGGATCCAATCTTCTTCATTCAGCCCTACATCCTTCATGATTCTCAGAGAGGGGATCTGAACCTCAATAGGCAAGACAGCTTCCATGCCATATACCAAAGAGTAGAGTGTTGCCTCGGTTGATGTGCGTGTCGTGGTACGATACCCGTGGAGAGCGAATGGTAGCATCTCATGCCAGTCTTTGTACGTGACTGCAATTTTATGTATGATCTTTTTGATGTTCTTATTTGCGGCTTCGACGACACCATTCATCTTTGGTCGGTAAGGGGAAGAATTGTGATGATGGATCTTGAATTGCTCGCACAGGGCGGTGATAATAGTAATGTTTAGGTTCGTACCACTGTCTGTAATGATCCTCTCTGGGATACCGTACCGACAGATGAGATTTTGCTTGATGAACCGAGCGACATCATTCTTAGTCACGGAAGCGAAAGAGGCTGCCTCAACCCACTTTTTAAAATAGTCAATGGCCACTAAGATGAAGCACTGTCCATTGGAGGCCGTTGGCTTGATTTCCCCAATCAGATCGATTCCCCACATGGCAAAGGGCCAAGGAGTCGTCAATACATTCAGAGGAACCGAAGGTACGTGCACTTTGTCAGCATAAATCTGACAGGTGTGGCAAGTTCGAGAGTGTTGATAGCAATTTGCTTCCATGGTAGACCAGTAATAGCTTTCCCGTAGGATTTTCTTCGCCATCATATGCCTACTGGAATGGGTGTCAAAAGTGCCCTCATGTAGATCAGCCATGATCTTTTCCGCTTCAACCTTGTCTATGCAAAAGAGTAACACAGAGTCATGGTTGCGTTTGTACAGAATTCCATTACTAAGGAAGAAATCAGCAGATAATCTCCTTAAGAAATTCTTATCATTGACTGAAGCTCCTTCTAGATATTCTTGAACCTCGAGATACCTCTTGACTTCGTGAAACCATGGCTGGTCCACTACTTCTTCAGTATTAATCTCGTGACAGTGAACTGGTTCATCCTTTCGTTCAATGGTGATCTGAGGAGCCTCGCTATCCCATTTAAGTTTAAACATAGATGACATTGTGGCTAGTGCGTCGATTAGCTAATTTTCTTCTCGCGGGAAATGCTCGAAGGTAATATTCTCAAAATGTGGGAGCAATGTCAAAACATGTTCTTTGTAAGGGATATGGTTAGGGTGTTTGGTGTCCCATTCCCCTTTGATTTGGATGATGACCAAAGCTGAGTCTCCGAATACATTCAAAGGTTTGATCCCCAAGTCTATGGCAGCTTTGAGGCCAAAAATGCACGCTTCATATTCTGCCATTTTATTTATACAATTGAATAAGAGTCTTGCCGTAAAGGGAGTATGACATCCTTCAGAACATATGAGTACAACACCAATACCATTTCCGAGTGTGTTAGATGCCTCATCAAACACCAGGGTCCATCTGGATCCTTGCTCAGGTCCGTCATATTGTAGCCGTAGAAATGTTCAAGACTAAGCCATTGGATTGACTAGAGTTTATACAAATCAAAATAAAAATCGCCATCGCGCTTTATTATTTCCAAAGGATTGGGAAAAGAGCGAATAACCCAAAAAAGGGGGAAAGATTCAAGGTAAGGGGGTTGGTTATGCAAAGGGAAGGTATTAGCACCCTAAACATATACGGTACTCCGTAGGAACTTCTTTAAAAAAAATTGTATATTTTGGCTATAAAAATGTGTTGTATATAAAATGGATGGTGGAGGTGAGAAAAGAAATATTTTTATGATTTTTGTACCCGCCGCGGTTGCGAACCTTTAGTGCCTACGTTCCACCTTTCATGCAATAGAGGATCAGGGTACACGTAGTTCCTCTTTTAAAATTTGAAACACAAGTGTGTTGGTTGATTTTATGAGATAAGACATCATCATCATTGTCCGTGTGAAAAACGTACTTACTACCCATAATCATGAGAAAGGAGAATTTGTGTCATCTCAAAGTGGAGGATATGGCTTGGATTTTAAAATCAACAATGCCTCACTCAACACCCAAGTGGAAAATATCTCTCTTTACTACATATTGTAGAAGTATAGTTGTTTGCATCACTACAAGGATTGACAAGAGTCTAATCTTTTAAGAAAAGTTTTAAAATAAAAGCCAAAGTGGCAAAATGGTTTGAAATGAGATTGGTTGACTTTTAGTCTTCTCACAAAAATGTCAAGGTATTATTAAATTGATTGAAATTTATTTATGAAAATGTTTTGAAAATGCATGGACATAAGTCCAAGTTTATTATGGAAATGGTTCAAGTTTATAAATAAGGAGAGTTTTTTTAAAAATGGAGGGAGAAGAATTTTGAAATTAAAGAAGATGGGAGGAGAAGAGGTGACTACCCTAAAGCATAAGGTAAAAGCTAGGGATAAGAACCATCTAACCAAAAAGAAGCCAATACTTGACATTATGAGTCAATATAGAATCCCATTCTTTGGATTGGAACCAAGCAAGTAAAGGTACTAGACCTCTTGAGAGAACCAAACTTCAAGTGTATTTAGTCTTCGCAAAAATTGGGCAGAGTAACGACTGTATACGGGTGAATTCCAGATTACAAACAAAGTATGTAATCACAATAACCTGCACGCAAAAAACAAACAAACAACCCAATGTCTTGAGGTAAACCTCAAGAACTCCAGACAAAATATCGAATAAAGTCACAAAGTCTCCAAGGTAGGCCAAGGTCTCTAATCATAAGTCCAAGAAGTCCAATACTCCATAATGCCAAGGATAGTAACCAAATAGTCCAAGTATCATTAAAGATTTTTATGGTTCATGTTGATTATTAGGTGTCTTCAAAAGGAAAAGAAAAGCTCAAGTGAGAAAAATAAAAATGACATAAAAGTAAATACTCAAGTGAGCAAAATAAAAAAAATGGTATGAAATGTAAATGCTTAAATTAAATGGTACATAAAGCATAAAAAATAAAAGCATAAAGTAAAGTCAATTGTTAGAAATTAGTTGTTAGTTGGGTGACCATCTTGAAACTTGCATTTAGAACTCATTAGAGGATTGGTAGAACCAAAGCCTCCACACAACAAGTTTAATTTGCTTTTTGTAAAGTTTATCATCCATTTTGGAATCCTCAAAAGTAACATTTAATGATCAATGATGTTTAAGTGATCTGCGTTGACCAAAGGTGTTGTAGATCCATTGGAGGATTGGTAGAACCAAAACCTCCACACAATGAATCTCAATGTTATTGGATCAAAGGGATCAAATTAACATACTTGGGCTTGCAATCATAAGTTTGGGCCACGAATGATCATTTATTCGAATCGGGACAAAATTTAGCGCTATGTTAAGCAATCATAAGTGGACTTATGTAGAAGTCGCACCTATTTTGAGGTTGGTCAATAGAAATCTATGTACTTCATGTTTGGATAAATGATATAGAGATCATTACCCCTTAACATGTAGCACAATTAAATAAGAAAGGGATAAGATGAAGAGGGATGGGAATGATAAGCTAATTTGGATCACCATCTCAAAATTCTTTCATCTTTAAATTCAACCACTCCTCTAGATGGATTAAAGCACTAAACATATCATTAATCCAAAGGACCAAAAATGAATTAAATAATTCACTCTTTGATAGATTCGAATTGATGAACATTTATCCAACTTCATCTACATCACAAAGTCCATTGAGTTTAAAGACAAATTGGACATTTAAAATTGTAATCTAAATTATCCATCAAAGAGAGTGAGCAGAAAAAATATTTGAGTCAAAACAGCCCCAAAATAAGGCAGAAAAAGTATTTTTGACACTGTTACAATCAATTGTGCTTTGACAGCAACCAATTGCATCAGTGCAGTTTTTTCAAATCAATTTTCTGTGACAAACAATTGCAATATTGCAACAATTGATTGAAACCTGTTAAAATCAGTCGAAAACAGCATTTCAAAGATCAAATTCTTGTTCCAACTTTTCATCAAACACCTTATGATCATGGATCCAATTGAGCATGAGAATTCCATCAAATTATGAGAAAATAGCACTAATGGAATCATAAAACAGTGCTCAATTAATCAAAACCAGAAATCCACAAGAGATCACATTGTGAAAGATGATGATCCAACTTACCAAAGGTAGAATTAGAGAATTATCAAACAACTTCCAGAATATGCTTCATTTCAATCACAAGAATCAATTACCAAAGCTTGGATGTAGAGAATTGATGAAGAAAAAGTGTTTGGATGAAGGTTTATCTCAAATATTAGTAAGCTTCAATGTAAAGCTTACTAACTTTTTTTTGAAAATGGAGCTTTGAGTGAATTTGGTAGATGGAGAGAATTGAGAGATTTTTTATCAAGATGAGTTTGGCTATCAAAAGCTGGTGATTTGAATGAAATGAGGTCTCTATTTATAGAGTTTTAGGATTGGGATTGGTGGTAATTTGGTAATTGATTCTTGAAGCCAAAATTTGAATTAGTGATATAAGTTTCAAATTATGCAGAAAAATTGGAGCAAAAAAGATAACAGTTTGAAATTACTGGCATTTTTTCAAAAAACACGTGCATTTTGCTGTTATGAGTCGATACATGGGTGGTATGCATCGACACATTCTAGCAGTATAACACAACATGTGTCGATACATGCCTCTATGTGTCGATACATACTGCTTCTTCAACACATTACATAATCAAACAAACTGCATGAGTCGACACATAACACGTATGTGTCGACACATGCTAGTTATACAAACAAGATGAGTCGATACATATATGCATGTGTCGACACATGCTAGTTATACAAACGGGATGAGTTGATACATAACATGCATGTGTCGACACATGCTAGTTATACACCACTGAATGATTCGATACATACCTTTATGGGTCGATGCATGCTGTCTTTCGCCATAATACATAATCAAGTCAAATTTGCATGATTTGATACATGCCTTTGTGGGTCGATGCATGCTGCCTTTCGACACAAATACCGAATTGATCAACTTGCATGAGTTCAACACAAGCCTCTGTGGATTGATACAAGCAGAAATACTCATTTGTCAGATGCTTCGACTTGGTACCTACAAAACAAAAATATACAAAGACAAAGACAAATATTTTTTTATTTTGATTAGAAGTTAGTAAACAACACATATACAAAATACACACCCAAGGTTCTTGGAAATTCCTAAAGAGAAAACTTAAAGATAGGAGATAGAAAAAGAGGAAGAACCAACCCTAATGTTATCTTGTTATGATCAAGTTGACATGATATGATAAGGGAATCTTAGGGGCAAAAATTTGGGTACAACAACTGCCCTTGTTTAAGTGTCTTCTATCCGGAGATACGAAGGTTAAAAATCTTCGTGTCGACATGATTGAAGATACTTAAATATAAAACAAGCCCTATTTTTGTCTCTAAGATGCCATGCAATGCTTATGATTATGAATGCACAAGAACAGAACAAAAGAGACGCAAAGTATCACTAGGGATGCCACAAAAATGAAGAAACAAAGGAGCAACGCCACCAGGAAAATAAATCACTGGTGAACAAAAGACATGACTCCATTGGTGTAAAACCCAAAGAAGAGATAAGGTAGCATCAACTCAAATATTGAGGAAAAGTAAAGAATAATAACGATCGACAGATAACTGTGAACTACCAACTCAATAGTTGAAGGTAGAAGAAAAAGATATACCGACTCAAAAATGACAGTGAAATACCAACTCAATAGTTGAAGGTAGAAGATAAAGATATACCAACTCACAGATGACGGTGAAATACCAACTCAATAGTTGAAGGTAGAGAGAAAAAGATATACCGACTCACAGATGACGGTGAAATACCAACTCAATGGATGAAGGTAGAAGATAAAGATATACCGACTCACAGATGACGGTGAAATACCAACTCAATAGTTGAAGGTAGAAGATAAAGATATACCGACTCACAGATGACGGTGAAATACCAACTCAATAGTTGAAGGTAGAAGATAAAGATACCAACTCACAGATGACGGTGAAATACCAACTCAATAGTTGAAGGTGGAAAAGTAAAGATATACCGACTCACAGATGACGGTAAACTACCAACTCAATGGTTGAAGGTAGAGAGAAAATAACATGTCATCATCGTTCACTGACGATGAACTATCAACGTTCACTGAAGATAGCAAAAAGATAACAAACACCGACGTTCACTGTCGATGTCCTACCAACGTTCACTGAAGGTAGAGAGAAAATAGATGCCGAATCACAGATGACGGTAAACTACCAACTCAATGGTTGAAGGTAGAAGATCAAAAAGATACCGACTCATAGATGACAATAAATTACTAACTCAATAGTTGGAGGTAGAAGATAAAGAGATACCGACTCATAGATGACGGTAAACTACCAACTCAATAGTTGAAGGTAGAGAGGAAAGATTGATAATAAAAATTTTCCAAAAATCTTGGCTTTTCACCAAGAACAGATCTTAACTTCTTCTTTAACAAAGGCATTCCGCCTAGAAAGGGCAATATATAAGTTGTCTCAAATAAAGAGACTACCACTTACAAATATTTCTCAACGAATTGTCTCTGCAATATTGAAAGACTTGCCATCCACTACAGTAATTTGACAACGAACTGCAAACTATCCACTCATAGAGAAGATAGCAAAAAAGTAACGTCGACTTTTACAGGGAAGCACGAGTTGCTCAAATAAAGAGACCTGTTGCTTGTCATCATGGAGGATTGCAAAAAGGAACGACTTTCTGGGGATAGAAACATGGCTTCCTGGGGAAAGAGATATGACTTCCTGGGGAAAGAGATATGACTTCCTAGGGAAAGAGATATGGCTTCCTGGGGAAATGCCACGTTATTCCTGCTGAGGAGATAAAGTCTTCTCGTGAAAAATAAATGCACAAACCAAAACTCAAAGTTCTCAGAAATCCAAAGTAAATAATATCGTCATGCAACCACGAATCCAATTAGAAACAAACTGGAGCAAGAAGACCAACGAAGATACATCCTTTGAGAAATAAACTCAAGATGGAAAACCAAATCCACCTAAGCAAGGAGCGCTGCAGGAAGGTTAGAACACAATGTCAATAAAAAATGATTTGTAGAAATGCATGATGCATGTATGAATGTATGAGTGATATCGTGCATATGCTGGTAAAAGGATACATAATCAGTACAAACAAACAAAACCGCCTCAGATACCAATTACATTGGGCAAAACTTCAACAAGAAAGATAAATCCAAGAAAGGTAAAAGAAATTGCGGAAACCAAACCTATTTCCTGTCCTAACTTCACTGAGGAGAAACATAATCCGGATGTAGCTAAATCAAACAGATACCGGGATAGAACACCTTTCTTCCGGTTTCATAGGAGAAACCAGTTTTTCAAAAGCAACATACCTACTGGAGATTGCAAGACCAGCCTCAAATAAAGCCGTCTGACACTGAGACAATCAAAACTCACTGGGGAATTCAGACCCACTTTGAAGGAGGAGAAACATACAAACTTCACTAAGGGAGACAATGCTTCATCATCGAGACATCTACTGGGGACTTCATGCTGACTTTAATGGGGAGGTCAAAACCACATCATCGAGGGGAAACCAAGATACGTTCTTCAATAGGGAAACCATAGATACGTTCTTCGAGAGTAATTATTGCACCAACTTCTTTAGGGAGGAAGGACTTCTATCAAATAAATGAGGCCTTCACTGGAGAATATTGGATTGAGTCTTCATATCATACAAACCTATTCCAACAAAAGATGCCCTGGTATAGTCTTCCTGGGAAATCAAGAAGTCAACACTAATGCTAATATTGCAAAAAGAGCGATATCTTAGCACACCAAGGGAATAAAACCTTTCATCATATGAGGGAAGACTTCGCTGGGGAATCTGGGACAGAGGCTTCTGACCATGCAAACCAAAAATCAAAAGCGAACCAAGATTGGGCCGGGGATAATGGGATCACAAACCTAATACTGTACCTTGCACCCACTGGTATCGTCTTTAACTACCTGAGAAACATACAAAGATCATGTGCATACTAGCAAAGTGACCTGAGAGAACCTTCATGGGGTATCTATAAGTTAACATCATAGCAAGAAGTCAAAATTATGGGGATTTTAAATCAAACCCATCACTTGGCGGGAGAAAACCCAAAAAATGGACAACTGTCTCAACACTTCTTAGAAAAAATACTGCTCTTGTCTTGCTACTTGGGGAGCACATGACAACACTAATGTCGTAACTGGAGGGATCAATGCTCTACATAAGATTTCATATTAATAAAAAGGGATAAATAACTCCATCAAATGAGCAAAGGCTTCATAGCTCTTTTTAATCTCTGTTTGATCACCACATGGCTGGGTAAAGAATAACACTCAACTGGAGAAGCCTGCAGCAAGACTATAAAAAATGGGATTATGAACCCAACACCATAACACAACTTGAGGAAGGTTCTCAGCTTGGGTTAGACATAGCAGATATCATGACAAAATCTGGATATGCCCTTGGAAACCAATCCGGTGTCCCAAGCTTACTGGGCTGATCAAGGTAACTTTCATAACTTGCCTTTGGCTGCATGCTTTTAGGATAACCTTTATGATCAAATGGCTTCTAGAGATTTGTTGAATCTTGATGTAACTGCCCTAGATTGGTGAAATGTTGCATTCTCTTTGCTCAACAACTCTTCTCGGCAACATGCCTTTTGCTGATACTCAAATGTAAACTTTCATGATATCAAGCAGTTGTTTTACAAGCAGAAAATGTTTATTCTAAGAATGAAAATTCTAATGCAAGAATTATGTAAGTCTTGAATATTTTATTTAAAAAAATGTCGCAAAACCTTGTGAACGAATCACTAGCCAGGATGAGACATGGATTTTTTGTATGAAAGATAACAAAAGCATATGATACCAATCACAATAATTTATCAAAATTAATGGTAGTCAGGAAACACTATCTCATTGGAGTATACTTTCGAAATAAACCCTGTTTCAATTAGGACTTTTGAGGGTTGTAATGTGGCCTGGTTCACGATTTTAGAAAAAAAAGATTTATGGCTCAAAAATATTTGGTTCTCACCCCCTTCATGATGTTCTTCGGTCCTAAGTTCAGTTAACTTGACACAAACATTCATCTCTCAAAAGAAATTTCGAAATGGTTGAGGAATCAAACAAGGTTTTCTTTGGTCACGCAAGTCACTCATTCCTGCTTCTTTTGGGTTTCTTGTCACACGACTTTGTTCTTTGCTGAGGATTTCACATTGTAATCCTTTATCGCATTTTAGGCTTTCCATTTCTTTCTTGCCTTCTAGACAAATTCTATTTGACTTTGACTCTGAAGTGCAGCGGGATGCCTTGACTTTTGCCTAAGCGACTTGTTTTTTAAGTTCCGGCTTAGAGGGGCTTTTTGTCTCTTTCTTTTTCATCATAATAATTTTTTTATTCATGTCATCTTTTCTTTTTCTTCTTTTTTTTTGAACATGTCCCGTAACTTCGAGTCATTTGTGACTATATAGAAAAATTGTGACTTCCCTATTTCTGGGTAGATGAAAGATAACCATTGTTGTATCATCATCTGCTGATCTCCTGGTGTGCGAGAGATAGCCATTAAGATATCGTCAATTGACACACCCTCCTGATAAGTGAAGATTAAGAATTGCGGTTTTGAATTCCATCAACCTCTTGAAGGATAACCATTATTGTATCCTTAGATGCACACTCTTCATGAGATTTGAATACTCAATCAGATTAACTGAACACTACCCTGCCCCGGGTTAAAAATTAGGGTTTTTTCTGAATAGAAAAAGAAACTCCTACTTTAAGGCTCAAAGGGGTTAACGAGGGTTTCACTCCCTTATATCTCCGGTGTTTGAGGATTTCAAACAATGCTTGTACATTGTCAACAGGGTTTTATCCAAAAGCATACAACCAGAAAATTTGTGTTTTAATATCATCATCCTCCCTTCAATCTCTGCCTAGGCGAGAGAATGGTTAACAAGTAGGTATCATAAAGCAATTTAAAATTGAAAACAAATACGAGTGAAACGAATGAATTTCCTCAAGACAAACATAATCATTGTATTAAGATTAAACATTCAAATGCAAACAAGTTCTTACATGCAAACAGTGCAATGATAAACAAGAAAAATTACAAATGAGAAAGCAGTAAAAATGCTAATAAACTAAGATGACTCTCTTATCTGGACTTGCGCTGAAGGAAACATTTCCCAAACTTTGGAACTACCAACAACAAAGATTCATTCATGCCCTGCTAACGAATTGTTTTGAACATTAGGGCCAATGTCCTTAAACGACAAGATACCGCTTCAGACCAACCTTTGAACTTCGACCTTCAAAGCAAAGAAATCTTCTAAATCGTGCCCAGGAGCATCCTGATGAAAGGCACAGGAAGCGTCAGCCTTATATCCTCTTGGAAGTTTTTCAGGAACAACTGGTCGAGCTCAGGTTTGAACCAGATTCTTCTTCAACAAATAAGGATACAACTATGTGTATGTCATTGAAATTGGATCAAAGCTCATTTTCCTCGGATGTTCTTGTCCTTGATTTCCTTGTTTAGGTGCCCTCTGATATGCAACAGTAGTCAGAGTCTCATTGACGACTGGAGTCACAGAAGCAACTTGTTGATTCCTATTATGAGATCTCCCTTGCCTACCCCTAAGTATAGCGTATGAGTCTTGCTCTTTCTTTTTGGAAGAACTATCAACATACCTTTTAGCACCATTTGATGAGTCCACGTCTTTAGATAAACGACCTTCACGAACAGCTTCCTCTAAACGGATACCCATTCCTACCATCTCTGTAAAATCACTTGGGGCACTTGCTACCATTATTTCGTAGTAGAAGGCGCCTAGCGTCTTCAGAAAAATCTTAGTCATTTCTTTCTCCTCCATGGGAGGAATCACTTGTGCAGCAACTTAGCGTCATATCTGCGCATACACTTTGAACGATTCTCCGCCTTTTTGAACCATGGCCCTAAGATGGTCACGGTCAGGCGCCATTTCCACATTGTACTTGTATTGTTTAATGAATGCTTCTCCAAAATCATTAAAAGTATGGATGTTGGCGCTGTCTAAACTCATATACCATTTCAACGCTGTGCCGGTCAGACTATCCTGGAAAAAGTGAATCAACAGACGCTGATCATGAGTGTTGGTAGACATTCTTCTCACGTACATCACCAAGTGAGCACGAGGGCAAGTGTTTCCCTTGTACTTATTAAACTCTGGGACCTTGAACTTAGCAGGAAGTTTAACATTCAGGACCAAACAAAGCTCATTTACATTCTGCCCAAATAATTCTTTTCCCCTAAGAGCCTTCATCTCTCTTTGCATTCTATCAAACTGTTCTTGGAAATCATCCATTATGTCATAAATACCCAAGTCTTCACTCGGCAGAGGGAAAGGATGACACATATCTTTATTAACAAAAGGAACCAAATTCATCGAAGGAGGTGCAACAGGAACAGTATGCACCATAGGAGGTGCAGGAGTAATAACATTTTGAACCACTAGAGCATCTTAAGGGCCAAGATTGAAACCTTCAGGTGCAAAATTCTCTGGCATTCCCCACGGATAACCTTGAGGCATACGGTTTTGAACAACAGCCGGAGTAGCGGATACAGGAACAGTAGGAACTTCAGCATTTGATGTTTTTGGTTGAGGTTGAACACTCGGTGGCTGATTCTGAGCAACCACTAGAGCTTCCATCAGAGTATTCAAGTTGGCCAAGCAAGCCTTCAAATCGGAAACTTCTTCGCGCAGCTCGCGATTCTCCTATTCTAAGTTGTCCATCTTCTTTTTGAAATTAGCCCGAGTGTTGTAGTGATGAGTCAGCTTGATGAGTGAAGTAAAGAAGCTGGGTAAGACACCTGGATATGCATAATAAATGCAAGAAATATGTGCAATATGACGCATGATATGCAATGCACATGATTTTTATTAATATTTCAAGGGACTTATAGATTTGTAGACACATTGCAAGCATCAAATTAATAAAGCTTTTGAAATACTAAATTTTTTTATAATAATAACTTCAAAACGGGTTACAAATTTCAATGATCCCAAGTACAAGATGAAAATACAATCTAAAATTCTGAGAAGAGGAACTAATGGAGATCACTCTGTACGCTGGCGCTTCCCTGTGAGCCTGGCAATCTGAGCCCTCAACCTCTTGTTTTCTTCCACATGTCTGATGGAAACCTCCTTCCAATCATCTGAAGCAGGAAGTGAGTAATCAACATCTGTTTGAGGCTTAGGAGAAAATAAATCCCCTTGCCTCTCCATAGACTCCACCGCTTGAATCTCAAGGATCTCGATCAAATCATATTTCTCCTTCAGGTCTTCTCTGTAGGAACTCTCTTCAGTCTGGAACTTGTTCTTCCAAGCATCCCTTTCCTGTTTCATCCTAACCAAAGCAAGCTGCAGCTCCTCTAGATCGTCTAATAAGGGAGGAGTGGTCTTCACAAACAAATCAAGCATGGGTGTCTCCCGAATATATGGCATCTTTAACTGAATGGCTCTCGATTGGATCCACTGAAGATATGGCTCTAAAGAAACAACACCTCTAGGTCCCAAATCCTTCCTACTCTTCTTATGAATGTGATGCCAGGCCTTCGCAATCTGCTCCCTAGCTTCCATGTGGTCTTCTCCTTCCTTCAGAAAGAAACTACTCAAATGAATATTACCCGGTTTATCTCTCATCGGGTAACCAAGCTGTTGCCGTGCAAGAACAAGGTTATAGTTAATTCCTCCATTTGTACCAAGAAGAGGCACATTGGGGAAACTACCACAACTGTCAATAATCTCCACATCCTGGTAAGCTCGATGATACCAATCAATATCCGAGTGAGTAAGTGCCATGATCTTAGGAGCCCAACGGGGTTCCTTCTTGAAATCCCAAAAAGCGTCATACTGAGGCATATGAGAGATAAACCATCGGTACAACAAAGGCATGCAACATATAATCATTCCCCCATGATAGGAACTCCGAAGATGAACAGAATAATAAGCATCACCCAACAGTGTAGGAACCGGGTTTCCAATCATGAAAATCCTGATAGCGTTAATGTCGATAAACTTGTCCACATTAGGAAATAAGAATAATCCATAGGCGAGTAAAGCAAAGATGCCCTCAAAAGCAACCGTACTCTTCATCCTGGCAAAGTAACGAGCTTTCTCCAATAAGAACTGAGCTGGTAATCCTCGAATCCCTCCTTTGGTAGTCATATGGGCTTCCACCTCAGACTTCCCCAGTTGAATCAAAGCAACAATCTCATGTGGTTTTGGCTCACTCTCCAAACCAGTAAAAGGAACACGATCGGTAACAGGTAAATCCAATAGATAAGAATACTGTTCCAGTGTTGGCATCAACTGTTAATCGGGAAAAGTAAAGCAGTGATACATCGGATCATAGAATTGGACCAAAGTTGAGAGAATACCCTCCTTCATCTTCAGCTTCATGAGAGGAATAATGGATCCATACTTCTTCCGAAAGTCTGCAGAACACTCGATCTCGAGAATTAGACTGATCAAATCATATATCTTAGGATCCTTGAAACTTTATTTCCCGTCTTTCTCTTTCTAGAATCCATGGTTTAAAAGTACCTGAGATATTAACAAATAGTCAACCTTTAAATCCCTTGAAATATTTTTTCTTCAAAAGATGCTTATGAGTGAATGGATGCATGATGCAACAATCACACACAAGATCACACATATAAGGTTCATAGGTTCAACGTCACGAGCATGAGGCCGAAGGTACTACCCATAAGGTATTGGTCTAAAAAGTTATCACCTGCCGAACAAGGTTCAAAGAGGTTCCCAGAGTCTACATCCTTCCTTCGGATATTACCAACTTCCCGATTAACTCGGTAATTAGTAATATTCTCAAGAAAGACTCGTCCGAGCGTAGTATAGCGTGACAACTATTTCCGGATTACTCCGTCATAGCTTCCGCACTACACCTAAAAGGACAGGATGGGTTAGGTAATCTACGGTCCTCAGCTTCAGCAGGCTCCCAGGTCAAAAGCAGTATGTCTTCCCGATTACTCGGTAAACAACACTACAGTCAAAGAGGCCTCCACTAAGTGGGGGATCTCATGCCTCCTTTTTTGGGATTACTCCCTCAAAGTTAACATGACTATACCGACCGTCCTATCTTAAAGTTTTCCCAAGTCCGGGTATAAGACTTATGAGTAATCACCAAGCACCCTGTAAACCAGGAAAATCCAGACAAACATATATACAAAGTATCACATAAACACAATAACACATATACAAATATAAACAAAGATAGGCTCAACCCACTTAGGGATGGACCAGCAAGAGGTCAATCTTTCCCCATCAGAGTCTTCATTTTTCTATAGCGGTAGAAATGTTCAAGACTAAGCCATTGAATTGACTAGACTATATAAAAATGAAAATAAAAATAGCCACCGCGCATTATTGTTTCCAAAGGAACGGGAAAAGAGCGAATAACCCAAAAAAGGGGGAAAGATTCAAGGTAAGGGGATTGGTTATGCAAAGGTAAGGTATTAGCAACCTAAACATCTACGGTACTCCGCAGGAACCTCTTTGAAAAAATCTGTATATTTTGGCTATAAAAATGTGTTGTATATAAAATGGATGGTGGAGGTGAGAAAAGAAATATTTTTATGATTTTTTCACCCGCCGCGATTGCGAACCTTTAGTGCCTACGTACCACCTTTCGTGCAATAGGGGATCAGGGTACACGTAGTTCCTCTTTTAAAATTTGAAACACAAGTTTGTTGGTTGATTTTATGAGATAAGACATCATCCTCATTGTCCGTGTAGAAAACGTACTTACTACCCACAATCATGAGAAAGGAGAATTTGCGTCATCTCAAAGTGGAGGATATGGCTTGGATTTTAAAATCAACAATGCCTCACTCAACACCCAAGTGGAAAATATCTCTCTTTACTACATATTGTAGAAGTATAGTTGTTTGCATCACTACAAGGATTGACAAGAGTCTAATCTTTTAAGAAAAGTTTTAAAATAAAAGCCAAAGTGGCAAAATGGTTTGAAATGAGATTGATTTACTTTTAGTCTTCTCAGAAAAATGTCAAGGTATTATTAAATTGATTGAAATTTATTTATGAAAATGTTTTGAAAATGCATGGACATAAGTCCAAGTTTATTATGAAAATGGTTTTAGTTTAGAAATAAGGAGAGTTTTTAAAAAAAAGGAGGGAGAATATTTTTGAAATTAAAGAAGATGGGAGGAGAAGAGGAGACTACCCTAAAGCATAAGGTAAAAGCTAGGGATAAGAACCATATAACCAACAAGAAGCTAATACTTGACATTATGAGTCAACATAGAATTCCCATTCTTTGGATTGGAACCAAGCAAGCAAAGATACTAGACCTCTTGAGAGAACCAAACTTCAAGTGTATTTAGTCTTTGCAAAAATTGGGCAGAGTAACAGCTGTATACGGGTGAAAAAACAAAGTATGTAATCACAATAACCTGCACGCAAAAAACAAACAAGCAACCCAATGTCTTGAGGTAAACCTCAAGTACTCCAGACAAAATATCGATTAAAGTCACAAAGTCTCCAAGGTAGGCCAAGGTTTCTAATCCTAAGTCCAAGAAGTCCAATACTCCATAATGCCAAGGATAGTAACCAAATAGTCCAAGTATCATTAAAGATTTTTATGGTTCATGTTGATTATTAGGTGTCTTTAAAAGGAAAAGAAAAGCTCAAGTGAGCAAAATAAAAATGACATAAAAGTAAATACTCAAGTGAGCAAAATAAAAAAATGACATGAAATGTAAATGCTTAAATTAAATGGTACATAATGCATAAAGTAAAGTCAATTGTTAGAAATTAGTGGTTAGTTGGATGACCATCTTGAAACTTGCATTTGGAACTCATTAGAGGATAGGTAGAACCAAAGCCTCCACACAACAAGTTGCATTTGCTTTTTGTCAAGTATATCATCCATTTTGGAATCCCCAAAAGTAACATTTAATGATCAACGATGTTTAAGTGATCCGCGTTGACCAAAGGTGTTGTAGATCCATTAGAGGATTGGTAGAACCAAAGCCTCCACACAATGAATCTCAAGGTTATTGGATCAAAGGGATCAAATTAACATACTTGGGCTTGCAATCATAAGTATGGGCCACGAATGATCATTTATTCGAATCGGGACAAAATTTAGAGCTATGTTAAGCAATCGTAAGTGGACTTATGTAGAAGTCGCACCTATTTTGAGGTCGGTCAATAGCAATCTATGTACTTCATGTTTGGATAAATGATATAGAGATCATCACCCCTTAACATGTAGCACAATTAAAGAAGAAAGGGATAAGATGAAGAGGGAGGGGAATGATAAGCTAATTTGGATCACCATATCAAAATTCTTTCATCTTAAAATTCAACCACTCATCTAGATGGATTAAAGCACTAAACATATCATTAATCCAAAGCACCAAAAATGAATTAAATAATTCACTCTTTGATAGATTTGAATTGATGAACATTTATCCAACTTCATCTACATCACAAAGTCCATTGAGTTTAAAGACAAATTGGACATTTAAAATTGTAATCTAAATTATCCATCAAAGAGAGTGAGCAGAAAAATATTTGAGTCAAAACAGCCCCAAAATAAGGCAGAAAAAGTATTTTCGACACTATTACAATCAATTGTGCTTCGACAGCAACCTATTGCATCAGTGCAGTTTTTTCAAATCAATTTTCTATGACAAACAATTGCAATATTGCAACAATTGATTTCAACCTGTTAAAATCAGTCGAAAACAGCATTTCAAAGATCAAATTCTTGTTCCAACTTTTCATCAAACACCTTATGATCATGGATCCAATTGAGCATGAGAATTCGATCAAATTATGAGAAAATAGCACTAATGTAATCATAAAACAGTGCTCAATGAATCAAAACCAGAAATCCACAAGAGGTCACATTGTGAAAGATGATGATCCAACTGACTAAAGGTAGAATTAGAGAATTATTAAACAACTTCCAGAATTTGCTTCAATTCGACCACAAGAATCAATTACCAAAGCTTGGATTAGGATAATTGATGAAGAAAAAGTGTTTGGATGAAGGTTTAGCTCAAGGATTAGTAAGCTTCAATGTAAAGCTTACTAACTTTTTTTTGAAAATGGAGCTTTGAGTGAATTTGGTAGATGGAGAGAATTGAGAGATTTTTTAGCAAAATGAGTTTGGATATCAAAAGCTTGTGATTTGAATGAAATGAGGTCTCTATTTATAGAGTTTTAGGATTGGGATTAGTGGTAATTTGGTAATTGATTTTGGGAGCCAAAATTTGAATTAGTGATATTATTTTCAAATTATGCAGAAAAATTGGAGCCAAAAAGATAACAGTTTGAAATTGCTGGCTTTTTTTCAAAAAACACGTGCATTTTGATGTTATGAGTTGATACATGGGTGGTATGCGTCGACACATTCTAGCAGTATAACACAACATGTGTCGATACATGCCTCTATGTGTCGATACATACTGCTTCTTCAACATATTACATAATCAAACAAACTGCATGAGTCGACACATAACACGTATGTGTCGACACATGCTAGTTATATAAACAATATGAGTCGATACATACATGCATGTGTCGACACATGCTAGTTATACAAACATGATGAGTCGATAGATAACATGCATGTTTCGACACATGCTAGTTATACACAACTGGATGAGTCGATACATACCTTTATGGGTCGATGCATGTTGTCTTTCGCCATAATACAGAATCAAATCAAATTTGAATGAGTAGATACATGCCTTTATGGGTTGATGCATGCTGCCTTTCGACACAAATACATAATTAATCAACTTGCATGAGTTCAACACAAGCCTTCGTGGATTGATACAAGCAGAAATCCTCATTTGTCAGATGCTTCGACTTGGTACCTACAAAACAAAAATATACAAAGACAAAGACAAATATTTTTTGTATTTTGATTAGAAGTTAGTAAACAACGCATATACAAAATACACACCCAAGGTGCTTGGAAATTCCTCAAGAGCAAACTTAAAGATAGGAGATAGAAAAAGAGGAAGAACCAACCCTAATGTGATCTTGTTATGATCAAGTTGACATGATATGATATGGGAATCTTAGGGGCAAACATTGGGGTACAACACTTATGGCCTGAGTTCTTCATAGTTGTTTACCATCATGATGTCTTCATCTGGAAATTCGAACTTCATGGACTGGTAGTCTTCCATAGCTTGGTGAGCAAGGCGATCAGCTAGTACGCTTCCCTTTATTGCTTTCTGGGTAGTATATTGTATGTCATATTCTGTCAAAATCATTTGCAATCTCGATATTCACCCAGAGAGGGCAGGTTTCTCGAAGATGTACTTTATCAGATCCATTTTAGATATGAACAAGGTAGTATGGGTCAGCATATACTGTCTTAGCCGGTGAGCAGCCCATGCCAGAGCGCAACAAGTTTTCTCGAGCAGTGAATATCTTGTTTCACAGTCAGTAAACTTTTTGCTCAGGTAATAAATAGCATGCTCTTTTCGTCCAGACTCGTCTTGCTTCCCCAGCATACACCCCGTTGAGTTTTCCAAAATAGTTAGATACATGATCAATGGTCTTCCCTCGACTGGTGGCATCAAAACAGGAGGCTCTTGTAGGTATTATTTGATCTTGTCAAAAGCAGTTTGGCGTTCATCATTCCACTTGACTACTTGATCTTTCTTCAGTAATTTGGAGATTGGTTCACACGTAGCTGTTAGGTGAGAAATGAATCTGGAAATGTAGTTTAAACTTTCCAAGAATCCTTTGACTTCCTTCTCAGTACGAGGAGCTGGCATCTCTTGTATTGCTTACACCTTGGTCGGATCTACTTCAATACCTTTATTGCTGACGACAAAGACTAGGAGTTTACCAGACCTTACCCCAAATGTGCACTTATTTGTGTTCAACCTCAGCTTGTATTTCTTTACCCTCTTGTGATACGGTGGGAGAACTGACTTGAGGTTTTGCGTTTTGTCGCAAATGTTGCAGTTAGCAAGAGTCGCCACCGACTTTTCTTTTATCCAAAAGGAAAGGTAAAAAAGCACAGGAGAGACCTTTGATATGTTTTCTTGAGTTCGGGGGGTAGATTATGAAAAGGGAAGGTGCTAGCACCATTTTCATCCATGGTTTTCCATGGGCTCTTAGTTACTTGTTTAGATCACTTGCTTTGTTTTGTTTGAAATGGTGTTTGGTGTGATTTTGAAAGTATTTTGTAAAAGAGGCCCTTCGTTTAGGCAATCTTTATAATGATTCTCGTTCGTAAGAATGTATACAAAGATGTTTGTCTTTTGAAAATGTTTTCAATGTTTTGTAAGATGTTTTGAAATGTGTGTGTGTTTGTTTTTGAAAATATCAAGGATTGTTTTGAAATGGAGCAAGTAACTTAGAAGCTATCTACCTACTAAAACGTCTTTCTTGTGCATTTTTATTCCTTTGACATTGTTGACTTACCATTGATTTGGAAAGCAACCCTATCTTTGGATGTAAACGGGACGGGCGTGGGTCATCGTATAACCATGATAGCAATTTTGCCAAGTATCTTAGCATTTTTGAGGGACCAAGATCATTTTGTTTAGGCAACTTTGAATAGCGTCATCGAGGGACTATGATCTTATATTTGTTTTGTTTTGCCAAGATACTTCGCGTGTGTAACATGGCAATTTTATTTTAGGCAACCAAGTGGGAGAAACCCTAAGGGTGCTTGTGTGCAAAGTGTGTCATTTTCATGCTTTTGTCTTGCATTTAGGTTTTTCTATTTGTTTTGTTTTTGTTCTTGTCATACATTTCCTATTTTACTAGCACAACATACAAAAATAATAAAATGCAAAAAAAGATAAAAACCTACAATATTACAACCATATTGAATAGCAAGAAATTATAAAAGAAAAAAATAAAATAAAGGCCAGAAAGAAAGAGGTCTTTCGACTCAGGCAGGAACACCCTTCGATTCTGCGTATTTTAGCTTCTTTCGATTTGCCTTCCTGTCTCCTTCGATAGGGGGTTTGAGTCAGTGAGGTTCTGGCTTTTCCACAGGCTCCTTGCTGACTCATTGTAAGCAAATTAGGCCCTCAGATTCAGATTCGAAAGGTTTGTGCAGCTAGCCAATCAAAGGGTATAACAAATCTGTCTTAAGTTCTTAAAATGCAACAACCAAACATAACTACAGTCTAGGGGTTAGCACAAAAACAAAACAATGGGTCTCAAGGTCCAAAGTATAACTAAACAAGGTTGAGTTTTCAGCATATGGACAGTCAGAATCGAATGTTAAAACATGGTCTAGAAATTTCTACATTTTTCTTTATTGGCATGTGCACATGATGTTTAAATGAAAGAGTTCCAAGTTTAGAGAGAACTTACCTCTTGAAGTGCTTGGTAGAAACAGATGTAGTTGACTTTTTCTTGATGGTGGAGGGAGCTTCGCTGGGATCTTCCTGAAGCTAGTTTTGTTACTGTTTGGTTTGGACAGTCCCTGAATCGAAGAGAGTATATAATGGTGATGCGTGAATCGAAAGTTGCTACAGTCTAGGGGAAGTAAATCGAAAGGTGCACTACTGAGGATTTTTTATAAAAAATCTTAGAGTTTAGAAGGTTTGAGAATGTTGGAGAGTTTTAGAATATGGGAGAGTTTTAGTACTTGAGGATTTTTATGATTTTTCTCTCTAGCAAAAATCTGGACCCTTTCTTTGTCAATGGTTCCTCTATTTATAGAGAAAAGGTTTAGGGGTTTAAACAAACATGTGGCTTGGCTGAAACATGAATATTATGCTATGTCAGATTTTCAAAGATCCCAAGGTGAAGTACTAAAGTTGTTGGTTAAAAGGGGTTGACTTCCCTGACTTATGGTGAAGTACAAAAAGGATTTAAGCAAAGCATGGGCTTGGGACAGGATTTGTACTTAGCAAGTTCACTTTCACACAAAAAACTTCTGGACAAAGGCTTAATCACCTGGACAATAGCTTAATCTAAAATATAAGCAATTAATTATGGAGTGAAATACAAGCATTAAGGCTTGTAAAGTAAGATCACGTAGCAGGGTCCACAGATTTGATCAGTTGTCCTTTCAAAATCCTATTTTCCACTTGTGTCGAAGAGTTCTAGAAATGTACTAAAGAAAACTGCGTCGAAGGATTCAGAGTTGTGTTTGAAAGATGGTGATTCGAAGGGAACCAAAACTGCAATCTAAGCCTTTGTGTGAAGGTGGCTTATGTCCAATCGAAAGCTTGCATGCCAGGGGTTACATGTGATCAAACGAATGAGTGTATGTAGGAGGACAAAATGTTCATATTCGAAAGAGGAAAATAGGGAACAAAAAGTGCAAATCGAAGGATGTTAAAAGAGAGCCTTTTGCCATGGAAATGAAATAGATTACAAGAGGATTTTTCCTTTGTGAATCCAAACTAAAATGTGCCAGAGGCCCATGCCCAGTCGAAGGACGCAAGCCAAGCTTGTGTCGAAAGAGGCCAAAAGGCCAATCGAAACACTTATATTTTTTCTGTTTTCTCCCTTTTTTGACAGTTTCCTTTTAATTTTGGTACTGGAAAATTCCAAAATACTTGTGCAAGCTTGAACCTTGAGAAAACTTGTGAGAAAGGCCTTGAAGAATGAGAGGGAAAATTTTGGGGTACAACACTTCTCAAACAGTTTCTGTAAATGATCAAGATGCTCTTCTTTTGTTTGAGATCTAGCTATCATGTCGTCCACATAGTCCTTTATTTCGTGATGTATCATGTCGTGAAATAGAGCTACCATGGCACGTTGATAGGTTTCTCCAGCATTCTTCAATCCGAATGGCATAACCTTATAGCAGAATATGCCCCACTGTGTGACAAAGGTTGTTTTCTCCATGTCCTCAAGCGCCATTTTGATTTGGTTGTAGCCTGAGAAACCGTCCATGAAGGAAAACACTTTGTGTTATGTCGTATTGTCAACTAGAACATCAATGTGGGGTAGTGGGAAATCATCCTTATGGATTGCCCTATTTAAATCTTTGTAGTCCAGGCACATTCGTACTTTTCCATCCTTTTTGGGTACGGGAACAACATTGGCAATCCATTGCAGATAAGAGGTGACGACCAAGAATCTAGCATTGAATTGTTTCATAACTTCAGCTTTAATCTTCTCTGACATGTCAGGTCGCATACAACGAACCTTTTGCTTTACAGGTGGGCAGTCCTCTTTTGTAGGTAGACGATGTACCATAATATCTGCATCAAGTCCTGGCATGTCTTCATATGACCATGCAAAGACCTAAACATATTTGTGTAGAAACTAAATCAGATGCTTCTTGACACTGGGTTCTAGATTGGCACCCACCTTGACTTCTCTTTTGTCTTCTTTGGTACCTAGGTTGATTGTATCCACGGGTTCCTCGTGGGGATGAATGGGTCTCTCTTCTTGTTGTAGTAATCTGGCAAGTTCCCCTGGTACTTCACAATCTTCATCACCTTTGTCTTCGGCTTGGTAGATTAGATTTTCAGAGTCACTGAAGGCCATAACAGATCTGTTACCCATGGGATCCCGAATGGATTTAGACCTGCATTATGAGTGTGAGTGTGTGCGTGAGTATATCTATCTTTGAAAGAAATGAAAAATGTAAAAAGAAAAACAATGAGCACAAAGTTTGTATGCAAAAACATCCATGATTCATTGATGTCATATGGAAATAAGATAATAACCCTTACAAATTGACCATTATGCCTCGAATAAGACACAAGGTGTTAAGAGTATGAATTGTTTCAATATTACAGATCCAACAAAATGTAAAGACATATTACTGTGGGATAAAAGTGATCAGGACAAAATCTCTGGCCTCCCAATTGCTGAGCCCTCCACTGACAGTTGGGAAGATCCAATCATCCAGGTTGTAGCCATCTTCATCATCTTCCACCGTGTTGACTTCGCGGTTGCTGATCTTCAATGGTGCTCCTCCGGCACGAGCGCAGCGTACAGCCTTCCGGGCACCTGAAGTGAAACCCAGGACAAACTTGTCGGGCTTGTATGGGATATCTGGGAGTTGTCCCCAAATAGTGCACCCACCTTCTTCTATCACTACTTTAGCATCCTTCAAAGATGACATCCTGAGTGGAGGCCTTGTAATCTCAGGAACTTGAGACACAACCTTGGTCACTGCCACATCTTTAAAATGTTGGAATGGAGTTTCAATAAACTCACCATCTAATTCCACATATCTGAAGGAATTGAGATGGCTGATCATATACTACTCTTCTCCATGAACGGTGATAATCTTCCCTTGAATCAGATACTTTAGCACTTGGTGCAACATGGAAGTAACAGTGTCAGCATTGTGAATCCATGGTCGGCCTAGCAAGCAGGAATATGAAGAGCGGATATCCATTACATAAAAAGTTGAATCAAATGTTTGGGTTCCAACTTTTATGGGGATATCCATTTTCCCATGCACCATCCTTTTCGAGCCGTCAAAAGCCCTTACTACTATATTGCTCGTTTTCAATGTCAATCCCTCACAGTCAAGCCTATCAAGAGCCTTTTTAGGCAATACATTCAGAGACGAGCCAGTATGTTCCAAAACATGAGCCAAGGTTGTGCCCCTGCATTCAACTGAGACATGTAATGCCTCATTATGCTTCCTCCCTCTTGGCATTAAATCAGCAACTGAAAAACCTAGGCCATTATTTGCAGTCAAGCTGGATACGTAGTCTTGGAACTGATCGGCAGATGTTTCTTGGGGTACATGGCCAGTTTTAAATAATTTTACCAAGGCTTTTGCATGAGCCTCGAAACATAGTAGTAAAGCCAGCATGGAAATTTTGGATGGAGTTTGCCCCAGTTTCTCAACTACATCGTAGTCACTTCTTTTTATGATCTTTAGAATTTCCACCATCTCTTTCCAAGAGGTTTCAGGGATAGCTACTGATTGTGTATTTGTCTTGACAGATTCAACCATAACACCTTTTCCTCGAGTCTCGATTAACTCGGCAGCAGGAATGTCAGTAGGAGTGATAGCATGGATTGTAACAGCTTTGTCCATTGGAGTATTAGCAGAGATGATTGTAGGACCGGGAATATCCTTTGGAGGAGAAACAACAATAGGAATGATTACGGGTCCATAAACTGCTTTTGGGGGAGCAATTTATGGAGAGAATATCCTTCCACTTCGAGTAATCTTGCTAGTCCCTGCAATATTACTGATATTGGAATCAACCTTCTCAGAACTTGAATCTTCAACAACTGGCCAATATTGCTTGATACCGTGGTAGTAGACATCCCCTCCATAATTCCATGGTACAGTTTTGTCTGATGAATACGGGATTGGTCCAGGCATTGCAATTATCAAAGGAGCTACTTTTGGAACTGATGTAATTCGAACGGGTCTTTTGGTGGAGACCCTGGAAGAATTGTCGAAAATGGTCACGATGGGAACATCATTATAAGAAACAGGTGGAACAACAGTATTTTCAAACAAAACTTCCTTATTGTCTATTAGGTACTGAACGCCTATTTTCAAGAAAGGACAACTGGTTGGTGAGGACAAACAAATGACAGCTTTCATCACAGCCTGGGAATACACTGGCATTTAATAAGTTATTTTTTATAGTTAGGAGTGGGGTCATAATTTTATCAACTGAAGTAAAAAACATATCTTCCTCAATTGCATTTGCATTATGGCCGTGTTTGGGCATAGGGGCAGAAATGACATTGGGCTTTTTTGGCACGTGGAATTCAATCTCTTTGGCTTCAAGGAGGTCTTTTACTTTGTTCTTTAGAGCCCAACATTTATTAGTGTCATGGCCGGGACTCTCATTATGGTATGCACAACGGGCATTGGGATGATAGTGAGGAGAGGTTGTGTTAGGGTTATTTGGAGTTTCATTCAAAGTTACTAGGTTGCATCTTAACAAATGTGGAAACACCTGAGATAGCGTCATATTAATTCAGGTGAATTTTATGACTGGTCTTTCCATTCTTGGTTGGTTGTTTCTTTGCTGATCAGGGGCAGGTTTAGGAATCATAACAGCCCCAACCATTGGACGACATTCAGCCATATCTTGATTTCTATGAGGATATACAAAAACCACTTCTTTTTTTCCAATGAAAGGCTTCCTTACAGAAACAGAGGATGCATCTTTCTGAATCTTCCCATTCTTTATCCTTGCTTCTACCCTTGATCCAGTCAATATCAGTTTGGTAAAACCTGCTGATGAACTTCCAATTAAGTGATTGAAGAAAGGTCCGGACAACGTGCCCAAGAACATATCAACTAACTCTCTTTCAGATAATGGAGGCTGGACTCTCTCTGCCAAGTCCTTCCATTTTTGTGCGTAGTCTTTGAAGCCCTCACTTGAAACCATGGCCATACTCTAGAGTTGAATACGGGTAGGCGCAAGATTAGCGTTGTATTGGTATTGTTTGTAAAAGGCTGCAGCAAGATCTTCCAAGTTGTGAACATTGGCCTTTTGCAGCTGATAAAACCAATCAAGTTGAGTACCAGACAGACAATCTTGGAAGAAGTTTACCCATAAATCCTTATCAGCGGTATGATGCTAGATTTTCCTCACGTAGGACCGGAGATGCATTTTAGGGCATGAGAATCTGTCATATATGGCGAACACCGTTGCCTTGAATTTTGGAGGAATGACAATCCCCGATACTAATCCCAACTCCTCAAAGTCCAAGCCATACACTTTTTGGATTTCCATTGCACTCAACCGTTCTTCTAGATGCTTATACTTTTCATCGGGTGGAGGGTATTATTTTTTAGAATAGTCTTCTGCTTCCTCTTCCTCTTCTGATTCTGACTAGATGACTGTTTCTTTGCCTTTCCCATGTTGATTGTCTTTCTCACCAGATGTCGTTGCAAAGTCTAAGGCCCTTCTTGTTTTCCCTTGGAATCTTCTTCCCATGTTTAGAACTCCGGTTATCTTCCTTGTCTTCTTTTTCTTCTCCTCATCCAGCGAGGTCTTCAACTCTTCTTGTCCTTTGGCTAGAGTTAAGAACAACTGTTTAAACTGTGCATTCTGAGCTTGGAGGTCCTTCACCGTTTGCTCGAGATCCATCTTACTGAAATTAACAGTAGAGAGATGAGGAGGCTTGTTGCAATAAACCTGCTTATGTTATGATGAATTGTAAATGCATATGCAATGATTTTAAGGTATTTAAAGATTCAAATTTGTTTTAGACAAAAAGGAAACACACGTTATTTTAATAAATTAAAGCTTGAGTACAATAATGCCTCCTTGGGCAAAACAAATACAAGAAACTCTAAGATAAGAAGGTAGTACACATCCTCTTTGGTGCAATGTAGGCATTCAGGTTTCTCTCCTCATGAAGTAGCCTAGTGAGTTCCAAAACCTTCTTCTTTCTTGTGTAGAATTGGGCTTCAAAAGTATATCTATCTCCCTTGAGTTGTATCCAATCTCTTTATAGGTCTTCAAGAGAGGTGGGAATGTCACGATGTAGGATAGTGTATGGTACATCTCCTTCCATAACAGCCTCAATGATTACCAGGAGAATGGAGGGATAAAGCATCATAAGACTCTGAGCACGAGTTCGTACCCACTTGAGGTAAGGCTCAAGAGGGATGGAATTCTTATGCCCCAATGTCTTGCTATCTACCTTGATCAACATTCTCCAAGGTCGGATAAATCTCTGGCGAAGACCTTGATCGTCGTTCTCGTAGTCAAATACCAAACCTTGAATCAACATCTCGTGCAAACCATCCCTTCGGGCATAACCGAACTGTCTTAAGTCTAAGTAGGGGTTGTAGGTGATACCTCCTCTAATGCCAGATAAAGGGACATTAGGGAATTCTCCACAACGGTCGACGATGACAACATTCTCTATAGATCTGGAGCACCAATGGATGCCTGAATGTTTTAGCATCATCAATCTTTGTGACCACCTTGAACCTTGCTCATTCTTCAATACAGATTGGGGAAGATGCGAAATAAACCATCTTTCCAAGAGAGGAGTGCAACACATAAGGACACCTCTTTTCCTCATTGTGCGAGTGTGGAAAGAGTGTAGGATGTCTCCTTGCAAAGTAGGCACCCCGTTACGGGATATGAAGATTTTGACAGCGTTTACATCTATGAGTTGGTTAGGATTTGGAAACAAAACCATCCCATAGATGAGGAGTGCTACAATTTCCTCAAAGGCTTGGAAATCCAAGGAGTTCCAACAGTTTTGGGCTTTCTCGAACAAGAACTTTGCTATTAAACTTTTAACACCACTCCTTGTTTCCCAATGAGTTGTGACATCAGATGAGTGCAATTGTAGAGCTTGAGCAATCTATTCTGGCTTTGGGTCTCTTTCCGTACCGTTGAAAGGTAGTTGATTGAGAAAAGGAATCCTCTATATTTGGGAGAATTCTTCCAAAGTTGGCACAAGCTGATAATCGGGAAATGTGAAGCAATGGTGTAGAGGATCAAAGAATTGAAAGAGAACCTTCATCATATCCTCATCAGTGTTGCAAGTGACCAAGTTGAGTAGGAGACCATGTCTCTCGGTGAATGGAGAATTTTCAGGAATTCTTGAAGCTAGATCCTTAAGTTGTGGAGGGATCCTTACAAGGTTGACTTGAATAGTTTTCATGCGAAGAGAATCCATATCCTACAAAACAGAACAAAGATAAATCCTAAGATCCTTGAAATGGTTAGTGAATGATTATGATGTTATGATGTTCATGATGTTATGTACAAGTATGTATATACAAACAAAACAAACAATTCCTTAGGTTTAGGCTTGCATGGAGTCTTATAGGTAAGTACCCTCTTGAAGTTTAGTTGTCTCAAACCTGTCCTAGTAATAGTAACCGGGTTCTAAGGAGCTCAATATCACTGGATTCATTCCTTGATCATTGTTACAGCACACGCCTCTTTAATGGAGACCAAAATATCCCAAGAAACCAACCCTCAATGAGTGTAGTATCGAGTATCTACCAACTTCGGATTGCACCTACATCCTAAAGGCCAAGTTGGTCAAGTAAATGTTCTAAAAGTTCATTAGTGCTTCATGAAATCACTCAGCGGCCCCGTATTCTCTTTGATTAACTAAAAGGGTACCGGTACCCACAAATATGTCGCACTAACGTAGCTATTATTGAGACCATGTAGGTATACCCCGTACAGTTTCCACAACGTATTGCTACTTACCTATAAGGTATCCCAAATCTGGGTAGAGGATTCAAACCGAAACAAAGAACTATAATGTAAAGCAAAAAAGTCAAACAATTGAAAGCAAGTAAATGTGATCTAACCCTAAGGTAACCCCACTTTTAGAATTTTCCCCAGCAGAGTCGCCAGTTATGGGATACGGTGGGAGAACTGACTTGAAGGTTTTGCGTTTTATCGCAAATGTTGCAATTTAGCAAAAGTCGCCACCGACATTTCTTTTATCCAAAAGGAAAGGTGAAAAAGCACAGGAAAGACCTTTGAGATTGTTTCTTGAGTTCGGGGGGTAGATTATGAAAAGGGAAGGTATTAGCACCCTTTTCATCCAAGGTTTTCCATGGGCTCTTAGTTACTTGTTAGATCACTTGCTTTTGTTTGAAATTGTGCTTTGTGTAGTTTTTTGAAAGTATTTTGTAAAGAGGCCATTGTTTAGGCAATCTTTGTAATGATTCTCGTTCGTAAGAATGTATACAAAGATGTTGATCTTTTGAAAATGTTTTCAATTTTGTAAGATGTTTTGAAAGTGTAAGTGTTTGTTTTTAAAATAGCAAGGATTTTTTGAAATTGAGCAAGTAATTAGGAGAATTCTACCTACTCAAAAGTCTTTCATGTCAATTTCCTTTTTCATTTGACATTAATATCTTACCATTGATTTGGTAAGTAACCCTATCTTTGGATGTAAGTTCATTTGCTTTTAGGGACTAAGTTCATTTGAAAGGAAACTTAGATAGAGTCATCGAGGGACTATGATCTTATACTTTGCTTGTTTTTGCTAGGATACCTCACATGCGTAATATGGCCATTTTGTAAAGGCTACCAAGTGGATTTACCCTAGGGGTGTAAGTGTGCAAGTGTATTGTTTTTCATGCTTGATTTTGTCTTTGGTTAGGGTTTTCTTATTTGATTGGTTTTAGTCTTTCCATAAAAACCCTAATTATTAGCAATTGTATATAAAGCGATAAATTGCGGAATTTAAAATTACTACGCTATTACAATACTTGTGGGAAGGAGGGTGCACACATTATAAATGGGGATTGCAAGTAAAATTAAATCCTAAGTTACTATTACAACCATATTGAATGGATAACAATGTACAAGAAATGTAAAATGGACTTGTTTTGTTTAAGAAAAGAAATATGTTTTGTTTAAGAAAATATTTTGATCTTTCTATGTTAAAAGAAATAAAATAAGACATGTGAATATGAAATTTTTTTTGGTGTTTTTGATTAATAAAAATGATGGCAAAAATAATAAGGAGAAAGAAAATGGAATTAGCGCTTTGCTGACATAAAAGAAATCAGAAGTTCTGACTCTGGCATGCTGTAAGACAGAAATAACATGTTAGCAAAAAATAGGTAAGGTGAGAGGTTCTTGGTCCGCTCGAAACAAAGAAGATTTCAGAAGTTCTGATGCCGCTGGCAGAACTTCGTCTCCCTTTCCATTCTAGTAAGAGCATATGCAACTTAGTCATTTCTCAACAAAACAGAAGATGCGCATATAGCAGTTATGGCAAGTTTCATAATGTTTCAGAAACAAGAGATATCAGAACTATAAATTAGAAGTAAGCATGAATTTGCTAATCCTAATTCTAAGTCCTAATTTCTTCAAGAAGTTCTGAACTGAAGTTCTCTCTAATTAGGCAAGCAAATACATGAAACCTCAAAATATGTATAACATTAGAATTAGGATGTCTACATTGTATTTTGAACATGCAAGTATAACAATGCCTAAGCAATATAAAGAGGGTTAGCAGAAGCTTACCTTGCAGCTAGAGTCTGGATCTGACCGCTTGTGATGTTTTGACCAGCTTCGTCACGTACCCAGCAGGCTAGAAACCTTTGACTTGAACTATGAATGCCTGGAAAATTCTGGAAAACCCAAAGAGAAAAGTTATGCCTTCTTTAAAGTGGATATTGATGGAGGGTATGTCACAGTCTGAACCCGGAAGTTAGGATGGTCTCTAAATGTATATCATAAAATGTATGGATGGTTTTGGTCAAGAAACACTTCAGGAAAAGTGGAGTTTGAATGCAAGAATCAAAAGCTAACAGGCTTTGTAGTTTGTGTTTGCAGTTTTGGACTCTTTGAATTTTAGCAGGGGTTCAAGGCTTTTTCTTTCTCAAAATTTTCAACCCTTTTAGAGTTTCCAATGAAGTACAATTTATAGGCAAAGGTTTAGTCGCTTGGAGAGGTCACGGGGTACAACCATCATATGCTTGGCGCTGACTTGTTCTTGAAGTAGGTTCAAATAGGTAAGGTGGTTAGCAACTTTTTCAGCGCCTAAGCCGGATTTGTAAGCAGGAATTAATGAAAGGAAACCTCAAAAGCAAAGCAACGCATGGGCCCAACACACTCTTGTACAAAAGTTTGCTTTTCCAAGACAGTAATGGTACTTTTATGCCACACGTGGGGAAATCCTTTGGATAAAGACCCAAAAGTGGTTGTGAGCATTAAATGATGATGAGATTTATCAAACTGGAAATCCTGCAATGTGAGATTCTGCATCGTTGCTTAATTCTGGATTAGAAGTTCAGCTTCAATGTAACTTAGAATAGACATCTAACTTCTGATCTTTGTATCTCCTTGCTCCAGCATGTTCTGAAGGAGCTCTCAGGCTTTCCAAGAAGATTACAACACGCTTTGTAACCTTCTTTGAATTACCCTTGCAAATTCTGACTGAACCTTTGTGAAAACTGGCCAAGAAATTCTGACCAAAATCTGTTTTAAAAGTGTACAGAATTTGCTGAATGCTTCAGTTTCAGGGACGTGTCTTTGAGAATTTAACTTGAAATCCCAACATTTCTAGGAGAAGTTATGTTCTATGATATTTTAGGTCTTATTGAGATCTAAAATTCTTGTGTTAGAAATTCTTCCAGAATCAACTCGCATCATGGTTATAATCAAATCAGAAGTTCTGAGTTTGTCATATTTCTTAAACACTTAAAAAAACCCTAAGTATTTAGAAATTTGACTTTTCCAAAGTAATTTTGACTTTTGAATTTCTTGATGAAACAAACATCATATTTCAATATGTCTTGATGAAATATGATCCTTGAAACTTGATTTTGATCCAAAAGTCAAGGTTTGACTTTTCAGTGCGCAAATGACCATTTAACCCTTGTGGATGACTTTCTTGGAAAATTTGTAATTCAAGGCTCGAAATTTGGATGAAGCGAACCTGAGGGTCCAGGGTGATCCTTTGAGAAATGAGAGGGAAAATTTTGGGGTACAACGAAGAGCATTCGCTAGAATGCTCGATCACCTTATTGTAGAAACTGGAAGTGTGAAGATACTTTTGAATCAAATTTCTCTTGTTTCAGTACACGATTAGAAAAACTTTATCTATTAGTCCTTATGATCCAGAGACACTTAAACAATTAGGGGTGCCAATGTGGTGCCAGTACCGAAGAAATACGAAAAATTCCATATGTGCGTAGACTATAGGGATCTGAATAAATCAAGCCCCAAGGATGACTTCCCTGTACCATAAATTGACGTCTTGGTCGATAATACTGCTCAGCATAAAGTCTTCTCTTCTATGGACGGTTTCTACGGCTATAATCAGATAAGGATGGCTCCTAAAGACATGGAAAAGAAAACTTTCATTATGCAATGGGGCACCTTTTGCTGCATGGTCATGTCGGCCGGATTGAAGAATGAAGGGGCGACATATGAAAGGGCTATGGTAGCTTTGTTTCATGATATGATTCATCATGAAATAAAGGAATATATGGATGATATGATTTCCAGATCACAAATTGATGAGGAACATCTCGACCACCTGTACAAACTATTCGAGAGGTTGAAAAAGTACAAGCTGAGGTTGAACCCTAACAAGTGCACGTTTGGAGTACGATCTGGAAAGCTTCTAGGTTTTGTTGTCAGCAATAAAGGTATTGAAGTTGATCCTGCCAAGGTAAAGGCTATCCAAGAAATTCCAGTCTCCCACTCTGAAAAGGAAGTTAAAGGATTCTTGGGTCGTCTCAATTACATCGCCCGCTTCATATATCACTTGACTGCTACCTGTGGGCCAATATTCAAACTCTTGAAGAAAGATCAGGTAGTCAAATGGAACGATCAATGCCAAGCTGCCTTCGATAAAATCAAAGAATATCTACAAGAGCCTCCTATTATCATGCCTCCAGTTGAAGGAAGAGCCTTGATCATGTACTTGACAGTACTAGAGAACTCTATGGGATGTGTTTTGGATCAACATGATGAGTCTGGCCGAAAAGAGCATGCTATTTATTACCTGAGCAAAAAGTTTACCGACTGTGAAACCAAATATTCATTGCTCGAGAAAAATTGTTGCCCTCTGGCATGGGCTGCTCGCTGGCTAAGACAATATATGTTGACTCATACCACTCTGTTGATTTCTAAGATGGACCCAATCAAGTACATTTTTGAGAAACCTGCTCTTTCCGGATGGATAGCCAGGTGGCAAATGATCTTAATTGAGTACGACATTTAATACACAACACAAAAGGCCATCAAAGGAAGCATACTAGCTGATCATTTGGCCCATCAAGCTGTCATTGATTATCAGTCTATGAACTTTGACTTCCCAAATGAGAACATCATGCTGGTGACCGATTGCGTGAAACCTGGACCGTATGACGGACCTGAACAAGGATCCCGATAGACTATGTTCTTCGATGGGGCTTCCAATGGCTTGGGTAACAGAATTGGTGCTATGATCATCTTCCCTGATGGTTTCCATACTCCTTTCACTGCCAGACTATGCTTCGATTGAACGGACAACATGGCCGAGTACGAAGCATGCATTTTGGGTCTAAAGGCTGCCATTGATTTGAGGATCAATCATTTGAATGTGTTTGGGGATTCCTCTCTAGTGATCAGCCAAGTAAAATGATATTGGGACACTAAGAACCCTAACCTCATCCCTTACAAGGAACTTGTGTTGTCCTTGATTCCCTACTTCGAAGAGATCATCTTTGAACACTTCCCTAGGGAAGAAAATTAGTTGGCTGACGCCTTGGCAACCATATCTTAAATGTTCAAGGTCAGATAGGACAACGAATCCCCTATGATTACAATTGAGATATTTGACGAACCTGCACATTGTTGTGAGGTTGAAACTGACCCGGTAAAGCCATGGTACCATGAGGTGAAGAGATACCTTGAAATGCAAGAGTATCCCGAGGGACCATCCATCAATGACAGAAAGTTCTTACGAAGATTTTCAGCAAAATTCTTCTTAAGTAACGGAATATTGTACAAGCGTAACCATGAATCTACTCTACTCCGATGTATGGACAAGAAGGAGGCAGAGGAAATTATGGAAGACATGCACGATCGTCTCTTTGGCACTCACTCAAGAGGACATACCATGGCCAAGGAAATCTTAAGGGCTGGCTACTATTGGTCAAAAATGGAGAATGATTACCATTAACACTCTAGGACTTGTAACAAATGTCAAATCTATGCTGACAAGGTCCATGTGCCTCCTATACCTTTGAACGTCATGACCGCTCCATGGCCATTTGCAATGTGGGGCATTGACATGATTGGAGAGATCAAGCCCACCGCTTCCAACGGACATCGCTTCGTTCTTGTCGCTATCGACTATTTCACCAAATGGGTCGAAGCTGCCTCATTTGCCTCAGTCACCAAGAATGTGGTATCCAGATTCATCAAACATAACCTTATCTTCCTCTAATGTATCCTAGAAAGGATCATCATCGACAATGCGACTAACCTAAACAATGCTATAATCACTGAACTTTGCACACAGTTCAAGATCAAGCATTAAAATTCTTCTCCGTATAGACCTAAAATGAATGGCGCAGTCGAAGAAGCCAACAAAAACATTAAGAAGATTATGTAGAAGATGGTAGTAACCTATAAGGACTGGCATGGGATGTTACCGTTTGCTCTACATGGCTACCGTACTTCAACTAGAACATCAACTAGGGCAACTCCCTTTTCCTTAGTCTATGGCATGGAAGCTGTTTTTCTAGTGGAAGTTCAGATTACCTCATTAAGGATTAGGAATAAAGCAGGCTTAGGCGAAGACTAGTGGATTCAGACGATATTGGATCAATTGTACTTGATCAATGAGAAGCGACTCTAAGTTGTTTGTCATGGTCAGACGTACAAAAAATGGATGATTAAGGCTTTCAAAAAAAAGATCAAGCCTCGAGTATATCAAGCTGGTGACTTGGTGATAAAGCGCATCATTCTTCCACAAGGCGACCCCAGAGGGGAAAATGGACTCCCACCTACGAAGGGCCATTTGTTGTCAAGAGAGTGTTCTCTAGCCATGCCATGATGCTGACTACCATGGATGGTGAAGACTTCCTATATCCTATAAACGCGAACATCGTTAAAAAGATACTAAGCATAAGAGACCCACTAGGTTGACACACCTAGGAAAAATAAGGGCATCTCGGCAAACCAAAAGGTTTGGGCAAAAATTAGGGATATATGCAAAAGATTGTACACCCGATAAGTTGAAAACCCGAAAGGGTAACTTGGCAAAAAATGGGTATCCTAGTGGGCTGAAAACCCGAAAGGGAAGTCTATGTAAAAGTTAAGGATTGAAAGCATATGACTATGTCCCGTAGACTCACCACAATCAAATTTATCACCAAGGTCCAAGTTAAAACGGTCCAAGATCAATCCAACCAACTTCTGTCAATGGCAAGGGGAATTCGAAGACATTGGGGCAATAGTATAGTTGGAATGCAATGAGATCATTTCCACATGGCTATTTGTTTTGTTTTCAAATTTTGTTTTCCATTCGACGATTTCCTCCTACTAGGATCTATGTCTCTTTGTACAAAAACGCCTATTCATGGGCAATATATCAATACAAATATACTTTGAAGTGCAAACTTTCTGTCTTTGTTTTGAATGCAAACTTGTCTAATGACTAAAATAGAACGAACATGCATATGAACATAATTAAAATTATTTGGCACATATGTCTTGCTAAGCAGTAATAAGCATCTCTTTAATGTATATGGAATATCCCTAGAGTTATTTCATTAACATTATCCCCACAAGACGGCTACAATAAACCAATCTCCAGCCAAAGTCTCAATCTCTGGACAGCTCTCTCCCAGCTAAGTTGACCCTATAATGAGAAGTCATATGGATCTCTTCCTCAAAGAACTCACCTCGTCAGCAGTTCATCAAGTACTCATCAACATGGTTTATTTCCCCAACATAAAACAATCATTGAAAAACAAAATTCCCCATCTTAGTCTATCCTCCCCAGCTGATCCTATCTTCCCCATATGAGTTTATCTTCTCCAGCTTGAGTTTTCCTTTCAGACTATTGCAAATCTTAGGGCCACAACCCCTAATTCCCAGTGAAGTCGTCAACAAAACCTTTACTATCTCTAAAAGTTACTATGAATCCTGGACCCAACCAGATGATAGTACAATCAACAAACTACTATGAAGCCTGGACACGACCAGATAATAGTACAAATTTCAAATCCTATGAAACTTGGACCTGGCCAGATAATGGTTTTACTCTTCAAAGATATAGAAGAACCTGGACTCAACCAGACCAAGGTTTAAATTCTTTTCCCCAGTAGAGTTTTCCTCTACCCGAACAAGTTACTGTGAAGCCTGGACCCGACCAGATATTAGTTCTCAACTTCATCTTCTCAAGAAAGTTATTGTCAAGCCTGGATCTGACCAGACAACAATTCCCCTAAGAAGTTTGTTGTGAAACCTTGAATCCGACCAAATAACAACCAATTCCCAAGAAAGTAACTGTAAAGCCTGGACCCTGCCAGATATTAGTTCAACTATATCTCTTCAGACAAGTTTATTGTGAAACCTAAACATGACTAGATAACAATTAATTTCATCTACCTCAGATTCTGGGAAGCCTGGATTCGGTCAGATATTAGTTCAACTTCGTCTATTCAAGCAAGCTTATTGTGAGGCCTGGAGTCTGACCAGATAACAACTAGCTACAATGCCAACAAGACACTATGAAGCCTGGACCTGACCAGATAATAACATATGTTTTCAAAAACTATGAATCCTGGACCCGACCAGATAGTAGTTATCACTTTAAGTTACTATGAAGCCTGGACCCGACCAGATATCAGTTCAACTTCACCCTTTCTAGCAAGTTACTACAAATCCTAGAATCCAACCAGATAATAGTTAACTTTCTTATCCCTAGCAAGTTGTTGTGAAGCTTGGATCCGACAAGATAACAATTTAATTTCAAGAAATATTCTGCGAAGCCTGGAATCTGACCAGATAACAGATCATTTATTCTTACCTAGTAAGTTACAATGAAGCCTGGAACCCGACCAGATAGCAGTTGACTTCCTCATCCTCAGCAAGCTGTGAAGCCTGGATCCAACCAGATAACAACTAACATTCAAAATTCAATCCCCAGTGGAAGCATTCTTTTAACAAATTTGAAGATGTGCATATTCTTAATCCCAACAGCAATCCGAGATTCAGAACTCCTCAGCAGCAGTCAAGGATTTATTTTCCCGGACAAACATACATCTCACATTCATACATCATAGAATCTACATACAAAATGCATTTAGAATAATACCACATCTTATGAACATCATGCATACATCTGCATTTAACTAACCCTTTTTTCCACGGGTGAAACATCAAGTTTTTAGTATGAATTAACCAAAGATTTGTGTTGATACTTCTTCCAGTATTTACCATTATTCCTCCAAATGGCATCATTAAGCCCATTCCCAATCCATCTTCGAGTGCATATTTCTGGACTCTAATGTTCAATCATCTTCAGCCTTCAAGTCACGAATGGCGGATCCGCCAATCTAACTCTTCAAGTTTAAGAAGATTGAAGAGGGGCAGCTGTTTGAAACTACGCGGTCGGAACCTGTCATCAGGATGTTAATGAAACATCAATGAAGTCGCCACCGAACGTCTTTTATCCCGCCGAAAGGGAAAGGTAAACATCGAGAAAACCTGAGAAGGGAGAAATCAGGGTCTTTCGACCGAGAGATCGGGTAAGGGAGTCTGTTACACGAGGGGAAGGTGTTAGCACCCCACACGCCCGTAGTACTCTATGGTATCCACTCTTGTTGTCTAATCTAATGGGTGTGGTCAAATACTATGTCTATGGCTTAAAACTGAAAAGGGAATGCATGCGAAAGAAAAAAAACAATGTAGGGAAAATAAAAAGATGTGCTCGATCGGGCCCTACCCCAATGCCTACTGTGATGTGGTGGGAAGAGAACTTACTGTTTTTGAAATGCTGGTTCGCATTTTGCGTTTGTTTTTGTAAAATGTCGCGGTAAGCAAGAGTCGCCACCGTCTTTTATTTTATCCAACAAGGAAAGGAAAAAAGCACAGAAAAATTCCTTTTTCGAGATGTTTCTCGGGTCCGGGGGGTAGATTATAGAAAGGGAAGGTGTTAGCACCGTTTCTATCTGTGGTTATCCATGGGCTCTTAGGTACTTGCTCAAAGTGTTTTAAAAAATTTGCTTTTCTTTGTGTTTGTGGGTTTGAAAAGAGTTTTTGTTTGAAGAGGAGTGTAAGTGTGAAAAGTTTTATTTTGTTTTGAAAGAGCAAGTACTTAAGAACCATCTACCTACTCGAAAAAGGAATTAATCTGTGCAAATGTCCTTTAGAAAATGCTATCCCACTATTGATGAGTAGGTAACATCATCGTTGGAGTTTTAAGGGTCAATTCGATTAAGGGACGTGATGTCACTAAAGCAATGTTAGGGCGCCTTAGCGGTAACCCTAATGTCTTAGATCATTTTTCCGAGGAAACCGTTTCGAGGCAACTATGATCTTTGGACAAGATGGCGACCTCTAAAACTTCCTATACTTAATGACCACGTTCGAAGGAAACCAAGTGAGGTGTACCCTAAGAGTGCGCATGTGCGAGTGTGTTATTTTCAGTTATTTTATCTTTTTTACATTTCATGGGTGAGCTATGTTGATTTTAGGTTCAAACATTCGATCTTATCATGAATTCCCTATTACTAAACATCTAACAGTTTATAAGTTGCAGAAATTAAATTGCGGAAATTAAACTAACTATTACAAGGCGTCGGGTATTTACATCGCCAAAAGAAACCCTTGAAATTAAAATGCGGAAAATAAATAAAGCGATAAATAAATTAAATAGTCCTAATTAAAGCTATTACATTCCGGGAAACAATTACATCAATATGGTAAAATGGATCGCGTGCGGGAAAATTGAATCGGGCGTATTCTAGGGTTTTGACCCTTTAATTATTAAAGAAAGAATTTTTTTGTTATTTTTTGAATTAAAAGGAAATAATACTAAGTTATTTAAATAAATAAATTAATTAATTAAAAAAAAGATATTTTTGGATTTTTGGATATTTAAAGAAATAAAATAAATTTGATTTAAAGTTAGTAAAACCTAATTATCTACATTGATTTTAAATATTGCAAAAATATTAAAAGTTAAACCTAATTAAAACTAAATTAATTGAGTTGATTTTTATTTACAAAAATAAAATGTTGAGTTTAATTTTAATAAATAAAATATATTTTTTTGGTTTTTTTTTATTTTATGAGGAAAAAGATTAATTGGTTAGTTAAATAAAAATAATTAATCAAACAATTAAATAAAATAAATAAAAGAAATAGAAAGAAAAAGAAATAACCATGGGGGTTTGGGCCCAAGTTAGAGGTGAAATCAGCAAATTCAAGGCCCGTTAACGTTGGCTTATATTGACCTTCTGGAATTCCATGCACGCGCGTTGACTAGGGCATATGGTGCACGTTCAATCTTGGCCACCAGATCTAGCCTGGGGCCATCTGGCGTTTGGAGATTTGAGGGAGTATGGTGCATTGCAAGGCATGAGATACGCTGGAACACCTGAAAGAAAATGATAACAAATATGTGGGGGGACCTGGGATTCGAACCCAAGTCCTGTTGGTACTTGAACGTATGCCTTAGCCACTGAGCCAATGCGGTTTTATTGTTAACATAGTGGATATCAATAATTATATGGAAAAACATAATAATATGCCAGAATTATAAAAAGAAGCGCGAATATTTGAACTGCCCAATAGGAGGGAGACACACCTTCGTCTTCCTCGTGGAAACCTGTTTTTTTTACCTGCGGATTTGCATCCGCAGCTAAATGTGTAGGTGATTCCTAAAATCTTCTCTAGGCCATGTAAATTAATTCCAAACACATGGTTGTGCTCGTCTCCTTCCATTGATCATGTCTATGTCCGTCATTTGCCCTAATTTTTCCTGCAAATAAAACGCCCAAAAACGAATAATAAGAACCCTAGAATCGGCTAGGGGATTATAGGCTATAAAAACACAATCAAATAATGCAGAAAGTTTAGAAATCACACAAGGATCATGAACATGCCAATAATTTGTGAAAAAAATGCAAGAATGAGGAGTTATGAATTTGGCTACATGGCAGTAAAAATGTGAAGCTTACAGTGCGATTGAAGGGGGGAGAGAGCTTGCTTTTGATTGCTTCTCACTCAGTGGATGTCCAACAAGGGATTCACGTTGAGTTTTGGCCTTGATAACACCTCTATGTGCAATTTCCGTTTCAAGCTTTTTTGACAATTTTCCAAGTTTTGATTTTTGTGATTCTGCAGCTTCTAACTTCCAATTCTCGTGCCTTTGCACTGTATATGTAATATGGAATGAATTAGGTCAACTTCTTTGGGCTGAATCCTTATGCATTGAAGTTTGAAGATGTGATTTGGTTGACCATTAAAAAGCTTTCAAAATTGTCCAAATTCAATATTTTTTTCATGATATGGCTTGATTCGGATTGATCATGTCCATGATGACAATTAAGACCTATATCAATCAAAAAGATCCTAAGTTATCATTATTTAGATTTTATTTGGATTTAAATTGATTTAAAATGAATTAATTCAATAAAAATAAAATAAAATAGAAAAATTAATAAATGGACACAAAACTTAAGATAGGACACGTGTGTAGTGTGACAAGATCAAATCAAGTGGAAAAGAATGGGCCCATTTAACAAAATTTGAAGTTTTGGGGTGACTTGACTTTTGGCAATTTTGCAAAAATGCCCAACTTCAACAATGCATAACTTCTTCAATTTTGAACTTTTGGAAGTGTTCTTGGACTTTCTAGAAAGCTTGAGATGTCCTCTAACCAACCCTTTTGGTCTAATCTCATTTTGATATTCCATGCTCAAGTTATAAGCTTTGGTAAAAAAGGTGTTTTTGTTGACTTTCAAAAATGACCTATAATGTCCAAATTTGTAACCTTTTGTGAGTGCATTTCTTCATCTTGGGGTATGAAGATGGATTGTAGGAAATTGCATCCTCCTCAAAATGAGATTTTGATGGGTCATTTCTCATACAGTATGAGAAGGTTATGCTTGGTCAAAGTTGAGTTGACTTTTCCTACAAAACCCTAATTTAGAAACTTTTGAGTCTTGATGAATTTTGAGCAATCCTTGATGAATCATGATCAACCCTTGATCTAATGATGAAATATCCTTCAAAATTAGAATGTTTACAAAAAATCTTGAAGTTTGACTGCATTTGGGTCACAGTTGGCTTTTTCCCTAGCACGGTCGATTTTTGGGCCTCTTGAGCAATTGAGTGACCAAACTTCCTCTGCAAAGCTTGAAATTTGACATGGATAAACTTGATAACATATTAAGACATTGGGGAGCACTTGAGGTCATTTGGATGTAAGGACCTTGATGCAACACAAAACCCTAATTTGAGATTGACTGTCTTAGGAGATAGCTTGACTGTCCAACTCTTGAGCAATCTTGAGCCACTTGGAAAATTTTCTTGAAATGTCTTGGGAAATATGAGAGGGAAAATTTTGGGGTACAGCAGTTGCCCCTATTCAATTTTCTTAAACCTGAGGATATAGAAGGGCTTTCGGGCCTTTCGTGATCCGAAGGTGGTAGATGATTGAACACTAAAGTGCCCAGAAATTTGCACTCGCATGAAGTGGTATCAACATTGTGATGTCGGGAATGGGATTACAGATGCCATTTGGAGGCTGTTGATAAATGGTCTGAACTTTGACTGTAATATGAATCAGGGAGATCTTATTTGCGATCTGACTGAACCAGAGGAGGTCTTGGATTAATTTTGACTGGATCAGAAAAATATTTAGGAATCGATTTAACTGGACCAGACAAGAGTCTTGGATTAATTTTGACTGGATCAGAAAAATCTTTAGGAATCGATTTGACTGGACCAGACAAGGTCTTGTGATAACTTCAACTGGATCGACATCAGGAAAATCTTTAGGAATCGACTTTACTGGACCAGAGAAGGCCTTTGATTAGATCGGCATCAGAAAAATCTTTAGGAATCAAATTAACTGGACCAGACGAGGTCTTGGAATAACTTCAACTGGATCGACATCAGGAAAATCTTTAGGAATCGACTTTACTGGACCAGAGAAGGCCTTTGACTGGATCGGCATCAGAAAAATCTTTAGGAATCGATTTAAGTGGACCAAACGAGGTCTTGGAATAACTTCAACTGGATCGGCATCAGGAAAATCTTTAGGAATTGACTTTACTGGACCAGAGAAGGCCTTTGACTTGATCGGCATCAGAAAAATCTTTAGGAATCGATTTAACTGGACCAGACTAGGTCTTGGAATAACTTCAACTGGATCGGCATCAGGAAAATCTTTAGGAGTCGACTTTACTGGACCAGAGAAGGCCTTTGACTGAATCGGCATCAGGAAAATCTTTAGGAATCGATTTAACTAGACCAGACGAGGTCTTGGGATAACTTCAACTGGATCGGCATCAGGAAAATCTTTAGGAATCGATTTGACTGGACCAGAGAAGGCCTTTGATTGGATCGGCATCAGAAAAATCTTTAGGAATCGATTTGACTGGACCAGACAAGGTCTCGGGATAACTTCAACTGGATCGACATCAGAAAAATCTTTTGGAATCGATTTGACTGCACCAGAGAAGGCCTTGGAATAATTTCAACTGGATCAGCATCAGAAAAATCTTTAGCAGTCAATTTGACTGGACCAGAGAAGGCCTTAGAATAACTTCAATTGGATCGGCATCAGAAAAATCATTAGGAATCGATTTAACTGGACCAGAGAAGGTCTTCCACATAGTTGATAATTTAACTGCATCTTTCCTGAAAGGTAAAGGTCAGTCATATGTAATGCATGATATGGATCAAGCAATGATGTTCTCAACATAAATGAGATTGTATTATATGATGTATATATGCATGTATCATGATGTATGGAAATGTAATGTTTTAGTTGGGGAAAATAAATCCCGGATAGCTGCTGGAGAGTAGAGTTGAATTCATCGTTTCCTTTGGGGATGTTGAACGAAGGTAATAAACCTGCAGGAGATGAGAACTTCGTTGGGGAATAAGCTGGTGAGGAGGCTACTCTTGTGGGGAAGAGATGCTCTACTGAAGATTCCACTGATAAACTCCGCTGGGGGTGGATTACCGTTGCTGGTGATACTGAATCTGTTGAGGATTGAATTCCTGTTTGTGAAAGGAAAGAATTTCGCTGGGGATGATCTTCAGTTGCAACTTGGTGGGGATAAACTTGTTAGACTTTTATGGGGATACTCCTCTGAATTCTGCTAGGAATGATCCTTTGAACTTGGCTGGGGAGATTTATTTTGTACTCCGCTGGGGATAAACTTCCAGAGTCTACTGGGGATGATGATTCAACTCCGTTGGGGATGTTTTTTCAGACCGCGCTGGGGAAATATTGATTCCACTGGGGGTATCTTTTATTTTGCCAGGGAACATTCTTATACTCCATTGGGGAATATTAAGATTGTCGGGGATATTAACCCTTTTTAGTACTGATGGTAGATCAACTCTGCTTGGGGAGAGAACTACTGATTCGTTCATAGTTGCAAGTCTCAGCTGGGAGAGCTATCATTACTGTCTTACTCTGCGGGGAGTGAAAGTATCTTAGCCATATTCTCTAGCTGAATCTACCTTTTTACCTGGTGGACAGAGCAACCATACAGCTTGGACAATTCTTATTTGCCCATGTTTCTGATGTTACCCGTAATCATCTTTTGTTTCGCATGTAAATATTTATGAGCAGCAATAAAGGTCAAATGCATATATCAAAAATGAACATTGGACGTTCTTTGCAAAACAAAATAGATAAAGGAAAAACAGTTTGAAATTTATTTGAAAATGAATTGTATTGATTTTGAAGTTTGGCCTGTAAATAGGCGTTTTTGTACAAGAGGCTGACGTCCTAGTAAGAGAACGCCGCCGAATAATAGAATTTACATAATTTGTGAAAAACTAAACAAAACAGCTATGTGAATGATCCCACTTGGTTCCAACTCTGCTATTGCCTTTATGTCTTTGAGCATCTCATCACTTTGCTACTTGGTTGAAGATGAATCAGATTGATTAGTGTCGTCCGAGCATGATAGTCGATACCGAATTCTGAATGCAAGGTGATCTAACGAGACATAATGTTAGGCTTTGATCCTTAATTTTTTCCTGGACCGCCCTTTCGGGTTTTCAGTCCACCGGGATACCCTTTTTTGCCCAAGCCGCCCTTTCAGGTTTTCGACTTGCCGGGTGTACATATTATTTCATTTTCATCCTTTATTTTTGCCCGAACCCTTTTGGTTAGCCGGGAAGCCCTTATTTTTGCCTAGGCCAGTCAACGTAGCAGGTCTTTGATTATGCGTAGTATCTTTTCACTATGTCTGCATTGACGGGGTGATGAAGGTCGTCACCATCCATGGTGGTTAGAATCATAGCTCCTCCTGAGAAAATGTTCTTAACCACAAATGGCCCTTCGTAAGTAGGGGTCCATTTACCCCTGGGATCACCTTGAGGTAGAATAATGCGCTTGATTACCAGATCCCCAACTTGATACTCTTGTCGTCTAACTTTCTTGTTAAATGCCTTGATCATCTGTTTTTGGTACGTATGACCATGACAAATAGAAGTAAGTCTATTTTCGTCGATTAAATTTAGCTGATCAAGCCGGGTCTGAATTTAGTCATCTTCATTCAAACCTGCATCCTTCATAATCTGGAGAGAGGGTATCTGAACTTCAATGGGTAACACTGCCTCCATGCCATATACCAAGGAGTAGGGTGTTGCCCCTGTTGACGTCTGTGCTGAGGTATGGTACCCATGGAGAGCAAACGGTAACATCTCGTGCCAGTCTTTGTATGTCACTGTCATCTTCTGCACAATCTTCTTAATGTTCTTATTAGCTGCTTCGACAACCCCATTCATCTTCGGCCGGTAGGGAGAAGAGTTATGATGTTGTATCTTAAATTGCTCACAGAGCTCAGTGATTATCTTGTTATTGAGATTGGTACCATTGTCCGTAATGATCCTCTCTAGTACACCGTACCGACAAATCAGATTGTTCCGAATGAACCGTGCCACGATGTTCTTGGTTACAGTAGCAAAGGAAGCTACTTCAACCCACTTTTTAAAGTAATCAATTTCTACCAGGATGAAACGATGCCCGTTGGAGGCTATAGGTCTGATCTCGCGGATCATATCAATGCCCCACATTGCAAAAGGCCAAGGTGCCGTCAAGACGTTCACAGGTACTGGAGGTATGTGCACCTTATCATCATAGACTTGGCACTTGTGACATGTCCGAGAATGCTGATAACAGTCAGCTTCCATTATGGACCAATAATATCCTTCCCAAAGGATTTTCTTTGCCATGGTGTGTCCACTGGAATGAGTTCCGAAAGTACCTTCATGTAATTCCGCCATGATCCTTTCTGCTTCATTCTTATCCACATAACACAATAAGGTCGAATCATGGTTACGCTTGTAAAGGATACCATTGCTGATGAAGAACTTCGCCCCGAACCTCCTCAGAAACTTATTGTCATTAACAGATGCCCCCTCGGGGTATTCCTGAGCCTCAAGGTACCTCTTTACTTCATGAAACCAGGGTTTTTCTGTTACCTCTTCAGTCTCAATGTCACAACAATGTGCAGGTTTGTCCAATCTTTCAATCATGATCCGGGGAGGTTCGTTGTCCCAATTGACTTTCAACATAGAAGACATCGTAGCTAACGCGTCCGCCAACTGATTCTCCTCTCTCGGGAAGTGTTCAAAGGTTATCTCCTCGAAATGGGGAAGCAATGTCAATACATACTCCTTGTAAGGAATAAGGTTCGGATGTTTCGTATCCCACTCGCCTTTGATCTGACTGATCACGAGAGTAGAATATCCGAAGACACTTAGAAACTTAACCCTTAGGTCAATTGCTGCTCGAAGACCCATAATGCACGCTTCATACTCCGCCATGTTGTTGGTGCAGTTGAAACATAGTCGGGAGGTAAACGGGGTATGAGAGCCTTTAGGAGATATGATCATAGCGCCATTGCCATTACCCAAAGCGTTCAAAGCCCCATCAAAGTACATAGACCATCGGGATCCTTCCTCAGGTCCTTCATCCGGTCCAGGTGTCTCGCAATCAGTTACCAACATGATATTCTCGTCCGAAAATTCAAAGTTCATAGACTGGTAATCATCCACTGCCTGATGTGCCAAATGGTCTGCCAACACACTTCCCTTGATTGCCTTTTGAGTCATATACTGGATGTCATACTCAGTCAATATCATTTGCCATCTTGCTATTCTTCCGGACAAAGCGGGCTTCTCGAAGATATATTTGATTGGATCCATCTTTGATATCAACAGAGTAATGTGAGTCAACATATACTGTCTCAGCCGGCGAGCAGCCCATGCCAAAGCATAACAAGTTTTCTCGAGCAGTGAGTATCAGGTCTCACAGTCGGTAAACTTTTTGCTAAGGTAATAAATAGCATGCTCTTTTCGGCCAGACTGGTCATATTGACCCAGCACACACCCCTTTGAGTTATCGAGTACTGTCAAGTATAAGATCAAAGTTCTCCCTTCAACTGGTGGCATTAGAATAGGTGGCTCTTAGAGATACTCTTTGATCCTTTCGAAAGTGGCCTGGCATTCATCGTTCCAACGTACTACTTGATCTTTCTTCAGTAGCTTAAAGATTGGCTCACAAGTAGCAGTCAGGTGCGAGATGAATCGAGAAATGTAATTTAGTCGTCCCAGAAAGCCTCTGACTTCTTTCTTAATTCTGGGAGCTGGCATTTCCTGTATGGCTTTCACCTTTGCAGGATCCACTTGAATACCCTTGTCGCTTACGAAGAAACCCAGCAGTTTACCAGATCTCGCCCCGAAGGTGCACTTGTTCGGGTTTAACCTTAGCTTGTACAACTTCAGCATGTCAAACAGCTTCTGCAGATGGTCAAGGTGTTCTTCCTCAGTTTGGGACCTTGCAATCATATCATCGAAGTATACTTCAATCTCATGATGGATCATGTCATGAAACAAAGCAACCATGGCACACTGATACGTTGCCCCAACATTCTTCAATCCAAAAGGCATGACCTTGTAGAAAAAGGTACCCCATTGAGTAAGAAAGGTTGTCTTCTCCATGTCTTCGGGAGCCATTTTAATCTGATTATAACCGGAGAAACCATCCATAAAGGAGAAGACTTTATGTTGTCCAGTGTTGTCAACCAGAACGTCGATATGAGCCAGAGGGAAATCATCCTTGGGGCTTGCCCTATTCAGATCCCTATAGTCAACGCACATTCGAACCTTACCGTCCTTCTTCGGCACAGGAACCACATTGGCCACCCACTGCGGGTAAGAAGTACCTGCTAGAAAACCGGCGTCAAACTGCTTCATTACTTCAGCCTTGATTTTCTCAGACATCTCTGGACGCATTCGGTGGACCTTCTGTTTCACTGGAGGACAATCTTCCTTGGTAGGCAGGCGATGAACCACGATATCAGTATTCAACCCCGACATATCTTCGTAAGACCAGGCAAAGATCTCAACATATTCATGCAGCATCTGAATCAACCGTTGCTTCACACTAAGCTCCAGATTTGCACCAATCTTTACTTCTTTCTTGTCTGTCTCAGTACCCAGATTCACTGATTCCACCGGCTCTTCGTGTGGCTGAGTAGCCCTCTCTTCCTGAAGTAACAGTCTTGCAAGTTCACCAGACACTTCACAATCATCTTCACCTCCGTCTTCGGCTAAGTTGATCGGATTTTCGAAGTAATAACTGGCAGTAGCAGAGTAGTTACCAGTGATATCCAGAGTGGATGTAGACCTGTATATGTGAGTGTGTGTAAAATAGTTGTTTTGCAATATATAATAAAAGAAAAACAAGGAGCGCAAAATTCGAAATGCAAGAACGTCCAATGCTTTTATTAATGATATATGAAAATGACACACATAAATCCCTCACAAATGAAACCAAAGTGCCCGGGTAAGACATCGGGCCATAAAGTTTTAAAACATTGTCTGTTACAAATTCAAAACAAAAAGTTTCATTACTGGGTGATAACGGAAATAGGCATAGAATCCTTCGCTGTCCAGTTGCTTAATCCTCCATTGGAAGTCGGGTAGATCCAAATGTCGATATCAAACTCTTCATTATCGTCATCCCCGATAGCATTCACCCCTGCATCTTGTTTAGGCTTCTCTGGTGCTCCAAACTCAATCTCCTTCGCATCGATCAAGTCTTGTATCTTGTTCTTCAAAACCCAGCAATCATCCGTATTATGCCTCGGGCTGTCAAACTGAAAAGCACAGCGGGCATTAGGGTTATACTTCAGTGATGTTGTATTTGGATTCTTCGGAGCTTCCTTTGGAATCACCAGATTGGTCTTCAGTAATTATGGCAGAATCTAAGATAAGGTCATGTTGAGACGGGTGAATTGCCTTCGAGGTCTCTCGTCCTTTTGTTGATTGTTGTGCTGAGGAGCACCAACAGGTTTTGAAATAACAACCGCATTAACAACTTAGCAGTGTTCAGGTCTATTCTGATTTCTTGAACTGTAGACAACACTGGACTCTTTCTTAAATGGCTTCTTCTTGGTGCTCAATGAAGCACCCTTTTGTATCTTACCAGCCTTAATACCAGCCTCAATCATCTCACTGGTCAAAATAAGCTTTGTAAACCCAGATGAAGAGCTTCCAATTAAGTGGTTGAAAAATGGACCAGACAGGGTCCCCAGAAACATATCAACTAGCTCCCGATCAGCCAAGGGTGGTTGTACTCTTCCGGCGAGGTCTCTCCACTTCTGAGCATAATCTTTGAATCCTTCACCCATTCCAATTGACATACCCTGGAGTTGGGTACGCGTGGGGGCGAGGTCGGAGTTGTACTGGTACTTCCTGTAGAAAGCAGTGGCCAAATCTTCCCAACTGCGGATACTGGCTCCGTCTAACTGATAGAACCATTCAAGCTGAGTCCCTGAGAGACTGTCTTGAAAGAAATGGATCCATAGGTTCTTATCAGCGGTGTACGGCTGAATCTTCCTTACATATGACCGGAGGTGCAGCTTCGGACAAGAAACTCTGTCATACTTAGCAAAGGTTGGTGCCTTGAATTTGTGGGGAATTACCACCCCAGATGATAGACCTAGATCATCACAGTCCAGACCAGGAACCTTCTGAACTTCCATAGCATTCAACCGGTCTTCCAGTTGCTTCTATCTATCCTCAGCTGGAGGATACTGGTCTTCATCGAAGTCTGTCCCGTTGTCGGAGACCACAGGGCTAGGAGCCCTCCTTTCTTCCTGACTATCTTTCCCTCCAGATGAGGTGGTTAAATCAACTTCATCCCATAGCCTGTTTGCAAGCCTAGGACCAGTGTTGAACATGATTGTCCTCTTTAAATTGGGCATTCTGGGCGTGTAGGGCCTTGATGGCTTGCTCAGTTGAAGGTTCAGCAGACATGATGAGTGCTGAAATAAACAACGAAGAAGATAAGAGACCTGTAATGGGTACCTGTTATGGAGTGCATGGGATGAAATGCGTATGACATGATTTCAAAGACAATCGAGAGATTCAAATTTGTAAACCAGAAAGGAAACACACTTTATTAGATAAACTTTGGAATTCAAATTGTTTAACTGATGCCCTCAGGGCGTTACAAGAATGGAAATACTGAAAAGTAAATAAAAACTGGAAAAGAAACAATCAAAGGTCAATCAGTGCTCCCATGGTCTCTTATTGTCGGTGCGGACATAGTCATTGAGAATCCACTCGTTCTCCAGCTGCCTAGTCAACCTCTGGATCTTCTGCTCTTGCTCGTTGATTTTCTCTCGGTAAGCATCTCGTTCCTCTCTCAGCTGCATCCAAGATCTCTTCAGTGCCCCAATGTCAGTGGGCATGTAAGGATGGAGGATGGTCGAAAGAACCCCTTCTTCATTAGCAATTTCAACAATGATAGGTCGGACAGCTTCGTATGGCATACCCAGCTTTTGGGCACGGGTATGGACCAATCTGAGATATGGCTCCATTGGAAGCGAAGTCTTTGGACCCAGCTCGTGTGGATTAGATCTGTGAACTCTATCCCAGGCTCTTATGAATTTGGGGCGTTGTTCGCCGCTATCCCCTTGAAAATAAAAGATGATACTAGGCATTAACAGCTCATGAGGTCCTTCTCTTCTGGCTCTCCCAAACTGACGTAAGGCCAAGCACGGATTGTAAGATATTCCTCCATGGGTTCCTAACAATGGAACATTGGGATACTCCCCACAGCGATCAATGATAGCCTCTTCATCCATACCCTTGAGAGTCCAGATGATGTCATTATGAGAGAGAGACATAACTCTATAAGCCCAGCCCATGCCTTCTTTGTTCTTCAGGACTGACTTGGGGAGGTCCGAAATAAACCACCTCGCCAATAAGGGAGCACAACACATCAAGGTTCCCCGCTTTCGGTCGGTACGAGCATAAAGATGATGAAGAATGTCACCCAAGAGAGTGGGTACAGGATTACGAGAGATGAAGATTTTTACCACATTCATGTCAACAAAGGAGTCAGATTTCGGAAACAATACCAAGCCATATATCAGAAGAGCCAGAATATCTTCGAATGCCTTGAATTCTAGACTATCCCAGAAATAGTTAGCCTTACCAACCAAAAAATTAGTCAGAAAGCCCTTTGCTCCACTTCTAGTCTCCTAATTAGCCATTACCTCATCGTTTGTCATATGAAGGGCTGCAGCAATCTCTTCGGGCCTAAGAATCTTCTCCCAACCAGTAAACGGGGTCTGCTCTAGAACAGAGATACCGAGCAGCTCAGAGAACTCTTCTAAGGTGGGAACCAACTGGTAGTCCTGGAAAGTAAAACAATGGTATAGCGGATCATAGAATTGGACCAGAACACTCATCATCTGCTCGTCCAATTTGGAGGTGACCAAACTGAGAAGATAACCATGTCTTCTGAGGAAGGAAGTAGTATCAAGAATCTTTGCAATCAACTCTTTAAGGAAGGTGGGAACTTGGAAAAAGTTAATCCGAATGGTATTCCTACGCATGGGCATCATGATGACCTACAAAACAGAACAAAGATGAATCCCTCATGTCTTTGAAATAGGTTAGTCCAATGCAGGATGTATGCAATGTTATGATGTCATGATGTCATGATAGTAAGCACACCACAAGTATCCACAAATAGCGAACATGGTAAAGGCACACAAGTCACACAGAGAGCCCTTAGATTTCAGGCTGGCAAGGAGCTTAGGTACTACCCTCTTTCAGTTCAGTTGGTTTAAACCTGTCCTAAAAATAGTAATCGGGTTCTAGAGGATCTCAATATCACTGACTACCCTCAATCGGTCATAATTCTGGTTTAGAAACCTTTTCTTGCGGCCGGAATCATCGCGAGAGTTTAGTCTCAATGAGTGTAGCATACTGCTACTGTTCTATGGCCAAGTTGGTCAATTTAAAGGTTCTAAGGTCAGTTGGTGCTTAATGACCCCTTAGATGACCCATATTCTCCTCATTCCAACACAAGGGATATCGGTACAATCTAAAGTGCCACACCAACATAGCTACTGCTTCAACCGTATCGGTCTACGCCATACAGTTCCCTCACAGTTTATTGCTACTTACCTAAAGGGTATCCCCAGATCCGGGTTAGGATCTATAGTAACTCCGATACAAGCCCACAAATATAAATCATACAAAGCATGCAATTGAAAACACAATGATCTAATCCTAAGGTACACCCCACTTATACATTCCCCAGCAGAGTCGCCAGTTCTGTGATGCGGTGGGAGAGAACTGACTGTTTTTTGGAATGCTGGTTCTCGTTTTGCTTTGTTTTTGCAAAATGTCGCGGTAAGCAAGAGTCACCACCGTCTTTTATTTTATCCAACGAGGAAAGGAAAAAAGCATAGAAAAATTCCTTTTTCGAGATGTTTCTCGGGCCCGGGGGGTAGATTATAGAAAGGGAAGGTGTTAGCACCCTTTCTATCCGTGGTTATCCACGGGCTCTTAGGTACTTGCTCAATGTGTTTTCAAAAATTTGCTTTTCTTTGTGTTTGTGGGTTTGAAAAGAGTTTTTGTTTGAAGAGGAGTGTAAGTGTGAAAAGTTTTATTTTGTTTTGAAAGAGCAAGTACTTAAGAACCATCTACCTACTCGAAAAAGGAATTAATCTGTGCAAATGTCCTTTAGACAATGCAATCCCACTATTGATGAGTAGGTAACATCGTCGTTGGAGTTTTAAGGGTCAATTCGATTAAGGGACGTGTGGTCACTAAAGCAATGTTAGGACGCCTTAGCGGTAACCCTAATGTCTTAGATCATTTTTCCGAGGCAACCGTTTCGAGGCAACTATGATCTTTGGACAAGAGGGCGACCTTTAAAACTTCCTATACTTGATGACCACATTCGAAGGAAACCAAGTGAGGTGCACCCTAAGAGTGCGCATGTGCGAGTGTGTTATTTTCAGTTATTTTATCTTTTGTACATGTCATGGGTGAGCTATGTTGATTTTAGGTTCAAACATTCGATCTTATCATGCATTCCCTATTACCAAACATCGAACAGTGTATAAGTTGCGGAAATTAAATTGCAGAAATTAAACTAACTATTACAAGGCGTCGGGTATTTACATCGCCAAAAGCAACCCTTGAAATTAAAATGCGGAAAATAAATAAAGCGATAAATAAATTAAATAGTCCTAATTAAAGCTATTACATTCCGGGAAACAATTACATCAATATGGTAAAATGGATTGCGTGCGGGAAAATTGAATCGGGCGCATTCTAGGGTTTTGACCCTTTAATTATTAAAAAAGAATTTTTTTGTTATTTTTTGAATTAAAAGGAAATAATACTAAGTTATTTAAATTCATTAATTAATTAATTAAAAAAAAGATATTTTTGGATTTTTGGATATTTAAAGAAATAAAATAAATTTGATTTAAAGTTAGTAAAACCTAATTATCTACATTGATTTTAAATATTGCAAAAATATTAAAAGTTAAACCTAATTAAAACTAAATTAATTGAGTTGATATTTATTTACAAAAATAAAATGTTGAGTTTAATTTTAATAAATAAAATATATTTTTTTGTTTTTTTTTTATATTATGAGGAAAAAGATTAATTGGTTAGTTAAATAAAAATAATTAATTAAACAATTAAATAAAATAAATAAAAGAAATAGAAAGAAAAAGAAATAACCATGGGGGTTTGGGCCCAAGTTGGAGGTGAAATCAGCAAATTCAGGGTCCATTAACGTTGGCCTATATTAACCTTCTGGAATTCCATGCACGCGCGTTGACTAGGGCATATGGTGCACGTTTAATCTTGGCCACCAGATCTGGCCTGGGGCCATCTGGCGTTTGGAGATTTGAGGGAGTATGGTGCATTGCAAGGCATGAGATACGCTGGAACACCTGAAAGAAAATGATAACAAATATATGGGGGGACCTGGGATTCGAACCCAGGTCATGTTGGTACTTGAACGTATGCCTTAGCCACTGAGCCAATGCGCTTTTATTGTTAACATAGTGGATATCAATAATTATATGGAAAAACATAATAATATGCCAGAATTATAAAAAGATGCGCGAGTATTTGAACTGCCCAATAGGAGGGAGACACGCCTTCGTCTTCCTCGTGGAAACCTGGTTTTTTTACCTGCGGATTTGCATCCGCAGCTAAATGCGTAGGTGTCTCCTAAAATCTTCTCTAGGCCATGGAAATTAATTCCAAACACATGGTTGTGCTCGTCTCCTTCCACTGATCATGTTTATGTCCGTCATTTGCCCTAATTTTTCCTGCAAATAAAATGCCCAAAAACGAATACCAAGAACCATAGAATCGGCTAGGGGATTACAGGCTATAAAAACACAATCAAATAATGCAGAAAGTTTAGAAATCACACAAGGATCATGAACATGCCAATAATTTGTCAAAAAAATGCAAGAATGAGGAGTTATGAATTTGGCTACAAGGCGGTAAAACGCGAAGCTTACAGTGCGATTGAAGGGGGGAGAGAGATTGCTTTTGATTTCTTCTCACTCAGTGGATGTCCAGCAAGGGATTCACGTTGAGTTTTGTCCTTGAAAACACCTCTATGTGCAATTTAAGTTTCAAGCTTTTTTGACAATTTTCCAAGTTTTGATTTTTTTGATTCTACAAATTCTAACCTCCAATTCTCGTGCCTTTTCATTGTATAAGTAATATGGAATGAATTAGGTCAACTTCTTTGGGCTGAATCCTTATGCATTGATGTTTGAAGATGTGATTTGATTCACCATTAAAAAGCTTCCAAAATTGTCCAAATTCCATCTTTTGTTCATGATATGGCTTGATTCGGATTTGATCATGTCCATGATGACAATTAAGACCTATATCAATCAAAAAGATCCTAAGTTATCATTATTTAGATTTTATTTGGATTTAAATTGATTTAAAATGAATTAATTCAATAAAAATCAAATAAAATAGAAAAATTAATAAATGGACACAAAATTGAAGATAGGACACGTGTGTAGTGTGACAAGATCAAATCAAGTGGAAAAGAATGGGCCCATTTAACAAAATTTGAAGTTTTGGGGAGAATTGACTTTTGGCAATTTTGCAAAAATGCCCAACTTCAACAATGCATAACTTCTTCAATTTTGAACTTTTGGAAGTGTTCATTGACTTTATAGAAAGCTTTAGATGTCCTCTAACCAACCCTTTTGGTCTAATCTCATTTCGATATTTCATGCTCAAGTTATAAGCTTTGGCAAAAAAGGTGTTTTTGTTGACTTTCAAAAATGACCTATAATGTCCAAATTTGTAAATTTTTGTGAGTGCATTTATTCATCTTGGGGTATGAAGATGGATTGTAGGAAATTTCATCCTCCTCAAAATGATATTTTGATGGGTCATTTCTCATACAGTATGAGAAAGTTATGCTTGGTCAAAGGTGAGTTGACTTTTCCTACAAAACCCTAATTTAGAAACTTTTGAGTCTTGATGAATTTTGAGCAATCCTTGATGAATCATGATCAACCCTTGATATAATGATGAAATATCCTTCAAAATTAGAATGTTGACAAAAAATCTTGAAGTTTGACTGCATTTGGGTCACAGTTGACTTTTGCCCTAGCACAATCGATTTTTGGGCCTCTTGAGCAATTGACTGACCAAACTTCCTCTGCAAAGCTTGAAATTTTATATGGATGAACTTGAGAACATATTAAGACATTAGGGAGCACTTGAGGTCATTTGGATGCAAGGACCTTGATGCAACACAAAACCCTAATTTGAGATTGACTGCCTTAGGAGATAGCTTGATTGTCCAACACTTGAGCAATCTTGAGCCACTTGGAGATTTTTCTTGCAATGTCTTGGGAAATATGAGAGGGAAAATTTTGGGTTACAACACCTACGTATCCCTTTTAAGGCAAGATGGAATAACATCAAATAAAACAACAAACAAATGAGATGGTCAAACATCGACTAAATAATAACAAGGTAACATGTCAAAGATGGCGAAACATCAAATGATAAAAAAGATAACAAAAACATCGATGAAACAGATGACAAAATATCACACCTAACAATGATATTAAGAATGAAAGCAGGATAACAAACATGTGCGATGGCGAAACATCGGCTTCAAGATAACAAGATATCATTGCAAAGATGGCGAAACATCAATAAAACGGATGACAAAACATCACACCTAACAATGATATTGAGAATAAAAGTAGGATAGCAAACATGTGCGATGGCGAAACATCGGCTTAAGGATAATAAGATAAAGTAAGATTGGTTTGTATCTTTTACTTTGAAGAAAGGTTTGAGTTCATTTAGAAATGTCTTAGGATTTTCGAAGAAAACAAATTTTTGTTTTAAGATGCAGAATGCATAGAAAGGGAAAACAACTAAGGGAAACTAACCTAGTACTATCCCTAGTGTTATCATACATTGGTGGACTCTAAGGCTGAGGATAAAGGAAAATCCTATCCTATGTTAGCATGCATGGATTCCTACCTTAGTTAATATGTTAAAGGAAGCATTCACAAAACTATCCTATAGGGAACATGCAATGAGAGCGAAGTCGTGATCTCAATTTGTAAATTGAGTGACTCATCGATCAACATTTGAAGAAGAAAAGCAATAAACATCCTATAGGGTACATGCAATGAGAGCGAAGTTGTGATCTCAAGTTCTAAATTGAGTGACTCATCGATCAACAATTAAAGAATAAAAGCAACAAACATCCTATAGGTTACATGCAATGAGAGCGAAGTCGTGATCTCAATTTCTAAATTGAGTGACTCATCGATCAACAGCAAACACAACACATGTATTAGACAAAAAAAAACAGAGGGCCTCCTGACATATATCAGCAACAGAGGTCCCATCATGCAATCAAAGAACTATGAAAAATGAAAATGGAAGAAAGGAGATAGTGCAATACCAAACGGATAAATATCCGTAGCAACTGAGCAAGAATAAAAGAAACCCAGAGAACTTCAAGCAAGCCGGCATCAGTAGACAAATCAAGTCAGAAATTACGCCATAAGGATGTAACTGATGAGATTATCAGATATGAACACATCCCATGGGAAATAAGTAACATTCACAATCAAATGTATATGTCCTGCATGGAATATCAAAAATTCCAAATATAATAGCAATGCCAATATAATAAGTTGTGTCTCACAAATAAAGTGAAACACAAAAGCCTCAAGCGAAAAGTGGAAACTTTCTCAAAGTACCTCGCACATTCAACAAGCAAGTTAGTATTTCTCAAGGTGAATGATGACCCACATAGGGGATGGGTGAAACATGATGAGGTGAGAACAACATGATAACAAGTATCAAACCTTAGACATGACAGATAAGAGGAAACAAGCATATGCACAATTAGGTCAAAAGAAATAGAGGAATGTTGCTCCTTTATATCACCATGTTGAATTGATAATTGAATATCAATCAAGGATCATGGGAGCTTGGAAAGAATACAATTAAAGGTCATGGAGGTCAGGGGCAAACACATTTCAAACATGCACCATTAATTCAATCACAACTTCATGAGCACAATAAAAGATGGAACCTACATAATGCACTAGATGGTTCAAACATTCAAACATGAGGCATTCAAATGAAATGGCTTGAGTTTACATGGACACACCGAATCAACATGATCATTAGGTTCCTAATTATAGGCCTCACTCAAGTTCATTGGCCATCAAACAAATTGCAACAAGATATGCAAACATCAATTGGGTACCTTCACTTCAAAAATACACCAAAAATAGAAACAAGAGTCCATTATTCAAATAAAAAAATATCTTAACATCTTTGAAGTATTTAGAAGTCAAAAAGCAAGCCTTATGTTCATGAGTGCTTGAGGATGGGATCAAATGAGGCACAATGTTCCAAGCTAGTTGGAAAAACTGCCAATCTAGACAAGTTTTAAAATAATTTGTGGAAACAATGTCAAACCAAGACAAACAATTCAAGAAAAATGGTTTTCAAATCCCCAACACATTCATGAACCATAATCAAGACCTGAATTCCAATAAAAATCCAAGGCACAAAGGGTTTTGAACATGAAACTTGCACATAAGCAACAAAACCCTAGATTTTGGCTTTTAATCCTAAATATTAATTAAATAGGATCAAAACTCAAACAAATTAAACCAAGGTCATACCAATCACCTAAGAAACCCCAAATGTCAGAAAATATATTTTTCACATTTTTTTGAATTAGGAAAAGTCAAAAATCAAATTAAATTCAAACAATTATTCAATTAACAAATATTCACATATCAAAATAATATTTAAATCAAAAAGTCAGAAAAATGCCCAACAAAAATTATAATCAAATATTAGAACTAAAAACACACACCACTGGTGTTTTGTGGAATTTTTGAATTAAAGTAAATACTAAAATAAAAAATAAACAAACAATTAACAATTAAACTAATAATTTTTTTTAACTGAAAAAATGTAAACCCTAACCAAAAATCACAAAAGGGTCAAAGTAAAAATATGTTCAGATTCTAAGATTAAAAACAAGCTTGCATGATTTTTTTGAGAATTTTTGAATCAAAGGAAGTATTAAAATAAAAATTACAAATCCAAAAAAATCAAAATAAACCTCTCAATTTAAAAATCTAATCAAAAAAATGAAAAAAATGCTAAACCAATTTCAAAATCAAACCTTACATTATTTTGTGAGTCTAGAACATTTTTTGTTGAATTTTTTGAATCAAAGAAATATTAAAATAAAAATTATCTTTAAATAAAGGAACATTTAAACTTATAAAATTTTGAACCAATCATAACATTTCTTAAAAATTCCAAAAAAAATGTGCCAAATACAAGAAAATATTATTGACCTATGGTAATTTTTTGTGATATTTTGAAAATGTTTTGATCTGAAAATAAAATCAAACAAAATGCCAAATAAAACAAATAATTGAAATAAGCCAAAAATTCAAATGGACCAATCAAACAGCGCCACCACATCATCTTCAACCTTTGGACAATCCAAAAACGCGCGCAACATCCAGGCTTAGGGCTTATGTTTACATTAATCATGCATGCTCATTTCTACATCATTCTTCATGAAATCAAGCACAAATTGAAGCCAACATTTCATACTTCACATTGCAATTGGAATCAAATCAAAACACCAACCAAATTATTCACAATTTAGCCAGGAATATGAACAAAATCATTCTGAATCGCAAGTTGCAGGGTACTCAAACATGCATAATTCCCCAAATCAAATGCTATAAAGCTTCAGAAACATTCCATTAACATCATTGAATGCAAATCCAAGGTTAAACACTTCAATAAACAAGCATATCTTAGAAATTGAAGTTTAGAAACATTACCTCAAGGCGAAAAGTGTTCTACTATCTCCTTCACTCCAGATGCAAACAAATGGTGCTAGCTTGATCTACTCCCTTTGCTGAAGCTGAATCCACAAGAATTTTGAAGAAAACACCAAGGAATTGAGAGAATTGAATCAAGTTCCAGAAGAAGAAAGTAAATCTCATATATGAAATTCTTGCAAATGGAACGCTCTCCATCTCTCTCGTTGCTTGCTTCTTCTTATATAGAGTTTGTAGAGAAGCCTAGAAGTGGAAATCTGTCCTTAAAGCCGTTAGAGGGTAGGATTGGGAATTTTAGCCAAAAATGAAGTGTGTATTGAATCAGGTCCTTTGCCCGTGCATTCTTCTGCCTTTTATGCATTTTGTGAGCCAAATAACTTTAGAAGACCGTGCTTAGAATATTGGCCATTAATTCCATCTAATCAGAAAGTGTTGGAGCTTTTGCAATTTTGGGTAAGTTTTTGATTTTCCAAATTCAACAAGTACAAAACCAAGCATGGCACAAAATGGTGGGTGTGATGGGCCTCATCATATTTCAAATTTCTCATGGGCTGGATTAGAAACAAAGAGAAAGGCTGAAACTTGAGTTTTCATGAATTGGCTATTTTTCTTATTTGTCAAGTTTCAATAAAATGCCCCAAAATTCCAAAACTCATAACTTGCTCATACTTTTGAATTTTGGCACCAATGAACACAATTTGGAAAGGTATTGAAAATATATACAATCCCTTAGTTTTGAGTTTTTTGCAATTGAATCCATTAAGGTTCTCAAAATTTAGCTTGAAATTCACTAATTTTGAAAAATGACCTATAATTTTGTAACTTCAAAAGACCATAACTCTTGATTCCTTGCCAATTTGGACATGATACCAAAAGGAGGTGAAAAATAATTCTCTTACCTTTCCAAGCATATTTCATTTGCATTTTCTTGATCAAAGGTGAATAAAATATGAATTTTTGAAATTAAGTCCTTATTTGCAAAAATTAGAAACTTTTAGGGTTTCTTCAAGAACAAGTTTCAACCCAAACCTTAATCTCCTTGATCCAATGACCAAAATGGACTTGAAAAATGAAATGTGCATCCTTGAATTGATGGTTGGCCAAAAATTCACTTGGTCAACCTTGACTTTGACTGATTTTGACGAAAATGACCATTTTGCCCCTCTGAATCAATTGATCCACTTCCCTTCCAAATCGATGATCAAAACTTCAAGAATATGATCTTTCAAACATATAGAGACCTTGTATAAAGCTTCACTTCAAAATTATCAAGAAATCCTGATAAAAAACCAAACCCTAGTTTTGATCAACACCTCAAGAGACTGATGAATCATCTTCAAAACTTCAAATCCTCTGGGTATCCTGGACAATTTCTTATATAAAGACTCTTCACATGCCAATGAGATGTTGTAGCTTCCAAATCAAGATTTGAACATGCATCAATAGCCTTGCTCAAACACAACCCTGATTTGACTGGTGAATCCAAAGAGAGATTCCTTTTATAATTAAATACAAACTTCAATTTCTGATGATCCAAAGAGATGGATGGAATATCTTGAAATATGCAATAAATTTTGAGCTTGAAAAATCCATAGGTTTAGATGATAAGATTCTACTTGAGCAACTTGTCAATGCAAATAACCTTCAAGGCTTGAGGAAGACTGGATAACCAAATTACTTTGATCCCATCACAAAGTATGAATGCAATGCAATATGATGTTCATGATGAAACATAAGCCTAAATCAAGAGGGTAAATTTTGGGGTGCAACAGCTGCCCCTATTCAAATATCTTCAACATGATAAGTGAGAAAAGTGACAACTTCGAGCATGCAAGGTTGAAGATTGTTTGAATACGAAAGAACCCGAAAATTTACACTCTTGAGAAGGAAAGAAACAGAAGAAGGAAACCCCCAAGTCATGCATCATAATAAAGCTGTAACGCAGGTTGAAACAGAATGAAGATAGAGAAGAGTAGGCGCAACTAAACTTCCGGACAAATGTGCCACGGCAAAACTGGGCTTCAGAAAAGGGTGAGATAAAACTCAAACTACAGAGTATAAGCGAAACTAAGCTCTGGAAAAGAAAACGTACGCCGGTGAGGAGACGAAACTCTGAGCTCGACCCAAAGAAAAAATGGCTAGAGTGCATGATTCTAGGGGCACTTGCTAATCTCAACTAAGATAAACAGTATAAAGGAACTAAAAGAATCACAGAAATGAGGAAAAAAAGCGAGACGAAACTCAACTCAGTAACCAGTTAGACGAAACTAAACCAGATGAGTATCTGGACGAAACTAGATTTCACGCACGGGTAACGAGGCAAAACTCTACCCAAAGCAAAATGATGAGAGTGCATGTTTCTCAGAGCACCTGCTAGTCTCAGATCAATGGATAAACAGTGACGAAAACTGATAGAAGAATCCAAGGAACAAAAGAGACAGATTTCAAACCAGGGACACAGTATGAACACTGCACTCGGTAAACGAACACCGTCAAAGAGTCCAAGGTAGGAAAGAAAAAACGAGTCGAAACTCGACTCAATAGCTAGTTAGGCGAAACTAAACTAGATGAGTACCAGAATGAAACTGGATTTCAAGCACAGGTGATGAGGCGAAACTCTATTCAAAGCAAAGAGATTAGGGCGTACACCTAAAAAACCTGCTGAAAGCGAATATCAGGACGAAACTAGTATTTGAAAGGTGCATCAATAGACATTGGAATGAACCAGAGAGGGTAGTGAAAACTGAAACCGAGAAGACCGCGTCAGGGCGAAACTGAACCACAACCAAAAGTGGACACTCAAACAAACAAAAGATTGACGTCAGAAGGATATTGGTATAGGGAGTAAACTGATATAAAGAGGTCGAAGACCTCACTGGAGATTTGATCCGAAGTATTAGCAAAATCGATGGGGATGACAGAGACAAAAATGGCTTATGTTCCGATGCATGTTTAAATTCTTTTTTTTATAGCGCAATGCTCCATATAATGGAAATGCTACGCGTTTTGGTAGATGTAATGTGATGATGCATGTTTACAAGTTTCACTAGGGAATGGCCAACTTAGAAGCCAATAACCAAGAAGTCAGGATCTGACAAGACTTGCAAAAATAAATTGCAAAATCCAAAGGAGAGGAGAAAATAATGGGAACCGCTAGAGAGGGGACCCCGAAGAGATAAAGCTTCGCGGGGAATAATATCCGAACAACCAGTAGAAACGGGCCACAAACACTCGAGAGGAACTACAAAACTAAATTGCAAATTACCAGGGAAGATCAGGTCGACACTGCAGCTTCCAAAGAGGGACGCCTATCTGAAGATTAGACATTTGAGAGAGAAGATCAGGGTAAGACTGTAATCTCTGGAAAAGACAGCATGTGGCCGTGTTGAGGATGACACCAAGACAACAAACCCGACGTGAAGGGTGAACACCCTTGCTGGAAGAACAAAGCTCTGCTGAAGAGGTGGGACTTCACCGTGGAGATAGAACTCTGTTGGAGATTTTTTGTTGGAGAGAGATTTTCTTGCAGTGCAACTTTTGGATGAAACATGCAGATAGTCACACAATAACGACCTTACTGGGGAATGAGAGAAGATCTTTAACATAAGGATGCCCCGATCAACAGATCGGTTGGGAAATGAGAGGTCAAAGCGAGGGATCCCCGTTGGCAATTCTTGTTAGGTAGTTGAAACTTCTTCAGAATGTGAGTTCCTACTTAAACGACTCCACTGGGGATGTGCGACATATCCAAACTTGAAGTCTTAGAATGCAGCTTTTTGAAAGAAAATTCCTGGGGCAACAAAACTTCATTGCGGAGACGAAACTTCAGTGGGGATAAGCTTCACAGGGGATAAGTAGAGTCCTAAAGATACATGGGCTCCACCCTAATAGAAGAAAGCCAAACATTTCGTTCCTGACAATCATTAGGTTCTTCACAGGTGTTCAATGTGTAAACTCCCCGTTGATGTCAAACAAATGTTTTGCATGCAGGAAGATGTTTATTTTGAGAATGACAGGCCTGATGCGATGATTATTTAAGCCTCGAAGTTGAAAATCTTTAACAAGATGTCGCATCTCTGTTGTGAACGAATCACTGGCTAGAGTGCAAAAAATTTCAAAACATTTCTTCCCCTTTTTGAAAAACTAGTCAAAATGCGGGTGATAAGATAACAACACGGCTATGTAACACGTATTTGGGGAGGTTTGGAAATGTTATCCTGTGGTAGTATGCTTTCGAGTTAAACCCTTGTTTCAGTTAGGACTTTTAGAGGTTGTAACGTGGCCTGGTTCGAGGTTTTTTTTTTAGAAAAAAGTTTTTCAAGGCACGAATTATTTGGTGCCCACCCCCTTCGTGATATTCTCCTGTCCTAAGTTATGTTGACTTGTCTCAAGTATTCACCTTTCAAAAGAATTTGCAATGATTGAGTGATCACGACAAATTCTCCAACATGATTGTTACTTAACTTCTGCTGCTTTTGTTTTTGACATTATTGTTCCTCTTCTTTTGATGAAAATTTTATTGAATAATCTATTTTTTTGTGGCCTTTTAGGCTCTCTTTTACTTTTTCCTGGACAAAATCTTTTGAATTTCAAATTTGGGAGTCCAACGGGATGCCCTAACTTTTACCTAAGCGACTTGTTCTCAAGTTTCGACTTAGCAGAGCTTTTTGTTTCTTTCTTATTCATACTTTCCACTTCGAACAAGTCAATGTGACTTTAGATTTTTGAACTTTTTTCTTTTTCCTTTTGAAGAAAACAAATTCCATAGTCCTTGGTCGGCGAGAGATATCCATTATTGTATCGATTTGATCCCGACCTCAGGGCTTTGTGAGGAAATTAACATCGTGGTTTAGACACGCATTTCCCCCTTTTTTCTCATTATGCGAAAGATAAAATGTAGTGATCCTCAGAGGGGTCAATCCTTCTGAAGTTTGGATGCTTGGGTAAATCAAATGAACATCTACCCTGCCCTTGGTTAAAAAGTTTTTTTTTTGAACAAAAAAAAAACTCCTACTTCGAAGGCTCAGAGGGGTTAACGAGGGCCTAACTCCCTTATATCTCTGGTGTTCGGGAATTGAAACAATACCTGTACATCGTCAACAAGGTTCTACTCAAAAGCATACCACTACAGTCATTGTTTTTTAGCTAAACTCCTTCCTCCAAACTCTTGGCTAAACAAAAGAATGGGCCAGTTGGTATCAGAATGCCCGAAAAAACGATTAAAGAGTGATACTGGATGGACTAAGTAAAATGAAACAACAATTTTTCAAGGAAAAAATATTCAACGCATCAAGACTGACATTCTTCTATAAACAAAATCCTATATGCAGACAACGCTAAAACGATCAATCAAGATAACACATGAAAGTGCAGCAAAGAAACGTAATGAAAGCCATTATGGGGAAGAAAAAATCCCCAACTAGGTTTGTCGACCTACCGTAACCTTGATATTATTCTGTTCCATGACCTTTACTAATAGCCCAAAGCTGTGAAACAAAATGGAAAGGCAAACGCTAACAGAGTGAAAGAGAGATTCATTAGACATGGAACCAAACATGCCCCTTGCGCAGGTAGTAGCCGTGTTTGTTATTCGCATTTCAAGCGATCAGCCAACCATAACTCATATTACCATTTCCGTGTAAGACCCACGAAGTTTATATGCATATGCTTATAAAAAATATTGGACGTTTTTGCAAACAAAATAGTAAAGGGAGAAAAGAAACGCATACGCATACTTGAAAGAAGATATTTTATTGATTTTGAGAGATCAGCCTTTGAAACAGGCATTTACATTTGGAAGCAAGTAATTACAAAATCAAAAGAAAACAGGTGTTTATAAATGGAAATGTGAATGTGAATGACCATCAAGTACCGACTCTACTATGACTCTTATGACTCTAATCTTCCTGCTTTCAGACAGATTGTTCTTGGATTAGCCTCGAGCTTATGCCAGGTGATGGATCAAAGGAAAGAAGCAAAAGAACTCAGGCTGAATGTAGTCATTTGCTTGAAGTCCCTAACTTTTGCTTGAATCGCCCTTCCGGGTTTTCGATTCACCAAGACACCCTCTTTTTTCCTAAACCGCCCTTTCGGGTTTTCAGTTTAGCGGGCTCTTATTATTTTTTATGCAAAGTATCTTTTAACTACGTCGGCATTCACAGGGAGAGGGAAGTACTCTCCATCCATAGTCGTGAGCATCATCGCTCCACCAAAGAAAAATTTTCTGACCACAAAAGGACCTTCAGAAGTTGGAACCCACTTGCCCCTGGGATCTCCCTGGGGAAGAATTATCCTCTTTAGCACAAGGTCACCCGGCTTGTAACACTGAGGCCGTACCCTCTTGTGAAAAGCTTTCCTCATCCTTTGCTGATATACCTGACTGTGACATACAACCGTCAACCTCTTCTCGTTAATAAGTTCCAACTGATCCAGCCGATTTTGTACCCATTCACTTTCATCCAGCTCAACATCCCTCATGATCCTAAGAGAAGGAATCTCGACTTCTACCGGCAGTACTGCTTCCGTGCGGTAAACCAATGAAAATGGGGTTGCCCCAGTCGAAGTACGCACAGTGGTGCGATAACCATGCAAAGCAAAAGGCAGGTTACCACCATCTTCTGCACAATTTTCTTGATATTTTTATTGGCTGCTTCGACAGCGCCGTTCATCTTTGGTCTATATGGGGAAGAATTATGATGCTTAATTTTGAAGGACTCACAAAGCTCCTTCATCATTTTGTTGTTCAAATTAGACCAATTATCAGTAATGATCTTCTCAGGCACTTCGTAGTGACAAATAATATTATGCTGAATGAACCGAGTTACCACCTGCTTGGTGACATTGGCATAGGATGCAGCTTTGACCCATTTTATAAAATAATTGATGGCAACCAGAATGAAACGGTGCCCGTTGGACGCAGCCGGTTCAATCTTGCCGATCATATCAATTCCCCACATTGCAAACGACCAAGGGGAGGTCAAAACATTCAAAGGTACTGGCGGCACATGCACCTTGTCAGCATAGACTTGACATTTGTGGCAAACCCGTGCATGATTGTAACAATCAGTCTCCATGGTGGACCAATAATAACCTGCTCGCAGGATCTTTTTAGCCATGGTATGCCCGTTGGAATGGTTCCCGAAGTCACCTTCATGTATCTCCTCAATGATTCTAGCTGCTTCTTTCTTGTCAACACATATGAGCAGTAAGTCGTCATGATGCCTTCTATACAATACACCACCGCTGAGAAAGAACTTGGCTGAAAATCTTCTCAAGAACTTCTTATCTGTGACGGATGTCTCTTTAGGGTACTCTTGTGTTTCAAGATATCGTTTAACGTCATAAAACCAAGGATAACCATCTGGTTCCAAACTGGCCTCAAAATAGAAAGCTGGCTCATTCAAACTTCTGATAGTAATGGAAGGTGCCTCATTAGCCCATTTAACCTTGAACATGGAGGACAAAGTTTCCAGTGCATCAACTAGATTGTTTTCTTCTCTAGGAATGTACTCAAATGTGATCTCTTCGAAGTACGGAATCATATTCATAACATGCTCACGATAGGGAATTAGGTTCGGTTGGCGACTCTCCCAATCTCCATTAATCTGGCTGATAACAAGATTGGAATCCCCGTAAACTTTCAAGAATTTGATGCGTAGGTCGATCGCTGCTTCAATGCTATAAATGCAAGACTCATATTCGACCATGTTGTTAGTGCAATCGAAACAAATATGAGCCGTGAAAGGAATGTGGTATCCCTCAGGGGAAGTGATAATAGCTCCGACACCGTTACCCATGGCATTGGAGGCACCGTCAAAAACAAGCGTCCAACGTGATTCCGGCTCGGGTCCTTCATCTGGGTCTGGCATATTACAATCTTGAATATACACAATTTCCTCATCTGGAAAATCAAACGTCATCAGTTCATAATCATCCAAAGGCTGATAAGCAAGATGGTCGGCCAGTACACTACCCTTAATTGCCTTTTTAGTAGTGTATTGGATATCATATTCGGTGAGTATCATATGCCAACGGGCTACCCTGCCTATAAGAGCTGGCTTCTAAAAAATGTACTTGATTAGATCCATTTTGGATATCAAGTAGGTGGTGTGAGTTAACATGTATTGCCTCAAACGTTTGGCGGCCCAGGCAAGCGCGCAACAAGTCTTCTCCAACAATGAGTATCTCGACTCGCATTCCGTAAACTTCTTACTCAAGTAGTAAATAGCCTGCTATTTCTTCCCTGTTTCATCGTGCTGACCAAGTACACAACCCATTGAGCTCTCCAACACGGTTAGATACATGATTAGTGGCCATCCATCCACTGGCTGCATGAGTATCAGAGGTTCTTGCAAATATTCTTTTATTTTGTCAAAGGCCTTCTGACAATCCTCATTCCTTTTCACTGTCTGACTTTTCTTTAACAATTTGAACAAAGGTTCACAGGTGGCTGTGAGATGAGAAATAAATCTAGAAATGTAGTTTAACCTTCCCAAGAAACCATGTACTTCCTTCTCTGTCCTTGGCTCAGGTATTTCCTGTATCGCTTTTACCTTGGCTGGGTCCACCTCGATACCTTTTTCACTTACAATAAAACCCAACAGCTTGCGGATCTCACCTCGAAGGTGCACTTATTCGGATTCAACCACAGCAAGAACTGCCTCAGTTTCTTGAACAATTTTTCCAGATGAACAAGATGTTCCTCTTCTGTGTCAGACTTAGCAATCATATCGTCCACATAAACCTCAATCTCTTTGTGAATCAAATCATGAAAGAGAGTGACCATGGCGCGCTGATATGTTGCCCCAGCATTTTTAAAACCAAACGGCATCACTTTATAGCAGAAGGTTCCCCGAGGCGTGATGAATGTCGTCTTCTCCATATCCTCCTGAGCCATCTTAATTTGATTGTAACCCAAAAAGCCATCCATGAACGAGAACACCTTGGAATGAGCAGTATTATCGACCAACACATCAATATGCGAAAGAGGGAAATCATCTTTGGGGCTGGCCCTGTTCAAATCCCGATAATACACGCACATCCTGACTTTACCATCCTTCTTGGGAACAAGCACAATATTTGCAATCCATGGAGAATAATTGATGACCTTTAAGAAATTCGCGTCCAACTTCTTCTGGACCTCCTCTTTGATATTCTTGGACATCTCAGGATGAGTTCTTCGGAGCTTTTTCTTGACAGGGGAACAACCTTATTTGAGCGGTAGTCGATGCACCACTATGTCTGTATCCAACCCAGGCATATCCTCATAAGACCAAGCGAAGATATCAGAATACTCACGGAGTATCGCAATCAATCTGACCTTTATACTTTCTTCGAGATCTGCCCCTATCTTGACTTCTCTTCTTACCTCTTCTGTGCCAATATTTACCACCTCAATTGAATCCTGATTTGGCTGGATAACCTTCTCCTCTTGTTTCAACAATCTTGATAATTCCTCAGGAAGGTCACAATCTTCATATGCTTCTTCTTTAGCTTGATAAATAGGAGTATCAAAGTCATGAAGAGCCATAGCAGAGTTGTTATCAATAGAATTGGTGGTGGAAGTGCATCTGCATGAATGTCATTTTGGCATTTTTTAGTGACAGTGTGTGAAAAGAGAAACATTGCCATAAAAAGAAAAAGAAAAAGAAACAAGATTTTGAATTCAAAAACATCCTTTATTTCATGATAAACTTGAAAATAAACATGGTGGCCCTACACAAATGATCCACTACGCCTTGGGCAGAGCGTAGGAATTATGATATGATTAATAAAAGAAACAAGAAAATTACTCCTCAACGCTTGAAACTTGGATAACATCCACAAAAGTCCAATTGTTGAGTGTTTGGCCTGGAATACTCGGAAGAATCCAATCTTCAACATTGTAGCCATCAGTCCTATCGTCGCCAACTGCATTGATGTGTCCTTCTTGAGTAGCACCAGGGCGGGAAAACATCACAGGAGTAGATAAACCAGATGCTCTGGGAGCTGCACTCTTCTTACCTGGGCTAAAACCAAGACCAAACCTATCAAACTTTGGAGTAACATCCAACACCTGACCCCAACCTTTAGGGTCACCACCTTCCACCACAGCTCTCGCATCCTTGAGAGAAGACATAACAGTTTCCAGTTTCCTTTTCTGCTCTGGAGGAGGATAATTGACAGCATGAACTGTCTCAAATGCTTGAAACGGAGTTTCATGAATCTCGCCTTCAACTTCAACATAGCGGAATGACGTAAAATGACTCACAATGTACTCTTTCTCGCGGAATACAGTTATCACCTTTCCTTCTGCAGGATACTTGAGTTTCTGATGAAGAGTAGAAGTGACTGCTCTTGCTCTATGAATCCATGGCCTCCCCAACAAGCAACACTATGCTGGTTGTATATCGATCATGAAAAAGGTAGCCGTGAAGGTTCGAGGACCGACCTTGATTGGTAACTCCACCTCCCCAAATACTGACCTTCGAGACCCATCAAACGCCTTCACCATCAAATCACTCGCGCGCAACTCTAGTCCAGAATAATCAATCTTCATCAATGTTGACTTAGGCAAAACATTCAAGGACGATCCTGTGTCCACTAAAACCCGGGATAAAGTAGTGCCCCTACACTCCATTGAAATATGCAACGCTTTGTTATGGTCTGACCCCTCCGGAGGAAGGTCAAAATCTGTGAAGCCCAAACTGTTCCCGACAGATATGTTAGCTCAAACATTCTCAAACTGATTGACTGTTAGTTCATATGGCACGAATGCATTCTTCAACAACTTCATCAAAGCATTTCTGTGAGGTTCTAAATAAATCAACAGAGACAAGATAGACATCTTAGAAGGAGTATGGCTCAAATGATCAATTATGCTATAATCGTTTTTCTGATAATTCCCCTTAACTCTTCAACCTCATCGAGAACTAAAGAAGCTTCTGGTATCGGAATTGGTTGAGTCACATTGGCTGGCGTAACCCTTGGATTTCCAATCATTACCTGTTGTTTTCCTTTTTCTCTTGCACAAGCATCTGCCGCATCTTGCACATTGGAAGGACCAAATATTCTCCCGCTTCTAGTCATTTGACCCACACTAGAAAAGTTATGGACTTCCTCTTCATCACCTTCAACACGTTCTTCCTCAGACAAACGAGCATTAACCTCCTGCTTTACCCAATGCTAATAGACATCAGCACCGTAATGCCACGGGACCGCCTTCTCACTGGTATACGGCATGGGACCAGGTACCGTAATCATTAGAGGGGTGCCCTTGATGGGGCAGCAATGCACACAGGGGTGTAAGGAATAGATATTACAACAACATTATCTTCGGTGACCTTACCGTAGCTCGGTTTTCTATCGAACTGCAGGGAACCCTCCTTTATCATCAACTGGATGCCGGATTTTAAATCATCATAGCCCTTCAGTTGCTCTCGGCATTTGGCACACTCTGAAGTACAACCCGGGAAAATAGAATTGTCAAGCAAATACCTCTTAACATACCACAACGGAGTAGTTACTTGTTCCACATTCATGATTAAATTCAACATTTAACCGTTATCATCAAGCATATTAACAACACCCCCTTCATGCCTCGACATTGGGTTCTGAGTAACATTCGGACCAATTACCGGGGTAAACTCAATTGCCTTAGCATCTAATAAGTCTTGTACCTTGCACTTCAATGCAAAATAGTTGTCATTAGAATGACCAACTCCGCATGAAGGGAATTCGCATCTAGCCATAGCATCATAGTTAACAGGAAGTCTCGTGGGTGGTAGTGGCATATTTCTCAAACTGTTCAGCTTCAAATCAAGCAGGTGGTGGAGTGCTTCAGTAAGAGATACCGGCAAGGGATCAAATTTCATGGGCTGTCTCTGTTGTTGGTTATTCTACTGACGGGGAGCATCTTGCTGCCTTTGTTATTGAGGCACTGTATTTGGTCTCTGCTGCAGAGGAGCATTAACAGGAATAGAAACATCGTTGATTTGTTGATTCTGACGATCCTCTCTTCTTCCTCTATGGGCGTAAACCGCGCTTGCCTCACCTTCCCTTTTCTTAGGGTAAGTGTTGAATTGTTTCTTACTGCCCCCTGATGAGCCACTGGAACCTCCAATCTGAATTTTTCCCAATTTCAAACCTACCTCAATTCTTTCACCAGCCATAACCAAGTCCGCAAATCCTGTCGAAGTGCTTCCTATCATGTGCTCATAGAATGGCCCTTGTAGGGTACTCATAAGCATATCAATGAGTTCTTTCTCCATGAGTGGAGGTTGAACCCTCGCAGCCAACTCACGCCATTTCTGAGCATATTCCTTGAAAGATTCTTTTGGTCCTTGTGACACATTCTGTAACTGAGTGTGATTAGGCGCCATATCCACATTGTACTGATAATGTTTGACAAAAGCCCGAGTGAGATCATTCCAGCAACAAATATGATTTTTCTCCAACTTCATGTACCACTCCAGGGATGCCCCAAATAGGCTATCTTGGAAAAAATGAATCAAAAGCCCCTGATCCTCAGTATGCACCGCCATCTTTCAGAAATAAGCAGTGGCATGAGTAATAGGACATGATGTTCCGTTGTACTTTTCAAAAGTTGGAGGTTTGAACTTTGAAGGAACTTTCACCCCAGATACTAACCCGAGATCATTAGCATCCATACCAAGGACTCGTTGCCCTTCCACAGCCTTCAAACGCTCTTCCAATAAATGATACTTCATATCCTCAATCTGAACCCTCGACTCTGAACGCCGCATAGAAAACTAGTCTTCATCTTGGTCAAAGTCATAATCTTGTTCCTGATAATTCCTTACACCGCCCTGATTAACTCTTCTGTTCCCCACAAGACGAGGTCCAGGAGACGGAGGAAACTGCCCTACATTGCGCACGAAAGGGTTTACCGGCGTCCCGTGAAAATTTCCAGCAGGATGATCTTGCACATCCCCCAATCCTACAGAAATGTCCTGATAGAGCCCTTGATTTCCACCATCCCCTGGATAGCGGCGCTGGTTGTTGACAATGGCAGCTAGTTCCTCCTGTCGGAGATTCACATTGGTGATGACCTCCGTGAACTGAGTCATCTGAGTAGCCATATGGGCCCTCATTTTGGCAAGTTCATCTTGAACCTGTTCCATCTTTCTTGGTGAATTGTTTCTGGTGGAATATCGATGAGTAGTCGTCTTGAATTTTGAATAAGAAAAGCAGTAGAATAAGAAAGCCGTCTCAAGATAACCTGTAATGTTATGAAATGCATGATGTGCAAGATATGTTTGTCATTTCCAGGTATTCAAGAGCCCTTTTATTCATCAGTCACGTCACGCAGCCAAAGATCAAACATACAATCAAAGGAAAAGAAGGATAATAAGACAAGCATTTCAATTATTTACAAACAATGTAAGAGATATTCAAGGGTCTTCGAATACTTTAAGAGCGTAATGATAAACAACTAAATACATGTTTTTTTTTATTAAAAAAAACTTCTTAATAACAACAATCAAATGGTCCCTTCCAACAATCTTGGGGGTGACAAAATACACCATAAGTAAATAGCAGAACTAAATCTCTGAAACTAGACATGCTTCAAGATGTTGACAGTACTCTTCAAGTCTGGCTTTCTCCTTCAAAAGTTGAGATGCGACTACTTTACTTTCTTGAAACTGATCCTCTGCGACACACCTCTAGGATACTTCCTGCTTAAGCTGAGCATCTTTGTCTTTGAGTTTTTTCTCCAAGTTTTGAATCTTCTTCCTGAAGCTATTCTCAGATACCTGAAGCTTCTGACACTCTTGCTTAGTCTTACTCAATTCTTCTTCCATTTCAGCACGAGACCTCTTTCTGAAACTGGTTACATCAGAGGTTTCCCCTTGAGCCTCCTTGAGTTTGCGAGCCAAGTTGTCCCTTTCTTGATCTGCCCAATAAAGTTTCATCCCCGCCTCACGGTCTTTTGCACGAAGCTTGATGTTCTCAACATGAACCTGGGTGAACATCTCGGTTGATACCGTGTTACTCAGAACAATAGGAGGTTGCTCATATAAAGGAGCCGACCTTGCAAATGGTAACCGTAAGATCTTAACCCTGGTTTTAACCCACTCCAGGTAAGGAACCCTATCAATAGGAACCTTCTTACCCAAAGTAGTTCTATCCTTCTTGTGAATTCCCTTCCAAGCACTTGTCACTCATTTTAACATCACATGATCACTTCCTCTAGCGAAATACACTGATTCAGACACCTCTTCACCCTTTGGCGGTCCATCTATTACATATCCCAATTGACGATAAGCAAGCACAGGATTATAGTTGATACACCCCTTAGTCCTTATGAGGGGAACATTAGGGAAATCTCCACAACTAGTGACAACACTTCATATTTTGCCCATGTCATAATTCCACCTGATATCAAATGAAGTAAGGTTGACAAGCCTTGATGACCATCAGAGAGAATGCCTCGTATCCACAAAAGGGCCACTTACTGGTAGATGCAACTTAAGCCATTGATACAACATCGAATGACATAAACTTACATTACCACCTTTTCCATGCCTGGAATGAATGGTATAAAGAGTATCTGCCAAGAGTGTTGGTATCAGGTTCTTGTTTCTAAAAACACAAATAGCCGCCAAATCCACAAAATTTCTCTTGTGAGGGAATATGATGATCCCGTATATCATGAGAGCAAACAGAGAGTTGAAGTCATTCCAATTCCCTTTCTTTGCCCAGTCTTTAGCTTTCTTCACTAAGAAATCCAAATAAAACTCTGTAGTATCCTCACTTGAATTCCAATTGTCTTTCACCTCTTTCCAACTCAAATGAAGAATTTCAGCAATAACTTCGAACTTCAGCTTCTCCGGCACTAGGACAAATGGAACTTCATCGGACAATTTGATATTAAGCAGGTGCGCGTACTCTTATAGGGTGGGAACCAGTTGATAATCTTGAAAAGTAAAACACCGTAATTCTTTGTCATAGAACTGGAAGAGAGTGATCAAATCCATTGGGTCAACCGGAGCGTTAAGGACTAGTAACAAATTGCCATAATTTTTGTTGAAATTGTTCAGAACGTCACTCTTCAAATAAGAACTCAACCTCTTCAATTCGGACACATCAATAGTAGGAATCTGATATGAGAAAGTATGTCTGGTGAGCTCTTTAACATGAACATAATCAAACTCAACTGGAGGGAGGCCAACCATTTCTGATGGAAAGAAGACTCTTGAATGTTCCTGGAAAATGACATGCGCATGCTAGTTTTTTTTTATATTATTTTTTTTATATTATTTTTTTTAGAAATAAATATGCTATGATGCAACATGACAGGATCAAAGTTTCACACTGGATCATGGCTGGACCATTTCAGAACAACACCACTCAAGATCAAAAGAAAATCCCGAAGCTTCAAAACCAACATGGGAACCTGAGTCACCTTCGCAACACAAAGTCACCAATAGTACCTGTACTTGTAAGAAAAATTTTCCCGCCCCTCTCACGGGTGTAGTCTAGGTCAAGGTAAGGTTAAAAGCCAAATCAGAGTACGAGAGCTCGAATGTCAGTATCATCATACAATAACACCTATCCGAACTACCTCCGAAGTCATGGGTCTCATGGCCAGGTCTACAAAGCATCTGCATCGTAGCCGCCATGGCCTCTCTATTCCTAGTTCCTATGGAATTCACTCATAGCCTGGGTATGAGGCCATTTACCTCATGGAACAGCCCACCCACCAAGAAATCCAGAATCCAAACAGTCCAGCCAAATCCAGTATGCAGAAAGTAAAGCGCACACAGGATGCAATGCAAACAGATAAGTATGCAAAGCGGTAAAATAAACACCCAAAAAAGAAAAAAAAAACAAACAAGAGCTAGGATCGACTCCGGGATGAACAGCAAAAGGTCAATATGTCCCCAGTGAAGTCGCCAGCTGAAACTACGCGGCCGGAACCTGTCATCAGGATGTTAATTAAACATCAATGAAGTCGCCACCAAACGTCTTTAATCCCGCCGAAAGGGAAAGGTAAACATCGAGAAAACCTGAGTAGGGAGAAATCACGGTCTTTTGACCGAGAGATCGGGTAAGGGAGTCTGTTACACTAGGGGAAGGTGTTAGCACCCCACACGCCCGTAGTACTCTATGGTATCCACTCTTGTTGTCTAATCTAATTGGTGTGGTCAAATCATATGTTTATGGCTTAAAACTGAAAAGGGAATGCATGCGAAAGAAAAAAAACAATGTAGGGAAAATAAAAAGATGTGCTCAATCAGGCCCTACCCCAATGGCTACGTATCCTCTTTAAGGAATCAGAGCAGCCGTAGTTTGGCTTATGTATTTTGGTTGGTTTGTGTTTTTTAGTTAAGACAACGAAAATAGGCAAGATGGCAAAACATCAAATAAAACAACAAAAAAATGAGATGTTCAAACTTCGACTAAATAATAACAAGGTAACATGTCAAAGATGGCGAAACATCAAATGATAAAACAGATAACAAAAACATCGATGAAACAGATGACAAAATATCACACCTAACAATGATATTGAGAATCAAAGTAGGATAACAAACATGTGCGATGGCGAAACATCGACTTCAAGATAATAAGATATCATGGCAAAGATGGGGAAACATCAATAAAACGGATGACAAAACATCACACGTAACAATGCTATTGAGAATCAAAGTAGGATGACAAACATGTGTGATGGCGAAACATCGGCTGAAGGATAACAAGATAAAGTAAGATTGGTTTGTATATTTTACTTTGAAGAAAGGTTTGAGTTCATTTAGAAATGTATTATGATTTGCCAGGAAAATAGATTTTTGTTTTAAGATGCAGAATGCATAGAAAGGGAAAACAACTAAGGGAAACTAACCTAGTACTATCCCTAGTGTTATCATACATTGGTGGACTCTAAGGCTGAGGATAAAGGAAAATCCTATCCTATGTTAGCATGCATGGATTCCTACCTTAGTTAATATGTTAAAGGAAGCATTCACAAAACTATCCTATATGGAACATGCAATGAGAGCGAAGTCGTGATCTCAATTTCTAAATTTAGTGACTCATCGATCAACATTTGAAGAAGAAAAGCAATATGTTAGAACAATGTTTGAATCTACTACCCTATATTTAAGTTTGGATGATAACAAAGTGAAAAGATATAGTATTTATAAGTTTCATGAATGAACTATCTGCTGCCTAAAATTATTATGTTCTGACTTGCAGATACTCTGATTGACATAAGCAAGATCACGTTTATTCAGCATCAGAATTTGATTTCATACACCAGCATCAGAAGTTGCTACATCAGAACGTCAATATCAGATGATCAACTCACGTTCATGCTGAAGCTTGATGAACAGAACTGCGCTCAAACACTCTTATACAGAAACACAATAGTTCATCAGCAGCGAAGCAGAATCAGAATGAGCCAAGCCAGAACGTGCATTGAAGAAGCAACGGTACTGTGCATTGAACGCTAATTAATTCCAACGGCCTCATTCCAGACAAGATCTGCTCAAAAAGGAAAGCTTGTTATTAGCATTGAATCAAGAATATTGCATCCAACATTCATCATCTCAAGTGCTATATAAACAAGGCTTTGAAGATTATAATGGCTAATGCTCTCCAAATCTCTACACGCACAAAGCTGAACCATAATCTTCGTTCTACCAGTTTTGCTAAACCACATACTCTGATACTCCATTACTGTTTAGCAATCTAGTTTCTAAGCTTCAATTTGTGTATACATCACAGTTGTGATAAAGTTTTGTAGAAAACATCCACACACATTATTTTATCTCTTTGTAAGAAAGTGTTACCTTGACAAACCGGGTTGTGGTTTGAATCAAGAAGGCTTTAGCAGTTGTTAAAGAAGTCTGTAATATTCAGTTGAATATAGTTAATTAAGACCTCGTTGGAGAGAGGCGAAATCACCTTGACGGGTGGACTGGAGTAGTTTGAGATCAAACGAACCAGGATAAAAATATCTTGTCAATTGCTTTAGATTTCAGTTTTACAATTCAACCCCCCCCCTTCTTGTGTTTTTCACCCCTTCAATTGGCATCAGAGCGCCTGGTTCTGAGCTAAAACACTTAACCGTGTCAGTACAAGATCCAGCGTCAGAAAAACACAATGGCAGGAAACAACTCTCACATCAGCAATGACAACAATGAGGACAGAGACAGATTCAGTGGCAAACCTCCAGTTTTTGATGGAGAAAACTTTGATTACTGGAAAGACAGAATTGAAAGCTTCTTTCTAGCACATGATGCTGATCTGTGGGATATGGTGACAGATGGATACACGCACCATGTGAATGCAAGTGGTCAGAAGATTGATAGAAAATCAATGACTGATCAACAAAAGCGTGACTTCAAGAATCACCACAAGGCCAGAACCATCCTCCTCAGTGCCATCTCCTATACTGAGTATGAAAAGATCTCCAACAGAGACACAGCAAAAAATATCTTTGATTCTCTCAGAATGACGCACGAGGGCAACGTTCAAGTCAAAGAAACAAAAGCTCTGGCGCTCATTTAGAAGTATGAGGCGTTCAAAATGGAAGAATCTGAATCCATTGAAACTATGTTCTCTAGATTCCAGATTCTGGTAGCTGGTCTCAAAGTTCTGGACAAAGGATACTCTACTGCTGACCATGTCAAGAAAATAATCAGAAGTTTACCCAAGCAGTGGAGGCCTATGGTTACTGCTCTGAAGCTAGCTAAAGATCTCAACAAAATCACTCTGGAGGAACTTATAAGCTCCCTCAGAAGTCATGAGATAGAGCTAGAAGCTGATGAGCCTCAGAAGCAAGGTAAGCCTTTAGCATTAAAATCTAACAAAAAATTTGAGTCTAAAGTTTTGCAGGCAGTTGAAGAAACATCTGATGGATCCTCATCAGAAGAAGACGAACTTTCCCTTCTCTCCAGAAGAGTAAATCAACTGTGGAAGCAAAGACAAAGGAAGTTCAGGAATCCCAGAAGATCTGATCAGAACGAGTCTTCTTCCAGATACAGAAGGACAGACTCTTCTTCTGGATACAGAAGATCTGAAGGCTCCTCCAGTAGCAAGAAGCCAAACACCAAAGACATCATCTGCTACGAGTGCAATGAGAAAGGGCACTACAAGAGTGACTGCCCAAAGCTTCAGAGGGAAAAGCCCAAAAAGAAGTTTGGAAGAGAGAAGAAGAAAAGTCTCATGGCCACATGGGATGACTCTGACTCGTCTGAAGCTGACTCAGAATTAGATGATGAAAGGGCAAACATAGCTCTCATGGCTAACATTCCAGATGATAGTGAAGCTTCTGAATCAGACTCAGAATCAGACACAGAAGAGGTATTTCCTAACTTCGCTGTTAACTTTACAAAGGCTGAACTTGCTGAAAGCCTTAATGAAATTCTGGAACGTTATCAGCAGATTAGAGCTAAATTCAGAGACCTAAAAATGAATCTTGAATCTGACTCTAATAAGTCTGAGAGTCTCAAATTGGAAAATTCTGAGCTGAGAGATAAAATTTCAAAATTAGAAAACACTTTACAAAACTCTCAGAAGGAACCAATTTCTGAAACTCCCAGCAACGCTGATGAGATCATCAAGGAGTATGATCACAGTTTCCAGAAGTTCCTTGCTAAAAGCATAGATAGAAGCAGAATGGCTTCAATGATCTATGGAGTTAGCAGAAACGGCAGGAAAGGAATAGGATACCAAGGTAAGGTTCCTACACCAAAGAATGTCATGGACTTAACCATTAAACACACTCCTTTAAATTCACACTTTGTGTATGGTCACACACACGACATCAAATATACTAGCAGTAAGCACTCTGTGAAACCAAAATTCAACCAGAGTTTTGGTAAAACTAACAAGTCAGGACCCAAGAAAATCTGGGTACCTAAGGATAAAATAATACATGTTGCAGATATCTTTAGCAGCAAGTCAGAAACACCAGTCATGGTACCTGGACTCTGGCTGCTCACGACACATGACGGGAAGAAGGCATATGTTCCAAAGCCTGGAACTTAAGCCTGGAGGCCACGTTGGCTTTGGAGGAAATCAGAGGGGAAAGATCATTGGCTCTGGAACTGTAGGTAATGGAAATCTTCCCTCTATTAATAGTGTTCTGCTAGTAGATGGATTGATGCATAATCTGTTATCCATAAGTCAATTAAGTGATAACGGTTATGATATAATCTTTAATCAAAAATCATGTAAAGCTGTTAGTCAGAAAGATGGGACTATCCTGTTTAATGGTAAGAGGAAAAACAACATTTACAAAATCAAACTTTCTGAACTAAAGAGTCAGAATGTAAAATGTCTTCTGTCTGTTAACAACGAGCAGTGGATCTGGCACAGAAGATTGGGGCATGTTAGTATGAGAAGAATATCTCAGATTAACAAACTCAATCTGGTCAGAGGACTTCCAAATTTGAAGTTCAATTCAGATGCTCTGTGTGAAGCATGTCAGAAAGGCAAATTTGCAAAACCCTCTTTTAAATCCAAAAATGTTGTTTCTACTTCTAAGCCATTAGAACTTCTGCACATTGACTTATTTGGACCAGTTAAAACTGCTTCAGTCAGTGGTAAGAAGTATGGGTTAGTAATCGTAGATGACTATAGCAGATGGACATGGGTAAAGTTCTTAAGACACAAGGACGAGTCACACTCTGTGTTTGTTACCTTCTGTAACCAAGTTCAGAATGAAAAAGATCTTAGAATCGTTAAAGTCAGAAGTGATCATGGTGGAGAATTTGAAAATAAAGACTTTGAGTCATTCTTTAATGACAGAGGCATTTTGCATGATTTCTCTTGTCCTAGAACTCCCCAACAAAATGGAGTTGTAGAACAAAAGAACAGAACATTGCAAGAAATGGCCAGAACCATGATCAATGAGACAAACGTTGCTAAGACTTTCTGGGCAGAGGCAATAAACACAGCGTGTTACATTCAGAATAGAATCTCAATAAGACCTATTCTGGAAAAGACTCCATATGAATTGTGGAAGAACAGAAAGCCCAACATTTCATATTTTCATCCATTTGGATGTACTTGCTTTATATTGAATACAAAGAATTATTTGAACAAGTTTGACTCTAAGGCACAGAAGTGTATTATGTTAGGATACTCTGAACGCTCAAGAGGGTACAGAGTATACAATACAGAAACACAGATTGTGGAAGAATCAATCAGTGTTCGTTTTGATGATAAGCTTGACTCTGAAAAGTCAAAGCAGAATGAAACTTTTGCAGGTATAGAAATTGAATTTGCAGGTTCTGAAGACAAGTCATCAGAAGCTCTCAACACATACATTCCTTCAACGTCTGAAAGGAGCACTGCTAGAAATCCTTCAACAGCTGCTGATCAACCTCAGAAGAGATTACCCAGAAGCAGTTTGGATCACCCAGAAGAGACTATCCTAGGAAGAAATGAAGATCCAATCAGAACAAGAGCAAGCTTCAGAAACTCTGAAGAAACTCTTATGGGACTTGTGTCTCTGATTGAACCTTCTTCTATTGATGAAGCACTTCTGGATAATGACTGGATTCTGGCAATGCAAGAAGAGCTGAATCAATTCACCAGAAACGACGTATGGGATCTCGTTCCCAGACCAAAAGGATTCAACGTCATTGGAACAAGATGGGTGTTCAGAAACAAGCTAAATGAACAAGGTGAAGTCATCAGAAATAAGGCACGACTGGTTGCACAAGGTTATAGTCAGCAAGAGGGGATAGACTATACAGAAACCTTTGCCCCAGTCGCCAGGTTAGAATCTATCAGACTTTTAATTTCATTTGCTGTTAATAGAGGCATCACTCTGTATCAGATGGATGTCAAAAGTGCATTCTTAAATGGTTATATAGAAGAAGAAGTTTATGTTCACCAACCCCCAGGTTTTGAAAATACAAAACATCCAGAACATGTTTTCAAACTAAAGAAGTCACTGTATGGTCTGAAACAAGCTCCCAGAGCTTGGTATGAAAGGCTAAGTAACTTTCTGCTTGAAAATGAATTCACCAGAGGGAAAGTGGACACTACTCTATTCTGTAAAACAGTTAAGAGTGACATCTTAGTCTGTCAAATTTATGTTGATGATATTATTTTTGGTTCTACTAATCTTTCTCTTGGAAGAAAATTTGCTAAGTGTATGCAGGCAGAATTTGAGATGAGCCTCATGGGGGAACTTAAATTCTTTCTAGGAATTCAGATCAATCAAACTTCAGAAGGAACTTACATTCATCAGAGCAAATACATCAGAGATCTTCTGAAGAAATTTGATCTCTCAGAATGTAAGCCATCAAAGATTCCAATGCATCCCACGTGCATTCTGGAAAGAGAAGAGGTAAGCAAAAGCGTAGAACAGAAAGTCTACAGAGGTATGATTGGTTCTCTCCTCTATCTGACTGCTTCAAGACCTGACATATTATTCAGCGTTTGCATCTGTGCTAGATTCCAATCAGATCCTAGAGAATCTCACTTAATAGCTGTTAAGAGAATTTTCAAGTATCTGAAAGGTACTACTAATCTGGGTTTGTTTTATAGAAAATCTAGTGATTACAGCTTAGTAGGCTACTGTGATACTGATTTTGCTGGAGACAGAGTGGAACGTAAAAGTACTTCTGGAAGCTGCCAGTTTCTGGGAGAAAATCTGATCTCTTGGTCCAGCAAAAGGCAATCAACAATTGCTCTGTCAACAGCAGAAGCTGAGTACATAGCAGCAGCAGGATGTAGCACACAAATGCTCTGGATGAAAAGTCAGCTTGAAGACTTCCAGATTTTTGAGAGTAACATTCCTATACTTTGTGATAATACTTCTGCTATTTGCTTAAGTAAGAATCCTATTTTACATTCTAGAGCTAAGCATATAGAAATAAAACATCACTTCATTAGGGACTATATTCAGAAAGTTATTTTGAACTTAAAATTTATAGATACAGACCATCAATGGGCTGATATCTTTACTAAACCCCTTTCAGAAGATAGGTTTAATTTCATTCTGAAACATCTCAGCATGAAAGTATGCCCAGAGTGAAAATGTTTTAATTCCATATATTTACTTTCAGAATGTAATTATTTTACTGTGAACTTCTGATCAATCTCCTTTCAGAAAGATAGAACATGCAGATTGTATCAGATGCAAGTCTAAAGATCTGAGAGTCTAATCTCAAAGACAGACGTGCTGATCACTACATCAAACAAGTGTCATCCAATCATCAGCATATCTCTTAAGCAGAACGCGTGCACGCCTCTGAGAAGGCAAAGCGCTGATTGGGTGCATTGAGACACATGTCTGGTAACCGTTTTTAAGTATCTTTCTCAAATCCCCCAAAATCAGCCAGCATTTAATGAAAAGTAATCATTCTTTTAAATGGCAATCATGATTTTTCTCTCTCTCTTAAAAACGTTTAACTTTTCAAAACAATTTTGAAAACTCTATTTAAGCACATTAATCTCTCATTTATTCTTTACGCTTTCTCACAATCACTCAAGCATTTTCTGCATATTTCTGAGTTCATCCCTTGCAAACCTTTCTTTCTCAATTCATTCTCAAAGCTTTTTTAGTGTGAACAATGGCATCCTCCAGCATTTCTGCAGGCAATCAGAAGAAAGCAACTTCTGAGCAATATCAGGTGCCACTCAGAACTCTCCTCACTCCGGTGAAGAACCTTGAAGTGCTTTCTGAGTTAATCATTGACTTTGAAAGCTTGAAGGAAAATGGTTTTGACCTAACTGAAAAAATTAGGGCTCAAAAGTGGGAAAGGTACTTCGATAGGTTGGTTGGACCAACATTCCCAGCGCTAGTCAAGGAATTTTGGATTCACGCCAAGGTTTCAAAACATCTAGTCATCTCCTCTGTCATGGGGAAGAAGATTGTGATTTCTGAAGATCTCATTGCAAGGCTAATCGGTCAAAGTGGTGGTGGAGTCCGTTGTGTGGACATGGCCGAAAGATGCGCTGATGTAGGTGTGGTAGCGAACAGGATTTTCACTCTTGGAATGCCCAGCAGCAAGATTAAGGATCTGAAGGATCACTGCAGAGTATGGGCTAAGATTGTTCTGGGATGCTTCAACCACAGGAAACCAACAAGTTCTCCTGATTATATAAACGTGGATCAGCAGTTTCTGGTCTACTTTATTGATCAGAAGATTAAGATCAATCTGGCTCACTTCTTGTTCAACCATCTCAAGACCAGTGTGAAAGAAACTAGAGAAGAAGAAAGAACCAAGAGGGACTGGATACCATTTGGAAGGCTTATATCAGATATTCTGACAGAGAATAGGCTGATTGAACATCTGATAGAAGCTCAGGAGCTGAGCACTATTGAACCAACCATTGGGAAGCCTCTGAACGCAAAGAATCTGAAAAAGATGAAGCTGATAGAAAATATTCAGAAGGAACCCAGAGCTACTTCAACTGCTGACATCTCCAGCAGAAGAGTGCCTCTGAGTGATTTTCCGGTATTTTCTGAAATGGAATCCAAACCAGAGATGTTTCTCAGGTACCCAGATGCGTACAAGGCAGAAGATACAGGTTCAAAGCTGAATATCAAAGATCTGAGTCAACCCCAAGCAGAAGTGACTCTGAAGAAGACAAAGAAGAGGAAAGCGCCATCAGAAGGATCATCTCATCAGACTCCAAAGAAAAGAGGTATTTCATCTGCTGCCCCTATTTCAAAATCATTTACTATTCCAGCATCTGCTGCTCCTTAAACCTCCCATAGAATATCAATCCCAATCCCTACCATTGATGAAACCATACCAGAAGACCCTTCTGAGGCCTTACTACTCAGAAGACCCAGAACCAAACTCCCAAAACAACCAACAATTTCAATAACAACAGCACTTGACCAAGTGCTGGCTGATATTGAGCGTGAACATGCCTCTGCTAAACCAACCTCTGAACCACAAAATGTTCCTCCTCCACAACCAGAACAACAACAACAACCAGAACCAGAACCACAACAACAACAACCACTCTCAGAAGAACCTCTGATCCCTGAGTAATCAGAGATTCCACCTCCCTCTCCCCAACCAGAAATAAATCCTCCTTCACCACAAACAGAGTTTCACCATTCTGAAACCCCTTCTCCTCATCATTCTGACCCTCACTCACCTCAACCATCACCGTTGGCAATGCAGTTGCCATGTGGCACTACTGTTTTCATGCCCCAGTTGCCATCCTCATTAGAATCGACACCACCAAAAACTCCCAAAACACCACCCACTCCAATCGAAATATCTGACTCTGATACCCCTCCTCCAAAACAAACAGCCTCTCAGAAATCCGCTGAAAACCCCAGCAGGACTTTCATTGACTTAACCAGTCTTGAACGTCTTGCTGATTTAAGACACAAAATTGCCATCCCAAAACCAAAGCAACCAGATGTTGGCTCTGGTATTTTGAATTTTGAAACAGGTGTGCTGCAATGGATTGCTTCTTTGAAGCAAGTCTGTCCTGGGATGATTGACCCAGCTGCTTCTGATCAGCTCTGGTCACAGTTCAGACTATGGGTACGTGCTGAAGCCCTCAAGTTGCAGGATATCAACTCTGAGCAGGCACAACAGAACTTCAGCAAGCTGCTGAAGGAAGTTAAAAGTCAGCTGCCTCAGGAAGTTGTGCTCCCTCTGGACAGTGAATCTTGGTCTGAGAAACAGCAAGCTGCAAAGGTGCAACCATCAGAAGAAGACAAGACCATTCAGGCTGAAAGTCAAGCAGAAGATGCTGCTGAAAGTTCTGAGAAGCCTCCTCCTTCTGATGCTTCTCAAGCTGCCTTGGACAGGCAGACTCTGGAAGAATTAAGGCTGAATGACTTGCGTCTACAGCAGCGGATGGAAGAAAATGATCAGAAGATGAAAGCAAGAATGGATGTGCAGGACAGCAAGATTGACTTTGTTGTCAGCATGGTGCAGAAGCAAAGTGAAACTTTTGAAAAGATTCAAGCGATGCTGGAGAGCCTGTTCACACGCTTGCCTCCTCAACCTTAAATCTTTTTCATGCATGACCTTTTTCATGTTCTCTTCATTTTCTAATGTACTGTTTTGATTAAGTTTTTGTAATATTTTCTTGCTCTGATTCTGAACTATCTTAATATAATTTGTTTTTCTGATCTTAATTGTTTTAGCACATCACCAACACTTTTTGATTGCTGACAAAAAGGGGGAGAACAAGAATGATATTTAAATCAATAACGACTAACTAGACAGAAATTCTCAAACATTCTAACTTTATTACTTGAAATGTTTTTTTCTGTTTTGTTTAAAGTCTACAGGCACAAGGAAGCTCCTGGACACTCTGAAGACTAGAAACTCTGATCAATGTTGCTCCGATCAATATGAAGTTCTGATCGACCTAATACTCTGATCCAAAGCAAAGCTCTGACAAGAAAAGCTCTGAAGCTCTGCTCTCTGATAAGTCAAAGACTCTGATAATCTGATGTTCAAAGAAAGAAAAAGATCTGATCCTGAAGAACACGTATAATCAAAGGGAAGTAATCAACTCAGGGGGAGTATCTCTTAACTCTGACTTCTCCGTACTTCTTAACTCTGATACCTTTTCACGTTATTTTTCATTTAAAATATCTAGTTTTTGTCATCATCAAAAAGGGGGAGATTGTTAGAACAATGTTTGAATCTACTACCCTATATTTAAGTTTTGATGATAACAAAGTGAAAAGATATAGTATTTATAAGTTTCATGAATGAACTATCTGCTGCCTAAAATTATTATGTTCTGACTTGCAGATACTCTGATTGACATAAGCAAGATCACGTTTATTCAGCATCAGAATTTGATTTCATACACCAGCATCAGAAGTTGCTACATCAGAACGTCAAGATCAAATGATCAACTCACGTTCATGCTGAAGCTTGATGAACAGAACTGCGCTCAAACACTCTGATACAGAAACACAATAGTTCATCAGCAGCGAAGCAGAATCAGAATGAGCCAAGCCAGAACGTGCATTGAAGATGCAACGGTACTGTGCATTGAACGCTAATTAATTCCAACGGCCTCATTCCAGATAAGATCTGCTCAAAAAGGAAAGCTTGTTATTAGCATTGAATCAAGAATATTGCATCCAACGTTCATCATCTCAAGTGCTATATAAACAAGGCTTTGAAGATTATAATGGCTAATGCTCTCCAAATCTCTACACGCACAAAGCTAAACCATAATCTTCGTTCTACCAGTTTTGCTAAACCACATACTCTGATACTCCATTACTGTTTAGCAATCTAGTTTCTAAGCTTCAATTTGTGTATACATCACAGTTGTGATAAAGTTTTGTAGAAAACATCCACACACATTATTTTATCTCTTTGTAAGAAAGTGTTACCTTGACAAACCGGGTTGTGGTTTGAATCAAGAAGGCTTTAGCAGTTGTTAAAGCAGTCTGTAATATTCAGTTGAATATAGTGAATTAAGACCTCGTTGGAGAGAGGCGAAATCACCTTGACGGGTGGACTGGAGTAGTTTGAGATCAAACGAACCAGGATAAAAATATCTTGTCAATTGCTTTAGATTTCAGTTTTACAATTCAACCCCCCCCCCCCCTTCTTTTGTTTTTCACCCCTTCACAATAAACATCCTATAGGGTACATGCAATGAGAGCGAAGTCGTGATCTCAATTTCTAAATTGAGTGACTAATCGATCAACAATTAAAGAAGAAAAGAAATAAACATCCTATAGGGTACATGAAATGAGAGCGAAGTCGTGATCTCAATTTCTAAATTGAGTGACTCATCGATCAACAGCAAACACAACACATGTATTAGACAAAAAAAACCAGAGGGCCTCCTGGCATATATCAGCAACAGAGGTCCCATCATGCAATCAAAGAACTATGAAAAATGAAAATGGAAGAAAGGAGATAGTGCAATACCAAACGGATAAATATCTGTAGCAACTGAGCAAGAATAAAAGAAACCCAAAGAACTTCAAGCAAGTTGGCATCAGTAGACAAATCAAGTCAGAAATTACGCCATAAGGATGTAACTGATGAGATTATCAGATATGAACACATCCCATGGGAAATATGTAACATTCATAATCAAATGTATATGTCCTGCATGGAATATCAAACATGCCAAATACAATAGCAATGCCAATATAATAATTTGTGTCTCACAAATAAAGTTAAACACAAAAGCCTCAAGCCAAAAGTGGAAACTTTCTCAAAGTACCTCGCACATTCAACAACCAAGTTAGTATTTATCAAGGTGAATGATGACCCACATAGGGGATGGATGAAACATGATGAGGTGAGAACAACATGATAACAAGTATCAAACCTTAGACATGACAGATAAGAAGAAACAAGCATATGCACAATTAGGTCAAAAGAAATAGAGGAATGTTGCTCCTTTCTATCACCATGTTGAATTGATAATTGAATATCAATCAAGGATCATGGGAGCTTGGAAAGAATACAATTAAAGGTCATGGAAGTCATGGGCAAACACATTTCAAACATGCACAATTAATTCAATCACAACTTCATGAGCACAATAAAAGATGGAACCTACATAATGCACTAGATGGTTCAAACATTCAAACATGAGGCATTCAAATGAAATGTCTTGAGTTTAAATGGACAAACCGAATCAACATGATCATTAGGTTCCCAATTATAGGCCTCACTCAAGTTCATTGGCCATCAAACAAATTGCAACAAGATATGCAAACATCAATTGGGTACCTTCACTTCAAAAATACACCCAAAATAGAAACAAGAGTCCATTATTCAAATAAAAAAATATCTTAACATCTTGGAAGTATTTAGAAGTCAAAAAGCAAGCCTTATGTTCATGAGTGCTTGAGGATGGGATCAACTGAGGCCCAATGTTCCAAGCCAGTTGGAAAAACTGCCAATCTAGACAAGTTTTAAAATAATTTGTGGAAACAATGTCAAACCAAGTCAAACAATTCAAGAAAAATGGTTTTCAAATCCCCAACACATTCATGAACCATAATCAAGACCTGAATTCCAATAAAAATCTAAGGCACGAGGGTTTTGAACATGAAACTTGCACCATAAGCAACAAAACCCTAGATTTTGACTTTTAATCCTAAATATTAATTAAATAGGATCAAAACTCAAACAAATTAAACCAAGGTCATACCAATCACCTAAGAAACCCCAAATGTCAGAAAATATATTTTTCACATTTTTTTGAATTAGGAAAAGTCAAAAATGAAATTAAATTCAAACAATTATTCAATTAACAAATATTCACATATCAAAATAATATTTAAATGAAAAATCATAAAAATGCCCAACAAAAATTATATTCAAATATTAGAACTAAAAACACACACCCCTGATTTTTTGAGAAATTTTTGAATTAAAGGAAATACTAAAATAAAAATTAAACAAACAATTAGCAATTAAACTAATAATTTTTTTAAGTGAAAAATGTAAACCCTAACCAAAAATCACAAAAGGGTTAAAGTAAAAATATGTTCAGATTCTAAGATTAAAAACAAGCTTGCATGATTTTTTTGCGAATTTTTGAATCAAAGGAAGTATTAAAATAAAAATTACAAAGCAAAAAAATCAAAATAAACCTCTCAATTTAAAAATCTAATCAAAAAAATGAAAAAATGCTAAACCAATTTCAAAATCAAACCTTACATTATTTTGTGAGTCTAGAACATTTTTTGTGGAATTTTTTGGATCAAAGAAATATTAAAATAAAAATTATCTTTAAATAAACAAACATTTAAACTTATAAAATTTTGAACCAATCATTACATTTTTTAAAAATTCCAAAAAAATGTGACAAATACAAGAAAATATTATTGACCTATGGTAATTTTTTGTTATTTTTTGAAAATGTTTTGATCTAAAAATAAAATCAAACAAAATGCCAAATAAAACAAATAATTCAAATAAGCCAAAAATTCAAATGGAACAATCAAACAGCGCCACCACATCATCTTCAACCTTTGGACAATCCAAAAACGCGCGCAACATCCAGGCTTAGGGCTTATGTTCAGATCAATCATGCATGCTCATTTCTACATCATTCTTCATGAAATCAAGCACAAATTGAAGCCAGCATTTCATACTTCACATTGCAATTGGAATCAAATCAAAACATCAACCACACTATTCACAATTTAGCCAGGAATATGAACAAAATAATTCTGAATCGCAAGTTGCAGGGTACTCAAACATGCATAATTCACCAAATCAAATGCTATAAAGCTTCAGAAACATCCCATTAACATCATTGAATGCAAATCCAAGCTTAAACACTTCAATAAACAAGCATATCTTAGAAATTGAAGTTTAGAAATATTACCTCAAGGAGAAAGGTGTTCTACTGTCTCCTTCACTCCATATGCAAACAAATGGTGCTAGCTTGATCTACTCCCTTTGCTGAAGCTGAATCCATAAGAATTTTGAAGAAAACACCAAAGAATTGAGAGAATCGAATCAAGTTGCAGAAGAAGAAAGTAAATCTCAGATCTGAAATTCTTGAAAATGGTGCGTTCTCCCTCTCTCTCTTTGCTTGCTTCTTCTTATATAGTGTTTGTAGAGAAGCCTAGAAGTGGAAATCTGTCCTTAAAGCCGTTGGAGGGCAGGATTGGGAATTTTGGCCAAAAATGAAGTGTGTACTGAATCAGGTCCTTTGCCTGTGCGTTCTTCTGCCTTTTATTCATTTTGTGAGCCAAATAACTTCAGAAGATCGTGCTTAGAATCTTGTCCCTTAATTCCATTTAATCAGAAAGTGTTGGAGCTTTTGCAATTTTGGGCAAGTTTGTGATTTTCCAAATTCAACAAGTACAAAACCAAGCATGGCACGAAATAGTGGGTGTGATGGGCCTCAACATATTTCAAATTGCTCATGGGTTGGATTAGAAACAAAGAGAAAGGCTTAAACTTGAGTTTTCATGAATTGGCTATTTTGCTTATTAGTCAAGTTTCAATAAAATGCCCCAAAATTCCAAAACTCATAACTTTCTAATACTTTTGAATTTTGGCACAAATGAGCACAATTTGGAAAGGTATTGAAAATATATACAATCCATTAGTTTTGAGTTTTTGCAATTGAATCCATTAAGGTTCTCAAAATTTAGCTTGAAATTCACTAATTTTGAAAAATGACCTATAATTTTGTAACTTCAAAAGACCATAACTCTTGATTCCTTTCCAATTTGGACATGAGACCAAAAGGAGGTGAAAGATCATTCTCTTAGCTTTCCAAGCATATTTCATTTGCATTTTCTTGATCAAAGGTGAAGAAAATATGAATTTTTGAAATTAAGTCCTTATTTTCCAAAGTTAGAAACTTTTAGGGTTTCTTCAAGAACAAGTTACAACCTAAACCTCAATCTCCATGATATAATGACCAAAATGGACTTGAAAAATGAAAAGTGCATCCTTGAATTGATGGTTGGCCAAAAAATCACTTGGTCAACCTTAACTTTGACTGATTTTGACCAAAATGACCATTTTGCCCCTCTGAATCAATTGATCCACTTCCCTTCAAAATTGATGATAAAAACTTCAAGCATATGATATTTCAAAAATATAGAGGCCTTGTATAAAGTTTCACTTAAAAATTCTCAAGAAATCCTGATAAAAACCCAAACCTTAGTTTTGATCTACACCTCAAGAGACTGATGAATCATCTTCAAAACTTCAAATCCTCTGGGTATCGTGGCCAATTTTTTATATAAAGACTCTTCACATGCCAACGAGATGTTGTAGCTTCCAAATTAATATTTGAACATGCATCAATAGCCTTGCTCAAACACAAACCTGATTTGACTGTTGAATCCAAAGAGAGATGTCTTTCATAATTAAACATAAACTTCAATTTTCTGATGATCCAAAGAGATGGATGAAATATCTTGAAATATGCAATAAATTTTGAGCTTGAAAAATCCAGAGGTTTAGATGATAATATTATACTTGAGCAACTTGTCAATGCAAATAACCTTCAAGACTTGAGGAAGACTGGATAACCAAAGAACTTTGATCCCATCACAAAGTATGAATGCAATGCAATATGATGTTCATGATGAAACATAAGCCTAAATCAAGAGGGTAAATTTTGGGGTGCAACAATGTTGTATCCCAAAATTTTCCCTCTCATTTATCAAGTAATCACTCACAAGATCTCCCTTGGTTCAAGATAGCACAAGGTTGATCAGCTCGAGACACCTCCTTAAGCACTGATGACTGAAAATTAGGGTTTGAGATTGCACAAGGACAAATGTACTTTTGATGCCCAATATGACTTTCATGGATCATTTTGGACCCTAAAGATTACTCATGTCAAGTTTCAAGTCTTGGATCACATTTTTTCTTAGTCAATTGACCAGTTGACCTAAAATTAGTTGTATTGCGGAAAAAGTTAAATATGGTCAATTTATAGTCAAAATTCATAATTTCTTGATCCATCTCAACATTATAAACTCATATATGTCAATTGGTCAAGTTTGGATCATAATTCCTCAAGAAATTTGATCAGATCATCAAAAGGGCAAAATTGTCAAAATTAGGGTTTTGATTGAGAAGGTGCAATTTCTAATTTTTGACCTAGAAAATGATTGATTGTTTTAAGTTATGATATCAAGGTTTCAAATAATTCATTTTTACCTAATGGAATGGATCAAAATATCTCTCAATATTAATTGAGTGATAGATGAATTTTAGTTAACTGATGTAAAGTCAACTATACACTAAAAAGTCAAACTTTGACTTTTTGGTCAAAATCAAGTATCAAAGATCACAATTCATTAAGACATGTCAAAATTTGAAACTTGTTCATCAAGAAATCAAAAAGTCAAGATTTCATTTTGAAGAGTCAAAATTGCTAAACTTAGAAATTTTTCTAAGTGTTGGAAAATTCATATTTTTTCACAACTTTGAGCCAAATTTACACCATGATGCAAGATGATTTGAAGGAAACTTCCAACATGAAAGTTGTAGATATCAATGAGATATAAAACAATTTAGAACATAAATTTTTCTACAAATGCATGGATTTCAAGTTATGATTTTAAGAAGACATGTTCATGAAACTTGAAAAAACTTAGTGAAATTTTGCCCTAGTTTAGGCAGGATTTTGACCTAACTCCATGGAAATTTTTCACATAGTTCTAAGATGAATCTTCAAAAATGTCCAACATAGATGTTGTATAGGATTTTAAAAGATTTCCAAAATGTCCAAGAACTCATTGAGATCATGTTTGAGCAAGGAAATTCGAAGGCAAGAAGTTAGGGTTTCATTCTTGAATTACAAGTCATTTCTTGATGAACACATAATGCAATTTCAATGTTAGGATGCATAATATTGATCTGCAAACTTTCTAACTTGTGTATCTATCCATCATTAATGGATTACACAAACTTTTGAGCTATAATCCAAGTGGTTTAAGCTTTACCCAATTCATATTGCCATTTTCGGAAGAAAGTGAAGAATGCCATTCTTGAAAAGCAAGATTTATGCACAAATTTAATTCTTGAGCCTCTAACTTGTTCCCTATGATCAAAATCCATCTACAAAGTCAGAAGCAAACTTGTTTAAAGCATAGCCACTCTACATTAGCAAGTACACAAGGCATTGGAACTTGGATTTCTCAAAAATCACATGTTGAGTTTAAACATTTGTTTTTGAATTCTGATCAACAACAAACTTCCAAACTTGTTGCTTATAAATAGAGGCACTATTTGTGAGCTAACACACGAGCATTAACACCCTGAAACACTCCCAAACTCCCTCAAGCCAGAAATTACTCAAAAACACCATTGTTGCACAGTTTCTGACCTTGAATTTGCAACTCATATTTCCCTCGTGTGTTTATTGGCTTTTCACTTCCTAAAGCTTCCTTAAATCAAATAAAACTCATCCCATCCTATTTCCATAACTGTAACACCATTTACATAAACTTCCATAACCAAAAAACAGAGTCTGCACATTGACTTCTCCAAGCCATTCCAGCCATCCATTGTTAAAGCCAATCATTGCATTAACTTCCTGGGAATTTGAGGAAGCTAACCTGATCATCACAACTCCTTGAAAGTAGCTCAAACTCACTTCACGATTTCCAGTTTTGAGGTATTTTTTCTGAACTTTTATCTCTTCATGTAAGCATCATCCGATTCTGATTTTTGAAGATAAAATGTAGATATCATTTCCCTGAAGCTGTACATGTTCATAGTTTTCATTTATATTGTTTGAGCTTAGAGAATTTTATGTTTGAATCTCTGAAAAAAGTTAGGTTAGGATTTGGTACTTTTAGAAATTCATGCTCATCTTTGAGAGTTAGCTTAAGTTATTTACATATTCAGAATCGTGATGAAATTTCTAACAAGTTTGATGTTGGAAGTCTTGTGAATGGATGAGAAATGAGTGAGTTACAGGGAACCATGGCTAGAGGTTGAAGATGAAGTTAATTTCTGGAACTTGTTTTGTATTATGTATTTATTATTTCAGTTAAGTTAACGGATGTACAACCACCCAAGTGGCAAAGGTACCGCGCGTTTGTGTTGGAGGTCATGGGTTCAACACCCAACGCTACCTTTTATGCAATTTTTCAACAGTTTTTCACTCTTTTTTGTTTCAGCTACCGGCGCTGGGCCTCCAAACAGATGGGACTTCCATTTTTTCTTTTTCTGTCCGTTGTTTACTTTTGCACACCTGACCCATTTATTTTCTTTTATCATTTTATTTTCTTTATATTATTTCAGTTTCTTTTATTATTTTTATTACTATTATTATTATTATTATCATTATTATTATTATTATTATTATTATTATTATTATTATTAAAAAATATAAAAAATATTTTTATTTTATTATTCACACTTATATATTTTATTTTCTTTATAAAATAAAAGAACAAAAACATTTTCTTAATAAATTAGTTTCTTTTTTCTTAATTAATAAATATTTAGAATTAGGTTTAATTATTATTTTTCTTTTTTATTTGAAATTAATTTAGAACATAGCTTTCTTTTAACTAATTAATTTTCATTTTATTTTTATTAATTTAAATCCTTTTCATAAGAACCCCTAAAAATACTTTTTAACTTAATTTCTTTCTTAATTAATTTAGGTTTAAGTTGTTTTGTTAATCATTATCTTTAATTAGGTTAAAACCCTTTTATGAAAACCAAACAAAAATCATTTCTTTTTCCATTTACATACTTGTATTATTTTCTATATAATTCTTGTACATTATTACATATGGTTGTAATAGTTAATTAGGTTTAATTTTCTTGCAATCCCCATTTGTAAATTTGTACATCCCCTCCCCTAATGATGTAATAGCTTAGTAATTTTATTTTCCTGAATTTATTGCTTTATATAAATGCTAGTAATTAGGGTTTGTATGGCAAGACTAAAATCAACAAGAAGAAAACCCTAATTCAAGATAAACAATGCATGTAAATCCAATACACTTGCACAGTTGCACCCTTAGGGTAATTCCACTTTATTTCCTTACAAAAATGGCCATGTTATGCATATGGGATATTGTTGTACCCCAAAATTTTCCCTCTCATTTCATCAAGATTTTTCATCACAAGACTCTTGGAACTCAAGATCAAGCTAGGGTTTGCTCTGCTTAAGACACCTCCTTGCACTGTTGACCTAAATTAGGGTTTGAGTTTGCACAGTGATGTTCTGACCTACAATTCCCAAAGTGACTTTCATACTTCATATTGGACTCGCAATTTTGTCCATACCAAGTTTCAAGCCTTGATCCAAATTTTTTCCCATTCAATTGGACAGTTGACCTAGAAATCAGTTGTATTAGGGAAAAAGTCAATTGTGGCCAATTGACAGTCAAACCTCATGAAATTTGATTCAAATCAACATTATGAACTTATATGAACCATTTGATCAAGTTTGGATCACAATTCCATAAGAAATTTGATCAGATCATCAAAAGGGCAAAATGGTCATTTTTAGGGTTTTGACTGTACAAAGGCAATTTTTGACTGTTTGACCTAACCAATGGCAAATCAAGCTCAACCATGGACTCAAGGACTAAATGACATTGTCTTGACCCATTCAACAAGTTCAAAAGATCTCAAGTGCATAGGATTGACAGATGAATTTTTCAGTCAACTGAACAAAATTTGACTGTACACTGAAAAGTCAAACTTTGACTTTTTGGTCAAAATCAAGTGCCAAGGGTCATTTTTCACCAATACATGCCAAATTATGAAACTTGTTCATCAAGAAACCCAAAAATGCAAATTAGGGTTTAAAATGGAAAAATTTCATAACTTAGAAATTTTCTAAGTTATGAAATTTTCTTATTTTTTCCTAACTTTGTTCAATTTTTTCACCAAGATGCTAATGGATTCAAACAAAACTTGAAATATGAAAGTTTTAGTCCATCACAAAGTCTACAACTATGATTCACAAAGTTTTCTCAAAAGAGGCTTGTATCTCAAGTTATGATTTTTGGAACAAGGGTACCTAAAATTATTAACTTAGAGAAATTTTGTCCTAGTTTAGGCAGGATTTTGACCCATCTTCTTGGCCATTTTTCACATAGTTCCACTTGAAGTTTCAAGTTGCATTTCAAATATTGATTATAGTACATGTTTCAAGATTTCCAAATTATCCAAGAACTCCTCAAACACCTTTGTGGTTAAGGAGAATCGAATGCTTGAAGTTGGCAAAAACTCACTTTGATCCATGGCCAATACATGTTCATACAACTTGCATTTTCAAATCAGCATGCTTTGTACTAGATTGCAGGCCTTTAAACCATTTTACACTCCTTAATTTAATGTAAATCCACTGAGCTAAGGCATTATCATGGTGATTTGTACATTGCATGCAAAACTAATCCCTATTTGGAAAAAGGTATAATGCCATTTTTGTAAAATTACACTTTATGTCAAACCAAGATCTTTGAGGCATGGGGCCATATCTCTATGGCAAGATCAAATCCATAAATTGCAAGTATCAAGGGCAAAAGATGCAGCATACAATATAAGCATTACAGGCCTGCATTGACAAGTTAGACATTCTTTCTTCACAAAGAAGAAATTGTCCAAAATCCTCCCAACTTGAAAACCAGTCATTGTTATCTAAAACAAAGATCACAAACACATTTCACACAACCCTTTGAGTCAGAAGCACGGGCCTTTCACCACTAAAGCATCCTCATACCCAAAATCACCATTTTTCTGCAAAACAGGGCAAGCCCTGCAGAACCACCCCCATCTCCACTTTCCCTCGTGCGTTTTGCCTCAAACTTGTTCCAATACCTTCCACTCAACTCACCTGAACTATCTCAGACCTCCATTGCTAGCTGTAACACCATTAACACACATTGCCATTTTTATTTCAAAGCATTGCAGGTTGAGTTCTGTAGCACGATTCAAGCTGTTTCAAAACAAACTAAGCATTGGGAAAGCTTCATTGGACATCAGGCAAGCTCAAAAGAACCTCAAGCACCCTTGGAAGTTGCTGCATTGTCCAGCTCGAAGTCAACTGAAACAGGTATTTCATGAACTTCTATCTCTCTATTTAGGAATAGTTAGACTTAGGTTTGTGAATGAAAGATGTTGTACTCATAGCCCTGAAACCATACATGTGCTTAATTTTCATTTATCTTAATCGTGCTAGGAGAATTTTGTTCATGAACTTTCTGAAAAAACAAGGTTAAGATTTAGGGCCAGAGAAATTCTCTCTAGTCTTTGAGAGTTAGCTTAAGTTTTTTATATGGTTGGATTCGTAGCTTGATGCTCTACAAGTTTCATGTTTTGAGTTTTGTCAAAAAGTCAAGGAATCAGGAGATAGCAGTTGATGTACAGAACGCACGTTTTTTTGTGAACTGAGGAAGAAGATGAAGTTATTTGGGTTGGGCCTGTTTGCTTTTGCTTCTCACACACACATTTTCAATTTACACCCCCCTGGCCCATTTATTTGTATATTTGTCATTTTGAAATTTTTATTTTTTATTCTGACTTTATTATTTTATATCCAAATATAAAAAATTCCAAAAAATTATTTTTATATTTTTTCATATTTATTTGATATTTATTTGATATTTATTATTATTTTACTAGTATAAAAATGATTTAAATACTTTATATCCCTTTTATTAAAACTCAAAAATAATATAAAAAATATGTTTATCTTTATTTATTATTTTGTACATACTTGAAAACATTTTTTTGAAATATATACCATGTTGTAAATAATTTATTTTATTTTTATACACACTTAGTATATTTAATATATTTAATACATATACATACATATTTTAATTAAATAATTAAGACAAAAAATACAAAAATAATACATTTTTATTTTTATTAATATTTTATACCAAAAATACTTTTTTTAATATACTTATATTTTTGTACAAATTAATACATTATTGTATATAAATAATAAATAATACTATTTATTTAAAAAAATTAGGGTTTTGCCCTAAAGAATAAGATAATTAAAATTGACTTTTTTTATTATTATTTACACTTCAATATTTAAAAATACTTTTACATACATAAAAATCCTTTTTGCATAACACATTTTATTTAACATTTATTTATTGTATTTATTTATTGTACATTTAAATATTGTATCTTGTACATTCAATTTGGTTGTAATAATTTAGGATTTAATTTCTTGCAAAATAATCCCCAATTCAAATTTGTACCCCCCTCCCTATATCATGTTGTAATAGTGTAGAATTTAAATTCTCGCACCTTTAGATGCTTTCAATTATGCCATGATTAGACCTAGGGTTTGTATGCAAAATAAAATCAACAATTAGTTTGACCTAATCCAAGATAACAATGCATGAAAACAAACACAATGCACACTTGCACCCTTAGGGTTATAATCCACTTGTTGCCTTCAAAAATGGGCCATGGTTGCATGTCAAGTACTTTGGCAAAAAAAAAAAAGATCATAGTTCCTCGATGAGGCTATCTGAGTTGCCTAAACAAAATGATCAAGTCCCTCAAGAAAATTGCCAAAAATACTTGACACTATTGCTATCATGGTCTATACGATGACCCGCGCCTGTCCCATTTAACATCCTAACACAAGGTTGTTCACCAAATACAATGGTGAAATAACACTGTTAAAAGGGTTAAAAACATAAGAAAGATCATTGAGTAGAATAGGGTAGACAACTCTTAGTTACTTGATCAAAACTTGCAAAAAACATCCTTGTTATCTTCAAAATACACTTCACAACACAAATTTCAAAACCCTACTTTCAAACATTGAAAACTTTTCAAAAAGACAAAAACACCTTTGTATACATTCAAACAAGAATCATTACAAAGGTTGCCACAATGATGGCCTCTTTTCAAAACATCTTTCAAAATCCCACACAAAGCACCATTTCAAACAATTGAAGAGCACCATTTCAAACAATTGAAAAGCAAAGCAAGTGATCTAAGCAAGTAACTAAGATCCCATGGATAACCATGGATAGAAAGGGTGCTAATACCTTCCCTTTATAAAATTTACTCCCCGAACTCAAGAAAACATCTCAAAGGTCTTTCCTGTGCATTTTTACCTTTCCTTAGGATAAAATAAAAAGTCGGTGGCGACTCTTGCTAAACCAAAACATTTGCAAACACAAACGCAAAATCCCAAGTCAGTTCTCCCACCGTATCACAGATATCTTAGAAAAATCAATCAAAAATACAACATCATAGTCCCTTGATGACGCTATTAATGTTGCCTTTCAAAATGATCTTAGTCCCTCAAAGAGAAATGCTAAGATATCTCACAACATTTCTATCATGACTATACGATTACCCACGCCCGTCCCTTTACATCCAAAGATAAGGCTTCTTACCAATCAATGGTAAGATAGCAATATCAAAGGAAAGGAAGAAATGAACTAAGACTTTTGAGTATGTAGATTGTTCCTAGTTGCTTGCTCACTTTCAAATCAAACATCCTTGCTTATTTTCAAAACAAACACCAACACTTTCAAAAACATTTTCAAAACACTTTTCAAACATGAAACATTTTCAAAATACCAACAATTTGTATACGTTCTTACGAACGAGAACTATTACAAAATTTGCCTAAACGAAGGCGCATTTTCAAAATACTTTCAAAAAATCACCAAAGTACATTTTCAAACAAAAAGCAAGTGATCTAGAAAGCAACTAAGAGCCCATAGATAACTATGGATGAAAAGGGTGCTAACACCTTCCCTTTTTATAATCTACCCCCCGAACTCAAGAAACAATCTCAAAGGTCTTTCTTAGTCTTTTCAGCCTTTCCTTTTGGATAAAAGCAAAGTCAGTGGAGACTCTTGATAACCACAAGATTTGCGATCAAATGCAAAAACACCCAAGTCAGTTATCCCACCATATCACAGCTCTGAATGATGATCCTATAGGTGAGGGAAGAACACATTTAATTAGGTGGATTCATAGGTTCATGAGTTTATTTCCATGCCTTCTTCAAAAAAGCTTCCATGAGATTCAAGCTTCTTCATTGAATATGCTTTAAAGTAATATCATGACAAGATCTACTATGTTTTATCATGCCTCAATTTGACAAAGAAAGTAAAAAAATACAAGGGTTGGTTGAAGAAGTTTCACCTAATTGGACAAGTTCTTGATTCCTTGATCGCAAGTCTATAACTCTTTCAATTCTTAATATTTGGAAGTGGTTATTGTTTCTATGGTTTCTTATTATCCTCCACAACAACTTATATTAACATAACAAAAGTGATTAGGCAAGAAATATTGTCAACATTGAAAGGGGTTTCCAAGTCATTTTGGTGCTTTATAAGCTAGGGTTTTGTACTTCTAAGGGCTATATCTTATTCATATTTTGATATTTTTAAGTGATTCCAAAGATGTGTTTCCCTTTTAAGGGTTATCAACTAATCACTTCAAGAGTTTCAAGAAAATTTTGTATGGAAGATGCCTAATGATGAAGAAAGATTACAAGTCCTCTAAAGAGGCCATCAAATTCCCTGATATGACTTCAAAAGATCATAACTTGGTAAATTTTTATCTCCTTGAGGCCAATATTTTTCCATATTGATCTTAAGGATGTGAGCTCAAACTTTTCTTTTGGGTGCAAAGCTTGAAAATGAGTGAAAGATGCCCTAATAACTCAAAATATTATAGGTCACCTCATGAATTTTCAGCAATTTTACAAGGCCATAACTTTTTCAATACTTGGTATTTTTTAGTGATTCATGTTTCACAATTTTCTCTGGGAAGTCTACTTTAAGCTAGCATCAATGATCAAAGCCCAAATTTGTAGGAAGGCCTTTTTTGAACTCAAAACATTATAGGTCACTTTTGAAGAAAAACATATAATTTTTCTAAGTACAAAAAGTCAGCATTTTTTTCTCAACTTTGACTCATCACTATTAGAACATAGTTTGGTTCTACATTCTTGTAAGAGTTTTGATGATAACAAACACTCAAAGAAAACTTATGCTCCCTAAATAAGTATTTTGTTTTGCAGGGAAGTTCTGATGTAAGAAGCATAGAAAACGAGATAGATCATTGTTAAAACTCTGATTTGACACATATTATATAGAAATAAAATATGTGCAACACACTTATATAAAGAAGTTATGAAGTTACAACTTCCTAGTTCACTAAATGCTGCGAACAAGAACTTTGTTATTCTGATTCATAATGTTCTGGAAAGAAGTAAATGAGTCTTAACAGTTACATTCATCTTCTGATGAGATCTTTAGCAAGCATGTTCTGAAGCGTTACATTTTATTCATGTCAAATTAATAGTAACGGCTGAAAGAAGACAAAAATATCTATGTTTGGAAATTTCATTAACTACTATTTATCAACCTTCCAAAAACACCTCTCATGTATTGCCTATATAAAGAGGACGTGAAGAAGAAATCTTTTAGGATTTTGTTGTGCACTGAAAACAAGAAATATCACTACCTTTCAATCCATTTCTTTTCAATTGTGTAATACATCACTTTTGTGATACTATTTTTTGTTAGAAAACATATTTGTACACGCTTCCAAATATATTACTGTGTAATACCTTGAGAAAATCGTTTTGTGGTTTAAAATCAAGAAGACTTTGATAGTTGTCATTGTATCTGTGTAATCAAGCTTGATTAGTGGATTAAGACCTCATTTGAGAGAGGCGAAATCATCTTGGCGGGTGGACTGAAGTAGTTTGAGTTCAAACGAACCAGGATAACCAACATGTCTTTTAATTTAAGTTTTAAAAACCCCAATTCAACTCCCCCGTCTTGTGTTTTTCCATTCTTCAATTGGTATCAGAGCGTCTGGTTCTGAGTGCAAACACTTAACCGTGTCAGAAAAATATCCAAGCAAGAAAAACACTATGGTGGGACCAAGTCACAACATCAACAATGATTATCATGATGAGAAAGATAGAATCAGCGACAAACCTCCAATCTTTAATGATGAAAACTTCAATTAATTGAAAGACAGAATCAAAAGTTTCTTTCTAGCTCTTGACGCGGATCTCTAGGATATGGTGACTGATGGGTACATACATCCAGTTTACGAAAGCGGTCAGAAGATCGACATAAAAAGAATGACAAATCATCAAAAGAAAGAATTCAGAAATCCTCACAAAGCTAGAACAATTCTCTTGAGTGTTATCTCGTACACAGAATATGAGAAGATCACAAACAGAGAATCAACAAAACACATGTTTGACTCCTTTAGAATGACGCATGAAGGAAATACACAAGTTAAAGAAACCAAAGCTCTTGCTATCATTAAGAAGTATGAGGCTTTCAAAATGGAAGAAGATGAAACCATTAAAACAATGTTCTCAAGATTTCAAATTCTGATTGCTGAACTAAAAGTTCTAGGTAAAGGGTACTCAACTGCAAATCATGTAAAGAAAATCATCATAAGTTTATCCAAGAAATGGATACCAATGGTCACAGCCCTAAAACTTGCCAAAGATCTGAACAAAATATCTCTTGAAGAACTTGTAGCTCCCTGTGAAGTCATGAGATAGAACTAGAAGAAGATGAGCCCTAGAAGCTAGGTAAACCTAAATTTTTGAAGGAAAAAGAAGAAAACTCTTGTGGATCCAAGTTATTTTGGTGCTTTAGAAGCTAGGGTTTTGAACTTCTAAGAGCTATATCTTGTTCATGTTTTGAGATTTTTAAGTGATTCCAAAGATGTGTTTCTCTTTAAATGGTTATGAACTAATCACATCAAGAGTTTCAAGAAAATTTTGTGTGGAAGACGCCTAATGATGAAGAAATATTACAAGTCCTCTAGATAGGAAATCAAATTTCGTTATGTGACTTCAAAAGATCATAACTTGGTAAATTTTTATCTCCTTGAGCCCATTATTTTTCCATATTGATCTTAATGATGTGAGCTCCAAATTTTCTTTTTGGTGAAAAGCTTAAAAATGAGTGGAAGATACCCTAAGAACTCAAAAGATTATAGGTCACCTCATGAATTTTCACCAATTTTACAAGGCCATAACTTTTTCAATAGTTTGTATTTTTGAGTGATTCAAGTTTCACAATGCTTTTTGGGAAGTCTACTTAAAGCTAGCATCAATGATCAAAGCCCAATTTCGGAGGAAGGCCATGTTTGAACTCAAAACATTATAGGTCACTTTTGAAGAAAAACATAGAATTTTTTGAAGTACAAAAAGCCAGCATCTTTTTCTCAACTTTGATTAATGGATTAGGACCTCATTTGAGATAGGCGGAATCACCTTGGCTGGTGGAATGGAGTAGTTTGAGTTCAAATGAACTTGGACAACCAACGTGTCTTTTGTTTTATGTTTTAAAAACACAAATTCAAACCCCCCTTCTGGTGTTTTTCCATTCTTCAATTACAAATTTTATCTCAAACATCCATTTGATCTCACTCTTGGCACATTGCAAATAATGTGACCTTATCTTTCAAATGCTTCAAGAATTATTCCCTAAAACCCCTTGAGTTGTGAACACCATTGGTTCAAAGTGGGTTCCTTGGAATTGAAGTTTCAGAATTTGAATTCCATAATCCAACTTCTAAACACCAAATTAGCACTCGTTTTTTATATAAACATGTTTAACCAAGTTTCCAAAGTCGAATTATGGTTCAAAACGCAAGAGTTATATAAGTTTTGAGCAACTTTAAGTCAGACTTTTCTCACTTCCAAACATCCTTCATTTTCCATCCAAACCTCACTATTGCTTCCCATTCTTTGAACCATTCACTCTTCTATAAATAGAGGGACATATTGCATTCATTTTATCAAGCTTGAACAACCAGAATCATCATGCCAAACTCTCTCCCTAACCCATATTTATGCAAATTTGAATTTGGTTTTACAACATTCTTCAATCCATTTTCTTTGCTAATTCTTAAACCTTGAACTTCATTGAACCTAACAAAAGAAGAACCAAGACTTAAGGCATCCTAAACCGTGCTACCCAAGTCAAGTTTCAGAGCTCTGAATTTGAACTTCAATAGGTAGATTCCTTCATCAATTATCTCAAAATTTGTTACTACAATGAAGCTCTCATCAGTCTGATACTCTTTGAATCATTTGTTTTCAACTAGAACTGAATTTTGGCCATGAATTTTTAAATCCCTACTCAACTTTTTCCTTCTGGTTTTTTTAAAATCTACCGAGCTACACTTTAAATAATTTTTTTGCGAGGGTACGATTGTCTTCATCTTGATGAGACGAAGCAAATGACATAGGTTTAAGCTCCTGATTTTACAATTTGAGAGACCTGCAATTCGCATGGATGGAGGTTGAAGATGACCAATGTGTCATCTCTCAACCAATGGCAAGGCGCCACTTGGTTTTTTCAAAATCTGATTTAATATTTGATCTAGTGGTTTATTTACTAATGACCATGATATGCACAACACGCCAGATCCCTTCGATTTGATTACTAATACGTTTTAACATTGATCTAATGGTCTATATGTTTTTGGTTTTATTTTTATTTTATGATTTTACATTTTAATTGATTTAAACTTCAAAAATTCATAAAAAAATAATTTCTGACTCAAAAAATATGAAAAAATTCTTAAGAATATTTTGGATTTCTCTCTTTCTAACTTTTATTTTTTCACAATTTTATTTCATGATTTCATATTTTTTTACAATATTTTCACTTTTATTAACTTGTTTTAATTGATTAAAAATATTTTTATTAATTTTTAAATTCTAAAAAAAATTATGGAAGGGTCCTTTGTCCTTTTGGAAATTTTTGATAACCTTGTTTTTTATTTATTTCTGATTTTACAATTTTTTTACCATTTTTGGTTTGTTTTACTTATTTCTTTTATTTTAAAAAAATAGTTTATGACTTTATAACCTATAATTTATTACTCATTAACAATTGACTTTATAACCTATAGTTTATGTCATTTTTATTTTGCTCACTTGAGCTTTTCATTTTCTTTTTGAAGATACCTAATAACCAAATTGAACAATAAAAAACTTTAATGTCACTTGGACTTAGGATCAGAGACCTTGAATACCTCTAGACCTTGTGAATTCTTTGGTTATTTTGTCTGGAGTTCTTGGGGTTTATTCCAAGACATTGCTGTTGTTACCCAATTTTTGCCCCTAAGATACCTTCATCATACAATGTTGATTCACTCACAACAAGATCATACTAGGATTCTTGGTTTCCCTCCCTACATTTAGTTTTTCCCTTTTTGAGGGATTACCAAGCACCTTGACTTATGTTCCTTTTGTGATTATGAATTTTGTTTTGTTTTCTTCATTTAACTAATAAAATGCAATGTTGGTTTGTCTTGATTGTTATCCATGTAGGTTAAGGCAATGAGATTTAACAAGCTACCCCATGGGTTCATGAGTCTATTTCCATGCCCTAGTCAATATAATTTGAGAAGTTCAAACTCACCATTGGATTGGTTTTGGAAGAATTGGCATGGAAAGGTTTTTTTGGTTCATCACATTTCAAGGTTATTAGATTTGACTCAAAAGTACAAGGGGTTGATTGGAGAAGTTGTCATGTTTGGACAAGGCCTTGTTCCTATTGGTCACAAGAGCATTTTTCTATCAAATTTGAAGATATGGAAGTGATTTTGGTGTCTATGAGTTCTCATTATCATCCTCAACAAATTCTATTGACAAATCAAGAATATTGGTACAAGAAGTTTGTTCAAACTTGTCAAAGTTCCTCAAAGCATTTTCTTGATCTAGGAGCAAGGGTTTTAAACTTCAAAGGAGTACATATTTATAACCTTTTGGTATTTTTGATTGATTCCAAAGACATCATTCTCTTCAAAGGTTTATTAACAAATCACTTCAAAAGTTCCAAGGAGTTTTCATGTGGAAGAAACTTGGTGAAGAAGAAAGATTACAAGTCATCTAGATGAATCCACAATTTTACATGAGTGACTTCAAATGGTCATAACTTGGACAATTTTTATCACCTTGAGTCCATTATTTTTCCATAATGATCTTGAGGATGTGAACTTTATTCGTTATTTTATGTGAAAAGTTGGAAAATGGGTGGAAGTTTCCTTAAACATTCAAAAGATTATAGGTCATTTCATGATTTTTTGCCAACTTCAACAAGTCATAACTTGCTAAAATTTTGGATATTTTTAATGATTCAAGTTTCAAAGTGTCATTCAAGAGGTCTACTTCATGCCATATTTTTTGGTCAAGAGCAAATTCCAAGTGGAAGGCCATGTTTGGATGCAAGACATTATAGGTCATTTTTGAAGAAGAATTTGAAATATTTCTAAGTATGGAAAGTCAACCCTTTTTCTTCAACTTTGACTCAATGCAACTTTCATCTCAAGCATAAATTCAACTCCATTATTTTTCCATTGCAAAGCTTGTAACCTCATCTTTCTAAAGCATCAAGAATCATGCCCTAAGACCCCTTGAGTTGAAAATGCCATTGGTCAGAAGTTGGCACTTTGAAATTGAATTTCTCACCAAGTCAAAATTTTGAAATCTATAATGTGGCCTCTAATCACATGTTTTCCAGAAGTTCCAGATTTGTTTAGCGCATCAAAACGCAATAGTTGGATAAGTTTTGATGAAGTTTGGATCACACTTCACTCGTGCATCAAGTTTGCACGAATTCCCTCAAAAATGCATCATTCACTCTTCCTTTTGATCCCATTCGCTTCTCCTGTAAATACATGAACTATTCCATTCAATTTCCCAAGCTTGGATAGCCAGAATCACCCTGCCAAACATGTATCACAACAAAGAATTCAACAACTTCAAAATCCATTCTTGACCTTTTTTTCAATCCAATTTATCCATCAATTCACCTTCCTTGATCTTCCCTGAATCTAACCATATAATTACATTCAAGAATCGAGCCCTATACTGCTCCATAAAAGTCCTGTTTCAGAGCTCTGCAACTCAACTTTAATAGGTAGATTCCTTCATCAATTCTTCAAAACTTTGATATCATTGTGTTGCTCTCATTGCCCTGGTTCTAGTTGCAACACTTACCTTTTACTGGAAACACATTTTGACCATGAAATTCCAAATCCCTTTTCAAAACTTTCCTTCCAAATTGCTTGAGCTATAGTTCATATGAATTTGGCGCGAGGGTGTGGTTGTCTTCGTCTTGAAGAGACGAAGTGAATGGCATAGGTCTGAGCTACTGATTTTACAGTTTGAGAGACCTGCAATTCGTGATGGCTGGAGGTTGAAGATGACCAATGTGTCATCTTCTAACCAATGAAGGCGTGCCATCTGTATTTTTCAAATTCTTATTTAATTAATGATTATGTACAATATTCACTAATGACCATGATATGCACAGCGCGCTAGATCCCTTGGATTTGATTACTAATGCATTTTGAATCTCATCCAATGGTCCACATATTTTACTTTTATTTTCTTTTTCTGATTATTTTATTTTAATTGTTTTAAATTTCAAAAAAAAATCATAGAAAATTGATTTTCAGTCCCAAAAATCTGAAAAAATTATGAAAAATATTTTTATTATTCTCTTTCTGATTTTTATTTTTTCACAATTTAATTTTGTGTTTTGGTATTTTTTATGAATTTTACACTTATTTGATTTGTTATAAATGTTTAAAAATACTTTTTTACATTTTTAAATTCTGAAAAAAATTATGGAATGATCCAATGATATTGTGACAAATATTGGTGACCTAATTTTATTTTTGTTTCTGACTTTACTATTTTTTACCATTTTTTGTTTATTTTACCCATTTATTTTAATTTTAAAAATATTTTCTGACTTCAAAAAATTTCTAAAATGATTTGAGCCTTTTTCTGATTTTTCTATGATCTTACTTTTCATTTCTTGATTAATTTTAACATAGTTGATATTTTTCTCATTATTTTCTATTTTTAAAATATTTTTAAAACCCTTTTTTGTGTATATTAAATATGATATTATTTTGTGACTATTTTCTGGCTGATCTTGGGTTAGATTTTGGATCATGAACTTTATTAACATCATTGGATTCATGGTGTTGAGTTTGACTCCACAAAAATGGATGAATGATTTTAATAATAGTTTTATTAAAATTTAATTCAAATATGGTTTATATTTTCCCCCCTTCCCTCTTCATCTCATCCCTTTCTTATTGCACTAAATGTTGTTGGAGCATGATCTCTATATCATGTCTCAAAACATATGGTGCATAGATTGCTATTGACCAGCCTCAAAATAGGTGCGACTTTTATATAAGACCACTTAAGATTGCTTAACATAGCACTAAATTTTGTCCCGATTCGAATAAATGATCATTCATGGCCCAAACTTATGATTGCAAGCCCAAGTATGTTAATTTGATCTCTTTGATCCAATAACATTGAGATTCATTGTGTGAAGGCTTTGGTTCTACCAATCCTCTAATGGATCTACAACATCTTTGGTCAACGCGGATCACTTAAACATCGTTGATCATTAAATGGTACTTATGAGAATTCCAAATGGGTGATATACTTGACAAAAAGAAAATGCAACTTGTTGTATCATTGCTTTACTTTTTCCAACTATCAGTTGATGCCTACACTGGAGGAGTATTCTTATCTATTGGATTTACCTTTTACCGATCGTGTTCGTTTTACTGGTTTGGAGGGTGAGCCAAAACCACATGAGATTGCTGCTTTGATTCACATGGGGAAGCCTAAGGTGGGAGCCCATATGACTACCAAAGTAGGGATTAGAGGATTACCAGCTCAATTCTTATTGGAGAAAGCTCGTTACTTTGCCAGAATGAAGAGTATAATTGCTTTTGAGGCCACCTTTGCTCTACTTGCTTACGGGTTGTTCTTATTTCGTAATGTGGACAAGTTTGTCGACATTAACACTATCAGGATTTTCATGATTGGAAACCCAGTTCCTACATTGTTGGGTGATGTTTATTACTCTATTCATCTTCAGAATTCTTATCATGGGGGGATGAATATCTGTTGCACGCCTCTGTTGTACCGGTGGTTTATCTCTCATATGCCTCAGTCTGATGCTTTTTGGGATGTCAAGAAGGAACCACGTTGGGCTCCTAAGATCATGGCACTTACTCACTCAGACATTGATTGGTATCATCGAACTTACCAGGATGTAGAGATTATTGGCAATTTTGGTTAGTTTCCCCAATGTACCTCTTCTTGGTTCAAAGGGAGGAATTAACTATAACCCTGTTCTTGCACGACGACAGCTTGGTTATCCGATGAGGGATAACCCGGATAGTATTCATTTGAGTAGTTTCTTTTTTAAGGAAGGAGAAGACCATAGGGAAGCTAGTGAGCAGATTGCGAAGGCTTGGCGTCACATTCATAGAAGAGTAGGAAGGATTAGGGACCTAAGCGTGTTGTTTCTTTGGAGCCATATCTTCAATGAATCCGATCGAGAGCCATTCAGTTAAAGATTCCATATACCCGGGAGACACCCATGCCTGATATATTTGTAAAGACCACTCCTCCCTTATTAGATGATGTAGAAGAGCTGCAACTTGCTTTGGTTAGGATGCAACGGGAAAGGGATGCTTGGAAGAACAAGTTCCAAACTTTAGAGAGTTCATACAGAGAAAACCTGAAGGAGAAAGACGACTTGATTGAGATCCTTGAGATTCAAGTGGTAGAGTCTATAGAGAGGGAAGGGGATTTATTTTCTCCCAAGCCTCAATCAGTTGTTGATCACTCACTTCCTGGAAGGAGATTTCCATCAGACAAGTGGAAGAAAACTAGAGGTTGAAGGCTCAGATTGCCAGGCTCACAGGGAAGCGCCAGCGTATAGAATGATCTCCATCAGTTCTTTTTCTCAGGATTTTAAATTTTATCCGAAATCATATCATATATTTACCCGATTATATATTTACCATAAAATTTATCCGTTTTATGTCGTATTTACCCGATTAACTCTCGAATATTCCGAGTTTTGTATGGTTTTACGCAGGTACAACATATCTCAGCTCAAACCAAGAAGAAACGTGAAATGCGCGAGATTGCGGCCAAAGACCAAAGAGAAAAGATAAATCTATCAAGAAATCCATTTTCTGCTGATGTTACGGTCGTCACGCAGCTGCCACGACCGTAAGGCGCTTCAGAAGAGTGTGACGGTCGTAACGCCCCAGCCACGACCGTAACGCGCTAGCTTATGAAAAATGAGCGTAACGCCCCAGCCATGCCCGTAACAAGCTTATATGTATTAAATTTGAACGTGGTCAAGCAACAGAATGTGGTAAAGCTGAATGAAGTGGTCAAGCAAAGCTCTGCTACGTGCCTAAATTCTCTCCAACTTCCAAAGGCCACTTTCTCCTCAATTTTCTCAGTAAGACCAAGAATCTAGGAACTCAAATATTTTTCCAACCGTACTTTCACTCTCTATATATAGCTTAGAATTAGAAAGAAAAGGGGGAGTTTTTAGTTCACAAAAACCTTGCGGAAGCTCTGCCAATTTTTATTCCCGATTTTATTTCCGAATTTCGTCCATTTGAATTCTTATTCCGACGTTCCAATCTTGCCGGCTTGTGGAAGAAGGATCTCAGATTTTATTGCTTTTCAGGTTTTTTTATTGTATTTGATTTTATTGTATTTGATATTATTGCAAATTTTATTTATGTTATATTTCTATTCTTTATTTATTATGCATGCGTTATTATTTTCTGAATTTATTTCCTGCTTTTTAATTCCTAGTACTATGAGTAGCTAAATACCCGTAGTCGGGGTGTGATGAAATAACCGAATAAATTAATGTTTTTTCTAAGCTAAAACCTTAATCAACTTAATTTCTGGCCGTGACTTTTTATAATTAAAAATTAAGCTTTTTATTACGAGAGTAAAGAAAGTGAAATAGGGAGAAATCAAAACCACGAGAGTGTGAGGTTTTAACCGGATAGCTAATGTTAGGCATTCGATTTAAATACAGCGAGAGCGCTTTAAAACGAATTAGACTTATTTAGTTTTCAAAAAGATGCTTTCTAAACACTTATGGACTAGCGAGAGCAGACATTTGGCTTTAGGAGTATGATCTGAGGTAAGACCACGAGAGTGTGAATCGAGGGTTTTTAAACTGATAAGTACTACAGAATAATTAAGTTAAATATTTTTATATGCTTAGGTACAACTTAATTCGCATAGGTTCAAATCATTACACTCCGACCGCTTTAATATTAATTCCCTTAATTGAATTTAGTTTCCCTTTAGTTTTAAACTTCCAAAAAAAACCAATGTGACAATTTCCGCCTTAGCTAAACTAACCTGTTTTACAACACTAGAGTGATTACGAAGTCCCTGTGGGTTCGACATCCTTTTATTACTACCGTGATAGACTGTTCACTTGCAATTAAGATACCGTTACACATTAGGTCGATCGCAGACACATCATGTTTTTGGCGCCGTTGCCAGGGACTTTAGTTTAGTCACTAGTGTAATCTGAAAACAACGTTGTCTAGACTAAGGCAACTTTTTATATTTCCCCCTGTTGTATGCCAAACACTCATTCTCAAAACGAGCCTTTGCATTTACAAATTAACGATATCGAGCATTACTTAAGATTAAGACGTCGAATTCAAGAATATCGATCTCTCAACAATCTTCCTCCGACTAAAATTCCAGATATCCCGTTATCGGAATCTATCGAATAATCGACAATGCCTGACGTACCAAATCTGCCTTGCGCTCTTAAGGACTATGCAGTTCCTTCGCAAGCGGAGCCTCACAACAGCATTGCCGCCCGTGCTATCGCTCGAAACAATTTCGAGCTGAAACCTTCGCTTCTATCCGCCGTTCAGCAGAACCAATTTTCTGGATCTCCTACTGACGACCCTAACCTACATCTGTCAGTGTTTGTGCAGTACACAGACACTATAAAAGCGAATGGTGTAAACCCCGAGGCGATACGATTGCGCCTATTTCCTTTTTCTTTAAGAGACAGAGCCCGAGCCTGGCTCCAATCCCTTCCTTCAAATTCAATCACCACATGGGATGAATTGAAAAAATTCTTCTTGGCTAGATATTTCCCACCAAGCAAAACTGCTATGCTTAGAGCTAACATCAACGGTTTTAGACAAAAAGATAACGAATCACTTTTCGAAGCATGGGAACGTTACAAGGATATGATTAGACTCTGTCCTCATCATGGTTTAGAAGAATGGCTAATCATTCATACGTTTTATAACGGTCTGTTGTATAACACAAGAATGACTATAGACACCGCTGCTGGTGGCGCACTGATGGATAAACCATATGCCGAAGCAAATCAACTTATCGAAAGTATGGCCCAGAACCACTATCAATGGGGAAGCGAAAGAGCTAATGTGGAGAAATCCCAAATCAAAGGTGGAATGTCTGAAGTGAATATCCTGGACCAAGTCAATGCTAAAGTGGAAGCTCTTACCCAAAAGCTAGAAAACCTTACCACTACTTCTGCAGCTACCGTGGCTGCAGTTGTCCAAACTTGCAATCTATGTGGTCTTCAATCACATCTTGCTCTAGAATGCCCACTTCTAACAGGAGTTCCAACTGAACAGGCAAACTATGTACAAGGGAACCCTTATAGCAATACCTATAACCCTGGCTAGAAAAATCATCCGAACTTTTCATACAAAAGTAACAACGCGTTATACGCGCCTGTACAAGCTCCTGCCACACCACCCGGTTATCCAAAAGCTATCCCAAATCATCCTGGTAATGGACCTAATGCTCCTAGGAAATCTAACCTAGAAATCATGATAGAGAACTTCGTTGCTTCCCAAGCTCAGACTAATAAAGACGTTATGAATCAAAATTTACATACTAATGAGCAGATAAAATAATTAGCTAGCAAGGTTGATGCTTTAGCCACCCATAGCAAGATGCTTGAGACGTAAATTTCACAGGTAGCTCAACAACAAGCACCTACTGCAGCACCGGCTGGAATTTTTCCTGGTCAACCACAGCCCAACCCAAAAGGACATGCTAATGCTGTGATACTGAGAAGTGGAAAAGAACTCGACGGACCTGTTGACCCGAGACTAGAAAATCCAGCCATGTACCAAAAACAGAGCGAGCCTCATGAACAAGCCAATGAACCTAGAGAAAAAGAAAAGGAAAGCGAAACGCAAGAGGCAGTGGAGCAAGAGAAGCCTTATGTACCTCCACCACCTTATAAACCACCAATCTCGTGTCCTCAGAGACTTACAAATTCCAAAACGATGGTCCAGTTCAAGAAATTCGTTGAACTTCTGAAACAACTCAATATAACAATACCTTTTACAGAAGCCATCACTCAGATGCCCTCGTACGCTAAATTTATTAAGGAAATCCTATCCAACAAGAAGAAGATAGAGGATAACGAAACAGTTACACTCACTGCCGAGTGTAGCGCAATCATTCAGAACAATATGCCTCCTAAGCTAAAAGACCCAGGTAGTTTCTCTATACCTTGTAATATTGGAAAATTTATCATAGACAAAGCTCTATGTGACTTAGGAGCAAGCATTAGTGTCATGCCCTTATCTATCTGCAAAAAGCTAGAGATGGGAGAACTCAGACCCACGAAAATGTCCGTCCAATTAGTCGACCGATCGGTTAAATACCCTGTAGGTATATTGGAAAACGTTCCAGTTAGAATAGGTCAATTCTATATCCCTACCGATTTCATCATCATGGATATAACCGAGGACTCAGTTACCCCTATCATACTAGGAAGACTCTTCCTAGCCACCGCCGGAGCTATAATTGATGTAAAGAAGGGCAGACTAACGTTCGAAGTTGGGGAAGAAAAAGTGGAATTCATCCTTACTCAATTCTTACAAGCACCAGCCATGAACGACACATGTCATCTTATAGATGTCATAGACGAGTGCGTAAGGGAAATGGAAGCAAAACAGACAAAATATTCTGAGATAATAGAAATCCAAACCCCTCCAATATTCGAAAACAATGACAGTCTAAACGAAAGCTTAGCACTCACGCCCGATCATATGCCATGCACGAAGAACCCTAGTATAGAATTAAAAATTTCACCTAAGAATCTAAGATACGAATTCCTTGATACCAAACACACGCGACCAGTAATAGTAATCTCCAACTTAGGGAAGCTCGAAACTGAAAAACTTTTAGGCGTCCTAAGAAGGTATCCAACCGCACTAGGGTATAACATATCTGATTTGGAAGGAATATGTCCTTCAATTTGTATGCACCGTATTTTGCTAGAAGAGGATTGTAAAACCTCTAGAGAACCTCAAAGAAGGATTAACCCGATTCTTAGCACAGTAGTCAAAGATGAAATTACAAAGCTTATGGAAGCCGGAATTATATACCCGATCTCTGATAGTAAGTGAGTGAGCCCAGTACACGTGGTGCCCAAGAAAGGAGGTATCACCGTTGTTAAGAACGCGAAAGGTGAACCAATAACTCAAAGAGTAGTCAATGGACATAGAGTGTGTATAGATTATAGAAAACTAAACAAAGCCACTCGTAAAGACCATTTTCCTCTACCCTTCATAGATCAAATGCTAGAACGGTTAGTCAAACATTCCTATTTCTGCTATCTAGACGGTTACTCTGGATTCTTTCAAATCTCCATTCACCCTGACGACCAAGAAAAGACTACTTTCACGTGTCCGTATGGAACATTCGCATATAGACGAATGCCCTTCGGATTGTGTAATGCCCCAGCTACCTTCCAACGATGTATGATGGCAATCTTTGCAGATTTTATAGACACCATCATGGAGGTATTCATGGATGATTTCTTAGTGTGTGGGGGAAGTTTCGAAGGATGTCTGTCAAACCTAGAGAAAGTCTTAGAAAGGTGCGTAAAAGTAAACCTCGTGCTCAATTGGGAAAAATGTCATTTCATGGTCAGAGAAGGAATCGTGCTAGGACATGTCATATCTAATAAAGGGATTGAAGTTGACAAAGCCAAAATAGAAGTCAAAAAAGAACTCCGACCACCTAAGACCATTAGAGAAATACGAAGCTTTTTAGGACACGCCGGTTTTTACCGACGATTCATTAAAGATTTCTCAAAAATTACTAAACCACTTACCGGTCTGTTAATGAAAGACGCTGAGTTCATATTCGATGATGATTGTCATAAAGCGTTTGAAACTCTAAAATCAGCCCTTATCACCGCACTAATCATGCAACCGCCCGATTGGAATCTACCCTTCGAAATCATGTGCAACGCGAGTGATTACGCCGTGGGCGCAGTTCTTGGACAAAGGAAAGACAAGAAACTACACGCTATTTACTACGCTAGAAGAACACTAGAACAAGCCCAAATGAACTACGCCACGACTGAGAAAGAGCTATTAGCAGTCGTCTTCGCGCTTGACAAATTCTGTTCCTATCTAGTAGGAGCGAAAATCATCATCTACACAGACCACGCTGCTATAAGATATCTATTAAATAAGAAAGATGCAAAACCAAGGCTCCTCAGATGGATCATTCTTTTGCAAGAATTTGACTTAGAAATTTAGGATAAAAAGGGGACCGAAAACGTCGTAGCAGATCACTTGTCAAGATTGGAGGATATAAAACCCGAACAAGTGCCGATTAACGACGATTTTCCATATGAGCATCTGATAACCCAAATAAGGAACAACCTAGCTCATTTCAACCTAATCGAACCAAAACCCGAGGAAGCCGTAAAAGCAATCCATGCAACCATGGGACTGCCATGGTATGTTGACATAGTTAACTATCTAGCTGCAAACGCACTCCCACCAGATCTTACTTACCAACAGAAAAAGAAATTCTTCCACGATCTCAAACATTACTATTGGGACGAGCCCTTACTGTTTAAAAGAGGACCAGACGGAATCTTCCGTCGATGCATACCCGAGGAAGAAATAGAAGATGTCATTCCCCACTGTCATTCATCTCCTTACGGGGGACATGCAAGCATCTCCAAAACTTGTGCAAAGATCTTACAAGCTGGCCTAATCTATGGAAAGACGTCCAGATCGCTGTTAGAAATTGCGATCGGTGTCAATGCACCGACAATATTTCAAGACGCGATGAAATGCCTCAAAAGGGAATACTAGAAGTAGAAATCTTCGACGTATGGGGAATAGATTTCATGGGACCCTTCCCATCTTCTTTTGGAAACAAATATATACTCGTTGCGGTTGATTATGTCTCAAAATGGATCGAGGCCATAGCCTCTCCTACAAATGACACCCGAGTGGTAATCAAACTCTTTAGAAACATAATTTTTCTGAGATTCGGCATACCGAGACTCGTCAGCAGTGACGGTGGCTCCCATTTCATCTCAAGGATATTCGACAAATTACTTTTTAAGTATGGAGTAAAACATCGTATATCGACGCCATACCACCCACAAACCAGTGGACAAGTCGAAGTATCGAACAGGGAAATTAAGCAGATCTTAGAAAATACCGTAGCCACAACCAGGAAGGATTGGTCATCAAAGCTCAACGAAGCTTTATGGGCCTATAGGATGGCCTACAAGACCCCTATAGGGACTACACCCTTCAAGCTCGTATACGGAAAATCCTGTCACCTCCCAGTAGAATTAGAACACAAAGCGTATTGGGCAATTAAAACGCTCAACATGAACTACACTGCTGCGGGAGAAAAACAAATCCTGGATTTAAATGAATTAGAAGAGTTGAGACTAGATGCTTACGAGAATGCTAAAGTATACAAAGAAAGAACTAAGAAATGGCATGATAAGCGTTTAGTTAGGAAAGAATTTAGTGTGGGAGATGTCGTGCTATTATTTAACTCAAGACTTAGGCTTTTCCCTGGTAAATTAAAATCGAGATGGTCGGGTCCATATGAAGTTACAAGAGTGTTTTCTAGCGGAGGGATAGAAATCAAGGGTAGAAACACTGACCCGTTTATAGTAAACGGGCAGCGGTTAAAAATATACAACAACATTGAAAATAGGGACTATACGAATAGTCTAAGACTTCTAAAATTACCCGATATTTCACCCGAATAAATCGGCTAGGCACTATGTCATGCTTTTGACATTAAAAACAGCGCTGAGTGGGAGGCAACCCACCTATTTGCTATTTGTTATTTATTAATCTTTTCATTTTTGCATTTATTTCTATTTAAAGTTTCATTTTCATTTTCTTTCTTATGTTATAATTTTCATGAAAACTGCTGCTAATTTCAAAAATAATTTTACTTGCCACAAGATTTCTGAAAAGTTTTTGTTTCTTTTGCACTTTCTCTTCTGACTAGTTTCCCTAACAATACCCATGGAACCAAAGCAACATAATTTCTTAGAAACCACCTTTAGGGGTATAAACCAGAAAAGAAAATTCGAGGAATTGTCTAAAAGAAACATTGGCATAACACTTTATCATGATGAACCCACTATGAATGCCCTAGGTATTTTAGATAGTGTTATGTACTTGTTTAACCAGTTGGGGTGGGAAAAAGCCCTTATTAAGACTAGGTTTGCTACCTACCGTGAGCTCACTTTCGAATTCCTAAGCTCCCTAGTACATTTACCAGAACACGGGAAAGGAACCCGTAAAGGATTCATAAGTTTCCTTCTCTTCGGCATTAATTTTGTTTACAATCATAAGGACTTAGCTGACTTGTTAGGATTTCGTAGCGGCCCTTTTGCCTTTTCCACTACCTAGGTTGAGCTAATGGACATTGAGCTAGACTATTTTTGGGGCACTTTGACTGGTAATTATCACCCCGACCCGGACAATATGGATAATGATGAAATTCATAACCCTGCTATCCGCTATTTCCATAAGATGCTAGCCCATACTGTATTTGGGAAAGAGGAGAACCAGACTGCCGTGTCCAAAGACGAGATATTTTTACTGTATTGCATGCACCAAGGCCACCCTGTTAATGCCGTACGCTTCATGATGCAAACTTTTTACCGCATTATAGATAACCCTGATGAACCAATCATCATAGGTGGCCTGGTCACAATGATTGTACATGCCCTCGGTCTAAGACACCAGCTGAATAGGTGCCCGCATTTCAGTACGATTCGTCCCATGAATCTTGCTTTTTGCTTTAACCGCCGAATGATAGCAAACCATGCTTACCCACCTTATGATTATCTGATAAGAGATGAAGTTGTTAACTTATTTACCCTTCTGAACCATGACAACGTGAGCATCCACAACCGTGACAACTGGCTTTATGAGCTAAACCCGCCTGACCAACCTCCTACACCTGAGACACCGCAAGATTACCAAATTTTTGATGATATTATGTCCGATATGGGTGACCCGGAGACTCCTCCTGGTTATTACGAGAATGTCAACATGGCGGAAGCCCATGCAGCCCCTGAAACAACAACTAAGGATTATACTGATAACCTTAACAAAATTGCCACCACGCTTAATACCTACCAGACTAACATTAATGGCTTAAAAGATGAAATAAAAAGCATGCGTATGGAAATAATGGGATTAACCGACATAACAGTGGAGAAGTTTTATCATATTCATAATTCACTCGAAGAAATTAAAGCGAAGCTTGGATGAAGTCACGAATGGCAGCTGCAGTTTTTATATTTCATTTTGTTTTGTTTCTAGGAAGTTTCCAATTTCTGCACACTTTCAGTTTCGTTTAAATTCAGAACAATTTTATCTTTATGTAATTTTTGAGTTTATGTTGTTGAACATGCAGTTTTACGAAATCATTCGTTTCAGTTGTTTAAATACTGGTTTGCTAGATTCCTCTGCACAAATTATACTGCTTTACATATATTGCGGGTGTTTACTCTAATTGCTGATGGTGTGATGTTTTGGAACATATATGCTTGCATTTTCCTGGTATACCATTGAATTTATATTGCTGTTAAAATGCCTCTGTGTAGAGATAGAATGTTGCAGACTTGATACAACACAGTCTGTTAAGAAATTGCACATTTTGCAGTCATTATGATCGTCACATCCCTCTTACGTTCGTCACACGCCTTTTAGCGTGTTACGATCGTCATCCCTGTGTTACGACCGTAACACGGGTTACATCAGTGACCCTTGTAGCAGACAGTAGCGCCTCTTCTGCAACCTTCCCTCTTCTCCACTATTTCAAAACCTTCCCATTAAGTTTCATCCATTAAGTCACCTCAAATTCTCCATTAAATTTTATCCTTCCCAATATTCTTCCGTCATCATTATATACATCTCAAAACCGATACCTCACAAACTCCATCCCACAACCCAAACCCACTATCTCTAACGCTTTAGCATTCCAAAAATGGCAAACATCAACCAACAAATCCCAGGCATCTACCTACGCGATGGTAAAGCAGGTGAAACCCAGCGCACAAGGTTCCTGAAGTTCCAACGCCGAGGCATCCATCCCACGAGGTTCGTCGACATTGACTGCCTCCGAGACCTCGGGTTACTTGAAAATGTCCAAAACCTCCTACAGAATGTCAACCTTTGGACCCTATGTAGCCAGCCCCAACCAACGTACGGCAATCTCACCCTTGAGTTCCTCAGTTCATTTTGCTACATCACTCCGAATGGCCCATGAAATCAACTTACCGGTGTGGTAAGGTTCCGCATTTTCGGCACCGAATACGATTTCTCTCAGAATGCATTTTGTCGCCTACTAGACTTCTGTACTGACGAAGGTGCTCACCTACGTGTGCCCGACACCTTGCATGAGGAATCCTTCAATCTTTGGCATAGCTTGACCAATAATCGGGATAACTCCTACGATCACCTCAATGCTACCTAAATCCACAACCCCGCCATTCGCTACTTCCACAGCATCTTATCCAACACCATCTTTGCAAGGGATAGTAAACACAAGCTTAACTCCAAAGAGCTGTTCTTCATGCAATGTGCATTTACTAATCAGAAAATCAATGCCGCACCATTCCTCTTAGCCCATATTCACTCTATTTGCACTCGCGGAGGAAAACCCTTCTATTTCGGAGGGCTTGTCACTTCTATTGTATTGGACCTGAATCATGGCGACACCCTTACCCATCTGCCATCCAGAGCACCTGTCTTGCTTACCTTAGACCATTGCAAATCGGCTCATCTCATTTACGAACGGGACGACGGTCGGTTCCATCCAGTGATCCGTAACGTCGTTTATTCTAACATTGTTTTGCCTTGCAGGGACCGTATCGATCCGAATAACCGAGCCAATTTGCTATTTGATGCCCCTGACGGCTATGCTCCCGTGCACGATGCCCAACCAGCTGCTCCTACTGACGAGATCCAGGAGGAATTGGACCGCGAAACACCTGCTCTCGACATTCCTGAGTCCTCTTCTGCACCACCTCCTTTTACCATGGAGGACGTCCTCAGAGCCCTCCATCAGCAAAATCAGATGGCTGTAGCTCTTGAAAGAAAGCATCAGGAGCAGTATGACACTCTACATGCGCAAAACATCCAAATCCTGAGCGGGCAGCGCAATGTCAACGAGAAGCTGGACGAGGTTTTCTCCGAGCTAAACGCCTTACGCATGGACGTCACCGCTCTTGGATCGCATGATACCGACCTCGAGGCCACACCTACCCGACGATCCCGCACACGTAGCAGAGGCAGAGGCCACCAGTAGTTTTCTTTTGTTTTTGTATTTCATTTATTTCCCTTTTCCGTCAGTTTTCTATTTGTATTCCTTCCTTACTTATATCACGCCATTGAGACAATGTATGATATAGTGTGGGAGAGACGTTATATTTCCTTCATGTTGCACCCGTCTAAACGAGACGTTATATGTACACCTCGATTTTTAAGTTCTGAAGTAACCCCTAGTAGTTTATACTAGCAGTCAGCACCGTCTGGACACAAACCACGTGGGGAGCCGATGAATATAAGTGTTTGATGCCTAATCTTCTCATCTCGATGCTAAACAAAGAAAATCTTGTGCCAAAAGACAAAGATTGTATACGAGACATAAGTATAAGAGAAGAAGTCCAGTGAAGGTTGGTTCAGAGGTATCTGGTTCTGAACTTGGTAGGGCGTGCTACGGCTCGATCCCCCGCAACCTCTAATTTGTAAAAATCCAGGGTAACCACATCCGTGTACCAGACCCCGTGACAGAAATAGGATCAAAGTCACTAACCGGCTAATCCACTACGCGCGTGAAAAGATAAAGGGCTTAATGTGATTGCGCCAGAACGAAACCGGGCGAAAAAGCACGCGAGGATCGAGGTTTAAATATGACGAAACGATTAAGCGGTTTGTTAAGATGGAAATACGCGACTAAATTGTGTCATTGCAATATCACTGACGTTTTACTCAAGTATCGGCCGACTAACGATTGGTTTCCTATGTTTTATCTTGAAAACAAAAGGTATGTCGTGCACGTGCGCCTAGCGAACACTTGTCCGATTTTTTACGACTATTTGCTTGAGGACGAGCAAAGGTTTAAGTATGGGAGGATTTGATAACGCGAAATCATATCATATATTTACCATAAAATTTATCCGTTTTATGTCGTATTTACCCGATTAACTCTCGAATATTCTGAGTTTTGTATGGATTTACGCAGGTACAACATATCTCAGCTCAAACCAAGAAGAAACGTGAAATGCGCGAGATTGCGGCCAAAGACCAAAGAGAAAAGATAAATCTGTCAAGAAATCCATTTTCTGCTGATGTTACGGTAGTCATGCAGCTGCCACGACCGTAAGGCGCTTCAGAAGAGTGTGACGGTCGTAACACCCCAGCCACGACCACAACGCGCTAGCTTATGAAAAATGAGCGTAACGCCCCAGCCACGCCCGTAACAAGCTTATATGTATTAAATTTGAACGTGGTCAAGCAACAGAACATGGTAAAGCTGAACGAAGTGGTCTTGCAAAGCTCTGCTACGTGCCTAAATTCTCTCCAACTTCCAAAGGCCACTTTCTCCTCAATTTTCTCAGTATTACCAAGAATCTAGGAACTCAAATATTTTTCCAACCGTACTTTCACTCTCTATATATAGCTTAGACTTAGAAAGAAAAGGGGGAGTTTTTAGTTCACAAAAACCTTGCGGAAGCTCTGCCAATTTTTATTCCCGATTTTATTTCCGAATTTCGTCCATTAGAATACTTATTCCGATGTTCCAATCTTGCCGGCTTGTGGAAGAAGGATCTCGGATTTTATTTCTTTTTAGGTTTTTTTATTGTATTTGATTTTATTGTATTTGATATTATTGCAAATTTTATTTATGTTATATTTCTATTCTTTATTTATTATGCATGCGTTATTATTTTCTGAATTTATTTCCTGCTTTTTAATTCCTAGTACTATGAGTAGCTAAATACCCGTAGTCGGGGTGTGATGAAATAACCGAATAAATTAATGTTTTTTCTAAGCTAAAACCTTAATCAACTTAATTTCTGGTCGTGACTTTTTATAATTAAAAATTAAGCTTTTTATTACGAGAGTAAAGAAAGTGAAATAGGGAGAAATCAAAACCACGAGAGTGTGTGGTTTTAACCGGATAGCTAAAGTTAGGCATTCGATTTAAATACAGCGAGAGCGCTTTAAAACGAATTAGACTTATTTAGTTTTCAAAAAGAAGCTTTCTAAACACTTATGGACTAGCGAGAGCAGACATTTGGCTTTAGGAGTATGATCCGAGGTAAGACAACGAGAGTGTGAATCGAGGGTTTTTAAACTGATAAGTACTACAGAATAATTAAGTTAAATATTTTTATATGCTTAGGTACAACTTAATTCGCATAGGTTCAAATCATTACAGTCCGACCGCTTTAATATTAATTCCCTTAATTGAATTTAGTTTCCCTTTAGTTTTAAACTTCCAAAAAAAACCAACGTGACAATTTCCGCCTTAGCTAAACTAACCTGTTTTACAACACTAGAGTGATTACGAAGTCCCTGTGGGTTCGACATCCTTTTATTACTACCGCGATAGACTGTGCACTTGCAGTTAAGATACCGTTACACATTAGGTCGATCACAGACACATCATTGAAACTTGTAATCCATTTTTGGAGTTATTATAATTTAAAAAAATTCAATATTTCAAAAAGCGTTATTACTTGGATGTTTGTAATATGTCTATAAATCTATAAATCCCTTGAAATATTAAATAACAAAGTAAAAATGATAATGTGCATTACATGTCATGCATCATATTTCACATATTTCTTAAATTTGGTATGCATATCCAGGTGTCTTACCAAGCTTCTTTACTTAGTTCAACAAGCTGACTCATCACTACAACACTTGGGCTAATTTCAAAAAGAAGATGGACAACTTAAAACAAGAGAATCGCGAGCTGCACGAGGAAGTTTATGCTTTGAAGGTCGGCATGACCAATCTGGCTACTCTGATGGAAGCTCTGGTGGCTTCTCATAATCAGCCACCGAGTGTTAAAACTCAACCAACAAGGGCAACTACTGAAGCTCCGACTGTTCCCGTATCTGCTACTCCAGTTGTTGTTTAGAATCGCATGCCTCAAGGTTATCGATGGGTAATGCCAGAGAATTTTGCACCTGAAAGTTTCAATCTTTGTCCTCAAGATACTCTAGTGGTTCAGACTATTGTTACTCCGGCACCTCCTGTGGTGCATGTTGTTCCCGCTGCACCTCCTTTGGTGAATTTGATTCCATTTTTTAATGATGAAGTGTGCCGTCCTTTCCCTCCGCCGAGTGAAGACTTAGGTCTTTATGACAAAATGGATGATTTTCAAGAGCAGTTTGACAAGATGCAAAGAGAGATGAAGGCCCTCAGGGGAAAAGAGCTATTTGGGCAGAATGTAAATGAGCTATGTTTGGTCCCGAATGTTAAGATACCTGCTAAGTTCAAGGTCCCAAAATTTGAGAAGTATAAGGGCAACACTTGCCCTCGTGCTTATCTAGTGATGTACGTAAGGAGGATGTCTACCCATACTGATGATCAGTGTCTGCTGATTCACTTTTTTCAGGATAGTTTGACCGGTGCTGCGCTGAAGTGGTATATGAGTTTGGACAACGCCAATATCCATACTTTTAATGATTTGGGAGAAGCATTCATCAAACAGTACAAGTACAACATAGACATGGCGCCTGACTGTGACCAACTTAGAGCCATGGTTCAGAAAGACAAGGAATCGTTCAAAGAGTATGTGCAGAGATGGCGTGAGGTAGCCGCCCAAGTGATTCCTCCCATGGAAGAGAAGAAGATGACTAAGATTTTCTTGAAAATGCTGGGTGCTTTCTACTACGAGAGGATGGTAGCAAGTGCACCAAGTGACTTTACTGAGATGGTAGGAATGGGTATCCTCTTAGAGGAGGCTGTAAGAGAAGGCCGTTTGACGAATAGTGAAGGATCCGGAGGTGTAAAGAAGCCATCTTATGGGTTTACCAAGAAGAAAGAAGGAGATGCAAATGCTGTTATACAAGAGAGGAGGGTAAACGCTCCTAGAAGGAATTATCAGTGTCATCAACAGGTCGCCTCAATTACTCATGTTATGAATGCCGCTCCAACTACCGTTGCTTATCAGAGACCGTCCCAGTAGGGGAATCAAGGGTATAATCAGATAAGAGAGAGTTATGACCCTATTCCCATGGGCTATATAGAGCTACTACCGGCATTGATTCAGAAAAAGTTGCTCCAAACACGACCACCTCCCGCTGTACCATCACCATTGCCTTGGTATTACCATGCATACCAAAAATGTTCTTTTCATCAAGGAGCACCAGGGCATAATGTTGAGAATTGTTATCCTTTGAAGACAGAGGTACAGAAATTGGTTAAGTCTGGTGTTCTATCTTTCAAGGACGTGGGACCTAATGTGAAAGATAACCCTCTACCCAAGCACGGGGGAGTAAATGATGTGAATATGGTGGCCGGTTGTCCAGGCGACTTCCGGATTTTTGATATTAATCTGGTTAGAGACGATTTGGTGAAAATGCACGCATACCTCTGTGAATTTAGCTACTATACGCATGACCATTCCGGTTGTGCTATTTGCGGTACAAACATATAAGGTTGCAAAAAGATAAAGGCTGATTTACAGGAGATGATGGATGAGGGCCTCATCCACATAATCAGGCCTAGGACGGAGTATGAAGAGGAAGTGAAAATGGTTTCTGGATGTCCTGGTGAATTCAGAATTTTTGATGTGTAGTATATGAATGAGGATCTCGTGCAGTTGCATGCTACCTTCTTACATACGGCTGGTCAGGTGGAACACCAATATGGATCTTTCCTAGTTTGCTGTCGAGATCCCCGAGGATGTTCAATCGTGAAGAAGGGTGTTCAGTTGTTGTTAGACAATGGAACTATCAAGATCACAGGTCATAGAGATGATTATCATGAGGTTGATATGGTTGAGGTTTGTTTAACGGAAGAAGAGTCAGATGAAGAGTATGCCTCCACAGATGAGTATTTCTCTTCAAACGAAGATTTGTTTTCCAGAAATGACTTATTAATGACTGATTGTGATTAAGAAGGGATAAACGTCATTGTGCCTTGTTTTGGTGCACCCACCCATTTTAAAGTGGAGTATCATAGAAAGCCACATGTTACCCCATTGGTGATTATTTTGCTAGGTCATATCCCCTACAAATCAGATAAGGTTGTGCCTTACAAATACAACACTACAATCTTATAAGATGGAGTGGATGTTCTCATCCAGCCAATGCCTGATGTTGGAAATATAGCTAAAAATTGCAGGGTGACCGTAGCGGTCATGTGTTTGCGCCGGTTGTTCGGAGAGATGTTGATGCTGGAAAGAAAATTGCTGAGAATGATGAACCTAAGAATGCTACATGAGAGACTAGTGGAGCTACACTAGAGAAAGAAGTGGATGATATTTTGAAGATAATCAAGATAAGCGACTATAGAATTGTAGATCAGCTACTGCAGACTCCTTCAAAAATTTCTATCTTAGCTTTATTGATGAACTCCTTTGCTCATAGAGAATCCTTGATGATGGTATTGGACCAAGCTATTGTGGTGAGTGATATGCCAATAGATTAATTCAACAGCGTAATAGGAAACATTACGTCATGTAATAACTTGAGTTTCTGCGATGATGAATTGCTAGATGAAAGGAGGAATCACAACCTGGCCCTCCACATATCTATGAATTGCAAGAATGATTCACTATCCAATGTGCTAATTTATAATGGATCCGCGTTGAATGTTATACCAAGGAGTACTCTCATGAAGTTGAAATATCAAGGAACGCATATGCGCCCGAGTGGAATCATTGTGAAAGCGTTTGATGGGTCAAGGAAATCTGTTATCGGTGAAGTGGACTTACCTATCCATATAGGACCAGATTTGTTCCAGATAACCTTCTAGGTCATGGACATCATTTCTTCTTATAGTTGTTTGCTAGGACGGTCGTGGATACATGAAGCAGGGGCTGTCACTTCAACTTTACACCAGAAGCTAAAGTTTGTGCGTGAAGGGAATATAGTGATCATAAATGGGGAGCAGACATTATTGATATATCATTTGTCCTCCTTCAGCATTGTAGAAGAGGATGAAGTTGTTGTTGGAACCCAATTCCAAGCCTTACCCATTGACAACATAAGGAGAAATGAGAATTCCATGGTCTCATTGAAGGATGCGCAGCAGGTTGTGCGTAAGGGTCATAATGAAGTTTGGGGACGAATTGTGGATCCACCCGCGAACAAGAAAATAACTGGCTTGGGGTTCTCTTCGAAGAATAGAAAAGGAGAAAGTTTGAAGTCAAAATCTACTATGAGCAGCTATCATGATGTTTTCCGCAGCGGAGCTTACCTCCATCCAACTGATTTTGGAGTTAATGTTGTTGAGGAGGATGAAGCAGAGTAGGAAATTCCGAATTATGTGACGCACGGAGTCAGGGTTCAGAACTGGGTCACCATTGATGTTCCCTCTTGCATACATGTTTTAAAGTAATTTGATTTGATTAATATTTTTTCTTGAAAGGCTTTCACTCTTCCCAAGGTGGAAGTATTAATGTTGTAGGGCTTATCTGTTTTTTGTGACTTTTAAGATCATTAGTAAAAGTTGTCTTTGCTTCCCGAATTAGGTCTTTATTTTCTTCTTTTTCTTGGAAAATGGTAATAAAAAAAAACCTTTCAAAATAAATAATGACTGAAATTCAATCTGCATGATCACTTGTTATATGTGTCCGTTTCTAAAAGAAATCATAAATCATATGTGCAGATTAACTAAAAAACTAGTTGAATATAATGACCCTACACCCTCTCCCAACTTTGAATGTACTGTGTTTGGGGCTGAAGAAGAAGATTATGATGACATTTCATAAGAGGTCTAACGTTTTCTTGAGCACGAGGAAAATACCATTCAGCCATATAAAGAGCCTTTGGATGTGATCAATTTGGGTTAAGAAGAAGATCCAAAGGAAGTCAAGATTGGAGCATCGCTGCATCTCGATGTGAAGAGAAGGTTGATTGAGTTGTTGGAGGAGTATGTGGATATCTTTGCTTGGTCTTACTAACATATGCCTGGTCTAGACACAGATATTATCGAGCACCGTTTACCGTTGAAGCCAGAGTGTCCGCTAATTAAACAAAAGTTGAGAAGAACTCACCCAGATACGGAAGTAAAGATCAAAGAGGAGGTTCTAAAGCAGATTAATGTTGGTTTTCTCATGACGTCAGTGTATCCTCAATGGATTGCCAATATTGTCCCAGTACCGAAAAAAGACGGAAAACTTTGCATGTGTGTAGATTACAGAGATCTAATAAAGCTGGTCCAAAAGATGATTTTCCATTGCCACATATCGACATGTTAGTGGATAGCACAACAAAATTCAAAGTATTCTCGTTCATGGACGGATTTTCCGAGTATAATCAAATAAGAATGGCTCTAGAGGACATGGAAAAAACAACTTTATCACACCCTGGGGAACATTCTGTTACAAAGTGATGCCCTTCGGGTTGAAGAACGCTGGTGCAAGGTACCAGAGAGCTATGACAACCCCATTCCATGATATGATGCACAAGGAAATTGAAGTATATGTTGATGATATGATTGCCAAATCCAAGACTGAAGAAGGGCATATAGAAGATTTGTTGAAGCTGTTCCAGCATTTGAGGAAGTATCGTCTCCGCTTGAATCCAAATAAATGCACCTTTGGTTTTTGATTGGGAAAGTTGTTGGGTTTCATTGTTATCCAGAAAGTAATCGAATCTGACCCTGATAAAGTCAAAGAAATTCAAGAAATGCCAACAACGAGAACTGAAAAGCAAGTCAAAGGTTTCCTCGGGCGTTTGAATTATATTTCCAGATTCATTTCCCACATGACTGCAACATGTGAATCAATCTTTAAGTTGTTAAAGAAAGACCAAGGTTGTGTGTGGATGGGTGACTGCCAAAGGGAATTTGAAAGTATTAAAGAGTACCTGCTTGAACCTCCTATCTTGCTCCCTCATGTAGAAGGAAGACTGTTGATTATGTATCTCCATTTATTATCTTAGTAAAAAATTCACTGATTGTGAGTCGCGGTATTCCGTGCTGGAAAAAACATGTTGTGCTTTAGCCTGGGTGGAAAAGCGTTTGCGGCAGTATATGTTGAATCACACCACTTGGTTGATCTCCAAAATGGATCCAATCAAGTACATTTTTGAAAAACCTGCTCTTACTGGGAGAATTGTCCGCTGGCAGATGTTGTTATCTGAATATGATATCGAACATATGTCCGCACTTCAACAGGAGCAACCCCGTTCTCCCTGGTATATGGGATGTAAGTTGTACTCCCAATCGAGGTATAGGCTCCCTCGTTACGTGTGATAATGGAAACCAAGTTGACAGAGGCTGAATGGATCCAGAACAGGTTTGACCAATTGAATTTGATTGAGGAGAAGAGAATGACAGCCTTGTGTCATGGCCAGTTATATCAAAGAAGAATGAAGAAAGCTTTTGATAAAAAGGTCAAACCTCGTGAATTCAGAGAAGGCGACCTCGTGCTCAGGAAAATCATGTCTTTCAACACTTATTCTAGGGGCAAATGGACTCCCAATTTTGAAGGCCCATATGTTGTAAAGAAAGCCTTCTCTGGCGGTGCATTAATTCTTGAAACTATGGATGGCGAGGAGTTCCCACGTCCCATGAATGATGACGCAATCAATAAATACTTCGCCTAAAGAAATAAAATAACAGCTCGCTAAGTTGAAAACCCGAAAGGGCGGCTAAGGCAAAAAAGGAGCGTCTCGATAGGCAGAAAACCCGAAAGGGAGGTCTAGGCAAAAATTAGAGACCTAAACAGAATAAATTTCTCGCTAAGTTGAAAACCCTCAAGGGCAGCTTATGCAAAAGTTAGGGATTTTCTTGGCAAGTAACTACGTCAGACAAGACTTGATCGTTGAAGCAACAATCTTCTCGGATCCTCACCATACTTCAACAAAAGCTACTGCTCAGGATTTCAAAAGTTGTTAGGGGGGATAGTGGTCATTGTATCTCAATGTATCTTTTCCATTATGTATTACCATTTCTCAAACTTTGTAATCATCTATGGAGTCTCTCCATTCTCAGACTACCATTCTATTAATGAAATTCTAGCTTTTACCCAATTCTTTGTATTTCTTATTTTATTTAGCTTGCATAGACTCCATTTATTACTGATAATAACTTTCAAAGCAAATAGATTAAATAACAAAATTGATTTTTCAAAAAAAAAATATTTTTACAATTTAATTTTACTTTGAGATTTGTGATGAAACAATGACAACAAAAATCGTGATCCCAGGAATGGACAAACTCCAGTTGTTTTGAGAAGCTTTTGTTCCCCTCAGGAGGGTCTACTCGGGTTGTTTTCACCGTATTGGGTTTATGATTCCAGTATCATCCTTTAAGTTTGGATTCATTTCTCCTCTTTTCTGAGTTTTCATGATGTGAAGTTTCAATCCGCATTTTCTCCAATGAAGTAGGCCTGAATTCCCCAGCGAAGTTTGGATGTTTCGGTGTCAGTCTTCTTTATTTGAGACTGATCTTGCAATCTCCAGTAGGCATGTTACTTTTGAGAAACACTGGTTTTCCCGATGAATCCTGAAGAAGGATGTTCCATCCCGGTATCCGTTTATTTCATCACTTTGATTTGTCTACCTCCGGATTATGTTCTCCTCAGTAATGTTAAAGAAGGCAGTAGGTTTTGTTTCCGCAGCTGGCCTTTACCTTTCTTGGAATGATCATCTTAGATGAAGTTTAGCCGAGCGTTGTTAGTGCCCAAGGCGGTTTTGTTTGGTTATTCCCAATGTTGTGTATCTGTTGTGTCAGCATACTCGTGATAACACTCATACATTCATTCATACATCATGCATAGCTAAAATTGGCAAGTCATTGTTCATTGACATTTGTAAATATTTTTTTTTACAAATTACCCTATTTTGCAGAGTTACGTTGCCCTCTTTTCAATAGAGTGTTGGACTTAAGCAGAAAACATATATTCTTTCAATTTCCCTACTGAGTTGTCCCTCATAGAAGATTTTTGCTTTAGCCTTCTGGTACAGGTCCTTGTTTGGATGGATTTGGTTTTCCCTCTTGAGTTTATTTCTCAAAGGATGAATTCTGGTTGACTGTTTCATTCCAGTTTATTTCTGGTTTAGATCTGTGGTTCCCCGACAATGTTATTCACTTTGGATTGTTGAAAACCACAAGTTTTGGTTGGGGCATTTATTTTGCACGAGAAGACTTTATCCCCTCAGCAAGAGTATCATGGCATCTCCCCAGGAAGTCATACCTCCTTCCCAAAAAGTGATATCTTTTTACAACCCTCGGTGACAACAAGTAGCAAGTCTCTTTTTTTGAGACAGCTTATATATTATCCTTTCCGGGCGGAGTGCCTTGGTTAAAGAAGAAGTTGAGACCCGTTCTAGGTGAAACACCAGAATCTTGGGGAAACTTGTTATCTTTTTGCTACCCTCAGTGAACGTTGGTAGTTCATCGTCAGTGAACGCCGGTGATATGATATATTCTCTTTCTACCTTTAGTGAAAGTTGGTAGACCATCGGCAGTGAACGTCGGTGTTTGTTATCTTTTTTCTACCCTCAGTGAATGTTGATAGTTCATCATCAGTGAACGACAGTGATATGATATATTCTCTTTCTACATTCAGTGAAAGTTGGTAGGACATTGGCAGTGAACATCGATGTTTGTTATCTTTCTCTCTGCCTTCAGTAAATGTCGGTAGCTTCGCCTTCAGTAGAAGATGGTGTGTCCTTTGACCATTCTACCATCCTCTCTGATTCAGTTCTTTGGGTCCACCAGTGATTTATTTTCCTGGTGGGGGTGCTCCTTTGTTTCTTTATTATTGTTACATCCCCAGTGTTGTTTTACATCTCTTTGGTCCTTTTCATATGCATTCATGATCATAAGCATTTGCATGGTATCTTAGGGCAAAAAATAGGGTTTGTTTTATATTTAAGTATCTTCGATCGCGTTGACACGGAGATTCTTAACCTTCGTATCTCCGGATATAAGAAACTTAAATAAGGGCAGTTGTTTTACCCTAATTTTTCCCCCTAAGATCCCTTCATCATACCATGTTGATTCACTCACAACAAGATCATACTAGGATTCTTGGTTCCCCTCCCTACATTTAGTTTTGCCCTTTTTTAGGGATTACCAAGCTCCTTGACTTATGTTCCTTTTGTGATCATGAATATTGTTTTGTTTTCTTCATTTAACTAATAAAATGAAATGTTGGTTTGTGTTGCTTGTTATCCATGTAGGTGAAGGAAATGAGATTTAACAAGCTACCCCATGGGTTCATGAGTTTATTTCCATGCCCTAGTGAATATAACTTGAGAAGTTCAAACCTCACCATTGGATTGGATTTTGAAGAATTGGAAAGGCAAGGTTGCTTTGGTTCATCACATTTCAAGGTTATTAGATTTGACTCAAAAGTACAAGGGGTTGATTGGAGAAGTTGTCATGTTTGGACAAGGCCTTGTTCCTATTGGTCACAAGAGCATATTTATAACAAATTTCAAGATATGGAAGTTGTTTTAATGGCTATGAGTCCTCATTATCATCCTCAATAACTTCTATTCACAAAGCAAGAATATTGGTACAAGAAGTTTATTCAAACTTGTCAAAGTTCCTCAAAGCATTTTCTTGATCTAGGAGCTAGGGTTTTGAACTTCAAAGGAGTACATCTTGCTCATGTTTTGGTATTTTTGAGTGATTCCAAAGACATCATTCTCTTCAAAGGTTTATTAACAAAACACTTCAAAAGTTCCAAGGAGTTTTCATGTGGAAGAAACTTGGTGAAGAAGAAAGATTACAAGTCATCAAGATGAATCCATAATTTTACATGAGTGACTTCAAATGGTCATAACTTGGTCAATTTTTATCACCTTGAGTCCATTATTTTTCCATAATGATCTTGAGGAGGTGAAATTTATGCCTTCTTTTATGTTTAAAGTCGGAAAATTGGTCTAAGTTTCCTTAAAGATGCAAAAGATTATAGGTCATTTCATGATTTTTTGCCAACTTCAACAAGTCATAACTTGCTCAAATTTTGGAGATTTTGAATGATTCAAGTTTCAAAGTGGAAGGCCATGTTTGGATGCAAGACATTATAGGTCATTTTTGAAGAAGAATTTGAAATATTTATAAGTATGGAAAGTCAACCCTTTTTCTTCAACTTTGACTCAATGCAACTTTCATCTCAAGCATCCATTTAACTCCATTCTTTTTCCATTGCAAAGCTTGTAACCTCATCTTTCTAAAGCATCAAGAATCATGCCCTAATACCCCTTGAGTTGAAAATGTCAAAATCCATTCTCGACCTTTTTTTCAATCCAATTTTTCCATCAATTCACCTTCCTTGATCTTCCCTGAATCTAACCATATAATTACATTCAAGAATCGTGCCCTATACTGCTCCATAGAAGTCCAATTTCAGAGCTCTGTAAGTCAACTTCAATAGGTAGATTCCTTCATCAATTCTTCAAAACTTTGATATCATTGTGTTTCTCTCATTTCCCTGATTCTAGTCGCAACACTTACCTTTTACTGGAAACACGTTTTGACCATGAAATTCCAAATCCCTTTTCAAAGCTTTCCTTCCAAATTGCTTGAGCTACAGTTTATATAAATTTGGTGTGAGGGTGTGGTTAACTTCGTCTTGAAGAGACGAAGCGAATGGCATAGGTTTGAGCTTCTGATTTTACAATTTGAGAGACCAGCAATTCGTGATGGCTGGAGGTTGAAGATGACCAACGTGTCATCTTCTAACCAAAGAAGGCGCGCCATCTGTATTTTTCAAATTCTAATTTAATTAATGATTCTGTACAATATTCACTAATGACCATGATATGCACAACACACCAGATCCCTTGGATTTGATTAATAATGCGTTTTGACTCTCATCCAATGGTCCACATATTTTACTTTTATTTTCTTTTTCTGATTGTTATATTTTAATTGGTTTAAATTTCAAAAAAAATCATAGAAAATTCATTTTTAGTCCAAAAAATCTGAAAAAATTATGAAAAATATTTTTGATTATTCCCTTTCTGATTTTTATTTTTTCACAATATAATTTTGTGTTTTGGTATTTTTTTAATGAATTTTACACTTATTTTATTTGTTTTAAATGTTTAAAAATACTTTTATACATTTTTAAATTCTGAAAAAATTATGGAATGATCCAATGATATTGTGATAAATATTGGTGACCTTATTTTATTTTTGTTTCAAAGTTTACTATTTTTTACCATTTTTTGTTTATTTTACCAATATATTTTAATTTTAAAAATAGTTTATGACTTTAAAAAATTACCAAAAAATTTCTAAAATGATTTGAGCCTTTTTCTGATTTTTCTATGGTCTTACTTTTCATTTCTTGATTAATTTGAACATAGCTGGTATTTTTCTCATTATTTTCTATTTTTTAAACATTTTTAAAACCCTTTTTTGTGTATATTTAATATGATATTATTTTGTGACTATTTTCTGGCTGATCTTAGGTTAGATTTTGGATCATGAACTTTATTAACATCATTGGATTCATGGTGTTGAGTTTGACTCCACAAAAATGGATGAATGATTTTAATAATAGTTTGATTAAAATTTAATTCAAATGTGGTTGGTATTCCCCCCCCCCCCCCCCCCCCCCCCCCCCCCCCCCCCCTCATCCCTCTTCATCTCATCCCTTTCTTATTACACTAAATTTTGTTGGAGCATGATCTCTATATCATGTCTCAAAACAAATGGTGCATAGATTGCTATTTACCAGCCTCAAAATAGGTGCGACTTCTATATAAGTCTACTTACGAATTCTTAACATAGCGCTAAATTTTTTCCCGATTCGAATAAATTATCATTCGTGGCCCAAACTTATGATTGCAAGCCCAAGTATGTTAATTTGATCTCTTTTATCCAATAACCTTGAGATTCATTGTGTGGAGGCTTTGGTTCTACCAATCCTCTAATGGATCTACAACACCTTTGGTCAATGCGGATCACTTAAACATCGTTGATCATTAACATGATTACCAAAGGAGGAATTATAGGGTTACCTACTTAGTTTTTATTGGAGAAAGATTGTTTCCTTGCTAGGATGAAGAGTACAGTCGCTTTTGAAGCTATTTTAGCTCTACTTACCCATGGGTTATTCTTATTCCCTAATGTCGACAAATTTGTTGATGTTAATGCTATTATGATCTTTTTGATTGGAAATCCAATCTCTACACTGCTTGGAGATAGCTATAATTCAATTCACCTTCAGAACTTTTATCAAGAGAGGATAATTATCTATTATGCTCCAGTGTTATATAAGCAGTTTATTTATCACTTACCCTGAGTTGCTGCTTTTTGGGATCTCAAGAATGAACTGCGCTAGTCATAGAGGATTATGGCTCTTACTCATCCTGACATTGATTGGTATAATTAAGCTTATTATGGAGTAAAAGTAATTGATATTTGTGGTAGTTTTCCCAATGTACCTCTTCCTGGTACAAAGGGAAGTATTAACTATAACCATGTTCTTGCACGTTGTCAACTTGTATATCCGATGAGGGATAAACTAAATAACATTCATTAGAGTGTTTCAAGTTTCTTTCATCAGGATCCAACAAGAGAAGGAAGCATGGAAGAACAAGTACCAGAATTTGGAGGTATCATATTCAATAGAGTTGAAGGAAAAGGATGACTTGATTGAGATTCTTGAGAGTCGTGTTATGGAGATGATGGAGAAGTAAGAGGATTTATTTTCCTCTAGTGTTCATCCAAGTCCAAGTGAGAAAGACTAATCTCACCTCTTCTCTGATTCAGCTGGATGGAAGGGAGTCGTCGACAAGTTTGCATAAAAGAACAAGCAATTGAAGGGTCAGATTGCGAGGCTCAAAGGGAAGCATCAACGGGTAGAAGGATCTTCATCAACCTTGTCTCTTTAAGATTGTATTTTATTCTCCCATATTTAGGATTATTGAAACTTGTACTTAAAGTTTTAATCCCTTCCAAAATTATTAATTAAATGAGATTATTAAATATTTTGAAATGTGTTACTTTCTTGATATTTGCAATTTTTATAGTTCTTTAAGTTCCTTGAAAACTAAGATAAAATTAACCATATGCACTGCATATCATGTATCATGTTGCACATATTTATGCATTCATGTTTTTTCCAGGTGCCTGATTCATTTCTCTGCTTCATTCAATAAACTGTCTCATCAGTACAATGCTCGGGCTAATTTTAAGAAGAGTGGACAACCTTGAACAAGAGAATCGCGAGCTTCGAAAGGAAGTTACTTATTTGGGAAGTGGTATGGCCAATATGATTGCTTTTGTGAAATCTTTGGTGGCTGCTCAGAATCAGCCACAACCTCCTCCTCAACCTCCTTCTCCTCAATCTACTCAACCACAACAAACGACTATCATTTATGAAATTCTATAGGTACCCATATCTGCAAGTCCGAGTGTTACTTATTTTTACACAGTATGCCTCATGGTTACCCGTGGGGAATTCCTAAAGGTTACATGCTAGAAGGATACAACCCTACTGCTCAAGTTGCTCAGATTTCCAGACTGTTGTGGTTTCTGCACCTCCTATGGTGCACACAATCCTCGTTGTTAATGACGAGATTTATCATGCTGCTCCTCCACAAAGTGAAAGCTTTGGTTTCTATAATAGAATGAATGATTTTCAAGATGAGTTCAACAAAGTTCAAAAAGAGATGAAGGCCCTTAGGGGAAAGGAATTATTCAGGCTAAATGTTAGTGACCTCTGCTTGGTTCCTAATGTGTGAGTTCTAGCGAAATTTAAAGTGCCAGAGTTTGAGAAGTGTAAGGGAAACTATTCTCCTTGTGATCATCTTGTAATGTATATAAGGAGGATGTTCACTCATACCGATGACCAACACATGCTTATCCATTTCTTCCAAGATAGTTTGACTGGTGCTGCATTGAAGTGTTACATGAGTTTGAACAGTAGCAACATCCATACATTCAATGACTTGGGTGAAGCTTTTGTGAAGGAGTATAAGTATAACATGTTTCTGGCACCTGATCGTGACCAGCTGAGAGCAATGACTCAAAATATAAGGAATCATTTAAATAATATGCACAACGTTGGCATGAGATTGTTGCCCAAGTGGTACCCCCGATTGGAGAACAAGAAATGACTAACATTTTCCTGGAAATCCTTGGTTCATTTTACTATGAAAGGGTAGAGGCAAGTGAACCAAGTGACTTCACTAAGAGGGTAAGTATGGGTGTCCACTTGGAAGAAGCTGTTAGTGAAGGACGACTATCAAAAGATGAAGGTTCCAGTGGTACTGAAAAGCCAACATATGGTTTCTCTAGAAAGAAGGAAAGTGATTCAAATGTTATTACTCAAGAGAGGAGACGTATACCTCAAAGAAGACATCCACATCATCAACAACATATTATTTAGGTAATACTAGTTTTAAATGTAGCTCTGACTGTTATTGCTTATTAGAAAGCACATCCCCAAGGTAATCAAGGGCAAGGTCAGAAAAGAGAAGTTTTTGATCCCATTCATATGAGTTATACATAGTTGTTTCCGTCATTAATTCATAAGAACCTGGTGCAGACTAGGTCTTCTCCTGCTATACTCGCAACGCTTCCATGGTATTATAAAGTTGATCAAACTTGTTCCTTTCATCTAGGAGCCTATGGGAACAATATTCAAAAGTGTTACCCTTTGAAGGCTGAAGTGCAGAAGATGGTGATATCTGGTCTCATGTCTTTTAAAGATTTAGGTCCCAATGTGCAAGCTAATCCACTACCTAAGCATGGAGGTGGAAATGCTATGAATATGGTTTCTGGTTGTCTTGGAGATTTCATAATTTTTTATATGAACCTGGTGATAGGTAATTTCATACAAATTCATTCTTATCTCTGTGAGGTTATCTATTATACGCATGACCATGTAAATTGAAATATCTGCAGTGAAAATATTCGTGGATGTGACAAGGTAAGAGGTTGTCTTCAAGAGGTTATTGATGAAGGTCTTATTCATATCATCATACCAAGGTTTGAGTATAATTAGGTGAATATGGTGGACTGTTTCCAAGAAAAGCATCAAGTTTTGGATGTCAGACATGTTAAAGAATCATTGGTTTAAATGCAATCTGATTTATACAAGCTCGCTCTTGTTATAGAGAGCCATTCCACATGTAGAGTTTGTTCTAGAAACCCACATGGATGTTTGGTTGTGAAAAGGGATATCCATAGGTTGATGGATGAAAGAGCTATCACCATCACTTATGACAGGAAGGACAATGAAGTTATTATGATTGATGATTATGAAAGCAATTCTGAAACATTTGATGATTTATTTTCTGCTGATGAGTTTATTTCTAATAAAGAGGATGTATTTGTTGATGAGTTTGTGACTGTTGAAGTTGGTGTTGTAATCCCTGCTAAAGAATATGCTAGGTATGTCAAGGAACCAACAATTGAAGAACTCAATTTTGTGACTCCTAGGGAGATACAAGAAAAGTGGGTTCAAAAAGGACTGATTGATTTTAGGTGTTATTGTTGTCCAGAATATGCAAAAAAAATCATGGGGTTGTGCTGTTTTAAGGGGTGATCATGAGATAATAAAGAGTTTGTATTATTTTAAAGAAGGAGCGATAGTCGTTCTTGCTGATATGGAGATAGATGCTGAGATGTTTCGTGCTTCCTTACTAACATTAGAGTAACTTTCTGATATAGAGAATGAGATTATTGTTTATAAAGGAGCAGTTGATTATGAAGAGTTTGACATGATTGAAGGCTGAGGGGTTTTCTTCTTTTGATGAATTTCTTTATTTTGATGAGCATTATTCTACTGATGAATCTATGTTTGTTGATAAGTTAAAGTCTTTTAATGGGGATGTACCTTATGATACTAATTCTATGATTCTAGGGTATGTTGAAAAGGCAGAGGGGTGAATGTCATTTTACCACAATTAGACATTCCCACTCCTGTAGAGATTTCATACCACAACAAGCATGAAATAACTCTAGTGGCTGTCTACTTACCTGGTGTTATTCCCTACAAGTGAGATAGGGCTATACCTTACAAGTACAACACAACTATTCTGGAAGACGGTACAAAAGTTCCAAGCCAGCCTCTATCTCATGTTGAAAACATTTCTAAGGCCAGTCATGTGAACCGAAGTGGTCATGTTTTTGTGCCTACCTTTCGAGGAGGTGTTGACTCTGGAAAGAAGATTGTTGAGACAAGTGTTAACCCTAAGAAGGTGGTAGGAGAAGCTAGTGGCACTTCCTTGGAGAAAGATGTTGATGATCTGTTGAAGATCATTAAGATGAGTGAGTATAAGATTATGGACAAATTGTTTCAAACTCCATCTAAAATCTCCATTTTAGCCTTGTTGATGAACTCCTCTGGTCATCGGGAACCTCTGATAAGGGTGTTGGATCAGGATTTTATTGAGCGAGATGTATCAATTGACCAGTTCAACATTGTTATTGGGAATATTACATCTTGTAATAATCTAATTTTTTATGATGACGAGTTGCCCAATATAGGAAGAAACTATGACATGGCTTTGCAAATATCCTTGGATTGTAAGAATGATTCCTTATCCAATTTTTTGATAGATAATGGCTCTACTTTAAATGTGATACTGAGGATGACTATGACAAAGCTCAAATATCAAGGAACTCCTATGCACCACAGTGGCATGATACTAAAAGCTTTCAATAGTTCAAGGAAATATGTCATTGGAGAGGTTGACTTGCTTATTCACATAGGTCCACTCAAGTTTCAAATTACCTTTCAGGTTATGGATATATTTCCATCCTATAGTTGTTTGTTGGGACGACCTAGATTCATGGTGAAAGAGTCGTTACATCAAATTTGCATCAGAAGCTGAAATTTGTCTATGAAGAAAAAATAGTTATTATACAAGGTGAACAAGCTTTATTAATATCACATATGTCTTCCTTTAGCATTATAGAAGCTGATGAAGCCACTTTTGGAACTTAATTTCAAGCTTTGTCTATTGATAATATAAGAAGGAATGAAGATTCTATTGCTTCGTTCAAGGACGCACAATAAATTGTACAGAAGAGCCCTAGTAGTGTATGAGGGTAGGTTATTGATCCACCTGTAAACACGAATCGGAGTGGATTGGGTTTCTCCATGAAGAATGGTAAGAATGAAGTGTTGAAACCGAAGTCTGCTTTTAGTAAGTATCGAGACATCTTCCGCAGTGTAGGATATCTCCATCCAACTACTCTAGAGGTAGACGTTATCCTTGAGGATGAGTCAGAGCAAGAGATGCCAAATTTTGTGATGCATGGAGTGAAGGTTCAAAATTGGATCACTGTTGATATTCCCACTTGCATATACATTTCAAAGTAATTTGTCTTTTGTTTACTTTCAAAATCCTTCCAGTCTTCCCAAGGTGAAAACGAGGTTGTATGGGCGTGTCTTTTGATTTAGATTTTAAAATCATTAATAAAAGTTGTTTTTGATTACTAATTTTGTTTTTGTTTTATCTTTTTTTGGAAAATGGTAATCATAAAAAATACCTTTTGAACAAAATAATAATTTTAAATTAATCTGCATAATCACCTGTTACATTTGTCAGTTTCTAAATTTGAATACAATGAATACAATGACCCTGCACCCTCTCCCAAATTTGAATATCATGTGTATGTGGTTGAAGAAGAGGAATTCGATGAAATATCTGAAGAGGTTTCTCGGTTGCTTGAGCGCAAGGAAAATAATATTCAGCAGTACAAAGAGCAATTTGAGACAGTTCACTTAAGTTCTGAAGGAGATTTGAAAGAAGTCAAGATTGGGGCATTACCTTAGCCCAATGTGAAGAGCAAGTTGATTGAGCTTTTGAAAGAGTATGTGGATATCTTTTTTTGGTCTTATCAAGACATGCCTGGGTTATATACCAATATTGTGAAGCACTATTTGTGGTTTAAACCAGAATGTCCATCAACCAAGAAGAAGTTGAGAAGAACTCATCCTGACATTGTAGTAAAGATTAAAGAGGAGGTCTTGAAACATATTGATATAGGTTTTCTTGTGACATCAGTGTACCATATTTGGATTTCCAATATTGTTCCAGTACCTAAGAAAGATGGAAAAATCTGCATGTGCGTTGATCATAGAGATTTGAATAAAGAAAGTCCAAAAGATGATTTCCCATTGCCACATATTCATATGTTGGTAGATAGCACAACAATGTTCAAAGTGTTCTCATTCATGGATGGATTTTCCCGATATAATCAAATTAATATGGCTCTTGAAGACACAGAAAAAACAACATTTATCACACCCTAGGAAACATTCTATTACAGAGTGGTGACCCCTTTGGATTATATAACGTTGGTGAAACGTACGAAAGGGCTATGACAACCATATTCCATGATCTGATGCATAAGGAAATTGAATTATATGTTGACGATATGATCGCCAAGTCTCAGACTAAGGAAGGTCATATAGAAGACTTGTTAAAGTTGTTTCAGCGTTTGAAGAAGTATTGTATCCGCTTGAATCCAAATAAGTGTACTTTTGGTGTTCATTCTGGAAATTTTCTAGGTTTTATGGTTATCCAAAAAGGAATTGAAGTTGATCCTGATAAAGCTAGGGAAATTCAAAAAATGACTGCACCAAGTACTGAAAAGAAAGTCAGAGGCTTCCTTGGGCATTTGAATTACATCTCCAGATATATTTCCCATATGATTGCAACATGTGAACCGATCTTTATACTTCTCAATAAAGATCAAGATTGCATGTGGACGGATGATTGCAAAAGGGAATTTGAAAGAATTTAAGAGTATTTTCTCGAACCTCCTATCTTGCTCCCTCCTATTGAAGGAAGGCCATTGATTATATATCTGACCGTTTTAGAGAATTTTATGGGATGCATTTTAGGACAACAAGATGAAATAGGAAGAAAAAAGTATGCCATTTATTATCTAATCAAGAAGTTCACTTACTGCGAGTCACAATATTCTATGCTTGAAAAGACATGTTGTGTTTTGGCCTTGGCCGCGATGCGTCTGTGAAAATATTTGTTGAATGATGCTACTTGGTTGATATCGAAAATGGATCTAATTAAGTATATTTTTGGAAAGCCTGCCCTTACGGGAGAATTTTACATAGGCATACATTATTGTTTGAATATAATATTGAATACCGTACTTAGAAAGCTATTAAAGGTCGTGTGTTGGCTGAGTACCTTGCTGACCAACCAGTTGATGATTATCAGTCCGTTAAATATGATTTCTATGATGAGGATGTGGTGTATTTAAAAGCTAAAGATTATGATAAGCCTTTGCTGAAGAAGGTCCTGATCCTGAATCCTGATGGGGTATGGTGTTTGAAGAAGCTGTGAATGCTTATGGAAAAGGAATTGGCTTTGTGATTATCACTCCCCATGGGTCTCATATCCCTTTTACTGCAAGATTGACGTTTGATTGTGCCAATAACATGGCGTAGTATGAAGCTTGAATCATGGTTCTTGACGAAGCTATAGACCTCAGAATATGGATTCATGATGTGTATAGTTATTCAAATTTGGTAATAAAAACAAATTCAGATCAAGCAAAAAATATACAAAGAATTTTTTTCTCATCATGTTAAATCTTCTTCTATGTGTGATCGGTGGAAATAGAATTGACTGTTTAATGCTGGTTTCGCGAAATGTCATGGATGCAAGAGTCACCACCGTCTTTTATTTTCTCCAACATGGACAGGACAAAAGCACAACAAAATTCCTTATGAGAACGTTTCTCGGTTCGGGAGGTAGATTTATAGAAAGGGAAGGTGTTAGCACCCTTTATATCCGTGGTTATCCACGGGCTCTTAGGTACTTGCTCTTATGTTTTCAAAATGTTTGCTTTTCAAAATGTGAGTGGGTTTGAAAAAGTTTCATTGAAAGATTTCTGAATGACTCTTGTATCTGTCCTCAAGAGTGTTTGAAAAATTTGTTTTGAAAGCTTTTGAAAGTGTCAGTGTGAAAAGATTTTTGTTTTGTTTTTGAAGAGAGCAAGTACCCATGAGTCATCTACCTACCCTAAGGAATTAGGCTGTGTAAAAGTCCTTAAGGTAGTGCCATCCCACCATTGAGAGGTAGGTAGCACCATCGTTGGAGGTGTTCGGGTCAATTCGATTGAGGGACAGTGTGGTCACCGAAGCAATAGTAGGACACCTTAGAAGCAACCCTAATGTCCTAGATCCTTTTTAATCCGAGGCAACCGTTTCGAGGCAACTGTTTCGAGGCAACTGGATCATGGACATAAGAGCGACTGCTAAAACGTCCTATACTTGACGACCACGTTTTGAAGGCAACGAGTGAGGCGTACCCTAGAAGTGGTGTGTGTATTGTGTGTTGTTTTCATGTTATGTTTTATCTTTGATCATGGCATTGTGAGCTACGGGTTGTTTTTAATTACCATACATTCTTTCATGCGAGTTTAGCAGTTAGGAGTGCGGAAAATTAAATACAGAAAGATAAAAGCTACGCTATTACAAGGCGCGGGTCTATACATAGCCAAAATACAAAGACCCGTTTTTGATAAAGATGTGGAAAGTAAAAAAGAAGCAATAAGCCTAATTACTATTACATCCGGAAAGCAGTTACATAATAATCAATAAGCAAAATAAGAATAACGTGCGAAAGCATAAATTAAACTGGACGTCCGAGGGTTTTGGACCCTTTTGTTTGAAATTAAATTAAATTAATACCTAATAATTATTTAATGAAAGAAAAGAAAGTGTTTTTTATGTTTTTTGTATTTATGAAAATAAAGAAGAGAAAATCAAGAGAAAACCCTAATTCTAAGTTTATTTTAATTATTAATGAAAATATTAAAGTTAACCTAATTTACTAGTTAATTAATTTACATATTTATGTATAAAAATAATAGTAAATAATAATGATAATAACAATTAATAATAATTAATTAAGAAAACGATAAAAGTGTCAAAACCTAGTTCTATGTAGTTTTTTTATTTATTAAGAAAAGAGATTAAATTTTAAACCTAAATTAACTAAGTTAATTATTGACATTTATTTACAAAAATAGGTTAATGGTAAATTTAATAAATAATTAAAAATAAAACATTTTGAGTTTCTGATTTTTTTATTATGAAAATTATTTTATGAATTAATAAGAATAATTAAAAACAATTAAAAGAAATTAAGAGAAAAGAAAATAAGACAAGGCAAACCAAAGGGTGTGTGAAGGCCCATGTGGAGGTTTTTTGAAGCAATTCTGGCCCATTGACATCTAAGCCACGTTTGACTTTCATGATTGTATGCATGTTCATTGACCGGACCATATGTTGGACTTCATTCTGTGGCCTTCAGATTGTTGATCAAGACCATTTGGCAAGCTACGCGTGAGTACGTATGGTGGAGCGTTGGATGAGGCGCTGCATGGGAATGTTTGAGGAAAAAATAGAAAGAATTATATGGGGGACCTAGGAATCGAACCCAGGTCCCAGTACCTCTTGCCACTATGCCTTTGTCAACTGAGCTATCCAACACGTTTGTAGTATGAGTGGACAACAATTATTATATAAGAAAAACAAATATTATGACCACCAAATGAAATAACGCGCGCTGGATTTGAATGTCCTAGTCACGTAATGCCACGCATGCTGTCTTCTTCGTTTCACCTGCAACTGTAAACAAGATAGCGGGGGTTTTAGACCCCCACAAAGCAAAAGTCCAAAAAATAGCGATTACGCGCACAAATTATATAAATTGAGCGCGAGTATCTTAATGGTTCCGTCTTGTTGCAACGAGTTCGTCTATATTGGTCTTGAGGTCCAATTTTACAGTACAAGGAAAACCCCAATATGGGAGCTCTGAAACCCTAAAACGTGTTAATGGCAAATCATGATTCAGAGCCTTATAATGCAATTAAACCATGTCATTAGCTTCAGAATGTTCCTGTGAATACAAAACACCCAAAAATATGTATCAAATGCGCATGAATCATGATATTAAATTCTGGAAAATAATGCAAACCGTAGGGCTTGTTCTTGTGCGTTCTTTGGGTTTCAGGACTCGTTCTTGATTGTAATAGCTTCCTGGCAATGTCAGCAATGTATTGGAAACGAGTTTTGGCCTTGAATTGTCCTGCAAATAGGATTTCAGTTTCCAAGTTCTTCTTGAAATTTTGCAAATTGGTTATGTGGTTGCAGCAGCTTTCACGTGTGTCCTTGAGTAGGGTTTCACTCAGCATATGTATGGGAATGAATTTAGGTTAAAAATAAGCCCAAAAGTCCATGGCATTATGACTTGAATATTTGATTACCAATCATGTAATTTTCAATCTTTTTTCAATGAAAACCTTGCCAAATATGGAAGATCTTGTCCCCTTGAGTGATGCACGAGATCTTTAGCATGTGTGGAGTGTATTTGCTTCATAAAAAGATTTGCCAACCATGCTTTGATATTTTTCTACAATTAAAACCAATTAAATGAATTAATAATAATAAAAATTCAATTAATTAATTAAAAATAAGAAAATAAATCATTTTAAGTTCAATGGGTCGTGCATAGGCTTTGGGTAAAGTTTCAAGAAGGAATTTGAGGCCCATTAGCAAAATTGAAGTGTTTTAGGCAAAGTTGACTTTTGAAAGTTCCCAAAAATTTCCCAACTTCTCCAATGCATATCTTTCTCAATTTTGAATCTATGAACATGTTCTTGGACATTTTGGAAAGGTCTTGAAGTCCTCTAACCAATGACTTTGGTCCCATGTCATTTTGATTTACCAATCTCAAGTTATGGTCTTTGACTTAGAGTGCCTTTTTGTTGACTTTTGAAAATGACCTATAATGTTGAAATTGATAACTTTTTGTGAGAGCATTTATTGGATTTGGAGTGTGAAGATGAGTTGTAGGAAATGTCATCCCCTTCAAAATGAGCATTGGATGGGATTTTTCTGATAAACCATGAAAAAGTTATGCCTTGGTCAATTTGCAGTTGACTTTTCAGCTGTCCAAAAATAGAAACTTTTGCATCTTGAGACTTTTTGAGCCATGCTTGTGGAATCATGATCAAGAATTGATCAAATGATGATTGTGGCTTCAAAATAAGATGTTGACCAAAAAATTCTGACTTTTGACTGCCAAATGACCATTTTACCCATGCAGTTGACTGTGGAGCAATTAGGGTTTTTGACTGTGCAACTTGATGTTGTGAGTCTTGAAACTTGACATATGGATGCTTGACAATGTATATGGGCACATGGGACTTGATTGGACCTTTGAAATCCTCATTTTCTTTGCAAGAACCAAAACCCTAATTTTGACTGTGTTGGGGGGGCAATTGGACTGTGCAACCCTGGAGAGATTTTGAAGCATTTGAAGGTTGATCTTGACAAATCTTGAAGAATATGGGAGGGAAAATTTTGGGGTACAACAGTTGCCCCTGTTCAATCTTCTTAGACCTGAGGATGTAGATTGGCTGGCGTGCCTTTCGTAATCCGAAGGTGGAAGATGATTGAACACTAGAGTGCCCAAAAATTTGCACTCACATAGTAGAATGTCAGCAGTGTGATGTAGGGAATGGGCTTATAGATGCCATTTGGAGGGATGATGGATAGGAGGATGGGCTTATAGATGCCATCTGGAGATGTAACAGAATTTTGTCGGGAATGGGCTTATAGATGCCATTTGGAGACTGTTGGTATGTGGATGGGCTTATAGATGCCATCTAGGTGTCGATCGCGTAAGAGATTCCTTAGCGAGAACTTGCATACCTGAGAAAGAAAAAAATAATTACCTGGCCTGTTACAGGGGTTGATCTTCAAACTCTTTATGCTAGATACAGGTATCGAATCTTTAAACTCTTCAGACGTGCCCTAGCAAGATACACGAATCGAGTCTGGAAAATAGTCGTCAACAGATACACCCTGGCAGGATACAGGAATCGGATCTTCAAACTCTTCAGACGTGCCCTGGCAAGATACAGGAATCGAGTCTGGAATTAGTCGTCAACAGATACACCCTGGCAGGATACGGGAATCGGATCTTCAAACTCTTTAGACGTGCCCTGGCAGGATATAGGAATCGAGTCCGGAAAATAGTCGTCAACAGATACACCCTGGCCTGATACAGGAATCGAATCTTCAAACTCTTCAGACGTGCCCTGGCAGGATACTGGAATCGAGTCCGGAAATAGTCGTCAACAGATACACCCTGGAAGGATACAGGAATCGGATCTTCAAACTCTTCAGACATGCCCTGGCAGGATACAAGAATCAAGTCCGGCAAATAGTCGTCAACAGATACACCCTGGAGGATACAGGAATCGGATCTTCAAACTCTTAAGACGTGCTATGGCAGGATACAGGAATCGAGTCCGGAAAATAGTCGTCAACAGATACACCCTGGCAGGATACAGGAATCGGTTCTTCAAACTCTTCATACGTGCCCTAGCAGGATACAGGAATCGAGTCCGGAAAATAGTCGTCAACAGATACACCCTGGCAGGATACAGGAATCGGATCTTCAAACTCTTCAGACGTGCGCTGGCAGGATACAGGAATCGAGTCCGAAATTAGTTGTCCACAGATATGCCCTGGCCGGATACAGGAATCGAATCTTCAAACTCTTCAGACGTGCCCTGGCAGGATACAGGAATCGAGTCTGGAATTAGTCGTCAAAAGATATGCCCTTGCCGGATACAGGAAACGGATCTTCACACTCTTCAGACGTGCCCTGGCAGGATACAGGAATCGAGTCTTGAATTAGTCGTCAACAGATATACCCTGGCCTGATACAGGAATCGAATCTTCAAACTCTTCAGACGTGCCCTGGCAAGATACAGGAATCGAGTATGGAATTAGTCGTCAACAGATATGCCCTGGAAGGATACAGGAATTGGATCTTCAAACTCTTCAGACGTGCCCTGGCAGGATACAGGAATCGAGTCCGGAAATAGTCGTCAACAGATACGCCCTGGCTGGATACAGGAGTAGGATCTTCAAACTCTTCAGACGTTCCCTGGCAGGATACTGGAATCGAGTCTGGAAAATAGTCGTCAACAGATACACCCTGGCAGGATACAGGAATCGGATCTTCAAACTCTTCAGACGTGCCCTGGCAGGATACAGGAATCGTGTCCGTAAAATAGTCGTCAACAGAAACACCCTGGCAGGATACAGGAATCGGATCTTCAAACTCTTCAGACGTGCCCTGGCAGGATACAGGAATCGAGTCTGGAAAATAGTCGTCAACAGATACTCCCTGGCAGGATACATGAATCGGATCTTCAAACTCTTCAGACGTGCCCTGGCAGGATACAGGAATCAAGTCCGGAAAATAGTCGTCAACAGATACACCCTGGCAGGATACAGGAATCGGATCTGGAATTGCGATAGTTGATAGTGATCATCTTTGTATTGACCTTTGTCCTGAAAAGACAAAACGTTAGTTGTATGCAATGTCATGATGTACGAAAATGCATGGTGTTCTCAAAATAAATTAGATTGTATGTTCATGATGCGTATGTGCATGCTATGATGTATGAAGATGTGATGTTTATGAACATATTTTTGTCTAGGAAAATAAATCCTTGACGGGTGCCGGGACGTTTGTTGAATCCTGGGCTGATGTTTGAGGAGGAGAGTTCTTCGTTTCCGTTGGGGATGATGGTTGCGAGAATAAACCTGTAGGAGAAGATGACTCCGTTGAGGAATAAACTTTGTTGGAGAGATTATTCTGCGGGGAAATACTCTGTGGGAGAAGAGGTACTTTGCTGAGATGTTGATGATAACTCCGCTGGGGATACCATTGTTGAGCTCTGTTGGAAGATTTGATGAACTCCGCTGGGGATAGGAAGAACTTCGCTGAGGACGATCTTTCCATGGTTTTTAGCTGAGGATAACCCAGTTATAAGCTCTGGTGGAGCACAACCTTTGAATAAAGCCGGGGAGAGCGTTCGTACTCTGCATGTGATAAGCTTCCAGAATCCACTGGGGATAAGCTTCCTACTGGGGAGATTGATTCAACTTTCCTGGGGAAACTTTTGAGATTGCACTGGGGAGATTGATCCCACTGGTGCCGGGGAACAATCTTAGATCAAGATTTCCGGGGATGCTTGTTTTAGGGATGTCTGTATACTCCGTTGGGGAATGTTGAGATTTTCTGGGGATACCCAACTTCCTTAAGGCTGACAGTGGTCTAACTCTGCTTGGGGGAGAGCGTTGCTGACTTGCTTGGGATACTGTTCCTTTACGGGCTGCTGGGATACCAACTCTGCTTGGGGAGAATTGTTGATTCTTGTCTTACTCGGCGGGGAGTGAAGGTATATGGGTTACATTCTTCAGCCGAACTTACCTTGGTACCTTGGTGGACAGAGCAATTAGATTGCTTAGACAACTCATTATTGCCCCTGTTTTTGATGTTACCTGTAATTAATCCTTTGTTTCGTATTCAAATATTTATGAGATAGCAATTAGTGTCAAATGCATATATCACAATTGAACATTGGACGTTCTTTACAAAACAAACAGAAAAAGGAAAAATAATTGGCAATTTATCTGAAAAGTGAATTTGTATTGATTTTTGGATTTGCTTGTAAATAGGCGTTTATGTACAAGAGGCTGACGTCCTAGTAAGAGAACGCCGCCGAACAACAGAGTTTATACATTTTTGTGACAAAGGGAAACAAAACAGCTATGTGACGAAAGATAATCCCACTGGGTTCCAACTCTGCTATCGCCTTTATGTCTTCAAGTGTCTCATCACTTGGCTGCTTAGTTGAAGATGAAGCTGACTGATCGATGTCGTCTGAACTTGATAATTGATACCGAATTCTGGATGCAAGGTGATCCAATGAGACATAGTATTATGCTTATCCCTAACTTTTGCCTGGACCGCCCTTTCGGGTTTTCAGTCCATCGGGATACCCATTTTTGCCCAAGCCGCCTTTTTAGTTTTTCGACTTGCCGGGTGTACAGATTTTTTTCATTTTTCATCCCTTATTTTTGCCAGAACCCTATTGGTTCGCCAGGAAGCCCTTATTTTTGCCTTGGTGTGTCAACCTAGCGGGTCTTTTATTCATGCGTAGTATCTTTTTACTATGTCTGCATTGGCGGGGTGAGGAAGGTCGTCACCATCCATGGTGGTTAGAATCATGGCTCCTCCTGAGAACACATGTTTAACCATAAATGGCCCTTCGTACGTGGGGGTCCATTTGCCCCTGGGATCACTTTGAGGAAGAATGATGCGTTTGATTACCAGGTCCCCAACTTGATACTCTTGTGGTCTGACTTTCTTGTTAAATGCCCTGATCATCCGTTTTTGATACGTTTGACCATGACAAATAGCAGTGAGTCTCTTTTCGCCAATTAGGTTTAACTGATCATGTCGAGTCTGGATCTAGTCATCTTCGCTCAGATCTGCATCCTTCATTATCTGGAGAGAGGGTATCTGGACTTCAATCGGCAAGACTGCCTCCATGCCATAGACCAAGGAAAAGGGGTTTGCCCCGGTTGACGTTCTTGCTGAGGTGTGGTACCCATGAAGAGCAAATGGTAACATCTCGTTCTAGTCTTTATAGGTCACTGTCATCTTCTGCACCATCTTCTTGATATTCTTATTTGCCGCTTCTACAGCCCCATTCATCTTCGGCCGGTAGGGAGAAGAGTTGTGGTGCTGTATTTTGAATTGTTCGCAGAGCTCAGTAATCATCTTGTTATTAAGATTGGTACCATTGTCCGTGATGATCCTTTCCGGGACGCCGTATCGACAGATCAGGTTGTGTCGAATGAACCGTGCCACGACGTTCTTGGTTACGGTAGCATAGGAAGCTGCTTCAACCCACTTCGTGAAGTAATCAATTGCAACCAGGATGAAGCGATGCCCGTTGGATGCTGTAGGTCTGTTCTCACCGATCATATCAATGCCCCACATTGCAAAAGGCCAAGGTGCAGTCAAGACATTCAGAGGGACTGGAGGAACGTGCACCTTATCAGCATAGATTTGGCACTTATGACATGTCCGAGAATGTTGGTAACAGTCGGCTTCCATTGTGGGCCAGAAATATCCTGCCCGAAGGATTTTCTTTGCCATGGTGTGTCCACTGGAATGCGTTTCGAAGGTACCTTCATGCAACTCTGCCATGATCCTTTCTGCTTCAGTCTTATCCACACAACGCAGTAAGGTTGAATCATGGTTTCGCTTGTAGAGAATGCCATTGCTGAGGAAGAACTTTGCAGCGAATCTTCTCAGAAACTTCTTGTCGTTGACAGATGCACCCTCGGGATATTCTTGAGCTTCCAGATACCTCTTCACCTCATGATACCAGGGTTTTTCAGTTACTATCTCAACCTCGAGATCACAACAATATGCAGGTTCATCCAATTTCCAGATAATTATCCGGGGAGCCTCGTTGTCCCATTTGACTTTGAACATAGAAGACATCGTAGCCAACGTGCCGCCAACTGATTCTCCTCTCTTGGGAAGTGTTCAAAAGTTATCTCCGTGAAATGGGGGATCAATGTCAACACTAACTCCTTGTAAGGAATAAGGTTTGGGTGTTTCGTATCCCACTCGCCTTTGATCTGATTGATCACGAGAGCGGAATCTCCGAAGACACTCAGAAACTTGATCCTTAAGTCAATTGCAGCTTGAAGTCCCATGATGCATGCCTCATACTCCGCCATGTTGTTGGTGCAATTGAAACATAGTCGGGCAGTGAGTGGAGTATGGGTGCCTTTTGGGGATATGATCACAGCGCTGATACCGTTACCCAAAGCGTTGGAGGCTCCGTCAAAGTGCATAGACCATCGGGATCCTTCCTCAGGTCCTTCATCCGGTCCAGGTACTTCACAATCAGTCACTACCATGATGTTCTCGTCAGGAAATTCAAAGTTCATTGACTGATAGTCGTCCACTGCCTGGTGTGCCAAATGGTCTGCCAATACACTTCCTTTGATAGCTTTCTGAGTCGTGTACTGGATGTCGTATTCTGTCAAGATCATCTGCCATCTTGCTATTCTTCCAGACAGAGCAGGCTTTTCGAATATGTACTTTATTGGATCCATTTTTGAAATCAACAGAGTAGTGTAAGTCAGCATATACTGTCTCAGCCGGCGAGCAGCCCATACCAAAGTGCAGCAAGTTTTCTCGAGCAATGAGTATCGGGTCTCACAGTCGGTAAACTTTTTGCTAAGTTAATAAATGGCATGCTCTTTTCGGCCAGACTCGTCATGCTGCCCCAGCACACACCCCATTGAGTTGTCAAGTACTGTCAAGTATAGTATTAGAGGTCTCCCTTCAACCGGTGGCATAAAAATGGGTGGTTCTTGGAGATACTCTTTGATTCTGTCGAAAGCGGCCTGACATTCATCATTCCAACGTACTACTTGATCTTTCTTCAGCAGCTTGAAGATTGGTTCACATGTAGCAGTTAGGTGTGAGATGAATCGGGCAATATAGTTCAGACGTCCTAGAAAGCCTTTGACTTCTTTCTCTGTATTGGGAACTGGAATCTCTTGTATGTCTTTAACCTTAGCAGGGTCCACTTGAATACCTTTGTCGCTCACGACGAAGCCTAGCAACTTCCCAGATCTTACCCCAAATGTGCACTTGTTTGGGTTCAACCTCAGCTTGTACAATTTCAGACGGTCAAACAGCTTTTGTAGATGGTCAAGGTGTTCCTCCTCAGTTTGGGACCTTGCAATCATATCATCGACGTATACTTCAATCTCATGATGGATCATGTCATGAAATAAAGCAACCATGGCACGTTGGTAGGTTGCCCCAGCATTTTTCAACCCGAAAGGCATGACCTTGTAGCAGAAGGTTCCCCACTGGGTAACAAAGGTAGTCTTTTCCATATCTTCAGGAGCCATTTTAATCTGATTATAACCTGAAAAACCATCCATGAAAGAGAACACCTTGTGCTGAGCAGTATTGTCAACCAGAACGTCGATGTGAGGTAGAGGGAAGTCATCATTGGGGCTCGCCCTGTTCAAATCCCTGTAATTGACACACATTCTGACCTTACCATCCTTCTTCGGTACCGGAACCACGTTGGCAACCCACTGAGGGTAAGAAGTCACTTCTAGAAACTCGGCATAAAATTGTTTCATCACCTCAGCTTTGATCTTCTCGGACATCTCTGGACGCATACGGCGGACCTTTTGTTTAACCGGAGGGCATTCTTCCTTGGTAGGAAGGTGATGAACCACAATGTCGGTATCCAACCCAGGCATGTCTTCGTAGGACCAGGCGAAGATCTCCACATAATCATGCAACATCTGAATCAACCGTTGTTTCACGCTGAGCTCCAGGTTGGCACCAATCTTAACTTCCTTTCTATCTGTCTCAGTACCCAGATTTACCGTTTCCACTGGCTCTTCGTGTGGCTGAATGGCCCTCTCTTCCTGGAGTAGCAGTCTTGCAAGTTCTCCAGGCACTTCACAATCATCTTCACCTTCGTCTTCGGCTAAGTTAATCGGATTTTCGAAGTCATAACTGGCAGTAGCAGAGTCGTTACCAGTGAGATCCAGAGTGGATTGAAACCTATATAGGTGAGCGTGTGTAACTATAGATGTTTTGTAATATATAACGAAAGAAAGAAAGGGAGCACAAGATTTGAAATGCGAAAAGCGTCCAATGTTTTTATTGATGATATATGGAAATGACAAGTAATAAGCCCTCACAAATGAAGCCACGGTGCCCTGGGTAAGACACCGGGCCATAAAGTTTCAATTTATTGTTCATTACAAATTTAAAAACAAAGGAGTTCATTAATGAGTAACAGAAGTAACAGGTATGTAGTCTTTTGCAATCCAGTTTCTAGGTCCACTGTCGGTCATCGGGTAGATCCAGCTGTTGAACTTAGATTCCTCCACTTCGTCACCATCCCTGATAGCATTCACCCCATGATTGGGCATGGGAGCTGTCACTACAATAGGCTTCTCGGGTGCCTCAAACTGTACCTCTTTAGCATTGATAAGGTCCTGGACCTTGTTCCTCAGGGCCCAGCAATCATCAGTAGAATGCCCCCGACTATTAGAGTGATAAGCACAGCGGGCGTTAGGATTGTACTTCGGAGAGGTTGTGTTTACCACCTTCGGAGCTTCACTGACGGTTACCAAGTTGGTTGATAGCAGTTGCGGCAAGATCTGCGACAAGGTCATACTAAGCCGAGTATATTCTCTTCTGGGTCTCTCACCCCTTGGTTGGTTAGGTTGTCGAGGAGCGGCAGCAGGCTTTGCAATTACCACCGCATTGACAGCTTGGCGGCGTTCCGGTTTATTTTTCCTCCTGGGGCCATACACAACACTGGCTTCCTTTTTGAAAGGCTTTTTCTCAGAACTTGAGGACGCACCTTTCTGTATCTTCCCTGATTTCATACCAGCCTCTATCCTTTCCCCAGTCAGAATGAGGTCTGTAAACCCTGCAGAAGAATTACCAATGAGATGATTGAAGAATGGCCCGGATAGGGTCCCTAAGAACATGTCCACGAGTTCACGGTCGTTTAACGGTGGTTTCACCCTGCCAGCCAGGTCCCTCCACTTCTGCGCGTACTCTTTAAAACCTTCTCCCGATCCTAGCGACATACCCTAGAGTTGGGTACGTGTAGGAGCGAGGTCGGCATTGTACTGATACTGCTTGTAAAAATCAGTAGCCAAGTCCTCCCAGTTATGAACCTTGGTTCCATCCAGTTGATAGAACCATTCGAGATGAGTCCCTGAAAGACTCTCCTGGAAGAAATGGATCCATAAGTTCTTGTCCACAGTATATGGTTCGGTCTTCCGCATATAAGATCTGAGATGTAGCTTAGGGCAGGAAGCCCCGTCATACTTTGCGAAAGATGGTGCCTTGAACTTATGTAGGATTACCACACCAGAAGATAGACCCAGGTCTCCAAAATCCAACTCGGGCACCTGTTGAATTTCCATGGCATTCAGACGATCCTCTAACTGCTTGTACTTGTCTTCAGCTGGAGGATACTGCTCTTCATTGAAATCAGTCTCGTTGTCAGAGACCACGAAACTAGGAACCCTTCCCCCTTGGGGACTTCCTTTCCCTACAGAAGGACCAGCTTGATCAACCTCATTTTGCAATGTATTGCCAAACCTCCGGCCAATGTTGAATAGTATAGTTCTCTTCTTCTTCTTCTTCTTGACCAGCAGAGCCTTCAATTCCTCTTGACCTTGGGCTAAACTCATGATCAACTCTTGGAACTGGGCGTTTTGAGCCTGGAGGGCCTTGATGGATTGCTCAGTAGATGATTCAGGATTCATGATTACTGCTGAAATAAATAGCGAAGAACATTAAGCAACCTGAAAAGAAGAGTACCTGTGATGCACATGATGAATGGAATGCGTATGATTTATGTTTTCAAATACAATCGGGATTCAACTTTGTAAACAAAAAGGAAACACACTTCATTAGGTTCAATTTTGAAATTTAAATTGTTCAACAGATTGCCCTTAGGCGTTACATAAATGGAAATACTGAAAAGGAGATAAAGCTTTAAAAGAAATATCCAAGGCTCATCAGTGATCCCAGGGTCTCTTCTTCTCAGTACGGATGTAGTCATTCAAGGCACGCTCATTCTCCAACCGCTTTGTCAGCTTCTGGATCTTCAATTCCTGCTCGTTGAACTTTTCCCGATAAGAATCCCGTTCTTCCTGTAGTTGCGCCCAAGACCTCTTTAGCGTATCAACATCAGTAGGTATCTGAGGAGGGAGAACAGTTGGAGGAGCCCCATCCCTATCAGGATATTTAAGAATGATGGGTCTGACAGCTTCATATGGCATACCTAACTTCTGAGCACGGATACGGACCCATCTGTAGTAGGGTTCCATAGGTAGAGAAGTCTTCAGTCCCAACTCATTTGGGTCAGCTTTGTGAATTCTGTCCCAAGCCTTGATGAACCTACGACGTAGCTCGTCACTGTCTACCTGAAACTCAAAACTGATGTGAGGCACCAACATCTCATGAGGCCCTGCTCTTCTGGCCCTTCCAAACTGACGGAGAGCTAGACATGGGTTATAAGAGATTCCTCCTTGGGTACCAATCAGAGGAACATTAGGATATTCTCCACAACGATCATAACAGCTACCTCATCCAAACCCCTGAAAGTCCAAATGATGTCATTATCAGTGAGAGACATTAACCTATGAGCCCAACCTCTTCCTTCTTTGTTCTTCAGCACGAACTTAGGGAGGTGAGAAATAAACCACCTCACTAACAAAGGAGTACAACACCACAGAGTTCCTCGTCTTCGGGCAGTACGAGCATAGAGTTGTTGCAGGATGTCACCCAAGAGAGTGGGCACAGGGTTCCGAGACATGAGATCCTTATGGCAGTGAAATTAATGAAGTTATCAGGATTAGGAAACAAAACTAGACCATAGATTAAGAGAGCCAGAATGTCTTCATACGCCCTGAAGTCTAAGTCATTCCAGAAACTGTTAGCTTTACCAATCAGAAACTTGGCCAAGAAACCCTTAACTCTGCTTCTACTCACCCAGTTGTCCATTACCTCCTTGTGGGTCAAGGGAAGGGCTGAAGCAATCTCCTCAAGCCTAAGAGTCTTTTCCCAACCAGTGAAGGGAGTCTGATCCAAGATAGGGATACCAAGCAAATCAGAGAATTCTTCCTGGGTAGGGACCAGCTGGAAGTCTTGAAAGGTGAAGCAATTGTACAAGGGATCATAAAACTTGGTCAGGACGCTCATCAGTTGTTGGTCCCACTTTGCAGTGACTAACCCGAGAAGAGAACCATGCCTCTGGATGAAGGAGGTAGTGTTTGGAATTCTGCTAACCAACTCTTCAAGCAACTCAGGTGGTTGAACAAAATTGAACCGGATAGTGTTCCTTCGCATAGGAATCATGATGTTCTACAAAACAGAGCAAAGATGAAACCCTCTTGTCTTTGAAATGGGTCAGTTCTTATGCAGGATGCATGCAATGTCTATGATGGTATGATGTCATGATAAAGCACACCACAAGTATTCACAAAGGCAAACATGATAAGGCACACAAGTCACACAAGATAGCCCTTAAAGTTTAGGCCATCATGAAGTTTGGGGTACTACCCTCTTGAAGTTGGTGGGCTCAAAAACCTGTCCTATCAAAAGTAACCGGGTTCTAGAGGATCCCAATATCACTGACTACCCTCAATCGGTCATAACTCAAGCATCGCAATCTTTTCTTGCGGCCAAAACCATCGCGAGAGTTTAGCCTCAATGGGTGTAGCATACTGCTACTGTTCTATGGCCAAGTTGGGTCTAATTAGGGTTCTAAGGTCGGTTGGTGCTTAATGACTCCTCAGAAGACCCATATTCTCCTCGTTGCGACACAAGGGATATCGGTACAGACCAAGGTGCCACACCAACGTAGCCACTCCTTCACCCGTGTCGGTCTACACCGGACAGGTCCCTCACAGCTTATGCTACCTAAAAGGGTGTCCCCAGATCCGGGTTAGGATCTATGAAACTCCAAGACAATGCCCATAATAATAAAGCAAACAAAACAAAGCAATTTAAAACACATGTATGAGCTATCCTAAGGTACACCTCACTTTAAGTATATCCCCAGCAGAGTCGCCAGTTCTGTGATCGGTGGAAATATAATTGACTGTTTAAAGCTGGTTTTGCGAAATGTCGCGGAAGCAAGAGTCGCCACCGTCTTTTATTTTCTCCAACATGGACAGGAAAAAAGCACATCAAAATTCCTTATGATAACGTTTCTCGGTTCGGGAGGTAGATTTATAGAAAGGGAAGGTGTTAGCACCCTTTCTATCCGTGGTTATCCACGGGCTCTTAGGTACTTGCTCTTATGTTTTCAAAATGTGAGTGGGTTTGAAAAAGTTTCATTGAAAGATTTATGAATGACTCTTGTATCTGTCCTCAAGAGTGTTTGAAAAATTTGTTTTGAAAGCTTTTGAAAGTGTCAGTGTGAAAAGATTTTTGTTTTGTTTTTGAAGAGAGCAAGTACCCATGAGTCATCTACCTACCCTAAGGAATTTGGCTGTGTAAAAGTCCTTAAGGTAGTGTCATCCCACCATTGAGAGGTAGGTAGCACCACCGTTGGAGGTGTTCGGGTCAATTCGATTGAGGGACAGTGTGGTCACCGAAGCAATAGTAGGACACCTTAGAAGCAACCCTAATGTCCTAGATCCTTTTTAATCCGAGGCAACCGTTTCGAGACAACTGTTTCGAGGCAACTGGATCATGGACATAAGAGCGACTGCTAAAACGTCCTATACTTGACGACCATGTTTTGAAGGCAACGAGTGAGGCGTACCCTAGAAGTGGTGTGTGTATTGTGTGTTGTTTTCATGTTATGTTTTATCTTTTATCATGGCATTGTGAGCTACGGGTTGTTTTTAATTACCATACATTCTTTCGTGCGAGTTTAGCAGTTAGGAGTGCGGAAAATTAAATACAGAAAGATAAAAGCTACGCTATTACAAGGCGCGGGTCTATACATCGCCAAAATACAAAGACCCGTTTTGGATAAAGATGCGGAAAGTAAAAAAGAAGCAATAAACCTAATTACTATTACATCCAGAAAGCAGTTACATAATAATCAATAAGAAAAATAAGAATAACGTGCGAAAGCATAAATTAAACCGGACGTCCGAGGGTTTTGGACCCTTTTGCTTGAAATTAAATTAAATTAATACCTAATAATTATTTAATTAAAGAAAAGAAAGTGTTTTTTATGTTTTTTGTATTTATGAAAATAAAGAAGAGAAAATCAAGAGAAAACCCTAATTCTAAGTTTATTTTAATTATTAATGAAAATATTAAATGCAATCTGATTTATACAAGCTCGCTCTTGTTATAGAGAGCCATTCCACATGCAGAGTTTGTTCTAGAAACCCACATGGATGTTTGATTGTGAAAAGGGATATCCATAGGTTGATGGATGAAAGAGCTATCACCATCACTTATGACAGGAATGACAATGAAGTTATTATGATTGATGATTATGAAAGCAAGTCTGAAACATTTGATGATTTATTTTCTGCTGATGAGTTTATTTCTAATAAAGAGGATGTATTTGTTGATGAGTTTGTGACTGTTGAAGTTGGTGTTGTAATCCCTGCTAAAGCATATGCTAGGTATGTCAAGGAACCAACAATTGAAGAACTCAATTTTGTGACTCCTAAGGAGATAAAAGAAAAGTGGGTTCAAAAAGGACTGATTGATTTTAGGTGTTATTGTTGTCCAGAATATGCAAAAAAAATCATGGGGTTGTGCTGTTTTAAGGGGTGATCATGAGATAATAAAGAGTTTGTATTTTTTTAAAGAAGGAGCGATAGTCGTTCTTGCTGATATGGAGATAGATGCTGAGATGTTTCGTTCTTCCTTACTAACATTAGAGTAACTTTCTGATATAGAGAATGAGATTATTGTTTATAAAGGAGCAGTTGATTATGAAGAGTTTGGCATGATTGAAGGCTGAGGGGTTTTCTTCTTTTGATGAATTTCTTTATTTTGATGAGCATTATTCTACTGATGAATCTATGTTTGTTGATAAGTTAAAGTCTTTTAATGGGGATGTACCTTCTGATACTAATTCTATGATTCTAGGGTATGTTGAAAAGGCAGAGGGGTGAATGTCATTTTACCACAATTAGACATTCCCACTCCTGTAGAGATTTCATACCACAACAAGCATGATATAACTCTAGTGGCTGTCTACTTACCTGGTGTTATTCCCTACAAGTGAGATAGGGCTATACCTTACAAGTACAACACAACTATTCTGGAAGACGGTACAAAAGTTCCAAGCCAGCCTCTGTCTCATGTTGAAAACATTTCTAAGGCCAGTCATGTGAACCGAAGTGGTCATGTTTTTGTGCCTACCTTTCGAGGAGGTGTTGACTCTGGAAAGAAGATTGTTGAGACAAGTGTTAAACCTAAGAAGGTGGTAGGAGAAGCTAGTGGCACTTCCTTGGAGAAAGATGTTGATGATCTGTTGAAGATCATTAAGATGAGTGAGTATAAGATTATGGACAAATTGTTTCAAACTCCATCTAAAATCTCCATTTTAGCCTTGTTGATGAACTCCTCTGGTCATCGGGAACCTCTGATAAGGGTGTTGGATCAGGCTTTTATTGAGCAAGATGTATCAATTGACCAGTTCAACATTGTTATTGGGAATATTACATCTTGTAATAATCTAATTTTTTATGATGACGAGTTGCCCAATATAGGAAGAAACTATGACATGGCTTTGCAAATATCCTTGGATTGTAAGAATGATTCCTTATCCAATTTTTTGATAGATAATGGCTCTACTTTCAATGTGATACTGAGGATGACTATGACAAAGCTCAAATATCAAGGAACTCCTATGCACCACAGTGGCATGATACTAAAAGCTTTCGATAGTTCAAGGAAATATGTCATTGGAGAGGTTGACTTGCTTATTCACATAGGTCCACTCAAGTTTCAAATTACCTTTCAGGTTATGGATATATTTCCATCCTATAGTTGTTTGTTGGGACGACCTAGATTCATGGTGAAAGAGTCGTTACATCAAATTTGCATCAGAAGATGAAATTTGTCTATGAAGAAAAAATAGTTATTATACAAGGTGAACAAGCTTTATTAATATCACATATGTATTCCTTTAGCATTGTAGAAGCTGATGAAGCCACTTTTGGAACTTAATTTCAAGCTTTGTCTATTGATAATATAAGAAGGAATGAAGATTCTATTGCTTCGTTCAAGGACGCACAATAAATGGTACAGAAGAGCCCTAGCAGTGTATGAGGGTAGGTTATTGATCCACCTGTAAACACGAATCGGAATGGATTGGGTTTCTCCATGAAGAATGGTAAGAATGAAGTGTTGAAACCGAAGTCTGCTTTTAGTAAGTATCGAGACATCTTCCGCAGTGTAGGATATCTCCATCCAACTACTCTAGAGGTAGACGTTATCCTTGAGGATGAGTCAGAGCAAGAGATGCCAAATTTTGTGATGCATGGAGTGAAGGTTCAAAATTGGATCACTGTTGATATTCCCACTTGCATATACATTTCAAAGTAATTTGTCTTTTGCTTACTTTCAAAATCCTTTCAGTCTTCCCAAGGTGAAAACGAGGTTGTATGGGCGTGTCTTTTGATTTAGATTTTAAAATCATTAATAAAAGTTGTTTTTGATTACTAATTTTGTTTTTGTTTTAGCTTTTTTTGGAAAATGGTAATCATAAAAAATACCTTTTGAACAAAATAATAATTGTAAATTAATATGCATAATCACCTGTTACATTTGTCAGTTTCTAAAATCAAGCATAATCATATGTGTAGATTAATTAATAAACTCATTGAATACAATGACCCTGCACCCTCTCCCAAATTTGAATATCATGTGTATGTGGTTGAAGAAGAGGAATTCGATGAAATATCTGAAGAGGTTTCTCGATTGCTTGAGCGTAAGGAAAATAATATTCAGCAGTACAAAGAGCAATTTGAGACAATTCACTTAAGTTCTGAAGGAGATTTGAAAGAAGTCAAGATTGGGGCATTACCTTAGCCCAATGTGAAGAGAAAGTTGATTGAGCTTTTGAAAGAGTATGTGGATATCTTTTCTTGGTCTTATCAAGACATGCCTGGGTTATATACCAATATTGTGAAGCACTATTTGTCGTTTAAACCAGAATGTCCACCAACCAAGAAGAAGTTGAGAAGACCTCATCCTGACATGGTAGTAAAGATTAAAGAGGAGGTCTTGAAACATATTGATATAGGTTTTCTTGTGACATCAGTGTACCATATTTGGATTTCCAATATTGTTCTAGTACCTAAGAAAGATGGAAAAATCTGCATGTGCGTTGATCATAGAGATTTGAATAAAGAAAGTCCAAAAGATGATTTCCCATTGCCACATATTCATATGTTGGTAGATAGCACAACAATGTTCAAAGTGTTCTCATTCATGGATGGATTTTCCCGATATAATCAAATTAAGATGGCTCTTGAGGACACAGAAAAAACAACATTTATCACACCCTAGGAAACATTCTATTACAGAGTGGTGACCCCTTTGGATTATATAACGTTGGTGCAACGTACGAAAGGGATATGACAACCATATTCCATGATCTGATGCATAAGGAAATTGAATTATATGTTGACGATATGATCGCCAAGTCTCAGACTAAGGAAGGTCATATAGAAGACTTGTTAAAGTTGTTTCAGCGTTTGAGGAAGTATTGTATCCGCTTGAATCCAAATAAGTGTACTTTTGGTGTTCATTTTGGAAATTTTCTAGGTTTTATGGTTATCCAAAAAGGAATTGAAGTTGATCCTGATAAAGTTAGGGAAATTCAAAAAATGACTGCACCAAGTACTGAAAAGAAAGTCAGAGGCTTCCTTGGGCATTTGAATTACATCTCCAGATATATTTCCCATATGATTGCAGCATGTGAACCGATCTTTATACTTCTCAATAAAGATCAAGATTGCATGTGGACGGATGATTGCAAAAGGGAATTTGAAAGAATTTAAGAGTATTTTCTCGAACCTCCTATCTTGCTCCCTCCTATTGAAGGAAAGACATTGATTATATATCTGACCGTTTTAGAGAATTTTATGGGATGCATTTTAGGACAACAAGATGAAATAGGAAGAAAAAAGTATGCCATTTATTATCTAATCAAGAAGTTCACTTACTGCGAGTCGCAATATTCTATGCTTGAAAAGACATGTTGTGTTTTGGCCTTGGCCGCGATGCGTCTGCAAAAATATTTGTTGAATCATGCTACTTGGTTGATATCGAAAATGGATCTAATTAAGTATATTTTTGGAAAGCGTGCCCTTACGGGAGAATTTTACATAGGCATACATTGTTGTTTGAATATAATATTGAATACCGTACTTAGAAAGCTATTAAAGGTCGTGTGTTGGCTGAGTACCTTGCTGACCAACCGGTTGATGATTATCAGTCCGTTAAATATGATTTCTATGATGAGGATGTGGTGTATTTAAAAGCTAAAGATTATGATAAGCCTTTGCTGAAGAAGGTCCTGATCCTGAATCCCGATGGGGTATGGTGTTTGAAGAAGCTGTGAATGCTTATGGAAAAGGAATTGGCTTTGTGATTATCACTCCCCATGGGTCTCATATCCCTTTTACTGCAAGATTGACGTTTGATTGTGCCAATAACATGGCGGAGTATGAAGCTTGAATCATGGTTCTTGACGAAGCTATAGACCTCAGAATATGGATTCATGATATGTATAGTTATTCAAATTTGGTAATAAAAACAAATTCAGATTCAAGCCAAAAATATACAAAGAATTTTTTTCTCATCATGTTAAATCTTCTTCTATGTGTGATCGGTGGAAATATAACTGACTGTTTAAAGCTGGTTTTGCAAAATGTCGCGGAAGCAAGAGTCGCCACCGTCTTTTATTTTCTCCAACATGGACAGGAAAAAAGCACATCAAAATTCCTTATGAGAACGTTTCTCGGTTCGGGAGGTAGATTTATAGAAAGGGAAGGTGTTAGCACCCTTTCTATCCGTGGTTATCCACGGGCTCTTAGGTACTTGCTCTTATGTTTTCAAAATGTTTGCTTTTCAAAATGTGAGTGGGTTTGAAAAAGTTTCATTGAAAGATTTCTGAATGACTCTTGTATCTGTCCTCAAGAGTGTTTGAAAAATTTGTTTTGAAAGCTTTTGAAAGTGTCAGTGTGAAAAGATTTTTGTTTTGTTTTTGAAGAGAGCAAGTACCCATGAGTCATCTACCTACCCTAAGGAATTAGGCTGTGTAAAAGTCCTTAAGGTAGTGCCATCCCACCATTGAGAGGTAGGTAGCACCACCGTTGGAGGTGTTCGGGTCAATTCGATTGAGGGACAGTGTGGTCACCGAAGCAATAGTAGGACACCTTAGAAGCAACCCTAATGTCCTAGATCCTTTTTAATCCGAGGCAACCGTTTCGAGGCAACTGTTTCGAGGCAACTGGATCATGGACATAAGAGCGACTGCTAAAACGTCCTATACTTGACGACCACGTTTTGAAGGCAACGAGTGAGGCGTACCCTAGAAGTGGTGTGTGTATTGTGTGTTGTTTTCATGTTATGTTTTATCTTTGATCATGGCATTGTGAGCTACGGGTTGTTTTTAATTACCATACATTCTTTCATGCGAGTTTAGCAGTTAGGAGTGCGGAAAATTAAATACAGAAAGATAAAAGCTACGCTATTACAAGGCGCGGGTCTATACATCGCCAAAATACAAAGACCCGTTTTTGATAAAGATGCGGAAAGTAAAAAAGAAGCAATAAACCTAATTACTATTACATCCGGAAAGCAGTTACATAATAATCAATAAGAAAAATAAGAATAACGTGCGAAAGCATAAATTAAACTGGACTTCCGAGGGTTTTGGACCCTTTTGCTTGAAATTATATTAAATTAATACCTAATAATTATTTAATTAAAGAAAAGAAAGTGTTTTTTATGTTTTTTGTATTTATGAAAATAAAGAAGAGAAAATCAAGAGAAAACCCTAATTCTAAGTTTATTTTAATTATTAATGAAAATATTAAAGTTAACCTAATTTACTAGTTAATTAATTTACATATTTATGTACAAAAATAATAGTAAATAATAATGATAATAACAATTAATAATAATTAATTAAGAAAAAGATAAAAGTGTCAAAACCTAGTTCTATGTAGTTTTTTTATTTATTAAGAAAAGAGATTAAATTTTAAACCTAAATTAACTAAGTTAATTATTGTCATTTATTTACAAAAATAGGTTAATGGTAAATTTAATAAATAATTAAAAATAAAACATTTTGAGTTTCTGATTTTTTTATTATGAAAATTATTTTATGAATTAATAAGAATAATTAAAAACAATTAAAAGAAATTAAGAGAAAAGAAAATAAGACAAGGCAAACCAAAGGGGGTGTGAAGGCCCATGTGGAGGTTTTTTGAAGCAATTCTGGCCCATTGACATCTAAGCCACGTTTGACTTTCATGATTGTATGCATGTTCATTGACCAGACCATATGATGGACTTCATTCTGTGGCCTTCAGATTGTTGATCAAGACCATCTGGAAAGCTACGCGTGAGTACGTATGGTGGAGCGTTGGATGAGGCGCTGCATGGGAATGTTTGAGGAAAAAATAGAAAGAATTATATGGGGGACCTGGGAATCGAACCCAGGTCCCAGTACCTCTTGCCACTATGCCTTTGCCAACTGAGCTATCCAACGCGTTTGTAGTATGAGTGGACAACAATTATTATATAAGAAAAACAAATATTATGACCACCAAACGAAATAACGCGCGCTGGATTTGAATGTCCCAGTCACGTAATGCCACGCATGCTGTCTTCTTTGTTTCACCTACAACTGTAAACAAGATAGTGGGGGTTTTAGACCCCCACAAAGCAAAAGTCCAAAAAATAGCGATTACGCGCACAAATTATATAAATTGAGTGCGAGTATCTTAATGGTTCCGTCTTGTTGCAACGAGTTCGTCTATATTGGTCTTGAGGTCCAATTTTACAGTACAAGGAAAACCCCAATATGGGAGCTCTGAAACCCTAAAACGTGTTAATGGCAAATCATGATTCAGAGCCTTATAATGCAATTAAACCATGTCATTAGCTTCAGAATGTTCCTGCGAATACAAAACAACCAATAATATGTATCAAATGCGCATGAATCATGATATTAAATTCTGGAAAATAATGCAAACCGTAGGGCTTGTTCTTGTGCGTTCTTTGGGTTTCAGGACTCGTTCTTGATTGTAATAGCTTCCTAGCAATGTCAGCAATGTATTGGAAACGATTTTTGGCCTTGAATTGTTCTGCAAATAGGATTTCAGTTTCCAAGTTCTTCTTGAAATTTTGCAAATTGGTTATGTGGTTGCAGCAGCTTTCACGTGTGTCCTTGAGTAGGGTTTCACTCAGCATATGTATGTGAATGAATTTAGGTTAAAAATAAGCCCAAAAGTCCATGGCATTATGACTTGAATATTTGATTACCAATCATGTAATTTTCAATCTTTTTTCAATGAAAACCTTGCCAAATATGGAAGATCTTGTCCCCTTGAGTGATGCACGAGATCTTTAGCATGTGTGGAGTGTATTTGCTTCATAAAAAGATTTGCCAACCATGCTTTGATATTTTTCTACAATTAAAACCAATTAAATGAATTAATAATAATAAAAATTCAATTAATTAATTAAAAATAAGAAAATAAATCATTTTAAGTTCAATGGGTCGTGCATAGGCTTTGGGTAAAGTTTCAAGAAGGAATTTGAGGCCCATTAGCAAAATTGAAGTGTTTTAGGCAAAGTTGACTTTTGAAAGTTCCCAAAAATTTCCCAACTTCTCCAATGCATATCATTCTCAATTTTGAAGCTATGAACATGTTCTTGGACATTTTGGAAAGGTCTTGAAGTCCTCTAACCAATGCCTTTGGTCCCATGTCATTTTGATTTACCAATCTCAAGTTATGGTCTTTGACTTAGAGTGCCGTTTTGTTGACTTTTGAAAATGACCTATAATGTTGAAATTGATAACTTTTTGTGAGAGCATTTATTGGATTTGGAGTGTGAAGATTAGTTGTAGGAAATGTCATCCCCTTCAAAATGAGCATTGGATGGGATTTTTCTGATAAACCATGAAAACGTTATGCCTTGGTCAATTTGCAGTTGACTTTTCAACTGTCCAAAAATAGAAACTTTTGCATCTTGAGACTTTTTGAGCCATGCTTGTGGAATCATGATCAAGAATTGATCAAATGAATGATTGTGGCTTCAAAATAAGATGTTGACCAAAAAATTCTGACTTTTGACTTCCAAATGACCATTTTACCCCTGCAGTTGACTGTGGAGCAATTAGGGTTTTTGACTGTGCAACTTGATGCTGTGAGTCTTGAAACTTGACATATGGATGCTTGACAATGTATATGGGCACATGGGACTTGATTGGACCTTTGAAATCCTCATTTTCTTTGCAAGAACGAAAACCCTAATTTTGACTGTGTTAGGAGGCAATTGGACTGTGCAACCCTGGAGAGATTTTGAAGCATTTGAAGGTTGATCTTGACAAATCTTGAAGAATATGGGAGGGCAAATTTTGGGGTACAACACTATGCATACAAACAAAAATTACACATAATCATTTTTTAGGTGCCATCTAGAAACAAGATTGATAAGTTCCATTTAGGATTGATGTAATCAAATTGGGTTGAGAAATGTTTAGGGGTTTCAAGATAAATCCAACTGGGGTATTCTTCCAAGATCAAGGTTGATTTGGAAATTTTTCACAAGATTTCAAAAATTGGATTTAACCGAGTGAAAGCTATGAAGAAACATGTTTTTGTCAAAAGAGTAATGGTAACTGGAGGATCAGTTTGGTAATCTTGGGTCACAAAAATTTGCAATTTGGATTCAGCCGAGTGAAAGCTTTGAAGAATGAATGTTCTATCATTGGAGTAGCTATAACTTGAGGATCAAATTTGAAGTATTGAGTTACTTGATCGGGCTCAAGATCAAGGGAAGAGAAGAGGATAGGATCGAAATCAAACACAAGGTTTGGAGGGTTGGATATCTACTTTTTCTCTTGTAAACTACATTTGTAAAGATTAGTTTTCATTATATCAATTCCATTGGAATTGGGGGTAGACGTACCCATAACGATGCCGATTGGGGAACTTCCTAAATAAATCATTGTTTGCATCTCTCTCTCTTTCTCGCTCTCTCTTTTACTTTTACTTGAAAATTGTGTAACCATTGATTGTGCAATCGATACACTGAGATGATTTCTTTGTTTAATATTTCAAACTATTTTGTTGAGTTGATTGCAATCTATATGAGTGAAATTTGTTTTTCACATCAACAAAATCAAAGAAAAATATGGTTAGAGTTGATTGTACACCAAGTGTTAGACAAATTTCTTAAGTCAAGTTTTGATTTATATTTCATTGTCATTAGAATACTATTGTCTGGTTTTATTCAAATATTTTGTTGAAACTGTATTGATAGATTCTCTCATCAAATGAATATATTCTATACAGTTTAACGCATATCCGATATTTTCTATAATGGTCGAGGATATATGATTTTTTATTCGAGATTGTTTCTGCATGCCATAGTTAAACTTATTTTAAAACATATTTTTAAATAAGACTATTTCATTAGCAATCTATTCACCCCCTCTAGATCATAGCTTATCATCTAACAAGCAATACCTTTATCCAAGTTTACCCGGAAGGGCCAAGCTTTTGTGCGAGATGCTTAGTGTGAAATGAGTTTTCATGACCTTAATAAGCTATTGGCGTCAGTGACAGTCTTGATTTTTCCAACTACGAATGAATATTTGGTGTCCTATTGTGATGCATCTAAGTTGGGTTTAGCTTGTGTGCTTATGCAGAAAGGTCAAGTTGTAGCTTATGCTTCTAGAAAACTTAAGACTAATGAAAGAAATTACCTTACCATTGATTCAAAATTAGAGATAGTAATTTTTGTGAGATTTGGAGGAACTATGTATATGGACCAATATTCAAAGTGTTCAGTGATCATAAGAGTTTAAAACTTGTGTTCAATCAGAAGGAATTAAACATGAGGCATAGAAGACCGCTAGAATTATTTAAGTATTATGTTTTCGAATAGAGCTATCTTCCACGTAAAGCTAATGTAGTAGAAAATGCCTTGAGTGGGAAGTCATTGCATATATCTGCCTCAATGGCCAATGAGATGGATTTGATTAAACAATTTAGTGATCTAAGTTTGGTGTGTGAACTAACACAAAAAAGTGTGAAATTGATTACGTTGAAGGTAACTAACAATTTGCTAGATGAAATCAAAGATGGTCACAAGTCGGAGTTGCACTTATTGGATCACTTACCACAGATAAACCAGTGAAAATACGTGGATTTTAAAGTAGGTTATAATGAGATCATTAGATTTCAGGATACAATTTGTGTGCTAGATATATTAGTACTTAAGAAGATGATTTTGGAAAAAGGTCATAGGAGTAATTTGAATATTCATTATGGAGTTACAAATATGTATCAAGACCTTAGGGGAATATTTTGGTGGCTAAACATGAAGAAGGATGTTTCTAAGTTTGTGTATTCTTGCTTAGTTTTTACAAAATTGAAGATAGAACATCAAAAGCCATCCAAATTGATTCAACCTCTAAGTATTCTAGAGTGGAAGTGGGATAGAATCTCTATGGATTTCATGGCGAGTTTATCTAGGGTAGTTAAATGGTATGATCTAATTTTGGTTATAATGGATAAATTAACTAAATCACCTCACTTTATCCTATTCAATATAACTTACCCATTAAATAAGTTAGCTGAGATTTATATAAGTGAAGTAGTGAGATTGCATGCGACTCCATCTATTATAGTTTTCGATAGAGATACTAGATTCACATCGAGGTTTTGGGAAAGTATGCATAAAGATATGTGAACTAAGTTAAGATTGAGTTCTCCCTATTATTCACAAACGTATGGTCAGATGGAACGAAGTATACGGTCCTCAGAATATCTTTTAAGGACATGTATTTTAAAGAAGGGAAGTAGTTGAGATATGTTGTGAATCTTGTTGTTAATTACGACAAAATTCAATATCAATTTGTGAGAAAAAGAATAGTAGCAACCAAAATAAATGGTATACATCAATAATAATTTGTACACAAATAATATAACATAATAAGGAGAGAAAAAAATGAAGGTTTGTTTACCCAGTTCAATAAAAGATCTAATTTAGGTAAATAGAAGCACTCCAATTCACTATATTTGAAAAGTTGTTACAAGATATTACATATGAGTTATTAGAAAATATCCTTCGCCTTTTAGGTTCCCAAGAACAAAACTGAAGGTGCCCAAGGATTACCCTATTTTCCACCCAAGTGTTTCCCAACCTCTTCAAGCTTCTATGAATAACTCAAACCCAATGTGGAAATAAGTGTTTCCAAATTCCCAATAACCTTAGATAACTCCAAAGGTTTCCAAAATCTTTGCTTTCCTAAGGTTTCCCTTAAGAATAGCCAAAAACCATATGCTATACCGTTAAACCATTGTTCTCCCTTATTGGTGTAATATCTAAGATTGTTACACTATAATAATAAAAGAGATACATATTTATAATTGCTAAAATCCAACAAATCCATAACAATTCCATAACAAATCCATAACATATCTCATTAACGGTTAGAATAAAATATATTGTTATAATCTTAAAATATCTCTCAAATATTATAAATATTTTAAAATATCTCTTAGACTATTATAAATATATATGTAATAATATCTTTTAGAATATTTTAAATATATATCTTATAATATGTTTTAGAATAATATAAATTTATATCTTATAATATCTTTTAGAATATTATAAATATATTATAACATATTTTTATACTAATTTTTATGATCTTCAAATTAATATAAATATTCTAACATTAATGAATGGATCAATGAACCGATTCGACCTAACCCGATACCCGTAAATCACTCAGACTAGATTACTTTTCGGCTTTCTGATTTATGGCAATCTCGAAACATGTTATCTTTCTCTTAATCAACAAATGTTTTAATTCATATTCCAATAATCTCAACCTTGACTTTAAACCATGTTGATACCAATTTAACCATCAACAACATTACTGGTCTCTACCAAATTGAATTTATAATCAATAACCTTGATCAATTTCAAACAAGCCTTGAATGTTGATCACCCAGTTACATACACTTGTTTCCAATTAACCTTTTCTATCTAGGTAACTTAACAAGCCTATAAGTATGATTTTTCAAACACCCTTGACTCCACCTGGTTTCAAATGCCTCCCTAATGGTTTTTCTTCTTTTAGTTTGCAGTCCTTTAGTCCATTAAAAACATAATATCCAAGGCTAGCATAAACGTTCCTTTGAGATGCTACAATAACTCTCCTTACCTTATCATGAGTCAAATGATAATCAGAGATCTCTGTAACCGTTCCCTCACTACTAATAGTATCCATAATAGGAAACTCCACTTCAAACTAAGTTTTCTCTGTTATAATTTTTACTAGGTTTCTCCCTTGGTTTTCACTATTCATCTCGTGAAGAATTTCTCTACCAACCAAGTAAGCAGTTTTATCTTTAGCTCTTCCCTAAAACTCAATAATAACTCAGCGGTAACATGCATTTTCATCCCTTGGTTCCTGAAAAATTCATTATACTCCTCTGAAACATTCAAAAGGCATTCAAAACGCCTTAAACCCAAATCCCATAGTTGTTCCTTGTCACGAAAGCCTCCACTAGTTAATGATGAATAAACAACGTCTGAACCTTCTAAAATTTATAAACCACATATTTTAAACCCTTTAACAATAATCAAGTTATCACACGAAATCTTCAATTCTAGTACAATAGCCTAGGTCATCAAACATACTTATAGATAACAAATTTCGCTTGAGTTCTAAATCATACCTTAAATTGTGAATAAGAAGTTCACGATCATGAAACATTTTAAGTCTAACCATACTAATACCATGAACCTTTCAAGCCTTATTATCATCAAGGCGAACTACTCCACCTTGCATCATCTTCAAAGTTTCAAAATATTATATTCTTTGACACATGTGATAAGAGCAACTTGAGTCAATGACTCAACTATTTTTAATTTCCAAACTCGATACTAATAGAACATCACCATCCTCATAACTTTCGTCACCCAAGGTAAATTCAACTTGAAAATAATATCCATTGACCTTTCTCTAAGGACAATACCTTTTAAAGTGACTTATTTTTTGACAATTAAAACATTTTACCTTTGACTTGTCATACCTCTTTGATTTTGAGGTCCCTTTACGCTCACCTCATCCTCTTGTCATACTTAAGCATTCACCACCATCTTCAATATTCAAATCTTTCGACGTTGAAAATTATTTGGATTTCACTAACGTCTGGACTTCATCCATAGTAATGGTACCTTCCTTACCATAAATAAGGGAATCCTTAAAGTGCTCAAAGGATCTAGGTAACAAACTCAACAGTAGTAAAGCTTTGTCCTCATCATTAATCTTCACTTCAATATTATTAAGATCATTAATAATCTTTTGAAATTTTGTAAGCTACTCAACTATAGATTTATGCTCCACCATTCGAAATGAATATAGTTGTTGTTCCAGACGCAACATGTGAGCCAAAGCCTTAGTCATATACAATGATTTAAGTTTTACCCATATAGCATCCGTAGTTTTATCTCTGGAGAGCTCTCTTAGAACTTTATCCCCGAGGCACAAGATAATGGCACTTCTGACCTTATCCACCATCTCAGTCTTCTATACATGTGTAAGACCTATCGGCATCAATGATTCACTCTTCAAAGAATTAATATACTTATCTTGAAATTAAAATTGCTTGCATCATACTTTTCCATAACCCGAAGTTGTTGTTACCGAAAAATTTCTAGATCTTCTAACTACTAACCATGATGCTCACTTGTAAACAATCCAATTTACTTCATCCTCACTGCACTACTTGTTATAAATCTTGTTCTTATTTATAAAAAAATTCAATATCAATTTGTGAGGAAAAGAATAGTAGCAACCAAAATAAATGGTCTACAACAATAATAATTCGTACACAAATAATATAACAAAATAAGACGAGAAAAAGACGAAGGTTTGTTTACCCTGTACGATAAAACGATCTACTTGGAGGAGAGAGTATCCCTCTAATTCACTATATTTAGAAAGTTGTTACACGAGATTATGTATGAGTTACAAGAAAATATCATTCTCCTTTAGGTTCCCAAAAATAACCCTAAAGGTGCCCAAGAATTACCCTATTTTCTACCCAAGTGTTTTCCAACATCTTCAACCTTCAATATATGAATAACTCAAACCCAAGGTGTAAACAAGTTTTTCCCAATTCCAAATAACCTTAGATAAATCCAAAGGTTTCCAAAACCTTTGTCTTTCTAAGGTTTCCCTTGATAATAGCCAAAACCCTATGCTATGCCTTTAAACCCTTGTTCTCCATATTTCTAACAGAAGAGATACATATTTATAATTGCTAAAATCTAACAAATCCATAAAAAATCAAAAACATATCTCATTAATGGTAAGAATAAAGTATATTATTATAATCTTAAAATATCTCTCAAATATTATAAATATCTTATAATATCTCCTAGACTATTCTAAATATATATCTTATAATATCTATTAGAATATTATAAATATATATCTTATAATATATTTTAGAATATTATAAATATATATCTTATAATATCTTTTTATATTTAATTTTGATGATCTCAAAATTAGTATAAATAATCTATAATTAATAAATGGATCAATGAACCGAACCAAATACCCGTAAATCGCACAGACCAAATTACTTTTCAGCTTCCTTATTTTTGGAAATCTCGAAACATGTTTTCTTTATCTTCATCAACAAAGGTTTTAATGTATATTCCAATAAGATAGTTATTTATCGTTGATTTAATTTACATATAACAATAGTTTTCATTCTAGTATTGGAATGGTACATTTTTAAGAGTCATATGGTAGAAGATTTATAACGTTCTTATGTTGCTATGAATATGGTGAAAGTGTTACGTTAGGACTCAAAGTAGTTCAATAGAGTACTGAGAAGATCAATATTATTCAATAAAATATGAGGACTTCACAATGTAGGCAGAAAATTGTCACAATAAGCAAAGAAAAGTTGTTGAAGTTTAGGAAAGAGATCATGTGTGTTTGAGTGTCACTCCGATAATTAGGGTTGGATGAATATTGAAGTCTTGAAATCTAACTCCTCATTTTATTGGTCCATACGAAATTCTTAGAAAAGTCTGAGAAGTCACCTACCATGTTATATTTCCCCCATATCTTTCAAATCTCCGTAATTTATTTCATGTCTCTAAACTTTGTAAGTATATTACTAATCCTTCATATATGATTTAGTTGAATGATGCGCAAGTAAGAGATAACTTAACTTATGAAACACCGTCCTTGCAAATTGAAGATTGAAATTTAATACACATGAGAGGAAAATAAATCACTTTGGTTAAGGTTGTATGGGGCGAAACTGTTGATAGTAGCATGAGATGTGAGCTAGAAAGATCACATTAGATATTGTGCAAGGAGGGTTGTCGTTATAGGTTACATATTTGTGGAGGAACTTTTTCAATAACAAATTAAGGGTTTGGGGTAGAGATTATTCTATAATATTGGTATTTTAGAATTTAGAATAGTGTGGTTTCCATTGAAACTCTAATTCATCCTTATTCCTATATGGATTTCCCTACAAGATGATTAATTTTAAACCCTAGGTTATGAATCTCTATCATATTATCAATGATGTATGTTATTTAGATATTTCAATGTATCCTCTAAATGGAGTGTAAGGATGTTAATATCATGTTTTAATTTGATGAATATTTGTTATATAGAATTAATTTTATTAAATTGATGCTTAAATTGATGTCGTACTGTATTATGTACTGCGATTTCCTGCAAGTAATATTTTATGAATTTGAATTAAGTCTATGTGTGATTACTACTATGAAAAAGTGAAAATTTGAACAGTGTAACCAATTACACTTTTGATGTAATTGACTACCACCTCTAGTTTTTCATTTTTCTTAGGACAATAAGGTAGTATAATCAATTAAACTAAATGTGTAATCGATTACATGTCTCAGGAGTTATTGAAAATGCCATATCTTAATTTTAGAAACTCTGATTGATGCGCAATCAGATGTGTTGGAAATATAATGCAAATACATATCTAGTGGTAAAGCTTTATGATGTTTATATGAATGAGTCACAATTATAATAATAAATTATTATGAAATAAAACTTAGGACATGGGTCCAATGTATGGTAAAATCATTTCATATACTTAATGTGACACTGGAGTTGAAGGTTTGATAAAACCAATGTGAATTCCTAACACGACAATGAAAGTGAATGTGTGGTAAAACATTATGAAATCCCTAATGTGGTAATCAAGGTAAATGTGTTTCAAGAGAATAAGGAGGTTTAGGAGGAATTCACATATGTATGATCACCATGAATCAAACTAGTGTGAGGGTAGGTTGCGTCTAGTGAGAGTGTTGTAGTACTTACATAACTGTATGTACTACTACACAGCTGAGAGTCTACGAACATATAGATAGAGTATTGTAGTATGAACTTATCTCACTTGTCTTCCTATATTAGAGATTAAAGAGAGTGTTGTAGTACAAACATAGCTCACATGTCCACATATATTAATGTTTAGCGAGTGAAGTAATGTATTCGTAGCTCACATGTACTCCTAGATTATTGAGAGTCTATTGACGTCTATTGATACTTTTGTCGTACATCATGTGTCTCACATTTCCTTCAAAATTATAGAACTCAGGAAGAGTGTTGTAGTATGTAAGGTATCCTGCATGTACTTTCTTACTAGTCGCGACTTCAATGGATGGTACCACATGCCTATGGAGTAAAGTATAAAGTGCATTGCATAAGCATTTATGTATATCATATAATGAAGTATTTACTAATTAAGATATGTTAAATTGTATATAATACAACTTATCTCTATTACCCCAATAATGATACACTCATACTCATAACCATCCACACCATTATCTCCAGTCTCATCACCATATTGGTTTTACACATGCTTAAAAAGGAAAACTATGATTGGATCAAGGAAATGAATTACCTAAAAAATTATCTACATGTTACAGTAAATTAAAAGGGAAGTCAAGATTCATGAAACATGCATAGGACAACCTATTAATAAACATTTCAACATAGCATTAGCATTCCTACATTCTCTTTTCAACATATTTTCTTTATGAAGTTCTCGTGATACTGATATTGATATTAACACTAATCTGAACAAAATGGCATAACCTTATTTTCTTATTGGCACTACTATGGAAAAGGGATACCATAACAGTTGGAAAAGGATACGACAACAAATGACCAATAGTTGCAAGGTAAGGGATGATTGTATGAATGATGCTTTCCACCACGGAAGCACGACTGTGATTATATGTCAATTAACATGCTACCTACTACTACAATTATTCCAAATAATAATTGTGATATAATTTAAAGAAAAACTTTTAACAACGATTGTTCTATACAAAGTTGTGATATATACACTGAATTTATTATAAATTATGTAGAATACTTATTTCACCAATGCTCACTAAACATATAACTTTTAGTAAATTCAATTTCTCCCCATTCACATTAACTAAACTATTAAAATAATTAAGTAAATTCTTTTTTAAATACTAAACTAATATTCTTCGCTTCTACACTAATTTAATTATACAATTCTACCAAAAAATTAATTAAATCTAAAACCCTCCAAAACTCAATTAAGATAAAATAATAAAAAATAGGGGTGTTACATCTCTCGCCCAACACACCACCGCTTTGATTATCAAGTTAACCCTTGCTTCACCATGAAGTTATTGTAGTTTATTGTTCCATATGACCATGTCATCCTTCATCTAGCGCGCCTATGTTGGGCCTAGCGAGCCTAGTTTCTCAATTTTCATTTTGGCTTGATTTCTGCGTATTAAATCGTGATTTAATTGATCTTTTCACATATTTCTCATTAATACGTACTAGAAAAGTACAAGGATTTCTTTTATTAAATTTGTATAGATAAATCAGGGGTTTTTGTATTAATTTCGTATGAAATAAGTCTGTTAGGTATGTGATTTTATGATTGGAAATAATTTTGGTAAAATATGTTTAATTTGGTAAAACATGTATCACAACCAAATGTTGGACAAGATTTTGTGACATCTTGAACAAATAATATATCAGGTGCTTTTTCCAACAGATGTTGAGTAAGATGTTGTGACATTCGTGCCAACTAATATAGCAGATTTTGCTGTTACTTTCTTGACAATTTTGATTTGGTTTTGTGAGATTCACTTGGATACATCTAGCTTATTTGCACATGTCAAAAAGATTTTATATAGAACAATTGATTTTACCTCCATCTATACATTAGTTTCTAAAATTGGATGTTGAGACAATTTAGGAAACTTATAAGGTTTTGTTCCAAGGTTGAAGGAAATATTTCTACATAATTGGTGTAACCATCAGTTGGTAAATTTACAAAAACTTGGGTAGAGAATTCGAAGCCCATAGAAGCTAAGGTCTTTAGAAGGAAAAACCTAAACCTAATGAACTTAATAAAATTAAGAAGAAGTAATTTTACAATAGTCTTAGGTTTTGGGAGTCTTTTTAGAGTATTGTGTTTTTGTGTGTGTCACCCATGTATCATGTAGATGACATACCCAAAATTTGTCCTACCGCGATGATTTTATTTTTCGAGATTAAAATAGAAGAAATATTTAATTAAGGATTGTACAGAAGTATCTGATGACCCATCTTTATGCAACTAGGGGGATGAACCTTAAATTCAGGAGAGCGGGGCTTTCTAAAATCAAAGAGACTCGTGTATCCATGGACCCATTCACGTAACATGTTGGCCAATGGCCCATGCGATTCGAAAATGGAAATTTATTTTAGAAAAAAACACTTAAGTTATTAGTTATTAAATAGTTTATTGGTAAAAGAGAGGTAGAAATTAAATTTGTCCTTGGCCCATTTCCGTTTTGGGGGTAAACACGAATAAGAGGTGTGATTATAAATTTATTGGCCCATTTCTTCTAATAGCAAAAACTTAAAGGGGGGGGGGGTATAATTATGAATTATAGGCCTATTAAGGTTTTGTAGCCAGCCCCTGTGTCCTTTTTCTTGTTACTGTTTTATTTTGGAAAAAAGGACATTATTATAAAAACATTTTTATAAAAAATATTTCTCTACAAATTATATTATAATTTTTACTGTTAAAATAGTTAAAAAGTTTTTTATAATTGATAACTTATTATTAAAAATAAAGGGATATTATATTAAACATTTTGTAGTTAATTTTGAGTTTTTCTTTGTTTAAACAGAAGTATATTGGTCGCTGGGCCAGAGATCCCAGATTTGCATTACAGAAAATCAAATCAAAACAACAAATCTTGAAATTAACTACAAAATTAATCCTAATCTAAACATCCCAGAAATCAATGAATCAAGCCTCAGATTTACATGTATTACAGAAATCAAATGCTAAACGAAAAATCGCAGAAATGAGATGAACAAAATCAATCTTTATCCACAATCCAATCTTAGAATTCCAATCAAATCTTTTATAGCATATTACAGAATCAATCAAAATATTACAATTCCTAATTCTTATCCCTAATCTACTATAACAAATTTCTAAAAACCCTAAAATCTAAACCTAATCAGAAAGCTATAAATACAGAGAAAAAAATAGATACAGGGGAGAGGAGAGATTTTTGTTTACGAAAGAAGAATGCCACGAAGATCTTGAACAGTAGAGAAGCAAACTCGAATCCGGAGAACATGAAACAATTGCGAACCAACACTATTGAAGCAGAGAAGGACAATTGGGGTTTCGTTGTCGGAAACCACAATCGTCGTTGACGTCCGCCTTCAGCCACTCATCGCTGCCTTCAATTAACGCCGGACACTTGGAGAATCGAAAGGGGTAACTCACTCTCTTTAGTTTTGTTGTTCAATTGATGTAGGACTAGGGGTTTGTGGGGGGTAGATCTTGTTTTTTCCAGCGTCGCCGTGGTGGGTGTTAGGGATTTAGGGTTTGGTAGGAAGAAGAAGACTAAGGGTTGTGTTTTGCTAGCGTGAGAGAGAGAGAGAGAGAGAGAGAGAGAGAAAGATGAAGATGATGTTACTGTAAAACCAAGAATTATGAAAATGAAATAAAAAAAAATATGTAATCCATAGTGTTGTACCCCAAAATTTGCCCTCTCATTTATTAAGATTTTTCTCACAAGACTTCTTTGACTCAAGACAAGATTAGGATTTGGTCAGCTCAAGACATCTCATCTTGCACTAATAACCCAAAATTAGGGTTTGAGTTTTCACAAGGATTTTTGGACCACCAATGCTTTATGTGACTTTCATACATCATTTTGGACCTCGAAGATTTCTCATGATAAGTTTCAAGCCTTGAACCACATTTTTTATCAGTCAATTGGACAGTTGACCTAAAAATCAGCTGTATTGGGGAAAAAGTCAACCATGGCCAATTTACAGTCAAAGTTCATAATTTTTTATCCACATCAACATTTTAGACTCATATGTACCATTTGATCAAGTTTGGATCACAACTCCTCAAGAAATTTGATAAAATCATCAAAAGGGCAAAATGGTCAAAATTAGGGTTTTGGCTGAGAAAGGGCAATTTCTGATTCTTAACCTAGCCAATGACCAATTGAGTTCAAGCATGATTTCAAGGATTCAATGGCATCATATTGACTCAATTACATGGTCCAAAAGATTTCAAGTTCATTGGATTGACAGATGAAATTTGCAGTCAACTGATCAAAAGTCAATTGTACACTGAAAAGTCAAACTTTGACTTTTTGGTCAAAATCAAGTGCCAAGGGTCATAATTCATCAAGATATGTCAAAATATGAAACTTGTTCACCAAGGGTCTTATTTTTTCTCAAATTTTCACCACTTTTTCACCATGATGCATATTGATTCAAAGAAAGTTCCCAACATGAAAGTTGTAGACCTCCATGAAATCTACAACTTTCCTTCACAAACTTTTCCCTAAAGATGCTTGGATCTCAAGATATAAATTTGTGAATACATGGTCATAAACTTCTTAACATAGTGAAATTTTGCCCTAATTTAGGCAGGTTTTGGACCCAACTTCATGGAAAGTTTTCACCTACTTCCAATATGTATCTCCAAATTAATTTTAAAGATGGATTATAGAGCACATTGCAAGCTTTCCATGATGTCCAAGAACTCTCCAAGATTATTTTTGAGTAGGGAGAATCGACGAGAGGAAGTTGGAATTTTCTAACTTTTGGTTCAAGCCATTTTCATGAAGAACCAAGTTGCAAATCAAACCTATGTTGTCTATTTCATGCTTTACAGGTCCTAAACTTTCTACACACTCCTTAATTAAATGCATACTCAGTTGACAAAGCCTCTATCCATGCTTTTGAACCTTTATCCAATTGATAATTCCACTTATGGCAAAAAGGTTACATTGCCATTTTCATAAAGGGCAACTTTTGCAAACATTGTGATCTTGAGCATTGGACTTGTCCCCTTGATACAAGCAAGTACCACATGTCTCAAGCAACTTGTACAAGCTCACATAAACCCTAAAGTGAGCTGGTACAAGCATGTGGGTTTGGTCTTGTCAATTTGCTTCATGTACAAGAAAAGTTGCAAGAAGGCTAGGGCGTGTACAGCTGATAGAGAGCTGACTTTAGATCATTTCTATACTAATATGCAAACAATATGGAACACATAACACGCTTGGAAAGGACCTGAAACTCTCTTAAGCTGAAAATACACTTAAAACCTGTCCAAAACTGCAAATTCTGCACAAGCATCCCCATATTCCATTTGGCTCGTGCATTTTGAGTTTGGATCATTTAAACATATCACATACTTAATACCTAGTCAATCCAAACCATCCTTCCTGTTCTGTAACCTCTGTTTAACTACCTGCCATTGTTAACTTTGAAGCTTGCAGTTGGACTTGGTCAGAGAGTTCTAGCCATATTCAGAGCGAGGTAGGAGTTGGAATAGATTCATGGAAGCTCAAGGAAGCTCAAAAAATCATCAGGCTTCCAATAAAGTCCCTGCATTTCCATACACGATTCCAGCTGAAGGAGGTAATTTTTAAAACTCTATCTCCTTGTATAGGCAACCTCAAGCCACGATTTGTGAATAAAAAATGTAGTTCACATCCTAAAGAAGCTATACATATCATTATCTTGCATTTATATTACTTGTGCTAAGAGAATTTGGAGTTTGAAATCTCTAAAAAATTTAGGTTAGGATTTAGGGATTTCAAAATTATCTTTGATCTTTGATAGTTAGATTACATAATTTATATGGTTGGAATCGTGAGTTCAAATGCTACATTTTTCATGTTATAAGTTTTCATTTTTATGCAAGCATGAGGAAGTTACAGGTTGACCGACCATGGCGTGAGGAAGGAGAAGGCAGGACATGGATGAAGTTGTCTTGGGCTTTTTTAGCTTCCTGGGCTCGTTTTTGCTAGCATCATCAGCACTGTTTTTCTTTTTCACCCCGTGCTAATTCTTTCATATTTAATATTTTTTTCATTTTTATATTTAATACTTTTATTTATTTTCTTTAATGACTAAAAATACTAAAAAATAACTTAATTATTTTTTACACTTTTATTTTATTTTATTTTATTATTTCTCACATAATAATTTAATTTATTATGATAATATGTAATTTATTTTCTTAATAAACTTATAAATATAATTCAATATACTTAATATTTTTATTTTACATTTCATACTTACAAATACCTATTTTTTGCATATATTTATTTTTTAATATTTATATACAATATTATTTATTATTTTCATACAAAAAAACGCACAAAATAATAATATAGAAACATTATTTTCTTTTAAATGAAAATTAGGGTTTAATCCCTTTCAAAAGAATTAAATATTTTTCCCTATATTTTTTAGATTTAAATTAAATGTTCTTTTATACAAAAATAAGACACAAAAATCTTTTTACATGTACATTACATTTTAAATATTGTATTATATTTATTTTAATTCGCGCAACTTCGATTTGGTTGTAATAATATATTTAACTTTTATATTTTTGCAAATCCCCATTCAAACTTGTATTCCCCCCTCCCATAAAATTGTTGTAATAGCTTAGTATATTTACATTACGAAATTTATTGTTTTCATATGCCATGATTAGTAATTAGGGTTTGTATGACAAGAACAAAACAAAGAAAAATAGAAAACCCTAAATACAAGACAAAATCAAAAGCATGAAAAATGATACACTTTGCATACAAGCACCCTTAGGGTTTCTCCCACTTGGTTACCTAAAATAAAATGGACATGTTACGCATGCAAAGTATCTTGGAAAAACAAAACAAATATAAGATCATAGCCCCTCGATGACGCTATTCAAAAGTTGCCTAAACAAAATCATCTTGGTGCCTCAAAAAATACTAAGATACTTGGCAACATTGCTATCATGGTTGTAATATGACCCACGCCCGTCCCATTTACATCCAAAGATAGGGTTGCTTACCAAATCAATGGTAAGTCAACAATGTCAAAGGAATAAAAAATGCACAAGAAAGACATTTGAGTAGGTAGATAACTTCTAGTTACTTGCTCCATTTCAAACAACAATCCTTGCTATTTTCAAAACAAACACACACACATTTCAAAAACATCTTACAAACATTGAAAACATTTTCAAAAGACAAACATCTTTGTATACATTCTTACGAACAAAAATCATTACAAAGATTGCCTAAACGAATGGCCTCTTTTACAAAATACTTTCAAAAACGCATCAAACACCATTTCAAAAAAACCAAAGCAAGTGATCTAAGCAAGTAACTAAGAGCCCATGGAAAACCATAGATGAAAAGGGTGCTAGCACCTTCCCTTTTCATAATCTACCCCCCGAACTCAAGAAGATATCTCAAAGGTCTTTCCTGTGCTTTTTCACCTTTCCTATGGATAAAAGAAAAGTCGGTGGCGACTCTTGCTAACGCGAAATTTGCGACAAAACGCAAAACTTCAAGTCAGTTCTCCCACCGCATCACAGAACTGGCGACTCTGCTGGGGAATAATTATAAAGTGGGGTTACCTTAGGGTTTAGATCACATTTATTTTCTTTCTTTGTTTGACTTGTTTGCTTTACATTATGGTTCTTTGTTTGGGTTTGAATCTATACCCGGATTTGGGAAACATTATAGGTAAATAGCAATATGTTGTGGAAACTGTGTGGGGTATACCGACATGGTCTAAACAATAGCTATGTTAGTGTGACATATTTGTGGGTACCGGTAGCCTTTGAGTTAATCAAAGAGAATACAGGGCCGCTGAGTGATGTCATGAAGCACTAATCAACTTCTAGAACCCTTTACTTGACCAACTCGACCTTTAGGATGTAGTGAGATGACCGTCTTTGGTGTAGTGCGAAGTTGGTAGATACTTGATACTACACTCATTGAGGGTTGGTTTCTTGGTATATTTTGGTCTCCATTAAAGAGGATTGAGCTGAAACAATGACCAAGGAAACAATCCAGTGATATTGAGCTCCTTAGAACCCGGTTACTATTGTTAGGACAGGTTGAGCCAACTAAACTTCAAGAGGGTACTTACCTATGAAACCCCATGCAAGCCTAAACTAAGAACTTGCTTGATTTGCTTGTATATACATATTTGTACATAACATCATGGACATCATGAACATCATATGCATTCACTAACCATTTCAAGGATTTTGGAGATTCATCTTTGTTCTTGTTTTGTAGGATATGGATTCACTTCGCAGGAAAACTATCCAAATCAACCTTGTAAGAATTCCTCCACAACTCAACGAGCTATCTACAAGGATCCTTGATAACTCTCCATTCACCGAGAGACATGGTCGTCTACTAAACCTTGTCACCTCCAACACAGAGGAGGATATGATGAAGGTTCTCTTCCAGTTCTTTGACCCTTTGCATCATTGCTTCATATTTCCTGACTATCAACTTGTGCCCACTTTGGAAGAATTCTCTTAACTCTTGAGGATTCCCATTCTCAATCAACTACCTTTCAACGGTATGGAAAGAGATCCAAATCCATAAGACATTGCTCAAGCCCTGCACTTGCACTCATCTGATGTCACAACTCATTGGGAAACTAGAAGTGGTGTCAAAGGCTTCTTGGCAAAGTTTCTGTTTGAGAAAGCCCAAAGCTGTTGGAATTCCCTAGACTTGAAAGCTTTTGAGGAGATTGTAGCTCTTCTCATCTATGGGATGGTCCTGTCCCCCAATCCTGACCAACTCATAGATGTGAGCGCTGTCAAAATTTTCATGTCTCGCAACCCGGTGCCTACATTGCTTGGGGATATCTTACACTCTTTTCACACCCGTACAATGAGGAAAAGAGGTGTTATTATGTGTTGCACTCCTCTCCTGGAAAGATGGTTTATTTCTCATCTTCCCCAATTAGTTTTAAAGAATGAGCAAGGTTTGAGGTGGTCACAAAGGTTAATGACACTCAAACATTCAGATATTCATTGGTGCTCTCGATCCAAAGAGAATGTTATCATTGTTGACCGTTGTGGGGAATTCCCTAATGTCCCTCTACTTGGCACTAGGGGAGGCATCACCTACCACCCGTGCTTAGCTCTAAGACAGTTTGGTTATGCCCGAAGGGATGGCCCACATGATATGTTGATTCAAGGCTTGGTTTTCCACTACGACAACGACGATCAAGGACTTCGCCAGAGATTCATCCGAGCTTGGAGGATGCTAAATTAGGTGGATAGCAAGACTTTGGGACACAATAATTCCATCCCTCTTGAGCCTTACTTCAAGTGGGTACGAACCCGCGCTCAAAGTCTTATGATGCCTTATCCTTCCATTCTCCCAGTGATTATTGAGCCTGTTAAGGAGGGAGAAGTTCCATACACTATCCTACATCCTGACATGCCCACATCACTCGAAGACCTACAAAGGGATTGGATACAACTCAAGGGAGAGCGTGATATTTCGAAGCCCAATTCTACGCAAGCTAGAAGAAGGTTTTGGAACTCACTCGGCTACTTCATGAGGAGCAGACTCTAAATACCTACATTGCACCAAAGAGGATGCACAATGTCTTTTTATCTTAGAGTTTTGTATTATTTTGCCCAAGGGGCATTGATGTACTCAAAATTCTATCTTATCAATATAACGTGTGTTTCTTTTTTGTTTGAAACAAATTAGAATTTTTAAATCCTTGAAAGCATTGCATGAATACATATCATTCATCATAAACATAAACAGGTCTTTGCAACAAGTTTCCTCATCTCTCTACTGTTTATTTCAGTAAGATGGATCTCGAACAGACGGTCAAATACCTTCAAGCTCAAAACATGAAATTTCAACAGTTACTCATGACCTTAGCCAAGGGGAAAGAGGAGCTGAAGACTCTCCTAGCAAAAGAGAAAAAGAAGAAAGAGAAGAAACCAATTGGTGTGGTAATATGGGCATAAGGTTTCAGGGACAAGCTAGAAGGACCTTAGATTTTCCAACAATATCTGATGAAGGGGAATGAAAAGGAAAAGAAACGGCAGTTCCGTCAGACTCTGAAGAAGAGGAGGAAGAGGAAGACTACTCTGAGGAATAGTATCCTCCGGCTGATGATAAGTACAGACACCTGGAAGAGCGTTTAAACGCTATGGAAATACAGAAGGTACCAGGGATAGATTTTGAGGAATTGGAGCTAGTATCAGGAATTATGATCCCACCAAAGTTTAAAGTACCATTATTTGCAAAATATGATGGAGTATCGTGTCCTAAAATGCACCTCTGATCATATGTCAGAAAGATTCAGCCGCACTCCGCCGATAAAGACTTGTGGGTCCATTTCTTCCAAGACAGTTTATCCGGAACACAACTTGATTGGTTTTACCAATTAGAGAGGGCCGAAGTCCACAACTGGGAAGACCTTGCCGCAACTTTCTATAAACAATACCAGTACAATGCCGATTTGGCCCCTACCCGTACTCAACTTTAGAGTATGGCTATGGTTTCACATGAGGGCTTCAAAGATTACACGCAAAAATGGAGAGACCTAGCTGGAAGGGTGCAACCTCTTCTGTATGAAAGGGAGTTTGCGGACATGTTCTTGGGAACTCTATTGAGCCCTTTCTTCAATCATCTGATTGGGAGTTCCTCTGCAGGGTTTATTGAATTGATATTAACCAGCGAGAGGGTGGAAGCTGGTATAAGAAGTGGGAATATTCAGAAAGATTTGTCTCTGCTGTTTATTCACATAGGAATCAAGGAAGAACTGAACGCCGACCAGTGGTGGGGGCCATTATGATCCCAAAGCCCACATCTGACCAGCCAAGAAATAACCAGCAAAGGGTGGAAAGGCCAGTCCGGCAATTCACCAGGATTAACATGACTCTAGCCCAGGTTCTACCACATCTTCTGAAATCGAATCTGGAAACTTTAAAAGAGGCCCCAAAGAATCCCAGTACTGCGTCCACTCATTATCACCCAAATGCCAGAGGCGCATACCATTCTGAAAGTCCAGGGCACGACACTAACAACAGTTGGGCTCTGAAGAACAAGATTCAAGACCTCATAGATACCAAAGAAGTTGAGTTTGACGCACCAGAGAAACCAAATGTCATTTTCTCCCCGATGCCTAGGCATGGTCACAATGCCAATGTTATCGAATAAGACTTGTTTGTTGCTATAGTAGATGAACTCTTGACTCCGCTCCCAATCATCAAATTGAACTTATTGCAAGCTGGGATATTCCCAGGTTGTGATAAAGACTGCCGTATTTGCTTATTCTCATCAAATGATTGCCCTCTGTTAAAGACAGGTATCCAACGCGTGATTGATAACTAAGAAATTCTGTTTGAGAATGCTCCCGTTTTACCTATTCCCGTTGAAGACATTTCAATTATAACCATCTTCGCCAATCCTTTGAGGGTCCCTAAAAGACCCGTTAGGATTACATCTGCTCCAAAAACTACTCCACTTAAGATCACAATGCCCGGGCCGGTCCCGTATGAGTCAGATAAAACAGTACCATGGAATTATGGTGGAGAAATCTACTACCATGGTATCAAACAAGATGAACCGACTGCCGAAGAAGAGAGCTCCAAAGAAGAAAATTCCGACATCAGTAATATTGCCGGAACTAGCAAGATTACCCGTAGTGGTAGAATCTTCTCTCCAGAGATTGCCCCTCCAAAGGAAGTCTTTGGACCCGTGGCCGTTCCGAAGATTACCTTTGTACCAGTGATTATACCTGCAAGCGTACCTACCAACAAAGACAACACAATTCCTGTCCATACCAATACTTCTACTGCTGAGAATAAAGGAAAAAGCATTCAAGAGGAGCCTGTCCAGACGAAGGCTCAATCACTAGCTATCCCCGAAACATCTAAGAAGGAAATGGAAGAAATCCTAAGGATAATAAAGAAGAGTGATTATGATGTGGTTGAACAGTTAGGGCAAAACCCCTCCAAGATCTCTATGCTAGCATTGCTGCTGTGTTATGAGGCACATGCGAAAGCTCTGGTAAAATTTCTGAACACAAATCTTGTGCCACAAGAGACGTCTGCTCACCAATTCCAAGAATGTTTGGCCAGTTTGACAACTGATAACGGCCTGGGCTTCTCTGATGCTGACTTGACACCCAAAGGGAGAAAACACAACGAGGCATTACATGTCTTTGTAGAGTGTAGAGGAACAACCCTAGCCCATGTCTTGTTAGACACTGGTTCATCTTTGAACGTCTTACCAAAGAAAGCTCTTAACAAATTGGATTGCGAAGGGCTGACATTGAAACCCAGTAACATAATTGTAAGAGCATTTGATTGCTCGAAGAGGATGGTCCACGGGGTGGTGGACATCCTGATAAAGGTGGGAACTCAAACTTTCAAGTCAACCTTCTATGTGATGGACATCCGTCCCTATTACTCTTATCTGTTAGGATGGCCTTGGATCCACAATGTCGGTGTTGTCACCTCCACATTGCATCAGATGCTGAAGTACTCGGTCCAAGGAAAGATCATAACTGTCCATGGAGAGGAGGAGTACATGATTAGTCATCTGAAATCTTTCTGATATGTGGAGTTGGATGACGAGTTCATCGAAACTCCTTTTCAACATTTTGAGGAGGTCTCTCAAGAAGTAGCAGCAACCAAGGCAGTATCCTCGATTCCCACGATCACCAGACCTCTACTTCGGATGTCATCTCTAAAGGACGCAAAGGCGGTAATAGAGGAGGGTGGATGCACATCTGGGGGAAGCTTCCAGACATTCCGTATAAATCAGACAAGTTTGGCTTGGGGTTTACTTCAACTGCTCAGAAGGCTGTGCGCTGCGCCCGTGCCGGAGGGCCACCCGTGAAGATTAGCAACCAAGGGGTCAATGCAGTAGAAGACAATGAAGAGGATGGAAGCTTGGAAGATTGGATATTCCCTACTGTCAACGGAGGACTTCGCAACTGGGAAGCCAGAGACTTTGTCCCGATATCTTTCATCTCTCAGTATTTTATCTTTTACATTTTTGTTGGATTTGTAATATTCACGAACAATTCACACTTTAAAAACCTTGTGTCTTACCCGAGGAATAATGGTCCATTTGTAAGGGTTTTTATTTCATCTTCATATGACATTCAATGAATCATGGACGCTTTTTCACATCTTTTGTGCTCTTTGTCTTTCTTTTACATTTTATTGTTTAAAGATGGCTATACCCTTACACACACCCACACTCACAAATGCAGGTACCCCTCCATTCCGGATCCTATGGGTAACGATACTTCTATAGCCTTCAGTGACTCTAAAGATCTGATCTACCAAGCCGAATACGATGGTGAGGAAGATTGCGAGGTGCCAGGGGAATTGTCCAGACTACTACAACAAGCCGAAAGAGCTATTCAGCCTCATGAGGAGCTGTTGGATACAATCAATTTGGGTACCGAGGAAGATAAAAAGGAAATTAAAGTGGGTGCCAATTTAGAGCCGAAGGTCAAGGAGCGTCTAATCCAGCTATTGCTTGATTATGTTGAGATCTTTGCTTGGTCATACGAAGACATGCTGAGACTCGATACAGACATCGTGGTACATTGTCTACCCACAAGAGAAGATTGTCCACCAGTGAAACAAAAAGTCCGCCGCATGAGATCTGACATGTCTGAGAAGATCAAAGCAGAAGTTATGAAACAGTTCAATGTTGGATTTCTGGTAGTTACTTTCTATCCTCAATGGGTGGCGAACATTGTTCCCGTGCCTAAAAAGGACGGTAAAGTACGGATGTGCGTGGATTATAGAGATTTAAACAGGGCCAGCCCTAAAGATGATTTTCCACTTCCACACATCGACATCCTGGTGGATAATACGTCCCAAGACAAAGTATTTTCCTTCATGTACGGATTCTCAGGATATAACCAGATCAAAATGGAACCTGAGGACATGGAGAAAACTACGTTTGTCACACAGTGGGGCACGTTCTGCTACAAAGTGATTCCATTCGGACTGAAGAATGTCGGGGCAACCTATCAACATGCCATGGTAGCTTTGTTTCATGATATGATACATCATGAGATAGAGGTCTACGTAGATGACATGATAGCCCAATCACAAACTGAAGAGGAGCACCTTGATCACTTACAAAAGCTGTTTGTGAGATTGAAGGAGTACAAACTAAGGTTGAATCTGAACAAGTGCACATTCGGAGTCCGGTCCTGTAAAATCTTAGGTTTCATTGTCAGTAACAAGGGCATCGAGTTTGATCCTGCCAAGGTTAAAGAAATACAAGAAATTCCCATTCCTCGTACTGAGAAGGAAGTCAGAGGATTCTTGGGATGCCTGAACTATATTTCTAGATTCATTTCTCACCTAACATCTACTTGTGAACCAATCTTCAAACTGTTGAAGAAAGATCAAGTAGTCAGATGGAATGATGAATGTCAAATTGCTTTTGACAAAATCAAAGAGTATTTACAAGAGCCTCCTGTCTTGATGCCACCAGTCGAGGGAAGACCACTAATCATGTATTTGACTGTTTTAGAGAACTCAATGGGGTGTGTATTGGGGCAGCATGACGAGTCTGGCTGAAAAGAGCACGTTATTTACTACCTGAGCAAAAAGTTTACCGACTGTGAAACTAGATATTCACTACTCGAGAAAACTTGTTGCGCTATGGTATGGGCTGCTCGCTGGCTAAGACAGTATATGTTGACTCATACCACTTTGCTAATATCTAAGATGGATCTGATAAAGTACATCTTTGAGAAGCCTGCTATGTTTATGAGGATAGCTAGATGGAAGATGATCCTAATAGAATATGATATACAATACACTACCAAAAAAGCTATAAAGGGTAGCGTGCTAGCTGATCATCTTGCTCATCAAGCTGTAGAATATTATCAGTCCATGAAGTTTGAATTCCCGGACGAAGACATCATGACATTAGACAATTGTGAAGAAATCAGACCATATGACGGACCTAGACAAGGATCCCGATGGACTCTGTTCTTTGATGGGGCATCCAATGCGCTTGGTAATGGTATTGGCGTTGTACTCATATCTCCAGAAGGGTTTCATACTCCTTTTACTGCCAGACTTTGCTTTAACTGTACGAAGAACATGGTGGAATACGAAACATGCATCTTTGGTTTCAAGGCTGCCATAGACTTGGGGATCAAATCTTTAGTTGTATTTGGAGATTCAGCTTTGGTCATCAGTCAGATCAAAGGAGAATGGGACACTAAGCATCCAAACCTTATCCCTTACAAAGAACATGTTTTGACATTGTTACCACATTTCGAGCAGATTACCTTTGGGCATTTCCCGCGAGAAGAAAATCAGCTAGCAGATGCTCTAGCCACAATGTCATCTATGTTTAAACTTAATTGGGATAACGAGGCTCCCCAGATCACCATTGAACAAATGGACGAACCAGCACACTGTCACGAGATTAATATTGAAGAAGTAGTGGACCAGCCTTGGTTTCATGAAGTCAAAAGGTATCTCGAGGTTCAAGAATATCCGGAAGGAGCTTCAATAAATGATAAAAAGTTCCTAAGGAGATTCTCCGCTAAGTTCTTCCTAAGTAATGGCATCCTGTACAAACGTAATCATGATTCTATTCTGCTCCGTTGTATGGATAAGATTAAAGCTGAGAAGATCATGGCTGAATTGCATGAAGGTACCTTTGGCACTCACTCTAGTGGTCACATGATGGCCAAGAAAATCCTACGGGCAGGATATTATTGGTCTAACATGGAAGAAGTCTGCTATCAACACTCCCGGACTTGTCATAAGTGTCAAATCTATGCAAACAAGGTGCATGTGCCCCCGGTTCCTCTAAATGTCTTAACAAATCCTTAGCCCTTCGCTATGTGGGGAATCGATATGATTGGGGAGATCAAGCCTACAGCCTCCAATGGACACCGCTTCATTGTAGTGGCCATTGACTATTTCACAAAATGGGTCGAAGCAGCTTCCTTCGCCTCTGTTACTAAGAATGTTGTTGCCCGCTTCATCAAGCAGAATCTTATTTGCTGTACGGTATCCTTGAAAGGATCATCACTGATAACGATACGAACCTTAAAAATGCTATGATCACCGCCTTGTGCGAGCAGTTCAAGATTCAACATCACAATTAATCCCCCTACCGGCCAAAGATTAATGGTGCAGTCGAAGCGGCTAATAAAAACATTAAAAAGATCATACAGAAAATGACAGTCACCTACAAGGACTGACATGATATGCTACCGTTTGCTCTCCACGGGTACCGTACCACGGCACGCACATCAACTAGGGCAACACCCTATTCTTTGGTTTATGGAATGGAAGCTGTTTTGCCTATTGAGGTTCAAATCCCCTCTTTGAGAATTATGAAAGATGCAGGTTTGAGTGAGGACGATTGGATCTAGACTCGGCTTGATCAACTGAACTTAATTGATGAAAAGAGACTTACTGTTGTTTGCCATGGTCAGATGTATAAAAAATGGATGATCAAGGCTTTCAACAAGAAAGTCCGACGCCAAGTATATCAAGTTGGAGATCTAGTGATCAAGCGCATCATCTTGCCACAAAGTGATCCCATGGGAAAATGGTCTTAACCACCATGGACGGTGATGACCTGCCACACCTTGCGAACGCAGACATAGTCAAAAGATACTACGCATAAGTGACCCGCTAGGTTGACACACCTAGGCAAAACAAGGGCATCCTTGCGAGCCAAAAGGTTCGGGCAAAAATTAGGGATAAAACAAAAAAAATTTGTACATCCGACAAGTTGAAAACCCGAAAGGGCGACTTGGGCAAAAAAGGGTTTCCCGTTGGACGAAAAACCTGAAAGGGTGGTCCAGGAAAAAGTTAGGGAATTAAAGCGTATGACTATGTCTCGTCGGATCACTTTGAGGACAATCTCTTCACTGACAACTCGGATCTTCTGATCAATTCAATCATCTTGAGACGAAGCAACAAATGGACAAGATATTCAGAGATACGGAGGCTATAGCAGAATGGGAACCCCATGGGATTATCACACATAACTGTCTTTCTTTGTATAAACTTTTTCTTACTTTTATGACACCATCCTCTTACTAGGATGTCTGTCTCCTTTGTACAAAATACTTATTCAAAGTGAATACAAAGATATCTCTTTAAAGTACATAAAACTATTTGTCCTTTTCTTTTACACTTGTGTTATATTTGCAAAAACGTTCAATGATTCATTAATGAACATATGCATTTGAACATAATTACTGTTTACAAATAAACAAAATGGAAAAGAACAATTACTGACAGGTTGAAAGAATAGAAAAAAATGTCTTTAGGTTATTCCATGAGCAATCCCTACAGTACGTCATTAAGATCCCCAGCAGAGTTGAAACTTCAAGCTATTAATCCCCAGCGGAAAACATCCAATTTCTCCAAATTCCCCAGCAAGTTATCTTGAAGCCTAAAAATCAACCGGATAACAGCTAACTTCTGTTTCTCCCCAGCCTAGGATAACTCCCCGGTAGGGTGACAGACGACCGAAACTCTTTAACTTTTTCCAAACAGGAATAAGCTTTTTCCCCACAGAGTGTTCATTGTTCCCCAACAGAACAAAGATTCCCATTGTTAAATCCACGGTAGAAGTCATCAAAATTCTCTGAATTCCCAAAGCAAATTACTCAAGCAGTACACGACTTTGTTCTCCTGATAGAACTTTTTGTCAATACTCCAACTTCAAGACATGAAGAATCCACATATCCTCAGCAGCGGTCAAGGATTTATTTTCCTCAGCAAATCAGCTTACATGTGCATACATTACATCCAGATATCATAAACATTCATAAAACACATATATTGCATCATACACTTCATGCAACATAACTTTGTGTTTCAGCTAACATTTTACCCTATTCAGGATAAGATTAACAAGCTACCATTAACAATATGCAATCTAGATATAGTTCAGATACGCTCCAGACACAGTTGCCATTTTGTTACTCATTCAGATTCAGAATTCTAGATACAGTTCAGATACTATCAAGACACGGATGCCATCCTGATACTCATTCAGATTCACCTCTCAGATACAGTTCAGATACGCTTCAGACACGGATGCCATTCTGATACTTATTCATATTCAGACATTCAGATACAGTTCAGATATGCTCCAGACACGGATGCCATTCTGACACTTATTCATATTTCAAGTTCACGATAAAGTCCAGATACGCTCTAGACACGGAAGCCATTTTGTTGCTCATTCAGATTCAAGTTCAGATACAGCTAAGATACGTTCCAAATACGGACACCATTCTGATACTTATTCTTCTGACTTACAACTTACAATTCAATAAACATCCTTGGATGGCATCTACAATCCCATCTCCTCAACAAGATTCTATCACCTCTCTAAATGGAATCTTTAAGCCCATTTCCTCAACTACACTATGTCGAGTGGGCACTCTAGTGTCCAATCATCTTTTACCTTCGAGTCACGAACGACAAAGCTCGCCAATCTAACTCTTCAGGGTCAAGAAGATTGAACAAGGGCAGTTGTTGTACCCCAAAATTTTCCCTCTCATTTAATAAGTTTTTCTCACAAGACTTCTTTGACTCAAGACAAGATTAGGGTTTGGTCAGCTCAAGACATCTCATCTTGCACTGATAACCCAAAATTAGGGTTTGAGTTTGAACAAGGATTTTTGGACCACCAATGCTTCATGTTACTTTCATACATCATTTTGGACCTCTAAGATTGCTCCTGATAAGTTTCAAGCCTTGAACCATATTTTTTATCAGTCAATTGGACAATTGACCTAAAAATCAGCTGTATTGGGGAAAAAGTCAACCATGGCCAATTTACAGTCAAACTTCATAATTTTTTATCCACATCAACATTTTAGACTCATATTTATCATTTAATCAAGTTTGGATCACAACTCCTCAAGAAATTTGATCAAATCATCAAAAGGGCAAAATGGTCAAAATTAGGGTTTTGATTGAGAAAAGGCAATTTCTGATTTTTAACCTAGCCAATGACCAATTGAGTTCAAGCATGATTTCAAGGATTAAATGGCATCATATTGACTCAATTACATTGTCCAAAAGATCTCAAGTTCATTGGATTGACAGATGAAATTTGTAGTCAACTGATCAAAAGTTAACTATACACTGAAAAGTCAAACTTTGACTTTTTGGTCAAAATCAAGTGCCAAGGGTCATAATTCATCAATATATGTCAAAATATGAAACTTGTTCACCAAGAAAACCAAATTTGAAAATTAGGGTTTGAATTTGAAAATTTTCATAACTTAGAAATTTTCTAAGTATAAAAATTTTCTTATTTTTTCTCAAATTTTCACCACTTTTTCACCATGATGCATATTGATTCAAAGAAAGTTCCCAACATGAAAGTTGTAGAACTCCATGAAATATACAACTTTTCCTCACAAACTTTTCCATAAAGATGCTTGGATCTCAAGATATAAATTTGTGAATACATGGTCATGAACTTCTTAACTTAGTGAAATTTTGCCCTAATTTAGGCAGGTTTTGGACCCAACTTCGTGGCATGTTTTCACCTAGTTCCAAGAGGTATCTCTAAATGCATTTCGAAGATGGATTATAGAGCACATTGCAAGCTTTCCAATATGTCAAAGAACTCTCCAAGATCATTTTTCAGTAGAGAGAATCGATGAGAGGAAGTTGGCATTTTCTGACTTTTGTTCAAGCAATTTTCATGAAGAACCAATACTGGCTATTTCATACTTTACAGGTCCTAGACTTGCTACAAACTCCTTAATTAAATTCATACTCAGTTGACAAAGCCTATATCCATGCTTTTGAACCTTTATCCAATTGATAATTCCACTTATGGAAAAAAGGTTCCTTTGCCATTTTCATAAAGGGCGACTTTTGCAAACTTTGTGATCTTGAGCATTGGACTTGTCCCCTTGATATAAGCAAGTACAACATGTCTCAAGAAACTTGTACAAACTCACACCAACCCTAAAGCAAGCTGGTACAAGCATGTGGGTTTGGTCTTGTCACTTTTCTTCAAGTACAAGAAAAGTTGCAGGAAGGCTAGGGCTTGTACAGCTGATAGAGACCTGAATTTAGATCATTTCTATAATAATATGTAAACAATATGCAACACATAACACGCTTGGCAAGGACCTAGAACTCTCTCAAGCTGAAAAACACTCAAAACGTGTCCAAAACTGCAGATTCTACACAAGCATCCCCATATTCCATTTGGCTCGTGAGTTTTGAGTTTGGATCATTCAAACACATTACATACTTGATACCTAGTCAATCCAAACCATCCTTCCTGTTCTGTAACCTCTGTTTCACTACCTGCCATTGTTAACTTTGAAGCTTGCAGTTGGACTTGGTCAGGGAGTTCTAGCCACTTTTAGAGCAAGGTAGGAGTTGGAATAGATTCAGGGAAGCTCAAGGAAGCTCAAATAATCATCAGGCTTCCATTAAAGTCCCTGCATTTCCATACACGATTCTAGCTGAAGGAGGTAATTTTTCAAACTCTATCTCCTTGTACAGGCAACCTCAAGCCACGATATGTGAATAAAAAATGTAGTTCCCATCCTAACGAAGCTATACATATCATTATCTTGTATTTATATTACTTGTGCTAAGAGAATTTGGAGTTTGAAATCTCTGAAAATTTTAGGTTACGATTTAGGGATTTCAAAATTGTCTTTGATCTTTGATAGTTACATTGCATAATTTATATGGTTGGAATCGTGAGTTCAAATGCTATATTTTTCATGTTATAAGTTTTCATTATTATGCAAGCATGAGGAAGTTACAGGTTGACCGGCCATGGCGTGAGGAAGGAGAAGGCAGGACAGGGATGAAGCTGTCTTGGGCTTTTTTGGCTTCCTGGGCTCGTTTTTGCTAGCATCATCACCATTGTTTTGCTTTTTCACCCCCTGCTAATTCTTTCATATTTTATATTTTTTTCATTTTTATATTTAATAACTTTATTTATTTTATTTAATGATAAAAAACCATAAAAATAACTTAATTATTTTTTACACTTTTTTTTAATTATTTCTCACATAAAAATTTAATTTATTATGATAAAATGTAATTTATTTTCTTAATAAACTTATAAATATAATTCAATATACTTAATATTTTTATTTTACATTTCATAATTACAAATACCTATTTTTTGCATATATTTATTTTTAATATTTATATACAATATTATTTATTATTTTCATACAAAAAAATGCACAAAATAATAATCTAGAAACATTATTTTATTTTAAATGAAAATTAGGGTTTAATCCCTTTCAAAAGAATTAAATATTTTTCCCTATATTTTTTAGGTTTAAATTAAATATTCTTTTATACAAAAATATGACACAAAAATATCTTTACATGTACATTACATTGCATTACATTTTAAAATATTGTATTATATATATTTTAATTCGCACAAGTTCGATTTGGTTGTAATAATATATTTAGCTTTTATATTTGTGCAAACCCCCATTAAAACTTTTATTCCCCTGTTTACCGTGAAAAATGGTAAACAACCGCTGATCTTCCAAAAGGTTACTTATGTGGTGACTCGCATGATCGATCAGATTGATCCTAAGACATGGTTGATTTTTGGAGTTTGACTAACCCTAATGGTGATTAATGTCAGTAAAGTAAAGACACTTTAAATAAATTGCATGGAGAAAAGCTTGATAGAATAATTAAAAACGTTAAGGAATTGTTGAATAAAAAGGCTTCAACGGAAGTAAATAAATGAACAATGGTAAATTGCTTGAACATAAAAGACTTTGATTAATTTAAATGGTGTTTCACACATATATTCTCAATGATTCTTTCTCTCACGCTGGGTACTTGAATCTGAATGAGTAACTTGTATAAAATGATGAACACACACGAAAACTACGTGAACACTTAGTATTTATACTAAAACAAATCCTAAGTAACCGCTGGGCAGTTACACCGCTTCGAGATGACGCCACATGGCACGCTCACAACCTTCGACGCCTATGCTCTCGACACGTTGCACTTGGTAACTGCTAGGAACCGTTTTCCCTCCAACAATTCAAATCTCAAATTGTTCGACCTTGGGCATTAGGGACCTTTGTCGAGAGGTTCCTTCGACGTCGAAGACAACAAGATTCCAACTTTAAAGAAATTTCTCTAAGTGTCTTGTCATTCTTTGATGAGCCTTCTACATGATCAGTTGGTCGAAGCCTCCTTATGTAGGAAACTCTTCTGACTCATAATTAATGGTCTATATGATAACAAATAAGGGTGTCGAATTTAGGAGCCAACAAATTTCCCCCCAAGAATGTCTTATTTCGACGCTGAAAAGAAAAAGGCATTCTTTGAGATTCCATTCGACACCTGTCCTTCACTCTCAGCCACAAATTAGTTTGTGTGCTTTTCGTCTCCTACCAACCAACTGACAATCTCAAAAAGTCATCATTTCACCTGTTCCCAAGACGTCACTTCAGTAAGGCGTTTTGCACGCACGATGTCCTTTCAAATGTTGTCATCATGACTATTTCCCGAAATCGAGGACACACGCTGCACCGTTTCCGTTCTTCAGAACGATTATAGCACCAAATGAGCGCCACGTGCCCCACTCTTGTCTGAGACATTAAATGACCTCGATTCTTGTGATTTTTCAATCACTATAAATAGCACTAAGTGCCTCTTGTTGGACTCTTTACGCTTTCTTTCATCCAAGCCTTAAGTCGAACAAAATTTTCTGCAAGCAAACCTTTGCTTCTTCCTCTCCAAACCCAGAAATCTTTGTTCCTCATCCATCTTCATCTCAAACCAAAAATGGCCTCACGTTCTCGTGCTTCCAATGTCCCCATATCTAGCACTCCCTCTAAAACTACGCAACTGGAAATCTTCTCAACCAATCCGATAGTTAACTCCATGGGAATGCGAAGGGTTCCTGAACCCATGGGAGATGCTGAGCGTGAAACTTATGGTTCTCAACTGCTGATTCCTGTTGGCTATTCCAACCAGGTTTTTGCTATGTCCGACCCCCTTTCTACATGCATTGCTAACCCAACGAAAATCGATGGTTTCTTCCCCGTGCATGAGGCACTCAAGCCCATTGGGTGCTCCAAGAAGGCGACAGACGATACCGAAGATCCTGCAAAAGAGAAAATAGATCTTCGGTTCTTCAACAGGGGGGTTAGGGCTTTTAGGTCTAGCCCTAACCTTACACTAGAATACAACGCTTGGCTCAACAAGATGAAGAAGTGCCAAGCTTCTATTTGGAAAGGCATGGGGATTTATGACCTAGTCATGTTGTCCAAAACTGGTCTCAACTATTGTCCTGAAATGCTGGTAGCTTCTTTGCTATTTTGGGACTATACTCACTACACCTTCCACCGGCCTTGTGGAATGGTAACACCCACTCTCTTCGACGTGGTCTCTATCACTGGTCTTCGACCAACTGGGGACTACTTCGACCCTGAGGAAATGTCTGAAGACCAGATTGGGTTTTCATCTACCAAACCCACTTATACCACCTACACCAACCACTACCATGACAAATCGACGACTGTGGTTACTGATGTAGAGCACATCGCGTTTCTAGCCCTTTGGCTATCACACTTCGTGTTCTGCACGAAATCCCTACAGGTGACGAAGAAAATGGTCACCCTTGCTACTCAGCTTCATCACGGTCAGAACATCTGTTTGGCCGAATTAATACTAGCAAACTTGTATGAGTCAATAAGCAGTCGAGCGTCTCAATTAAAAATAATCGAAAATAGAGCCAGCTTGCTGCTTGCTGGTCCCTTCTGGCTACTTCAACTCTGGATGAACGCCACTTTTGAGTCATTTCTACCCCAGAAGACTCAAATAAACGAAAAGGCTTCTGAGATAGCCAGAAGACGCGTCGAAGGCACCAGGCTTGCCTAATTAACTCCTACTGAAGATGGGCTGGAGCTACAAAAGACCTTTGCAAACTTCGTTCAGATGTTTGCAGGGAGGAATGAATTTACCTCGACCATGGCCCCTTTCGCCGGTCGAAAGTTTGGCCCAGGGTGGTTTACCAGGCCCCATCCTAAATCATCAGAGGATCCTCACCTTGAGGAGCACACAACGATGTGGGAAGCGTTTCTCACTCCAAGGATAATGCCATTGCGCTTCAAGAGTTCAAAGAATCAGCTGAGCCTGATTGCTTACTTGCCGAATCTTGTCTCTCGACAGTTTGGCATCATCCAATCGCTTCCTTCTCCAATTTATCCTCGGGAGAAATCGTTGTTGTACTTTTGTAATGACTACTCTGAGGATGCTGCTACTAAGCATATTAGTAGGTACGTTGGTCGGACCGTACTATCATTGTTTGACTACCAACTCAACTTCCTCTGTTCACCATCTTTTGAAGACTGGTGGAAGATATATTACGTCGAAGAGTTCTTCGACAAAAAATATTTTGCAGACGAACTCTAGAAGTCCTTCATCTTGGTTCTCGACAAAATAAAGAAATGTACGTTCCCTCTTCAAATTATACTTGTCTTTTCATTTCAACTTATATCTTCCAAATATAACTTGTGAACGTGTCTTCTTTCAGTTGTTCGAAAACCTGTGGCTAAGAAGGCCATAGACAGCCATCGGGGTGGAGGTCCCTCTACAAAACCTCCAGCACAGGTAACAAAAATCTCTCTTGTCTCCTACTTTTGTTTTAAACATCCTGGTTTTCGATGCTGTGTTTTAAATCAACTCCATTTGGGACTTTCAGGAACCTGCGCCTAAGAAGCGACCTGCATTAATGGTCGAATCTTCGAGTGGCGACGAGGATGAATCTCCCCCTGTTGCTCTCAAACGGAGAAAGCTGAAGAAGGTTGCCCCTGCTCCTGAGCCTTGCCCTATGATAAGAACCAAGGTCGCAGGGAATAAACCCAGGCCACCTCCTGTGATCATCGAAGAGCCCACGGAAGAGGAGCTAAACGTCTTGCTCAATAAACCCGTTGAGAGTGACAACTCTAGCCCCGGGGCTAAAGTTCCTTTACAGGTAGTACCTTCGACCACTTTTAACTTAGGTGTCGACGATCACCTTCGATTGTGCATCTCCCTAAATCAGAATATTTTTCCTTTTCTATTTTCAGGAGACCGCTGGAACTTCAACACCAACTGGGCATCCTGTCGAAGGTTCTGATTCCTTTGTAAACAGCACAGGGGAACCCATTCACCATCCTTCTTCTTTCGTCAGTTCTGCTAACGAAGTAAATCAAACTTCAGAGCCACAAGACTCTACTGACCATAGCAGACAACGAGAGGAGGAACTGGTGGATGATGAAGTCCTTGCTGAAACAGAGGAGCACCACCAGGAGGAAGCTCAAGTGGTCAATGAGACAAAAGAGCAACATGATGAAGAGGGTTATGTTGACGCTGACGTTGCTGAAAATGATCAGCCCCAAACCCACACTGCTGCAGAAACGGTTACCTCAACAAAGCCCAGGTCTAAAGAGGATTTGGCCCTCTTGAAGCAAAACGATCCAATTGGCTACCTGAATGCCATCATCGAGAGCAGGGAAAATTCATCTGACCCTAGCCATGATGCTTCTACTGCATCAGGGAAGTCTACTTCGACTTCTCCTCTCGATGAGGTCTTGAAAAAAGTCAAGGCTCAGTTCTTCAAGAGGGATCTAATGAAGTCTTTGTAGGGGGATCCTACTGCCTAGTCTTGTTTGGGAGCTGTCTTGGGTGTAGTTGATTTTCTTGTTGTTTCTCCAGAGATTTCCAGCTTCATCTTGGAGTTATACTCCATTATTGACCAAGTCTCTGCGGACTACAATCATCGAATGGGGTTCAACAGCCAAATCGAAACACTGCATGGCAAGAGTTCTTCTTCTTGGACTGAAGTAGCTGAATCGACTTCTCGAATTGTAGAATTATCGAAACAGAAGACGTCCAAGCAACAGGAAATCGAAGCCATAGATCAGGATAACGCCTCTATAAGGGCGCAGATCGAGGAGTTGGAGGCCAGGTTAAACGCTAACACAAAACGCAAATAGGAACTCCTTTCGACTGTTTCAGACGCAGAGAGCCAAGATGAAGTTACTCGAGGCCTAGAGTTCGCTGAAAGGGCCCAAGCCCTAGATGACCAGATTGCCAAAATTTCTCAGGCGAATGCCTTGTGTAACAAACGGCTGGAGTTGCAGCGAGCCAAATATCTTCAACTTAAAGCTTCCATTCCTTTTTAGTTTGCTCAGCACCTCATTGACCATGTACTGTAATTTTTTGTAACACAATGTAGCCATTTTGGTTAAATAATATCATTTTCCATTTTGGCTTTATGGTTAACGTAATTATTAACTGTTATTTATTTTGATCTCTTGGAGCATAGGTTTATATTTTTAAAATATTTTCCGTTTACCCTCAAGAGTCTCTTATCTTCGCTTAACTCTTCGACCTCATATGCTCCACCAGAAAAAGTTTGAATAATTCTAAACGGTCCTTCCCACTTGGGTGACCATTTTCCCATGCTTCGATCTCTTCGATCCATGGGGAGAATTACCTTCCAAACTAATTCTATAGGCAAGAATGCCTTAGGTTTTACTTTCTTATTGTAAGAGTCTTCCACTCTTTTCTTATGAATTCTCAGTAGGTCGAGAGCTCGTAGTCTTTCTTCCTCTAAATCTACTAGTTCGTCTAACATCATATCCCAATAAACCTCAGAGGGAATATCTTGATGTCTCTGAACCCTTGCTGATTGAAGACAAATTTCTGCTGGCAGTACAGCGTCATGACCGTAAGTTAGCCGATATGGTGTTGTACCTGTGGCTTCTTTTGGGGACGTTCGACAGGCCCACAAAATCTGGTCTAATGTTTTATGCCAATTTTTTGGCTTCTTTCCTACATTCTTTTTTATCAGGCCAATCACTATTTTATTCGCTGCTTCGACTTGACCATTTTCCTGTGCGTAATAAGGTGTTGACGTTAGGAGTCTAAAGCCTGTTTCTTGAGTGAATTCCTGCATCTTTCGACCAGTAAACACCGACCCTTGATCAGTTGTTATAGTCTCAGGGATTCCAAATCTGTAGATAATGTTCTTTTGAATAAATTCAATGACATTTTCTTGGTCTGCGTTGACTAAAGGGATAACTTCGATCCATTTAGTGAAATAATCAATGCCTACCAGTATATACTCCTGGATCTTTGATGATGCTAGTCGAATCTCTCCAATAAGATCCAACGCCCATCCTATAAAGGGCCAAGGTTTCACTATTGAGTGAAGTTCGCTTGCTGGTACATGTTGGATACCAGTATGGACTTGGCATTCTTGGAAACCCTTCGCGAACTCTACACAATCTTTCAAGATAGTAAGCCAATATAGTCCTTGTGGAAACAACAACCATTTCATCTTATGACCAACTTGGTGAGCCCCACATGCTCCAGCATGCGTAGTCGAAAGGGCTATGTATGCTTCGGTTTCGCTTAAGCATTTTAATAATACCCCTTCAGGCGTCTTTTTGAACAACTCATTACCCATGAGTACATAACTTAACACCCTATATTTTATTTTTCGTTCGGTCAAAGTTGTTGGATTTTGTAGATAATCTACAATGGGTTTCCTCCAATCCTGCTCTGATAAATTATCTATGAACGAAATTTCGAAATTCCTTCAATCAGCATACCCTAGTCTTGTTGATTCCAAATCAGTTGGAAACAAACTAGTTGCTTTTATTTTTTCTCGAACTTCGATTGCTGTTTGTAATCTCGTTTTTGAAATCTTATACCCAGATGTGATTTGTGCCAAATCATTGGCTACTTGGTTTTCCAATCTAGGTATGTGTCGAATATTAACCATTTCGAATTTTTTCAATAAACGATTTGCTATCACAAAGTACATAATGAGATTTTCTCTTATGCATTTGTACTCTTTTGTGACTTGCTTAATGACTAACTTTGAGTCTCCCATTATTTCGACTCGAGTTGCCCCCAATTCCAACAATATTTCAAGGCCAGTAATTAGAGCTTCGTATTCAGCCTCATTGTTCGAACAAGTACCTTCTATCTTGTACTTGAATGTTGTTGGAATTTTTTCTGGAGAAATAATTAAGACCCCTACTCCCGTTCCATCTTTATGGCTGGAACCATCGAAGTAAAATTTCCAGGGTTCTATCTCCACGTAATTTATATTTTCAACCTGAATTGAGTGGTCGACTATAAAGTCTGCTGCCACTTGCCCTTTTATCGCCTTAAGAGGCATAAAGGTCAATGAATACTCAATTAATGCTAGCGCCCACTTGCCAATTTGACTGTGCAAGATGGGTTTCGACAACATGTATTTGAAAACATCAAAATGAGACGAAACATACACATCAACTGGTTTTATATACTGTTTGAGCTTTGTACAAGAGAAATAAAGACATAAACATAATTTTTCAACTTCGCTATATCTAGTTTCTGCATTGTTCAGAACTCTGCTAAGGTAGTAAATGGGTCTTTCGACTCCATTTTCATCTTCTTGGGCAAACATGCTTCCCAATGTTTTGTCGGATGCAGCTATGTACAATCTCATACTCCTATTGCTACGAGGAGGCACCAAAATAGGTGGCTTGGTGAGATACCCTTTGATCTTGTTGAAGGATTCCTGTTGCTCTTGCCCCCACTCGAATCCTTCCTTATTCAATCGAAGTAAGGGTGAGAAGGCTTGCACTTTTCCACTTAGGTTAGATATAAATCTCCTCAAGAAGTTTATCTTGCCCAGCAGAGATTGTAGTTCCTTCTTGTTCGTTGGCGCTTTCGCTTCCAAGATTGCCTTTGTCTTGTTCTGGTTGATTTTGATTCCTTTCTTGTGGACGACGAAGCCCAAGAAATCTCCAGCTTTCACACAGAACGCACACTTCAAAGGGTTCATTTTCAGACCATGCTCTCTCATTCTTTCAAATGATTGTCGAAGGTGGTCTATATGGTTCTTCCTGGAAACAGATTTTACAACGATATCATCAATATATACTTTCATGAAAGTGTTAATAAAATCATGGAAGATAGAGTTCATCGCTAGCTGATATGTTGCCCCAGCGTTTTTCAGACCAAAAGGCATTACTACCCATTCGTAAGTGCTTATAGCCCCGGGGCATCGAAAAGTTGTTTTCGACACATCTTCCTCAGCAATGAAAATTTGATTGTATCCTGAGTAATCATCGAGCATGCTCAGGTACTCGTGGCCAGCGGCAGAGTCGACTAACATTTCCGCCACAGGCATAGGATATTCATCTTTGGGTGTTGCAGCATTCAGATCTTTGAAATCTATGCACACCCTCAACGTACCATTTTTCTTTATTACTGGCACAATGTTTGCAATCCATTCGACGTACCTCGTAGCTCGTATGAATTTGCACTTCAGCAGTCTTTCGACTTCCGTTTTGATCTTCGACAATATTTCTGGAGCGAAGCATCTTGGACATTGCTTGACTGGCTTTTTCCCAGGTTTGATTGGCAACTGAAGTTCTACCAATCCTCTGTCGAGACCAGGCATATCGTCGTAATCCCATGCAAAGAAGACCTTGAATTCCTTTAATAATTGGATCACTTCAACCCTGAGCTCTGGGTCTATTTTGGCGCTGATGTAAGTGGGCCTTTTATGTAACCCTTCACCCAAGTTGATTTCTTCTAAAGGATCCTGCGCTAACATTTTGATGTTGTTCGCCAGGGGGTCCTTTTCGAATCCCAAAGGCTCATCATCGTAGATGGCGTCGAGCCTTTGATCCTGCATTCCTTCTTTTCTGATATCAGGAGGTTCTGGATCGAAATCTTTCCCAGGACCAATATCCGGTGGCTCCTGGTCATTGGCCTTGTTGGCCATATATTTTACTTCGGCTTCAAGAGCTGCCATCATTCTTGTTTCGGCTACATAAGCCGAAATTCGCTGCAATGCTTGTGACTCAGTCATTATCACTGAATTCACTTCCCCAACCAGTTGGCTGGATGTCAGTTAGCCTACTGAAATCAATGTGGGACAAATCTTCTTTATCCCATTGAAACCCATGACTAGGATGCAGGTACAAGGAACAAAAAGCATTTGGCGCTGGCGCCATGTCGAAGTCAGGTGATGGACATGGCCCAATGTGAGGAAATTTTTTGTCAAAGTCAGATCTTCCTAGGTGATTTACTTCGCCTAAGTAGTAGCTCTGATCTGCTTCAATATTCTCAACAATTCCATCAGGACGCCATAATATCACCCTTTGATGCATCGATGATGGTACTACTCCTACACCATGTATCCATTCTCGGCCCAACAAAAGGTTGTAATTAGGTTTAGCCGATATGTCCATAAACATGGTTGGTCGAAGGATGGATCCCACTTTGACGTCCAATTGAATCACACCCATGGTGGTCCCTATTCAGCCTTCGTAGTTCGATAGGACCATATTATGAGGCTTGATGTTTTCATCACTCTTGCCTATTTTTCTTAGCATGAAGTGGGGAATTATGTTGATGGTTTCCCCACAGTCCACCAAGATTTTGTTTACAGTGGCCTCTTCGAGTTTTGCCCTTATGAATAAAGGCTTGAGGTGACTTTTCATCGCCTTAGTTTGTGGCTCGAAGAAACCATTCTGCTCTTCAGTGCAGCCATTACCCATGACAAAGTAGCAAACTGGCCTATGCTTAGCCATCTCTTCTTCGACTTCCCAGTCATTCGATTCAACTTCCAATTGGCGGTTGAATTCTATTGGCAAAACTGAAACTATATTTACCATGATGTCTAATGTGTCGTCAGACTCAGAGCCATCTTCGTCACCAGCTTCGCCTTGTTCAGGCCATACTAACCTATTGGACACCGGTTCCCTCTCCAAAGGCTTTCTGTGCTTTCGCTGGGGGACATTTGAACTTGACTCTGGTTTTGGTTCGTTGACAGCTTCTCTCTCAGCCTTGCGCTGCCTTTGGTATCTTCTCCACTGGGATCGAGACATTGGGTTCTTTCCCTTGTAGTTACTTGATACTTGGGTCATTTTGGAGGCACCTACATGAGGTTCTTTCTTGAGTGTTAAAGATGAATCTCTTGGCACTTCAAAGTAATGCCACCTTTCTTCGCTGGGTCTCTTTCGACTCGATGTTTTGAGCCATGTATCCACTGGCACATTGGTTGGAGGCCTGAAAGTTGGTGGCCTCCTTTCCTGATTTGAACCCTTTTGGTAGGTTCTTATGGGATCGTGTTGAGCATCAGAGCCTACACCTTTTTGGGAATTTTTGCTCCAATTTCTGTTTGCTGCTCTCACACCTTCGATGTGTTCAGCAGCTTTCTTGTCAAAAATAGAGCTGCATCGAGGACACAGCATCACTTCTGATTTTTACTTTTGGCATCGTTGTAAGAATTCTGCCAGATTTTCGTTCTCCAGAGGAAAAGATGTTTTGTTTGCTTTCTCTTTCCTAATGGTCTCCTTTGAAACTTTTGATTCAGAGATTTCGACCATGTTGACATTCACGTTGTCTTTAGTAGCAAGAGTCATTTGCTTCATTTGAGCCTCCAGGTCTTTCGTCTGGCCTTGCACTGCAGCCAAGTAGGAAACGGGTTTAGTTCCAAATTTTGAGGCTCCAACTGTCTCTAGTTTTGGACCTTCAGCGGCCTTTTGAACTGCTTCAATTGTCTTTCTACAAAGGTTCCCAGAAAAACTGCCAAAGATTGGCATATTGATATGATCTTTGGTGACTTCGACCATGGTTATCCCTGGCCTTTTCACCTGACTTCTGGAAGCTTCGATCACATTCACCTCAGAAGGTTCAGCATAGTGGGCTTCCGCCTGCAAAGGACTCGATTCCACATTCACGGGGGCCTTATCAGCGAACTTCAGCCTCCCTTCTTCGATAGCATTCTGCACGAGATCCCTGAAAAGAAAACATTGAGATGTTTTATGGCCCAAAAAGTAATGATATTTACAATAGCCCATTTTCTTTCTTTGATCAAGAGGAGGCACTTTTACCCCTGGGGGTATTATCATTTGGCCATCTTTTACAAGTAAATAAAAAATTTCATCATATTTCGTAATATCAAAACTGTAAGTCTTTTTAGGGAACCTATCATTGGCCTTTTCAGAGCCAGTGGGGTTTTTTCCACTTGAGGGGACTAGTAGTTTGCAAGAGTATGGTGACCCTTGTTTTAACTCAGCTAAATCGACCTCACTTTCTTCGACGGTTATAGGTTCGTCGAACGTTTATGGATCTTCATCGTCCATCTCGACATACACTATCCTTTCTCTTTTATGAGTTTTCGTCGCCCTGGCTTTTTCAGCTTTAAGGCATTCTACCTGTTGAACCCTATCGGCCAATTGGGCCATGTCCCTCAGGTACTGAGTGTCTAATTTCTTCCTAATGGAGTAATATAGACCTCCTGCGGCTATTTCGAATAACTCATGTTCTGGCACTTGCGTAAAGCATCTTGCCTTGAGCAACCTAAACCTATTTAGGTATTCGTCTATAGGCTCAGTGAATCTCCTATTTACACTGGCCAACTCTTTCAGGCTTATCTTGGTTGGTCCCATGTAGAATTGCTCATGGAATAATCTCTCCAACTGGGTCCAATGGTGGATCAAATTGGGGGGGAGAGTTGTGAACCAAGTAAACACATTCTTAGTTAGGGAACTTGGGAAATACTTAATCCTCAGGTTCTCATTGTTTGAAATTTCTCCTGCTTCGATTAAGTATCTTGCCACATGTTCGACAGTGGATTCTGTGGTGTCCCCTGAAAACTTAGTGAACTTAGGGACTTTGCATCTAGGAGGAAAGTTCGTTTGTAACACATATTCCGATAGCGGGGATGTGAAGTTGGTCCTACGGAAGCCCGTATTCATCCCATTTTGCATCATGATTCTTTCAATCATGGCTGTCAAGTTATTCTCCAAACCAACATTTTGGTATTGGATCTGCTGAACTACTTCGTCAGCGTTTTGGTTTCTATTAACCATCCTTATTTCTGAGGCTATAACTCTAGGCTCTTCGACCCCGGGTTGTTCCATTTGTACCCTAAGGTTCTCTTCGACAGGCTGTTGGACTTGGTTAATAGTGGTTTCTTCCTCTAGAAGTATGCCTTGGTTCCCCCTTATTTGTTCCCTTTGAGGTTGTCGAATAGGTTGGGGTACCCCAAAAAAGTCAGCCAGACGCGACATTTGTGCTGCCATTTGCTGATTCGACTGGATGGTATTCTGTATTAGAGGATTTAGCACTGTACTTAAAGTTTGAGCTAACATTTGAACCATGTCGTGGTTGCTTTCGTCCATTTGCTGCCTCAAGACTGCTGTCGAGGCATTCGTAAGTCCATGCATTACTTGGGACGTTCCTCCTAAGAGTTGGGTCCTACCCCTGTTCGCCATACCAACCCCAGAGCCTTGGAGTGGCGAAGAGGCGCTCACTAAAGGATCTGAAAAAGTGGACGTAGCATTCGCCAGGCTAGCCAATTCAGAAGTTGGCATGCCATAGGGTGGTTCTCGATTTAAACCAACTGTCGAAAAACCTGGGGGAACATATGGCCTAGTTCCTTGGTTTTCCCTTGGTGGGGGAGTTCCCAAAGGAATTCTGGGGCCTGTAAATGGAGATAATGGCCCCGTTTGTGTAACCGTTACTGCTGGCGTTGAACCAGCGGTTACCACTTCACTTACGGTTGGGATAACCGTTGCTCCCACATTTGTCTGTGGGATTTCTCCGTTGTTTGGCGGATTCGCCATTTCTCCACTTCTTCTCCTAGTATTGGTTTCGTTGGTGTATATTCTACCACTTATCAATAACATGCAATACTCTCGAAAAAGGAGGATATTTTATATAAAACGGTTAATCGTAAGAAAATCAACACAAAGTCCCACTGGGCGTGCCAATTTGTTTACCGTGAAAAATGGTAAACAACCGCTGATCTTCCAAAAGGTTACTTATTTGGTGACTCGCAGGATCAATCAGATTGATCCTAAGACATGGTTGATTTTTGGAGTTTGACTAACCCTAATAATGATTAATGCCAGTAAAGTAAAGACACTTTAAATAAATTGCATGGAGAAAAGCTTGATAGAATAATTAAAAACGTTAAGGAATTGTTGAATAAAAAGGCTTTGACGGAAGTAAATAAATGAACAACGGTAAATTGCTTGAATATAAAAGACTTTGATTAATTTAAATGGTGTTTCACACATACATTCTCAATGATTCTTTCTCTCACGCTGGGTACTTGAATCTGAATGAGTAACTTGTATAAAATGATGAACACACGCGAAAACTACGTGAACACTTAGTATTTATACTAAAACAAATCCTAAGTAATCGCTGGGCAGTTACACCGCTTCGAGATGACGCCACATGGCACGCTCACAACCTTCGACGCCTATGCTCTCGACACATTGCACTTGGTAACTGCTGGGAACCATTTTCCCTCCAACTTTTCAAATCTCAAATTGTTCGACCTTGGGCATCAGGGACCTTTGTCGAGAGGTTCCTTCGACGTCGAACACAACAAGAATCCAACTTTAAAGAAATTTCTCTAAGTGTCTTGTCATTCATTGATGAGCCTTCGACGTGATCAGTTGGTCGAAGCCTCCTTATGTAGGAAACTCTTCTGACTCATAATTAATGGTCTATATGATAACAAACAAGGGTGTCGAATTTAGGAACCAACACCCTCCCATAAAATTGTTTTAATAGCTTAGTATATTTACATTACGCAATTTATTGTTTTCATATGCCATGATTAGTAATTAGAGTTTGTATGACAAGAACAAAACAAAGCAAAATAGAAAACCCTAAATACAAGACAAAATCAAAAGCATGAAAAATGATACACTTTGCACACAAGCACCCTTAGGGTTTCTTCCACTTGGTTGCCTAAAATAAAATGGCCATGTAACGCATGCGAAGTATCTTGGCAAAACAAAACAAATATAAGATCATAGCCCCTGGATGACGCTATTCAAAAGTTACCTAAACAAAATGATCTTGGTCCCTCAAAAAATACTAAGATACTTGGAAAACATTACTATCATGGTTGTACGATGACCCACGCTCGTCCCATTTACATCCAAAGATAGGGTTTCTTACCAAATCAATGGTAAGTCAACAATGTCAAAGGAATAAAAAATGCACAAGAAAGACATTTGAGTAAGTAGATAGCTTCTAGTTACTTGCTCCATTTCAAACAACAATCCTTGCTATTTTCAAAACAAACACACACACATTTCAAAAACATCTTACAAACATTGTAAACATTTTCAAAAGACAAATATCTTTGTGTACATTCTTATGAACAAGAATCATTACAAAGATTGCCTAAACGAATGGCCTCTTTTACAAAATACTTTCAAAAACACATCAAACACCATTTCAAACAAACCAAAGAAAGTGATCTAAGCAAGTAACTAAGAGCCCATGGAAAACCATGGATGAAATGGGTTCTAGCACCTTCCCTTTTCATAATCTACCCCCCGAACTCAAGAAGATATCTCAAAGGTCTTTCCTGTGCTTTTTCACCTTTCTTATTGGATAAAAGAAAAGTCGATGGTGAATCTTGCTAACCGCGACATTTGCGACTAAACGCAAAACTTCAAGTCAGTTCTCCCACCGCATCACAGATAGATATTCCATGCCCACGCGTACACCTTAGTTGCCATGCTCCCTCAATTCCATCCATGTGATCTTGATCATCCATGGACCTAAGCCTATATCCTTTTAGCACCCCCTTTCTGCTATTTTTCTAAACCACAAAAGAACATGCACCCCCCTGTCTGAATTGTATCTTGGGCCCAACTAAAGTCCTAATTATAACACCCCTTGTTTTACTTGTTAGTTAGAAGTTGCACCCCCTTTTATTAAATTTATTTTTATATTTTTATAATTCAATTATTATTTCTAGTTTTTTATAAATATACATATATATTATTTATTTACAATAATTATTATTACTATCAAATATTTATTTTTTATTATTATTATATCATAATTATTAAATTTTCTATTATTATTATTATTATTTACTATTCTTATATTTTATTCGCTATGTAAATATTGCTTATTGCTTATAAATAATTACATTATTATTTATATACTAACAAATAAATTATTTTTATATCAAAATTGCATATGTTATTTTATATATTATTTGCATTAAATCTTTTTCTAATCATGCATTAATCAAGAACTTCGCAATTAATATGATTAAAAAACATAAACAAAATATCAAACTATTTTTTCACGAATAAACTAAGTTAATCAACTGTTTTTGCAAAAGGGTTTCAAACAGGTTTTGACTTACTGCGCATTTAGTCAAAATCTCCGCATACGAACTACGAATTGGGACTCTGATTCCTCATAAGAGGATACGTAGGCATACGATCAAAATCGTGGCGAGCCTTTCTAGTTAAAGCTTAAATTCCTGTTTACCCCAAACCTAAACCTAGAACCGAGTATCCTTGTGAACAAGGTAGATGAAAGGTGCCTAACACCTTCCTTTCATCTAATTGAGTCTGAAACCTGGAATCTCTGTGAATTTGGGTTTTCTGTTAGATTCCCTTCCCTTAGGAAAAAAACTAATAGTGGCGACTTTGATTTTAAATCTGGTTGCCACAGTTGGGGACTCTCCTTAACCCTAGGTTTAGGTTTTTTGGGTTTTTATTTTTATTTGCATTATTTATTTATTGCATTTATCTACTTTATCACATTTATTTATTTATTTATTGTTAATTTATCTTATCATCATATATTTACTGCGTGGCGGGATTTTCTATCTCAAAAATATTTTCAATATAACCCTTAGAAAGAAGGTTCGTCTATTAGCTTAGGGGGGACATGATCCCTGCGAGTTTATGTGACGACTTCACCTAGAGTCGGTGAACTTCCGAAAAAGGAATACTTATCGAGAGATATCCTCTTGACGAGTAGGACTTTGGAAGGTCACCCATGACTGTTTGTAACGACCTTAACCTAAAATCTCATGATGAGACCTTTCACGACTTTAAGACGAAAGTTTCAGTCAGTAAAGAGGCTCCACTTAAGGGAGGCCCTTGTGCCTTTTCCCTTTGGTGCTATTCATGATACCCTTAATGAAACCACCTTCCGGGAGGGTATATGTGATCGGTGGATCTGGAACTGACTGTTTAACGCTGGTTTGCGAAATGTCGCGGAAGCAAGAGTCGCCACCGTCTTTTATTTTCTCCAAATGGAAAGGACAAAAGCACAGAAAAATTCCTTAAAGAGATTGCTCTCGGTTCGGGAGGTAGGTTATAGAAAGGGAAGGTGTTAGCACCCTTTCTATCCATGGTTATCCATGGGCTCTTAGATACTTGCTCAATGTGTTTTCAAAATTGTTTTGTTTGCTTTTCAATGTGGGTTTAAAAAAAGTTTCTTTGAAAAATTTCAGATCGACTCGTACGTCAGAGTGTTTGAAAAATTTGCTTTGAAAGCTTTTGAAAAGTGTCAGTGTGAAAAGAGTTTTGTTTGTTTTTGAAGAGAGCAAGTATCCTTGAGAACCTACCTACCCTAAGGAATTTGTCTGTGTAAATGTCCTTAAAGTAGTGCCATCCCACCATTGAGAGGTAGGTAGCACCACCGTTGGAGGTGTTCGGGTCAATTCGAGGTTCGGGACATGGTGATCACCGGAGCAATAGGAAGACACCTTAGAAGCTACCCTCATGCCAGGTTCCCGGATCATGAGGACTTACTAAGACGTCCTCTACTCGACGATCACCTTTCGAAAGGCAACAATGAGGCGTACCCTAGGGGTGGTGTGTGCAATTTGTGTGTCGGTTTCATTGATAATTTGTCTTGTCATGTTCATTGTGATCTACGCTTGATTTTATTTAAGACATTCATTCTTGCATGCTTATTTAACAGTTATAAAGTTTGCGGGAAAATAAATCTAAACTATTACAAAGGGCGCGGGTCCACATCGCCAAAATTAAACCGGACCCGATTTGACGGAAAAATAAATAAAGCGAATAAAAGAAAAGTGCGAGAAGTTAAATGTTACAACGCTTCGGGAGAATTACATAATTATAATAAACGACATAAAATAAATGCGCGAAATTAAATACATTATGAACATGGGCGTTGGACCCTTTTGCAAAATTAAAGTTGATAGGAAATTAAAATTAAAAATTAAATGTTTTTGGTACTTTTGTATTTTTTAAGATTTAATGAAAAAAATAATTAATTAAAATGAAACGTCAAACCCTAATTCTAATGTTTTTTAAGTTATTAAGAAAAAGATTGAATTTTTAGCCTAATTTAAATCTAAGTTATTTATATACATTTAATTATAAAAAATAAAATAAATAAATAAATAATATTGTGATAAAAAAAAAAAAGGAAAATTTAAAAGGTATAAAAATTATCAATTAACCTAATTCTATATTTTTTTTGGATTTTATTAAAAGGAATTAAAGTTAAAAACCTAATTAAACTAAATAATTTACATATTAATTTATAAGAAAAAATATAATTAAAATGAAATAAATATTATATTTTTGCCTTTTTCTGATTTTTGTATTATGTTTTGCATTTTGTAAAAAAAAAATAATCAATTGAATTAAAACAATAAACAAATAAAGATAATAATTAAAAGTAAATATAAGAAACATAAATAAAATTAGCAAACCAGGGTGGGGGTTCAGGCCCCAATTTAGGAGGTATAGGCCTAGCATTCTGGCCCATTTATCTTTGAGTTCGTTGACTTTTCTGGATCATGTGTGATGCATTTGACTAGGCGCAGGGTGTTCTTTGATTTTTGGCCATGGATCTGGATTGGATGGACGCGTGTATGCTTGAGATGGTGAGCGCATGGTGATCCACGAAGGTGTGCCTGCATAGGAATGAATGTGGAAAAACAATATTGAAAAGTTACACAGACCTGGGGTTCGAACCCAGGTCTTGGATATTGCCAAGAGAGGTGCCTGCCAGCTGAGCCGTTTGGATTACTTGATATATTAATAATACACAAACAACAAAAAGAAAGAATAAGCGCATTAGTGATTAAAAGCGCGAAAATTTAAATCAGCGAATCAGTGATGGACAACACATCGTCTCCTTCGTCGTCCTTGTAAACAAAAGCATATGGCCACGGTTTTGCATGCGTTGCGTTAGGTGGGCTATAAGAAAATAGCGAATAGCCCCTCGACGCTCATAAATTGAGCGCGAGGGTTGGAATCTCTCCGTCTAGATATGCTGAGTCCAATGGCGTGAGTCTAGAACCTTAATTTTGCCTTGGGTAGAAAACCCCAATTTTGAAAACCTGTAACCCTAATATCCAAACATGGTAGATTCGCGTATGGTCAATAAAAACACAATTAAAGGCAATGGTTAGCTTGGAAACTTCATGCTGAACAAGAATTCATAAACAAAAATGCAAAAAGATGTATGAATTATGATATGCGATTTCAAAAGTTTTGCTTTACAGTTTGAGTTACAGGTACCAATTCCTGGAGCTTTTGTGGTTGATATTGATTGGAATATGATAAGGAGTCCACGAGCCAGCTTTTGGAATCAGTATTAGGGCTTAAAACTACCTCTAGAGTTGATTTCAGTTTTGAGTTTTTCAAGAAATTTTTCAAGTTTGTCCTAGCCTCTTATGCGCAACTTTCAGTCCCTTTGCATTAGGTTTCTCATCCTGCATATGTAGTGAGTAATTAGGTTAAGAAAATTGGATCAAAATCCATTGCTTTTATGAATTGGAGATTTGATTTGTCAAGGATCTTTTTTTCAATCTTTTTCTCATGTATTTTGTATCAATTAAGTTCAATTAGTCCAATTCTTTCCCAATTAGCATGTGCACGAAATCTTGAGTCTAGAATGTGCATAAAAAGATTTTTTTAGGTCAAGTTTATATTTTCTATATATTTAAATAATTTAAATGAATTAATATTAATATAAATTCAAATAAATAATTAAAAAATGAGAAAATACTTCCCCTTGGGCTTAATGGTCGTGCATAGGCTTGGCATGAAGAAACTTGGAAGAAAAATGGGCCCATTTGCATTTTTAGGTCATTTGAACCATTGTTGACTTTTTTAAAATTCCCAAAAATTTCCCAACTTCCACAAGGCATAACTTGCTCAATTTTTAAGCTTTTCACATGTTCTTGGACATTTTGGAAAGGTCTTTGAGTCCTTTAACCAATGCCTTTGGTCCCATGTCATTTTGATTTACCAATCTCAAGTTATGGCCTTTGACTTAAAGTCCCTTTTTGTTGACTTTTGAAAATGACCTATAATGTTGAAATTGATAACTTTTTGTGAGAGCATTTCTTGGACTTGGAATATGAAGATGGGTTGTAGGAAATGTCTTTCTCTTCAAAATGAGCTTTGGATGGAATTTTTCTGATAATCCATGTGAAAGTTATGCCCTGGTCAATTTCAGTTGACTTTTTCAACTGTCCAAATATAGCAACTTTTGCATCTTTGATGATTTCTGAGCCAAATTTTGAGAATCATGATCAAGCATTGATCAAATGATGTTTGTGGCTTCAAAATGATATGTTGACCAAAAATTTGAACTTTTGACTGCCAAATGACCATTTTGCCCCTACAGTTGACTGTAGTGTAATTTAGGGTTTTGACTGTGCAATTTTGAGCTGGATGCCTTGAAACTTGATATGAGGATACTTGAACATCTTTGTAAGCATGTGAGACTTGATTGGGCCTTTGAAATCTTCATTTTCTTGGTCAGGGCTCCAACCCTAGTTTTGACTGTATGGGAAGCTGTTGAACTGCATAACCCTTGGGGAATTTTGTGACTTGGCTTGGCAATTTCTTGAAGAATATGGGAGGGCAAATTTTGGGGTGCAACAGTTGCCCCTGTTCAATCTTCTTAGACCTGAGGATGCAGATTGGCGGACGTGCCTTTCGTAATCCGAGGGTAGAAGATGATTGAACACTAGAGTGCCCAGAAATTTGCGCTCACGTGTTAGCAGTGTGATGGGGGAATGGGCTTATAGATGCCATTTAGAGGTTGCTGGATAGGATGATGGGCTTATAGATGCCATCTGGATGCTGATCGCGTAGGAGATTCCTTAGCGAGAACTTGCACACCTGCAAAAGAGAAAACGAGTACCTGACACGTTGCAGGAGCTGATTTTAGATGCTTGGTATGGATGTGTCCTGACTGGTTACAGGAGCTGAGTCTGGAGCTTCAAACGCTGATGAATGAACCAGGGATGGTTACTGCCTTAGCATGGATGGTAAGAGAACCTTGGGCGATTTTAACTTCAACAACACTCGTTGAGAAAAATCTTGGGTGTCTTCTACTGGGATAAGAATCAGCGAGATCTTAGGGTCGATCTGACTGAACCAGAGGAGGCCTTTGACTGGGTAAGAATCAGGAAAATCTTAGGGTCGATTTAACTGAACCGGACAAGGTCTTGGAGTATCTTCAACTGGATAAGCATCAGGGAGATCTTAGGGTCGATCTGACTGAACCAGAGAAGGCCTTTGACTGGATAAGCATCAGGAAAATCTTAGGGTCGATTTAACTGAACCGGTCTAGGTCTTGAAACATCTTCAACTGGATAAGCATCAGGGAGATCTTAGGGTCGATCTGACTGAACCAGAGAAGGCCTTTGACTGGATAAGCATCAGGAAAATCTTAGGGTCGATTTAACTGAACCGGTCAAGGTCTTGAAACATCTTCAACTGGATAAGCATCAGGGAGATCTTAGGGTCGATCTGACTGAACCAAAGAAGGCCTTTGACTGGATAAGCATCAGGAAAATCTTAGGGTCGATTTAACTGAACCGGTCAAGGTCTTGAAACATCTTCAACTGGATAAGCATCAGGGAGATCTTAGGGTCGATCTGACTGAACCAGAGAAGGCCTTTGACTGGATAAGCATCAGGAAAATCTTAGGGTCGATTTAACTGAACCGGTCAAGGTCTTGAAATATCTTCAACTGGATAAGCATCAGGGAGATCTTAGGGTCGATCTGACTGAACCAGAGAAGGCCTTTGACTGGATAAGCATCAGGAAAATCTTAGGGTCGATTTAACTGAACCGGTCAAGGTCTTGAAACATCTTCAACTGGATAAGCATCAGGGAGATCTTAGGGTCGATCTGACCGAACCAGAGAAGGCCTTTGACTGGATAAGCATCAGGAAAATCTTAGGGTCGATTTAACTGAACCGGTCAAGGTCTTGAAACATCTTCAACTGGATAAGCATCAGGGAGATCTTAGGGTCGATCTGACTGAACCAGAGAAGGCCTTTGACTGGATAAGCATCAGGAAAATCTTAGGGTCGATTTAACTGAACCGGTCAAGGTCTTGAAATATGATTAAGAATTTCAACTGCATCTTTCCTGAAAGGTAAAGGTCAGTCATATGCAATGCATGATATGGATCAAGCAATGATGTTCTCAACATAAAGGAGACTTGTATGATGCAGTGCGTTATGCATGCTATGATGATGTATGTGAAGTTTGATGTATGTTTTCGTCTAGGAAAGTGAATCCTTGACGGGTGCCGGGAAGTTGTATCCTGGGCTGACGTTGAAGAATAAATTTTGCTTCCGCTGGGGATGATAACTGCAAGAATACCGGTAGGAGAAGATAACTCCGTTGAGGAATAAACTTGGCAAATGAAGAGTTTGCGGGGAGAAAAGATACTCTAGCGACTATGCTGGGAAGCGGTACTCTGTGGGGATAGAGATGCTTTGCTTGAATTATTGAGAATGACTTGCTGAGGATACCGTTGTTGTATGAAGTGTTGACGGACTTCGCTGGGGTAAGAAGACTTCGTTGACGACGATCTTTCCATGGCTTTTGGCTGAGGATAACCCAGTTATATCCTGTTAAGGAAATAACTCTTTAAATCAAGCCGGACGACGCGTTCGTGCTCTGCGAGGTGATAAGCTTCCAGAATCTACTGGGGATAAGCTTACTGCTTGGGGATATGGATTCCATCTTCCTGGGGAATCAGATTAGACTCTCCTGGGGAGTTTTTGATGCGCTGGGGAAGTGATTCCTTTGAATATTGTGATACCGCCGGGGAACAATCTTTAGGCCGAGACTGTCGGGGATGCTTGTTTAAGGATATATGTATTGCTGCTGGGGAAGTATTGAGATCTACGGGAGAATACTCAATTTCCTTGATATTTGATAATTTTGCTTGGAGAGAAATATACTGTTTTGCTGAACCACTCTCTGGGGAATTAAGATACACTTGGCCGTGTTCTTTAGCTGAACCTATCTTGGTACCTTGGAGGATAGAACAATTGGATTGTTTAGACAACTCTTTCATTGCCCCTGTTTCTAGTGTCACCTGCGATGAATTCCTTTGTTTCGTATGCAAATATTTATGAGTTAGCAAATTATTGTCAATGCATATATCACAAATTGAACCTTGGACGTTCTTCGCAAAAACAAAACAAAAAAAAGAAAAACACTTGGCACGTTTAACTGAAAAATATATTTGTATTGATTTTTGAATGGCCTGAATAGGCGTTTTGTGTACAAGAGGCTGACGTCCTAGTAAGAGGTACGCCGCCGATCAAAAGAGTTTATACAAGTTTTGTACAAAAGAAAATAAAACAACTGTGTGAAAGATGAATGATCCACTGGGTTTCAACTCTGCTATTGCCTTTATAACTCCGAGCGTCTCATCACTTGATGACCTTGGTTGAGGGTGAAGCTGACTGATCGATGCCATTTGAGCTTGATGCAGATACCGGATTCTGGATGCAAAGTGATCCAATGGGACATAGTATTACGCTTTTATCCCTAATTTTTGCCTGGACCGCCCTTTCGGGTTTTCAGTCCACCGGGATACCCATTTTTGCCCAAGCCGCCTTTTCAGGTTTTCGACTTGCCGGGTGTACACATTTTTTTATTTTCATCCCTTCATATTGCCCGAACCCTTTTGGTTCGACGGGAAGCCCTAATTTTTGCCTAGGCATGTCAGCCTAGCGGGTCTTTTTCATGCGTAGTATTTTTTAACTATGTCTGCATTGGCGGGGTGAGGAAGGTCGTCACCATCCATGTTGGTTAATATCATTTCTCCTCCTGAGAACACATGTTTAACCACAAATGGCCCTTCATACGTAGGGGTCCATTTGCCCCTTGGATCACTCTGAGGAAGGATGATTCTCTTGATAACCAGATCCCCAACTTGATATTCCTGCGGCCTGACCTTTTTGTTAAATGCCCTGATCATTCGTTTTTGATATGTCTGACCATGACAGATAGCAGCAAGTCTCTTTTCATCAACGAGGTTGAGTTGATCAAGTCGTGTCTGGATCCAATCATCTTCGTCTAGATTTGCGTCCTTCATTATCCGGAGAGAGGGAATTTGTACTTCAATCGGCAAGACTGCCTCCATGCCATAAACCAGAGAGAAGGGAGTTGCCCCGGTTGACGTCCTAGCTTAGGTATGGTACCCATGCAGAGCAAACGGTAACATCTCGTGCCAATCTTTGTAAGTTACTGTCATTTTTTGCACGATCTTCTTGATGTTTTTGTTAGCTGCTTCTACAGCCCCATTCATCTTCGGTCTGTAAGGAGAAGAATTGTGGTGCTGTATCTTGAAATGTTCGCAGAGCTCAGCGATCATCTTGTTATTCAGATTGGTACCGTTGTCTGTGATAATTCGCTCAGGGACGCCGTACCGACAAATCAGATTGTGCCGAATAAACCGTGCCACAACAGTCTTGGTTACTGTAGCATAGGATGCTGCCTCAACCCACTTTGTAAAATAGTCAATCGCCACTAGGATGAAGCGATGTCCATTAGATGTCGTAGGTTTGATCTCGCCGATCATGTCTATACCCCACATTGCAAACGGCCAAGGCGCAGTCAGAACATTCAGGGGAACCGGAGGAACATGCACTTTATCTGCATAGATCTGGCACTTGTGGCATGTCCTGGAGTGTTGGTAACAGTCAGCTTCCATTGTGGACCAGTAATATCCTGCCCGTAGGATTTTCTTAGCCATAGTGTGCCCACTGGAATGCGTACCAAAGGTCCCTTCATGTAGCTCTTCCATGATTCTTTCCGCTTCAGTCTTATCCACACAACGCAGTAAGGTTGAATCATGGTTTCGCTTGTACAAGATGCCGTTGCTTAGGAAGAACTTGGCTGCAAACCTCCTCAGGAATTTCTTATCATTGACAGAGGCACCTTCAGGGTATTCCTGAGCTTCCAGATATCTCTTCACTTCATGGTACCAAGGCTTCTCGGTCACCAATTCATTTTCGAGATCACAACAGTATGCCGGTTCGTCCAGTTTCCAGATGATGATCCGGGGAGCTTCATTATCCCATTTAACCTTGAACATTGAAGACATTGTAGCTAACGCGTCCGCTAACTGATTCTCTTCTCTTGGAAAGTGCTCAAAGGTTATCTCTGTGAAGTGGGGAATCAGGGTCAACACACATTCTCTGTAAGGAATCAAGTTTGGATGTTTCGTATCCCACTCTCCTTTGATCTGATTGATCACAAGAGCGGAATCTCCGAAGACACTTAGAAATTTGATCCTTAGGTCGATCGCAGCTTGAAGACCCATGATACACGCCTCATACTCTGCCATGTTGTTGGTACAGTTGAAACACAGCCGGGCAGTGAGTGGAGTATGAGTACCTTGTGGAGATATGATGATGGCGCCGATACCATTTCCCAAAGCATTGGAAGCTCCGTCAAAGTGCATAGACCATCGGGATCCTGGTTCAGGTCCTTCATCCGGTCCAGGTACTTCACAATCAGTTACAATCATGATGCTTTCATCCGGAAACTCGAAGTTCATTGATTGGTAGTCATCTACAGCTTGATGAGCTAAGTGGTCTGCCAATACACTCCCCTTGATGGCTTTCTGGGTTGTGTACTGAATGTCGTATTCCGTCAAGATCATTTTCCATCTTGCAATTCTCCCAGACAGAGCAGGCTTTTCGAATATGTACTTTATAGGATCCATTTTTGAGATCAACAAAGTAGTGTGAGTCAGCATATACTGTCTCAGCCGGCGAGCAGCCCATACCAAAGCGCAGCAAGTTTTCTCAAGCAGTGAGTATCGAGTCTCACAGTCGGTAAACTTTTTGCTAAGGTAATAAATGGCATGCTCTTTTCGGCCAGACTCGTCATGCTGCCCCAGCACACACCCCATTGAGTTGTCCAGCACTGTCAGGTATAGTATCAGAGGTCTCCCTTCAACCGGTGGCATAAGGATAGGTGGTTCTTGGAGATACTCTTTGATTTTGTCGAAAGCAGCCTGACATTCCTCGTTCCAACATACTACCTGATCTTTCTTCAGCAGCTTGAAGATTGGCTCACAGGTAGCGGTCAGATGAGAGATGAATCGAGCGATGTAATTCAGGCGTCCTAAAAAGCCTCTGACTTCCTTCTCTGTCCTAGGAACTGGCATCTCTTGAATAGCTTTGACCTTAGCAGGGTCCACTTGAATACCTTTATCACTGACCACGAAGCCTAGCAACTTCCCAGATCTTACCCCGAAGGTGCACTTGTTCGGGTTTAGTCTCAGCTTGTACAGTTTCAACCGATCGAACAACTTCTGTAGATGATCTAGATGCTCTTCCTCAGTCTGGGACCTAGCGATCATGTCGTCCACATACACTTCTATCTCGTGATGGATCATGTCATGAAATAAGGCAACCATGGCACGTTGGTAGGTTGCCCCAGCATTCTTTAATCCGAACGGCATGACCTTGTAACAGAAGGTGCCCCACTGAGTAACAAATGTAGTCTTTTCCATGTCTTCAGGTGCCATCTTGATCTGATTGTAGCCTGAAAAGCCATCCATGAAAGAGAATACCTTGTGCTGAGCTGTATTATCAACAAGGACATCAATGTGAGGTAAGGGGAAGTCATCCTTGGGGCTGGCCCTGTTCAGATCCCTATAATCAACACACATTCTGACCTTACCGTCCTTTTTAGGTACCGACACCACGTTAGCAACCCACTGAGGGTAAGAAGTCACTGCAAGGAAACCGGCATCAAACTGTTTCATGACTTCGGCTTTAATCTTCTCGGACATCTCTGGACGCATCCGACGAACCTTTTGTTTAACTGGAGGGCAGTCTTCCCTAGTCGGCAAATGATGGACAACAATATCGGTATCCAACCCGGGCATGTCTTCGTAGGACCAGGCAAAGATCTCCATATAGTCATGTAACATCTTGGTTAACCGTTGCTTCACGCTGAGCTCTAGGTTGGCACCAATCTTTACCTCTTTTCTATCTGCCTCAGTACCCAGGTTTATGGTTTCCACTGGCTCTTCATGGGGTTGAATTGCCCTCTCTTCCTGAAGCAACAATCTTGCGAGCTCGCCAGGCACTTCGCAATCATCTTCACCTTCGTCTTCGGCTAAGTTGATCGGATTTTCGAAGTCATAACTGGCATTAGCAGAGTTGTTATCAGTGAGATCCAGAGTGGATTGGAACCTGTATGAGTGAGTGTGTGTGTAAATACAGCTGTTTTTGAAAATTATGTAAAGGAAAAGGAAGACAGAAAAGGAACACAATATTTGCAATGCGAAAAGTACGTCCAAGATTTTCATTCATGATGTATAAAATGACAGTTTGTATGCCCTCACAAATAGAACCACGGTGCCTCGGGTAAGACACCGGGCCATAGAGTTTATCATTGTTTATTACAAAATATAACGAAACAAAGAAATTTATTACTGCGTCACAAAGGTAACAGGGGTATGGTCCTTTGCACTCCAATTGTTCAATCCGTCTTCGGCCGTCGGATAGATCCAGCTGTTGAATTCAGCTTCGTCCACTTCATGGTCTTCCCCAACAGCATTCACTTCTGAACTTTTAATAAATACCGGAGGTCTTCCGATCTTTGCTTTCCTCATAGCTCTCTGACCTTCTGAGGTGAAACCCAGCCCAAGTTTATCAGTCTTCTGGGTGAAGTCTGGAAGTCTGCCCCAGTCGGCACATTCACCCTTCTGTACCACAGCCCTGGCATCCTTCAGAGAGGCCATCTTCAAAGGACCACTTGCTTCTGTTGTTTCTGCTGCAATTGGAAACACCTCCTCGAAGTGCTGAAAGGGGGTTTCAATAAACTCCCCATCCATTTCAATGTATCTGAACGAGTTTAGGTGGCTCACCATATATTCTTCTTCTCCTTGCACCGTGACAATCTTCCCTCTGACGGGGTACTTCAGCTTTTGATGCAAGGTAGAGGTCACTGCCCCAGCCTTATGTATCCAGGGTCGACCCAACAGACAAGAGTAAGATGGACGGATATCCATCACATAAAAAGTGGAGTCAAACACCTGAGAGCCCACACGAATCGGAATGTCAACCTCCCCATGGACCATCCTCTTTGAACCGTCAAAGGCCCTGACGATGATGTTGCTGGGTTTCAGTTCCAGGCCTTCACAATCTAGACGATCCAGAGCCTTCTTGGGTAGCACATTCAAAGATGACCCAGTATCAACCAACACATGTGCCAAGGTGGTGCCCCTGCATTCAATTGAGACATGCAGAGCATCATTATGGTCTCTCCCTTTTGCGGTCAAGTCAGCATCTGAGAAACCCAAGCCATTATCTGCCGTTAGACTTGCCACGCAATCAGTGAACTGGACTGCCGAGGTTTCCTGTGGCACATGGGCCGTCTTGAGGAACGAGATTAGGGCCTTTGCATGGGCCTCAGAGCACAGCAGTAAAGAGAGCATGGAGATCTTGGAGGGCGTATGCCCCAGCTGTTCCACGACATTAAAATCGCTCTTCTTTATAATCTTCAAAATCTCCTCCATCTCTTGTGGGGAGGCCTCAGCAGCTATGGGTATGGGTGCCTCCATCTGGGCAGGCTCAACTTCAATTCCCTTGTCCCGAGCATTGGATGACTCGGCAGCAGGAGAAACAATCGGATTAACAGTAGGAACAACAACTTGATCAGCAATAGGCATGGGTGTACTTGTAGGAATTATCAGGAGCGGTCTTCGGGCAGCAGGCGGTGCAATGTCAGGCGAGAAGAGCCTGCCACTGCGGGTAACTTTGGCTGGGCCAGTGATGTCACAGATGCTGGCGCCAGCGTTGAGCTCTTGTTTAATCCCGTTTATATATACATCTGCCCCATAGTGCCAAGGGACAGCTTTATCAGATACATAGGGCAGGGGCCCTGGAACAGTGATAATAACGGGTGCAACGGTCAGAATTTGGACGGGCTTCCTCTAGAGAGCCGGGATCGGATTATTGAAGATAGTCACCACAGAGACTTCTTCTATTGGAACCAAACGAACAGCAGACTTCTTGAATAGAATCTCCTTGCTATCCATTAAGCTTTGGATGCCTAACTTTAGCAAGGGACAACCGGATGGGGACACAACACAGAACAGGCAACCCTCACTACAACCCGGAAATAAACCGGCCTGCAGTAGGTTCTTCTTAACGATCTTTAGAGGAGTGGCTAGATCATCCACAGAAACAGCATAAACATCTTCATCAACATCATTTACCCCGTGCTGAGGCATAGGGGCAGTAACTACGTTCGGCTTTATAGGCGCTTCGAATTGTATCTCCTTTGCGTCGATAAGGTCTTGCACCTTATTCTTCAACGCCCAACAGACATCAGTAGAGTGCCCCGGGCTTTCTGAATGATAAGTACAACGAGCATTCGGGTTGTACTTGGGGGATGCAGTATTTGGAAACTTCGGCGCCTCCCTGACAGTCACTAAATTAGTTGAGAGCAACTGTGGCAGGATCTGCGACAAGGTCATGTTTAAACGGGAGAATTCTCTCCGGGGTCTTTCCACCTTCTGAGTATTGTTTGACCGGGGAGCGGCAGCAGGCTTAGCAATCACTACCGCACTGACAGATTGGCGGTGTTCATTTCTCTCTGATCTCCTGGACCCATATACGGCGCTAGACTCCTTCTTGAAGGGTTTCTTCTCAGAACTGGATGATGCACCCTTCGGAATTTTTCCAGATTTTAACCCAGCTTCAATCCTCTCTCCAGTCAAGATTAAATCAGTGAAACCAGCAGAAGAATTCCCAATTAGATGGTTGAAAAACGGCCCAGATAGGGTCCCCAAGAACATGTCTACCAATTCCCGATCAGTCAATGGTGGCTGCACCCTGCCAGCCAGGTCTCTCCACTTTTGAGCGTACTCCTTAAAACCTTCGCTTGCACCTAACGCCATACCCTGGAGTTGGGTACGTGTGGGGGCAAGGTCGGCATTATACTGATACTGCTTGTAGAAAGCAGTAGCCATCTCCTCCCAGTTACGAACTTTGGTCCCATCCAGCTGATAGAACCATTCGAGATGAGTCCCTGAAAGACTCTCCTGGAAGAAGTGGATCCATAGATTCTTGTCCGCAGAGTACGGCTGAATTTTCCGAACATAGGACCTTAAGTGCAGCTTGGGACAAGACGCCCCGTCATACTTCGAGAAGGATGGTGCTTTGAATTTATGCGGGATAATCATACCAGTCGACAAACCCAGATGTCCGAAATCCAGCCCAGGTGCCTGTTGCACCTCCATAGCCTTCAACCTGTCCTCCAGTTGTTTGTACCTGTCATCTGAAGGAGGGTACTGCTCTTCATCAAAATCTGTCTCGTTGTCGGAGACGACCGGACTAGGAACCTTTACTTCTGCCTGAGAAGGACTCTTGCCAACAGAAGAACCAGCCTCTTCATGTTGCAGAGTATTGCTGAACCTTCGGCCCGAGTTGAACAGAACAGTTCTTCTCTTCTTCTTCTTCTCCTTCTTCAGGAGCATAGCCTTCAGTTCTTCTTGGCCTTTAGCCAGACCCTTGATTAGTTCTTGAAACTGCACATTCTGCACCTGGAGAGCCTTGATTGATGTCTCTGTTGATTCAGATCCGGGATTCATGATGCTGAAATAAACAACGAAGAACTGTAAGCAACCTGAAAAGGGGAAAAACCTGCTATGCACATGATGTATGAAATGCGTATGCAATGCATTCAAGGGTTCGAAAGTCCAAATTTGTTGTAGACAAAAAGGAACACACGTTATCATTAAAGAAATCATTGTTTAATACATCAAGGCCTCATGGGAAAAAAGTACAAAAATCAAATCAATCCCAAAATACACTGCGCATCCTCTTCGGAGCTATGTAGGTGTTGAGATTCCTCTCCTCATGCAACAAGCGAGTGAGCTCCAGGACCTTCTTTTCACTGGCATGCAGACTAGTCTCAAGAGAATTCCTTTCCTCCTTAAGCTGGATCCAGCTCTTCTGCATCTCTTCCCAGGATGTGGGCATATCAGGGTACTGAATAACATGAGACACTTCTCCTTCCAAGACAGGTTCTTTGATCACCGGGAGCATGTGAGGGTAAGGCATCACTAACTTCTGAGAGCGGGCGCGTACCCATTTGAGATAAGGCTCCAAAGGGATGGAGTTCCTATGCCCCAGTGTTTTGCTGTCTATCCTACTAGGCATCCTCCAGGCTCTGATAAATCTCTGACGAAGTCCTTGAGTATCATTGTCGAAGTCAAAAACTATGTCAGGAATTAACATGTCATGAGGACCATCCCTCCGAGCATAACCAAACTGTCTCCAAGCCAGGCATGGGCTATAAGTAATACCTCCTCTGATTCCAAGTAAAGGAACATTAGGGTACTCCCCACAACGATCAATGATAGTGACATCTCCTCTGGATCTAGGACACCAATGTATATCTGCATGTGTAAGAGTCATCAACCGTTGTGACCATCTCAAACCCCGCTCATTCTTCAAGACTGATTGCGGAAGGTGCGAAATAAACCACCTTCCCAGGAGAGGAGTGCAACACATAAGGACACCTCTTTTTCTCATGGTTCGAGTGTAACATGAGTGAAGGATGTCCCCCAGCAACGTAGGTATAGGATTCCTGGACATAAAGATCTGAACGGCACTGATATCAATGAGCTGATCTGGGTTAGGGAACAACACCAAACCATAAACAAGGAGGGCCACAACCTCTTCAAAAGCTTGCAAGTCAAGGGAGTTCCAACATTCATGGGCCTTCTCAAACAGAAACCTGGCTAAGAACCCTTTGATACCACTTCTGACTTCCCAATGTCCCTTGAGGTCAGATGACTGTAGGTGCAAGGCTTTAGCAATCTCTTCCAGCTTCGGTTCCTTTTCTGTACCGTTGAAGGGTAGCTGATCAAGGATAGGGATCTTCAGGAGCCGGGAGAACTCCTCCAATGTAGGTACCAACTGATAGTCAAAGAAGGTAAAGCAGTGATGCAGAGGGTCAACGAATTGGAACAAGACCTTTATCATATCTTCCTCAATGTTGGTGTTGACCAAGCTGATGAGGCTTCCATGCCTTTAACTGAATGAAGAGTTCTCGGGAATCCTGGATATAAGCTCCTTAAGCTGAGGAGGGACCCTTACAAGATTGACCTGAATTGTCTTTCTACGAACAGTTTCCATGTCCTACAAAACAAGAACAAAGATGAAAATTCGAACCCCTGAAATGGTTAGTCAATGCATATGATGCTGGATGATGTCATGATGCTATGATTAAACACACCACAGATATTTACAAAGACAAACATGTAGGGCACACAAGGCACACAAGACAAGCCCTTAAGGTTTAAGGCCAGCATGGGGTTTGGGTAGTACCCTCTTGAAGTTGGTGGGTTCAACCTGTCCTAATCAAAGTAGCCGGGTTCTAAGGTTCCCAATATCACCGGATTGCTTTCATTGTTCATCGTTTCGATTTAGCCACTGAACTGGCGACCGAAATATTCCAGGAAAGCAACCCTCAATTGAGTGTAGTATCGAGTATCAACCAACCTCGGACTGCACCAAAGTCAGTTATCTCACTACCCTAAAGAGGCCAAGATAGTTCAATTAAGGTTCCTAAGGTCTGTTGATGCTTCACGACACCACGCGGAGGCCCCGTACTCTCCTTGACTGAACTCAAGGGTTACCGGTACACACCAAAGTGCCACATCAACGTAGCAGACTGTTTCAACCATGTCGGTATACCCCACACAGTTCCCTCACAGCCTTGTTGCTACTTTCTAAGAAAGGTATCCCCCAGATCCGGGTTTAGGATCTATAGAACTCCCAAGCAACCCACAATTTAAAGCACACAAGGAAAACAATTGAAAACATAGTTATAAGCTAGCCCTAAGGTACACCTCACTTTATAGTCATTTCCCCAGCAGAGTCGCCAGTTCTGTGATCGGTGGATCTGGAACTGACTGTTTAACGCTGGTTCGCGAAATGTCGCGGAAGCAAGAGTCGCCACCGTCTTTTATTTTCTCCAAATGGAAAGGACAAAAGCACAGAAAAATTCCTTAAAGAGATTGCTCTCGGTTCGGGAGGTAGGTTATAGAAAGGGAAGGTGTTAGCACCCTTTCTATCCATGGTTATCCATGGGCTCTTAGATACTTGCTCAATGTGTTTTCAAAATTGTTTTGTTTGCTTTTCAATGTGGGTTTAAAAAAAGTTTCTTTGAAAAATTTCAGATCGACTCGTACGTCAGAGTGTTTGAAAAATTTGCTTTGAAAGCTTTTGAAAAGTGTCAGTGTGAAAAGAGTTTTGTTTGTTTTTGAAGAGAGCAAGTATCCTTGAGAACCTACCTACCCTAAGGAATTTGTCTGTGTAAATGTCCTTAAAGTAGTGCCATCCCACCATTGAGAGGTAGGTAGCACCACCGTTGGAGGTGTTCGGGTCAATTCGAGGTTCGGGACATGGTGATCACCGGAGCAATAGGAAGACACCTTAGAAGCTACCCTCATGCCAGGTTCCCGGATCATGAGGACTTACTAAGACGTCCTCTACTCGACGATCACCTTTCGAAAGGCAACAATGAGGCGTACCCTAGGGGTGGTGTGTGCAATTTGTGTGTCGGTTTCATTGATAATTTGTCTTGTCATGTTCATTGTGATCTACGCTTGATTTTATTTAAGACATTCATTCTTGCATGCTTATTTAACAGTTATAAAGTTTGCGGGAAAATAAATCTAAACTATTACAAAGGGCGCGGGTCCACATCGCCAAAATTAAACCGGACCCGATTTGACGGAAAAATAAATAAAGCGAATAAAAGAAAAGTGCGAGAAGTTAAATGTTACAACGCTTCGGGAGAATTACATAATTATAATAAACGACATAAAATAAATGCGCGAAATTAAATACATTATGAACATGGGCGTTGGACCCTTTTGCAAAATTAAAGTTGATAGGAAATTAAAATTAAAAATTAAATGTTTTTGGTACTTTTGTATTTTTTAAGATTTAATGAAAAAAATAATTAATTAAAATGAAACGTCAAACCCTAATTCTAATGTTTTTTAAGTTATTAAGAAAAAGATTGAATTTTTAACCTAATTTAAATCTAAGTTATTTATATACATTTAATTATAAAAAATAAAATAAATAAATATATAATATTGTGATAAAAAAAAAAAAGGAAAATTTAAAAGGTATAAAAATTATCAATTAACCTAATTCTATATTTTTTTTGGATTTTATTAAAAGGAATTAAAGTTAAAAACCTAATTAAACTAAATAATTTACATATTAATTTATAAGAAAAAATATAATTAAAATGAAATAAATATTATATTTTTGCCTTTTTCTGATTTTTGTATTATGTTTTGCATTTTGTAAAAAAAAAATAATCAATTGAATTAAAACAATAAACAAATAAAGATAATAATTAAAAGTAAATATAAGAAACATAAATAAAATTAGCAAACCAGGGTGGGGGTTCAGGCCCCAATTTAGGAGGTATAGGCCTAGCATTCTGGCCCATTTATCTTTGAGTTCGTTGACTTTTCTGGATCATGTGTAATGCATTTGACTAGGCGCAGGGTGTTCTTTGATTTTTGGCCATGGATCTGGATTGGATGGACGCGTGTATGCTTGAGATGGTGAGCGCATGGTGATCCACGAAGGCGTGCCTGCATAGGAATGAATGTGGAAAAACAATATTGAAAAGTTACACAGACCTGGGGTTCGAACCCAGGTCTTGGATATTGCCAAGAGAGGTGCCTGCCAGCTGAGCCGTTTGGATTACTTGATATATTAATAATACACAAACAACAAAAAGAAAGAATAAGCGCATTAGTGATTAAAAGCGCGAAAATTTAAATCAGCGAATCACTGATGGACAACACATCGTCTCCTTCGTCGTCCCTGTAAACAAAAGCATATGGCCACGGTTTTGCATGCGTTGCGTTAGGTGGGCTATAAGAAAATAGCGAATAGCCCCTCGACGCTCATAAATTGAGCGCGAGGGTTGGAATCTCTCCGTCTAGATATGCTGAGTCCAATGGCGTGAGTCTAGAACCTTAATTTTGCCTTGGGTAGAAAACCCCAATTTTGAAAACCTGTAACCCTAATATCCAAACATGGTAGATTCGCGTATGGTCAATAAAAACACAATTAAAGGCAATGGTTAGCTTGGAAACTTCATGCTGAACAAGAATTCATAAACAAAAATGCAAAAAGATGTATGAATTATGATATGCGATTTCAAAAGTTTTGCTTTACAGTTTGAGTTACAGGTACCAATTCCTGGAGCTTTTGTGGTTGATATTGATTGGAATATGATCAGGAGTCCACGAGCCAGCTTTTGGAATCAGTATTAGGGCTTAAAACTACCTCTAGAGTTGATTTCAGTTTTGAGTTTTTCAAGCAATTTTTCAAGTTTGTCCTAGCCTCTTATGCGCAGCTTTCAGTCCCTTTGCATTAGGTTTCTCATCCTGCATATGTAGTGAGTAATTAGGTTAAGAAAATTGGATCAAAATCCATTGCTTTTATGAATTGGAGATTTGATTTGTCAAGGATCTTTTTTTCAATCTTTTTCTCATGTATTTTGTATCAATTAAGTTCAATTAGTCCAATTCTTTCCCAATTAGCATGTGCACGAAATCTTGAGTCTAGAATGTGCATAAAAAGATTTTTTTAGGTCAAGTTTATATTTTCTATATATTTAAATAATTTAAATGAATTAATATTAATATAAATTCAAATAAATAATTAAAAAATGAGAAAATACTTCCCCTTGGGCTTAATGGTCGTGCATAGGCTTGGCATGAAGAAACTTGGAAGAAAAATGGGCCCATTTGCATTTTTAGGTCATTTGAACCATTGTTGACTTTTTCAAAATTCCCAAATATTTCCCAACTTCCACAAGGCATAACTTGCTCAATTATTAAGCTTTTCACATGTTCTTGGACATTTTGGAAAGGTCTTTGAGTCCTTTAACCAATGCCTTTGGTCCCATGTCATTTTGATTTACCAATCGCAAGTTATGGCCTTTGACTTAAAGTCCCTTTTTGTTGACTTTTGAAAATGACCTATAATGTTGAAATTGATAACTTTTTGTGAGAGCATTTCTTGGACTTGGAATATGAATATGGGTTGTAGGAAATGTCTTTCTCTTCAAAATGAGCTTTGGATGGAATTTTTCTGATAATCCATGTGAAAGTTATGCCCTGGTCAATTTCAGTTGACTTTTTCAGCTGTCCAAATATAACAACTTTTGCATCTTTGATGATTTCTGAGCCAAATTTTGAGAATCATGATCAAGCATTGATCAAATGATGTTTGTGGCTTCAAAATGATATGTTGACCAAAAATTTGAACTTTTGACTGCCAAATGACCATTTTGCCCCTACAGTTGACTGTAGTGTAATTTAGGGTTTTGACTATGCAATTTTGAGCTGGATGCCTTGAAACTTGATATGAGGATACTTGAACATCTTTGTAAGCATGTGAGACTTGATTGGGCCTTTGAAATCTTCATTTTCTTGGTCAGGGCTCCAACCCTAGTTTTGACTGTATGGGAAGCTGTTGAACTGCATAACCCTTGGGGAATTTTGTGACTTGGCTTGGCAATTTCTTGAAGAATATGGGAGGGCAAATTTTGGGGTGCAACAGTATATTTACCGTAGGTAAAAATTAAGGAGGCTACCTTATAAGGGTACCCATCACAAAAACCTGTCACAAAATCCCGTTACTCAACCCAGCACTTATACATTCATGCATTCATATATATATATATATATATATATATATATATATATATATATATATATATATATATATATATATATATATATATATATATATATATATATATATATATATATATATATTCATCATTTGCTTCTTTTATCTGTCTTATTCATAGGGTAGAAAATATAAAATAACAAAATCAATATTTTTGGGTGACTGTCTTAAAAATGTATACCAGAGGGAAACAACTTGTCTGTATCAATACCTTTAAGCCTGACCTTTCTGAAATCAAAACTATAAAGGAGTAATTATCTGAGAGAGCTCTGAAGATGTACACTCGCCTCTATGGGGCAACCCTTGACTTGACTAAAGTAGAGGTTCAAATGGATGCAGTCTCTTCCCTAATTCAGTTTTATGACCTTCATTTGAGATGTTTCACCTTCCAAGACTTCTAGCTAGCACCGAATTTGGAAGAATTCGACAAAATTCTAAATTTTTCCAAAGAAAAGCCCTATGTAGGTATTGGAAAAACTGTTGAAGTCAAAGTTTTGGCAAAAGGCTTAGGGATCCCCTACCCTGAGTTAGTGCAAAATTACAAAAGAGAAGGTCGGATACAAGGAATCAAAAGGATATACTTGGAAGCTAAGGCACTAGAATTTTCTAATTATAAAGAATGGGAATCTTGTGTTTATTTTTTAGGGCTATTAGTATTTGGTGTAATTTTATTTCCTCGGACTGTAGACTATATTGACCCCGCGGCCATTAGCATATTTTGCAGTGCGAAAGTATTTAATACAGATCCTACTCCCGCTTTGCTTGCTGACATTTATTACACTTTGCATATGATGTATGAAAGGAGAAAAGGCATGCTAAATTGTTGCATCTCGCTTCTATATACTTGGTTCATGACTCATCTTTACAAAGAAGACTATATGATCCCAGACTTGATCAGACACGAGTGGCCATAAAAATTAAGGTCCCACTCTGCAAACTTTGTGTTATGATATGCAAGGAAGCTGGATATTGGTGATATCACTATTATCTATGGGGACTTTCCTAATGTCCCTTTGATTGGATTGCGAGGCTGTATTAATTACAACCCTACTTTGGCCCTACGACAGTTAGGGTATCCTTTGGAAGACAAACCTTTGGACGAACAACTCCGACCATTTATCACCCATAATATTGGTATAGAAGACCAAGGGTTGCTCAACAAGGTTATTCGAGCTTGGAACAAGGTTAACAAGAGGAAAGCCGAAAGAAAGAATTCCATAGCAAGAGAACCCTAGACCGAATGGGTCCGAGATATGGTGCGAATTATCAAGCTGCCATTCAGAAAATATCCTGAGTATAAATCAGAGGTCTCAGAGATAAAACCTATATCTTTGGAAGAAGTCGATAATTTGAAAAGCGCCTTAAAGCAAGCTCAAAAAGAAAAATAAGCATTGGAACTCAATCTCCATAATCTGAAGAAAGAAAAGAAACAGATGCAGCTCATACTTGAGTTAAAGGACGAACAAATTGAGAGAAGTCAAAAGGAATTGGAGAAAGAAAGTCTCAAACAAAAGCGTACAACTTAAGGGATGTTAAGTGCAACATTCAATCTAGATTCCCAAAAACAAAGGTTAGAAGAGGTCATTGCTGAAATCAGAAGGTTAACTATATGGTATGAAAAGGCGACACATGACAAGAAGGTGCAAGAGGAAAATCTAAGAGCCCAAATCCAAAGTTTGGCACAAGCTTCCTTAGATCAAGAAGAGCAAGTAAAGTACCTCGTCACTGAACTTCAATACAACCAAGAATCAGAGATCAAAGCACGCCTTGAAAGGATAGAGGCAGAGAAACTCCTGACTCAGAGAACTCAAGAATATGAGCATGTGTGCTTAGAGCTGCATGATCTTCAAAAAGATTTCCTCATCCAACGAAGGCTTTATACAGAAATGAGGGGTGAAAATATGTATTGGGAAGAGAAGTATATCAAGATCGCCCAAGCTGGAAGAGATAACCATAAGATAATCCCACATCTCTATCAGGAATACAGGTACTACAAAGACAAACATGAAAAGCTCATCTTCATAAACAACAATCTCATCGAGGATATCCCTAGAAGTTTAAAAGATGCAGAGAGTGTAATGGTTTCTTTTCCAAAGGACATTGAAGACTCTTTCCAGCTTTGCCGAGCAATGGTTGATGGCTTCAGAGCACACATCCGCAGCACACCTAGAAGATTTTGTTCCCTTTATTTATGGTTATGCAAACAAGTTTTGATTTCAAGTTGTAATATTTTTTAATATCTGGATTACGTTACTTTAAATAAAGGCATTTTGTTTCCCTATCTCGACGGCGTGTCTTTTTTAAAGCTAGTCACCAAGTAAAATAATAAGCAAAATACAAGCATGTACCCAAGTGAATAAGATATTTAAAAAAAGAAATCATTTCATGTTCATGCACATCCGTTCGCACGCATGCATTTATCAAACACTTGCATGTTATATCAAAACTCATTCTTTTTAAAAAAATCTCTCCAGTTAAGCCATCGCTAGAATAAGACCTCCACTTCCTTGGCCTCCATATCAAATAATGCCCCGTCAACAAAAAGTAATGGAACAAATAGAGGAGACTCAAGATGTGTTCAAAGAGGATCTTGAACAAGTAAAGGGTAATGTAAGTTCAATGAAAGGAGATTTGAGTCAAGTTCTTCTAGCTTTGAAGAACATTATTGACAGGCAGGACCAAATCCCCATGGTAGCTTTTGAAGAGGTAGCCCAAACCATTGGTGCATCGAGCGGTCACCAACCAAGGAAAGAGCCGGAAGCAGGACCCAAAAATTCCGCCATTCCCCAACAAGAGGTTGAAACTGAAAGGTTTGTCCCACCACCATCAAAAGCATGGGAATCATATAACCTACAAATTCCAACCACGAATGCAGACAACTACCTAGACTTTCAATACAGAGATCACGACCCAGAGGATGCTCACCAGGCACCCTTAAAGACGACTGGTACTCATGTTGTAGATAATCCACTGATAATGAATCAGTATAAAGCTCTGGAGGAAAGGTTTAAAGTTGTGGAGGGTTTTGATGCTTTCGAAGTAGACGCTCTCGAAATGGGTCTAGTTCCTGATGTGGTAATTCCGCCAAAATTCAAAGTACCCAACTTTAGAAAAGACAAAGGGCTCACTTGTCCAAGGAATCATCTTCGTATGTATTGCAGGAAGATGCATGCCCATGCCCATGATCAGAAGCTAATGATTCACTATTTTTAAGACAACCTGAGTGGGGCATCTTCAGACTGGTACATGCAATTGGAGAGAACACATATTCGAACCTGGACATGGCGCCTACCCGCATGCAACTCCAGAATCTATCCCAAAAGAAGGAAGAGTCCTTCAAAGAATATTCTCAAATATGGAGGGAGATGGAATCCCGTGTGCAACCACCACTGTTGGAAAAAGAACTAGTAGACATGTTCATGGGAACCTTGCAAGGGCTTTATTATGAGAAGATGGTTGGAAGTGTTTGGTAGGGATTCTCAGATCTAGTGACTATTGGAGAAAGAATCAAAACTAGGTTAAAGAGTGGGAAGATATCAGGGGGATCATCAAATTCTCCCTACAATTCAAAAAGACCTGCTTAAAACATCCCAAGGAGAAAGGAGGGAAAAGTCAATGTCGTAGCCTCACAACCAAGGGCACCACAACCATTGGTGATCCCACAAGGACAAAGGCAAGACATATTTAAAAGGCCACCCAGAAATTTTGATCCACTCCCCATGCCACCAAGCCAGATATTACAACACTTGTTTAAGGCATCCTTGGTGGAAATCAAGCTTTTAGCTCCTCCAGTCGGGCCACTCCCGCAAAGATACAATGTCGACGCCAGGTGTGAGTACCATGCTAACTCTCTGGGGCACACCATAGAACAATGTTGGGCATTCAAGCATAAGGTTTAGGATTTGTTAGAATCTCAAGACATCACTTTTGAGAAGCCCAACACCAAATCAAACCCTGTGCCTCCGCATAATGGGCCAACAATAAATGCAACTGAGGTGGTCACTAACTTCAGGGCAACCATAAAGGCAAAAAACCCTATCAACTTGTTGAAAGAATATCTGTTCGAATGTAGATTCTTGTTAGATCATATTGAAGCTTTTGAAATAACTCTGCAAAAGCTAGTGGATCAGGGGATAGCCTAATTCGGACTATACCCTGAAGAAAAATATGTAGCCACAATTGGAGGAAAGAAGCCACTGGTAATCCCCTACCAAGGCCCAAGTATTACCAAGAAAACTCTAGTCATCCCGTGGGAAGAATCAATAGAGATTATAAGAAGAGCACCTAAGAAGGCTCTCTTAATACCCTCCACTCCAAAAGCCATAATGGTAATTAAGGGACCGTCACCTATCCCTTATGAAAATAACAAGGCAGTGCCATGGAGTTATGACTTAGCATTGTATATCAACAGAGTGAAGCAAGAAAGTGGGCCATCACCAAGTCCGGGACCTGCAATTTCAAACATAGAAAGGACAGGGGGTATGACTCGAAGTGGTCAAATTTTTGGAGTTGAACTATCGAAAAAGATGGATGTGATTCCAACGAAGGACAAGGGAAAAGAAGTGGTTGATACAAATCGAGAAACAAACCTCCAAGATAAGACTTTACCGATCAAGAGGCAGAAGAATTTCTGAAAATAATTAAAAAAATGACTAGACTGGTGGATCAGCTTCACCAAACTCCAACAAAAGTCTTCATACTCTCACTACTCATCAACTCTGAAGCACATCGGGATTCTTTGATGAAGGTGTTAAGTTCAGCCCATGTTGCAAAGGAAGTTTAAGTGAATCAATTTGACAATGTCGTAGCAAATCTAACGTCCAGATCCTACCTGGGTTTTAGCAACAGTGAATTACCGCCACATGGCCGAGCTCATAATAAGGCACTCCACATTACCATGCAAATAGGTACTACCCATTTGTCCAGGGTTCTTACTGACACCGGTTCTTCTCTTAATGTGTTTCCAAAGTCAAGTGTCATAAAGTTAACAATATACGATGTGGTAATAAGACCATGTTCTACGATTGTAAAGGGATTTGATGGTTCTAGAAGCTCGATGCTAGAAGAGGTGGACCTTCCAGTTAAGATTGGGCAGCTAATCTTCAATATCAATTTCCAGGTCATGGATATCGAACCAGCATATACTTGCTCACTGGGGAGACCTTAGATCCATACCGCAGGGGCAGTCACGTTGACCCTGCGTCAAAAATTAAAGTTCCTAGTGGAAGGGAAGCTATTCATAATTGACGACGAGGAAGACATCTTTGTAAGCCACATTGAATCATACAAATATATCAGTGTCGATGAAGACTGTATCGCTACCCCGTTCTAAGCCTTTGAAATTGCTTCAATGGTGACATTACCAGTCGATAAGGGTGACAAGACTAAAGTGACATCATGGAGATATCTTCAAACGACTATGGGATGTGATGCCTCGAACTGATGGGGAAAGCTCCCAAAAATTCCAGAGAAGAAGAATCGCTTTGCTTTGGGATATTAATCGTCGAAATCTACTCTAAAAGGCAGAGTATGTTTCCCTCCGATCCAAGAGACTTTTGTCAGCAAAGGAACACAGCATGGCAGACATGTGGCGATGATATCAAGAAAAATCAATACCAAAAGGGCAACTAACTTCATCAGAGAAGGCACCCCAGGAGAAGAACTCAAAGGATGGACTGCTGTGGAGATTCTCGAGATATTTTTCTTTTCTAAGTAATGTTTTTTTGTTTTTGAAAGAACCTATGTCAAACCCTAGGCATAAGGGTTGCTTGTAAGGGTTTTCCTTGCTTTCGTTTCAGACAATATTTATAATTAATAAAAGTTATATTTTGTTTTCAATCAAGATCCTTGTCTTTCTTTTGAATTTCTCTATTAAATTTAAAAATGGAAATACTTTCTTTACATACGCATTTTCAAAATCCCAGACACTATAATATGCACCAAAACATGATAAATGTGTAGATTCATGCCAAAAATTACAGATAACGTTAGTCCTACGACCCGATATGATTTTGATGCTCCTATCAACCAAGCCGAAGAAGTAGATGACGAAGATCTTGAACTCTCCCAGGAAATGGCAAGGGAAATAGAGCGAAAGGCTGACAACATACAACCATATCAAGAGACTATTGATACCATTAACCTAGGCATAAAGGAAGATCCAAAAGAAATGAAGCTAGGGGCAATGTTGAAGTAGAGCGTCAAAGATAGACTGATCAAGTTATTACATGAGTATGTGGATATATTCGCTTGGTCCTACAGGGACATGGCAGGGTTGGATACAAATATCGTGGTGCATAGGCTGCCTCTCAAAGAAGGATGTTCTACAGTCAGACAAAAACTCAGAAGAACTCGCCCAGATAAGTCCAACAAAATCATAGAAGAGGTTCTCAAACAGTTTGACGCAGGGTTCCTAGCAGTGGTAGATTATCCACCCTAGATAGCTAACATTGTACCAGTACCCAGGAAGGATGGCAAAGTATGCATGTGTGTGGATTATCGAGACCTAAACAGAGTAATCCCCAAGGACGGTTTCCTGTTACCCCACATAGATGTTTTAGTGGATAACACGGCTCTAGCCTCGGTATTCTCATTCATGGATGGTTTCTTGGGCTATAATCAAATCAAAATGGCACCCGAAGACATGGAAAAGACTACCTTCATGACACCTTTGGAAACTTTTTGCTACAAAGTAATGCCTTTCAGTCTCAAGAACGCATGGGAAACCTATTAGAGGGCAATGTGTTATGACGGGTTTTAAATCAAGAGTCGCCACTATTAGTTTTTATCCTAGGGAAGGGAACCTAACAAAAAACCCTAATTCGCGGACATAGATTCTAGGTTTCGGACACAATTAGACGAAAGGAAGGTGTTAGGCACCTTTCATCCACCTTGTTTACAGGGATATTAAGCTCTAGGTTTAGGTTTGGGGCAAACTGGATTTTAAGTTTTAATTAGAAAGACTCGCCACGATTTTAGATTGCGTGCCTACGTATCCTCTTGTGAGGAATCAGAGTCCCAATTCATAGTTCGTATGGTTTGGCGTCTTTTAGAGGGTTTGTAAACATATTTTGAATCACTTCGCACTCGGTCGACAGTAGTGATTGAGGAGATTTTGACTGAGTACGTAGTAAGCCAAAATCGGTTCGAAACCCTATTTGCAAAAAAGACTGTTGGTTAGCTTAATTTGTTCGCGAAAAGTAGTTTGAGATTTGTTTATGTTTTTATTTGTATCAATTGCAAAAAAATGTCTTCATTAACGCATGGGCGAGAAAGGTTTAATGCCAAATAGTATAGAAAATAATATATCCATTTTTTCATGAAAATAATTTATTTTATCATATAGTAATATTTACATGTAATAACTAATAATTAACATTTAAAATATGGTAATAAAATTAATAATGATAGTTATAATTATTAATAAATAATTAATATAATATAATATAATAAATAAATAAATAAAATATATAAAAGAAATAAAAAAAATATAATTGCTTAAGTAAATCTGGGGGTGCCTTTCTTAGTTGACTAGTAAATACATGGGGTCTGGTTAGAAAGCTGATTGGGCCTAAGAATGGTTCAAAATAAGGGGGGGTGTGTTTGGATTTTCTATTCAGCAAACTGCTGGAAAGGGGGTGTGAATAGCAGTTGTGTTGGGCCCAACGTGTTTGGAAAGAAACCTGGTGGATTGGGTGAGGCGAGGGAACACGGTCTTGCCATTGAACTTAGCCTAACGGCCGTTTGATGCAAATCTAAAGGATGAGGTTGAAGGCGCATGTTTATTACTGTGTGTGCGTGCATGGAGTATTAAAACGTAATATAACATTGTTTTATCTTAATTTCCATTTTAATTTTTCGTTTTCCCCAGACTTCACCGTAATACCCTCTCTCTCCCACCTCATCTTCTTCCCCTTTTCCTACCCCAATCCCTAACCTGTCTTAATCTTTCGGCGACGCAACAAACGTCCACCACCACCCTTCTATAAACCCCTCGAGCCAATGAACCACAATAATCCAAAAGGAAAACTAACTTGTTACCTTCTTTGTGGTGTTCTACATGCTTTGTCATGGATGCCCTCCAAAATCGCAAGCTTCCGGTGATAACTTTTAATATGGTGATGGCGCTCAAAAATGATTAGGGTTTCCGATATGGAAACTCTAATCCATTTCTCTTAGATCTTCAGTGCGAGGGTTCGTATAGATTTTCGTCTTCGTCTCTCAGCCTTCTGCCCATAAAAAGTCCCCTCATTTACTGTATTTTGATTAGTATATATAGGCCTTAGTCTTAGGGTTTTAACAATTTGCTGTTATGAATTAGCACAAATTAGGGATTAGGAAAATTAAGGATTAGATTGTTAATGTAATTGATTATGTCCATTGAATGTGAAATATATTTAGAGATTTGATTTACTCGCTGTAATTTTTGGGTTCAGATATAGATATTGTTTTCTGGATTTTGCGATTGCAGATTTGTTGTATCAGATTTCTACAGTGACCCTTAGTAGCGTGTTCTAATTTTTGTTGAGTTTGTTCATAATATATTCAATTATATCTTCTGCGATTTGTTTTTTATTTTAGTTGTCAGAAGATTTTCTGGGCTTGAAGAATTGATTTGGTTAATGTAAACAGTGAATGCTAGCACCAAAACATGCATTAAATTAGGCCTTGATTGGAACAGTAGATGTTTCTAATCTTTTGGGCCATCGCTTGTTATTTCTTGTTCAGCCCAACAAAACTTGTTTTTGTTTATTATCTGCAAAAAAAAAATTGATCCAAAACATCTTTTCTAAAACAAAATTTTTAATAAATAATGATAACTTTTAATTACAATCCATTTAATAATAAAAAAAGTTTAATCATCAGTAAAACATGTCCGTTTAAAAATATACTACTTGTTATACTCTTTTTTTTATTACAGTAAACAATTACTCAATTCAAATGGGCTTTGCATTATTTATTTTACTCAGCCCAACTACATTATATTTTTTTTAATAACTAAACATTAGTAAAAAAAATGTTACCTTATAATTTCTTGAAACAAATATTATTTTAAAACAACAAACTGTTTTTTTCTTTAATGACATTATTTCTTTTGTATATCTCTTTTTTCCTATTGAAACAAAAACAGTAACTTTAACAAGAATATTTATTTTCCTCTCTAATCACTAGATGGGCCTTATATTGATAAACACACCCTTGTTTGGATAGCAAAATAGAAATGGGCCAATTAAAGAAGATTAATGGGCTTAGTTAATTAAAACTTGATCATCATTTGAATAATTTTCCATTTTTGAATTGCATGGGCCATTGGCGAACATGCCTCGCAAACGGGTTTATGAGTCTTTCCGACTTGCAAAGCCCCACTCTCCTGGATTAAAATACACCCCCCCGATTGGCTTAAATTTTAAGAATGGGCCATCAGATATTGATGTACCATCCTTAATTAAATGTTTCTTTATTATTTTAATCTTGAAAATATGATCGTCGAGGTAGGACAAATTTGAGGAACGACACAATGGTCACATTATTCCATGATATGATCCACAAAGAGGTTGAAGTATACGTAGATGATATCATTGCCAAATCCCATACGGAGGAGGAACACATCATACATCTGCAAAATTTATTCGAGCGGTTGCGTAAGTTCAGACTGAGGCTAAATCCGAATAAATGCATATTTGGCGTTAGATCAGGCAAATTGTTGGGTTTCATTGTAAGCCAGCAATGGTATCAAGGTAGACCCCGACAAAGTAAAAGCTATACAAGAGATGCCTGCACCAAGAACAAATAAAGAAGTATGTGGTTTCTTAGGGCGGTTGAATTACATCTCAAGGTTCATATCGCATCTAACAGCTACATGCGAGCCAATATTCAAGTTATTACGAAAAGATCAGACAGTAGTATAGAATGATGATTGTCAAACTGCCTTCGAGACGAAAAAACAGTATCTGCAAGAGCCACCAGTCTTAATGCCGCCAGTCCCTCGAAGACCACTCATCATGTATTTTACAATGCTCGAAGGATCAATGGGTTGTGTTTTGGGGAAGCAGGATGAAACAGGTAGAAAGGAGCATGCGATTTATTACCTCAGCAAGAAATTCACTGACATTTGAAACCAGGTACTCACTCCTCATGAAAACATGTTGCGCATTGGCTTGGGATACCAAGAGGTTGAGGCAATATATGTTAACCCACACTACGTGGTTAATAGCGAGAATGGATCCACTAAAGTACGTATTTGATAAGCTAGCTCATACCGGGAGAATCGCACGATGGCAGATGCTACTATCAGAACACAACATCCAAAATGTCACACAAAAGGCCATCAAAGGTAGTATACTAGCTGATCATCTGGCTCACCAACCGCTATCAGAAGATCATCCTATGAAGTTCAACTTTCCCGACGAGGATGTCATATTTATAGCTAACTATGAAATACCAGAACTTGACGAAGGCCCCGAGCCAGGGGCACGTTGGATACTCATGTTCGACGGGGCTTCAAATGCAGTAGGTCACGGTGTAGGGGCAGTATTGACCTCTCCAAAGAATTATCACAAACCCTATACTGCAAGGTTGTGTTTTAACTGCACCAACAACATCGCTGAATACGAAGCCTGTGTACTAGGACTGGAAGCTGCCATCGATTTGAGAATAAAGCACCTCGAAGTATTTGGGGATTCTATATTAGTCATAAACCAGTTTAATGGCGAATGGGATACTAAACACCCTAAACTGATTCCATATCGGGATCATGTTTTGAAGTTGGCTGTGGAATTTACAGAGATCACTTTCAGTCATATCCCACGAGAAGAAAATCAAATGGCGGCCGCTCTGGAAACTCTATCGGCTATGTTCAAAGTGACTTGGCCGAACCATTAACCACGCATTACGATCAAACATTTCGAAGAGCCCGCTGAATTCCTTGCTATTGAGGGAGGACCTAACAACAAGTCTTGGTTTTACGACATCAAGAAGTACTTGGAAAGGCAGGAATATCCAGAAAGTGCCTCTATCATTGACAAGCAAACCTTACGAAGGTTAGCTTCAAAATTCATTTTGAGTAATGGAGTGGTATACAAAAGAAACTACAACATGGTACTACTCAGGTGTGTGGAAAAGCAAGTAGTAGATACGCTTATGGGAGAAATTCACGAGGGTACTTTCGGAAGTCATACAAATGGGCATGCCATGGCTAGTAAGATTCTGGGAGCAGGGTATTATTGGTTAACAATGGAAGCCGATTGTTATCACTAGACAAACACGTGTCAGAAATGTCATATCTATGCCGATAAGATAAATGTACCACCGACTCCTCTGAACTTCATGAGCTCCCCTTGGCCATTCTCAATGTGGGGAATTTATATGATTGGCATGATTGAGCCGAAAGCATCCAACGGACACCGCTTTATATTGGTAGCCATCGACTACTTTACCAAATGGGTAGAAGCAACATCCTATGCCAACGTAACAAGTCAAGTGGTTACACGCTTCATCAAATAGAACATCATATGTAGGTACGGTGTCCCAAGCCGGATAATTACAAATTACGGGTCAAATTTAAACAACAAGATGATAAAGCAACTGTGTGACGACTTCAAAATCGAGCATCATAATTCCTTACCGTACAGACCAAAGATGAACGGGGCCGTCGAAGAAGCCAACAAAAATATAAAGAAGATTATCCAGAAGATAGTGAAGACATATAAAGATTTGCACGAAATTCTTCCCTTCGTCCTGCTTGGCTATCGCACCTCGGTACGTACATCGATAGGCACGACACCTTTCTCACTAGTATATGGCATGGAAGCGGTACTCCCGGTGGAAGTTGAGATACCATCACTTCGGGTCCTGAGGGGAACAAAGTTGGAAGAAGCAGAGTGGGTGAAGACACGACTTGAGAAGCTCAACCTTATTGAAGAAAAATGAGTGACAACTTTATGTCATAGTCAGCTACATCAAAAGAGAATTAAGAGAGCCTTCGACAAGAAAGTCCACCCTCGAATATTCAAGGAAGGGGATCTAGTGCTCAACGAGATTCTACTACCTCGCCTTGATTCACGTGGTAAATGGACACCCAACTATGAAGGTCCATACATAGTCAAAACAACATTCTATGGAGGTGGTCTCATCCTCACAATAATGGATGGGGAAGAACTACCCCTTCCGTCAAATTTAGAAGCAGTAAAAAAAACTATATATAAAAAGCTCATTATGCTCGAACCAAAAAAGGTCGACTTAGGTAAAAAGGAGCGTCTCGGTGGATCTAAAACCCTAAAGGGCAATCCAGGAAAAAATTAGGGGCATATAAACACATAAATTATCCTGATGGATTGAAAACCAGATAGGGCAATCCAGGAAAAAGTTAGGGATTTCATACAAAGAAATAAAGAACAAAAAGACCGCGATCTAAGAACTGCGAATACGAACCACGAAGGGTGAGATAAATCTGAATCATACAACTCTGAAGCAAAGGAGATAAGATCATTAAAAGGATATTGGGGAAATACATTAGCAATTATCATTTTTATATCCATTTACAGTTTAAAAACCTTCTGTAATTACCTCTTTCTAGGAATTGAATCTTGTATTCTCGCCTACTCCGAGGCATATCAATAAACCATTTGCTTTCTTTACATCTTTCGAATTATGTTTTTCTTTTCTCAGATTTGTTTACAAAATGCTACAATCATTACTTGTGAATATTGTCTTGAAATCATTTCGGGGAAACTAACAAAATAAAAGCATTTAACAAAACATTGAAAAAACATTTTGGTTAAACATCGAAAGAAAATCCACGTCTACGTCCATACACATGACTACGCCCATGTCTACGCACATGTCTACTCTTGCTTCAACATTACAAATTTGATACGCATGTTTGTGTCTACGCATGCGCTTACAACATAAGAGTCTACGCATATGCCAATATCTATGTTTACATCTACGCCTGTGCTGGCAACATAGAAAATAAACGTTCAAGGATTTACTAACCCTCGTTCACCGCATTCAAATCAAAATTCAACCAAGCTACAACGACACCACAACACCAGGGGATGGATGACTCTAAGCCAATGGTTTAAAGGAGAGAATTATAGAAATATTCTTCATAGCATTTCAAAGCATACATGCATTTCTCACACATTACATACATAAGACTGGCAAATCCATATCAAATATCAGACAAATGACATGCATACATACATACGATTCAATACACATATGCTCAGGGTTTTGTTCTGGTTTCAAACATCATATGCCTGTATCACACAACAAATGACCAATATTACCCTCGATTCAATCATATAAGGGTCCATTAACCAAATACTTCTCCTGCGATCCAACCCGTCATCTAAGTCTCCATGTTGTGATGCGTTCAGCCCATTACCTAAGTCTCCATGCAATAATGAACGAAACACAGAACATTTCCTCTAAGCCGCAGTGTATTCTCAAAACTCAACACATTGTCTCTAAGCGGCAATGTATTATCAAAACTCAACACATTGCCTCTAAGCCGCAATGTATTATCCAAACTCAACACATTGCCTCTAAGCCGGAATGTATTCTCAAAATGCAACACATTGCCTCTAAGCCGCAATACATTCTCCAAACTCAAACACATTCCCTCTAAGCCACAATGTATTCTTAAAACTCAACACATTGCCTCTAAGCCGTAATGTATTCACAAACTCAGAACATTGCCTCTAAACCGCAGTGTATTCTCAAAACTCAATACAATGCCTCTAAGCCGCAATGTATTTGCAAACTCATAACGTTACCTCTAAGCTGCGATGTGTTCTCAAAACTCAGTGCATTGCCTCTAAGTTGCAATGTATTATCCAAACTCAACACATTGCCTCTAAGCCGCAATGTATTATCAAAACTCAACACATTTCCTCTAAGCCGCAATGTATTATCCAAACTCAACACATTTCCTCTAAGCCGCAATGTATTATCCAAACTCAACACATTGACTCTAAGCCACAATGTGTTATCCAAACTCAACACATTGCCTCTAAGCTGCAATGTATTATCTAAACTCAACACATTGCCTCTAAGCCGCAATGTATTATCCAAACTCAACACATTGCTTCTAATCTGCAATGCATTCTCCAAACTCAAACACATCGCCTCTAAGCCACAATGTATTCGCGCTTAAAACCATCGCCTCAGGCTTCAGGTAGCGATGTCTGAAAACCAAATTTTACCCATGGTATCAATATTTAAGTAGCCATGCACCATCAAGTTATGTTCATCCCACCATATGAGTGGACAAGTTAAAGCAAAACCAAGACATACAAGATTTCGCTTTAAAGCTCAAGACCATCTACTTCGTTATCAAACCCTAGTAAGCGATACATCATCAACTTTGCCTACTTCCTCGAGACTTATAAGGGTATGCTATATCAGTGTAACCTTATGTTTGTCAGAAAATTTTTTGGGTAATTTAAGTATTCAATAAACTTCCAATCAAAATGCGCAACACTCGAGTTTTCTCACGCTATTCGACTGAAAGGTAATTGAATTAGGGCAGCTGTCGTACCCTAAATTTGTCCTACCGCAATGATTTTATTTTTCGAGATTAAAATAGAAGAAATATTTAATTAAGGATGGTACAATAGTATCCGATGACCCATCTTTATCCAACTAGGGGGATGAACCTTAAATTCAGGAGAGCGGGGCTTTCTAAAATCAAAAAGACTCGTGTATCCATGGACCCATTCACGTAGCATGATGGCCAATGGCCCATGCGATTCGAAAATTGAAAGTTATTTTAGAAAAAAACTATTAAGTTATTAATTATTAAATAGTTTATTAGTAAAAGAGAGGTAGAAATTAAATTTGTCTTTGGCCCATTTCCGTTTTGGGGGTAAACACGAATAAGAGGTGTGATTATAAATTTATTGGCCCATTTCTTCTAATAGCAAAAACGTAAAAGGGGGGGGGGTATAATTCTGAATTACATGCCTATTAAGGTTTTGTAATCAACCCATGTGTCCTTTTTCTTGTTACTATTTTACTTTGGAAAAAAGGACATTATTATCAAAACCTTTTTATAAAAAATATTTCTCTATAAATTATATTATAATTTTTACTTTTAAAATTGTTAAAAGGTTTTTTATAATTGATAACTTATTATTAAAAAACAAAGGATATTATATTAAACATTTTGTAGTTAATGAAGAGTTTTTGTTTAATCGGAAGTATATTGGTCGTTGGGCTAGAGATAGGAGTCGTTTTTGGCCCAATTGAAAAATCTTTTGTTGTAATTAAAAAAATGTGTAACATTTATGCTAGCCCAAATCCCATTAACATGTACTGTACCAATTACAACAGATTTGCACACTAAAACGCATACTGTAGAAATCAATTGAAAAAAATCTAATCTTTCTTGTTATGAACGAATCCCATATTTGCATTGCAGAAAATAAAATCAAAAAAACAAATTTGGAAATTAACTACAGAATAATCCTAATCTAAACATCCCAGAAATCAATGAATCAAGCCTCAGATTTACATGTATTACCGAAATCAAATCCTAAACTAAAAATCGCAGAAATGAGATGAACAAAATCAATCTTTATCCAAAATCCAATCTCAGAATTCCAATCAAATCTTTTATAGAATATTACAGAATCAATCAAAATATTACAATTCCTAATTCCTATCACTAATCTACACTAACAAATTTCTAAAAACCCTAAAATATAACCCTAATCAGAAAGATATAAATACAGAGAAAAAAACAAATACAAGGGAGAGGAGATATTTGTTTTACCATATACTTTTCAACTAAATTCACACCCCCTGTATTTTTAATTTATTTACTTTATTATTTTATTTTGTTATTTTTATATCTTCTATTTTTATATAAAAATATAATATTATATTGATTATTACTATTATTAAATAATATTTTTTAAACATCATTCAAATATTATATATTTTATTGCATTAAATTATTTTAAATCATGCATTAAATAAGATATTTTTCAAAATTAATACATAAAAAATATTCAAACAAACACCAAATCATTTTTCATAAATAAATTAATTCAATAATTAATTTTTGAAAAAGGATTGCGAAGCATATTTTAATTAACTGCGCATTTGGTCCAAAATTTTCACTGTTCACACATCCGGGCTAAGTGCGAGGGAAAGTAAAATATCTTCGTAATTCATAAAAAATAGAAACCCATATGAATTACGAATTGGGACTCTGATTCCTCATAAGAGGATACATAGGCATACAACTTAAAATTGTGGCGAGTTCCCCTATTAAAAAATTAAAACCCTTACCCTAAACCTTTAAAACCTAAACCCTGGTATCCTTACGAAAAAGGTAGATAAGGGGTGCCTAACACCTTTTCTTCGTCTAAATGAAGTAAGAACCTAGAATCTCTGTGTATAAAATCAGGGTTTCCTATTAGATCCCCTTCGTTAGGATAAAAACTAGTAGTGGCGACTCGATTTAAAATCCAATTACAATAGTTGGTGACTCTACTGGGGACTTCGAAACTAGGGTTTAGTTTATTTTGGGTTCATGGTTTTGGTCTTTTCTTTTTATGTTTATATTTTAGTTATTCATTTTTTTATTTATTTATTGCATTTATTTATTGTAATATTTTATTCTTTGGTGGGATTTTTCATTATCGCAAAAAATATTTTCAAAAAAACCTTAGAAAGAAGGTTCGTCTATTAGCCAGGGGGTTACATCAGCCCTATGAGTTTATTTGACGACTTCGCCTAGAGTCGGTGGAATCCCATGAAAGGAATACGTCTCAAGAGACATCCTCTTGCGAAGTAGGACTTTAGAATGAAACCTATGACTCTTTGTACAACCTTCAAACCAAAATCTCATGACGAGACCTTTCAAACCAAAATCTAAAGAGAAAGCTTATGTTAGTATAAGGAAGACTATTGACGTCAAAACTTTGGTAGGAGGTTTAGGGATCCCTTATCTAGAATTGTCACTTAACTACAAGAAAGAAGGCTACATACGAGGGATTAAGAGATGCTACTTGGAGGTAAATGCTTTAGATTTTGCTAATAACAAGGAATAGGAATATTGTATTGATTATTTAGGGCTTCTTGTATTTTGTGTAATCTTATTTCGACAGACTTTGGACTATATCGACCCTACGGCTATTAGCGTAGTTTGGGGCACAAAGGCTTTTAATACAGATCCAAATACCGCTGTGCTTGTTGACGTTTATTATACACTTCATACGCGGTATGAAAAAACAAGGGGTACTCTGAATTGTTACATTCCATTATTATATTCATGGTTCATGACCCATCTCCGCTTATGTCCTTGGAAGAGATAGATAATCTGAAGAATGCCTTAAAGAGTGTTCAGAAGGAAAAGGAAGATTTGGAGCTTGACCTCCATAGCCTAGCCAAGAAGAAAAGACAAATTCAACGCATCCTTGAGTCAAAAGATCAACAGATTCAAAGAGTGCATGAAGTATTTGAAAAGGAGAGCCTCAAATGGAAGCTCTCAACTGAAGGGTTATTAAGTGCTACTTTCAACTTGGATTCCCACAATCAATGCTTGGAGGATACTGCTACTGATACCGGGAGATTAAACAGGTGGTATGAAAAAGAAATGCAGGATCAAAAGAAAATAGAAGAGAGCTTGAGAGCCCAAATTCAAAGTTTGGCACAAGCTTCTCTAGACTAAGAAGAGAAAATGAAGTATCTTACTACGAAACTCCATGATAGCCAAGAATCAGATATAGGGGAATGCCTCAAAAGAATGAAAGCAAAAAGGTTTCTTGCCTAAAAGACTGACAAGTACGAGCAAGTGTGCCTCGAGTTAGAAGGCCTCCAAAAATATTTCCTAATACAACGATGACTTTATACGCAGTTGAGTGATGAAAAGTTGTATTGGTAAGAGAAATATGTAAAGATCGCCGAAGCGAGAAAGAATTATCATAAGATAATTCCCATTTTTTACCACGAATACTGATACTACAAAGACAAGCACGCCAGACTCACCTTCTTAGCCAATAATCTAATCGAAGACATTCCTAGAAGGTTGAGAGATGCAGAAAATGTGATGGTTCATCTTCCAAAAGATGTTGAATACTTTCTCAATCTTTTTCGAACAATGGTCGATAGTTTCAGAGGGGACATCTGCAGGCGCACTTAGAAGATTGTTTCCCTTTATTTATTTTTTAGCAAGGTTTATTGCTTTGAACTTGTAATGTTTTCAATATCTGAACAATGTTCTCTTTGACAATTATTACTTTTAATAAAGGCATTTTGTTTCCATATCTCGCATATTCATTTATAAGATGCTCACCAACAAAAAACAATAGATATATATATATATATATATATATATATATATATATATATATATATATATATATATATATATATATATATATATATATATATATATATATATATATATATATATATATATATATATATATATATATATATATATATATATATATATATATATATATATATATATATATATATATATATATATATATATATATATATATGTGTATATATATATATATATATATATATATATATATATATATATATATATATATATATATATATATATATATATATATATATATGTGTATATATATATATATATATATATATATATATATATACAAGTGAATAAGACGTTCAAAACAATGTTTATAGCATGTTCATACACATTCATGCATTCATAAACATTTGTACCTCATAAATTCATAACATAAAAAACACTCATTTTTTGAAATCTTCTCCAATTAAACCATTGGTAAAAGAAAACCACCACCTTCGTGGCTGCCATATCAGACAAGAGCCCATCAACAAAAAGCGATGGAACACATTGAGGAAAACCAAGCTGCATTCAAAGATGATCTCGAGCAAGTCAAAGGAAACATTGACTCAATGAAAGAAGACATGAGTCAAGTTCTTCTAGCCTTGAAGAATATCATTGACAGACAAGATCAAATTCCTATGCTAGCCTTTGAAGAAGCAGCCCAAACCATTGGTGCATCTGTTAGCTCCTAAATTTTACACCCACAACAAATTGGCCTTATGGTCCAAAAATAGATTGAACAAATCTAAACTGGAAATACTTCGACAGATTGGGAAAATACTTAGAGAAATTTCTGAGTTAAAGTTAATCTTCGACCAAAAGGTTCTTGTAGCCTTCGACTGAAAGGGCTTCAGGACCTTCGACTAAAAGGAAACCACGTATCAGCAACAAGTGATTTTGAATCTGAAGAAAGGAGGGAAAAACAGTTTGCTTAGCAGTTGAGGAAAGTAACGTGGCATGAAGATAGAGGTTGAAGCATATGCAGAAGACACTTGTCCTCATCCTAGAGAAAAGTAACTCCTTGACGGTTACCTCGCTTTTAGTATAAATATAGGAATTTTATGTAGATTTCGGGTGTTGAACTAACTGTACAAGTCATTCAATACTATTCGAGTACCCGCTGCGTGAGAAAGAATACTGAAAATGTACGTTTGAAAACCACATTTTATAATCAAAGTCTTTTACATTTCTCTTTACATTCCTTGCCTTTTTATCTTGCTTGCAAACATCTATTTTTCCCTTGCACTTTACTTGCACTTTTTTATCATATTCCTGCACTTAAACTCTTCCCAACCCCTTTTCTATTTACTTTCTACACTCAAACTCATTCCAAACCTCAACCTTTCCCAGTCGAACGCGTGTTCTTTATTTATATTAGCATTTATGTCCAAACAACGCCAAAAATTAGCATATGTCTTAGGATAAAACTGTTCGATCCTGCGAGTAACCAAAAAATTACCCTTTTTGGAAGATCAGCGGTTGTTTACCGAAAAACACGGCAAACAAATAGGCATGCCCAGTGGGACGTTGCTAATTTTTATTTTTTATTTTTCTTGTTTATATTAACATAAATGCTTTGCATAATTTCCTTTCTTTTACAAAGTCTTGTATGCTATTAAGAAGTGGTAAATTAACCATTAATGGGTGTACAACTAGAAGGTGAAATAGTGAAAGTGAAATGGCTTATCAGCCAAATAATGGAGAAATACCTCCACCAATTACTACGGGAACAACGGTTATACCAACCTTTAGTGAAACTATATCGTCAACCGTTGGTTCAGTACCAACATTAACAGCAACTCAAACAGGACCAATACTTTTGTATGCAGGTCCCAGAGGTCCATCAGGAACACCCCCACCAAGGCTGAATCCAGGATCTCGACCATACATTCCCCCAGGAATTTCGACAGTCTGGATGAGTCGAGACCAGCCTTATGGCATGCCAACTACTAAAATGGCTAGTCCTATGAATGTTGCATCTAGATTTTCAGAACTATTGGTAAGTGCGTCTTCGCTATTACAAGGATCTGAAACTGGTATGGAGAATTTGGGTAGAAACCAACTCTTAGGAGGGGCATCCCTTGCAATACCAAGCCTCACAAATGCTTCCATAGAAATTTTGAGGCAACAGATGGATGAAACAACCTTGATATGGTACAAATGTTGGCCCAAACTCTGAGTACAGTGTTGAACCCTCTAATACAAAATACCACTCAGTCGAACCAACAAATGTCAATGCGGATGACGCGCATGGTTGAATTTTTTGGGGTTCCCTAACCTATTCGACAACCCCAAAGAGCACAAATAAAAGAGAATCAAGGTATAGTCTTAGAAGCAGATGTAACCATTAACCAAAATCCATAGCTAGATTAGAGGAACCACATAGTGGAAATCGAACAAGAAATACCCAGATTTCCCCCACAAATCCCTAGAGATGGCGATCATGGTGTAATGGTGGTAAATATAAACCAAAATGCCGACGAACTGATACAGCAGGTTCGACACCATAATTATGGAATAGATAATAATCTGACAACCATGATAGAAAGAATCATGATACAAAATGGAATGAACATTGGCTTTCATAGGCCAAACTTTACATCCCCATTATCAGGGTATATCTTGCAAACAGATTTACCCCCTAGGTGAAAAGTTCCAAAGTTCACTAAGTTTTCAGGGGATACGACGGAGTCCACTGTCGAACATATAGAGAGATATTTGATAGAAGTTGGGGAAATATCAAATAACAAGAGTCTTAGGATTAAATACTTCCCAAGTTCTCTAACTAAAACCGCTTTTACTTGGTTTACAACCCTCCTAACAAATTTGATCCATAATTGGAATCAATTAGAGAGATTGTTCCATGAACAATTTTACATGGGACAAACCAAAATAAGTGTGAAAGAACTGGCTAGCATGAAAAGAAGATTCACCGATCCAATAGATGAATATATAAATAGATTTTGATTTCTTAAAGCCAGATGCTTTACACAAGTTCCTGAGCATGAATTGGTCGAAATGAAAGCAGGGGGGCTATATTATTGTATTAGGAATAAATTATATACCTAATACCTGAGGGATATGGCCCAATTGGCTGATAGGGTTCGACAGGTAGAACGTCTTAAAATTGAAAAAGCTAAAGCAAATAAGACTCATCGAAGAGAAAGGGTAGCCTAAGTCGAAATGGATGATGATGATCCAGAGATTTCTAGTGATCCTATAGCCGTCGAAGAAAGCGAAATATATTTAGCAGAGTTAAAGCAGGGGCCACCATACTCTTGTAGATTGTTAGTGCCCTCAGATGGGAAGAATCCTACTGAGTCTGAAAAGAACAGTGATAGATTCCCAAAGAAAACATATAGTTTCTAAGTCACAAAATGTGACAAGATATTTGACTTGTTAGTTAAAGATGTCCAAATGATAGTACCCCTAGGTGAAAAAATGTCTCCTTTAGAACAAAGAAAGAAAATAGGTTTTTGTAAGTATCATAATTTTTAGGCCATAAAACTTCACAATGTTTTCTTTTCATGGATCTCTTTTAAGGAGAAATCAAAGAAGGCATACTCAAATTGGCTGACAAACCTCTAATGAAAATCGATGCAAACCCATTGCGAGCTGATGCCCACTATGTTGAACCAACAGGCATCAATATGGTCGAAGTTTCTGAAGACTTCGTCAATAAGCCAGTTTTTGGCATTTTCACTGGGAACATCTTCAGAAAGACTGTCGAAGGGGTGAGAAAGGCTACTACAGGCCTAAACAAAGGGGCTACTCAAGGCCTAAACAAAGGGGCTACTTAAGGCCTAAGAAAAGGAGTTACTGAAGACACAAACAAAAGGACTACTACAGGTTCTTACTTGGCTACCGTCAAGGGTTCAACAGAGGACCTTGAAGCCAAAATGAAAAAGATGAATCTCGCTGCCAAGAGAAACGTACAAGTCAAGATGGTCGAAGTATCTGAGGCAAAGGCTTCAGAAGATGCCATCAGACAAGAGGAAGTGAATAAAACTGCATTTCCTAAATAGAATAAGAATTTGGCAGATTTTCTGCAATGATGGCAAAAAAATAAATCTGAAGTTATGTTGTGTCCAAGGTGCAACTCCATCTTCAACAAAAAGGCTACAGAACACATACAGGGCATAAGGGAAGCGTAGGAGAAATGGGCCACCAATTCCCAACCCAACATGGTTTCTGAGGTTAGATATGATCCCAGAAGAGGATATCATAAAGGACCAATGAACCAGGCGAAGAGGCCGTCAACTTTCTGGCCTCCAACAAATATCCTCGTGGACATTTGGCTAAAAACAGCGAACAGGAAAAGGCCAAGTGAGGAGAAATGGCGAACATTCGATGTGCCTAGAGGATCATCCTTGGCATATAGGAAGGAGTTCCAAACTACAACAACAAACAAAGTGGCTCATGTGTCGAGCAACTACAAAGGGAAAAACCCCGTGTCTCGCTCATAGTGGAGAAGATATCAAAGATGACGAAAAGTCGAGAGATAGGCTACAAAGGAGCCTCAACCAGAATCAAGCACCAACGTACCACAAAGAATGGACAAAGGCAAACAAAGAAAGCCTTTGGAAAGGAAACCAATTGCTAGAATATTGGTGTGGCCAGAACAAGGTGAATCAGATGAAGAAGGTAATTATGAATTTGACGGTACTTTGAATATTATGGTGAATGTAGTATCAGTACTACCCAAGGAGTACGACCGCCAAGTCGAAGTCGAAGAGACTGATTGGGAGGTCGAACAGGAAATGGCCAAACATAGGACATTGTGTTATTATGTGATGAACAATGGTTCTGTCAAAGAGAAAAATGCTTTCTTCGAGCCACCTACTGAGGCGATGAAAAATCACCTCAAACCCTTGTTCATAAGGGAAAAGATAGGGGAAATAACCATCAACAAGATTCTAGTTGATTGTGGGGCTACAATAAATATAATTCCCCAATCTATGCTGATGAAAATGGGCAATGGAGATGGAGATATCAAACTCCATAACATGTTCATGGTCATTTCAGCGAAGCCTAACTATAATCTACTCTTGGGTAGAGAATGGATACATGTCATAGGTGCAGTGCCATCTTCGATGCATCAACAGGTTACAATTTGGCACCCTGATGGTATCACGGAGAATATAGAAGCCGACCAAAGCTATTACTTGGGTGAAGTTAACAATGATGGAAAAAATATATTTGACAGAAACATGGCTCACATAGGGCCATGCAATCCTCCTGAATTTGATTTGGCACCAGCACCAAATGCCTTTTGCTCCCTCTACCTACATTCCGACCATGGGTTCTAGTGTGATAGTGAAGATTTATCAAACATTTACTATGGAGGAGTTGATGACATACGACCAACGGGCTGGGGAAGTGAATTCGGTGATGATGACTAAATCACAAGCTTTGCAAAAGATTTCGTCATATGTATCCGAAAGTAGAATGATAGTAGCCTTAGAGGCTGAAGTCAAGTACATGGCTCTTGAAGCCAATGAGAAAGTATTTCTTCCAGAATGTCCTGGGAAAGACTTCGAACCAGAACCACCTGACTCGAAAGATGAAGAAATGCAAAACCAGAGGCTAGATGCCATCTATCACAATGAGCCTTTGGGTTTTGAAAAGGATCCGTTGGAAAACAGTGTTAAAATGTTAGCGCAAGATCCCCTGGAAGAAATAGACCTGGGCGAAGGTTTGGTGAAAAGACCAACATACATTAGTGCAAAGATAGATCCAGAGCTCATGGTCAAAATAATCCAATTGTTAAAGGAGTTCAAAGGCTACTTTGCATGGGATTATAATGAAATGTCTGGTCTTGACAGAGGAGTGGTAGAGCTTCAACTACCAATAAAGCCTGGAAAAAAGCCTATCAAGCAAACTCCAAGGCATTTTGCACCAGAGATCTTGTTGAAGATCAAGGCGGAAGTCGAAATACTGCTGAGATTAAAGTTCATTCGGACAACCAGTTATGTCGAATGGATTGCAAATATAGTACATGTTATAAAGAAAAATGGTACCTTAATGGTGTGCATCGATTTTAGAGATTTAAATGCTGCAACACCCAAAGATGAATATCCAATGCATATGGAGGAAATTCTTGTCGATTCTGCCGCTAGCTTCGAATACATGAGTATGCTTTATGGATACTCAGAGTATAATAAAATTTTCACTGCTGAAGAGGATGTGTCGAAAACAACATTCCGATGCCCTAGGGCTTTAGGAACTTACGAATGGGTAGTGATGCCTTTTGGCTTAAAAAACGCAGGGGCAGCATATCAAAGAGTAATGAGTTCTATCTTCCATGATCTTATTGAAACTTTTATGCAGAATTATATTTATGATATTATTGTCAAATGTGTTTCAGGGAAGAATCCTATAGACCATCTTAGACAATCCATCGAAAGGATGAGACGCTATGGTCTGAAAATGAATCCCCTAAAATGCCCTTTCAGCGTAAGAGCAATGGGCTTCTTAGGCTTTGTGGTCCATAAGAAGGGAATTGAAGTAAACCAGAACAAGACCAAAGCCATTTTGGAAGCGAAAGCGCCAACTAGCAAGAAGGAGTTGCAATCTCTACTTGAAAAGATAAATTTCCTGAGGTGATTTATATCCAACTCAAGTGGAAAAATGAAAGCCTTCTCACCACTACTTCGACTTAACAAAGGAGGATTCGAGTGAGGGCAAGAACAACAAGAGGCTTTCGACAAGATCAAAGAATACCTCTCCAAGCCACCTATTATGGTACCTCCTTATAGAAATAGGAGTTTGAGATTATACATAGTTGCATCTGATAAATGTTTAGGAAGCATGTTAGCTCAAGAGGATGAGAATGGTGTCGAAAGACCCATTTATTAACTTAGTAGAGTTTTAAACGATGTAGAAACTAGATATAGCGAAGTTGAAAAACTATGTTTATGTCTTTACTTATCATGTATAAAACTCAAGAAATGTATTAAACCAATTGATGTTTACGTTTCGTCTCATTTTGATGTTTTCAAATATATGTTGTCGAAACCCATCTTGCACAGTTGAATTGGCAAATGGGCAGTTGCATTAACTAAGTATTCATTAACCTTTACGCCTCTTAAGGGTGTAAAATGTCAAGTTCTAGTAGACTTTATAGTTGACCACTAAATAAATGGAGAATCAATCAACTACTTGGAGATCGAACCCTAGAAGTTATACTTCGACGATTCTAGTCATAAAGATGGAATTGGAGTAAGAGTTCTGATTATTTATCCAAATCAAATTCCAACAAGATTCAAGTACAAGATCGAAGGTTCTTGTTCGAACAATGAGGCTGAGTACGAAGCTCTAATCGTAGGACTTGAAATCTTGTTGGAATTGGGGGCAACTCGAGTCAAAATAAAGGGAGACTCAGAGTTAGTTATAAAGCATGTTAAAAAAGAATACAAATGCATAAGATAAAATCTTATCATGTATTTTGTAATAGTCAATAGTTTGTTGAAAAACTTTGAAAAGATCAACATTCGACATATACCAAGACTGGAAAATCAAGTGGATAATTACTTAGCACATATTGCATTTGGGTATAAAATTTTGAAATAGAAATTAAAACAAGTAATCGAAATTAGAGGAAGAGTAACATTAACCAAGTTGTCTCCAACATATTAGAAAATAACAAAACTAGGATACGCTGACCACGAAAACTTCGAAGTTTCGTTCATAGATAATCTAACAGAAAAAGATTGGAGAATGCCTATAGTGGATTATTTGCAAAATCCAATGGCTTCGATAGAACGAAAAATAAAGTATAGGGCGCTAAGTTATACTCTAATGGGAAACGAGATATTTAAAAAGACGCTTGAAGGGGTGTTATTAAAATGCTTAAGTGAAACAGAGGCATACATAGCCCTTTCAACTACACATGCTGGAGCGTGTGGAGCACATCAAGTAGGACATAAAATGAAATGGTTATGGTTTCGACAAGGACTATAATGGCATACCATGTTGAAAGATTGTGTTGAGTTTGCAAAAGGATGTCAGGAATGTCAAGTACATACAGGTATCCAGCATGTACCTGCAAGCGAACTTCACTCAATTGTGAAACCTTAGCCTTTCAGGGGATGGGCTTTGGATGTTATTGGATAGATTCGACCAGCATCATCTAAAAGCCAGAAATACATATTGGTGGGCATTTATTATTTTACTAAATGGATTGAAGCAATTCCTTTAGTCAATGTAGACCAGGAAAATGTCATTGAATTCATTCAAAAGCACATTATATATAGGTTTGGAATCCCTGAGAAAATAAGAACTGATCAAGGGTCAGTCTTTATTGGTCGATAAATGCAAGAGTTTGCTACAGAAATGGGGTTCAAACTACTAACATATACGCCTTACTATGTGTGATACGGTGGGAAAGAACTGACTATTTTTTGGAATGCTGGTTTGCGTTTTGCGTTTGTATTCGCAAAATGTCGCGGTAAACAAGAGTCGCCACCGACTTTTATTTTATCCAACAAGGAAAGGAAAAAAGCACAGAAAAATTCCTTTTTGAGATATTTCTCGGGTTCGGGGGGTAGATTATAGAAAGGGAAGGTGTTATCACCCTTTCTATTCGTGGTTATCCATGGGCTCTTAGGTACTTGCTCATATTGTTTACAAAATTTGCTTTCTTTGTGTTTGTGGGTTTGAAAAAGTTTTTGTTTTTGAAACTTCGTTTGAAAAGTGTAAGTGTGAAAAGTTTTTGTTTTTTTGAAAGAGCAAGTACTTAAGAACTATCTACCTACTCGAAAAGGGAATCGTTCTATGCTATCTTCCTTTAGACAATGCTATCCTACTATTGATGAGTAGGTAGCACCGTCGTTGGAGTTTAAGGGTCATTTCGAATTTAGGGACTTACGGTCACCAAAGTAATGTTAGGACGCCTTAGAGGTAACCCTAATGTCTTAGATCATTTTATCCGAGGCAACTATGATCTTTGGACAAGAGGGCGACCTCTAAACAATCCTACACTCAATGGTTACGTACGAAGGCCACCAAGTGGGGTGTACCCTAAGAGTGCGCATGTGCGAGTGTGTTGTTTTCAGTTATTTTGTCTTTGTACATGTCAATGGTTATCTATGTTGATCTTAGGTTAAACATTCATTCTTTTCATGCATCCCTATTATCAAACATCTAACAGTTTATAAGTTGCGAAAATTAAATTGCGGAAATTTAACTAATTATTACAAGGCGTCGGGTATTTACATCGCCAAAAGCAACCCTTTGAAATTTAAATGGGGAAAATAAATAAAGCGATAAAAATATTTAAAGTCCTATTAAACTATTACATTCCGGGAATAAATACAATATTGAATAAAATGGATCGCGTGCGAGAAATTAAATCGGGCGCAAGTTCTAGGGTTTTTACCCTTTGATTATTAAAGATTTTTTTTTTCGTTTTGAATTAAGAAATAAACTATCCTAAATTAATTATTAAATTAAATTAATCAAACTAATTAATAAAATAAATATTTTTGGTTTTTTTGTTATTTAAAGAAAGAAATAAAAATTAATTAATGTTAATAGAAACCTAATTAAGTCTAAGTTAATTTTAATTATATGAAAAATATATTAAAGTTATTCTAATTAAGAACCTAAATTAATTTAATTAATATTGTTAATAAATAAATAAAATATTAAAATCTAATTTAATAAAGGAAATATTTTTTTTTGTTTTATTTTTATAAAGAAAAAAAATTTGATTGGTTAATTGATTAAATAAAAATAATAAAACAAATAAAATTAAATAAAAGAAATAGAAAGAGATAGGAGGTTTGGGCCTGATTTGGAGGTTTGATTAGCAATTATGTGGCCCAAATGAGCTAGCCTGGTTGACTTCCCTGGATTCCATGTGCGCTGGTTGACTGGATCCCATGGTGGACGTTCACCTCTTGGCCCTCAGATCTGGCCTAATGCCATCTGTCCATTGAATGCTTGAGAGTACATGATAGATTTCACGCTGGGATCAACACTTGATTACCTGAAGAAAAAATATAACAAGGCATATGGGGGACCTGGGATTCGAACCCAGGTCCCGTACATGACTGCCAGCTTGCTTTACCACCAGGGCGTTGTGCTTCATTTGTCAATTAGATATAAGATAATGATAATAAAATAAAACACGTTAACAACCAGAAAAAAAATGCGCAAAATTTGATTTAAATTGGCCAATGGGAGAACGACATCTTGTCGTCTCCTACCTCTGAACGCTGCACATATTACCTGCAGATTTGGATCTGCAGCTGAATGCGCAAGCTCACTCTAAAATCCATTCCAGACCATGAAAATCAATTCCAAGCACATGGTTGAGTTCGTCTGGGCTTCCTGATTAACCCCATGCCCTTCTTGAGTCTTGATTTCTCCTGAAAAAGAAAACCCTAAAACACGAACGAAGAACCCTAGCTATGGGGGTTCTTCATCTAGGCCAGAAAAACGCAATTGGCTAATGCAGAACGCTTGGAAATTTGATGAAGATTATGAATATACAAATAGTTTGTACAAAAGGTGCAAGGAATAAGATTTAAGAATTCAAAAGAAGGGCGGTTTTATGTGACACTTATAGTGCGTTTGAGCGTGTATGGAGACCGGCTTTGGGTTGGTTCTGCTTCAGTGATTGTCAAGGAAACGATTGAGATCGTTCTTGGCTTTTGAATCTGCCTCTAAGTGTGAATTCGAACTCAAGCTTTTTCACACTTTTTCCAAGTTTTTCTTGGTTGGTTATTGCAGCCTCTAGCCTTGTTTTCGTGCCCTCTAGCTTCCTTATGTAATGTGGAATGCATTAGGTTAACAATTGTGCTTTGAATCTTTCCCATCAATGCATATGATATTTGATTTGATTCACTTTTGAAATCTTGCCTAATTTTTCAAAAATCCATTTTTTGTTCATGATATGGTGAGATACGAATTTGATGTTGACCATGATGATGATTAAGTCCTGAAAATAGCAAAAGATCTCATGTAATCATGTTTTGGGATTTTATTTGATTTAATTTGATTTAAAATGAAATAATTCAATAAAAAATCAAATCAAATAATAAAATTGATAAATGGACACAAGGCTGAAGCTAGGACACGTGTGCAAGGTGGCAAGTTCAAATCAAGTGGAAAAGAATGGGCCCATTTGACAAAATTTGAAGTTTTGGGGATAGTTGACTTTTGGCAATTTTGCAAAAATGCCCAACTTCAACAATGCATAACTTCTTCAATTTTGAACTTTTGGAAGTGTTCTTGGATATTTTATAAAGCTTGATATGTCCTATAACCAACCCTTTTGGTCTCATCTCATTTTGATATTACATGCTCAAGTTAGAAGCTTTGGAAAAAAAAGGTGTTTTTATTGACTTTCAAAAATGACCTATAATGTCCAAATTTATAACTTCTTGTGAGTGCATTTCTTGAACTTGGGGTATGAAGATGGATTGTAGGAAATTGGATCCTATTCAAAATTATATTTGGATGGGTCATTTCTCATAAAGTATGAGAAAGTTATGCTTGGTCAAAGTTGGTTTGACTTTTCCTACAAATTCCTAATTTAGCAACTTTTGAGTCTTGATGAATTTTGAGAAATCTTTGATGAATCATGATCAATCCTTGATCAAATGATGAAATATCCTTCAAAATGAGAATGTTGACAAAAAATATTGAGGTTTGACTGTATTTGGGTCACAGTTGACTTTTGCCCTTGCACAGTCGATTTTTGGACCCTCTGAGCAATTGACTTAGCAAACATCCTCTGCAAGGCTTGAAATTTGACATGGATGACCTTGAGAACATATTAGGAAATTAGGTAGCATTTGATGTCATTTGGACTCAAGGATATTGATGCAACACAAAACCCTAATTTGGGGTTGACTGCCTTAGGAGATGCTTTGTCTGACCCACTCTTGAGCAAACTTAAGCAACTTGGAGATTTTTCTTGCAATGTTTTGAGAAATATGAGAGGGAAAATTTTGGGGTACAACAGCTGCCCCTGTTCAATCTTCTTAATCCTGAGGATATATATTGGCTTTCGTGCCTTTCGTGATCCGAAGGTGGAAGATGATTGAACACTAGAGTGCCCAGAAATTTGTACTCGCATGAAGTGGTATCAGCATTGTGATGTCGGGAATGGTCTTACAGATGCCATTTGGATATTATTGATAGGAGGTCTTCGAATGGAATAAGAATCAGGGAGATCTTAGCGTCGATTTGACTGAACCAGAGAAGGTCTTGGATTAACCTTGACTGGATAAGAATCAGAAAAATCATAGGATCGATTTAACTGAACCAGACGAAAGTCTTAGAATATCTTCAACTGGAATAAGAATCAGGGAGATCTTAGCGTCGATCCGACCAAACCAGAGAAGGTCTTGGATTAACTTTGACTCGATAAGAATCAGAAAAATCTTAGGATCGATTTAACTGAACTAGACGAAAGTCTTGGAATATCTTCAATTGGAACAAGAATCATGGAGATCTTAGCGTTGATCTGACTGAACCAGAGAAGGTCTTGGATTAACATTGACTGGATAAGAATCAGAAAAAATCTTAGAATCCATTTAACTAAACCAGACGAAATTCTTGGAATATCTTCAACTGGAGTAAGAATCAGGGAGATCTTAGCGTCGATTTGACTGAACCAGAGAAGGTCTTAGATTAACTTTGACTGGATAAGAATCAGAAAAAATCTTAGAATCGATTTAACTGAACCAGACGAAAGTCTTGGAATATCTTCAACTCGAGTAAGAATCAGGGAGATCTTAGCGTCGATCTGACTGAACCAGAGAAGGTCTTGGATTAACTTTGACTGGATAAGAATCAGAAAAATCTTAGAATCGATTTAACTGAACCAGACGAAAGTCTTATGAGAGCATCTTTCTGAGGAATCCGCTTAAACAACCCTCAATAGATGTAGTTTTTGAGGGGACTACCAGGTCATATAAGTAGTCAACGGTGTTTATCGATTCGTCTTTCCCTGAAAAGGTAAAGAGTTAGTCATATGCAATGTCATGATGTATGAAATGCATTATATATATCAAGCAATGATGCTCTCAAAATAAATGAGATTGTGTGGTATGATGCGTATATGCCTGTATCATGATGTATGGAAATGTAATGTTTCTAGCTGGAGAAAATAAATCCCAGATAGCTGCTGAAGAATAGAGCTGGATTCTTCGTTTCCGTTGGGGATGGCAAACAAAGAGAATAAACCTGCAGGAGAGGATGACTCTGTTAGGGGAATAAACTGATGAGGAGATTACTCTGTGGGGAAGAGATGTTCTGCTGAAGATTCCACTGATAAATTCTGTCGGGATGAATTATCGTTGCTGGTGATATTGAATCCTATTGGGGATTGAATTCCTGTTTCTGAAAGAAAATAAATCCGCTGGGGATGATCTTCGGTTGCGACTTCTCTGGGAATAACCTTTTAGACTCTTATGGGGATAATCCTTTGTGTTCTGCTGGGGATGATCCTTTGAATTCGGCTGGGGAGATTTATTTTTGTACTCCGCTGGGGATAAACTTCCAGGGTCTACTGGGGATGATTCTCGCAACTCCGTTGGGGAAGCTTTTTCAGATTGCGCTTGGGAAAATTTTAACTCCACTAGGGATATCTTGTACCCTGCCGGGGAGCATTCTTATATTCCGTTGGGGAATATTAAGAATGTCGGGGATATCAAGCCTTTTTAGTGCTGATGGTAGATAAACTCTGTTTGGGGAGAATATTACCGATTCATTCACAGTTGCAAGTCTCAGCTGGGGAGAGCTATCTTTAATGTCTTACTCTGCGGGGAGTGAAGATATCTTAGCCATATTCTTCAGCTGAATCTACCTTTGTACCTGGTGGACAGAGCAACTGTATAGTTTGGACAATTTTTATTGCCCTTGTTTCTGATATTACTTGTAATCGTCTTTTGATTCGCATGTAAATATTCATGAGCAACAATTAATGTCAAATGCATATATCAATAAATGAACATTGGACGTTCTTTGCAAATCAAAACAGATAAAGAAAAAAACAGTTTGAAATTTCTTTGAAAATGAATTGTATTGATTTTGAAGTTTGGCCTGTAAATAGGCGTTTTTGTACAAGAGGCTGACGTCCTAGTAAGAGAACACCGTCGAGCAGATATAATTTACACAAATTGTGAAAAACAAAACAGTTATGTGAACAATCCCACTGGGTTCCAATTCTGCTATTGCCTTTATGTCCTCGAGTATGTCATCACTTTGCCACTTGGTTGAAGGTAGATCAGATTGATTAGTGGCGTCCGAGCTTGATAGTCGATACCAAAGTCTGGATGCAAGATGATCCAATGAGACATAATGTTACGCTTTGATCCCTAATTTTTTTCCTGGACCGCCCTTTCGGGTTTTCAGTCCAATGAGACATAATTTTTTTCCTCTAGCTTCTTTATGTAATGTGGAATGCATTAGGTTAACAATTGTGCTTTGAATCTTTCCCATCAATGCATAAGATATTTGATTTGATTCACTTTTGAAATCTTGCCTAATTTGTCAAAAATCCATCTTTTGTTCATGATATGGTGAGATACGAATTTGATGCTTACCATGATGATGATTAAGTTCTGAAAATAGCAAAAGATTTCATTTAATCATGTTTTGGGATTTGATTTGATTTAATTTGATTTAAAATGAAATAATTAAATAAAAAATCAAATCAAATAATAAAATTGATAAATGGACACAAGGCTGAAGCTAGGACACGTTTGCAAGGTGGAAAGTTCAAATCAAGTGGAAAAGAATGGGCCCATTTGACAAAAATTGAAGTTTTGGGGATAGTTGACTTTTGGCAATTTTGCAAAAATGCCCAACTTCAACAATGCATAACTTCTTCAATTTTGAAATTTTGGAAGTGTTCTAGGATATTTTATAAATCTTGATATGTCCTCTAACCAACCATTTTGGTCTCATCTCATTTTGATATTCCATGCTCAAGTTATAAGCTTTGGAAAAAAAGGTGTTTTTATTGACTTTCAAAAATGACCTATAATGTCCAAATTTATAACTTCTTGTGAGTGCATTTTTTGAACTTGGGGTATGAAGAGGGATTGTAGGAAATTGCATCCTCTTCGAAATGAGCTTTGGATGGGTCATTTATCATAAAGTATGAGAACGTTATGCTTGGTCAAAATTGGTTTGACTTTTCCTACAAAACCCTAATTTAGCAACTTTTAAATCTTGATGAATTTTGAGCAATCTTTGATGAATCATGATAAACCCTTGATCAAATGATGAAATATACTTTAAAATGAGAACGTTGACAAAATATCTTGAGGTTTGACTGTATTTGGGTCATAGTTGACTTTTGCCATAGCACAGTCGATTTTTGGACCCTCTGAGCAATTGACTGAGCAAACTTCCTCTGCAAGGCTTGAAATTTGACATGGATGACCTTGAGAACATATTAGGAAGTTAGGGAGCATTTGAGGTCATTTGTACTCAAGGATCTTGATGCAACACAAAACCCTAATTTGGGGTTGATTGCCGTAGGGGATGCTTTGTCTGACCCACTCTTGAGCAAACTTGAGCAACTTGGGGATTTTTCTTGCAATGTTTTGAGAAATATGAGAGGGAAAATTTTGGGGTACAACACTATGCACAAGATAATGGTCAAGTCGAAGTGGCAAACAAGGTAATAATTAGCTTAATAAAGAAGCATGTAGGAAAGAAGCCAAAGAATTGGCGCAAGACTTTAGATCAAATTTTATGGGGTTGTCAAACTTCTCCCAAGGGAGCTACTAGAATGACACCTTTTTGACTAACTTATGGCCATGACACAGTATTTCCAGTAGAAATTTGTCTACAGTAAACATGAATTCCGAAACATCAAGACATCCCTTCTGAATCTTAATGGAATACGATGTTAGACGAATTGGTTGATTTAGATGAAGAAAGACTGAGAGCTTTGGATCTCTTAAGGTTACAAAAGAAAAGAGTGAAAAAATATTACAATAAAAGAGTAAAACGCAAGATATTATTTCTTGAGGACCTGGTATGGAAGGTAATCCTCCCAATGGATAAAAAGGATAGGAATATGGGAAAATGGTCTCCTAAATGGGAAGGACCTTTTAAGATCATCCAAACATTATCTGGTGGCGTACATGAGGTCGAAGAATTAAACGAAGATCAAAGGCTCTTAAGAGTAAATGGTAAACACTTGAAAAACTATAGACCGGTACTTCAAGAGGTTAAAATAACCAATGTTTAATCTCAATCGAGTAAAAGGGCCAAGATGGAAAATGTATTAAAAAGCCAAAATGGCTAAAAGTCATTACAAAAAATACATAATTATACAAATAAAAATAAAGTAAAAATAAAAATGGGAGGTTGGCTTTGATTTGGAGGTATTTTATCTTCTGCAGCTCCAAACGTCTTTCGTACAAAGCCTTTGACTTATGAAGAGTTTCAATTTTGGCATCTAATGCTTGGGTTTATTCAGCATACTCTAATCCTTCATTGAGTTCCTCTTGACTCTCAAAATCAGTGTTGATAGCGAGAAGTTCTTCTTTTCATTTATCATTAGCAGCAATCTTAGCCTCTAAGTCTCTGATCTGAGCCTTCATACTGGCTGTATTTTGGTCGAGTTCTTCTACTTCTTTCTGCCTAGCCTCTTGTGCCTTCGACAACTCCTTTAGCTTTGAAGCTGATTGAGTAGCAGCACCCCAGGCAGCAACTACATGACCATTGGCCTCCTCAATTTCGCGATTGATAGTCCTTCAACGATTATAGTCAGTTGAGACCTGATCGATGATGGAAATCAAATCCAAAATAACACTGGCTATGTCAGGTGAAGCAGCAAGAAGGTTGATAGATCTTAAAGTAGTACTCAAAAAGGAAGGAGCAGTAGGTTCTCCCTCTAAGGTCAGCATTAAATCTCTTTTAAAAAGTTGCGCCTTAACCTTTTGAAGTGCCTCCTCAAGAGGAGATGTTGAAGTATATTTTCCAGACGCAATCGAAGCACTCTGATCAGAAGAACTTTCTCCGCCCTCGAGAATGGAATTCAGGTAGCCAAGAGGATTATGCTGTTTTAGTAATGCCAAATATTCCTTAGTACGGGACCTAGTCAAAGTGACTCTCCCGTTAGCAACGCGAATCACATTTGCTTCGACAGATATCTGGACAAGGGCACCTTTAACATGCGCAAAGTTTCCTTCTCCCCCCTGTAAATTTTTCTCTTTCATCAGTCGCTGGAATATCCTCAGTATGATTCTCTCCCTCTTGTGTGCTTTACCTATCCGTTTCGACTACATCATCAGCAACCTCCTCTTCTTCGTCCTTCTATCCATCATCAATAGCCTGCGGAGTCCCAAGATCCTCCTGTTCCTCACTAGGAACTTCTTCATTTGGCTTCCCAATGGTTTCATATTGATGCCCAGAGGTTTGGTTCACCTCGCTAGCGGAACTCACGAAGGATCCCTTTGCTGAAGAAGGCTTATAAGTGAGATCACACTCACTGTTTATTAAAGTGACATATTCTTCTACAGGCATAAGGGCCTGTTTAGAAGTACCAGTAGTGTCCTGAGGATTACAATATGGTTATCAAAACTATTTAAAAAGGAAAAAGAAGGATAAGTCAATAAATAATCTAAAAGGGTCGAAGTGATTACCTTAGGTGGATCTTCAGCACCAGGACTTGAATTATCGCTTTCACTGGGATTATTCAGCCTAGCAGCTATCACTTGTTCTGTTGGATCTTTGATGATGATGGGAGGAGGTATCGACCCAATAACTTTAACCTTGACCTTGGTTTTTGGACGAGGATCAGGAATAGGGGCTGGTATCTTTAATTTGTTCCTCTTAAGAGGTACAGGAGGAGATTCTTCTTCTTCATCACTTGAAATTTTAATTTCTTGAACTTTCCTTTTCTGTGGGGTGGTTTTAAATACCCATAAAGAAAGGAGTCGAAGGCATCAACGTCAGTCTTTATATGTTGAAAAGAAAGATATAGCAGAAAGTGTTTACCTTTGCTGAAGGTTTTACAGAAGGGTCTCCTCCCCTTGTGCGTTCAGCGACTTTCTTGGTAATGGTCCTCTTGACGGCTAGAAAATAAACAAGTATAAGCTATATGACGAATGATTAAATCGAAGACGATATGAAATTTGCTTTGAAAAGAAAGATTAAACTTTTTGATCTTGTCAGAGACCAGCATAAACGCCTCTTGAAGGTGGACAGCGAAGTCTTTTTCGTTGAAGAATTCTTCATCATAATACTGCTTCCACCAGTCTTCAAAAAGAGGCGAACACAAGAAATTAAGTTTGAAGTCGAACAAAGTTAGTACGGTTCGACCAACGTACCTACCAATATGCTTGGTAGCAGCATCCTCTGAATAATCTGCATTATAAAACAACAGAAGCTTTTCTCGGGAATAGATTGGTGAAGGGAGCGTTTGGATGATAACAAATTGTCGAGAGACAAGATTCGGTTGGTAAGAAATCAAACTGAGTTGATTCTTTGAACTCTTGAATCTCAGTGGCATGATTCTTGGGAGAAGAAATGACTCCCGATAGCCACATACTTATCCACATGGTCATCTTCATCAGATGAAGGATATGGTCGAATAAACCATTCCGGACCAACCTTTCTACTAGAAAATGGAGCCATGGTCGAAACCAATTTCTTACACTTTGCAAACATCATCACAAAGCTAATAAATGCTTTCTGGAATTGTTGACCCTCACCAGTTGGAGTCAACAGGACTAATCTAGTTCCTTCGAACATTGTGTTTAGGACTTCTGGGGCCCTCTCATTAATATTATTCTTCTGAGGAAGAAAATATTCAAAATTGGTGTAGAGCCAAAGTTGAAGAAGCCAAAAGGGGCCAAAAAGGAGTAAACTCGCCTTGTCTCCAATAACTTTAAGCTGAGTCACACCATTGATGATGAACTCATACAGATTGGCTAAAATCAATTCAGCCAGACAAAGAGGATAGCCATGATGAAGCTACGTCATAAGGGTGAGCATCTTCTTAGTCACTAGAAGTGACTTAGTGCATAAAACGAAGCGAGATAACCACAAAGCTAGGAAAGCTATGTGTTCCACTTCATAGACAGTGCTACTAGACTTGTCGTGAAAGTGGTTGATGAATATGGTGTATCTGGGTTTCGTGGCCGAAAACCCGATAGCATCTTCAGACAAATCTTCAGGGTCGAAATAGTCACCAGTTGGTCGAAGACCAGTAATGGCAGCTATGTCGAAAAGAGTTCGGGTTAACATTCCACAGGGCAAATGGAAGGCGAAATGCGTACTGTCCCAGAAATGCAGCAAAGATACCAACATGAGAGAGAAATAAGATAACCCAGTCTTCGACAGCATGATAAAGTCATAAATCCCCATATGCTTCCAGATTTGGGCCTGCACTTTTTCCATCTTACTCAGCCATTCTGAGTATTCTAAAGTAAGACTAGGAAAAGATCGAAAGATCCTATTCCCCTTGTTCATGAACTGAAGTTTGATGTCTTCCTTCGTTTGAGAATGTTGCTGGTTAGCAGGGGTTGCATCCTCAAGATCATTCCAAGGTTTCTTCATGCAACCTATAGGCTTGAGCCTAGGGTGAGTTGGGAAGTAGGTGTTATTTTGTTTTGGGTTCTTGAAGCATGTAGATAGTGGGCCAGACATGGCATACATGTGCCCAGGAAACTTAATGGGAATCAGTAACTGGGAGTCATAAGCTTCAGGCCATTCTCTAGTCATGGGTTCAGATATAACCCTCGCTCCCTAGTCGAAACAGGAACAGGGCTAGTGGAAAAAACCTCTATTGTCGTTGTAGGACAGAAACGTTCTTAGTTTTGGGATTGTTTGGCGCGTTTGAAAGGAAATTCATGGTTGTAGGTAGTGAAAGAACGAAGAAAATGAAGTTCTTAAGACTTTTCTTTGCAAGGAAATAAAGAGTATTAGGAGTTGCAAAAAATTCCAAAGAAAATGATTCGAGGCTATTTATAGTGTCTGGGGAAGAGTGTTTTCCTTCAAGACCATTTAATGCTGCAGTGTTAGTGGGGCACGTGGCGAATGTTGAGGCAGTTATCGTACAGGTAATGGAAATGTTTGCCATACTTTCCTAGGTTGTACGGATAATGGCCACCATCGCAGCGTCGTAACGGCTGATTGAAAGTGACGTATTGGAAAAAGCTAACGATGAATCTGAATACCAGTAGTTGTTGGTAGAAGGAGAAAAGCGCACTAGTGACTTATGTGGTAAAAAAGAAGACAGGTGTCGAACGGGAATCTCAAAGAATGATTATTTCTTCTTGCGTCAAAATTGACATTCTTGGGGGGCAATTTGTTAGCTCTTAAATTCGACACCCACAACAAATTGGCCTAGTGGGCCAAAAATAGATTGAACAAATCTAAGATGGAAATACTTCGACAGATTGGAAAAATACTTAGAGAAATTTCTGAGTTAAAGTTAATCTTAGACCAGAAGGTTCTTGCGGCCTTCGACTGAAAGGGCTCTAGGACCTTCGACTAATAGGAAACCTCGTATCAGCAATAAATGATTTTGAATCTGAAGAAAGGAGGGAAAAGCAGTTCAGGAAAGTAACGTGGCATGAAGATAAAGGTCGAAGCATATGCATAAGACACTTGTCCTCATCCTAGAGCAAAGAAACTCCTCGACGGTTACCTAGATTTTAGTATATATATAGGAAGTTTATGTACATTTCCGGGTGTTCAACTAACTGTACAAGTCATTCAAAACTAGTCGAGTACCCGCTGGGTGAGAAATAATACTGAAAATGCATGTTTGAAACACCATATTTTATAATAAAAGTCTTTTACATTTCTCTTTACATTCCTTGCCTTTTTATCTTGCTTGCAAACATCTATTTTTCCCTTGCACTTTACTTGCACTTTTTATCAGATTCCTGCACTTAAACTCTTCCCAACCCCTTTTCTATTTACTTTCTACACTCAAACTCATTCCAAACCTCAACCTTTCTCAGTCGAAAGTGTGTTCTTTATTTATATTAGCATTTATGTCCAAACAACGCCAAAAATTAGCATATGTCTTAGGATCAAACTAATCGATCCTGCGAGTAACCAAAAAATTACCCTTTTTGGAAGATCAATGGTTATTTACCAAAAAACACGGCAAACAACATCGAGCGGTCACCAACAAAGAAAAGAGCCAGAATCAGGACCCTAAAAGTCAACTATGGCTTAACAAGAGACAAGACAAGCTTCGACTGAAGGGTTTGTCCCACCTCCACCAAAGGTAGGGGAATCCCATGCCATGTAGATTCTAATATACAATACAGACCACTACTTGGACTTGCAATATGGGGCCAACAACTTAGTAGATGTCAATTGAGCACCTCATAGAATGACCAATACTCATGCCACTGAGAATCCAATGGAACTCAACCAAGACAAAGCCCTGGAGGAAAGATTAAAAGCTATGGAAGGTTATGATGCCTTCGATGAAGATGCTCTGGAAATGGGCCTGCTTCCCGATGTGGTGATTCCAACAAAATTCAAAGTACCTAACTTTGGAAAATTCAAGGGGATCAACTATCCAAAGAACCATCTATGCATGTATTATAGAAAGATGCATGCCTATGCTCAAGACCAGACATTGATGATGCATTATTTCCAAGGCAGTTTAAGTGGGGAATCTCTGGAATGGTATATGCAAATGGAGCGGGTCTATATCCATACATGGGAAGATCTGGCTAACGCTTTCCTCAAACTGTACAAGTATAACTTGGACATCGTGCTTACCTGCATGCAACTCTAAAAAATATCACAAAAGAAAGATGATTCCTTCAAAGAGTATGCCTAAAGATGGAGAGAGATGGCATCTCGAGTTCATCCACCACTACTGGAAAAAGAACTGGTCGATATGTTCATGAGCACCTTGTAATACATGAAGAAAATAAGAATTACTATCAAAAGTAAAAATGGAATTTTGAAATACAGGAAGAAAATAAGAATTGCAAACAAATGGATAAAGTCTCAAATTTTTTTAATAGGATTGTAATTAGTGAATGGCGCGACATTATAGATCATTACAAAATTGGAAAATGGTAAATAAAGGGAAATACAACATTAAAATACAATTACCATTATTCTCCCTAATAAATTTGAATCCTAAATATGTTCAAGCTCCTTATGAGGATCATTTGATTGAGAACTCTTCGATAGGAAATATTGCTCCAAATGATTAAGTCTGGCCTAATGCAGTTACTTTCCATAATCCCTAAATTTTTCCTAGATTGGCCTTTCATGTTTTCAATCTACCAGAATGATTATTTTCTTTTTATATCTCTAACTTTTGCCTAGACCTCCCGTTTGGGTTTTCATTCCATCGAGACTCGTTTTTTTTTCTAAGCCGCCCTTTCGGGTTTTTAACTTAGCGAACTATTATTTTATTAATTTTTTCATAGGAAACCGAAGCTCCTCGCCATCCATAGTTTTAAGAATTAAAGCACCCCTGAAGAAGGATTTATTGAAAACATATGGGCCTTCATAATTAAGGAGCCCACTTTCCCCTAGAATTAGGTTGGAAAGACAATATTTTCCTGAGAACGAGGTCGCCTTCTCGGAATTCTCGAGGTCGGGCATTTTTATCAAATGCATGTTTCATCCTTTTTTGATACAATTGAACATGACACAAATTTGTCATTCTTTTCTCTTCAATCAAGTTAGACTAATCATATCTACTTTGACACCATTCATCCTAAGTCGGCTTGGCTTCCATCAAAACTCTCATTGACGGGATCTTAACCTCTACTGGGAGAACTTCTTCCATGCCATATACTAGAGAGAAGGGGGTTGCAACTTTCGAAGTGCAAAAGGAGGTTTGATACCAATGTAAAGAAAACAAGAGCATCTCAAGCCAATCCTTGAAGGCCACAACCATCTTCTAGATAATATTCTTGATATTTTTATTTGCAGCTTCAACAACCTCATTCATCTTTGGTCTATAAGGAGAATAGTTGTGGTGTTCAATATTGAAATCTTCACAAAGCCCTTTCATCATCTTATTATTCAGATTTGAATTTTTTTCGATGTTAATCTTTCTTGGCACACCATATCGACAAATAAGTTGATTGTTGATAAACTTGACCACAACCTGTTTGGCCACATTTTCATATGACGTTGCTTCTACCTACTTAGTAAAGTAATAAATAGCCACCAAAATGAAACGGTGTTCGTTCAAAGCTTTAGGTTCAATCATACCGATCATATCAATACCCCACATAGATAAATGCCAAGGTGGAGAGATAACATTGATAAGAGTTGGAGGCACATGAATTTTATCAGCATAAATCTCACACTTATGGAATTTCTTCACATATTTGTAGCAGTCAGATTCCATTGTCATCCAATAGTAACCCGCCCTCAACATATTTTTAGCCATCGCATGTCCATTGGCATGAGTACCAAAGAATCCTTCATGCACTTCTTGCATTAACTTGTCCGCTTTGTGTCTATCCATGCATCTGAGCAGGACCATATTAAAGTTTCTCTTATAGAAAACACCTTCATTTAAAAAGTAGTTACCAACCAATAATATTAAAGTTTTCTTATCTTTCTTGGATGCCCAAAGTGGGTACTCTTGAGTCTGAAAGTAACACTTAATGTCATAGAACCAAGGTTTACCATCTGAGACCTCTTTAACAACGAACACATGAGTGGGTCAATCAAGGCGCATAAGTCTGACCGTGGGTATATCATTCCAACGATTCACTTGGGATAGAGAAGATATAGTAGCCAAAGCATCTTCCATTTGGTTATCATCACAGGTGTTGTACCCAAAATTTTCCCTCCTATATTTCTCAAAACATTGCAAGAAAAAATCTCCAAGTGGTTCAAGATTTCTCAAGAGTTGGACAGTCAAGCTATCTCCTAAGGCAGTCAACCTCAAATTAGGGTTTTGTGTTGCATCAAGATCCTTGAGTCCAAATTAACTCAAGTTCTCCCCAATGTCCTAATATGCTCTCAAGTTCATCCATGTCAAATTTCAAGCCTTGCAGAGAAAGTTTGGTTAGTCAATTGCTCAAGAGGTCCAAAAGTCGACTGTGCTAGGGCAAAAGTCAACTGTGACCTATGAACAGTCAAACCTCAATATTTTTGTCAACATTCTCATTTTGAAGGACATTTCATCATTTTATCAAGGGTTGATCATGATTCATCAAGGGTTGCTCAACATTCATGAAGATTCAAAAGTTGCTAAATTAAGGTTTTGTAGGAAAAGTCAACTCAAATTTGACCAAGCATAACTGTCTCATACTTTATGATAAATGACCCATCCAAAGCTCATTTTGAATAGGATGCAATTTCCTACAATCCATCTTCATACCCCAAGATCAAGAAATGCACTCACAAAAAGTTACAAATTTGGACATTATAGGTCATTTTTGAAAGTCAACAAAAACACCTTTTTTGCCAAAGCTTATAACTTGAGAATTGAATATCCAAATCCGATGAGACTAAAATGGTTGGTTAGAGGACATCTCAAGGTTTCTAAAAAGTCCAAGAACACCTCCAAAAGTTCAAAATTGAAGAAGTTATGCATTGTTGAAGTTGGGAATTTTTCCAAAATTGCCAAAAGTCAACTATCCCCATAACTTCAAATTTTGTCAAATGGGCCCAATGTTTTCCACTTGATTTGATCTTGTCACACTACACACGTGTCCTGCCTTCAGTCTTGTGTCCATTTATTAATTTTTCTATTTTATTGAATTAATTCATTTTAAATCAATTTAAATCCAAATAAAATCCAAATATTGATAATTTAGGATCTTTTTGATTGATACAGGTCTTAATTGTCATCATGAACATGATCAATTTCGAATCAAGCCATATCATGAACAAAAAGGTGGTTTTTGGACAAATTTGGAAGCTTTTTCATGGAGGATCAAATCAAATCCTAAATCATCAATGCATAAGGATTCAAAGCCCAAAACTTGACCTAATTCATTCCATATTACTTATACAAACCAAAGGCACGAGCATCAAGACCTAGAGGATGCAAAATCAGAAGAACAAAACTTGGAAATTTGTCAAAAAAGCTTGAAACTGAAATCACCCTTAGAGGCGAATTCAAGGTCAAATCTCAACACTATTCTCTTGCTCGATATCCACTGAGTAAAAGGCAATCAAAATTAAGCTCTCTCCTCTCCTCAATCGCGTTGTAAGTCCCTCTGAAAATCACTCTGCACTTGAAATCGTATTCTCATATTCATGCATTTTTTTGGCAAAATCTTTACACAATCATGCTTGTCGTTCCATTTAGAAACTTTTTGCATTATTGAATTGCATTTTCATGGCATGTAACCCCCTAGCCGATTCTAGGGTTCTTGGTATTTGTTTTTGGGTGTTTTCTCTACAGGTAAAATCAGCGCCATTAATGGATATAGATGAGCTCAGGATGTCCAGACGAGCATGATTATGGTCGTGGCTTGAGTTTTCATGGCCTAGAACAGTTTTTAGGATCGACCTAGGGATTTAGCTGCGGATATAAATCCGCAGGTAAATATCCAGGGGCCAACGAAGAAGATGAATGTGTGGCCTCTCCCCATTCGTTGGTTCAAATCTCGCGCGTTTTCTTTTATAATTCTGGCATATTATTTGTTTTGTTATATAATAATTGCTATCCATTATAATAACAAATGAAAGGTATGGCTCAGTGGCAAGGCGTGTGCTTGGTGACTAACATGACCTGGGTTTGAATCCCAAGTCCCCCCATATTACTTTTCTATTTTTCTTCGAGTGTTCTAGCGCTTTTCAACAATCATGACCTATCATACACCATCACCCAGATGCCTGCCAGATGGCCCCAGGCCAGATCTGGTGGTCAAGAATGAATGTCTATCATGTTGTCAAGTCAACCAATGCATAGGGAATCAGGAAGTCAACCCAGGCCTGCGTGCAAATGGGCTTCAAATTGCCAATCTCACCCCTGATTTGGGCCCAAACCCCCTTGGTTATTTCTTTTTTCTTTCTATTTCCTTTATTTATTTTATTTATTTGTTTAATTATTATTTTTATTATCACTAACGAATTAATCTTTTCCCTCATAAAATCAAAACCAAAAAAATATATTTTATTTATAATAATTAAATTCAGCATTTTATTTTCGTAAATAAATATTAATTAATTAACTTAGTTTTAATTAGGTATAATTTCAATATCTTTTGCAAATAATTAAAATTAATTTAGATTATTAGGTTTTACTAACTTTGGCCAAATTTATTTTATTTCTTTAAATACTCAAAAATCCAAAAATATCGTTTTTAATTAATTAATTTATTTATTTAATTAACTTAATTTAATTTCTCTTTTAATCCAAAAATAACCAAAAAAATTATTCTCTTTCAAAAAAGGGTCAAAACCCTAAAAAAACTCACATTCGATTTAACTTTCCGCGCGCGATCAATTTTTGCCATATTGATGTATCTATTTCCCGGAATGTAATAGTTAATTAGGACTTTGATTATTTTATCGCTTTATTTATTATCCGCATTTTAAGTTAAAGGGTTGCTTTTGGCGATGTAAATACCCGACGCCTTGTAATAGTTAGATTTAATTTCCGCAAATTTAATTTCCGCAACTTATACACTGTTAGATGTTTGATAAATAGGGAATGCATGACAAGATCAAATGTTTGAACCAAAAATCAACATAGCTCACCCATGACATGTACAAAGATAAAATTAACTGAAATAACACACTCGCACATGCGCACTCTTAGGGTACATCTCACTTGGTTGCCTTCGAACGTGGTCATTAAGTATAGGAAGTTTTAGAGGTCGTCCTCTTGTCCAAAGATCATTGTTGCCTCGAAACAGTTGCCTCAGAAAAATGATCTAGGATATTAGGGTTACCACTAAGGCGTCATAACATTGCTTTAGTGACCACACGTCCCTTAATCGAATTGACCCTTAAACTCCAACGACGGTGCTACCTACTCATTCATAGTGGGATAGCATTGTCTAAAGGACATTAGCACATATAAATTCTATTTTCTAGTAGGTAGATGGTTCTTAAGTACTTGCTCCTTTTAAAACAAAACAAAACTTTTCGCACTTACTCCTTTCAAACAAAAACTCTTTTCAAACCCACAAACACAAAGAAAAGAAAATTTTGAAAACACTTTGAGCAAGTACCTAAGAGCCCGTGGATAACCACGGATAGAAAGGGTGCTAACACCTTCCCTTTCTATAATCTACCCCTGGACTCGAGAAACATCTCGAAAAAGGAATTTTTCTGTGCTTTTTTTGCTTTCCTTGTTGGATAAAATAGATGACGGTGGTGACTCTTGCTTACCGCAACATTATGCAAAAACAAACGCAAAACGGGAACCAGTATTCCAAAAACAGTCAGTTCTCTTCCCACCGTATCACAGAACTGGCGACTCTGCTGGGGATGCTTAAAAAGTGGGGTGTACCTTAGGAATAATTCATAATGTTTTCAATTGCTTGCTTTGTATGCTTTATATTTGTGGGCTTCTATCGGAGTTACTATAGATCCTAACCCGAATCTGGGGGATACCCTTTAGGTAAGTAGCAATAAACTGTGAGGGAACTGTACAGCATAGATCGATACGGTTGAAGCAGTAGCTACGTTGGTGTGGCACTTTAGTCTGTACCGATATCCCTTATGTTGGAACGAGGAGAATATGGGTCTTCTAAGGGGTCATTAAGCGCCAACTGACCTTAGAACCTTTAAATTGACCAACTTGGCCATAGAACAGTAGCAGTATGCTACACTCATTGAGACTAAACTGTCGCGATGATTCTGGTTGCAAGAAAAGGTTGCTAAACTGGAATTATGATCGATCGAGGGTAGTTAGTGATATTGAGATCCTTTAGAACCCGGTTACTATTTTTAGGACAGGTTTAAACCAACTGAACTGAAAGAGGGTAGTACCTAAGCTCCTTGCCAGCCTGAAATCTAAGGGCTCTCTGTGTGACTTGTGTGCCTTTACCATGTTTGCTATTTGTTGATACTTTTGGTTTGCATACCATCATGACATCATAACATCATAACATCGCATACATCTTGCATAAGACTAACCTATTTCAAATACAAGAGGGATTCATCTTTGTTCTGTTTTGTAGGTTATCATGATGCCCATGCGTAGGAATACCATCCAAATCAACTTTGTCCAGGTTCCCACCTTGCTCAAAGAGTTGGTTGCAAAGATGCCTGATACTACTTCCTTCCTTATAAGACATGGTTATCTTCTCAGTTTGGTCACCTCCAAATTGGACGAGCAGATGATGAGTGTTTTGGACCAATTCTATGATCCTCTGTACCACTGCTTTAATTTTCAGGACTACCAGTTGGTTCCAACCTTAGAAGAGTTCTCTGAGCTTCTCGGTATCTCAGTTCTGGAGCAGACCCCGTTTACTGGTTGGGAGAAGATTCTTAGGCCCAAAGAGATTGCTACAACCCTTCATATGACCAAAGAGGAGGAAATGGCTAATTGGGAGACTAGAAGTGGAGCAAAGGGCTTTCTGACTAAGTTCTTGGTTGGTAAGGATAATCATTTCTGGGATAGTCTAGACTTCAAGGCATTCGAGGATATTCAGGCTCTTTTGATATATGGCTTGGTATTGTTTCCGAAATGTGACTCCTTTGTTGATGTGAATGCGATAAAGATCTTCATCTCTCGCAATCATGTACCCACTCTCTTGGGTGATATTCTTCATCAGCTTTATGCTCGTTCCACCCGAAAGCGAGAAATCTTAATGTGCTGTGCTCCGTTATTGGCAAGGTGGTTTATTTCGCACCTTCCCAAGTCAGTGTTGAAGAACAAAGAAGGCATGGGCTGGGCTTATAGGGTTATGTCTCTCTCTCATAATGACTTCATCTGGACTCTCAAGGGTATGGACGAGGTGACTATTATTGATCGGTGTGGGGAGTACCCCAATGTTCCCTTGATAGGAACCTGTGGGGGAATTTCTTACAACCCATGCTTAGCCTTACGTCAGTTTGGGCGTGCTAGAAGAGAAGGACCTCATGAGCTGTTAATGCCTAGTATCATCTTTGATTTTCAAGGAGATAGAGATGAGCAACGCCGTAGATTCATAAGGGCTTGGGATAGAGTTCACCAGTCTGATCCACATGAGCTGGGTCCCAAGACTTCACTTCCGATGGAGCCATATCTCAGATGGGTCCGTATCCGTGCCCAAAAGTTGGGTATGCCATATGAAGCCGTCCGGCCTATCATTGTTGAAGTTGATAATGAAGAGGGGGTTCTTCCTACCATCCTCCATCCTTACATGCCCACCGGTATTGGGGCACTGAAGAGATCTTGGATGCAACTAAGGGAAGAACGGGATTCTTACCGAGAGAAGTTCAACGAGCAAGAGCAGAAAATCCAGAAGTTGACTAGGCAGTTGGAGAACGAGCGGATTCTCAATGATTATGTCCGCACCGACAAGAAGAGACCATGGGAGCACTTATTGTCCTTTGATTATTTCCTTTCCAGTTTTTATTTACTTTTCAGTATTTCCTTTAATGTAACGCCTTAAGGGAATCAGTTAAACAATTTGAATATTCAAATTTTATCTAATAAAGTGTGTTTCATTTCTTGTTTACAAATTTGAATCTCCCGATTGTCTTTGAAATCATGTCATACGCATTTCATCCCATGCACTTCATAACAGATACCCATTACAGGTCTCTTATCTTCTTTGTTGTTTATTTCAGCACTCATCATGTCTGCTGAACCTTCAACTGAGCAAGCCATCAAGACCCTCCAGGCCCAGAATGCCCAATTTCAAGGGCTATTCATGAATCTAGCTAAGGGTCAGCAAGATCTGAAGACCCTGATTCTGAAAGAGAAGAAAAAGAAGAAGAAGAAGAAGAGGACAATCCTGTTTAACACAGGGCACAAGTTTGGAATCAGGCTTCAGAATGAAGTTTATTTAACCACCTCATCTGGAGGGAAAGATAGCCAGGAAGAAAGGAGGGCTCCTAGCCCTGTGGTCTCCGACAACGAGACGGACTTCGACGAAGAGCAGTATCCTCTAGCCGAGGACAGATACAAGCAACTGGAAGACCGGTTGAGTGCTATGGAAGTTCAGAAAGTGCCTGGTCTAGACTTTGGTGATCTAGGTCTATCATCTAGGGTGGTGATTCCCCACAAATTCAAGGCACCATCCTTTGCTAAGTATGACAGAGTTTCTTGTCCGAAGCTGCACCTCCGGTCATATGTAAGGAAGATTCAGCCGTACACCGCTGATAAGAATCTATGGATCCATTTCTTTCAAGACAGTCTCTCAGGGACTCAGCTTGAGTGGTTATACCAGTTGGATGGAGCCAGTATTCGCAGTTGGGAAGATTTGGCTTCTGCTTTCTACAGGCAGTACCAGTACAACTCCGACCTTGCGCCCACGCGTACCCAACTCCAGGGTATCTCAATGGGAACGGGTGGAGGATTCAAAGATTATGCTCAGAAGTGGAGGGACCTCGCCGGTAGAGTTCAACCACCCTTGGCTGATCGGGAGCTTGTGGACATGTTTCTGGGGACCCTGTCTGGTCCACTTTTTAACCATCTGATTGGAAGCTCTTCATCTGGGTTTACAAAGCTTATTTTGACCGGTGAGAGGATTGAGGCTGGTATTAAGGCAGGTAAGATACAAAAGGGTGCTTCATCGAGCACCGAGAAGAAGCCCTTTAAGAAAGAGTCCAGTGTTGTCTACAATGCGAGAAGACATAATAGACCTGAACACCGCCAAGCTGTTAATGCAGTTGTTATTTCAAAACCTGCTGGTGCTCCTTAGTACAACAATCAACAGAAGGACGAGAGATCTCAAAGACAATTCACTCGTCTCAGCATGACCTTATCTCAGATTCTACCACAGTTGCTGAAGACCAATCTGGTGATTCCAAAGGAAGCCCCAAAAAAATCCAAATACAACATCACCAAAGTATAACCCTAATGCCCGCTGTGCTTATCGCTCTGATAGCCCGGGGCATAATACAGATGATTGTTGGACTTTGAAGAATAAGATACAGGACTTAATTGATGCGAAGGAGATTGAGTTCGAGGAACCCGAAAGGCCTAATGTTGTGACTGCTCCTATGCCCAAACATGGAGTAAATGCTATAGATGAAGACTCGTCTGTGGTTTTTGTGAATGATATTGTTACCCCTTTGATGATTGTGAAGAAGAACCTTTTGCTAGCCGGTTTATTTCTGGGATGTGACGAAGGTTGCCGTATGTGTTCTGTTCTACCTATCAGTTGCCATCTTTTGAAATCAGGTGTCCAACGCCTGATGGATAGTAAAGAAATTCTTTTCGAGAAGACTGTTGTTCCTGTAGTCCATACTGAAGAAGTTGCAATCATTACCATTTTCGACAATTCTTCCAAGGCTCCCTCGAGGAAGCCTGTTAGAATTTCATCTGTTCCCAGAATCGCACCTGTGATCATCACTGTTCCGGGGCCCATCCCCTATACCTTTGATAAAGTTGTCCCTTGGCATTTTGGGGCTGATGTTTATTTTCATTGAGTTAAGCAAGAGTTGGATGCTTATACTGACATCAACAATATTGTTGGACCTGCTAAAGTCACCCGCAGTGGAAGACTTTTCTCACCTGATATCTCTCCACCAACTGTTCGAAAACCTGTTGTCATTACACCTGCCAGTGTGCCTGCTACTACGCCTGTTCAAGTTCCCATTCTTACCCCTGTCGCCGAGTCATCTGACACTCGGGGCAAAGGAACCACCACTGATATGCCTGCCCAAACGGAGGTACCGAAGACAATTACTGTTGAAGCTTCTAAACAAGAGATGGAAGAGATTCTGAAAATTATCAAAAAGAGTGATTACAATGTAGTTGAACAGCTGGGGAAAACCCGTCCAAGATTTCTATGTTGTCACTGTTGCTATGCTCAGAAGCCCATGCCAAGGCTCTGATTACCTTCTTAAAGACCGCCCACGTACCGCAAGAGACATCAGCTGATCAGTTTACAGATTGCGTGGCAAATTTGACTACTGATAATGGGTTGGGTTTCTCTGACGCCGACTTGACTGCTAAGGGGAAGAATCACAACGATGCCCTGCATGTCTCCATTGAATGCATGGGCACTACTCTTGCACATATATTAGTGGATACTGGTTCCTCATTGAACGTTTTGCCTAAGAAAGCTCTAGACCGGTTGGACTGTGAAGGGTTGGAATTGAAACCAAGCAACATTGTTGTCAGGGCCTTTGATGGGTCTAAGAGGATGGTGCACGGAGAAGTTGATATTCCGATTAAGGTTGGTTCTTAGGTTTTCAATTATACATTCTATGTGATGGACATTCGGCCATCTTATTCTTGTTTGCTGGGTCGTCCATGGATCCACAAAGCTGGGGCCGTAACCTCAACACTCCACCAAATGCTGAAGTACCCGGTCAAAGGGAAGATTGTGATAGTACAAGGAGAGTAAGAGTATATGGTGAGCCACCTTAACTCTTTCCGATATGTAGAGATGGATGGGGAGTTCATTGAGACCCCATTTCAGCATTTTGAAGAGGTTCCCCAGACATTGGCGTCAGCTGAGACTGTTGTTGAGGACTCTCTTATGAAGATGGCTTCCCTCAAGGATGCCCGGGCTGTTGTTGAGAAAGGTGGGTGTGCAAATTGGGGAAGACTCCCTGATTTTACACAGAAGACTAACAAGTTTGGTTTGGGTTTCACTGCAGAAGCTCAAAGGGTTGTTCCGAATGCACGAATCGGAAGACCTCCCGTGTTGATCAGCAACACGGGAGTAAATGCCATTGAAGATGATGTGGAAGAGTCTGAGTTCGACATCTGGATCTATCCTACGACCGACGATGGACCAAGCAAGTGGACAGCAAAGGACTTCATCCCTATTACTTTTGTTACCCAGTAATGAAACTTTTGTTTTGAATTTGTAACAAACAATGTTTTAAACTTTATGGCCCGGTGTCTTACCCGGGGCATCGTGGCTTCATTTGTGAGGGATTTATGTGTGTCATTTTCATATATCATTAATAAAAGCATTGGACATTCTTGCATTTCAAATTTTGCGCTCCTTGTTTTTCTTTATTATATATTGCAAAACAGCTATTTTACACACACTCACATATACAGGTCTACATCCACTCTGGATCCTACTAGTAACGACTCTGCTACTGCCAGTTATGACTTCGAAAATCCGATCAACTTAGCCGAAGACGAAGGTGAAGATGATTGCGAAGTGCTTGGTGAACTTGCAAGACTGTTACTCCAAGAAGAGATGGCCATACAGCCGCACGAAGAGCCGGTGGAATCAGTGAATCTGGGTACTGAGATAGACAAGAAGGAAGTCAAGATCGATCCAAATCTGGAGCTTAGTGTGAAACAATGGTTGATTCAGATGCTGCTTGACTATGTTGAGATCTTTGCCTGGTCTTACGAAGATATGCCTGGTTTGGATACCGATATTGTGGTTCATCGCCTGCCTACCAAGGAAGACTGTCCTCCAGTGAAACAGAAGGTTCGCCGAATGCGTCCAAAGATGTTCGAGAAAATCAAGGCTGAAGTTATGAAACCGTTTGACGCCGGTTTTCTAGCAGTTACTTCTTACCCTCAGTGGGTTGCCAACGTGGTTCCTGTGCCGAAGAAGGATGGTAAGGTTCAAATGTGTGTTGATTACAGGGATCTGAACAGGGCAAGCCCCAAGGATGACTTTCCTCTACCTCATATTGATGTTCTAGTTGACAATACTTCTCAGCATAAAGTCTTCTCCTTCATGGATGGTTTCTCCGTTTATAATCAGATTAAAATGGCTCCCGAAGACATGGAGAAGACAACCTTTGTCACTCAGTGGGGTACCTTTTGCTACAAGGTCATGCCTTTTGGACTGAAGAACGCTGGGGCAACGTATCAGCGTGCCATGGTTGCTTTGTTTCATGACATGATCCATCATGAGATTGAGGTATACGTCAACGATATGATTGCAAGGTCCCAAACTGAGGAAGAACACCTTGACCATCTGCATAAGCTATTTGACAGGTTTAAGATGTACAAGCTGAGGTTAAACCCGAACAAGTGCACCTTCGGGGTGAGATCTGGTAAACTGCTGGGTTTCATCGTGAGCGACAAGGGTATTCAAGTGGATCCTGCAAAGGTGAAGGCCATACAGGAGATGCCAGCTCCCAGAACAGAGAAAGAAGTCAGAGGCTTCCTGGGACGTCTGAACTACATTGCCCGATTCATCTCACACCTGACTGCTACTTGTGAGCCAATCTTCAAGTTACTGAAGAAAGATCAAGTGGTACGTTGGAATGATGAATGTCAGGCTGCTTTCGAAAGGATCAAAGAGTATCTCCAAGAGCCACCCATTTTGATGTCTCCAGTTGAAGGGATACCTATGATCTTATACTTGACAATACTCGACAACTCAATGGGGTGTGTGTTGGGTCAGCATGACGAGTCTGGCCGAAAAGAGCATGCTATTTATTACCTTAGCAAAAAGTTTACCGACTGTGAGACCTGATACTCACTACTCGAGAAAACTTGTTGCGCTTTGGCATGGGCTGCTCGCCGGCTGAGACAATATATGTTGACTCAACTTGCTCTGTTGATATCAAAGATGGATCCAATCAAGTATATCTTCGAGAAGCCTGCCTTGTCCGGAAGAATAGCAAGATGGAAGATGATCTTGACTGAGTATGACATCTAATATACGACCCAAAAGGCAATTAAGGGAAGTGTGTTGGAAGACCATTTGGCACATCAGGCAGTGGATGATTACCAGTCTATAAACTTTGAATTCCCTGACGAGAATAACATGTTGGTAACTGATTGTGAGAAACCTGGGCCGGATGAAGGACCTGAAGAAGGATCCCGATGGTCTATGTACTTTGATGGAGCTTCGAACACTTTGGGCAATGGAATTGGCGCTGTGATCATATCCCCTAAAGGCTCTCATACTCCGTTCACCGGCCGACTATGTTTCAACTGCACCAACAACATGGCGGAGTATGTGGCGTGCATCATGGGTTTTCGAGCAGCAATTGACCTAAGGATTAAGTTTCTAAGTGTTTTCGGAGATTCCGCTCTTGTGATCAGTCAAATCAAAGGCGAGTGGGATACGAACCACCCGAGTTTCATTCCTTACAAGGAGTATGTATTGACGTTGCTTCCCCATTTCGAGGAGATAACCTTTGAACACTTCCCTAGAGAGGAGAATCAGTTGGCGGACGCCCTAGCTACGATGTCTTCTATGTTCAAGGTCAATTGGGACAACGAGGCTCCCCGGATTATCATTGAAATATTGGACGAACCTGCACATTGTTGTGACATTGAGACTGAAGAGGTGACAGAAAATCCCTGGTTTCATGAGGTGAAGAAGTATCTTGAAGCTCAGGAATACCCCGAGGGTGCATCTGTTAATGACAAGATGTTTCTGAGGAGGTTCGCGACGAAGTTCTTCATCAGCAATGGCATTATTTACAAGCGTAACCATGATTCGACCTTACTGCGTTGTGTGGATAAGAATGAAGCATAAAGGATCATGGCGTAGTTACATGAAGGTACTTTCGGAACTCATTCCAGTGGACACACCATGGCGAAGAAAATCCTACGGGCAGGATATTATTGGTCCACAATGAAAGCCGACTGTTATCAGCATTCTCGGACGTGTCACAAGTGCCAAGTCTATGCTGATAAGGTGCACATACCTCCAGTTCCTCTGAACATCTTGACGGCACCTTGGCCTTTTGCAATGTGGGGCATTGATATGATTGGCGAGATCAGACCTACGGCATCCAACGGACACCGTTTCAACCTGGTAGCTATTGATTACTTTATAAAGTGGGTTGAAGCAGCTTCCTTTGCTACCGTAACCAAGAACGTCGTGGCACGGTTCATTCGGCTCAACCTGATATGTCAATACGGTGTACCAGAGAGGATCATTATGGATAATGGTATCAATCTCAACAACAAGATGATCACCGAGCTCTGCAAGCAATTCAAGATACAACATCATAACTCTTCTCCCTACCGACCGAAGATGAATGGGGATGTAGAAGCGGCTAATAAGAACATTAAGAAGATTGTGCAGAAGATGACAGTGACATACAAAGACTGGCATGAGATGTTATCATTTGCTCTTCATGGGTACCGTACCTCAGCGCAGACGTCAACAGGGGCAACACCCTACTCCTTGGTATATGGCATGGAGGCAGTCTCGCCCATTGAAGTTCAGATACCCTGTCTCCGGATCATGAAGGATGAAAGTTTGAGCGAAGATGACTGGATTCAAACCCGACTTGATTAGTTAAACCTAATCGACGAAAAGAGACTTACTGTTATTTGTCATGGTCAGACGTACCAAAAGCGGATGATCAAGGCATTTAGCAAGAAAGTTAGACGACAAGAGTATCAAGTTGGGGACCTGGTTATCAAGCGCATTATACTACCTCAAGGTAATCCCAGGGGCAAATGGACCCCTACTTATGAAGGGCTATTTGTGGTTAAGAACATTTTCTGAGGAGGAGCTATGATTCTAACCACCATGGATGGTGACGACCTTCCTCACCCCGTCAATGCAGACATAGTGAAAAGATACTACGCCTAATCAAAGACCCGCTAGGTTGATTGGCCTAGGAAAAAATGAGGGCTTCCCGGCGAACCAAAAGGGTTCGGGCAAAAATAAGGGATGAAAATAAAAAAATTTGTACACCCGGTAAGTCGAAAACCCGAAAAGGCGACTTGGGAAAAAATGGGTATCCCGGTGGACTGAAAACCCGAAAGGGCGGTCCAGGAAAAAATTAGGGATCAAAGCGTAACACTATGTCTCATTGGATCACCTTGCATCCAGACTTCGGTATCGACTATCATGCTCGGACGACACTAATCAATCTGATTCATCTTCAACCAAGCAGCGAAGTGATGAGATGCTTGAAGATATAAAGGCAATAGCAAAGTTGGAACCTAGTGGGATTGTTCACATAGATGTTTTCTTTTCTTTTCACAAATTGAATAAATTATGTTTGTTTGGAGACATTCTCTTACTAGGACGCCAGCCTCTTGTACAAAAATGCCTATTTACAGGCCAAACTTCAAAATCAATACAAATCATTTCAAAAGAAACTTCAAACTATTTTTCCTTTAGCTGTTTTGTTTTGCAAAGAACGTCCAATGTTCATTTTTGATATATGCATTTGACATTAATTGCTGCTCATAAATATTTACATGCGAAGCAGAAGACGATTATGGGTAATATCAGAAGCAGGGTAAATAAGAATTGTCCAAGCTGTATAGTTGCTCTGTCCACCAGGTACAAAGGTAGATTCAGCTGAAGAATATGGCTAAGATACCTTCACTCCCCGCAAAGTAAGGCAGTAATGGTAGCTCTCCCAGTTGAGACTTGCAACTATGAACAAATCAGCAATGCTCTCCCCAAGCAGAGTTGATATACCATCAGCACTAAAAACGCTTGATATCCCCGGCAGTCTTAATATTCCCTGGAAGAGTATAAGAATGTTCCCCGGCAGAATATAAGATACCCCCAGTGGAGTTAAAATTTTCCCAGCACGGTCTGAAAAAGCATCCCCAACGGAATTGAATCATCATCCCCAGTAGACTCTGGAACTTTATCCCCAGCGGAGTACAAAAATAAATCTCCCCATCCAAGTTCAAAGGATCATTCCTGGCAAAATTCAGAGGATTATCCCCACAAAAGTCTAACTGGGTTATCCCCAACAAGTCACAACTGAAAGATCATCCCCCAGTGAAGTCCTTTCCTTTCACAAGCAGAAATTCAATCCTCATTAGATTCAGTATCACCAACAACGGTAATCCATCCCCAGCGGAGCTTATCATTGGAATCCTCAGTAGAGCATCTCTTCCCCACAGAGTAATCTCCTTATCAGTTTATTCCCCAACGGAGTCCTCTTCTCATGCAGGTTTATTCTCACAGTCATCTTCGTTCGTCATCCCCAGCAGAAACGAAGAATTCAATTCTATTCTCCAGCAAGCTATCCGGGATTTATTTTCCCCAGCTAGAAACATTACATTTCCATACATCATGATACATGCATATACGCATCATATAACACAATCTCATTTATTTTGAGAACATCATTGCTTGATCCATACCATGCATTGCATACAACTGACCTTTACCTTTCAGGAAAGATGTAGTTAAGTTCTCAGCTATGTCAAAGACCTCCTCTGGTTCAGTTAGAACACCGATAAGATCTCCTTGATTCGTATTCCAGTTGAAGTTATCCCAAGACCTTGTCTGGTCAAGTTAAAACGATTCCTAAAGATTTTTCTGATGCTGATCCAGTCAAAGGCCTTCTCTGGTCCAGTTAAATTGATTCCTAAAGATTTTCCTGATGCCGATCCAGTTGAAGTTATTCCAAGACCTTGTCTGGTCCAGTTAAATCGATTCCTAAAGATTTTTCTGATACCGATCCAGTCAAAGGCCTTCTCTGGTCCAGTCAAATTGATTCCTAAAGATTTTTCTGATGCCGATCCTGTTGAAGTTATCCCAAGACTTTGTCTGGTCCAGTTAAATCGATTCCTAAAGATTTTTCTGATGTCGATCCAGCCAAAGTCCTTCTCTGGTCCAGTCAAATCAATTCCTAAATATTTTTCTGATGCCGATCCAGTTAAAGTTATCCCAAGACCTTGTCTGGTCCAGTTAAATCGATTCCTAAAGATTTTTCTGATGTCGATCCAGTCAAAGGCCTTTTCTGGTCCAGTTAAATCGATTCCTAAAGATTTTTCTGATGCCGATCCAGTTGAAGATTATTCAAAGGCCTTCTCTGGTCTAGTCAAATCGATTCCTAAAGATTTTTCTGATGCCGATCCAGTTGAAGTTATCCCAAGACCTTGTCTGGTCCAGTTAAATCGATTCCTAAATATTTTTCTGATGCTGATCCAGTCAAAGGCCTTCTCTAGTCCAGTTAAATCGATTCCTAAAGATTTTCCTGATGCCGATCTAGTTGAAGTTATTCCAAGACCTTGTCTAGTCTAGTTAAGTCGATTCCTAAAGATTTTTCTGATGCCGATCCAGCCAAAGGCCTTCTCTGATCCAGTCAAATCGATTCCTAAAGATTTTTCTGATGCCGATCCAGTTGAAGTTATCCCAAGACCTTGTCTGGTCCAGTTAAATCGATTCCTAATGATTTTTCTGATGCCGATCCAGTGAAAGGCCTTCTCTGGTCCAGTTAAATCGATTCCTAAAGATTTTTCTGATGCCGATCCAGTTGAAGATTATTCAAAGGCCTTCTCTGGTCCAGTCAAATCGATTCCTAAAGATTTTTATGATGCCGATCCAGTTGAAGTTATCCCAAGACCTTGTCTGGTCTAGTTAAATCGATTCCTAAAGATTTTTCTGATGCCGATCCAGTCAAAGGCCTTCTCTGGTCCAGTTAAATCGATTCCTAAAGATTTTTTTGATGCCAATCCAGTCATAGGCCTTATCTGGTCCAGTCAAATCGATTCCTAAAGATTTTTCTGATGCCGATCCAGCCAAAGGCCTTCTCTGGTCCAGTCAAATCGATTCCTAAAGATTTTTCTGATGCCGATCCAGTTGAAGTTATCCCAAGACCTTGTCTTGTCCAGTTAAATCGATTCCTAAAGATTTTTCTAATGCCGATCCAGTCAAAGGCCTTCTCTGGTCCAGTTAAATCGATTCCTAAAGATTTTCCTGATGCCGATCCAATTGAAGTTAATCCAAGACCTTGTCTGGTCTAGTTAAATCGATTCCTAAAGATTTTTCTGATACCGATCCAGTCAAAGGCCTTCTTTGGTCCAGTCATATCAATTCCTAAAGATTTTTCTGATGCTGATCCAGTTGAAGTTATTCCAAGACCTTGTCTGGTCCAGTTAAATCGATTCCAAAAGATTTTTCTGATGCCGATCCAGTTGAAGTTATCCCAAGACCTTGTCTGGTCCAGTTAAATCGATTCCTAAAGATTTTTCTGATGCCGATCCAGTGAAAGTCCTTCTCTGGTCCAGTTAAATCGATTCCTAAAGATTTTCCTGATGCCGATCCAATTGAAGTTAATCCAAGACCTTGTCTGGTCTAGTTAAATCGATTCCTAAAGATTTTTCTGATACCGATCCAGTCAAAGGCCTTCTTTGGTCCAGTCATATCAATTCCAAAAGATTTTTCTGATGCTGATCCAGTTGAAGTTATTCCAAGACCTTGTCTGGTCCAGTTAAATCGATTCCTAAAGATTTTTCTGATGCCGATCCAGTTGAAGTTATCCCAAGACCTTGTCTGGTCCAGTTAAATCGATTCCTAAAGATTTTTCTGATGCTAATCCAGTGAAAGGCCTTCTCTGGTCCAGTTAAATCGATTCATAAAGATTTTTCTGATGCCGATCCAGTTGAAGATTATTCAAAGGCCTTCTCTGGTCCAGTCAAATCGATTCCTAAAGATTTTTCTGATGCCGATCCAGTTGAAGTTATCCCAAGACCTTGTCTGGTCTAGTTAAATCGATTCCTAAAGATTTTTCTGATGCCGATCCAGTCAAAGGCCTTCTCTGGTCCAGTTAAATCAATTCCTAAAGATTTTCTTGATGCCAATCCAGTCATAGGCCTTATCTGGTCCAGTCAAATCGATTCCTAAAGATTTTTCTGATGCCGATCCAGCCAAAGGCCTTATCTGGTCCAGTCAAATCGATACCTAAAGATTTTTCTGATGCCGATCCAGTTGAAGTTATCCCAAGACCTTGTCTTGTCCAGTTAAATCGATTCCTAAAGATTTTTCTAATGCCGATCCAGTCAAAGGCCTTCTCTGGTCCAGTTAAATCGATTCCTAAAGATTTTCCTGATGCCGATCCAATTGAAGTTAATCCAAGACCTTGTCTGGTCTAGTTAAATCGATTCCTAAAGATTTTTCTGATACCGACCCAGTCAAAGGCCTTCTTTGGTCCAGTCATATCAATTCCTAAAGATTTTTCTGATGCTGATCCAGTTGAAGTTATTCCAAGACCTTGTCTGGTCCAGTTAAATCGATTCCTAAAGATTTTCCTGATGCCGATCCAATTGAAGTTAATCCAAGACCTTGTCTGGTCTAGTTAAATCGATTCCTAAAGATTTTTCTGATACCGATCCAGTCAAAGGCCTTCTTTGGTCCAGTCATATCAATTCCTAAAGATTTTTCTGATGCTGATCCAGTTGAAGTTATTCCAAGACCTTGTCTGGTCCAGTTAAATCGATTCCTAAAGATTTTTCTGATGCCGATCCAGTTGAAGTTATCCCAAGACCTTGTCTGGTCCAGTTAAATCGATTCCTAAAGATTTTTCTGATGCCGATCCAGTGAAAGGCCTTCTCTGGTCCAGTTAAATCGATTCCTAAAGATTTTTCTGATGCCGATCCAGTTGAAGATTATTCAAAGGCCTTCTCTGGTCCAGTCAAATCGATTCCTAAAGATTTTTCTGATGCCGATCCAGTTGAAGTTATCCCAAGACCTTGTCTGGTCTAGTTAAATCGATTCCTAAAGATTTTTCTGATGCCGATCCAGTCAAAGGCCTTCTCTGGTCCAGTTAAATCGATTCCTAAAGATTTTTTTGATGCCAATCCAGTCATAGGCCTTATCTGGTCCAGTCAAATCGATTCCTAAAGATTTTTCTGATGCCGATCCAGCCAAAGGCCTTCTCTGGTCCAGTCAAATCGATTCCTAAAGATTTTTCTGATGCCGATCCAGTTGAAGTTATCCCAAGACCTTGTCTTGTCCAGTTAAATCGATTCCTAAAGATTTTTCTAATGCCGATCCAGTCAAAGGCCTTCTCTGGTCCAGTTAAATCGATTCCTAAAGATTTTCCTGATGCCGATCCAATTGAAGTTAATCCAAGACCTTGTCTTGTCTAGTTAAATCGATTCCTAAAGATTTTTCTGATACCGATCCAGTCATATCAATTCCTAAAGATTTTTCTGATGCTGATCCAGTTGAAGTTATTCCAAGACCTTGTCTGGTCCAGTTAAATCGATTCCAAAAGATTTTTCTGATGCCGATCCAGTTGAAGTTATCCCAAGACCTTGTCTGGTCCAGTTAAATCGATTCCTAAAGATTTTTCTGATGCCGATCCAGTGAAAGGCCTTCTCTGGTCCAGTTAAATCGATTCCTAAAGATTTTCCTGATGCCGATCCAATTGAAGTTAATCCAAGACCTTGTCTGGTCTAGTTAAATCGATTCCAAAAGATTTTTCTGATACCGATCCAGTCAAAGGCCTTCTTTGGTCAAGTCATATCAATTCCTAAAGATTTTTCTGATGCTGATCCAGTTGAAGTTATTCCAAGACCTTGTCTGGTCCAGTTAAATCGATTCCTAAAGATTTTTTTGATGCCGATCCAGTTGAAGTTATCCCAAGACCTTGTCTGGTCCAGTTAAATCGATTCCTAAAGATTTTTCTGATGCCGATCCAGTGAAAGGCCTTCTCTGGTCCAGTTAAATCGATTCCTAAAGATTTTTCTGATGCCGATCCAGTTGAAGATTATTCAAAGGCCTTCTCTGGTCCAGTCAAATCGATTCCTAAAGATTTTTCTGATGCCGATCCAGTTGAAGTTATCCCAAGACCTTGTCTGGTCTAGTTAAATCGATTCCTAAAGATTTTTCTGATGCCGATCCAGTCAAAGGCCTTCTCTGGTCCAGTTAAATCGATTCCTAAAGATTTTTTTGATGCCAATCCAGTCATAGGCCTTATCTGGTCCAGTCAAATCGATTCCTAAAGATTTTTCTGATGCCGATCCAGCCAAAGGCCTTCTCTGGTCCAGTCAAATCGATTCCTAAAGATTTTTCTGATGCCGATCCAGTTGAAGTTATCCCAAGACCTTGTCTTGTCTAGTTAAATCGATTCCTAAAGATTTTTCTAATGCCGATCCAGTCAAAGGCCTTCTCTGGTCCAGTTAAATCGATTCCTAAAGATTTTCCTGATGCCGATCCAATTGAAGTTAATCCAAGACCTTGTCTGGTCTAGTTAAATCGATTCCTAAAGATTTTTCTGATACCGATCCAGTCAAAGGCCTTCTTTGGTCCAGTCATATCAATTCCTAAAGATTTTTCTGATGCTGATCCAGTTGAATTTATTCCAAGACCTTGTCTGGTCCAGTTAAATCGATTCCAAAAGATTTTTCTGATGCCGATCCAGTTGAAGTTATCCCAAGACCTTGTCTGGTCCAGTTAAATCGATTCCTAAAGATTTTTCTGATGCCGATCCAGTGAAAGGCCTTCTCTGGTCTAGTTAAATCGATTCCTAAAGATTTTCCTGATGCCGATCCAATTGAAGTTAATCCAAGACCTTGTCTGGTCTAGTTAAATCGATTCCTAAAGATTTTTCTGATACCGATCCAGTCAAAGGCCTTCTTTGGTCCAGTCATATCAATTCCTAAAGATTTTTCTGATGCTGATCCAGTTGAAGTTATTCCAAGACCTTGTCTGGTCCAGTTAAATCGATTCCTAAAGATTTTTCTGATGCCGATCCAGTTGAAGTTATCCCAAGACCTTGTCTGGTCCAGTTAAATCGATTCCTAAAGATTTTTCTGATGCTGATCCAGTGAAAGGCCTTCTCTGGTCCAGTTAAATCGATTCCTAAAGATTTTTCTGATGCTGATCCAGTTGAAGATTATTCAAAGGCCTTCTCTGGTCCAGTCAAATCGATTCCTAAAGATTTTTCTGATGCCGATCCAAATGAAGTTATCCCAAGACCTTGTCTGGTCTAGTTAAATCGATTCCTAAAGATTTTTTTGATGCCGATCCAGTCAAAGGCCGTCTCTGGTCCAGTTAAATCGATTCCTAAAGATTTTTTTGATGCCAATCCAGTCATAAGCCTTATCTGGTCCAGTCAAATAGATTCCTAAAGATTTTTCTGATGCCAATCCAGCCAAAGGCCTTCTCTGGTCCAGTCAAATCGATTCCTAAAGATTTTTCTGATGCCGATCCAGTTGAAGTTATCCCAAGACCTTGTCTTGTCCAGTTAAATCGATTCCTAAAGATTTTTCTAATGCTGATCCAGTCAAAGGCCTTCTCTGGTCCAGTTAAATCGATTCCTAAAGATTTTCCTGATGCCGATCCAATTGAAGTTAATCCAAGACCTTGTCTGGTCTAGTTAAATCGATTCCTAAAGATTTTTCTGATACCGATCCAGTCAAAGGCCTTCTTTGGTCCAGTCATATCAATTCCTAAAGATTTTTCTGATGCTGATCCAGTTGAAGTTATTCCAAGACCTTGTCTGGTCCAGTTAAATCGATTCCAAAAGATTTTTCTGATGCCGATCCAGTCAAAGTCACCAAGACCTTGTCTAGTCCATTTAAATCGATTCATAAAGATTTTTCTGATGTTGATCCAGCCAAAGGCTCCAAGACCTCCTCTTGTCCAGTTAAATTGATTCCTAAAGATTTTTCTGATGCAAAGTTAATCCAAGACCTCCTCTGGTTCAGTCAGATCGCCGATAAGATCTCCCTGATTCGTATTCCAGTTGAATTTCATACCACTTACCAACAGTCTCCAAATGGCATCTGTAAGCCCATTCCCGACATCACAAGGCTGATACCACTTCATGCGAGTGCAAATTTCTAGCACTATAGTGTTCAATCATCTTCCACCTTCGGATCATGAAAGGCCCGAAAGCCAATCTATATCCTCAGGTTTAAGAAAATTGAATAGGGGCAGCTGTTGTACCACAAAATTTGCCCTCCCATATTTCTCAAAACATTGTAAGAAAAAATCTCCAAGTGGTTCAAGATTGCTCAAGAGTTAGACAGTCAAGCTATCTCCTAAGGCAGTCAACCTCAAATTAGGGTTTTGTGTTGCAACAAGATCCTTGAGTCCAAAGGACCTCAAGTGCACCCCAATGTCCTAATATGTTCTCAATTTCATCCATGTCTAATTTCAAGCCTTGCAGAGAAAGTTTGGTTAGTCAATTGCTCAATAGGTCCAAAAGTCGATTGTGTTAGGGCAAAAGTCAACTGTGACCTATGAACAGTCAAACCTCAATATTTTTGTCAACATTCTCATTTTGAAGTACATTCCATCATTTTATTAAGGGTTGATCATGATTTATCAAGGATTGCTCAAGATTCATCAAGATTCAAAAGTTGCTAAATTAGGGTTTTGTAGGAAAAGTCAACTCAACTTTGACCAAGCATAACTTTCTCATACTTTATGAGAAATGACCCATCCAAAGCTCATTTTGAATAGGATGAAATTTCATACAATCCATCTTCATACCCCAAGATCAAGAAATGCACTCACAATAAGTTACAAATTTGGACATTATAGGTCATTTTTGAAAGTCAACAAAAACACCTTTTTTTCCAAAGCTTATAACTCGAGCATGGAATATCAAAATTAGATGAGACCAAAAGGGTTGGTTATAGGACATCTCAAGGTTTCTAAAAAGTCAAAGAACACCTCCAAAAGTTTAAAATTGAAGAAGTTATGCATTGTTGAAGTTGGGCATTTTTCCAAAATTGCCAAAAGTCAACTTTCCCCAAAACTTCAAATTTTGTCAAATGGGCCCACTTTTTTCCACTTGATTTGATATTGTCACACTACACACGTGTCCTACCTTCAGTCTTGTGTCCATTTATTAATTTTTCTATTTTATTTGATTTTTATTGAATTAATTCATTTTAAATCAATTTAATTCCAAATAAAATCTAAATAAAATCCAAATATTGATAATTTAGGATCTTTTTGATTGATACAGGTCTTAATTGTCATCATGAACATGATCAATTTCGAATCAAACCATATCATGAACAAAAAGGTAGTTTTTGGACAAATTTGGAAGATTTTTCATGGAGGATCAAATCAAATCTTAAATCATCAATGCATAAGGATTCAAAGCCCAAAACTTGACCTAATTCATTCCATATTACTTATACAAACCAAAGGCACGAGCATCAAGACCTAGAGGATGCAAAATCAGAAGAACAAAACTTGGAAATTTGTCAAAAAAGCTTGAAACTGAAATCACCCTTAGAGGCGAATTCAAGGTCAAATCTCAACACTATTCTCTTGCTGGATATCCACTGAGTAAAAGGAAATCAATATCAAGCTCTCTCCTCTCCTCAATCGCGTTGTAAGTCCCTCTGAAAATCACTCTGCACTTGAAATCATATTCTCATATTCATGCAATTTTTGGCAAAATCTTTACACAATCATGCTTGTCGTTCCATTTAGAAGCTTTTTGCACTATTGAATTGCATTTTCATGGCCTGTAACCCCCTAGCCGATTCTAGGGTTCTTGGTATTCGTTTTTGGGTGTTTTCTCTACAGGTAAAATCAGCGCCATTAATGGATATATATGAGCTCAGGATGTCCAGACGAGCATGACTATGGTCGTGGCTTGAGTTTTCATGGCCTAGAACGGTTTTTAGGATCTACCTAGGGATTTAGTTGCAGATATAAATCTGCAGGTAAATATCCAGGGGCCAACGAAGAAGATGAATGTGTGGCCTCTCCCCATTCGTTGGTTCAAATCTCGCGCATTTTCTTTTATAATTCTGGCATATTATTTGTTTTTTTATATAATATTACTATCCATTATAATAACAAATGAAAGGCGTTGGCTCAGTGGCAAGGCGTGTGCTTGGTGACTAACAGGACCTGGGTTCGAATCCCAGGTCCCCCCATATTACTTTGCTATTTTTCTTCAGGTGTTCTAGCGCTTTTCAATATCTTTTGCAAATAATTAAAATTAATTTAGATTATTAGGTTTTACGAACTTTGGCCAAATTTATTTTATTTCTTTAAATACTCAAAAATCCAAAAATATCGTTTTTAATTAATTAATTTATTTATTTAATTAACTTAATTTAATTTCTCTTTTAATCCAAAAATAACCAAAAAAATTATTCTCTTTCAAAAAAGGGTCAAAACCCTAAAAAACTCGCATTCGATTTAACTTTCCGCGCGCGATCTATTTTTTCCATATTGATGTATCTGTTTCCTGGAATGTAATAGTTAATTAGGACTTTGATTATTTTATCGCTTTATTTATTTTCTGCATTTTAAATTAAAGGGTTGCTTTTGGTGATGTAAATACCCGACGCCTTGTAATAGTTAGATTTAATTTCCGCAAATTTAATTTCCGCAACTTATACACTGTTAGATGTTTGATAAATAGGGAATGCATGACAAGATCAAATGTTTGAACCTAAAATCAACATAGCTCACCCATGACATGTACAAAGATAAAATTAACCGAAATAACACACTCGCACATGCGCACTCTTAGGGTACACCTCACTTGGTTGCCTTCGAACGTGGTCATTAAGTATAGGAAGTTTTAGAGGTCGTCCTCTTTTCCAAAGATCATAGTTTCCTCGAAACGGTTGCCTCGGAAAAATGATCTAGGATATTAGGGTTACCACTAAGGCGTCCTAACATTGCTTTAGTGACCACACGTCCCTTAATCGAATTGACCCTTAAACTCCAACGACGGTGCTACCTACTCATTCATAGTGGGATAGCATTGTCTAAAGGACATTAGCACAAATTAATTCCTTTTTCGAGTAGGTAGATGGTTCTTAAGTACTTGCTCCTTTTAAAACAAACTAAAACTTTTCGCACTTACTCCTTTCAAACAAAAACTCTTTTCAAACCCACAAACACAAAGAAAAGCAAATTTTGAAAACACTTTGAGAAAGTACCTAAGAGCCCGTGGATAACCACAGATAGAAAGGGTGCTAACACCTTCCCTTTCTATAATCTAGCCCCCGGACCCGAGAAACATCTCGAAAAAGGATTTTTTTTGTGCTTTTTTCCTTTCCTTGTTGGATAAAATAAAAGACGGTGGTGACTCTTTCTTACCGCGACATTTTGCAAAAACAAACGCAAAATGCGAACCAGCATTCCAAAAACAGTCAGTTCGCTTCCCACCGTATCACAACAGGGTATATGGTGTAACTCGAACTTGTTAGAGAAAGTCAACAACCTCCTTGAATAATCTTTATAGGAAATTAAACTAGGATGACGAGTCTCTCACTCTCCTTGGATCTGATTAACCACCAGGGTTGAATCTCCATACACATCAAGTATTTGAATACTCAAATCAATGTCTTATTTGAGACCCATGATACAAGTTTCATATTCGCCCATGTTGTTTGTGCAGTCAAACATCAACCTCGTAATGAACGAGATATGAGTACCTTGAGGAGTAATAATAAATGTTCCAATTCCATTTCCATAAGAATTTATAGCTCGATCAAATACTGAACCTCAACAGGATTCAAGATTAGGTCCTTCTTCAGGTAACAGTTCTCCATAATCCTTGGCTTTTAGGGACATAAGGTCTTCATATGGGGAGTCAAACTTGATGGATTGATAATCATCAATTGGCTAGTAAGCCAAATTATCATCCAGAAGACTCTCTTTGATTTCTTTATGGGTGTGGTACTTAATATCGTATTGAGATAACAACATCTTCCAACGATCTATTCTTCCAGTCAAGGAAAGCTTTTCAAAAACGTAATTAATTGGATCCATTTTTGAAAGTAACCGAGTAGTGTGTGTTAGTAACATGGTTTGGAGGATTGGTAATATTTTGCTAAAGCATGGTTCCGACCAGATGTCAAATAAGATGTCGAGACATCCTGTTCTGTTATGCGGCAGACTTGCGCTATTGATTTAAAATCTTGACAAGTTGTATTTGATTCTGTTATATTTCCTTTGGATAAATATCAGAGATTTTCCAACGTCAAAAATATTTTTTTTGCAATAGATTTCATATCTCTAGTTGTGCAGAAGATACTAATTTGGGCCTTTAGAAAAATTAAGAAACTATGTATTGGTGGTTCCATGATTTAAAGAGATTTGCTACACAATTTGTGCAGCACTCAGCTTATGGATTAAGAAACTTCTAGATTCAGAGTATCAAACTCCACCGACTATATAGTTATATTTAAAGGATAATCCTAACCTAATGTATTTTAAATTTTGAACAAATGTTAAATTAGGGGAAGCATAAGTCTAAGGTTTTGAGAGTCTCTTATTGTCCTTACTGAGTAACCTTTAGGCATTAAGTTGAGTATTATTCTCACTCGAAGCTCTTAAACAAGAGTTTGAGTTATTGTAATGGAAGTATGATCTTCTAAATTGAGTTGTAGTTTGTTGAAGTTACTGGGATTGTGACTATTACATATCACTGAGGTGATTTAGGAAGTGAGATGAAGATTTCTCATATTTAGTGAGGACCTAGGTAGAAGTTGCATTATGTAGGGATTAGACGAGAAGTTGTAAACGGGGGAGTTTTTCTTTGAGCTAATATTGTTGATAGTGATTTCCTTCTTGGCTTTGTAGCTCCCAGAGTATGTGATATTGCACTGAATTGGGTTAACAACTCATTGTGTTATTTATCATTCTACAATTTTTTTTGTATCACTTATAGCTTAATTTATCTGGTATGCTACTAGATGTTGTAACATTTGTCTTAACATCATGTTATGATGTTGGCATGTTTGTATGTTGCTTGTTCTAGAATTTCAATTTGTATCATAGCAGGAACCTTGGTCTATTGGGTGAGTTTTCAGGGAGATATAATTCTAGTACTATTTGTCTTATGGGAAAGATGGAGTGATACCATCCAGGTTATCAATGGACAATAGAACTGTGAAGATTATCAGGTTGCAAAAATCCTGGTGTTTGGAAGATAGAAGAATAGATCGTGAGTTAGGTCTCTGATTATTTTAAGTTATAAATGCCATAATCTTGGAATTGAAAAATGCTTTATCCCAGACTCGACATCACTTGTTAATGGGAAACGATACTTCAGAGTTTCTCAAGTCCACTCATAAAGGCAAATATAAGTGTGTTTGGAGAAAAGTTTTCAAATGTGACTCTGATAAAGAAGAAGATTCTCAAGTCTCCACTTTATAGGTTTGATACGAAAGTGAAAATCTATTGAAGAAATACAAGATCAATTTATTTTCGCTTTCAACTATGAAGGAAATTGGGTTCTAGTCTCTGATAAAATGTTTTCTTATTACTATTGTGTTGCTTTGAAAGTGGTCCAATCAGGAGTTGAGGAGATTGGACAGAATGTCTAGAGTAAATGTTAAATGCATATGTACTGACTTCAGCATGTCTGTGATGCTAAAAAGAATGTCGGAACTGGAGTAAAGATGTATCAATGTCAAAGCATTCACATGAGTATGGAGACATTGGATCTTTGTGAAGCACAATGAACTGCTTATCTCAAGGACAACTATGTAGGTTTTCTATGCTTGGCTTAGATAGGAAAGTGATCTTGATTATGATTTCCAAGGATATTATTAGTTTGACTAGAAGATGGAAATCCTATGAAGATTCCTTAAATGAAGATTTATCCCACTGTAGCGGTAGAATTGTTTAAGACTAAGCCATGGAATTGACTAGACTTGTACAAATCAAAATAGAAATCGCCACCACACTTTATTGTTTACAAAGGAATTAGAAAAGAGCAAGTAACCCAAAGAGAGGGGGTAAAGATTCAAGGTAAGGGGGTTGGTTATGTAAAGGGAAGGTATTAGCACCCTAAACATCTACGGTACTCCACAAGAATCTCTTTGTAAAATATGTATATTTTGGCTATGAAACGTTGTGTAAAAATGGATGGTGGAGGTGAGAAAAGAAATATATTTTTATTGTTTTTGCACCTGTCGCGGTTTCGAACCTATAGTGCCTACGTACCACCTTTTCATGCAATAGGGGATCAGGGTACACGTAGTTCCTCTTAATTTTATTTTTAAAATACAAGTGTGTTGGTTAATTTTATGAGATAAAACATTGTCGTCATTGTGCACGTGGAAAACATACCTACTACCCACAATCATGAGAAAGGAGAATTTGCATCATCTCAAAGTGGAGGATATGGCTTGGATTTTAAAATCAACAATACCTCACTCAACACCCAAGTGGAAAATATCTCTTTTCACTATATATTGTAGAAGTATAGTTGTTTGCATCACTACAAGGATTGACAACAGACTAATCTTTTGAGAAAGGTTTTAAAATAAGAAATCCAAAGTGGAAAAATGATTTGAAATGAGATTGGTTGACTTTTAGTCTTCTCACAAAAAAAAATGATGTCAAAATATTATTAAGTTGATTGAAGTTTATTCATGAAAATGTTTGGAAAATTCATGGACCTAAGTCCAAGTTTATTATGAAAGTGGTTCAAGTTTAAAAGCAAGAAGAGTTTTCAAAAGGAGGAAGAAGATTTTTGAAAATAAAGAAGATGGGAGGAGAAAAAGATACTATCCTAATGCATAAGGTAAAAGCTAGGGATAGGAACCATCTAACCAACAAGAAGCCAATACTTGACACTATGAGCAAAGATAGAATTCCCATTCTTCTGATTAAAACCAAGCAAGCAAAGATACTAGACCTCTTGAAAGAACCAAACTTCAAGTGTATTAAGTCTTCACAAAAATTGGACAGAGTAATGGTTGTATACGGGTGAACTCCAGACTAAAAACAAAGTATATAATCATAATAACCTGCACATAAAACAAACAAAAACCCAATGTCTTGAGGTAAACCTCAAGAACTCCAGACAAAATATCAATTAAGGTTACAAAGTCTTCAACATAGGCCAAGGTTTATAATCCTATGTCCAAGAAGTCCCATACTCCATAATGCCAAGGATAGTAACCAAATAGTCCAAGTATCATTAAAGTTTTTATGGTTTACGTTGATTATTAGGTGTCTTAGAAGAAAAAAAGAAAAGGCTTAAGTGAGCAAATATGAAAATAGCATGAAATGTAAATGCTAAAATAAATTGTACATAAAGCATAAAAAATAAAAGGGCACAAAGTAAAAGCAATTTAATAATTAGTGGTTAGTTGGATGACCATCTTGAAACTTGCATTTGGAACTCATTACAGGATTGGTAGAACTAAAGCCTCCACACAACAAGTTGCATTTGCTTTTTGTCAAGTATATCATCCATTTGGAATCCTCAAAAGTACCATTTAATGATCAACAATGCTTAAGTGATCCGCGTTGACCAAAAGTGTTGTAGATCCATTAGAGGATTAATAGAACCAAAGCCTCCACACAATGAATCTCAAGGTTATTGGATGAAAGGGATCAAATTAACATATTTGGGCTTGCAAACATAGGTTTGGGCCACAAATGATCATTTATTCGATTCGTGACCAAATTTAGCGATATGTTAAGCAATCATAAGTGGACTTATACAGAAGTCGCACCTATTTTGAGGCCGGTCAATAGCAATTTATGCACCATTTGTTTTGAGACATGATATAGAGATCATGCTCCAATAACACTTAGTGCAATAAGAAAGGGATGAGATGGAGAGGGGTGGGGAAGAATATACAAACCACATTTGAATTAAAATTTAATCAAACTATTATTAAAATCATTCATCCATTTTTGTGGAGTTAAACTGAACACCATGGATCCAATGATGTTAATAAAGTTCATGATCATAAATTCAACCCAAGATTAGTCAGAAAATAATCACAAAATAATATTGCATTTTAATATATACATTAAAAAAAGGTTTTAGAAATAAGGGATAAAAATATCAACTATGTTCAAATTAATCAAGAAATAAAAAGTAAGACCATAGAAAAATCAGAAATGGACTCAAATATTTTTATTAATTTTTTGGTAATTTTTTAAAGTCAAAAACTATTTTTAAAATTAAAAGAAATGAGTAAAACAAACAAAAAAATGATAAAAAAATAAGAAAGTCAGAAATAAAAAATAAGTGAGGTCACCAATATTTGTCACAATATCATTGGATCATTCCATATTTTTCTCAGAATTTAAACATACATAAAAGTATTTTTAAACATTTAAAACAAATAAAATAAAGTGAAAATTTATAAAAAATACCAAAACACAAAATAAAATTGTGAAAAAATAAAAATCAAAAAGAGAAAAATCAAAAATATTTTTCATAATATTCAGATTTTTGGATTAAAAATGAATTTTCTATGATTTTTTGAAATTTAAAACAATTAAATATAAAAATCAGAAAAGAAAATAAAAAAAAAAGGGCCATCTGATCAATGTCAAAACGCGTTGGTAAACAGATCAAGTGGACCTGGCGCGTTGTGCATGTTATGGACTTTAGTGGATAATGCATTGAATCATTAATTAAATCAGATTTAAAAAAAAACAAGTGGTGTGCCATCATTGGTTGGAAGATGACACGTTGGTCATCTTTAACCTCCATCTAACGTGAATTGCAGGTCTCTCAAACTGTAAAATCAAAAGCTCAATGTTATGCCATTCGCTTCGTCTCTACAAGACGAAGACAACCACACCTTCGCGACAAATTTATATAAACTGTAGCTCAAGCAAATTGGAAGGAAATTTTTGAAAAGGGATTTGAAAATTCTTGGTCAAAACAAATTTCCAGTTGAAAGTAAGTGTTGCAACTAGAATCAGGGCAATGAGAGCATCACAATGATATCAATGTTTTGAAGAACTGATGAAGGAATCTACCTATTGAAGTTCAGTTGCAGATCTCTAAAACTGGACTTCTATGGAGCAATCTAAGGCACGATTCTTGAATGTAATTATATGGTTAGCTTCAGGGAAGATTAAGGAAGGTGAATTGATGGAAAAATTGGATTGAAAAAGGCTTGAAAATAGATTTCGAAGTAGCAGAATTTTGAGTTATGGAACAAGTCTGGCAGGGTGATTCTGGCTATCCAATCTTGAGGAAATGAATGGGGGATGAGCCTTTATTTATAGGGAATCAAATGGAATGTCCAAGCATGTGAAATGATGAAGTTTGGAGGGAAATCGTGTGAAGTTGCAAACAAGAAAAGTGTGACTTCCAATTTGATCAAAACTCATCCAAAACATGCATTTTCTTATGCTAATCATTTCTTCAAGTACACTAAACATTTTTAGAGGCAAAAACGTGTATAAACAAAGTGTTTAGAAGCTAAACTAATGATTTCAAATTCTAAGTTATGAAGAAACTTCAGTTCCAAGTTACCAAATTCAATCCAATGGCATTCTCATCTCAAGGGGTCTTAAGGCATGATTCTCGATGCTTTAGAAAGATGAGGTTACAAGCTTTTCAATTGAAAAAGAATGGAATGAAATGGATGTTTGAGCTGAAAGTTGTATTGAGTCAAAGTTAGGGAAAAAACATTGACTTTCCATACTTAGAAATATTTCAAGTTTTTCTTCAAAAGTGACCTATAATGTTTTGCATCCAAACATGGCCTTCCTCTTGGTGTTTTCTCTTTACCAAAAAATATGGAATGAAATAGACCTATTGAATGACATTTTGAAACTTGAACCATTCAAAATATCCAAAAATTGAGAGAGTTATGGATTATGGAAGTTGGAAAAATATCATGAAATGACCTATAATCTTTTGTATCCTTAGGGCATATTCCATTCATTTTCACACTTTGCACGTAAAAGAAGAAATAAAGTTCATATCCTGAATATCATTATGGAAAAAGAGTGGGCTAAAGGTGATAAAAATTGACCAAGTTATGATCATTTTAAGTCGCACATAGGAAAATGGGGGTTCATCTGGAGGACTTGTAATCTTTCTTCATCATCAAGTTTCTTCAACATGAAAACTCCTTGGAACTTTTAAAGTGATTTGTTGATAACCTTTTGAAGAGAAGTATGTCTTTGGAATTACTCCAAAATACCAAAAGATGAGAAAGATATGCTTCTTTGAAGTTCAAAACCCTAGCTCCTAGATCAAGAAAAATGCCTTGAGGAACTTTGACAATTTTGAACAAACTTCTTATAGAAACACAAATGCTTTGTAAATATAAGTTGTTGAGGATTATAATGATAACTCATAGCAACCAAAACCACTTCCATATCTTTAGAATTGAGAGAAATATGCATTTATGACCAATGGGAACAAAGCCTTGTCCAAGCATGACAACTTCTCCAATCAATCCCTTGTACTTTTGAACCAAATTTGATAATATTGATATGTGGTGAACCAAAATAACCTTGCCATTCCATTCCCTCCAAACCAAATCCAATGGTGAAGTTTGAACTTCTCAAGATTTATTGACTAGGGCATGGAAATAAACTCATGAACCCATGGAGCAACTTGCTGAATCTCATTGCCTTTACCTACATGAGTAACAAGCAAGACAAACCAACATTGCATTTTATTAATTAAAAGAAGAAATCAGGTCAAAAAATATTCATGATCACAAAAGAACACAACTCAAGGTGCTTGGTGATTCCTCAAAGGTCAAAGCTAAATATAGGGAGGGGAACCAAGAATCCTAATGTGATCTTGTTGTGATTGAATCAACATGGTGTGATGAGGGGATCTTAGGGGCAAAAATTGGGGTACAAAAGCTGCCCTTATTTAAGTCTCTTCTATCCGGAGATACGAAGGTTGAAAATTTTCGTGTCGACGCGATCGAAGATACTTAAATATAAAACAAACCCTATTTTTGGCCCTAAGATGCCATGCAATGCTTATGAGCATGAATGCAAATGAACCAAACCAAGGCGACGTAAAACACCCCTGGGGATGTAGCAAAGACAATAACGAAAGAAAAGAGAAACCCTACTAGGAAAATAAATCACAGGTGGATCAAAAGACCTGTCTTAAAGGATAGTAAAAAGTCAAAGGAAACACCAACTTCTACTGAAGGCAAAACTACCAACGTTCACAGAAGGTAGAAAGAGGAAAGAAATATCAACACCGACATTCACTGAAGGTGAGCTACCAACGTTCAGTATAGGTAGAGAGAAAATATATCATATCACCTTCGTTCATTGACGATGAACTACCAACATTCACTGAAGGTAGCAAAAAGATAATAATCACCAACTTTCACTGAAGGTGACCTACCATCTTTCACTGGAGGTAGAGATAAAATATATCATAGTACCGCCGTTCACTGACGATGAACTACCAACGTTCACTGAAGGTAGAAAAACGATAACAATCATCAACTTTCACTGAAGGTCACCTACCAACTTCACTAAAGGTAAAGAGAAAATATATCATAGCACCGCCGTTCACTGATGATGAACTACCAACATTCACTGAAGGTAGAAAAAAGATAAGAATCACCATCTTTCACTGAAGGTGACCTACCAACTTTCACTGAAGGTAGAGAGAAAATATATCATCACACCGCCGTTCACTGATGATGAACTACCAACATTCACTGCTAGTAGCAAAAAGATAACAATCACCAACATTCACTGAAGGTAACCTACCAACTTTCATTGAAGGTAGAGAGAAAATATATCATAGCACCAATGTTGACTGAAGATGAACTACCAACGTTCACTGAAGGTAGAAAAAAGATAATAATCACCAACTTTCACTGAAGGTGACCTACCAACTTTCACTGAAGGTAGAGAGAAAATATATCATCGCACCTCTGTTCACTGACGATGAACTACCAACGTTCACTGAAAGTAGCAAAAAGATAACAATCACCAACATTCACTGAAGGTGACCTACCAACTTACACTGAAGGTAGAGAGAAAATATATCATAGCACCAATGTTGACTGAAGATGAACTACCAGCGTTCACTGAAGGTAGCAAAAAGATAACAATCACCAACTTTCACTGAAGGTGACCTACAAACTTTCAATGGAGGTAGAGAGAAAATATATCATTGAACCTCTTTTCATTGACGATGAACAACCAACGTTCACTGAAAGTAGCAAAAATATAACAATCACCAACTTTCACTGAAGGTGACCTACCAACTTTCACTGAAGGTAGAGAGAAAATATATCATAGCACCAATGTTGACAGAAGATGAACTACCAACGTTCACTGAAGGTAGCAAAAAGATGACAATCACCAACTTTCACTGAAGGTTACCTACCAACTTTCACTAAACGTAGAGAGAAAATATATCATAGCACCGCCGTTCAATGACGATGACCTACCAACATTCACTGAAGGTATAAAAAAGATAATAATCACCAACGTTCACAGAAGGTGACCTACCAACTTTCACTGATGGTAGAGATAAAATATATCATAACATCGCTGTTCACGGACGATGAACTACTACCATTCACTGAAGATAGCAAAAAGATAACAATTACCGACTTTCACTGAAGGTGACCTACCAACTTTCACTGAAGGAAGAGAGAAAATATATCATTACACCGTCGTTCACTGACGATGAACTACAAACGTTCACTGAAAGTAGCAAAAAGATAACAATCACCAACTTTCATTGAAGGTGACCTACCAACTTTAACTGAAGGTAGAGAGAAAATATATCATAGCTCCAATGTTCACTGACGATGAACTACCAACGTTAACTGAAAGTAGCAAAAAGATAACAATCACCAACTTTCATTGAAGGTGACCTACCAACTTTCACTAAAGGTAGAGAGAAAAATATATCATCGCACCTCCGTTCACTGACGATAAACTACCAACGTTCACTAAAAGTAGCAAAAAGATAACTATCACCGACATTCACTGAAGGTGACCTACCAACTTTCATTGAAGGTAGAGAGAAAATATATCATAGTACCAATGTTGACTGAAGATGAACTACCAACGTTCATTGAAGGTAGAAAAAAGATAATAATCACCAACTTTCACTGAAGGTGACCTACCAACATTCACTGAAGGTAGAGAGAAAATATATCATCGTACCTCCGTTCACTAACGATGAACTACCAACATTCACTAAAAGTAGCAAAAAGATAACAATCACCAACATTCAATGAAGGTGACCTACCAACTTTCACTTAAGGTAGAGAGAAAATATATCATAGCACCAATGTTCACTGACGATGAACTACCAACGTTCACTGAAGGTAGCAAAAAGATGACAATCACCAACTTTCACTGAAGGTTACCTACCGACTTTCACTGAAGGTAGAGAGAAAATATATCATAGCACCTCCGTTCAATGATGATGACCTACCAACATTCACTGAAGGTATAAAAAAGATAACAATCACCAACTTTCACTGAAGGTGAACTACCAACTTTCACTGATGGTAGAGATAAAATATATCATAGCACCGCTGTTTACGGACGATGAACTACTAACATTCACTGAAGATAGCAAAAAGATAATAATTACCAACTTTCACTGAAGGTGACCTACCAACTTTCATTGAAGGAAGAGAGGAAATATATCATTACACCATCGTTCACTGACGATGAACTACCAATGTTCACTGAAAGTAGAAAAAAGATAACAATCACCAACTTTAATTGAAGGTGACCTACCAACTTTAACTGAAGGTAGAGAGAAAATATATCATAGCTCCAATGGTCACTGACGATGAACTACCAACGTTAACTGAAAGTAGCAAAAAGATAACAATAACCAACTTTCAGTGAAGGTGACCTACCAACTTTCACTGAAGGTAGAGAGAAAATATATCATCGCACCTCCGTTCACTGACGATGAACTACCAACGTTCACTGAAAGTAGCAAAAAGATAACTATCACCGACATTCACTGAAGGTGACCTACCAACTTTCATTGAAGGTAGAGAGAAAATATATCATAGTACCAATGTTGACTGAAGATGAACTACCAACGTTCATTGAAGGTAGAAAAAAGATAATAATCACCAACTTTCACTGAAGGTGACCTACCAACTTTCACTAAAGGTAGAGAGAAAATATATCATCGCACATCCGTTCACTGACGATGAACTACCAACGTGCACTTAAAGTAGCAAAAAGATAACAATCACCAACATTCACTGAAGGTGACCTACCAACTTTCACTGAAGGTAGAGAGAAAATATATCATAGCACCAATGTTCACTGATGATGAACTACCAACATTCACTGATGGTAGCAAAAAGATAAGAATCACCAACTTTCACTGAAGGTGACCTACCAACTTTCATTGAAGGAAGAGAGAAAATATATCATCGCACCTCTGTTCACTGACGATGAACTACCAACGTTCACTGAAAGTAGCAAAAAGATAACAATCACCAACATTCACTGAAGGTGACCTACCAACTTACACTGAAGGTAGAGAGAAAATATATCATAGCACCAATGTTGACTGAAGATGAACTACCAGCGTTCACTGAAGGTAGCAAAAAGATAACAATCACCAACTTTCACTGAAGGTGACCTACAAACTTTCAATGGAGGTAGAGAGAAAATATATCATTGAACCTCTTTTCATTGACGATGAACAACCAACGTTCACTGAAAGTAGCAAAAATATAACAATCACCAACTTTCACTGAAGGTGACCTACCAACTTTCACTGAAGGTAGAGAGAAAATATATCATAGCACCAATGTTGACAGAAGATGAACTACCAACGTTCACTGAAGGTAGCAAAAAGATGACAATCACCAACTTTCACTGAAGGTTACCTACCAACTTTCACTAAACGTAGAGAGAAAATATATCATAGCACCGCCGTTCAATGACGATGACCTACCAACATTCACTGAAGGTATAAAAAAGATAATAATCACCAACGTTCACAGAAGGTGACCTACCAACTTTCACTGATGGTAGAGATAAAATATATCATAACATCGCTGTTCACGGACGATGAACTACTACCATTCACTGAAGATAGCAAAAAGATAACAATTACCGACTTTCACTGAAGGTGACCTACCAACTTTCACTGAAGGAAGAGAGAAAATATATCATTACACCGTCGTTCACTGACGATGAACTACAAACGTTCACTGAAAGTAGCAAAAAGATAACAATCACCAACTTTCATTGAAGGTGACCTACCAACTTTAACTGAAGGTAGAGAGAAAATATATCATAGCTCCAATGTTCACTGACGATGAACTACCAACGTTAACTGAAAGTAGCAAAAAGATAACAATCACCAACTTTCATTGAAGGTGACCTACCAACTTTCACTAAAGGTAGAGAGAAAAATATATCATCGCACCTCCGTTCACTGACGATAAACTACCAACGTTCACTAAAAGTAGCAAAAAGATAACTATCACCGACATTCACTGAAGGTGACCTACCAACTTTCATTGAAGGTAGAGAGAAAATATATCATAGTACCAATGTTGACTGAAGATGAACTACCAACGTTCATTGAAGGTAGAAAAAAGATAATAATCACCAACTTTCACTGAAGGTGACCTACCAACATTCACTGAAGGTAGAGAGAAAATATATCATCGTACCTCCGTTCACTAACGATGAACTACCAACATTCACTAAAAGTAGCAAAAAGATAACAATCACCAACATTCAATGAAGGTGACCTACCAACTTTCACTTAAGGTAGAGAGAAAATATATCATAGCACCAATGTTCACTGACGATGAACTACCAACGTTCACTGAAGGTAGCAAAAAGATGACAATCACCAACTTTCACTGAAGGTTACCTACCGACTTTCACTGAAGGTAGAGAGAAAATATATCATAGCACCTCCGTTCAATGATGATGACCTACCAACATTCACTGAAGGTATAAAAAAGATAACAATCACCAACTTTCACTGAAGGTGAACTACCAACTTTCACTGATGGTAGAGATAAAATATATCATAGCACCGCTGTTTACGGACGATGAACTACTAACATTCACTGAAGATAGCAAAAAGATAATAATTACCAACTTTCACTGAAGGTGACCTACCAACTTTCATTGAAGGAAGAGAGGAAATATATCATTACACCATCGTTCACTGACGATGAACTACCAACGTTCACTGAAAGTAGAAAAAAGATAACAATCACCAACTTTAATTGAAGGTGACCTACCAACTTTAACTGAAGGTAGAGAGAAAATATATCATAGCTCCAATGGTCACTGACGATGAACTACCAACGTTAACTGAAAGTAGCAAAAAGATAACAATAACCAACTTTCAGTGAAGGTGACCTACCAACTTTCACTGAAGGTAGAGAGAAAATATATCATCGCACCTCCGTTCACTGACGATGAACTACCAACGTTCACTGAAAGTAGCAAAAAGATAACTATCACCGACATTCACTGAAGGTGACCTACCAACTTTCATTGAAGGTAGAGAGAAAATATATCATAGTACCAATGTTGACTGAAGATGAACTACCAACGTTCATTGAAGGTAGAAAAAAGATAATAATCACCAACTTTCACTGAAGGTGACCTACCAACTTTCACTAAAGGTAGAGAGAAAATATATCATCGCACATCCGTTCACTGACGATGAACTACCAACGTGCACTTAAAGTAGCAAAAAGATAACAATCACCAACATTCACTGAAGGTGACCTACCAACTTTCACTGAAGGTAGAGAGAAAATATATCATAGCACCAATGTTCACTGATGATGAACTACCAACATTCACTGATGGTAGCAAAAAGATAAGAATCACCAACTTTCACTGAAGGTGACCTACCAACTTTCATTGAAGGAAGAGAGAAAATATATCATCGCACCGCCGTTCACTGACGATGAACTACCAACGTTCACTGAAAGTAGCAAAAAGATAACAATCACCAACTTTCATTGAAGGTAACCTACCAACTTTAACTGAAGGTAAAGAGAAAATATATCATAGCTCCAATGTTCACTGACGATGAACTACCAACGTTAACTGAAAGTAGCAAAAAGATAACAATCACCAACTTTCACTGAAGGTGACCTACCAACTTTCACTGAAGATAGAGAGAAAATATATCATCGCACCTCCGTTCACTGACGATGAACTACCAACGTTCACTGAAAGTAGCAAAAAGATAACTATCACCGACATTCACTGAAGGTGACCTACCAACTTTCATTGAAGGTAGAGAGAAAATATATCATAGTACCAATGTTGACTGAAGATGAACTACCAACGTTCATTGAAGGTAGAAAAAAGATAATAATCTCCAACTTTCACTGAAGGTGACCTACCAACTTTCACTAAAGGTAGAGAGGAAATATATCATCGCACCTCCGTTCACTGACGATGAACTACCAACATTCACTGAAAGTAGCAAAAAGATAACAATCACCAACTTTCACTGAAGGTGACCTACCAACTTTCACTGAAGGTAGAGAGAAAATATATCATAGCACCAATGTTCACTGACGATGAACTACCAACAGTCACTGATGGTGGCAAAAAGATTAGAATCGCCAACTTTCACTGAAGGTGACCTACCAACTTTTACTGAAGGTAGAGAGAAAATATATCATCGCACCGCCGTTCACTGATGATAAACTACCAACGTTCACTGCTAGTAGCAAAAAGATAACAATCACCAACATTCACTGAAGGTCACCTACAAACTTTCATTGAAGGTAGAGAGAAAATATATCATAGCACCAATGTTGACTGAAGACGAACTACCAGCGTTCACTGAATGTAGCAAAAAGATAACAATCACCAACTTTCACTGAAGGTGACCTACAAACATTCAATGGAGGTAGAGAGAAAATATATCATTGAACCTCTATTCATTGACGATGAACAACCAACGTTCACTGAAAGTAGCAAAAATATAATAATCACCAACTTTCACTGAAGGTGACCTACCAACTTTCACTGAAGGTAGAGAGAAAATAACTGATAGCACCAATGTTGACAGAAGATGAACTACCAACGTTCACTGAAGGTAGCAAAAAGATGACAATCACCAACATTCATTGAAGTTTACCTACCAACTTTCACTGATGGTAGAGAGAAAATATATCATAGCACCGCTGTTCAATGACGATGACCTACCAACATTCACTGAAGGTATAAAAAAGATAACAATCACCAACATTCACTGAAGGTGACCTACCAACTTTCACTGAAGGTAGAGAGAAAATATATCATCGCACCGCCCTTCACTGATGATGAACTACCAACGTTCACTTCTAGTAGCAAAAAGATAACAATCACCAACATTCACTGTAGGTGACCTACCAACTTTCATTGAAGGTAGAGAGAAAATATATCCTAGCACCAATGTTGACTGAAGATGAACTACCAACGTTCACTGAAGGTAGAAAAAAGACAATAATCACCAATTTTCACTGAAGGTGACCTACCAACTTTCACTGAAGGTAGAGAGAAAATATATCATAGCACAGACGTTCAATGACGATGTCCTACCAACATTCACTGAAGGTATAAAAAAGATAACAATCACCAACTTTCACTAAAGGTGACATACCAACTTTCACTGATGGTAGAGACAAAATATATCATAGCACTTCTGTTCACGGATGATGAACTACTAACATTCACTGAAGATAGCAAAAAGATAACAATCTCCAACTTTCACTGAAGGTGACCTACCAACCTTCACTGAAGGAAGAGAGAAAATATATCATTACACCTTCGTTCACTGACGATGAACTACCAACGTTCACTGAAAGTAGAAAAAAGATAGCAATCACCAACTCTCATTGAAGGTGACCTACCAACTTTAACTGAAGGTAGAGAGAAAATATATCATAGCTCCAATGTTCACTGAGGATGAACTACCAACGTTAACTAAAAGTAGCAAAAAGATAACAATCACCAACTTTCACTGAAGGTGACCTACCAACTTTCACTGAAGGTAGAGAGAAAATATATCATCGCACCTCCGTTCACTGACGATGAACTACCAACGTTCACTGAAAGTAGCAAAAAGATAACTATCACCGACATTCACTGAAGGTGACCTACCAACTTTCATTGAAGGTAGAGAGAAAATATATCATAGTACCAATGTTGACTGAAGATGAACTACCAACGTTCATTGAAGGTAGAAAAAAGATAATAATCACCAACATTCACTGAAGGTGACCTACAAACTTTCACTAAAGGTAGAGAGAAAATATATCATCGCACCTCCGTTCACTGACGATGAACTACCAACGTTCACTGAAAGTAGCAAAAAGATAACAATCACCAACATTCACTGAAGGTGACCTACCAACTTTCACTGAAGGTAGAGAGAAAATATATCATAGCACCAATGTTCACTGACGATGAACTACCAACATTCACTGATGGTAGCAAAAAGATAAGAATCGCCAACTTTCACTGAAGGTGACCTACCAACTTTCACTGAAGGTAGAGAGAAAATATATCATCGCACCACCGTTCACTGATGATAAACTACCAACGTTCACTGCTAGTAGCAAAAAGATAACAATCACCAACATTCACTGAAGGTCACCTACAAACTTTCATTGAAGGTAGAGAGAAAATATATCATAGCACCAATATTCACTGACGATGAACTACCAACGTTCACTGAAGTTAGCAAAAAGATAAGAATCACTAACTTTCACTGAAGGTGACCTACCAACTTTCACTGAAGGTAGAGAGAAAATATATCATCGCACCACCGTTCACTGACGATGAACTACCAACGTTCACTGAAAGTAGCAAAAAGATAACAATCACCAACATTCACTGAAGGTGACCTACCGACTTACACTGAAGGTAGAGAGAAAATATATCATAGAACCAATGTTGACTGAAGACGAACTACCAGCGTTCACTGAATGTAGCAAAAAGATAACAATCACCAACTTTCACTGAAGGTGACCTACAAACATTCAATGGAGATAGAGAGAAAATATATCATTGAACCTCTATTCATTGACGATGAACAACCAACGTTCACTGAAAGTAGCAAAAATATAATAATCACCAACTTTCACTGAAGGTGACCTACCAACTTTCACTGAAGGTAGAGAGAAAATAACTGATAGCACCAATGTTGACAGAAGATGAACTACCAATGTTCACTGAAGGTAGCAAAAAGATGACAATCACCAACTTTCACTGAAGGTTACCTACCAACTTTCACTGATGGTAGAGAGAAAATATATCATAGCACCGCTGTTCAATGACGATGACCTACCAACATTCACTGAAGGTATAAAAAAGATAACAATCATCAACATTCACTGAAGGTGACCTACCAACTTTCACTGAAGGTAGAGAGAAAATATATCATCGCACCGCCCTTCACTGATGATGAACTACCAACGTTCACTTCTAGTAGCAAAAAGATAACAATCACCAACATTCACTGTAGGTGACCTACCAACTTTCATTGAAGGTAGAGAGAAAATATATCCTAGCACCAATGTTGACTGAAGATGAACTACCAACGTTCACTGAAGGTAGAAAAAAGATAATAATCACCAATTTTCACTGAAGGTGACCTACCAACTTTAACTGAAGGTAGAGAGAAAATATATCATAGCACCGCCGTTCAATGACGATGAACTACCAACATTCACTGAAGGTATAAAAAAGATAACAATAACCAACTTTCACTAAAGGTGACATACCAACTTTCACTGATGGTAGAGACAAAATATATCATAGCACTGCTGTTCATGGATGATGAACTACTAACATTCACTGAAGATAGCAAAAAGATAACAATCACCAACTTTCACTGAAGGTGACCTACCAACTTTCACTGAAGGAAGAGAGAAAATATATCATTACACCTTCTTTCACTGACGATGAACTACCAACGTTCACTGAAAGTAGAAAAAAGATAGCAATCACCAACTCTCATAGAAGGTGACCTACCAACTTTAACTGAAGGTAGAGAGAAAATATATCATAGCTCCAATGTTCACTGAGGATGAACTACCAACGTTAACTGAAAGTAGCAAAAAGATAACAATCACCAACTTTCACTGAAGGTGACCTACCAACTTTCACTGAAGGTAGAGAGAAAATATATCATTGCACCTCCGTTCACTGACGATAAACTACCAACGTTCACTGAAAGTAGCAAAAAAGATAACTATCACCGACATTCACTGAAGGTGACCTACCAACTTTCACTGAAGGTAGAGAGAAAATATATCATAGCACCAATGTTCACGGACGATGAACTACCAACGTTAACTGAAAGTAGCAAAAAGATAACAATCACCAACTTTCAATGAAGGTGACCTACCAACTTTCACTGAAGGTGGAGAGAAAATATATCATCGCACTTCCGTTCACTGACGATGAACTACCAACGTTCACTGAAAGTAGCAAAAAGATAACTATCACCGACATTCACTGAAGGTGACCTACCAAATTTCATTGAAGGTAGAGAGAAAATATATCATAGTACCAATGTTGACTGAAGATGAACTACCAACGTTCATTGAAGGTAGAAAAAAGATAATAATCACCAACTTTCACTTAAGGTGACCTACTAACTTTCACTGAAGGTAGAGAGAAAATATATCATCGCACCTCCGTTCACTGACGATGAACTACCAACGTTCACTGAAAGTAGCAAAAAGATAACTATCACCGACATTCACTGAAGGTGACCTACCAACATTCATTGAAGGTAGAGAGAAAATATATCATAGTACCAATGTTGACTGAAGATGAACTACCAACGTTCATTGAAGGTAGAAAAAAGATAATAATCACCAACTTTCACTTAAGGTGACCTACCAACTTTCACTGAAGGTAGAAAGAAAATATATCTTCGCACCTCCGTTCACTGACGATGAACTAGCAACATTCACTGAAAGTAGCAAAAAGATAACAATCACCAACATTCACTGATGGTGACCTACACTCTTTCACTGAAGGTAGAGAGAAAATATTTAATAGCACCAATGTTCACTGACGATGAACTACCAACATTCACTGATGGTAGCAAAAAGATAAGAATCACCAACTTTCACTGAAGGTGACCTACCAACTTTCACTGAAGGTAGAGAGAAAATATATCATCGCACCGCCGTTCACTGATGATGAACTACCAATGTTCACTTCTAGTAGCAAAAAGATAACAATCACCAACATTCACTGTAGGTGACCTACCAACTTTCATTGAAGGTAGAGAGAAAGTATATCCTAGCACCAATGTTGACTGAAGATGAACTACCAACGTTCACTGAAGGTAGAAAAAATATAATAATCACCAATTTTCACTGATGGTGACCTACGAACTTTCACTGAAGGTAGAGAGAAAATATATCATCGAACCTCCGTTCACTGACGATGAACTACCAACGTTCGTTGAAAGTAGCAAAAAGATAACAATCACCAACATTCACTGAAGGTGACCTACCAACTTTCACTAAAGGTAGAGAGAAAATATATCATAGCACCATTGTTGACTGAAGATGAACTACCAACGTTCACTGAAGGTAGCAAAAAGATAACAATCACCAACTTTCACTGAAGGTGACCTACAAACTTTCAATGGAGGTAGAGAGAAAATATATCAATGAACCTCTATTCATTGACGATGAACAACCAACGTTCACTGAAAGTAGCAAAAATACAAGAATCACCAACTTTCATTGAAGGTGACCTACCAACTTTCACTGAAGGTAGAGAGAAAATATATCATAGCACCAATGTTGACAGAAGATGAACTACCAACGTTCACTGAAGGTAGCAAAAAGATGACAATCACCAACTTTCACTGAAGGTTACCTACCAACTTTCACTGAAGGTAGAGAGAAAATATATCATAGCACCGCTGTTCACGGATGATGAACTACTAACATTCACTGAAGATAGCAAAAAGATAACAATCACCAACTTTCACTGAAAGTGACCTACCAACTTTCACTGAAGGAAGAGAGAAAATATATCATTACACCGTCGTTCACTGAAGATGAACTACAAACGTTCACTGAAAGTAGAAAAAAGATAGCAATCACCAACTTTCATTGAAGGTGACCTACCAACTTTAACTGAAGGTAGAGAGAAAATATATCATAACTCCAATGTTCACTGAGGATGAACTACCAACGTTAACTGAAAGTAGCAAAAAGATAACAATCACCAACTTTCACTGAAGGTGACCTACCAACTTTCACTGAAGGTAGAGAGAAAATATATCATCGCACCTCCATTCACTGATGATGAACTACCAACGTTCACTGAAAGTAGCAAAAAAGATAACTATCACCGACATTCACTGAAGGTGACCTACCAACTTTCACTGAAGGTAGAGAGAAAATATATCATAGCACCAATGTTGATTGAAGATGAACTACCAACGTTCACTGAAGGTAGAAAAAAGATAACAATCACCAACTTTCACTGAAGGTGACCTACCAACTTTCACTGAAGGTAGAGAGAAAATATATCATTGCACCGTCGTTCACTGACGATGAACTACCAACATTCACTTAAAGTAGCAAAAAGATAACAATCACCAACATTCACTGAAGGTGACCTACAAACTTTCACTGAAGGTAGAGAGAAAATATATCATATCACCCATGTTGACTGACGATGAACTACCAACGTTCACTGAAGGTAGCAAAAAGATAACAATCACCAACTTTCACTGAAGGTGACCTACCAATTTTCACTGAAGGTAGAGATAAAATATACCATAGCACCACCGTTCACTGATGATGAACTACCAACGTTCACTAAAGGTAGGAAAAAGATAACAATCACCAACTTTCACTGAAGGTGACCTACCAACTTTCACTAAAGGAAGAGAGAAAATATATCATTGCACCGTCGATCACTAATGATGAACTACCAACGTTCACTGAAAGTAGAAAAAAGATAACAATCACCAACATTCACTGAAGGTGACCTACCACTTTAACTGAAGGTAGAGAGAAAATATATCATAGCACCAATATTCACTGACGATGAACTACCAACGTTCACTGAAGTTAGCAAAAAGATAAGAATCACCAACTTTCACTGAAGGTGACCTACCAACTTTCACTGAAGGTAGAGAGAAAATATATCATCGCACCGCCGTTCACTGATGATGAACTACCAACATTCACTGCTAGTAGCAAAAAGATAACAATCACCAACATTTACTGAAGGTGACCTACCAACTTTCATTGAATGTAGAGAGAAAATATATCCTAGCACCAATGTTGACTGAAGATGAACTACCAACATTCACTCAAGATAGAAAAAAATAATAATCGCCAACTTTCACTGAACGTGACCTACCAACTTTCACTGAACGTAGAGAGAAAATATATCATCGCACCTCCGTTCACTGACGATGAACTACCAACGTTCACTGAAAGTAGCAAAAAGATAACAATCACCAACATTCACTGAAGGTGACCTACCAACTTTCACTGAAGGTATAGAGAAAATATATCATAGCACCAATGTTAACTGAAGATGAACTACCAGCGTTCACTGAAGGTAGCAAAACGATAACAATCACCAACTTTCCTTGAAGGTGACCTACAAACTTTCAATGGAGGTAGAGAGAAAATATATCATTGAACCTCTTTTCATTGACGATGAACAATCAACGTTCACTGAAAGTAGCAAAAATATAACAATCACCAACTTTCATTGAAGGTGACTGTTGTACCCCAAAATTTGCCCTCCCATATTCTTCAAGAAATTGCCAAGTCAAGCTTCAAAATCTCCCCAAGGGTTGCACAGTCAAGGGTCTCCTAAACAGTCAAGATTAGGGTTTTTGTTCTGATCAAGAAAATGAAGTTTCCAAAGGTCCAATCAAGTCTCACATGCCTACAAATATGGTCAAGCATCCTCATATCAAGTTTCAAGACTTTCAGCACAAAATTGCACAGTCAAAAACCCTAATTGCACTACAGTCAACTGTAGGGGCAAAATGGTCATTTGGCAATCAAAAGTTCAAATTTTTGGTCAACGTATCATTTTGAAGCCTTAAACATAATTTTATCAATGCTTGATCATGATTCTCTAAAGCTTGGCTCAAAAATCATCAAGATGCAAAAGTTTCCTTATTTGGACAGTTGAAAAAGTCAACTGTAAATTGACCAAGGCATAACTTTCACATGGATTATCAGAAAAATTCCATCCAAAGCTCATTTTGAAGAGAAAGACATTTCCTACAACTCATCTTCATACTTCAAGTCCAAGAAATGCTCTTATAAAAAGTTATCAATTTCAACATTATAGGTCATTTTCAAAAGTCAACAAAAAGGGACTTTAAGTCAAAGTCCATAACTTGAGATTGGTAAATCAAAATGACATGGGACCAAAGGAATTGGTTAGAGGACTCAAAGACATTTCCAAAATGTCCAAGAACATGAGCAAAGCTTAAAAATTGAGCAAGTTATGCCTTGTGGAAGTTGGGAAATTTTTGGATATTTTGAAAAGTCAACATTGGTTCAAATGACCTAAAATTGCTAATGGGCCTATTTTTCTTCCACAATTCATCATCCCAAGCATGTGCACGACCACTTGGCCCAAAGGGAAGTATTTCCTCGTTTTTTATTTATTTATTTGAATTTTTATTAATAATAATTCATTTAAATCAAATTAAATACATGAAAAATATTTAACCTAAGTTTTACAATCTTTTTGTGCATGAAATCTACTCAATAATTCGTGCATAATCAAATAGGGAAAGATTTGGAGAGATTGGATCATGATTGGTACAAAATTGCATGAAAAGGATTGAAAATCAAATCTCAAAAGCCATGAATGCAAGAGATTCTGATCAAGTTTGTTGACCTAATTTATTCATACATAAGCATAGAACGAAAACCTAATGAAAGAGACCACTCAACTGCGCCTCAAACTCAGAACCACATTGAAATTTTTTGCTAAAAAGCTTGAAACTGTTTTCACATTAAAAGCGTTTTTCCAGGCCAAAGAATCATTCCATTACGTCCCTGGCATATCCTAGAAGCTCTCCCAATCAAGATCACATCATCTAACCTCAAGAATCGGTATACAGAACTCAAAATATTTCATGAAAAATGCATATTCGTGTTTTGATTTGCAGGCATCCTCATGACATTTTGTTCATGGATTCTTACTAATCGATGGATTCTGAAACTAACTGCATATTTTAATTGAATTTTTATGTGCTATACACGATTTCGCCATTGATAATATTTAGGGTTTGTGAAGCTTGGAATTAGGGGTTCCCGTTCAAGGAAAAATTGGAGCATAAGACTTAGACCATTCACCTCAGCATACTCAAACGATCATAAACCCACCATTGCGCCTAATTTATGGAGCCCCTGGGGCTATTCGCTATTTTCTTGTATCATGCCTGTGGCAACGTGTGAAAACGGTTGCCTTTTTTCTTTTGTATTTTCAGGAAAATTAAACCAACGAAGAAGACGCTTAGGTGGCGAAGTCTGACTGGTTTATTTGAATTTTTGCGCGAAAAAGGCACTAACCCACGTTTTCCTTCATATTGATTATTGATTATTATATATACAAAAGTGAGTTAGTGGTTCAGTGGCAAGTGCATGCGTTGGTGACCCTCCTGACCTGGGTTCGAGCCCCAGGTCTTCATTCTTTCAATGTTATTTTTCAATTAACATTCATATGCAGTTCAAGCCTTGAAGCGCACCATACACCTTCCTAATCAAGCGTCCACGCGTCCAATGGAATTCAATCAAAGGCCAAGAATTGAGGCACATGATAAGTCCTAGTCAATGCATCACACGCTAGTGCCAAAGTTAACAAGGCCAGGCTTGTTTGGGCTCAAATTCTTGGGCTATACCTCACAATTGGGGACAACACCCCCTCAGGTTTGCTATCTCTTTCATTTTTTATTATTGTTGTGTATTTTTTTGATTTATTAATTCCTTATAATTCAATTATTATTTTTTTCATAAAAACACAAAACAATTAAAAAAAATCAGAAAAGAGGAAAAATATAATAAATATTTTTGTTTTAATATTTTTTGTAATTAAATTGTATATAATTAAACTTAGTTAAATTAGGTTTTAATTTTAACTCTTTTAATAAAAATCTAAAAAATGTAGAATTAGGGTTTAATTAATTTTCATCTTTTCCTTTTATTCCATAATAATTAAAATATTAGATATCTATTTTTATAATTAAATTGGCATGTAAATTAATTAGGGTTAATATTAGGTTTTAATCTTCTTTTCCTAATAAATTAAAAAAACAAATAGAATTAGGATTAGCATTTAATTTAAATGAATTCTTTTTCATATTAAATCTTAAAACACTAAAAATACCAAAAACATCTCCTTTTCTTTTTCTTTATTAATTAATTCCATGTAATTTTAATTTTGCAAAAAGGGTCCAACGCCCTCGTTTCGATTTAATTCTTATTCACATGTTTATTTTATTTCTTTATAATATTTATGTATCTCTCCCAAGGCCATGTAACCTTTTAACTTTCTCGCACTTTTCTTTTAATTCTTTATTTTTCTGTCAAATCGGGTTCAAGAAATTTTGGCGATGTGGACCCGCGCCGTTTGTAATAGCTTAGAATTTACTTTTCGCAATTTTAACTGTTAAATAATGGCATGAAAGAATGTATGGACAAAAATAAAAATAAACGCTAAATCACCCATGACATGACAAAAGACAAAAATAAATGAAAAGACACACAAATCACACACCACCCCTAGGGTACGCCTCACTGTTGCCTTGCCTCGAAAGGTGATCGTCGAGTAGAGGATGTCTTAGTAAGTCCTCATGATCCGGGAACCTGGCATGAGGGTAGCTTCTAAGGTGTCTTCCCATTGCTCTGGTGATCACCATGTCCCGAACCTCGAATTGACCCGAACACCTCCAACGGTGGTGCTACCTACCTCTCAATGGTGGGATGGCACTACTTTAAAGGACATCTACACAGACGAATTCCTTAGGGTAGGTAGACGACTCTAGATACTTGCTCTAATTTCAAAACAAATCAAAAATACTTTTCACACCGACACCTTTTCAAAAGCTTTCGAAAGCAATTTTTCAAACACTCTTGAGGACTGATACAAGAGTCGAACTGGAATTTTCAAAGAAACTTTTTAAAACCCACACTTGAAAAGCAAACAAACCATTTTGAAAACACAATGAGCAAGTATCTAAGAGCCCATGGATAACCATGGATAGAAAGGGTGCTAACACCTTCCCTTTCTATAACCTACCTCCCGAACCGAGAGCAATCTCTTTAAGGAATTTTTCTGTGCTTTTGTCCTTTCCATTTGGAGAAAATAAAAGACGGTGGCGACTCTTGCTTCTGCGACATTTCGCGAACCAGCGTTAAACAGTCAGTTCCAGATCCACCGATCACAGAACTGGCGACTCTGCTGGGGACTTAACTTAAACTGAGGTGTACCTTAGGGTTAGTTCATAACTGTGTTTTCAATTGTACTTCTTTGCTTGATTTATTATTGTGGGACTGTCTTGGGAGTTCTATAGATCCTAACCCGGATCTTGGGATACCTTCTTAGAAAGTAGCAACAAGGCTGTGAGGGAACTGTGCGGGGTATACCGACATGGTTGAAACAGTCTGCTATGTTGATGTGGCACTTTGGTGTGTACCGGTAACCCTTGAGTTCAGTCAAGGAGAGTACGGGGCCTCCGCGTGGTGTCGTAAAGCATCGACAGACCTTAGGAACCTTAATTGAACCATCTTGGCCTCTTTAGGGTAGTGAGATAACTGACTTTGGTGCAGTCCGAGGTTGGTTGATACTCGATACTACACTCAATTGAGGGTTGCTTTCCTGGAATATTTCGGTCGCCAGTTCAGTGGCTAAATCGAAACGATGAACAATGAAAGCAACCCCGTGATATTGGGACCCTTAGAACCCGGTTACTTCTGATAGGACAGGTTGAGCCCACCAACTTCAAGAGGGTAGTACCCCAAACTTCATGCTGGCCTAAACTCTAAGGGCTCTCTGTGTGACTTGTGTGCTTTCATACTTGACTACTTGCATGCTTGTTATCTGACACTTGAGTTCCTTGCAGGTTTTGTTTGTGGTCCTTAATTAGGACTCATAGCAGGTTGTACTAAGTTTCTTGCAGGTTTTGTTTATAGTCCTTAATTGGGACTCATGACAGGTCTTACTTGAGTTGCTTGCAGGTTTTGGTTTGCAGTCCTTAATTGGGGCTCACAACAGGGTTACTTACATTACCCCATGCATCATGACATCATACCATTGCATACATCCTAACCCATTTCAAGGATCTCTAAGGCTTGTGATGCAGGTCATGATAAATCAAACACCTAGCAAGGGGCAGAGAGGATTTATTTTCCTCTAGCCAAAGCTGTCAGGGGCTATGACCCACTTGATATGGTGAGCTCTGACTCTTGAAGAAGGTTCCCTTAACCAGGGTTGTTTGGAAATCAAAACCAGACATGATGACGAAAGTCAGGGGCTATGACCCACTGGATATGGTGAGCCTTTGACCCTTGAAGAAGGACTCTCAACAACATGAAGTACCTTCAATCAAGTTACCAGTCTCCAGCTCTAACAATTTGTTTACCCCTCGAGGTCCTTGAAAACATCGCATGCATATCATACATATCATGGCATAACAGGTACCCTTTCTCTGCAGGTTGCTTACCTTCTTCGCTGTTTATTTCAGCAGTCTCGTCATGAATCCTGAATCCTCAACCGAGCACACTATCAAGGCCCTCCAGGCTCAGAACGCCCAGTTCCAAGGGCTGATCATGAATTTGACCCAGGGGCAACAAGATCTGAAGGCTCTGCTCTTGAAGAAGGGAAAGAAGAAGAGGACTGTTTTGTTCAGCCCTAGACGCAGATCTGGGAACACCCTGCAGGATGAAGCTGAGAGGACAACTCCATCTGTGGGGAAAGGCAGTCATCAAGAGGAAAGGGTTCCCAGTCCAGTGGTCTCCGACAATGAGACAGATTTCAACGACGAGCAGTACCCTCCAGCTGAGGACAGGTATAAACAGTTGGAAGACCGACTAAGCGCCATGGAGATACAAAAAGTGCCTGGCTTGGACTTCGAGGATTTAGGTCTGTCTTCTGGGGTAGTGATCCCGCACAAATTCAAGGCACCTGCCTTTGCAAAGTACGACGGGGCATCCTGTCCAAAACTGCATCTCAGGTCATACATGAGGAGGATCCAGCCCTACACGGCCGACAGGAACTTATGGATCCACTTTTTCCAAGAAAGTCTTTCAGGGACTCAGCTTGACTGGTTCTATCAACTGAATGGAGCCAACATCCGTACCTGGGAAGACTTAGCCACTGCATTCTACAAGCAGTACCAGTACAATGCCAACCTCGCTCCCACGCGCACTCAGCTTCAGGGGATGTCTATGGGTACGGGTGAAGGTTTCAAAGAATATGCCCAAAAATGGAGGGACCTTGCTGGAAGGGTACAACCACCTCTGACTGACCGCGAGCTTGTCGACATGTTCTTGGGGACCCTGTCTGGTCCATTCTTCAACCACCTGATTGGGAATTCTGCTGCTGGGTTTACAGATCTGATCTTGGCCGGGGAAAGAATAGAAGCTGGCATCAAGTCAGGGAAAATACAGAATGGTGACTCCTCGAACACTGAGAAGAAACCATCCAAGAGAGAATCTAGTGTTGTCAACGCAGTAACTATTGCAAAGCCGGCCAGTGCTCCTCAGCGTCACAATCAACAAAGGGAAGAAAGACCTAAGAGGAAATTTACTCCCCTCGGCATGACCTTGTCACAGATATTGCCACAGCTGCTGGAAACCAAGTTGGTAACTCTCATGGATCCCCCGAAGAATCCTAATAGGACACCTTCAAGGTACAATCCCAATGCTCGCTGCGCCTATCATTCCGACAGCCCGGGGCATGCTACAAATGACTGTTGGACTTTGAGGAATAGGGTTCAAGATCTGATTGATGCAAAGGAAGTCCAGCTTGACTCTCCAGAGACTCCCAATGTGACAACTGCTCCCTTGCCAAGACATGGCTAGGATTGGATTTTTTGTTCATTCGAATGTTCAATTTGTAATCTTCTTTCAATTGTTCAAACATTTTGTTTCATGTCAAACATTGTTATTTCATTAATGCACTACACATGTCTGTTTTGAAGTAATTATTTCGTATTCACTATGTGCAAATTATTTTCATATTTTTTCTGATGTCAACTCTCGATTAATAATTCTAAGCCTCTTGAGGGAGGATGACGAAAACGATACCACAATCTACAGTATGCTTTTGAACAGACCCCGCTGATGAGGTACCGGCATTGTTTCAATTCCTAAACACTGGAGTTATAAGGATGATAATCCCTCGGCAACCCCTCTGAGCCAAAGAAGTAGGATTTTTTTTTCTTTTCAAAAATTAAAACCCTTAATTATAACCTGGGGCAGGGTAGTCTCTCGGTTGATCCAAGTGCATAACGAATGGCACCAAAAAGGTCCTTACAAAACAAAGAAAGACAGTGATGGTTCCGAATAATCAATAAAGAGAGGCAGTCATTATCTTTCAAATTAAAAACCCATTAAGTCAAAACCCATGAAGGAGACTTACAAAACTGGGGCATCCCGCTGACTGTAATTCCAAAAAGGAAACAGTTCAGGCAAAAAAACAGGGATAACAAAATCAAAAAAGAGGTCCTACAAACCCTCGACAAAAAAGGAAATGACTGCCTATTCAAAATAAATCATCAATATCTGAACCACCACTAGAAAACCAGAGCAAAGACTCAAACAAGGTCTAACGTATGATCAACTGAGCTTAGGTTTGAAGAACATCACGAAGAGCGGGTGGGTACAAATAATTTGAGCCTTTATCCTTTGTTTCTTAAACCATGAACCAGGCCACGTTATAACCCTTAAAAGTCCTAGCTGAAGCATGGGTTAGTTCGAAAGCATACTGTTACGAAAGGTATCCTGACTCCTTAAGGCTCACGGTAAAGTACGGAGTTGACATCACGTTTTACAAACAATCACTTGTCTTATTAAAAAAACTACATTTTCAAAATCTTCAAAACAGACATAAGCTTTGCATTTTCGATATAACATTGTTTGCATATGACTATTTGTTTGAACAGCAGGGAAATTCGCACGATGAATACCTAGTGAACAAAAGCACTTCCAATCAAGGGGCAGACCTGATCTTGGTCTATTATCCGGGGCCGTCCAATCAAGATTCGGAGAAGCTCTCAAAAAGGCCAAACAACAAGGGGCAAACCTCCATCTGGATCACTTGAGGCATTGGATGATCAAACGAAGATATTCTGGTATGGCGATACAACACAACAACAGGGGCACCTCCCTACATCCTGAGAGCATGGACATAGTCGAAAAAAATACTACGCATAATCAAAGACCCGCTAGGTTGACACACCTAGGAAAAAATAAGGGCTTCCCGGCGAACCAAAAGGGTTCGGGCAAAATGAAGGGATGAAATGAAAAAAATCTGTACACCCGGCAAGTCGAAAACCTGAAAAGGCGGCTTGGGCAAAAAATGGGTATCCCGGTGGACTGAAAACCCGAAAGGGCAGTCCAGGCAATAGTTAGGGATCAAAGCGTACGACTATGTCCTGTCATCTTGTCACCTGCCTACCAGAAGAAGGTTGGTCCATCAACAACTATCAGCACCTCACAGGTCTTCCTCTCCCACATCAGAAACAGGGGCAATAATTAGTTGGTCTAAACGATCTAATGGCTCTGCCCACCAAGGTACTAAGGTAGGTTCAGGTAAAGAACATAACCAGATATCTTAATTCCCCAGGAGAGCCCAATCCAGTTCCCCAGAAAGGTTGGAATTCATCTCCCCAAGTAGTAAGCTTATCCCTAGTAGATTCGGGAAGCTTATGCTCGCAGAGTACGAACGCGTCGCCCAGCTTTATTCAAAGAGTTATTTCCTTAATAGGATATAACTGGGTTATCCTCAGCCAAAAGCCATGGAAAGAGCGTCCCCGACGAAGTTCTCTTACCCCCAGCGAAGTCTATTAGCACTTCCAAAACAACAATGGTATCCCCAGCGGAGTTATCATCAGCCTCAGCAAAGTATCTCTTTCCCCACAGAGTTCCCTCCCCGCAGAGTAATCTATTCGCCAAGTTTATTCCCCAAAGGAGTCATCTTCTCCTACCGGTATTCTTGCAATCATCATCCCCAACGGAAACGAAGGATCTCACTCTTCAACATCAGCCCAGGATTTGACTTCCCGGCATCCGTCAAGGATCTATTTTCCTAGACGCAGATACATTCATAAACATCACATTTTCATACATCATGATACCTGCATATACGCATCATGTCATACAAATCTCATTTATGTCGTTGCTCGACCCATATCATGCACTGCATATGACTGACCTTTACTTTTCAGGAAGGATACAGTTAAATGATCAGCTATGTCAAAGTAGACAAATTCAGTCAAAGTAGACAAATTCAGTCAAATAGACAAATTCAGTCAAATAGACAAATCCAGTCAATAGAAGACAAGTCCAGTTAAAATTACTTTCACTCGTCGTTATAGACACTCGTCGTGATAGACACTCGTCGTTATAGACACTCGTCGTTATAGACACTCGTCGTTATAGACACTCGTCGTCATAGACACCCGTTGTTATAGACACTAGTCGTTATAGACACTCGTCGTGATAGACACTCGTCGTGATAGACACTCGTCGTTATAGACACTCGTTGTTATAGACACTCTTCGTTATAGACACTCGTTGTTATAGACACTCGTCGTTATAGACACTCGTCGTTATAGACACTCGTCGTTATAGACACTCGTCGTGATAGACACTCGTCGTGATAGACACTCGTCGTTATAGACACTCTTCGTGATAGACACTCGTCGTTATAGACACTCGTCGTTATAGACACTCGTCTTTATAGACACTCGTCGTGATAGACACTCGTCGTTATAGACACCCGTCGTTATAGACCACCCGTCCATGGAAATAACCTGTCAGTAGAGACAACTCACCAACCTTACTAATTCCAGACTCGATTCATGTATCTTGCCAGGATGTATCTGTCGAAGACATTCCAAGACCTAGACCGGTTCAGTTAATCGACTCCAAAGATTTCTTATCCAGTCCAAGGCCTTCTCTAGTCCAGCTAAATCGACTCCCAACAGATTTTTCTGATGAAGACTCAGTAGAAGTTATTCAGGTTTTTCTCAGACGTCCGCTTTTGAGATTATAATTTCCTATGGTTCTCTCCCCGACGGTGCGTGAGATGATAATTCCAGCCCAGGTTTTTCTCAAACGTCCGCTTTTGAGATTATAATTTCCTATGGTTCTCTCCCCGACGGTGTGTGAGATGATAATTCCAGCTCAGGTTTTTCTCAAACGACCGCTTTTGAGATTATAATTGCCTATTGGTTCTCTTCCCGATACTGCGAAGATGGTAATTCCCACCAAGATTTGCTCAACGAGCGTTGTTGAAGTTAAAGTCACCCAAGGTTCTCTCACCGTTCATGCTGAGGTAGTAACCATCCCTGGTTCATTCATCACCGTTTGAAGCTCCAGATCCAGCTCCTGTAACCAGTCAGGACACATCTATATCAAGCATCTGAAAACCAGCTCCTGCAACATGTCAGGTACTCATTTTTTCTTTTGCAGGTATGCAGGTTCTCGCTAAGGAATCTCTTATGCGATCAACATCCAGATGGCATCTATAAGCCCATCATCCTATCCATCAAATCTCCAAATGGCATCTATAAGCCCATTTCCATCATCACTGCTACTATGTGAGCGCAAATTTCTGGGCACTCTAGTGTTCAATCATCTTCTACCCTCGGATTACGAAAGGCACGTCAGCCAATCTGCATCCTCAGGTCTAATAAGATTGAACAGGGGCAACTGTTGTACCCCAAAATTTGCCCTCCCATATTCTTCAAGAAATTGCCAAGTCAAGCTTCAAAATCTCCCCAAGGGTTGCACAGTCAAGGGTCTCCTAAACAGTCAAGATTAGGGTTTTTGTTATGATCAAGAAAATGAAGTTTCCAAAGGTCCAATCAAGTCTCACATGCCTACAAATATGGTCAAGCATCCTCATATCAAGTTTCAAGACTTTCAGCACAAAATTGCACAATCAAAAACCCTAATTGCACTACAGTCAACTGTAGGGGCAAAATGGTCATTTGGCAATCAAAAGTTCAAATTTTTGGTCAACATATCATTTTGAAGCCTTAAACATCATTTTATCAATGCTTGATCATGATTCTCCAAAGCTTGGCTCAAAAATCATCAAGATGCAAAAGTTTCCTTATTTGGACAATTGAAAAAGTCAACTGTAAATTGACCAAGGCATAACTTTCACATGGATTATCAGAAAAATTCCATCCAAAGCTCATTTTGAAGAGAAATACATTTCCTACAACTCATCTTCATACTTCAAGTCCAAGAAATGCTCTTATAAAAAGTTATCAATTTCAACATTATAGGTCATTTTCAAAAGTCAACAAAAAGGGACTTTAAGTCAAAGGCCATAACTTGAGATTGGTAAATCAAAATGACATGGGACCAAAGGCATTGGTTAGAGGACTCAAAGACCTTTCCAAAATGTCCCAGAACATGAGCAAAGCTTAAAAATTGAGCAAGTTATGCCTTGTGGAAGTTGGGAAATTTTTGGATATTTTGAAAAGTCAACATTGGTTCAAATGACCTAAAATTGCTAATGGGCCTATTTTTCTTCCACAATTCATCATCCCAAGCATGTGCACGACCACTTGGCCCAAAGGGAAGTATTTCCTCGTTTTTTATTTATTTATTTGAATTTTTATTAATAATAATTCATTTAAATCAAATTAAATACATGAAAAATATTTAACCTAAGTTTTACAATCTTTTTGTGCATGAAATCTACTCAATAATTCGTGCATAATCAAATAGGGAAAGATTTGGAGAGATTGGATCATGATTGGTACAAAATTGCATGAAAAAGATTGAAAAAATGATGATTGAAAATCAAATCTCAAAAGCCATGAATGCAAGAGATTCTGATCAAGTTTGTTGACCTAATTTATTCATACATAAGCATAGAACGAAAACCTAATGAAAGAGACCACTCAGCTGCGCCTCAAACTCAGAACCACATTGAAATTTTTTGCTAAAAAGCTTGAAACTGTTTTCACATTAAAAGCGTTTTTCCAGGCCAAAGAATCAATCCATTACGTCCCTGACATATCCAAGAAGCTTTCCCAATCAAGATCACATCATCTATCCTCAAGAATCGGTATACAGAACTCAAAATATTTCATGAAAAATGCATATTCGTGTTTTGATTTGCAGGCATCCTCATGACATTTTGTTCATGGATTCTTACTAATCGATGGATTCTGAAACTAACTGCATATTTTAATTGAATTTTTATGTGCTATACACGATTTCGCCATTGATAATATTTAGGGTTTGTGAAGCTTGGAATTAGGGGTTCCCGTTCAACGAAAAATTGGAGCATAAGACTTAGACCATTCACCTTAGCATACTCAAACGATCATAAACCCACCATTGCGCCTAATTTATGGAGCCCCTGGGGCTATTCGCTATTTTCTTGTATCATGCCTGTGGCAACGTGTGAAAACCGTTGCCTTTTTTCTTTTGTATTTTCAGGAAAATTAAACCAACGAAGGAGACGCTTAGGTGGCGAAGTCTGACTGGTTTATTTGAATTTTTGCGCGAAAAAGGCACTAACCCACGTTTTCCTTCATATTGATTATTGATTATTATATATACAAAAGTGAGTTAGTGGTTCAGTGGCAAGCGCATGCGTTGGTGACCCTCCTGACCTGGGTTCGAGCCCCAGGTCTTCATTCTTTCAATGTTATTTTTCAATTAACATTCATATGCAGTTCAAGCCTTGAAGCGCACCATACACCTTCCTAATCAAGCGTCCACGCGTCCAATGGAATTTAATCAAAGGCCAAGAATTGAGGAACATGATAAGTCCTAGTCAATGCATCACACGCTAGTGCCAAAGTCAACAAGGCCAGGCTTGTTTGGGCTCAAATTCTTGGGCTATACCTCACAATTGGGGACAACACCCCCTCAGGTTTGCTATCTCTTTCATTTTTTATTATTGTTGTGTATTTTTTTGATTTATTAATTCCTTATAATTCAATTATTATTTTTTTCATAAAAACACAAAACAATTAAAAAAAATCAGAAAAGAGGAAAAATATAATAAATATTTTTGTTTTAATATTTTTTGTAATTAAATTGTATATAATTAAACTTAGTTAAATTAGGTTTTAATTTTAACTCTTTTAATAAAAATCTAAAAAATGTAGAATTAGGGTTTAATTAATTTTCATCTTTTCCTTTTATTCCATAATAATTAAAATATTAGATATCTATTTCTATAATTAAATTGGCATGTAAATTAATTAGGGTTAATATTAGGTTTTAATCTTCTTTTCTTAATAAATTAAAAAAACAAATAGAATTAGGATTAGCATTTAATTTCAATTAATTATTTTTCATATTAAATCTTAAAACACTAAAAATACCAAAAACATCTCCTTTTCTTTTTCTTTATTAATTAATTCCATGTAATTTTAATTTTGCAAAAAGGGTCCAACGCCCTCGTTTCGATTTAATTCTTATTCACATGTTTATTTTATTTCTTTATAATATTTATGTATCTCTCCCAAGGCCATGTAACCTTTTAACTTTCTCGCACTTTTCTTTTAATTCTTTATTTTTCTGTCAAATCGGGTTCAAGAAATTTTGGCGATGTGGACCCGCGCCGTTTGTAATAGCTTAGAATTTACTTTTCGCAATTTTAACTGTTAAATAATGGCATGAAAGAATGTATGGACAAAAATAAAAATAAACGCTAAATCACCCATGACATGACAAAAGACAAAAATAAATGAAAAGACACACAAATCACACACCACCCCTAGGGTACGCCTCACTGTTGCCTTGCCTCGAAAGGTGATCGTCGAGTAGAGGATGTCTTAGTAAGTCCTCATAATCCGGGAACCTGGCATGAGGGTAGCTTCTAAGGTGTCTTCCCATTGCTCTGGTGATCACCATGTCCCGAACCTCGAATTGACCCGAACACCTCCAACGGTGGTGCTACCTACCTCTCAATGGTGGGATGGCACTACTTTAAAGGACATCTACACAGACGAATTCCTTAGGGTAGGTAGACGACTCTAGATACTTGCTCTAATTTCAAAACAAATCAAAAATACTTTTCACACCAACACCTTTTCAAAAGCTTTCGAAAGCAATTTTTCAAACACTCTTGAGGATTGATACAAGAGTCGAACTGGAATTTTCAAAGAAACTTTTTAAAACCCACACTTGAAAAGCAAATAAACCATTTTGAAAACACAATGAGCAAGTATCTAAGAGCCCATGGATAACCATGGATAGAAAGGGTGCTAACACCTTCCCTTTCTATAACCTACCTCCCGAACCGAGAGCAATCTCTTTAAGGAATTTTTCTGTGCTTTTGTCCTTTCCATTTGAAGAAAATAAAAGACGGTGGCGACTCTTGCTTCCGCGACATTTCGCGAACCAGCGTTAAACAGTCAGTTCCAGATCCACCGATCACAGTGACCTACCAACTTTCACTGAAGGTAGAGAGAATATATATCATAGCTCCAATGTTGACAGAAGATGAACTACCAACGTTCACTGAAGGTAGCAAAAAGATGACAATCACCAACTTTCACTGAAGGTTACCTACCAACTTTCACTGAAGGTAGAGAGAAAATATATCATAGCACCGCCGTTCAATGACGATGACCTACCAACATTCCCTGAAGGTATAAAAAAGATAACAATCACCAACTTTCACTGAAGGTGACCTACCAACTTTCACTGATGGTAGAGATAAAATATATCATAGCACCGCTGTTCACGGATGATGAACTACTAACATTCACTGAAGATAGAAAAAAGATAACACTCACCAACTTTCACTGAAGGTGACCTACCAACTTTCACTGAATGAAGAGAGAAAATATATCATTACACTGTCGTTCACTGACGATGAACTACCAACGTTCACTGAAAGTATAAAAAAGATAACAATCACCAACTTTCATTAAAGGTGACCTACCAACTTTAACTGAAGGTAGAGAGAAAATATATCATAGCTCCAATGTTCACTGACGATGAACTACCAACGTTAACTGAAAGTAGCAAAAAGATAACAATCACCAACTTTCACCGAAGGTGACCTACCAACTTTCACTGAAGGAAGAGAGAAAATATATCATCGCACCTCCGTTCACTGATGATGAACTACAAACTTTCACTGAAAGTAGCAAAAAGATAACTATCACCGACATTCACTGAAGGTGACCTACCAACTTTCACTGAAGGTAGAGAGAAAATATATCATAGCACCAATGTTGATTGAAGATGAACTACCAACCTTCACTGAAGATAGAAAAAAGATAACAATCACCAACTTTCACTGAAGGTGACCTACCAACTTTCACTAAAGGTAGAGAGAAAATATATCATTGCACCGTTGTTCACTGACAATGAACTACCAACATTCACTGAAAGTAGCAAAAAGATAACAATCACCAACATTCAATGAAGGTGACCTACAAAATTTCACTGAAGGTAGAGAGAAACGATATCATATCACCAATGTTGACTGACGATGAACTACCAACGTTCACTGAAGGTAGCAAAACGATAACAATCACCAACTTTCACTGAAGGTGACCTACCAACTTTCACTGAAGGTAGAGAGAAAATATATCATCGCATCGTCGTTCACTGATGATGAACTACCAACGTTCACTGCTAGTAGCAAAAAGATAACAATCACCAACATTCACTGAATGTGACCTATCAACTTTCATTGAAGGTAGAGAGAAAATATATCCTAGCACCAATGTTGACTGAAGATGAACTACCAACTTTCACTGAAGGTAGAAAAAAGATAATAATCACCAACTTTCACTGAAGGTGACCTACCAACTTTCACTGAAGGTAGAGAGAAAATATATCATCGCACCTCCATTCACTGACGATGAACTACCAACGTTCACTGAATGTAGCAAAAAGATAACAATCACCAACATTCATTGAAGGTGACCTACCAACTTTCACTGAAGGTAGAGAGAAAATATATCATAGCACTAATGTTGACTGAAGATGAACTACCAGCGTTTACTGAAGTTAGCAAATAGATAACAATCACCAACTTTCACTGAAGGTGACCTACAAAATTTCAATGGAGGTAGAGAGAAAATATATCATTGAACCTTTATTCATTGACGATGAACAACCAACGTTCACTAAAAGTAGCAAAAATATAACAATCACCAACTTTCACTGAAGGTGAGCTACCAACTTTCACTGAAGGTAGAGAGAAAATATATCATGGCACCAATGTTGACAGAAGATGAACTACCAACGTTCACTGAAGGTAGAAAAAAGATGACAATCACCAACTTTCACTGAACGTTACCTACCAACTTTCACTGAAGGTAGAGAGAAAATAAATCATCGCACCGCCGTTCGCTGATGATGAACTACCAATGTTCATTGAAAGTAGCAAAAAGATAACAATCACCAACGTTCACTGAAGGTGACCTACCAACATTCACTGAAGGTATAGAAAATATATCATAGCACCAATGTTGACTGAAGATTAACTACCAACGTTCACTGAAGGTAGAAAAAAGATAATAATCACCAACTTTCACTGAAGGTGACCTACCAACTTTCACTGAAGGTAGAGAGAAAATATATCATAGCAACAATGTTGACTGAAGATGAACTACCAGCGTTCACTGAAGGTAGCAAAAAGATAACAATCACCAACTTTCACTGAAGGTGACCTACAAAATATCAATGGAGGTAGAGAGAAAATATATCATTGAACCTCTATTCATTGACGATTAACAACCAATGTTCACTGAAAGTAACAAAAATATAACAATCACCAACTTTCACTGAAGGTGACCTACCAACTTTCACTGAAGGTAGAGAGAAAATATATCATAGCACCAATGTTGACAGAAGATGAACTACCAACGTTCACTGAAGGTAGCAAAAAGATGACAATCACCAACTTTCACTGAAGGTTACCTACCAACTTTCACTGAAGGTAGAGAGAAAATATATCATAGCACCGCCATTCAATGACGATGACCTACCAACATTCACTGAAGGTATAAAAAAGATAACAATCACCAACATTCACTGAAGGTGACCTACCAACTTTCACTGATGGTAGAGATAAAATATATCATAGCACCGCTGTTCACAGATGATGAACTACTAACATTCACTGAAGATAGCAAAAAGATAACAATCACCAACTTTCATTGAAGGTGACCTACCAACTTTAACTGAAGGTAGAGAGAAAATATATCATAGCTCCAATGTTCACTGACGATGAACTACCAACGTTAACTGAAAGTAGCAAAAAGATAACAATCACCAACTTTCACTGAAGGTGACCTACAAACTTTCACTGAAGGTAGAGAGAAAATATATCATCGCACCTCCGTTCACTGACGATGAACTACCAACATTCACTGAAAGTAGCAAAAAGATAACTATCACCGACATTCACTGAAGGTGACCTACCAACTTTCATTGAAGGTAGAGAGAAAATATATCATAGCACCAATGTTGACTGAAGATGAACTACCAATGTTCACTGAAGGTAGAAAAAAGATAATAATCACCAACCTTCACTGAAGGTGACCTACCAACTTTCACTGAAGGTAGAGAGAAAATATATCATCGCACCTCCGTTCACTGACGATGAACTACCAACGTTCACTGAAAGTAGCAAAAAGATAACAATCACCAACATTCACTGAAGGTGACCTACCAATTTAACTGAAGGTAGAGAGAAAATATATCATAGCACCAATGTTCACTGACGATGAACTACCAACGTTCACTGATGGTAGCAAAAAGATAAGAATCACCAACTTTCACTGAAGGTGACCTACCAACTTTCATTGAAGGTAGAGAGAAAATATATCCTAGCACCAATGTTGACTGAAGATGAACTACCAACTTTCACTGAAGGTAGAAAAAAGATAATAATCACCAACTTTCACTGAAGGTGACCTACCAACTTTCACTGAAGGTAGAGAGAAAATATATCATCGCACCTCCATTCACTGACGATGAACTACCAACGTTCACTGAATGTAGCAAAAAGATAACAATCACCAACATTCATTGAAGGTGACCTACCAACTTTCACTGAAGGTAGAGAGAAAATATATCATAGCACTAATGTTGACTGAAGATGAACTACCAGCGTTTACTGAAGTTAGCAAATAGATAACAATCACCAACTTTCACTGAAGGTGACCTACAAAATTTCAATGGAGGTAGAGAGAAAATATATCATTGAACCTTTATTCATTGACGATGAACAACCAACGTTCACTAAAAGTAGCAAAAATATAACAATCACCAACTTTCACTGAAGGTGAGCTACCAACTTTCACTGAAGGTAGAGAGAAAATATATCATGGCACCAATGTTGACAGAAGATGAACTACCAACGTTCACTGAAGGTAGAAAAAAGATGACAATCACCAACTTTCACTGAACGTTACCTACCAACTTTCACTGAAGGTAGAGAGAAAATAAATCATCGCACCGCCGTTCGCTGATGATGAACTACCAATGTTCATTGAAAGTAGCAAAAAGATAACAATCACCAACGTTCACTGAAGGTGACCTACCAACATTCACTGAAGGTATAGAAAATATATCATAGCACCAATGTTGACTGAAGATTAACTACCAACGTTCACTGAAGGTAGAAAAAAGATAATAATCACCAACTTTCACTGAAGGTGACCTACCAACTTTCACTGAAGGTAGAGAGAAAATATATCATAGCAACAATGTTGACTGAAGATGAACTACCAGCGTTCACTGAAGGTAGCAAAAAGATAACAATCACCAACTTTCACTGAAGGTGACCTACAAAATATCAATGGAGGTAGAGAGAAAATATATCATTGAACCTCTATTCATTGACGATTAACAACCAATGTTCACTGAAAGTAACAAAAATATAACAATCACCAACTTTCACTGAAGGTGACCTACCAACTTTCACTGAAGGTAGAGAGAAAATATATCATAGCACCAATGTTGACAGAAGATGAACTACCAACGTTCACTGAAGGTAGCAAAAAGATGACAATCACCAACTTTCACTGAAGGTTACCTACCAACTTTCACTGAAGGTAGAGAGAAAATATATCATAGCACCGCCATTCAATGACGATGACCTACCAACATTCACTGAAGGTATAAAAAAGATAACAATCACCAACATTCACTGAAGGTGACCTACCAACTTTCACTGATGGTAGAGATAAAATATATCATAGCACCGCTGTTCACAGATGATGAACTACTAACATTCACTGAAGATAGCAAAAAGATAACAATCACCAACTTTCATTGAAGGTGACCTACCAACTTTAACTGAAGGTAGAGAGAAAATATATCATAGCTCCAATGTTCACTGACGATGAACTACCAACGTTAACTGAAAGTAGCAAAAAGATAACAATCACCAACTTTCACTGAAGGTGACCTACAAACTTTCACTGAAGGTAGAGAGAAAATATATCATCGCACCTCCGTTCACTGACGATGAACTACCAACATTCACTGAAAGTAGCAAAAAGATAACTATCACCGACATTCACTGAAGGTGACCTACCAACTTTCATTGAAGGTAGAGAGAAAATATATCATAGCACCAATGTTGACTGAAGATGAACTACCAATGTTCACTGAAGGTAGAAAAAAGATAATAATCACCAACCTTCACTGAAGGTGACCTACCAACTTTCACTGAAGGTAGAGAGAAAATATATCATCGCACCTCCGTTCACTGACGATGAACTACCAACGTTCACTGAAAGTAGCAAAAAGATAACAATCACCAACATTCACTGAAGGTGACCTACCAATTTAACTGAAGGTAGAGAGAAAATATATCATAGCACCAATGTTCACTGACGATGAACTACCAACGTTCACTGATGGTAGCAAAAAGATAAGAATCACCAACTTTCACTGAAGGTGACCTACCAACTTTCATTGAAGGTAGAGAGAAAATATATCCTAGCACCAATGTTGACTGAAGATGAACTACCAACGTTCACTGAAGGTAGAAAAAAGATAATAATCACCAACTTTCACTGAAGGTGACCTACCAACTTTCACTGAAGGTAGAGAGAAAATATATCATCGCACCTCCGTTCACTGACGATGAACTACCAACGTTCACTCAAAGTAGCAAAAAGATAACAATCACCAACATTCACTGAAGGTGACCTACCAACTTTCACTGAAGGTAGAGAGAAAATATATCATAGCACCAATGTTGACTGAAGATGAACTACCAGCGTTCACTGAAGGTAGCAAAAAGATAAAAATCACCAACTTTCACTGAAGGTGACCTACAAAATATCAATGGAGGTAGAGAGAAAATATATCATTGAACCTCTATTCATTGACGATTAACAACCAATGTTCACTGAAAGTAGCAAAAATATAACAATCACCAACTTTAGCTGAAGGTGACCTACCAACTTTCACTGAAGGTAGAGAGAAAATATATCATAGCACCAATGTTGACAGAAGATGAACTACCAACGTTCACTGAAGGTAGCAAAAAGATGACAATCACCAACTTTCACTGAAGGTAGCCTACCAACTTTCACTGAAGGTATAAAAAAGATAACAATCACCAACATTCACTGAAGGTGACCTACCATCTTTCACTGATGGTAGAGATGAAATATATCATAGCACCGCTGTTCACAGATGATGAACTACTAACATTCACTGAAGATAGCAAAAAGACAACAATCACCAACTTTCACTGAAGGTGACCTACCAACTTTCACTGAAGGAAGAGAGAAAATATATCATTACATCGTCGTTTACTGACGATGAACTACCAACGTTCACGAAAAGTAGAAAAAAGATAACAATCACAAACTTTCATTGAAGGTGACCTAACAACTTTAACTGAAGGTAGAGAGAAAATATATCATAGCTCCATTGTTCACTGAAGATGAACTACCAACGTTAACTGAAAGTCGCAAAAAGATAACAATCACCAACTTTCACTGAAGGTGACCTACCAACTTTCACTGAAGGTAGAGAGAAAATATATCATCGCACCTCTGTTCACTGACGATGAACTACCAACGTTCACTGAAAGTAGCAAAATGATAACTATCACCGACATTCACTGAAGGTGACCTACCAACTTTCACTGAAGGTAGAGAGAAAATATATCATAGCACCAATGTTGATTGAAGATGAACTAACAACGTTCACTGAAGGTAGAAAAAAGATAACAATCACCAACTTTCACTGAAGGTGACCTACCAACTTTCACTGAAGGTAGAGAGAAAATATATCATTGCACCGTCGTTCACTGACGATGAACTACCAACATTCACTGAAAGTAGCAAAAAGATAACAATCACCCACATTCAATGAAGGTGACCTACAAAATTTCACTGAAGGTAGAGAGAACTATATAATATCACCAATGTTGACTGACGATGAACTACCAACGTTCACTGAAGGTAGCAAAAAGATAACAATCACCAACTTTCACTGAAGGTAGAGCGAAAATATACCATAGCACCACCTTTCACTGATGATGAACTACCAACGTTCACTAAAGGTAGCAAAAAGATAACAATCACCAACTTTCACTAAAGGTGACCTACCAACTTTCACTGAAGGAAGAGAGAAAATATATCATTGCACCGTCGTTCACTGACGATGAACTACCAACGTTCACTGAAAGTAGCAAAAACATAACAATCACCAACATTCACTGAAGGTGACCTACCAATTTAACTGAAGGTAGAGAGAAAATATATCATAGCACCAATGTTCACTGACGATGAACTACCAACGTTCACTGAAGGTAGCAAAAAGATAAGAATCACCAACTTTCACTGAAGGTGACCTACCAACCTTCACCGAAGGTAGAGAGAAAATATATCATCGCACCGCCGTTCACTGATGATGAACTACCAACGTTCACTGCTAGTAGCAAAAAGATAACAATCACCAACATTCACTGAAGGTGACCTACCAACTTTCACTGAAGGTAGAGAGAAAATATATCATCGCACCTTTGTTCACTGACGATGAACTACCAACGTTCAATGAAAGTAGCAAAATGATAACTATCACCGACATTCACTGAAGGTGACCTACCAACTTTCACTGAAGGTAGAGAGAAAATATATCATAGCACCAATGTTGACTGAAGATGAACTACCAACGTTCACTGAAGGTAGAAAAGAGATAATAATCACCAGCTTTCACTGAAGGTGACCTACCAACTTTCACTGAAGGTAGAGAGAAAATATATCATCGCACCTCCGTTCACTGACGATGAACTACCAACGTTCACTGAAAGTAGCAAAAAGATAACAATCACCAACATTCACTGAAGGTGACCTACCAACTTTCACTGAAGGTAGAGAGAAAATATATCATAGAACCAATGTTGACTGAAGATGAACTACCTACGTTCACTGAAGGTAGAAAAAAGATAACAATCACCAACTTTCATTGAAGGTCACCTACCAACTTTCCCTGAAGGTAGAGAGAAAATATATCACTGCACCGCCGTTCATTGACGATGAACTACCAATGTTCATTGAAAGTAGCAAAAAGATACCAATCACCAACATTCACTGAAGGTGACCTACAAACTTTTAATGAAGGTAGAGAGAAAATATATCATAGCACCAATGTTGACTGACGATGAACTACCAACGTTCACTGAAGGTAGAAAAAAAGATAACAATCACCAACTTTCACTGAAGGTGACCTACCAACTTTCACTTAAGGTAGAGAGAAAATATACCATAGTACCACCGTTCACTGATGATGAAATACCAACGTTCACTGAAGGTAGCAAAAAGATAACAATCACCAACTTTCGCTGAAGGTGACCTACCAATTTTCACTGAAGGTAGAGAGAAAATAAATCATCGCACCGCCGTTCACTGACGATGAACTACCAATGTTCATTGAAAGTAGCAAAAAGATAACAATCACCAACATTCACTGAAGGTGACCTACAAACTTTTAATGAAGGTAGAGAGAAAATATATCATAGCACCAATGTTGACTGACGATGAACTACCAACGTTCACTGAAGGTAGAAAAAAGATAACAATCACCAACTTTCACTGAAGGTGACCTACCAACTTTCACTTAAGGTAGAGAGAAAATATACCATAGTACCACTGTTCACTGATGATGAAATACCAACGTTCACTGAAGGTAGCAAAAAGATAACAATCACCAACTTTCACTGAAGGTGACCTACCAATTTTCACTGAAGGTAGAGAGAAAATATATCATAGCACCAATGTTGACTGAAGATGAACTACCAATGTTCACTGAAGGTAGAAAAAAGATAACAATCACCAACTTTCCCTGAAGGTAGAGAGAAAATATATCATTGCACTGTCGTTCACTGACGATGAACTACCAACCTTCACTGAAAGTAGCAAAAAGATAACAATCACCAACATTCACTGAAGGTGACCTACAAACTTTCACCGAAGGTAGGGAGAAAATATATCATAGCACCAGTGTTGACTGACGATGAACTACCAACGTTCACTGAAAGTAGAAAAAAGATAACAATCACCAACTTTCACTGAAGGTGACCTACCAACCTTCACTGAAGGCAGAGAGAAAATATACCATAGCACCACCGCTCACTGATGATGAACTACCAACGTTCACTAAAGGTAGCAAAAAGATAAGAATCACTAAATTTAACTGAAGGTGACCTAAAAATTTCACTGAAGGTAGAGAGAAAATATATCATAGCACCACCGCTCACTCACGATGAACTACCAACGTTCACTGAAGGTAGAAAAAAGATAACAATCACAAAATTTAACTAAGGGTGACCTACAAATTTCACTGAAGGTAGAGAGTAAATATATCATAGCACCGCCGTTCACTCACGATGAACTACCAACGTTCACTGATGGGTAGCAAAAAGATAACAATCACCAACATTCACTGAAGGTAACCTACCAACATTCACTGAAGGTAAAGAGAAAATATATCAAAGCAGCGCCATTCACTAACGATGAACTACCAAGATTCACTGAAGGTAGCAAAAAGATAACAATCACCAACTTTCACTGAAGATGACCAACCAAATTTCACTGAAGGTAGAGAGAAAATATATCATAGCACTAATGTTCACTGACGATGAACTACCAACGTTCACTGAAGGTAGTAAAAAGATAACAATCACCAACTTTAACTGAAGGTGACCTACCAACTTTCACTGAAGGTAGAGAGAAAATATTTCATTGCACCGCCATTCACTGACGATGAACTACCAACATTCACTGAAAGTAGCAAAAAGACAACAATCACCAACTTTCACTGAAGGTAGAGAGAAAATATATCACAGAACCATTGTTGACTGACGATGAACTACCAACGTTCACTGAAGGTAGAAAAAAGATAAGAATCACCAACTTTCACTGAAGGTGACCTACCAACGTTCACTGAAGGTAGAGAGAAAATATATCATAGCACTAATGTTGACTGAAGATGAACTACCAACATTCACTGAAGGTAGAAAAAAGATAATAATCACCAGCTTTCACTGAAGGTGACCTACCAACTTTCACTGAAGGTAGAGAGAAAATATATCATTGCACCGTCGTTCACTGACGATGAACTACCAACATTCACTGAAAGTAGCAAAAAGATAACAATCACCAACATTCAATGAAGGTGACCTACAAAATTTCACTGAAGGTAGAGAGAAAATATATAATATCACCAATGTTGACTGACGATGAACTACCAACGTTCACTGAAGGTAGCAAAAAGATAACAATCACCAACTTTCACTGAAGGTGACCTACCAACTTTCACTAAAGGAAGAGAGAAAATATATCATTGCACCGTCGTTCACTGACGATGAATTACCAACATTCACTGAAAGTAGCAAAAACATAACAATCACCAACATTCACTGAAGGTGACCTACCAATTTAACTGAAGGTAGAGAGAAAATATATCATAGCACCAATGTTCACTGACGATGAACTACCAACGTTCACTGAAGGTAGCAAAAAGATAAGAATCACCAACTTTCACTGAAGGTGACCTACCAACCTTCACCGAAGGTAGAGAGAAAATATATCATCGCACCGCCGTTCACTGATGATGAACTACCAACGTTCACTGCTAGTAGCAAAAAGATAACAATCACCAACATTCACTGAAGGTGACCTACCAACTTTCATTGAAGGTAGAGAGAAAATATATCATAGCACCAATGTTGACTGAAGATGAACTACCAACGTTCACTGAAGGTAGAAAAAAGATAATAATCACCAGCTTTCACTAAAGGTGACCTACCAACTTTCACTGAAGGTAGAGAGAAAATATATCATCGCACCTCCGTTCACTGACGATGAACTACCAACGTTCACTGAAAGTAGCAAAAAGATAACAATCACCAACATTCACTGAAGGTGACCTACCAACTTTCACTGAAGGTAGAGAGAAAATATATCATAGAACCAATGTTGACTGAAGATGAACTACCTACGTTCACTGAAGGTAGAAAAAAGATAACAATCACCAACTTTCATTGAAGGTGACCTACCAACTTTCCCTGAAGGTAGAGAGAAAATATATCATTGCACCGCCGTTCACTGACGATGAACTACCAATGTTCATTGAAAGTAGCAAAAAGATAACAATCACCAACATTCACTGAAGGTGACCTACAAACTTTTAATGAAGGTAGAGAGAAAATATATCATAGCACCAATGTTGACTGACGATGAACTACCAACGTTCACTGAAGGTAGAAAAAAAGATAACAATCACCAACTTTCACTGAAGGTGACCTACCAACTTTCACTTAAGGTAGAGAGAAAATATACCATAGTACCACCATTCACTGATGATGAAATACCAACGTTCATTGAAGGTAGCACAAAGATAACAATCACCAACTTTCACTGAAGGTGACCTACCAATTTTCACTGAAGGTAGAGAGAAAATATATCATAGCACCAATGTTGACTGAAGATGAACTACCAATGTTCACTGAAGGTAGAAAAAAGATAACAATCACCAACTTTCCCTGAAGGTAGAGAGAAAATATATCATTGCACTGTCGTTCACTGACGATGAACTACCAACGTTCACTGAAAGTAGCAAAAAGATAACAATCACCAACATTCACTGAAGGTGACCTACAAACTTTCACCGAAGGTAGGGAGAAAATATATCATAGCACCAGTGTTGACTGACGATGAACTACCAACGTTCACTGAAAGTAGAAAAAAGATAACAATCACCAACTTTCACTGAAGGTGACCTGCCAACCTTCACTGAAGGCAGAGAGAAAATATACCATAGCACCACCGCTCACTGATGATGAACTACCAACGTTCACTAAAGGTAGCAAAAAGATAACAATCACTAAATTTAACTGAAGGTGACCTAAAAATTTCACTGAAGGTAGAGAGAAAATATATCATAGCACCGCCGCTCACTCACGATGAACTACCAACGTTCACTGAAGGTAGCAAAAAGATAACAATCACAAAATTTTACTAAGGGTGACCTACAAATTTCACTGAAGGTAGAGAGTAAATATATCATAGCACCGCCGTTCACTCACAATGAACTACCAACGTTCACTGATGGGTAGCAAAAATATAACAATCACCAACATTCACTGAAGGTAACCTACCAACATTCACTGAAGGTAAAGAGAAAATATATCAAAGCAGCGCCATTCACTAACGATGAACTACCAAGAATCACTGAAGGTAGCAAAAAGATAACAATCACCAACTTTCACTGAAGATGACCAACCAAATTTCACTGAAGGTAGAGAGAAAATATATCATAGCACTAATGTTCACTGACGACGAACTACCAACGTTCACTGAAGGTAGTAAAAAGATAACAATCACCAACTTTAACTGAAGGTGACCTACCAACTTTCACTGAAGGTAGAGAGAAAATATTTCATTGCACCTCCATTCACTGACGATGAACTACCAACATTCACTGAAAGTAGCAAAAAGACAACAATCACCAACTTTCACTGAAGGTGACCTACCAACTTTCACTGAAGGTAGAGATAAAATATATCATAGAACCAATGTTGACTGACGATGAACTACCAACGTTCACTGAAGGTAGAAAAAAGATAAGAATCACCAACTTTCACTGAAGGTGACCTACCAACGTTCACTGAAGGTAGAGAGAAAATATATCATAGCACCAATGTTGACTGAAGATGAACTACCAACATTCACTGAAGGTAGAAAAAAGATAATAATCACCAGCTTTTACTGAAGGTGACCTACCAACTTTCACGGAAGGTAGAGAGAAAATATATCATCGCACCTCCGTTCACTGACGATGAACTACCAACGTTCACTGAAAGTAGTAAAAAGATAACAATCACCAACATTCACTGAAGGTGACCTACCAACTTTTACTGAAGGTAGAGAGAAAATATATCATAGCACCAATGTTGACTGAAGATGAACTACCTACATTCACTGAAGGTAGAAAAAAGATAACAATCACCAACTTTCATTGAAGGTGACCTACCAACTTTCCCTGAAGGTAGAGAGAAAATATATCATTGCACTGTCGTTCACTGACGATGAACTACCAATGTTCACTGAAAGTAGCAAAAAGATAACAATCACCAACATTCACTGAAGGTGACCTACAAACTTTCACTAAAGGTAGAGAGAAAATATATCATAGCACCAGTGTTGACTGATGATGAACTACCAACGTTCACTGAAAGTAAAAAAAAGATAACAATCACCAACTTTCACTGAAGGTGACCTACCAACCTTCACTGAAGGTAGAGAGAAAATATACCATAGCACCACCGCTCACTGATGATGAACTACCAACGTTCACTAAAGGTAGCAAAAAGATAACAATAACTAAATTTAACTGAAGGTAACCTAAAAATTTCACTGAAGGTAGAGAGAAAATATATCATAGCACCTCGGCTCACTCACGATGAACTACCAACGTTCACTGAAGGTAGCAAAAAGATAACAATCACAAAATTTAAATAAAGGTGACCTATAAATTTCACTGAAGGTAGATAGTAAATATATCATAGCACCCCCGCACACTCACGATGAACTACCAACGTTCACTGATGGGTAGCAAAAAGATAATAATCACCAACATTCATTGAAGGTGACCTACCAACATTCACTGAAGGTAAAGAGAAAATAAATCAAAGCAGCGCCGTTCACTAACGATGAACTACCAAGATTCACTGAAGGTAGCAAAAAGATAACAATCACCAAGTTTCACTGAAGATGACCTACCAAATTTCACTGAAGGTAGAGAGAAAATATATCATAGCACTAATGTTCACTGACGACGAACTACCAACGTTCACTGAAGGTAGTAAAAAGATAACAATCACCAACTTTAACTGAAGGTGACCTACCAACTTTCAATGAAGGTAGAGAGAAAATATTTCATTGCACCGCCATTCACTGACAATGAACTACCATCATTCACTGAAAGTAGCAAAAAGACAACAATCACCAACTTTCACTGAAGGTGACCTACCAACTTTCACTGAAGGTGACCTACCAACTTTCACTGAAGGTAGAGAGAAAATATATCATAGAACCAATGTTGACTGACGATGAACTACCAACGTTCAATGAAGGTAGCAAAAAGATAACAATCACTAACTTCCACTTAAGGTGGCCTACCAACTTTCACTGAAGGTAGAGAGAAAATATACCATAGCACCACCGTTCACTGATGATGAACTACAAACATTCACTGAAGGTAGCAAAAAGATAACAATCACCAAATTTAACTAAAGGTGACCTACAAATTTCACTGAACGTAGAGAGAAAATATATCATATAACCAATGTTGACTGACGATGAACTACCAACGTTCACTGAAGGTAGCAAAAAGATAACAATCACCAACTTTCACTGAAGGTGACTGTGATCGGTGGAAATAGAATTGACTATTTTTTAATGCTGGTTTGCGTTTGCGTTTGTTTTCACAAAATGCCGCGGAAGCAAGAGTCGCCACCGTCTTTTATTTTCTCCAACAAGGAAAGGACAAAATCACAGCAAAATTCCTTTTCGAGATTTTTCTCGGGTTCGGGAGGTAGATTATAGAAAGGGAAGGTGTTAGCACCCTTTCTATCCGGGGGTTATCCACGGGCTCTTAGGTACTTGCTCACTATGTTTTCAATAAGTTTTGCTTTTCTTGTGTTTGTGGCTTTTGAAAAAAAGTTTTGTTTGAAAACTTCGATTTAACTCTTGTATCTGTCCTCAAGAGTGTATGAAGTGTTTGTTTGTAAACTTTTGTCAAAAAAGTGTAGGTGCGAAAAGTATTTTTGTTTTGAAAGAGCAAGTATCTGAGAACCTCTACCTACCTGAAAGAAATTAAGCTGTGTAAATGTCCTTTAGACAGTACAATCCCTCTATTGAGAAGTAGGTGGCACCATCGTCGGAGTTTTTAGGTCAATTCGATTATGGGACATGTGGTCACTAAAGCAATGGTAGGACGCCTTAGTGGTAACCCTAACGTCTTAGATCGTTTTTATTCGAGGCAACCGTTTCGAGGCAACTTTGATCTTTAGACAGGAGGGCGACCTCTAAAACACCCTATACTCAATGACCACGTTGAGGCAACCAAGTGAGGCGTACCCTAGGAGTGGCATGTGAGAGTGTGTCAGGTTTCAGTTATGTTATCTTTGCACATGTTATGGTGAGCTACAATTGATTTTAATTTAAGAGAGATCTTGACATGCATAGCCTAGTTAGCATACATCTAGCAGTTAATAGTGGCGGAAAAGAAAGCTAAGCTATTACAAGGCGTCGGGTATTTACATCGCCAAAAACAAACCCTTGAAAAAGTAAATTGCGGGAAATAAATGAAAGCGATAAGAAGTCCTAATTAAAGCTATTACATCCTCGGAGCAAATACAATTATATGGATCAAAATATGAATCAAGAATAATCACGCGCGCGAGAAAAATTGGATCGGAGAGTTTTTAAGGTTTTGACCCTTTTTTGAGAAAGAAAGAGATTTTATTATTTTTTGGCATTTAATTAAACCTAAACTAATTATTTAATAAAAAGAAATGTTTTTGGGTTTGTTGAAGGTTTAAGGAAAAAAATAAAATGATTAAAATTTATTAAAAACCCTAATTCTACATTAATTTTATTTATTGCAAAAAAGTTAAAATTAACCTAATTAAAACTAAATTAATTAATTACTTATTTATTTACAACAATAACTAAATAAAAATATTATATTTTTTATGTTTTCTGATTTTTATTATGAAAATAAATATTAATTTGTTAGTGAAAATAATAATTATAAAAAATAATTAAAAGAAAGAAATAAAAAAAGAAAGGAAAAGAAATAAACTTGTGGGGGGGGGGGGGGGGGGGTGTTGGGCCAATTTTGTGGTGTATGTTGCAATTCTGAAGCCCATTTACATCCAGCCTGTTTGACTTTTCTGGACTTGCTACGCATGCGCTGACCAGGGAGTATGGTGTTCCTTCAACTTTGTCCACTGGATCCAGGCTTGGAGACACCTGGTGCACTGGGATTTGGAGTGTATGGTGGATCACGCGTGGGATGCTGCATATGAATATGTGAAGAAAAATTGAATAAATGTTTTGGGGGACCTGGGATTCGAACCCAGGTCCCAAGGCTCATTGGCCAGCGTCCCTGCCACTACACCACATGTATCTTTTTATTATTTGGATAATAAGCAATCATTATATATCAAACAATCAACATGCTGTAAAATAAAAAAACAAAACGCGCGCTTTTCTAATTAACCAATCAGATGCCAACACATCAGTGTCTTCAACCTTGGTTCCTGCATAATTAGAATCAGATAGCGGGTGTTTTTAAACTCCACTACCTCCTGCAAGGAAAAATAGCGAATAAAAATATAGCGAACATAAATATTTCGCAAGGTATGGGTTGTGTTCGTCTTGGTCTCACGATTTCAGCCATGTATCTCACTGGTTCCAATTTTTCCTGGTTCAGAAAGCCCTATTTGAAATCTTGAAAACCCTAGAAATTTGATCATGGCATCTCACGATTCAGGGCACTATAGTTCAATTAATTCATTCCATTAGCTTTGTATGATCTCTAGCAATGCAAAACAATCACAAAAACATGTTAAATGCGCATGAATCAAGAAATACGATTTGGAATCAAAAGTGCAAACCGTGAAATTGTATGGAGCGATTCCTTGAGCTTTGGTGCTGGAATTTGATTGAAAATCAATCCTAGTGCCTCATGCAATGTGTTTGAATGGTCAAAACGCCTTGAATTAGCCTAGGTTGCAAGAACAGGTTTTTAGTTTTCTTGGAAATTCTTGAATTTGACAAGGTCGTTTCTGCAGCTTTCAATCGTGTCCTAGGTCATGGTTTGCTTGCATACATATAGGAGAATCAAATTAGGTCAAAACTTTTGATCCAATCCATGTGCATTGAAGATTAAATCCTTGATTGAAAATCAAATATTCTTGATTTTCCATGATTGAACAATGTTGCCAAATTTGGATTTTTTTGTATCTTTTGATTGTGCACGAATTGGTCAGCATATCTTGATCATATTTGCTTCACAAATTGATTTAAAAAAACAAATCTTCTATTTTCTTACAATTTAAATTAATTAAATTAATTAATATATATTAAAAATCCAATTAATCAATAAAAATAGAAAAATAAATCCAATTTATCTTGGTGGGTCGTGCATAAGTCATGGGTGAAGTTTCAAGAAGAGATTTGAGGCCCATTAGCAAAAAGAAGGTGTTTTGAGCAAAGTTGAATTTTGCAAATTCATGAAAAATTCCCAACTTCTCCAATGTACAACTTGCTCAATTTTGATCATATGACCATGTTCTTGGACATTTTGGAAAGACCTTGAAGTCCTCTAACCAATGCCTTTGGTCCCATGTCATTTGGATTTACCAATCTCAAGTTATGGCCTTTGACTCAAAGTGTACTTTTGTTGACTTTTGAAATTGACCTATAATGTAAAAATTAGTAACTTCTTGTGAGAGAACTTATTGATCTTGGAGTGTGAAGATGGATTGTAGGAAATTGCATCCTCTTCAAAATGAGCTTTGGATGGAATTTTTCTGACAAACCATGAAAGAGTTATGCCCTGGTCAAGGTACAGTTGACTTTTCTGCTGTCCAAAAATAGTAACCTTTGCATCTTGATGATTTTTGAGCTATTCTTGTGGAATCATGATCAAGACTTGATCAAATGATGATTGTGACTTCAAAATAAGATGTTGACCAAAAATTCTGACTTTTGACTGCAAAATGACCATTTTTCCCTTGCAGTTGACTGTGGATCAAATGAGGCTTTTGACTATGCAAATTGGCACTGTGAGTCTTGAAACTTGGCATGTAGGTGCTTGAGAATGTATATAGGCCTATGAGACTTGGTTGAAACATTGAGAACCCCAAATTCCTTGAAAGAAACAAAACCCTAATTTCAGCTGTCTTAGGAGGTGATTTGACTGTACAACCCTTGAGCAATCTTGAGCAATTTGAAGATCATCCTTGACATATCTTGAGGAATATGGGAGGGAAAATTTTGGGGTACAACAGTGACCTACCAACTTTCACTAAAGGTAGAGAGAAAATATAACATAGCACCACCGTTCACTGATGATGAACTACCAACGTTCACTAAAGGTAGCAAAAAGATAATAATCACTAACTTTCACTGAAGGTGACCTACCAACTTTCACCGAAGGAAGAGAGAAAATATATCATTGCACGTCGTTCATTGACGATGAACTACCAACATTCACTGAAAGTAGCAAAAAGATAACAATCAACAACATTCACTGAAGTTGACCTACCAATTTAACTGAAGGTAGAGAGAAAATATATCATAGCACCAATGTTCACTGACGATGAACTACCAACATTCACTGAAGGTAGCAAAAAGATAAGAATCACCAACTTTCACTGAAGGTGCCCTACCAACTTTCACTGAAGGTAAAGAGAAAATATATCATCGCACCGCCGTTCACTGATGATGAACTACCAACGTTCACTGCTAGTAGCAAAAAGATAACAATCACCAACATTCATTGAAGGTGACCTACCAACTTTCATTGAAGGTAGAGAGAAAATATATCATAGCACCAATGTTGACTGAAGATGAATTACCAACGTTCACTGAAGGTAGAAAAAAGATAATAATCACCATCTTTCACTGAAGGTGACCTACCAACTTTCGCTGTAGGTAGAGAGAAAATATATCATCGCACCTCCGTTCACTGACGATGAACTACCAACGTTCACTGAAAGTAGCAAAAAGATAACAATCACCAATATTCACTGAAGGTGACCTACCAACTTTCGCTGAAGGTAGAGAGGAAATATATCATAGGACCAATGTTGACTGAATATGAAACCTACGTTCACTGAAGGTAGAAAAAAGATAACAATCACCAACTTTCACTGAAGGTGACCTACCAACTTTCCCTGAAGGTAGAGAGAAAATATATCATTGCACCGCCGTTCACTGATGATGAACTACCAATGTTCACTGAAAGTAGCAAAAAGATAACAATCACCTACATTCACTGAAGGTGACCTACAAACTTTTACTGAAGGTAGAGAGCAAATATATCATAGCACCAATGTTGACTGACGATGAACTACCAACGTTCACTGAAGGTAGCGAAAAGATAACAATCACCAACTTTCACTGAAGGTGGCCTACCAACTTTCACTGAACGTAGAGAGAAAATATACCATAGCACCACCGTTCATTGATGATGAACTGCAAACGTTCACTGAAGGTAGCAAAAAGATAACAATCACCAAATTTAACTGAAGGTGACCTACAAATTTCACTGAAGGTAGAGAGAAAATATATCATATCACCAATGTTGACTGACGATGAACTACCAACGTTCACTGAAGGTAGCCAAAAGATAACAATCTCCAACTTTCACTGAAGGTGACCTACAAACTTTCACTGAAGGTAGAGAGAAAATATACCATAGCACCACCGTTCACTGATGATGAACTACCAATGTTCACTCAAGGTAGCAAAAAGATAACAATCACCAACTTTCACTGAAGGTGACCTACCAACTTTCACTGAAGGAAGAGAGAAAATATATCATTGCACCATCGTTCACTGACGATGAACTACCAACGTTCACTGAAAGTAGAAAAAAGATAACAATCACCAACATTCATTGAAGGTGACCTACCGATTTAACTGAAGGTAGAGAGATAATATATCATAGCACCAATGTTCACTGACGATGAACTACCAACATTCACTGAAGGTATCATAAAGATAAGAATCACCAACTTTCACTGAAGGTGACCTACCAACTTTCACTGAAGGTAGAGAAAAAATATATCATCGCACCGCCGTTCACTGATGATGAACTACCAACGTTCACTGCTAGTAGCAAAAAGATAACAATCACCAACATTCACTGAAGGTGACCTACCAACTTTCATTGAAGGTAGAGAGAAAATATATCATAGCACCAATGTTGACTTAAGATGAATTACCAACGTTCACTGAAGGTAGAAAAAAGATAATAATCACAAACTTTCACTGAAGGTGACCTACCAACTTTCACTGAAGGTAGAGAGAAAATATATCATCGCACCTCCGTTCACTGACGATGAACTACCAACGTTCACTGAAAGTAGCAAAAAGATAACAATCACCAATATTCTTTGAAGGTGACCTACCAACTTTCACTGAAGGTAGAGAGAAAATATATCATAGCACCAATGTTGACTGAAGATGAACTACCTACGTTCACTGAAGGTAGAAAAATAAAAACAATCACCAACTTTCACTGAAGGTGACCTACCAACTTTCCCTGAAGGTAGAGAGAAAATATATCATTGCACCGCCGTTCACTGACGATGAACTACCAATGTTCACTGAAAGTAGAAAAAAGATAACAATCACCAACATTCACTGAAGGTGACCTACAAACTTTTACTGAAGGTAGAGAGAAAATATATCATAGCACCAATGTTGACTGACGATGAACTACCAACGTTCACTGAAGGTAGCAAAAAGATAATAATCACCAACTTTCACTGAAGGTGACCTACCAACTTTCATTTAAGGTAGAGAGAAAATATACCATAGCACCACCGTTCACTGATGATGAAATACCAACGTTCACTAAAGGTAGCAAAAAGATAACAATCACCAACTTTCACTGAAGGTGACCTACCAACTTTCACTGAAGGTAGAGAGAAAATAAATCATCGCACCGCCGTTTGCTGACGATGAACTACCAACGTTCATTGAAAGTAGCAAAAAGATAACAATCACCAACATTCACTGAAGGTGACCTACAAACTTTCTCTGAAGGTAGAGAGAAAATATATCATAGCACCAATGTTGACTGACGATGAACTACCAACGTTCACTGAAGGTAGCAAAAAGATAACAATCACCAAATTTCACTGAAGGTGACCTACCAACCTTCACTGAAGGTAGAGAGAAAATATACCATAGCACCACCGCTCACTGATGATGAACTACCAACGTTCACTCAAGGTAACAAAAGTATAACAATCACCAAATTTAACTGAAGGTGACCTACAAATTTCACTGAAGGTAGAGAGAAAATATATCATAGCACCGCCGCTCACTCACGATGAACTACCAACGTTCACTGAAGGTAGCAAAAAGATAACAATCACAAAATTTAGCTAAAGGTGACCTACAAATTTCACTGAAGGTAGAGAGTAAATATATCATAGCACAGCCGCTCACTCACGATGAACTACCAACGTTCACTGATGGGTAGCAAAAAGATAACAATCACCAACATTCACTAAAGGTGACCTACCAACATTCACTGAAGGTAAAGAGAAAATATATCTAAGCAACGCCATTCACTAACGATGAACTACCAAGATTCACTTAAGGTAGCAAAAAGATAACAATCACCAACTTTCACTGAAGAAGACCTACCAAATTTCACTGAAGATAGAGAGAAAATATATCATAGCTCTAATGTTCACTGACGAAGAACTACCAACATTCACTGAAGGTAGTAAAAAGATGACAATCACCAACTTTAACTGAAGGTGACCTACCAACTTTCATTGAAGGTAGAGAGAAAATATTTCATTGCACCGCCATTCACTGACGATGAACTACCAACATTCACTGAAAGTAGCAAAAAGACAACAATCACCAACTTTCACTGAAGGTAGAGAGAAAATATACCATAGCACCAATGTTGACTGACGATGAACTACCAACGTTTACTGAAGGTAGCAAAAAGATAACAATCACCAACTTTCACTGAAGGTGACCTACCAACTTTCACTGAAGGTAGAGAGAAAATAAATCATCGCACCGCCGTTCGCTGACGATGAACTACCAACATTCATTGAAAGTAGCAAAGAGATAACAATCACCAACATTCACTGAAGGTGACCTACAAACTTTCACTGAAGGTAGAGAGAAAATATTTCATAGCACCAATGTTGACTGACGATGAACTACCAACGTTCACTGAAGGTAGCAAAAAGATAACAATCACCAACTTTCACTGAAGGTGACCTACCAACCTTCACTGAAGGTAGAGAGAAAATATACCATAGCACCACCGCTCACTGATGATGAACTACCAACGTTCACTCAAGGTAACAAAAGTATAACAATCACCAAATTTAACTGAAGGTGACCTACAAATTTCACTGAAGGTAGAGAGAAAATATATCATAGCACCGCCGCTCACTCACGATGAACTACCAACGTTCACTGAAGGTAGCAAAAAGATAACAATCACAAAATTTAGCTAAAGGTGACCTACAAATTTCACTGAAGGTAGAGAGTAAATATATCATAGCACAGCCGCTCACTCACGGTGAACTACCAACGTTCACTGATGGGTAGCAAAAAGATAACAATCACCAACATTCACTAAAGGTGACCTACCAACATTCACTGAAGGTAAAGAGAAAATATATCTAAGCAACGCCATTCACTAACGATGAACTACCAAGATTCACTTAAGGTAGCAAAAAGATAACAATCACCAACTTTCACTGAAGAAGACCTACCAAATTTCACTGAAGATAGAGAGAAAATATATCATAGCTCTAATGTTCACTGACGAAGAACTACCAACATTCACTGAAGGTAGTAAAAAGATGACAATCACCAACTTTAACTGAAGGTGACCTACCAACTTTCATTGAAGGTAGAGAGAAAATATTTCATTGCACCGCCATTCACTGACGATGAACTACCAACATTCACTGAAAGTAGCAAAAAGACAACAATCACCAACTTTCACTGAAGGTAGAGAGAAAATATACCATAGCACCAATGTTGACTGACGATGAACTACCAACGTTTACTGAAGGTAGCAAAAAGATAACAATCACCAACTTTCACTGAAGGTGACCTACCAACTTTCACTGAAGGTAGAGAGAAAATAAATCATCGCACCGCCGTTCGCTGACGATGAACTACCAACGTTCATTGAAAGTAGCAAAGAGATAAGAATCACCAACATTCACTGAAGGTGACCTACAAACTTTCACTGAAGGTAGAGAGAAAATATTTCATAGCACCAATGTTGACTGACGATGAACTACCAACGTTCACTGAAGGTAGCAAAAAGATAACAATCACCAACTTTCACTGAAGGTGACCTACCAACCTTCACTGAAGGTAGAGAGAAAATATACCATAGCACCACCGCTCACTGATGATGAACTACCAACGTTCACTCAAGGTAACAAAAGTATAACAATAACCAAACTTAACTGAAGGTGACCTATAAATTTCACTGAAGGTAGAGAGAAAATATATCATAGCACCGCCGCTGACTCACGATGAAATACCAACGTTCACTGAAGGTAGCAAAAAGATAACAATCACAAAATTTAGCTAAAGGTGACCTACAAATTTCACTGAAGGTAGAGAGTAAATATATCATTGCACAGCCGCTCACTCACGATGAACTACCAACGTTCACTGATGGGTAGCAAAAAGATAACAATCACCAACATTCACTAAAGGTGACCTACCAACATTCACTGAAGGTAAAGAGAAAATATATCAAAGCAACGCCGTTCACTAACGATGAACTACCAAGATTCTCTTAAGGTAGCAAAAAGATAACAATCACCAACTTTTACTGAAGAAGACCTACCAAATTTCACTGAAGATAGAGAGAAAATATATCATAGCTCTAATGTTCACTGACGAAGAACTACCAACATTCACTGAAGGTAGTAAAAAGATGACAATCACCAACTTTAACTGAAGGTGACCTACCAACTTTCATTGAAGGTAGAGAGAAAATATTTCATTGCACCGCCATTCACTGACGATGAACTACCAACATTCACTGAAAGTAGCAAAAAGACAACAATCACCAACTTTCACTAAAGGTAGAGAGAAAATATACCATAGCACCAATGTTGACTGACGATGAACTACCAACGTTTACTGAAGGTAGCAAAAAGATAACAATCACCAACTTTCACTGAAGGTGACCTACCAACTTTCACTGAAGGTAGAGAGAAAATTAATCATCGCACCGCCGTTCGCTGACGATGAACTACCAACATTCATTGAAAGTAGCAAAGAGATAACAATCACCAACATTCACTGAAGGTGACCTACAAACTTTCACTGAAGGTAGAGAGAAAATATTTCATAGCACCAATGTTGACTGGCGATGAACTACCAACGTTCACTGAAGGTAGCAAAAAGATAACAATCACCAACTTTCACTGAAGGTGACCTACCAACCTTCACTGAAGGTAGAGAGAAAATATACCATAGCACCACCGCTCACTGATGATGAACTACCAACGTTCACTCAAGGTAACAAAAGTATAACAATCACCAAATTTAACTGAAGGTGACCTACAAATTTCACTGAAGGTAGAGAGAAAATATATCATAGCACCGCCGCTCACTCACGATGAACTACCAACGTTCACTGAAGGTAGCAAAAAGATAACAATCACAAAATTTAGCTAAAGGTGACCTACAAATTTCACTGAAGGTAGAGAGTAAATATATCATAGCACAGCCGCTCACTCACGATGAACTACCAACGTTCACTGATGGGTAGCAAAAAGATAACAATCACCAACATTCACTAAAGGTGACCTACCAACATTCACTGAAGGTAAAGAGAAAATATATCTAAGCAACGCCATTCACTAACGATGAACTACCAAGATTCACTTAAGGTAGCAAAAAGATAACAATCACCAACTTTCACTGAAGAAGACCTACCAAATTTCACTGAAGATAGAGAGAAAATATATCATAGCTCTAATGTTCACTGACGAAGAACTACCAACATTCACTGAAGGTAGTAAAGAGATGACAATCACCAACTTTAACTGAAGGTGACCTACCAACTTTCATTGAAGGTAGAGAGAAAATATTTCATTGCACCGCCATTCACTGACGATGAACTACCAACATTCACTGAAAGTAGCAAAAAGACAACAATCACCAACTTTCACTGAAGGTAGAGAGAAAATATACCATAGCACCAATGTTGACTGACGATGAACTACCAACGTTTACTGAAGGTAGCAAAAAGATAACAATCACCAACTTTCACTGAAGGTGACCTACCAACTTTCACTGAAGGTAGAGAGAAAATAAATCATCGCACCGCCGTTCGCTGACGATGAACTACCAACGTTCATTGAAAGTAGCAAAGAGATAACAATCACCAACATTCACTGAAGGTGACCTACAAACTTTCACTGAAGGTAGAGAGAAAATATTTCATAGCACCAATGTTGACTGACGATGAACTACCAACGTTCACTGAAGGTAGCAAAAAGATAACAATCACCAACTTTCACTGAAGGTGACCTACCAACCTTCACTGAAGGTAGAGAGAAAATATACCATAGCACCACTGCTCACTGATGATGAACTACCAACGTTCACTCAAGGTAACAAAAGTATAACAATCACCAAATTTAACTGAAGGTGAACTACAAATTTCACTGAAGGTAGAGAGAAAATATATCATAGCACCGCCGCTGACTCACGATGAACTACCAACGTTCACTGAAGGTAGCAAAAAGATAACAATCACAAAATTTAGCTAAAGGTGACCTACAAATTTCACTGAAGGTAGAGAGTAAATATATCATAGCACAGCCGCTCACTCACGATGAACTACCAACGTTCACTGATGGGTAGCAAAAAGATAACAATCACCAACATTCACTAAAGGTGACCTACCAACATTCACTGAAGGTAAAGAGAAAATATATCAAAGCAACGCCGTTCACTAACGATGAACTACCAAGATTCTCTTAAGGTAGCAAAAAGATAACAATCACCAACTTTTACTGAAGAAGACCTACCAAATTTCACTGAAGATAGAGAGAAAATATATCATAGCTCTAATGTTCACTGACGAAGAACTACCAACATTCACTGAAGGTAGTAAAAAGATGACAATCACCAACTTTAACTGAAGGTGACCTACCAACTTTCATTGAAGGTAGAGAGAAAATATTTCATTACACCGCCATTCACTGACGATGAACTACCAACATTCACTGAAAGTAGCAAAAAGACAACAATCACCAACTTTCACTGAAGGTAGAGAGAAAATATACCATAGCACCAATGTTGACTGACGATGAACTACCAACGTTTACTGAAGGTAGCAAAAAGATAACAATCACCAACTTTCACTGAAGGTGACCTACCAACTTTCACTGAAGGTAGAGAGAAAATAAATCATCGCACCTCCGTTCGCTGACGATGAACTACCAACATTCATTGAAAGTAGCAAAGAGATAACAATCACCAACATTCACTGAAGGTGACCTACAAACTTTCACTGAAGGTAGAGAGAAAATATTTCATAGCACCAATGTTGACTGGCGATGAACTACCAACGTTCACTGAAGGTAGCAAAAAGATAACAATCACCAACTTTCACTGAAGGTGACCTACCAACCTTCACTGAAGGTAGAGAGAAAATATACCATAGCACCACCGCTCACTGATGATGAACTACCAACGTTCACTCAAGGTAACAAAAGTATAACAATCACCAAATTTAACTGAAGGTGACCTACAAATTTCACTGAAGGTAGAGAGAAAATATATCATAGCACCGCCGCTCACTCACGATGAACTACCAACGTTCACTGAAGGTAGCAAAAAGATAACAATCACAAAATTTAGCTAAAGGTGACCTACAAATTTCACTGAAGGTAGAGAGTAAATATATCATAGCACAGCCGCTCACTCACGATGAACTACCAACGTTCACTGATGGGTAGCAAAAAGATAACAATCACCAACATTCACTAAAGGTGACCTACCAACATTCACTGAAGGTAAAGAGAAAATATATCTAAGCAACGCCATTCACTAACGATGAACTACCAAGATTCACTTAAGGTAGCAAAAAGATAACAATCACCAACTTTCACTGAAGAAGACCTACCAAATTTCACTGAAGATAGAGAGAAAATATATCATAGCTCTAATGTTCACTGACGAAGAACTACCAACATTCACTGAAGGTAGTAAAGAGATGACAATCACCAACTTTAACTGAAGGTGACCTACCAACTTTCATTGAAGGTAGAGAGAAAATATTTCATTGCACCGCCATTCACTGACGATGAACTACCAACATTCACTGAAAGTAGCAAAAAGACAACAATCACCAACTTTCACTGAAGGTAGAGAGAAAATATACCATAGCACCAATGTTGACTGACGATGAACTACCAACGTTTACTGAAGGTAGCAAAAAGATAACAATCACCAACTTTCACTGAAGGTGACCTACCAACTTTCACTGAAGGTAGAGAGAAAATAAATCATCGCACCGCCGTTCGCTGACGATGAACTACCAACGTTCATTGAAAGTAGCAAAGAGATAACAATCACCAACATTCACTGAAGGTGACCTACAAACTTTCACTGAAGGTAGAGAGAAAATATTTCATAGCACCAATGTTGACTGACGATGAACTACCAACGTTCACTGAAGGTAGCAAAAAGATAACAATCACCAACTTTCACTGAAGGTGACCTACCAACCTTCACTGAAGGTAGAGAGAAAATATACCATAGCACCACTGCTCACTGATGATGAACTACCAACGTTCACTCAAGGTAACAAAAGTATAACAATCACCAAATTTAACTGAAGGTGAACTACAAATTTCACTGAAGGTAGAGAGAAAATATATCATAGCACCGCCGATGACTCACGATGAACTACCAACGTTCACTGAAGGTAGCAAAAAGATAACAATCACAAAATTTAGCTAAAGGTGACCTACAAATTTCACTGAAGGTAGAGAGTAAATATATCATAGCACAGCCGCTCACTCACGATGAACTACCAACGTTCACTGATGGGTAGCAAAAAGATAACAATCACCAACATTCACTAAAGGTGACCTACCAACATTCACTGAAGGTAAAGAGAAAATATATCAAAGCAACGCCGTTCACTAACGATGAACTACCAAGATTCTCTTAAGGTAGCAAAAAGATAACAATCACCAACTTTTACTGAAGAAGACCTACCAAATTTCACTGAAGATAGAGAGAAAATATATCATAGCTCTAATGTTCACTGACGAAGAACTACCAACATTCACTGAAGGTAGTAAAAAGATGACAATCACCAACTTTAACTGAAGGTGACCTACCAACTTTCATTGAAGGTAGAGAGAAAATATTTCATTGCACCGCCATTCACTGACGATGAACTACCAACATTCACTGAAAGTAGCAAAAAGACAACAATCACCAACTTTCACTGAAGGTAGAGAGAAAATATACCATAGCACCAATGTTGACTGACGATGAACTACCAACGTTTACTGATGGTAGCAAAAAGATAACAATCACCAACTTTCACTGAAGGTGACCTACCAACTTTCACTGAAGGTAGAGAGAAAATAAATCATCGCACCGCCGTTCGCTGACGATGAACTACCAACATTCATTGAAAGTAGCAAAGAGATAACAATCACCAACATTCACTGAAGGTGACCTACAAACTTTCACTGAAGGTAGAGAGAATATATTTCATAGCACCAATGTTGACTGGCGATGAACTACCAACGTTCACTGAAGGTAGCAAAAAGATAACAATCACCAACTTTCACTGAAGGTGACCTACCAACCTTCACTGAAGGTAGAGAGAAAATATACCATAGCACCACCGCTCACTGATGATGAACTACCAACATTCACTCAAGGTAACAAAAGTATAACAATCACCAAATTTAACTGAAGGTGACCTACAAATTTCACTGAAGGTAGAGAGAAAATATATCATAGCACCGCCGCTCACTCACGATGAACTACCAACGTTCACTGAAGGTAGCAAAAAGATAACAATCACAAAATTTAGCTAAAGGTGACCTACAAATTTCACTGAAGGTAGAGAGTAAATATATCATAGCACAGCCGCTCACTCACGATGAACTACCAACGTTCACTGATGGGTAGCAAAAAGATAACAATCACCAACATTCACTAAAGGTGACCTACCAACATTCACTGAAGGTAAAGAGAAAATATATCTAAGCAACGCCATTCACTAACGATGAACTACCAAGATTCACTTAAGGTAGCAAAAAGATAACAATCACCAACTTTCACTGAAGAAGACCTACCAAATTTCACTGAAGATAGAGAGAAAATATATCATAGCTCTAATGTTCACTGACGAAGAACTACCAACATTCACTGAAGGTAGTAAAAAGATGACAATCACCAACTTTAACTGAAGGTGACCTACCAACTTTCATTGAAGGTAGAGAGAAAATATTTCATTGCACCGCCATTCACTGACGATGAACTACCAACATTCACTGAAAGTAGCAAAAAGACAACAATCACCAACTTTCACTGAAGGTAGAGAGAAAATATACCATAGCACCAATGTTGACTGACGATGAACTACCAACGTTTACTGAAGGAAGCAAAAAGATAACAATCACCAACTTTCACTGAAGGTGACCTACCAACTTTCACTGAAGGTAGAGAGAAAATAAATCATCGCACCGCCGTTCACTGACGATGAACTACCAACGTTCATTGAAAGTAGCAAAGAGATAACAATCACCAACATTCACTGAAGGTGACCTACAAACTTTCAAAGAAGGTAGAGAGAAAATATTTCATAGCACCAATGTTGACTGACGATGAACTACCAACGTTCACTGAAGGTAGCAAAAAGATAACAATCACCAACTTTCACTGAAGGTGACCTACCAACCTTCACTGAAGGTAGAGAGAAAATATACCATAGCACCACGGCTCACTGATGATGAACTACCAACGTTCACTCAAGGTAACAAAAGTATAACAAACACCAAATTTAACTGAAGGTGACCTACAAATTTCACTGAAGGTAGAGAGAAAATATATCATAGCACCGCCGCTCACTCACGATGAACTACCAACGTTCACTGAAGGTAGCAAAAAGATAACAATCACAAAATTTAGCTAAAGGTGACCTACAAATTTCACTGATGGTAGAGAGTAAATATATCATAGCACAGCCGCTCACTCACGATGAACTACCAACGTTCACTGATGGGTAGCAAAAAGATAACAATCACCAACATTCACTAAAGGTGACCTACCAACATTCACTGAAGGTAAAGAGAAAATATATCTAAGCAACGCCATTCACTAACGATGAACTACCAAGATTCACTTAAGGTAGCAAAAAGATAACAATCACCAACTTTCACTGAAGAAGACCTACCAAATTTCACTGAAGATAGAGAGAAAATATATCATAGCTCTAATGTTCACTGACGAAGAACTACCAACATTCACTGAAGGTAGTAAAAAGATGACAATCACCAACTTTAACTGAAGGTGACCTACCAACTTTCATTGAAGGTAGAGAGAAAATATTTCATTGCACCGCCATTCACTGACGATGAACTACCAACATTCACTCAAAGTAGCAAAAAGACAACAATCACCAACTTTCACTGAAGGTAGAGAGAAAATATACCATAGCACCAATGTTGACTGACGATGAACTACCAACGTTTACTGAAGGTAGCAAAAAGATAACAATCACCAACTTTCACTGAAGGTGACCTACCAACTTTCACTGAAGGTAGAGAGAAAATAAATCATCGCACCGCCGTTCGCTGATGATGAACTACCAACGTTCATTGAAAGTAGCAAAGAGATAACAATCACCAACATTCACTGAAGGTGACCTACAAACTTTCACTGAAGGTAGAGAGAAAATATTTCATAGCACCAATGTTGACTGACGATGAACTTCCAACGTTCACTGAAGGTAGCAAAAAGATAACAATCACCAACTTTCACTGGAGGTGACCTACCACCGCTCACTGACGATGAGCTACCAACGTTCACTGGAGGTAGCAAAAGTATAACAATCACCAAATTTAACTGAAGGTGACCTACAAATTTCACTGAAGGTAGAGAGAAAATATATCATAGCACCGCCGCTCACTCACGATGAACTACCAACATTCACTGAAGGTAGCAAAAAGATAACAATCACAAAATTTAACTAAAGGTGACCTACAAATTTCACTGAAGGTAGAGAGTAAATATATCATAGCACAGCCGCTCACTCACGATGAACTACCAACGTTCACTGATGGGTAGCAAAAAGATAACAATCACCAAAATTCACTAAAGGTGACCTACCAACATTCACTGAAGGTAAAGAGAAAATATATCAAAGCAACGCCGTTCACTAACGATGAACTACCATGATTCACTGAAGGTAGCAAAAAGATAACAATCACCAACATTCACTGAAGGTGACCTACCAACTTTCCCTGAAGGTAGAGAGAAAATATATCATTGCACCGCCCTTCACTGACGATGAACTACCAACATTCACTGAAAGTAGCAAAAAGATAACAATCACCAACATTCACAGAAGGTGACCTACAAACTTTTACTGAAGGTAGAGAGAAAATATATCATAGCACCAATGTTGACTGACGATGAACTACCAACGTTCACTGAAGGTAGAAAAAAGATAACAATCACCAACTTTCGCTGAAGGTGAACTGCCAACTTTCACTTAAGGTATAGAGAAAATATACCATAGCACCACCGTTCACTGATGATGAACTACCAACGTCCACTGAAGGTAGAAAAAAGATAACAATCACCAACTTTCACTGAAGGTGACCTACCAACTTTCACTGAAGGTAGAGTGAAAATATATCATAGCACCGCCGCTCACTCACGATGAACTACCAACGTTCACTGAAGGTAGCAAAAAGATAACAATCACAAAATTTAACTAAAGGTGACCTACAAATTTCACTGAAGGTAGAGAGTAAATATATCATAGCACAGCCGCTCACTCACGATGAACTACCAACATTCACTGATGGGTAGCAAAAAGATAACAATCACCAAATTTCACTAAAGGTGACCTACCAACATTCACTGAAGGTAAAGAGAAAATATATCAAAGCAACGCCGTTCACTAACGATGAACTACCATGATTCACTGAAGGTAGCAAAAAGATAACAATCACCAACATTCACTGAAGGTGACCTACCAACTTTCACTGAAGGTAGAGAGAAAATATATCATAGCACCAATGTTGACTGAAGATGAATTACCAACGTTTACTGAAGGTAGAAAAAAGATAAAAAATCACCATCTTTCACTGAAGGTGACCTACCAACTTTCCCTGAAGGTAGAGAGAAAATATATCATTGCACCACCGTTCACTGACGATGAACTACCAACATTCACTGAAAGTAGCAAAAAGATAACAATCACCAAGATTCACAGAAGGTGACCTACAAACTTTTACTGAAGGTAGAGAGAAAATATATCATAGCACCAATGTTGACTGACGATGAACTACCAACGTTCACTGGAGGTAGAAAAAAGATAACAATCACCAAGTTTCGCTGAAGGTGACCTACCAACTTTCACTTAAGGTAGAGAGAGAATATACCATAGCACCACCGTTCACTGATGATGAACTACCAACGTCCACTGAAGGTAGCAAAAAGATAACAATCACCAACTTTCACTGAAGGTGACCTACCAACTTTCACTGAAGGTAGAGAGAAAATAAATCATCGCACCATCATTCGCTGACGATGAACTACCAACGTTCATTGAATGAAGCAAAAAGATAACAATCACCAACATTCACTGAAGGTGACCTGCCAACATTCACTGAAGGTAGAGAGAAAATATATCATAGCACCAATGTTGACTGACGATGAACTACCAACGTTTACTGAAGGTAGCAAAAAGATAACAATCACGAACTTTCACTGAAGGTGACCTACCAACATTCACTAAAGGTAGAGAGAAAACATACCATAGCACCACCGCTCACGGATGATGAACTACCAATGTTCACTAAAGGTAGTAAAAAGATAACAATCACGAAATTTAACTGAAGGTGACCTACAAATTTCACTGAAGGTAGAGAGAAAATATATCATACCGCCGCCGCTCACTCACGATGAACTACCAACGTTCACTGAAGGTAGCAAAAAGATAACATTCACAAAATTTAACTGAAGGTGACCTACAAATTTCACTGAAGGTAGAGAGAAAATATATCATAGCACCGCCTCTCACTCACGATGAACTACCAATGTTCACTGATGGGTAGCAAAAAGATAACAATCACCAACATTCACTGAAGGTGACCTACCAACATTCACTGAAGGTAAAGAGAAAATATATCATAGCAGCACCGTTCACTAACGATGAACTACCAAGATTCACTGAATGTAGCAAAAAGATAACAATCACCAACTTTCACTGAAGATGACCTACCAACTTTCACTGAAGGTAGAGAGAAAATATATCATAGCACTAATGTTCACTGACGACGAACTACCAACGTTCACTCAAAGTAGTAAAAAGATAACAATCACCAACTTTAACTGAAGGTGACCTATAAACTTTCACTGAAGGTAGAGAGAAAATATATCATTGCACCGCCATTCACTAACGATGAACTACCAATGTTCAATGAAAGTAGCAAAAAGATAACAAGCACCAACTTTCACTGAAGGTGGCCTACCAACTTTCACTGAAGGTAGAGAGAAAATATATCATAGAACCAATATTGACTGACGATGAACTACCAACGTTCACTGAAGGTAGCAAAAAGACAACAATCACCAACTTTCATTGAAGGTGACCTACCAACTTTGACTGAAGGTAGAGAGAAAATATATCATAGCACTAATGTTCACTGACGATGAACTACCAACATTCACTGAAGGTAGCAAAAAGATAACAATCACCAACTTTCACTGAAGGTGTCCTACAAACTTTCACTGAAGGTAGAGAGAAAATATATCATTGCACCGCCATTCACTGACGATGAACTACCAATGTTCAATGAAAGTAGCAAAAAGATAACAAGCACCAACTTTCACTGAAGGTGGCCTACCAACTTTCACTGAAGGTAGAGAGAAAATATATCATAGAACCAATATTGACTGACGATGAACTACCAACGTTCACTGAAGGTAGCAAAAAGATAACAATCACCAACATTCACTGAAGGTGACCTACCAACTTTCACTGAAGGTTGAGAGAAAATATACCATAGCACCACCGTTCACTGATGATGAACTACCAACGTTCACTAAAGGTAGCAAAAAGATAACATTCACCAAATTTAACTGAAGGTTACCTATAAATTTCACTGAAGGTAGAGAGAAAATATATCATAGCACCGCCGCTCACTCACGAAGAACTATCAACGTTCACTGAAGGGAGCAAAAAGATAACAATCACCAACTTTCACTGAAGGTGACCTACCAACTTTCACTGAAGGTAGAGAGAAAATATATCATAGCACTAATGTTCACTGACGATGAACTACCAACGTTCACTGAAGGTAGCAAAAAGATAACAATCACCAACTTTCACTAAAGGTGACCTACCAACTTTCATTGAAGGTAGAGATAAAATATATCATAGCACCAATGTTGACTGACAATGAACTACCAACGTTAACTGAAGGTAGCAAAAAGATAACAATCACCAACTTTCACTGAAGGTGACCTACAAATTTCACTGAAGGTAGAGAGAAAATATAACCTAGCACCACCGTTCACTGACGATGAACTACCAACGTTCACTGAAGGTATTAAAAAGATAACAATCACCAACTTTCACTGAAGGCGACCTACCACCTTTCACTGAAGGTAGAGATGAAATATATCATAGCACTAATGTTCACTGACGATGAACTTCCAACGTTCACTCAAGGTAGCAAAAAGATAACAATCACCAACTTTCACTGAAGGTGACCTACCAACATTCACTGAAGGTAGAGAGAAAACATATCATAGCACCGCCGCTCACTCACGATGAACTACAAACATTCACTGAAGGTAGCAAAAAGATAACAATCACCAACTTTCACTGAAGGTGACCTACCAAGTTTCACTGAAGGTAGAGAGAAAATATATCATAGCACTAATGTTCACTGAGGATGAACTACCAACGTTCACTGAAGGTAGCAAAAAGATAACAATCACCAACTTTCACTAAAGGTGACCTACCAACTTTCACTGAAGGTAGAGAGAAAATATATCATAGCACCAATGTTGACTGACGATGAACTACCAACGTTCACTGAAGGTAGAAAAAAGATAACAATCACCAACTTTCGTTGAAGGGGACCTACCAACTTTAACTGAAGGTAGAGAGAAAACATATCATAGCACTAATGTTCACTGACGACGAACTACCAACGTTCACTGAAGGTAGTAAAAAGATAACAATCACCAAATTTGACTGAAGGTGTCCTACCAACTTTCACTGAAGATAGAGAGAAAATATATCATTGCACCGCCATTCACTGACGATGAACTACCAATGTTCACTGAAAGTAGCAAAAAGATAACAATCACCAACTTTCACTGAAGGTGGTCTACCAACTTTCACTGAAGGTGGTCTACCAACTTTCACTGAAGGTAGAGAGAAAATATATCATAGAAACAATACTGACTGACGATGAACTACCAACGTTCACTGAAGGGAGCAAAAAGATAACAATCACCAACTTTCACTGAAGGTGACCTACCAACTTTCACTGAAGGTAGAGAGAAAACATATCATAGCACCACCGTTCACTGATGATGAACTACCAACGTTCACTGAAGGTAGCAAAATGATAACAATCACCAAATTTAACTGAAGGTGACCTATAAATTTCACTGAAGGTAGAGAGAAAATATATCATAGAACCGCCGCTCACTCACGATGAACTACCAACATTCACTGAAGGTAGCAAAAAGATAACAATCACCAACTTTCACTGAAGGTGACCTACCAACTATCACTGAAGGTAGAGTGAAAATATATCATAGCACTAATGTTCACAAAGATGATGAACTACCAACGTTCACTGAAGGTAGCAAAAAGATAACAATAACCAACTTTCACTAAAGGTGACCTACCAACTTTCACTGATGGTAGAGAGAAAATATATCATAGCACCAATGTTGACTGACGATGAACTACCAACGTTCACTGAAGGTAGCAAAAAGATAACAATCACCAACTTTCACTGAAGGTGACCTACAAACTTTAACTGAAGGTAGAGAGAAAATATATCATAACACTAATGTTCACTGATGATGAACCACCAACATTCACTGAAGGTAGCAAAAAGATAACAATCACCAACTTTCACTGAAGGTGACCTACAAATTTCACTGAAGGTAGAGAGAAAATATATCATAGCACCGCCGTTCACTGACGATGAACTACCAACGTTCACTGAAGGTAGCAAAAAGATAACAATCACCAACTTTCACTGAAGGTAACCTACCAACTTTCACTGAAGGTAGAGATGAAATATATCATAGCACTAATGTTCACTGAGATGAACTACCAACATTCACTCAAGGTAGCAAAAAGATAACAATCACCAACTTTCAGTGAAGGTGACCTACCAACTTTCACTGAAGGTAGAGAGAAAACATATCATAGCACCACCGTTCACTGATGATGAACTACCAACGTTCACTGAAGGTAGAAAAAAGATAACAATCACCAAATTTAACTGAAGGTGACCTAAAAATTTCACTGAAGGTAGAGAGAAAATATATCATAGCACCGCCGCTCACTCACGATGAACTACCAACATTCACTGGAGGTAGCAAAAAGATAACAATCACCAACTTTCACTGAAGGTGACCTACCAACTTTCACTGAAGGTAGAGAGAAAATATATCATAACACTAATGTTCACAAAGATGATGAACTACCAACGTTCACTGAAGGTAGCAAAAAGATAACAATCACCAACTTTCACTAAAGGTGACCTACCAACTTTCACTGAAGGTAGAGAGAAAATATATCATAGCACCAATGTTGACTGACGATGAACTACCAACGTTCACTGAAGGTAGCAAAAAGATAACAACCACCAACTTTCACTGAAGGTGACCTACAAACTTTAACTGAAGGTAGAGAGAAAATATATCATAGCACTAATGTTCACTGATGATGAACTACCAACGTTCACTGAAGGTAGCAAAAAGATAACAATCACTAACTTTCACTGAAGGTGACCTACAAATTTCACTGAAGGTAGAGAGAAAATATATCATAGCACCGCCGTTCACTGACGATGAACTACCAACGTTCACTGAAGGTAGCAAAAAGATAACAATCACCAACTTTCACTGAAGGTGACCTACCAACTTTCACTGAAGGTAGAGATGAAATATATCATATCACTAATGTTCACTGACGATGAACTACCAACGTTCACTGAAGGTAGCAAAAAGATAACAATCACAAACTTTCACTGAAGGAGACCTACCAACTTTAACTAAAGGTAGAGAGAAAACATATCATAGCACCACCGTTCACTAATGATGAAATACCAACATTCACTGAAGGTAGCAAAAAGATAACAATCACCAAATTTAACTGAAGGTGACCTACAAATTTCATTGAAGGTAGAGAGAAAATATATCATAGCACCGCCGCTCACTCACGATGAACTACCAACGTTCACTGAAGGTAGCAAAAGATAACAATCACCAACTTTCACTGAAGGTAACCTACCAACTTTCATTGAAGGTAGAGAGAAAATATATCATAACACTAATGTTCACTGACGATGAACTACCAACGTTCACTGAAGGTAGCAAAAAGATAACAATCACCAACTTTCACTAAAGGTGACCTACCAACTTTCACTGAAGGTAGAGAGAAAATATATCATAACACCAATGTTGACTGACGATGAACTACCAACATTCACTGAAGGTAGTAAAAAGATAACAATCACCAACTTTCATTGAAGGTGACCTACCAACTTTAACCGAAGGTAGAGATAAAATATCTCATAGCACTAATGTTCACTGATGATGAACTACCAACGTTCACTGAAGGTTGCAAAAAAATAACAATCACCAACTTTCACTGAAGGTGACCTACAAATTTCACTGAAGGTAGAGAGAAAATATATCATAGCACCGCCGTTCACTGACGATGAACTACCAACTTTCACTGAAGGTAGAGAGAAAATATATCATAACACTAATGTTCACAAAGATGATGAACTACCAACGTTCACTAAAGGTAGAGAGAAAATATATCATAGCACTAATGTTCACTGATGATGAACTACCAACATTCACTGAAGGTAGCAAAAAGATAACAATCATCAACTTTCACTGAAGGTGACCTACAAATTTCACTGAAGGAAGAGAGAGAAAATATCATAGCACCGCCGTTCACTGACGAAGACGTACCAACATTCACTGAAGGTAGCAAAAAGATAACAATCACCAACTTTCACTTAAGGTAACCTACCAACTTTCACTGAAGGTAGAGATGAAATATATCATAGCACTAATGTTCACTGACGATGAACTACCAACGTTCACTCAAGGTAGCAAAAAGATAACAATCACCAACTTTCACTGAAGGTGACCTACCAACTTTTACTGAAGGAAGAGAGAAAACATATCATAGCACCACCGTTCACTGATGATGAACTAACAACGTTCACTGAAGGTAGCAAAAAGATAACAATCACCAAATTTAACTGAAGGTGACCTAAAAATTTAACTGAAGGTAGAGAGAAAATATATCATAGCACCTCCGCTCACTCACGATGAACTACCAACATTCACTGAAGGTAGCAAAAAGATAACAATCACCAACTTTCACTGAAGGTGACCTACCAACTTTCACTGAAGGTAGAGAGAAAATATATCATAGCACTAATGTTCACAAAGATGATGAACTACCAACATTCACTGAAGGTAGCAAAAAGATAACAATCACCAACTTTCACTAAAGGTGACCTACCAACTTTCACTAAAGGTAGAGAGAAAATATATCATAGCACCAATGTTGACTGACGACGAACTAACAACGTTTAGTGAAGGTAGCAAAAAGATAACAATCACCAACTTTCACTGAAGGTGACCTACAAACTTTAACTGAAGGTAGAGAGAAAATATATCATAGCACGAACGTTCACTGATGATGAACTACCAACGTTCACTGAAGGTAGCAAAAAGATAACAATCACAAACTTTCACTGAAGGTGACATACAAATTTCACTGAAGGTAGAGAGAAAATATATCATAGCACCGCCGTTCACTGACGATGAACTACCAACGTTCACTGAAGGTAGCAAAAAGATAACAATCACAAACTTTCACTGAAGGTGACCTACCAACTTTCACTGAAGGTAGAGATGAAATATATCATATCACTAATGTTCACTGACGATGAACTACCAACGTTCACTGAAGGTAGCAAAAAGATAACAATCACCAACTTTAACTGAAGGTGACCTACCAACTTTAACTAAAGGTAGAGAGAAAACATATCATAGCACCACCGTTCACTGATGATGAACTACCAACGTTCACTGAAGGTAGAAAAAAGATAACAATCACCAAATTTAACTGAAGGTGACCTAAAAATTTCACTGAAGGTAGAGAGAAAATATATCATAGCACCGCCGCTCACTCACGATGAACTACCAACATTCACTGGAGGTAGCAAAAAGATAACAATCACCAACTTTCACTGAAGGTGACCTACCAACTTTCACTGAAGGTAGACAGAAAATATATCATAACACCAATGTTGACTGACGATGAACTACCAACATTCACTGAAGGTAGCAAAAAGATAACAATCACCAACTTTCATTGAAGGTGACCTACCAACTTTAACTGAAGGTAGAGAGAAAATATATCATAGCACTAATGTTCACTGATGATGAACTACCAACGTTCACTGAAGGTAGCAAAAAAATAACAATCACCAACTTTCACTGAAGGTGACCTACAAATTTCACTGAAGGTAGAGAGAAAATATATCATAGTACCGCCGTTCACTGACGATGAACTACCAACTTTCACTGAAGGTAGAGAGAAAATATATCATAGCACTAATGTTCACAAAGATGATGAACTACCAACGTTCACTGAAGGTAGCAAAAAGATAAAAATCACCAACTTTCACTAAAGATGACCTACCAACTTTAACTGAAGGTAGAGATAAAATATATCATAGCACCAATGTTGACTGACGATGAACTACCAACGTTCACTGAAGGTAGCAAAAAGATAACAATCACCAACTTTCACTGAAGGTAACCTACCAACTTTCACCGAAGGTAGAGAGAAAATATATCATAGCACCAATGTTGACTGACGATGAACTACCAACGTTCACTGAAGGTAGCAAAAAGATAACAATCACCAACTTTCACTGAAGGTGACCTACAAATTTCACTGAAGGTAAAGAGAAAATATATCATAGCACCGCCCTTCACTGACGATGAACTACCAACGTTCACTGAAGGTAGCAAAAAGATAACAATCACCAATATTCACTGAAGGTGACCTACCAACTTTCACTGAAGTTTGAGAGAAAATATACCATAGCATCACCGTTCACTGACGATAAACTACCAACGTTCACTGAAGGTAGAAAAAAGATAACAATCACCAACTTTCACTAAAGGTGACCTACCAACTTACACTGAAGGTAGAGAGAAAATATATCATAGCACCAATGTTGACTGACAATGAACTACCAACGTTCACTGATGGTAGCAAAAAGATAACAATCACCAACATTCACTGAATGTGACCTACCAACTTTAACTGAAGGTAGAGAGAAAATATATCATAGCACTAATGTTCACTGATGATGAACTACCAACGTTCACTGAAGGTATCAAAAAGATAACAATCACCAACTTTCACTGAAGGTGACCTACAAATTTCACTGAAGGAAGAGAGAAAATATATCATAGCACCGCCGTTCACTGACGATGAACTACCAACGTTCACTGAAGGTAGCAAAAAGATAACAATCACCAACTTTCACTGAAGGTAACCTACCAACTTTCACTGAAGGTAGAGATGAAATATATCATAGCACTAATGTTCACTGACGATGAACTACCAACGTTCACTCAAGGTAGCAAAAAGATAACAATCACCAACTTTCACTGAAGGTGACCTACCAACTTTCACTGAAGGTAGAGAGAAAACATATCATAGCACCATCGTTCACTGATGATGAACTACCAACGTTCACTGAAGGTAGCAAAAAGATAACAATCACCAAATTTAACTGAAGGTGACCTAAAAATTTCATTGAAGGTAGAGAGAAAATATATCATAGAACCGCCGCTCACTCACGATGAACTACCAACATTCACTAAAGGTACCAAAAAGATAACAATCACCAACTTTCACTAAAGGTGACCTACCAACTATCACTGAAGGTAGAGAGAAAATATATCATAGCACTAATGTTCACAAAGATGATGAACTACCAACGTTCACTGAAGGTAGCAAAAAGATAACAATAACCAACTTTCACTAAAGGTGACCTACCAACTTTCACTGAAGGTAGAGAGAAAATATATCATAGCACCAATGTTGACTGACGATGAACTACCAACGTTCACTGAAGGTAGCAAAAAGATAACAATCACCAGCTTTCACTGAAGGTGACCTACAAACTTTAACTGAAGGTAGAGAGAAAATATATCATAGCACTAATGTTCACTGATGATGAACCACCAACGTTCACTGAAGGTAGCAAAAAGATAACAATCACCAACTTTCACTGAAGGTGACCTACAAATTTCACTGAAGGTAGAGAGAAAATATATCATAGCACCGCCGTTCACTGACGATGAACTACCAACATTCACTAAAGGTAGCAAAAAGATAACAATCACCAACTTTCACTGAAGGTAACCTACCAACTTTCACTGAAGGTAGACATGAAATATATCATAGCACTAATGTTCACTGACGATGAACTACCAACATTCACTCAAGGTAGCAAAAAGATAACAATCACCAACTTTCACTGAAGGTGACCTACCAACTTTCACTGAAGGTAGAGAGAAAACATATCATAGCACCACCGTTCACTGATGATGAACTACCAACGTTCACTGAAGGTAGAAAAAAGATAACAATCACCAAATTTAACTGAAGGTGACCTAAAAATTTCACTGAAGGTAGAGAGAAAATATATCATAGCACCGCCGCTCACTCACGATGAACTACCAACATTCACTGGAGGTTGCAAAAAGATAACAATCACCAACTTTCACTGAAGGTGACCTACCAACTTTCACTGAAGGTAGAGAGAAAATATATCATAGCACTAATGTTCACAAAGATGATGAACTACCGACATTCACTGAAGGTAGCAAAAAGATAACAATCACCAACTTTCACTAAAGGTGACCTACCAACTTTCACTGAAGGTAGAGAGAAAATATATCATAGCACCAATGTTGACTGACGATGAACTACCAACGTTCACTGAAGGTAGCAAAAAGATAACAATCACCAACTTTCACTGAAGGTGACCTACAAACTTTAACTGAAGGTAGAGAGAAAATATATCATAGCACTAATGTTCACCGATGATGAACTACCAACGTTCACTGAAGGTAGCAAAAAAATAACAATCACCAACTTTCACTGAAGGTGACCTACAAATTTCACTGAAGGTAGAGAGAAAATATATCATAGTACCGCCGTTCACTGACGATGAACTACCAACTTTCACTGAAGGTAGAGAGAAAATATATCATAGCACTAATGTTCACAAAGATGATGAACTACCAACGTTCACTGAAGGTAGCAAAAAGATAACAATCACCAACTTTCACTAAAGGTGACCTACCAACTTTAACTGAAGGTAGAGAGAAAATATATCATTGCACCAATGTTGACTGACGATGAACTACCAACATTCACTGAAGGTAGCAAAAAGATAACAATCACCAACTTTCACTAAAGGTGACCTACAAATTTCACTGAAGGTAAAGAGAAAATATATCATAGCACCGCATTTCACTGACGATGAACTACCAACGTTCACTGAAGGTAGCAAAAAGATAACAATCACCAACATTCACTGAAGGTGACCTACCAACTTTCACTGAAGTTTGAGAGAAAATATACCATAGCATCACCGTTCACTGACGATAAACTACCAACGTTCACTAAAGGTAGCAAAAAGATAACAATCACCAACTTTCACTAAAGGTGACCTACCAACTTACACTGAAGGTAGAGAGAAAATATATCATAGCACCAATGTTGACTGACAATGAACTACCAACGTTCACTGAAGGTAGCAAAAAGATAACAATCACCAACTTTCACTAAAGGTAACCTACCAACTTTAACTGAAGGTAGAGAGAAAATATATCATAGCACCAATGTTGACTGACGATGAACTACCAACATTCACTGAAGGTAGCAAAAAGATAACAATCACCAACTTTCACTAAAGGTGACCTACAAATTTCACTGAAGGTAAAGAGAAAATATATCATAGCACCGCATTTCACTGACGATGAACTACCAACGTTCACTGAAGGTAGCAAAAAGATAACAATCACCAACATTCACTGAAGGTGACCTACCAACTTTCACTGAAGTTTGAGAGAAAATATACCATAGCATCACCGTTCACTGACGATAAACTACCAACGTTCACTGAAGGTAGCAAAAAGATAACAATCACCAACATTCACTGAATGTGACCTACCAACTTTAACTGAAGGTAGAGGGAAAATATATCATAGCACTAATGTTCACTGATGATGAACTACCAACATTCACTGAAGGTAGCAAAAAGATAACAATCACCAACTTTCACTGAAGGTGACCTACAAATTTCACTGAAGGTAGAGAGAAAATATATCATAGCACCGCCGTTCACTGACGATGAACTACCAACGTTCACTGAAGGTAGCAAAAAGATAACAATCACCAACTTTCACTGAAGGTAACCTACCAACTTTCACTGAAGGTAGAGATGAAATATATCATAGCACTAATGTTCACTGACGATGAACTACCAACGTTCACTCAAGGTAGCAAAAAGATAACAATCACCAACTTTCACTGAAGGTGACCTACCAACTTTCACTGAAGGTAGAGAGAAAACATATCATAGCACCATCGTTCTCTGATGATGAACTACCAACGTTCACTGAAGGTAGAAAAAAGATAACAATCACCAAATTTAACTGAAGGTGACCTAAAAATTTCACTGAAGGTAGAGAGAAAATATATCATAGAACCGCCGCTCACTCACGATGAACTATCAACATTCACTGAAGGTAGCAAAAAGATAACAATCACCAACTTTCACTGAAGGTGACCTACCAACTATCACTGAAGGTAGAGAGAAAATATATCATAGCACAAATGTTAACAAGGATGATGAACTACCAACGTTCACTGAAGGTAGCAAAAAGATAACAATAACCAACTTTCACTAAAGGTGACCTACCAACTTTCACTGAAGGTAGAGAGAAAATATATCATAGCACCAATGTTGACTGACGATGAACTACCAACGTTCACTGAAGGTAGAAAAAAGATAACAATCACCAACTTTCACTGAAGGTGGCCTACAAACTTTAACTGAAGGTAGAGAGAAAATATATCATAGCACTAATGTTCACTGATGATGAACCACGAACGTTCACTGAAGGTAGCAAAAAGATAACAATACCCACCTTTCACTGGAGGTGACCTACAAATTTCACTGAAGGTAGAGAGAAAATATATCATAGCACCGCCGTTCACTGACGATGAACTACCAACGTTCACTGAAGGTAGCAAAAAGATAACAATCACCAACTTTCACTGAAGGTGACCTACCGACTTTCACTGAAGGTAGAGATGAAATATATCATAGCACTAATGTTCACTGACGATGAACTACCAACATTCACTCAAGGTAGCAAAAAGATAACAATCACCAACTTTCACTGAAGGTGACCTACCAACTTTCACTGAAGGTAGAGAGAAAACATATCATAGCACCACCGTTCACTGATGATGAACTACCAACGTTCACTGAAGGTAGAAAAAAGATAACAATCACCAAATTTAACTGAAGGTGACCTAAAAATTTCACTGAAGGTAGAGTGAAAATATATCATAGCACCGCCGCTCACTCACGATGAACTACCAACATTCACTGGAGGTAGCAAAAAGATAACAATCACCAACTTTCACTGAAGGTGACCTACCAACTTTCACTGAAGGTAGAGAGAAAATATATCATAGCACTAATGTTCACAAAGATGATGAACTACCAACATTCACTGAAGGTAGCAAAAAGATAACAATCACCAACTTTCACTAAAGGTGACCTACCAACTTTCACTGAAGGTAGAGAGAAAATATATCATAGCACCAATGTTGGCTGACGATGAACTACCAACGTTCACTGAAGGTAGCAAAAAGATAACAATCACCAACTTTCACTGAAGGTGACCTACAAACTTTAACTGAAGGTAGAGAGAAAATATATCATAGCACTAATGTTCACTGATGATGAACTACCAATGTTCACTGAAGGTAGCAAAAAGATAACAATCACCAACTTTCACTGAAGGTGACCTACAAATTTCACTGAAGATAGAGAGAAAATATATCATAGCACCGCCGTTCACTGACGATGAACTACCAACGTTCACTGAAGGTAGCAAAAAGATAACAATCACCAACTTTCACTGAAGGTGACCTACCAACTTTCACTGAAGGTAGAGATGAAATATATCATATCACTAATGTTCACTGACGATGAACTACCAACGTTCACTGAAGGTAGCAAAAAGATAACAATCACCAACTTTCACTGAAGGAGACCTACCAACTTTAACTAAAGGTAGAGAGAAAACATATCATAGCACCACCGTTCACTGATGATGAAATACCAACATTCATTGAAGGTAGCAAAAAGATAACAATCACCAAATTTAACTGAAGGTGACCAACAAATTTCATTGAAGGTAGAGAGAAAATATATCATAGCACCGCCGCTCACTCACGATGAACTACCAACGTTCACTGAAGGTAGCAAAAGATAACAATCACCAACTTTCACTGAAGGTGACCTACCAACTTTCACTGAAGGTGGAGAGAAAATATATCATAACACTAATGTTCACTGACGATGAACTTCCAACGTTCACTGAAGGTAGCAAAAAGATAACAATCAACAACTTTCACTAAAGGTGACCTACCAACTTTCACTGAAGGTAGAGAGAAAATATATCATAACACCAATGTTGACTGACGATGAACTACCAACATTCACCGAAGGTAGTTAAAAGATAACAATCACCAACTTTCATTGAAGCTGACCTACCAACTTTAACCGAAGGTAGAGATAAAATATATCATAGCACTAATGTTCACTGATGATGAACTACCAACGTTCACTGAAGGTTGCAAAAAAATAATAATCACCAACTTTCACTGAAGGTGACCTACAAATTTCACTGAAGGTAGAGAGAAAATATATCATAGCACTGCCGTTCACTGACGATGAACTACCAACTTTCACTGAAGGTAGAGAGAAAATATATCATAGCACTAATGTTCACAAAGATGATGAACTACCAACGTTCACTGAAGGTAGAGAGAAAATATATCATAGCACTAATGTTCACTGATGATGAACTACCAACGTTCACTGAAGGTAGCAAAAAGATAACAATCATCAACTTTCACTGAAGGTGACCTACAAATTTCACTGAAGGAAGAGAGATAAAATATCATAGCACCGCCGTTCACTGACGATGACGTACCAACGTTCACTGAAGGTAGCAAAAAGATAACAATCACCAACTTTCACTGAAGGTAACCTACCAACTTTCACTGAAGGTAGAGATGAAATATATCATAGCACTAATGTTCACTGACGATGAACTACCAACGTTCACTCAAGGTAGCAAAAAGATAACAATCACCAACTTTCACTGAAGGTGACCTACCAACTTTCACTGAAGGAAGAGAGAAAACATATCATAGCACCACCGTTCACTGATGATGAACTAACAACGTTCACTGAAGGTAGCAAAAAGATAACAATCACCAAAATTAACTGAAGGTGACCTAAAAATTTCACTGTAGGTAGAGAGAAAATATATCATAGCACCGCCGCTCACTCACGATGAACTACCAACATTCACTGAAGGTAGCAAAAATATAACAATCACCAACTTTCACTGAAGGTGACCTACCATCTTTCACTGAAGGTAGAGCGAAAATATATCATAGCACTAATGTTCACAAAGATGATGAACTACCAACGTTCACTGAAGGTAGCAAAAAGATAACAATCACCAACTTTCACTAAAGGTGACCTACCAACTTTCACTGAAGGTAGAGAGAAAATATATCATAGCACCAATGTTGACTGACGATGAACTACCAACGTTCACTGAAGGTAGAAAAAAGATAACAATCACCAACTTTCACTGAAGGTGACCTACAAACTTTAACTGAAGGTAGAGAGAAAATATATCATAGCACTAATGTTCACTGATGATGAACTACCAACATTCACTGAAGGTAGCAAAAAGATAACAATCACCAACTTTCACTGAAGGTGACCTACAAATTTCACTGAAGGTAGAGAGAAAATATATCATAGCACCGCCGTTCACTAACAATGAACTACCAACGTTCACTGAAGGTAGCAGAAAGATAACAATCACCAACTATCACTGAACGTGACCTACCAACTTTCACTGAAGGTAGAGATGAAATATATCATATCACTAATGTTCACTGACGATGAACTACCAACGTTCACTGAAGGTAGCAAAAAGATAACAATCACCAACTTTCACTGAAGGTGACCTACCAACTTTAACTAAAGGTAGAGAGAAAACATATCATAGCACAACCGTTCACTGATGATGAACTACCAACGTTCACTGAAGGTAGCAAAAAGATAACAATCACCAAATTTAACTGAAGGTGACCTACAAATTTCACTGAAGGTAGAGAGAAAACATATCATAGCACCGCCGCTCACTCACGATGAACTACCAACGTTCACTGAAGGTAGCAAAAGATAAAAATCACCAACTTTCACTGAAGGTGACCTACCAACTTTCACTAAAGGTAGAGAGAAAATATATCATAACACCAATGTTGACTGACGATGAACTACCAACATTCACTGAAGGTAGCAAAAAGATAACAATCACCAACTTTCATTGAAGGTGACCTACCAACTTTAACTGAAGGTAGAGAGAAAATATATCATAGCACTAATGTTCACTGATGATGAACTACCAACGTTCACTGAAGGTAGCAAAAAAATAACAATCACCAACTTTCACTGAAGGTGACCTACAAATTTCACTGAAGGTAAAGAGAAAATATATCATAGTACCGCCGTTCACTGACGATGAACTACCAACTTTCACTGAAGGTAGAGAGAAAATATATCATAGCACTAATGTTCACAAAGATGATGAACTACCAACGTTCACTGAAGGTAGCAAAAAGATAACAATCACCAACTTTCACTAAAGGTGACCTACCAACTTTAACTGAAGGTAGAGAGAAAATATATCATAGCACCAATGTTGACTGACGATGAACTACCAACGTTCAGTGAAGGTAGCAAAAAGATAACAATCACCAACTTTCACTGAAGGTGACCTACAAATTTCACTGAAGGTAAAGAGAAAATATATCATAGCACCGCCGTTCACTGACGATGAACTACCAACGTTCACTGAAGGTAGCAAAAAGATAACAATCACCAACTTTCACTGAAGGTAACCTACCAACTTTCACTGAAGGTAGAGATGAAATATATCATAGCACTAATGTTCACTGACGATGAACAACCAACATTCACTCAAGGTAGCAAAAAGATAACAATCACCAACTTTCACTGAAGGTGACCTACCAACTTTCACTGAAGGTAGAGAGAAAACATATCATAGCACCACCGTTCACTGATGATGAACTAACAACGTTCACTGAAGGTAGAAAAAAGATAACAATCACCAAATTTAACTGAAGGTGACCTAAATATTTCACTGAAGGTAGAGAGAAAATATATCATAGCACCGCCGCTCACTCACGATGAACTACCAACATTCACTGAAGGTAGCAAATAGATAACAATCACCAACTTTCCCTGAAGGTGACCTACCAACTTTCACTAAAGGTAGAGAGAAAATATATCATAGCACTAATGTTCACAAAGATGATGAACTACCAATGTTCACTGAAGGTAGCAAAAAGATAACAATCACAAACTTTCACTAAAGGTGACCTACCAACTTTCACTGAAGGTAGAGAGAAAATATATCATAGCACCAATGTTGACTGACGATGAACTACCAACATTCACTGAAGGTAGCAAAAAGATAACAATCACCAACTTTCACTGAAGGTGACCTACAAACTTTAACTGAAGGTGGAGAGAAAATATATCATAGCACTAATGTTCACTGATGATGAACTACCAACATTCACTGAAGGTAGCAAAAAGATAACAATCACCAACTTTCACTGAAGGTGACCTACAAATTTCACTGAAGGTAGAGAGAAAATATATCATAGCACCACCGTTCCCTAACGATGAACTACCAACGTTCACTGAAGGTAGCAAAAAGATAACAATCACCAACTTTCACTGAAGGTGACCTACCAACTTTCACTGAAGGTAGAGATGAAATATATCATATCACTAATGTTCACTGACGATGAACTACCAACGTTCACTGAAGGTAGCAAAAAGATAACAATCACCAACTTTCACTGAAGGTGACCTACCAACTTTAACTAAAGGTAGAGAGAAAACATATCATAGCACCACCGTTCACTGATGATGAGCTACCAACGTTCACTGAAGGTAGCAAAAAGATAAAAATCACCAAATTTAACTGAAGGTGACCTAAAAATTTCACTGAAGTTAGAGAGAAAATATATCATAGCACCGCCGCTCACTCACGATGAACTACCAACGTTCACTGAAGGTAGCAAAAGATAACAATCACCAACTTTCACTGAAGGTGACCTACCAACTTTCACTGAAGGTAGAGAGAAAATATATCATAACAGTCATGTTCACTGATGATGAACTACAAACGTTCACTGAAGGTAGCAAAAAGATAACAATCACCAAGTTTCACTAAAGGTGACCTACCAACTTTAACTGAAGGTAGAGAGAAAATATATCATAACACCAATGTTGACTGAGGATGAACTACCAACAGTCACTGAAGGTAGCAAAAAGATAACAATCACCAACTTTCATTGAAGGTGACCTACCAAATTTAACTGAAGGTAGAGAGAAAATATATCATAGCACTAATGTTCACAAGGATGATGAACTACCAACATTCACTGAAGGTAGCAAAAAGATAACAATCACCAACTTTCACTAAAGGTGACCTACCAACTTTCACTGAAGGTAGAGAGAAAATATATCATAGCACCAATGTTGACTGACGATGAACTACCAACGTTCACTGAAGGTAGCAAAAAGATAACAATCACCAACTTTCACTGAAGGTGACCTACAAACTTTAACTAAAGGTAGAGAGAAAATATATCATAGCACTAATGTTCACTGATGATCAACTACCAACATTCACTGAAGGTAGCAAAAAGATAACAATCACCAACTTTCACTGAAGGTGACCTACAAATTTCACTGAAGGTAGAGAGAAAATATATCATAGCACCGCCGTTCACTAACAATGAACTACCAACGTTCACTGAAGGTAGCAAAAAGATAACAATCACCAACTATCACTGAACGTGACCTACCAACTTTCGCTGAAGGTAGAGATGAAATATATCATATCACTAATGTTCACTGACGATGAACTACCAACGTTCACTGAAGGTAGCAAAAAGATAACAATCACCAACTTTCACTGAAGGTGACCTACCAACTTTAACTAAACGTAGAGAGAAAACATATCATAGCACCACCGTTCACTGATGATGAACTACCAACGTTCACTGAAGGTAGCAAAAAGATAATAATCACCAAATGTAACTGAAGGTGACCTACAAATTTCACTGAAGGTAGAGAGAAAATATATCATAGCACCGCCGCTCACTCACGATGAACTACCAACATTCACTGAAGGTAGCAAAAGATAACAATCACCAACTTTCACTGAAGGTGACCTACCAACTTTCACTGAAGATAGAGAGAAAATATATCATAACACTCATGTTCACTGACGATGAACTACCAACGTTCACTGAAGGTAGCAAAAAGATAACAATCACCAACTTTCACTGAAGGTGACCTACAAACTTTAACTGAAGGTAGAGAGAAAATATATCATAGCACTAATGTTCACTGATGATGAACTACCAACATTCACTGAAGGTAGCAAAAAGATAACAATCACCAACTTTCACTGAAGGTGACCTACAAATTTCACTGAAGGTAGAGAGAAAATATATCATAGCACCACCGTTCCCTAACGATGAACTACCAACGTTCACTGAAGGTAGGAAAAAGATAACAATCACCAACTTTCACTGAAGGTGGCCTACCAACTTTCACTGAAGGTAGAGATGAAATATATCATATCACTAATGTTCACTGACGATGAACTACCAACGTTCACTGAAGGTAGCAAAAAGATAACAATCACCAACTTTCACTGAAGGTGACCTACCAACTTTAACTAAAGGTAGAGAGAAAACATATCATAGCACCACCGTTCACTGATGATGAGCTACCAACGTTCACTGAAGGTAGAAAAAAGATAACAATCACCAAATTTAACTGAAGGTGAACTAAAAATTTCACTGAAGTTAGAGATAAAATATATCATAGCACCGCCGCTTACTCACGATGAACTACCAACGTTCACTGAAGGTAGCAAAAGATAACAATCACCAACTTTCACTGAAGGTGACCTACCAACTTTCACTGAAGGTAGAGAGAAAATATATCATAACACTCATGTTTACTGACGATTAACTACCAACGTTCACTGAAGGTAGCAAAAAGATAACAATCACCAACTTTCACTAAAGGTGACCTACCAACTTTAACTGAAGGTAGAGAGAAAATATATCATAACACCAATGTTGACTGACGATGAACTACCAACAGTCACTGAAGGTAGCAAAAAGATAACAATCACCAACTTTCATTGAAGGTGACCTACCAAATTTAACTGAACGTAGAGAGAAAATATATCATAGCACTAATGTTCACAAAGATGATGAACTACCAACATTCACTGAAGGTAGCAAAAAGTTAACAATCACCAACTTTCACTAAAGGTGACCTACCAACTTTCACTGAAGGTAGAGAGAAAATATATCATAGCACCAATGTTGACTGACGATGAACTACCAACGTTCACCGAAGGTAGCAAAAAGATAACAATCACCAACTTTCACTGAAGGTGACCTACAAACTTTAACTGAAGGTAGAGAGAAAATATATCATAGCACTAATGTTCAGTGATGATGAACTACCAACATTCACTGAAGGTAGCAAAAAGATAAGAATCACCAACTTTCACTGAAGGTGACCTACAAATTTCACTGAAGGTAGAGAGAAAATATATCATAGCACCGCCGTTCACTAACAATGAACTACCAACGTTCACTGAAGGTAGCAAAAAGATAACAATCACCAACTATCACTGAACGTGACCTACCAACTTTCACTGAAGGTAGAGATGAAATATATCATATCACTAATGTTCACTGACGATGAACTACCAACGTTCACTGAAGGTAGCAAAAAGATAACAATCATCAACTTTCACTGAAGGTGACCTACCAACTTTAACTAAAGGTAGAGAGAAAACATATCATAGCACCACCGTTCACTGATGATGAACTACCAACGTTCACTGAAGGTAGCAAAAAGATAACAATCACCAAATTTAACTGAAGGTGACCTACAAATTTCACTGAAGGTAGAGAGAAAATATATCATAGCACCGCCGCTCACTCACGATGAACTACCAACGTTCACTGAAGGTAGCAAAAGATAACAATCACCAACTTTCACTGAAGGTGACCTACCAACTTTCACTGAAGGTAGAGAGAAAATATATCATAACACTCATGTTCACTGACGATGAACTACCAACGTTCACTGAAGGTAGCAAAAAGATAACAATCACCAACTTTCACTAAAGGTGACCTACCAACTTTCACTGAAGGTAGAGAGAAAATATATCATAACACCAATGTTGACTGACGATGAACTACCAAAATTCACTGAAGGTAGCAAAAAGATAACAATCACCAACTTTCATTGAAGGTGACCTACCAACTTTAACTGAAGGTAGAGAGAAGATATATAATAGCACTAATGTTCACTGATGATGAACTACCAACATTCACTGAAGGTAGCAAAAAAATAACAATCACCAACTTTCACTGAAGGTGACCTACAAATTTCACTGAAGGTAGAGAGAAAATATATCATAGTACCGCCGTTCACTGACGATGAACTACCAACTTTCACTAAAGGTAGAGAGAAAATATATCATAGCACTAATGTTCACAAAGATGATGAACTACCAACGTTCACTGAAGGTAGCAAAAAGATAACAATCACCAACTTTCACTAAAGGTGACCTACCAACTTTAACTGAAGGTAGAGAGAAAATATATCATAGCACCAATGTTAACTGACGATGAACTACCAACGTTCACTAAAGGTAGCAAAAAGATAACAATCACCAACTTTCACTGAAGGTGACCTACCAACCTTAACTGAAGGTAGAGAGAAAATATATCATAGCACAAATGTTCACTGACGACGAACTACCAACGTTCATTGAAGGTAGTAAAAAGATAACAATCACCAACTTTAACTGAAGGTGACCTACAAACTTTCACTGAAGGTAGAGAGAAAATATATCATTGCACCAATGTTGACTGACGATGAACTACTAACGTTCACTGAAGGTAGCAAAAAGATAACAATCACCAATTTCCACTAAAGGTGACCTACCAACTTTCACTGAAGGTAGAGAGAAAATATACCATAGCACCACCGTTCACTGACGATGAACTACTAACATTCACTGAAGGTAGAAAAAAGATAACAATCACCATCTTTCACTGAAGGTGACCCACTACTACGGAAAAGGGATACTAAAGCGCTTATTTTGGCCTTTAAAAGCGCTTAAAAGCGCTTTAAAAGCTTGCGCTGGCGTAGGTAACAAAAGCGCTTCTAAAAGCGCTCTGGTAGACCCCCCCTTTAAGAGCGCTTCCTGGAAAAAGCGCTCTGGTAGGACCCCCTATAAGAGCGCTTTCCTGGAAAAAGCGCTCTGGTAGACCCCCCTTTAAGAGCGCTTTTTAAAAGCGCTGCCAAAGACCAGTAAAAAAGCAAAAAAAATTAAAAAAAAACGCAGCCTACAAAAGCGCTTTTGTAAAAGCGCTCTGGTAGGCCCCCCTATAAGAGCGCTTTTTCCAGAAAAAGCGCTCTTATAGGGGGGCCTACCAGAGCGCTTTTACAAAAGCGCTTTTGTAGGCTGCGTTTTTTTTTAATTTTTTTTGCTTTTTTACTGGTCTTTGGCAGCGCTTTTACTAAGAAGCGCTTTAGTAGGTGGACCTTTAAGAGCGCTTTTTAAAAGCGCTGTCGTTTCTAAATGAGGTATTTTTATGTGCAGCCTATAATTTAATCCTCCCAGTCGACCTGTAATGTTTTCGACCTGTAATATTTTCGACCTGTAATATATTTTTGACCTGTAATATATTTTCGACGCTATTATTTCAGCCATCAGTAAGACAATATATGTACTAATATAATACCATTATAATATCCAAAATTATATATATACATCATTACATCAATAATATTATAGTTCAAATCGACACAAATCCTACATGAAAAATTGCCTAATATAATATTGACACAAATCTTCTTTAATTTCTTCCAACTTAAGCTTCGGGTACGCAGCAGCACGGAATTCGTCAAGGTACTACAAAACAAAAACATAATATAAATGATATATTTAGTTAAATGTAATAAATTATATGAAATTATCTTAAGTTATAAATTCATACCGTGAGCGGAATCTCTAATTGATTCGCCTGAAGGATTTCTTTCATGAACCTCAAAACAAAGTATCCGCAATCATGACTGTTTCGCTGTTGCGGACACTACATAATAAAACAAATAAGATTCTATAGTTGTCTTGTTTTACCAAGTAGCATAAATATTATAAGCAAAATTGTGAAAAGTAATGTACCTGCACTTGGATCCAAGTGATGTTGTTCGATTTAGTTCGGGATACCTGTGCGTCCCGTTGACTACGGAACACTTGTATTGATCTAATTATTAAATATATAAAAGCATATGTTTAAATCAATCCCACAAATAAGAAAATATATAAATATACACGAATATATATTTAGAACGATCCCACTTACAAATCAACGATTTCCTTCATAGCCGGATAATTGGTCCATTCACCATTTACCGAATTCAGATAATACACGACTTCTCTTATCGGGTTGATAGCAAGCAGCAACCAGTGTGCTCTATAAATTAAAACAATAGGTTATATGAAAATTTTGCTATACACAAAAGAAACAGAGATTAGATGAACCAAGAATGAGAAACTAACCCTACTGGTCGGGTATTATACGCCCAAAGATGCAGACTTTCTGTATTGCCGGTGGACATGAATCTATCTACTAAGCGCTGTCTAACTGATTCCGGTTCCGAAGCAATTGTCATTCCGCTGCAATGGGCGGAAGACACGAAACGGAATCTGTCAGACAATGCAGTCCCGCGCAACACTCTGTCATACAACAACCTTAAATAAAAACATAATAAACATTAGATTATTTTCATTGAAATGTGTAAATAAATTATATTGTGGGACTAATTAAATAATATATCGGATGAGTGAATATTACCGGATGTATGAGTGCATATTACTGACGCCTAGTTGATCATGGGTAAAAATCTCTTCCAAGTCATCAAATGTAATATGTGACTGGAATTCAATACCGAAGACACTTTCATCCATGTTGATTTCACGTAAACCACCATCCTTCAAATCGGACATATCAACCATTGTTGCGAGTGTCGAACGGTATCGAGGCACAAAAGCACCGCCTTTTTTTGCCGCTTGCTTCGGAGGACCAGTGGGTGGTAAGCTACGAACCTGCTGCGTCACTTGTTGTGACTCCCGAGCGGATGCCTAAAAATCATATAAGTTAGGTAAAATATAAAATCATGCAGATTTAGATTCAGACTATATATTAACACTTTAAATGTACCTCTTTTAGTGATGCAACAGACTCCTCCTCCTGTAAAATCCCTTTACCCTTAATTGCGGGTTTTATAGGAGCAGTCTAAAATTAAAATGTAAAAAATAATTAATAAACGGTTTAGAATTGACATTCGAAAACTAAATGATTCATAATCGTTTTCAGTATACCTCATCACTAATGGTAATGAGCTCCGAGGGCCATGCAACAAATGATCCTATTGCATCTCGCAGCAATGTCGTCTCTGAGACCATGTCGGGTACCGGTAGAATCGCATCACGATCTAATACAACATCCACCGATACTTTCAGGTGTCCATCAGGGAGGGGTCTGTGGTGAAGTAAATCTCCCGAAGTGTTGTGCACTTTTCCCTTGCCAACTAGTCGATAATTCGGTGACGATAAGTATAATTGGCAAGATGAAATGCCCTAAACAAATAGAAAATATAAAGTCATTATCATTAATAAAATAGAACAGTTTGTAAGGAAAAAAACTTATAATTACCTCGGGAAATTTCTTTTGATAGTTGATACTAGCCTTATCACTAGTATCTCTCACCGATGAAGTGTTGCATTTTTCTCTCATATACATATCTTTATCTCTTTGCAATTCAGAGACCTGTGCTTGCAATTCCTGCAACTTTTGCAACACTTCTTCATTGGTAAGATTTGATCTTCTCCTAGAACTCTTATAAAAAGAGGTTGGAGTCACACCATGACCCTTACCCCTCACCCGACCGGGATACTCGGGAGCATCTAGTACTCTACTAAGTACGCTCTCCTCACCGGTGGATGCCGATTGCGACAAGGTCTCCTGTAATTCATTTACATTTAAATAATTATTAGTGGAGATAAAAAATCATTTATATATTAAAAAACATTTGATTTAATTAAAGACACAGTATTATACTTACACATTCAGTATAAACTCTCTGAACATCGGGATCGACAGCTTGATTTTTGCCCACACGAGCTTCCTTCCACAACACATGTACAGGAAGTGAAGCTTCCTCACTTTTAGTCTCCTCTAACTATGCATTGACACAAACGATAAAATCGTCAATTAAAACATGCACATGTAGACAATTAATTAAAACGCATTTCTATTTACTTACAATTTTATCCTCTAAGCGTGCATATCCCAAACGCCCTTTCTTGTATGGATACGCGGGTTTGGATGCTCTCTTACTATTCGTGGCTCAACCTCAATCTCATTGTGCAGAACATACAAGTGCACTTGATCCCGTTCGACCATTGATACTGTCACAACTTTATTTCCAATTAGCCTTTTTCCTTCTTTTTTTTCGACAATATGAGATTTGGGGAGTCCAATTGATTGAACATTTGACAGATATTCAGTACAAAACTCAACCGCTTCTTCAGCAACGTATCGCTCGGCAATACAACCCTCTGGTCGACTTCTGTTTTTCACGTACCCTTTTAATATTTTCATATAACGTTCAGCAGGGTACATCCATCTCATATAAGCTGGTCCGCACAGTTGTGTCTCTTTCACAAGATGAACGACTAGATGAACCATTATGTCAAAAAACGAGGGAGGAAAATACATTTCAAGATCACATAAAGTAACAACTATCTCATTTTGCAATGTTGGTAAGATCGCGGGATCGACCACCTTACTGCAAATAGACCTGAAGAAGAAACACAGCTTAGTTATTGCGCTTCTTACTTTTTCTGGCAGAATAGAACGTATACCTATTGGTAAAAAATGTTCCATTATAACATGGCAATCATGCGTCTTCAAACTCTTTAACTTGAGGTCTTTCATGGACACAAGTCTTCTAATATCTGAAGAGTAGCCTTCTGGAACTTTTACTTCACTGAGGAACTTACACAATGTTTTCTTCTCCTTTCTAGATAGAGTGTAAACAGCAGGTGGCAGATATGTTCGTCTTCCTTTCGTCACGGGCCCCAATTCAGTTCTCATCCCCATGTTTACCATGTCATTCCTTATGTTAACGCCATCCTTAGACTTTCCTTGTATATTGAGTAGCGTACCTATAACGCTGTCAAATACATTTTTTTCAATATGCATAACATCCAGGAAATGTCTTACGTACAACGACTTCTAATATGGAAGTTCAAAGAAAATTGACTTCTTCTTCCACCCACCCTTGACAATTGAATGTGCAAAAGGCTTGCCAAACTGAGTGCTCACATCTTTCACCTTTTCAAAAATTTGATCACCTGACAAAAAAGGCGGGGCTGTACGATGTTCGGCCTCTCCATTGAATGCTTTTCTCCACCCACGGTAGTGATGATTAGAATTTAAGAATCTACGATGGCCGAGAAAGACATTCTTCTGACAAAGCGCCAATCGTGTCGTATCGGTTTCATCTTCACAAACAGGACACGCCTTTTGACCCTTGTTGCTGTACCCGGATAGATTTCCGTATGCTGGAAAATCATTAATTGTTCCAAACAACATCGCCCTCAAGTTGAAACTTTCTTTCCTATACCCATCGTAAACCTCCACACCTCTCTCCCACAAAAACTTTAAATCTTCGATTAAGAGTGCCAAGTATACGTCTATGTCATTCCCTGGTTGTTTAGGCCCAGAAATTAGCATAGATAACATCATGTACTTACGCTTCATACATAGCCACGGAGGTAAGTTATAAATCATAAGAATCACAGGCCATGTGCTATGCGAGATACTTTGAATACCATGCGGGTTCATTCCATCAGTAGACAATGACAACCGAAGGTTTCTTGCTTCTTTTCCAAATTCAGGATATTCAGTATCAACTTTACTCCATTGTGGTGAGTCTGCCGGATGTCGCAACTTTCCATCAATAATTCTTTCATCTGCATGCCAAGTCAAGTGTCTTGAATCGGTCTCACTACGATACATGCGTCTAAATCTCGGAATTATAGGAAAATACCATAAGACTTTAGCAGGAGACAACTTTTTCTTATATCGAGGGGCACCACATTTAGGACACTCATTCAACGCTGCATACTCGTTTCGAAACAAAACGCAATCGTTTGGACATGCATGTATCTTATCATAGCTCATTCCAATAGAAGACAACATCTTTTTGGCTTCATACGTTCGATTGGGAAGAACATTATCCTCTGGTAGCATATCTTTCATAAGGGCTAATAACTCTGTGAAACTTTTATCCGACCATCCATTGTCCGCCTTTAAGTTGTACAACTTTAACACCGCAGACAATCTTGTGAATTTTGAACAACCAACATACAACGGTTTCTCTGCATCGCTTACCAACCTCTCAAACATTTTGGGACAATCCGCAAGATCTTCTTCAAGCGCTTCTGCAATCTCTTCGACTCGATCACAATCGTATGTGTCTGTGCAATCGTCGTTTGAAGCATACTTCCTATTACAACTCGACTCAGCATTCCCGGTACTTTTCTCACCATGCATTGTCCAACATGTATAACTTCTATCAATTCCAAACCGTAGTAAATGAGATCCCAACTGATTCCCGTCAACCTTACCCCCGGCATAACAGCAACCCAAGCAAGGACACGGCATTCGAAGCGGGTCTTTGGAGTGCGCAACCGCAAACTCAACAAATTCCCATACCCCTTTCTCGTACTCTTTCGACAATCGGTTTGAATTCATCCATGTCTTATCCATGTCTTAATTAAGCTAAACAAAAACGGTCAAACTTTCACTCTTCACAAGTAACCCCTATGGCGAATTCAATTCACAAAGTTAGTAAGTACCTCACTTAACGATAAACGAAATTAAAGAGTTACTGAGAGGAAATTAATTTTAATAAATAACTAATAAAATAAAATAAAATAAATATATAAAATTACTAAAAAAAAACCTTAATTTTAACTCCAAAATAATTTAATAGACTTCACAACTTTAATATATAAGATATATGATTCACTCTAACCTAACTTTCACTTCAAATTTAGTATTTATTTCACCTATTTGTCATCATAATCTAACAACATGTTTCACACTAACCTAACTTTCACTTCAAATTTATAGAGTATTTCTTTCACCTATTTGTCATCATCTTAATTATTTAAATTCTATTAAGAACATGATACATAAAGGCCGAACATATGCTAACACTTGAATCAAAAAATTATGTTGCTTAAGAATCAGGACTAAAGATAATTTATAAACATCGACATTCTTCAACCAATGAGACGAGTTTCACACAAAGAACAAAACTATTAAAACTCACACAAAGTTCAAAACAGACTTCATAAACACAATAATATAAACCTTAGATTAGAACAATAAGCTTATTTAAGGAACTTTAAATATATAAACCTTAGTCTACATTGTTTGTTATGGGTGGGAAATAACAGTTTCATTACTACAGCAAATACATTCCCTCCCCATTCTTGATGTTGTTTTGGAAGGCATGTCCATGACTTTCATAACTGGAATTCCTAAATTGCACAGATTCAAGGCCATCCTATTACTTCCACTACTAATAGGGGTTAAGTTCTCTTCATCTATTTCTTTCCTATTGAAAAAAGAATCATTTTTTCTACTCTTCATTATCACTTTTGTGATGCATAATCAATTAAATAAATTAACACAACACAACAAAATCTCAAAATTATCTAAGTTCCAATCTTACACATATTAGTAAGTACCAATTCTCTAAATTCCAATTCCACTACATTATAGCGCATTAAAAATATAACCACCTCTAATATAAACAAATTCCTTCTACTCCTAACAAATTAAAAAATAAACACTACCATTTTTCTATTAATGTCTTATGTAACTAATAATTAAAGTTTACAAAATTTCAACTTCTAAGGCACCAAACTAAAAAAAATTATCACATTATCACAATACAAACACAATACTTCAAACCAGAACATCAACTTAATAAAACAAACCAAAAACACATTATCACATTATCACAATATTATACTTCAAACTAAAACACCAACCTACAACAACACAAGATTACTTCAAGATTAATTTTTAAAAACAATGTTAAATCTTACTTAAGATTTAAGAGGAAGGAAGCAAGTTAGATGAAGAAGATGGACTTCTAAAAACCAGTTCGTGAAGGCCTCTGGAGGATTGAGATTACTTGAATGAGAGAGATTACTTAAGCAATTGAACGAGAGAAAGAAATTGTTCTCCTGGAATGCGAAAATATCAATTGGTTAGGGTAAACAAGAACAATGACATTAGTTTCTTTGACATTAGTTTGAAGAAACTGTTGAATGAAGAGTATAAAAATACACAAGTTTCCTTGACATCCATCACAAATGACTTACTTAGTGAAGCATCAAAAGATAGTGATACCTTAAATCTTGAGCGCTTTAGCTTGTTTGTTGTTGAAAACAATTGAAATGGATAGTGAAGAACACTGTAAAGATCATTTTCATTACTAGAAATTAGTAAACATGATTGTGCACATTGAGGTGAATAGCATAGAACAAACACAACAGTAGTTAGTAATCACGATTCTATGTCAATAGATTAGCACAATATCAAGAATTAGTTCTTATGTCAAGAATTAGCAATTCAATTCTATGAGGAATTTCTACGTACACCTAATGTGCAAATGTTATGTCTACAAATCTATGTTAAAATCTACATCACAAATTCACATAAACATTATCACAAACACATAATATGCATGCAGAAATTACTCAAGTATTCAACAAAACTATGAAAATCAAGTAATGTTACCTAAGATAATTTGTAGAAAATTGGAAGTTGGATGTTGTTGATGATGATAACAGGGAACCACGTTTGGACTTGACAAAGAGCTTTGAAGTATGAGCGACGGAGATGGCTGAGGAAGTGACGGCAAGTGACGGTGACGGCAAGTGACGGAGCTTTGAACAAATGGAAATAGAAGAAGAATGGCGGCAGCAGTGAAGTAACGGTCGCGGATGGGGTTTTACGGATGGAGATGAGGCAGAAGTGAAGGTTATGGAAGTTCGTAACAGTACTGAGGTCTGGACTTTGGAGTGTGAAGGTTGATGTGAGAAGACGGATGGGGTTTGTATAATTTTGTTTTTAAAAATTTTAATTTTAAAAAGGCTATGAAAGCGCTTTTGAAAAGCGCCTTAGTAGATGTAGCTATACCAGCGCTTTTAAGGGTAAAGCGCTCTTGTACCCCACCCCCTACCAGAGCGCTTTTGAAAAGCGCTCTCATACCCCCTTACCAAAGCGCTCTCATACCCCCTTACCAAAGCGCTTTTCAAAAGCGCTCTCATACCCCCCCTTACCAAAGCGCTTTTCAAAAGCGCTCTCATACCCCCCCTTACCAGAGCGCTTTTTAAAAGCGCTTTCATACCCCCCCCCACTATAAGAGCGCTTTTTTAGCGTGTTTTTTAATTTTGTCTTTAGCGAAGCCTATGCCAGCGCTTTTCCTAAAAGCGCTTTCGTAGGGGTGCTGCTAAAAGCCAAATTTGGTAGAGAGAAAATATATCATAGCACTAATGTTCACTGACGATGATCTACCAACGTTCACTGAAGGTAGCAAAAAGATAACAATCACCAACTTTCACTGAAGGTGTCCTACCAACTTTCACTGAAGGTAGAGAGAAAATATATCATTGCACCGCCATTCACTGACGATGAACTACCAATGTTCACTGAAAGTAGCAAAAAGATAACAATCACCAACTTTCACTAAAGGTGGCCTACCAACTTTCACTGAAGGTAGAGAGAAAATATATTATATAACCAATACTGACTGACGATGAACTACCAACGTTCACTGAAGGTAGCAAAAAGATAACAATCACCAACATTCACTGAAGGTGACCTACCAACTTTCACTGAAGGTTGAGAGAAAATATACCATAGCACCACCGTTCCCTGATGATGAACTACCAACGTTCACTAAAGGTAGCAAAAAGATAACAATCACCAAATTTAACTGAACGTGACCTACAAATTTCACTGAAGGTAGAGAGAAAATATATCATAGCACCGCCGCTCACTCACGATGAACTATCATTGTTCACTGAAGGGAGCAAAAAGATAACAATCACCAACTTTCACTGAAGGTGACCTACCAACTTTCACTGAAGGTGGAAAGAAAATATATCATAACAATAATGTTCACTGACGATAAACTACTAACGTTCACTGAAGGTAGCAAAAAGATAACAATCACCAACTTTCACTAAAGGTGACCTACCAACTTTCACTGAAGGTAGAGAGAAAATATATCATAGCACCAATGTTGACTGACAATGAACTACCAACGTTCACAGAAGGTAGCAAAAAGATAACAATCACCAACTTTCACTGAAGGTGACATACCAACTTTAACTGAAGGTAGAGACAAAATATATCATAGCACTAATGTTCACTGATGATGAACTACCAACGTTCATTGAAGGTAGCAAAAAGATAACAATCACCAACTTTCTCTGAAGGTGACCTACAAATTTCACTGAAGGTAGAGAGAAAATATACCATAGCACCGCCGTTCACTGACGATGAACTACAAACATTCACTAAAGGTAGAAAAAGGATAACAATCACCATCTTTCACTGAAGGTTACCTACAAACTTTCACTGAAGGTAGAGAGAAAATATATCATAGCACTAATGTTCACTGACGATGAACTACCAACATTCACTGAAGGTAGCAAAAAGATAACAATCACCAACTTTCATTGAAGGTGTCCTACCAACTTTCACTGAAGGTAGAGAGAAAATATATCATTGCACCGCCATTCACTGACGATGAACTACCAATGTTCACTGAAAGTAGGAAAAAGATAACAATCACCAACTTTCAATGAAGGTGGCCTACCAACTTTCACTGAAGGTAGAGAGAAAATATATCATAGAACCAATACTGACTGACGATGAACTACCAACGTTCACTGAAGGTAGCAAAAAGATAACAATCACTAACATTCACTGAAGGTGACCTACCAACTTTCACTGAAGGTTGAGAGAAAATATACCATAGCACCACCGTTCACTGATGATGAACTACCAACGTTCACTAATGGTAGCAAAAAGATAACAATCACCAAATTTAACTAAAGGTGACCTACAAATTTCACTGAAGGTAGAGAGAAAATATATCATAGCACCGCCGCTCACTCACGATGAACTATCAACGTTCACTGAAGGGAGCAAAAAGATAACAATCACCAACTTTCACTGAAGGTGACCTACCAACTTTCACTGAAGGTAGAGGGAAAATATATCATAGTACCAATGTTGACTAACAATGAACTACCAACGTTCACTGAAGGTAGCAAAAAGATAACAATCACCAACTTTCACTGAAGGTGACTTACCAACTTTAACTGAAGGTAGAGAGAAAATATATCATAGCACTAATGTTCACTGATGATGAACTACCAACGTTCATTAAAGGTAGCAAAAAGATAACAACCACCAACTTTCTCTGAAGGTGACCTACAAATTTCACTGAAGGTAGAGAGAAAATATATCATAGCACCACCGTTCACTGACGATGAACTACCAACGTTCACTGAAGGTAGCAAAAAGATAACAATCACCAACTTTCACTGAAGGTGACCTACCAACATTCACTGAAGGTAGAGATGAAATATATCATAGCACTAATGTTCACTGACGATGAACTACCAACGTTCACTCAAGGTAGCAAAAAGATAACAATCACCTACTTTCACTGAAGGTAACCTACCAACTTTCACTGAAGGTAGAGAGAAAACATATCATAGCACCACCGTTCACTGATGATGAACTACCAACGTTCACTGAAGGTAGCAAAAAGATAACAATCACCAACTTTCACTGAAGGTGACCTACCAACTTTAACTGAAGGTAGAGAGAAAACATATCATAGCACCACCGTCCACTGATGATGAACTACCAACGTTCACTGAAGGTAGCAAAAAGATAACAATCACCAAATTTAACTGAAGGTGACCTACAAATTTCACTGAAGGTAGAGAGAAAATATATCATAGCACCGTCGCTCACTCACGATGAACTACCAATGTTCACTGAAGGTAGCAAAAAGATAACAATCACCAACTTTCACTGAAGGTGACCTACCATCTATCACTGAAGGTAGAGAGAAAATATATCATAGCACTAATGTTCACTGACGATGAATTACCAACGTTCACTGAAGGTAGCAAAAAGATAACAATCACCAACTTTCACTAAAGGTGACCTACCAACTTTCATTGAAGGTAGAGAGAAAATATATCATAGCACCAATGTTGACTGACGATGAATTACCAACGTTCACTTAAGGTAGCAAAAAGATAACAATCACCAAGTTTCACTGAAGGTGACCTACCAACTTTAACTGAAGGTAGAGAGAAAATATATCATAGCACTAATGTTCGCTGATGATGAACTACCAACGTTCACTGAAGGTAGCAAAAAGATAACAATCAGCAACTTTCACTGAAGGTGACCTACAAATTTCACTGAAGGTAGAGAGAAAATATATCATAGCACCGCCGTTCACTGACGATGAACTACCAACGTTCACTGAAGGTAGAAAAAAGATAACAATCACCAACTTTCACTGAAGGTGACCTACTAACTTTCACTGAAGGTAGAGAGAAAATATATCATAACACCAATGTTGACTGACGATGAACTACCAACATTCACTGAAGGTAGCAAAAAGATAACAATCACCAACTTTCATTGAAGGTGACCTACCAACTTTAACTGAAGGAAGAGAGAAAATATATCATAGCACTAATGTTCACTGATGATGAACTACCAACGTTCACTGAAGGTAGCAAAAAAATAACAATCACCAACTTTCACTGAAGGTGACCTACAAATTTCACTAAAGGTAGAGAGAAAGTATATCATAGTACCACCGTTCATTAACGATGAACTACCAACTTTCACTGAAGGTAGAGAGAAAATATATCATAGCACTAATGTTCACAAAGATGATGAACTACCAACGTTCACTGAAGGTAGCAAAAAGATAACAATCATCAACTTTCACTAAAGGTGACCTACCAACTTTAATTGAAGGTAGAGAGAAAATATATCATAGCACCAATGTTGACTGACGATGAACTACCAACGTTCACTGAAGGTAGAAAAAAGATAACAATCACCAACTTTCCCTGAAAGTGACCTACCAACTTTAACTGAAGGTAGAGAGAAAATATAGCATAGCACAAATGTTCACTGACAACGAACTACCAACGTTCACTGAAGGTAGTAAAAAGATAACAATCACCAACTTTAACTGATGGTGACCTACAAACTTTCACTGAAGGTAGAGAGAAAATATATCATTGCACCAATGTTGACTGACGATGAACTACCAACGTTCACTGAAGGTAGCAAAAAGATAACAATCACCAACTTCCACTAAAGGTGACCTACCAAATTTCACTGAAGGTAGAGAGAAAATATATCATAGCACCACCGTTCACTGACGATGAACTACCAACGTTCACTGAAGGTAGCAAAAAGATAACAATCACCAACTTTCACTGAAGGTGACCTACCAACTTTAACTGAAGGTAGAGAGAAAACATATCATAGCACCACCGTCCACTGATGATGAACTACCAACGTTCACTGAAGGTAGCAAAAAGATAACAATCACCAAATTTAACTGAAGGTGACCTACAAATTTCACTGAAGGTAGAGAGAAAATATATCATAGCACCGCCGCTCACTCACGATGAACTACCAATGTTCACTGAAGGTAGCAAAAAGATAACAATCACCAACTTTCACTGAAGGTGACCTACCATCTTTCACTGAAGGTAGAGAGAAAATATATCATAGCACTAATGTTCACTGACGATGAATTACCAACGTTCACTGAAGGTAGCAAAAAGATAACAATCACCAACTTTCACTAAAGGTGACCTACCAACTTTCACTGAAGGTAGATAGAAAATATATCATAGCACCAATGTTGACTGACGATGAACTACCAACGTTCACTTAAGGTAGCAAAAAGATAACAATCACCAAGTTTCACTGAAGGTGACCTACCAACTTTAACTGAAGGTAGAGAGAAAATATATCATAGCACTAATGTTCACTGATGATGAACTACCAACGTTCACTGAAGGTAGCAAAAAGATAACAATCAGCAACTTTCACTGAAGGTGACCTACAAATTTCACTGAAGGTAGAGAGAAAATATATCATAGCACCGCCGTTCACTGACGATGAACTACCAACGTTCACTGAAGGTAGAAAAAAGATAACAATCACCAACTTTCACTGAAGGTGACCTACAAACTTTCACTGAAGGTAGAGAGAAAATATATCATAACACCAATGTTGACTGACAATGAACTCCCAACATTCACTGAAGGTAGCAAAAAGATAACAATCACCAACTTTCATTGAAGGTGACCTACCAACTTTAACTGAAGGAAGAGAGAAAATATATCATAGCACTAATGTTCACTGATGATGAACTACCAACGTTCACTGAAGGTAGCAAAAAAATAACAATCACCAACTTTCACTGAAGGTGACCTACAAATTTCACTGAAGGTAGAGAGAAAATATATCATAGTACCACCGTTCACTGACGATGAACTACCAACTTTCACTGAAGGTAGAGAGAAAATATATCATAGCACTAATGTTCACAAAGATGATGAACTACCAACGTTCACTGAAGGTAGCAAAAAGATAACAATCACCAACTTTCACTAAAGGTGACCTACCAACTTTAACTGAAGGTAGAGAGAAAATATATCATAGCACCAATGTTGACTGACGATGAACTACCAACGTTCACTGAAGGTAGAAAAAAGATAACAATCACCAAATTTCCCTGAAGGTGACTTACCAACTTTAACTGAAGGTAGAGAGAAAATATATCATAGCACTAATGTTCACTGATGATGAACTACCAACGTTCATTAAAGGTAGCAAAAAGGTAACAACCACCAACTTTCTCTGAAGGTGACCTACAAATTTCACTGAAGGTAGAGAGAAAATATATCATAGCACCACCGTTCACTGACGATGAACTACCAACGTTCACTGAAGGTAGCAAAAAGATAACAATCACCAACTTTCACTGAAGGTGACCTACCAACATTCACTGAAGGTAGAGATGAAATATATTATAGCGCTAATGTTCACTGACGATGAACTACCAACGTTCACTCAAGGTAGCAAAAAGATAACAATCACCAACTTTCACTGAAGGTAACCTACCAACTTTCACTGAAGGTAGAGAGAAAACATATCATAGCACCACCGTTCACTGATGATGAACTACCAACGTTCACTGAAGGTAGCAAAAAGATAACAATCACCAAATTTAATTGAAGGTGAGCTACAAATTTCACTGAAGGTAGAGAGAAAATATATCATAGCACCGCCGCTCACTCACGATGAACTACCAATGTTCACTGAAGGTAGCAAAAAGATAACAATCACCAACTTTCACTGAAGGTGACCTACCATCTTTCACTGAAGGTAGAGAGAAAATATATCATAGCACTAATGTTCACTGACGATGAATTACCAACGTTCACTGAAGGTAGCAAAAAGTAAACAATCACCAAGTTTCACTAAAGGTGACCTACCAACTTTCACTGAAGGTAGAGAGAAAATATATCATAGCACCAATGTTGACTGACGATGAACTACCAACGTTCACTTAAGGTAGCAAAAAGATAACAATCACCAAGTTTCACTGAAGGTGACCTACCAACTTTAACTGAAGGTAGAGAGAAAATATATCATAGCACTAATGTTCACTGATGATGAACTACCAACGTTCACTGAAGGTAGCAAAAATATAACAATCAGCAACTTTCACTGAAGGTGACCTACAAATTTCACTGAAGGTAGAGAGAAAATATATCATAGCACCGCCGTTCACTGACGATGAACTACCAACGTTCACTGAAGGTAGAAAAAGATAACAATCACCAACTTTCACTGAAGGTGGCCTACAAACTTTCACTGAAGGTAGAGAGAAAATATATCATAACAACAATGTTGACTGACAATGAACTACCAACATTCACTGAAGGTAGCAAAAAGATAACAATCACCAACTTTCATTGAAGGTGACCTACCAACTTTAACTGAAGGAAGAGAGAAAATATATCATAGCACTAATGTTCACTGATGATGAACTACCAACATTCACTGAAGGTAGCAAAAAAATAACAATCACCAACTTTCACTGAAGGTGACCTATAAATTTCACTGAAGGTAGAGAGAAAATATATCATAGTACCACCGTTCACTGACGATGAACTACCAACTTTCACTGAAGGTAGAGAGAAAATATATCATAGCACTGATGTTCACAAAGATGATGAACTACCAACGTTCACTGAAGGTAGCAAAAAGATAACAATCACCAACTTTCACTAAAGGTGACCTACCAACTTTAACTGAAGGTAGAGAGAAAATATATCATAGCACCAATGTTGACTGACGATGAACTACCAACGTTCACTGAAGGTAGAAAAAAGATAACAATCACCAAATTTCCCTGAAGGTGACTTACCAACTTTAACTGAAGGTAGAAAGAAAATATATCATAGCACTAATGTTCACTGATGATGAACTACCAACGTTCATTAAAGGTAGCAAAAAGGTAACAACCACCAACTTTCTCTGAAGGTGACCTACAAATTTCACTGAAGGTAGAGAGAAAATATATCATAGCACCACCGTTCACTGACGATGAACTACCAACGTTCACTGAAGGTAGCAAAAAGATAACAATCACCAACTTTCACTGAAGGTGACCTACCAACATTCACTGAAGGTAGAGATGAAATATATTATAGCACTAATGTTCACTGACGATGAACTACCAACGTTCACTCAAGGTAGCAAAAAGATAACAATCACCAACTTTCACTGAAGGTAACCTACCAACTTTCACTGAAGGTAGAGAGAAAACATATCATAGCACCACCGTTCACTGATGATGAACTACCAACGTTCACTGAAGGTAGAAAAATGATAACAATCACCAAATTTAATTGAAGGTGACCTACAAATTTCACTGAAGGTAGAGAGAAAATATATCATAGCACCGCCGCTCACTCACGATGAACTACCAATGTTCACTGAAGGTAGCAAAAAGATAACAATCACCAACTTTCACTGAAGGTGACCTACAATCTTTCACTGAAGGTAGAGAGAAAATATATCATAGCACTAATGTTCACTGACGATGAATTACCAACGTTCACTGAAGGTAGCAAAAAGATAACAATCACCAACTTTCACTAAAGGTGACCTACCAACTTTCACTGAAGGTAGAGAGAAAATATATCATAGCACCAATGTTGACTGACGATGAACTACCAACGTTCACTTAAGGTAGCAAAAAGATAACAATCACCAAGTTTCACTGAAGGTGACCTACCAACTTTAACTGAAGGTAGAGAGAAAATATATCATAGCACTAATGTTCGCTGATGATGAACTACCAACGTTCACTGAAGGTAGCAAAAAGATAACAATCAGCAACTTTCACTGAAGGTGACCTACAAATTTCACTGAAGGTAGAGAGAAAATATATCATAGCACCGCCGTTCACTGACGATGAACTACCAACGTTCACTGAAGGTAGAAAAAAGATAACAATCACCAACTTTCACTGAAGGTGACCTACTAACTTTCACTGAAGGTAGAAAGAAAATATATCATAACACCAATGTTGACTGACGATGAACTACCAACATTCACTGAAGGTAGCAAAAAGATAACAATCACCAACTTTCATTGAAGGTGACCTACCAACTTTAACTGAAGGAAGAGAGAAAATATATCATAGCACTAATGTTCACTGATGATGAACTACCAACGTTCACTGAAGGTAGCAAAAAAATAACAATCACCAACTTTCACTGAAGGTGACCTACAAATTTCACTGAAGGTAGAGAGAAAATATATCATAGTACCACCGTTCACTGACGATGAACTACCAACTTTCACTGAAGGTAGAGAGAAAATATATCATAGCACTAATGTTCACAAAGATGATGAACTACCAACGTTCACTGAAGGTAGCAAAAAGATAACAATCACCAACTTTCACTAAAGGTGACCTACCAACTTTAACTGAAGGTAGAGAGAAAATATATCATAGCACCAATGTTGACTGACGATGAACTACCAACGTTCACTGAAGGTAGAAAAAAGATAACAATCACCAAATTTCCCTGAAGGTGACTTACCAACTTTAACTGAAGGTAGAGAGAAAATATATCATAGCACTAATGTTCACTGATGATGAACTACCAACGTTCATTAAAGGTAGCAAAAAGGTAACAACCACCAACTTTCTCTGAAGGTGACCTACAAATTTCACTGAAGGTAGAGAGAAAATATATCATAGCACCACCGTTCACTGACGATGAACTACCAACGTTCACTGAAGGTAGCAAAAAGATAACAATCACCAACTTTCACTGAAGGTGACCTACCAACATTCACTGAAGGTAGAGATGAAATATATTATAGCGCTAATGTTCACTGACGATGAACTACCAACGTTCACTCAAGGTAGCAAAAAGATAACAATCACCAACTTTCACTGAAGGTAACCTACCAACTTTCACTGAAGGTAGAGAGAAAACATATCATAGCACCACCGTTCACTGATGATGAACTACCAACGTTCACTGAAGGTAGCAAAAAGATAACAATCACCAAATTTAATTGAAGGTGAGCTACAAATTTCACTGAAGGTAGAGAGAAAATATATCATAGCACCGCCGCTCACTCACGATGAACTACCAATGTTCACTGAAGGTAGCAAAAAGATAACAATCACCAACTTTCACTGAAGGTGACCTACCATCTTTCACTGAAGGTAGAGAGAAAATATATCATAGCACTAATGTTCACTGACGATGAATTACCAACGTTCACTGAAGGTAGCAAAAAGTAAACAATCACCAACTTTCACTAAAGGTGACCTACCAACTTTCACTGAAGGTAGAGAGAAAATATATCATAGCACCAATGTTGACTGACGATGAACTACCAACGTTCACTTAAGGTAGCAAAAAGATAACAATCACCAAGTTTCACTGAAGGTGACCTACCAACTTTAACTGAAGGTAGAGAGAAAATATATCATAGCACTAATGTTCACTGATGATGAACTACCAACGTTCACTGAAGGTAGCAAAAATATAACAATCAGCAACTTTCACTGAAGGTGACCTACAAATTTCACTGAAGGTAGAGAGAAAATATATCATAGCACCGCCGTTCACTGACGATGAACTACCAACGTTCACTGAAGGTAGAAAAAGATAACAATCACCAACTTTCACTGAAGGTGGCCTACAAACTTTCACTGAAGGTAGAGAGAAAATATATCATAACAACAATGTTGACTGACAATGAACTACCAACATTCACTGAAGGTAGCAAAAAGATAACAATCACCAACTTTCATTGAAGGTGACCTACCAACTTTAACTGAAGGAAGAGAGAAAATATATCATAGCACTAATGTTCACTGATGATGAACTACCAACATTCACTGAAGGTAGCAAAAAAATAACAATCACCAACTTTCACTGAAGGTGACCTATAAATTTCACTGAAGGTAGAGAGAAAATATATCATAGTACCACCGTTCACTGACGATGAACTACCAACTTTCACTGAAGGTAGAGAGAAAATATATCATAGCACTGATGTTCACAAAGATGATGAACTACCAACGTTCACTGAAGGTAGCAAAAAGATAACAATCACCAACTTTCACTAAAGGTGACCTACCAACTTTAACTGAAGGTAGAGAGAAAATATATCATAGCACCAATGTTGACTGACGATGAACTACCAACGTTCACTGAAGGTAGAAAAAAGATAACAATCACCAAATTTCCCTGAAGGTGACTTACCAACTTTAACTGAAGGTAGAAAGAAAATATATCATAGCACTAATGTTCACTGATGATGAACTACCAACGTTCATTAAAGGTAGCAAAAAGGTAACAACCACCAACTTTCTCTGAAGGTGACCTACAAATTTCACTGAAGGTAGAGAGAAAATATATCATAGCACCACCGTTCACTGACGATGAACTACCAACGTTCACTGAAGGTAGCAAAAAGATAACAATCACCAACTTTCACTGAAGGTGACCTACCAACATTCACTGAAGGTAGAGATGAAATATATTATAGCACTAATGTTCACTGACGATGAACTACCAACGTTCACTCAAGGTAGCAAAAAGATAACAATCACCAACTTTCACTGAAGGTAACCTACCAACTTTCACTGAAGGTAGAGAGAAAACATATCATAGCACCACCGTTCACTGATGATGAACTACCAACGTTCACTGAAGGTAGAAAAATGATAACAATCACCAAATTTAATTGAAGGTGACCTACAAATTTCACTGAAGGTAGAGAGAAAATATATCATAGCACCGCCGCTCACTCACGATGAACTACCAATGTTCACTGAAGGTAGCAAAAAGATAACAATCACCAACTTTCACTGAAGGTGACCTACAATCTTTCACTGAAGGTAGAGAGAAAATATATCATAGCACTAATGTTCACTGACGATGAATTACCAACGTTCACTGAAGGTAGCAAAAAGATAACAATCACCAACTTTCACTAAAGGTGACCTACCAACTTTCACTGAAGGTAGAGAGAAAATATATCATAGCACCAATGTTGACTGACGATGAACTACCAACGTTCACTTAAGGTAGCAAAAAGATAACAATCACCAAGTTTCACTGAAGGTGACCTACCAACTTTAACTGAAGGTAGAGAGAAAATATATCATAGCACTAATGTTCGCTGATGATGAACTACCAACGTTCACTGAAGGTAGCAAAAAGATAACAATCAGCAACTTTCACTGAAGGTGACCTACAAATTTCACTGAAGGTAGAGAGAAAATATATCATAGCACCGCCGTTCACTGACGATGAACTACCAACGTTCACTGAAGGTAGAAAAAAGATAACAATCACCAACTTTCACTGAAGGTGACCTACTAACTTTCACTGAAGGTAGAAAGAAAATATATCATAACACCAATGTTGACTGACGATGAACTACCAACATTCACTGAAGGTAGCAAAAAGATAACAATCACCAACTTTCATTGAAGGTGACCTACCAACTTTAACTGAAGGAAGAGAGAAAATATATCATAGCACTAATGTTCACTGATGATGAACTACCAACGTTCACTGAAGGTAGCAAAAAAATAACAATCACCAACTTTCACTGAAGGTGACCTACAAATTTCACTAAAGGTAGAGAGAAAATATATCATAGTACCACCGTTCACTGACGATGAACTACCAACTTTCACTGAAGGTAGAGAGAAAATATATCATAGCACTAATGTTCACAAAGATGATGAACTACCAACGTTCACTGAAGGTAGCAAAAAGATAACAATCACCAACTTTCACTAAAGGTGACCTACCAACTTTAACTGAAGGTAGAGAGAAAATATATCATAGCACCAATGTTGACTGACGATGAACTACCAACGTTCACTGAAGGTAGAAAAAAGATAACAATCACCAAATTTCCCTGAAGGTGACCTACCAACTTTAACTGAAGGTAGAGAGAAAATATATCATAGCACTAATGTTCACTAATGATGAACTACCAACGTTCATTAAAGGTAGCAAAAAGGTAACAACCACCAACTTTCTCTGAAGGTGACCTACAAATTTCACTGAAGGTAGAGAGAAAATATATCATAGCACCACCGTTCACTGACGATGAACTACCAACGTTCACTGAAGGTAGCAAAAAGATAACAATCACCAACTTCCACTAAAGGTGACCTACCAACTTTCACTGAAGGTAGAGATGAAATATATTATAGCACTAATGTTCACTGACGATGAACTACCAACGTTCACTCAAGGTAGCAAAAAGATAACAATCACCAACTTTCACTAAAGGTAACCTACCAACTTTCACTGAAGGTAGAGAGAAAACATATCATAGCACCACCGTTCACTGATGATGAACTACCAACGTTCACTGAAGGTAGCAAAATGATAACAATCACCAAATTTAATTGAAGGTGACCTACAAATTTCACTGAAGGTAGAGAGAAAATATATCATAGCACCGCCGCTCACTCACGATGAACTACCAATGTTCACTGAAGGTAGCAAAAAGATAACAATCACCAACTTTCACTGAAGGTGACCTACCATCTTTCACTGAAGGTAGAGAGAAAATATATCATAGCACTAATGTTCACTGACGATGAATTACCAACGTTCACTGAAGGTAGCAAAAAGATAACAATCACCAACTTTCACTAAAGGTGACCTACCAACTTTCACTGAAGGTAGAGAGAAAATATATCATAGCACCAATGTTGACTGACGATGAACTACCAACGTTCACTTAAGGTAGCAAAAAGATAACAATCACCAAGTTTCACTGAAGGTGACCTACCAACTTTAACTGAAGGTAGAGAGAAAATATATCATAGCACTAATGTTCGCTGATGATGAACTACCAACATTCACTGAAGGTAGCAAAAAGATAACAATCAGCAACTTTCACTGAAGGTGACCTACAAATTTCACTGAAGGTAGAGAGAAAATATATCATAGCACCGCCGTTCACTGACGATGAACTACCAACGTTCACTGAAGGTAGAAAAAAGATAACAATCACCAACTTTCACTGAAGGTGACCTACTAACTTTCACTGAAGGTAGAAAGAAAATATATCATAACACCAATGTTGACTGACGATGAACTACCAACATTCACTGAAGGTAGCAAAAAGATAACAATCACCAACTTTCATTGAAGGTGACCTACCAACTTTAACTGAAGGAAGAGAGAAAATATATCATAGCACTAATGTTCACTGATGATGAACTACCAACGTTCACTGAAGGTAGCAAAAAAATAACAATCACCAACTTTCACTGAAGGTGACCTACAAATTTCACTAAAGGTAGAGAGAAAATATATCATAGTACCACCGTTCACTGACGATGAACTACCAACTTTCACTGAAGGTAGAGAGAAAATATATCATAGCACTAATGTTCACAAAGATGATGAACTACCAACGTTCACTGAAGGTAGCAAAAAGATAACAATCACCAACTTTCACTAAAGGTGACCTACCAACTTTAACTGAAGGTAGAGAGAAAATATATCATAGCACCAATGTTGACTGACGATGAACTACCAACGTTCACTGAAGGTAGAAAAAAGATAACAATCACCAACTTTCCCTGAAGGTGACCTACCAACTTTAACTGAAGGTAGAGAGAAAATATATCATAGCACAAATGTTCACTGACGACGAACTACCAACGTTCACTGAAGGTAGTAAAAAGATAACAATCACCAACTTTAACTGATGGTGACCTACAAACTTTCACTGAAGGTAGAGAGAAAATATATCATTGCACCAATGTTGACTGACGATGAACTACCAACGTTCACTGAAGGTAGCAAAAAGATAACAATCACCAACTTCCACTAAAGGTGACCTACCAACTTTCACTGAAGGTAGAGAGAAAATATACCATAGCACCGCCGTTCACTGACGATGAACTACTAACATTCACTGAAGGTAGAAAAAAGATAACAATCACCATCTTTCACTGAAGGTGACCTACCAACTTTCCCTGAAGGTAGAGAGAAAATATATCATAGCACTAATGTTCACTGACGATGAACTACCAACGTTCACTGAAGGTAGAAAAAAGATAACAATCACCTACTTTCACTGAAGGTGACCTACCAACTTTCACTGAGGGTAGAGAGAAAATATATCATTGCACCGCCATTCATTGAAGATGAACTACCAATGTTCACTGAAAGTAGCAAAAAGATAACAATCACCAACTTTCACTGAAGGTGGCCTACCAACTTTCACTGAAGGTAGAGAGAAAATATATCATATAACCAATACTGACTGACGATGAACTACCAACGTTCACTGAAGGTAGCAAAAAGATAACAATCACCAACATTCACTGAAGGTGACCTACCAACTTTCACTGAAGGTTGAGAGAAAATATACCATAGCACCACCGTTCACTGATGATGAACTACCAACGTTCACTAAAGGTAGCAAAAAGATAACAATCACCAAATTTAACTGAAGGTGACCTACAAATTTCACTGAAGGTAGAGAGAAAATATATCATAGCACCGCCGCTCACTCACGATGAACTATCATTGTTCACTGAAGGGAGCAAAAAGATAACAATCACCAACTTTCACTGAAGGTGACCTACCAACTTTCACTGAAGGTGGAAAGAAAATATATCATAACAATAATGTTCACTGACGATAAACTACTAACGTTCACTGAAGGTAGCAAAAAGATAACAATCACCAACTTTCAATAAAGGTGACCTACCAACTTTCACTGAAGGTAGAGAGAAAATATATCATAGCACCAATGTTGACTGACAATGAACTACCAACGTTCACAGAAGGTAGCAAAAAGATAACAATCACCAACTTTCACTGAAGGTGACCTACCAACTTTAACTGAAGGTAGAGAGAAAATATATCATAGCACTAATGTTCACTGATGATGAACTACCAACGTTCATTGAAGGTAGCAAAAAGATAACAATCACCAACTTTCTCTGAAGGTGACCTACAAATTTCACTGAAGGTAGAGAGAAAATATACCATAGCACCGCCGTTCACGGACGATGAACTACAAAAATTCACTAAAGGTAGAAAAAAGATAACAATCACCATCTTTCACTGAAGGTGACCTACAAACTTTCACTGAAGGTAGAGAGAAAATATATCATAGCACTAATGTTCACTGACGATTAACTACCAACGTTCACTGAAGGTAGCAAAAAGATAACAATCACCAACTTTCATTGAAGGTGTCCTACCAACTTTCACTGAAGGTAGAGAGAAAATATATCATTGCACTGCCATTCACTGACGATGAACTACCAATGTTCACTGAAAGTAGGAAAAAGATAACAATCACCAACTTTCAATGAAAGTGGCCTACCAACTTTCACTGAAGGTAGAGAGAAAATATATCATAGAACCAATACTGACTGACGATGAACTACCAACGTTCACTGAAGGTAGCAAAAAGATAACAATCACCAACATTCACTGAAGGTGACCTACCAACTTTCACTGAAGGTTGAGAGAAAATATACCATAGCACCACCGTTCACTGATGATGAACTACCAACGTTCACTAAAGGTAGCAAAAAGATAACAATCACCAAATTTAACTAAAGGTGACCTACAAATTTCACTGAAGGTAGAGAGAAAATATATCATAGCACCGCCGCTCATCACGATGAACTATCAACGTTCACTGAAGGGAGCAAAAAGATAACAATCACCAACTTTCACTGAAGGTGACCTACCAACTTTCACTGAAGGTAGAGAGAAAATATATCATAGTACCAATGTTGACTAACAATGAACTACCAACGTTCACTGAAGGTAGCAAAAAGATAACAATCACCAACTTTCACTGAAGGTGACTTACCAACTTTAACTGAAGGTAGAGAGAAAATATATCATCGTACTAATGTTCACTGATGATGAACTACCAACGTTCATTAAAGGTAGCAAAAAGATAACAACCACCAACTTTCTCTGAAGGTGACCTACAAATTTCACTGAAGGTAGAGAGAAAATATATCATAGCACCACCGTTCACTGACGATGAACTACCAACGTTCACTGAAGGTAGCAAAAAGATAACAATCACCAACTTTCACTGAAGGTGACCTACCAACATTCACTGAAGGTAGAGATGAAATATATCATAGCACTAATGTTCACTGACGATGAACTACCAACGTTCACTCAAGGTAGCAAAAAGATAACAATCACCAACTTTCACTGAAGGTGACCTACCAACTTTCACTGAAGGTAGAGAGAAAACATATCATAGCACCAACGTTCACTGAAGGTAGCAAAAAGATAACAATCACCAACTTTCACTGAAGGTGACCTACCAACTTTAACTAAAGGTAGAGAGAAAACATATCATAGCACCACCGTTCACTGATGATGAACTACCAACGTTCACTGAAGGTAGCAAAAAGATAACAATCACCAAATTTAACTGAAGGTGACCTACAAATTTCACTAAAGGTAGAGAGAAAATATATCATAGCACCGCCGCTCACTCACGATGAACTACCAATGTTCACTGAAGGTAGCAAAAAGATAACAATCACCAACTTTCACTGAAGGTGACCTACCATCTTTCACTGAAGGTAGAGAGAAAATATATCATAGCACTAATGTTCACTGACGATAAACTACTAACGTTCACTAAAGGTAGCAAAAAGATAACAATCACCAACTTTCACTAAAGGTGACCTACCAACTTTCACTAAAGGTAGAGAGAAAATATATCATAGCACCAATGTTGACTGACAATGAACTACCAACGTTCACAGAAGGTAGCAAAAAGATAACAATCACCAACTTTCACTGAAGGTGACCTACCAACTTTAACTGAAGGTAGAGAGAAAATATATCATAGCACTAATGTTCACTGATGATGAACTACCAACGTTCATTGAAGGTAGCAAAAAGATAACAATCACCAACTTTCTTTGAAGGTGACCTACAAATTTCACTGAAGGTAGAGATAAAATATACCATAGCACCGCCGTTCACGGACGATGAACTACAAACATTCACTAAAGGAAGAAAAAAGATAACAATCACCATCTTTCACTGAAGGTGACCTACAAACTTTCACTGAAGGTAGAGAGAAAATATATCATAGCACTAATGTTCACTGATGATGAACTACCAACGTTCACTGAAGGTAGCAAAAAGATAACAATCACCAACTTTCATTGAAGGTGTCCTACCAACTTTCACTGAAGGTAGAGAGAAAATATATCATTGCACTGCCATTCACTGACGATGAACTACCAATGTTCACTGAAAGTAGCAAAAAGATAACAATCACCAACTTTCAATGAAGGTGGCCTACCAACTTTCACTGAAGGTAGAGAGAAAATATATCATAGAACCAATACTGACTGACGATGAACTACCAACGTTCACTGAAGGTAGCAAAAAGATAACAATCACCAACATTCACTGAAGGTGACCTACCAACTTTCACTGAAGGTTGAGAGAAAATATACCATAGCACCACCGTTCACTGATGATGAACTACCAACGTTCACTAAAGGTAGCAAAAAGATAACAATCACCAAATTTAACTAAAGGTGACCTACAAATTTCACTGAAGGTAGAGAGAAAATATATCATAGCACCGCCGCTCATCACGATGAACTATCAACATTCACTGAAGGGAGCAAAAAGATAACAATCACCAACTTTCACTGAAGGTGACCTACCAACTTTCACTGAAGGTAGAGAGAAAACATATCATAGTACCACCGTTCACTGATGATGAACTACCAACGTTCACTGAAGGTAGCAAAAAGATAACAATCACCAACTTTCACTGAAGGTGACCTACCAACTTTAACTGAAGGTAGAGAGAAAACATATCATAGCACCACCGTTCACTGATGATGAACTACCAACGTTCACTGAAGGTAGCAAAAAGATAACAATCACCAAATTTAACTTAAGGTGACCTACAAATTTCACTGAAGGTAGAGAGAAAATATATCATAGCACCGCCGCTCACTCACGATGAACTACCAATGTTCACTGAAGGTAGCAAAAAGATAACAATCACCAACTTTCACTGAAGGTGACCTACCATCTTTCACTGAAGGTAGAGAGAAAATATATCATAGCACTAATGTTCACTGACGATGAATTACCAACGTTCACTGAAGGTAGCAAAAAGATAACAATCACCAACTTTCACTAAAGGTGACCTACCAACTTTCACTGAAGGTAGAGAGAAAATATATCATAGCACCAATGTTGACTGACGATGAACTACCAACGTTCACTTAAGGTAGCAAAAAGATAACAATCACCAAGTTTCACTGAAGGTGACCTACCAACTTTAACTGAAGGTAGAGAGAAAATATATCATAGCACTAATGTTCACTGATGATGAACTACCAATGTTCACTGAAGGTAGCAAAAAGATAACAATCAGCAACTTTCACTGAAGGTGACCTACAAATTTCACTGAAGGTAGAGAGAAAATATATCATAGCACCGCCGTTCACTGACGATGAACTACCAACGTTCACTGAAGGTAGAAAAAAGATAACAATCACCAACTTTCACTGAAGGTGACCTACTAACTTTCACTGAAGGTAGAGAGAAAATATATCATAACACCAATGTTGACTGACGATAAACTACCAACATTCACTGAAGGTAGCAAAAAGATAACAATCACCAACTTTCATTGAAGGTGACCTACCAACTTTAACTGAAGGAAGAGAGAAAATATATCATAGCACTAATGTTCACTGATGATGAACTACCAACGTTCACTGAAGGTAGCAAAAAGATAACAATCAGCAACTTTCACTGAAGGTGACCTACAAATTTCACTGAAGGTAGAGAGAAAATATATCATAGCACCGCCGTTCACTGACGATGAACTACCAACGTTCACTGAAGGTAGAAAAAAGATAACAATCACCAACTTTCACTGAAGGTGACCTACTAACTTTCACTGAAGGTAGAGAGAAAATATATCATAACACCAATGTTGACTGACGATAAACTACCAACATTCACTGAAGGTAGCAAAAAGATAACAATCACCAACTTTCATTGAAGGTGACCTACCAACTTTAACTGAAGGAAGAGAGAAAATATATCATAGCACTAATGTTCACTGATGATGAACTACCAAAGTTCACTGAAGGTAGCAAAAAAATAACAATCACCAACTTTCACTGAAGGTGACCTACAAATTTCACTGAAGGTAGAGAGAAAATATATCATACTACCACCATTCACTGACGATGAACTACCAACTTTCACTGAAGGTAGAGAGAAAATATATCATAGCACTAATGTTCACAAAGATGATGAACTACCAACGTTCACTGAAGGTAGCAATAAGATAACAATCACCAACTTTCACTAAAGGTGACCTACCAACTTTAACTGAAGGTAGAGAGAAAATATATCATAGCACCAATGTTGACTGACGATGAACTACCAACGTTCACTGAAGGTAGAAAAAAGATAACAATCACCAACTTTAACTGATGGTGACCTACAAACTTTCACTGAAGGTAGAGAGAAAATATATCTTTGCACCAATGTTGACTGACGATGAACTACCAACGTTCACTGAAGGTAGCAAAAAGATAACAATCACCAACTTCCACTAAAGGTGACCTACCAACTTTCACTGAAGGTAGAGAGAAAATATACCATAGCACCGCCGTTCACTGACGATGAACTACTAACATTCACTGAAGGTAGAAAAAAGATAACAATCACCATCTTTCACTGAAGGTGACCTACCAACTTTCACGGAAGGTAGAGAGAAAATATATCATAGCACTAATGTTCACTGACGATGAACTACCAACGTTCACTGAAGGTAGCAAAAAGATAACAATCACCAACTTTCACTGAAGGTGTCCTACCAACTTTCACTGAAGGTAGAGAGAAAATATATCATTGCACCGCCATTCATTGACGATGAACTACCAAGGTTCACTGAAAGTAGCGAAAAGATAACAATCACCAAATTTCACTGAAGGTGGCCTACCAACTTTCACTGAAGGTAGAGAGAAAATATATCATATAACCAATACTGACTGACGATGAACTACCAACGTTCACTGAAGGTAGCAAAAAGATAACAATCACCAACATTCACTGAAGGTGACCTACCAACTTTCACTGAAGGTTGAGAGAAAATATACCATAGCACCACCGTTCACTAATGATGAACTACCAACGTTCACTAAAGGTAGCAAAAATACAACAATCACCAAATTTAACTGAAGGTTACCTACAAATTTCACTGAAGGTAGAGAGAAAATATATCATAGCACCGCCGCTCACTCACGATGAACTATCATTGTTCACTGAAGGGAGCAAAAAGATAACAATCACCAACTTTCACTGAAGGTGACCTACCAACTTTCACTGAAGGTGGAAATAAAATATATCATAACAATAATGTTCACTGATAATAAACTACTAACGTTCACTGAAGGTAGCAAAAAGATAACAATCACCAACTTTCACTAAAGGTGACCTACCAACTTTCACTGAAGGTAGAGAGAAAATATATCATAGCACCAATGTTGACTGACCATGAACTACCAACGTTCACTGAAGGTAGCAAAAAGATAACAATCACCAACTTTCACTGAAGGTGACCTACCAACTTTAACTGAAGGTAGAGAGAAAATATATCATAGCACTAATGTTCAATGATGATGAACTACCAACATTCATTGAAGGTAGCAAAAAGATAACAATCACCAACTTTCTCTGAAGGTGACCTACAAATTTCACTGAAGGTAGAGAGAAAATATACCATAGCACCGCCGTTCACTGACGATGAACTACTAACATTCACTGAAGGTAGAAAAAAGATAACAATCACCATCTCTCACTGAAGGTGACCTACAAACTTTCACTGAAGGTAGAGAGAAAATACATCATAGCACTAATGTTTACTGACGATGAACTACCAACGTTCACTTAAGGTAGCAAAAAGATAACAATCACCAACTTTCATTGAAGGTGTCCTACCAACTTTCACTGAAGGTAGAGAGAAAATATATCATTGCACCGCCATTCACTGACGATGAACTACCAATGTTCACTGAAAGTAGCAAAAAGATAACAATCACCAACTTTCAATGAAGGTGGCCTACCAACTTTCACTGAAGGTAGAGAGAAAATATATCATAGAACCAATACTGACTGACGATGAACTACCAACGTTCACTGAAGGTAGCAAAAAGATAACAATCACCAACATTCACTGAAGGTGACCTACCAACTTTCACTGAAGGTTGAGAGAAAATATACCATAGCACCACCGTTCACTGATGATGAACTACCAACGTTCACTAAAGGTAGCAAAAAGATAACAATCACCAAATTTAACTAAAGGTGACCTACAAATTTCACTGAAGGTAGAGAGAAAATATATCATAGCACCGCCGCTCACTCACGATGAACTATCAACGTTCACTGAAGGGAGCAAAAAGATAACAATCACCAACTTTCACTGAAGGTGACCTACCAACTTTCACTGAAGGTAGAGAGAAAATATATCATAGTACCAATGTTGACTAACAATGAACTACCAACGTTCACTGAAGGTAGTAAAAAGATAACAATCACCAACTTTCACTGAAGGTGACCTACCAACTTTAGCTGAAGGTAGAGAGAAAATATATCATAGCACTAATGTTCACTGATGATGAACTACCAACGTTCATTAAAGGTAGCAAAAAGATAACAATCACCAACTTTCTCTGAAGGTGACCTACAAATTTCTCTGAAGGTAGAGAGAAAATATATCATAGCACCACCGTTCACTGACGATGAACTACCAACGTTCACTGAAGGTAGCAAAAAGATAACAATCACCAACTTTCACTGAAGGTGACCTACCAACATTCACTGAAGGTAGAGATGAAATATATCATAGCACTAATGTTCACTGACGATGAACTACCAACGTTCACTCAAGGTAGCAAAAAGATAACAATCACCAACTTTCACTGAAGGTGACCTACCAACTTTCACTGAAGGTAGAGAGAAAACATATCATAGCACCATCGTTCACTGATGATGAACTACCAACGTTCACTGAAGGTAGTTAAAAGATAACAATCACCAACTTTCACTGAAGGTGACCTACCAACTTTAACTGAAGGTAGAGAGAAAACATATCATAGCACCACCGTTCACTGATGATGAACTACCAACGTTCACTGAAGGTAGCAAAAAGATAACAATCACCAAATTTAACTGAAGGTGACCAACAAATTTCACTGAAGGTAGAGAGAAAATATATCATAGCACCGCCGCTCACTCATGATGAACTACCGACATTCACTGAAGGTAGCAAAAAGATAATAATCACCAACTTTCACTGAAGGTGACCTACCATCTTTCACTGAAGGTAGAGAGAAAATATATCATAGCACTAATGTTCACTGACGATGAATTACCAACGTTCACTGAAGGTAGCAAAAAGATAACAATCACCAACTTTCACTAAAGGTGACCTACCAACTTTCACTGAAGGTAGAGAGAAAATATATCATAGCACCAATGTTGACTGACGATGAACTACCAACGTTCACTTAAGGTAGCAAAAAGATAACAATCACCAAGTTTCACTGAAGGTGACCTACCAACTTTAACTGAAGGTAGAGAGAAAATATATCATAGCACTAGTTCACTGATGATGAACTACCAACGTTCACTGAAGGTAGCAAAAAGATAACAATCAGCAACTTTCACTGAAGGTGATCTACAAATTTCACTGAAGGTAGAGAGAAAATATATCATAGCACCGCCGTTCACTGACAATGAACTACCAACGTTCACTGAAGGTAGCAAAAAGATAACAATCACCAACTTTCACTGAAGGTGACCTACTAACTTTCACTGAAGGTAGATAGAAAATATATCATAACACTAATGTTGACTGACGATGAACTACCAACATTCACTGAAGGTAGCAAAAAGATAACAATCACCAACTTTCATTGAAGGTGACCTACCAACTTTAACTGAAGGTAGAGAGAAAATATATCATAGCACTAATGTTCACTGATGATGAACTACCAACGTTCACTGAAGGTAGCAAAAAAATAACAATCACCAACTTTCACTGAAGGCGACCTACAAATTTCACTGAAGGTAGAGAGAAAATATATCATAGCACCGCCGTTCACTGACGATGAACTACCAACGTTCACTGAAGGTAGCAAAAAGATAACAATCACCAACTTTCACTGAAGGTGACCTACTAACTTTCACTGAAGGTAGAGATGAAATATATCATAGCACTAATGTTCACTGACGATGAACTACAAACGTTCACTGAAGGTAGCAAAAAGATAACAATCAACAACTTTCACTGAAGGTGACCTACCAACTTTCACTGAAGGTAGAGAGAAAACATATCATAGCACCACTGTTCATTGATGATGAACTACCAACGTTCACTGAACGTAGCAAAAAGATAACAATCACCAAATTTAACTGAAGGTGACCTACAAATTTCACTGAAGGTAGAGAGAAAATATATCATAGCACCGCCGCTCACTCACGATGAACTGCCAACGTTCACTGAAGGTAGCAAAAAGATAACAATCACCAACTTTCAGTGAAGGTGACCTACCAACTTTCACTGAAGGTAGAGAGATAATATATCATAGCACTAATGTTAACTGACGATGAACTACCAATGTTCACTGAAGGTAGCAAAAAGATAACAATCACCAACTTTCACTAAAGGTGACCTACCAACTTTCACTGAAGGTAGAGAGAAAATATATCATCGCACCAATGTTGACTGAAAATGAACTACCAACGTTCACTGAAGATAGCAAAAAGATAACAATCACCAACTTTCACTGAAGGTGACCTACAAATTTCACTGAAGGTAGAGAGAAAATATATCATAGCACCGCCGTTCACTGATGATGAACTACCAACGTTCACTGAAGGTAGCAAAAAGATAACAATCACCAACTTTCACTGAAGGTGACCTACCAACTTTCACTGAAGGTAGAGAGAAAACATATCATAGCACCACCGTTCACTGATGATGAACTACCAACGTTCACTGAAGGTAGTTAAAAGATAACAATCACCAACTTTCACTGAAGGTGACCTACCAACTTTAACTGAAGGTAGTGAGAAAACATATCATAGCACCACCGTTCACTGATGATGAACTACCAACGTTCACTGAACGTAGCAAAAAGATAACAATCACCAAATTTAACTGAAGGTGACCAACAAATTTCACTGAAGGTAGAGAGAAAATATATCATAGCACCGCCGCTCACTCACGATGAACTTCCAACGTTCACTGAAGGTAGCAAAAAGATAACAATCACCAACTTTCAGTGAAGGTGACCTACCAACTTTCACTGAAGGTAGAGAGATAATATATCATAGCACTAATGTTAACTGACGATGAACTACCAATGTTCACTGAAGGTAGCAAAAAGATAACAATCACCAACTTTCACTAAAGGTGACCTACCAACTTTCACTGAAGGTAGAGAGAAAATATATCATCGCACCAATGTTGACTGAAAATGAACTACCAACGTTCACTGAAGATAGCAAAAAGATAACAATCACCAACTTTCACTGAAGGTGACCTACAAATTTCACTGAAGGTAGAGAGAAAATATATCATAGCACCGCCGTTCACTGATGATGAACTACCAACGTTCACTGAAGGTAGCAAAAAGATAACAATCACCAACTTTCACTGAAGGTGACCTACCAACTTTCACTGAAGGTAGAGAGAAAACATATCATAGCACCACCGTTCACTGATGATGAACTACCAACGTTCACTGAAGGTAGTTAAAAGATAACAATCACCAACTTTCACTGAAGGTGACCTACCAACTTTAACTGAAGGTAGTGAGAAAACATATCATAGCACCACCGTTCACTGATGATGAACTACCAACGTTCACTGAACGTAGCAAAAAGATAACAATCACCAAATTTAACTGAAGGTGACCAACAAATTTCACTGAAGGTAGAGAGAAAATATATCATAGCACCGCCGCTCACTCACGATGAACTACCAACATTCACTGAAGGTAGCAAAAAGATAATAATCACCAACTTTCACTGAAGGTGACCTACCATCTTTCACTGAAGGTAGAGAGAAAATATATCATAGCACTAATGTTCACTGACGTTGAATTACCAACGTTCACTGAAGGTAGCAAAAAGATAACAATCACCAACTTTCACTAAAGGTGACCTACCAACTTTCACTGAAGGTAGAGAGAAAATATATCATAGCACCAATGTTGACTGACGATGAACTACCAACGTTCACTTAAGGTAGCAAAAAGATAACAATCACCAAGTTTCACTGAAGGTGACCTACCAACTTTAACTTAAGGTAGAGAGAAAATATATCATAGCACTAGTTCACTGATGATGACCTACCAATGTTCACTGAAGGTAGCAAAAAGATAACAATCAGCAACTTTCACTGAAGGTGACCTACAAATTTCACTGAAGGTAGAGAGAAAATATATCATAGCACCGCCGTTCACTGACGATGAACTACCAACGTTCACTGAAGGTAGCAAAAAGATAACAATCACCAACTTTCACTGAAGGTGACCTACTAACTTTCACTGAAGGTAGAGAGAAAATATATCATAACACCAATGTTGACTGACGATGAACTACCAACATTCACTGAAGGTAGCAAAAAGATAACAATCACCAACTTTCATTGAAGGTGACCTACCAACTTTAACTGAAGGTAGAGAGAAAATATATCATACCACTAATGTTCACTGATGATGAACTACCAACGTTCACTGAAGGTAGCAAAAAAATAACAATCACCAACTTTCACTGAAGGCAACCTACAAATTTCACTGAAGGTAGAGAGAAAATATATCATAGCACCGCCGTTCACTGACGATGAACTACCAACGTTCACTGAAGGTAGCAAAAAGATAACAATCACCAACTTTCACTGAAGGTGACCTACTAACTTTCACTGAAGGTAGAGATGAAATATATCATAGCACTAATGTTCACTGACGATGAACTACCAACGTTCACTGAAGGTAGCAAAAAGATAACAATCACCAACTTTCACTGAAGGTGACCTACCAACTTTCACTGAAGGTAGAGAGAAAACATATCACAACACCACTGTTCATTGATGATGAACTACCAACGTTCACTGAAGGTAGCAAAAATAAAACAATCACCAAATTTAACTGAAGATGACCTTCAAATTTCACTGAAGGTAGAGAGAAAATATATCATAGCACCGCCGCTCACTCACGATGAACTACAAATGTTCACTGAAGGTAGCAAAAAGATAACAATCACCAACTTTCACTAAAGGTGACCTACCAACTTTCACTGAAGGTAAAGAGAAAATATATCATCGCACCAATGTTGACTGAAAATGAACTACCAACGTTCACTGAAGATAGCAAAAAGATAACAATCACAAACTTTCACTGAAGCTGACCTATCAACTTTCCCTGAAGGTAGAGAGAAAATATATCATTGCACCGCCGTTCACTGACGATGAACTACCAAAGTTCACTGAAAGTTGCAAAAAGATAACAATCACCAACATTCACTGAAGGTGACCTACAAACTATCACTGAAGGTAGAGAGAAAATATATCATAGCACCGCCGTTCACTGATGATGAACTACCAACATTCACTGAAGGTAGCAAAAAGATAACAATCACCAAGTTTCACTGAAGGTGACCTACCAACTTTAACTGAAGGTAGAGAGAAAATATAACATAGCACTAGTTCACTGATGATGAACTACCAACGTTCACTGAACGTAGCAAAAAGATAACAATCACCAAATTTAACTGAAGGTGACCTACAAATTTCACTGAAGGTAGAGAGAAAATATATCATAGCACCGCCGCTCACTCACGATGAACTGCCAACGTTCACTGAAGGTAGCAAAAATATAACAATCACCAACTTTCAATGAAGGTGACCTACCAACTTTCACTGAAGGTAGAGAGATAATATATCATAGCACTAATGTTAACTGACGATGAACTACCAATGTTCACTGAAGGTAGCAAAAAGATAACAATCACCAACTTTCACTAAAGGTGACCTACCAACTTTCACTAAAGGTAGAGAGAAAATATATCATCGCACCAATGTTGACTGAAAATGAACTACCAACGTTCACTGAAGATAGAAAAAAGATAACAATCACCAACTTTCACTGAAGGTGACCTACTAACTTTAACTGAAGGTAGAGAGAAAATATATCATAGCACTAATGTTCACTGAAGATGAACTACAAACATTCACTGAAGGTAGCAAAAAGATAACAATCACCAACTTTCACTGAAGATGACCTACAAATTTCACTGAAGGTAGAGAGAAAATATATCATAGCACCGCCGTTCACTGATGATGAACTACCAACTTTCACTGAAGGTAGCAAAAAGATAACAATCACCAACTTTCACTGAAGGTGACCTACCAACTTTCACTGAAGGTAGAGATGAAATATATCATAGCACTAATGTTCACTGACGATGAACTACCAACGTTCACTGAAGGTAGCTAAAAGATAACAACCACCAACTTTCACTGAAGGTAGAGAGAAAACATATCACAGCACCACTGTTCATTGATGATGAACTACCAACGTTCACTGAAGGTAGCAAAAAGAAAACAATCACCAAATTTAACTGAAGGTGACCTACAAATTTCACCGAAGGTAGAGAGAAAATATATCATAGCACCGCCGCTCACTCACGATGAACTACCAACGTTCACTGAAGGTAGCAAAAAGATAACAATCACCAACTTTTACTGAAGGTGACCTACCAACTTTCACTGAAGGTAGAGAGAAAATATATCATAGCACTAATGTTAAACGATGAACTACCAATGTTCACGGAAGGTAGCCAAAAGATAACAATCACCAACTTTCACTAAAGGTGACCTACCAACTTTCACTGAAGGTAGACAGAAAATATATCATAGCACCAATGTTGACTGAAGATGAACTACCAACGTTCACTGAAGGTAGAAAAAAGATAACAATCACCAAATTTCACTGAAGGTGACCTATCGACTTTCCCTGAAGGTAGAGAGAAAATATATCATTGCACCGCCGTTCACTGACGATGAACTACCAAAGTTCACTGAAAGTTGCAACAAGATAACAATCACAAACATTCACTGAAGGTGACCTACAAACTATCACTGAAGGTAGAGAGAAAATATATTATAGCACCGCCGTTCACTGACGATGAACTACCAACATTCACTGAAGGTAGCAAAAAGATAACAATCACCAACTTTCACTGAAGGTGACCTACCAACTTTCACTGAAGGTAGAGATGAAATATATCATAGCACTAATGTTCACTGACGATAAACTACCAACGTTCACTGAATGTAGCAAAAATATAACAATCACCAACTTTCAATGAAGGTGACCTACCAACTTTAACTGAAGGTAGAGAGAAAACATATTATAGCACCATCGTTCATTGATGATGAACTACCAACGTTCACTGAAGGTAGCAAAAAGATAACAATCACAAAATTTAACTGAAGGTGACCTACAAATTTCACTGAAGGTAGAGAGAAAATATATCATAGCACCGCCGCTCACTCACGATGAACTACCAACGTTCACTGAAGGTAGCAAAAAGATAACAATCACCAACTTTCACTGAAGGTGACCTACCAACTTTCACTGAAGGTAGAGAGAAAATATATCATTGCACTAATGTTCACTGACGATGAATTACAAACGTTCACTGAAGGTAGCAAAAAGATAACAATCACCAACTTTCACTAAAGGTGACCTACCAACTTTCACTGAAGGTAGAGAGAAAATATATCATAGCACCAATGTTGACTGACGATGAACTACCAACGTTCACTGAAGGTAGCAAAAAGATAACAATCACCAACTTTCACTGAAGGTGACCTACCAAATTTAACTGAAGGTAGAGAGAAAATATATTATAGCACTAATGTTCACTGATGATGAACTACCAACGTTCACTGAAGGTAGCAAAAATATAACAATCACCAACTTTCACTGAAGGTTACCTACAAATTTCACTGAAGGTAGAGAGAAAATATATCATAGCACCGCCGTTCACTGACGATGAACTACCAACATTCACTGAAGGTAACAAAAAGATAACAATCACCAACTTTCACTGAAGGTGACCTACCAACTTTCACTGAAGGTAGAGATGAAATATATCATAACACTAATGTTCACTGACGATGAACTACCAACGTTCACTGAAGGTAGCAAAAAGATAACAATCACCAACTTTCACTGAAGGTGACCTACCAACTTTCACTGAAGGTAGAGAGAGAATATATCATAGCACCACCGTTCACTGATGATGAACTAATAACGTTCACTAAAGGTAGCAAAAAGATAACAATCACCAAATTTAACTGAAGGTGACCTACAAATTTCACTGAAGGTAGAGATAAAATATATCATAGCACCGCCGCTCACTCACGATGAACTACCAACGTTCACTGAAGGTAGCAAAAAGATAACAATTACCAACTATCACTGAAGGTGACCTACCAACTTTCACTGAAGGTAGAGAGAAAATATATCATAGCACTAATGTTCACTGACGATGAACTACCAACGTTTACTGAAGGTAGCAAAAAGATGACAATCACCAACTTTCACTAAAGGTGACCTACCAACTTTCACTGAAGGTAGAGAGAAAATATATCATAGCACCAATGTTGACTGACGATGAACTACCAACGTTCACGGAAGGTAGCAAAAAGATAACAATCACCAACTTTCACTGAAGGTGACCTACCAACTTTAACTGAAGGAAGAGAGAAAATATATCATAACACTAATGTTCACTGATGATGAACTACCAACGTTCACTGAAGGTAGCAAAAAGATAACAATCACCAACTTTCACTGAAGGTGACCTACAAATTTCAGTGAAGGTAGAGAGAAAATATATCATAGCACCGCCGTTCACTGACGATGAACTACCAACGTTCACTGAAGGTAGCAAAAAGATAACAATCACCAACTTTCACTGAAGGTGACCTACCAACTTTCACTGAAGGTAGAGATGAAATATATCATAGCACTAATGTTCATTGACGATGAACTACCAACATTCACTAAAGGTAGCAAAAAGATAACAATCACCAACTTTCACTGAAGGTGACCTACCAACTTTCACTGAAGGTAGAGAGAAAATATATCATAGCACCACCGTTCACTGATGATGAACTACCAACATTCACTGAAGGTAGAAAAAAGATAACAATCACCAAATTTAACTGAAGTTGACCTACAAATTTCTCTGAAGGTAGAGAGAAAATATATCATAGCACCGTCGCTTACTCACGATGAACTACAAACGTTCACTGAAGGTACCAAAAAGATAACAATCACCAACTTTCACTGAAGGTAGAGAGAAAATATATCATAGCACTAATGTTCACTGACGATGAATTACCAACGTTCACTGAAGGTAGCAAAAAGATAACAATCACCAACTTTCACTAAAGGTGACCTACCAACTTTCACTGAAGGTAGAGAGAAAATATATCATAGCACCAATGTTGACTGACGATGAACTACCAACGTTCACTGAAGGTAGCAAAAAGATAACAATCACCAACTTTCACTGAAGGTGACCTACCAACTTTAACTGAAGGTAGAGAGAAAATATATCATAGCACTAATGTTCACTGATGATGAACTACCAACGTTCACTAAAGGTAGAAAAAAGATAACAATCACCAACTTTCACTGAAGGTGACCTACAAATTTCACTAAAGGTAGAGAGAAAATATATCATAGCACCGCCGTTCACTGACGATGAACTACCAACATTCACTGAAGGTAACAAAAAGATAACAATCACCAACTTTCACAGAAGGTGACCTACCAACTTTCACTGAAGGTAGAGACAAAATATATCATAACACTAATGTTCATTGACGATGAACTACAAACGTTCACTGAAGGTAGCAAAAAGATAACAATCACCAACTTTCACTAAAGGTGACCTACCAACTTTCACTGAAGGTAGAGAGAAAATATATCATAGCACCACCGTTCACTGATGATGAACTACCAACATTCACTGAAGGTAGAAAAAAGATAACAATCACCAAATTTAACTGAAGGTGACCTACAAATTTCACTGAAGGTAGAGAGAAAATATATCATAGCACTAATGTTCACTGACGATGAACTACCAATGTTCACTGAAGTTAGCAAAAAGATAACAATCACCAACTTTCACTGAAGGTGACCTACCAACTTTAACTGAAGGTAGAGAGAAAATATATCATAGCACTAATGTTTACTGCTTCTGAACTACCAACGTTCACTGAAGGTAGCAAAAAGATAACAATCACCAACTTTCACTGAAGGTAGCAAAAAGATAACAATCACCAACTTTCACTGAAGGTGACCTACAAATTTCACTGAAGGTAGAGAGAAAATATATTATAGCACCGCCGTTCACTGACGATGAACTACCAACATTCACTGAAGGTAGCAAAAAGATAACAATCACCAACTTTCACTGAAGGTGACCTACCAACTTTCACTGAAGGTAGAGATGAAATATATCATATCACTAATGTTCATTAACGATGAACTACCAACGTTCACTGAAGGTAGCAAAAAGATAACAATCACCAACTTTCACTGAAGGTGACCTATCAACTTTCAGTGAAGGTAGAGAGAAAATATATCATAGCACCACCGTTCACTGATGATGAACTACGAACGTTCACTGAAGGTAGAAAAAACATAACAATCACCAAATTTAACTGAAGGTGACCTACAAATTTCACTGAAGGTAGAGAGAAAATATATCATAGCACCGCCGCTCACTCACGATGAACTACCAATGTTCAATGAAGGTAGCAAAAAGATAACATTCACCAACTTTCATTGAAGGTGACCTACCATCTTTCACTGAAGGTAGAGAGAAACTATATCATAGCACTAATGTTCACTGACGATGAACTACCAACGTTCACTGAAGGTAGAAAAAAGATAACAATCACCAACTTTCCCTAAAGGTGACCTACCAACTTTCACTGAAGGTAGAGAGAAAATATATCATAGCACCAATGTTGACTTACGCTGAACTACCAACGTTCACCGAAGGTAGCAAAAAGATAACAATCACCAACTTTCACTGAAGGTGACCTACCAACTATAACTGAAGGTAGAGAGAAAATATATCATAGCACTATTGTTCACTGATGATGAACTACCAACGTTCACTGAAGGTAGCAAAAAGATAACAATCACCAAATTTCACTGAAGGTGACCTACCAACTTTCACTGAAGGTAGACAGAAAATATATCATAGCACTAATGTTCTTAGACGATGAACTACCAACGTTCACTGAAGGTAGCAAAAAGATAACAATCACCAACTTTCACTGGAGGTGACCTACAAACTTTCACTAAAGGTAGAGAGAAAATATATCATTGCACCGCCATTCACTGACGATGAACTACCAACGTTCACTAAAAGTAGCAAAAATATAACAATCACCAACATTCACTGAAGGTGACCTACAAACTTTTACTGAAGGTAGAGAGAAAATATATCATAGAACCAATGTTGACTGACGATGAACTACCAACGTTTACTGAAGGTAGAAAAAGGATAACAATCACCAACTTTCACTGAAGGTGACCTACCAACTTTCACTTGAGGTAGAGAGAAAATATACCATAGCACCACCGTTCACTGATGATGAATTACCAACGTTCACTGAAGGTAGCAAAAAGATAACAATCACCAACTTTCACTGAAGGTGACTTACCAACTTTCACTGAAGGTAGAGAGAAAATAAATCATCGCACCGCCGTTTGCTGATGATGAACTACCAACGTTCATTGAAAGTAGCAAAAATATAACAATCACCAACAGTCACTGAAGGTGACCTACCAACATTCATTGAAGGTATAGAGAAAATATATCATAGCACCAATGTTGACTGAAGATGAACTACCAACGTTCACTGAAGGTAGCAAAAAGAAAACAATCACCAAATTTCACTGAAGGTGACCTACCAACTTTCACTGAAGGTTGACAGAAAATATATCATAGCACTAATGTTCTTAGACGATGAACTACCAACGTTCACTGAAGGTAGCAAAAAGATAACAATCACCAACTTTCACTGGAGGTGACCTAGAAACTTTCACTAAAGGTAGAGAGAAAATATATAATTGCACCACCATTCACTGACGATGAACTACCAACGTTCACTAAAAGTAGCAAAAATATAACAATCACCAACATTCACTGAAGGTGACCTACAAACTTTTACTGAAGGTAGAGAGAAAATATATCATAGAACCAATGTTGACTGACGATGAACTACCAACGTTTACTGAAGGTAGAAAAAGGATAACAATCACCAACTTTCACTGAAGGTGACCTACCAACTTTCACTTGAGGTAGAGAGAAAATATACCATAGCACCACCGTTCACTGATGATGAATTACCAACGTTCACTGAAGGTAGCAAAAAGATAACAATCACCAACTTTCACTGAAGGTGACTTACCAACTTTCACTGAAGGTAGAGAGAAAATAAATCATCGCACCGCCGTTTGCTGATGATGAACTACCAACGTTCATTGAAAGTAGCAAAAATATAACAATCACCAACAGTCACTGAAGGTGACCTACCTACATTCATTGAAGGTATAGAGAAAATATATCATAGCACCAATGTTGACTGAAGATGAACTACCAACGTTCACTGAAGGTAGCAAAAAGATAACAATCACCAAATTTCACTGAAGGTGACCTACCAACTTTCACTGAAGGTTGACAGAAAATATATCATAGCACTAATGTTCTTAGACGATGAACTACCAACGTTCACTGAAGGTAGCAAAAAGATAACAATCACCAACTTTCACTGGAGGTGACCTAGAAACTTTCACTAAAGGTAGAGAGAAAATATATCATTGCACCGCCATTCACTGACGATGAACTACCAACGTTCACTAAAAGTAGCAAAAATATAACAATCACCAACATTCACTGAAGGTGACCTACAAACTTTTACTGAAGGTAGAGAGAAAATATATCATAGAACCAATGTTGACTGACGATGAACTACCAACGTTTACTGAAGGTAGAAAAAGGATAACAATCACCAACTTTCACTGAAGGTGACCTACCAACTTTCACTTGAGGTAGAGAGAAAATATACCATAGCACCACCGTTCACTGATGATGAATTACCAACGTTCACTGAAGGTAGCAAAAAGATAACAATCACCAACTTTCACTGAAGGTGACTTACCAACTTTCACTGAAGGTAGAGAGAAAATAAATCATCGCACCGCCGTTTGCTGATGATGAACTACCAACGTTCATTGAAAGTAGCAAAAATATAACAATCACCAACAGTCACTGAAGGTGACCTACCAACATTCATTGAAGGTATAGAGAAAATATATCATAGCACCAATGTTGACTGAAGATGAACTACCAACGTTCACTGAAGGTAGCAAAAAGATAACAATCACCAAATTTCACTGAAGGTGACCTACCAACTTTCACTGAAGGTTGACAGAAAATATATCATAGCACTAATGTTCTTAGACGATGAACTACCAACGTTCACTGAAGGTAGCAAAAAGATAACAGTCACCAACTTTCACTGGAGGTGACCTACAAACTTTCACTAAAGGTAGAGAGAAAATATATCATTGCACCGCCATTCACTGACGATGAACTACCAACGTTCACTAAAAGTAGCAAAAATATAACAATCACCAACATTCACTGAAGGTGACCTACAAAATTTTACTGAAGGTAGAGAGAAAATATATCATAGAACCAATGTTGACTGACGATGAACTACCAACGTTTACTGAAGGTAGAAAAAGGATAACAATCACCAACTTTCACTGAAGGTGACCTACCAACTTTCACTTGAGGTAGAGAGAAAATATACCATAGCACCACCGTTCACTGATGATGAATTACCAACGTTCACTGAAGGTAGCAAAAAGATAACAATCACCAACTTTCACTGAAGGTGACTTACCAACTTTCACTGAAGGTAGAGAGAAAATAAATCATCGCACCGCCGTTTGCTGTTGATGAACTACCAACGTTCATTGAAAGTAGAAAAAATATAACAATCACCAACAGTCACTGAAGGTGACCTACCAACATTCATTGAAGGTATAGAGAAAATATATCATAGCACCAATGTTGACTGAAGATGAACTACCAACGTTCACTGAAGGTAGAAAAAAGATAACAATCACCAAATTTCACTGAAGGTGACCTATCGACTTTCCCTGAAGGTAGAGAGAAAATATATCATTGCACCGCCGTTCACTGACGATGAACTACCAAAGTTCACTGAAAGTTGCAAAAAGATAACAATCACCAACATTCACTGAAGGTGACCTACAAACTATCACTGAAGGTAGAGAGAAAATATATAATAGCACCAATGTTGACTGACGATGAACTACCAATGTTCACTGAAGGTAGCAAAAAGATAACAATCACCAACTTTCATTGAAGGTGACCTACCAACTTTCACTGAAGCTAGAGAGAAAATATATCATATCACCACCGTTCACTGATGATGAACTACCAACGTTCACTGAAAGTAGCAAAAAGATAACAATCACCAAATTTAACTGAAGGTGATCTACAAATTCCACTGAAGGTAGAGAGAAAATATATCATAGCGCCGCCGCTCACTCAGGATGAACTACCAACGTTCACTGAAGGTAGCAAAAAGATGACAATCACCAACTTTCAATGAAGGTGACCTACAAATTTCACTGAAGGTAGAGAGAAAATATATCATAGCACCACCATTCACTGACGATGAACTACCAACGTTCACTGAAGGTAGCAAAAAGATAACAATCACCAAATTTCATTGAAGGTGACCTACCAACTTTCACTGAAGGTAGACAGAAAATATATCATAGTACTAATGTTCTTAGACGATGAACTACCAACGTTCACTGAAGGTAGCAAAAAGATAACAATCACCAACTTTCACTGGAGGTGACCTACAAACTTTCACTAAAGGTAGAGAGAAAATATATCATTGCACCGCCATTCACTGACGATGAACTACCAACGTTCACTAAAAGTAGCAAAAATATAACAATCACCAACATTAACTGAAGGTGACCTACAAACTTTTACTGAAGGTAGAGAGAAAATATATCATAGAACCAATGTTGACTGACGATGAACTACCAACGTTTACTGAAGGTAGAAAAAGGATAACAATCACCAACTTTCACTGAAGGTGACCTACCAACTTTCACTTGAGGTAGAGAGAAAATATACCATAGCACCACCGTTCACTGATGATGAATTACCAACGTTCACTGAAGGTAGCAAAAAGATAACAATCACCAACTTTCACTGAAGGTGACTTACCAACTTTCACTAAAGGTAGAGAGAAAATAAATCATCGCACCGCCGTTTGCTGATGATGAACTACCAACGTTCATTGAAAGTAGCAAAAATATAACAATCACCAATAGTCACTGAAGGTGACCTACCAACATTCATTGAAGGTATAGAGAAAATATATCATAGCACCAATGTTGACTGAAGATGAACTACCAACGTTCACTGAAGGTAGAAAAAAGATAACAATCACCAAATTTCACTGAAGGTGACCTATCGACTTTCCCTGAAGGTAGAGAGAAAATATATCATTGCACCGCCGTTCACTGACGATGAACTACCAAAGTTCACTGAAAGTTGCAAAAAGATAACAATCACCAACATTCACTGAAGGTGACCTACAAACTATCACTGAAGGTAGAGAGAAAATATATCATAGCACCAATGTTGACTGACGATGAACTACCAACGTTCACTGAAGGTAGCAAAAAGATAACAATCACCAACTTTCATTGAAGGTGACCTACCAACTTTCACTGAAGGTAGAGAGAAAATATATCATATCACCACCGTTCACTGATGATGAACTACCAACGTTCACTGAAAGTAGCAAAAAGATAACAATCACCAAATTTAAATGAAGGTGACCTACAAATTCCACTGAAGGTAGAGAGAAAATATATCATAGCGCCGCCGCTCACTCAGGATGAACTACCAACGTTCACTGAAGGTAGCAAAAAGATGACAATCACCAACTTTCAATGAAGGTGACCTACCAACTTTCACTGAAGGTAGAGAGAAAATATATCATAGCACTAATGTTCACTAACGATGAACTACCAATGTTCACTGAAGGTAGCAAAAAGATAACAATCACCAACTTTCACTAAAGCTGTCCTACCAAATTTCACTGAAGGTAGAGAGAAAATATATCATAGCACCAATGTTGACTGACGATGAACTGCCAACGTTCACTAAAGGTAGCAAAAAGATAACAATCACCAACTTTCACTAAAGGTGACCTACCAACTTTAATTGAAGGTAGAGAGAAAATATATCATAGCAGTAATGTTCACTGATTATAAACTACCAACGTTCACTGAAGGTAGCAACAAGATAATAATCACCAACTTTCACTGAAGGTGACCTAAAAATTTCACTGAAGGTAGAGAGAAAATATATCATATCACCGTCGTTCACTGACGATGAACTACCAACGTTCATTGAAGGTAGCAAAAAGATAACAATCACAAACTTTCACTAAAGGTGACCTACCAACTTTCACTGAATGTAGAAAGAAAATATATCCTAGCACTAATGTTCACAGACGATGAACTACCAACGTTCACTGAAGGTAGCAAAAAGATAACAATCACCAACTTTCACTGAAGGTGACCTACCAACTTTCACTAAAGGTAGAGAGAAAATATATCATAGCACCACTGTTGACTGACGATGAACTACCAACGTTCACTGAAGGTAGCAAAAAGATAACAATCACCAACTTTCACTGAAGGTGACCTACAAATTCATCTGAAGGTAGAGAGAAAATATATCATAGCGCCGCCGCTCACTCAGGATGAACTACCAACGTTCACTGAAGGTAGCAAAAAGATGACAATCACCAACTTTCAATGAAGGTGACCTACCAACTTTCACTGAAGGTAGAGAGAAAATATATCATAGCACTAATGTTCACTAACGATGAACTACCAATGTTCACTGAAGGTAGCAAAAAGATAACAATCAACAACTTTCACTAAAGCTGTCCTACCAAATTTTACTGAAGGTAGAGAGAAAATATATCATAGCACCAATGTTGACTGACGATGAACTACCAACGTTCACTAAAGGTAGCAAAAAGATAACAATCACCAACTTTCACTGAAGGTGACCTACCAACTTTAATTGAAGGTAGAGAGAAAATATATCATAGCACTAATGTTCACTGATGATGAACTACCAACGTTCACTGAAGGTAGCAACAAGATAATAATCACCAACTTTCACTGAAGGTGACCTACCAACTTTCACTGAAGGTAGAAAGAAAATATATCCTAGCACTAATGTTCACAGACGATGAACTACCAACGTTCACTGAAGGTAGCAAAAAGATAACAATCACCAACTTTCACTGAAGGTGACCTACCAACTTTCACTTGAGGTAGAGAGAAAATATACCATAGCACCACCGTTCACTGATGATGAACTACCAACGTTCACTGAAGGTAGCAAAAAGATAACAATCACCAACTTTCACTAAAGGTGACCTACCAACTTTCACTGAAGGTAGAGAGAAAATAAATCATCGCACCGCCGTTCGCTGACAATGAACTACCAACGTTCATTGAAAGTAGCAAAAAGATAACAATCACCAACATTCAGTGAAGGTAACCTACCACCATTCACTGAAGGTAGAGAGAAAATATATCATAGCACCAATGTTGACTGAAGATGAACTACCAACGTTCACTGAAGGTAGAAAAAAGATAACAATCACCAACTTTCACTGAAGGTGACCTACCAACTTTCACTGAAGGTAGAGATAAAATATATCATAGCACCAATGTTGACTGACGATGAACTACCAACATTCACTAACGGTAGCAAAAAGATAACAATCACCAACTTTCATTGAAGGTGACCTACCAACTTTTACTGAAGGTAGAGAGAAAATATATCATATCACCACCGTTCACTGATGATGAACTACCAACATTCACTGAAGGTAGCCAAAAGATAACAATCACCAAATTTAACTGAAGGTGACCTACAAATTCCACTGAAGGTAGAGAGAAAATATATCATAGCGCCGCCGCTCACTCAGGATGAACTACCAACGTTCACTGAAGGTAGCAAAAAGATGACAATCACCAACTTTCAATGAAGGTGACCTACAAATTTCACTGAAGGTAGAGAGAAAATATATCATAGCACCACCATTCACTGACGATGAACTACCAACGTTCACTGAAGGTAGCAAAAAGATAACAATCACCAAATTTCATTGAAGGTGACCTACCAACTTTCACTGAAGGTAGACAGAAAATATATCATAGTACTAATGTTCTTAGACGATGAACTACCAACGTTCACTGAAGGTAGCAAAAAGATAACAATCACCAACTTTCACTGGAGGTGACCTACAAACTTTCACTAAAGGTAGAGAGAAAATATATCATTGCACCGCCATTCACTGACGATGAACTACCAACGTTCACTAAAAGTAGCAAAAATATAACAATCACCAACATTAACTGAAGGTGACCTACAAACTTTTACTGAAGGTAGAGAGAAAATATATCATAGAACCAATGTTGACTGACGATGAACTACCAACGTTTACTGAAGGTAGAAAAAGGATAACAATCACCAACTTTCACTGAAGGTGACCTACCAACTTTCACTTGAGGTAGAGAGAAAATATACCATAGCACCACCGTTCACTGATGATGAATTACCAACGTTCACTGAAGGTAGCAAAAAGATAACAATCACCAACTTTCACTGAAGGTGACTTACCAACTTTCACTAAAGGTAGAGAGAAAATAAATCATCGCACCGCCGTTTGCTGATGATGAACTACCAACGTTCATTGAAAGTAGCAAAAATATAACAATCACCAATAGTCACTGAAGGTGACCTACCAACATTCATTGAAGGTATAGAGAAAATATATCATAGCACCAATGTTGACTGAAGATGAACTACCAACGTTCACTGAAGGTAGAAAAAAGATAACAATCACCAAATTTCACTGAAGGTGACCTATCGACTTTCCCTGAAGGTAGAGAGAAAATATATCATTGCACCGCCGTTCACTGACGATGAACTACCAAAGTTCACTGAAAGTTGCAAAAAGATAACAATCACCAACATTCACTGAAGGTGACCTACAAACTATCACTGAAGGTAGAGAGAAAATATATCATAGCACCAATGTTGACTGACGATGAACTACCAACGTTCACTGAAGGTAGCAAAAAGATAACAATCACCAACTTTCATTGAAGGTGACCTACCAACTTTCACTGAAGGTAGAGAGAAAATATATCATATCACCACCGTTCACTGATGATGAACTACCAACGTTCACTGAAAGTAGCAAAAAGATAACAATCACCAAATTTAAATGAAGGTGACCTACAAATTCCACTGAAGGTAGAGAGAAAATATATCATAGCGCCGCCGCTCACTCAGGATGAACTACCAACGTTCACTGAAGGTAGCAAAAAGATGACAATCACCAACTTTCAATGAAGGTGACCTACCAACTTTCACTGAAGGTAGAGAGAAAATATATCATAGCACTAATGTTCACTAACGATGAACTACCAATGTTCACTGAAGGTAGCAAAAAGATAACAATCACCAACTTTCACTAAAGCTGTCCTACCAAATTTCACTGAAGGTAGAGAGAAAATATATCATAGCACCAATGTTGACTGACGATGAACTGCCAACGTTCACTAAAGGTAGCAAAAAGATAACAATCACCAACTTTCACTAAAGGTGACCTACCAACTTTAATTGAAGGTAGAGAGAAAATATATCATAGCAGTAATGTTCACTGATTATAAACTACCAACGTTCACTGAAGGTAGCAACAAGATAATAATCACCAACTTTCACTGAAGGTGACCTAAAAATTTCACTGAAGGTAGAGAGAAAATATATCATATCACCGTCGTTCACTGACGATGAACTACCAACGTTCATTGAAGGTAGCAAAAAGATAACAATCACAAACTTTCACTAAAGGTGACCTACCAACTTTCACTGAATGTAGAAAGAAAATATATCCTAGCACTAATGTTCACAGACGATGAACTACCAACGTTCACTGAAGGTAGCAAAAAGATAACAATCACCAACTTTCACTGAAGGTGACCTACCAACTTTCACTAAAGGTAGAGAGAAAATATATCATAGCACCACTGTTGACTGACGATGAACTACCAACGTTCACTGAAGGTAGCAAAAAGATAACAATCACCAACTTTCACTGAAGGTGACCTACAAATTCATCTGAAGGTAGAGAGAAAATATATCATAGCGCCGCCGCTCACTCAGGATGAACTACCAACGTTCACTGAAGGTAGCAAAAAGATGACAATCACCAACTTTCAATGAAGGTGACCTACCAACTTTCACTGAAGGTAGAGAGAAAATATATCATAGCACTAATGTTCACTAACGATGAACTACCAATGTTCACTGAAGGTAGCAAAAAGATAACAATCAACAACTTTCACTAAAGCTGTCCTACCAAATTTCACTGAAGGTAGAGAGAAAATATATCATAGCACCAATGTTGACTGACGATGAACTACCAACGTTCACTAAAGGTAGCAAAAAGATAACAATCACCAACTTTCACTGAAGGTGACCTACCAACTTTAATTGAAGGTAGAGAGAAAATATATCATAGCACTAATGTTCACTGATGATGAACTACCAACGTTCACTGAAGGTAGCAACAAGATAATAATCACCAACTTTCACTGAAGGTGACCTACCAACTTTCACTGAAGGTAGAAAGAAAATATATCCTAGCACTAATGTTCACAGACGATGAACTACCAACGTTCACTGAAGGTAGCAAAAAGATAACAATCACCAACTTTCACTGAAGGTGACCTACCAACTTTCACTTGAGGTAGAGAGAAAATATACCATAGCACCACCGTTCACTGATGATGAACTACCAACGTTCACTGAAGGTAGCAAAAAGATAACAATCACCAACTTTCACTAAAGGTGACCTACCAACTTTCACTGAAGGTAGAGAGAAAATAAATCATCGCACCGCCGTTCGCTGACAATGAACTACCAACGTTCATTGAAAGTAGCAAAAAGATAACAATCACCAACATTCAGTGAAGGTAACCTACCACCATTCACTGAAGGTAGAGAGAAAATATATCATAGCACCAATGTTGACTGAAGATGAACTACCAACGTTCACTGAAGGTAGAAAAAAGATAACAATCACCAACTTTCACTGAAGGTGACCTACCAACTTTCACTGAAGGTAGAGATAAAATATATCATAGCACCAATGTTGACTGACGATGAACTACCAACATTCACTAACGGTAGCAAAAAGATAACAATCACCAACTTTCATTGAAGGTGACCTACCAACTTTTACTGAAGGTAGAGAGAAAATATATCATATCACCACCGTTCACTGATGATGAACTACCAACATTCACTGAAGGTAGCCAAAAGATAACAATCACCAAATTTAACTGAAGGTGACCTACAAATTTCACTGAAGGTAGAGAGAAAATATATCATAGCACCTCCGTTCACTGACGATGAACTACCAACGTTCATTGAAGGTAGCAAAAAGATAACAATCACCAACTTTCACTCAAGGTGACCTACCAACTTTCACTGAAGGTAGAAAGAAAATATATCCTAGCACTAATGTTCACAGACGATGAACTACCAACGTTCACTGAAGGTAGCAAAAAGATAACAATCACCAACTTTCACTGAAGGTGACCTACCAACTTCACTAAAGGTAGAGAGAAAATATATCATTGCACAGCCATTCACTGACGATGAACTACCAACGTTCACTGAAAGTAGCAAAAAGATAACAATCACCAACATTCACTGAAGATGACCTACAAACTTTTACTGAAGGTAGAGAGAAAATATATCATCGCACCAATGTTGATTGGGGATGAACTACAAACGTTCACTGAAGGTACCAAAAAGATAACAATCACCAACTTTCACTGAAGGTGACCTACCAACTTTCACTTGAGGTAGAGAGAAAATATACCATAGCACCACCATTCACTAATGATGAACTACCAACGTTCACTGAAGGTAGCAAAAAGATAACAATCACTAACTTTCACTGAAGGTGACCTACCAACTTTCACTGAAGGTAGAGAGAAAATAAATCATCGCACCGCCGTTCGCTGATGATGAACTATCAATGTTCATTGAAAGTAGCAAAAAGATAACAATCACCAACATTCACTGAAGGTGACCTACCAACTTTCCCTGAAGGTAGAGAGAAAATATATCATTGCACCATTGTTCACTGAGGATGAACTACCAACGTTCACTGAAAGTAGCAAAAAGATAACAATCACCAACATTCACTGAAGGTGACCTACAAACTTTCACTGAAGGTAGAGAGAAAATATATCATATCACCAATGTTGACTGACGATGAACTACCAACGTTCACTAAAGGTAGCAAAAAGATAACAATCACCAACTTTCATTGAAGGTGACCTACCAACTTTCACTGAAGGTAGATAGAAAATATATCATATCACCATCGTTCACTGATGATGAACTACCATTGTTCACTGAAGGTAGCAAAAAGATAACAATCACAAAATTTAACTGAAGGTGACCTACAAATTTCACTGAAGGTAGAGAGAAAATATATCATAGCACCGCAGCTCACTCACGATGAACTACCAACGTTCACTGAAGGTAGCAAAAAGATAACAATCACCAACTTTCACTGAAGGTGACCTACCAACTTTCACTGAAGGTGGAGAGAAAATATATCATAGCACTAATGTTCACTAATGATGAACTACCAACGTCCACTGAAGGTAGCAAAAAGATAACAATCACCAACTTTCACTAAAGGTGACCTACCAACATTCACTGAAGGTAGAGAGAAAATATATCATAGCACCAATGTTGACTGACGATGAACTACCAACGTTCACTGAAGGTAGCAAAAAGATAACAATCACCAACTTTCGCTGAAGGTGACCTACGAACTTTAACTAAAGGTAGAGAGAAAATATATCATAGCACTAATGTTCACTGATGATGAACTACCAACGTTCACTGAAGGTAGCAACAAGATAACAATCACCAACGTTCACTGAAGGTAGCAAAAAGATAACAATCACCAACTTTCACTGAAGGTGACCTACCAACTTTCACTGAAGGTGGAGAGAAAATATATCATAACACTAATGTTCACTAATGATGAACTACCAACGTCCACTGAAGGTAGCAAAAAGATAACAATCACCAACTTTCACTGAAGGTGACCTACCAACTTTCACTGAAGGTGGAGAGAAAATATATCATAGCACTAATGTTCACTAATGATGAACTACCAACGTCCACTGAAGGTAGCAAAAAGATAACAATCACCAACTTTCACTAAAGGTGACCTACCAACTTTCACTGAAGGTAGAGAGAAAATATATCATAGCACCAATGTTGACTGACGATGAACTACCAACGTTCACTGAAGGTAGCAAAAAGATAACAATCACCAACTTTCGCTGAAGGTGACCTACGAACTTTAACTAAAGGTAGAGAGAAAATATATCATAGCACTAATGTTCACTGATGATGAACTACCAACGTTCACTGAAGGTAGCAACAAGATAACAATCACCAACGTTCACTGACGATGAACTACCAACGTTCACTGAAGGTAGCGAAAAGATAACAATCACCAACTTTCACTAATGGTAACCTACCAACTTTCACTAAAGGTAGAAAGAAAATATATCACAGCACTAATGTTCACAGATGATGAACTACCAACGTTCACTGAAGGTAACAAAAAGATAACAATCACCAACTTTCACTGAAGGTGACCTACCAACTTTCTCTAAAGGTAGAGAGAAAATATATCATTGCACCACCATTCACTGACGATGAACTACCAACGTTCACTGAAAGTAGCAAAAAGATAACAATCACCAACTTTCACTGAAGGTGACCTACCAACTTTAACTTGAGGTACAAAGAAAATATACCATAGCACCCCCGTTCACTGAAGGTAGCAAAAAGATAACAATCACCAACTTTCACTAAAGGTGACCTACCAACTTTCACTGAAGGTAGAGAGAAAATATATCATAGAACCAATGTTGACTGACGATGAACTACCAACATTCACTGAAGGTAGCAAAAAGATAACAATCACCAACTTTCACTGAAGGTGACCTACCAACTTTAACTGAAGGTAGAGAGAAAATATATCATAGCCTTAATGTTCATAGATGATGAACTACCAACGTTCACTGAAGGTAGCAAAAAGATAACAATCACCAACTTTCACTGAAGGTGACCTACAAACTTTCACTAAAGGTAGAGAGAAAATATATCATTGCACCGCCATTCACTGACGATGAACTACCATCGTTCACTGAAAGTAGCAAAAAGTTAACAATCACCAACTTTCACTGAAGGTGACCTACCAACTTTCACTTGAGGTACAAAGTAAATATACCATAACACCACCGTTCACTGATGATGAACTACCAACGTTCACTGAAGGTAGCAAAAAGATAACAATCACCAACTTTCACTGAAGGTGACCTACCAACTTTCACTGAAGGTAGAGAGAAAATAAATCATCACACCGCCGTTCGCTGACGACGAACTACCAACATTCACTAAAGGTAGTAAAAAGATAACAATCACCAACTTTAACTGAAGGTGACCTACCAACTTTCACTAAAGGTAGAGAGAAAATATATCATTACACCGCCATTCACTGACGATTAACTACCAACATTCACTGAAAGTAGCAAAAAGACAACAATCACCAACTTTCACTAAAGGTGACCTACCAACTTTCACTTAAGGTATAGAGAAAATATATCATAGCACAAATGTTCACTGACGATGAACTACTAACGTTCACTGAAGGTAGCAAAAAGATAACAATCACCAACTTTCACTGAAGGTGACCTACCAACTTTAACTGAAGGTAGAGAGAAAATATATCATTGCACCGCCATTCACTGACGATGAACTACCAATGTTCACTGAAAGTAGCAAAAAGATAACAATCACCAACTTTCACTGAAGGTGGCCTATCAACTTTCACTGAAGGTAGAGAGAAAATGTATCATAGAACCAATATTGACTGACGATGAACTACCAATGTTCACTGAAGGTAGAAAAAAGATAACAATCACCAACATTCACTGGAGGTGACCTACCAACTTTCACTGAAGGTAGAGAGAAAATATACCATAACACCACCGTTCACTGATGATGAACTACCAACGTTCACTGAAGGTAGCAAAAAGATAACAATCACCAAATTTAAATGAAGGTGACCTATAAATTTCACTGAAGGTAGAGAGAAAATATATCATAGCACCGCCGCTCACTCACGATGAACTACCAACGTTCACTGAAGGTAGCAAAAAGATAACAATCACCAACTTTCACTGAAGGTGACCTACCATCTTTCACTGAAGGTAGAGAGAAAATATATCATAGCACTAATGTTCACTGACGATGAACTACCAACATTCACTAAAGGTAACAAAAAGATAACAATCACCAACTTTCACTAAAGGTGGCCTACCAACTTTCACTGAAGGTAGAGAAAAAATATATCATAGCACCAATGTTGACTGACGATGAACTACCAATGTTCACTGAAGGTAGAAAAAAGATAACAATCACCAACTTTCACTGAAGGTGACCTACGAACTTTAACTGAAGGTAGAGAGAAAATATATCATAGCACTAATGTTCACTGTTGATGAACTACCAACATTCACTGAAGGTAGCAAAAAGATAACAATCACCAAATTTAACTGAAGCTGACCTACAAATTTCACTGAAGGTAGAGAAAAAATATATCATAGCACCGCCGCTCACTCACGATGAACTACCAACATTCACTGAAGGTAGAAAAAAGATAACAATCACCAACTTTCACTGAAGGTGACCTACAAACTTTCACTAAAGGTAGAGAGAAAATATATCATAGCACCAATGTTGACTGACGATGAACTACCAACGTTCACTGAAGGTAGCAAAAAGATAACAATCACCAACTTTCACTGAAGGTGACCTACCAACTTTCACTGAAGGTAGAGAGAAAATATATCATAGCACCAATGTTGACTGACGATGAACTACCAACGTTCACTGAAGGTAGCAAAAAGATAACAATCACCAACTTTCGCTGAAGGTGACCTACCAATTTAACTGAAGGTAGAGAGAAAATATATCATAGCACTAATGTTCACTGATGATGAACTACCAACGTTCACTGAAGGTAGCAACAAGATAACAATCACCAACTTTCACTGAAGGTGACCTACAAATTTCATTGAAGGTAGAGAGAAAATATATCATAGCACCGCCGTTCACTGACGATGAACTACCAATGTTCACTGAAAGTAGCAAAAAGATAACAATCACCAACTTTCACTGATGGTAACCTACCAACTTTCACTGAAGGTATAGAGAAAATGTATCATAGAACCAATATTGACTGACGATGAACTACCAATGTTCCATGAAGGTAGAAAAAAGATAACAATCACCAACATTCACTGGAGGTGACCTACCAACTTTCATTGAAGGGAGAGAGAAAATATACCATAGCACCACCGTTTACTGATGATGAACTACCAACGTTCACTGAAGGTAGCAAAATGATAACAATCACAAAATTTAAATGAAGGTGGCCTATAAATTTCACTGAAGGTAGAGAGAAAATATATCATAGCATCGCCGCTCACTCACGATGAACTACCAACGTTTACTGAAGGTATCAAAAAGATAACAATCACCAACTTTCACTGAAGGTGACCTACCATCTTTCACTGAAGGTAGAGAGAAAATATATCATAGCACTAATGTTCACTGACGATGAACTACCAACGTTCACTGAAGGTAACAAAAAGATAACAATCACCAACTTTCACTAAAGGTGACCTACCAACTTTCACTGAAGGTAGAATGAAAATATATCATAACACCAATGTTGACTGACGATGAACTACCAACATTAACTGAAGGTAGCAAAAAGATAACAATCACCAACTTTCACTGAAGGTGACCTACCAACTTTAACTGAAGGTAGAGAGAAAATATATCATAGCACTAATGTTCAATGTTGATGAACTACCAACGTTCACTGAAGGTAGCAAAAAGATAACAATCACCAAATTTAACTGAAGGTGACCTACAAATTTCACTGAAGGTAGAGAGAAAATATATCATAGCACCGCCGCTCACTCACGATGAACTACCAACGTTCACTGAAGGTAGCAAAAAGATAACAATCACCAACTTTCACTGAAGGTGACCTACCAACTTTCACTGAAGGTAGAGAGAAAATATATCATAGCACTAATGTTCACTAATGATGAACTACCAACGTTCACTGAAGGTAGCAAAAAGATAACAATCACACTCTTTCACTGAAGGTGACCTAGCAAATTTCACTGAAGGTAGAGAGAAAATATATCATAGCACAAATGTTAACTGACGATGAACTACCAACGTTCACTGAAGGTAGCAAAGAGATAACAATCACCAACTTTCACTGAAGGTGACCTACCAACTTTAACTGAAGGTAGAGAGAAAATATATCATAACACTAATGTTCACTGATGATGAACTACCAACGTTCACTGAAGGTAGCAACAAGATAACAATCACCAACTTTCACTAAAGGTGACCTACAAATTTCATTGAAGGGAGAGGGAAAATATATCATAGCACCGCCGTTAACTGACAATGAACTACAAATGTTCACTGAAGGTAGCGAAAAGATAACAATCACAAACTTTCACTGATGGTAACCTACCAACTTTCACTGAAGGTAGAAAGAAAATATATCATAGCACTAATGTTCACAGATGATGAACTACCAACATTCACTGAAGGTAGCAAAAAGATAACAATCACCAACTTTCATTAAAGGTGACCTACCAACTTTCACTGAAGGTAGAGAGAAAATATATCATAGCACCAATGTTGACTGACGATGAACTACCAACGTTCACTGAAGGTAGCAAAAAGATAACAATCACCAACTTTCACTGAAGGTGACCTACCAACTTTAACTGAAGGTAGAGAGAAAATATACTATAGCACTAATGTTCACTGTTGATGAACTACCAACGTTCACTGAAGGTAGCAAAAAGATAACAATCACCAAATTTAACTGAAGGTGACCTACAAATTTCACTGAAGGTAGAGAGAAAATATATCATAGCACCGCCGCTCACTCACGATGAACTTCCAACGTTCACTGAAGGTAGCAAAAAGATAACAATCACCAACTTTCACTGAAGGTGACCTACCAACTTTCACTGAAGGTAGAGAGAAAATATATCATAGCACTAATGTTCACTAATGATGAACTACCAACATTCACTGAAGGTAGCAAAAAGATAACAATCACCAACTTTCACTAAAGGTAACCTACCAACTTTCACTGAAGGTAGAGAGAAAATATATCATAGCACCAATGTTGACTGACGATGAACTACCAACGTTCACTGAAGGTAGCAAAAAGATAACAATCACCAACTTTCACTGAAGTTGACCTACCAACTTTAACTGAAGGTAGAGAGAAATTATATCATAGCACTAATGTTCACTGATGAGGAACTACCAACGTTCACTGAAGGTAGCAACAAGGTAACAATCACCAACTTTCACTGAAGGTGACCTACAAATTTCATTGAAGGTAGAGAGAAAATATATCATAGCACCGCCGTTCACTGACGATGAACTACCAACGTTCACTGAAGGTAGCGAAAAGATAAAAATCACCAACTTTCACTGATGGTAACCTACCAACTTTCACTGAAGGTAGAAAGAAAATATATCATAGCACTAATGTTCAAAGATGATGAACTACCAACGTTCACTCAAGATAACAATCACCAACTTTCACTAAAGGTGACCTACCAAGTTTCACTAAAGGTAGAGAGAAAATATATCATTGCACCGCCATTCACTGACGATGAACTACCAACGTTCACTGAAAGTAGCAAAAAGATAACAATCACCAACTTTCACTGAAGGTGACCTACTAACTTTCACTTGAGGTACAAAGAAAATATACCATAGCACCACCGTTCACTGATGATGAACTACCAATGTTCACTGAAGGTAGCAAAAAGATAACAATCACCAACTTTCACTGAAGGTGACCTACCAACTTTCACTGAAGGTAGAGAGAAAATAAATCATCACACCGCCGTTCGCTGACGATGAACTACCAACGTTCATTGAAAGTAGCAAAAAGATAATAATCACCAACATTCACTGAAGGTGACCTACCAACATTCACTGAAGGTAGAGAGAAAATATATCATAGCACCAATGTTGACTGAAGATGAACTACCAACATTCATTGAAGGTAGAAAAAAGATAACAATCACCAACTTTCACTGAAGGTGACCTACCAACTTTCCCTGAAGGTAGAGAGAAAATATATCATTGCACCGCCGTTCACTGACGATGAACTACCAACGTTCACTGAAGGTAGCAAAAAGATAACAATCACAAACTTTCACTAAAGGTGACCTACCAGCTTTCACTGAAGGTAGAGAGAAAATATAACATAGCACCACCACTCACTGATGATGAACTACCAACATTCACTAAAGGTAGCAAAAAGATAACAATCACCAAATTTAACTGAAAGTGACCTACAAATTTCACTGAAGGTAGAGAGACAATATATCATAGCACCGCCGCTCACTCATGATGAACTAGCAACGTTCACTGAAGGTAGCAAAAAGATAACAATCACAAAATTTAACTGAAGGTGACCTACAAATTTCACTGAAGGTAGAGATAAAATATATCATAGCACCGCCGCTCACTCACGATGAACTACCAACGTTCACTGATGGGTAGCAAAAAGGTAACAATCACCAACATTCACTGAAGGTGACCTACCAACATTCGCTGAAGGTAAAGAGAAAATATATCATAGCAGCGCCGTTAACAAACGATGAACTACCAAGATTCACTGAAGGTAGAAAAAAGATAACAATCACCAACTTTCACTGAAGATGACCTACCAAATTTCACTGAAGGTAGAGAGAAAATACATCATAGCACTAATGTTCACTGACGACGAACTACCAACGTTCACTGAAGGTAGTAAAAAGATAACAATCACCAACTTTAACTGAAGGTGACCTACCAACTTTCACTGAAGGTAGAGAGAAAATATATCATAGCACCAATGTTGACTGACGATGAACTACCAACGTTCACTGAAGGTAGCAAAAATATAACAATCACCAACTTTCACTGAAGGTGACCTACCAACTTTAACTGAAGGTTGAGAGAAAATATATCATAGCACTAATGTTCACTGTTGATGAACTACCAACGTTCACTGAAGGTAGCAAAAAGTAACAATCACCAACTTTCACTGAAGGTGACCTACAAATTTCACTGAAGGTAGAGAGAAAATATATCATAGCACCGCCGTTCACTGACGATGAACTACCAACGTTCACTGAAGGTAACAAAAAGATAACAATCACCAACTTTCACTGAAGGTGACCTACCAACTTTCACTGAAGGTAGAGATAAAATATATCATAGCACTAATGTTCACTGACGATGAACTACCAACGTTCACTGAAGGTAACAAAAAGATAACAATCACCAGCTTTCTCTAAAGGTGACCTACCAACTTTCACTGAAGGTAGAGAGAAAATATATCATAGCACAAATGTTGACTGACGATGAACTACCAACGTTCACTGAAGGTAGCAAAAAGATAACAATCACCAACTTTCACTGAAGGTGACCTACCAACTTTAACTGAAGGTAGAGAGAAAATATATCATAACACTAATGTTCACTGATGATGAACTACCAACGTTCACAGAAGGTAGCAAAAAGTAACAATGACCAACTTTCACTGAAGGTGACCTATAAATTTCACTGAAGGTAGAGAGAAAATATATCATAGCACCGCCACTCACTCACGATGAGCTACCAACGTTCACTGAAGGTAGCAAAAAGATAACAATCACCAACTTTCACTGAAGGTGACCTACCAACTTTCACTGAAGGTAGAGAGAAAATATATGATATCAATAATGTTCACTGACGATGAACTACCAACATTCACTGAAGGTAGCAAAAAGATAATAATCACCAACTTTCACTAAAGGTGACCTACCAACTTTTTCTGAAGGTAGAGAGAAAATATATCATAGCACCAATGTTGACTAACGATGAACTACCAACGTTCACTGAAGGTAGCAAAAAGATAACAATCACCAACTTTCACTGAAGGTGACCTACCAACTTTAACTGAAGGTAGAGAGAAAATATATTATAGCACTAATGTTCACTGATGATGAACTGCCAACGTTCACTGAAGGTAGCAAAAAGATAACAATCACCAACTTTCACTAAAGGTGACCTATAAATTTCACTGAAGGTAGAGAGAACATATATCATAGCACCAATGTTGACTGACGATGAACTACCAACGTTCACTGAAGGTAGCAAAAAGATAACAATCACCAACTTTCACTGAAGGTGACCTACCAACTTTAACTTAAGGTAGAGAGAAAATATATCATAGCAGTAATGTTCACTGATGATGAACTACCAACGTTCACTTAAGGTAGCAAAAAGTAACAATCACCAACTTTCACTGAAGGTGACCTACAAATTTCACTGAAGGTAGAGAGAAAATATATCATAGCACCGCCGTTCACTGACGATGAACTACCAACGTTCACTGAAGGTAGCAAAAAGATAACAATCACCAAATTTCACTGAAGGTGACCTACAAACTTTCACTGAAGGTAGAGAGAAAATATATCATAACACTATTGTTCTTAGAAGATGAACTACCAATGTTCACTGAAGGTAGCAAAAAGATAACAATCACCAACTTTCACTGAAGGTGACCTACCAACTTTCACTGAAGGTAGAGAGAAAATATAACATTGCACCGCCATTCACTGACGATGAACTACCAACGTTCACTGAAATTAGCAAAAAGATAACAATCACCAACATTCACTGAAGGTGACCTACAAACTTTCACTTGAGGTAGAGAGAAAATATATCATTGCACCGCCATTCACTGACGATGAACTACCAACGTTCATTGAAAGTAGCAAAAAGATAACAATCACCAACATTCACTGAAGGTGACCTATAAACTTTTACTGAAGGTAGAGATAAAATATATCATAACACGAATGTTGACTGACGATGAACTACCAACGTTCACTGAAGGTAGCAAAAAGATAACAATCACCAACTTTCACCGAAGGTGACCTACCAACTTTCAATTGAGGTAGATAGAAAATATACCATAGCACCACCGTTCACTGATGATGAACTACCAAAGTTCACTGAAGGTTGAAAAAAGATAACAATCACCAACTTTCACTGAAGGTGACCTACCAACTTTCACTGAAGGTAGAGATAAAATATATCATAGCACTAATGTTCACTGACGATGAACTACCAATGTTCACTGATGGTAGCAAAAAGATAACAATCACCAACTTTCACTGAAGGTGACCTACCATCTTTCACTGAAGGTAGAGAGAAAATATATCATAGCACTAATGTTCACTGACGATGAACTACCAACGTTCACTGAAGGTAACAAAAAGATAACAATCACCAGCTTTCTCTAAAGGTGACCTACCAACTTTCACTGAAGGTAGAGAGAAAATATATCATAGCACCAATGTTGACTGACGATGAACTACCAACGTTCACTGAAGGTAGCAAAAAGATAACAATCACCAACTTTCACTGAAGGTGACCTACCAACTTTAACTGAAGGTAGAGAGAAAATATATCATAACACTAATGTTCACTGATGATGAACTACCAACGTTCACAGAAGGTAGCAAAAACTAACAATGACCAACTTTCACTGAAGGTGACCTATAAATTTCACTGAAGGTAGAGAGAAAATATATCATAGCACCGCCACTCACTCACGATGAGCTACCAACGTTCACTGAAGGTAGCAAAAAGATAACAATCACCAACTTTCACTGAAGGTGACCTACCAACTTTCACTGAAGGTAGAGAGAAAATATATGATATCAATAATGTTCACTGACGATGAACTACCAACATTCACTGAAGGTAGCAAAAAGATAATAATCACCAACTTTCACTAAAGGTGACCTACCAACTTTTTCTGAAGGTAGAGAGAAAATATATCATAGCACCAATGTTGACTAACGATGAACTACCAACGTTCACTGAAGGTAGCAAAAAGATAACAATCACCAACTTTCACTGAAGCTGACCTACCAACTTTAACTGAAGGTAGAGAGAAAATATATTATAACACTAATGTTCACTGATGATGAACTGCCAACGTTCACTGAAGGTAGCAAAAAGATAACAATCACCAACTTTCACTAAAGGTGACCTATAAATTTCACTGAAGGTAGAGAGAACATATATCATAGCACCAATGTTGACTGACGATGAACTACCAACGTTCACTGAAGGTAGCAAAAAGATAACAATCACCAACTTTCACTGAAGGTGACCTACCAACTTTAACTTAAGGTAGAGAGAAAATATATCATAGCAGTAATGTTCACTGATGATGAACTACCAACGTTCACTTAAGGTAGAAAAAAGTAACAATCACCAACTTTCACTGAAGGTGACCTACAAATTTCACTGAAGGTAGAGAGAAAATATATCATAGCACCGCCGTTCACTGACGATGAACTACCAACGTTCACTGAAGGTAGCAAAAAGATAACAATCACCAAATTTCACTGAAGGTGACCTACAAACTTTCACTGAAGGTAGAGAGAAAATATATCATAACACTATTGTTCTTAGAAGATGAACTACCAATGTTCACTGAAGGTAGCAAAAAGATAACAATCACCAACTTTCACTGAAGGTGACCTACCAACTTTCACTGAAGGTAGAGAGAAAATATAACATTGCACCGCCATTCACTGACGATGAACTACCAACGTTCACTGAAATTAGCAAAAAGATAACAATCACCAACATTCACTGAAGGTGACCTACAAACTTTCACTTGAGGTAGAGAGAAAATATATCATTGCACCGCCATTCACTGACGATGAACTACCAACGTTCACTGAAAGTAGCAAAAAGATAACAATCACCAACATTCAGTGAAGGTGACCTATAAACTTTTACTGAAGGTAGAGATAAAATATATCATAACACGAATGTTGACTGACGATGAACTACCAACGTTCACTGAAGGTAGCAAAAAGATAACAATCACCAACTTTCACCGAAGGTGACCTACCAACTTTCAATTGAGGTAGATAGAAAATATACCATAGCACCACCGTTCACTGATGATGAACTACCAAAGTTCACTGAAGGTTGAAAAAAGATAACAATCACCAACTTTCACTGAAGGTGACCTACCAACTTTCACTTAAGGTAGAGAGAAAATATACCATAGCACCACCGTTCACTGATGATGAACTACCAACGTTCACTGAAGGTAGCAAAAAGATAACAATCACCAAATTTAACTGAAGGTGACCTATAAATTTCACTGAAGGTAGAGAGAAAATATATCATAGCAACGCCGCTCACTCACGATGAACTACCAACGTTCACTGAAGGTAGCAAAAAGATAACAATCACCAACTTTCACCGAAGGTGACCTACCAACTTTCAATTGAGGTAGATAGAAAATATACCATAGCACTAATGTTCACTGACGATGAACTACCAACGTTCACTGAAGGTAGCAAAAAGATAACAATCACCAACTTTCACTAAAGGTGACCTACCAACTTTAACTGAAGGTGGAGAGAAAATATATCATAGCACCAATGTTGACTGACGATGAACTACCAATGTCCACTGAAGGTGGCAAAAAGATAACAATCACCAACTTTCACTGAAGGTGACCTACCAACTTTAACTAAAGGTAGAGAGAAAATGTATCATAGAACCAATACTGACTGACGATGAACTACCAATGTTCACTGAAGGTAGCAAAAAGATAACAATCACCAACATTCACTGGAGGTTACCTACCAACTTTCACTGAAGGTAGAGAGAAAATATACCATAGCACCACAGTTCACTGATGATGAACTACCAACGTTCACTGAAGGTAGCAAAAAGATAACAATCACCAAATTTAACTGAAGGTGACCTATAAATTTCACTGAAGGTAGAGAGAAAATTTATCATAGCATCGCCGCTCACTCACGATGAACTACCAACATTCACTGAAGGTAGCAAAAAGATAACAATCACCAACTTTCACTGAAGGTGACCTACCAACTTTCACTCAAGGTAGAGATAAAATATATCATAGCACTAATGTTCACTGACGATGAACTACCAACGTTCACTGAAGGTAGCAAAAAGATAACAATCACCAACTTTCACTGAAGGTGACCTACCAACTTTCACTGAAGGTAGAAAGAAAATATATCATAGCACTAATGTTTACAGACGATGAACTACCAACGCTCACTGAAAGTAGAAAAAAGATAACAATTACCAACTTTCACTGAAGGTGACCTACCAACTTTCACTAAAGGTAGAGAGAAAATATATCATTGCACCGCCATTCACTAACGATGAACTACCAACGTTCACGGAAAGTAGCAAAAAGATAACAATCACCAACATTCACTAAAGGTGACCTACCAACTTTCACTGAAGGTAGAGAGAAAATATATCATAGCACCAATGTTGACTGACGATGAACTACCAACGTTCACTGAAGGTAGCAAAAAGATAACAATCACCAACTTTCACTGAAGGTGACCTACCAACTTTAACTGAAGGTAGAGAGAAAATATATCATAGCACTAATGTTCACTGATGATGAACTACCAACATTCACAGAAGGTAGAAAAAAGTAACAATGACCAACTTTCAATGAAGGTGACCTATAAATTTCACTGAAGGTAGAGAGAAAATATATCATAGCACCGCCACTCACTCACGATGAGCTACCAACGTTCACTGAAGGTAGCAAAAAGATAACAATCACCAACTTTCACTGAAGGTGACCTACCAACTTTCACTGAAGGTAGAGAGAAAATATATGATATCACTAATGTTCACTGACGATGAACTACCAACATTGACTGAAGGTAGCAAAAAGATAATAATCACCAACTTTCACTAAAGGTGACCTACCAACTTTCTCTGAAGGTAGAGAGAAAATATATCATAGCACCAATGTTGACTGACGATGAACTACCAACGTTCACTGAAGGTAGCAAAAAGATAACAATCACCAACTTTCACTGAAGGTGACCTACCAACTTTAACTTAAGGTAGAGAGAAAATATATCATAGCAGTAATGTTCACTGATGATGAACTACCAACGTTCACTTAAGGTAGCAAAACGTAACAATCACCAACTTTCACTGAAGGTGACCTACAAATTTCACTGAAGGTAGAGAGAAAATATATCATAGCACCGCCGTTCACTGACGATGAACTACCAACGTTCACTGAAGGTAGCAAAAAGATAACAATCACCAAATTTCACTGAAGGTGACCTATAAACTTTCACTGAAGGTAGAGAGAAAATATATCATAACACTATTGTTCTTAGAAGATGAACTACCAATGTTCACTGAAGGTAGCAAAAAGATAAGAATCACCAACTTTTACTGAAGGTGACCTACCAACTTTCACTGAAGGTAGAGAGAAAATATATCATTGCACCGCCATTCACTGACGATGAACTACCAACGTTCACTGAAATTAGCAAAAAGATAACAATCACCAACATTCACTGAAGGTGACCTACAAACTTTCACTTGAGGTAGAGAGAAAATATATCATTGCACCGCCATTCACTGACGATGAACTACCAACGTTCACTGAAAGTAGCAAAAAGATAACAATCACCAACATTCACTGAAGGTGACCTATAAACTTTTACTGAAGGTAGAGAGAAAATATATCATAACACGAATGTTGACTGACGATGAACTACCAACGTTCACTGAAGGTAGCAAAAAGATAACAATCACCAACTTTCACCAAAGGTGACCTACCAACTTTCAATTGAGGTAGATAGAAAATATACCATAGCACCACCGTTCACTGATGATGAACTACCAAAGTTCACTGAAGGTAGAAAAAAGATAACAATCACCAACTTTCACTGAAGGTGACCTACCAACTTTCACTTAAGGTAGAGAGAAAATATACCATAGCACCACCGTTCACTGATGATGAACTACCAACGTTCACTGAAGGTAGCAAAAAGATAACAATCACCAAATTTAACTGAAGGTGACCTATAAATTTCACTGAAGGTAGAGAGAAAATATATCATAGCAACGCCGCTCACTCACGATGAACTACCAACGTTCACTGAAGGTAGCAAAAAGATAACAATCACCAACTTTCACCGAAGGTGACCTACCAACTTTCAATTGAGGTAGATAGAAAATATACCATAGCACTAATGTTCACTGACGATGAACTACCAACGTTCACTGAAGGTAGCAAAAAGATAACAATCACCAACTTTCACTAAAGGTGACCTACCAACTTTCACTGAAGGTGGAGAGAAAATATATCATAGCACCAATGTTGACTGACGATGAACTACCAACGTCCACTGAAGGTAGCAAAAAGATAACAATCACCAACTTTCACTGAAGGTGACCTACCAACTTTAACTAAAGGTAGAGAGAAAATGTATCATAGAACCAATATTGACTGACGATGAACTACCAATGTTCACTGAAGGTAGCAAAAAGATAACAATCACCAACATTCACTGGAGGTTACCTACCAACTTTCACTGAAGGTAGAGAGAAAATATACCATAGCACCACAGTTCACTAATGATAAACTACCAACGTTCACTGAAGGTAGCAAAAAGATAACAATCACCAAATTTAACTGAAGGTGACCTATAAATTTCACTAAAGGTAGAGAGAAAATTTATCATAGCATCGCCGCTCACTCACGATGAACTACCAACATTCACTGAAGGTAGCAAAAAGATAACAATCACCAACTTTCACTGAAGGTGACCTACCAACTTTCACTCAAGGTAGAGATAAAATATATCATAGCACTAATGTTCACTGACGATGAACTACCAACGTTCACTGAAGGTAGCAAAAAGATAACAATCACCAACTTTCACTGAAGGTGACCTACCAACTTTCACTGAAGGTAGAAAGAAAATATATCATAGCACTAATGTTTACAGACGATGAACTACCAACGCTCACTGAAAGTAGAAAAAAGATAACAATTACCAACTTTCACTGAAGGTGACCTACCAACTTTCACTAAAGGTAGAGAGAAAATATATCATTGCATCGCCATTCACTGACGATGAACTACCAACGTTCACGGAAAGTAGCAAAAAGATAACAATCACCAACATTCACTAAAGGTGACCTACCAACTTTCACTGAAGGTAGAGAGAAAATATATCATAGCACCAATGTTGACTGACGATGAACTACCAACGTTCACTGAAGGTAGCAAAAAGTAATAATGACCAACTTTCAATGAAGGTGACCTATAAATTTCACTGAAGGTAGAGAGAAAATATATCATAGCACCGCCACTCACTCACGATGAGCTACCAACGTTCACTGAAGGTAGCAAAAAGATAACAATCACCAACTTTCACTGAAGGTGACCTACCAACTTTCACTGAAGGTAGAGAGAAAATATATGATATCACTAATGTTCACTGACGATGAACTACCAACATTGACTGAAGGTAGCAAAAAGATAATAATCACCAACTTTCACTAAAGGTGACCTACCAACTTTCTCTGAAGGTAGAGAGAAAATATATTATAGCACCAATGTTGACTGACGATGAACTACCAACGTTCACTGAAGGTAGCAAAAAGATAACAATCACCAACTTTCACTGAAGGTGACCTACCAACTTTAACTTAAGGTAGAGAGAAAATATATCATAGCAGTAATGTTCACTGATGATGAACTACCAACGTTCACTTAAGGTAGCAAAAAGTAACAATCACCAACTTTCACTGAAGGTGACCTACAAATTTCACTGAAGGTAGAGAGAAAATATATCATAGCACCGCCGTTCACTGACGATGAACTACCAACGTTCACTGAAGGTAGCAAAAAGATAACAATCACCAAATTTCACTGAAGGTGACCTACAAACTTTCACTGAAGGTAGAGAGAAAATATATCATAACACTATTGTTCTTAGAAGATGAACTACCAATGTTCACTGAAGGTAGCAAAAAGATAACAATCACCAACTTTCACTGAAGGTGACCTACCAACTTTCACTGAAGGTAGAGAGAAAATATATCATTGCACCGCCATTCACTGACGATGAACTACCAACGTTCACTGAAAGTAGAAAAAAGATAACAATCACCAACATTCACTGAAGGTGACCTATAAACTTTTACTGAAGGTAGAGAGAAAATATATCATAACACGAATGTTGACTGACGATGAACTACCAACGTTCACTGAAGGTAGCAAAAAGATAACAATCACCAACTTTCACCGAAGGTGACCTACCAACTTTCAATTGAGGTAGATAGAAAATATACCATAGTACCACCGTTCACTGACGATGAACTACCAAAGTTCACTGAAGGTAGCAAAAAGATAACAATCACCAACTTTCACTGAAGGTGACCTACCAACTTTCACTTAAGGTAGAGAGAAAATATATCATAGCACTAATGTTCACTGACGATGAACTACCAACGTTCACTGAAGGTAGCAAAAAGATAACAATCACCAACTTTCACTAAAGGTGACCTACCAACTTTCACTGAAGGTGGAGAGAAAATATATCATAGCACCAATGTTGACTGATGATGAACTACCAACGTTCACTGAAGGTAGCAAAAAGATAACAATCACCAACTTTCACTGAAGATGACCTACCAACTTTAACTGAAGGTAGAGAGAAAATGTATCATAGAACCAATACTGACTGACGATGAACTACCAATGTTCACTGAAGGTAGCAAAAAGATAATAATCACCAACCTTCACTGAAGGTGGAGAGAAAATATATCATAGAACCAATACTGACTGACGATGAACTACCAACGTTCACAGAAGGTAGCAAAAAGATAACAATCACCAACATTCACTGGAGGTTACCTACCAACTTTCACTGAAGGTAGAGAGAAAATATACCATAGCACCACCGTTCACTGATGATGAACTACCAACGTTCACTGAAGGTAGCAAAAAGATAACAATCACCAAATTTAACTGAAGGTGACCTATAAATTTCACTGAAGGTAATGAGAAAATATATCATAGCAACGCCGCTCACTCACGATGAACTACCAACATTCACTGAAGGTAGCAAAAAGATAATAATCACCAACTTTCACTGAAGGTGACCTACCAACTTTCACTCAAGGTAGAGAGAAAATATATCATAGCACTAATGTTCACTGACGATGAACTACCAACGTTCACTGAAGGTAGCAAAAAGATAACAATCACCAACTTTCACTGAAGGTGACCTACCAACTTTAACTGAAGGTAGAAAGAAAATATATCATAGCACTAATGTTTACAGACGATGAACTACCAACGTTCACTGAAAATAGAAAAAAGATAACAATCACCAACTTTCGCTGAAGGTGACCTACCAACTTTCACTAAAGGTAGAGAGAAAATATATCATTGCACCGCCATTCACTGACGATGAACTACAACGTTCACGGAAAGTAGCAAAAAGATAACAATCACCAACATTCACTGAAGGTGACCTATAAACTTTTACTGAAGGTAGAGAGAAAATATATCATAACACCAATGTTGACTAACGATGAACTAGCAACGTTCACTGAAGGTAGCAAAAAGATAACAATCACCAACTTTCACCAAAGGTGACCTACCAACTTTCAATTGAGGTAGAGAGAAAATATACCATAGCACCACCGTTCACTGATGATGAACTACCAAAGTTCACTGAAGGTAGCAAAAAGATAACAATCACCAACTTTCACTGAAGGTGACCTACCAACTTTCACTGAAGGTAGAGAGAAAATATACCATAGCACCACCGTTCACTGATGATGAACTACCAACGTTCACTGAAGGTAGCAAAAAGGTAACAATCACCAAATTTAACTGAAGGTGACCTATAAATTTCACTGAAGGAAGAGAGAAAATATATCATAGCAACGCTGCTCACTCACGATGAACTACCAACGTTCACTGAAGGTAGAAAAAAGATAACAATCACCAACTTTCATTGAAGGTGACCTACCAACTTTCATTGATGGTAGAGAGAAAATATATCATAGCACTAATGTTCACTGACGATGAACTACCAACGTTCACTGAAGGTAGCAAAAAGATAACAATCACCAACTTTCACTAAAGGTGACCTACCAACTGTCACTGAAGGTGGAGAGAAAATATATCATAGCACCAATGTTGACTGACGATGAACTACCAACGTTCACTGAAGGTATCAAAAAGATAACAATCACCAACTTTCACTGAAGGTGACCTACCAACTTTAACTGAAGGTAGAGAGAAAATATATCATAGCACTAATCTTCACTGATGATGAACTACCAACTTTCACTGAAGGTATCCTACAAATTTCACTGAAGGTAGAGAGAAAATATATCATAGCACCGCCGTTCACTAATGATGAACTACCAACGTTCACAGAAGGTAGCAAAAAGATAACAATCACCAACTTTCAGTGAAGGTGACCTACCAACTTTCACTGAAGGTAGAGATAAAATATATCATTGCACCGCCATTCATTGAAGATGAACTACCAATGTTCACTGAGAGTAGCAAAAAGATAACAATCACCAACATTCACTGGAGGTTACCTACCAACTTTCACTGAAGGTAGAGAGAAAATATACCATAGCACCACCGTCACTGATGATGAAGTACCAACGTTCACTGAAGGTAGCAAAAAGATAACAATCACCAACTTTCACTGAAGGTGACCTACCAACTTTCACTCAAGGTAGAGAGAAAATATATCATAGCACTAATGTTCACTGACGATGAACTACCAACGTTCACTGAAGGTAGCAAAAAGATAACAATCACCAACTTTCACTGAAGGTGACCTACCAACTTTCACTGAAGGTAGAAAGAAAATATATCATAGCACTGATGTTTACAGACGATGAACTACCAACGTTCACTGAAAGTAGAAAAAAGATAACAATCACCAACTTTCGCTGAAGGTGACCTACCAACTTTCACTAAAGGTAGAGAGAAAATATATCATTGCACCGCCATTCACTGACGATGAACTACCAACGTTCACGGAAAGTAGCAAAAAGATAACAATCACCAACATTCATTGAAGGTGACCTATAAACTTTTACTGAAGGTAGAGAGAAAATATATCATAACACCAATGTTGACTGACGATGAACTAGCAACGTTCACTGAAGGTAGCAAAAAGATAACAATCACCAACTTTCACCAAAGGTGACCTACCAACTTTCAATTGAGGTAGAGAGAAAATATACCATAGCACCACCGTTCACTGATGATGAACTGCCAAAGTTCACTGAAGGTAGCAAAAAGATAACAATCACCAACTTTCACTGAAGGTGACCTACCAACTTTCACTGAAGGTAGAGAGAAAATATACCATAGCACCACCGTTCACTGATGATGAACTACCAACGTTCACTGAAGGTAGCAAAAAGGTAACAATCACCAAATTTAACTGAAGGTGACCTATAAATTTCACTGAAGGTAGAGAGAAAATATATCATAGCAACGCTGCGCACTCACGATGAACTACCAACGTTCACTGAAGGTAGAAAAAAGATAACAATCACCAACTTTCATTGAAGGTGACCTACCAACTTTCATTGATGGTAGAGAGAAAATATATCATAGCACTAATGTTCACTGACGATGAACTACCAACGTTCACTGAAGGTAGCAAAAAGATAACAATCACCAGCTTTCACTAAAGGTGACCTACCAACTGTCACTGAAGGTGGAGAGAAAATATATCATAGCACCAATGTTGACTGACGATGAACTACCAACGTTCACTGAAGGTAGCAAAAAGATAACAATCACCAACTTTCACTGAAGGTGACCTACCAACTTTAACTGAAGGTAGAGAGAAAATATATCATAGCACTAATCTTCACTGATGATGAACTACCAACTTTCACTGAAGGTATCCTACAAATTTCACTGAAGGTAGAGAGAAAATATATCATAGCACCGCCGTTCACTGATGATGAACTACCAACGTTCACAGAAGGTAGCAAAAAGATAACAATCACCAACTTTCAGTGAAGGTGACCTACCAACTTTCACTGAAGGTAGAGATAAAATATATCATTGCACCGCCATTCATTGAAGATGAACTACCAATGTTCACTGAAAGTAGCAAAAAGATAACAATCACCAACATTCACTGGAGGTTACCTACCAACTTTCACTGAAGGTAGAGAGAAAATATACCATAGCACCACCGTTCACTGATGATGAAGTACCAACGTTCACTGAAGGTAGCAAAAAGATAACAATCACCAACTTTCACTGAAGGTGACCTACCAACTTTCACTCAAGGTAGAGAGAAAATATATCATAGCACTAATGTTCACTGACGATGAACTACCAACGTTCACTGAAGGTAGCAAAAAGATAACAATCACCAACTTTCACTGAAGGTGACCTACCAACTTTCACTGAAGGTAGAAAGAAAATATATCATAGCACTGATGTTTACAGACGATGAACTACCAACGTTCACTGAAAGTAGAAAAAAGATAACAATCACCAACTTTCGCTGAAGGTGACCTACCAACTTTCACTAAAGGTAGAGAGAAAATATATCATTGCACCGCCATTCACTGACGATGAACTACCAACGTTCACGGAAAGTAGCAAAAAGATAACAATCACCAACATTCATTGAAGGTGACCTATAAACTTTTACTGAAGGTAGAGAGAAAATATATCATAACACCAATGTTGACTGACGATGAACTAGCAACGTTCACTGAAGGTAGCAAAAAGATAACAATCACCAACTTTCACCAAAGGTGACCTACCAACTTTCAATTGAGGTAGAGAGAAAATATACCATAGCACCACCGTTCACTGATGATGAACTACCAAAGTTCACTGAAGGTAGCAAAAAGATAACAATCACCAACTTTCACTGAAGGTGACCTACCAACTTTCACTGAAGGTAGAGAGAAAATATACCATAGCACCACCGTTCACTGATGATGAACTACCAACGTTCACTGAAGGTAGCAAAAAGGTAACAATCACCAAATTTAACTGAAGGTGACCTATAAATTTCACTGAAGGTAGAGAGAAAATATATCATAGCAACGCTGCTCACTCACGATGAACTACCAACGTTCACTGAAGGTAGAAAAAAGATAACAATCACCAACTTTCATTGAAGGTGACCTACCAACTTTCATTGATGGTAGAGAGAAAATATATCATAGCACTAATGTTCACTGACGATGAACTACCAACGTTCACTGAAGGTAGCAAAAAGATAACAATCACCAGCTTTCACTAAAGGTGACCTACCAACTGTCACTGAAGGTGGAGAGAAAATATATCATAGCACCAATGTTGACTGACGATGAACTACCAACGTTCACTAAAGGTAGCAAAAAGATAACAATCACCAACTTTCACTGAAGGTGACCTACCAACTTTAACTGAAGGTAGAGAGAAAATATATCATAGCACTAATCTTCACTGATGATGAACTACCAACTTTCACTGAAGGTATCCTACAAATTTCACTGAAGGTAGAGAGAAAATATATCATAGCACCGCCGTTCACTGATGATGAACTACCAACGTTCACAGAAGGTAGCAAAAAGATAACAATCACCAACTTTCAGTGAAGGTGACCTACCAACTTTCACTGAAGGTAGAGATAAAATATATCATTGCACCGCCATTCATTGAAGATGAACTACCAATGTTCACTGAAAGTAGCAAAAAGATAACAATCACCAACATTCACTGGAGGTTACCTACCAACTTTCACTGAAGGTAGAGAGAAAATATACCATAGCACCACCGTTCACTGATGATGAAGTACCAACGTTCACTGAAGGTAGCAAAAAGATAACAATCACCAACTTTCACTGAAGGTGGCCTACCAACTTTCACTCAAGGTAGAGAGAAAATAAATCATAGCACTAATGTTCACTGACGATGAACTACCAACGTTCACTGAAGGTAGCAAAAAGATAACAATCACCAACTTTCACTGAAGGTGACCTACCAACTTTCACTGAAGGTAGAAAGAAAATATATCATAGCACTGATGTTTACAGACGATGAACTACCAACGTTCACTGAAAGTAGAAAAAAGATAACAATCACCAACTTTCGCTGAAGGTGACCTACCAACTTTCACTAAAGGTAGAGAGAAAATATATCATTGCACCGCCATTCACTGACGATGAACTACCAACGTTCACGGAAAGTAGCAAAAAGATAACAATCACCAACATTCATTGAAGGTGACCTATAAACTTTTACTGAAGGTAGAGAGAAAATATATCATAACACCAATGTTGACTGACGATGAACTAGCAACGTTCACTGAAGGTAGCAAAAAGATAACAATCACCAACTTTCACCAAAGGTGACCTACCAACTTTCAATTGAGGTAGAGAGAAAATATACCATAGCACCACCGTTCACTGATGATGAACTACCAAAGTTCACTGAAGGTAGCAAAAAGATAACAATCACCAACTTTCACTGAAGGTGACCTACCAACTTTCACTGAAGGTAGAGAGAAAATATACCATAGCACCACCGTTCACTGATGATGAACTACCAACGTTCACTGAAGGTAGCAAAAAGGTAACAATCACCAAATTTAACTGAAGGTGACCTATAAATTTCACTGAAGGTAGAGAGAAAATATATCATAGCAACGCTGCTCACTCACGATGAACTACCAACATTCACTGAAGGTAGCAAAAAGATAACAATCACCAACTTTCACTGAAGGTGACCTACCAACTTTCACTGAAGGTAGAGAGAAAATATATCATAGCACTAATGTTCACTGACGATGAACTACCAACGTTCACTGAAGGTAGCAATAAGATAACAATCACCAGCTTTCACTAAAGGTGACCTACCAACTTTCACTGAAGGTGGAGAGAAAATATATCATAGCACCAATGTTGACTGACGATGAACTACCAACGTTCACTGAAGGTAGCAAAAAGATAACAATCACCAACTTTCACTGAAGGTGACCTACCAACTTTAACTGAAGGTAGAGAGAAAATATATCATAGCACCGCCGTTCACTGATGATGAACTACCAACGTTCACAGAAGGTAGCAAAAAGATAACAATCACCAACTTTCAGTGAAGGTGACCTACCAACTTTCACTGAAGGTAGATATAAAATATAGCATTGCACCGCCATTCATTGAAGATGAACTACCAATGTTCACTGAAAGTAGCAAAAAGATAACAATCACCAACATTCACTGGAGGTTACCTACTAACTTTCACTGAAGGTAGAGAGAAAATATACCATAGCACCACCGTTCACTGATGATGAAGTACCAACGTTCACTGAAGGTAGCAAAAAGATAACAATCACCAAATTTAACTAAAGGTGACCTATAAATTTCACTGAAGGTAGAGAGAAAATATATCATAGCAACGGTGCTCACTCACGATGAACTACCAACATTCACTGAAGGTAGCAAAAAGATAACAATCACCAACTTTCACTGAAGGTGACCTACCAACTTTCACTCAAGGTAGAGAGAAAATATATCATAGCACTAATGTTCACTGACGATGAACTACCAACGTTCACTGAAGGTAGCAAAAAGATAACAATCACCAACTTTCTTTGAAGGTCACCTACCAACTTTCACTGAAGGTAGAAAGAAAATATATCATAGCACTAATGTTTACAGACGATGAACTACCAACGTTCACTGAAAGTAGAAAAAAGATAACAATCACCAACTTTCGCTGAAGGTGACCTACCAACTTTCACTAAAGGTAGAGAGAAAATATATCATTGCACCGCCATTCAGTGACGATGAACTACCAACGTTCACGGAAAGTAGCAAAAAGATAACAATCACCAACATTCACTGAAGGTGACCTATAAACTTTTACTGAAGGTAGAGAGAAAATATATCATAACACCAATGTTGACTGACGATGAACTACCAACTTTCACTGAAGGTAGCAAAAACATAACAATCACCAACTTTCACCAAAGGTAACCTACCAACTTTCAATTGAGGTAGAGAGAAAATATACCATAGCACCACCGTTCACTGATGATGAACTACCAAAGTTCACTGAAGGTAGCAAAACGATAATAATCACCAACTTTCACTGAAGGTGACCTACAAATTTCACTGAAGGTAGAGAGAAAATATATCATAGCACCGCCGCTCGCTCACGATGAACTACCAACGCTCACTGAAGGTAGCAAAAAGATAACAATCACCAACTTTCACTGAAGGTGACCTACCAACTTTCACTGGAGGTATAGAGAAAATATATCATAGCACTAATGTTCACTGACGATGAACTACCAACATTCACTGAAGGTAGCAAAAAGATAACAATCACCAACTTTCACTAAAGGTGACCTACCAACTTTCACTGAAGGTAGAGAGAAAATATATCATAGCACCAATGTTGACTGACAATGAACTACCAACGTTCACTGAAGGTAGCAAAAAGATAACAATCACCAACTTTCACTGAAGGTGTCCTACCAACATTAACTGAAGGTAGAGAGAAAATATATCATAGCACTAATTTTCACTGATGATGAACTACCAACGTTCACTGAAGGTAGAAAAAAGATAACAATCAACAACTTTCATTGAAGGTGACCTACAAATTTCACTGAAGGTAGAGAGAAAATATATCGTAGCACCGCCGTTCACTGACGATGAACTACCAACGTTCACTGAAGGTAGCAAATAGATAACAATCACCAACTTTCACTGAAGGTGACCTACCAACTTTCACTGAAGATAGAAAGAAAATATATCATAGCACTAATTTTCATAGACGATGAACTACCAACGTTCACTGAAGGTAGCAAAAAGATAACAATCACCAACTTTCACTGAAGGTGACCTACCATTTTTCACTAAAGGTAGAGAGAAAATATATCATTGCACCGCCATTCACTGACGATGAACTACCAACGTTGACTGAAAGTAGCAAAAAGATAACAATCACCAACATTCACTGAAGGTGACCTATAAACTTTTACTGAAGGTAGAGAGAAAATATGTCATAACACCAATGTTGACTGACGATGAACTACCAACGTTCACTGAAGGTAGCAAAAAGATGACAATCACCAACTTTCACTGACGGTGACCTATCAACTTTCAATTGAGGTAGAGAGAAAATATACCATAACACCACCGTTCACTAATGATGAACTACCAAAGTTCACTGAAGGTAGCAAAAAGATAACAATCACCAACTTTCACTGAAGGTGACCTACCAACTTTCACTGAAGGTAGAGAGAAAATAAATCATCGCACCGCCGTTCGCTGACGATAAACTACCAATGTTCATTGAAAGTAGCAAAAAGATAACAATCACCAACATTCACTGAAGGTGACATACAAACTTTCACTGAAGGTAGAGAGAAAATATATCATAGCACCAGTGTTGACTGACGATGAACTACCAACATTCACTGAAGGTAGCAAAAAGATAACAATCACCAACTTTCACTGAAGGTGACCTACCAACTTTCACTGAAGGTAGAGAGAAAATATAAGATAGCACCACCGCTCACTGATGATGAACTACCAACGTTCACTAAAGGTAGCAAAAAGATAACAATCACCAAATTTAACTGAAGGTGACCTACAAATTTCACTGAAGGTAGAGAGAAAATATATCATAGCACCGCCGCTCACTCACGATGAACTACCAACGTTCACTGAAGGTAGAAAAAGATAACAATCACAAAATTTAACTGAAGGTGACCTACAAATTTCACTGAAGGTAGAGATAAAATATATCATAGCACCGCCGCTCACTCACGATGAACTACCAACGTTCACTGATGGGTAGCAAAAAGATAACAATCACAAACATTCACTGAAGGTGACCTACAAACATTCACTAAAGGTAAAGAGAAAATATATCATAGCAGCGCCGTTCACTAACGATGAACTACCAAGATTCACTGAAGGTTGCAAAAAGATAACAATCACCAACTTTCACTGAAGATGACCTACCAAATTTCACTGAAGGTAGAGAGAAAATACATCATAGCACTAATGTTCACTGACGACGAACTTCCAATGTTCACTGAAGGTAGTAAAAAGATAACAATCACCAACTTTCACTAAAGGTGACCTACCAACTTTCACTGAAGGAAGCGAGAAAATATCTCATAGCACCAATGTTGACTGACGATGAACTACCAACGTTCACTGAAGGTAGAAAAAAGATAACAATCACTAACTTTCACTGAAGGTGACCTACCAACTTTCACTGAAGGTAGAAAGAAAATATACCATAGCACCGCCGTTCACAGACGATGAACTACTAACATTCACTGAAGGTAGCAAAAAGATAAAAATCACCATCTTTTACTGAAGGTGACCTACCAACTTTCACTGAAGGTAGAGATAAAATATATCATAGCACTAATGTTCACTGACGATGAACTACCAACATTCACTGAAGGTAGCAAAAAGATAACAATCACCAACTTTCACTGAAGGTGACCAACCAACTTTCACTGAAGGTAGAGAGAAAATATATCATTGCACCGCCATTCACTGACGATGAACTACAAATGTTCACTGAAAGTAGGAAAATGATACTAATCACCGACTTTCACTGAAGGTGGCCTACCAACTTTCACTGAAGGTTGAGAGAAAATATATCATAGAACCAATACTGACTGAAGATGAACTACCAATGTTCACTGAAGGTAGCAAAAAGATAACAATACCCAACATTCACTGGAGGTGACCTACCAACTTTCACTGAAGGTAGAGAGATAATATACCATAACACCACCGTTCGCTGATGATGAACTACCAACGTTCACTAAAGGTAGCAAAAAGATAACAATCACCAATTTTCACTAAAGGTGACCTACCAACTTTCACTGAAGGTAGAGAGAAAATATATCATAGCACTAATGTTCACTGATGATGAACTACCAACTTTCACTGAAGGTAGCAAAAAGATAACAATCACCAACTTTCACTGAAGGTGACCTACAAATTTCACTGAAGGTGACCTACAAATTTCACTGAAGGTAGAGAGAAAATATATCATAGCACCGCCGCTCACTCACGATGAACTACCAATGTTCACTGAAGGTAGCAAAAAGATAACAATCACCAACTTTCACTGAAGGTGACCTACCAACTTTCACTGAAGGTAGAGAGAAAATATATCATAACACTAATGTTCACTGACGATGAACTACCAATGTTCACTGAAGATAGCAAAAATATAACAATCACTAACTTTCACTGAAGGTGACCTACCAACTTTCACTGAAGGTAGAAAGAAAATATACCATAGCACCGCCGTTCACTGACGATGAACTACTAACATTCACTGAAGTTAGCAAAAAGATAACAATCACCATCTTTTACTGAAGGTGACCTACCAACTTTCACTGAAGGTAGAGATAAAATATATCATAGCACTAATGTTCACTGACGATGAACTACCAACATTCACTGAAGGTAGCAAAAAGATAACAATCACCAACTTTCACTGAAGGTGACCAACCAACTTTCACTGAAGGTAGAGAGAAAATATATCATTTCACCGCCATTCACTGACGATGAACTACAAATGTTCACTGAAAGTAGCAAAATGATAACAATCACCAACTTTCACTGAAGGTGGCCTACCAACTTTCACTGAAGGTTGAGAGAAAATATATCATAGAACCAATACTGACTGAAGATGAACTACCAATGTTCACTGAAGGTAGCAAAAAGATAACAATACCCAACATTCACTGGAGGTGACCTACCAACTTTCACTGAAGGTAGAGAGAAAATATACCATAACACCACCGTTCACTGATGATGAACTACCAACGTTCACTAAAGGTAGCAAAAAGATAACAATCACCAACTTTCACTAAAGGTGACCTACCAACTTTCACTGAAGGTAGAGAGAAAATATATCATAGCACCATTGTTGATTGACGATGAACTACCAACGTTCACTGAAGGTAGCAAAAAGATAACAATCACCAACTTTCACTGAAGGTGACCTACCAACTTTAACTGAAGGTAGAGAGAAAATATATCATAGCACTAATGTTCACTGATGATGAACTACCAACGTTCACTGAAGGTAGCAAAAAGATAACAATCACCAACTTTCACTGAAGGTGACCTACAAATTTCACTGAAGGTGACCTACAAATTTCACTGAAGGTAGAGAGAAAATATATCATAGCACCGCCGCTCACTCACGATGAACTACCAACGTTCACTGAAGGTAGCAAAAAGATAACAATCACCAACTTTCACTGAAGGTGACCTACCAACTTTCACTGAAGGTAGAGAGAAAATATATCATAACACTAATGTTCACTGACGATGAACTACCAATGTTCACTGAAGATAGCAAAAATATAACAATCACCAACTTTCACTGAAGGTAGAGAGAAAATATACCATAGCACCACCGTTCTTTGATGATGAACTACCAACGTTCACTGAAGGTAGCAAAAAGATAACAATCACCAAATTTAAATGAAGGTGACCTACAAATTTCACTGAAGGTAGACAGGAAATATATCATAGCACCTCCGCTCACTCACGATGAACTACCAACGTTCACTGAAGGTAGAAAAAGATAATAATCACCAACTTTAACTAAAGGTGACCTACCAACTTTCACTGAAGGTAGAGAGAAAATATATCATAGCACTAATGTTCACTGACGATGAACTACCAACGTTCACTGAAGGTAGCAAAAAGATAACAATCACCAACATTCACTGGAGGTGACCTACCATCTTTCACTGAAGGTAGAGAGAAAATATACCATAGCACCACCGTTCACTGATGATGAACTACCAACGTTCACTGAAGGTAGCAAAAAGATAACAATCACCAAATTTAACTGAAGGTGACCTACAAATTTCACTGAAGGTAGAGAGAAAATATATCATAGCACCGCCGCTCACTCACGATGAACTACCAACGTTCACTGAAGGTAGCAAAAAGATAACAATCACCAACTTTCACTGAAGGTGACCTACCAACTTTCACTGAAGGTAGAGAGAAAATATATCATAGCACTAACGTTCACTGACGATGAACTACCAACGTTCACTGAAGGTAGCAAATAGATAACAATCACCAACTTTCACTGAAGGTGACCTACCAACTTTCACTAAAGATAGAAAGAAAATATATCATAGCACTAATTTTCACAGACGATGAACTACCAACGTTCCCTGAAGGTAGCAAAAAGATAACAATCACCAACTTTCACTGAAGGTGACCTACCAACTTTCACTAAAGGTAGAGAGAAAATATATCATTGCACCGCCATTCACTGACGATGAACTACCAACGTTCATTGAAAGTAGCAAAAAGATAACAATCACCAACATTCACTGAAGGTGACCTATAAACTTTTACTGAAGGTAGAGAAAAAATATATCATAACACCAATGTTGACTGACGATGAACTACCAACGTTCACTGAAGGTAGCAAAAAGATAACAATCACCAACTTTCACTGAAGGTGACCTACCAACTTTCAATTGAGGTAGAGAGAAAATATACCATAGCACCACCGTTCACTAATGATGAACTACCAAAGTTCACTCAAGGTAGCAAAAAGATAATAATCACCAACTTTCACTGAAGTGACCTACCAACTTTCACTGAAGGTAGAGAGAAAATAAATCATCGCACCGCCGTTCACTGACGATGAACTACCAATGTTCATTGAAAGTAGAGAAAAGATAACAATCACCAACATTCACTGAAGGTGACATACAAACTTTCACTGAAGGTAGAGAGAAAATATATCATAGCACCAGTGTTGACTGACGATGAACTACCAACATTCACTGAAGGTAGCAAAAAGATAACAATCACTAACTTTCATTGAAGGTGACCTACCAACATTCACTGAAGGTAGAGAGAAAATATAAGATAGCACCACCGCTCACTGATGATGAACTACCAACGTTCACTAAAGGTAGCAAAAAGATAACAATCACCAAATTTAACTGAAGGTGACCTACAAATTTCACTGAAGGTAGAGAGAAAATATATCATAGCACCGCCGCTCACTCACGATGAACTACCAACGTTCACTGAAGGTAGAAAAAGATAACAATCACAAAATTTAACTGAAGGTGACCTACAAATTTCACTGAAGGTAGAGATAAAATATATCATAGCACCGCCGCTCACTCACGATGAACTACCAACGTTCACTGATGGGTAGCAAAAAGATAACAATCACCAACATTCACTGAAGGTGACCTACAAACATTCACTAAAGATAAAGAGAAAATATATCATAGCAGCGCCGTTCACTAACGATGAACTACCAAGATTCACTGAAGGTAGCAAAAAGATAATATTCACCAACTTTCACTGAAGATGACCTACCAAATTTCACTGAAGGTAAAGAGAAAATACATCATAGCACTAATGTTCACTGACGACGAACTACCAATGTTCACTGAAGGTAGTAAAAAGATAACAATCACCAACTTTAACTGAAGGTGACCTACCAACTTTCACTGAAGGTAGAGAGAAAATATATCATTGCACCGCCATTCACTGACGATGAACTACCAACATTCACTGAAAGTAGCAAAAAGACAACAATCACCAACTTTCACTAAAGGTGACCTACCAACTTTCACTGAAGGTAGCGAGAAAATATCTCATAGCACCAATGTTGACTGACGATGAACTACCAACGTTCACTAAAGGTAGCAAAAAGATAACAATCACTAACTTTCACTGATGGTGACCTACCAACTTTCACTGAAGGTAGAAAGAAAATATACCATAGCACCGCCGTTCACTGACGATGAACTACTAACATTCACTGAAGGTAGCAAAAAGATAACAATCACCATCTTTTACTGAAGGTGACCTACCAACTTTCACTGAAGGTAGAGATAAAATATATCATAGCACTAATGTCCACTGACGATGAACTACCAACATTCACTGAAGGTAGCAAAAAGATAACAATCACCAACTTTCACTGAAGGTGACCTACCAACTTTCACTGAAGGTAGAGAAAAAATATATCATTGCACCGCCATTCACTAACGATGAACTACCAATGTTCACTGAAAGTAGCAAAATGATAACAATCACCAACTTTCACTGAAGGTGGCCTACCAACTTTCACTGAAGGTAGAGAGAAAATATATCATAGAACCAATACTGACTGAAGATGAACTACCAATGTTCACTGAAGGTAGCAAAAAGATAACAATACCCAACATTCACTGGAGGTGACCTACCAACTTTCACTGAAGGTAGAGAGAAAATATACCATAACACCACCGTTCACTGATGATGAACTACCAACGTTCACTAAAGGTAGCAAAAAGATAACAATCACCAACTTTCACTAAAGGTGACCTACCAACTTTCACTGAAGGTAGAGAGAAAATATATCATAGCACCAATGTTGATTGACGATGAACTACCAACGTTCACTGAAGGTAGCAAAAAGATAACAATCGCCAACTTTCACTGAAGGTGACCTACCAACTTTAACTGAAGGTAGAGAGAAAATATATCATAGCACTAATGTTCATTGATGATGAACTACCAACGTTCACTGAAGGTAGCAAAAAGATAACAATCACCAACTTTCACTGAAGGTGACCTACAAATTTCACTGAAGGTGACCTACAAATTTCACTGAATGTAAGGAGAAAATATATCATAGCACCGCCGCTCACTCACGATGAACTACCAACGTTCACTGAAGGTAGCAAAAAGTTAACAATCACCAACTTTCACTGAAGGTGACCTACCGACTTTCACTAAAGGTAGAGAGAAAATATATCATAAAACTAATGTTCACTGACGATGAACTACCAACGTTCACTGAAGATAGCAAAAAGATAACAATCACCAACTTTCACTGAAGGTGACCTACCAACTTTCACTGAAGGTAGAGAGAAAATATACCATAGCACCACCGATCACTGATGATGAACTACCAACGTTCACTGAAGGTAGCAAAAAGATAACAATCACCAAATTTAAATGAAGGTGACCTACAAATTTCACTGAAGGTAGACAGAAAATATATCATAGCACCTCCGCTCACTCACGATGAACTACCAACGTTCACTGAAGGTAGAAAAAAGATAATAATCACCAACTTTAACTAAAGGTGACCTACCAACTTTCACTGAAGGTAGAGAGAAAATATATCATAGCACTAATGTTCACTGACGATGAACTACCAACGTTCACTGAAGGTAGCAAAAAGATAACAATCACCAACATTCACTGGAGGTGACCTACCAACTTTCACTGAAGATAGAGAGAAAATATACCATAGCACCACCGTTCACTGATGATGAACTACCAACGTTCACTGAAGGTAGCAAAAAGATAACAATCACCAAATTTAACTGAAGGTGACCTACAAATTCCACTGAAGGTAGAGAGAAAATATATCATAGCACCGCCGCTCACTCACGATGAACTACCAATGTTCACTGAAGGTAGCAAAAAGATAACAATCACCAACTTTCACTGAAGGTGACCTACCAACTTTCACTGAAGGTAAAGAGAAAATATAAGATAGCACCACCGCTCACTGATGATGAACTACCAACGTTCACTAAAGGTAGCAAAAAGATAACAATCACCAAATTTAACTGAAGGTGACCTACAAATTTCACTGAAGGTAGAGAGAAAATATATCATAGCACCGACACTCACTCACGATGAACTACCAACGTTCACTGAAGGTAGAAAAAGATAACAATCACAAAATTTAACTGAAGGTGACCTACAAATTTCACTGAAGGTAGAGATAAAATATATCATAGCACCGCCGCTCACTCACGATGAACTACCAACGTTCACTGATGGGTAGCAAAAAGATAACAATCACCAACATTCACTGAAGGTGACCTACAAACATTCACTAAAGGTAAAGAGAAAATATATCATAGCAGCGCCGTTCACTAACAATGAACTACCAAGATTCACTGAAGGTAGCAAAAAGATAACAATCACCAACTTTCACTGAAGATGACCTACCAAATTTCACTGAAGGTAGAGAGAAAATACATCATAGCACTAATGTTCACTGACGACGAACTACCAATGTTCACTGAAGGTAGTAAAAAGATAACAATCACCAACTTTAACTGAAGGCGACCTACCAACTTTCACTGAAGGTAGAGAGAAAATATATCATTGCACCGCCATTCACTGACGATGAACTACCAACATTCACTGAAAGTAGCAAAAAGACAACAATCACCAACTTTCACTAAAGGTGACCTACCAACTTTCACTGAAGGTAGCGAGAAAATATCTCATAGCACCAATGTTGACTGACGATGAACTACCACCGTTCACTGAAGGTAGCAAAAAGATAACAATCACTAACTTTCACTGATGGTGACCTACCAACTTTCACTGTAGGTAGAAAGAAAATATACCATAGCACCGCCGTTCACTGACGATGAACTACTAACATTCACTGAAGGTAGCAAAAAGATAACAATCACCATCTTTTACTGAAGGTGACCTACCAACTTTCACTGAAGGTAGAGATAAAATATATCATAGCACTAATGTTCACTGACGATGAACTACCAACATTCACTGAAGGTAGCAAAAAGATAACAATCACAAACTTTCACTGAAGGTGACCTACCAACTTTCACTGAAGGTAGAGAGAAAATATATCATTGCACCGCCATTCACTGACAATGAACTACCAATGTTCACTGAAAGTAGCAAAATGATAACAATCACCAACTTTCACTGAAGGTGGCCTACCAACTTTCACTGAAGGTAGAGAGAAAATATATCATAGAACCAATACTGACTGAAGATGAACTACCAATGTTCACTAAAGGTAGCAAAAAGATAACAATACCCAACATTCACTGGAGGTGACCTACCAACTTTCACTGAAGGTAGAGAGAAAATATACCATAACACCACCGTTCACTGATGATGAACTACCAACGTTCACTAAAGGTAGCAAAAAGATAACAATCACCAACTTTCACTAAAGGTGACCTACCAACTTTCACTGAAGGTATTGAGAAAATATATCATAGCACCAATGTTGATTGACGATGAACTACCAACGTTCACTGAAGGTAGCAAAAAGATAACAATCACCAACTTTCACTGAAGGTGACCTACCAACTTTAACTGAAGGTAGAGAGAAAATATATCATAGCACTAATGTTCACTGATGATGAACTACCAACGTTCACTGAATGTAGCAAAAAGATAACAATCACCAACTTTCACTGAAGGTGACCTACAAATTTCACTAAAGGTGACCTAAAATTTCACTGAATGTAGAGAGAAAATATATCATAGCACCGCCGCTCACTCACGATGAACTACCAACGTTCACTGAAGGTAGGAAAAGATAACAATCACCAACTTTCACTGAAGGTGACCTACCAACTTTCACTGAAGGTAGTGAGAAAATATATCATAACACTAATGATCACTGACGACGAACTACCAACGTTCACAGAAGATAGCAAAAAGATAACAATCACCAACTTTCACTGAAGGTGACCTACCAACTTTCACTGAAGGTAGAGAGAAAATATACCATAGCACCACCGTTCACTGATGATGATCTACCAACGTTCACTGAAGGTAGCAAAAAGATAACAATCACCAAATTTAAATGAAGGTGACCTACAAATTTCACTGAAGGTAGACAGAAAATATATCATAGCACCTCCGCTCACTCACGATGAACTACCAACGTTCACTGAAGGTAGAAAAAAGATAATAATCACCAACTTTAACTAAAGGTGACCTACCAACTTTCACTGAAGGTAGAGAGAAAATATATCATAGCACTAATGTTCACTGACGATGAACTACCAACGTTCACTGAAGGTAGCAAAAAGATAACAATCACCAACATTCATTGGAGGTGACCTACCAACTTTCACTGAAGGTAGAGAGAAAATATACCATAGCACCACCGTTCACTGATGATGAACTACCAACGTTCACTGAAGGTAGCAAAAAGATTACAATCACCAAATTTAACTGAAGGTAACCTACAAATTCCACTGAAGGTAGAGAGAAAATATATCATAGCACCGCCGCTCACTCACGATGAACTACCAACGTTCACTGAAGGTAGCCAAAAGATAACAATCACCAACTTTCAATGAAGGTGACCTACCAACTTTCACTGAAGGTAGAGAGAAAATATATCATAGCACTAACGTTCACTGACGATGAACTACCAACGTTCACTGAAGGTAGTAAAAAGATAACAATCACCAACTTTCACTAAAGGTGACCTACCAACTTTCACTGATGGTAGAGAGAAAATATATCATAGCACCAATGTTGATTGATGATGAATTACCAACGTTCACTGAAGGTAGTAAAAAGATAACAATCACCAACTTTCACTGAAGGTGACCTACCAAATATAACTGAAGGTAGTGAGAAAATATATCATAGCACTAGTGTTAACTGATGATGAACTACCAACGTTCACTGAAGGTAACAAAAAGACAACAATCACCAACTTTCACTGAAGGTGACCTACGAAATTTCACTGAAGGTAGAGAGAAAATATACCATAGCACCACCGTTCACTGATGATGAACTACCAACGTTCACTAAAGGTAGCAAAAAGATAACAATCACCAAAATTAACTGAAGGTGACCTACAAATTTCAATGAAGGTAGAGAGAAAATATATCACAGCACCGCCACTCACTCACGATGAACTACCAACGTTCACTGAAGGTAGCAAAAAGATAACAATCACCAACTTTCACTGAAGGTGACCTACGAACTTTCACTGAAGGTAGAGAGAAAAGATATCATAGCACTAATGTTCACTGACGATGAACTACCAACATTCACTGAAGGTAGCAAAAAGATAACAATCACCAACTTTCACTAAAGGTGACCTACCAACTTTCACTGAAGGTAAAGAGAAAAAATATCATAGCACCAATGTTGACTGACGATGAATTACTAACGTTCACTGAAGGTATCAAAAAGATAACAATCACCAACTTTCACTGAAGGTGACCCACAAATTTCACTGAAGGTAGAGAGAAAATATATCATAGCACCGCCGTTCACTGACGATGAACTACCAACGTTCACTGAAGGTAGCAAAAAGATAACAATCACCAACTTTCACTGAAGGTGACCTACCAACTTTCACTGAAGGTAGAGAGAAAATATATCATAGCACTAATGTTCACTGACGTTGAACTACCAACGTTCACTAAAGGTAGCAAAAAGATGACAATCACCAACTTTCACTGAAGGTGACCTACCAACTTTTACTGATGGTAGAGAGAAAATATATCATTGTACCGCCATTCACTGACGATGAACTACCAACGTTCACTTAAAGTAGCAAAAAGATAACAATCACCAACTTTCACTGAAGGTGACCTACCAACTTTCACTGAAGGTAGAGAGAAAATATATCATAGAACCAATGTTGACTGACGATGAACTACCAACGTTCACTTAAGGAATCAAAAAGATAACAATCACCAACTTTCACTGAAGGTGACCTACCAACTTTCACTGAAGGTAGAGAGAAAATATACCATAGCACCACCGTTCACTAATGTTGAACTACCAACGTTCACTGAAGGTAGCAAAAAGATAACAATCACCAAATTTAACTGAAGGTGACCTACAAATTTCACTGAAGGTAGAGGGAAAACATATCATAGCACCGCCGCTCACTCACGATGAACTACCAACGTTCACTGAAGGTAGCAAAAAGATACTAATCACCAACTTTCACTGAATGTGACCTACCAACTTTCACTGAAGGTAGAGAGAAAGTATATCATAACACTAATGTTCACTGACGATGAACTATCAATGTTCACTGAAGGTAGCAAAAAGATAATAATCACCAACTTTCACTGAAGTTGGCCTACCAACTTTCACTGAAGGTAGAGAGAAAATATATCATAGAACCAATACTGACTGAAGATGAACTACCAATGTTCACTGAAGGTAGCAAAAAGATAATAATCACCAACCTTCACTGAAGGTGGAGAGAAAATATATCATAGAACCAATACTGACTGACGATGAACTACCAACGTTCACAGAAGGTAGCAAAAAGATAACAATCACCAACTTTCACTGAAGGTGACCAACGAACTTTCACTGAAGGTAGAGAGAAAATATATCATAGAACCGCCGCTCACTCACGATGAACTACCAACGTTCACTGAAGGTAGGAAAAAGATAACAATCACCAACTTTCACTGAAGGTGAACTACCAACTTTCTCTGAAGGTAGAGAGAAAATATTCCATAGCACCACCGTTCACTGATGATGAACTACCAACGTTCACTGAAGGTAGCAAAAAGATAACAATCACCAAATTTAACTGAAGGTGACCTACAAATTTCACTGAAGGTAGAGAGAAAATATATCATAGCACCGCCGCTCACTCACGATGAACTACCAACGTTCACTGAAGGTAGCAAAAAGATACTAATCACCAACTTTCACTGAAGGTAGAGAGAAAGTATATCATAACACTAATGTTCACTGACGATGAACTATCAATGTTCACTGAAGGTAGCAAAAAGATAATAATCACCATCTTTCACTGAAGGTGACCTACCAACTTTCACTGAAGGTAGAGAGAAAATATATCATTGCACCGCCATTTACTGACGATGAACTACCAATGTTCACTGAAAGTAGCAAAAAGATAATAATCACCAACTTTCACTGAAGGTAGAGAGAAAATATATCATAGAACCAATGTTGACTGACGATGAACTACCAACATTCACTGAAGGTAGCAAAAAGATAACAATCACCAAATTTAACTGAAAGTGACCTACAAATTTCACTGAAGGTAGAGAGAAAATATATCATAGCACCACCGTTCACTAATGTTGAACTACCAACGTTCACTGAAGGTAGCAAAAAGATAACAATCACCAAATTTAACTTAAGGTGAACTATAAATTTCACTGAAGGTAGAGGGAAAACATATCATAGCACCGCCGCTCACTCACGATGAACTACCAACGTTCACTGAAGGTAGCAAAAAGATACTAATCACCAACTTTCACTGAATGTGACCTACCAACTTTCACTGAAGGTAGAGAGAAAGTATATCATAGCACTAATGTTCACTGACGATGAACTATCAATGTTCACTGAAGGTAGCAAAAAGATAATAATCACCATCTTTCACTGAAGGTGACCTACCAACTCTCACTGAAGGTAGAGAGAAAATATATCATTGCACCACCATTTACTGACGATGAACTACCAATGTTCACTGAAAGTAGCAAAAAGATAATAATCACCAACCTTCACTGAAGGTAGAGAGAAAATATATCATAGAACCAATACTGACTGACGATGAACTACCAACGTTCAGTGAAGGTAGCAAAAAGATAACAATCACCAAATTTAACTGAAAGTGACCTACAAATTTCACTGAAGGTAGAGAGAAAATATATCATAGCACCGCCACTCACTCAAGATGAACTACCAACGTTCACAGAAGGTAGCAAAAAGATAACAATCACCAACTTTCACTGAAGGTGACCAACGAACTTTCACTGAAGGTAGAGAGAAAATATATCATAGAACCGCCGCTCACTCACGATGAACTACCAACGTTCACTGAAGGTAGGAAAAAGATAACAATCACCAACTTTCACTGAAGGTGAACTACCAACTTTCTCTGAAGGTAGAGAGAAAATATTCCATAGCACCACCGTTCACTGATGATGAACTACCAACGTTCACTGAAGGTAGCAAAAAGATAACAATCACCAAATTTAACTGAAGGTGACCTACAAATTTCACTGAAGGTAGAGAGAAAATATATCATAGCACCGCCGCTCACTCACGATGAACTACCAACGTTCACTGAAGGTAGCAAAAAGATACTAATCACCAACTTTCACTGAAGGTAGAGAGAAAGTATATCATAACACTAATGTTCACTGACGATGAACTATCAATGTTCACTGAAGGTAGCAAAAAGATAATAATCACCATCTTTCACTGAAGGTGACCTACCAACTTTCACTGAAGGTAGAGAGAAAATATATCATTGCACCGCCATTTACTGACGATGAACTACCAATGTTCACTGAAAGTAGCAAAAAGATAATAATCACCAACTTTCACTGAAGGTAGAGAGAAAATATATCATAGAACCAATGTTGACTGACGATAAACTACCAACATTCACTGAAGGTAGCAAAAAGATAACAATCACCAAATTTAACTGAAAGTGACCTACAAATTTCACTGAAGGTAGAGAGAAAATATATCATAGCACCACCGTTCACTAATGTTGAACTACCAACGTTCACTGAAGGTAGCATAAAGATAACAATCACCAAATTTAACTTAAGGTGACCTATAAATTTCACTGAAGGTAGAGGGAAAACATATCATAGCACCGCCGCTCACTCACGATGAACTACCAACGTTCACTGAAGGTAGCAAAAAGATACTAATCACCAACTTTCACTGAATGTGACCTACCAACTTTCACTGAAGGTAGAGAGAAAGTATATCATAGCACTAATGTTCACTGACGATGAACTATCAATGTTCACTGAAGGTAGCAAAAAGATAATAATCACCATCTTTCACTGAAGGTGACCTACCAACTCTCACTGAAGGTAGAGAGAAAATATATCATTGCACCACCATTTACTGACGATGAACTACCAATGTTCACTGAAAGTAGCAAAAAGATAATAATCACCAACCTTCACTGAAGGTAGAGAGAAAATATATCATAGAACCAATACTGACTGACGATGAACTACCAACGTTCACTGAAGGTAGCAAAAAGAAAACAATCACCAAATTTAACTGAAAGTGACCTACAAATTTCACTGAATGTAGAGAGAAAATATATCATAGCACCGCCACTCACTCAAGATGAACTACCAACGTTCACAGAAGGTAGCAAAAAGATAACAATCACCAACTTTCACTGAACGTGACCTACGAACTTTCACTGAAGGTAGAGAGAAAATATATCATAGCACTAATGTTCACTGACGATGAACTACCAATGTTCACTGAAGGTAGCAAAAAGATAACAATCACCAAATTTAACTGAAGGTGACCTACAAATTTCACTGAAGGTAGAGATAAAATATATCATAGCACCGCCGCTCACTCACGATGAACTACCAACGTTCACTGAAGGTAGCAAAAAGATACTAATCACCAACTTTCACTGAAGGTAGAGAGAAAGTATATCATAGCACTAATGTTCACTGACGATGAATTATCAATGTTCACTGAAGGTAGCAAAAAGATAATAATCACCATCTTTCACTGAAGGTGACCTACCAACTTTCACTGAAGGTAGAGAGAAAATATATCATTGCACCGCCATTTACTGACGATGAACTACCAATGTTCACTGAAAGTAGCAAAAAGATAATAATCACCAACTTTCACTGAAGGTAGAGAAAAAATATATCATAGAACCAATACTGAGTGACGATGAACTACCAACATTCACTGAAGGTAGCAAAAAGATAACAATCACCAAATTTAACTGAAAGTGACCTACGAATTTCACTAAAGGTAGAGAGAAAATATATCATAGCACCGCCACTCACTCACGATGAACTACCAACGTTCACTGAAGGTAGCAAAAAGATAACAATCACCAACTTTCACTGAAGGTGACCTACGAACTTTCACTGAAGGTAGAGAGAAAATATATCATAGCACTGATGTTCACTGACGATGAACTACCAACGTTCACTGAAGGTAGCAAGAAGATAACAATCACCAACTTTCACTGAAGGTGACCTACCAACTTTCACTGAAGGTAGAGAGAAAACATATCATAGCACCAATGTTGACTGACGATGAACTACCAACATTCACTGAAGGTAGAAAAAAGATAATAATCACCAACTTTCAGTGAAGGTGACCTACCAACTTTCACTGAAGGTAGAGAGAAAATATACCATAGAACCGCCGCTCACTCACATTGAACTACCAACGTTCACTGAAGGTAGTAAAAAGATAATAATCACCATCTTTCACTGAAGGTGACCTACCAACTTTCACTGAAGGCAGAGAGAAAATATATCATTGCACCGCCATTTACTGATGATGAACTGCCAATGTTCACTGAAAGTAGCAAAAAGATAACAATCACCAACTTTCACTGAAGGTAGAGAGAAAATATATCATAGAACCAATACTGACTGACGATGAACTACCAACGTTCACTGAAGATAGCAAAAGGAAAACAATTACCAAATTTCACTGAAGGTGACCTACCAACTTTCACTGAAGGTAGAGAGAAAATATAGTATATCACCACAGTTCACTGATGATGAACAACCAACGTTCACTGAAGGTAGCAAAAAGATAACAATCACCAAATTTAACTGAAGGTGACCTACAAATTTCACTGAAGGTAGAGAGAAAATATATCATAGCACCGCCGTTCACTCACGATGCACTACCAAGGTTCAATGAAGGTAGCAAAAGGATAACAATCACCAACTTTCACTGAAGGTGACCTACCAACTTTCACTGAAGGTAGAGAGAAAATATACCATAGCACCACCATTCACGGATGATGAACTACCAACGTTCACTGAAGGTAGAAAAAAGATAATAATCACAAAATTTAACTGAAGGTGACCTACAAATTTCACTGAAGGTAGAGAGAAAATATATCATAGAACCGCCGCTCACTCACGATGAACTACCAACGTTCACTGAAGGTAGCAAAAAGATAACAATCACCAACTTTCACTGAAGGTGACCTACCAACTTTCACTGAAGGTAGAGAGAAAATATACCATAGCACCACCATTCACGGATGATGAACTACCAACATTCACTGAAGGTAGAAAAAAGATAATAATCACCAAATTTAACTGAAGGTGACCTACAAATTTCACTGAAGGTAGAGAGAAAATATATCATAGAACCGCCGCTCACTCACGATGAACTACCAACGTTCACTGAAGGTAGGAAAAAGATAACAATCACCAACTTTCACTGAAGGTGAACTACCAACTTTCTCTGAAGGTAGAGAGAAAATATTCCATAGCACCACCGTTCACTGATGATGAACTACCAACGTTCACTGAAGGTAGCAAAAAGATAACAATCACCAAATTTAACTGAAGGTGACCTACAAATTTCACTGAAGATAGAGAGAAAATATATCATAGCACTACCGCTCACTCACGATGAACTACCAACGTTCACTGAAGGTAGCAAAAAGATAACAATAACCAACTTTCACTGAAGGTGACCTACCAATTTTCACTGAAGGTAGAGAGAAAATATATCATAGCACTAATGTTCACTGACGATGAACTACCAACGTTAACTGAAGGTAGCAAAAAGATAACAATCACCAACTTTCACTAAAGGTGACCTAGCAACTTTCACTGAAGGTAGAGAGAAAATTTATCATAGCACCAATGTTGATTGGCGATGAACTACCAACGTTCACAGAAGGTATCAAAAAGATAACAATCACAAACTTTCATTGAACGTGACCTACCAACTTTCACTGAAGGTAGAGAGAAAATATACCATAGCACCACCGTTCACCGATGATGAACTACCAACGTTCACTGAAGGTAGCAAAAAGATAACAATCACCAAATTTAACTGAAGGTGACCTACAAATTTCACTAAAGGTAGAGAGTAAATATATCACAGCACCGCCTCTCACTCACGATGAACTACCAACGTTCACAGAAGGTAGAAAAAAGATAGCAATCACCAACTTTCACTGAAGGTAGAGAGAAAGTATATCATAGCACTAATGTTCACTGACGATGAACTATCAACGTTCACTTAAGGTAGCAAAAAGATAATAATCACCATCTTTCACTGAAGGTGACCTACCATCTTTCACTGAAGGTAGAGAGAAAATATATCATTGCACCGCCATTTACTGTCGATGAACTGCCAATGTTCACTGAAAGTAGCAAAAAGATAACAATCACCAACTTTCACTGAAGGTAGAGAGAAAATATATCATAGAACCAATACTGACTGACGATGAACTACCAACGTTCACTGAAGGTATCAAAAAGAAAACAATCACCAACTTTCACTGAAGGTGACCTACCAACTTTCACTGAAGGTAGAGAGAAAATATACTATAGCACCACCATTCACTGATGATGAACAACCAACGTTCACTGAAGGTAGCAAAAAGATAACAATCACCAAATTTAACTAAAGGTGACCTACAAATTTCATTGAAGGTAGAGAGAAAATATATCATAGCACCGCCTCTCACTCACGATGAACTACCAACGTTCACTGAAGGTAGCAAAAAGATAACAATCACCAACTTTAACTGAAGGTGACCTACCAACTTTCACTGAAGGTAGAGAGAAAATATACCATAGCACCACCATTCACGGATGATGAACTACCAACATTCACTGAAGGTAGAAAAAAGATAATAATCACCAAATTTAACTGAAGGTGACCTACAAATTTCACTGAAGGTAGAGAGAAAATATATCATAGAACCGCCGCTCACTCACGATGAACTACCAACGTTCACTGAAGGTAGGAAAAAGATAACAATCACCAACTTTCACTGAAGGTGAACTACCAACTTTCTCTGAAGGTAGAGAGAAAATATTCCATAGCACCACCGTTCACTAATGTTGAACTACCAACGTTCACTGAAGGTAGCAAAAAGATAACAATCACCAAATTTAACTGAAGGTGACCTACAAATTTCACTGAAGGTAGAGAGAAAATATACCATAGCACCGCCGCTCACTCACATTGAACTACCAACGTTCACTGAAGGTAGTAAAAAGATAATAATCACCATCTTTCACTGAAGGTGACCTACCAACTTTCACTGAAGGCAGAGAGAAAATATATCATTGCACCGCCATTTACTGATGATGAACTGCCAATGTTCACTGAAAGTAGCAAAAAGATAGCAATCACCAACTTTCACTAAAGGTAGAGAGAAAATATATCATAGAACCAATACTGACTGACGATGAACTACCAACGTTCACTGAAGGTAGCAAAAGGAAAACAATTATCAACTTTCACTAAAGGTGACCTACCAACTTTCACTGAAGGTAGAGAGAAAATATAGTATAGCACCACCGTTCACTGATGATGAACAACCAACGTTCACTGAAGGTAGCAAAAAGATAACAATCACCAAATTTAACTGAAGGTGACCTACAAATTTCACTGAAGGTAGAGAGAAAATATATCATAGCACCGCCGTTCACTCACGATGCACTACCAAGGTTCAATGAAGGTAGCAAAAAGATAACAATCACCAACTTTCACTGAAGGTGACCTACCAACTTTCACTGAAGGTAGAGAGAAAATATACCATAGCACCACCATTCACGGATGATGAACTACCAACGTTCACTGAAGGTAGAAAAAAGATAATAATCACCAAATTTAACTGAAGGTGACCTACAAATTTCACTGAAGGTAGAGAGAAAATATATCATAGAACCGCCGCTCACTCACGATGAACTACCAACGTTCACTGAAGGTAGCAAAAAGATAACAATCACCAACTTTCACTGAAGGTGACCTACCAAATTTCACTGAAGGTAGAGAGAAAATATACCATAGCACCGCCGTTCACTGATGATGAACTACCAACGTTCACTGAAGGTAGCAAAAAGATAACAATCACCAAATTTAACTGAAGGTGACCTACAAATTTCACTGAAGATAGAGAGAAAATATATCATAGCACTACCGCTCACTCACGATGAACTACCAACGTTCACTGAAGGTAGCAAAAAGATAACAATAACCAACTTTCACTGAAGGTGACCTACCAATTTTCACTGAAGGTAGAGAGAAAATATATCATAGCACTAATGTTCACTGACGATGAACTACCAACATTCACTAAAGGTAGCAAAAAGATAACAATCTCCAACTTTCACTAAAGGTGACCTAGCAACTTTCACTGAAGGTAGAGAGAAAATTTATCATAGCACCAATGTTGATTGGCGATGAACTACCAACGTTCACAGAAGGTATCAAAAAGATAACAATCACCAACTTTCACTGAAGGTGACCTACCAACATTCACTGAAGGTAGAGAGAAAATATATCATAGCACTAATGTTCACTGATGATGAACTACCAACGATCACTGAAGGTAGCAAAAAGATAACAATCACAAACTTTCATTGAAGGTCACCTACCAACTTTCACTGAAGGTAGAGAGAAAATATACCATAGCACCACCGTTCACCGATGATGAACTACCAACGTTCACTGAAGGTAGCAAAAAGATAACAATCACCAAATTTAACTGAAGGTGACCTACAAATTTCACTGAAGGTAGAGAGTAAATATATCACAACACCGCCTCTCACTCACGATGAACTACCAACGTTCACAGAAGGTAGAAAAAAGATAGCAATCACCAACTTTCACTGAAGGTAGAGAGAAAGTATATCATAGCACTAATGTTCACTGACGATGAACTATCAACGTTCACTGAAGGTAGCAAAAAGATAATAATCACCATCTTTCACTGAAGGCGACCTACCATCTTTCACTGAAGGTAGAGAGAAAATATATCATTGCACCGCCATTTACTGACGATGAACTGCCAATGTTCACTGAAAGTAGCAAATAGATAACAATCACCAACTTTCACTGAAGGTAGAGAGAAAATATATCATAGAACCAATACTGACTGACGATGAACTACCAACGTTCACTGAAGGTATCAAAAAGAAAACAATCACCAACTTTCACTGAAGGTGACCTACCACCGTTCACTGATGATGAACAACCAACGTTCACTGAAGGTAGCAAAAAGATAACAATCACCAAATTTAACTGAAGGTGACCTACAAATTTCACTGAAGGTAGAGAGAAAATATATCATAGCACCGCCTCTCACTCACGATGAACTACCAACGTTCACTGAAGGTAGCAAAAAGATAACAATCACCAACTTTCACTGAAGGTGACCTACCAACTTTCACTGAAGGTAGAGAGAAAATATACCATAGCACCACCATTCACAGATGATGAACTACCAACATTCACTGAAGGTAGCAAAAAGATAATAATCACCAAATTTAACTGAAGGTGACCTACAAATTTCACTGAAGGTAGAGAGTAAATATATCATAGAACCGCCGCTCACTCACGATGAACTACCAACGTTCACTGAAGGTAGAAAAAAGATAACAATCACCAACTTTCACTGAAGGTGAACTACCAACTTTCACTGAAGGTAGAGAGAAAATATACCATAGCACCACCGTTCACTGATGATGAACTACCAACGTTCACTGAAGGTAGCAAAAAGATGACAATCACCAACTTTCACTGAAGGTGACCTACCAACTTTCACTGAAGGTAGAGAGAAAATATACCATAGCACCAATATTGAATGACGATGAACTACCAACGTTCACTGAAGGTAGAAAAAAGATAACAATCACCAACTTTCACTGAAGGTGACCTACCAACTTTCACTAAAGGTAGAAAGAAAATATACCATAGCACCACCGTTCACTGATGATGAACTACCAACATTCACTGAAGGTAGCAAAAAGATAACAATCCCCAACTTTCACTGAAGGTGACCTACCAACTTTCACTGAACGTAGAGAGAAAATATATCATAGAACCAATGTTGACTGACGATGAACTACCAATGTTCTCTGAAGGTAGAAAAAAGATAACAATCACCAACTTTCACTGAAGGTGACCTACCAACTTTCACTGAAGGTAGAGAGAAAATATACCATAACACCACCGTTCACTAATGATGAACTACCAACGTTCACTGAAGGTAGCAAAAAGATAACAATCACAAAATTTAACAGAAGGTGACCTAAAAATTTCACTGAAGGTAGAGAGAAAATATATCATAGCACCGCCGCTCACTCACGATGAACTACCAACGTACGCTGAAGGTAGAAAAAAGATAACAATCACCAACTTTCATTGAAGGTGACCTACCAACTTTCACTAAAGGTAGAGAGAAAATATATCATAGCACTAATGTTCACTGAAGATGAACTATCAACATTCACTGAAGGTATCAAAAAGATAACAATCACCAACTATCGCTGAAGGTGACCTACCAACTTTCAATGAAGGTAGAGAGAAAATATATCATAGCACCAATGTTGAATGACGATGAACTACCAACGTTCACTGAAGGTAGAAAAAAGATAACAATCACCAACTTTCACTGAAGGTGACATACCAACTTTTACTGAAGGTAGAGAGAAAATATACCATAGCACCACCGTTCACTGTGAACTACCAACGTTCACGGAAGGTAGCAAAAAGATAACAATCACCAACTTTCACTGAAGGTGACCTACCAACTTTCACTGAAGGTAGAGAGAAAATATATCATAGAACCAATGTTGACTGACGATGAACTACCAACGTTCACTGAAGGTAGCAAAAAGATGACAATCACCAACTTTCACTGAAGGTGACCTACCAACTATCACTGAAGGTAGAGAGAAAATATACCATAGCACCACCGTTCACTAATGATGAACTACCAACGTTCACTGAAGGTAGCAAAAAGATAACAATCACCAAATTTAACTGAAGGTGACCTAAAAATTTCACTGAAGGTAGAGAGAAAATATATCATAGCACCGCCGCTCACTCACGATGAACTACCAACGTTCACTAAAGGTAGAGAGAAAATATATCTTAGCACTAATGTTCACTGACGATGAACTATCAACGTTCACTGAAGGTAGCAAAAAGATAACAATCACCAACTATCACTGAAGTTGACCTACCAACTTTCACTGAAGGTAGAGAGAAAATATATCATAGCACCAATGTTGAATGACGATGAACTACCAACGTTCACTGAAGGTAGAAAAAAGATAACAATCACCAACTTTCACTAACGGTGACATACCAACTTTCACTGAAGGTAGAGAGAAAATATATCGTAGAACCAATGTTGACTGCCGATGAACTACCAACATTCACTGAAGGTAGCAAAAAGATAACAATCACCAACTTTCACTGAAGGTGACCTACCAACTTTCACTAAAGGTAGAAAGAAAATATACCATAGCACCACCGTTCACTGATGATGAACTACCAACGTTCACTGAAGGTAGCAAAAAGATAACAATCACCAACTTTCACTGAAGGTGACCTACCAACTTTCATTGAAGGTAGAGAGAAAATATATCATATAACCAATGTTGACTGACGATGAACTACCAACGTTCTCTGAAGGTAGAAAAAAGATAACAATCACCAACTTTCACTGAAGGTGACCTACCAACTTTCACTGAAGGTAGAGAGAAAATATACCATAGCACCACCGTTCACTAATGATGAACTACCAACGTTCACTGAAGGTAGCAAAAAGATAACAATCACCAAATTTAACTGAAGGTGACCTAAAAATTTCACTGAAGGTAGAGAGAAAATATATCATAGCACCGCCGCTCACTCACGATGAACTACCAACGTACGCTGAATGTTGAAAAAAGATAACAATCACCAACTTTCATTGAAGGTGACCTACCAACTTTCACTAAAGGTAGAGAGAAAATATATCATATCACTAATGTTCACTGACGATGAACTATCAACGTTCACTGAAGGTATCAAAAAGATAACAATCACCAACTATCGCTGAAGGTGACCTACCAACTTTCAATGAAGGTAGAGAGAAAATATATCATAGCACCAATGTTGAATGACGATGAACTACCAACGTTCACTGAAGGTAGAAAAAAGATAACAATCACCAACTTTCACTGAAGGTGACATACCAACTTTTACTGAAGGTAGAGAGAAAATATACCATAGCACCACCGTTCACTGATGATGAACTACCAACGTTCATGGAAGGTAGCAAAAAGATAACAATCACCAACTTTCACTGAAGGTGACCTACCAACTTTCACTGAAGGTAGAGAGAAAATATATCCCAGAACCAATGTTGACTGACGATGAACTACCAACGTTCAATGAAGGTAGCAAAAAGATGACAATCACCAACTTTCATTGAAGGTGACCTACCAACTTTCACTGAAGGTAGAGAGAAAATATACCATAGCACCACCGTTCACTAATGATGAACTACCAACGTTCACTGAAGGTAGCAAAAAGATAACAATCACCAAATTTAACTGAAGGTGACCTAAAAATTTCACTGAAGGTAGAGAGAAAATATATCATAGCACCGCCGCTCACTCACGATGAACTACCAACGTTCACTGAAGGTAGAAAAAAGATAACAATCACCAACTTTCACTGAAGGTGACCTACCAACTTTCACTAAAGGTAGAGAGAAAATATATCATAGCACTAATGTTTACTGACGATGAACTATCAACATTCACTGAAGGTAGGAAAAAGATAAAAATCACCAACTTTCACTGAAGGTGACCTACCAACTTTCACTGAAGGTAGAGAGAAAATATATCATAGCACCAATGTTGAAAGACAATGAACTACCAACGTTCACTGAAGGTAGCAAAAATATAACAATCACCAACTTTCACTGAAGTTGACCTACCAACTTTCACTGAAGGTAGAAAGAAAATATACCATAGCACCACCGTTCACTGATGATGAACTACAAACATTCACAGAAGGTAGCAAAAAGATAACAATCACCAACTTTCACTGAAGGTGACCTACCAACTTTCACTGAAGGTAGAGAGAAAATATATCATAGAACCAATGTTGACTGACGATGAACTACCAACGTTCACTGAAGGTAGCAAAAAGATAACAATCTCCAAATTTAATTGAAGGTGACCTAAAAATTTCACTGAAGTTAGAGAGAAAATATATCATAGCACCTCCGCTCACTCACGATGAACTACCAACGTTCACTGAAGGTAGAAAAAAGATACCAATCACCAACTTTCATTGAAGGTGACCTACCAACTTTCACTAAAGGTAGAGAGAAAATATATCATAGCACTAATGTTCACTGACGATGAACTATCAACGTTCACTGAAGGTAGCAAAAAGATAACAATCACCAACTATCACTGAAGTTGACCTACCAACTTTCACTGAAGGTAGAGAGAAAATATATCATAGCACCAATGTTGAATGACGATGAACTACCAACGTTCACTGAAGGTAGAAAAAAGATAACAATCACAAACTTTCACTGACGGTGACATACCAACTTTCACTGAAGGTAGAGAGAAAATATATCATAGAACCAATGTTGACTGCCGATGAACTACCAACGTTCACTGAAGGTAGCAAAAAGATAACAATCACCAACTTTCACTGAAGGTGACCTACCAACTTTCACTAAAGGTAGAAAGAAAATATACCATAACACCATCGTTCACTGATGATGAACTACCAACGTTCACTGAAGGTAGCAAAAAGATAACAATCACCAACTTTCATTGAAGGTAGAGAGAAAATATATCATATAACCAATGTTGACTGACGATGAACTACCAACGTTCTCTGAAGGTAGAAAAAAGATAACAATCACCAACCTTCACTGAAGGTGACCTACCAACTTTCACTGAAGGTAGAGAGAAAATATACCATAGCACCACCGTTCACTAATGATGAACTACCAACGTTCACTGATGGTAGCAAAAAGATAACAATCACCAAATTTAACAGAAGGTGACCTAAAATTTTTACTGAAGGTAGAGAGAAAATATATCATAGCACCGCCGCTCACTCACGATGAACTACCAACGTACGCTGAAGGTAGAAAAAAGATAACAATCACCAACTTTCATTGAAGGTGACCTACCAACTTTCACTAAAGGTAGAGAGAAAATATATCATAGCACTAATGTTCACTGAAGATGAACTATCAACATTCACTGAAGGTATCAAAAAGATAACAATCACCAACTATCGCTGAAGGTGACCTACCAACTTTCAATGAAGGTAGAGAGAAAATATATCATAGCACCAATGTTGAATGACGATGAACTACCAACGTTCACTGAAGGTAGAAAAAAGATAACAATCACCAACTTTCACTGAAGGTGACATACCAACTTTTACTGAAGGTAGAGAGAAAATATACCATACCACCACCGTTCACTGATGATGAACTACCAACGTTCACGGAAGGTAGCAAAAAGATAACAATCACCAACTTTCACTGAAGGTGACCTACCAACTTTCACTGAAGGTAGAGAGAAAATATATCATAGAACCAATGTTGACTGACGATGAACTACCAACGTTCACTGAAGGTAGCAAAAAGATGACAATCACCAACTTTCACTGAAGGTGACCTACCAACTATCACTGAAGGTAGAGAGAAAATATACCATAGCACCACCGTTCACTAATGATGAACTACCAACGTTCACTGAAGGTAGCAAAAAGATAACAATCACCAAATTTAACTGAAGGTGACCTAAAAATTTCACTGAAGGTAGAGAGAAAATATATCATAGAACCGCCGCTCACTCACGATGAACTACCAACGTTCACTGAAGGTAGAAAAAAGATAACAATCACCAACTTTCACTGAAGGTGACCTACCAACTTTCACTAAAGGTAGAGAGAAAATATATCATAGCACTAATGTTTACTGACGATGAACTATCAACATTCACTGAAGGTAGGAAAAAGATAAAAATCACCAACTTTCAGTGAAGGTGACCTACCAACTTTCACTGAAGGTAGAGAGAAAATATATCATAGCACCAATGTTGAAAGACGATGAACTACCAACGTTCACTGAAGGTAGCAAAAATATAACAATCACCAACTTTCACTGAAGTTGACCTACCAACTTTCACTGAAGGTAGAAAGAAAATATACCATAGCACCACCGTTCACTGATGATGAACTACCAACGTTCACAGAAGGTAGCAAAAAGATAACAATCACCAACTTTCACTGAAGGTGACCTACCAACTTTCACTGAAGGTAGAGAGAAAATATATCATAGAACCAATGTTGACTGACGATGAACTACCAACGTTCACTGAAGGTAGCAAAGAGATAACAATCACCAACTTTCACTGAAGGTGACCTACCAACTTTAACTGAAGGTAGAGAGAAAATATACCATAGTACCACCGTTCACTAATGATGAACTACCAATTTTCACTGAAGGTAGCAAAAAGATAACAATCTCCAAATTTAATTGAAGGTGACCTAAAAATTTCACTGAAGTTAGAGAGAAAATATATCATAGCACCTCCGCTCACTCACGATGAACTACCAACGTTCACTGAAGGTAGAAAAAAGATAACAATCACCAACTTTCATTGAAGGTGACCTACCAACTTTCACTAAAGGTAGAGAGAAAATATATCTTAGCACTAATGTTCACTGACGATGAACTATCAACGTTCACTGAAGGTAGCAAAAAGATAACAATCACCAACTATCACTGAAGTTGACCTACCAACTTTCACTGAAGGTAGAGAGAAAATATATCATAGCACCAATGTTGAATGACGATGAACTACCAACGTTCACTGAAGGTAGAAAAAAGATAACAATCACCAACTTTCACTAACGGTGACATACCAACTTTCACTGAAGGTAGAGAGAAAATATATCGTAGAACCAATGTTGACTGCCGATGAACTACCAACATTCAATGAAGGTAGCAAAAAGATAACAATCACCAACTTTCACTGAAGGTGACCTACCAACTTTCACTAAAGGTAGAAAGAAAATATACCATAGCACCACCGTTCACTGATGATGAACTACAAACGTTCACTGAAGGTAGCAAAAAGATAACAATCACCAACTTTCAATGAAGGTGACCTACCAACTTTCATTGAAGGTAGAGAGAAAATATATCATATAACCAATGTTGACTGACGATGAACTACCAACGTTCTCTGAAGGTAGAAAAAAGATAACAATCACCAACTTTCACTGAAGGTGACCTACCAACTTTCACTGAAGGTAGAGAGAAAATATACCATAGCACCACCGTTCACTAATGATGAACTACCAACGTTCACTGAAGGTAGCAAAAAGATAACAATCACCAAATTTAACTGAAGGTGACCTAAAAATTTCACTGAAGGTAGAGAGAAAATATATCATAGCACCGCCGCTCACTCACGATGAACTACCAACGTACGCTGAAGGTTGAAAAAAGATAACAATCACCAACTATCATTGAAGGTGACCTACCAACTTTCACTAAAGGTAGAGAGAAAATATATCATATCACTAATGTTCACTGACGATGAACTATCAACGTTCACTGAAGGTATCAAAAAGATAACAATCACCAACTATCACTAACGGTGACCTACCAACTTTCAATGAAGGTAGAGAGAAAATATATCATAGCACCAATATTGAATGACGATGAACTACCAACGTTCACTGAAGGTAGGAAAAAGATAACAATCACCAACTTTCACTGAAGGTGACATACCAACTTTCACTAAAGGTAGAGAGAAAATATACCATAGCACCATCGTTCACTGATGATGAACTACCAACGTTCACTGAAGGTAGCAAAAAGATAACAATCACCAACTTTCACTGAAGGTGACCTACCAACTTTCATTGAAGGTAGAGAGAAAATATATCATAGAACCAATGTTGACTGACGATGAACTACCAACGTTCACTGAAGGTAGCAAAAAGATGACAATCACCAACTTTCACTGAAGGTGACCTACCAACTTTCACTGAAGGTAGAGAGAAAATATACCATAGCACCACCGTTCACTAATGATGAACTACCAACGTTCACTGAAGGTAGCAAAAAGATAACAATCACCAAATTTAACTGAAGGTGACCTAAAAATTTCACTGAAGGTAGAGAGAAAATATATCATAGCACCGCCGCTCACTCACGATGAACTACCAACGTACGCTGAAGGTTGAAAAAAGATAACAATCACCAACTATCATTGAAGGTGACCTACCAACTTTCACTAAAGGTAGAGAGAAAATATATTATATCACTAATGTTCACTGACGATGAACTATCAACGTTCACTGAAGGTATCAAAAAGATAACAATCACCAACTATCACTAACGGTGACCTACCAACTTTCAATGAAGGTAGAGAGAAAATATATCATAGCACCAATATTGAATGACGATGAACTACCAACGTTCACTGAAGGTAGGAAAAAGATAACAATCACCAACTTTCACTGAAGGTGACATACCAACTTTCACTAAAGGTAGAGAGAAAATATACCATAGCACCACCGTTCACTGATGATGAACTACCAACGTTCACTGAAGGTAGCAAAAAGATAACAATCACCAACTTTCACTGAAGGTGACCTACCAACTTTCATTGAAGGTAGAGAGAAAATATATCATAGAACCAATGTTGACTGACGATGAACTACCAACGTTCACTGAAGGTAGCAAAAAGATGACAATCACCAACTTTCACTGAAGGTGACCTACCAACTTTCACTGAAGGTAGAGAGAAAATATACCATAGCACCACCGTTCACTAATGATGAACTACCAACATTCACTGAAGGTAGCAAAAAGATAACAATCACCAAATTTAACTGAAGGTGACCTAAAAATTTCACTGAAGGTAGAGAGAAAATATATCATAGCACCGCCGCTCACTCACGATGAACTACCAACGTACGCTGAAGGTTGAAAAAAGATAACAATCACCAACTATCATTGAAGGTGACCTACCAACTTTCACTAAAGGTAGAGAGAAAATATATCATATCACTAATGTTCACTGACGATGAACTATCAATGTTCACTGAAGGTATCAAAAAGATAACAATCACCAACTATCACTAACGGTGACCTACCAACTTTCAATGAAGGTAGAGAGAAAATATATCATAGCACCAATGTTGAATGACGATGAACTACCAACGTTCACTGAAGGTAGGAAAATGATAACAATCACCAACTTTCACTGAAGGTGACATACCAACTTTCACTAAAGGTAGAGAGAAAATATACCATAGCACCACCGTTCACTGATGATGAACTACCAACGTTCACGGAAGGTAGCAAAAAGATAACAATCACCAACTTTCACTGAAGGTGACCTACCAACTTTCACTGAAGGTAGAGAGAAAATATATCATAGAACCAATGTTGACTGACGATGAACTACCAACGTTCACTGAAGGTAGCAAAAAGATGACAATCACCAACTTTCACTGAAGGTGACCTACCAACTATCACTGAAGGTAGAGAGAAAATATACCATAGCACCACCGTTCACTAATGATGAACTACCAACGTTCACTGAAGGTAGCAAAAAGATAACAATCACCAAATTTAACTGAAGGTGACCTAAAAATTTCACTAAAGGTAGAGAGAAAATATATCATAGCACCGCCGCTCACTCACGATGAACTACCAACGTACGCTGAAGGTTGAAAAAAGATAACAATCACCAACTTTCATTGAAGGTGACCTACCAACTTTCACTAAAGGTAGAGAGAAAATATATCATATCACTAATGTTCACTGACGATGAACTATCAACGTTCACTGAAGGTAGGAAAAAGATAAAAATCACCAACTTTCACTGAAGGTGACCTACCAACTTTCACTGAAGGTAGAGAGAAAATATATCATAGCACCAATGTTGAAAGACAATGAACTACCAACGTTCACTGAAGGTAGCAAAAATATAACAATCACCAACTTTCACTGAAGTTGACCTACCAACTTTCACTGAAGGTAGACAGAAAATATACCATAGCACCACCGTTCACTGGTGATGAACTACCAACATTCACAGAAGGTAGCAAAAAGATAACAATCACCAACTTTCACTTAAGGTGACCTACCAACTTTCACTGAAGGTAGAGAGAAAATATATCATAGAACCAATGTTGACTGACGATGAACTACCAACGTTCACTGAAGGTAGCAAAAAGATAACAATCACCAACTTTCACTGAAGTTGACCTACCAACTTTCACTGAAGGTAGAAAGAAAATATACCATAGCACCACCGTTCACTGATGATGAACTACCAACGTTCACAGAAGGTAGCAAAAAGATAATAATCACCAACTTTCACTGAAGGTGAGAGAGAAAATATATCATAGAACCAATGTTGACTGACGATGAACTACCAACGTTCACTGAAGGTAGCAAAAAGATGACTATCACCAACTTTCACTGAAGGTGACCTACCAACTTTCATTGAAGGTAGAGAGAAAATATATCATATAACCAATGTTGACTGACGATGAACTACCAACGTTCTCTGAAGGTAGAAAAAAGATAACAATCACCAACTTTCACTGAAGGTGACCTACCAACTTTCACTGAAGGTAGAGAGAAAATATACCATAGCACCACCGTTCACTAATGATGAACTACCAACGTTCACTGAAGGTAGCAAAAAGATAACAATCACCCAATTTAACTGAAGGTGACCTAAAAATTAAACTAAAGGTAGAGAGAAAATATATCATAGCACCGCCGCTCACTCACGATGAACTACCAACGTACGCTGAAGGTTGAAAAAAGATAACAATCACCAACTATCATTGAAGGTGACCTACCAACTTTCACTAAAGGTAGAGAGAAAATATATCATATCACTAATGTTCACTGACGATGAACTATCAACGTTCACTGAAGGTATCAAAAAGATAACAATCACCAACTATCACTAACGGTGACCTACAAACTTTCAATGAAGGTAGAGAGAAAATATATCATAGCACCAATGTTGAATGACGATGAACTACCAACGTTCACTGAAGGTAGGAAAAAGATAACAATCACCAACTTTCACTGAAGGTGACATACCAACTTTCACTAAAGGTAGAGATAAAATATACCATAGCACCACCGATCACTGATGATGAACTACCAACGTTCACGGAAGGTAGCAAAAAGATAACAATCACCAACTTTCACTGAAGGTGACCTACCAACTTTCACTGAAGGTAGAGAGAAAATATATCATAGAACCAATGTTGACTGACGATGAACTACCAACGTTCACTGAAGGTAGCAAAAAGATGACAATCACCAACTTTCACTGAAGGTGACCTACCAACTATCACTGAAGGTAGAGAGAAAATATACCATAGCACCACCGTTCACTAATGATGAACTACCAACGTTCACTGAAGGTAGCAAAAAGATAACAATCACCAAATTTAACTGAAGGTGACCTAAAAATTTCACTGAAGGTAGAGAGAAAATATATCATAGCACCGCCGCTCACTCACAATGAACTACCAACATTCACTGAAGGTAGAAAAAAGAAAACAATCACCAACTTTCACTGAAGGTGACCTACCAACTTTCACTAAAGGTAGAGAGAAAATATATCATAGGACTAATGTTTACTGACGATGAACTATCAACATTCACTGAAGGTAGGAAAAAGATAAAAATCACCAACTTTCACTGAAGGTGACCTACCAACTTTCACTGAAGGTAGAGAGAAAATATATCATAGCACCAATGTTGAAGGACAATGAACTACCAACGTTCACTGAAGGTAGCAAAAATATAACAATCACCAACTTTCACTGAAGTTGACCTACCAACTTTCACTGAAGGTAGAAAGAAAATATACCATAGCACCACCGTTCACTGATGATGAACTACCAACATTCACAGAAGGTAGCAAAAAGATAACAATCACCAACTTTCACTTAAGGTGACCTACCAACTTTCACTGATGGTAAAGAGAAGATATATCATAGAACCAATGTTGACTAACGATGAACTACCAACGTTCACTGAAGGTAGCAAAAAGATAACAATCACCAACTTTCACTGAAGGTGACCTACCAACTTTCACTAAAGGTAGAAAGAAAATATACCATAGCACCACCGTTCACTGATGATGAACTACCAACGTTCACTGAAGGTAGCAAAAAGATAACAATCACCAACTTTCATTGAAGGTAGAGAGAAAATATATCATATAACCAATGTTGACTGACGATGAACTACCAACGTTCTCTGAAGGTAGAAAAAAGATAACAATCACCAACTTTCACTGAAGGTGACCTACCAACTTTCACTGAAGGTAGAGAGAAAATATACCATAGCACCACCGTTCACTAATGATTAACTACCAACGTTCACTGATGGTAGCAAAAAGATAACAATCACCAAATTTAACAGAAGGTGACCTAAAAATTTCACTGAAGGTAGAGAGAAAATATATCATAGCACCGCCGCTCACTCACGATGAACTACCAACGTACGCTGAAGGTAGAAAAAAGATAACAATCACCAACTTTCATTGAAGGTGACCTACCAACTTTCACTAAAGGTAGAGAGAAAATATATCATAGCACTAATGTTCACTGAAGATGAACTATCAACATTCACTGAAGGTATCAAAAAGATAACAATCACCAACTATCGCTGAAGGTGACCTACCAACTTTCACTAAAGGTAGAAAGAAAATATACCATAGCACCACCGTTCACTGATGATGAACTACCAACGTTCACTGAAGGTAGCAAAAAGATAACAATCACCAACTTTCATTGAAGGTAGAGAGAAAATATATCATATAACCAATGTTGACTGACGATGAACTACCAACGTTCTCTGAAGGTAGAAAAAAGATAACAATCACCAACTTTCACTGAAGGTGACCTACCAACTTTCACTGAAGGTAGAGAGAAAATATACCATAGCACCACCGTTCACTAATGATGAACTACCAACGTTCACTGATGGTAGCAAAAAGATAACAATCACCAAATTTAACAGAAGGTGACCTAAAAATTTCACTGAAGGTAGAGAGAAAATATATCATAGCACCGCCGCTCACTCACGATGAACTACCAACGTACGCTGAAGGTAGAAAAAAGATAACAATCACCAACTTTCATTGAAGGTGACCTACCAACTTTCACTAAAGGTAGAGAGAAAATATATCATAGCACTAATGTTCACTGAAGATGAACTATCAACATTCACTGAAGGTATCAAAAAGATAACAATCACCAACTATCGCTGAAGGTGACCTACCAACTTTCAATGAAGGTAGAGAGAAAATATATTATAGCACCAATGTTGAATGACGATGAACTACCAACGTTCACTGAAGGTAGAAAAAAGATAACAATCACCAACTTTCACTGAAGGTGACATACCAACTTTTACTGAAGGTAGAGAGAAAATATACCATAGCACCACCGTTCACTGTGAACTACCAACGTTCACGGAAGGTAGCAAAAAGATAACAATCACCAACTTTCACTGAAGGTGACCTACCAACTTTCACTGAAGGTAGAGAGAAAATATATCATAGAACCAATGTTGACTGACGATGAACTACCAACGTTCACTGAAGGTAGTAAAAAGATGACAATCACCAACTTTCACTGAAGGTGACCTACCAACTTTCACTGAAGGTAGAGAGAAAATATACCATAGCACCACCGTTCACTAATGATGAACTACCAACGTTCACTGAAGGTAGCAAAAAGATAACAATCACCTAATTTAACTGAAGGTGACCTAAAAATTTCACTGAAGGTAGAGAGAAAATATATCATAGCACCGCCGCTCACTCACGATGAACTACCAACATTCACTGAGGGTAGAAAAAAGATAACAATCACCAACTTTCGCTGAAGGTGACCTACCAACTATCACTAAAGGTAAAGAGAAAATATATCATAGCACTAATGTTTACTGACGATGAACTATCAACATTCACTGAAGGTAGCAAAAAGATAAAAATCACCAACTTTCACTGAAGGTGACCTACCAACTTTCACTGAAGGTAGAGAGAAAATATATCATAGCACCAATGTTGAAAGACGATGAACTACCAACGTTCACTGAAGGTAGCAAAAATATAACAATCACCAACTTTCACTGAAGTTGACCTACCAACTTTCACTGAAGGTAGAAAGAAAATATACCATAGCACCACCGTTTACTGATGATGAACTACCAACGTTCACTGAAGGTAGCAAAAAGATAACAATCACTAACATTCACTGAAGGTGACCTACCAACTTTCACTGAAGGTAGAGAGAAAATATATCATAGAACCAATGTTGACTGACGATGAACTACCAACGTTCACTGAAGGTAGCAAAAAGATAACAATCACCAACTTTCACTGAAGGTGACCTACCAACCTTCACTGAAGGTAGAGAGAAAATATACCATAGTACCACCGTTCACTAATGATGAACTACCAATGTTTACTGAAGGTAGCAAAAAGATAACAATCACCAAATTTAATTGAAGGTGACCTAAAAATATCACTGAAGGTAGAGAGAAAATATATCATAGCACCTCCGCTCACTCACGATGAACTACCAACGTTCACTGAAGGTAGAAAAAAGATAACAATCACCAACTTTCATTGAAGGTGACCTACCAACTTTCACTAAAGGTAGAGAGAAAATATATCATAGCACTAATGTTCACTGACGATGAACTATCAATGTTCACTGAAGGTAGCAAAAAGATAACAATCACCAACTATCACTGAAGTTGACCTACCAACTTTCACTGAAGGTAGAGAGAAAATATATCATAGCACCAATGTTGAATGACGATGAACTACCAACGTTCACTGAAGGTAGAAAAAAGATAACAATCACCAACTTTCACTGACGGTGACATACCAACTTTCACTGAAGGTAGAGAGAAAATATATCATAGAACCAATGTTGACTGCCGATGAACTACCAACGTTCATTGAAGGTAGCAAAAAGATAACAATCACCAACTTTCACTAAAGGTGACCTACCAACTTTCATTGAAGGTAGAGAGAAAATATACCATAGCACCACCGTTCACTAATGATGCACTACCAACGTTCACTGAAGGTAGCAAAAAGATAACAATCACCAAATTTAACTGAAGGTGACCTAAAAATTTCACTGAAGGTAGAGAGAAAATATATCATAGCACCGCCACTCACTCACGATGAACTACCAACGTTCGCTGAAGGTAGAAAAAAGATAACAATCACCAACTTTCATTGAAGGTGACCTACCAACTTTCACTAAAGGTAGAGAGAAAATATATCATAGTACTAATGTTCACTGAAGATGAACTATCAACGTTCACTGAAGGTATCAAAAAGATAACAATCACCAACTATCACTGAAGATGACCTACCAACTTTCAATGAAGGTAGAGAGAAAATATATCATAGCACCAATGTTGAATGACGATGAACTACCAACGTTCACTGAAGGTAGAAAAAAGATAACAATCACCAACTTTCACTGAAGGTGACATACCAACTTTTACTGAAGGTAGAGAGAAAATATACCATAGCACCACCGTTCACTGATGATGAACTACCAACGTTCACGGAAGGTAGCAAAAAGATACCAATCACCAACTTTCACTGAAGGTGACCTACCAACTTTCACTGAAGGTAAAGAGAAAATATATCATAGAACCAATGTTGACTGACAATTAACTACCAACGTTCACTGAAGGTAGCAAAAAGATGACAATCACCAACTTTCACTGAAGGTGACCTACCGACTTTCACTGAAGGTAGAGAGAAAATATACCATAACACCACCGTTCACTAATGATGAACTACCAACGTTCACTGAAGGTAGCAAAAAGATAACAATCACCAAATTTAACTGAAGGTGACCTAAAAATTTCACTAAAGGTAGAGAGAAAATATATCATAGCACCGCCGCTCACTCACGATGAACTACCAACGTTCACTGAAGGTAGAAAAAAGATAACAATCACCAACTTTCATTGAAGGTGACCTATCAACTTTCACTAAAGGTAGAGAGAAAATATATCATAGCACTAATGTTCACTGACGATGAACTATCAACGTTCACTGAAGGTAGAAAAAAGATAACAATCACCAATTTTCATTGAAGGTGACCTACCAACTTTCACTAAAGGTAGAGAGAAAATATATCATAGCACTAATGTTCATTGACGATGAACTATAAATGTTCACTGAAGGTAGCAAAAAGATAACAATCACCAACTATCACTGAAGTTAACCTACCAACTTTCACTGAAGGTAGAGAGAAAATATATCATAGCACCAATGTTGAATGACGATGAACTACCAACGTTCACTGAAGGTAGAAAAAAGATAACAATCACCAACTTTCACTGACGGTGACATACCAACTTTCACTGAAGGTAGAGAGAAAATATTTCATAGAACCAATGTTGACTGCCGATGAACTACCAACATTCACTGAAGGTAGCAAAAAGATAACAATCACCAACTTTCACTGAAGGTGACCTACCAACTTTCACTGAAGGTAGAGAGAAAATATACCATAGCACCACCGTTCACTAATGATGCACTACCAACGTTCACTGAAGGTAGCAAAAAGATAACAATCACCAAATTTAACTGAAGGTGACCTAAAAATTTCACTGAAGGTAGAGAGAAAATATATCATAGCACCGCCACTCACTCACGATGAACTACCAACGTTCGCTGAAGGTAGAAAAAAGATAACAATCACCAACTTTCATTGAAGGTGACCTACCAACTTTCACTAAGGGTAGAGAGATAATATATCATAGTACTAATGTTCAGTGACGATGAACTATCAACGTTCACTGAAGGTATCAAAAAGATAACAATCACCAACTATCGCTGAAGATGACCTACCAACTTTCAATGAAGGTAGAGAGAAAATATATCATAGCACCAATGTTGAATGATGATGAACTACCAACGTTCACTGAAGGTAGAAAAAAGATAACAATCACCAACTTTCACTGAAGGTGACATACCAACTTTTACTGAAGGTAGAGAGAAAATATACCATAGCACCACCGTTCACTGATGATGAACTACCAACGTTCACGGAAGGTAGCAAAAAGATAACAATCACCAACTTTCACTGAAGGTGACCTACCAACTTTCACTGAAGGTAAAGAGAAAATATATCATAGAACCAATGTTGACTGACGATGAACTACTAACGTTCACTGAAGGTAGCAAAAAGATGATAATCACCAACTTTCACTGAAGGTGACCTACCGACTTTCACTGAAGGTAGAGAGAAAATATATCATAGCACCGCCGCTCACTAACGATGAACTACCAACGTTCACTGAAGGTAGAAAAAAGATAACAATCACCAACTTTCATTGAAGGTGACCTAGCAACTTTCACTTAAGGTAGAGAGAAAATAAATCATAGTACTAATGTTCACTGACGATGAACTATCAACGTTCACTGAAGGTAGAAAAAAGATAACAATCACCAACTTTCATTGAAGGTGACCTACCAACTTTCACTAAAGGTAGAGAGAAAATATATCATAGCACTAATGTTCACTGACGATGAACTATCAATGTTCACTGAAGGTAGCAAAAAGATAACAATCACCAACTATCACTGAAGTTGACCTACCAACTTTCACTGAAGGTAGAGAGAAAATATATCATAGCACCAATGTTGAATGACGATGAACTACCAACGTTCACTGAAGGTAGAAAAAAGATAACAATCACCAACTTTCACTGACGGTGACATACGAACTTTCACTGAAGGTAGAGAGAAAATATATCATAGAACCAATGTTGACTGCCGATGAACTACCAACGTTCACTGAAGGTAGCAAAAAGATAACAATCACCAACTTTCACTGAAGGTGACCTACCAACTTTCACTGAAGGTAGAGAGAAAATATACCATAGCACCACCGTTCACTAATGATGCACTACCAACGTTCACTGAAGGTAGCAAAAAGATAACAATCACCAAATTTAACTGAAGGTGACCTACAAATTTCACTGAAGGTAGACAGAAAATATATCATAGCACCGCCACTCACTCACGATGAACTACCAACGTTCGCTGAAGGTAGAAAAAAGATAACAATCACCAACTTTCATTGAAGGTGACCTACCAACTATCACTAAAGGTAGAGAGAAAATATATCATAGTACTAATGTTCACTGACGATGAACTATCAACGTTCACTGAAGGTATCAAAAAGATAACAATCACCAACTATCGCTGAAGATGACCTACCAACTTTCAATGAAGGTAGAGAGAAAATATATCATAGCACCAATGTTGAATGACGATGAACTACCAACGTTCACTGGAGGTAGAAAAAAGATAACAATCACCAACTTTCACTGAAGGTGACATACCAACTTTTACTGAAGGTAGAGAGAAAATATACCATAGCACCACCGTTCACTGATGATGAACTACCAACGTTCACGGAAGGTAGCAAAAAGATAACAATCACCAACTTTCACTGAAGGTAACCTACCAACTTTCATTGAAGGTAAAGAGAAAATATATCATAGAACCAATGTTGACTGACGATGAACTACCAACGTTCACTGAAGGTAGCAAAAAGATGACAATCACCAACTTTCACTGAAGGTGACCTACCGACTTTCACTGAAGGTAGAGAGAAAATATACCATAACACCACCGTTCACTAATGATGAACTACCAACGTTCACTGAAGGTAGCAAAAAGATAACAATCACCAAATTTAACTGAAGGTGACCTAAAAATTTCACTAAAGGTAGAGAGAAAATATATCATAGCACCGCCGCTCACTCACGATGAACTACCAACGTTCACTGAAGGTAGAAAAAAGATAACAATCACCAACTTTCATTGAAGGTGACCTAGCAACTTTCACTAAAGGTAGAGAGAAAATATATCATAGCACTAATGTTCACTGATGATGAACTATCAACGTTCACTGAAGGTAGCAAAAAGATAACAATTACCAACTATCACTGAAGTTGACCTACCAACTTTCACTGAAGGTAGAGAGAAAATATATCATAGCACCAATGTTGAATGTTGATGAACTACCAACATTCACTGAAGGTAGAAAAAAGATAACAATCACCAACTTTCACTGAAGGTGACATACCAACTTTCACTGAAGGTAGAGAGAAAATATATCATAGAACCAATGTTGACTGCCGATGAACTACCAACGTTCACTGAAGTTAGGAAAAAGATGACAATCACCAACTTTCACTGAAGGTCACCTACCAACTTTCACTGAAGGTAGAGAAATATACCATAGCACCAAGGTTGAATGACGATGAACTACCAACATTCACTGAAGGTAGCAAAAAGATAAAAATCACCAACTTTCACTGAAGGTGACCTACCAACTTTCACTAAAGGTAGAAAGAAAATATACCATAGCACCACCGTTCACTGATGTTGAACTACCAACGTTCACTGAAGGTAGCAAAACGATAACAATCACCAACTTTCACTAAAGGTGACCTACCAACTTTCACTGAAGGTAGAGAGAAAATATATCATAGAACCAATGTTGACTGACGATGAACTACCAACGTTCTCTGAAGGTAGAAAAAAGATAACAATCACCAACTTTCACTGAAGGTGACCTACCAACTTTCACTGAAGGTAGAGAGAAAATATACTATAGCACAACCGTTCACTAATGATGAACTACCAACATTCACTGAAGGTAGCAAAAAGATAACAATCACCAAATTTAACTGAAGGTGACCTAAAAATTTCACTGAAGGTAGAGAGAAAATATATCATAGCACCGCCGCTCACTCACGATGAACTACCAACGTTCGCTGAAGGTAGAAAAAAGATAACAATCACCAACTTTCATTGAAGGTGACCTACCAACTTTCACAAAAGGTAGAGAGAAAATATATCATAACACTAATGTTCACTGACGATGAACTATCAACGTTCACTGAAGGTATCAAAAAGATAACAATCACCAACTATCGCTGAAGGTGACCTACCAACTTTCAATGAAGGTAGAGAGAAAATATATCATAGCACCAATGTTGAATGACGATGAACTACCAACGTTCACTGAAGGTAGAAAAAAGATAACAATCACCAACTTTCACTGAAGGTGACATACCAACTTTTACTGAAGGTAGAGAGAAAATATACCATAGCACCACCATTCACTGATGATGAACGACCAACGTTCACGGAAGGTAGCAAAAAGATAACAATCACCAACTTTCACTGAAGGTGACCTACAAATTTCACTGAAGGTAGAGAGAAATTATATCATAGCACCGCCGCTCACTCACGATGAACTACCAATGTTCACTGAAGGTAGCAAAAAGATAACAATCACCAACTTTCACTGAAGGTAGAGAGAAAATATATCATAGCACTAATGTTCACTGACGATGAACTATCGACGTTCACTGAAGGTCGCAAAAAGATAACAATCACCAACTTTCATTGAAGGTGTCCTACCAACATTCACTGAAGGTAGAGAGAAAATATATCATAGCACCAATGTTGAATGACGATGAACTAGCAACGTTCACTGAAGGTAGCAAAAAGATAACAATCACCATCTTTCACTGAAGATGGCCTACCATCTTTCAGTGAAGGTAGAGAGAAAATATATCATTGCACCGCCATTCACTTACGATGAACTACCAACGTTCACTGAAAGTAGCAAAAAGATAACAATCACCAACTTTCACTGAAGGTGACCTACCAACTTTCACTGAAGGTAGAGAGAAAATATATCATAGAACCAATGTTGACTGACGATGAACTACCAACGTTCACTAAAGGTATAAAAAAGATAACAATCACCAACTTTCACTGAAGGTGACGTACCAACTTTCACTGAAGGTAGAGAGAAAATATACCATAGCACCACCGTTCACTAATGAAGAACTACCAACGTTCACTGAAGGTAGCAAAAAGATAACAATCACCAAATTTAACTGAAGGTGACCTATAAATTTCATTGAAGGTAGAGAGAAAATATATCATAGCACCGCCGCTCACTCACGATGAACTACCAACGTTCATTGAAGGTAGCAAAAAGATAACAATCACCAACTTTCACTGAAGGTGACCTACCAACTTTCACTGAAGGTAGAGAGAAAATATATCATAGCACTAATGTTCACTGACGATGAACTATCAACATTCACTGAAGGTAGCAAAAAGATAACAATCACCAACTTTCACTGAAGGTGACCTACCAACTTTCACTGAAGGTAGAGAGAAAATATATCATAGCACCAATGTTGAATGACGATGAACTACCAACATTCACTGAAGGTAGAAAAAAGATAACAATCACCAACTTTCACTGAAGGTGACCTACAACCTTTCACTGAAGATAGAGAAAAAATATACCATAGCACCACCATTCACTAATGATGAACTACCAACGTTCACTGAAGGTAGCAAAAAGATAACAATCACCAAATTTAATTGAAGGTGACCTACAAATTTCACTGAAGGTAGAGAGAAATTATATCATAGCACCACCGCTCACTCACGATAAACTACCAATGTTCACTGAAGGTAGCAAAAAGATAATAATCACCAACTTTCACTGAATGTGACCTACCAACTTTACTGAAGGTAGAGAGAAAATATATCATAGCACTAATGTTCACTGACGATGAACTATCAACGTTCACTGAAGGTCGCAAAAAGATAACAATCCCCAACTTTCACTGAAGGTGGCCTACCAACATCCACTGAAGGTAGAGAGAAAATATATCATAGCACCAATGTTGAATGACGATGAACTAGCAACGTTCACTGAAGGTAGCAAAAAGATAACAATCACCATCTTTCAATGAATGTGACCTACCATCTTTCACTGAAGGTAGAGAGAAAATATATCATTTCACCGCCATTCACTGACGATGAACTACCAACGTTCACTGAAAGTAGCAAAAAGATAACAATCACCAACTTTCACTGAAGGTTACCTACCAACTTTCACTGAAGGTAGAGAGAAAATATATCATAGAACCAATGTTGACTGACGATGAACTACCAACGTTCACTAAAGGTAGCAAAAAGATAACAATCACCAACTTTCACTGAAGGTGACGTACCAACTATCACTGAAGGTAGAGAGAAAATATACCATGGCACCACCGTTAACTAATGAAGAACTACCAACATTCACTGAAGGTAGCAAAAAGATAACAATCACCATCTTTCACTGAAGGTGGCCTACCATCTTTCAGTGAAGGTAGAGAGAAAATATATCATTGCACCGCCATTCACTTACGATGAACTACCAACGTTCACTGAAAGTAGCAAAAAGATAACAATCACCAACTTTCACTGAAGGTAGAGAGAAAATATATCATAGAACCAATGTTGACTGACGATGAACTACCAACGTTCACTAAAGGTATAAAAAAGATAACAATCACCAACTTTCACTGAAGGTGACGTACCAACTTTCACTGAAGGTAGAGAGAAAATATACCATAGCACCACCGTTCACTAATGAATAACTACCAACGTTCACTGAAGGTAGCAAAAAGATAACAATCACCAAATTTAACTGAAGGTGACCTATAAATTTCACTGAAGGTAGAGAGAAAATATATCATAGCACCGCCGCTCACTCACGATGAACTACCAACGTTCATTGAAGGTAGCAAAAAGATAACAATCACCAACTTTCACTGAAGGTGACCTACCAACTTTCACTGAAGGTAGAGAGAAAATATATCATAGCACTAATGTTCACTGACGATGAACTATCAACATTCACTGAAGGTAGCAAAAAGATAATAATGACCAACTTTCACTGAAGGTGACCTACCAACTTTCACTGAAGGTAGAGAGAAAATATATCATAGCACCAATGTTGAATGACGATGAACTACCAACATTCAGTGAAGGTAGAAAAAAGGTAACAATCACCAACTTTCACTGAAGGTGACCTACAACCTTTCACTGAAGATAGAGAGAAAATATACCATAGCACCACCATTCACTAATGATGAACTACCAACGTTCACTGAAGGTAGCAAAAAGATAACAATCACCAAATTTAATTGAAGGTGACCTACAAATTTCACTGAAGGTAGAGAGAAATTATATCATAGCACCACCGCTCACTCACGATAAACTACCAATGTTCACTGAAGGTAGCAAAAAGATAATAATCACCAACTTTCACTGAATGTGACCTACCAACTTTCACTGAAGGTAGAGAGAAAATATATCATAGCACTAATGTTCACTGACGATGAACTATCAACGTTCACTGAAGGTCGCAAAAAGATAACAATCCCCAACTTTCACTGAAGGTGGCCTACCAACATTCACTGAAGGTAGAGAGAAAATATATCATAGCACCAATGTTGAATGACGATGAACTAGCAACGTTCACTGAAGGTAGCAAAAAGATAACAATCACCATCTTTCAATGAAGGTGACCTACCATCTTTCACTGAAGGTAGAGAGAAAATATATCATTTCACCGCCATTCACTGACGATGAACTACCAACGTTCACTGAAAGTAGCAAAAATATAACAATCACCAACTTTCACTGAAGGTTACCTACCAACTTTCACTAAAGGTAGAGAGAAAATATATCATAGAACCAATGTTGACTGACGATGAACTACCAACGTTCACTAAAGGTAGCAAAAAGATAACAATCACCAACTTTCACTGAAGGTGACGTACCAACTATCACTGAAGGTAGAGAGAAAATATACCATAGCACCACCGTTAACTAATGAAGAACTACCAACATTCACTGAAGGAAGAAAAAAGATAACAATCACCAAATTTAACTGAAGGTGACCTACAAATTTCACTGAAGATAGAGAGAAAATATATCATAGCACCGCCGCTCACTCACGATGAACTACCAACGTTCATTGAAGGTAGCAAAAAGATAACAATCACCAACTTTCACTGAAGGTAGAGAGAAAATATATCATAGAACCAATGTTGACTAACGATGAACTACCAACGTTCACTAAAGGTATAAAAAAGATAACAATTACCAACTTTCACTGAAGGTGACGTACCAACTTTCACTGAAGGTAGAGAGAAAATATACCATAGCACCACCGTTCACTAATGAAGAACTACCAACGTTCACTGAAGGTAGCAAAAAGATAACAATCACCAAATTTAACTGAAGGTGACCTACAAATTTCAAGAAGGTAGAGAGAAAATATATCATAGCACCGCCGCTCACTCACGATGAACTACCAACGTTCATTGAAGGTAGCAAAAAGATAACAATCACCAACTTTCACTGAAGGTAGAGAGAAAATATATCATAGAACCAATGTTGACTGACGATGAACTACCAACGTTCACTAAAGGTATAAAAAAGATAACAATCACCAAGTTTCACTGAAGGTGACGTACCAACTTTCACTGAAGGTAGAGAGAAAATATACCATAGCACCACCGTTCACTAATGAAGAACTACCAACGTTCACTGAAGGTAGCAAAAAGATAACAATCACCAAATTTAACTGAAGGTGACCTACAAATTTCAAGAAGGTAGAGAGAAAATATATCATAGCATCGCCGCTCACTCACGATGAACTAACAACGTTCATTGAAGGTAGCAAAAAGATAACAATCACCAACTTTCACTGAAGGTGACCTACCAACTTTCACTGAAGGTAGAGAGAAAATATATCATAGCACTAATGTTTACTGACGATGAACTATCAACATTCACCGAAGGTAGCAAAAAGATAACAATCACCAACTTTCACTGAAGGTGACCTACCAACTTTCACTGAAGGTAGAGAGAAAATATATCATAGCACCAATGTTGAATGACGATGAACTACCAACGTTCACTGAAGGTAGAAATAAGATAACAATCACCAACTTTCACTGAAGGTGACCTACAACCTTTCACTGAAGATAGAGAGAAAATATACCATAGCACCACCATTCACTAATGATCAACTACCAACATTCACTGAAGGTAGCAAAAAGATAACAATCACCAAATTTAATTGAAGGTGACCTACAAATTTCACTGAAGGTAGAGAGAAATTATATCATAGCACCACCGCTCACTCACGATAAACTACCAATGTTCATTGAAGGTAGCAAAAAGATAATAATCACCAACTTTCACTGAATGTGACCTACCAACTTTCACTGAAGGTAGAGAGAAAATATATCATAGCACTAATGTTCACTGACGATGAACTATCAACGTTCACTGAAGGTCGCAAAAAGATAACAATCCCCAACTTTCACTGAAAGTGGCCTACCAACATTCACTGAAGGTAGAGAGAAAATATATCATAGCACCAATGTTGAATGACGATGAACTAGCAACGTTCACTGAAGGTAGCAAAAAGATAACAATCACCATCTTTCAATGAAGGTGACCTACCATCTTTCACTGAAGGTAGAGAGAAAATATATCATTTCACCGCCATTCACTGACGATGAACTACCAACGTTCACTGAAAGTAGCAAAAAGATAACAATCACCAACTTTCACTGAAGGGTACCTACCAACTTTCACTGAAGGTAGAGAGAAAATATATCATAGAACCAATGTTGACTGACGATGAACTACCAACGTTCACTAAAGGTAGCAAAAAGATAACAATCACCAACTTTCACTGAAGGTGACGTACCAACTATCACTGAAGGTAGAGAGAAAATATACCATAGCACCACCGTTAACTAATGAAGAACTACCAACATTCACTGAAGGAAGCAAAAAGATAACAATCACTAAATTTAACTGAAGGTGACCTACAAATTTCACTGAAGATAGAGAGAAAATATATGATAGCACCGCCGCTCACTCACGATGAACTACCAACGTTCATTGAATGTAGCAAAAAGATAACAATCACTAACTTTCACTGAAGGTGACCTACCAACTTTCACTGAAGGTAGAGAGAAAATATATCATAGAACCAATGTTGACTGACGATGAACTACCAACGTTCACTAAAGGTATAAAAAAGATAACAATCACAACCTTTCACTGAAGGTGACGTACCAACTTTCACTGAAGGTAGAGAGAAAATATACCATAGTACCACCGTTCACTAATGATGAACTACCAACGTTCACTGAAGGTAGCAAAAAGATAACAATCACCAAATTTAACTGAAGGTGACCTACAAATTTCAAGAAGGTAGAGAGAAAATATATCATAGCATCGCCGCTCACTCACGATGAACTACCAACGTTCATTGAAGGTAGCAAAAAGATAACAATCACCAACTTTCACTGAAGGTGACCTACCAACTTTCACTGAAGGTAGAGAGAAAATATATCATAGCACTAATGTTCACTGACGATGAACTATCAACATTCACTGAAGGTAGCAAAAAGATAACAATCACCAACTTTCACTGAAGGTGACCTACCAACTTTCACTGAAGGTAGAGAGAAAATATATCATAGCACCAGTGTTGAATGACGATGAACTACCAACGTTCACTGAAAGTAGAAAAAAGATAACAATCACCAACTTTCACTGCAGGTGACCTACCAACTTTCACTGAAGGTAGAGAGAAAATATACCATAGCACCACCATTCACTAATGATTAACTACCAACGTTCACTGAAGGTAGCAAAAAGATAACAATCACCAAATTTAATTGAAGGTGACCTACAAATTTCACTGAAGGTAGAGAGAAATTATATCATAGCACCACCGCTCACTCACGATAAACTACCAATGTTCACTGAAGGTAGCAAAAAGATAATAATCACCAACTTTCACTGAATGTGACCTACCAACTTTCACTGAAGGTAGAGAGAAAATATATCATAGCACTAATGTTCACTGACGATGAACTATCAACGTTCACTGAAGGTCGCAAAAAGATAACAATCCCCAACTTTCACTGAAGGTGGCCTACCAACATTCACTGAAGGTAGAGAGAAAATATATCATAGCACCAATGTTGAATGACGATGAACTAGCAACGTTCACTGAAGGTAGAAAAAAGATAACAATCACCATCTTTCACTGAAGGTGACCTACCATCTTTCACTGAAGGTAGAGAGAAAATATATCATTGCACCGCCATTCACTGACGATGAACTACCAACGTTCACTGAAAGTAGCAAAAAGATAACAATCACCAACTTTCACTGAAGGTTACCTACACCCTTTCACTGAAGGTAGAGAGAAAATATATCATAGAACCAATTTTGACTGACGATGAACTACCAACGTTCACTAAAGGTAGCAAAAAGATAACAATCACCAAGTTTCACTGAAGGTGACGTACCAACTATCACTGAAGGTAGAGAGAAAATATATCATAGCACTAATGTTCACTGACGATGAACTATCAATGTTCACTGAAGGTCGCAAAAAGATAACAATCCCAAACTTTCACTGAAGGTGGCCTACCAACATTCACTGAAGGTAGAGAGAAAATATATCATAGCACCAATGTTGAATGACGATGAACTAGCAACGTTCACTAAAGGTAGCAAAAAGATAACAATCACCATCTTTCACTGAAGGTGACGTGCCAACTTTCACTGAAGGTAGAGAGAAAATTTACCATAGCACCACCGTTCACTAATAAAGAACTACCAACATTCACTGAAGGTAGCAAAAAGATAACAATCACCAAATTTAACTGAAGGTGACCTACAAATTTCACTGAAGGTAGAGAGAAAATATATCATATCACCGCCGGTCACTCACGATGAACTACCAACGTTCATTGAAGGTAGCAAAAATATAACAATCACCAACTTTCACTGAAGGTGACCTGCCAACTTTCACTGAAGGTAGAGAGAAAATATACCATATCACCACTGTTCACTAATGATGAACTACCAACGTTCACTAAAGGTAGCAAAAAGATAACAATCACCAAATTTAACTGAAGGTGACCTACAAATTTCACTGAAGGTAGAGAGAAAATATATCATAGCACCGCCGCTCACTCACGATGAACTACAAACGTTCACTGAAAGTAGCAAAAAGATAACAATCACCAACTTTGACTGAAGGTGACCTACCAACTTTCACTGAAGGTAGAGAGAAAATATACCATAGCACCACCGTTCACTAATGATGAACTATTAACGTTCACTGAAGGTCGCAAAAAGATAACAATCCCCAACTTTCATTGAAGGTGGCCTACCAACATTCACTGAACGTAGAGAGAAAATATATCATAGCACCAATGTTGAATGACGATGAACTAGCAACATTCACTGAAGGTAGCAAAAAGATAACAATCACCATCTTTCACTGAAGGTGACCTACCAACTTTCACTGAAGGTAGAGAGAAAATATATCATAGAACCAATGTTGACTGACGATGAACTACCAACGTTCACTTAAGGTAGCAAAAAGATAACAATCACCAACTTTCTCTGAAGGTGACCTACCAACTTTCACTGAAGGTAGAGAGAAAATATATCATAGCATTAATGTTCACTGACGATGAACTATCAACGTTCACTGAAGGTCGCAAAAAGATAACAATCCCCAACTTTCACTGAAGGTGGCCTACCAACATTCACTGAAGGTAGAGAGAAAATATATCATAGCACCAATGTTGAATGACGATGAACTAGCAACGTTCACTGAAGGTAGCAAAAAGATAACAATCACCATCTTTCACTGAAGGTGACCTACCATCTTTCACTGAAGGTAGATAGAAAATATATCATACAACCAATGTTGACTGACGATGAACTACCAACGTTCACTAAAGGTAGCAAATAGATAATAATCACCAACTTTCACTGAAGGTGACGTACCAACCTTCACTGAAGGTAGAGAGAAAATATACCATAGCACCACCGTTCACTAATAAAGAACTACCAACATTCACTGAAGGTAGCAAAAATATAACAATCACCAAATTTAACTGAAGATGACCTACAAATTTCACTGAAGGTATAGAGAAAATATATCATAGCACCGCCGCTCACTCACGATGAACTACCAACGTTCATTGAAGGTAGCAAAAATATAACAATCACCAACTTTCACTGAAGGTGACCTACCAACTTTCACTGAAGGTAGAGAGAAAATATACCATAGCACCACTGTTCACTAATGATGAACTACCAACGTTCACTGAAGGTAGCAAAAAGATAACAATCACCAAATTTAACTGAAGGTGACCTATAAATTTCACTGAAGGTAGAGAGAAAATATATCATAGCACCGCCGCTCACTCACGATGAACTACAAACGTTCACTGAAAGTAGCAAAAAGATAACAATCACCAACTTTGACTGAAGGTGACCTACCAACTTTCACTGAAGGTAGAGAGAAAATATACCATAGCACCACCGTTCACTAATGATGAACTATCAACGTTCACTGAAGGTCGCAAAAAGATAACAATCCCCAACTTTCACTGAAGGTGGCCTACCAACATTCACTGAAGGTAGAGAGAAAATATATCATAGCACCAATGTTGAATGACGATGAACTAGCAACGTTCACTGAAGGTAGAAAAAAGATAACAATCACCATCTTTCACTAAAGGTGACCTACCAACTTTCATTGAAGGTAGAGAGAAAATATATCATAGAACCAATGTTGACTGACGATGAACTACCAACGTTCACTTAAGGTAGCAAAAAGATAACAATCACCAACTTTCACTGAAGGTGACCTACCAACTTTCACTGAAGGTAGAGAGAAAATATATCATAGCATTAATGTTCACTGACGATGAACTATCAACGTTCACTGAGGGTCGCAAAAAGATAACAATCCCCAACTTTCACTGAAGGTGGCCTACCAACATTCACTGAAGGTAGAGAGAAAATATATCATAGCACCAATGTTGAATGACGATGAACTAGCAACGTTCACTGAAGGTAGCAAAAAGATAACAATCACCATCTTTCACTGAAGGTGACCTACCATCTTTCACTGAAGGTAGATAGAAAATATATCATACAACCAATGTTGAATGACGATGAACTACCAACGTTCACTAAAGGTAGAAAAAAGATAACAATCACCAACTTTCACTAAAGGTTACGTACCAACCTTCACTGAAGGTAGAGAGAAAATATACCATAGCACCACCGTTCACTAATAAAGAACTACCAACATTCACTGAAGGTAGCAAAAATATAACAATCACCAAATTTAACTGAAGATGACCTACAAATTTCACTGAAGGTATAGAGAAAATATATCATAGCACCTCCGCTCACTCACGATGAACTACCAACGTTCATTGAAGGTAGCAAAAATATAACAATCACCAACTTTCACTGAAGGTGACCTACCAACTTTCACTGAAGGTAGAGAGAAAATATACCATAGCACCACTGTTCACTAATGATGAACTACCAACGTTCACTGAAGGTAGCAAAAAGATAACAATCACCAAATTTAACTGAAGGTGACCTATAAATTTCACTGAAGGTAGAGAGAAAATATATCATAGCACCGCCGCTCACTCACGATGAACTACAAACGTTCACTGAAAGTAGCAAAAAGATAACAATCACCAACTTTGACTGAAGGTGACCTACCAACTTTCACTGAAGGTAGAGAGAAAATATACCATAGCACCACCGTTCACTAATGATGAACTATCAACGTTCACTGAAGGTCGCAAAAAGATAACAATCCCCAACTTTCACTGAAGGTGGCCTACCAACATTCACTGAAGGTAGAGAGAAAATATATCATAGCACCAATGTTGAATGACGATGAACTAGCAACGTTCACTGAAGGTAGCAAAAAGATAACAATCACCATCTTTCACTGAAGGTGACCTACCATATTTCACTGAAGGTAGATAGAAAATATATCATAGAACCAATGTTGACTGACGATGAACTACCAACGTTCACTAAAGGTAGCAAAAAGATAACAATCACCAACTTTCACTGAAGGTGACGTGCCAACTTTCACTGAAGGTAGAGAGAAAATTTACCATAGCACCACCGTTCACTAATAAAGAACTACCAACATTCACTGAAGGTAGCAAAAAGATAACAATCACCAAATTTAACTGAAGGTGACCTACAAATTTCACTGAAGGTAGAGAGAAAATATATCATATCACCGCCGCTCACTCACGATGAACTACCAACGTTCATTGAAGGTAGCAAAAATATAACAATCACCAACTTTCACTGAAGGTGACCTACCAACTTTCACTGAAGGTAGAGAGAAAATATACCATATCACCACTGTTCACTAATGATGAACTACCAACGTTCACTGAAGGTAGCAAAAAGATAACAATCACCAACTTTCACTGAAGGTGGCCTACCAACATTCACTGAAGGTAGAGAGAAAATATATCATAGCACCAATGTTGAATGACGATGAACTAGCAACGTTCACTGAAGGTAGAAAAAAGATAACAATCACCATCTTTCACTAAAGGTGACCTACCAACTTTCACTGAAGGTAGAGAGAAAATATATAATAGAACCAATGTTGACTGACGATGAACTACCAACGTTCACTTAAGGTAGCAAAAAGATAACAATCACCAACTTTCACTGAAAGTGACCTACCAACTTTCACTGAAGGTAGAGAGAAAATATATCATAGCATTAATGTTCACTGACGATGAACTATCAACGTTCATTGAGGCTCGCAAAAAGATAACAATCCCCAACTTTCACTGAAGGTGGCCTACCAACATTCACTGAAGGTAGAGAGAAAATATATCATAGCACCAATGTTGAATGACGATGAACTAGCAACGTTCACTGAAGGTAGCAAAAAGATAACAATCACCATCTTTCACTGAAGGTGACCTACCATCTTTCGCTGAAGGTATATAGAAAATATATCATACAACCAATGTTGAATGACGATGAACTACCAACGTTCACTAAAGGTAGAAAAAAGATAACAATCACCAACTTTCACTAAAGGTGACGTACCAACCTTCACTGAAGGTAGAGAGAAAATATACCATAGCACCACCGTTCACTAATAAAGAACTACCAACATTCACTGAATGTAGCAAAAATATAACAATCACCAAATTTAACTGAAGATGACCTACAAATTTCACTGAAGGTATAGAGAAAATATATCATAGCACCTCCGCTCACTCACGATGAACTACCAACGTTCATTGAAGGTAGCCAAAATATAACAATCACCAACTTTCACTGAAGGTGACCTACCAACTTTCACTGAAGGTAGAGAGAAAATATACCATAGCACCACTGTTCACTAATGATGAACTACCAACGTTCACTGAAGGTAGCAAAAAGATAACAATCACCAAATTTAACTGAAGGTGACCTATAAATTTCACTGAAGGTAGAGAGAAAATATATCATAGCACCGCCGCTCACTCACGATGAACTACAAACGTTCACTGAAAGTAGCAAAAAGATAACAATCACCAACTTTGACTGAAGGTGACCTACCAACTTTCACTGAAGGTAGAGAGAAAATATACCATAGCACCACCGTTCACTAATGATGAACTATCAACGTTCACTGAAGGTCGCAAAAAGATAACAATCCCCAACTTTCACTGAAGGTGGCCTACCAACATTCACTGAAGGTAGAGAGAAAATATATCATAGCACCAATGTTGAATGACGATGAACTAGCAACGTTCACTGAAGGTAGCAAAAAGATAACAATCACCATCTTTCACTGAAGGTGACCTACCATATTTCACTGAAGGTAGATAGAAAATATATCATAGAACCAATGTTGACTGACGATGAACTACCAACGTTCACTAAAGGTAGCAAAAAGATAACAATCACCAACTTTCACTGAAGGTGACGTGCCAACTTTCACTGAAGGTAGAGAGAAAATTTACCATAGCACCACCGTTCACTAATAAAGAACTACCAACATTCACTGAAGGTAGCAAAAAGATAACAATCACCAAATTTAACTGAAGGTGACCTACAAATTTCACTGAAGGTAGAGAGAAAATATATCATATCACCGCCGCTCACTCACGATGAACTACCAACGTTCATTGAAGGTAGCAAAAATATAACAATCACCAACTTTCACTGAAGGTGACCTACCAACTTTCACTGAAGGTAGAGAGAAAATATACCATATCACCACTGTTCACTAATGATGAACTACCAACGTTCACTGAAGGTAGCAAAAAGATAACAATCACCAAATTTAACTGAAGGTGACCTACAAATTTCACTGAAGGTAGAGAGAAAATATATCATAGCACCGCCGCTCACTCACGATGAACTACAAACGTTCACTGAAAGTAGCAAAAAGATAACAATCACCAACTTTGACTGAAGGTGACCTACCAACTTTCACTGAAGGTAGAGAGAAAATATACCATAGCACCACCGTTCAATAATGATGAACTATCAACGTTCACTGAAGGTCGCAAAAAGATAACAATCCCCAACTTTCACTGAAGGTGGCCTACCAACATTCACTGAAGGTAGAGAGAAAATATATCATAGCACCAATGTTGAATGACGATGAACTAGCAACGTTCACTGAAGGTAGCAAAAAGATAACAATCACCATCTTTTACTGAAGGTGACCTACCAACTTTCACTGAAGGTAGAGAGAAATTATATCATAGAACCAATGTTGACTGACGATGAACTACCAACGTTCACTTAAGGTAGCAAAAAGATAACAATCACCAACTTTCACTGAAGTTGACCTACCAACTTTCACTAAAGGTAGAGAGAAAATATATCATAGCATTAATGTTCACTGACGATGAACTATCAACGTTCACTGAAGGTCGCAAAAAGATAACAATCCCCAACTTTCACTGAAGGTGGCCTACCAACATTCACTGAAGGTAGAGAGAAAATATATCATAGCACCAATGTTGAATGACGATGAACTAGCAACGTTCACTGAAGGTAGCAAAAAGATAACAATCACCATCTTTCACTGAAGGTGACCTACCATCTTTCACTGAAGGTAGAGAGAAAATATATCATTGCACCGCCATTCACTGACGATGAACTACCAACGTTCACTGAAAGTAGCAAAAAGATAACAATCACCAACTTTCACTGAAGGTGACCTACCAACTTTCACTGAAGGTAGAGAGAAAATATATCATAGAACCAATGTTGACTGACGATGAACTACCAAGGTTCACTAAAGGTAGCAAAAAGATAACAATCACCAACTTTCACTGAAGGTGGCGTACCAACTTTCACTGAAGGTAGAGAGAAAATATACCATAGCACCACCGTTCACTAATAAAGAACTACCGACATTCACTGAAGGTAGCAAAAAGATAACAATCACCAAATTTAACTGAAGGTGACCTACAAATTTCACTGAAGGTAGAGAGAAAATATATCATATCACCGCCGCTCACTCACGATGAACTACCAACGTTCATTGAAGGTAGCAAAAATATAACAATCACCAACTTTCACTGAAGGTGACCTACCAACTTTCACTGAAGGTAGAGAGAAAATATACCATATCACCACTGTTCACTAATGATGAACTACCAACGTTCACTGAAGGTAGCAAAAAGATAACAATCACCAACTTTCACTGAAGGTGGCCTACCAACATTCACTGAAGGTAGAGAGAAAATATATCATAGCACCAATGTTGAATGACGATGAACTAGCAACGTTCACTGAAGGTAGAAAAAAGATAACAATCACCATCTTTCACTAAAGGTGACCTACCAACTTTCACTGACGGTAGAGAGAAAATATATCATAGAACCAATGTTGACTGACGATGAACTACCAACGTTCACTTAAGGTAGCAAAAAGATAACAATCACCAACTTTCACTGAAGGTGACCTACCAACTTTCACTGAAGGTAGAGAGAAAATATATCATAGCATTAATGTTCACTGACGATGAATTATCAACGTTCACTGAGGGTCGCAAAAAGATAACAATCCCCAACTTTCACTGAAGGTGGCATACCAACATTCACTGAAGGTAGAGAGAAAATATATCATAGCACCAATGTTGAATGACGATGAACTAGCAACGTTCACTGAAGGTAGCAAAAAGATAACAATCACCATCTTTCACTGAAGGTGACCTACCATCTTTCACTGAAGGTAGATAGAAAATATATCATACAACCAATGTTGAATGACGATGAACTACCAACGTTCACTAAAGGTAGAAAAAAGATAACAATCACCAACTTTCACTAAAGGTGACGTACCAACCTTCATTGAAGGTAGAGAGAAAATATACCATAGCACCACCGTTCACTAATAAAGAACTACCAACATTCACTGAAGGTAGCAAAAATATAACAATCACCAAATTTAACTGAAGATGACCTACAAATTTCACTGAAGGTATAGAGAAAATATATCATAGCACCTCCGCTCACTCACGATGAACTACAAACGTTCATTGAAGGTAGCAAAAATATAACAATCACCAACTTTCACTGAAGGTGACCTACCAACTTTCACTGAAGGTAGAGAGAAAATATACCATAGCACCACTGTTCACTAATGATGAACTACCAACGTTCACTGAAGGTTGCAAAAAGATAACAATCACCAAATTTAACTGAAGGTGACCTATAAATTTCACTGAAGGTAGAGAGAAAATATATCATAGCACCGCCGCTCACTCACGATGAACTACAAACGTTCACTGAAAGTAGCAAAAAGATAACAATCACCAACTTTGACTGAAGGTGACCTACCAACTTTCACTGAAGGTAGAGAGAAAATATACCATAGCACCACCGTTCACTAATGATGAACTATCAACATTCACTGAAGGTCGCAAAAAGATAACAATCCCCAACTTTCACTGAAGGTGGCCTACCAACATTCACTGAAGGTAGAGAGAAAATATATCATAGCACCAATGTTGAATGACGACGAACTAGCAACGTTCACTGAAGGTAGCAAAAAGATAACAATCACCATCTTTCACTGAAGGTTACCTACCATATTTCACTGAAGGTAGATAGAAAATATATCATAGAACCAATGTTGACTGACGATGAACTACCAACGTTCACTAAAGGTAGCAAAAAGATAACAATCACCAACTTTCACTGAAGGTGACGTGCCAACTTTCACTGAAGGTAGAGAGAAAATTTACCATAGCACCACCGTTCACTAATAAAGAACTACCAACATTCACTGAAGGTAGCAAAAAGATAACAATCACCAAATTTAACTGAAGGTGACCTACAAATTTCACTGAAGGTAGAGAGAAAATATATCATATCACCGCCGCTCACTCACGATGAACTACCAACGTTCATTGAAGGTAGCAAAAATATAACAATCACCAACTTTCACTGAAGGTGACCTACCAACTTTCACTGAAGGTAGAGAGAAAATATACCATATCACCACTGTTCACTAATGATGAACTACCAACGTTCACTGAAGGTAGCAAAAAGATAACAATCACCAAATTTAACTGAAGGTGACCTACAAATTTCACTGAAGGTAGAGAGAAAATATATCATAGCACCGCCGCTCACTCACGATGAACTACAAACGTTCACTGAAAGTAGCAAAAAGATAACAATCACCAACTTTGACTGAAGGTGACCTACCAACTTTCACTGAAGGTAGAGAGAAAATATACCATAGCACCACCGTTCACTAATGATGAACTATCAACGTTCACTGAAGGTCGCAAAAAGATAACAATCCCCAACTTTCACTGAAGGTGGCCTACCAACATTCACTGAAGGTAGAGAGAAAATATATCATAGCACCAATGTTGAATGACGATAAACTAGCAACGTTCACTGAAGGTAGCAAAAAGATAACAATCACCATCTTTTACTGAAGGTGACCTACCAACTTTCACTGAAGGTAGAGAGAAAATATATCATAGAACCAATGTTGACTGACGATGAACTACCAACGTTCACTTAAGGTAGCAAAAAGATAACAATCACCAACTTTCACTGAAGGTGACCTACCAACTTTCACTAAAGGTAGAGAGAAAATATATCATAGCATTAATGTTCACTGACGATGAACTATCAACGTTCACTGAAGGTCGCAAAAAGATAACAATCCCCAACTTTCACTGAAGGTGGCCTACCAACATTCACTGAAGGTAGAGAGAAAATATATCATAGCACCAATGTTGAATGACGATGAACTAGCAACGTTCACTGAAGGTAGCAAAAAGATAACAATCACCATCTTTCACTGAAGGTGACCTACCATCTTTCACTGAAGGTAGAGAGAAAATATATCATTGCACCGCCATTCACTGACGATGAACTACCAACGTTCACTGAAAGTAGCAAAAAGATAACAATCACCAACTTTCACTGAAGGTGACCTACCAACTTTCACTGAAGGTAGAGAGAAAATATATCATAGAACCAATGTTGACTGACGATGAACTACCAAGGTTCACTAAAGGTAGCAAAAAGATAACAATCACCAACTTTCACTGAAGGTGACCTATAAATTTCACTGAAGGTAGAGAGAAAATATATCATAGCACCGCCGCTCACTCACGATGAACTACAAACGTTCACTGAAAGTAGCAAAAAGATAACAATCACCAACTTTGACTGAAGGTGACCTACCAACTTTCACTGAAGGTAGAGAGAAAATATACCATAGCACCACCGTTCACTCACGATGAACTACCAACGTTCATTGAAGGTAGCAAAAATATAAGAATCACCAACTTTCACTGAAGGTGACCTACCAACTTTCACTGAAGGTAGAGAGAAAATATACCATGGCACAATTGTTCACTAATGATGAACTACCAACATTCACTGAAGGTAGAAAAAAGATAACAATCACCAAATTTAACTGAAGGTGAGCTACAAATTTCACTGAAGGTAGAGAGAAAATATATCATAGCACTGCTGGTCACTCACGATGAACTACAAACGTTCACTTAAAGTAGCAAAAAGATAACAATCACCAACTTTGACTGAAGGTGACCTACCAACTTTCACTCAAGGTAGAGAGAAAATATACCATAGCACCACCGTTCACTAATGATGAACTATCAACGTTCACTGAAGGTCGCAAAAAGATAACAATCCCCAACTTTCACTGAAGGTGGCCTACCAACATTCACCGAAGGTAGAGAGAAAATATATCATAGCACCAATGTTGAATGACGATGAACTAGCAAAGTTCACTGAAGGTAGCAAAAAGATAACAATCACCATCTTTCACTGAAGGTGACCTACCATCTTTCACTGAAGGAAGAGAGAAAATATATCATTGCACCGCCATTCACTGATGATGAACTACCAACGTTCACTGAAAGTAGCAAAAAGATAACAATCAACACATTTCACTGAAGGTGACCTACAAATTTCACTGAAGGTAGAGAGAAAATATATCATAGCACCGCCGCTCACTCATGATGAACTACCAACGTTCATTGAAGGTAGAAAAAATATAACAATCACCAACTTTCACTGAAGGTGACCTACCAACTTTCACTGAAGGTAGAGAGAAAATATACCATAGCACCACTGTTCACTAATGATGAACTACCAACGTTCACTGAAGGTAGCAAAAAGATAACAATCACCAAATTTAACTGAAGGTGACCTATAAATTTCACTGAAGGTAGAGAGAAAATATATCATAGCACCGCCGCTCACTCACGGTGAACTACAAACGTTCACTGAAAGTAGCAAAAAGATAACAATCACCAACTTTGACTGAAGGTGACCTACTAACTTTCACTGAAGGTAGAGAGAAAATATAACATAGCACCAACGTTCACTAATGATGAACTATCAACGTTCACTGAAGGTCGCAAAAAGATAACAATCCCCAACTTTCACTGAAGGTGGCCTACCAACATTCACTGAAGGTAGAGAGAAAATATATCATAGCACCAATGTTGAATGACGATGAACTAGCAACGTTCACTGAAGGTAGCAAAAAGATAACAATCACCATCTTTCACTGAAGCTGACCTACTATCTTTCACTGAAGGTAGAGAGAAAATATACCATTGCACCTCCATTCACTGACGATGACCTACCAACGTTCACTGAAAGTAGCAAAAAGATAACAATCACCAACTTTCACTGAAGGTGACCTACCAACTTTCACTGAAGGTAGAGAGAAAATATATCATAGAACCAATGTTGACTGACGATGAACTACCAACGTTCACTAAAGGTAGCAAAAAGATAACAATCACCAACTTTCACTGAAGGTGGCGTACCAACTTTCACTGAAGGTAGAGAGAAAATATACCATAACACCACCGTTCACTAATAAAGAACTACCAACATTCACTGAAGGTAGCAAAAAGATAACAATCACCAAATTTAATTGAAGGTGACCTACAAATTTCACTGAAGGTAGAGAGAAAATATATCATAGCACCGCCGCTCACTCACGATGAACTACCAACGTTCATTGAAGGTAGCAAAAATATAACAATCACCAACTTTCACTGAAGGTGACCTACCAACTTTCACTGAAGGTAGAGAGAAAATATACCATGGCACAATTGTTCACTAATGATGAACTACCAACGTTCAGTGAAGGTAGAAAAAAGATAACAATCACCAAATTTAACTGAAGGTGAGCTACAAATTTCACTGAAGGTAGAGAGAAAATATATCATAGCACCGCCGGTCACTCACGATAAACTACAAACGTTCACTTAAAGTAGCAAAAAGATAACAATCACCAACTTTGACTGAAGGTGACCTACCAACTTTCACTCAAGGTAGAGAGAAAATATACCATAGCATCACCATTCACTAATGATGAACTATCAACGTTCACTGAAGGTCGCAAAAAGATAACAATCCCCAACTTTCACTGAAGGTGGCCTACCAACATTCACTGAAGGTAGAGAGAAAATATATCATAGCACCAATGTTGAATGACGATGAACTAGCAACGTTCACTGAAGGTAGCAAAAAGAGAACAATCACCATCTTTCACTGAAGATGCCCTACCATCTTTCACTGAAGGTAGAGAGAAAATATACCATAGCACCACCGTTCACTAATAAAGAACTACCAACATTCACTGAAGGTAGAAAAAAGATAACAATCACCAAATTTAACTGAAGGTGACCTACAAATTTCACTGAAGGTAGAGAGAAAATATATCATAGCACCGCCGCTCACTCACGATGAACTACCAACGTTCATTGAAGGTAGAAAAAATATAACAATCACCAACTTTCACTGAAGGTGACCTACCAACTTTCACTGAAGGTAGAGAGAAAATATACCATAGCACCACTGTTCACTAATGATGAACTACCAACGTTCACTGAAGGTAGCAAAAAGATAACAATCACCAAATTTAACTGAAGGTGACCTACAAATTTCACTGAAGGTAGAGAGAAAATATATCATAGCACCGCCGCTCACTCACGATGAACTACCAACGTTCATTGAAGGTAGAAAAAATATAACAATCACCAACTTTCACTGAAGGTGACCTACCAACTTTCACTGAAGGTAGAGAGAAAATATACCATAGCACCACTGTTCACTAATGATGAACTACCAACGTTCACTGAAGGTAGCAAAAAGATAACAATCACCAACTTTCACTGAAGGTGACGTACCAACTTTCACTGAAGGTAGAGAGAAAATATACGATAGCACCACCGTTCACTAATAAAGAAATACCAACATTCACTGAAGGTAGCAAAAAGATAACAATCACCAAATTTAACTAAAGGTGACCTACAAATTTAACTGAAGGTAGAGAGAAAATATATCATAGCACCGCCGCTCACTCACGATGAACTACCAACGTTCATTGAAGGTAGAAAAAATATAACAATCACCAACTTTCACTGAAGGTGACCTACCAACTTTCACTGAAGGTAGAGAGAAAATATACCATAGCACCACTGTTCACTAATGATGAACTACCAACGTTCACTGAAGGTAGCAAAAAGATAACAATCACCAAATTTAACTGAAGGTGACCTACAAATTTCACTGAAGGTAGAGAGAAAATATATCATAGCACCGCCGCTCACTCACGATGAACTACAAACGTTCACTGAAAGTAGCAAAAAGATAACAATCACCAACTTTGTCTGAAGGTGACCTACCAACTTTCACTGAAGGTAGAGAGAAAATATACCATAGCACCACCGTTCACTCACGATGAACTACCAACGTTCATTGAAGGTAGCAAAAATATAAGAATCACCAACTTTCACTGAAGGTGACCTACCAACTTTCACTGAAGGTAGAGAGAAAATATACCATGGCACAATTGTTCACTAATGATGAACTACCAACATTCACTGAAGGTAGAAAAAAGATAACAATCACCAAATTTAACTGAAGGTGAGCTACAAATTTCACTGAAGGTAGAGAGAAAATATATCATAGCACTGCTGGTCACTCACGATGAACTACAAACGTTCACTTAAAGTAGCAAAAAGATAACAATCACCAACTTTGACTGAAGGTGACCTACCAACTTTCACTCAAGGTAGAGAGAAAATATACCATAGCACCACCGTTCACTAATGATGAACTATCAACGTTCACTGAAGGTCGCAAAAAGATAACAATCCCCAACTTTCACTGAAGGTGGCCTACCAACATTCACCGAAGGTAGAGAGAAAATATATCATAGCACCAATGTTGAATGACGATGAACTAGCAAAGTTCACTGAAGGTAGCAAAAAGATAACAATCACCATCTTTCACTGAAGGTGACCTACCATCTTTCACTGAAGGAAGAGAGAAAATATATCATTGCACCGCCATTCACTGATGATGAACAACCAACGTTCACTGAAAGTAGCAAAAAGATAACAATCAACACATTTCACTGAAGGTGACCTACAAATTTCACTGAAGGTAGAGAGAAAATATATCATAGCACCGCCGCTCACTCATGATGAACTACCAACGTTCATTGAAGGTAGAAAAAATATAACAATCACCAACTTTCACTGAAGGTGACCTACCAACTTTCACTGAAGGTAGAGAGAAAATATACCATAGCACCACTGTTCACTAATGATGAACTACCAACGTTCACTGAAGGTAGCAAAAAGATAACAATCACCAAATTTAACTGAAGGTGACCTATAAATTTCACTGAAGGTAGAGAGAAAATATATCATAGCACCGCCGCTCACTCACGGTGAACTACAAACGTTCACTTAAAGTAGCAAAAAGATAACAATCACCAACTTTGACTGAAGGTGACCTACTAACTTTCACTGAAGGTAGAGAGAAAATATAACATAGCACCAACGTTCACTAATGATGAACTATCAACGTTCACTGAAGGTCGCAAAAAGATAACAATCCCCAACTTTCACTGAAGGTGGCCTACCAACATTCACTGAAGGTAGAGAGAAAATATATCATAGCACCAATGTTGAATGACGATGAACTAGCAACGTTCACTGAAGGTAGCAAAAAGATAACAATCACCATCTTTCACTGAAGCTGACCTACTATCTTTCACTGAAGGTAGAGAGAAAATATATCATTGCACCTCCATTCACTGACGATGACCTACCAACGTTCACTGAAAGTAGCAAAAAGATAACAATCACCAACTTTCACTGAAGGTGACCTACCAACTTTCACTGAAGGTAGAGAGAAAATATATCATAGAACCAATGTTGACTGACGATGAACTACCAACGTTCACTAAAGGTAGCAAAAAGATAACAATCACCAACTTTCACTGAAGGTGGCGTACCAACTTTCACTGAAGGTAGAGAGAAAATATACCATAACACCACCGTTCACTAATAAATAACTACCAACATTCACTAAAGGTAGCAAAAAGATAACAATCACCAAATTTAATTGAAGGTGACCTACAAATTTCACTGAAGGTAGAGAGAAAATATATCATAGCACCGCCGCTCACTCACGATGAACTACCAACGTTCATTGAAGGTAGCAAAAATATAACAATCACCAACTTTCACTGAAGGTGACCTACCAACTTTCACTGAAGGTAGAGAGAAAATATACCATGGCACAATTGTTCACTAATGATGAACTACCAACGTTCAGTGAAGGTAGAAAAAAGATAACAATCACCAAATTTAACTGAAGGTGAGCTACAAATTTCACTGAAGGTAGAGAGAAAATATATCATAGCACCGCCGGTCACTCACGATAAACTACAAACGTTCACTTAAAGTAGCAAAAAGATAACAATCACCAACTTTGACTGAAGGTGACCTACCAACTTTCACTCAAGGTAGAGAGAAAATATACCATAGCATCACCGTTCACTAATGATGAACTATCAACGTTCACTGAAGGTCGCAAAAAGATAACAATCCCCAACTTTCACTGAAGGTGGCCTACCAACATTCACTGAAGGTAGAGAGAAAATATATCATAGCACCAATGTTGAATGACGATGAACTAGCAACGTTCACTGAAGGTAGCAAAAAGAGAACAATCACCATCTTTCACTGAAGATGCCCTACCATCTTTCACTGAAGGTAGAGAGAAAATATACCATAGCACCACCGTTCACTAATAAAGAACTACCAACATTCACTGAAGGTAGAAAAAAGATAACAATCACCAAATTTAACTGAAGGTGACCTACAAATTTCACTGAAGGTAGAGAGAAAATATATCATAGCACCGCCGCTCACTCACGATGAACTACCAACGTTCATTGAAGGTAGAAAAAATATAACAATCACCAACTTTCACTGAAGGTGACCTACCAACTTTCACTGAAGGTAGAGAGAAAATATACCATAGCACCACTGTTCACTAATGATGAACTACCAACGTTCACTGAAGGTAGCAAAAAGATAACAATCACCAAATTTAACTGAAGGTGACCTACAAATTTCACTGAAGGTAGAGAGAAAATATATCATAGCACCGCCGCTCACTCACGATGAACTACCAACGTTCATTGAAGGTAGAAAAAATATAACAATCACCAACTTTCACTGAAGGTGACCTACCAACTTTCACTGAAGGTAGAGAGAAAATATACCATAGCACCACTGTTCACTAATGATGAACTACCAACGTTCACTGAAGGTAGCAAAAAGATAACAATCACCAACTTTCACTGAAGGTGACGTACCAACTTTCACTGAAGGTAGAGAGAAAATATACGATAGCACCACCGTTCACTAATAAAGAAATACCAACATTCACTGAAGGTAGCAAAAAGATAACAATCACCAAATTTAACTAAAGGTGACCTACAAATTTAACTGAAGGTAGAGAGAAAATATATCATAGCACCGCCGCTCACTCACGATGAACTACCAACGTTCATTGAAGGTAGAAAAAATATAACAATCACCAACTTTCACTGAAGGTGACCTACCAACTTTCACTGAAGGTAGAGAGAAAATATACCATAGCACCACTGTTCACTAATGATGAACTACCAACGTTCACTGAAGGTAGCAAAAAGATAACAATCACCAAATTTAACTGAAGGTGACCTACAAATTTCACTGAAGGTAGAGAGAAAATATATCATAGCACCGCCGCTCACTCACGATGAACTACAAACGTTCACCGAAAGTAGCAAAAAGATAACAATCACCAACTTTGACTGAAGGTGACCTACCAACTTTCACTGAAGGTAGAGAGAAAATATACCATAGCACCAACGTTCACTAATGATTAACTACCAACATTCACTGAAGGTAGCAAAAAGATAACAATCACCAAATTTAACTGAAGGTGACCTACAAATTTCACTGAAGGTAGAGAGAAAATATATCATAGCACTGCCTCTCACTAACGAAGAACTACCAACGTTCACTGAAGGTAGCAAAAAGATAAGAATCACCAACTTTCACTGAAGGTGACCTACCAACTTTTACTGAAGGTAGAGAGAAAATATACCATAGCACCACCGTTCACTAATGATGAACTACCAACGTTCACTGAAGGTAGCAAAAAGATAACAATCACCAAATTTAACTGAAGGTGACCTACAAGTTTCACTGAAGGTAGAGAGAAAATATATCATAGCACCGCCTCTCACTCACGAAGAACTACCAACGTTCACTGAAGGTAGCAAAAAGATAAGAATCACCAACTTTCACTGAAAGTGACCTTCCAACTTTCACTGAAGGTAAAGAGAAAATATATCATAGCACTAATGTTCACTGATGATGAACTATCGACATTCACTGAAGGTAGCAAAAAGATAACAATCACCAACTTTCACTGAAGGTGACCTACCAACTTTCACTGAAGGTAGAGAGAAAATATATCATAGCACCAATGTTGAATGACGATGAACTACCAACATTCACTGAAGGTAGAAAAAAGATAACAATCACCAACTTTCACTGAAGGTGACCTACCAAGTTTCTCTGAAGGTAGAGAGAAAATATACCATAGCACCACCGTTCACTGATGATGAACTACCAACGTTCACTAAAGGTAGAAAAAAGATAACAATCACCAACTTTCACTGAAGGTGACCTTCCAACTTTCACTGAAGGTGACCTTCCAACTTTCACTGAAGGTAGAGAGAAAATATATCATAGAACCAATGTTGACTGACGATGAACTACCAACGTTCACTGAAGGTAGCAAAAAGATAACAATCACCAACTTTCACTGAAGGTGACCTACCAACTTTCACTGAAGGTAGAGAGAAAATATATCATAGCACCACCGTTCACTGATGATGAACTACCAACATTCACTAAAGGTAGAAAAAAGATAACAATCACCAACTTTCACTGAAGGTGACCTTCCAACTTTCACTGAAGGTGACCTTCCAACTTTCACTGAAGGTAGAGAGAAAATATATCATAGAACCAATGTTGACTGATGATGAACTACCAACGTTCACTGAAGGTAGCAAAAAGATAACAATCACCAACTTTCACTGAAGGTGACCTACCAACTTTCACTGAAGGTAGAGAGAAAATATATCATAGCACTAATGTTCATAGATGATGAACTATCAACGTTCATTGAAGGTAGAAAAAAGATAACAATCACCAACTTTCACTGAAGGTGACCTACCAACTTTCACTGAAGGTAGAGAGAAAATATATCATAGCACCAATGTTGATCGACGATGAACTAGCAACGTTCACTGAAGGTAGCAAAAAGATAACAATTACCAACTTTCACTGAAGGTGACCTACCAACTTTTACTGAAGATATAGGGGAATATATCATTGCACCGCCATTCACTGACGATGAACTACCAACATTCACTGAAAGTAGAAAAAAGATAACAATCACCAACTTTCACTGAAGGTGACCTACCAACTTTCACTGAATGTAGAGAGAAAATATATCATAGAACCAATGTTGACTGACGATGAACTACCAACGTTCACTGAAGGTAGCAAAAAGATAACAATCACCAACTTTCACTAAAGGTGACCTACCAACTTTCACTAAACGTAGAGAGAAAATATACCATAGCACCACCGTTCACTAATGATGATCTACCAACGTTCACTGAAGTTAGAAAAAAGATAACAATAACCAAATTTAACTGAAGGTGACGTACAAATTTCACTAAAGGTAGAGAGAAAATATAACATAGCACCGTCTTTCACTCACGATGAACTACCAACGTTCACTGAAGGTAGAAAAAATATAACAATCACCAACTTTCACTGCAGGTGACCTAACAACTTTCACTGAAGGTAGAGAGAAAATATATCATAACATTAATGTTCACTGACAATGAACTATCAACGTTCACTGAAGGTAGCAAAAAGATAACAATCACCAACTTTCACTGAAGGTGACCTACCAACTTTCACTGAAGGTGGAGAGAAAATATATCATAGCACCAATGTTGAATGACGATGAACTACCAACATTCACTGAAGGTAGAAAAAAGATAACAATCACCAACTTTCACTGAAGGTGACCTACCAACTTTCTCTGAAGGTAGAGAGAAAATATACCATAGCACCACCATTCACTGATGATGAACTACCAACGTTCACTGAAGGTAGAAAAAAGATAACAATCACCAACTTTCACTGAAGGTGACCTTCCAACTTTCACTGAAGGTGACCTTCCAACTTTCACTGAAGGTAGAGAGAAAATATATCATAGAACCAATGTTGACTGACGATGAACTACCAATGTTCACTGAAGGTAGCAAAAAGATAACAATCACCAACTTTCACTGAAGGTGACCTACCAACTTTCACTGAAGGTAGAGAGAAAATATATCATAGCACTAATGTTCATAGATGATGAACTATCAACGTTCATTGAAGGTAGAAAAAGATAACAATCACCAACTTTCAGTGAAGGTGAGCTACCAACTTTCACTGAAAGTAGAGAGAAAATATATCATAGCACCAATGTTGATCGACGATGAACTAGCAACGTTCACTGAAGGTAGCAAAAAGATAACAATTACCAACTTTCACTGAAGGTGACCTACCAACTTTTACTGAAGATATAGGGGAATATATCATTGCACCGCCATTCACTGACGATGAAGTACCAACATTCACTGAAAGTAGAAAAAAGATAACAATCACCAACTTTCACTGAAGGTGACCTACCAACTTTCACTGAAGGTAGAGAAAAAATATATCATAGAACCAATGTTGACTGACGATGAACTACCAACGTTCACTGAAGGTAGCAAAAAGATAACAATCACGAACTTTCACTAAAGGTGACCTACCAACTTTCACTAAACGTAGAGAGAAAATATACCATACCACCAGCGTTCACTAATGATGATCTACCAACGTTCACTGAAGTTAGAAAAAAGATAACAATAACCAAATTTAACTGAAGGTGACGTACATATTTCACTAAAGGTAGAGAGAAAATATAACATAGCACCGTCTTTCACTCACGATGAACTACCAACGTTCACTGAAGGTAGAAAAAATATAACAATCACCAACTTTCACTGAAGGTGACCTAACAACTTTCACTGAAGGTAGAGAGAAAATATATCATAACATTAATGTTCACTGACAATGAACTATCAACGTTCACTGAAAGTAGCAAAAAGATAACAATCACCAACTTTCACTGAAGGTGACCTACCAACTTTCACTGAAGGTAGAGAGAAAATATATCATAGCACCAATGTTGAATGACGATGAACTACCAACATTCACTGAAGGTAGAAAAAAGAAAACAATCACCAACTTTCACTGAAGGTGACCTACCAACTTTCTCTGAAGGTAGAGAGAAAATATACCATAGCACCACCATTCACTGATGATGAACTACCAACGTTCACTGAAGGTAGAAAAAAGATAACAATCACCAACTTTCACTGAAGGTGACCTTCCAACTTTCACTGAAGGTGACCTTCCAACTTTCACTGAAGGTAGAGAGAAAATATATCATAGAACCAATGTTGACTGACGATGAACTACCAACGTTCACTGAAGGTAGCAAAAAGATAACAATCACCAACTTTCACTGAAGGTGACCTACCAACTTTCACTGAAGGTAGAGAGAAAATATATCATAGCACTAATGTTCATAGATGATGAACTATCAACGTTCATTGAAGGTAGAAAAAAGATAACAATCACCAACTTTCAGTGAAGGTGAGCTACCAACTTTCACTGAAAGTAGAGAGAAAATATATCATAGCACCAATGTTGATCGACGATGAACTAGCAACGTTCACTGAAGGTAGCAAAAAGATAACAATTACCAACTTTCACTGAAGGTGACCTACCAACTTTTACTGAAGATATAGGGGAATATATCATTGCACCGCCATTCACTGACGATGAACTACCAACATTCACTGAAAGTAGAAAAAAGATAACAATCACCAACTTTCACTGAAGGTGACCTACCAACTTTCACTGAAGGTAGAGAGAAAATATATCATAGAACCAATGTTGACTGACGATGAACTACCAACGTTCACTGAAGGTAGCAAAAAGATAACAATCACCAACTTTCACTAAAGGTGACCTACCAACTTTCACTAAACGTAGAGAGAAAATATACCATAGCACCAGCGTTCACTAATGATGATCTACCAACGTTCACTGAAGTTAGAAAAAAGATAACAATAACCAAATTTAACTGAAGGTGACGTACAAATTTCACTAAAGGTAGAGAGAAAATATATCATAGCACCGTCTTTCACTCACGATGAACTACCAACGTTCACTGAAGGTAGAAAAAATATAACAATCACCAACTTTCACTGAAGGTAGAGAGAAAATATATCATAACACTAATGTTCACTGACAATGAACTATCAACGTTTACTGAAGGTAGCAAAAAGATAACAATCACCAACTTTCACTGAAGGTGACCTACCAACTTTCACTGAAGGTAGAGAGAAAATATATCATAGCACCAATGTTGAATGACGATGAACTACCGACATTCACTGAAGGTAGAAAAAAGATAACAATCACCAACTTTCACTGAAGGTGACCTACCAACTTTCTCTGAAGGTAGAGAGAAAATATACCATAGCACCACCGTTCACTGATGATGAACTACCAACATTCACTGAAGGTAGAAAAAAGATAACAATCACCAACTTTCACTGAAGGTGACCTACCAACTTTCTCTGAAGGTAGAGAGAAAATATACCATAGCACCACCGTTCACTGATGATGAACTACCAACGTTCACTGAAGGTAGAAAAAAGATAACAATCACCAACTTTCCCTGAAGGAGACCTTCCAACTTTCACTGAAGGTGACCTTCCAACTTTCACTGAAGGTAGAGAGAAAACATATCATAGCACCAATGTTGAATGACGATGAACTACCAACATTCACTGAAGGTAGAAAAAAGATAACAATCACCAACTTTCCCTGAAGGTGACCTACCAACTTTCACTGAAGGTAGAGAGAAAATATACCATAGCACCACCGTTCACTGATGATGAACTACCAACGTTCACTGAAGGTAGCAAAAAGATAACAATCACCAACTTTCACGGAAGGTGGCGTAGCAACTTTCGTTCAAGTTAGAGAGAAAATATATCATAGAACCAATGTTCACAGATGATGAACTACCAACGTTCACTGAAGGTAGCAAAAAGATAACAATCACCAACTTTCATTGAAGGTGACCTACCAACTTTCACTGAAGGTAGAGAGAAAATATACGATAGCACCACCGTTCACTAATGATGAACTACCAACGTTCACTGAAGGTAGAGAGAAAATATATCATAGCACCGCCGCTCAGTCACGATGAACTACCAACGTTCACTGAAGGTAGCAAAAAGATAACAATCACAAACTTTCACTGAAGGTGACCTACCAACTTTCACTGAAGGTAGAGAGAAAATATATCATAGAACCAATGTTGGCTGACGATGAACTACCAACGTTCACTGAAGGTAGCAAAAAGATAACAATCACCAAATTTCACTGAAGGTGACCTACCAACTTTCACTTAAGGTAGAGAGAAAATATATCATAGCACCAATGTTGAATGACGATGAAATACCAACGTTCACTGAAGGTAGAAAAAAGATAACAATCACCAATTTTCACTGAAGGTGACCTACCAACTTTCACTGAAGGTAGAGAGAAAATATACCATAGCACCACCGTTCACTGATGATGAACTACCAACGTTCACTGAAGGTAGAAAAAAGATAACAATCACTAACTTTCACTGAAGGTGACCTTCCAACTTTCACTAAAGGTACAGAGAAAATATATCATAGAACCAATGTTGACTGACGATGAACTACCAACGTTCACTGAAGGTAGCAAAAATATAACAATCACCAACTTTCACTGAAGGTGACCTACCAACTTTCACTGAAGGTAGAGAGAAAATATATCATAGCACCAATGTTGAATGACGATGAACTACCAACCTTCACTGAATGTAGAAAAAAGATAACAATCACCAACTTTCCCTGAAGGTGACCTACCAACTTTCAATGAAGGTAGAGAGAAAATATACCATAGCACCACCGTTCACTGATGATGAACTACCAACGTTCACTGAAGGTAGCAAAAAGATAACAATCACTAACTTTCACGGAAGGTGGCGTACCAACTTTCGTTGAAGTTAGAGAGAAAATATATCATAGAACCAATGTTGACAGATGATGAACTACCAACGTTCACTGAAGGTAGCAAAAAGATAACAATCACCAACTTTCATTGAAGGTGACCTACCAACTTTCACTGAAGGTAGAGAGAAAATATACGATAGCACCACCGTTCACTAATGATGAACTACCAACGTTCACTGAAGGTAGGAAAAAGATAACAATCACCAAATTTCACTGAAGGTGACCTTCCAACTTTCACTGAAGGTAGAGAGAAAATATATCATAGCACCGCCGCTCAGTCACGATGAACTAACAACGTTCAGTTAAGGTAGCAAAAAGATAACAATCACAAACTTTCACTGAAGGTGACCTACCAACTTTCCCTGAAGGTAGAGAGAAAATATATCATAGAACCAATGTTGGCTGACGATGAACTACTAACTTTCACTGAAGGTAGCAAAAAGATAACAATCACCAACTTTCACTGAAGGTGACCTACCAACTTTCACTTAAGGTAGAGATAAAATATATCATAGCACCAATGTTGAATGACGATGAACTACTAACGTTCACTGAAGGTAGAAAAAAGATAACAATCACCAACTTTCACTGAAGCTGACCTACAAACTTTCACTGAAGGTAGAGAGAAAATATACCATAGCAACACCGTTCACTGATGATGAACTACCAACGTTCACTGAAGGTAGAAAAAAGATAACAATCACTAACTTTCACTGAAGGTGACCTTCCAACTTTCACTAAAGGTAGAGAGAAAATATATCATAGAACCAATGTTGACAGATGATGAACTACCAACGTTCACTGAAGGTAGCAAAAAGATAACAATCACCAACTTTCATTGAAGGTGACCTACCAACTTTCACTGAAGGTAGAGAGAAAATATACGATAGCACCACCGTTCACTAATGATGAACTACCAACGTTCACTGAAGGTAGGAAAAAGATAACAATCACCAAATTTAACTGAAGGTTACCTACAAATTTCACTGAAGGTAGAGAGAAAATATATCATAGCACCGCCGCTCAGTCATGATGAACTACCAACGTTCACTGAAGGTAGCAAAAAGATAATAATCACAAACTTTCACTGAAGGTGACCTACCAACTTTCACTGAAGGTAGAGAGAAAATATATCATAGAACCAATGTTGGCTGACGATGAACTACCAACTTTCACTGAAGGTAGCAAAAAGATAACAATCACCAACTTTCACTGAAGGTGACCTACCAACTTTCACTTAAGGTAGAGAGAAAATATATCATAGCACCAATGTTGAATGACGATGAACTACCAACGTTCACTGAAGGTAGAAAAAAGAAAACAATCACCAACTTTCACTGAAGGTGACCTACCAACTTTCACTTGAGGTAGAGAGAAAATATACCATAGCACCACCGTTCACTGATGATGAACTACCAACGTTCACTGAAGGTAGAAAAAAGATAACAATCACTAACTTTCACTGAAGGTGACCTTCCAACTTTCACTAAAGGTAGAGAGAAAATATATCATAGAACCAATGTTGACTGACGATGAACTACCAACATTCACTGAAGGTAGCAAAAATATAACAATCACCAACTTTCACTGAAGGTGACCTACCAACTTTCACTCAAGGTAGAGAGAAAATATATCATAGCACCAATGTTGAATGACGATGAACTACCCACCTTCACTGAATGTAGCAAAAAGATAACAATCACCAACTTTCCCTGAAGGTGTCCTACCAACTTTCACTGAAGGTAGAGAGAAAATATACCATAACACCACCATTCATTGATGATGAACTACCAACGTTCACTGAAGGTAGCAAAAAGATAACAATCACCAACTTTCACGGAAGGTGGCGTACCAACTTTCATTGAAGTAAGAGAGAAAATATATCATAGAACCAATGTTGACAGATGATGAACTACCAACGTTCACTGAAGGTAGCAAAAAGATAACAATCACCAACTTTCATTGAAGGTGACCTACCAACATTCACTGAAGGTAGAGAGAAAATATACGATAGCACCACTGTTCACTAATGATGAACTACCAACGTTCACTGAAGGTAGGAAAAAGATAACAATCACCAAATTTAACTGAAGGTTACCTACAAATTTCACTGAAGGTAGAGAGAAAATATATCATAGCACCGCCGCTCAGTCACGATGAACTACCAACGTTCACTGAAGGTAGCAAAAAGATAACAATCAAAAACTTTCACTGAAGGTGACCTACCAACTTTCACTGAAGGTAGAGAGAAAATATATCATAGAACCAATGTTGGCTGACGATGAACTACCAACTTTCACTGAAGGTAGCAAAAAGATAAAAATCACCAACTTTCACTGAAGGTGACCTACCAACTTTCACTTAAGGTAGAGAGAAAATATATCATAGCACCAATGTTAAATGACGATGAACTACCAACGTTCACTGAAGGTAGAAAAAAGATAACAATCACCAACTTTCACTGAAGGTGACCTACCAACTTTCACTGAAGGTAGAGAGAAAATATACCATAGCACCACCGTTCACTGATGATGAACTACCAACGTTCACTGAAGGTAGAAAAAAGATAACAATCACTAACTTTCACTGAAGGTGACCTTCCAACATTCACTAAAGGTAGAGAGAAAATATATCATAGAACCAATGTTGACTGACGATGAACTACCAACGTTCACTGAAGGTAGCAAAAATATAACAATCACCAACTTTCACTGAAGGTGACCTACCAACTTTCACTGAAGGTAGAGAGAAAATATACCATAGCACCACCGTTCACTAATGATGAACTACCAACGTTCACTGAAGGTAGCAAAAAGATAACAAACACCAAATTTAACTGAAGGTGACGTACAAATTTCACTGAAGTTAGAGAGAAAATATATCATTGCACCGTCGTTTACTCACGATGAACTACCAACGTTCACTGAAGGTAGAAAAAATATAACAATCACCAACTTTCACTGAAGGTGACCTACCAACTGTCACTGAAGGTAGAGAGAAAATATATCATAGCACTAATGTTCACTGACAATGAACTATCAACGTTCACTGAAGGTAGCAAAAAGATAACAATCACCAACTTTCACTGAAGGTGACCTACCAACTTTCACTGAAGGTAGAGAGAAAATATATCAAAGCACCAATGTTGAATGACGATGAACTAACAACGTTCACTGAAGGTAGAAAAAAGATAACAATCACCAACTTTCACTGAAGGTGACCTACCAACTTTCACTGAAGGTAGAGAGAAAATATACCATAGAACCACCGTTCACTGATGATGAACTACCAACGTTCACTGAAGGTAGAAAAAAGATAACAATCACTAACTTTCACTGAAGGTGACCTTCCAACTTTCACTAAAGGTAGAGAGAAAATATATCATAGAACCAATGTTGACTGACGATGAACTACCAACGTTCACTGAAGGTAGCAAAAATATAACAATCACCAACTTTCACTGAAGGTGACCTACCAACTTTCACTGAAGGTAGAGAGAAAATATATCATAACACCAATGTTGAATGACGATGAACTACCAACCTTCACTGAATGTAGCAAAAAGATAACAATCACCAACTTTCCCTAAAGGTGACCTACCAACTTTCACTGAAGGTGGAGAGAAAATATACCATAGTACCACTGTTCACTGATGATGAACTACCAACGGTCACTGAAGGTAGCAAAAAGATAACAATCACCAACTTTCACGGAAGGTGGCGTACCAACTTTCGTTGAAGTTAGAGAGAAAATATATCATAGAACCAATGTTGACAGATGATGAACTACCAACGTTCACTGAAGGTAGCAAAAAGATAGCAATAACCAACTTTCATTGAAGGTTACCTACCAACTTTCACTGAAGGTAGAGAGAAAATATACGATAGCACCACCGTTCACTAATGATGAACTACCAACGTTCACTTAAGGTAGCAAAAAGATAACAATCACAAACTTTCACTGAAGGTGACCTACCAACTTTCACTGAAGGTAGAGAGAAAATATATCATAGAACCAATGTTGGCTGACGATGAACTACTAACTTTCACTGAAGGTAGCAAAAAGATAACAATCACCAACTTTCACTGAAGGTGACCTACCAACTTTCACTTAAGGTAGAGAGAAAATATATCATAGCACCAATGTTGAATGACGATGAACTACTAACGTTCACTGAAGGTAGAAAAAAGATAACAATCACCAACTTTCACTGAAGGTGACCTACAAACTTTCACTGAAGGTAGAGAGAAAATATACCATAGCAACACCGTTCACTGATGATGAACTACCAACGTTCACTGAAGGTAGAAAAAAGATAACAATCACTAACTTTCACTGAAGGTGACCTTCCAACTTTCACTAAAGGTAGAGAGAAAATATATCATAGAACCAATGTTGACAGATGATGAACTACCAACGTTCACTGAAGGTAGCAAAAAGATAACAATCACCAACTTTCATTGAAGGTGACCTACCAACTTTCACTAAAGGTAGAGAGAAAATATACGATAGCACCACCGTTCACTAATGATGAACTACCAACGTTCACTGAAGGTAGGAAAAAAATAACAATCACCAAATTTAACAGAAGGTTACCTACAAATTTCACTGAAGGTGGAGAGAAAATATATCATAGCACCGCCGCTCAGTCATGATGAACTACCAACGTTCACTGAAGGTAGCAAAAAGATAACAATCACAAACTTTCACTGAAGGTGACCTACCAACTTTCACTGAAGGTAGAGAGAAAATATATCATAGAACCAATGTTGGCTGACGATGAACTACCAACTTTTACTGAAGGTAGCAAAAAGATAACAATCACCAACTTTCACTGAAGGTGACCTACCAACTTTCACTTAAGGTAGAGAGAAAATATATCATAGCACCAATATTGAATGACGATGAACTACCAACGTTCACTGAAGGTAGAAAAAAGAAAACAATCACCAACTTTCACTGAAGGTGACCTACCAACTTTCACTTGAGGTAGAGAGAAAATATACCATAGCACCACCGTTCACTGATGATGAACTACCAACGTTCACTGAAGGTAGAAAAAAGATAACAATCACTAACTTTCACTGAAGGTGACCTTCCAACTTTCACTAAAGGTAGAGAGAAAATATATCATAGAACCAATGTTGACTGACGATGAACTACCAACATTCACTGAAGGTAGCAAAAATATAACAATCACCAACTTTCACTGAAGGTGACCTACCAACTTTCACTCAAGGTAGAGAGAAAATATATCATAGCACCAATGTTGAATGACGATGAACTACCCACCTTCACTGAATGTAGCAAAAAGATAACAATCACCAACTTTCCCTGAAGGTGACCTACCAACTTTCACTGAAGGTAGAGAGAAAATATACCATAACACCACCATTCACTGATGATGAACTACCAACGTTCACTGAAGGTAGCAAAAAGATAACAATCACCAACTTTCACGGAAGGTGGCGTACCAACTTTCATTGAAGTAAGAGAGAAAATATATCATAGAACCAATGTTGACAGATGATGAACTACCAACGTTCACTGAAGGTAGCAAAAAGATAACAATCACCAACTTTCATTGAAGGTGACCTACCAACATTCACTGAAGGTAGAGAGAAAATATACGATAGCACCACTATTCACTAATGATGAACTACCAACGTTCACTGAAGGTAGGAAAAAGATAACAATCACCAAATTTAACTGAAGGTTACCTACAAATTTCACTGAAGGTAGAGAGAAAATATATCATAGCACCGCCGCTCAGTCACGATGAACTACCAACGTTCACTTAAGGTAGCAAAAAGATAACAATCAAAAACTTTCACTGAAGGTGACCTACCAACTTTCACTGAAGGTAGAGAGAAAATATATCATAGAACCAATGTTGGCTGACGATGAACTACCAACTTTCACTGAAGGTAGCAAAAAGATAAAAATCACCAACTTTCACTGAAGGTGACCTACCAACTTTCACTTAAGGTAGAGAGAAAATATATCATAGCACCAATGTTGAATGACGATGAACTACCAACGTTCACTGAAGGTAGAAAAAAGATAACAATCACCAACTTTCACTGAAGGTGACCTACCAACTTTCACTGAAGGTAGAGAGAAAATATACCATAGCACCACCGTTCACTGATGATGAACTACCAACGTTCACTGAAGGTAGAAAAAGGATAACAATCACTAACTTTCACTGAAGGTGACCTTCCAACATTCACTAAAGGTAGAGAGAAAATATATCATAGAACCAATGTTGACTGACGATGAACTACCAACGTTCACTGAAGGTAGCAAAAATATAACAATCACCAACTTTCACTGAAGGTGACCTACCAACTTTCACTAAAGGTAGAGAGAAAATATACCATAGCACCACCGTTCACTAATGATGAACTACCAACGTTCACTGAAGGTAGCAAAAAGATAACAAACACCAAATTTAACTGAAGGTGACGTACAAATTTCACTGAAGTTAGAGAGAAAATATATCATTGCACCGTCGTTTACTCACGATGAACTACCAACGTTCACTGAAGGTAGAAAAAATATAACAATCACCAACTTTCACTGAAGGTGACCTACCAACTGTCACTGAAGGTAGAGAGAAAATATATCATAGCACTAATGTTCACTGACAATGAACTATCAACGTTCACTGAAGGTAGCAAAAAGATAACAATCACCAACTTTCACTGAAGGTGACCTACCAACTTTCACTGAAGGTAGAGAGAAAATATATCAAAGCACCAATGTTGAATGACGATGAACTAACAACGTTCACTGAAGGTAGAAAAAAGATAACAATCACCAACTTTCACTGAAGGTGACCTACCAACTTTCACTGAAGGTAGAGAGAAAATATACCATAGAACCACCGTTCACTGATGATGAACTACCAACGTTCACTGAAGGTAGAAAAAAGATAACAATCACTAACTTTCACTGAAGGTGACCTACCAACTTTCACTTGAGGTAGAGAGAAAATATACCATAGCACCACCGTTCACTGATGATGAACTACCAACGTTCACTGAAGGTAGAAAAAAGATAACAATCACTAACTTTCACTGAAGGTGACCTTCCAACTTTCACTAAAGGTAGAGAGAAAATATATCATAGAACCAATGTTGACTGACGATGAACTACCAACATTCACTGAAGGTAGCAAAAATATAACAATCACCAACTTTCACTGAAGGTGACCTACCAACTTTCACTCAAGGTAGAGAGAAAATATATCATAGCACCAATGTTGAATGACGATGAACTACCCACCTTCACTGAATGTAGCAAAAAGATAACAATCACCAACTTTCCCTGAAGGTGACCTACCAACTTTCACTGAAGGTAGAGAGAAAATATACCATAACACCACCATTCACTGATGATGAACTACCAACGTTCACTGAAGGTAGCAAAAAGATAACAATCACCAACTTTCACGGAAGGTGGCGTACCAACTTTCATTGAAGTAAGAGAGAAAATATATCATAGAACCAATGTTGACAGATGATGAACTACCAACGTTCACTGAAGGTAGCAAAAAGATAACAATCACCAACTTTCATTGAAGGTGACCTACCAACATTCACTGAAGGTAGAGAGAAAATATACGATAGCACCACTGTTCACTAATGATGAACTACCAACGTTCACTGAAGGTAGGAAAAAGATAACAATCACCAAATTTAACTGAAGGTTACCTACAAATTTCACTGAAGGTAGAGAGAAAATATATCATAGCACCGCCGCTCAGTCACGATGAACTACCAACGTTCACTTAAGGTAGCAAAAAGATAACAATCAAAAACTTTCACTGAAGGTGACCTACCAACTTTCACTGAAGGTAGAGAGAAAATATATCATAGAACCAATGTTGGCTGACGATGAACTACCAACTTTCACTGAAGGTAGCAAAAAGATAAAAATCACCAACTTTCACTGAAGGTGACCTACCAACTTTCACTTAAGGTAGAGAGAAAATATATCATAGCACCAATGTTGAATGACGATGAACTACCAACGTTCACTGAAGGTAGAAAAAAGATAACAATCACCAACTTTCACTGAAGGTGACCTACCAACTTTCACTGAAGGTAGAGAGAAAATATACCATAGCACCACCGTTCACTGATGATGAACTACCAACGTTCACTGAAGGTAGAAAAAAGATAACAATCACTAACTTTCACTGAAGGTGACCTTCCAACATTCACTAAAGGTAGAGAGAAAATATATCATAGAACCAATGTTGACTGACGATGAACTACCAACGTTCACTGAAGGTAGCAAAAATATAACAATCACCAACTTTCACTGAAGGTGACCTACCAACTTTCACTGAAGCTAGAGAGAAAATATACCATAGCACCACCGTTCACTAATGATGAACTACCAACGTTCACTGAAGGTAGCAAAAAGATAACAAACACCAAATTTAACTGAAGGTGACGTACAAATTTCACTGAAGTTAGAGAGAAAATATATCATTGCACCGTCGTTTACTCACGATGAACTACCAACGTTCACTGAAGGTAGAAAAAATATAACAATCACCAACTTTCACTGAAGGTGACCTACCAACTGTCACTGAAGGTAGAGAGAAAATATATCATAGCACTAATGTTCACTGACAATGAACTATCAACGTTCACTGAAGGTAGCAAAAAGATAACAATCACCAACTTTCACTGAAGGTGACCTACCAACTTTCACTGAAGGTAGAGAGAAAATATATCAAAGCACCAATGTTGAATGACGATGAACTAACAACGTTCACTGAAGGTAGAAAAAAGATAACAATCACCAACTTTCACTGAAGGTGACCTACCAACTTTCACTGAAGGTAGAGAGAAAATATACCATAGAACCACCGTTCACTGATGATGAACTACCAACGTTCACTGAAGGTAGAAAAAAGATAACAATCACTAACTTTCACTGAAGGTGACCTTCCAACTTTCACTAAAGGTAGAGAGAAAATATATCATAGAACCAATGTTGACTGACGATGAACTACCAACGTTCACTGAAGGTAGCAAAAATATAACAATCACCAACTTTCACTGAAGGTGACCTACCAACTTTCACTGAAGGTAGAGAGAAAATATATCATAGCACCAATGTTGAATGACGATGAACTACCAACCTTCACTGAATGTAGCAAAAAGATAACAATCACCAACTTTCCCTAAAGGTGACCTACCAACTTTCACTGAAGGTGGAGAGAAAATATACCATAGCACCATCGTTCACTGATGATGAACTACCAACGGTCACTGAAGGTAGCAAAAAGATAACAATCACCAACTTTCACGGAAGGTGGCGTACCAACTTTCGTTGAAGTTAGAGAGAAAATATATCATAGAACCAATGTTGACAGATGATGAACTACCAACGTTCACTGAAGGTAGCAAAAAGATAGCAATAACCAACTTTCATTGAAGGTTACCTACCAACTTTCACTGAAGGTAGAGAGAAAATATACGATAGCACCACCGTTCACTAATGATGAACTACCAACGTTCACTGAAGGTAGGAAAAAGATAACAATCACCAAATTTAACTGAAGGTTACCTACAAATTTCACTGAAGGTAGAGAGAAAATATATCATAGCACCGCCGCTCAGTCACGATGAACTACCAACGTTCACTGAAGGTAGCAAAAGGATAACAATCAAGAACTTTCACTGAAGGTGACCTACCAACTTTCACTGAAGGTAGAGAGAAAATATATCACAGAACTAATGTTGGCTGACGATGAACTACCAACTTTCACTGAAGGTAGCAAAAAGATAACAATCACCAACTTTCACTGAAGGTGACCTACCAACTTTCACTGAAGGTAGAGAGAAAATATATCATAGCACCAATGTTGAAGGACGATGAACTATCAACGTTCACTGAAGGTAGAAAAAAGATAACAATCACCAACTTTCACTGAAGGTGACCTACCAACTTTCACTGAAGGTAGAGAGAAAATATACCATAACACCACCGTTCACTGATGATGAACTACAAACGTTCACTAAAGGTAGAAAAAAGATAACAATCACTAACTTTCACTGAAGGTGACCTTCCAACTTTCACTAAAGGTAGAGAGAAAATATATCATAGAACCAATGTTGACTGACGATGAACTACCAACGTTCACTGAAGGTAGCAAAAATATAACAATCACCAACTTTCACTGAAGGTGACCTACCAACTTTCACTGAAGGTAGAGAGAAAATATACCATAGCACCATCGTTCACTAGTGATGAACTACCAACGTTCACTGAAGGTAGCAAAAAGAAAACAATCACCAAATTTAACTGAAGGTTACCTACAAATTTCACTGAAGGTAGAGAGAAAATATATCATAGCACCGCCGCTCAGTCACGATGAACTACCAACGTTCACTGAAGGTAGCAAAAAGATAATAATCACCAACTTTCACTGAAGGTGACCTACCAACTTTCACTGAAGGTAGAGAGAAAATATATCATAGAACCAATGTTGGCTGACGATGAACTACCAACTTTCACTGAAGGTAGCAAAAAGATAACAATCACCAACTTTCACTGAAGGTGACCTACCAACTTTCACTGAAGGTAGAGAGAAAATATATCAAAGCACCAATGTTGAATGACGATAAACTACCAACCTTCACTGAATGTAGCAAAAAGATAACAATCACCAACTTTCCCTGAAGGTGACCTACCAACTTTCACTGAAGGTAGAGAGGAAATATACCATAGCACCACCGTTCACTGATGATGAACTACCAACGTTCACTGAAGGTAGCAAAAAGATAACAATCACCAAATTTCACGGAAGGTGGCGTACCAACTTTCATTGAAGTTAGAGAGAAAATATATCATAGAACCAATGTTGACAGATGATGAACTACCAACGTTCACTGAAGGTAGCAAAAAGATAACAATCACAAACTTTCATTGAAGGTGACCTACCAACTTTCACTGAAGGAAGAGAGAAAATATACGATAGCACCACCGTTCACTAATGATGAACTACCAACGTTCACTGAAGGTAGCAAAAAGATAACAATCACCAAATTTAACTGAAGGTTACCTACAAATTTCACTGAAGGTAGAGAGAAAATATATCATAGCACCGCCGCTCAGTCATGATGAACTACCAACGTTCACTGAAGGTAGCAAAAAGATAATAATCACCAACTTTCACTGAAGGTGACCTACCAACTTTCACTGAAGGTAGAGAGAAAATATATCATAGAACCAATGTTTGCTGACGATGAACTACCAACTTTCACTGAAGGTAGCAAAAAGATAACAATCACCAACTTTCACTGAAGGTGACCTACCAACTTTCACTGAAGGTAGAGAGAAAATATATCATAGCACCACCGTTCACTGATGATGAACTACCAACGTTCACTGAAGGTAGAAAAAAGATAACAATCACTAACTTTCACTGAAGGTGACCTTCCAACTTTCACTAAAGGTAGAGAGAAAATATATCATAGAACCAATGTTGACTGACGATGAACTACCAACGTTCACTGAAGGTAACAAAAATATAACAATCACCAACTTTCACTGAAGGTGACCTACCAACTTTCACTGAAGGTAGAGAGAAAATATACCATAGCACCACCGTTCACTAATGATGAACTACCAACGTTCACTCAAGGTAGCAAAAAGATAACAATCACCAAATTTAACTGAAGGTGACGTAGAAATTTCACTGAAGGTAGAGAGAAAATATATCATAGCACCGTCGTTCACTCACGATGAACTACCAACGTTCACTGAAGGTAGAAAAAAATATAACAATCACTAACTTTCACTGAAGGTGACCTACCAACTTTCACTGAAGGTAGAGAGAAAATATATCATAGCAGTAATGTTCACTGACAATGAACTATCAATGTTCACTGAAGGTAGCAAAAAGATAACAATCACCAACTTTCACTGAAGGTGACCTACCAACTTTCATTGAAGGTAGAGAGAAAATATATCATAGCACCAATGTTGAATGACGATGAACTACCAACCTAAACTGAATGTAGCAAAAAGATAACAATCACCAACATTCCCTGAAGGTGACCTACCAACTTTCACTGAAGGTAGAGAGAAAATATACCATAGCACCATCGTTCACTGATGATGAACTACCAACGTTCACTGAAGGTAGCAAAAAGATAACAATCACCAACTTTCACGGAAGGTGGCGTACCAACTTTCGTTGAAGTTAGAGAGAAAATATATCATAGAACCAATGTTGACAGATGATGAACTACCAACGTTCACTGAAGGTAGCAAAAAGATAACAATCACAAACTTTCATTGAAGGTGACCTACCAACTTTCACTGAAGGTAGAGAGAAAATATACGATAGCACCACCGTTCACTAATGATGAACTACCAACGTTCACTGAAGGTAGCAAAAAGATAACAATCACCAAATTTAACTGAAGGTTACCTACAAATTTCACTGAAGGTAGAGAGAAAATATATCATAGCACCGCCGCTCAGTCACGATAAACTACCAACGTTCACTGAAGGTAGCAAAAAGATGACAATCACAAACTTTCACTGAAGGTGACCTACCAACTTTCACTGAAGGTAGAGAGAAAATATATCATAGAACCAATGTTGGCTGACGATGAACTACCAACTTTCACTGAAGGTAGAAAAAAGATAACAATCACCAACTTTCACTGAAGGTGACCTACCAACTTTCACTGAAGGTAGAGAGAAAATATACCATAGCACCACCGTTCACTGATGATGAACTACCAACGTTCACTGAAGGTAGAAAAAAGATAACAATCACTAACTTTCACTGAAGGTGACCTTCTAACTTTAACTAAAGGTAGAGAGAAAATATATCATAGAACCAATGTTGACTGACGATGAACTACCAACGTTCACTGAAGGTAGCAAAAATATAACAATCACCAACTTTCACTGAAGGTGACCTACCAACTTTCACTGAAGGTAGAGAGAAAATATACCATAGCACCACCATTCACTAATGATGAACTACCAACGTTCACTGAAGGTAGCAAAAAGATAACAATCACCAAATTTAACTGAAGGTGACCTACAAATTTCACTGAAGGTTGAGAGAAAATATATCATAGCACCGCCGCTCACTCACGATGAACTACCAATGTTCACTGAAGGTAGCATAAAGATAACAATCACCAACTTTCACTGAAGGTGACCTACCAACTTTCACTGAAGGTAGAGAGAAAATATATCATAGCACTAATGTTCATAGATGGTGAACTATCAACGTTCACTAAAGGTAGCAAAAAGATAACAATCACCAACTTTCACTGAAGGTGACCTACCAACTTTCACTGAAGGTAGAGAGAAAATATATCATAGCACCAATGTTGATCGACGATGAACTACCAACGTTCACTAAAGGTAGCAAAAAGATAACAATCACCAACTTTCACTGAAGGTGACCTACCAACTTTCACTGAAGATAGAGGGGAAATATATCATTGCACCGCCAATCACTAACGATGAACTACCAACATTCACTGAAAGTAGAAAAAAGATAACAATCACCAACTTTCACTGAAGGTGACCTACCAACTTTCACTGAAGGTAGAGAGAAAATATATCATAGAACCAATGTTGACTGACGATGAACTACCAACATTCACTGAAGGTAGCAAAAAGATAACAATCACCAACTTTCACTGACAGTGACCTACCAACTTTCACTGAAGGTAGAGAGAAAATATACCATAGCACAACCGTTCACTAATGATGAACTACCAACGTTCACTGAAGGTAGCAAAAAGATAACAATCACCAAATTTAACTGAAGGTGACGTACAAATTTCACTGAAGGTAGAGAGAAAATATATCATAGAACCAATGTTGACTGACGATGAACTACCAACGTTCACTGAAGGTAGCAAAAATATAACAATCACCAACTTTCACTGAAGGTGACCTACCAACTTTCACTGAAGGTAGAGAGAAAGTATATCATAGCAGTAATGTTCATTGACAATGAACTATCAATGTTCACTGAAGGTAGCAAAAAGATAACAATCACCAACTTTCACTGAAGGTGACCTACCAACTTTCATTGAAGGTAGAGAGAAAATATATCATAGCACCAATGTTGAATGACGATGAACTACCAACCTAAACTGAATGTAGCAAAACGATAACAATCACCAACATTCCCTGAAGGTGACCTACAAACTTTCACTGAAGGTAGAGAGAAAATATACCATAGCACCACCGTTCACTGATGATGAACTACCAACGTTCACTGAAGGTAGCAAAAAGATAACAATCACCAACTTTCACGGAAGGTGGCGTACCAACTTTCGTTGAAGTTAGAGAGAAAATATATCATAGAACCAATGTTGACAGATGATGAACTACCAACGTTCACTGAAGGTAGCAAAAAGATAACAATCACAAACTTTCATTGAAGGTGACCTACCAACTTTCACTGAAGGTAGAGGGAAAATATACGATAGCACCACCGTTCACTAATGATGAACTACCAACGTTCACTGAAGGTAGCAAAAAGATAACAATCACCAAATTTAACTGAAGGTTACCTACAAATTTCACTGAAGGTAAAGAGAAAATATATCATAGCACCGCCGCTCAGTCACGATAAACTACCAACGTTCACTGAAGGTAGCAAAAAGATGACAATCACAAACTTTCACTGAAGGTGACCTACCAACTTTCACTGAAGGTAGAGAGAAAATATATCATAGAACCAATGTTGGCTGACGATGAACTACCAACTTTCACTGAAGGTAGAAAAAAGATAACAATCACCAACTTTCACTGAAGGTGACCTACCAACTTTCACTGAAGGTAGAGAGAAAATATACCATAGCACCACCGTTCACTGATGATGAACTACCAACGTTCACTGAAGGTAGAAAAAAGATAACAATCACTAACTTTCACTGAAGGTGACCTTCTAACTTTCACTAAAGGTAGAGAGAAAATATATCATAGAACCAATGTTGACTGACGATGAACTACCAACGTTCACTGAAGGTAGCAAAAATATAACAATCACCAACTTTCACTGAAGGTGACCTACCAACTTTCACTGAAGGTAGAGAGAAAATATACCATAGCACCACCGTTCACTAATGATGAACTACCAACGTTCACTGAAGGTAGAAAAAAGATAACAATCACCAAATTTAACTGAAGGTGACCTACAAATATCACTGAAGGTTAAGAGAAAATATATCATAGCACCGCCGCTCACTCACGATGAACTACCAATGTTCACTGAAGGTAGCATAAAGATAACAATCACCAACTTTCACTGAAGGTGACCTACCAACTTTCACTGAAGGTAGAGAGAAAATATATCATAGCACCACCGTTCACTGATGATTAACTACCAACGTTCACTGAAGGTAGCAAAAAGATAACAATCACCAACTTTCACTGAAGGTGACCTACAAATTTCACTAAAAGGTAGAGAGAAAATATATCATAGCACCGCCGCTCACTCACGATGAACTACCAACGTTCACTGAAGGTAGAAAAAAGATAACAATCACCAACTTTCACTGAAGGTAGAGAGAAAATATACCATAGCACAACCGTTCACTAATGATGAACTACCAACGTTCGCTGAAGGTAGAAAAAAGATAACAATCACCAAATTTAACTGAAGGTGACCTACAAATTTCACTAAAGGTAAATAGAAAATATATCATAGCACCGCCGCTTACTCACGATGAACTACCAACGCTCACTAAAGGTAGAAAAAAGATAACAATCACCAACTTTCACTGAAGGTGACCTACCAACTTTCAGTGAAGGTAGAGAGAAAATATATCATAGCACCAATGTTGACTGATGATGAACTACCAACGTTCACTGAAGGTAGCAAAAAGATAACAATCACCAACTTTCACTGAAGGTGACCTACCAACTTTCACTGAAGGTAGAGATAAAATAAATCATAGCACTAATGTTCACTGACGACGAACTACCAAGGTTCACTGAAGGTAGCAAAAAGATAACAATCACCAACTTTCACTGAAGGTGACCTACCAACTTTCACTGAAGGTAGAGAGAAAATATATCATAGCACCAATGTTGACTGACGATGAACTACCAACGTTCACTGAAGGTAGCAAAAAGATAACAATCACCAACTTTCACTGAACGTGACCTACCAACTTTAACTGAAGGTAGAGAGAAAATATAGCAAAGCACCACCGTTCACTGATGATGAACTACCAACGTTCATCAAAGGTAGCAAAAAGATAATAATCACCAAATTTAACTGAAGGTGACCTATAAATTTCACTGAAGGTAGATAGAAAATATATCATAGCACCGCCGCTCACTCACGATGAACTACCAACGTTCACTGAAGGTAGAAAAAAGATAACAATCACCAACTTTCACTAAAGGTGACCTACCAACTTTCACTGAAGGTAGAGAGAAAATATATCATAGCACTAATGTTCACTGATGATGAACTACCAACGTTCACTGAAAGTAGCAAAAAGATAACAATCACCAACTTTCACTGAAGGTGACCTTCCAACTTTCACTGAAGGTAGAGTGAAAATATACCATAGCACCACCGTTCATTGATGATGAACTACCAACGCTCACTAAAGGTAGAAAAAAGATAACAATCACCAAATTTAACTGAAGGTGACCTATAAATTTCACTGAAGGTAGAGAGAAAATATATCATAGCACCGCCGTTCACTGACGATGAACTACTAACGTTCACTGAAGGTAGCAAAAAGATAACAATCACCAACTTTCACTGAAGGTGACCTACCAACTTTCACTTAAGGTAAAGAGAAAATATATCATAGCACTAATGTTCACTAACGATGTACTACCAACGTTCACTGAAGGTAGCAAAAAGATAACAATCACCAACTTTCACTTAAGGTGACCTACCAACTTTCACTGAAGGTAGAGAGAAAATATATCATTGCACCACCATTCTCTGACGATGAACTACCAACGTTCACTGAAAGTAGCAAAAGGATAACAATCACCAACTTTCACTGAAGGTGACCTACCAACTTTCACTGAAGGTAGAGAGAAAATATATCAAAGAACCAATGCTGACTGACGATGAACTACCAACATTCCATGAAGGTAGCAAAAAGATAACAATCACCTACTTTCACTGAAGGTGACCTACCAACTTTCACTGAAGGTATAGAGAAAATATACCATAGTACCACCGTTCACTAATAATGAACTACCAACGTTCACTGAAGGTAGCAAAAAGATAACAATCAACAAATTTAATGGAAGGTGACCTAAAATTTTCACTGAAGGTAGAGAGAAAATATATCATAGCACCGCCGCTCACTCACGATGAACTACCAACGTTCACTGAAGGTAGAAAAAAGATAACAATCACCAACTTTCACTGAAGGTGACCTACCAACTTTCACTGAAGGTAGAGAGAAAACATATCATAGTACTAATGTTCACTGACGATGAACTATCAACGTTCACTAAAGGTAGCAAAAAGATAACAATCACCAACTTTCACTGAATGTGACCACCAACTTTCACTGAAGCTAGAGAGAAAATATATCATAGCATCGCCGCTCACTCACGATGTTCTACCAACATTCACTGAAGGTACCAAAAAGATAACAATCACCAACTTTCATTGAAGGTGACCTACCAACTTTCACTAAAGGTAGAGAGAAAATATATCATAGCACCAATGTTGACTGACGATGAACTACCAACGTTCACTGAAGGTAGCAAAAAGATAACAATCACCAACTTTCACTGAAGGTGACCTACCAACTTTAACTGAAGGTAGAGAGAAAATATACCATAGCACCACCAGTCACTGATGATGAACTTCCAACATTCATCGAAGGTAGCAAAAAGATAACAATCACCAAATTTAAATGAAGGTGACCTACAAATTTCACTAAAGGTAGAAAGAAAATATATCATAGCACCGCCGCTCACTCACGATGAACTACCAACATTCACTGAAGGTAGAAAAAAGATAACAATCACAAACTTTCACTAAAGGTGACCTACCAACTTTCACTGAAGGTAGAGAGAAAATATATCATAGCACTAATGTTCATTGATGATGAACTACCAACGTTCATTGAAGGTAGCAAAAAGATAACAATCACCAACTTTCACTGAAGGTGACCTACAAACTTTCACTGAAGGTAGAGAGAAAATATATCATTGCACCGCCATTCACTGACGATGAACTACCAACGTTCACTGAAAGTAGCAAAAGGATAACAATCACCAACTTTCACTGAAGTTGACCTACCAACTTTCACTGAAGGTAGAGAGAAAATATATCATAGAACCAATGCTGACTAACGATGAACTACCAACATTCACTGAAGGTAGCAAAAAGATAACAATCACCAACTTTCACTGAAGGTGACCTACCAACTTTCACTGAAGGTAGAGAGAAAATATACCATAGCACCACCGTTCACTAATGATGAACTACCAACGTTCACTGAAGGTAGCAAAAAGATAACAATCAACAAATTTAACTGAAGGTGACCTAAAAATTTCAATGAAGGTAGAGAGAAAATATATCATAGCACCGCCGCTCACTCACGATGAACTACCAACGTTCACTGAAGGTAGAAAAAAGATAACAATCACCAACTTTCACTGAAGGTGACCTACCAACTTTCATTGAAGGTAGAGAGAAAATATATCATATCACCAATGTTGACTGACGATGAACTACCAACGTTCATTGAAGGTAGCAAAAAGATAACAATCACCAACTTTCACTGAATGTGACCTACCAACTTTAACTGAAGGTAGAGAGAAAATATACCATTGCACCACCGTTCACTGATGATGAACTACCAACGTTCATCGAAGGTAGCAAAAAGATAACAATCACCAAATTTAACTGAAGGTGACCTAAAAATTTCACTAAAGGTAGAGAGAAAATATATCATAGCACCGCCGCTCACTCATGATGAACTCCCAACGTTCACTAAAGGTAGCAAAAAGATAACAATCACCAACTTTCACTAAAGGTGACCTACCAACTTTCACTGAAGGTAGAGAGAAAATATATCATAGCACTAATGTTCACTGATGATGAACTACCAACGTTCACTGAAGGTAGCAAAAAGATAACAATCACCAACTTTCACTGAAGGTGACCTACCAACTTTCACTAAAGGTAGAGAGAAAATACATCATAGCACCAATGTTGAATGACGATGAACTACCAACGTTCACTGAAGGTAGCAAAAAGATAACAATCACCAACTTTCACTGAAGGTGACCTACCAACTTTCACTGAAGGTATAGAGAAAATATATCATAGCACCAATGTTGAATGACGATGAACTACCAACGTTCACTGAAGGTAGCAAAAAGATAACAATCACCAACTTTCACTGAAGGTGACCTACCAACTTTCAGTGAAGGTAGAGAGAAAATATACCATAGCACCACCGTTCACTAATGATTAACTACCAACGTTCACTGAAGGTAGAAAAAATATTACAATCAGCAAATTTAACTGAAGGTGACCTACAAATTTCACTGAAGGTAGAGATAAAATATATCATAGCACCGTCACTCACTCACGATGAACTACCAACGTTCATTGAAAGTAGCAAAAAGATAACAATCACCAACTTTCACTGAAGGTGTCCTACCAACTTTCACTGAAGGTAGAGAGAAAATATATCATAGCACTAATGCTCACTGACGATGAACTATCAACGTTCACTGAAGGTAGCAAAAAGATAACAATCACTAACTTTCACTGAAGGTGACCTACCAACTTTCACTGAAGGTAGAGAGAAAATATATCATAGCACCAATGCTGAATGACGATGAACTACCAACGTTCACTGAAGATAGCAAAAAGATAACAATCACCAAACTTCACTGAAGGTGACCTACCAACTTTTACTGAAGGTAGAGAGAAAATATACCATAGCACCACCGTTCACTGATGATGAACTACAAACGTTCACTGAAGGTAGAAAAAATATAACAATCACCAACTTTCACTGAAGGTGACCTACCAACTTTCACTGAAGGTAGAGAGAAAATATATCATAGAACCAATGTTGACTGACGATGAACTACCAACGTTCACTGAAGGTGGCCAAAAGATAACAATCACCAACTTTCACTGAAGGTGACCTACCAACTATAACTGAAGGTAGAGAGAAAATATACCATAGCACCACCATTCACTGATGATGAACTACCAACGTTCATCGAAGGTAGAAAAAAGATAACAATCACCAAATTTAACTGAAGGTGACCTACAAATTTCACTGAAGGTAGAGAGAAAATATATCATAGCACCGCCGCTCACTCACGATGAACTACCAATGTTCACTGAAGGTAGAAAAAAGATAACAATCACCAACTTTCACTAAAGGTTACCTACTAACTTTCACTGAAGGTAGAGAGAAAATATATCATTGCACCGCCATTCACTGACGATGAACTACCAACGTTCACTGAAAGTAGCGAAAGGATAACAATCACCAACTTTCACTGAAGGTGACCTACCAACTTTCACGGAAGGTAGAGAGAAAATATATCATAGAACCAATGTTGAATGACGATGAACTACCAACGTTCACTGAAGGTAGCAAAAAGATAACAGTCACCAACTTTCACTGAATGTGACCTACAAACTTTAACTGAAGGTAGAGAGAAAATATACCATAGCACCACCGTTCACTGATGATGAACTACCAACATTCATCGAAGGTAGCAAAAAGATAACAATCACCAAATTTAACTGAAGGTGACCTAAAAATTTCACTGAAGGTAGAGAGAAAATATATCATAGCACCTCCGCTCACTCACGATGAACTACCAACGTTCACTGAAGGTAGAAAAAAGATAACAATCACCAACTTTCATTGAAGGTGACCTACCAACTTTCGCTGAAGGTAGAGAGAAAATATATCATAGCACTAATGTTCACTGACGATGAACTATCAACGTTCACTGAAGGTACCAAAAAGATAACAATCACCAACTTTCACTGAAGGTGACCTACCAACTTTCACTGAAGGTAGAGAGAATATATATCATAGCATCAATGTTGAATGACAATGAACTACCAACGTTCACTGAAGGTAGCAAAAAGATAACAATCACCAACTTTCACTAAAGGTGACCTACCAACTTTCATTGAAGGTATAGAGAAAATATATCATAGCACCAATGTTGAATGACGATGAACTACCAACGTTCACTGAAGGTAGCAAAAAGATAACAATCACCAACTTTCACTGAAGGTGACCTACCAACTTTCAGTGAAGGTAGAGAGAAAATATACCATAGCACCACCGTTCACTAATGATTAACTACCAACATTCACTGAAGGTAGAATAAATATTACAATCAGCAAATTTAACTGAAGGTGACCTATAAATTTCACTGAAGGTAGAGAGAAAATATATCATTGCACCGCCGCTCACTCACGATGAACTACCAACGTCCACTGAAAGTAGCAAAAAGATAACAATCACCAACTTTCACTGAAGGTGACCTACCAACTTTCACTGAAGGTAGAGAGAAAATATATCATAGCACTAATGTTCACTGACGATGAACTATAAACGTTCACTGAAGGTAGCAAAAAGATAACAATCACTAACTTTCACTGAAGGTGACCTAACAACTTTCACTGAAGGTAGAGAGAAAATATATCATAGCACCAATGTTGAATGACGATGAACTACCAACGTTCACTGAAGATAGCAAAAAGATAACAATCACCAAACTTCACTGAAGGTGACCTACCAACTTTCACTGAAGGTAGAGAGAAAATATACCATAGCACCACCGTTCACTGATGATGAACTACCAACGTTCACTGAAGGTAGAAAAAATATAACAATCACCAACTTTCACTGAAGGTAGAGAGAAAATATATCATAGAACCAATGTTGAGTGACGATGAACTACCAACGTTCACTGAAGGTGGCCAAAAGATAACAATCACCAACTTTCACTGAAGGTGACCTACCAACTATAACTGAAGGTAGAGAGAAAATATACCATAGCACCACCATTCACTGATGATGAACAACCAACGTTCATCGAAGGTAGAAAAAAGATAACAATCACCAAATTTAACTGAAGGTGACCTACAAATTTCACTGAAGGTAGAGAGAAAATATATCATAGCACCGCCGCTCACTCACGATGAACTACCAATGTTCACTGAAGGTAGAAAAAAGATAACAATCACCAACTTTCACTAAAGGTTACCTACTAACTTTCACTGAAGGTAGAGAGAAAATATATCATTGCACCGCCATTCACTGACGATGAACTACCAACGTTCACTGAAAGTAGCAAAAGGATAACAATCACCAACTTTAACTGAAGGTGACCTACCAACTTTCACTGAAGGTAGAGAGAAAATATATCATAGAACCAATGCTGACTAACGATGAACTATCAACGTTCACTGAAGGTAGCAAAAAGATAACATTCACCAACTTTCACTGAATGTGACCTACAAACTTTAACTGAAGGTAGAGAGAAAATATACCATAGCACCACCGTTCACTGATGATGAACTACCAACGTTCATCGAAGGTAGCAAAAAGATAACAATCACCAAATTTAACTGAAGGTGACCTAAAAATTTCACTGAAGGTAGAGAGAAAATATATCATAGCACCGCCGCTCACTCACGATGAACTACCAACGTTCACTGAAGGTAGAAAAAAGATAACAATCACCAACTTTCACTGAAGGTGACCTACCAACTTTCGCTGAAGGTAGAGAGAAAATATATCATAGCACTAATGTTCACTGATGATGAACTATCAACGTTCACTGAAGGTACCAAAAAGATAACAATCACCAACTTTCACTGAAGGTGACCTACCAACTTTCACTGAAGGTAGAGAGAATATATATCATAGCACCAATGTTGAATGACGATGAACTACCAACGTTCACTGAAGGTAGCAAAAAGATAACAATCACCAACTTTCACTAAAGGTGACCTACCAACTTTCATTGAAGGTATAGAGAAAATATATCATAGCACCAATGTTGAATGACGATGAACTACCAACGTTCACTGAAGGTAGCAAAAAGATAACAATCACCAACTTTCACTGAAGGTGACCTACCAACTTTCAGTGAAGGTAGAGAGAAAATATACCATAGCACCACCGTTCACTAATGATTACCTACCAACATTCACTGAAGGTAGAATAAATATTACAATCAGCACATTTAACTGAAGGTGACCTACAAATTTCACTGAAGGTAGAGAGAAAATATATCATAGCACCGCCGCTCACTCACGATGAACTACCAACGTCCACTGAAAGTAGCAAAAAGATAACAATCACCAACTTTCACTGAAGGTGACCTACCAACTTTAACTGAAGGTAGAGAGAAAATATATCATAGCACTAATGTTCACTGACGATGAACTATAAACCTTCACTGAAGGTAGCAAAAAGATAACAATCACTAACTTTCACTGAAGGTGACCTAACAACTTTCACTGAAGGTAGAGAGAAAATATATCATAGCACCAATGTTGAATGACGATGAACTACCAACGTTCACTGAAGATAGCAAAAAGATAACAATCACCAAACTTCACTGAAGGTGACCTACCAACTTTCACTGAAGGTAGAGAGAAAATATACCATAGCACCACCGTTCACTGATGATGAACTACCAACGTTCACTGAAGGTAGAAAAAATATAACAATCACCAACTTTCACTGAAGGTGACCTACCAACTTTCACTGAAGGTAGAGAGAAAATATATCATAGAACCAATGTTGACTGACGATGAACTACCAACGTTCACTGAAGGTGGCCAAAAGATAACAATCACCAACTTTCACTGAAGGTGACCTACCAACTTTAACTGAAGGTAGAGAGAAAATATACCATAGCACCACCATTCACTGATGATGAACTACCAACGTTCATCGAAGGTAGAAAAAAGATAACAATCACCAAATTTAACTGAAGGTGACCTACAAATTTCACTGAAGGTAGAGAGAAAATATATCATAGAACCGCTGCTCACTCACGATGAACTACCAATGTTCACTGAAGGTAGAAAAAAGATAACAATCACGAACTTTCACTAAAGGTGACCTACCAACTTTAACTGAAGGTAGAGAGAAAATATATCATAGCACTAACGTTCACTAAAGATGAACTACCAACGTTCAATGAAGGTAGCAAAAAGATAACAATCACCAACTTTCCCTGAAGGTGACCTACCAACTTTCACTGAAGGTAGAGAGAAAATATATCATAGCACCAATGTTGAATGACGATGAACTACCAACGTTCACTGAAGGTAGCAAAAAGATAACAATCACCAACTTTCACTGAAGGTGACCTACCAACTTTCACTGAAGGTAGAGAGAAAATATATCATTGCACCGCCATTCACTGACGATGAACTACCAACGTTCACTGAAAGTAGAAAAAAGATAACAATCATCAACTTTCACTGAAGGTGACCTACCAACTTTCACTGAAGGTAGAGCGAAAATATATCATATAACCAATGTTGACTGACGATGAACTACCAACATTCATTGAAGGTAGCAAAAAGATAACAATCACCAACTTTCTCTGAAGGTGACCTACCAACTTTCACTGAAGGTAGAGAGAAAATATACCATAGCACCACCGTTCACTAATGATGAACTACCAACGTTCACTGAAGGTAGAAAAAAGATAACAATCACCAAATTTAACTGAAGGTGACCTACAAATTTCACTGAAGGTAGAGAGAAAATATATCATAGCAGCGCCGCTCACTCACGATGAACTACCAACGTTCACTGAAGGTAGAAAAAAGATAACAATCACCAACTTTCACTGAAGGTGACCTACCAACTTTCACTGAAGGTAGAGAGAAAATATATCATAACACTAATGTTCACTGACGATGAACTACCAACGTTCACTGAAGGTAGCAAAAAGATAACAATCAGCAAATTTAACTGAAGGTGACCTACAAATTTCACTGAAGGTAGAGAGAAAATACATCATAGCACCGCCGCTCACTCACGATGAACTACCAACTATCACCGAAAGTAGCAAAAAGATAACAATCACCAACTTTCACTGAAGCTGACTTACCAACTTTCACTGAAGGTAGAGAGAAAATATATCATAGCACTAATGTTCACTGACGATGAACTATCAACGTTCACTGAAGGTAGCAAAAAGATAACAATCACCAACTTTCATTGAAGGTGACCTACCAACTTTCACTGAAGGTAGAGAGAAAATATATCATAGCACCAATGTTGAATGGCGATGAACTACCAACATTCACTGAAGGTAGAAAAAAGATAACAATCACCAAACTTCACTGAAGGTGACCTACCAACTTTCACTGAAGGTAGAGAGAAAATATACCATAGCACCACCGTTCACTTATGATGAACTACCAACGTTCACTGAAGGTAGAAAAAAGATAATAATCACCAACTTTCACTGAAGGTGACCTACCAACTTTCACTGAAGGTAGAGAGAAAATATATCATAGAACTAATGTTGACTGACGATGAACTACCAATGTTCACTGAAGGTGGAAAAAAGATAACAATCACCAACTGTCACTGAAGGTAACCTACCAACTTTAACTGAAGGTAGAGAGAAAATATACCATAGCACCACCTTTCACTGATGATGAACTACCAACGTTCATCGAAGGTTGAAAAAAGATAACAATCACAAAATTTAACTGAAGGTGACCTACAAATTTCACTGAAGGTAGAGAGAAAATATACATAGCACCGCCGCTCACTCACGATGAACTACCAATGTTCACTGAAGGTAGAAAAAAGATAACAATCACCAACTTTCACTAAAGGTGACCTACCAACTTTCACTGAAGGTAGAGAGAAAATATATCATAGCACTAACGTTCACTAATTATGAACTACCAACGTTCACTGAAGGTAGCAAAAAGATAACAATCACCAACTTTCATTGAAGGTGACCTACCAACTTTCACTGAAGGTAGAGAGAAAATATATCATAGCACCAATGTTGAATGACGATGAACTACCAACGTTCACTGAAGGTAGCAAAAAGATAACAATCACCAACTTTCACTGAAGGTGACCTACCAACTTTCACTGAAGGTAGAGAGAAAATATATCATTGCACCGCCATTCACTGACGATGAACTACCAACGTTCACTGAAAGTAGAAAAAAGATAACAATCACCAACTTTCACTGAAGGTGACCTACCAACTTTCACTGAAGGTAGAGCGAAAATATATCATAGAACCAATGTTGACTGACGATGAACTACCAATGTTCACTGAAGGTGGCAAAAAGATAACAATCACCAACTTTCACTGAAGGTGACCTACCAACTTTAACTGAAGGTAGAGAGAAAATATACCATAGCACCACCATTCACTAATGATGAACTACCAACGTTCATCGAAGGTAGAAAAAAGATAACAATCACCAAATTTTACTGAAGGTGACCTACAAATTTCACTGAAGGTAGAGAGAAAATATATCATAGCACCGCCGCTCACTCACGATGAACTACCAATGTTCACTGAAGGTAGAAAAAAGATAACAATCACCAACTTTCACTAAAGGTGACCTACCAACTTTCACTGAAGGTAGAGAGAAAATATATCATAGCACTAACGTTCACTAATGATGAACTACCAACGTTCACTGAAGGTAGCAAAAAGATAACAATCACCAACTTTCACTGAAGGTGACCTACCAACTTTCACTGAAGGTAGAGAGAAAATATATCATAGCACCGATGTTGAATGACGATGAACTACCAACGTTCACTGAAGATAGCAAAAAGATAACAATCACCAAACTTCACTGAAGGTGACCTACCAACTTTCCCTGAAGGTAGAGAGAAAATATACCATAGCACTACCGTTCACTGATGATGAACTACCAACGTTCACTGAAGGTAGAAAAAATATAACAATCACCAACTTTCACTGAAGGTGACCTACCAAATTTCACTGAAGGTAGAGAGAAAATATATCATAGAACCAATGTGGACTGACGATGAACTACCAACGTTCACTGAAGGTGGCCAAAAGATAACAATCACCAACTTTCACTGAAGGTGACCTACCAACTATAACTGAAGGTAGAGAGAAAATATACCATAGCACCACCATTCACTGATGATGAACTACCAACGTTCATCGAAGGTAGAAAAAAGATAACAATCACCAAATTTAACTGAAGGTGACCTACAAATTTCACTGTCGGTAGAGAGATAATATATCATAGCACCGCCGCTCACTCACGATGAACTACCAATGTTCACTGAAGGTAGAAAAAAGATAACAATCACCAACTCTCACTAAAGGTTACCTACTAACTTTCACTGAAGGTAGAGAGAAAATATATCATTGCACCGCCATTCACTGACGATGAACTACCAACGTTCACTGAAAATAGCAAAAGGATAACAATCACCAACTTTCACTGAAGGTGACCTACCAACTTTCACTGAAGGTAGAGAGAAAATATATCATAGAACCAATGCTGACTAACGATGAACTACCAACGTTCACTGAAGGTAGCAAAAAGATAACAATCACCAACTTTCACTGAATGTGACCTACAAACTTTAACTGAAGGTAGAGAGAAAATATACCATAGCACCACCGTTCACTGATGATGAACTACCAACGTTCATCGAAGGTAGCAAAAAAATAACAATCACCAAATTTAACTGAAGGTGACCTAAAAATTTCACTGAAGGTAGAGAGAAAATATATCATAGCACCGCCGCTCACTCACGATGAACTACCAACGTTCACTGAAGGTAGAAAAAAGATAACAATCACCAACTTTCACTGAAGGTGACCTACCAACTTTCACTGAAGGTAGAGAGAAAATATATCATAGCACTAATGTTCACTGACGATGAACTATCAACGTTCACTGAAGGTACCAAAAAGATAACAATCACCAACTTTCACTGAAGGTGACCTACCAACTTTCACTGAAGGTAGAGAGAAAATATATCATAGCACCAATGTTGAATGACGATGAACTACCAACGTTCACTGAAGGTAGCAAAAAGATAACAATCCCCAACTTTCACTAAAGGTGACCTACCAACTTTCACTGAAGGTATAGAGAAAATATATCATAGCACCATTGTTGAATGACGATGAACTACCAACGTTCACTGAAGGTAGCAAAAAGATAACAATCATCAACTTTCACTGAAGGTGACCTACCAACTTTCAGTGAAGGTAGAGAGAAAATATACCATAGCACCATCGTTCACTAATGATTAACTACCAACGTTCACTGAAGGTAGAATAAATATTACAATCAGCAAATTTAACTGAAGGTGACCTACAAATTTCACTGAAGGTAGAGAGAAAATATATCATAGCACCGCCGCTCACTCACGATGAACTACCAACGTTCACTGAAAGTAGCAAAAAGATAACAATCACCAACTTTCACTGAAGGTGACCTACCAACTTTCACTGAAGGTAGAGAGAAAATATATCATAGCACTAATGTTCACTGACGATGAACTATCAACGTTCACTGAAGGTAGCAAAAAGATAACAATCACTAACTTTCACTGAAGGTGACCTACCAACTTTCACTGAAGGTAGAGAGAAAATATATCATAGCACCAATGTTGAATGACGATGAACTACCAACGTTCACTGAAGATAGCAAAAATATAACAATCACCAAACTTCACTGAAGGTGACCTACCAACTTTCCCTGAAGGTAGAGAGAAAATATATCATAGAACCAATGTTGACTGACGATGAACTACCAATGTTCACTGAAGGTGGGCAAAAGATAACAATCACCAACTTTCACTGAAGGTGACCTACCAACTTTCACTGAAGGTAGAGAGAAAATATATCATAGCACTAATGTTCACTGACGATGAACTATCAACGTTCACTGAAGGTACCAAAAAGATAACAATCACCAACTTTCACTGAAGGTGACCTACCAACTTTCACTGAAGGTAGAGAGAAAATATATCATAGCACCAATGTTGAATGACGATGAACTACCAACGTTCACTGAAGGTAGCAAAAAGATAACAATCACCAACTTTCACTAAAGGTGACCTACCAACTTTCACTGAAGGTATAGAGAAAATATATCATAGCACCAATGTTGAATGACGATGAACTACCAACGTTCACTGAAGGTAGCAAAAAGATAAAAATCACCAACTTTCACTGAAGGTGACCTACCAACTTTTAGTGAAGGTAGAGAGAACATATACCATAGCACCATCGTTCACTAATGATTAACTACCAACGTTCACTGAAGGTAGAATAAATATTACAATCAACAAATTTAACTAAAGGTGACCTACAAATTTCACTGAAGGTAGAGAGAAAATATATCATAGCACCGCCGCTCACTCACGATGAACTACCAACGTTCACTGAAAGTAGCAAAAAGATAACAATCACCAACTTTCACTGAAGCTGACCTACCAACTTTCACTGAAGGTAGAGAGAAAATATATCATAGCACTAATGTTCACTGACGATGAACTATCAACGTTCACTGAAGGTAGCAAAAAGATAACAATCACTAACTTTCACTGAAGGTGACCTACCAACTTTCATTGAAGGTAGAGAGAAAATATATCATAGCACCAATGTTGAATGACGATGAACTACCAACGTTCACTGAAGATAGCAAAAAGATAACAATCACCAAACTTCACTGAAGGTGACCTACCAACTTTCACTGAAGGTAGAGAGAAAATATACCATAGCACCACCGTTCACTGATGATGAACTACCAACGTTCACTGAAGGTAGAAAAAATATAACAATCACCAACTTTCACTGAAGGTGACCTACCAACTTTCACTGAAGGTAGAGAGAAAATATATCATAGAACCAATGTTGACTGACGATGAACTACCAACGTTCACTGAAGGTGGCCAAAAGATAACAATCACCAACTTTCACTGAAGGTGACCTACCAACTTTAACTGAAGGTAGAGAGAAAATATACCATAGCACCACCATTCACTGATGATGAACTACCAACGTTCATCGAAGGTAGAAAAAAGATAATATACACCAAATTTAACTGAAGGTGACCTACAAATTTCACTGAAGGTAGAGAGAAAATATATCATAGCACCACCGCTCACTCACGATGAACTACCAATGTTCACTGAAGGTAGAAAAAAGATAACAATCACGAACTTTCACTAAAGGTGACCTACCAACTTTAACTGAAGGTAGAGAGAAAATATATCATAGCACTAACGTTCACTAAAGATGAACTACCAACGTTCAATGAAGATAGCAAAAAGATAACAATCACCAACTTTCACTGAAGGTGACCTACCAACTTTCATTGAAGGTAGAGAGAAAATATATCATAGCACCAATGTTGAATGACGATGAACTACCAACGTTCACTGAAGGTAGCAAAAAGATAACAATCACCAACTTTCACTGAAGGTGACCTACCAACTTTCACTGAAGGTAGAGAGAAAATATATCATTGCACCGCCATTCACTGATGATGAACTACCAACGTTCACTGAAAGTAGAAGAAAGATAACAATCACCAACTTTCACTGAAGGTGACCTACCAACTTTCACTAAAGGTAGAGAGAAAATATATCATAGAACCAATGTTGACTGACGATGAACTACCAACATTCACTGAAGGTAGCAAAAAGATAACAATCACCAAATTTAACTGAAGGTGACCTACAAATTTCACTGAAGGTAGAGAGAAAATATATCATAGCAGCGCCGCTCACTCACGATGAACTACCAACGTTCACTGAAGGTAGAAAAAAGATAACAATCACCAACTTTCACCGAAGGTGACCTACCAACTTTCACTGAAGGTAGAGAGAAAATATATCATAGCACTAATGTTCACTGACGATGAACTACCAACGTTCACTGAAGGTAGCAAAAAGATAACAATCAGCAAATTTAACTGAAGGTGACCTACAAATTTCACTGAAGGTAGAGAGAAAATATATCATAGCACCGCCGCTCACTCACGATGAACTACCAACGTTCACTGAAAGTAGCAAAAAGATAACAATCACCAACTTTCACTGAAGCTGACTTACCAACTTTCACTGAAGGTAGAGAGAAAATATATCATAGCACTAATGTTCACTGACGATGAACTATCAACGTTCACTGAAGGTAGCAAAAAGATAACAATCACCAACTTTCCTTGAAGGTGACCTACCAACTTTCACTGAAGGTAGAGAGAAAATATATCATAGCACCAATGTTGAATGACGATGAACTACCAACGTTCACTGAAGGTAGAAAATAGATAACAATCACCAAACTTCACTGAAGGTGACCTACCAACTTTCACTGAAGGTAGAGAGAAAATATACCATAGCACCACCGTTCACTTATGATGAACTACCAACGTTCACTGAAGGTAGAAAAAAGATAATAATCACCAACTTTCACTGAAGGTGACCTACCAACTTTCACTGAAGGTAGAGAGAAAATATATCATAGAACCAATGCTGACTGACGATGAACTACCAACGTTCACTGAAGGTGGCAAAAAGATAACAATCACCAACTGTCACTGAAGGTAACCTACCAACTTTAACTGAAGGTAGAGAGAAAATATACCATAGCACCACCTTTCACTGATGATGAACTACCAATGTTCATCGAAGGTAGAAAAAAGATAACAATCACCAAATTTAACTGAAGGTGACCTACAAATTTCACTGAAGGTAGAGAGAAAATATATCATAGCACCGCCGCTCACTCATGATGAACTACCAATGTTCACTGAAGGTAGAAAAAAGATAACAATCACCAAATTTAACTGAAGGTGACCTACAAATTTCACTGAAGGTAGAGAGAAAATATATCATATCAGCGCCGCTCACTCACGATGAACTACCAACGTTCACTGAAGGTAGAAAAAAGATAACAATCACCAACTTTCACTGAAGGTGACCTACCAACTTTCACTGAAGGTAGAGAGAAAATATATCATAGCACTAATGTTCACTGACGATGAACTACCAACGTTCACTGAAGGTAGCAAAAAGATAACAATCAGCAAATTTAACTGAAGGTGACCTACAAATTTCACTGAAGGTAGAGAGAAAATATATCATAGCACCGCCGCTCACTCACGATGAACTACCAACGTTCACTGAAAGTAGCAAAAAGATAACAATCACCAACTTTCACTGAAGCTGACTTACCAACTTTCACTGAAGGTAGAGAGAAAATATATCATAGCACTAATGTTCACTGACGATGAACTATCAACGTTCACTGAAGGTAGCAAAAAGATAACAATCACCAACTTTCCTTGAAGGTGACCTACCAACTTTCACTGAAGGTAGAGAGAAAATATATCATAGCACCAATGTTGAATGACGATGAACTACCAACGTTCACTGAAGGTAGAAAAAAGATAACAATCACCAAACTTCACTGAAGGTGACCTACCAACTTTCACTGAAGGTAGAGAGAAAATATACCATAGCCCCACCGTTCACTTATGATGAACTACCAACGTTCACTGAAGGTAGAAAAAAGATAATAATCACCAACTTTCACTGAAGGTGACCTACCAAGTTTCACTGAAGGTAGAGAGAAAATATATCATAGAACCAATGCTGACTGACGATGAACTACCAACGTTCACTGAAGGTGGCAAAAAGATAACAATCACCAACTGTCACTGAAGGTAACCTACCAACTTTAACTGAAGGTAGAGAGAAAATATACCATAGCACCACCTTTCACTGATGATGAACTACCAATGTTCATCGAAGGTAGAAAAAAGATAACAATCACCAAATTTAACTGAAGGTGACCTACAAATTTCACTGAAGGTAGAGAGAAAATATATCATAGCACCGCCGCTCACTCATGATGAACTACCAATGTTCACTGAAGGTATAAAAAAGATAACAATCACCAACTTTCACTAAAGGTGACCTACCAACTTTCACTGAAGGTAGAGAGAAAATATATCATAGCACTAACGTTCACTAATTATGAACTACCAACGTTCAATGAAGGTAGCAAAAAGATAACAATCACCAACTTTCACTGAAGGTGACCTACCAACTTTCACTGAAGGTAGAGAGAAAATATATCATAGCACCAATGTTGAATGACGATGAACTACCAACGTTCACTGAAGGTAGCAAAAAGATAACAATCACCAACTTTCACTGAAGGTGACCTACCAACTTTCACTGAAGGTAGAGAGAAAATATATCATTGCACCGCCATTCACTGACGATGAACTACCAACGTTCACTGAAAGTAGAAAAAAGATAACAATCACCAACTTTCACTGAATGTGACCTACCAACTTTCACTGAAGGTAGAGAGAAAATATATCATAGAACCAATGTTGACTGACGATGAACTACCAATGTTCACTAAAGGTGGCAAAAAGATAACAATAACCAACTTTCACTGAAGGTGACCTACCAACTTTAACTAAAGGTAGAGAGAAAATATACCATAGCACCACCATTCACTAATGATGAACTACCAACGTTCATCGAAGGTAGAAAAAAGATAACAATCACCAAATTTTACTGAAGGTGACCTACAAATTTCACTGAAGGTAGAGAGAAAATATATCATAGCACCGCCGCTCACTCACGATGAACTACCAATGTTCACTGAAGGTAGAAAAAAGATAACAATCACCAACTTTCACTAAAGGTGACCTACCAACTTTCACTGAAGGTAGAGAGAAAATATATCATAGCACTAACGTTCACTAATGATGAACTACCAACGTTCACTGAAGGTAGCAAAAAGATAACAATCACCAACATTCACTGAAGGTGACCTACCAACTTTCACTAAAGGTAGAGAGAAAATATATCATAGCACCAATGTTGAATGACGATGAACTACCAACGTTAACTGAAGGTAGCAAACAGATAACAATCACCAGCTTTCACTGAAGGTGACCTACAAACTTTAACTGAAGGTAGAGAGAAAATATATCATTGCACCGCCATTTACTGACGATGAACTACCAACGTTCACTGAAGGTAGCAAAAAGATAACAATCACCAAATTTAACTGAAGGTGACCTACAAATTTCACTGAAGGTAGAGGGAAAATATATCAAGGCACCGCCGCTCACTCACGATGAACTACCAACGTTCACTGAAGGTAGAAAAAAGATAACAATCACCAACTTTCACTGAAGGTGACCTACCAACTTTCACTGAAGGTAGAGAGAAAATATATCATAGCACTAATGTTCACTAACGATGAACTACCAACGTTCACTGAAGGTAGCAAAAAGATAACAATCAGCAAATTTAACTGAAGGTGACCTACAAATTTCACTGAAGGTAGAGAGAAAATATATCATAGCACCGCCGCTCACTCACGATGAACTACCAACGTTCACTGAAAGTAGCAAAAAGATAACAATCACCAACTTTCACTGAAGCTGACTTACCAACTTTCACTGAAGGTAGAGAGAAAATATATCATAGCACTAATGTTCACTGACGATGAACTATCAACGTTCACTGAAGGTAGCAAAAAGATAACAATCACCAACTTTCACTGAAGGTGACCTACCAACTTTACATGAAGGTAGAGAGAAAATATATCATAGCACCAATGTTGAATGACGATGAACTACCAACGTTCACTGAAGGTAGAAAAAAGATAACAATCACCAAACTTCACTGAAGGTGACCTACCAACTTTCACTGAAGGTAGAGAGAAAATATACCATAGCACCACCGTTCACTTATGATGAACTACCAACGTTCACTGAAGGTAGAAAAAAGATAATAATCACCAACTTTCACTGAAGGTGACCTACCAACTTTCACTGAAGGTAGAGAGAAAATATATCATAGAACCAATGTTGACTGACGATGAACTACCAACGTTCACTGAAGGTGGCAAAAAGATAACAATCACCAACTGTCACTGAAGGTAACCTACCAACTTTAACTGAAGGTAGAGAGAAAATATACCATAGCACCACCTTTCACTGATGATGAACTACCAACGTTCATCGAAGTTAGAAAAAAGATAACAATCACCAAATTTAACTTAAGGTGACCTACAAATTTCACTGAAGGTAGAGAGAAAATATATCATAGCACCGCCGCTCACTCATGATGAACTACCAATGTTCACTGAAGGTAGAAAAAAGATAACAATCACCAACTTTCACTAAAGGTGACCTACCAACTTTCACTGAAGGTAGAGAGAAAATATATCATAGCACTAACGTTCACTAATTATGAACTACCAACGTTCACTGAAGGTAGCAAAAAGATAACAATCACCAACTTTCACTGAAGGTGACCTACCAACTTTCACTGAATGTAGAGAGAAAATATATCATAGCACTAATGTTGAATGACGATGAACTACCAACGTTCACTGAAGGTAGCAAAAAGATAACAATCACCAACTTTCACTGAAGGTGACCTACCAACTTTCACTGAAGGTAGAGAGAAAATATATCATTGCACCGCCATTCACTGACGATGAACTACCAACGTTCACTGAAAGTAGAAAAAAGATAACAATCACCAACTTTCACTGAAGGTGACCTACCAACTTTCACTGAAGGTAGAGAGAAAATATATCATAGAACCAATGTTGACTGCCGATGAACTACCAATGTTCACTAAAGGTGGCAAAAAGATAACAATAACCAACTTTCACTGAAGGTGACCTACCAACTTTAACTGAAGGTAGAGAGAAAATATACCATAGCACCACCATTCACTAATGATGAACTACCAACGTTCATCGAAGGTAGAAAAAAGATAACAATCACCAAATTTTACTGAAGGTGACCTACAAATTTCACTGAAGGTAGAGAGAAAATATATCATAGCACCGCCGCTCACTCACGATGAACTACCAATGTTCACTGAAGGTAGAAAAAAGATAACAATCACCAACTTTCACTAAAGGTGACCTACCAACTTTCACTGAAGGTAGAGAGAAAATATATCATAGCACTAACGTTCACTAATGATGAACTACCAACGTTCACTGAAGGTAGCAAAAAGATAACAATCACCAACATTCACTGAAGGTGACCTACCAACTTTCACTGAAGGTAGAGAGAAAATATATCATAGCACCAATGTTGAATGACGATGAACTACCAACGTTAACTGAAGGTAGCAAACAGATAACAATCACCAACTTTCACTGAAGGTGACCTACCAACTTTAACTGAAGGTAGAGAGAAAATATATCATTGCACCGCCATTTACTGACGATGAATTACCAACGTTCACTGAATGTAGAAAAAAGATAACAATCACCAACTTTCACTGAAGGTGACCTCCCAACTTTCACTGAAGGTAGAGAGAAAATATATCATAGCACCAATGTTGAATGACGATGAACTACCAACGTTAACTGAAGGTAGCAAACAGATAACAATCACCAACTTTCACTGAAGGTGACCTACCAACTTTAACTGAAGGTAGAGAGAAAATATACCATAGCACCACCATTCACTAATGATGAACTACCAACGTTCATCGAAGGTAGAAAAAAGATAACAATCACCAAATTTTACTAAAGGGGACCTACAAATTTCACTGAAGGTAGTGAGAAAATATATCATAGCACCGCCGCTCACTCACGATGAACTACCAATGTTCACTGAAGGTAGAAAAAAGATAACAATCACCAACTTTCACTAAAGGTGACCTACCAACTTTCACTGAAGGTAGAGAGAAAATATATCATAGCACTAACGTTCACTAATGATGAACTACCAACGTTCACTGAAGGTAGCAAAAAGATAACAATCACCAACATTCACTGAAGGTGACCTACCAACTTTCACTGAAGGTAGAGAGAAAATATATCATAGCACCAATGTTGAATGACGATGAACTACCAACGTTAACTGAAGGTAGCAAACAGATAACAATCACCAACTTTCACTGAAGGTGACCTACCAACTTTAACTGAAGGTAGAGAGAAAATATATCATTGCACCGCCATTTACTGACGATGAATTACCAACGTTCACTGAATGTAGAAAAAAGATAACAATCACCAACTTTCACTGAAGGTGACCTCCCAACTTTCACTGAAGGTAGAGAGAAAATATATCATAGCACCAATGTTGAATGACGATGAACTACCAACGTTAACTGAAGGTAGAAACAGATAACAATCACCAACTTTCACTGAAGGTGACCTACCAACTTTCACTGAAGGTAGAGAGAAAATATACCATAGCACCACCGTTCACTAATGATGAACTACCAACGTTCACTGAAGGTAGCAAAAAGATAACAATCACCAAATTTAACTGAAGGTGACCTACAAATTTCACTGAAGGTAGAGGGAAAATATATCAAGGCACCGCCGCTCACTCACGATGAACTACCAACGTTCACTGAAGGTAGAAAAAAGATAACAATCACCAAATTTCACTGAAGGTGACCAACCAACTTTCACTGAAGGTAGAGAGAAAATATATCATAGCACTAATGTTCACTGATGATGAACTACCAACATTCACTGAAGGTAGCAAAAAGAAAACAATCAGCAAATTTAACTGAAGGTGACCTACAAATTTCACTGAAGGTAGAGAGAAAATATATCATAGCACCGCCGCTCACTCACGATGAACTACCAACGTTCACTGAAGCTGACTTACCAACTTTCACTGAAGGTAGAGTGAAAATATATCATAGCACTAATGTTCACTGACGATGAACTATCAACGTTCACTGAATGTAGCAAAAAGATAACAATCACCAAACTTCACTGAAGGTGACCTACCAACTTTCACTGAAGGTAGAGAGAAAATATACCATAGCACCACCGTTCACTTATGATGAACTACCAACGTTCACTGAAGGTAGAAAAAAGATAATAATCACCAACTTCCACTGAAGGTGACCTACCAACTTTCACTGAAGGTAGAGAGAAAATATATCATAGAACCAATGTTGACTGACGATGAACTACCAACGTTCACTGAAGGTGGCAAAAAGATAACAATCACCAACTTTCACTGAAGGTGACTTACCAACTTTAACTGAAGGTAGAGAGAACATATACCATAGCATCACCGTTCACTAATGATGAACTACCACTGTTCATCGAAGGTAGAAAAAAGATAACAATCACCAAATTTAACTGAAGGTAGAGAGAAAATATATCATAGCACCGCCGCCTACTCACGATGAACTACCAATGTTCACTGAAGGTAGAAAAAAGATAACAATCACCAACTTTCACTAAAGGTAACCTACCAACTTTCACTGAAGGTAGAGAGAGAATATATCATAGCACTAACGTTCACTAATTATGAACTACCAACGTTCACTGAAGGTAGCAAAAAGATAACAATCACCAACTTTCACTGAAGGTGACCTACCAACTTTCACTGAAGGTAGAGAGAAAATATATCATAGCACCAATGTTGAATGACGATAAACTACCAACGTTCACTGAAGGTAGCAAAAAGATAACAATCACCAACTTTCACTGAAGGTGACCTACCAACTTTCACTGAAGGTAGAGAGAAAATATATCATTGCACTGCCATTCACTGACGATGAACTACCAACATTCACTGAAAGTAGAAAAAAGATAACAATCACCAACTTTCACTGAAGGTGACCTACCAACTTTCACTGAAGGTAGAGATAAAATATATCATAGAATCAATGTTGAGTGACGATGAACTACCAACGTTCACTGAAGGTAGCAAAAAGATAACAATCACCAACTTTCACTGAAGGTGACCTACAAACTTTCACTGAAGGTAGAGAGAAAATATACCATAGCACCACCGTTCACTAATGATGACCTACCAACATTCACTGAAGGAAGCAAAAAGATAACAATCACCAAATTTAACTGAAGGTGACCTACAAATTTCACTGAAGGTAGAGAGAAAATATATCATAGCACCGCCGCTTACTCACGATGAACTACCAACGTTTACTGAAGGTAGAAAAAATATAACAATCACCAACTTTCACTGAAGGTGACCTTCCAACTATCACTGAAGGTAGAGAGAAAATATATCATAGCACTAATGTTCACTGACGATGGGCTATCAATGTTCACTGAAGGTAGCAAAAAGATAACAATCACCAACTTTCACTGAATGTGACCTACCAACTTTCACTGAAGGTAGAGAGAAAATATATCATAGCACTAATGTTCACTGACGATGAACTACCAACATTCACTGAAGGTAGCAAAAAGATAACAATCACCAACTTTCACTGAAGGTGACCTACCAACTTTCACTGAAGGTAGAGAGAAAATATATCATAGCACCAATGTTGACTGACGATGAACTACCAACGTTCACCGAAGGTAGCAAAAAGATAACAATCACCAACTTTCACTGAAGGTGACCTACCAACTTTAACTGAAGGTAGAGAGAAAATATACCATAGCACCACCGTTGACTGATGATGAACTACCAACATTCATCGAAGGTACCAAAAAGATAACAATCACCAAATTTAATTGAAGGTGAACTATAAATTTCACTGAAGGTAGAGAGAAATATATCATAGCACCGCCGTTCACTGACGATGAACTACTAACATTCACTGAAGGTAGCAAAAAGATAACAATCACCAACTTTCACTGAAGGTGACCTACCAACTTTCACTTAAGGTAGAGAGAAAATATATCATAGCACTAATGTTCACTGACGATGAACTACCAACGTTCACTAAAGGTAGCAAAAAGATAAGAATCACCAACTTTCACTGAAGGTGACCTACCAACTTTCACTGAAGGTAGAGAGAAAATATATCATTGCACCGCCATTCACTGACGATGAACTACTAACGTTCACTGAAAGTAGCATAAAGATAACAATCACCAACTTTCACTGAAGGTGACCTACCAACTTTCACTGAAGGTAGAGAGAAAATATATCATAGAACCAATGTTGACTGACGATGAACAACCAACGTTCACTGAAGGTAGCAAAAAGATAACAATCACCAACTTTCACTGAAGGTGACCTACAAACTTTCGCTGAAGGTAGAGAGAAAATATGCCATAGCACCACCGTTCACTAATGATGAACTACCACCGTTCACTGAAGGTAGCAAAAATATAACAATTACCAAATTTAACTGAAGGTGACCTACAAATTTCACTGAAGGTAGAGAGAAAATATATCATAGCACATCCGCTCACTCACGATGAAATACCAACGTTCACTGAAGGTATAAAAAAGATAACAATCACCAACTTTCACTGAAGGTGACCTACCAACTTTCACTGAAGGTAGAGAGAAAATATATCATAGCACTAATGTTCACTGACGATGAACTATCAAAATTCACTGAAGGTAGCAAAAAGATAACAATCACCAACTTTCTCTGAATGTGACCTACCAACTTTCACTGAAGGTAGACAAAAAATATTTCATAGCACTAATGTTCACTGACGATGAACTACCAACATTCACTGAAGGTAGCAAAAAGATAACAATCACCAACTTTCACTGAAGGTGACCTACCAACTTTCACTGAAGGTAGAGAGAAAATATATCATAGCACCAATGTTGACTGACGATGAACTACCAACGTTCACCGAAGGTAGCAAAAAGATAACAATCACCAACTTTCACTGAAGGTGACCTACCAACTTTAACTGAAGGTAGAGAGAAAATATACCATAGCACCACCGTTGACTGATGATGAACTACCAACGTTCATCGAAGGTAGCAAAAAGATAACAATCACCAAATTTAACTGAAGGTGGCCTACAAATTTCACTAAAGGTAGAGAGAAAATATATCATAGCACCGCCACTCACTCACGATGAACTACCAACGTTCACTTAAGGTAGCAAAAAGATAACAATCACCAACTTTCACTGAAGGTGACCTACCAACTTTCACTTAAGGTAGAGAGAAAATATATCATAACACTAATGTTCACTGACGATGAACTACCAACGTTCACTAAAGGTAGCAAAAAGATAAGAATCACCAACTTTCACTGAAGGTGACCTACCAACTTTCACTGAAGGTAGAGAGAAAATATATCATTGCACCGCCATTCACTGACGATGAACTACTAACGTTCACTGAAAGTAGCAAAAAGATAACAATCACCAACTTTCACTGAAGGTGACCTACCAACTTTCACAGAAGGTAGATAGAAAATATATCATAGAACCAATGTTGACTGACGATGAACAACCAACGTTCACTGAAGGTAGCAAAAAGATAACAATCACCAACTTTCACTGAAGGTGACCTACAAACTTTCACTGAAGGTAGAGAGAAAATATGCCATAGCACCACCGTTCACTAATGATGAACTACCATCGTTCACTGAAGGTAGCAAAAATATAACAATTACCAAATTTAACTGAAGGTGACCTACAAATTTCACTGAAGGTAGAGAGAAAATATATCATAGCACATCCGCTCACTCACGATGAAATACCAACGTTCACTGAAGGTAGAAAAAAGATAACAATCACCAACTTTCACTGAAGGTGACCTACCAACTTTCACTGAAGGTAGAGAGAAAATATATCATAGCACTAATGTTCACTGACGATGAACTATCAAAATTCACTGAAGGTAGCAAAAAGATAACAATCACCAACTTTCTCTGAATGTGACCTACCAACTTTCACTGAAGGTAGACAAAAAATATTTCATAGCACTAATGTTCACTGACGATGAACTACTAACATTCACTGAAGGTAGAAAAAATATAACAATCACCAACTTTCACTGAAGGTGTCCTACCAACTTTCACTGAAGGTAGAGAGAAAATATATCATAGCACCAATGTTGACTGACGATGAACTACCAACGTTCATTGAAGGTAGCAAAAAGATAACAATCACCAACTTTCATTGAAGGTGACCTACCAACTTTAGCTGAAGGTAGAGAGAAAATATACCATAGCACCACCTTTCACTGATGATGAACTACCAACGTTCATCGAAGGTAGCAAAAAGATAACAATCACCAAATTTAACTGAAGGTGGCCTACAAATTTCACTAAAGGTAGAGAGAAAATATATCATAGCACCGCCACTCACTCACGATGAACTACCAACGTTCACTTAAGGTAGCAAAAGGATAACAATCACCAACTTTCACTAAAGGTGACCTACCAACATTCACTGAAGGTAGAGAGAAAATATATCATAGCACTAATGTTCACTGACGACGAACTACCAACGTTCACTGAAGGTAGCAAAAAGATAACAATCACCAACTTTCTTTGAAGGTGACCTACCAACTTTCACTGAAGGTAGAGTGAAAATATACCATAGCACAACCGTTCATTGATGATGAACTACCAACGCTCACTGAAGCTAGCAAAAACATAACAATCACCAAATTTAACTAAAGGTGACCTATAAATTTTACTGAAGGTAAAGAGAAAATATATCATAGCACCGCCGTTCACTGACGATGAACTACTAACGTTCACTGAAGGTAGCAAAAAGATAACAATCACCAACTTTCACTGAAGGTGACCTAACAAATTTCACTTAAGGTAGAGAGAAAATATATCATAGCACTAATGTTCACTGACGATGAACTACCAACGTTCACTGAAGGTAGAAAAAAGATAACAATCACCAACTTTCGCTGAAGGGGACCCACCAACTTTCACTGAAGGTAGAGAGAAAATATATCATTGCACCGCCATTCACTGATGATGAACTACCAACGTTCACTGAAAGTAGCAAAAAGATAACAATCACCAACTTTCACTGAAGGTGACCTACCAACTTTCACTGAAGGTACAGAGAAAATATATCATAGAACCAATGTTGACTGACGATGAACTACCAATGTTTACTGAAGGTAGCAAAAGGATAACAATCACCAACTTTCACTGAAGGTGACCTACCAACTTTCACTGAAGGTAGAGAAAAAATATATCATAGCACTAATGTTCACTGACGATGAACTACCAACGTTCACTGAAGGTAGCAAAAAGATAACAATCACCAACTTTCACTAAAGGTGACCTACCAACTTTCACTGAAGGTAGAGAGAAAATATATCATTGCACCGCCATTCACTGACGATGAACTACCAACGTTCATTGAAAGTAGCAAAAAGATAACAATCACCAACTTTCACTGAAGGTGACCTACCAACTTTAACTGAAGGTAGAGAGAAAATATATCATAGAACCATTGTTGACTAACGATGAACTACCAACGTTCACTGAAGGTAGCAAAAAGATAACAATCACCAACTTTCACTGAAGGTGACCTACCAACTTTCATTGAAGGTAGAGAGAAAATATACCATAGCACCACCGTTCACTGATGATGAACTACCAACGTTCATCGAAGGTAGCAAAAAGATAACAATCACAAAATTTAACTGAAGGTGACCTACAAATTTCAATAAAGGTAGATAGAAAATATATCATAGCACCGCTGTTATCTCACGATGAACTACCAACGTTCACTTAAGGTAGCAAAAGGATAACAATCACCAACTTTCACTAAAGGTGACCTACCAACATTCACTGAAGGTAGAGAGAAAATATATCATAGCACTAATGTTCACTGACGACGAACTACCAACGTTCACTGAAGGTAGCAAAAAGATAACAATCACCAACTTTCTTTGAAGGTGACCTACCAACTTTCACTGAAGGTAGATTGAAAATAAACCATAGCACAACCGTTCATTGATGATGAACTACCAACGCTCACTGAAGCTAGCAAAAACATAACAATCACCAAATTTAACTAAAGGTGACCTATAAATTTTACTGAAGGTAAAGAGAAAATATATCATAGCACCGCCGTTCACTGACGATGAACTACTAACGTTCACTGAAGGTAGCAAAAAGATAACAATCACCAACTTTCACTGAAGGTGACCTAACAAATTTCACTTAAGGTAGAGAGAAAATATATCATAGCACTAATGTTCACTGACGATGAACTACCAACGTTCACTGAAGGTAGAAAAAAGATAACAATCACCAACTTTCGCTGAAGGGGACCCACCAACTTTCACTGAAGGTAGAGAGAAAATATATCATTGCACCGCCATTCACTGATGATGAACTACCAACGTTCACTGAAAGTAGCAAAAAGATAACAATCACCAACTTTCACTGAAGGTGACCTACCAACTTTCACTGAAGGTACAGAGAAAATATATCATAGAACCAATGTTGACTGACGATGAACTACCAATGTTTACTGAAGGTAGCAAAAGGATAACAATCACCAACTTTCACTGAAGGTGACCTACCAACTTTCACTGAAGGTAGAGAAAAAATATATCATAGCACTAATGTTCACTGACGATGAACTACCAACGTTCACTGAAGGTAGCAAAAAGATAACAATCACCAACTTTCACTAAAGGTGACCTACCAACTTTCACTGAAGGTAGAGAGAAAATATATCATTGCACCGCCATTCACTGACGATGAACTACCAACGTTCATTGAAAGTAGCAAAAAGATAACAATCACCAACTTTCACTGAAGGTGACCTACCAACTTTAACTGAAGGTAGAGAGAAAATATATCATAGAACCATTGTTGACTAACGATGAACTACCAACGTTCACTGAAGGTAGCAAAAAGATAACAATCACCAACTTTCACTGAAGGTGACCTACCAACTTTCATTGAAGGTAGAGAGAAAATATACCATAGCACCACCGTTCACTGATGATGAACTACCAACGTTCATCGAAGGTAGCAAAAAGATAACAATCACAAAATTTAACTGAAGGTGACCTACAAATTTCAATAAAGGTAGATAGAAAATATATCATAGCACCGCTGTTATCTCACGATGAACTACCAACGTTCACTTAAGGTAGCAAAAGGATAACAATCACCAACTTTCACTAAAGGTGACCTACCAACATTCACTGAAGGTAGAGAGAAAATATATCATAGCACTAATGTTCACTGACGACGAACTACCAACGTTCACTGAAGGTAGCAAAAAGATAACAATCACCAACTTTCTTTGAAGGTGACCTACCAACTTTCACTGAAGGTAGATTGAAAATAAACCATAGCACAACCGTTCATTGATGATGAACTACCAACGCTCACTGAAGCTAGCAAAAACATAACAATCACCAAATTTAACTAAAGGTGACCTATAAATTTTACTGAAGGTAAAGAGAAAATATATCATAGCACCGCCGTTCACTGACGATGAACTACTAACGTTCACTGAAGGTAGCAAAAAGATAACAATCACCAACTTTCACTGAAGGTGACCTAACAAATTTCACTTAAGGTAGAGAGAAAATATATCATAGCACTAATGTTCACTGACGATGAACTACCAACGTTCACTGAAGGTAGAAAAAAGATAACAATCACCAACTTTCGCTGAAGGGGACCCACCAACTTTCACTGAAGGTAGAGAGAAAATATATCATTGCACCGCCATTCACTGATGATGAACTACCAACGTTCACTGAAAGTAGCAAAAAGATAACAATCACCAACTTTCACTGAAGGTGACCTACCAACTTTCACTGAAGGTACAGAGAAAATATATCATAGAACCAATGTTGACTGACGATGAACTACCAATGTTTACTGAAGGTAGCAAAAGGATAACAATCACCAACTTTCACTGAAGGTGACCTACCAACTTTCACTGAAGGTAGAGAAAAAATATATCATAGCACTAATGTTCACTGACGATGAACTACCAACGTTCACTGAAGGTAGCAAAAAGATAACAATCACCAACTTTCACTAAAGGTGACCTACCAACTTTCACTGAAGGTAGAGAGAAAATATATCATTGCACCGCCATTCACTGACGATGAACTACCAACGTTCATTGAAAGTAGCAAAAAGATAACAATCACCAACTTTCACTGAAGGTGACCTACCAACTTTAACTGAAGGTAGAGAGAAAATATATCATAGAACCATTGTTGACTAACGATGAACTACCAACGTTCACTGAAGGTAGCAAAAAGATAACAATCACCAACTTTCACTGAAGGTGACCTACCAACTTTCATTGAAGGTAGAGAGAAAATATACCATAGCACCACCGTTCACTGATGATGAACTACCAACGTTCATCGAAGGTAGCAAAAAGATAACAATCACAAAATTTAACTGAAGGTGACCTACAAATTTCAATAAAGGTAGATAGAAAATATATCATAGCACCGCTGTTATCTCACGATGAACTACCAACGTTCACTTAAGGTAGCAAAAAGATAACAATCACCAACTTTCTCTAAAGGTGACCTACTGCCTTTCACTGAAGGTAGAGAGAAAATATATCATAGCACTAATGTTCACTGATGATGAACTACCAACGTTCACAGAAGGTAGCAAAAAGATAACAATCACAAACTTTCACTGAAGGTGACCTACCAACTTTCACTTAAGGTAGAGAGAAAATATATCATAGCACTAATGTTCACTGACGATGAACTACCAACGTTCACTAAAGGTAGCAAAAAGATAAGAATCACTAACTTTCACTGAAGGTGACCTACCAACTTTCACTGAAGGTAGAGAGAAAATATATCATTGCACCACCATTCAATGACGATGAACTACCAACGTTCACTGAAAGTAGCAAAAAGATAACAATCACCAACTTTCACTGAAGGTGACCTACCAACATTCACTGTAGGTAGAAAGAAAATATATCATAGAACCAATGTTGACTGACGTTGAACTACCAACGTTCACTGAAGGTAGCAAAAAGAAAACAATCACCAACTTTCACTGAAGGTGACCTACAAACTTTCACTGAAGGTAGAGAGAAAATATGCCATAGCACCACCGTTCACTAATGATGAACTACCACCGTTCACTGAAGGTAGCAAAAAGATAACAATTACCAAATTTAACTGAAGGTGACCTACAAATTTCACTGAAGGTAGAGAGAAAATATATCATAGCACAGTCGCTCACTCACGATGAAATACCAACGTTCACTGAAGGTAGAAAAAAGATAACAATCACCAACTTTCACTGAAGGTGACCTACCAACTTTCACTGAAGGTAGAGAGAAAATATATCATAGCACAAATGTTCACTGACGATGAACTATCAACATTTACTGAAGGTAGCAAAAAGATAACAATCACCAACTTTCTCTGAATGTGACCTACCAACTTTCACTGAAGGTAGACAGAAAATATATCATAGCACTAATGTTCACTGACGATGAACTACTAACATTCACTGAAGGTAGAAAAAAGATAACAATCACCAACTTTCACTGAAGGTGACCTACCAACTTTAACTGAAGGTAGAGAGAAAATATATCATAGAACCAATGTTGACTAACGATGAACTACCAACGTTCACTGAAGGTAGCAAAAAGATAACAATCACCAACTTTCACTGAAGGTGACCTACCAAATTTCATTGAAGGTAGAGAGAAAATATACCATAGCACCACCGTTCACTGATGATGAACTACCAATGATCATCGAAGGTAGCAAAAAGATAACAATCACAAAATTTAACTGAAGGTGACCTACAAATTTCAATAAAGGTAGATAGAAAATATATCATAGCACCGCCGCTATCTCACGATGAACTACCAACGTTCACTTAAGGTAGCAAAAAGATAACAATCACCAACTTTCACTAAAGGTGACCTACTGCCTTTCACTGAAGGTAGAGAGAAAATATATCATAGCACTAATGTTCACTGATGATGAACTACCAACATTCACAGAAGGTAGCAAAAAGATAACAATCACAAACTTTCACTGAAGGTGACCTACCAACATTCACTTAAGGTAGAGAGAAAATATATCATAGCACTAATGTTCACTGACGATGAACTACCAACGTTCACTAAAGGTAGCAAAAAGATAAGAATCACCAACTTTCACTGAAGGTGACCTACCAACTTTCACTGAAGGTAGAGAGAAAATATTTCATTGCACCACCATTCACTGACGATGAACTACCAACGTTCACTGAAAGTAGCAAAAAGATAACAATCACCAACTTTCACTGAAGGTGACCTACCAACTTTCACTGAAGGTAGAAAGAAAATATATCATAGAACCAATGTTGACTGACGTTGAACTACCAACGTTCACTGAAGGTGGCAAAAAGATAACAATCACCAACTTTCACTGAAGGTGACCTACAAACTATCACTGAAGGTAGAGAGAAAATATACCATAGCACCACCGTTCACTAATGATGAACTACCACCGTTCACTGAAGGTAGCAAAAAGATAACAATTACCAAATTTAACTGAAGGTGACCTACAAATTTCACTGAAGGTAGAGAGAAAATATATCATAGCACAGTCGTTCACTCACGATGAAATACCAACGTTCACTGAAGGTAGAAAAAAGATAACAATCACCAACTTTCACTGAAGGTGACCTACCAACTTTCACTGAAGGTAGAGAGAAAATATATCATAGCACAAATGTTCACTGACGATGAACTATCAACATTCACTGAAGGTAGATAAAAGATAACAATCACCAACTTTCTCTGAATGTGACCTACCAACTTTCATTGAAGGTAGACAGAAAATATATCATAGCACTAATGTTCACTGACGATGAACTACTAACATTCACTGAAGGTAGAAAAAAGATAACAATAACCAACTTTCACTGAAGGTGACCTACCAACATTCACTGAAGGTAGAGAGAAAATATATCATAGCACCAATGTTGACTGACGATGAACTACCAACGTTCATTGAAGGTAGCAAAAAGATAACAATCACCAACTTTCACTGAAGGTGACCGACCAACTTTAGCTGAAGGTAGAGAGAAAATATACCATAGCACCACCTTTCACTGATGATGAACTACCAACGTTCATCGAAGGTAGCAAAAAGATAACAATAACTAAATTTAACTGAAGGTGGCCTACAGATTTCACTAAAGGTAGAGAGAAAATATATCATAGCACCGCCGCTCACTCACGATGAACTTCCAACGTTCACTTAAGGTAGCAAAAAGATAACAATCACCAACTTTCACTAATGGTGACCTACCAACTTTCACTGAAGGTAGAGAGAAAATATATCATAGCACTAATGTTCACTGATGATGAACTACCAACGTTCACTGAAGGTAGCAAAAAGATAACAATCACCAACTTTCACTGAAGGTGACCTACCAACTTTCACTGAAGGTGGAGAGAAAATATATCATAGCACTAATGTTCACTGATGACGAACTACCAACGCTCACTGAAGGTAGCAAAAAGATAACAATCACCAAATTTAACTGAAGGTGACCTATAAATTTCATTGAAGGTAAAGAGAAAAAATATTATAGCACCGCCGTTCACTGACGATGAACTACTAACGTTCACTGAAGGTAGAAAAAAGATAACAATCACCAACTTTCACTGAAGGTGACCTACCAACTTTCACTGAAGGTAGAGAGAAAATATATCATAACACTAATGTTCACTGACGATGAACTATCAACATTCACTGAAGGTAGCAAAAAGATAACAATCACCAACTTTCTCTGAATGTGACCTACCAACTTTCACTGAAGGTAGACAGAAAATATATCATAGCACTAATGTTCACTGATGATGAACTACCAACATTCACTGAAGGTAGCAAAAAGATAACAATCACCAACTTTCACTGAAGGTGACCTACCAACTTTCACTGAAGGTAGAGAGAAAATATATCATAACACCAATGTTGACTGACGATGAACTACCAACGTTCATCGAAGGTAGAAAAAAGATAACAATCACCAAATTTAACTGAAGGTGACCTACAAATTTTACTAAAGGTAGAGAGAAAATATATCATAGCACCGCCGCTCACTCATGATGAACTACCAACGTTCACTTAACGTAGCAAAAAGATAACAATCACCAACTTTCATTAAAGCTGACCTACCAACTTTCACTGAAGGTAGAGAGAAAATATATCATAGCACTAATGTTCACTGATGATGAACTACCAACGTTCACTAAAGGTTGCAAAAAGATAACAATCACCAACTTTCACTGAAGGTGACCTACCAATTTTCACTGAAGGTGGAGAGAAAATATATCATAGCACTAATGTTCACTGACGACGAACTACCAACATTCACTGAAGGTAACAAAAAGATAACAATCACCAACTTTCACTGAAGGTGACCTACCAACTTTCACTGAAGGTAGAGTGAAAATATACCATAGCACAACCGTTCACTGATGATGAACTACCAACGCTCACTAAAGGTAGCAAAAAGATAACAATCACCAAATTTAACTGAAGGTGACCTATAAATTTCACTGAAGGTAAAGAGAAAATATATCATGGCACTGACGTTCACTGACGATTAACTACTAACGTTCACTGAAGGTAGCAAAAAGATAACAATCACCAACTTTCACTGAAGGTGACCTAACAACTTTCACTTAAGGTAGAGAGAAAATATATCATAGCACTAATGTTCACTGACGATGAACTACCAACGTTCACTGAAGGTAGAAAAAAGATAACAATCACCAACTTTCGCTGAAGGTGACCTACCAACTTTCACTGAAGGTAGAGAGAAAATATATCATTGCACCGCCATTCACTGACGTTGAACTACCAATGTTCACTGAAAGTATAAAAAAGATAACAATCACCAACTTTCACTGAAGGTGACCTACCAACTTTCACTGAAGGTAGAGAGAAAATATATCATAGAACCAATGTTGACTGACGATGAACTACCAATGTTTACTGAAGGTAGCAAAATGATAACAATCACCAACTTTCACTGAAGGTGACCTACCAACTTTCAGTTAAGGTAAGAGAAAATATATCATAACACTAATGTTCACTGACGATGAACTACCAACGTTCACTGAAGGTAGCAAAAAGATAACAATCACCAACTTTCACTAAAGGTGACCTACAAACTTTCACTGAAGGTAGAGAGAAAATATATCATTGCACTGCCATTCACTGACGATGAACTACCAACGTTCACTGAAAGTAGCAAAAAGATAACAATCACCAACTTTCACTGAAGGTGACCTACCTACTTTAACTGAAGGTAGAGAGAAAATATATCATAGAACCAATGTTGACTGACGATGAACTACCAACGGTCACTGAAGGTAGCAAAAAGATAACAATCACGAACTTTCACTGAAGGTGACCTACCAACTTTCATTGAAGGTAGAGAGAAAATATACCATAGCACCACCGTTCACTAATGATGAACTACCAACGCTCACTAAAGGTAGCAAAAAGATAACAATCACCAAATTTAACTAAAGGTGACCTATAAATTTCACTGAAGGTAAAGAGAAAATACATCATGGCACGGACGTTCACTGACGATTAACTACTAACGTTCACTGAAGGTAGCAAAAAGATAACAATCACCAACTTTCACTGAAGGTGCCCTACCAACTTTCACTGAAGGTAGAGTGAAAATATACCATAGCATAACCGTTCACTGATGATGAACTACCAACGCTCACTAAAGGTAGCAAAAAGATAACAATCACCAAATTTAACTGAAGGTGACCTATAAATTTCACTGAAGGTAAAGAGAAAATATATCATGGCACTGACGTTCACTGACGATTAACTACTAACGTTCACTGAAGGTAGCAAAAAGATAACAATCACCAACTTTCACTGAAGGTGACCTAACAACTTTCACTTAAGGTAGAGAGAAAATATATCATAGCACTAATGTTCACTGACGATGAACTACCAACGTTCACTGAAGGTAGAAAAAAGATAACAATCACCAACTTTCGCTGAAGGTGACCTACCAACTTTCACTGAAGGTAGAGAGAAAATATATCATTGCACCGCCATTCACTGACGTTGAACTACCAACGTTCACTGAAAGTATAAAAAAGATAACAATCACCAACTTTCACTGAAGGTGACCTACCAACTTTCACTGAAGGTAGAGAGAAAATATATCATAGAACCAATGTTGACTGACGATGAACTACCAATGTTTACTGAAGGTAGCAAAATGATAACAATCACCAACTTTCACTGAAGGTGACCTACCAACTTTCAGTTAAGGTAAGAGAAAATATATCATAACACTAATGTTCACTGACGATGAACTACCAACGTTCACTGAAGGTAGCAAAAAGATAACAATCACCAACTTTCACTAAAGGTGACCTACAAACTTTCACTGAAGGTAGAGAGAAAATATATCATTGCACTGCCATTCACTGACGATGAACTACCAACGTTCACTGAAAGTAGCAAAAAGATAACAATCACCAACTTTCACTGAAGGTGACCTACCAACTTTAACTGAAGGTAGAGAGAAAATATATCATAGAACCAATGTTGACTGACGATGAACTACCAACGATCACTGAAGGTAGCAAAAAGATAACAATCACGAACTTTCACTGAAGGTGACCTACCAACTTTCATTGAAGGTAGAGAGAAAATATACCATAGCACCACCGTTCACTAATGATGAACTACCAACGCTCACTAAAGGTAGCAAAAAGATAACAATCACCAAATTTAACTAAAGGTGACCTATAAATTTCACTGAAGGTAAAGAGAAAATACATCATGGCACGGACGTTCACTGACGATTAACTACTAACGTTCACTGAAGGTAGCAAAAAGATAACAATCACCAACTTTCACTGAAGGTGACCTACCAACTTTCACTGAAGGTAGAGTGAAAATATACCATAGCATAACCGTTCACTGATGATGAACTACCAACGCTCACTAAAGGTAGCAAAAAGATAACAATCACCAAATTTAACTGAAGGTGACCTATAAATTTCACTGAAGGTAAAGAGAAAATATATCATGGCACTGACGTTCACTGACGATTAACTACTAACGTTCACTGAAGGTAGCAAAAAGATAACAATCACCAACTTTCACTGAAGGTGACCTAACAACTTTCACTTAAGGTAGAGAGAAAATATATCATAGCACTAATGTTCACTGACGATGAACTACCAACGTTCACTGAAGGTAGAAAAAAGATAACAATCACCAACTTTCGCTGAAGGTGACCTACCAACTTTCACTGAAGGTAGAGAGAAAATATATCATTGCACCGCCATTCACTGACGTTGAACTACCAACGTTCACTGAAAGTATAAAAAAGATAACAATCACCAACTTTCACTGAAGGTGACCTACCAACTTTCACTGAAGGTAGAGAGAAAATATATCATAGAACCAATGTTGACTGACGATGAACTACCAATGTTTACTGAAGGTAGCAAAATGATAACAATCACCAACTTTCACTGAAGGTGACCTACCAACTTTCAGTTAAGGTAAGAGAAAATATATCATAACACTAATGTTCACTGACGATGAACTACCAACGTTCACTGAAGGTAGCAAAAAGATAACAATCACCAACTTTCACTAAAGGTGACCTACCAACTTTCACTGAAGGTAGAGAGAAAATATATCATTGCACTGCCATTCACTGACGATGAACTACCAACGTTCACTGAAAGTAGCAAAAAGATAACAATCACCAACTTTCACTGAAGGTGACCTACCAACTTTAACTGAAGGTAGAGAGAAAATATATCATAGAACCAATGTTGACTGACGATGAACTACCAACGGTCACTGAAGGTAGCAAAAAGATAACAATCACGAACTTTCACTGAAGGTGACCTACCAACTTTCATTGAAGGTAGAGAGAAAATATACCATAGCACCACCGTTCACTAATGATGAACTACCAACGCTCACTAAAGGTAGCAAAAAGATAACAATCACCAAATTTAACTGAAGGTGACCTATAAATTTCACTGAAGGTAAAGAGAAAATACATCATGGCACGGACGTTCACTGACGATTAACTACTAACGTTCACTGAAGGTAGCAAAAAGATAACAATCACCAACTTTCACTGAAGGTGACCTACCAACTTTCACTGAAGGTAGAGTGAAAATATACCATAGCACAACCGTTCACTGATGATGAACTACCAACGCTCACTAAAGGTAGCAAAAAGATAAGAATCACCAAATTTAACTGAAGGTGACCTATAAATTTCACTGAAGGTAAAGAGAAAATATATCATGGCACTGACGTTCACTGACGATTAACTACTAACGTTCACTGAAGGTAGCAAAAAGATAACAATCACCAACTTTCACTGAAGGTGACCTAACAACTTTTACTTAAGGTAGAGAGAAAATATATCATAGCACTAATGTTCACTGACGATGAACTACCAACGTTCACTGAAGGTAGAAAAAAGATAACAATCACCAACTTTCGCTGAAGGTGACCTACCAACTTTCACTGAAGGTAGAGAGAAAATATATCATTGCACCGCCATTCACTGACGTTGAACTACCAACGTTCACTGAAAGTATAAAAAAGATAACAATCACCAACTTTCACTGAAGGTGACCTACCAACTTTCACTGAAGGTAGAGAGAAAATATATCATAGAACCAATGTTGACTGACGATGAACTACCAATGTTTACTGAAGGTAGCAAAATGATAACAATCACCAACTTTCACTGAAGGTGACCTACCAACTTTCAGTTAAGGTAAGAGAAAATATATCATAGCACTAATGTTCACTGACGATGAACTACCAACGTTCACTGAAGGTAGCAAAAAGATAACAATCACCAACTTTCACTAAAGGTGACCTACCAACTTCCACTGAAGGTAGAGAGAAAATATATCATTGCACTGCCATTCACTGACGATGAACTACCAACGTTCACTGAAAGTAGCAAAAAGATAACAATCACCAACTTTCACTGAAGGTGACCTACCAACTTTAACTGAAGGTAGAGAGAAAATATATCATAGAACCAATGTTGACTGACGATGAACTACCAACGGTCACTGAAGGTAGCAAAAAGATAACAATCACGAACTTTCACTGAAGGTGACCTACCAACTTTCATTGAAGGTAGAGAGAAAATATACCATAGCACCACCGTTCACTGATGATGAACTACCAACGTTCATCGAAGGTAGCAAAAAGATAACAATCACCAAATTTAACTGAAGGTGACCTACAAATTTCACTAAAGGTAGAGAGAAAATATATCATAGCACCGCCGCTCACTCACGATGAACTACCAACGTTCACTTAAGGTAGCAAAAAGATAACAATCACCAACTTTCACTAAAGGTGACCTACCAACTTTCACTGAAGGTAGAGAGAAAATATATCATAGCACTGATGTTCACTGATGATGAACTACCAACTTTCACTGAAGGTAGCAAAAAGATAACAATCACCAACTTTCACTGAAGGTGACCTAACAACTTTCACGGAAGGTAGAGAGAAAATATATCATAGCACCAACGTTGAATGACGATGAACTACCAACCTTCACTGAAGGTAGAAAAAAGATAAAAATCACCAACTTTCACTGAAGGTAGAGTGAAAATATACCATAGCACAACCGTTCACTGATGATGAACTACCAACGCTCACTGAAGGTAGCAAAAAGATAACAATCACCAAATTTAACTGAAGGTGACCTATAAATTTCACTAAAGGTAAAGAGAAAATATATCATAGCACCGTCGTTCACTGACGATGAACTACTAACGTTCACTGAAGGTAGCAAAAAGATAACAATCACCAACTTTCACTGAAGGTGACCTAACAACTTTCACTTAAGGTAGAGAGAAAATATATCATATCACTAATGTTCACTGACGATGAACTACTAACGTTCACTGAAGGTAGCAAAAAGATAATAATCACCAACTTTTGCTGAAGGTGACCTACCAACTTTCACTGAAGGTAGAGAGAAAATATATCATTGCACCGCCATTCACTGACGATGAACTACCAACGTTCACTGAAAGGAGCAAAAAGATAACAATCACCAACTTTTACTGAAGGTGACCTACCAACTTTCACTGAAGGTAGAGAGAAAATATATCATAGAACCAATGTTGACTGACGATGAACTACCAATGTTTACTGAAGGTAGCAAAATTATAATAATCACCAACTTTCACTGAAGGTGACCTACCAACTTTCACTTAAGGTAGAGAGAAAATATATCATAGCACTAATGTTCACTAACGATGAACTACCAACGTTCACTGAAGGTAGCAAAAAGATAACAATCACCAACTTTCACTGAAGGTGACCTACCAACTTTAACTGAAGGTAGAGAGAAAATATATCATAGAACCAATGTTTACTGATGATGAACTACCAACATTCACTGAAGGTAGCAAAAAGATAACAATCACCAACTTTCACTGAAGGTGACCTACCAACTTTCATTGAAGGTAGAGAGAAAATATATCATATCACCGCCGCTCACTCACGATGAACTACCAACGTTCATCGAAGGTAGCAAAAAGATAACAATCACCAACTTTCACTAAAGGTGACCTACCAACTTTCACTGAAGGTAGAGAGAAAATATATCATAGCACTAATGTTCACTGATGATGAACTACCAACGTTCACTGAAGGTAGCAAAAAGATAACAATCATCAACTTTCACTGAAGGTAGAGAGAAAATATATCATAGCACCAACGTTGAATGACGATGAACTACCAACATTCACAGAAGGTAGAAAAAAGATAACAATCACCAACTTTCACTGAAGGTGACCTACCAACTGTCACATAAGGTAGAGTGAAAATATACCATAGCACAACCGTTCACTGATGATGAACTACCAACGCTCACTGACGGTAGCAAAAAGATAACAATCAACAAATTTTACTGAAGGTGACCTATAAATTTCACTGAAGGTAAAGAGAAAATATATCATAGCACCGCCGTTCACTGACGATGAACTACTAACGTTCACTGAAGGTAGCAAAAAGATAACAATCACCAACTTTCACTGAAGATGACCTAACAACTTTCACTTAAGGTAGAGAAAAAATATATCATAGCATTAATGTTCACTAACGATGAACTACCAACGTTCACTGAAGGTAGCAAAAAGATAACAGTCACCAACTTTCGCTGAAGGTGACCTACCAACTTTCACTGAAGGTAGAGAGAAAATATACCATAGCACCACCGTTCACTAATGATGAACTACCAACGTTCACTGAAGGTAGCAAAAAGATAACAATTACCAAATTTAACTGAAGGTGACCTACAAATTTCACTGAAGGTAGAGAGAAAATATATCATAGCACCGCCTCTCACTCACGATGAACTACCAACGCTCACTGAAGGTAGAAAAAAGATAACAATCACCAACTTTCACTGAAGGTGGCCTACCAACTTTCACTGAAGGTAGAGAGAAAATATATCATAGCACTAATTTTCAGTGACGATGAACTACCAACGTTCACTGAAGGTAGCAAAAAGATAACAATCACCAACTTTCACTGAAGGTGACCTACCAACTTTCACTGAAGGTAGAGAGAAAATATATCATAGAACCAATGTAGACTAACGATGAACTACCAACGTTCATTGAAGGTAGCAAAAAGATAACAATCACCAACTTTCACTGAAGGTGACCTACCAACTTTCACTGAAGGTAGAGAGAAAATATACCATAGCACCACCGTTCACTGATGATGAACTACCAACGTTCATCGAAGGTAGAAAAAAGATAACAATCACCAAATTTAACTGAAGGTGACCTACAAATTTTACTAAAGGTAGAGAGAAAAAATATATCATAGCACCGCCGCTCACTCACGATGAACTACCAACGTTCACTTAACGTAGCAAAAAGATAACAATCACCAACTTTCATTAAAGGTGACCTACCAACTTTCACTGAAGGTAGAGAGAAAATATATCATAGCACTAATGTTCACTGATGATGAACTACCAACGTTCACTGAAGGTTGCAAAAAGATAACAATCACCAACTTTCACTGAAGGTGACCTACCAATTTTCACTGAAGGTGGAGAGAAAATATATCATAGCACTAATGTTCACTGACGACGAACTACCAACATCCACTGAAGGTAACAAAAAGATAACAATCACCAACTTTCACTGAAGGTGACCTACCAACTTTCACTGAAGGTAGAGTGAAAATATACCATAGCACAACCGTTCACTGATGATGAACTACCAACGCTCACTAAAGGTAGCAAAAAGATAACAATCACCAAATTTAACTGAAGGTGACCTATAAATTTCACTGAAGGTAAAGAGAAAATATATCATAGCACTGACGTTCACTGACGATTAACTACTAACGTTCACTGAAGGTAGCAAAAAGATAACAATCACCAACTTTCACTGAAGGTGACCTAACAACTTTCACTTAAGGTAGAGAGAAAATATATCATAGCACTAATGTTCACTGACGATGAACTACCAACGTTCACTGAAGGTAGAAAAAAGATAACAATCACCAACTTTCGCTGAAGGTAACCTACCAACTTTCACTGAAGGTAGAGAGAAAATATATCATTGCACCGCCATTCACTGACGTTGAACTACCAACGTTCACTTAAAGTATAAAAAAGATAACAATCACCAACTTTCACTGAAGGTGACCTACCAACTTTCACTGAAGGTAGAGAGAAAATATATCATAGAACCAATGTTGACTGATGATGAACTACCAATGTTTACTGAAGGTAGCAAAATGATAACAATCACCAACTTTCACTGAAGGTGACCTACCAACTTTCAGTTAAGGTAGAGAGAAAATATATCATAGCACTAATTTTCACTGACGATGAACTACCAACATTCACTGAAGGTAGCAAAAAGATAACAATCACCAACTTTCACTAAAGGTGACCTACCAACTTTCACTGAAGGTAGACAGAAAATATATCATTGCACTGCCATTCACTGACGATGAACTACCAACGTTCACTGAAAGTAGCAAAATGATAACAATCACCAACTTTCACTGAAGGTGACCTACCAACTTTAACTGAAGGTAGAGAGAAAATATATCATAGAACCAATGTTGACTGACGATGAACTACCAACGGTCACTGAAGGTAGCAAAAAGATAACAATCACGAACTTTCACTGAAGGTGACCTACCAACTTTCATTGAAGGTAGAGAGAAAATATACCATAGCACCACCGTTCACTGATGATGAACTACCAACGCTCACTGAAGGTAGCAAAAAGATAACAATCACCAAATTTAACTGAAGGTGACCTACAAATTTCACTAAAGGTAGAGAGAAAATATATCATAGCACCGCCGCTCACTCACGATGAACTACCAACGTTCACTTAAGGTAGCAAAAAGATAACAATCACCAACTTTCACTAAAGGTGACCTACCAACTTTCACTGAAGGTAGAGAGAAAATATATCATAGCACTGATGTTCACTAATGATGAACTACCAACTTTCACTGAATGTAGCAAAAAGATAACAATCACCAACTTTCACTGAAGGTGACCTAACAACTTTCACTGAAGGTAGAGAGAAAATATATCATAGCACCAACGTTGAATGACGATGAACTACCAACGTTCACTGAAGGTAGAAAAAAGATAAAAATCACCAACTTTCACTGAAGGTAGAGTGAAAATATACCATAGCACAACCGTTCACTGATGATGAACTACCAACGCTCACTGAAGGTAGCAAAAAGATAACAATCACCAAATTTAACTGAAGGTAACCTATAAATTTCACTAAAGGTAAAGAGAAAATATATCATAGCACCGTCGTTCACTGACGATGAACTACTAACGTTCACTGAAGGTAGCAAAAAGATAACAATCACCAACTTTCACTGAAGGTGACCTAACAACTTTCACTTAAGGTAGAGAGAAAATATATCATAGCACTAATGTTCACTGACGATGAACTACTAACGTTCACTGAAGGTAGCAAAAAGATAATAATCACCAACTTTTGCTGAAGGTGACCTACCAACTTTCCCTGAAGGTAGAGAGAAAATATATCATTGCACCGCCATTCACTGACGATGAACTACCAACGTTCACTGAAAGGAGCAAAAAGATAACAATCACCAACTTTTACTGAAGGTGACCTACCAACTTTCACTGAAGGTAGAGAGAAAATATATCATAGAACCAATGTTGACTGACGATGAACTACCAATGTTTACTGAAGGTAGCAAAATTATAACAATCACCAACTTTCACTGAAGGTGACCTACCAACTTTCACTTAAGGTAGAGAGAAAATATATCATAGCACTAATGTTCACTAACGATGAACTACCAACGTTCACTGAAGGTAGCAAAAAGATAACAATCACCAACTCTCACTGAAGGTGACCTACCAACTTTAACTGAAGGTAGAGAGAAAATATATCATAGAACCAATGTTGACTGATGATGAACTACCAACATTCACTGAAGGTAGCAAAAAGATAACAATCACCAACTTTCACTGAAGGTGACCTACCAACTTTCATTGAAGGTAGAGAGAAAATATATCATAGCACCGCCGCTCACTCACGATGAACTACCAACGTTCATCGAAGGTAGCAAAAAGATAACAATCCCCAACTTTCACTAAAGGTGACCTACCAACTTTCACTGAAGGTAGAGAGAAAATATATCATAGCACTAATGTTCACTGATGATGAACTACCAACGTTCACTGAAGGTAGCAAAAAGATAACAATCATCAACTTTCACTGAAGGTAGAGAGAAAATATATCATAGCACCAACGTTGAATGACGATGAACTACCAACATTCACAGAAGGTAGAAAAAAGATAACAATCACCAACTTTCACTGAAGGTGACCTACCAACTGTCACAGAAGGTAGAGTGAAAATATACCATAGCACAACCGTTCACTGATGATGAACTACCAACGCTCACTGACGGTAGCAAAAAGATAACAATCAACAAATTTTACTGAAGGTGACCTATAAATTTCACTGAAGGTAAAGAGAAAATATATCATAGCACCGCCGTTCACTGACGATGAACTACTAACAATCACTGAAGGTAGCAAAAAGATAACAATCACCAACTTTCACTGAAGATGACCTAACAACTTTCACTTAAGGTAGAGAGAAAATATATCATAGCACTAATGTTCACTGACGATGAACTACCAACGTTCACTGAAGATAGCATAAAGATAACAGTCACCAACTTTCGCCGAAGGTGACCTACCAACTTTCACTGAAGGTAGAGAGAAAATATATCATTGCACCGCCATTCACTGACGATGAACTACCAACGTTCACTGAAAGTAGCAAAAAGATAACAATCACCAACTTTCACTGAAGGTGACCTACCAACTTTCACTAAAGGTAGAGAGAAAATATATCATAGAACCAATGTTGACTGACGATGAACTACCAATGTTTACTGAAAGTAGCAAAATGATAACAATCACCAACTTTCACTTAAGGTTACCTACACACTTTCACTTAAGGTAGAGAGAAAATATATCATAGCACTAATGTTCACTAACGATGAACTACCAACGTTCACTGAAGGTAGCAAAAAGATAACAATCACCAACTTTCACTAAAGGTGACCTACCAACTTTCACTGAAGGTAGAGAGAAAATATATCATAGAACCAATGTAGACTGACGATGAACTACCAACGTTCACTGAAGGTAAGAAAAAGATAACAATCACCAACTTTCACTGAAGGTGACCTACCAACTTTCACTGAAGGTAGAGAGAAAATATACCATAGCACCACCGTTCACTAATGATGAACTACCAACGTTCACTGAAGGTAGCAAAAAGATAACAATTACCAAATTTAACTGAAGGTGACCTACAAATTTCACTGAAGGTAGAGAGAAAATATATCATAGCACCGCCTCTCACTCACGATGAACTACCAACGTTCACTGAAGGTAGAAAAAAGATAACAATCACCAACTTTCACTTAAGGTGGCCTACCAACTTTCACTGAAGGTAGAGAGAAAATATATCATAGCACTAATGTTCACTGACGATGAACTACCAACGTTCACTGAAGGTAGCAAAAAGATAACAATCACCAACTTTCACTGAAGGTGACCTACCAACTTTCACTGAAGGTAGAGAGAAAATATATCATAGAACCAATGTAGACTGACGATGAACTACCAACGTTCACTGAAGGTAGCAAAAAGATAACAATCACCAACTTTCACTGAAGGTGACCTACCAACTTTCACTGAAGGTAGAGAGAAAATATACCATAGCACCACCGTTCACTAATGATGAACTACCAACGTTCACTGAAGGTAGCAAAAAGATAACAATTACCAAATTTAACTGAAGGTGACCTACAAATTTCACTGAAGGTAGAGAGAAAATATATCATAGCACCGCCTCTCACTCACGATGAACTACCAACGTTCACTGAAGGTAGAAAAAAGATAACAATCACCAACTTTCACTGAAGGTGGCCTACCAACTTTCACTGAAGGTAGAGAGAAAATATATCATAGCACTAATGTTCACTGACGATGAACTACCAACGTTCACTGAAGGTAGCAAAAAGATAACAATCACCAACTTTCACTGAAGGTGACCTACCAACTTTCACTTAAGGTAGAGAGAAAATATATCACAGCACTAATGTTCACTGACGATGAACTACCAACGTTCAATGAAGGTAGCAAAAAGATAACATTCACCAACTTTCACTGAAGGTGACCTACCAACTTTCACTGAAGGTAGAGAGAAAATATATCATTGCACCGCCATTTACTGCCGATGATCTACCAACATTTACTGAAAGTAGAAAAAAGATAACAATCACCAACTTTCACTGAATATGACCTACCATCTTTCACTGAAGGTAGGCTGAAAATATATCATAGCACTAATGTTCACTGACGATGAACTACCAACATTCACTGAAGGTAGCAAAAAGATAACAATCACCAACTTTCACTGAAGGTGACCTACCAACTTTCACTGAAGGTAGAGAGAAAATATATCATAGAACCAATGTAGACTGACGATGAACTACCAACGTTCACGGAAGGTAGCAAAAAGATAACAATCACCAACTTTCACTGAAGGTGACCTACCAACTTTCACTGAAGGTAGAGAGAAAATATACCATAGCACCACCGTTCACTAATGATGAACTACCAACGTTCACTGAAGGTAGCAAAAAGATAACAATTACCAAATTTAACTGAAGGTGACCTACAAATTTCACTGAAGGTAGAGAGAAAATATATCATAGCACCGCCTCTCACTCACGATAAACTACCAACGTTCACTGAAGGTAGAAAAAAGATAACAATCACCAACTTTCACTGAAGGTGGCCTATCAACTTTCACTGAAGGTAGAGAGAAAATATATCATAGCACTAATGTTCACTGACGATGAACTACCAACGTTCACTGAAGGTAGCAAAAAGATAACAATCACCAACTTTCACTGAAGGTGACCTACCAACTTTCACTTAAGGTAGAGAGAAAATATATCACAGCACTAATGTTCACTGACGATGAACTACCAACGTTCACTGAAGGTAGCAAAAAGATAACATTCACCAACTTTCACTGAAGGTGACCTACCAACATTCACTTAAGGTAGAGAGAAAATATATCATAGCACTAATGTTCACTGACGATGAACTACCAACGTTCAATTAAGGTAGCAAAAAGATAATAATCACCAACTTTCACTAAAGGTGACCTACCAACTTTCACTGAAGGTAGAGAGAAAATATATCATAGCACTAATGTTCACTGACGATGAACTACCAACGTTCACTGAAGGTAGCAAAAAGATAACAATCAGCAACTTTCACTGAAGGTGACCTACCAACTTTCACTTAAGGTAGAGAGAAAATATATCATAGCACTAATGTTCACTGACGATGAACTACCAACGTTCACTAAAGGTAGCAAAAAGATAACAATCAACAACTTTCACTGAAGATGACCTACCAACTTTCACTGAAGGTAGAGAGAAAATATATTATTGCACCGCCATTCGCTGACGATGAACTACCAACGTTCACTGAAGGTAGCAAAAAGATAACAATCACCAACTTTCACTGAAGGTGACCTACCAACATTCACTTAAGGTAGAGAGAAAATATATCATAGCACTAATGTTCACTGACGATGAACTACCAACGTTCACTGAAGGTAGCAAAAAGATAACAATCATCAACTTTCGCTGAAGGTGACCTACCAACTTTCACTGATGGTAGAGAGAAAATATATCATTGCACCGCCATTCACTGACGATGAACTACCAACGTTCACTGAAAGTAGCAAAAAGATAACAATCACCAACTTTCACTGAAGGTGACCTACCAACTTTCACTAAAGGTAGAGAGAAAATATATTATAGAACCAATGTTGACTGACGATGAACTACCAATGTTTACTGAAGGTAGCAAAATGATAACAATCACCAACTTTCACTGAAGGTTACCTACACACTTTCACTTAAGGTAGAGAGAAAATATATCATAGCACTAATGTTCACTAACGATGAACTACCAATGTTCACTGAAGGTAGCAAAAAGATAACAATCACCAACTTTCACTAAAGGTGACCTACACACTTTCACTGAAGGTAGAGAGAAAATAAATCATTGCACTGCCATTCACTGACAATAAACTACCAACGTTCACTGAAAGTAGCAAAAAGATAACAATCACCAACTTTCACTGAAGGTGACCTACCAACTTTCATTGAAGGTAGAGAGAAAATATATCATAGAACCAATGTTGACTGACGATGAACTACCAACGTCACTGAAGGTAGCAAAAAGATAACAATGACCAACTTTCACTGAAGGTGACCTACCAACTTTCACTGAAGGTAGAGAGAAAATATACCATAGCACCACCGTTCACTAATGATGAACTACCAACGTTCACTGAAGGTAGCAAAAAGATAACAATTACCAAATTTAACTGAAGGTGACCTACAAATTTCACTGAAGGTAGAGAGAAAATATATCATAGCACCGCCTCTCACATACGATGAACTACCAACGTTCACTGAAGGTAGAAAAAAGATAACAATCACCAACTTTCACTGAAGGTGGCCTACCAACTTTCACTGTAGGTAGAGAGAAAATATATCATTGCACTGCCATTCACTGACGATGAACTACCAACGTTCACTGAAGGTAGCAAAAAGATAACAATCACCAACTTTCACTGAAGGTGACCTACCAACTTTCACTTAAGGTAGAGAGAAAATATATCATAGCACAAATGTTCACTGACGATGAACTACCAACGTTCACTGAAGGTAGCAAAAAGATAACAATCACCAACTTTCACTGAAGGTGACCTACCAACTTTCACTGAAGGTAGAGAGAAAATATACCATAGCACCACCGTTCACTAATGATGAACTACCAACGTTCACTGAAGGTAGCAAAAAGATAACAATTACCAAATTTAACTGAAGGTGACCTAAAAATTTCACTGAAGGTAGAGAGAAAATATATCATAGCACCGCCTCTCACTCACGATGAACTACCAACGTTCACTGAAGGTAGCAAAAAGATAACAATCACCAACTTTCACTGAAGGTGACCTACCAACATTCACTTAAGGTAGAGAGAAAATATATCATAGCACTAATGTTCACTGACGATGAACTACCAACGTTCACTGAAGGTAGCAAAAAGATAACAATCACCAACTTTCACTGAAGGTGACCTACCAACTTTCACTTAAGGTAGAGAGAAAATATATCACAGCACTAATGTTCACTGACGATGAACTACCAACGTTCAATGAAGGTAGCAAAAAGATAACATTCACCAACTTTCACTGAAGGTGACCTACCAACTTTCACTGAAGGTAGAGAGAAAATATATCATTGCACCGCCATTTACTGCCGATGATCTACCAACATTTACTGAAAGTAGAAAAAAGATAACAATCACCAACTTTCACTGAATATGACCTACCATCTTTCACTGAAGGTAGGCTGAAAATATATCATAGCACTAATGTTCACTGACGATGAACTACCAACATTCACTGAAGGTAGCAAAAAGATAACAATCACCAACTTTCACTGAAGGTGACCTACCAACTTTCACTGAAGGTAGAGAGAAAATATATCATAGAACCAATGTAGACTGACGATGAACTACCAACGTTCACTGAAGGTAGCAAAAAGATAACAATCACCAACTTTCACTGAAGGTGACCTACCAACTTTCACTGAAGGTAGAGAGAAAATATACCATAGCACCACCGTTCACTAATGATGAACTACCAACGTTCACTGAAGGTAGCAAAAAGATAACAATTACCAAATTTAACTGAAGGTGACCTACAAATTTCACTGAAGGTAGAGAGAAAATATATCATAGCACCGCCTCTCACTCACGATAAACTACCAACGTTCACTGAAGGTAGAAAAAAGATAACAATCACCAACTTTCACTGAAGGTGGCCTATCAACTTTCACTGAAGGTAGAGAGAAAATATATCATAGCACTAATGTTCACTGACGATGAACTACCAACGTTCACTGAAGGTAGCAAAAAGATAACAATCACCAACTTTCACTGAAGGTGACCTACCAACTTTCACTTAAGGTAGAGAGAAAATATATCACAGCACTAATGTTCACTGACGATGAACTACCAACGTTCACTGAAGGTAGCAAAAAGATAACATTCACCAACTTTCACTGAAGGTGACCTACCAACATTTACTTAAGGTAGAGAGAAAATATATCATAGCACTAATGTTCACTGACGATGAACTACCAACGTTCAATTAAGGTAGCAAAAAGATAATAATCACCAACTTTCACTAAAGGTGACCTACCAACTTTCACTGAAGGTAGAGAGAAAATATATCATAGCACTAATGTTCACTGACGATGAACTACCAACGTTCACTGAAGGTAGCAAAAAGATAACAATCAGCAACTTTCACTGAAGGTGACCTACCAACTTTCACTTAAGGTAGAGAGAAAATATATCATAGCACTAATGTTCACTGACGATGAACTACCAACGTTCACTAAAGGTAGCAAAAAGATAACAATCAACAACTTTCACTGAAGATGACCTACCAACTTTCACTGAAGGTAGAGAGAAAATATATTATTGCACCGCCATTCGCTGACGATGAACTACCAACGTTCACTGAAGGTAGCAAAAAGATAACAATCACCAACTTTCACTGAAGGTGACCTACCAACATTCACTTAAGGTAGAGAGAAAATATATCATAGCACTAATGTTCACTGACGATGAACTACCAACGTTCACTGAAGGTAGCAAAAAGATAACAATCATCAACTTTCGCTGAAGGTGACCTACCAAATTTCACTGATGGTAGAGAGAAAATATATCATTGCACCGCCATTCACTGACGATGAACTACCAACGTTCACTGAAAGTAGCAAAAAGATAACAATCACCAACTTTCACTGAAGGTGACCTACCAACTTTCACTAAAGGTAGAGAGAAAATATATTATAGAACCAATGTTGACTGACGATGAACTACCAATGTTTACTGAAGGTAGCAAAATGATAACAATCACCAACTTTCACTGAAGGTTACCTACACACTTTCACTTAAGGTAGAGAGAAAATATATCATAGCACTAATGTTCACTAACGATGAACTACCAATGTTCACTGAAGGTAGCAAAAAGATAACAATCACCAACTTTCACTAAAGGTGACCTACACACTTTCACTGAAGGTAGAGAGAAAATAAATCATTGCACTGCCATTCACTGACAATAAACTACCAACGTTCACTGAAAGTAGCAAAAAGATAACAATCACCAACTTTCACTGAAGGTGACCTACCAACTTTCATTGAAGGTAGAGAGAAAATATATCATAGAACCAATGTTGACTGACGATGAACTACCAACGTCACTGAAGGTAGCAAAAAGATAACAATGACCAACTTTCACTGAAGGTGACCTACCAACTTTCACTGAAGGTAGAGAGAAAATATACCATAGCACCACCGTTCACTAATGATGAACTACCAACGTTCACTGAAGGTAGCAAAAAGATAACAATTACCAAATTTAACTGAAGGTGACCTACAAATTTCACTGAAGGTAGAGAGAAAATATATCATAGCACTGCCTCTCACATACGATGAACTACCAACGTTCACTGAAGGTAGAAAAAAGATAACAATCACCAACTTTCACTGAAGGTGGCCTACCAACTTTCACTGAAGGTAGAGAGAAAATATATCATTGCACTGCCATTCACTGACGATGAACTACCAACGTTCACTGAAGGTAGCAAAAAGATAACAATCACCAACTTTCACTGAAGGTGACCTACCAACTTTCACTTAAGGTAGAGAGAAAATATATCATAGCACAAATGTTCACTGACGATGAACTACCAACGTTCACTGAAGGTAGCAAAAAGATAACAATCACCAACTTTCACTGTAGGTGACCTACCAACTTTCACTGAAGGTAGAGAGAAAATATACCATAGCACCACCGTTCACTAATGATGAACTACCAACGTTCACTGAAGGTAGCAAAAAGATAACAATTACCAAATTTAACTGAAGGTGACCTAAAAATTTCACTGAAGGTAGAGAGAAAATATATCATAGCACCGCCTCTCACTCACGATGAACTACCAACGTTCACTGAAGGTAGCAAAAAGATAACAATCACCAACTTTCACTGAAGGTGACCTACCAACATTCACTTAAGGTAGAGAGAAAATATATCATAGCACTAATGTTCACTGACGATGAACTACCAACGTTCACTGAAGGTAGCAAAAAGATAACAATCATCAACTTTCGCTGAAGGTGACCTACCAACTTTCACTGAAGGTAGAGAGAAAATATATCATTGCACCGCCATTCACTGACGATGAACTACCAACGTTCACTGAAAGTAGCAAAAAAATAACAATCACCAACTTTCACTGAAGGTGACCTACCAACTTTCACTAAAGGTAGAGAGAAAATATATTATAGAACCAATGTTGACTGACGATGAACTACCAATGTTTACTGAAGGTAGCAAAATGATAACAATCACCAACTTTCACTGAAGGTTACCTACACACTTTCACTTAAGGTAGAGAGAAAATATATCATAGCACTAATGTTCACTAACGATGAACTACCAATGTTCACTGAAGGTAGCAAAAAGATAACAATCACCAACTTTCACTAAAGGTGACCTACAAACATTCACTGAAGGTAGAGAGAAAATAAATCATTGCACTGCCATTCACTGACAATAAACTACCAACGTTCACTGAAAGTAGCAAAAAGATAACAATCACCAACTTTCACTGAAGGTGACCTACCAACTTTCATTGAAGGTAGAGAGAAAATATATCATAGAACCAATGTTGACTGACGATGAACTACCAACGTCACTGAAGGTAGCAAAAAGATAACAATGACCAACTTTCACTGAAGGTGACCTACCAACTTTCACTGAAGGTAGAGAGAAAATATACCATAGCACCACCGTTCACTAATGATGAACTACCAACGTTTACTGAAGGTAGCAAAAAGATAACAATTACCAAATTTAACTGAAGGTGACCTACAAATTTCACTGAAGGTAGAGAGAAAATATATCATAGCACCGCCTCTCACATACGATGAACTACCAACGTTCACTGAAGGTAGAAAAAAGATAACAATCACCAACTTTCACTGAAGGTGGCCTACCAACTTTCACTGAAGGTAGAGAGAAAATATATCATTGCACTGCCATTCACTGACGATGAACTACCAACGTTCACTGAAGGTAGCAAAAAGATAACAATCACCAACTTTCACTGAAGGTGACCTACCAACTTTCACTTAAGGTAGAGAGAAAATATATCATAGCACAAATGTTCACTGACGATGAACTACCAACGTTCACTGAAGGTAGCAAAAAGATAACAATCACCAACTTTCACTGAAGGTGACCTACCAACTTTCACGGAAGGTAGAGAGAAAATATACCATAACACCACCGTTCACTAATGATGAACTACCAACGTTCACTGAAGGTAGCAAAAAGATAACAATTACCAAATTTAACTGAAGGTGACCTAAAAATTTCACTGAAGGTAGAGAGAAAATATATCATAGCACCGCCTCTCACTCACGATGAACTACCAACGTTCACTGAAGGTAGCAAAAAGATAACAATCACCAACTTTCACTGAAGGTGACCTACCAACATTCACTTAAGGTAGAGAGAAAATATATCATAGCACTAATGTTCACTGACGATGAACTACCAACGTTCACTGAAGGTAGCAAAAAGATAACAATCATCAACTTTCGCTGAAGGTGACCTACCAACTTTCACTGAAGGTAGAGAGAAAATATATCATTGCACCGCCATTCACTGACGATGAACTACCAACGTTCACTGAAAGTAGCAAAAAGATAACAATCACCAACTTTCACTGAAGGTGACCTACCAACTTTCACTAAAGGTAGAGAGAAAATATATTATAGAACCAATGCTGACTGACGATGAACTACCAATGTTTACTCAAGGTAGCAAAATGATAACAATCACCAACTTTCACTGAAGGTTACCTACACACTTTCACTTAAGGTAGAGAGAAAATATATCATAGCACTAATGTTCACTAACGATGAACTACCAACGTTCACTGAAGGTAGCAAAAAGATAACAATCACCAACTTTCACTGAAGGTGACCTACCAACATTCACTTAAGGTAGAGAGAAAATATATCATAGCACTAATGTTCACTGACGATGAACTACCAACGTTCACTGAAGGTAGCAAAAAGATAACAATCATCAACTTTCGCTGAAGGTGACCTACCAACTTTCACTGAAGGTAGAGAGAAAATATATCATTGCACCGCCATTCACTGACGATGAACTACCAACGTTCACTGAAAGTAGCAAAAAAATAACAATCACCAACTTTCACTGAAGGTGACCTACCAACTTTCACTAAAGGTAGAGAGAAAATATATTATAGAACCAATGTTGACTGACGATGAACTACCAATGTTTACTGAAGGTAGCAAAATGATAACAATCACCAACTTTCACTGAAGGTTACCTACACACTTTCACTTAAGGTAGAGAGAAAATATATCATAGCACTAATGTTCACTAACGATGAACTACCAATGTTCACTGAAGGTAGCAAAAAGATAACAATCACCAACTTTCACTAAAGGTGACCTACAAACATTCACTGAAGGTAGAGAGAAAATAAATCATTGCACTGCCATTCACTGACAATAAACTACCAACGTTCACTGAAAGTAGCAAAAAGATAACAATCACCAACTTTCACTGAAGGTGACCTACCAACTTTCATTGAAGGTAGAGAGAAAATATATCATAGAACCAATGTTGACTGACGATGAACTACCAACGTCACTGAAGGTAGCAAAAAGATAACAATGACCAACTTTCACTGAAGGTGACCTACCAACTTTCACTGAAGGTAGAGAGAAAATATACCATAGCACCACCGTTCACTAATGATGAACTACCAACGTTTACTGAAGGTAGCAAAAAGATAACAATTACCAAATTTAACTGAAGGTGACCTACAAATTTCACTGAAGGTAGAGAGAAAATATATCATAGCACCGCCTCTCACATACGATGAACTACCAACGTTCACTGAAGGTAGAAAAAAGATAACAATCACCAACTTTCACTGAAGGTGGCCTACCAACTTTCACTGAAGGTAGAGAGAAAATATATCATTGCACTGCCATTCACTGACGATGAACTACCAACGTTCACTGAAGGTAGCAAAAAGATAACAATCACCAACTTTCACTGAAGGTGACCTACCAACTTTCACTTAAGGTAGAGAGAAAATATATCATAGCACAAATGTTCACTGACGATGAACTACCAACGTTCACTGAAGGTAGCAAAAAGATAACAATCACCAACTTTCACTGAAGGTGACCTACCAACTTTCACGGAAGGTAGAGAGAAAATATACCATAACACCACCGTTCACTAATGATGAACTACCAACGTTCACTGAAGGTAGCAAAAAGATAACAATTACCAAATTTAACTGAAGGTGACCTAAAAATTTCACTGAAGGTAGAGAGAAAATATATCATAGCACCGCCTCTCACTCACGATGAACTACCAACGTTCACTGAAGGTAGCAAAAAGATAACAATCACCAACTTTCACTGAAGGTGACCTACCAACATTCACTTAAGGTAGAGAGAAAATATATCATAGCACTAATGTTCACTGACGATGAACTACCAACGTTCACTGAAGGTAGCAAAAAGATAACAATCATCAACTTTCGCTGAAGGTGACCTACCAACTTTCACTGAAGGTAGAGAGAAAATATATCATTGCACCGCCATTCACTGACGATGAACTACCAACGTTCACTGAAAGTAGCAAAAAGATAACAATCACCAACTTTCACTGAAGGTGACCTACCAACTTTCACTAAAGGTAGAGAGAAAATATATTATAGAACCAATGCTGACTGACGATGAACTACCAATGTTTACTCAAGGTAGCAAAATGATAACAATCACCAACTTTCACTGAAGGTTACCTACACACTTTCACTTAAGGTAGAGAGAAAATATATCATAGCACTAATGTTCACTAACGATGAACTACCAATGTTCACTGAAGGTAGCAAAAAGATAACAATCACCAACTTTCACTAAAGGTGACCTACACACTTTCACTGAAGGTAGAGAGAAAATAAAGCATTGCACTGCCATTCACTGACAATAAACTACCAACGTTCACTGAAAGTAGCAAAAAGATAACAATCACCAACTTTCACTGAAGGTGACCTACCAACTTTCATTGAAGGTAGAGAGAAAATATATCATAGAACCAATGTTGACTGACGATGAACTACCAACGTCACTGAAGGTAGCAAAAAGATAACAATGACCAACTTTCACTGTAGGTGACCTACCAACTTTCACTAAAGGTAGAGAGAAAATATACCATAGCACCACCGTTCACTAATGATGAACTACCAACGTTCACTGAAGGTAGCAAAAAGATAACAATTACCAAATTTAACTGAAGGTGACCTACAAATTTCACTGAAGGTAGAGAGAAAATATATCATAGCACCGCCTCTCACATACGATGAACTACCAACGTTCACTGAAGGTAGAAAAAAGATAACAATCACCAACTTTCACTGAAGGTGGCCTACCAACTTTCACTGAAGGTAGAGAGAAAATATATCATTGCACTGCCATTCACTGACGATGAACAACCAACGTTCACTGAAGGTAGCAAAAAGATAACAATCACCAACTTTCACTGAAGGTGACCTACCAACTTTCACTTAAGGTAGAGAGAAAATATATCATAGCACAAATGTTCACTGACGATGAACTACCAACGTTCACTGAAGGTAGCAAAAAGATAACAATCACAACTTTCACTGAAGGTGACCTACCAACTTTCACTGAAGGTAGAGAGAAAATATACCATAGCACCACCGTTCACTAATGATGAACTACCAACGTTCACTGAAGGTAGCAAAAAGATAACAATTACCAAATTTAACTGAAGGTGACCTAAAAATTTCACTGAAGGTAGAGAGAAAATATATCATAGCACCGCCTCTCACTCACGATGAACTACCAACGTTCACTGAAGGTAGAAAAAAGATAACAATCACCAACTTTCACTGAAGGTGGCCTACCAACTTTCACTGAAGGTAGAGAGAAAATATATCATAGCCCTAATGTTCACTGACGATGAACTACCAACGTTCACTGAAGGTAGCAAAAAGATAACAATCACCAACTTTCACTGAAGGTGACCTACCAACTTTCACTTAAGGTAGAGAGAAAATATATCACAACACTAATGTTCACTGACATTGAACTACCAACGTTCACTGAAGGTAGCAAAAAGATAACATTCACCAACTTTCACTGAAGGTGACCTACCAACTTTCACTGAAGGTAGAGAGAAAATATATCATTGCACCGCCATTCACTGACGATGAACTACCAACAATCACTGAAGGTAGCAAAAAGATAACAATCACCAACTTTCACTGAATATGACCTACCAACTTTCACTGAAGGTAGGCTGAAAATATATCATAGCACTAATGTTCACTGACGATGAACTACCAACATTCACTGAAGGTAGCAAAAAGATAACAATCACCAACTTTCACTGAAGGTGACCTACAAACTTTCACTGAAGGTAGAGAGAAAATATATCATTGCACCAATGTTGACTGACGATGAACTACCAACGTTCATTGAAGGTAGCAAAAAGATAACAATCACCAACTTTCACTGAAGGTGACCTACCAACTTTAGCTGAAGGTAGAGAGAAATATCATAGAACCAATTTTGACTAACGATGAACTACCAATGTTTACTAAAGGTAGCAAAAAGATAACAATCACCAACTTCCACTGAAGGTGACCTACTAACTTTCACTTAAGGTAGAGAGAAAATATATCATAGCACTAATGTTCATTGACGATGAACTACCAACGTTCAATTAAGGTAGCAAAAAGATAACAATCACCAACTTTCACTGAAGGTAGAGAGAAAATATATCATTGCACTGCCATTCACTGACGATGAACTACCAACGTTCACTGAAGGTAGCAAAAAGATAACAATCACCAACTTTCACTGAAGGTGACCTACCAACTTTCACTTAAGGTAGAGAGAAAATATATCATAGCACAAATGTTCACTGACGATGAACTACCAACGTTCACTGAAGGTAGCAAAAAGATAACAATCACCAACTTTCACTGAAGGTGACCTACCAACTTTCACTGAAGGTAGAGAGAAAATATACCATAGCACCACCGTTCACTAATGATGAACTACCAACGTTCACTGAAGGTAGCAAAAAGATAACAATTACCAAATTTAACTGAAGGTGACCTAAAAATTTCACTGAAGGTAGAGAGAAAATATATCATAGCACCGCCTCTCACTCACGATGAACTACCAACGTTCACTGAAGGTAGAAAAAAGATAACAATCACCAACTTTCACTGAAGGTGGCCTACCAACTTTCACTGAAGGTAGAGAGAAAATATATCATAGCACTAATGTTCACTGACGATGAACTACCAACGTTCACTGAAGGTAGCAAAAAGATAACAATCACCAACTTTCACTGAAGGTGACCTACCAACTTTCACTTAAGGTAGAGAGAAAATATATCACAGCACTAATGTTCACTGACGATGAACTACCAACGTTCACTGAAGGTAGCAAAAAGATAACATTCACCAACTTTCACTGAAGGTGACCTACCAACTTTCACTGAAGGTAGAGAGAAAATATATCATTGCACCGCCATTCACTGACGATGAACTACCAACGTTCACTGAAGGTAGCAAAAAGATAACAATCACCAACTTTCACTGAACATGACCTACAAACTTTCACTGAAGGTAGAGAGAAAATATATCATAGCACTAATGTTCACTGCCGATGAACTACCAACGTTCACTGAAGGTAGCAAAAAGATAACAATCACCAACTTTCACTGAGGGTGACCTACCAACTTTCACTGAAGGTAGTGAGAAAATATATCATTGCACCAATGTTGACTGACGATGAACTACCAACGTTCATTGAAGGTAGCAAAAAGATAACAATCATCAACTTTCACTGAAGGTGACCTACCAACTTTAGTTGAAGGTAGAGAGAAAATATATCATAGAACCAATGTTGACTGACGATGAACTACCAACGTTCACTGAAGGTAGCATAAAGATAACAATCACCAACTTTCACTTAAGGTGACCTACCAACTTTCATTGAAGGTAGAGTTAAAATATACCATAGCACCACCGTTCACTAATGATGAACTACAAACGTTCACTGAAGGTAGCAAAAAGATAACAATTGCCAAATTTAACTGAAGGTGACCTACAAATTTCACCGAAGGTAGAGAGAAAATATATCATAGCACCGCCGCTCACTCACGATGAACTACCAACATTCATTGAAGGTAGAAAAAAGATAACAATCACCAAATTTCACTAAAGGTGACCTACCAACTTTCATTGAAGGTAGAGAGAAAATATATCATAGCACTAATGTTCACTGACGATGAAATCCAACGTTCATTGAAGGTAGCAAAAAGATAACAATCACCAACTTTCACTGAAGGTGACCTACCAACTTTCACTTAAGGTAGAGAGAAAATATATCATAGCACTAATGTTCACTGACGATGAACTACCAACATTCACTGAAGGTAGCCAAAAGATAACTATCACCAACTTTCACTGAAGGTGACCTACCAACTTTCACTAAAGGTAGAGAGAAAATATATCATTGCACTACCATTCACTAATGATCAACTACCAACATTCACTAAAGGTAGTAAAAAGATAACAATCACCAACTTTCACTGAATGTGACCTACCAACTTTAGCTGAAGGTAGAGAGAAAATATATCATAGAACCAATTTTGACTAACGATGAACTACCAATGTTTACTAAAGGTAGCAAAAAGATAACAATCACCAACTTTCACTGAAGGTGACCTACTAACTTTCACTTAAGGTAGAGAGAAAATATATCATAGCACTAATGTTCATTGACGATGAACTACCAACGTTCACTGAAGGTAGCAAAAAGATAACAATCACCAACATTCACTGAAGGTGACCTACCAACTTTCACTTAAGGTAGAGAGAAAATATATCATTGCACTGCCATTCACTGATGATGAACTACCAACGTTCACTGAAAGTAGCAAAAAGATAACAATTACCAACTTTCACTGAAGGTGACCTACCAACTTTCACTGAAGGTAGAGAGAAAATATATCATAGCACCAATGTTGAATGATGATGAACTACCAACGTTCACTGAAGGTAGCAAAAAGATAACAATCACCAACTTTCACTGAAGGTGACCTACCAACTTTCACTGAAGGTAGAGAGAAAATATATCATAGCACTAATGTTCACTGACGATGAACTACCAACGTTCACTGAAGGTAGCAAAAAGATAACAATCACCAACTTTCACTGAAGGTGACCTACCAACTTTCACTTAAGGTAGAGAGAAAATATATCATAGCACTAATGTTCACTGACGATGAACTACCAACATTCACTGAAGGTAGCCAAAAGATAATAATCACCAACTTTCACTGAAGGTGACCTACCAACTTTCACTGATGGTAGAGAGAAAATATATCATTGCACCGCCATTCACTAATGATCAACTACCAACATTCACTAAAGGTAGCAAAAAGATAACAATCACCAACTTTAACTGAATGTGACCTACCAACTTTCACTGAAGGTAGATAGAAAATATATCATATCACTAATGTTCACTGACGATGAACTACCAACATTCATTGAATGTAGCAAAAAGATAACAATCACCAACTTTCACTGAAGGAAGAGAGAAAATATATCATAGAACCAATGTTGACTGACGATGAACTACCAATGTTTACTAAAGGTAGCAAAAAGATAACAATCACCAACTTTCACTGAAGGTGACCTACCAACTTTAGCTGAAGGTAGAGAGAAAATATATCATAGAACCAATTTTGACTAACGATGAACTACCAATGTTTACTAAAGGTAGCAAAAAGATAACAATCACCAACTTTCACTGAAGGTGACCTACTAACTTTCACTTAAGGTAGAGAGAAAATATATCATAGCACTAATGTTCATTGACGATGAACTACCAACGTTCAATTAAGGTAGCAAAAAGATAACAATCACCAACTTTCACTGAAGGTGACCTACCAACTTTCACTGAAGGTAGAGAGAAAATATATCATTGCACTGCCATTCACTGACGATGAACTACCAACGTTCACTGAAGGTAGCAAAAAGATAACAATCACCAACTTTCATTGAAGGTGACCTACCAACTTTCACTTAAGGTAGAGAGAAAATATATCATAGCACAAATGTTCACTGACGATGAACTACCAACGTTCACTGAAGGTAGCAAAAAGATAACAATCACCAACTTTCACTGAAGGTGACCTACCAACTTTCACTGAAGGTAGAGAGAAAATATACCATAGCACCACCGTTCACTAATGATGAACTACCAACGTTCACTGAAGGTAGCAAAAAGATAACAATTACCAAATTTAACTGAAGGTGACCTAAAAATTTCACTGAAGGTAGAGAGAAAATATATCATAGCACCGCCTCTCACTCACGATGAACTACCAACGTTCACTGAAGGTAGAAAAAAGATAACAATCACAAACTTTCACTGAAGGTGGCCTACCAACTTTCACTGAAGGTAGAGAGAAAATATATCATAGCACTAATGTTCACTGACGATGAACTACCAACGTTCACTGAAGGTATCAAAAAGATAACAATCACCAACTTTCACTGAAGGTGACCTACCAACTTTCACTTAAGTTAGAGAGAAAATATATCACAGCACTAATGTTCACTGACGATGAACTACCAACGTTCACTGAAGGTAGCAAAAAGATAACATTCACCAACTTCCACTGAAGGTGACCTACCAACTTTCACTGAAGGTAGAGAGAAAATATATCATTGCACCGCCATTCACTGACGATGAACTACCAACATTCACTGAAGGTAGCAAAAAGATAACAATCACGAACTTTCACTGAATATGACCTACCAACTTTCACTGAAGGTAGGCTGAAAATATATCATAGCACTAATGTTCACTGACGATGAACTACCAACATTCACTGAAGGTAGCAAAAAGATAACAATCACCAACTTTCACTGAAGGTGACCTACCAACTTTCACTGAAGGTAGAGAGAAAATATATCATTGCACCAATGTTGACTGACGATGAACTACCAACATTCATTGAAGGTAGCAAAAAGATAACAATCACCAACTTTCACTGAAGGTGACCTACCAACTTTAGTTGAAGGTAGAGAGAAAATATATCATAGAACCAACGTTGACTGACGATGAACTACCAACGTTCACTGAAGGTAGCAAAAAGATAACAATCACCAACTTTCACTTAAGGTGACCTACCAACTTTCACTGAAGGTAGAGTGAAAATATACCATAGCACCACCGTTCACTAATGATGAACTACAAACGTTCACTGAAGGTAGCAAAAAGATAACAATTGCCAAATTTAACTGAAGGTGACCTACAAATTTCACCGAAGGTAGAGAGAAAATATATCATAGCACCGCCGCTCACTCACGATGAACTACCAACATTCATTGAAGGTAGAAAAAAGATAACAATCACCAACTTTCACTGAAGGTGACCTACCAACTTTCATTGAAGGTAGAGAGAAAATATATCATAGCACTAATGTTCACTGACGATGAAATACCAACGTTCATTGAAGGTAGCAAAAAGATAACAATCACCAACTTTCACTGAAGGTGACCTACCAACTTTCACTTAAGGTAGAGAGAAAATATATATTAGCTCTAATGTTCACTGACGATGAACTACCAACATTCACTGAAGGTAGCCAAAAGATAACAATCACCAACTTTCACTGAAGGTGACCTACCAACTTTCACTAAAGGTAGAGAGAAAATATATCATTGCACTGCCATTCACTAATGATCAACTACCAACATTCACTAAAGATAGCAAAAAGATAACAATCACCAACTTTCACTGAATGTGACCTACCAACTTTCACTGAAGGTAGATAGAAAATATATCATATCACTAATGTTCACTGACGATGAACTACCAACATTCATTGAATGTAGCAAAAAGTTAACAATCACCAACTTTCACTGAAGGAAGAGAGAAAATATATCGTAGAACCAATGTTGACTGACGATGAACTACCAATGTTTACTAAAGGTAGCAAAAAGATAACAATCACCAACTTTATCTGAAGGTGACCTACCAACTTTCACTTAAGGTAGAGAGGAAATATATCACAGCACTAATGTTCACTGCCGATGAACTACCAACGTTCACTGAAGGTAGCAAAAAGATAACAATCACCAACTTTCACTGAAGGTGACCTACCAACTTTCACTGAAGGTAGAGAGAAAATATATCATTGCACCAATGTTGACTGACGATGAACTACCAACGTTCATTGAAGGTAGCAAAAAGATAACAATCACCAACTTTCACTGAAGGTGACCTACCAACTTTAGTTGAAGGTAGAGAGAAAATATATCATAGAACCAATGTTGACTGACGATGAACTACCAACGTTCACTGAAGGTAGCAAAAAGATAACAATCACCAACTTTCACTTAAGGTGACCTACCAACTTTCACTGAAGGTAGAGTGAAAATATACCATAGCACCACCGTTCACTAATGATGAACTACAAACGTTCACTGAAGGTAGCAAAAAGATAACAATTGCCAAATTTAACTGAAGGTGACCTACAAATTTCACCGAAGGTAGAGAGAAAATATATCATAGCACCGCCGCTCACTCACGATGAACTACCAACATTCATTGAAGGTAGAAAAAAGATAACAATCACCAACTTTCACTGAAGGTGACCTACCAACTTTCATTGAAGGTAGAGAGAAAATATATCATAGCACTAATGTTCACTGACGATGAAATACCAACGTTCATTGAAGGTAGCAAAAAGATAACAATCACCAACTTTCACTGAAGGTGACCTACCAACTTTCACTTAAGGTAGAGAGAAAATATATCATAGCACTAATGTTCACTGACGATGAACTACCAACATTCACTGAAGGTAGCCAAAAGATAACAATCACCAACTTTCACTGAAGGTGACCTACCAACTTTCACTAAAGGTAGAGAGAAAATATATCATTGCACTGCCATTCACTAATGATCAACTACCAACATTCACTAAAGGTAGTAAAAAGATAACAATCACCAACTTTCACTGAATGTGACCTACCAACTTTCACTGAAGGTACATAGAAAATATATCATATCACTAATGTTCACTGACGATGAACTACCAACATTCATTGAATGTAGCAAAAAGATAACAATCACCAACTTTCACTGAAGGAAGAGAGAAAATATATCATAGAACCAATGTTGACTGACAATGAACTACCAATGTTTACTAAAGGTAGCAAAAAGATAACAATCACCAACTTTCTCTGAAGGTGACCTACCAACTTTCACTTAAGGTAGAGAGAAAATATATCATAGCACTAATGTTCACTGCCGATGAACTACCAACGTTCACTGAAGGTAGCAAAAAGATAACAATCACCAACTTTCACTGAAGGTGACCTACCATCTTTCACTTAAGGTAGAGAGAAAATATATCATTGCACCGCCATTCACTGACGATGAACTACCAACGTTCACTGAAAGTAGCAAAAAGATAACAATTACCAACTTTCACTGAAGGTGACCTACCAACTTTCACTGAAGGTAGAGAGAAAATATATCATAGCACCAATGTTGAATGATGATGAACTACCAACTTTCACTGAAGGTAGCAAAAAGATAACAATCACCAACTTTCACTGAAGGTGACCTACCAACTTTCACTGAAGGTAGAGAGAAAATATATCATAGCACTAATGTTCACTGACGATGAACTACCAACGTTCACTGAAGGTAGCAAAAAGATAACAATCACCAACTTTCACTGAAGGTGACCTACCAACTTTCACTTAAGGTAGAGAGAAAATATATCATAGCACTAATGTTCACTGACGATGAACTACCAACATTCACTGAAGGTAGCCAAAAGATAACAATCACCAACTTTCACTGAAGGTGACCTACCAACTTTCACTGATGGTAGAGAGAAAATATATCATTGCACCGCCATTCACTAATGATCAACTACCAACATTCACTAAAGGTAGCAAAAAGATAACAATCACCAACTTTCACTGAATGTGACCTACCAACTTTCACTGAAGGTAGATAGAAAATATATCATATCACTAATGTTCACTGACGATGAACTACCAACATTCATTGAATGTAGCAAAAAGATAACAATCACCAAGTTTCACTGAAGGAAGAGAGAAAATATATCATAGAACCAATGTTGACTGACGATGAACTACCAATGTTTACTAAAGGTAGCAAAAAGATAACAATCACCAACTTTCACTGAAGGTGACCTACCAACTTTAGTTGAAGGTAGAGAGAAAATATATCATAGAACCAATTTTGACTAACGATGAACTACCAATGTTTACTAAAGGTAGCAAAAAGATAACAATCACCAACTTTCACTGAAGGTGACCTACTAACTTTCACTTAAGGTAGAGAGAAAATATATCATAGCACTAATGTTCATTGACGATGAACTACCAACGTTCAATTAAGGTAGCAAAAAGATAACAATCACCAACTTTCACTGAAGGTGACCTACCAACTTTCACTGAAGGTAGAGAGAAAATATATCATTGCACTGCCATTCACTGACGATGAACTACCAACGTTCACTGAAGGTAGCAAAAAGATAACAATCACCAACTTTCACTGAAGGTGACCTACCAACTTTCACTTAAGGTAGAGAGAAAATATATCATAGCACAAATGTTCACTGACGATGAACTACCAACGTTCGCAGAAGGTAGCAAAAAGATAACAATCACCAACTTTCACTTAAGGTGACCTACCAACTTTCACTGAAGGTAGAGTGAAAATATACCATAGCACCACCGTTCACTAATGATGAACTACAAACATTCACTGAAGGTAGCAAAAAGATAACAATTTCCAAATTTAACTGAAGGTGACCTACAAATTTCACCGAAGGTAGAGAGAAAATATATCATAGCACCGCCGCTCACTCACGATGAACTACCAACATTCATTGAAGGTAGAAAAAAGATAACAATCACCAACTTTCACTGAAGGTGACCTACCAACTTTCATTGAAGGTAGAGAGAAAATATATCATAGCACTAATGTTCACTAACGATGAAATACCATGGTTCATTGAAGGTAGCAAAAAGATAACAATCACCAACTTTCACTGAAGGTGACCTACCAACTTTCACTTAAGGTAGAGAGAAAATATATCATATCACTAATGTTCACTGATGATGAACTACCAACATTCACTGAAGGTAGCCAAAAGATAACAATCACCAACTTTCACTGAAGGTGACCTACCAACTTTCACTAAAGGTAGAGAGAAAATATATCATTGCACTACCATTCACTAATGATCAACTACCAACATTCACTAAAGGTAGTAAAAAGATAACAATCACCAACTTTCACTGAATGTGACCTACCAACTTTCGCTGAAGGTAGATAGAAAATATATCATATCACTAATGTTCACTGACGATGAACTACCAACATTCATTGAATGTAGCAAAAAGATAACAATCACCAACTTTCACTGAAGGAAGAGAGAAAATATATCATAGAACCAATGTTGACTGACGATGAACTACCAATGTTTACTAAAGGTAGCAAAAAGATAACAATCACCAACTTTCTCGGAAGGTGACCTACCAACTTTCACTTAAGGTAGAGAGAAAATATATCATAGCACTAATGTTCACTGCCGATGAACTACCAACGTTCACTGAAGGTAGCAAAAAGATAACAATCACCAACTTTCACTGAAGGTGACCTACCAACTTTCACTTAAGGTAGAGAGAAAATATATCATTGCACCGCCATTCACTGACGATGAACTACCAACGTTCACTGAAAGTAGCAAAAAGATATCAATTACCAACTTTCACTGAAGGTGACCTACCAACTTTCACTGAAGGTAGAGAGAAAATATATCATAGCACCAATGTTGAATGATGATGAACTACCAACGTTCACTGAAGGTAGCAAAAAGATAACAGTCACCAACTTTCACTGAAGGTGACCTACCAACTTTCACTGAAGGTAGAGAGAAAATATATCATAGCACTAATGTTCACTGACGATGAACTACCAACGTTCACTGAAGGTAGCAAAAAGATAACAATCACCAACTTTCAATGAAGGTGACCTACCAACTTTCACTTAAGGTAGAGAGAAAATATATCATAGCACTAATGTTCACTGACGATGAACTACCAACATTCACTGAAGGTAGCCAAAAGATAACAATCACCAACTTTCACTGAAGGTGACCTACCAACTTTCACTGATGGTAGAGAGAAAATATATCATTGCACCGCCATTCACTAATGATCAACTTCCAACATTCACTAAAGGTAGCAAAAAGATAACAATCACCAACTTTCACTGAATGTGACCTACCAACTTTCACTGAAGGTAGATAGAAAATATATCATATCACTAATGTTCACTGACGATGAACTACCAACATTCATTGAATGTAGCAAAAAGATAACAATCACCAACTTTCACTGAAGGAAGAGAGAAAATATATCATAGAACCAATGTTGACTGACGATGAACTACCAATGTTTACTAAAGGTAGCAAAAAGATAACAATCACCAACTTTCACTGAAGGTGACCTACCAACTTTAGCTGAAGCTAGAGAGAAAATATATCATAGAACCAATTTTGACTAACGATGAACTACCAATGTTTACTAAAGGTAGCAAAAAGATAACAATCACCAACTTTCACTGAAGGTGACCTACTAACTTTCACTTAAGGTAGAGAGAAAATATATCATAGCACTAATGTTCATTGACGATGAACTACCAACGTTCAATTAAGGTAGCAAAAAGATAACAATCACCAACTTTCACTGAAGGTGACCTACCAACTTTCACTGAAGGTAGAGAGAAAATATATCATTGCACTGCCATTCACTGACGATGAACTACCAACGTTCACTGAAGGTAGCAAAAAGATAACAATCACCAACTTTCACTGAAGGTGACCTACCAACTTTCACTTAAGGTAGAGAGAAAATATATTATAGCACAAATGTTCACTGACGATGAACTACCAACGTTCACTGAAGGTAGCAAAAAGATAACAATCACCAACTTTCACTGAAGGTGACCTACCAACTTTCACTGAAGGTAGAGAGAAAATATACCATAGCACCACCGTTCACTAATGATGAACTACCAACGTTCACTGAAGGTAGCAAAAAGATAACAATTACCAAATTTAACTGAAGGTGACCTAAAAATTTCACTGAAGGTAGAGAGAAAATATATCATAGCACCGCCTCTCACTCACGATGAACTACCAACGTTCACTGAAGGTAGAAAAAAGATAACAATCACCAACTTTCACTGAAGGTGGCCTACCAACTTTCACTGAAGGTAGAGAGAAAATATATCATAGCACTAATGTTCACTGACGATGAACTACCAACGTTCACTGAAGGTAGCAAAAAGATAACAATCACCAACTTTCACTGAAGGTGACCTACCAACTTTCACTTAAGGTAGAGAGAAAATATATCACAGCACTAATGTTCCTTGACGATGAAATACCAACGTTCACTGAAGGTAGCAAAAAGATAACATTCACCAACTTCCACTGAAGGTGACCTACCAACTTTCACTGAAGGTAGAGAGAAAATATATCATTGCACCGCCATTCACTGACGATAAACTACCAACATTCACTGAAGGTAGCAAAAAGATAACAATCACCAACTTTCACTGAATATGACCTACCAACTTTCACTGAAGGTAGGCTGAAAATATATCATAGCACTAATGTTCACTGACGATGAACTACCAACATTCACTGAAGGTAGCAAAAAGATAACAATCACCAACTTTCACTGAAGGTGACCTACCAACTTTCACTGAAGGTAGAGAGAAAATATATCATTGCACCAATGTTGACTGACGATGAACTACCAACATTCATTGAAGGTAGCAAAAAGATAACAATCACCAACTTTCACTGAAGGTGACCTACCAACTTTAGTTGAAGGTAGAGAGAAAATATATCATAGAACCAATGTTGACTGACGATGAACTACCAACGTTCACTGAAGGTAGCAAAAAGATAACAATCACCAACTTTCACTTAAGGTGACCCACCAACTTTCACTGAAGGTAGAGTGAAAATATACCATAGCACTACCGTTCACTAATGATGAACTACAAACGTTCACTGAAGGTAGCAAAAAGATAACAATTGCCAAATTTAACTGAAGGTGACCTACAAATTTCACCGAAGGTAGAGAGAAAATATATCATAGCACCGCCGCTCACTCACGATGAACTACCAACATTCATTGAAGGTAGAAAAAAGATAACAATCACCAACTTTTACTGAAGGTGACCTACCAACTTTCACTGATGGTAGAGAGAAAATATATCATTGCACCGCCATTCACTAATGATCAACTACCAACATTCACTAAAGGTAGCAAAAAGATAACAATCACCAACTTTCACTGAATGTGACCTACCAACTTTCAGTGAAGGTAGATAGAAAATATATCATATCACTAATGTTCACTGACGATGAACTACCAACATTCACTGAAGGTAGCCAAAAGATAACAATCACCAACTTTCACTGAAGGAAGAGAGAAAATATATCATAGAACCAATGTTGACTGACGATGAACTACCAATGTTTACTAAAGGTAGCAAAAAGATAACAATCACCAATTTTCACTGAAGGTGACCTACCAACTTTTACTTAAGGTAGAGAGAAAATATATCATAGCACTAATGTTCACAGACGATGAACTACCAACGTTCACTGAAGGTAGCAAAAAGATAACAATCACAAACTTTCACTAAAGGTGACCTACCAACTTTCACTTAAGGTAGAGAGAAAATATATCATTGCACGGACATTCACTAATGATGAACTACCAATGTTCACTGAAAGTAGCAAAAAGATAACAATCACCAACTTTCACTGAAGGTGACCTACCAACTTTCACTGAAGGTAGAGAGAAAATATATCATAGCACCAATGTTGAATGATGATGAACTACCAACGTTCACTGAAGGTAGCAAAAAGATAACAATCACCAACTTTCACTGAAGGTAACCTACCAACTTTCACTGAAGGTAGAGAGAAAATATATCATAACACTAATGTTCACTGACGATGAACTACCAACGTTCACTGAAGGTAGCAAAAAGATAACAATCACCAACTTTCACTGAAGGTGACCTACCAACTTTCACTTAAGGTAGAGAGAAAATATATCATAGCACTCATGTTCAGTGACGATGAACTACCAACGTTCACTGAAGGTAGCAAAAAGATAACAATCAACAACTTTCACTCAAGGTGACCTACCAACTTTCACTGAAGGTAGAGAGAAAATATATTATTGCACCGCCATTCAATGAAGTGAAATTTGTAGGTCACCTTTAGTTAAATTTGGTGATTGTTATCTTTTTGCTACCTTCGATGAACGTTGGTAGTTCATCATCAGTGAATGGTGGTGCTATGGTATATTTTCTCTCTACCTTCAGCTAAAGTTGGTAGGTCACCTTCAGTGAAAGTTGGTGATTGTTATCTCTTTGCTACCTTCAATGAACGTTGGTAGTTCATCGTCAGTCAACATTGGTGCAATGATATATTTTCTCTGAAGGTAGAGAGTAAATATATCATAGCACCGCCGCCCACTCACGATGAACTACCAACATTCACTGAAAGTAACAAAAAGATAACAATCACCAACTTTCACTGAAGGTGACCTACCAACTTTCACTAAAGGTAGAGAGAAAATATATCATAGAACCAATGTTGACTGACGATGAACTACCAATGTTTACTGAAGGTAGCAAAAAGATAACAATCACCAACTTTCACTGAAGGTGACCTACCAACTTTCACTTAAGGTAGAGAGAAAATATATCATAGCATTAATGTACACTGATGATGAACTACCAACGTTCACTGAAGGTAGCAAAAAGATACCAATCACCAACTTTCACTGAAGGTGACCTACCAACTTTCACTGAAGGTAGAGAGAAAATATATCATTGCACCACCATTCACTGACGATGAACTACCAACGTTCACTGAGAGTAGCAAAAAGATAACAATCACTAATTTCACTGAAGGTGACCTACCAACTTTCACTGAAGGTAGAGAAAAAATATATCATAGAACCAATGTTGACTGACGATGAACTACCAACGTTCACTGAAGGTAGCAAAAAGATAACAATCACCAACTTTCACTTAAGGTGACCTACCAACATTCACTGAAGGTAGAGTGAAAATATACCATAGCACCACCGTTCACTAATGATGAACTACAAACATTCACTGAAGGTAGCAAAAAGATAACAATTGCCAAATTTAACTGAACGTGACCTACAAATTTCACTGAAGGTAGAGAGAAAATATATCATAGCACCGCCGCTCACTCACGATGAACTACCAACGTTCATTGAAGTTAGAAAAAAGATAACAATCACCAACTTTCACTGAAGGTTACCTACCAACTTTCATTGAAGGTAGAGAGAAAATATATCATAGCACTAATGTTCACTGACGATGAAATACCAACGTTCATTGAAGGTAGCAAAAAGATAACAATCACCAACTTTCACTGAAGGTGACCTACCAACTTTCACTTAAGGTAGAGAGAAAATATATCATAGCACTAATGTTCACTGACGATGAACTACCAACATTCACTGAAGGTAGCCAAAAGATAACAATCACCAACTTTCACTGAAGGTGACCTACCAACTTTAGTTGAAGGTAGAGAGAAAATATATCATAGAACCAATGTTGACTGACGATGAACTACCAACATTCACTGAAGGTAGCAAAACGATAACAATCACCAACTTTCACTTAAGGTGACCTACCAACTTTCACTGAAGGTAGAGTGTAAATATACCATAGCACCACCGTTCACTAATGATGAACTACAAACGTTCACTGAAGGTAGCAAAAAGATAACAATTGCCAAATTTAACTGAAGGTGACCTACAAATTTCACCGAAGGTAAAGAGAAAACATATCATAGCACCGCCGCTCACTCACGATGAACTACCAACATTCATTGAAGGTAGAAAAAAGATAACAATCACCAACTTTCACTGAAGGTGACCTACCAACTTTCATTGAAGGTAGAGAGAAAATATATCATAGCACTAATGTTCACTGACGATGAAATACCAACGTTCATTGAAGGTAGCAAAAAGATAACAATCACCAACTTTCACTGAAGGTGACCTACCAACTTTCACTTAAGGTAGAGAGAAAATATATCATTGCACCACCATTCACTGACGATGAACTACCAACGTTCACTGAGAGTAGCAAAAATATAACAATCACTAACTTTCACTGAAGGTGACCTACCAACTTTCACTGAAGGTAGAGAAAAAATATATCATAGAACCAATGTTGACTGACGATGAACTACCAACGTTCACTGAAGGTAGCAAAAAGATAACAATCACCAACTTTCACTTAAGGTGACCTACCAACATTCACTGAAGGTAGAGTGAAAATATACCATAGCACCACCGTTCACTAATGATGAACTACAAACATTCACTGAAGGTAGCAAAAAGATAACAATTGCCAAATTTAACTGAACGTGACCTACAAATTTCACTGAAGGTAGAGAGAAAATATATCATAGCATCGCCGCTCACTCACGATGAACTACCAACGTTCATTGAAGTTAGAAAAAAGATAACAATCACCAACTTTCACTGAAGGTTACCTACCAACTTTCATTGAAGGTAGAGAGAAAATATATCATAGCACTAATGTTCACTGACGATGAAATACCAACGTTCATTGAAGGTAGCAAAAAGATAACAATCACCAACTTTCACTGAAGGTGACCTACCAACTTTCACTTAAGGTAGAGAGAAAATATATCATAGCACTAATGTTCACTGACGATGAACTACCAACATTCACTGAAGGTAGCCAAAAGATAACAATCACCAACTTTCACTTAAGGTGACCTACCAACTTTAGTTGAAGGTAGAGAGAAAATATATCATAGAACCAATGTTGACTGACGATGAACTACCAACGTTCACTGAAGGTAGCAAAAAGATAACAATCACCAACTTTCACTTAAGGTGACCTACCAACTTTCACTGAAGGTAGAGTGTAAATATACCATAGCACCACCGTTCACTAATGATGAACTACAAACGTTCACTGAAGGTAGCAAAAAGATAACAATTGCCAAATTTAACTGAAGGTGACCTACAAATTTCACCGAAGGTAGAGAGAAAACATATCATAGCACCGCCGCTCACTCACGATGAACTACCAACATTCATTGAAGGTAGAAAAAAGATAACAATCACCAACTTTCACTGAAGGTGACCTACCAACTTTCATTGAAGGTAGAGAGAAAATATATCATAGCACTAATGTTCACTGACGATGAAATACCAACGTTCATTGAAGGTAGCAAAAAGATAACAATCACCAACTTTCACTGAAGGTGACCTACCAACTTTCACTTAAGGTAGAGAGAAAATATATCATAGCACTAATGTTCACTGACGATGAACTACCAACATTCACTGAAGGTATCCAAAAGATAACAATCACCAACTTTCACTGAAGGTGACCTACCAACTTTCACTAAAGGTAGAGAGAAAATATATCATTGCACTGCCATTCACTAATGATCAACTACCAACATTCACTAAAGGTAGCAAAAAGATAACAATCACCAACTTTCACTGAATGTGACCTACCAACTTTCACTGAAGGTAGATAGAAAATATATCATATCACTAATGTTCACTGATGATGAACTACCAACATTCATTGAATGTAGCAAAAAGATAACAATCACCAACTTTCACTGAAGGAAGAGAGAAAATATATCATAGAACCAATGTTGACTGACGATGAACTACCAATGTTTACTAAAGGTAGCAAAAAGATAACAATCACCAATTTTCACTGAAGGTGACCTACCAACTTTCACTTAAGGTAGAGAGAAAATATATCATAGCACTAATGTTCACTGCCGATGAACTACCAACGTTCACTGAAGGTAGCAAAAAGATAACAATCACCAACTTTCACTGAAGGTGACCTACCAACTTTCACTTAAGGTAGAGAGAAAATATATCATTGCACCGCCATTCACTGACGATGAACTACCAACGTTCACTGAAAGTAGCAAAAAGATAACAATTACCATCTTTCACTGAAGGTGACCTACCAACTTTCACTGAAGGTAGAGAGAAAATATATCATAGCACCAATGTTGAATGATGATGAACTACCAACGTTCACTGAAGGTAGCAAAAAGATAACAATCACCAACTTTCACTGAAGGTGACCTACCAACTTTCACTGAAGGTAGAGAGAAAATATATCATAGCACTAATGTTCACTGACGATGAACTACCAACGTTCACTGAAGGTAGCAAAAAGATAACAATCACCAACTTTCACTGAAGGTGACCTACCAACTTTCACTTAAGGTAGAGAGAAAATATATCATAGCACTAATGTTCACTGACGATAAACTACCAACATTCACTGAAGGTAGCCAAAAGATAACAATCACCAACTTTCACTGAAGGTGACCTACCAACTTTCACTGATGGTAGAGAGAAAATATATCATTGCACCGACATTCACTAATGATCAACTACCAACATTCACTAAAGGTAGCAAAAAGATAACAATCACCAACTTTCACTGAATGTGACCTACCAACTTTCACTGAAGGTAGATAGAAAATATATCATGTCACTAATGTTCACTGACGATGAACTACCATCATTCATTGAATGTAGCAAAAAGATAACAATCACCAACTTTCACTGAAGGAAGAGAGAAAATATATCATAGAACCAATGTTGACTGACGATGAACTACCAATGTTTACTAAAGGTAGCAAAAAGATAACAATCACCAATTTTCACTGAAGGTGACCTACCAACTTTTACTTAAGGTAGAGAGAAAATATATCATAGCACTAATGTTCACTGACGATGAACTACCAACGTTCACTGAAGGTAGCAAAAAGATAACAATCACCAACTTTCACTAAAGGTGACCTACCAACTTTCACTTAAGGTAGAGAGAAAATATATCATTGCACTGCCATTCACTAACGATGAACTACCAACGTACACTGAAAGTAGCAAAAAGATAACAATCACCAACTTTCACTGAAGGTGACCTACCAACTTTCACTGAAGGTAGAGAGAAAATATATCATAGCACCAATGTTGAATGATGATGAACTACCAATGTTCACTGAAGGTAGCAAAAAGATAACAATCACCAACTTTCACTGAAGGTGACCTACCAACTTTCACTGAAGGTAGAGAGAAAATATATCATAGCACTAATGTTCACTGACGATGAACTACCAACGTTCACTGAAGGTAGCAAAAAGATAACAATCACCAACTTTCACTGAAGGTGACCTACCAACTTTCACTTAAGGTAGAGAGAAAATATTTCATAGCACTAATGTTCACTGACGATGAACTACCAACGTTCACTGAAGGTAGCAAAAAGATAACAATCAACAACTTTCACTCAAGGTGACCTACCAACTTTCACTGAAGGTAGAGAGAAAATATATTATTGCACCGCCATTCACTGAAGTGAAATTTGTAGGTCACCTTCAGTTAAATTTGGTGATTGTTATCTTTTTGCTACCTTCGATGAACGTTGGTAGTTCATCATCAGTGAATGGTGGTGCTATGGTATATTTTCTCTCTACCTTCAGCTAAAGTTGGTAGGTCACCTTCAGTGAAAGTTGGTGATTGTTATCTTTTTGCTACCTTCAATGAACGTTGGTAGTTCATCGTCAGTCAACATTGGTGCAATGATATATTTTCTCTGAAGGTAGAGAGAAAATATATCATAGCACCGCCGCCCACTCACGATGAACTACCAACATTCACTGAAAGTAACAAAAAGATAACAATCACCAACTTTCACTGAAGGTGACCTACCAACTTTCACTAAAGGTAGAGAGAAAATATATCATAGAACCAATGTTGACTGACGATGAACTACCAATGTTTACTGAAGGTAGAAAAAAGATAACAATCACCAACTTTCACTGAAGGTGACCTACCAACTTTCACTTAAGGTAGAGAGAAAATATATCATAGCACTAACGTACACTGATGATGAACTACCAACGTTCACTGAAGGTAGCAAAAAGATAACAATCACCAACTTTCACTGAAGGTGACCTACCAACTTTCACTGAAGGTAGAGAGAAAATATATCATTGCACCACCATTCACTGACGATGAACTACCAACGTTCACTGAGAGTAGCAAAAAGATAACAATCACTAACTTTCACTGAAGGTGACCTACCAACTTTCACTGAAGGTAGAGAAAAAATATATCATAGAACCAATGTTGACTGACGATGAACTACCAACGTTCACTGAAGGTAGCAAAAAGATAACAATCACCAACTTTCACTTAAGGTGACCTACCAACATTCACTGAAGGTAGAGTGAAAATATACCATAGCACCACCGTTCACTAATGATGAACTACAAACATTCACTGAAGGTAGCAAAAAGATAACAATTGCCAAATTTAACTGAACGTGACCTACAAATTTCACTGAAGGTAGAGAGAAAATATATCATAGCACCGCCGCTCACTCACGATGAACTACCAACGTTCATTGAAGGTAGAAAAAAGATAACAATCACCAACTTTCACTGAAGGTGACCTACCAACTTTCATTGAAGGTAGAGAGAAAATATATCATAGCACTAATGTTCACTGACGATGAAATACCAACGTTCATTGAAGGTAGCAAAAAGATAACAATCACCAACTTTCACTGAAGGTGACCTACCAACTTTCACTTAAGGTAGAGAGAAAATATATCATAGCACTAATGTTCACTGACGATGAACTACCAACATTCACTGAAGGTAGCCAAAAGATAACAATCACCAACTTTCACTGAAGGTGACCTACCAACTTTAGTTGAAGGTAGAGAGAAAATATATCATAGAACCAATGTTGACTGACGATGAACTACCAACGTTCACTGAAGGTAGCAAAAAGATAACAATAACCAACTTTCACTTAAGGTGACCTACCAACTTTCACTGAAGGTAGAGTGAAAATATACCATAGCACCACCGTTCACTAATGATGAACTACAAACGTTCACTGAAGGTAGCAAAAAGATAACAATTGCCAAATTTAACTGAAGGTGACCTACAAATTTCACCGAAGGTAGAGAGAAAACATATCATAGCACCGCCGCTCACTCACGATGAACTACCAACATTCATTGAAGGTAGAAAAAAGATAACAATCACCAACTTTCACTGAAGGTGACCTACCAACTTTCATTGAAGGTAGAGAGAAAATATATCATAGCACTAATGTTCACTGACGATGAAATACCAACGTTCATTGAAGGTAGCAAAAAGATAACAATCACCAACTTTCACTGAAGGTGACCTACCAACTTTCACTTAAGGTAGAGAGAAAATATATCATAGCACTAATGTTCACTGACGATGAACTACCAACATTCACTGAAGGTATCCAAAAGATAACAATCACCAACTTTCACTGAAGGTGACCTACCAACTTTCACTAAAGGTAGAGAGAAAATATATCATTGCACTGCCATTCACTAATGATCAACTACCAACATTCACTAAAGGTAGCAAAAAGATAACAATCACCAACTTTCACTGAATGTGACCTACCAACTTTCACTGAAGGTAGATAGAAAATATATCATATCACTAATGTTCACTGATGATGAACTACCAACATTCATTGAATGTAGCAAAAAGATAACAATCACCAACTTTCACTGAAGGAAGAGAGAAAATATATCATAGAACCAATGTTGACTGACGATGAACTACCAATGTTTACTAAAGGTAGCAAAAAGATAACAATCACCAATTTTCACTGAAGGTGACCTACCAACTTTCACTTAAGGTAGAGAGAAAATATATCATAGCACTAATGTTCACTGCCGATGAACTACCAACGTTCACTGAAGGTAGCAAAAAGATAACAATCACCAACTTTCACTGAAGGTGACCTACCAACTTTCACTTAAGGTAGAGAGAAAATATATCATTGCACCGCCATTCACTGACGATGAACTACCAACGTTCACTGAAAGTAGCAAAAAGATAACAATTACCATCTTTCACTGAAGGTGACCTACCAACTTTCACTGAAGGTAGAGAGAAAATATATCATAGCACCAATGTTGAATGATGATGAACTACCAACGTTCACTGAAGGTAGCAAAAAGATAACAATCACCAACTTTCACTGAAGGTGACCTACCAACTTTCACTGAAGGTAGAGAGAAAATATATCATAGCACTAATGTTCACTGACGATGAACTACCAACGTTCACTGAAGGTAGCAAAAAGATAACAATCACCAACTTTCACTGAAGGTGACCTACCAACTTTCACTTAAGGTAGAGAGAAAATATATCATAGCACTAATGTTCACTGACGATAAACTACCAACATTCACTGAAGGTAGCCAAAAGATAACAATCACCAACTTTCACTGAAGGTGACCTACCAACTTTCACTGATGGTAGACAGAAAATATATCATTGCACCGCCATTCACTAATGATCAACTACCAACATTCACTAAAGGTAGCAAAAAGATAACAATCACCAACTTTCACTGAATGTGACCTACCAACTTTCACTGAAGGTAGATAGAAAATATATCATGTCACTAATGTTCACTGACGATGAACTACCATCATTCATTGAATGTAGCAAAAAGATAACAATCACCAACTTTCACTGAAGGAAGAGAGAAAATATATCATAGAACCAATGTTGACTGACGATGAACTACCAATGTTTACTAAAGGTAGCAAAAAGATAACAATCACCAATTTTCACTGAAGGTGACCTACCAACTTTTACTTAAGGTAGAGAGAAAATATATCATAGCACTAATGTTCACTGACGATGAACTACCAACGTTCACTGAAGGTAGCAAAAAGATAACAATCACCAACTTTCACTAAAGGTGACCTACCAACTTTCACTTAAGGTAGAGAGAAAATATATCATTGCACTGCCATTCACTAACGATGAACTACCAACGTACACTGAAAGTAGCAAAAAGATAACAATCACCAACTTTCACTGAAGGTGACCTACCAACTTTCACTGAAGGTAGAGAGAAAATATATCATAGCACCAATGTTGAATGATGATGAACTACCAATGTTCACTGAAGGTAGCAAAAAGATAACAATCACCAACTTTCACTGAAGGTGACCTACCAACTTTCACTGAAGGTAGAGAGAAAATATATCATAGCACTAATGTTCACTGACGATGAACTACCAACGTTCACTGAAGGTAGCAAAAAGATAACAATCACCAACTTTCACTGAAGGTGACCTACCAACTTTCACTTAAGGTAGAGAGAAAATATATCATAGCACTAATGTTCACTGACGATGAACTACCAACGTTCACTGAAGGTAGCAAAAAGATAACAATCAACAACTTTCACTCAAGGTGACCTACCAACTTTCACTGAAGGTAGAGAGAAAATATATTATTGCACCGCCATTCACTGAAGTGAAATTTGTAGGTCACCTTCAGTTAAATTTGGTGATTGTTATCTTTTTGCTACCTTCGATGAACTTTGGTAGTTCATCATCAGTGAATGGTGGTGCTATGGTATATTTTCTCTCTACCTTCAGCTAAAGTTGGTAGGTCACCTTCAGTGAAAGTTGGTGATTGTTATCTTTTTGCTACCTTCAATGAACGTTGGTAGTTCATCGTCAGTCAACATTGGTGCAATGATATATTTTCTCTGAAGGTAGAGAGAAAATATATCATAGCACCGCCGCCCACTCACGATGAACTACCAACATTCACTGAAAGTAACAAAAAGATAACAATCACCAACTTTCACTGAAGGTGACCTACCAACTTTCACTAAAGGTAGAGAGAAAATATATCATAGAACCAATGTTGACTGACGATGAACTACCAATGTTTACTGAAGGTAGAAAAAAGATAACAATCACCAACTTTCACTGAAGGTGACCTACCAACTTTCACTTAAGGTAGAGAGAAAATATATCATAGCACTAACGTACACTGATGATGAACTACCAACGTTCACTGAAGGTAGCAAAAAGATAACAATCACCAACTTTCACTGAAGGTGACCTACCAACTTTCACTGAAGGTAGAGAGAAAATATATCATTGCACCACCATTCACTGACGATGAACTACCAACGTTCACTGAGAGTAGCAAAAAGATAACAATCACTAACTTTCACTTAAGGTGACCTACCAACTTTCACTGAAGGTAGAGAAAAAATATATCATAGAACCAATGTTGACTGACGATGAACTACCAACGTTCACTGAAGGTAGCAAAAGGATAACAATCACCAACTTTCACTTAAGGTGACCTACCAACATTCACTGAAGGTAGAGTGAAAATATACCATAGCACCACCGTTCACTAATGATAAACTACAAACATTCACTGAAGGTAGCAAAAAGATAACAATTGCCAAATTTAACTGAAGGTGACCTACAAATTTCACTGAAGGTAGAGAGAAAATATATCATAGCACCGCCGCTCACTCACGATGAACTACCAACATTCATTGAAGGTAGAAAAAAGATAACAATCACCAACTTTCACTGAAGGTGACCTACCAACTTTCATTGAAGGTAGAGAGAAAATATATCATAGCACTAATGTTCACTGACGATGAAATACCAACGTTCATTGAAGGTAGCAAAAAGTTAACAATCACCAACTTTCACTGAAGGTGACCTACCAACTTTCACTTATGGTAGTGAGAAAATATATCATAGCATTAATGTTCACTGACGATGAACTACCAACATTCACTGAAGGTAGCCAAAAGATAACAATCACCAACTTTCACTGAAGGTGACCTACCAACTTTCACTGAAGGTAGAGAGAAAATATATCATTGCACCGCCATTCACTAATGATCAACTACCAACATTCACTAAAGGTAGCAAAAAGATAACAATCACCAACTTTCACTGAATGTGACCTACCAACTTTCACTGAAGGTAGATAGAAAATATATCATGTCACTAATGTTCACTGACGATGAACTACCAACATTCATTGAATGTAGCAAAAAGATAACAATCACCAACTTTCACCGAAGGAAGAGAGAAAATATATCATAGAACCAATGTTGACTGACGATGAACTACCAATGTTTACTAAAGGTAGCAAAAAGATAACAATCACCAATTTTAACTGAAGGTGACCTACCAACTTTTACTTAAGGTAGAGAGAAAATATATCATAGCACTAATGTTCACTGACGACGAACTACCAACGTTCATTGAATGTAGCAAAAAGATAACAATCACCAACTTTCACTGAAGGTGACCTACCAACTTTCACTTAAGGTTGAGAGAAAATATACCATTGCACCGCCATTCACTGACGATGAACTACCAACGTTCACTGAAAGTAGCAAAAAGATAACAATCACCAACTTTCACAGAAGGTGACCTACCAACTTTCACTGAAGGTAGAGAGAAAATATATCATAACACCAATGTTGAATGATGATGAACTACCAACGTTCACTGAAGGTAGCAAAAAGATAACAATCACCAACTTTCACTGAAGGTGACTTACCAACTTTCACTGAAGGTAGAGTGACAATATACCATAGCACAACCGTTCACTGATGATGAACTACCAACACTCACTGAAGGTAGCAAAAAGATAACAATCACCAAATTTAACTGAAGGTGACCTATAAATTTCACTGAAGGTAAAGAGAAAATATATCATAGCACCGCCGTTCACTGACGATGAACTACTAACATTCACTGAAGGTAGCAAAAAGATAACAATCACCAACTTTCACTGAAGGTGACCTAACATCTTTCACTTAAGGTAGAGAGAAAATATATCTTAGCACTAATGTTCACTGACGATGAACTACCAACTTTCACTGAAGATAGCAAAAAGATAACAATCACCATCTTTCGCTGAAGGTGACCTACCAACTTTTACTAAAGGTAGAGAGAAAATATATCATTGCACCGCCATTCACTGACGATGAACTACCAACGTTCACTGAAAGTAGCAAAAAGATAACAATCACCAACTTTCTCTAAAGGTGACCTACCAACTTTCCTTGAAGGTAGAGAGAAAATATATCATAGAACCAATGTTGACTGACGATGAACTACCAATGTTTACTGAAGGTAGGAAAAAGATAACAATCACCAACTTTCTCTGAAGGTGACCTACCAACTTTCACTTAAGGTAGAGAGAAAATATATCATAGCACTAATGTACACTGACGATGAACTACCAATGTTCACTGAAGGTAGCAAAAAGATAACAATCACCAACTTTCACTGAAGGTGACCTACCAACTTTCACTGAAGGTAGAGAAAAAATATATCATAGAACCAATGTTGACTGACGATGAACTACCAACGTTCACTGAAGGTAGCAAAAAAATAACAATCACCAACTTTCACTTAAGGTGACCTACCAACTTTCACTGAAGGTAGAGTGAAAATATACCATAGCACCACCGTTCACTAATGATGAACTACAAACGTTCACTGAAGGTAGAGAGAAAATATATCATAGCACCGCCGCTCACTTACGATGAACTACCAATGTTCATTGAAGGTAGAAAAAAGATAAAAATCACCAATTTACACTGAAGTTGTCCTACCAACTTTCACTTAAGGTAGAGAGAAAATATATCATAGCACTAATGTTCACTGATGATGAACTACCAACAGTCACTGAAGGTAGCCAAAAGATAACAATCACCAACTTTCACTGAAGGTGACCTACCAACTTTCACTGAAGGTAGAGAGAAAATATATATAATTGCACCGCCATTCACTGATGATCAACTACCAACATTAACTGAAGGTAGCAAAAAGATAACAATCACCAACTTTCACTGAATGTGACCTACCAACTTTCACTGAAGGTAGATAGAAAATATATCTTATCACTAATGTTCACTGACGGTGAACTACCAACATTCATTGAATGTAGCAAAAAGATAACAATCACCAACTTTCACTGAAGGTGACCTACCAACTTTCACTGAAGGAAGAGAGAAAATATAGCATAGAACCAATGTTGACTGACGATGAACTACCAATGTTTACTAAAGGTAGCAAAAAGATAACAATCACCAATTTTCACTGAAGGTGACCTACCAACTTTCACTTAAGGTAGAGAGAAAATATATCATAGCACTAATGTTCACTAACGATGAACTACCAACATTCACTGAAGGTAGCAAAAAGATAACAATCACCAACTTTCACTGAAGGTGACCTACCAACTTTCACTTAAGGTAGAGAGAAAATATATCATTGCACCGCTATTCACTGACGATGAACTACCAACGTTCACTGAAAGTAGCAAAAAGATAACAATCACCAACTTTCACTGAAGGTGACCTACCAACTTTCACTGAAGGTAGAGAGAAAATATATCATAGCACCAATGTTGAATGATGATGAACTACCAACGTTCACTGAAGGTAGCAAAAAGATAACAATCACCAACTTTCACTGAAGGTGACTTACCAACTTTCACTGAAGGTAGAGTGACAATATACCATAGCACAACCGTTCACTGATGATGAACTACCAACACTCACTGAAGGTAGCAAAAAGATAATAATCACCAAATTTAACTGAAGGTGACCTATAAATTTCACTGAAGGTAAAGATAAAATATATCATAGCACCGCCGTTCACTGACGATGAACTACTAACATTCACTGAAGGTAGCAAAAAGATAACAATCACCAACTTTCACTGAAGGTGACCTAACATCTTTCACTGAAGGTAGAGAGAAAATATATCATAGCACTAATGTTCACTGACGATGAACTCCCACTTTTCACTGAGGATAGCAAAAAGATAACAATCACCATCTTTCTCTGAAGGTGACCTACCAACTTTCACTAAAGGTAGAGAGAAAATATATCATTGCACCGCCATTCACTGACGATGAACTACCAACGTTCACTGAAAGTAGCAAAAAGATAACAATCACCAACTTTCTCTGAAGGTGACCTACCAACTTTCCCTGAAGGTAGAGAGAAAATATATCATAGAACCAATGTTGACTGACGATGAACTACCAATGTTTACTGAAGGTAGCAAAAAGATAACAATCACCAACTTTCACTGAAGGTGACCTACCAACTTTCACTTAAGGTAGAGAGAAAATATATCATACCACTAATGTACACTGACGATGAACTACCAACGTTCACTGAAGGTGGAAAAAAGATAACAATCACCAACTTTCACTGAAGGTGACCTACCAACTTTCACTGAAGGTAGAGAGAAAATATATCATTGCACCACCATTCACTAACGATGAACTACCAACGTTCACTGAGAGTAGCAAAAAGATAACAATCACCAACTTTCACTGAAGGTGACCTACCAACTTTCACTGAAGGTAGAGAAAAAATATATCATAGAACCAATGTTGACTGACGATGAACTACCAAGATTCACTGAAGGTAGCAAAAAGATTACAATCACCAACTTTCACTTAATGTGACCTACCAACTTTCACTGAAGGTAGAGTGAAAATATACCATAGCACCACCGTTCACTAATGATGAACTACAAACGTTCACTGAAGGTAGCAAAAAGATAACAATTGCCAAATTTAACTGAAGGTGACCTACAAATTTCACTGAAGGTAGAGAGAAAATATATCATAGCACCGCCGCTCACTCACGATGAACTACCAACGTTCATTGAAGGTAGAAAAAAGATAACAATCACCAACTTTCATTGAAGGTGACCTACCAACTTTCACTGAAGGTAGAGAGAAAATACATCATAGCACTAATGTTCACTGACGATGAAATACCAACGTTCATTAAAGGTAGCAAAAAGATAACAATCACCAACTTTCACTGAAGGTGACCTACCAACTTTCACTTAAGGTAGAGAGAAAATATATCATAGCACTAATGTTCACTGACGATGAACTACCAACATTCACTGAAGGTAGCAAAAAGATAACAATCACCAACTTTCACTGAAGGTGACCTACCAACTTTCACTTAAGGTAGAGAGAAAATATATCATTGCACCGCCATTCACTGACGATGAACTACCAACGTTCACTGAAAGTAGCAAAAAGATAACAATACCAACTTTCACTGAAGGTGACCTATCAACTTTCACTGAAGGTAGATAGAAAATATATCATAACACCAATGTTGAATGATGATGAACTACCAACGTTCACTAAAGGTAGCACAAAGATAACAATCACCAACTTTCACTGAAGGTGACTTACCAACTTTCACTGAAGGTAGAGTGACAATATACCATAGCACAACCGTTCACTGATGATGAACTACCAACACTCACTGAAGGTAGCAAAAAGATAACAATCACCAAATTTAACTGAAGGTGACCTATAAATTTCACTGAAGGTAAAGAGAAAATATATCATAGCACCGCCGTTCACTGACGATGAACTACTAACGTTCACTGAAGGTACCAAAAAGATAACAATCACCAACTTTCACTGAAGGTGACCTAACATCTTTCACTTAAGGTAGAGAGAAAATATATCATAGCACTAATGTTCACTGACGATGAAATACCAACTTTCACTGAAGATAGCAAAAAGATAAAAATCACCATCTTTCGCTGAAGGTGACCTACCAACTTTCACTGAAGGTAGAGAGAAAATATATCATTGCACCTCCATTCACTAACGATGAACTACCAACGTTCACTGAAAGTTGCAAAAAGATAACAATCACCAACTTTCACTGAAGGTGACCTACAAACTTTCCCTGAAGGTAGAGAGAAAATATATCATAGAACCAATGTTGACTCACGATGAACTACCAATGTTTACTGAAGGTAGCAAAAAGATAACAATCACCAACTTTCACTGAAGGTGACCTACAAATTTCTCTAAAGGTAGAGAGAAAATATATCATAGCACCGCCACTCACTCACGATGAACTACCAACGTTCACTTAAGGTAGCAAAAAGATAACCATCACCAACTTTCACTGAAGGTGACCTACCATCTTTCACTGAAGGTAGAGAGAAAATATATCATAGCACTAATGTTCACTGACGATGAACTACCAACGTTCACTGAAGGTAGCAAAAAGATAACGATCACCATCATTCACTGAAGGTGACCTACCAACTTTCACTGAAGGTAGAGAGAAAATATATCATTGCACCGCCATTCATTAAGGATGAACTACCAACGTTCACTGAAAGTAGCAAAAAGATAACAATCACCAACTTTCACTGAAGGTGACCTACCAACTTTCACTGAAGGTAGAGAGAAAATATATCATAGCACTACCAAGATGGATCATACTATGAAAATAGAACCATCTGATTTGATTCGTTCTCAATAGCCACGAGATGATCATCTTAGGGTGATCCCTTTGTTGACGGATGCTCCTATTATACTTGTAGTCTCTGAAGGATGAGAACCAACTATGTAGCATCTACATCGAAAATTCAAGTATTGTATACGTCATTAGTATGATCCTTTATTTATCATGTTTATCATAAAGGGATTCGTTATTCCTGACTCTTCTTCACCTTAATTGTTATTTTAACAAGTAAAGTTATGTCTTGGTCCGAGTATATTATTGATATGGATGGTCCAATACTGAATAAACGAATATCTCCCCTAGATGGAATAAGATTCTCATTGAATAGTAGTTTTGTTCCGTCTACTAGAGCTTGAAGAATTCCAAAAGGACCAACGTATTCAGGTCCAATGTCGGTGATAACATTACTGTTCCCATCTCTATTACAGAGCCGTACATGAAATTTTCACCTCATACGGCTCCTGGAAAGCCTTAAGTAAATCTAAGGACCGGGTCAATTATTTCTCTGTTGCTATATCCCTAAGATATAGAAGATGAAAATAGATTGAACGGTTCTGAATTAGAACAATTCAATTTTGTCTGTTCTAGAAATAACGAAATAAGAAAGAGAAATATAGTTTAATAAAAGATCCAATGTAAGGCACTTCTGAATTGATCTCATCCCTCAAAAATAAAAATTTGTTGAGTAATAACTGAATTCTTCAATAAAATACTCTTTTATAATTCTCAATAGCCCTCATGATTTTGAATTACGAAAAAGAATTAAACATTCGTTTCTTAATTATGATTTGATCTCCATGAATATGGATATGGATATAAGAAATCAAAAACGAAAAATAGATTTCTCTTTCGTTTTTGATTTCTTATGTTTTTTTTTCCGTTCCTATTCTTCTTTTTGGTGCTATGAAAAACGGACTTAAAAAATTTTGGGATTTCTTGCTGGCGAGCTACGACAATTGCACCTATCAAGGAACCTAAAAGAATTATTGAAATTAGTTCAAATGGAAGAAAAAAATCTCTTGATAAATGAATTCCAATTTGTTGACTAGTACTTATCAAATCTTGTTCAATAATCTGATTTGGTCTTGTAGTCCAAATAATTCCGTACCATGATGTATCTGAAATAATAGTTATTAGTGAAACAAAAATACTTGTACAAACTATCAAAGTAATTCCATCCCCTATGGTCCAAAGATGAAAATGTTGGTAATATTCGGAACTATTCATGAACATCACAGCAAATATGATTAAAATGTTAATAGCTCCCACGTAAATAAGTAGCTGTGATGCAGCTACAAAATGCGAGTTTGCTAAAATATATAAGAAAGAGATACAAACAAGAACCAGTCCCAACGAAAAAGCAGAAAAAATGGGGTTGGTAAGTAATACTACTCCTAAACTTCCTAATATAAGACCCGATCCCAGAAAGACTAAAAGAAAATCGTGCAGCGTTTCAGGCAAATCCATTATATGTAAAAAAAAAAGACAAAGAAATCGAAATTTCATGACCTTATTGATATGACCAGGAAAAAATTGTTATATACTTAAATTTTTCTTTGCATTGAAAAAACCTAAGTAGTTTAAATTGATATAGTTACGGTTATATAATCAATGTCATTCAACTTAAACTACTCTTTATACGAAAGAGTAGTTTGAAACGATATTAAAACTAAAGTATAAAGGTAGATAGAACATATATAACCATTTGAAATAGTCTTTAAATTAAAGAATATTTCAAATTTCTATAATATATTTCTCTATTCTATTTAAGAATATATTTCTCTAATAATTAGAGAATATTTCTAATCCAATATCGATTATATGATTCATTTTTTATACAATTTTTGAAAATATTTTATTTCGATTATTCTATATATTCTATATATATTATATATATATATATATATATATATATATATATATATATATATATATATATATATATATATATATATATATATATATATATATATATATATATATATATATATATATATATATATATATATATATATATATATATATATATATATATATATATATATATATATATATATATATATATATATATATATATATATATATATATATATAGAATTTTTTTTTTTAGAATTGTATTTTATTAAATTATAAAAAATTGTATTTTTTTATTTAATTTGAATTGTTCGAATTGTATAATCATCAATTATTGACATTGGTAAACGACCCAAAGCAATTTGATTATAATTCAATTCATGACGATCATAAGTTGAAAGTTCATATTCTTCAGTCATTGATAAACAATTTGTTGGACAATACTCGATACAGTTACCACAAAAAATACAGATTCCGAAATCAATACTGTAATTTAGCAATCATTTCTTTCTAATACCTGTTTCCATTTTCCAATCAACAACGGGTAAATCTATAGGACATACACGAACACATACTTCACAAGCAATGCATTTATCAAATTCAAAATGGATTCGACCGCGGAAACATTCTGATGTGATTAATTTTTCATAAGGATATTTAATAGTTACAAATAAACGATTTGCGTGAGATAAGATAATCATGAAACTTTGACCAATGTACCTTGCAGCTCAGACTGTTTGTTGACCATAATTCATGAACCCAGTTACCATAAGGAACATATCGTAAATATCTATGAATAGGTTTGTTTTATTTGTTTCTCTTATTTGAGACAAGTAATGAATATAGAAGATCCATCTTTTACAGCGAAAATAGAACCATCTGATTTGATTCGTTCACTGAAGGTAGCAAAAAGATAACGATCACCATCATTCACTGAAGGTGACCTACCAACTTTCACTGAAGGTAGAGAGAAAATATATCATTGCACCGCCATTCATTGAGGATGAACTAGCAACGTTCACTGAAAGTAGCAAAAAGATAACAATCACCAACTTTCACTGAAGGTAACCTACCAACTTTCACTCATGGTAGAGAGAAAATATATCATAGAACCAATGTTGACTGATGATGAACTACCAACGTTCACTGAAGGTAATAAAAAGATAATAATCACCAACTTTCACTGAAGGTAATAAAAAGATAATAATCACCAACTTTCACTGAAGGTGACCTACCAACTTTCACTGAAGGTAGAGAGAAATTATACCATAGCACCACCGTTCACTGATGATGAACTACCAACGTTCACTAAAGGTAGAAAAAAGATAACAATCACCAAATTTAACTGAAGGTGACCTACAAATTTCACTGAAGTTACAGAGAAAATATATCATAGCACCGCCGCTCACTCACGATGAACTACCAACGTTCACTGAAGGTAGCAAAAAGATAACAATCACCAACTTTCACTGAAGGTGACCTACCAACTTTCACTGAAGGTAGAGAGAAAATATATCATAGCACTAATGTTCACTAACGATGAACTACCAACGTTCACTGAAGGTAGCAAAAAGATAACAATCACCAACTTTCACTGAAGGTGACCTAACAACTTTCACTGAAGGTAGAGAGAAAATATATCATTGCACCAATGTTGACTGACGATGAACTACCAACGTTCACTGAAGGTAGCAAAAAGATAACAATCACAACCTTTCACTGAAGGTGACCTACCAACTTTCACTGAAGGTAGAGAGAAAATATACCATAGCACCACCGTTCACTGATGATGAACTACCAACATTCACTGAAGGTAGCAAAAAGATAACAGTCACCAAATTTAACTGAAGGTGACCTACAAATTTCACTGAAGGTAGAGAGAAAATATATCATAGCATTGCCGCTCACTATTGATGAACTACCAACGTTCACTGAATGTAGCAAAAAGATAACAATCACTAACTATCACTGAAGGTGACCTACCAACTTTCACTAAAGGTTGAGAGAAAATATATCATAGCACTAATGTTCACTGACGACGAACTACCAACATTCACTGAAGGTAGTAAAAAGATAACAATCACCAACTTTCACTGAAGGTGACCTACCAACTTTCACTGAAGGTAGAGAGAAAATATATCATAGCACCAATGTTGACTGACGATGAACTACCAACATTCACTGAAGGTAGCAAAAAGATAACAATCACCAACTTTCACTGAAGGTGAACTACCAACTTTCACTGAAGGTAGAGAGAAAACATACCATTGCACCACTGTTCACTGATAATGAACTACCAACATTCACTGAAGGTAGCAAAAAGATAACAGTCACAAAATTTAACTGAAGGTGACCTACAAATTTCACTGAAGGTAGAGAGAAAATATATCATAGCACCGCCGCTCACTCACGATGAACTACCAACGTTCACTGAATGTAGCAAAAAGATAACAATCACTAACTATCATTGAAGGTGACCTACCAACTTTCACTGAAGGTAAAGAGAAAATATATCATAGAACTAATGTTCACTGACGATGAACTACCAACTTTCACTGAAGGTAGCAAAAAGATAACAATCACCAACTTTCACTGAAGGTGACCTACCAACTTTCACTGAAGGTAGAGAGAAAATATATCATATCACCAATGTTGACTGACGATGAACTACCAACATTCACTGAAGGTAGCAAAAAGATAACAATCACCAACTTTCACTGAAGGTGACCTACCAACTTTCACTGAAGGTAGAGAGAAAATATATCATTGCACCGCTCTTCACTGACGATGAACTACCAACGTTCACTAAAAGTAGCAAAAAGATAATAATCACCAACTTTAACTAAAGGTGACCTACCAACTTTCACTGAAGGTGACCTACCAACTTTCACTGAAGGTAGAGAGAAAATATATCATACAACCAATGTTGACTGACGATGAACTACCAACGTTTACTGAAGGTAGCAAAAAGATAACAATCACCAACTTTCACTGAAGGTGACCTACCAACTTTCACTGAAGGTAGAGAAAAAATATAACATAGCATCACCGTTCATTGATGATGAACTACCAACGTTCACTGAAGGTAGCAAAAAGATAACAATCTCCAAATTTACCTGAATGTGACCTACAAATTTCCATGAAGGTAGAGAGAAAATATATCATAGCACCGCCGCTCACTCACGTTGAACTACCAACGTTCACTGAAGGTAGCCAAAAGATAATAATCACCAACTTTCACTGAAGTTGACCTACCAACTTTCACTGAAGGTAGAGAGAAAATATATTATAGCAGTAATGTTCACTGACGATGAACTACCAACGTTCAGTGAAGGTACCAAAAAGATAACAATCACCAAATTTCACTGAAGGTGACCTACCAACTTTCACTGAAGGTAGAGAGAAAACATACCATTGCACCAATGTTGACTGACGATGAACTACCAACATTCATTGAAGGTAGCAAAAAGATAACAGTCACCAAATTTAACTGAAGGTGACCTACAAATTTCACTGAAGGTAGAGAGAAAATATATCATACCACCGCCGCTCACTCACGATGAACTACCAACGTTCACTGAATGTAGCAAAAAGGTAACAATCACTAACTATCACTGAAGGTGACCTACCAACTTTCACTGAAGGTAAAGAGAAAATATATCATAGAACTAATGGTCACTGACAATGACCTACCAACATTCACTGAAGGTAGCAAAAAGATAACAATCACCAACTTTCACTGAAGGTGACCTACCAACTTTCACTGAAGGTAGAGAGAAAATATACCGTAGCACCACCGTTCACTGATGATGAACTACCAACGTTCACTGAAGGTAGCAAAAAGATAACAGTCACCAAATTTAACTGAAGGTGACCTACAAATTTCAATGAAGGTAGAGAGAAAATATATCATAGCACTTCCGCCCACTCACGATGAACTACCAACGTACACTGAATGTAGCAAAAAGATAACAATCACTAACTATCATTAAAGGTGACCTACCAACTTTCACTGAAGGTGGAGAGAAAATATATCATAGCACTAATGTTCACTGACGACGAACTACCAATGTTCACCGAAGGTAGCAAAAAGATAAAAATCACCAACTTTCACTGAAGGTGGCCTACCAACTTTCACTGAAGGTAGAGAGAAAATATATCATAGCACCAATGTTGACTGATGATGAACTACAAACATTCATTGAAGGTAGCAAAAAGATAACAATCACCAACTTTAACTGAAGGTGACCTACCAACTTTCACTGAAGGTAGAGAGAAAACATAACTTAGCACCACTGTTGACTGATGATGAACTATCAGCGTTCACTGAAGGTAGCAAAAAGATAACAGTCACCAAATTTAACTGAAGGTGACCTACAAATTTAACTGAAGGTAGAGATAAAATATATCATAGCACCGCCGCTAACTCACGATGAACTACCAACTTTCATTGAAGGTAGCAAAAAGATAACAATCACCATCTTTCACTGAAGGTGACCTACCAAATTCCACTGAAGGTATAGATAAAATATATCATAGCACCAATGTTGACTGACGATGAACTACCAACATTCACTGAAGGTAGCAAAAAGATAACAATCACCAACTTTCACTGAAGGTGACCTACCAACTTTCACTGAAGGTAGAGAAAAAATATACCATAGCACCACCGTTCACTAATGATGAACTACTAACGTTCACTGAAGGTAGAAAAAAGATAACAATATCCAACTTTCACTGAAGGTGACCTACCAACTTTCACTGAAGGTAGAGAGAAAATATATCATTGCACCGCTATTCACTGACGATGAACTACCAACGTTCACTGAAAGTAGCAAAAAGATAACAATCACCAACTTTCACTGAAGGTGACCTACCAACTTTCACTGAAGGTAGAGAGAAAATATACCATAGCATCACCATTCACTGATGATGAACTACCAACATTCACTGAAGGTAGCAAAAAGATAACAATCTCCAAATTTAACTGAAGGTGACCTACAAATTTTCATGAAGGTAGAGAGAAAATATATCATAGCACCGCCGCTCACTCACGATGAACTACCAACGTTCACTGAAGGTAGCAAAAAGATAACAATCACCAACTTTCACTGAAGGTGACCTACCAACTTTCACTGAAGGTAGAGAGAAAATATATCATAGCACCAATGTTGACTGACGATGAACTTCCAACGTTCAATGAAGGTAGCAAAAAGATAACAATCACCAACTTTCAGTGAAGGTGACCTACCAACTTTCACTGAAGGTAGAGAAAAAATATACCATAGCACCACCGTTCACTGATGATGAACTACCAACATTCACTGAAGGTAGAAAAAAGATAACAATCACCAAATTTAACTGAAGGTGACCTACAAATTTCCATGAAGGTAGAGAGAAAATATATCATAGCACCGCCGCTCACTCACGATGAACTACCAATGTTCACTGAAGGTAGAAAAAAGATAACAATCACCAACTTTCACTGAAGGTGACCTACCAACTTTCACTGAAGGTAGAGAGAAAATATATCATACCACCAATGTTGACTGACTATGAACTACCAACATTCACTGAAGGTAGCAAAAAGATAACAATCACCAAATTTCACTGAAGGTGACCTACCAACTTTCACTGAAGGTAGAGAGAAAATATATCATAGCACCAATGTTGACTAACGATGAAATACCAACGTTCACTGAAGGTAGCAAAAAGATAACAATCACCAACTTTCACTGAAGGTGACCTACCAACTTTTACTGAAGGTAGTGAAAAAATATACCATAGCACCACCGTTCACTAATGATGAACTACCAACGTTCACTGAAGGTAGCAAAAAGATAACAATCACCAAATTTAACTGAAGGTGACCTACAAATTTCACTGAAGGTAGAGAGAAAATATATCATAGCACCGCCGCTCACTCACGATGAACTAACAACGTTCACTGAATGTAGCAAAAAGATCACAATCACTAACTATCACTGAAGGTGACCTACCAACTTTCACTGTAGGTAGAGAGAAAATATATCATAGCACTAATGTTCACTGACGATGAACTACCAACATTCACTGAAGGTAGCAAAAAGATAACAATCACAAACTTTCACTGAAGGTAGCAAAAAGATAACAATCACCAATTTTCACTGAAGGTGACCTACCAACTTTCACTGAAGGTAGAGAGAAAATATATCATAGCACCAATGTTGATTGACGATGAACTACCAACGTTCACTGAAGGTAGCAAAAAGATAACAATCACTTACTTTCACTAAAGGTGACCTACCAACCTTCACTGAAGGTAGAGAGAAAATATACCATAGCACCAACGTTCACTGATGATGAACTACCAACGCTCACTGAAGGTAGAAAAAAGATAACAATCGCCTAATTTAACTAAAGGTGACCTATAAATTTCACTGAAGGTAGAGAGAAAATATATCATAGCACCGCTGTTCACTGACGATGAACTACTAACATTCACTGAAGGTAGCAAAAAGATAACAATCACCAACTTTCAATGAAGGCGACCTACCAACTTTCACTGAAGGTAGAGAGAAAATATATTATTGCACCGTTATTCACTGACGATGAACTACCAACATTCACTGAAAGTAGCAAAAAGATAACAATCACCAACTTTCACTGAAGGTGACCTACCAACATTCACTGAAGGTAGAGAGAAAATATATCATAGAACCAATGTTGACTGACGATGAACTACCAACGTTCACTGAAGGTAGCAAAAAGATAACAATCACCAACTTTCACTAAAGGTGACCTACCAACTTTCACCGAAGGTAGAGAGAAAATATACCATAGCATCACCATTCACTGATGATGAAATACCAACGTTCGCTGAAGGTAGCAAAAAGATAAGAATCCCCAAATTTAACTGAAGGTGACCTACAAATTTCCATGAAGGTAGAGAGAAAATATATCATAGCACCGCAGCTCACTCACGATGAACTACCAACGTTCACTGAAGGTAGCAAAAAGATAACAATCACCAACTTTCACTGAAGGTGACCTACCAACCTTCACTGAAAGTAGAGAGAAAATATATCATAGCACTAATGTTCACTGACGATAAACTACAGACGTTCACTGAAGGAAGCAAAAAGATAACAATCACCAACTTTTACTGAAGGTGTCCTACCAACTTTCACTAAAGGTAGAGAGAAAATATATCATTGCACCGCCATTCACTGACGATGAACTACCAACGTTCACTGAAAGTAGCAAAAAGATAACAATCAACCACTTTCACTGAAGGTGACCCACCAACTTTCACTAAAGGTAGAGAGAAAATATATCATAGAACCAATGTTGACTTAGAATGAACTACCAACGTTCACTGAAGGTAGAAAAAAGATAACAATCACCATCTTTCACTGAAGGTGACCTACAAACATTCACGGAAGGTAAAGAGAAAATATATCATAGCAGCACCGTTCACTAACGATGAACTACCAACATTCACTGAAGGTAGCAAAAAGATAACAATCACCAAATTTAACTGAAGGTGACCTATAAATTTCACTAAAGGTAGAGAGAAAATATATCATAGCACCGCTGTTCACTGACGATGAACTACTAACGTTCACTGAAGGTAGCAAAAAGAAAACAATCACCAACTTTCACTGAAGGTGACCTACCAACTTTCACTGAAAGTAGAGAGAAAATATATTATTGCACCGCCATTCACTGACGATGAACTACCAACGTTCACTGAAAGTAGCAAAAAGATAACAATCAACAACTTTCACTGAAGGTGACCCACCAACTTTCACTGAAGGTAGCGAGAAAATATATCATAGAACCAATGTTGACTTACGATGAACTATCAACGTTCACTGAAGGTAGAAAAAAGATAACAATCACCAACTTTCACTGAAGGTGACCTACCAACGTTCACGGAAGGTAAAGAGAAAATATATCATAGCAGCGCCGTTCACTAACGATGAACTACCAACATTCACTGAAGGTAGAAAAAAGATAACAATCACCAACTTTCACTGAAAATGACCAGCCAACTTTCACTGAAGGTAGAGAAAAAATATTTCATAGCACCGCCGCTCACTCACGATGAACTACCAACGTTCACTGAAGGTAGCAAAAAGATAACAATCACCAACATTCACAGAAGGTGACCTACCAACGTTCACTGAAGGTAAAGAGAAAATATATCATAGCAGCGCCGTTCACAAACGATGAACTACAAATATTCACCGAAGGTAGAAAAAAGATAACAATCACCAACTTTCACTGAAGATGACCTACCAACTTTCACTGAAGATAGAGAATAAATATATCATAGCACCATCGTTCATTGACGATGAACTACCAACGTTCACTGAAGGTAGAAAAAAGATAACAATCATCAACTTTCACTGAAGGTGACCTACCAACTTTCACTGAAGGTAGAGAGAAAATATATCATTGCACCGCCATTCATTGACGATGAACTACCAACGTTAACTGAAAGTAGCAAAAAGATAACAATCACCAACTTTCACTGAAGGTGACCTACCAACTTTCACTGAAGGTAGAGAGAAAATATATCATAGCACCAATGTTGACTGACGATGAACTACCAACGTTCACTGAAGGTAGCAAAAAGATAAAAATCACTAACTTTCACTGAAGGTGACCTACCACCTTTCACTGAAGGTAGAGAGGAAATATATCATAGCACCTCCACTCACTCACGATGAACTACCAACGTTCACTGAAGGTAGCAAAAAGATAACAATCACCAACTTTCACTGAAGGTGACCCACCAGCGTTCACTGAAGGTAAAGAGAAAATATATCATAGCAGCGCCGTTCACTAACGATGAACTACCAACAATCACTGAAAGTAGGAAAAAGATAACAATCACCAACTTTCACTGAAGATGACCAACCAACTTTCACTGAAGGTAGAGAAAAAATATTTCATAGCACCGCCGCTCACTCAAGATGAACTACCAACGTTCACTGAAGGTAGTAAGTAGATTACAATCACCAACATTCACTGAAGGTGACCTACCAACATTCACTAAAGGTAAAGAGAAAATATATCATAGCAGCGCCGTTCACAAACGATGAACTACCAACATTCACCGAAGGTAGCAAAAAGATAACAATCACCAACTTTCACTGAAGATGACCTACCAACTTTCACTGAAGATAGAGAAAAAATATATCATAGCACCATCGTTCATTGACGATGAACTACTAACGTTCACTGAAGGTAGCAAAAAGATAACAATCATCTACTTTCACTGAAGGTGACCTACCAACTTTCACTAAAGGTAGAGAGAAAATATATCATTGCACCGCCATTCACTGACGAAGAACTACCAACGTTCACTGAAAGTAGCAAAAAGATAATAATCACCAACTTTCACTGAAGGTGACCTACCAACTTTCACTGAAGGTAGAGAGAAAATATATCATAGCACCAATGTTGACTGACGATGAACTACCAAAGTTCACTGAAGGTAGCAAAAAGATAAAAATCACCAACTTTCACTGAAGGTGACCTACCAACTTTCACTGAAGGTAGATAGAAAATATACCATAGCACCGCCGCTCACTCATGATGAACTACCAACGTTCACTGAATGTAGCAAAAAGATAACAATCACCAACTTTCACTGAAGTTGACCTAGCAACATTCACTGAAGGTAAAGAGAAAATATATCATAGCAGCGCCGTTCACTAACGATGAACTACCAGCATTCACTGAAGGTAGCAAAAATATAACAATCACCAACTTTCACTGAAGATGACCAACCAACTTTCACTGAAGGTAGAGAAAAAATATATCATAGCACCGCCGCTCACTCACGATGAACTACCAACGTTCACTGAAGGTAGAAAAAAGATAACAATCACCAACATTCACTGAAGGTGACCTACCAAGGTTCACTGAAGGTAAAGAGAAAATATATCATAGCAGCGCCGTTCACAAACGATGAACTACCAACATTCATTGAAGGTAGCAAAAAGATAACAATCACCAACTTTCACTGAAGATGACCTACCAACTTTCACTGAAGGTAGAGAAAAAATATATCATAGCACCTCCGCTCACTCACGATGAACTACCAACGTTCACTAAAGGTAGCAAAAAGATAACAATCGCCAACTTTCACTGAAGGTAGCAAAAAGATAACAATCGCCAACATTCACTGAAGGTGACCTACCAACATTCACTGAAGGTAAAGAGAAAATATATCATAGCAGCGCCGTTCACAAACGATGAACTACCAACATTCACTGAAGGTAGCAAAAAGATAACAATCACCAACTTTCACTGAAGATGATCTACCAACTTTCACTGAAGGTAGAGAAATAATATATCATAGCACCGCCGTTCACTGACGATGAACTACCAACGTTAACTGAAGGTAGCAAAAAGATAACAATCATCAACTTTCACTAAAGGTGACCTACCAACATTCACTGATGGTAGAGAGAAAATATATTATAGCACTGCCGTTCACTGACGATGAACTACTAACGTTCACTAAAGGTAGCAAAATGATAAAAATCACCAACTTTCAGTGAAGGTGACCTACCAACTTTCAATGAAGGTATAGAGAAAATATATCATTGCATTAATGTTCACTGACGATGAACTACCAACGTTCACTGAAGGTAGAAAAAAGATAACAATCACAAACTTTCACTGAAGGTGACCTACCAACTTTCATTGAAGGTAGAGAGAAAATATATCATTGCATCGCCATTCACTGACGATGAACTACCAACGTTCACTGAAAGTAGCAAAAAGATAACAATCAACAACTTTCACTGAAGGTGACCCAACAACTTTCACTGAAGGTAGAGTGAAAATATATCATAGAACCAATGTTGACTGACGATGAACTACCAACGTTCACTGAAGGTAGAAAAAAGATAACAATCACCAACTTTTAATGAAAGGTGACCTACAAACGTTCACTGAAGGTAAAGAGAAAATATATCATAGCAGCGCCATTCACTAACGATGAACTACCAACATTCACTTAAGGTAGCTGTGATACGGTGGGAGAACTGACTTAGGTTTTGTGTTTGTTTTTGCAAATGTTTCGGTTGAGCAAGAGTCGCCACCGACTTTTTATTTTATTCTAAGGAAAGGTTAAAAAGCACAGCAAAAACCTTTGAGATGTTTTCTTGGGTTCGGGGAGTAGATTATAGAAAGGGAAGGTATTAGCACCCTTTCTATCCATGGTTATCCATGGGCTCTTAGTTACTTGCTTAGATCACTTGCCTTTTGTTTTCAATTATTTGAAATGGTACTCTTGTGTGTGTGTGGGTTTGAAAATGTTTTGAAAAGAAGCCAATGTGGTGGCAACCTTTGTAATGATCCATGTTGGGATGTATACAAAGGTGTATGTCTTTTGAAAAGGTTTTCATTTGTTTTTGAAAGTTGTTTTGAAAGTGTTGTGAGATGTGGTTTTAGAAAATAGGCAAGTGTTTTGTTTTTGCAAGTTTGTTTCAAGTAACTAAGAGGTTATCTACTCCTAAATTTCTCAAAGATTATTGCTATGTTTTAACCCTTTTAACATGTTTGTTCCACCATTGTATTTGGTGGACAATCTCATATTAGGATGTGAAAGGGACGGGCTCGGGTCATCGTTTAGACCATAATTGCAATGGTGCCAAGTATCTTTGGGCGATTTTCTTTAAGGGACTTGATCATTTGTTTAGGCAACATTTTGAAAGCGTCATCGAGGGACTATGATCATTTGATTTGTGTTTGTTTTGCCCAAAGAGACCTAACATGCAATATGGCCCATTTATTGAAGGCAGCAAGTGGAATACCCTAGGGGGTGCAAGTGTGATTTGTGTTGTCCTTTTTCATGCTTATTTATCTTGAAATTAGGTCAAACTATTTTGTCATTTTTGATTCGCATACAAACCCTAATTCTAACATGGTATAATTACAAAGCAATAAAGTGCGAAAAATAAATTTACTAAGCTATTACAACACAATATATGGGAAGGGGGGTACAAATGTTCAAATGGGGATTTTGACAAGGAATTTAAACCTAAACTATTACATCAATATTGAATTATTTACAAGATAATTTAATTGCATAAATGAAATAAAATAAGAATAAATATGCAAGATGCAAAAAAAGGTTTTTGTATGTATGAAAAAAAATTATTTTTAGGTGTCAAAATAAACAAAAAGAAAAGGATTATTTTTTTTGGAGTTTTTATGTTTAGGGCAAAACCCTAATTTTATTAAATAAAATGTATTATTTATTTATTATGTGTAATATTTATTTATTCTATACAAAAATAAAATAAAATGAAGTATATTTGTAAAAAGGCATTTTTATATTCAAACATTAATAAAAATGAAAAGTGTATGTATTTTGCATTCTAAGCATGTATTATATATACAAAAAATAATAATATTTAATATTTATAAAAGAAGTATTTTTTTATACAAAATATTTTCAGAAGATAAAACAAATGAAAATAAAAATAAAAATGTATTTGCACTATTTTAGTTATTTTAAGTAAAAATATATGTATTTATTTATTTATGTATAAACTAAAAGAAAACAAATAAATGCCTAATAAATTCAAAAATGGTAAGAAAAATATTTTTTATATTTTTAATATTGTAAGAAAAAATAAATAAGTCAAACCAAAAAAGAAAAAGTCAAAAAATCATTAAAATGAACAAAATGGGCTTAGGGAGTTCAGAAGTAAATGTATGGTGCAAATAAGAAAAGCATTCCAGGCCCAGCCCAGAACCAGTCATCTTCAACCTCAGAACAAACTTTGTTCAAGAAAGCACGCGTTTCCTATCTCCCAATTCCTGGACTTTCAAGCAAAACTCATAACATGAAAAATGTAGAGCATGAGAAGACGAATCCAACCATATAAAGAACTTGACTTAACTCTCTAAGACGAGGGAGAATTTCTTCTCCCCCAATTCCTGACCTAGTTTTTCATCAATGTTCAGACCTTAAATTTTTGCAGCACACATAATATAAATGAAATCTAATTACATGGACATGTTCAGGGCTATGAATGTGACATATTCTCTTCACAAACCTAAAGCTAACAATGCCTAATAAGAGAGATACGAGTTCATGAACTTACCTGTTCAGTTGAAGTTGTATCTGGCAATGGAGGAGCTTTCAGGGCAAGATGATGATCTGTACAGCTTGCCTGAAGTGTGGTGATGCTATTCCAATGCTTGCTTTGCTTTGAAACACCTTGAATCGAGCTATGGATCTTCAACTGCAAAACAAGAAAGTGAAAATGGTGGAACTGCTTAGAGGAGTTACAGGTCGTGTTTTATGCTTTGGTTAGCTTCAAGTGATGCTAGGGAATGTGTTTGATGAGCTTGGAGCAAGAAAGCATGAAAGGAATAAGAGTTGGCACTCAAACTGCAGTAAGAGCCCTGTTTTGGTAGTTTTATGGTGATTTTGAGTTTGTGGAGGTATTGGAGGTCTTAGGGTCGTGCTTCAGCTTAGGATGAATGTTTGGAATGTGTTTGATAACTTTCTCTAAGGCTTGGTTGACTGATATGGAAGTTGGTACATGTTATGATGTGTTTCTTGAACTTTAAGCAAGCAATGGTCAAGTTGTGTTCTAGACAGGTAGAGGACCCCTAAACATGCTGCAAAGCTTCTCCTTGATCAGTGTGATTAGTCCCTAAACTTGTGCCAAGGGGATTTGATCTGTACTTCTTGGATTTGCATTATGACATAAAGCTTGCTTTTGCAAAAATGGCTATTTCACTTTTTCCATTTATGGCCTAATCTTGCATACAATGCTTGGATACACAAAATAAGGCTTTGGCACAATGAGTATGCATTAAATTATTGAGTGTTGGATGGTTTAGAGGCCTGTAATGTAGCATAAACCAAGCTGACTTGAAAATGGCAATGTGTATGAACATGTCTTGGTCAAGAACAAAAGTGACTTTTTGCCATATTGCAAAATTCGATTCTCTCAAGTCATGAGGTTGTTTGATGAGTTCTTGGACATTTTGGAAATCTTGGAATGTGTACTACAATCCATATTTGAAATTAAAATTGAAATTCCAAGTGGAAGTATGTGAAAAATGGTCTTGAAGTTAGGTAAAAACCTTGCCTAAAAAGGTCAAAATTTCACTAAGTCAAGAATGGTTTGGTACCCTTGTTCCAAAACTTTTAACTTGAGATACATGCTTCTTTTGGGAAAACTTTGTGAATCAAAGTTGTAGATTATGCAATAGGCTACAACTTTCATGTTTTGACTTTTGCTTGAATCCAAATGGATCATTGTGAGTAAGTGGGGCAAATTTGGGAAAAAAATTAGGGTTTTTCATAACTTAGAAAAATTCTAAGTTATGAAAAATTCCCATTTCAAACCCTAATTTGCAATTTTTGATTTCTTGGTGAACAAGTTTCATGATTTGGCATGCTTTGATGAAAAATGAATCTTGACCCTTGATTTTGACCAAAAAGTCAAAGTTTGACTTTTCAATGTACAGTCAAATTTTGATTAGTTGACTGAAAAATTCATCTGTCAATCTTGTGTATTTGGGATCTTTTGAACTTGTTGAGCATGTCAAGATAATTCAATGGGGTCCTTGATTCAATATGTGAGCTTGGTTTGCCATTGGCTAGGTCAAATAGTCAAAAATTTCCTTTGTGTAGTCAAAACCCTAAAAATGACCATTTTGCCCTTTTGGTGATCTGATCAAATTTCTTGTGGAATTGTGATCCAAACTTGATCAAATGGTCCATGTGAGTTCATAATGTTGATGTGGGTCAAAATCCATGAGGTTTGACTGTCAATTGGCCACAGTTGACCTTTTCCCCAATACAGTTGATTTCTAGGTCAACTGTCCAATTGACTGGGCAAAATTTGGAATCAAGACTTGAAACTTGGTATGGATAAACTTCGGAGTTCAACATGAAGCATGAAAGTCATCTTAGGCATTTTAGGTCAAAATATCTTTGTGCAAACACAAACCCTAATTTGGGTCAACAGTGCAAGGAGAAGTCTTGAGCAGAGGAAACCCTAACTGGATCTTGATCTTCAAGGGTCTTGTGATGAGAAAATGCTGAGGAAATGGGAGGGCAAATTTTGGGGTACAACAGTTGCCCCTGTTCAATCTTCTTGAACCTGAAGAGTTAGATTGGCAAGTTTGCCTTTCGTGACTCGAGGGTAAAAGGATATTGGACACTAGACTGCCCGGAAATTTGCACTCGCATGTTGAAGTATCAGCGATGTGATGTCGGGAATGGGCTTATAGATGCCATTTGGAGAGATGGTGGATATGGAGATGGGCTTATAGATGCCATCTGGAGATGCGACAGAACTTTGTCGGGAATGGGCTTATAGATGCCATTTGGAAGTGTTGATCGCATAAGAGATTCCTTAGCGAGAACTTGTGTATTTGAGAAAGACAGATGTTTTCCTGGCTTGTTACAGGTGTTTGATCTTCAATCTCCTCATGAAGATATGCCCTGGCTAGATACAGGTGTCGAATCTACGATCGGTTGCTCACAGATGTGACCTGGCTGGATACAAGAATCAAATCCGGAAATAGTCGTCAACAGATATGCCCTGGCTGGATACAGGAATCGAATCTTCGAACTCTTCAGACGTGCCCTGGCTAGATACAGGAATCGAGTCTAGAAATGTGGTCAACAGATATGCCCTGGCTGGATACAGGAATCGAATCTGGAATTGTGATAGTTGCTAGATATGCCCTGGCTGGATACAGGAATCGAATCTTCGAACTCTTCAGACGTGCCCTGGCTAGATACAGGAATCGAGTCCGGAATTGTGATAGTTGATAGATATGCCCTGGCTGGATACAGGAATCAAATCTGGAAATCTTCAAACGTGCCCTGGCTAGATACAGGAATCGAGTCTGGAAATGTGGTCAACAGATATGCCCTGGCTGGATACAGGAGTCGAATCTGGAACTGCTATAGTTGATAGATAGTTGTCTTTGGGATTGTCTTTTTCCTGAAAAGGCAAAAACATAAGTTGTATGCAATGTCATGATGTATGATATGCATGATGTCATGATGTTCAACATGAGATAGTGTTGTATGCACTTTATCATGTATGTAAGCAAGATGTGTGAAAATGTGAAATGTTTATGAATGTATTTTCGTCTTAGGAAAATAAATCCTTGACGACCGCCGGGGAATTGCTCTGTGGAAGAGATACTTTGCTGAAGTTTGACGAGAGCTTCGCTGAGAATTTCAATGATGGAATCCGCCGGGGATATTGATGATAAACTCCGCTGGGGATACCAAAGATAAACTCCGCTGGGGATAATGATGATAAACTCCGCTGGGGATACCAAAGATAAACTCCGCTGGGGATGATGTTGATAAGTTATGTTGGAGAATTTTGACGAACTCCGCTGGGGACAGGAAGAATTTTGCCGAGGGCGATCTTCCGTGGCAAATAACTGAGGATAACCCAGTTATATACCCTTGTGAGGAATAACCTTGAATAAAGCTCGGGAGAGACGTCCGTATTCTGCAGGGGATAAGCTTTAAGACCTGCTGGGGATAAGAGTCTCCACTTTCCTGGGGAAACTTTTGGATTTGCACTGGGGTACTGATATTTTGCCGGGGAACCATCTTAGGTCAAGACTGTCGGGGATGCTTGTTAATGAATGCTTATACTCCACTGGGGAAAGTTGCTATTTTCAGGATTGATAGGGAACCAACTCTGCTTGGGGAAAGTATTGCTGAATATTGTCTTACTCTGCGGGGAGTTGAGATGATTTGGTCACATTCTTCAGTCGTATCTACCTTGGTACCTTGGCGGTCAAAGCAACCAGACTGCATCGGACAACTTCACATTGCCCCTGTTTCTGATGTCACCTGTAATTAGTCTTTTGTTTCATATGCAAACATTTATGAACCAGAAATTTAATGTCAAATGCATATATCAAAAATGAACATTGGACGTTTTTCGCAAGACAAAACAGAAAAAAAGAAAAACAATGGAACTTTGTACAGAAAAGTGAATTTGTATTGATTTTGAATTTTGCCCATGAATAGGCGTTTTTGTACAAGAGGCTGACATCCTAGTAAGAGAATGCCTCCGAATAACATAGAATTTACAATTTTGAAAAGGAAACAAAACAGCTATGTGCACAATCCCACTGGGTTCCAACTCTGCTATCGCCTTTATGTCTTCAAGCGTCTCATCACTTTGCTGCTTGGTTGAAGATGAAGTTGATTGATCGATGCCGAGATCTGAGCCAGATAGTTGATGCCGAATTCTGGATGCAAGATGATCCAATGAGACATAGTGTTACGCTTTATCCCTAACTTTTGCCTGGACCGCCCTTTCGAGTTTTCAGTCCACCGGGATACCCATTTTTACCCAAGCCGCCTTTTCAGGTTTTCGACTTGCCGGGTGTACAGATTTTTTTCATTTCATCCCTTATTTTTGCCCGAACCCTTTTGGTTCGCCGGGAAGCCCTTATTTTTGCCTAGGTATGTCAACCTAGCGGGTCTTTTATTCATGCGTAGTATCTTTTCACTATGTCTGCATTGGCGGGGTGAGGAAGGTCGTCACCATCCATGGTGGTTAGGATCATGGCTCCTCCTGAGAACACATGTTTAACCACAAATGGCCCTTCGTATGTAGGGGTCCATTTGCCCCGGGGATCACTTTGAGGAAGGGTGATGCGTTTGATTACCAGGTCCCCAACTTGATACTCTTGTGGTCTGACTTTCTTGTTAAATGCCCTGATCATCCGTTTTTGATACGTCTGACCATGACAGATAGCGGTAAGTCTCTTTTCGTCAATCAGGTTTAATTGATCAAGTCGAGTCTGGATCCAGTCATCTTCACTCAAGTCTGCATCCTTCATTCTCCGGAGAGAGGGTATCTGGACTTCAATTGGTAAGACTATCTCCATGCCATAGACCAAGGAGAAAGGAGTTTCCCCGGTTGACGTCCTTGCTGAGGTACGGTACCCATGAAGAGCAAACGGTAACATTTCATGCCAATCTTTATAGGTCACTGTCATCTTCTGCACAATTTTCTTGATATTCTTATTAGCTGCTTCTACAGCTCCATTCATCTTCGGCCGGTAGGGAGAAGAGTTGTGGTGCTGTATCTTGAATTGTTCGCAGAGCTCAGTGATCATCTTGTTATTAAGATTGGTACCATTGTCCGTAATGATTCTTTCCGGGACGCCGTACCGACAGATCAGGTTATGCCGGATGAAACGTGCCACAACGCTCTTGGTTACCGTGGCATATGAAGCTGCCTCAACCCACTTCGTGAAGTAATCGATCACCACCAAGATGAAGCGATGCCCATTGGATGCCGTCGGTCGGATCTCACCGATCATATCAATGCCCCACATTGCAAAAGGCCAAGGTGCCGTTAGGACGTTCAGAGGAACCGGAGGGATGTGGACCTTGTCAGCATAGATCTGGCATTTATGACAAGTTTGAGAATGTTGGTAACAATCAGCTTCCATTGTGGACCAGAAATATCCAGCCCTAAGGATTTTATTTGCCATGGTGTGTCCACTGGAATGTGTTCCGAATGTACCTTCATGCAGCTCTATCATGATCTTTTCTGCTTCAGCTTTATCCACACAACGCAGTAGAGTTGAATCATGATTCCGTTTGTAGAGAATGTCGTTGCTGAGGAAGAATTTTGCCGCAAACCTCCTCATGAACTTCTTGTCATTGACAGATGCACCTTCAGGGTATTCCTGAGCTTCCAAGTACCTCTTCACCTCATGATACCAGGGTTTTTCAGTCACTTTTTCGGCCTCAAGATCGCAGCAGTATGCCGGTTCGTCCAACTTCCAAATAATGATCCGGGGAGCCTCATTGTCCCATTTAACTTTGAACATTGAAGACATCGTAGCTAGTGCGTCCGCTAGCTGATTCTCCTCTCTTGGGAAGTGCTCAAAAGTTATCTCTTCAAAGTGGGGAAGCAAAGTCAGCACATACTCCTTGTAAGGAATAAGATTCGGGTGTTTCGTATCCCACTCGCCTTTGATCTGATTGATCACGAGAGCGGAATCTACGAAGACACTTAGAAACTTGATCCTTAAGTCGATTGCAGCTTGCAGACCCATGATACATGCCTCATATTCTGCCATGTTGTTGGTGCAACTAAAACATAATCGGCCGGTGAGTGGAGTATGAGTTCCTTTGGGAGATATGATTACAACGCCGACGCCGTTACCCAAAGCGTTGGAGGCTCCGTCAAAATGCATAGACCATCGGGATCCTGCCTCAGGTCCTTCATCCGGTCCAGGCACTTCACAATCAGTTACCACCATGATGTCTTCGTCCGGAAAATCAAAGTTCAAGGATTGGTAATCGTCCATAGGTTGGTGTGCCAAATGATCTGCCAGTACACTTCCTTTGATTACTTTTTGAGTTGTATACTGGATATCATATTCTGTCAAGATCATTTGCCATCTCGCTATTCTTCCAGACAGAGCAGGCTTTTCGAATATGTACTTGATGGGATCCATCTTTGAAATCAAAAAAGTGGTGTGAGTCAGCATTTACTGTCTCAGCCGGCGAGCAGCCCATACCAGAGCGCAGCAAGTTTTCTCGAGCAGTGAGTAACGAGACTCACAGTCGGTAAACTTTTTGCTCAAGTAATAAATGGCGTGCTCTTTTCGGCCAGACTCGTCATGCTGCCCTAGCACACACCCCATTGAATTGTCAAGTACTGTCAGGTATAGTATCAGATGTCTCCCTTCCACTAGTGGCATAAGAATGGGTGGCTCTTGGAGATACTCTTTTATCTTTTCGAAAGCAGCCTGACATTCATCGTTCCAACGTACTACTTGATCTTTCTTCAGTAATTTGAAGATTGGCTCACAGGTAGCAGTTAGGTGTGAGATGAATCGGGCAATGTAATTCAGTCGCCCCAGAAAGCCTCGGACTTCTTTCTCTGTCTTTGGAGTTGGCATCTCTTGTATGGCTTTTACCTTCGCAGGGTCCACCTGAATACCTTTATCACTTACAATGAAACCTAGCAATTTTCCGGACCTCACCCCGAAGGTACATTTGTTGGGATTCAACCTCAGCTTGTATAACTTCAATCGGTCAAACAAATTCCTCAGATGATCAAGGTGCTCCTCCTCAGTTTGGGACCTTGCAATCATGTCATCAACATATACCTAAATCTCATGATGGATCATATCATGAAATAAAGCAACCATGGCACGTTGATAGGTTGCCCCAGTATTTTTCAACCCGAATGGCATGACCTTGTAACAGAAGGTGCCCCACTGAGTCACAAAGGTAGTCTTTTCCATATCTTCCGAAGCCATCTTGATCTGGTTATACCCTGAAAAACCATCCATGAAGGAGAACACATTGTGTTGAGCAGTATTGTCGACAAGAACGTCGATGTGAGGTAGAGGAAAATCATCTTTGGGGCTTGCCCTGTTTAGATCCCTGTAGTCGACACACATTCTGACTTTACCGTCCTTCTTTGGCACTGGCACCACATTAGCAACCCACTGAGGGTAAGAGGTCACTGCAAGAAACCCGGCATCGAATTGCTTCATAACCTCAACCTTGATCTTTTTGGACATCTCGGGACGCATGCGGCAGACCTTTTGCTTTACCGGAGGGCAGTCTTCTTTGGTTGGCAGGTGATGAACTACAATGTCGGCATCAAGACCAGGCATGTCCTCGTAGGACCAAGCAAATATCTCCATGTAATCATGTAGCATCTGGATCAATCGTTGCTTCACGCTGAGCTCTAGATTGGCACCAATCTTGACCTCTTTTCTATCTGTCTCAGTACCCAGGTTCATTGTTTCCACCGGCTCTTCATGCGGCTGAATGACCCTCTCTTCCTGAAGCAGCAGTCTTGCGAGTTCACCCGACACTTCGCAATCATCTTCACCTTCGTCCTCGGCCAAGTTGATCGGATTCTCGAAGTCATAACTGGTGGTAGCAGAGCTGTTACCAGTGAGATCCAGAGTGGATTGAAACCTGTATAAGTGAGTGTGTGTAAATATAGTTGTTTTGCAATATATAACACAGAAGGAAAAAGAGCACAAGATTTGAAATGCAACAAACGTCCAATGTTTTGATTGATGATATATGGAAATGTCATACAAAAAGCCCTCACAAATGGAGCTACGATGCCCCGGGTAGGACACCGAGCCAACAAAGTTTTAACATATTGTTTGTTACAAATCGAAAATCAAAAGAGTTAATTACTGCGTGACAAATGTGATAGGTGTAAAATCCTTTGCCGTCCAGTTGCTTGGTCCGTTGCTGGTGGTTGGATAGATCCAACTGTCAAACTCTGCTTCCTCTACGTCCTCCTCGATAGCATTCACCCTAGGACTGGTGATAAACACGGGAGCCTTTCTGATCTTTTCCTTTCGCACAGCCCTCTGAGCCTCTGCAGTAAAGCCCAGCCCAAACTTGTCATTCTTTTGAGTGAAGTCAGGAAGCTGACCCCAGTTTGCACAATTGCCTTTCTCGATTACAGTCCAGGAATCCTTCAAGGACACCATCTTCAACGGAAAGTCTTCTTCAACCACTGTTTCAGCTGATGCCAAAGTTGGAGGTACTTCCTCAAAATGCTGAAAGGGGGTTTCAATAAACTCCCCGTCCATCTCGATATACCGGAATGAATTCAAGTGACTAACCATGTATTCTTCCTCACCCTGCACAGTAACAATCTTCCATTTGACAGGGTATTTGAGCTTTTGGTGTAGAGTGGACATTACTTCCCCAACCTTGTGAATCCAGGGTCGTCCCAACAAGCAGGAGTAAGATGGACGAATATCCATTACATAGAACATTGAGTCGAAGACTTGGGAACCCACACGAATAGGAATGTCTACCTCACCGTGCACCATCCTCTTAGAACCGTCGAAGGCTCTAACAATGATGTTGCTAGGTTTCAACTCCAGACCCTCACAATCCAATGCCTTCTTGGGCAAAACATTCAGGGAAGAACCGGTATCCACCAATACGTGTGCGAGAGTAGTGCCCTCCACTCTATGGAAACATAAAGGGCATCATTGTGATTTTTCCCTTTGGAGGTTAGGTCAGCATCTGAGAACCCCAAACCATTGTCAGCTGTCAAATTAGCCACACAGTCAGTGAATTGGTCCGCGGAGGTTTCTTGCGGCACATGGGCCGTTTTCAGAAATGAAATCAGGGCTTTTGCATGGGCCTCTGAGCATAGCAGCAATGATAGCATAGAGATTTTGGAGGGGGTAAGCCCCAACTGTTCAACAACATTAAAGTCACTCTTTTTAATGATTTTAAGGATTTCCTCCATCTCTTGTTGGGAGGCTTCAACATCAGTCTTTTTTGGTGCCTCCGTCCTGGCAGGAAAATCGGTAGAAACTTCTTTGCCCCGAGTATCAGAGGACTCAGCGGCAGTAGTAGACACAGGAACTTGAATTGGAACATGCACACTTGCAGGTGTGATGGTTAGAGGTTTTCGGATAACCGGCGGTGCAATGTCAGGCGAGAAGAGCCTGCCACTGCGGGTAATCTTAGCGGGACCAGTGATGTTACTGATACTGGTATTGGTGTTGAACTCCTGCTTCACCCCAAGCACATACACGTCGGGCCCATAATGCCATGGAACAACCTTATCAGACTCATAGGGGAGAGGCCCCGGAACAGTAATAGTAATGGGTGCAACAGACATAATTTGGACTGGCTTCCTCGAGGGAGCTTTGGCAGGATTGTAAATTGTGACAACAGATACTTCTTCAGCGGAAACAAATGGAACAGCAGTTTTCTTGAACATAATTTCTTTGTTATCCATCAGGCTTTGGATGTCTGATCTCAGTAGTGGACAACCGGTAGGGATAACAACACACAGAAGGCAACCCTTGCTACAACCCGGAAATAAACCGGCTAGCAGTAAGTTCCTCTTAACAGTCGAAAGAGGGGTAGCAACATCATTCACCGAAACAGCATACAATTCGTCCTCAATGGCATTCACTCTATGCTGGGGCATAGGAGCGGTTACAACATTTGGTCTCTCAGGCGCTTCAAACTGAATTTCCTTCGCGTCGATAAGGTCTTACACCTTATTTCTCAAGGCCCAACAATCATCAGTAGTATGCCCGGGGCTATCGGAATGATAAGCACAACGGGCATTTGGGTTATACTTAGGAGATGCAGTATTCACGAATTTTGGCGCTTCTTTGATGGTCACCAAGTTGGTAGATAACAGTTGCGGTAAGATTTGTGACAAGGTCATACTCAGCCGAGTATATTGCCTCTTGGGCCTTTCACTTCTTTGTTGATTGTACTGCTGAGGAGCAGCAACAGGTTTTGAAATGACCAAAGCATTGACGGCTTGGCGGCTTTCTGGCTTGACTTGTCTTCTAGGACCATAGACTGCACTTGCTTCTTTCTTGAAAGGCCTTTTCTCAGTACTTGTGGAGGCAGCTTTTTGTATCTTTCCTGAACTGATGCCAGCTTCAATTCTTTCTCCCGTCAGAATCAAATCCGTAAATCCAGCGGAGGAGTTACCAACCAAATGATTGAAAAATGGACCAGACAAAGTCCCTAGAAACATATCAACCAGCTCACGATCAGTCAATGGAGGCTGCACCCTGCCAGCCAAATCTCTCCATTTTTGTGCATATTCTTTGAACCCTTCGCCCGTTCCTAGAGACATACCCTGAAGTTAGGTACGCGTAGGAGTGAGATCAGAATTGTATTGATATTGTCTGTAAAATGCTGTTGCCAAATCTTCCCAATGTCAGATACTAGTTCCATCTAGTTGGTAGAACCACTCAAGCTGTGACCCCGAAAGGCTATCTTGGAAGAAGTGAATCCAAAGGTTCTTATCTGCCGTGTACGGTTGAATCTTCCTTACGTACGACCTTAGATGCAGCTTTGGACAGGAAGCCCCGTCATATTTGGCAAAGGCAGGTGCCTTAAACTTGTGTGGGATTACTACCCTAGAAGATAACCCCAAATCTCCGAAATCCAACCCCGGCACATTCTGAATCTCCATGGCGCTCAAGCAGTCTTCTAATTGCTTGTATCTGTCAGCAGCAGGTGGGTATTGTTCGTCATTGTTGTCCGTCTCGTTGTCAGAGACTGCAGGACTAGGAGCTCCTCCCCCTTGGGGACTATCTTTCTCAACAGAAGAAGTAGTTGGATCAGCTTCATTATGGAGTGTGTTCCCAAACCTGCATCCGGTGTTGAATAACGCAGTCCTCTTTTTATTCTTCTTCTTCAGGAGTAGAGTCTTCAATTCTTGCTGACCTTGGGCCAGGCTCAGGACCATTTCTTGAAACTGGGCACTTTGGGCCTGAAGGGCCTTGATTGCTTGCTCACTGGATGAGTCTGGATTCATGATGACTATTCAAAATAAACAGCGAAGGAGATTAAGCAACCTGTGAAATAGGGTACCTGCTATGCATATGGTGCAATGAGATGCGTATGTTTTATGTTTTCAAAGACAAACAAGATTCAACTTTGTAAACGAAAGGGAAACACACTTCATTAGATTCCAATTTAAAATTGTTCAACAACTTGCCCTTAGGCATTACATGAATTAAAAATACTGAAAAGAAAATAAAGCTGTAAAAAGGAAACATCCAAAGCCCATCAGTGCTCCCATGGCCTCCTCTTCTCAGTGTGGATGTAGTTATTCAGGACCCGTTGTTCCTCCAATTGCTTAGTCAGCCTCTGGACCTTCCGTTCCTGCTCGTTGAACTTTTCCCGATAGAAATCCCGTTCTTCCTTTAGCTGCGCCCAAGATCTCTTCATTGTGTCAAAATCAGTGGGTATCTGAGGAGGGAGGACAGTTGGTGGAGCCCCATCTTCATCAGGAGATTCAAGAATGATAGGTCTGACAGCTTCGTACGGCATACCCAGCTTCTGAGCACGGATGCGGACCCATCTGCAATAGGGTTCCATTGTTAGAGAAGTCTTTGGTCCCAACTCATGTGGGTCAGCTTTGTGAATTTTGTCCCAAGCCTTAATGAATCCATGGCGTAGTTTGTCACTGTCTACCTGAAACTCAAAATGAAAGTGAGGAACCAACATTTCATGAGGCCCAACTCTTCTGGCTCTTCCAAACTGGCGGAGAGCTAAGCATGGATTATAAGAGATTCCTCCTTGGATACCAATCAACGGAACATTAGGGTATTCTCCGCAACGATCAATAACAGCTACCTCATCCAAACCTCTGAGAGTCCAAGTGACGTCATTATCAGTGAGAGACATTAGCCTACGAGCCCAACCCTTTCCTTCTTCATTCTTCAGCACGAACTTAGGAAGGTGCGAAATAAACCACCTCACTAGCAAAGGAGCACAACACCACGGAGTTCCCTGTTTTCGGGCAGTACGAGCATAGAGTTATTGCAGGATATCACCCAAAAGAGTGGGTACAGGATTCCGAGACATGAAAATCCTTATGGCATAGATACTGATAAAGGTGTCAGGATTGGGAAACAGTACCAGACCATAGATTAAAAGAGCCAGAATGTCTTCGTACGCCTTGAAGTCCAAGTCATTCCAGAAATCATTAGCTTTACCAACCAGAAATTTGACCAAAAAGCCCTTAACTCCACTTCTAGTTTCCCAGTTAGCCAATACCTCTTCTTTGGTCAAGGGGAGAATTGCAGCAATATCTTCAGGCCTAGGAGTTTTTTTTCAAACCAGTGAATGGAGTTTGCTCCAAGACAGGGATGCCAAGCAAATAAGAGAATTCTTCCAGGGTAGGGACCAGCTGGAAGTCTTGAAAGGTGAAACAATGATACAGGGGGTCATAAAACTGGGTCAGAACACTTATCAGTTGTTGGTCCCATTTTGCAGTGATCAAGCCCAGGAGAGAACCATGCCTGTTGATGAAGGAAGAAGTGTTTGGGATCCTACCAACCAAATCCTTGAGCAAAGTTAGTGGTTGAACAAAGTTGAGCCGGACAGTATTCCTACGCACGGGCATCATGATGTCCTACAAAACAGAGGAAAGATGAAACCTTTTTTTGTCTTTGAAATGGGTTAGTCCTTTATACAGGGTGCATGCAATGGTATGATGGCATGATGCTATGATGAAGCACAACACAAGTATTTACACAAGAAATCATGGTAAGGCACACAAGTCACACAAAACAACCCTTAGGTTTCAGGCCAGCATGAAGTTTAGGTATTACCCTCTTTTAGTTTCGTTGGTTAAAACCTGTCCTATCAAAATTAACCGGGTTCTAGAGGATCTCAAATCATTGACTACGCTCAATCGGTCATAACTCCAGCATCGCAATCTTTTCTTGCAGCCAGAACCATCGCGAGAGTTTAGCCTCAATGAGTGTAGCATACTGCTACTGTCCTAATGGCCAAGTTGGTCAATTTAGGGTTCTAAGGTTGGTTGGTGTTTAATGACTCCTTAGAAGACCTATATTATCCTCGTTGCAACACAAGGGATATAGGTACAGACCAAAGTCCCACACCAACGTAGCCACTGCTTCACCCATGTCGGTCTACGCCGGACAGGTCCCTCACAGATTATGCTACCTAAAAAGGGTATTCCCTGATCCGAGTTAGGATCTATGAAACTCCGATTCAAAGCCCACAAATATAAAAGCAAACAAAGCAAACAATTGAAAACAAGGGTGATCTAAGCCCTAAGGTTACTCCACTTTTAAATTTGTCCCCAGCAGAGTCGCCAGTTCTGTGATACGGTGGGAGAACTGACTTGGGTTTTGCGTTTGTTTTCGCAAATGTTTCGGTTGAGCAAGAGTCGCCACCGACTTTTTATTTTATCCTAAGGAAATGTTAAAAAGCACAGCAAAAACCTCTGAGATGTTTTCTTGGGTTCGGGGAGTAGATTATAGAAAGGGAAGGTATTAGCACCCTTTCTATCCATGGTTATCCATGGGCTCTTAGTTACTTGCTTAGATCACTTGCCTTTTGTTTTCAATTATTTGAAATGGTACTCTTGTGTGTGTGTGGGTTTGAAAATGTTTTGAAAAGAAGCCAATGTGGTGGCAACCTTTGTAATGATCCATGTTGGGATGTATACAAAGGTGTATGTCTTTTAAAAAGGTTTTCATTTGTTTTTGAAAGTTGTTTTGAAAGTGTTGTGAGATGTGGTTTTAGTAAATAGACAAGTGTTTTGTTTTTGCAAGTTTGTTTCAAGTAACTCAGAGGTTATCTACTCCTAAATTTCTCAAAGATTATTGCTATGTTTTAACCCTTTTAACAAGTTTGTTCCACCATTGTATTTGGTGGACAATCTCATATTAGGATGTGAAAGGGACGGGCGCGGGTCATCGTTTAGACCATAATTGCAATGGTGCCAAGTATCTTTGGGCGATTTTCTTTAAGGGACTTGATCATTTGTTTAGGCAACATTTTGAAAGCGTCATCGAGGGACTATGATCATTTGATTTGTGTTTGTTTTGCCCAAAGAGACCTAACATGCAATATGGCCCATTTATTGAAGGCAACAAGTGGAATACCCTAGGGGGTGCAAGTGTGATTTGTGTTGTCCTTTTTCATGCTTATTTATCTTGAAATTAGGTCAAACTATTTTGTCGTTTTTGATTCGCATACACACCCTAATTCTAACATGGTATAATTAGAAAGCAATAAAGTGCGAAAAATAAATTTACTAAGCTATTACAACACAATATATGGGAAGGGGGGTACAAATGTTCAAATGGGGATTTTGACAAGGAATTTAAACCTAAACTATTACATCAATATTGAATTATTTACAAGATAATTTAATTGCATAAATTAAATAAAATAAGAATAAATATGCAAGATGCAAAAAAAGGTTTTTGTATGTATGAAAAAAAATTATTTTTAGGTGTCAAAATAAACAAAAAGAAAAGGATTATTTTTTTTGGAGTTTTTATGTTTAGGGAAAAACCCTAATTTTATTAAATAAAATGTATTATTTATTTATTATATGTAATATTTATTTATTCTATACAAAAATAAAATAAAATGAAGTATATTTGTAAAAAGGCATTTTTATATTCAAACATTAATAAAAATGAAAAGTGTATGTATTTTGCATTTTAACCCTAAATATATTAATATATATATATATATATATATATATATATATATATATATATATATATATATATATATATATATATATATATATATATATATATATATATATATATATATATATATATATATATATATATATATATATATATATATATATATATATATTATTTTCTAAGCATGTATTATATATACAAAAAATAATAATATTTAATATTTATAAAAAAAGTATTTTTTTATACAAAATATTTTCAGAAGATAAAACATATGAAAATAAAAATAAAAATGTATTTGCACTATTTTAGTTATTTTAAGTAAAAATATATGTATTTATTTATTTACGTACAAACTAAAAGAAAACAAATAAATGCCTAATAAATTCAAAAATGGTGAGAAAAATATTTTTTATATTTTTAATATTGTAAGAAAAAATAAATAAGTCAAACCAAAAAAGAAAAAGTCAAAAAATCATTAAAATGAACAAAATGGGCTTAGGGGGTTCAGAAGTAAATGTATGGTGCAAATAACAAAAGCATTCCAGGCCCAGCCCAGAACCAGTCATCTTCAACCTCAGAACAAACTTTGTTCAAGAAAGCACGCGTTTCCTATCTCCCAATTCCTGGACTTTCAAGCAAAACTCATAACATGAAAAATGTAGAGCATGAGAAGACGAATCCAGCCATATAAAGAACTTGACTTAACTCTCTAAGACGAGGGAGAATTTATTCTCCCCCAATTCCTGACCTAGTTTTTCATCAATGTTCAGACCTTAAATTCTTGCAGCACACATAATATAAATGAAATCTAATTACATGGACATGTTCAGGGCTATGAATGTGACATATTCTCTTCACAAACCTAAAGCTAACAATGCCTAATAAGAGAGATACGAGTTCATGAACTTACCTGTTCAGTTGAAGTTGTATCTGGCAATGGAGGAGCTTTCAGGGCAAGATGATGATCTGTACAGCTTGCCTGAAGTGTGGTGATGCTATTCCAATGCTTGCTTTGCTTTGAAACACCTTGAATCGAGCTATGGATCTTCAACTGCAAAACAAGAAAGTGAAAATGGTGGAACTGCTTAGAGGAGTTACAGGTCGTGTTTTATGCTTTGGTTAGCTTCAAGTGATGCTAGGGAATGTGTTTGATGAGCTTGGAGCAAGAAAGCATGAAAGGAATAAGAGTTGGCACTCAAACTGCAGTAAGAGCCCTGTTTTGGCAGTTTTATGGTGATTTTGAGTTTGTGGAGGTATTAGAGGTCTTAGGGTCGTGCTTCAGCTTAGGATGAATGTTTGAAATGTGTTTGATAACTTTCTCTAAGGCTTGGTTGACTGATATGGAAGTTGGTACATGTTATGATGTGTTTCTTGAACTTTAAGCAAGCAATGATCAAGTTGTGTTCTAGACAGGTAGAGGACCCCTAAACATGCTGCAAAGCTTCTCCTTGATCAGTGTGATTAGTCCCTAAACTTGTGCCAAGGGGATTTGATCTGTACTTCTTGGATTTGCATTATGACATAAAGCTTGCTTTTGCAAAAATGGCTATTTCACTTTTTCCATTTATGGCCTAATCTTGCATACAATGCTTGGATACACAAAATAAGGCTTTGGCACAATGAGTATGCAATAAATTATTGAGTGTTGGATGGTTTAGAGGCCTGTAATGTAGCATAAACCAAGCTGACTTGAAAATGGCAATGTGTATGAACATGTCTTGGTCAAGAACAAAAGTGACTTTTTGCCATATTGCAAAATTCGATTCTCTCAAGTCATGAGGTTGTTTGATGAGTTCTTGGACATTTTGGAAAGCTTGGAATGTGTACTACAATCCATCTTTGAAATGAAAATTGAAATTCCAAGTGGAAGTATGTGAAAAATGGTCTTGAAGTTAGGTAAAAACCTTGCGTAAAAAGGTCAAAATTTCACTAAGTCAAGAATGGTTTGGTACCCTTGTTCCAAAAATTGTAACTTGAGATACAAGCTTCTTTTGGGAAAACTTTGTGAATAAACGTTGTAGATTATGCAATAGGCTACAACTTTCATGTTTTGACTTTTGCTTGAATCCAAATGGATCATGGTGAGAAAGTGGGGCAAAGTTGGGAAAAAAATTAGGGTTTTTCATAACTTAGAAAAACCCTAAGTTATGAAAAATTCCCATTTCAAACCCTAATTTGCAATTTTTGATTTCTTGGTGAACAAGTTTCATGATTTGGCATGCTTTGATGAAAAATGAATCTTGACCCTTGATTTTGACCAAAAAGTCAAAGTTTGACTTTTCAGTGTACAGTCAAATTTTGATCAGTTGACTGAAAAATTCATCTGTCAATCTTGTGTATTCGGGATCTTTTGAACTTGTTGAGCTTGTCAAGATAATTCCATGGGGTCCGTGAGTCCATATGTGAGCTTGGTTAGCCATTGGCTAGGTCAAACAGTCAAAAATTTCCTTTGTGCAGTCAAAACCCTAAAAATGACCATTTTGCCCTTTTGGTGATCTGATCAAATTTCTTGTGGAATTGTGATCCAAACTTGATCAAATGGTCCATGTGAGTTCATAATGTTGATGTGGGTCAAAATCCATGAGGTTTGACTGTCAATTGGCCACAGTTGACCTTTTCCCCAATACAGTTGATTTCTAGGTCAACTGTCCAATTGACTGGGCAAAATTTGGAATCAAGACTTGAAACTTGGTATGGATAAACTTGGGAGTTCAACATGAAGCATGAAAGTCATCTTAGGCATTTTAGGTCAAAATATCTTTGTGCAAACACAAACCCTAATTTGGGTCAACAGTGCAAGGAGAAGTCTTGAGCAGAGGAAACCCTACCTGGATCTTGATCTTCAATGGTCTTGTGATGAGAAAATGCTGAGGAAATGGGAGGGCAAATTTTGGGGTACAACAGTAGCAAAAAGATAACAATCACCAACTTTCACTGAATATGACCAATCAACTTTCAGTGAAGGTAGAGAAAAAATATTTCATAGCACCGCCACTCACTCATGATGAACTACCAACGTTCACTGAAGGTAGCAAGAAGATAACAATCACCAACATTCACTGAAGGTGACCTACCAACGTTCACTGAAGGTAAAGACAAAATATATCATATCAACGCCATTCACAAACGATGAACTACCAACATTCACTAAAGGTAGCAAAAAGATAACAATCACCAACTTTCACTGAATATGTCCTACCAACTTTCACTGAAGATGGAGAAAAAATATATCATAACACCATCGTTCATTGACGATGAACAACCAACGTTCACTGAAGGTAGCAAAAAGATAACAATCATCAACTATCACTGAAGGTGACCTACCAACATTCACTGATGATTGATAGAAAATATATCATAGCACCGCCGTTCACTGATGATGAACTACTAACATTCACTAAAGGTAGGAAACAAATAACAATCACCAACTTTCACTGAAGGTGACCTACCAACTTTCACTGAAGATGACCTACCAACTTTCACTGAAGGTAGAGAAAAAATATATCATAGCACCACCGCTCACTCACGATGAACTACCAACGTTCACTGAAGGTAGCAAAAAGATAACAATCGCCAACATTCACTGAAGGTGACCTACCAACATTCACTGAAGGTAAAGAGAAAATATATCATAGCAGCGCCGTTCACAAACGATGAACTACCAACATTCACTGAAGGTAGCAAAAAGATAACAATCACCAACTTTCACTGAAGATGACCTACCAACTTTCAGTGAAGGTAGAGAAAAAATATATCATAGCACCGCCGTTCACTGACGATGAACTACCAACATTAACTGAAGGTAGCAAAAAGATAACAATCATCAACTTTCACTGAAGGTGACCTACCAACATTCACTGATGGTAAAGAGAAAATATATTATAGCACTGTCGTTCACTGACGATGAACTACTAACGTTCACTATAGGTAGCAAAATGATAAAAATCACCAACTTTCAGTGAAGGTGACCTACCAACTTTTAATGAAGGTAGAGAGAAAATATATCATTGCACTAATGTTCACTGACGATGAACTCCCAACGTTCACTGAAGGTAGAAAAAAGATAACAATTACAAACTTTCACTGAAGGTGACCTACCAACTTTCATTGAAGGTAGAGAGAAAATATATCATTGCACCGCCATTCACTGACGATGAACTACCAACGTTCACTGGAAGTAGCAAAAAGATAACAATAAACAACTTTCACTGAAGGTGACCCAGCAACTTTCACTGAAGGTAGAGTGAAAATATATCATAGAACCAATGTTGACTGACGATGAACTACCAACGTTCACTGAAGGTAGCAAAAAGATAACAATCACCAACTTTCACTGAAGGTGACCTACCAACGTTCACTGAAGGTAAAGAGAAAATATATCATAGCAGCGCCTTTCACTAACGGTGAACTACCAACATTCACTAAAGGTAGCAAAAAGATAACAATCACCAACTTTCACTGTAGATGACCAACCAACTTTCACTGAAGGTAGAGAAAAAATATTTCACAGCACCGCCGCTCACTCATGATGAACTACCAACGTTCACTGAAGGTAGCAAGAAGATAACAATCACCAACATTCACTGAAGGTGACCTACCAACGTTCACTGAAGGTAAAGAGAAAATATATCATAGCAGCGCCATTCACAAACGATGAACTACCAACATTCACTAAAGGTAGCAAAAAGATAACAATCACCATCTTTCACTGAATATGTCCTACCAACTTTCACTGAAGATAGAGAAAAAATATATCATAACACCGTCGTTCATTGACGATGAACTACCAACGTTCACTGAAGGTAGCAAAAAGATAACAATCATCAACTTTCACTGAAGGTGACCTACCAACATTCACTGATGATAGAGAGAAAATATATCATAGAACGGCCGTTCACTGATGATGAACTACTAACATTCATTAAAGGTAGCAAAAAGATAACAATCACCAACTTTCATTGAAGGTGACCTACCAACTTTCACTGAAGATGACCTACCAACTTTCACTGAAGGTAGAGAAAAAATATATCATAGCACCACCGCTCACTCACGGTGAACTACCAACGTTCACTGAAGGTAGCAAAAAGATAACAATCGCCAACATTCACTGAATGTGGCCTACCAACATTCACTGAAGGTAAAGAGAAAATATATCATAGCAGCGCCGTTCACAAACGATGAACTACCAACATTCACTGAAGGTAGCAAAAAGATAACAATCACCAACTTTCACTGAAGATGACCTACCAACTTTCACTGAAGGTAGAGAAAAAATATATCATAGCACCGCCGTTCACTGATGATGAACTACCAACGTTAACTGAAGGTAGCAAAAAGATAACAATCATCAACTTTCACTGAAGGTGACCTACCAACATTCACTGATGGTAGAGAGAAAATATATTATAGCACTGCCGTTCACTGACGATGAACTACTAACGTTCACTAAAGGTAGCAAAATGATAAAAATCACCAACTTTCAGTGAAGGTGACCTACCAAATTTTAATGAAGGTAGAGAGAAAATATATCATTGCACTAATGTTCACTGACGATGAACTACCAACGTTCACTGAAGGTAGAAAAAATATAACAATCACAAAATTTCACTGAAGGTGACCTACCAACTTTCATTGAAGGTAGAGAGAAAACATATCATTGCACCGCCATTCACTGACGATGAACTACCAACGTTCACTGAAAGTAGCAAAAAGATAACAATCAACAACTTTCACTGAAGGTGACCCAGCAACTTTCACTGAAGGTAGAGTGAAAATATATCATAGAACCAATGTTGACTGTAGATGAACTACCAACGTTCACTGAAGGTAGCAAAAAGATAACAATCACCAACTTTCACTGAAGGTGACCTACCAACGTTCACTGAAGGTAAAGAGAAAATATATCATAGCAGCGCCTTTCACTAACGATGAACTACCAACATTCACTAATGGTAGCAAAAAGATAACAATCACCAACTTTCACTGAAGATGACCAACCAACTTTCACTAAAGTTAGAGAAAAAATATTTCACAGTACCGCCGCTCACTCATGATGAACTACCAACGTTCACTGAAGGTAGCAAGAAGATAACAATCACCAACATTCACTGAAGGTGACCTACCAACGTTCACTGAAGGTAAAGAGAAAATATATCATAGCAGCGCCATTCACAAACGATGAACTACCAACATTCACTAAAGGTAGCAAAAAGATAACAATCACCATCTTTCACTGAATATGTCCTACCAACTTTCACTGAAGATAGAGAAAAAATATATCATAACACCGTCGTTCATTGATGATGAACAACCAACGTTCACTGAAGGTAGCAAAAAGATAACAATCATCAACTTTCACTGAAGGTGACCTACCAACATTCACTGATGATAGAGAGAAAATATATCATAGCAAGGCCGTTCACTGATGATGAACTACTAACATTCACTAAAGGTAGAAAAAAGATAACAATCACCAACTTTCATTGAAGGTGACCTACCAACTTTCACTGAAGATGACCTACCAACTTTCACTGAAGGTAGAGAAAAAATATATCATAGCACCGCCGCTCACTCACGATGAACTACCAACGTTCACTGAAGGTAGCAAAAAGATAGTAATCTCCAACATTCACTGAAGGTGACCTACCAACATTCACTGAAGGTAAAGAGAAAATATATCATAGCAGCGCCGTTCACAAACGATGAACTACCAACATTCACTGAAGGTAGCAAAAAGATAACAATCACCAACTTTCACTGAAGATGACCTACCAACTTTCACCGAAGGTAGAGAAAAAATATATCATAGCATCGCCGTTCACTGACGATGAACTACCAACGTTAACTGGAGGTAGCAAAAAGATAACAATCATCAACTTTCACTGAAGGTGACCTACCAACATTCACTGATGGTAGAGAGAAAATATATCATAGCACTGCCGGTCACCGATGATAAACTACTAACGTTCATTAAATGTAGCAAAATGATAAAAATCACAAACTTTCACTGAAGGTGACCTACCAACTTTCAATGAAGGTAGAGAGAAAATATATCATTACACTAATGTTCACTGACGATGAACTACCAATGTTCACTGAAGGTAGTAAAAAGATAACAATCACCAACTTTCACTGAAGGTGACCTACCAACTTTCACTGAAGGTAGAGAGAAAATATATCATTGCACCGCCATTCACTGACGATGAACTAACAACGTTCACTGAAAGTAGCAAAAAGATAACAATCAACAACTTTCACTGAAGGTGACCCACCAACTTTCACTGAAGGTAGAGAGAAAATATATCATAGAACCAATGTTGACTGACGATGAACTACTAACATTCACTGAAGGTAGAAAAAAGATAACAATCAACAACTTTCACTGAAGGTGACCTACCAACATTCACTGAAGGTAAAGAGAAAATATATCATAGCAGCGCCGTTCTCTAACGATAAACTACCAACATTCACTGAAGGTAGGAAAAAGATAACAATCACCAACTTTCATTGAAGATGACCAACCAACTTTCACTGAAGGTAGAGAAAAAATATTTCATAGCACCGCCGCTCACTCACGATGAACTACCAAAGTTCACTGAAGGTAGCAAGAAGATAACAATCACCACCTTTCACTGAAGGTGACCTACCAACTTTCACTAAAGGTAGAGAGAAAATATATCATTGCACCGCCATTCACTGACGATGAACTACCAACGTTCACTGAAAGTAGCAAAAAGATAACAATCACCAACTTTCACTGAAGATGACCTACCAACTTTCACTGAAGGTAGAGAAAAAATATATCATAGCACCGCCGCTCACTCACGATGAACTACCAACGTTCACTGAAGGTAGCAAAAAGATAACAATCGCCAACATTCACTGAAGGTGACCTAATAATGTTCACTGAAGGTAAAGAGAAAATATATCATAACATCGCCGTTCACAAACGAGGAACTACCAACATTCACTGAAGGTAGCAAAAAGATAAAAATCAACAACTTTCACTGAATATGACCTACCAATTATCACTGAAGGTAGAGAAAAAATATATTATAGCACCACCGTTCACTGACGATGAACTACTAACGTTCACTAAAGGAAGCAAAATGATAAAAATCACCAACTTTCACTGAAGGTGGCCTACCAACTTTCAATGAAGGTAGAGAGAAAATATATCATTGCACTAATGTTCACTGACGATGAACTACCAACGTTCACTGAAGGTAGAAAAAAGATAACAATCACAAACTTTCACTGAAGGTGACCTACCAACTTTCACTAAAGGTAGAGAGAAAATATATCATTACACCGCCATTCACTGACGATGAACTACATACGTTCACTGAAAGTAGCAAAAAGATAACAATCAAAAACTTTCACTGAAGGTTGCCCACAACCTTTCACTGAAGGTAGACATAAAATATATCATAGAACCAATGTTGACTGACGATAAACTACCAACGTTCAAAGAAGGTAGCAAAAAGATAACAATCATTAAATTTCACTGAAGGTGACCTACCAACGTTCACTGAAGGTAAAGAGAAAATATATCGTAGCAGCGCCGTTCACTAACGATGACCTACCAACAATCACTGAAGGTAGCAAAAAGATAACAATCACGAACTTTCACTGAAGATGACCAACCAACTTTCACTGAAGGTAGAGAAAAAATATTTCATAGCACCGCCGCTCACTCAAGATGAACTACCAACGTTCACTGAAGGTAGAAAGAAGATTACAATCACAAACTTTCACTGAAGATGACCTACCAACTTTCACTGAAGATAGAGAGAAAATATATCATTGCACCGCCATTCACTGACGATGAACTACCAACGTTCACTGAAAGTAGCAAAAAGATAACAATCACCAACTTTCACTGAAGGTGACCTACCAACTTTCACTGAAGGTAGAGAGAAAATATATCATAGCTCCAATGTTGACTAACGATGAACTACCAACGTTCACTGAAGGTAGCAAAAAGATAACAATCACCAACTTTCACTGAAGGTGACCTACCAAATTTCACTGAAGGTAGAGAGAAAATATATCATAGCACCAATGAAGACTGACGATGAACTACCAACGTTCACTGAAGGTAGCAAAAAGATAACAATCACCAACTTTCACTGAAGGTGACCTACCAACTTTCACTGAAGGTAGATAGAAAATATACCATAGCATCGCCGCTCACTCTCGATGAACTATCAACGTTCACTGAATGTAGCAAAAAGATAACGATCACCAACTTTCACTGAAGGTGACCTAGCAACATTCACTGAAGGTAAAGAGAAAATATATCATAGCAGCGCCGTTCACTAACGATGAACTACCAACATTCACTGAAGGTAGCAAAAAGATAACAATCACCAACTTTCACTGAAGATGACCTACCAACTTTCACTGAAGGTAGAGAAAAAATATATCATAGCACCGCCACTCACTCACGATGAACTACCAACGTTCACTGAAGGTAGCAAAAAGATAACAATCGCCAACATTCACTGAAGGTGACCTACCAATGTTCACTGAAGGTAAAGAGAAAATATATCATAACAGCGCCGTTCACAAACGAGGAACTACCAACATTCACTGAAGGTAGCAAAAAGATAAAAATCAACAACTTTCACTGAAGATGACCTACCAATTATCACTGAAGGTAGAGAAAAAATATATCATAGCACCACCGTTCACTGACGATGAACTACTAACGTTCACTAAAGGAAGCAAAATGATAAAAATCACCAACTTTCACTGAAGGTGGCCTACCAACTTTCAATGAAGGTAGAGAGAAAATATATCATTGCACTAATGTTCACTGACGATGAACTACCAACGTTCACTGAAGGTAGAAAAAAGATAACAATCACAAACTTTAACTGAAGGTGACCTACCAACTTTCATTGAAGGTAGAGAGAAAATATATCATTACACCGCCATTCACTGACGATGAACTACATACGTTCACTGAAAGTAGCAAAAAGATAACAATCAACAACTTTCACTGAAGGTTGCCCACCAACTTTCACTGAAGGTAGACATAAAATATATCATAGAACCAATGTTGACTGACGATGAACTACCAACGTTCACTGAAGGTAGCAAAAAGATAACAATCATTAACTTTCACTGAAGGTGACCTACCAACGTTCACTGAAGGTAAAGAGAAAATATATCGTAGCAGCGCCATTCACTAACGATGACCTACCAACAATCACTGAAGGTAGAAAAAAGATAACAATCACGAACTTTCACTGAAGATGACCAACCAACTTTCACTGAAGGTAGAGAAAATATATTTCATAGCACCGCCGCTCACTCAAGATGAACTACCAACATTCACTGAAGGTAGTAAGAATATTACAATCACCAACATTCACTGAAGGTGACCTACCAACGTTCACTAAAGGTAAAGAGAAAATATATCATAGCAGCGCCGTTCACAAACGATGAACTACCAACATCATCGAAGGCAGCAAAAAGATAACAATCACCAATTTTCACTGAAGATGACCTACCAACTTTCACTGAAGATAGAGAAAAAATATATCATAGCACCGTCGTTCATTGACGATGAACTACCAACGTTCACTGAAGGTAGCAAAAAGATAACAATCATCAACTTTCACTGAAGGTGACCTACCAACTTTCACTGAAGGTAGAGAGAAAATATATCATTGCACCGCCATTCACTGACGATGAACTACCAACGTTCACTGAAAGTAGCAAAAAGATAACAATCACCAACTTTCACTGAAGGTGACCTACCAACTTTCACTGAAGGTAGAGAGAAAATATATCATAGCACCACCGCTCACTCACGGTGAACTACCAACGTTCACTGAAGGTAGCAAAAAGATAACAATCGCCAACATTCACTGAATGTGGCCTACCAACATTCACTGAAGGTAAAGAGAAAATATATCATAGCAGCGCCGTTCACAAACGATGAACTACCAACATTCACTGAAGGTAGCAAAAAGATAACAATCACCAACTTTCACTGAAGATGACCTACCAACTTTCACTGAAGGTAGAGAAAAAATATATCATAGCACCGCCGTTCACTGATGATGAACTACCAACGTTAACTGAAGGTAGCAAAAAGATAACAATCATCAACTTTCACTGAAGGTGACCTACCAACATTCACTGATGGTAGAGAGAAAATATATTATAGCACTGCCGTTCACTGACGATGAACTACTAACGTTCACTAAAGGTAGCAAAATGATAAAAATCACCAACTTTCAGTGAAGGTGACCTACCAAATTTTAATGAAGGTAGAGAGAAAATATATCATTGCACTAATGTTCACTGACGATGAACTACCAACGTTCACTGAAGGTAGAAAAAATATAACAATCACAAAATTTCACTGAAGGTGACCTACCAACTTTCATTGAAGGTAGAGAGAAAACATATCATTGCACCGCCATTCACTGACGATGAACTACCAACGTTCACTGAAAGTAGCAAAAAGATAACAATCAACAACTTTCACTGAAGGTGACCCAGCAACTTTCACTGAAGGTAGAGTGAAAATATATCATAGAACCAATGTTGACTGTAGATGAACTACCAACGTTCACTGAAGGTAGCAAAAAGATAACAATCACCAACTTTCACTGAAGGTGACCTACCAACGTTCACTAAAGGTAAAGAGAAAATATATCATAGCAGCGCCTTTCACTAACGATGAACTACCAACATTCACTAATGGTAGCAAAAAGATAACAATCACCAACTTTCACTGAAGATGACCAACCAACTTTCACTAAAGTTAGAGAAAAAATATTTCACAGTACCGCCGCTCACTCATGATGAACTACCAACATTCACTGAAGGTAGCAAGAAGATAACAATCACCAACATTCACTGAAGGTGACCTACCAACGTTCACTGAAGGTAAAGAGAAAATATATCATAGCAGCGCCATTCACAAACGATGAACTACCAACATTCACTAAAGGTAGCAAAAAGATAACAATCACCATCTTTCACTGAATATGTCCTACCAGCTTTCACTGAAGATAGAGAAAAAATATATCATAACACCGTCGTTCATTGATGATGAACAACCAACGTTCACTGAAGGTAGCAAAAAGATAACAATCATCAACTTTCACTGAAGGTGACCTACCAACATTCACTGATGATAGAGAGAAAATATATCATAGCACGGCCGTTCACTGATGATGAACTACTAACATTCACTAAAGGTAGAAAAAAGATAACAATCACCAACTTTCATTGAAGGTGACCTACCAACTTTCACTGAAGATGACCTACCAACTTTCACTGAAGGTAGAGAAAAAATATATCATAGCACCGCCGCTCACTCACGATGAACTACCAACGTTCACTGAAGGTAGCAAAAAGATAGTAATCTCCAACATTCACTGAAGGTGACCTACCAACATTCACTGAAGGTAAAGAGAAAATATATCATAGCAGCGCCGTTCACAAACGATGAACTACCAACATTCACTGAAGGTAGCAAAAAGATAACAATCACCAACTTTCACTGAAGATGACCTACAAACTTTCACCGAAGGTAGAGAAAAAATATATCATAGCATCGCCGTTCACTGACGATGAACTACCAACGTTAACTGGAGGTAGCAAAAAGATAACAATCATCAACTTTCACTGAAGGTGACCTACCAACATTCACTGATGGTAGAGAGAAAATATATCATAGCACTGCCGGTCACCGATGATAAACTACTAACGTTCATTAAATGTAGCAAAATGATAAAAATCACAAACTTTCACTGAAGGTGACCTACCAACTTTCAATGAAGGTAGAGAGAAAATATATCATTACACTAATGTTCACTGACGATGAACTACCAACGTTCACTGAAGGTAGTAAAAAGATAACAATCACCAACTTTCACTGATGGTGACCTACCAACTTTCACTGAAGGTAGAGAGAAAATATATCATTGCACCGCCATTCACTGACGATGAACTAACAACGTTCACTGAAAGTAGCAAAAAGATAACAATCAACAACTTTCACTGAAGGTGACCCACCAACTTTCACTGAAGGTAGAGAGAAAATATATCATAGAACCAATGTTGACTGACGATGAACTACTAACATTCACTGAAGGTAGAAAAAAGATAACAATCAACAACTTTCACTGAAGGTGACCTACCAACATTCACTGAAGGTAAAGAGAAAATATATCATAGCAGCGCCGTTCACAAACGATGAACTACCAACATTCACTGAAGGTAGGAAAAAGATAACAATCACCAACTTTCACTGAAGATGACCAACCAACTTTCACTGAAGGTAGAGAAAAAATATTTCATAGCACCGCCGCTCACTCACGATGAACTACCAAAGTTCACTGAAGGTAGCAAGAAGATAACAATCACCACCTTTCACTGAAGGTGACCTACCAACTTTCACTAAAGGTAGAGAGAAAATATATCATTGCACCGCCATTCACTGACGATGAACTACCAACGTTCACTGAAAGTAGCAAAAAGATAACAATCACCAACTTTCACTGAAGATGACCTACCAACTTTCACTGAAGGTAGAGAGAAAATATATCATAGCACCAATGTTGACTGACGATGAACTACCAACGTTCACTGAAGGTAGCAAAAAGATAACAATCACCAACTTTCATTGAAGGTGACCTACCAACTTTCACTGAAGGTAGAGAGAAAATATATCATAGCACCAATGTTGACTGACGATGAACTACCAACGTTCACTGAAGGTAGCAAAAAGATAACAATCACCAACTTTCACTGAAGGTGACCTACCAACTTTCACTGAAGGTAGATAGAAAATATACCATAGCACCGCCGCTCACTCTCGATGAACTATCAACGTTCACTGAATGTAGCAAAAAGATAACAATCACAAACTTTCACTGAAGGTGACCTAGCAACATTCACCGAAGGTAAAGAGAAAATATATCATAGCAGCGCCGTTCACTAACGATGAACTACCAACATTCACTGAAGGTAGCAAAAAGATAACAATCACAAGCTTTCACTGAAGATTACCAACCAACTTTCACTGAAGGTAGAGAAAAAATATATCATAGAACCGCCGCTCACTCACGATGAACTACCAACGTTCACTGAAGGTAGAAAAAAGATAACAATCACCAACATTCACTGAAGGTGAACTACCAAGGTTCACTGAAGGTAAGGAGAAAATATATCATAGCAGCGCCGTTCACAAACGATGAACTACCAACATTCACTGAAGGTAGCAAAAAGATAACAATCACAAACTTTCACTGAAGATGACCTACCAACTTTCACTGAAGGTAGAGAATAAATATATCATAGCACCGCCACTCACTCACGATGAACTACCAACGTTCACTGAAGGTAGCAAAAAGATAACAATCGCCAACATTCACTGAAGGTGACCTACCAATGTTCACTGAAGGTAAAGAGAAAATATATCATAACAGCGCCGTTCACAAACGAGGAACTACCAACATTCACTGAAGGTAGCAAAAAGATAAAAATCAACAACTTTCACTGAAGATGACCTACCAATTATCACTGAAGGTAGAGAAAAAATATATCATAGCACCACCGTTCACTGACGATGAACTACTAACGTTCACTAAAGGAAGCAAAATGATAAAAATCACCAACTTTCACTGAAGGTGACCTACCAACTTTCACTGAAGATGACCTACCAACTTTCACTGAAGGTAGAGAAAAAATATATCATAGCACTGCCGCTCACTCACGATGAACTACCAACGTTCACTGAAGGTAGCAAAAAGATAACAATCTCCAACATTCACTGAAGGTGACCTACCAACATTCACTGAAGGTAAAGAGAAAATATATCATAGCAGCGCCGTTCACAAACGATGAACTACCAACATTCACTGAAGGTAGAAAAAAGATAACAATCACCAACTTTCACTGAAGATGACCTACCAACTTTCACTGAAGGTAGAGAAAAAATATATCATAGCACGGCCGCTCACTCACGATGAACTACCAACGTTCATTGAAGGTAGCAAAAAGATAACAATCGCCAACATTCACTGAAGGTGACCTACCAATGTTCACTGAAGGTAAAGAGAAAATATATCATAACAGCGCCGTTCACAAACGAGGAACTACCAACATTCACTGAAGGTAGCAAAAAGATAAAAATCAACAACTTTCACTGAAGATGACCTACCAATTATCACTGAAGGTAGAGAAAAAATATATCATAGCACCACCGTTCACTGACGATGAACTACTAACGTTCACTAAAGGAAGCAAAATGATAAAAATCACCAACTTTCACTGAAGGTGACCTACCAACTTTCACTGAAGATGACCTACCAACTTTCACTGAAGGTAGAGAAAAAATATATCATAGCACTGCCGCTCACTCACGATGAACTACCAACGTTCACTGAAGGTAGCAAAAAGATAACAATCTCCAACATTCACTGAAGGTGACCTACCAACATTCACTGAAGGTAAAGAGAAAATATATCATAGCAGCGCCGTTCACAAACGATGAACTACCAACATTCACTGAAGGTAGCAAAAAGATAACAATCACCCACTTTCACTGAAGATGACCTACCAACTTTCACCGAAGGTAGAGAAAAAATATATCATAGCATCGCCGTTCACTGACGATGAACTACCAACGTTAACTGGAGGTAGCAAAAAGATAACAATCATCAACTTTCACTGAAGGTGACTTACCAACATTCACTGATGGTAGAGAGAAAATATATTATAGCACTGTCGTTCACTGACGATGAACTACTAACGTTCACTATAGGTAGCAAAATGATAAAAATCACCAACTTTCAGTGAAGGTGACCTACCAACTTTTAATGAAGGTAGAGAGAAAATATATCATTGCACTAATGTTCACTGACGATGAACTACCAACGTTCAATGAAGGTAGAAAAAAGATAACAATCACAAACTTTCACTGAAGGTGACCTACCAACTTTCATTGAAGGTAGAGAGAAAATATATCATTGCACCACCATTCACTGACGATGAACTACCAACATTCACTGAAGGTGACCCAGCAACTTTCACTGAAGGTAGAGTGAAAATATATCATAGAACCAATGTTGACTGACGATGAACTACCAACGTTCACTGAAGGTAGCAAAAAGATAACAATCACAAACTTTCACTGAAGGTGACCTACCAACGTTCACTGAAGGTAAAGAGAAAATATATCATAGCAGCGCCTTTCACTAACGATGAACTACCAACATTCACTAAAGGTAGCAAAAAGATAACAATCACCAACTTTCACTGTAGATGACCAACCAACTTTAACTGAAGGTAGAGAAAAAATATTTCACAGCACCGCCGCTCACTCATGATGAACTACCAACGTTCACTGAAGGTAGCAAGAAGATAACAATCACCAACATTCACTGAAGGTGACCTACCAACATTCACTGAAGGTAAAGAGAAAATATATCATAGCAGCGCCATTCACAAACGATGAACTACCAACATTCACTAAAGGTAGCAAAAAGATAACAATCACCATCTTTCACTGAATATGTCCTACCAACTTTCATTGAAGATAGAGAAAAAATATATCATAACACCGTCGTTCATTGACGATGAACTACCAACATTCACTGAAGGTAGCAAAAAGATAACAATCATCAACTTTCACTGAAGGTGACCTACCAACATTCACTGATGATAGAGAGAAAATATATCATAGAACGGCCGTTCACTGATGATGAACTACTAACATTCACTAAAGGTAGCAAAAAGATAACAATCACCAACTTTCATTGAAGGTGACCTACCAACTTTCACTGAAGATGACCTACCAACTTTCACTGAAGGTAGAGAAAAAATATATCATAGCACCACCGCTCACTCACGGTGAACTACCAACGTTCACTGAAGGTAGCAAAAAGATAACAATCGCCAACATTCACTGAAGGTGACCTACCAACATTCACTGAAGGTAAAGAGAAAATATATCATAGCAGCACCGTTCACAAACGATGAACTACCAACATTCACTGAAGGTAGCAAAAAGATAACAATCACCAACTTTCACTGAAGATGACCTACCAACTTTCACTGAAGGTAGAGAAAAAATATATCATAGCACCGCCGTTCACTGATGATGAACTACCAACGTTAACTGAAGGTAGCAAAAAGATAACAATCATCAACTTTCACTGAAGGTGACCTACCAACATTCACTGATGGTAGAGAGAAAATATATTATAGCACTGCCGTTCACTGACGATGAACTACTAACGTTCACTAAAGGTAGCAAAATGATAAAAATCACCAACTTTCAGTGAAGGTGACCTACCAAATTTTAATGAAGGTAGAGAGAAAATATATCATTGCACTAATGTTCACTGACGATGAACTACCAACGTTCACTGAAGGTAGAAAAAATATAACAATCACAAAATTTCACTGAAGGTAACCTACCAACTTTCATTGAAGGTAGAGAGAAAACATATCATTGCACCGCCATTCACTGACGATGAACTACCAACGTTCACTGAAAGTAGCAAAAAGATAACAATCAACAACTTTCACTGAAGGTGACCCAGCAACTTTCACTGAAGGTAGAGTGAAAATATATCATAGAACCAATGTTGACTGTAGATGAACTACCAACGTTCACTGAAGGTAGCAAAAAGATAACAATCACCAACTTTCACTGAAGGTGACCTACCAACGTTCACTGAAGGTAAAGAGAAAATATATCATAGCAGCGCCTTTCACTAACGAGGAACTACCAACATTCACTAATGGTAGCAAAAAGATAACAATCACCAACTTTCACTGAAGATGACCAACCAACTTTCACTAAAGGTAGAGAAAAAATATTTCATAGTACCGCCGCTCACTCATGATGAACTACCAACGTTCACTGAAGGTAGCAAGAAGATAACAATCACCAACATTCACTGAAGGTGACCTACCAACGTTCACTGAAGGTAAAGAGAAAATATATCATAGCAGCGCCATTCACAAACGATGAACTACCAACATTCACTAAAGGTAGCAAAAAGATAACAATCACCATCTTTCACTGAATATGTCCTACCAACTTTCACTGAAGATAGAGAAAAAATATATCATAACACCGTCGTTTATTGACGATGAACTACCAACGTTCACTGAAGGTAGCAAAAAGATAACAATCATCAACTTTCACTGAAGGTGACCTACCAACATTCACTGATGATAGAGAGAAAATATATCATAGAACGGCCGTTCACTGATGATGAACTACTAACATTCACTAAAGGTAGCAAAAAGATAACAATCACCAACTTTCATTGAAGGTGACCTACCAACTTTCACTGAAGATGACCTACCAACTTTCACTGAAGGTAGAGAAAAAATATATCATAGCACCACCGCTCACTCACGGTGAACTACCAACGTTCACTGAAGGTAGCAAAAAGATAACAATCGCCAACATTCACTGAAGGTGACCTACCAACATTCACTGAAGGTAAAGAGAAAATATATCATAGCAGCGCCGTTCACAAACGATGAACTACCAACATTCATTGAAGGTAGCAAAAAGATAACAATCACCAACTTTCACTGAAGATGACCTACCAACTTTCACTGAAGGTAGAGAAAAAATATATCATAGCACCGCCGTTCACTGATGATGAACTACCAACGTTAACTGAAGGTAGCAAAAAGATAACAATCATCAACTTTCACTGAAGGTGACCTACCAACATTCACTGATGGTAGAGAGAAAATATATTATAGCACTTCCGTTCACTGACGATGAACTACTAACATTCACTAAAGGTAGCAAAATGATAAAAATCACCAACTTTCAGTGAAGGTGACCTACCAAATTTTAATGAAGGTAGAGAGAAAATATAGCATTGCACTAATGTTCACTGACGATGAACTACCAACGTTCACTGAAGGTAGAAAAAATATAACAATCACAAAATTTCACTGAAGGTGACCTACCAACTTTCATTGAAGGTAGAGAGAAAACATATCATTGCACCGCCATTCACTGACGATGAACTACCAACGTTCACTGAAAGTAGCAAAAAGATAACAATCAACAACTTTCACTGAAGGTGACCCAGCAACTTTCACTGAAGGTAGAGTGAAAATATATCATAGAACCAATGTTGACTGTAGATGAACTACCAACGTTCACTGAAGGTAGCAAAAAGTTAACAATCACCAACTTTCACTGAAGGTGACCTACCAACGTTCACTGAAGGTAAAGAGAAAATATATCATAGCAGCGCCTTTCACTAATGAGGAACTACCAACATTCACTAATGGTAGCAAAAAGATAACAATCACCAACTTTCACTGAAGATGACCAACCAACTTTCACTAAAGGTAGAGAAAAAATATTTCACAGTACCGCCGGTCACTCATGATGAACTACCAACGTTCACTGAAGGTAGCAAGAAGATAACAATCACCAACATTCACTGAAGGTGACCTACCAACGTTCACTGAAGGTAAAGAGAAAATATATCATAGCAGCGCCATTCACAAACGATGAACTACCAACATTCACTAAAGGTAGCAAAAAGATAACAATCACCATCTTTCACTGAATATGTCCTACCAACTTTCACTAAAGATAGAGAAAAAATATATCATAACACCGTCGTTCATTGACGATGAACTACCAACGTTCACTGAAGGTAGCAAAAAGATAACAATCATCAACTTTCACTGAAGGTGACCTACCAACATTCACTGATGATAGAGAGAAAATATATCATAGAACGGCCGTTCACTGATGATGAACTACTAATATTCACTAAAGTTAGCAAAAAGATAACAATCACCAACTTTCATTGAAGGTGACCTACCAACTTTCACTGAAGATGACCTACCAACTTTCACTGAAGGTAGAGAAAAAATATATCATAGCACCACCGCTCACTCACGGTGAACTACCAACGTTCACTGAAGGTAGCAAAAAGATAACAATCGCCAACATTCACTGAAGGTGACCTACCAACATTCACTGAAGGTAAAGAGAAAATATATCATAGCAGCGCCGTTCACAAATGATGAACTACCAACATTCATTGAAGGTAGCAAAAAGATAACAATCACCAACTTTCACTGAAGATGACCTACCAACTTTCACTGAAGGTAGAGAAAAAATATATCATAGCACCGCCGTTCACTGATGATGAACTACCAACGTTAACTGAAGGTAGCAAAAAGATAACAATCATCAACTTTCACTGAAGGTGACCTACCAACATTCACTGATGGTAGAGAGAAAATATATTATAGCACTGCCGTTCACTGACGATGAACTACTAACGTTCACTAAAGGTAGAAAAATGATAAAAATCACCAACTTTCAGTGAAGGTGACCTACCAAATTTTAATGAAGGTAGAGAGAAAATATATCATTGCACTAATGTTCACTGACGATGAACTACCAACGTTCACTGAAGGTAGAAAAAATATAACAATCACAAAATTTCACTGAAGGTGACCTACCAACTTTCATTGAAGGTAGAGAGAAAACATATCATTGCACCGCCATTCACTGACGATGAACTACCAAGGTTCACTGAAAGTAGCAAAAAGATAACAATCAACAACTTTCACTGAAGGTGACCCAACAACTTTCACTGAAGGTAGAGTGAAAATATATCATAGAACCAATGTTGATTGTAGATGAACTACCAACGTTCACTGAAGGTAGCAAAAAGATAACAATCACCAACTTTCACTGAAGATGACCAACCAACTTTCACTAAAGGTAGAGAAAAAATATTTCACAGTACCGCCGCTCACTCATGATGAACTACCAACGTTCACTGAAGGTAGCAAGAAGATAACAATCACCAACATTCACTGAAGGTGACCTACCAACGTTCACTGAAGCTAAAGAGAAAATATATCATAGCAGAGCCATTCACAAACGATGAACTACCAACATTCACTAAAGGTAGCAAAAAGATAACAATCACCATCTTTCACTGAATATGTCCTACCAACTTTCACTGAAGATAGAGAAAAAATATATCATAACACCGTCGTTCATTAATGATGAACTACCAACGTTCACTGAAGGTAGCAAAAAGATAACAATCATCAACTTTCACTGAAGGTGACCTACCAACATTCACTGATGATAGAGAGAAAATATATCATAGCACAGCCGTTCACTGATGATGAACCACTAACATTCACTAAAGGTAGAAAAAAGATAACAATCACCAACTTTCATTGAAGGTGACCTACCAACTTTCACTGAATATGACCTACCAACTTTCACTGAAGGTAGAGAAAAAATATATCATAGCACCGCCGCTCACTCACGATGAACTACCAACGTTCACTGAAGGTAGCAAAAAGATAGTAATCTCCAACATTCACTGAAGGTTACCTACCAACATTCACTGAAGGTAAAGAGAAAATATATCATAGCAGCGCCGTTCACAAACGATGAACTACCAACATTCACTGAAGGTAGCAAAAAGATAACAATCACCAACTTTCACTGAAGATGACCTACCAACTTTCACCGAAGGTAGAGAAAAAATATATCATAGCATCGCCGTTCACTGACGATGAACTACCAACGTTAACTGGAGGTAGCAAAAAGATAACAATCATCAACTTTCACTGAAGGTGACCTACCAACATTCACTGATGGTAGAGAGAAAATATATCATAGCACTGCCGGTCACCGATGATAAACTACTAACGTTCACTAAATGTAGCAAAATGATAAAAATCACAAACTTTCACTGAAGGTGACCTACCAACTTTCAATGAAGGTAGAGAGAAAATATATCATTACACTAATGTTCACTGACGATGAACTACCAACGTTCACTGAAGGTAGTAAAAAGATAACAATCACCAAATTTCACTGAAGGTGACCTACGAACTTTCACTGAAGGTAGAGAGAAAATATATCATTGCACCGCCATTTACTGACGATGAACTAACAACGTTCAGTGAAAGTAGCAAAAAGATAACAATCAACAACTTTCACTGAAGGTGACCCACCAACTTTCACTGAAGGTAGAGAGAAAATATATCATAGAACCAATGTTGACTGACGATGAACTACTAACATTCACTGAAGGTAGAAAAAAGATAACAATCAACAACTTTCACTGAAGGTGACCTACCAACGTTCACTGAAGATAAAGAGAAAATATATCATAGCAGCGCCGTTCTCTAACGATAAACTACCAACATTCACTAAAGGTAGGAAAAAGATAACAATCACCAACTTTCATTGAAGATGACCAACCAACTTTCACTGAAGGTAGAGAAAAAATATTTCATAGCACCGCCGCTCACTCACGATGAACTACCAAAGTTTACTGAAGGTAGCAAGAAGATAACAATCACCACCTTTCACTGAAGGTGACCTACCAACTTTCACTAAAGGTAGAGAGAAAATATATCATTGCACCGCCATTCACTGACGATGAACTACCAACGTTCACTGAAAGTTGCAAAAAGATAACAATCACCAACTTTCACTGAAGATGACCTACCAACTTTCACTGAAGGTAGAGAAAAAATATATCATAGCACCGCCGCTCACTCACGATGAACTACCAACGTTCACTGAAGGTAGCAAAAAGATAACAATCGCCAACATTCACTGAAGGTGACCTACCAATGTTCACTGAAGGTAAAGAGAAAATATATCATAACAGCGCCGTTCACAAACGAGGAACTACCAACATTCACTGAAGGTAGCAAAAAGATAAAAATCAACAACTTTCACTGAAGATGACCTACCAATTATCACTGAAGGTAGAGAAAAAATATATCATAGCACCACCGTTCACTGACGATGAACTACTAACGTTCACTAAAGGAAGCAAAATGATAAAAATCACCAACTTTCACTGAAGGTGGCCTACCAACTTTCAATGAAGGTAGAGAGAAAATATATCATTGCACTAATGTTCACTGACGATGAACTACCAACGTTCACTGAAGGTAGAAAAAAGATAACAATCACAAACTTTCACTGAAGGTGACCTACCAACTTTCACTGAAGGTAGAGAGAAAATATATCATTACACCGCCATTCACTGACGATGAACTACATACATTCACTGAAAGTAGAAAAAAGATAACAATCAACAACTTTCACTGAAGGTTGCCCACCAACTTTCACTGAAGGTAGACACAAAATATATCATAGAACCAATGTTGACTGACGATGAACTACCAACGTTCACTGAAGGTAGCAAAAAGATAACAATCATTAACTTTCACTGAAGGTGACCTACCAACGTTCACTGAAGGTAAAGAGAAAATATATCGTAGCAGCGCCGTTCACTAACGAGGACCTACCAACAATCACTGAAGGTAGCAAAAAGATAACAATCACGAACTTTCACTGAAGATGACCAACCAACTTTCACTGAAGGTAGAGAAAATATATTTCATAGCACCGCCGCTCACTCAAGATGAACTACCAACATTCACTGAAGGTAGTAAGAAGATTACAATCACCAACATTCACTGAAGGTGACCTACCAACGTTCACTAAAGGTAAAGAGAAAATATATCATAGCAGCGCCGTTCACAAACGATGAACTGCCAACATCATCGAAGGTAGCAAAAAGATAACAATCACCAACTTTCACTGAAGATGACCTACCAACTTTCACTGAAGATAGAGAAAAAATATATCATAGCACCTTCGTTCATTGACGATGAACTACCAACGTTCACTGAAGGTAGCAAAAAGATAACAATCATCAACTTTCACTGAAGGTGACCTACCAACTTTCACTGAAGGTAGAGAGAAAATATATCATTGAACCGCCATTCACTGACGATGAACTACCAACGTTCACTGAAGGTAGCAAAAAGATAACAATCACCAACTTTCACTGAAGGTGACCTACCAACTTTCACTGAAGGTAGAGAGAAAATATATCATAGCACCAATGTTGACTGACGATGAACTACCAACGTTCACTGAAGGTAGCAAAAAGATAACAATCACCAACTTTCACTGAAGGTGACCTACCAACTTTCACTGAAGATAGATAGAAAATATACCATAGCACCGCCGCTCACTCTCGATGAACTATCAACGTTCACTGAATGTAGCAAAAAGATAACAATCACCAACTTTCACTGAAGGTGACCTAGCAACATTCACCGAAGGTAAAGAGAAAATATATCATAGCAGCGCCGTTCACTAACGATGAACTACCAACATTCACTGAAGGTAGCAAAAAGATAACAATCACCAACTTTCACTGAAGATTACCAACCAACTTTCACTAAAGGTAGAGAAAAAATATATCATAGAACCGCCGCTCACTCACGATGAACTACCAACGTTCACTGAAGGTAGAAAAAAGATAACAATCGCCAACATTCACTGAAGGTGACCTACCAATGTTCACTGAAGGTAAAGAGAAAATATATCATAACAGCGCCGTTCACAAACGAGGAACTACCAACATTCACTGAAGGTAGCAAAAACATAAAAATCAACAACTTTCACTGAAGATGACCTACCAATTATCACTGAAGGTAGAGAAAAAATATATCATAGCACCATCGTTCACTGACGATGAACTACTAACGTTCACTAAAGGAAGCAAAATGATAAAAATCACCAACTTTCACTGAAGGTGACCTACCAACTTTCACTAAAGGTAGAGAGAAAATATATCATTGAACCGCCATTCACTGACGATGAACTACCAACGTTCATTGAAAGTAGCAAAAAGATAACAATCAACAACTTTCACTGAAGGTGACCCACCAACTTTCACTGAAGGTAGAGAGAAAATATATCATACAACCAATGTTGACTGACGATGAACTACCAACATTCACTGAAGGTAGCAAAAAGATAACAACCACCAACTTTCACTGAAGATGACCTACCAACTTTCACTGAAGGTAGAGAAAAAATATATCATAGAACCAATGTTGACTGACAATTAACTACCAACGTTCACTGAAGGTAGCAAGAAGATAACAATCACCAACATTCACTGAAGGTGACCTACCAACGTTCACTGAAGGTAAAGAGAAAATATATCATAGCAGCGCCATTCACAAACGATGAACTACCAACATTCACCGAAGGTAGCAAAAAGATAACAATCACCAACTTTCACTGAAGATGACCTACCAACTTTCACTGAAGGTAGAGAAAAAAAATATCATAGCACCGCCGCTCACTCACGATGAACTACCAACGTTCACTGAAGGTAAAGAGAAAATATATCATAGCAGCGCCGTTCACAAACGATGAACTACCAACATTCACTGAAGGTAGCAAAAAGATAACAATCACCAACTTTCACTGAAGATGACATACCAACTTTCACTGAAGGTAGAGAAAAAATAAATCATAGCACCCCCGTTCACTGACGATGAACTACCAACGTTAACTGAAGGTAGCAAAAAGATAATAATCATCAACTTTCACTGAAGGTGACCTACCAACATTCACTGATGGTAGAGAGAAAATATATCATAGCACTACCGTTCACTGACGATGAACTACTAACGTTCACTAAAGGTAGCAAAATGATAAAAATCACCAACTTTCACTGAAGGTGACCTACAAACTTTTAATGAAGGTAGAGAGAAAATATATCATTGCACTAATGTTCACTGACGATGAACTACCAACGTTCACTGAAGGTAGAAAAAAGATAACAATCACCAACTTTCACTAAAGATGACCTACCAACTTTCACTGAAGATAGAGAAAAAATATATCATAGCACCGTCATTCACTGACGATGATCTACCAACGTTCACTGAAGGTAGCAAAAAGATAACAATCATCAACATTCACTGAAGGTGACCCACCAACATTCACTGATGGTAGAGAGAAAATATATCATAGAACCAATGTTGACTGACGATGAACTACCAACATTCACTGAAGGTAGCAAAAAGATAACAATCACCAACTTTCACTGAAGGTGGCCTACCAACGTTCACTGAAGGTAAAGAGAAAATATATCATAGCAGCGCCGTTCACTAACGATGAACTACCAACATTCATTGAAGGTAGCAAAAAGATAACAATCACCAACTTTCACTGAAGATGACCAACCAACTTTCACTGAAGGTAGAGAAAAAATATTTCATAGCACCGCCGCTCACTCATGATGAACTACCAACGTTCACTGAAGGTAGCAAGAAGATAACCATCTCCAACATTCACTGAAGGTGACCTACCAACTTTCACTGAAGATAGAGAAAAAATATATCATAGCACCGTCGTTCACTGAAGATGATCTACCAACATTCACTGAAGGTAGCAAAAAGATAACAATCATCAACATTCATTGAAGGTGACCTACCAACATTCACTGATGGTAGAGAGAAACTATATCATAGCACCGCCGTTCACTGACGATGAACTACTAACATTCACTAAAGGTAGCAAAAAGATAACAATCACCAACTTTCAATGAAGGTGACCTACCAACTTTCACTGGAGATAGAGAGAAAATATATCATAGCACTAATGTTCACTGACGATGAACTAACAACATTCACTGAAGGTAGAAAAAAGATAACAATCACCAAATTTTACTGAAGGTGACCTACCAACTTTCACTGAAGGTAGAGAGAAAATATATCATTGCCCCGCCATTCACTGACGATGAACTACCAACATTCACTGAAAGTAGAAAAAAAATAACAATCACCAACTTTCACTGAAGGTGACCCACCAACTTTCACTGAAGGTAGAGAGAAAATATATCATAGAACCAATGTTGACTGACGATGAACTACCAACATTCACTGAAGGTAGCAAAAAGATAACAATCACCAACTTTCACTGAAGATGACCTACCAACTTTCACTGAAGGTAGAGAAAAAATATATCATAGAACCAATGTTGACTGACAATGAACTACCAACGTTCACTGAATGTAGCAAGAAGATAACAATCACCAACGTTCACTGAAGGTGACCTATCAACGTTCACTGAAGGTAAAGAGAAAATATATCATAGCAGCACCATTCACAAACGATGAACTACCAACATTCACTGAAGGTAGCAAAAAGATAACAATCACCAACTTTCACTGAATATGACCTACCAACTTTCACTGAAGATAGAGAAAAAATATATCATAACACCGTCGTTCATTGACGATTAACTACCAACGTTCACTGAAGGTAGAAAAAAGATAACAATCATCAACTTTCACTGAAGGTGACCTACCAACATTCCTTGATGATAGAGAGAAAATATATCATAGCACCGCCGTTCACTAACGATGAACTAGTAACGTTCACTAAAGGTAGCAAAAAGATAACAATCACCAAATTTCATTGAAGGTGACCTACCAACTTTCACTGAAGATGACCTACCAACTTTCACTGAAGGTAGAGAAAAAATATTTCATAGTACCACCGTTCACTGACGATGAACTACCAACGTTAACTAAAGGTAGCAAAAAGATAACAATCATCAACTTTCACTGAAGGTGACCTACCAACATTCACTGATGGTAGAGAGAAAATATATCATAGCACTGTCGTTCACTGACGATGAACTACTAACGTTCACTAAAGGTAGCAAAATGATAAAAATCACCAACTTTCACTGAAGGTGACCTACCAACTTTCAATGAAGGTAGAGAGAAAATATATCATTGCACTAATGTTCACTGACGATGAACTACCAACGTTCACTGAAGGTAGAAAAAAGATAACAATCACCAACTTTCACTGAAGGTGACCTACCAACTTTCACGGAAGGTAGAGAGAAAATATATCATTGCACCGCCATTCACTGACGATGAACTACCAACGTTCATTGAAAGTAGCAAAAAGATAACAATCAACAACTTTCACTGAAGGTGACCCACCAACTTATATTGAAGGTAGAGAGAAAATATATCATAGATCCAATGTTGACTGACGATGAACTACCAACATTCACTAAAGGTAGCAAAAAGATAACAATCACCAACTTTCACTGAAGATGACCTACCAACTTTCACTGAAGGTAGAGAAAAAATATATCATAAAACCAATGTTGACTGACAATTAACTACCAACGTTCACTGAAGGTAGCAAGAAGATAGCAATCACCAACATTCACTAAAGGTGACCTACCAACGTTCACTGAAGGTAAATAGAAAATATATCATAGCAGCGCCATTCACAAACGATGAACTACCAACATTCACTGAAGGTAGCAAAAAGATAACAATCACCAACTTTCACTGAAGATGACCTACCAACTTTCACTGAAGGTAGAGAAAAAAAATATCATAGCACCGCCGCTCACTCACGATGAACTACCAACGTTCACTGAAGGTAGCAAAAAGATAACAATCGCCAACATTCACTGAAGGTGACCTACCAACGTTCACTGAAGGTAAATAGAAAATATATCATAGCAGCGCCGTTCACAAACGATGAACTACCAACATTCACTGAAGGTAGCAAAAAGATAACAATCACCAACTTTCACTGAAGATGACCTACCAACTTTCACTGAAGGTAGAGAAAAAATATATCATAGCACCGCCGTTCACTGACGATGAACTACCAACGTTAACTGAAGGTAGCAAAAAGATAATAATCATCAACTTTCACTGAAGGTGACTAACCAACATTCACTGATGGTAGAGAGAAAATATATCATAGCACTGTCGTTCACTGACGATGAACTATTAACGTTCACTAAAGGTAGCAAAATGATAAAAATCACCAACTTTCAATGAAGGTAGAGAGAAAATATATCATTGCACTAATGTTCACTGACGATGAACTAGCAACGTTCACTGAAGGTAGAAAAAAGATAACAATCACCAACTTTCACTGAAGTTGACCTACCAACTTTCACTGAAGGTAGAGAGAAAATATATCATTGCACTGCCATTCACTGACGATGAACTACCAACGTTCACTAAAAGTAGCAAAAAGATAACAATCAATAACTTTCACAGAAGGTGACCCACCAACTTTCACTGAAGGTAGAGAGAAAATATATCATAGAACCAATGTTGACTGACGATGAACTACCAACATTCACTGAAGGTAGCAAAAAGATAACAATCACCAACTTTCACTGAAGGTGACCTACCAACGTTCACTAAAGGTAAAGAGAAAATATATCATAGCAGCGCCGTTCACTAACGATGAACTACCAACATTCGTTGAAGGTAGCAAAAAGATAATAATCACCAACTTTCACTGAAGATGAACAACCAACTTTCACTGAAGGTAGAGAAAAAATATTTCATAGCACCGTCGCTCACTCACGATGAACTACCAACGTTTACTGAAGGTAGCAAGAAGATAACCATCTCCAACTTTCACTAAAGGTGACCTACCAACATTCACTGAAGGTAAAGAGAAAATATATCATAGCAGCGCCAATCACAAACGATGAACTACCAACATTCACTGAAGGTAGCAAAAAGATAACAATCACCAACTTTCACTGAATATGACCTACCAACTTTCACTGAAGATAGAGAAAAAATATATCATAGCACCGTCGTTCACTGACGATGATCTACCAACGTTCACTGAAGGTAGCAAAAAGATAACAATCATCAACATTCATTGAAGGTGACCTACCAACATTCACTGATGGTAGAGAGAAAATATATCATAGCACCGCCGTTCACTGAAGATGAACTACTAACATTCACTAAAGGTAGCAAAAAGATAACAATCACCAACTTTCACTGAAGGTGACCTACCAACTTTCACTGGGTGTAGAGAGAAAATATATCATAGCACTAATGTTCACTAACGATGAACTAACAACATTCACTGAAGGTAGAAAAAAGATAACAATCACCAACTTTTACTGAAGGTGACCTACCAACTTTCACTGAAGTTAGATAGAAAATATATCATTGCCCCGCCATTCCCTAACGATGAACTACCAACATTCAACGAAAGTAGAAAAAAAATAATAATCACCAACTTTCACTTAAGGTGACCTACCAACTTTTACTGAAGATGACCTACCAACTTTCACTGAAGGTAGAGAAAAAATATATCATAGCACCGCCGCTCACTCACGATGAACTACCAACGGTCACTGAAGGTAGCAAACAGATAACAATCACCAACATTCACTAAAGGTGACCTACCAACGTTCACTGAAGGTAAAGAGAAAATATATCATAGCAGCGCCGTTCACTAACGATGAACTACCAACATTCACTAAAGGTAGCAAAAAGATAACAATCACCAACTTTCACTAAAGATGACCAACCAACTTTCACTGAAGGTAGAGAAAAAATATTTCATAGCACCGCCGCTCACTCACGATGAACTACCAACGTTCACTGAAGGTAACAAGAAGATAACAATCACAAACATTCACTGAAGGTGACCTACCAACATTCACTGAAGGTAAAGAGAAAATATATCATAGCAGCGTCGTTCACAAACGATGAACTACCAACATTCACTGAAGGTAGCAAAAAGATAACAATCACAAACTTTCACTAAAGATGACCTACCACCTTTCACTGAAGATAGAGAAAAAATATATATCATAGCACCGTCGTTCACTGACGATGATCTACCAACGTTCACTGAAGGTAGCAAAAAGATAACAATCATCAACATTCACTGAAGGTGACCTACAAACATTCACTGATGGTAGAGAGAAAATATATCATAGCACCGCCGTTCACTGACGATGAACTACTAACATTCACTAAAGGTAGCAAAAAGATAACAATCAGCAACTTTCACTGAAGGTGACCTACCAACTTTCACTGGAGGTAGAGAGAAAATATATCATAGCACTAATGTTCACTGACGATGAACTAACAACATTCACTGAAGGTAGAAAAAAGATAACAATCACCAACTTTTACTGAAGGTGACCTACCAACTTTCACTGAAGGTAGAGAGAAAATATATCATTGCACCGCCATTCACTAACGATGAACTACCAACGTTCACTGAATGTAGAAAAAAGATAACAATCACCAACTTTCACTGAAGGTAGTGAAAAAATATATCATAGCACCGCGGCTCACTGACGATGAACTACCAACGTTCACTGAAGGTAGCAAAAAGATAACAATCACCAACATTCACTGAAGGTGACCTACCAACGTTCACTGAAGGTAAAGAGAAAATACATCATAGCAGCGCCGTTCACTAACGATGAACTACCAACATTCACTGAAGGTAGCAAAAAGATAACAATCACCAACATTCACTGAAGGTGACCTACCAACATTCACTGAAGGTAAAGAGAAAATATATCATAGCAGCGTCGTTCACAAACGATGAACTACCAACGTTCACTGAAGGTAGCAAAAAGATAACAATTACCAACTTTCACTGAAGATGACCTACCAACTTTCACTGAAGGTAGAGAAAAAATATATGATAGCACCGCCGTTCACTGACGATGAACTACCAACGTTAACTGAAGGTAGCAAAAACATAACAATCATCTACTTTCACTGAAGGTGACCTACCAACATTCACTGATGGTAGAGAGAAAATATATCATAGCACTGCCGTTCACTGACGATGAACTACTAACGTTCACTAAAGGTAGCAAAATGATAAAAATCACCAACTTTCAATGAAGGTGACCTACCAACTTTCAATGAAGGTAGAGAGAAAATATATCATTGCACTAATGTTCACTGACGATGAACTACCAACGTTCACTGGAGGTAGAAAAAAGATAACAATCACCAAATTTCACTGAAGGTGACCTACCAACGTTCACTAAAGGTAGAGAGAAAATATATCATAGCAGCGCCATTCACAAACGATGAACTACCAACATTCACCGAAGGTAGCAAAAAGATAACAATCACCAACTTTCACTGAAGGTGACCTACCAACATTCACTGATGGTAGAGAGAAAATATATCATAGCACTGTCGTTCACTGACGATGAACTACTAACGTTCACTAAAGGTAGCAAAATGATAAAAATCACCAACTTTCACTGAAGGTGACCTACCAACTTTCAATGAAGGTAGAGAGAAAATATATCATTGCACTAATGTTCACTGACGATGAACTACCAACGTTCACTGAAGGTAGAAAAAAGATAACAATCACCAACTTTCACTGAAGGTGACCTACCAACTTTCACGGAAGGTAGAGAGAAAATATATCATTGCACCGCCATTCACTGACGATGAACTACCAACGTTCATTGAAAGTAGAAAAAAGATAACAATCAACAACTTTCACTGAAGGTGACCCACCAACTTTCATTGAAGGTAGAGAGAAAATATATCATAGATCCAATGTTGACTGACGATGAACTACCAACATTCACTAAAGGTAGCAAAAAGATAACAATCACCAACTTTCACTGAAGATGACCTACCAACTTTCACTGAAGGTAGAGAAAAAATATATCATAAAACCAATGTTGACTGACAATTAACTACCAACGTTCACTGAAGGTAGCAAGAAGATAGCAATCACCAACATTCACTAAAGGTGACCTACCAACGTTCACTGAAGGTAAATAGAAAATATATCATAGCAGCGCCATTCACAAACGATGAACTACCAACATTCACTGAAGGTAGCAAAAAGATAACAATCACCAACTTTCACTGAAGATGACCTACCAACTTTCACTGAAGGTAGAGAAAAAAAATATCATAGCACCGCCGCTCACTCACGATGAACTACCAACGTTCACTGAAGGTAGCAAAAAGATAACAATCGCCAACATTCACTGTAGGTGACCTACCAACATTCACTAAAGGTAAATAGAAAATATATCATAGCAGCGCCGTTCACAAACGATGAACTACCAACATTCACTGAAGGTAGCAAAAAGATAACAATCACCAACTTTCACTGAAGATGACCTACCAACTTTCACTGAAGGTAGAGAAAAAATATATCATAGCACCGCCGTTCACTGACGATGAACTACCAACGTTAACTGAAGGTAGCAAAAAGATAATAATCATCAACTTTCACTGAAGGTGACTAACCAACATTCACTGATGGTAGAGAGAAAATATATCATAGCACTGTCGTTCACTGACGATGAACTATTAACGTTCACTAAAGGTAGCAAAATGATAAAAATCACCAACTTTCAATGAAGGTAGAGAGAAAATATATCATTGCACTAATGTTCACTGACGATGAACTAGCAACGTTCACTGAAGGTAGAAAAAAGATAACAATCACCAACTTTCACTGAAGTTGACCTACCAACTTTCACTGAAGGTAGAGAGAAAATATATCATTGCACTGCCATTCACTGACGATGAACTACCAACGTTCACTAAAAGTAGCAAAAAGATAACAATCAATAACTTTCACAGAAGGTGACCCACCAACTTTCACTGAAGGTAGAGAGAAAATATATCATAGAACCAATGTTGACTGACGATGAACTACCAACATTCACTGAAGGTAGCAAAAAGATAACAATCACCAACTTTCACTGAAGGTGACCTACCAACGTTCACTAAAGGTAAAGAGAAAATATATCATAGCAGCGCCGTTCACTAACGATGAACTACCAACATTCGTTGAAGGTAGCAAAAAGATAATAATCACCAACTTTCACTGAAGATGAACAACCAACTTTCACTGAAGGTAGAGAAAAAATATTTCATAGCACCGTCGCTCACTCACGATGAACTACCAACGTTTACTGAAGGTAGCAAGAAGATAACCATCTCCAACATTCACTAAAGGTGACCTACCAACATTCACTGAAGGTAAAGAGAAAATATATCATAGCAGCGCCAATCACAAACGATGAACTACCAACATTCACTGAAGGTAGCAAAAAGATAACAATCACCAACTTTCACTGAAGATGACCTACCAACTTTCACTGAAGATAGAGAAAAAATATATCATAGCACCGTCGTTCACTGACGATGATCTACCAACGTTCACTGAAGGTAGCAAAAAGATAACAATCATCAACATTCATTGAAGGTGACCTACCAACATTCACTGATGGTAGAGAGAAAATATATCATAGCACCGCCGTTCACTGAAGATGAACTACTAACATTCACTAAAGGTAGCAAAAAGATAACAATCACCAACTTTCACTGAAGGTGACCTACCAACTTTCACTGGGTGTAGAGAGAAAATATATCATAGCAGCGTCGTTCACAAACGATGAACTACCAACATTCACTGAAGGTAGAAAAAAGATAACAATCACCAACTTTTACTGAAGGTGACCTACCAACTTTCACTGAAGATAGAGAAAAAATATATATCATAGCACCGTCGTTCACTGACGATGATCTACCAACGTTCATTGAAGTTAGCAAAAAGATAACAATCATCAACATTCACTGAAGGTGACCTACAAACATTCACTGATGGTAGAGAGAAAATATATCATAGCACCGCCGTTCACTGACGATGAACTACTAACATTCACTAAAGGTAGCAAAAAGATAACAATCAGCAACTTTCACTGAAGGTGACCTACCAACTTTCACTGGAGGTAGAGAGAAAATATATCATAGCACTAATGTTCACTGACGATGAACTAACAACATTCACTGAAGGTAGAAAAAAGATAACAATCACCATCTTTTACTGAAGGTGACCTACCAACTTTCACTGAAGGTAGAGAGAAAATATATCATTGCACCGCCATTCACTAACGATGAACTACCAACGTTCACTGAATGTAGAAAAAAGATAACAATCACCAACTTTCACTGAAGGTAGTGAAAAAATATATCATAGCACCGCCGCTCACTGACGATGAACTACCAACGTTCACTAAAGGTAGCAAAAAGATAACAATCACCAACATTCACTGAAGGTGACCTACCAACGTTCACTGAAGGTAAAGAGAAAATACATCATAGCAGCGCCGTTCACTAACGATGAACTACCAACATTCACTGAAGGTAGCAAAAAGATAACAATCACCAACATTCACTGAAGGTGACCTACCAACATTCACTGAAGGTAAAGAGAAAATATATCACAGCAGCGTCGTTCACAAACGATGAACTACCAACATTCACTGAAGGTAGCAAAAAGATAACAATTACCAACTTTCACTGAAGATGACCTACCAACTTTCACTGAAGGTAGAGAAAAAATATATGATAGCACCGCCGTTCACTGACGATGAACTACCAACGTTAACTGAAGGTAGCAAAAACATAACAATCATCTACTTTCACTGAAGGTGACCTACCAACATTCACTGATGGTAGAGAGAAAATATATCATAGCACTGTCGTTCACTGACGATGAACTACTAACGTTCACTAAAGGTAGCAAAATGATAAAAATCACCAACTTTCAATGAAGGTGACCTACCAACTTTCAATGAAGGTAGAGAGAAAATATATCATTGCACTAATGTTCACTGACGATGAACTACCAACGTTCACTGGAGGTAGAAAAAAGATAACAATCACCAATTTTCACTGAAGGTGACCTACCAACGTTCACTAAAGGTAGAGAGAAAATATATCATAGCAGCGCCATTCACAAACGATGAACTACCAACATTCACCGAAGGTAGCAAAAAGATAACAATCACCAACTTTCACTGAAGATGACCTACCAACTTTCACTGAAGGTAGAGAAAATAAAATATCATAGCACCGCCGCTCACTCACGATGAACTACCAACATTCACTGAAGGTAGAAAAAAGATAACAATCGCAAACATTCACTGAAGGTGACCTACCAACGTTCACTGAAGGTAAAGAGAAAATATATCATAGCAGCGCCGTTCACTAACGATGAACTACCAACATTCACTGAAGGTAGCAAAAAGATAACAATCACCAACTTTCACTGAAGATGACCAACCAACTTTCACTGAAGGTAGAGAAAAAATATTTCATAGCACCGTCGCTCACTTACGATGAACTAACAACGTTCACTGAAGGTAGCAAGAAGATAACAATCACCAACATTCACTGAAGGTGACCTACCAACATTCACTAAAGGTAAAGAGAAAATATATCATAGCAGCGTCGTTCACAAACGATGAACTACCAACATTCACTGAAGGTAGCAAAAAGATAACAATCACCAACTTTCACTAAAGATGACCTACCAACTTTCACTGAAGGTAGAGAAAAAATATATCATAGCACCGCCGTTCACTGACGATGAACTACCAACGTTAACTGAAGGTAGCAAAAACATAACAATCATATACTTTCACTGAAGGTGACCTACCAACATTTACTGATGGTAGAGAGAAAATATATTATAGCACTGCCGTTCACTGACGATGAACTACTAACGTTCACTAAAGGTAGCGAAATGATAAAAATCACCAACTTTCACTGAAGGTGACCTACCAACTTTCAATGAAGGTAGAGAGAAAATATATCATTGCACTAATGTTCACTGACGATGAACTACCAACGTTCACTGGAGGTAGAAAAAAGATAACAATCACCAACTTTCACTGAAGGTGACCTACCAACGTTCACTAAAGGTAGAGAGAAAATATATCATAGCAGCGCCATTCAACAACGATGAACTACCAACATTCACCGAAGGTAGCAAAAAGATAACAATCACCAACTTTCACTGAAGATGACCTACCAACTTTCACTGAAGGTAGAGAAAAAAAATATCATAGCACCGCCGCTCACTCACGATGAACTACCAACATTCACTGAAGGTAGAAAAAAGATAACAATCACAAACATTCACTGAAGGTGACCTACTAACGTTCACTGAAGGTAAAGAGAAAATATATCATAGCAGCGCCGTTCACAAACGATGAACTACCAACATTGACTGAAGGTAGCAAAAAGATAACAATCACCAACTTTCACAGAAGATGACCTACCAACTTTCACTGAAGGTAGAGAAAAAATATATCATAGCACCGCCGTTCACTGACGATGAACTACCAACGTTACCTGAAGGTAGCAAAAAGATAATAATCATCAACTTTCACTGAAGGTGACGTACCAACATTCACTGATGGTAGAGAGAAAATATATCATAGCACTTCCGTTCACTGACGATGAAGTACTAACGTTCACTAAAGGTAGCAAAATGATAAAAATCACCAACTTTCACTAAAGGTGACCTACCAACTTTTACTGAAGGTAGAGATAAAATATATCATTGCACTAATGTTCACTGACGATGAACTACCAACGTTCACTGAAGGTGGAAAAAAGATAACAATCACCAACTTTCACTGAAGGTGACCTACCAACTTTCACTGAATGTAGAGAGAAAATATATCATTGCCCCGCCATTCCCTAACGATGAACTACCAACATTCACTGAAAGTAGAAAAAAAATAACAATCACCAACTTTCACTGAAGGTGACCTACCAACTTTTACTGAAGATGACCTACCAACTTTCACTGAAGGTAGAGAAAAAATATATCATAGCACCGCCGCTCACTCACGATGAACTACCAACGTTCACTAAAGGTAGCAAAAAGATAACAATCGCCAACATTCACTGAAGGTGACCTACCAACGTTCACTGAAGGTAAAGAGAAAATATATCATAGCAACGCCGTTCACAAACGATGAACTACCAACATTCACTGAAGGTAGCAAAAAGATAACAATCACCAACTTTCACTGAAGATGACCTACCAACATTCACTAAAGGTAGAGAAAAAATATTTCATAGCACCGCCGCTCACTCACGATGAACTACCAACGTTCACTGAAGGTAGCAAGAAGATAACCATCTCCAACATTCACTGAATGTGACCTACCAACATTCACTGAAGGTAAAGAGAAAATATATCATAACAACGCCAATCACAAACGATCAACTACCAACATTCACTGAAGGTAGCAAAAAGATAACAATCACCAACTTTCACTGAAGATGACCTACTAACTTTCACTGAAGGTAGAGAAAAAATATATCATAGCACCGTCGTTCACTGATGATGATCTACCAACGTTCACTGAAGGTAGCAAAAAGATAAGAATCATCAACATTCACTGAAGGTGACCAACAAACATTCACTGATGGTAGAGAGAAAATATATCATAGCACCGCCGTTCACTGACGATGAACTACTAACGTTCACTAAAGGTACCAAAAAGATAACAATCACCAACTTTCACTGAAGGTGACCTACCAACTTTCACTAGAGGTAGAGAGAAAATATATCATAGCACTAATGTTCACTGACGATGAACTAACAACATTCACTGAAGGTAGAAAAAAGATCACAATCACAAACTTTTACTGAAGGTTACCTACCAACTTTCACTGAAGGTAGAGAGAAAATATATCATTGCACCTCCATTCACTAACGATGAACTACCAACGTTCACTGAAAGTAGAAAAAAAGATAACAATCACCAACATTCATTGAAGCTGACCTACCAACTTTCATTGAAGATGACCTACCAACTTTCACTGAAGGTAGAGAAAAAATATATCATAGCACCGCCCCTCACTCACGATGAACTACCAACGTTCACTGAAGGTAGCAAAAAGATAACAATCGCCAACATTCACTGAAGGTGACCTACCAACGTTCACTTAAGGTAAAGAGAAAATATATCATAGCAGCGCCGTTCACAAACGATGAACTACCAACATTCACTGACGGTAGCAAAAAGATAACAATCACCAACTTTCACAGAAGATGACCTACCAACATTCACTGAAGGTAGAGAGAAAATATATCATAGCACCGCCGTTCACTGACGATGAACTACCAACGTTAACTGAAGGTAGCAAAAAGATAACAATCGTCAACTTTCACTGAAGGTGACCTACCAACGATCATTGATGGTAGAGAGAAAATATATCATAGCACTGTCGTTCACTGACGATGAACTACTAACGTTCACTAAAGGTAGTAAATGATAAAAATCACCAACTTTGAGTGAAGGTGACCTACCAACTTTCAATGAAGGTAGAGAGAAAATATATCATTGCACTAATGTTCAGTGACGATGAACTACCAACGTTCACTGAAGGTAGAAAAAAGATAACAATCACAAACTTTCACTTAAGGTGACCTACCAACTTTCACTGAAGGTAGAGAGAAAATAGATCATTACACCACCATTCACTGACAATGAACTACCAACGTTCACTGAAAGTAGGAAAAAGATAACAATCAACAACTTTCACCGAAGGTGACCCACCATCTTTCACTGAAGGTAGAGAGAAAATATATCATAGAACCATTGTTGACTGACGATGAACTACCAACGTTCACTGAAGGTAGGAAAAAGATAACAATCACCAACTTTCACTGAAGGTGACCTACCAACTTTCACTGAAGGTAAAGAGAAAATATATCATAGCAGCGGCGTTCACTAACTATGAACTACCAACATTCACTGAAGGTAGCAAAAAGATAACAATCACCAACTTTTAATGAAGATGACCTACCATCATTCATTGATGGTAGAGAGAAAATATATCATAGCACTGCCGTTCACTGACGATGAACTACTAACGTTCACTAAAGGTAGCAAAATGATAAAAATCACCAACTTTCAGTGAAGGTGACCTACCAACTTTCAATTAAGGTAGAGAGAAAATATATCATTGCACTAATGTTCAGTGACGATGAACTACCAACGTTCACTGAAGGTAGAAAAAAGATGACAATCACCAACTTTTACCAAAGGTGACCTACCAACTTTCACTGAAGGTAGAGAGAAAATATATCATTGCACCGCCATTCACTGACGATGAACTACCAACGTTCACTGAAGGTAGCAAAAAGATAACAATCACCAACTTTCATTGAAGGTGACCTACCAACGTTCACTGAAGGTAAAGAGAAAATATATCATAGTAGCGCCGTTCACTAATGATGAACTACCAACATTCACTGAAGGTAGCAAAAAGATAACAATCACCAACTTTCACTGAAGATGACCTACCAACTTTCACTGAAGGTAGAGAAAAAATATATCATAGAACCAATGTTGACTGACGATGAACTACCAACGTTCACTGAAGGTAGCAAGAAGATAACAATCACCAACCTTCATTGAAGGTGACCTACCAACATTCACTGAAGGTAAAGAGAAAATATATCATAGCAGCGCCATTCACAAACGATGAACTACCAACATTCACTGAAGGTAGAAAAAAGATAACAATCACCAACTTTCACTGAATATGACCTACCAACTTTCACTGAAGATAGAGAAATAATATATAATAACACCGTCGTTCATTGACGATGAACTACCAACGTTCACTGAAGGTAGCAAAAAGATAACAATCATCAACTTTCACTGAAGGTGACCTACCAACATTCACTGATGATAGAGAGAAAATATATCATAGCACCGCCGTTCACTGACGATGAACTACTAACGTTCACTAAAGGTAGCAAAAAGATAACAATCACCAACTTTCACTGAAGGTGACCTACCAACTTTCACTGAAGATGACCTACCAACTTTCATTGAAGATGACCTACCAACTTTCACTGAAGGTAAAGAGAAAATATATCATAGCACCGCCGCTCACTTACGATGAACTACCAACATTCACTGAAGGTAGCAAAAAGATAACAATCGCCAACATTCACTGAAGGTGACCTACCAACTTTCACTGAAGGTAAAGAGAAAATATATCATAGCAGCGCCGTTCACAAACGATGAACTACCAACATTCACTGAAGGTAGCAAAAAGATAACAATCACCAACTTTCACTAAAGATGACCTACCAACTTTCACTGAAGATAGAGAAAAAATATATATCATAGCACCGTCGTTCACTGACGATGAACTACCAACGTTCACTGAAGGTAGCAAAAAGATAACAATCATCAACATTCACTGAAGGTGACCTACCAACGTTCACTGATGGTAGAGAGAAAATATATCATAGCACTGTCGTTCACTGACGATGAACTACTAACGTTCACTAAAGGTAGCAAATGATAAAAATCACCAACTTTGAGTGAAGGTGACCTACCGACTTTCAATGAAGGTAGAGAGAAAATATATCATTGCACTAATGTTCAGTGACGATGAACTACCAACGTTCACTGAAGGTAGAAAAAAGATAACAATCACAACCTTTCACTGAAGGTGACCAACCAACTTTCACTGAAGGTAGAGAGAAAATAGATCATTGCACGGCCATTCACTGACGATGAACTACCAACGTTCACTGAAAGTAGCAAAAAGATAACAATCAACAACTTTCACCGAAGGTGACCCACCAACTTTCACTGAAGGTAGAGAAAAAATATGTCATAGCACCGCCGCTCACTCACGATGAACTCCCAACATTCACTGAAGGTAGCAAGAAGATAACCATCTCCAACATTCACTGAAGGTGACCTACCAACATTCACTGAAGGTAAAGAGAAAATATATCATAACAACGCCAATCACAAACGATGAACTACCAACATTCACTGAAGGTAGCAAAAAGATAACAATCACCAACTTTCACTGAAGATGACCTACCAACTTTCACTGAAGGTAGAGAAAAAATATATCATAGCACCGTCATTCACTGACGATGATCTACCAACGTTCACTGAAGGTAGCAAAAAGATAACAATCATCAACATTCACTGAAGGTGACCAACCAACATTCACTGATGGTAGAGAGAAAATATATCATAGCACCGCCGTTCACTGACGATGAACTACTAACGTTCACTAAAGGTAGCAAAAAGATAACAATCACCAACTTTCACTGAAGGTGACCTACCAACTTTCAGTAGAGGTAGAGAGAAAATATATCATAGCACTAATGTTCACTGACGATGAACTAACAACATTCACTGAAGGTACAAAAAAGATAACAATCACAAACTTTTACTGAAGGTGACCTACCAACTTTCAATGAAGGTAGAGAGAAAATATATCATTGCACCGCCATTCACTAACGATGAACTACCAACGTTCACTGAAAGTAGAAAAAAGATAACAATCACCAACATTCACCGAAGGTGACCTACCAACTTTCACTGAAGATGACCTACCAACTTTCACTGAAGGTAGAGAAAAAATATATCATAGCACCGCCGCTCACTCACGATGAACTACCAACATTCACTGAAGGTAGCAAAAAGATAACAATCGTTAAAATTTACTGAAGGTGACCTACCAACGTTCACTGAGGGTAAAGAGAAAATATATCATAGCAGCGCTGTTCACAAACGATGAACTACCAACATTCACTGAAGGTAGCAAAAAGATAACAATCACCAACTTTCACTGAAGTTGACCTACCAACATTCACTGAAGGTAGAGAGAAAATATATCATAGCACCGCCGTTCACTGACGATGAACTACCAACGTTAACTGAAGGTAGCAAAAAGATAACAATCGTCAACTTTCACTGAAGGTGACCTACCAACATTCACTGATGGTAGAGAGAAAATATATCATAGCACTTTCGTTCACTGACGATGAACTACTAACGTTCACTAAAGGTAGCAAATGATAAAAATCACCAACTTTGAGTGAAGGTGACCTACCAACTTTCAATGAAGGTAGAGAGAAAATATATCATTGCACTAATGTTCAGTGACGATGAACTACCAACGTTCACTGAAGGTAGAAAAAAGATAACAATCACCAACTTTCACTGAAGGTGACCTACCAACTTTCACTGAAGGTAGAGAGAAAATAGATCATTGCACCGCCATTCACTGACGATGAACTACCAACGTTCACTGAAAGATGCAAAAAGATAACAATCAACAACTTTCACCGAAGGTGACCCACCAACTTTCACTGAAGGTAGAGAGAAAATATATCATAGAACCAATGTTGACTGACGATGAACTACCAACGTTCACTGAAGGTAGCAAAAAGATAACAATCACCAACTTTCACTGAAGGTGACCCACCAACGTTCACTGAAGGTAAAGAGAAAATATATCATAGCAGCGGCGTTCACTAACTATGAACTACCAACATTCACTGAAGGTAGCAAAAAGATAACAATCACCAACTTTTACTGAAGATGACCTACCAACATTCACTGATGGTAGAGAGGAAATATATCATAGCACTGCCGTTCACTGACGATGAACTACTAACGTTCACTAAAGGTAGCAAAATGATAAAAATCACCAACTTTTAGTGAAGGTGACCTACCAACTTTCAATGAAGGTAGAGAGAAAATATATCATTGCACTAATGTTCAATGACGATGAACTACCAACGTTCACTGAAGGTAGAAAAAAGATGACAATCACCAACTTTCACTGAAGGTAGAGAGAAAATATATCATTGCACCGCCATTCTCAAACGATGAACTACCAACATTCACTGAAGGTAGCAAAAAGATAACAATCACCAACTTTCACTGAATATGACATACCAACTTTCACTGAAGATAGAGAAATAATATATAATAACACCGTCGTTCATTGACGATGAACTACCAACGTTCACTGAAGGTAGCAAAAAGATAACAATCATCAACTTTCACTGAAGATGACCTACCAACATTCACTGATGATAGAGAGAAAATATATCATAGCACCACCGTTCACTGACGATGAACTACTAACGTTCACTAAAGGTAGCAAAAAGATAACAATCACCAACTTTCACTGAAGGTGACCTACCAACTTTCACTGAAGATGACCTACCAACTTTCATTAAAGATGACCTACCAACTTTCACTGAAGGTAGAGAAAAAATATATCATAGCACCGCCGCTCACTTACGATGAACTACCAACATTCACTGAAGGTAGCAAAAAGATAACAATCGCCAACATTCACTGAAGGTGACCTACCAACTTTCACTGAAGGTAAAGAGAAAATATATCATAGAAGCGCCGTTCACAAACGATGAACTACCAACATTCACTGAAGGTAGCAAAAAGATAATAATCACCAACTTTCACTGAAGATGACCTACAAACTTTCACTGAAGGTAGAGAAAAAATATATCATAGCACCGCCGTTCACTGACGATGAACTACCAACGTTAAATGAAGGTAGCAAAAAGATAACAATCATCAACTTTCACTGAAGGTGACCTACCAACATTCACTGATGGTAGAGAGAAAATATATCATAGCACTGCCGTTCACTGACGATGAACTACTAACGCTCACTAAAGGTAGAAAAATGATAAAAATCACCAACTTTCAGTGAAGGTGACCTACTAACTTTCTATGAAGGTATAGAGAAAATATATCATTGCACTAATGTTCAATGACGATGAACTACCAACATTCACTGAAGGTAGAAAAAAGATAACAATCACCAACTTTCACTGAAGGTGACCTACCAACTTTCACTGAAGGTAGAGAGAAAATATATCATTGCACCGCCATTCACTGACGGTGAACTACCAATGTTCACTGAAGGTAGCAAAAAGATAGCAATCAACAACTTTCACTGAAGGTGACCCACCAACTTTCGCTGAAGGTAGAGAGAAAGTATATCATAGAACCAATGTTGACTGACGATGAACTACCAACGTTCACTGAAGGTAGAAAAAAGATAACAATCACCAACTTTCACTGAAGGTAACCTACCAACGTTCACTTAAGGTAAAGAGAAAATATATCATACCAGCGCCGTTCACTAATGATGAACTACCAACATTCAATGAAGGTAGCAAAAAGATAACAATCACCAACTTTCACTGAAGGTAGAGAAAAAATATATCATAGAACCAATGTTGACTGACGATGAACTACCAACGTTCACTGAAGTTAGCAAGAAGATAACAATCACCAACATTCACTGAAGGTGACCTACCAACGTTCACTGAAGGTAAAGAGAAAATATATCATATCAGCGCCATTCACAAACGATGAACTACCAACATTCACTGAAGGTAGCAAAAAGATAACAATCACCAACTTTCACTGAATATGACCAACCAACTTTCACTGAAGATAGAGAAAAAATATATCATAACACCGTCGTTCATTGACGATGAACTACCAACGTTCACTGAAGGTAGCAAAAAGATAACAATCATCAACTTTCACTGAAGGTGACCTACCAACATTCACTGATGATAGAGAGAAAATATATCATAGCACCACCGTTCACTGACGATGAACTACTAACGTTCACTAAAGGTAGCAAAAAGATAACAATCACCAACTTTCACTGAAGGTGACCTACCAACTTTCACTGAAGATGACCTACCAACTTTCACTGAAGGTAGAGAAAAAATATATCATAGCACCGCCGCTCACTCACGATGAACTACCAACATTCACTGAAGGTAGCAAAAAGATAACAATCGCCAAAATTTACTGAAGGTGACCTACCAACGTTCACTGAGGGTAAAGAGAAAATATATCATAGCAGCGCTGTTCACAAACGATGAACTACCAACATTCACTGAAGGTAGCAAAAAGATAACAATCACCAACTTTCACTGAAGTTGACCTACCAACATTCACTGAAGGTAGAGAGAAAATATATCATAGCACCGCCGTTCACTGACGATGAACTACCAACGTTAACTGAAGGTAGCAAAAAGATAACAATCGTCAACTTTCACTGAAGGTGACCTACCAACATTCACTGATGGTAGAGAGAAAATATATCATAGCACTTTCGTTCACTGACGATGAACTACTAACGTTCACTAAAGGTAGCAAATGATAAAAATCACCAACTTTGAGTGAAGGTGACCTACCAACTTTCAATGAAGGTAGAGAGAAAATATATCATTGAACTAATGTTCAGTGACGATGAACTACCAACGTTCACTGAAGGTAGAAAAAAGATAACAATCACCAACTTTCACTGAAGGTGACCTACCAACTTTCACTGAAGGTAGAGAGAAAATAGATCATTGCACCGCCATTCACTGACGATGAACTACCAACGTTCACTGAAAGATGCAAAAAGATAACAATCAACAACTTTCACCGAAGGTGACCCACCAACTTTCACTGAAGGTAGAGAGAAAATATATCATAGAACCAATGTTGACTGACGATGAACTACCAACGTTCACTGAAGGTAGCAAAAAGATAACAATCACCAACTTTCACTGAAGGTGACCCACCAACGTTCACTGAAGGTAAAGAGAAAATATATCATAGCAGCGGCGTTCACTAACTATGAACTACCAACATTCACTGAAGGTAGCAAAAAGATAACAATCACCAACTTTTACTGAAGATGACCTACCAACATTCACTGATGGTAGAGAGGAAATATATCATAGCACTGCCGTTCACTGACGATGAACTACTAACGTTCACTAAAGGTAGCAAAATGATAAAAATCACCAACTTTTAGTGAAGGTGACCTACCAACTTTCAATGAAGGTAGAGAGAAAATATATCATTGCACTAATGTTCAATGACGATGAACTACCAACGTTCACTGAAGGTAGAAAAAAGATGACAATCACCAACTTTCACTGAAGGTAGAGAGAAAATATATCATTGCACCGCCATTCTCAAACGATGAACTACCAACATTCACTGAAGGTAGCAAAAAGATAACAATCACCAACTTTCACTGAATATGACATACCAACTTTCACTGAAGATAGAGAAATAATATATAATAACACCGTCGTTCATTGACGATGAACTACCAACGTTCACTGAAGGTAGCAAAAAGATAACAATCATCAACTTTCACTGAAGATGACCTACCAACATTCACTGATGATAGAGAGAAAATATATCATAGCACCACCGTTCACTGACGATGAACTACTAACGTTCACTAAAGGTAGCAAAAAGATAACAATCACCAACTTTCACTGAAGGTGACCTACCAACTTTCACTGAAGATGACCTACCAACTTTCATTAAAGATGACCTACCAACTTTCACTGAAGGTAGAGAAAAAATATATCATAGCACCGCCGCTCACTTACGATGAACTACCAACATTCACTGAAGGTAGCAAAAAGATAACAATCGCCAACATTCACTGAAGGTGACCTACCAACTTTCACTGAAGGTAAAGAGAAAATATATCATAGAAGCGCCGTTCACAAACGATGAACTACCAACATTCACTGAAGGTAGCAAAAAGATAATAATCACCAACTTTCACTGAAGATGACCTACAAACTTTCACTGAAGGTAGAGAAAAAATATATCATAGCACCGCCGTTCACTGACGATGAACTACCAACGTTAAATGAAGGTAGCAAAAAGATAACAATCATCAACTTTCACTGAAGGTGACCTACCAACATTCACTGATGGTAGAGAGAAAATATATCATAGCACTGCCGTTCACTGACGATGAACTACTAACGCTCACTAAAGGTAGAAAAATGATAAAAATCACCAACTTTCAGTGAAGGTGACCTACTAACTTTCTATGAAGGTATAGAGAAAATATATCATTGCACTAATGTTCAATGACGATGAACTACCAACATTCACTGAAGGTAGAAAAAAGATAACAATCACCAACTTTCACTGAAGGTGACCTACCAACTTTCACTGAAGGTAGAGAGAAAATATATCATTGCACCGCCATTCACTGACGGTGAACTACCAATGTTCACTGAAGGTAGCAAAAAGATAGCAATCAACAACTTTCACTGAAGGTGACCCACCAACTTTCGCTGAAGGTAGAGAGAAAGTATATCATAGAACCAATGTTGACTGACGATGAACTACCAACGTTCACTGAAGGTAGAAAAAAGATAACAATCACCAACTTTCACTGAAGGTAACCTACCAACGTTCACTTAAGGTAAAGAGAAAATATATCATACCAGCGCCGTTCACTAATGATGAACTACCAACATTCAATGAAGGTAGCAAAAAGATAACAATCACCAACTTTCACTGAAGGTAGAGAAAAAATATATCATAGAACCAATGTTGACTGACGATGAACTACCAACGTTCACTGAAGTTAGCAAGAAGATAACAATCACCAACATTCACTGAAGGTGACCTACCAACGTTCACTGAAGGTAAAGAGAAAATATATCATATCAGCGCCATTCACAAACGATGAACTACCAACATTCACTGAAGGTAGCAAAAAGATAACAATCACCAACTTTCACTGAATATGACCAACCAACTTTCACTGAAGATAGAGAAAAAATATATCATAACACCGTCGTTCATTGACGATGAACTACCAACGTTCACTGAAGGTAGCAAAAAGATAACAATCATCAACTTTCACTGAAGGTGACCTACCAACATTCACTGATGATAGAGAGAAAATATATCATAGCACCACCGTTCACTGACGATGAACTACTAACGTTCACTAAAGGTAGCAAAAAGATAACAATCACCAACTTTCACTGAAGGTGACCTACCAACTTTCACTGAAGATGACCTACCAACTTTCACTGAAGGTAGAGAAAAAATATATCATAGCACCGCCGCTCACTCACGATGAACTACCAACATTCACTGAAGGTAGCAAAAAGATAACAATCGCCAAAATTTACTGAAGGTGACCTACCAACGTTCACTGAGGGTAAAGAGAAAATATATCATAGCAGCGCTGTTCACAAACGATGAACTACCAACATTCACTGAAGGTAGCAAAAAGATAACAATCACCAACTTTCACTGAAGTTGACCTACCAAGTTTCACTGAAGGTAGAGAAAAAATATATCATAGCACCGCCGTTCAATGACCATGAACTACCAACGTTAACTGAAGGTAGCAAAAAGATAACAATCATCAACTTTCACTGAAGGTGACCTACCAACATTCACTGATGGTAGAGAGAAAATATATCATAGCACTGCCGTTTACTGACGATGAGCTACTAACGTTCACTAAAGGTAGCAAAATATTAAAAATCACCAACTTTCAGTGAAGGTGACCTACCAACTTTCAATGAAGGTAGAGAGAAAATATATCATTGCACTAATGTTCACTGACGATGAACTACCAACGTTCACTGAAGGTAGAAAAAAGATAACAATCACCAACTTTCACTGAAGGTGACCTACCAACTTTCACTGAAGGTTGAGTGAAAATATATCATTGCACCGCCATTAACTGACGATGAACTACCAACGTTCACTGAAAGTAGCAAAAAGATAACAATCAACAACTTTCACTGAAGGTGACCCACCAACTTTCACTGAAGGAAGAGAGAAAATATATCATAGAACCAATGTTGACTGACGATGAACTACCAACGTTCACTGAAGGTAGCAAAAAGGTAACAATCACCAACTTTCACTGAAGGTGACCTACCAACGTTCACTGATGGTAAAGAGAAAATATATCATAGCAGCGTCGTTCACTAACGATGAACTACCAACATTCACTGAAGGTAGCATAAAGATAACAATCACCAACTTTCACTGAAGATGACCTACCAACTTTCACTGAAGGTAGAGAAAAAATATATCATAGAACCCATGTTGACAAACGATGACCTACCAACATTTACTGAAGGTAAAGAGAAAATATATCATAGCAGCGCCATTCACAAATGATGAACTACTAACATTCACTGAAGGTAGCAAAAAGATAACAATAACCAATTTCACTGAATATGACCTACCAACTTTCACTGAAGATAGAGAAAAAATATATCATAACACCGTTGTTCATTGACGGTGAACTACCAACGTTCACTGAAGGTAGTAAAAAGATAACAATCATCAACTTTCACTGAAGGTGACCTACCAACATTCACTGATGATAGAGAGAAAATATATCATAGCACCGCCGTTCACTGACGATGAACTACTAACGTTCACTAAAGGTAGCAAAAAGATAATAATCACCAACTTTCACTGAAGGTGACCTACCAACATTCACTGAAGATGACCTACCAACTTTCACTGAAGGTAGAGAAAAAATATATCATAGCATCGCCGCTCACTCATGATGAACTACCAACATTCACTGAAGGTAGAAAAAAGATAACAATCACCAACTTTTACTGAAGGTGATCTACCAACTTTCACTGAAGGTAGAGAGAAAATATATCATTGCACCGCCATTCACTAACGATGAACTACCAACGTTCACTGAAATTAGAAAAAAGATAACAATCACCAACTTTCACTGAAGGTGACCTACCAACTTTCACTGAAGATGACCTACCAACTTTCACTGAAGGTAGAGAAAAAATATATCATAGCACCGCCGCTCACTCATGATGAACTACCAACGTTCACTGAAGGTAGCAAAAAGATAACAATTGCCAACATTCACTGAAGGTGACCTACTAACATTCACTGAAGTTAAAGAGAAAATATATCATAGCAGCGCCGTTCACAAACGATGAACTACCAACATTCACTGAAGGTAGCAAAAAGATAACCATCACCAACGGTCACTGAAGATGACCTACCAACATTCACTGAAGGTAGAGAAAAAATATATCATAGCACCGCCGTTCACTGACGATGAACTACCAACGTTAACTGAAGGTAGAAAAAAGATAACAATCATCAACTTTCACTGAAGGTGACCTAACAACATTCACTGATGGTAGAGAGAAAATATATCATAGCACTGCCGTTCACTGACGATGAACTACTAACGTTCACTAAAGGTAGCAAAATGATAAAAATCACCAACTTCCAGTGAAGGTGACCTACCAACTTTCAATGAAGGTAGAGGGAAAATATATCATTGCACTAATGTTCACTGACGATGAACTACCAACGTTCACTGAAGGTAGAAAAAAGATAAAAATCAACAACTTTCACTGAAGGTGACCTACCAACTTTCACTGAAGGTGGAGAGAAAATATATCATTGCACCTCCATTCAGTGACGATGAACTACCAACGTTCACTGAAAGTAGCAAAAAGATAACAATCAACAACTTTCACTGAAGGTGACTGTGATACGGTGGGAGAACTGACTTGGGTTTTGCATTTGTGTTCGCAAATTTTCGGTTTAGCAAGAGTCGCCACCGACTTTTTATTTTATCCTAAGGAAAGGTCAAAAAGCACAGGAAAGACCTTTGAGATGTTTTCGTGGGTTCGGGGGGTAGATTATTAAAAGGGAAGGTGCTATCACCCTTTTCATCCATGGTTATCCATGGGCTCTTAGTTACTTGTTTTAGATTACTTGCCTTTGTTTTTCAATTGCTTGAAATGGTGTTTTGTGTGTGTGGTTTTTGAAAATGCTTTGAAAAAATGCCTTGTCTAGGCAACCTTTGTAACAATTTGTATTTGAATGTTTTACAAAGGTGTTTATCTTTTTGAAAAGATAATTCAATGTTTTTGAAAGATGTTTTTGTGAAGTGTGTTTATGAAGTGTGTTTAAAAATGGCAAGTGTGTTTTGCAAGTTTGATCAAGTAACTAAGAGCTATCTACCCTATTTTACTCAAGGATTTTTCTCATGTTTTAACCCTTTTAACAGTGTTGTTTCACCATTGTGTTTGGTGAATAACCTTGCGTTAGGATGTTTAACGGGACAGGCGCGGGTCATCGTATACAATCATTGAAGGCAACTTGTGAGACGCTCTAGCAATTTTGTAAGGGACGAGATCGTTTTATCGAAGGCAACATCGAGGGTCATCGAGGGACTACGATCTTTGTATATCGAAGGGACATTTGCTAGAGTGTCTCATACTCGAGGGACATGATTGCATTTTTCCGAAGCAACAAGCGAGGTTACCCTAGAGGTGCGAGTGTGAATTGTGTATTGATTTTCATGCATTTGTCTTGTATTAGGTTATCTAGCGGTTGATTTTGAATCTTCGTATACAAACCCTAATTACTATACAGTATATAGAAAGCGATAAATTGCGGGAATTTAAAGTCTAAGCTATTACAAATAAGTATCCGGGGATGGGGGTAAAAATGTTTACAAATGCGGATGAGTCTTATCAGGATAGTAGTGTCCAAATATTATTTACAACCAAATCGAATCGCCGTATTCTCAATGTAAAAATATAAGAATAAAAAGGAATCAAAAGCAATGTAAGATGCACATGATTATTTACAAGTGATTAAGAGGTTAATCTAATGTATTTATTAAGTATTTATTTATTTTTGTATTTTTTTTAATGTTATATAAATAAAAAGGGTTTTAAACAGAAAAGTATTTAATTCAAAACAAACTAATTATTTATGTATTTTTTAAAATGTAATAAACATTAAGAAAATTTTGTGCAAAAAGTTAATATATTATTTTATTTAACAAAATAAGTTATGTTATATAAAAAAGAAAATAAAAAAAAGTATTAGTTTGTATATAAAAAAAAAGGTTAAATGGGCATTAAAGAAACATGCTTGGCCCAAAGAAAAAGTGTGTTGAAAGAGGACAAGAGGGGGGTGCATGCGCCAGTTTCAATTGGGCTTAGGGGGGTTTAGTGCAAAGGGCAGGCCCAAACGTTTGACAAGGATTTTGTTAGGGTTCAAATTTGTTTGTTTCAGAATTAGGGTTACAATGTTTTCGTGAGCGGCGCTGCTTTCCTTTCTTCTTCATCGCCTCTTCATACTTTCTCAAACCATGGCTTCTGACTTCCCCATGCCTTAGGCCGCCAGACGCTACCCCCACTCTCCTCTTTCCACGATTGCTCAGGTGGTGATAAAAAGGTATTATTTCATTCTATCGCATTTTTTAGGGTTTTCGGATTCTTATCTCTTGCATGTTATTAATCTTTTACATGTTCTGATCTTATGTATTATTTGTTTATGTGAGGTGTAAAAAAAGGAAGGAGGACAATACCTTTAGGGTTTGTTGTTTATGAGAGGAGTTTGGAATGGAGTGGACGGCGGCGCTTCTCAGGCGGTCAAGGCGGAGGGACGCAGTGATGAAAGCTTGCTGGCTTGTCTGGTATTCCGTATCTTTTGCTTTCCTTTAGTGATGAAACTGTTTCTGAAAACACTGTTGTTGTTTGTTTCACTATCTTCCTCTCTTGGTCTTTATCAATGATGATACTATCATTTCTGAGATGCTTGCTTCAGTTGTCTTTTGATATTTGGACTTGCTTGAGTTTGGTTGTTTGATTCAGGCAAGCTTGCTTTTGATTTTAGGAAGGCTTGGCTTGAATGTTGTAACAGGTTTTTTAGGCTTGCTTCTGTAAGTTTTGCAACTGGTATAGGCAGGCTTTAAGGTTTTATGCAGGTTGCTTGGTTTGGTTACAGGCTTGAGGCAGGTTTCTGGTATGAGTTTGCTTGCTTGAAGGCAGTTCTGAAGCAGGCTGCAAGGTTTGTTTTGGTTACAGGCTTGAGCAGTTTGACAGGTTTTTGGCTTGAAGGCTTGCTTCTGTTGTTTGCAAACTTGAAACAAGTTCTTATGAAGGCTAGAAGGTTTTTGTTTTGGTTACAGGCTTGAGCAGTTTGACAGGTTTTTGGCTTGAAGGCTTGCTTTTGTTGTTTGCAAACTTGAAACAAGTTCTTATGCAGGCTAGAAGGTTTTTGTTGGTTTGCTTCTGGTATGGGCAAGCAGGCTTACTGGTACAGGCCTCAAGGCTTGTGTTATGGGTTTACAATTTTGTGGTATATTTTTCTATGTGTTCTCTGCCCCCCTTGAACTGTTGGATATCTTGTTATATTTATCTATCTTCTAAGCCTGCCCAAAAACTGTAAGCCTGCTTCACTTTTTCTCTTTCTCTCTCTCCAGAAAAGTAGATTTTAATGCTTTAGAATAGCTTTTTTCTGAAAAAGGTTGTGGCTGGAAAATGATGAAAAAGGTTTTGACAATATGCTTGCATCTTTGGTTTTCCTCTGCATATCCTCCAGATTTTCTGCATTTGCTTTTTGTGTACTTGTTGACAGTTTTTTCTGTTTTGATATCTTTCTTGACAGTTTTTGATAGCTTTAATATCTTTCTTGACAGTTTTTGACAACTTTGATATCTTTCTTGACAGTTTTTATGTTTTGATATCTTTGACAGTTTGGTTTGCCTCTCTTTGACAGTTTGGTTTGCCTAGTTTGACAATGCAATTTGGTTTGGCATTTTCAGTTTGCAATTTATGCAGCTTTGTATTTAATTAATTCCATGCTTGCAAACAATTTTACTTTCCTCTTTGTGAACCAAGAAGAGGAATTTTCTTGTGTTTTGCAAAGAGGATGAGCAAAATATAATGAAAACCCAAAATAATCTAATTTTGGCCAACAACCTTTAATGATGAACTTTTATGATTAACTGTCTGAAAATGCCTTTTTTTTTAATTCATCTGTACTGATTTCTTTTTCTGTCTTTGCAGGTAAATATCAGTTGGGCACAGGAAGCAACAGTAGAAGATGAAGACTTTAAGAAACTTAGGATAGTTTTATTTTATTTCTAATCATTTGTAATAAACATTATTGTAAATACTGTAAATAAATTTACTGTATTCAAATAACACTTGTACCAATAATTAAAAATAAATAAAAGTCCTTTTGTCAGATAATTCTTTATTTCACTGTCTATTTAATTATTTAAGTTTCTTGAATTAAAATAACTGGAAATAACCCCAATAAATTTAGCTCAGATAAAACAAATAATTAATAAATGTTGTAGTCTCACAACTTCGCATTAACCAGCAATGCGCTCGGCATTCCAATTAATCGCGCGTTTTGCACAGTTAAACGAACAACATCCATACACCTTCTTCTTTACTGATCAAACTAAAGCTTCAAACTTTCAATCAGAAACCTCAACTTCTATCCCATATGTTTAGTCTTTGAGAAATAAATGGCAATCTTGAACAAGCATCAAAGCAGTGTGACAATCAATTGAAAAGAACTGTGGATTCAATCCCTTCTGAGAATGCGTGCGCAAACCCTAATTTTGGATTTACTTGTCAAAGAAACGTCTGCTTGATCAAACCCTGAGCCAAACTCAACCAAATAAATAGAAACCCTAATAATCTGCTTGACTGATTTAAAACAAATAGAAACCCTAATTTTGGGTAGGCTGATAAGAAAAGTCTGTTTGACCGTTTCTTAAACCAATCTGAAAAATCAGGAAAAGCCCGAAGCTGTGATTTCTTGTGAAAAAGAGAGGGCAAATTTTGGGGTACAACAGTGACCCACCAACTTTCATAGAAGGTAGAGAGAAAATATATCATAGAACCAATGTTGACTGACGATGAACTACCAACGTTCACTGAAGGTAGCAAAAAGATAACAATCACCAACTTTCACTGAAGGTGACCTACCAACGTTCACTGAAGGTAAAGAGAAATTATATCATAGCAGCGCCGTTGACTAACGATGAACTACCAACATTCACTGAAGGTAGCAAAAAGATAACAATCACCAACTTTCACTGAAGATGACCTACCAACTTTCACTGAAGGTAGAGAAAAAATATATCATAGAACCAATGTTGACTGACGATGAACTACCAACGTTCACTGAAGGTAGCAAGAAGATAACAATCACCAACTTTCACTGAAGGTTACCTACCAATGTTCACTGAAGGTAAAGAGAAAATATATCATAGCAACTCCATTCACAAATGATGAACTACCAACATTCACTGAAGGTAGCAAAAAGATAACAATCACCACCTTTCACTAAAGGTGACCAACCAACTTTCACTGAAGGTAGAGAGAAAATATATCATAGCACCAATGTTCAATGACGATGAACTACCAATGTTCACCGAAGGTAGAATAAAGATAACAATCACCAACATTCACTGAAGGTGACATACCAACTTTCACTGAAGGTAGAGAGAAAATATATCATTGCACCGCCATTCACGGACGATGAACTACCAACGTTCACTGAAAGTAGCAAAAAGATAACAATCACCAACTTTCACTGAAGGTGACCTAACAAATTTCACCGAAGGTAGAGAGAAAATATATCATAGCACCAATGTTGACTAACGATGAACTACCAACGTTTACTGAAGGTAGCAAAAAGATAACAATCACCAACTTTCACTGAAGGTGACCTACCAACTTTCACTGAAAGTAGAGAGAAAATATATCATAGCACCGCCGTTCACTGACGATGAACAACCAACGTTCACTGAAGGTAGAAAAAAGATGAGAATCACAACCTTTCACTGAAGGGGACATACCAACTTTCACTAATGGTAGAGAAAAAATATATCATAGCACCGCCGTTCATTGATGATGAACTACCAACGTTCACTGAAGGTAGCAAAAATATAACAATCACCAAATTTAACTAATGGAGACCTACAAATTTCACTGAAGGTAGAGAGAAAATATATCATAGCACCGCTTCTCACTCACGATGAACTACCAACGTTCATTGAAGGTAGCAAAAAGATAACAATCACCAACTTGCACTGAAGGTGACCTACCAACGTTCACTGAAGGTAAAGAGAAAATATATCATAGCAGCGCCGTTCACTAACGATGAACTACCAACATTCACTGAAGGTAGCAAAAAGATAACAATCACCAACTTTCACTGAAGGTGACCTAACAAATTTCACTGATGGTAGAGAGAAAATATATCATAGCACCAATTTTGACTGACGATGAACTACCAACGTTCAATGAAGGTAGCAAAAAGATAACAATCACCAACTTTCACTGAAGGTGACCTACCAACTTTCACTGAAGGTAGAGAGAAAATATATCATAGCACCATCGTTCACTAACGATGAACTACCAACGTTCACTGAAGGTAGCAAAAAGATAACAATCACCAACTTTCACTAATGGTGACCTACCAACTTTCACTGAAGGTAGAGAGAAAATATACCATAGCACCGCCGTTTTCTGATGATGAACTACCAACGTTCACTAGAGGTAGAAAAAAGATAACAATCACCAAATTTAACTGAAGGTGACCTACAAATTTCACTGAAGGTAGAGAGAAAAGATATCATAGCACCGCCGCTCACTCACGATGAACTACCAACGTTCACTGAATGTAGAAAAAAGATAACAATCACCAACTTTCACTGAAGGTGACCTACCAACGTTCATTGAAGGTAAAGAGAAAATATATCATAGCAGCGCCGTTCACTAACGATGAATTACCAACATTCACTAAAGGTATCAAAGAGAGAACAATCAAAACTTTCACTGAAGATGACCTACCAACTTTCACTGAAGGTAGAAAAAAAATATCATAGCACCGCCTTTCACTGACGATGAAATACCAACGTTCACTGAAGGTAGCAAAAAGATAACAATCACCAACTTTCATTGAAGGTGACTTACCAACTTTCACTAATGGGAGAGAGAAAATATATCATAGCACCACCGTTCACAGACGATGAACTACTAACATTCACTGAGGGTAGAAAAAAGATAACAATCACCAACTTTTACTGAAGGTGACCAACCAACTTTAACTAAAGGTAGAGAGAAAATATATCATAGCACCAATGTTCAATGACGATGAACTACCAATGTTCACTGAAGGTAGATAAAAGATAACAATCACAAACATTCACTGAAGGTGACCTACCAACTTTCACTGAAGGTAGAGAGAAAATATATCATTGCACCGCCATTCACTGACAATGAAATACCAACGTCCACTGAAAGTAGCAAAAAGATAACAATCACCAACTTTCACTGAAGGTGACCTAACAAATTTCACTGAAGGTAGAGAGAAAATATATCATAGCACCAATGTTGACTAACGATGAACTACCAACGTTCACTGAAGGTAGCACAAAGATAACAATCACCAACTTTCGCTGAAGGTGACCTACCAACTTTCACTGAAGGTAGAGAGAAAATATATCATAGCACCGTCGTTCACTGACGATGAACGACCAACGTTCACTGAAGGTAGGAAAAAGACGACAATCACAAACTTTCATTGAAGGGGACCTACCAACTTTCACTAATGGTAGAGAAAAAATAAATCAAAGCACCGCCGTTCACTGATGATGAACTACCAACGTTCACTGAAGGTAGCAAAAATATAACAATCACCAAATTTAACTGATGGAGACCTACAAATTTCACTGAAGGTAAAGAGAAAATATATCATAGCACCGCCGCTCACTCACGATGAACTACCAACGTTCACTGAAGGTAGAAAAAAGATAACAATCACCAACTTGCACTGAAGGTGACCTACCAACGTTCACTGAAGGTAGAGATAAAATATATCATTGCACCTCCATTCACTGACAATGAACTACCAACATTCACTGAAGGTAGAAAAAATACAATCATCAACTTTTACTAAAGGTGACCTACCAACATCACTAAAGGTAGAGAGAAAATATATCGTAGCACCAATGTTCACTGACGATGAACTACCAACGTTCACTGAAGGTAGCAAAAAGATAACAATCACTAACTTTCATTGAAGGTGACCTACCAGCTTTCACTGAAGGTAGAGAGAAAATATACCATAGCATCGCCGTTCACTGATGATGCACTACCAACATTCACTGAAGCTAGCAAAAAGATAACAATCACCTAATTTAACTGAAGGTGACCTACAAATTGCACTGAAGGTAAAGAGAAATTAAATCATAGCACCGCCGCTCACTCACGATGAACTACCAACATTCACTGAATGTAGCAAAAAGATAACAATCACCAACTTTCACTGAAGGTGACCTACCAACATTCATTGAAGGTAAAGAGAAAATATATCATAGAAGCGCCGTTCACTAACGATGAACTACCAACATTCACTAAAGGTAGCAAAAAGATAACAATCACAAACGTTCACTGAAGATGACCTACAAACTTTCACTGAATATAGAGAAAAAATATATCATAGCACCGCCTTTCACTGACGATGAACTACCAACGTTCAATGAAGGTGGCAAAAAGATAACAATCACCAACTTTCACTGAAGGTGACCTACCAACTTTCACTGATGGTAGAGAGAAAATATATCATAGCACCGTCGTTCTCTGACGATGAACTACTAACATTCACTGAAGGTAGAAAAAAGATAACAATCACCAACTTTCACTAAAGGTGACCTACCAACTTTCACTGAAGGTAGAGAGAAAACATTTCATAGCACCAATGTTCTATGACGATGAACTTCCAACGTTCACTGAAGGTAGAAAAACGATAACAATCACCAACTTGCACTGAAGGTGACCTACAAACGTTCACTGAAGGTAAAGAGAAAATATATCATAGCAGCGCCGTTCACTAACGATGAACTACCAACATTCACTGAAGGTAGCAAAAAGATAACAATCACCAACTTTCACTAAAGGTGACCTACCAACATTCACTAAAGGTAGAGAGAAAATATATCATAGCACCAATGTTCACTGACGATGAACTACCAACGTTCACTGAAGGTAGCAAAAAGATGACAATCACCAACTTTCTCTGAAGGTGACATACCAACTTTCACTGAAGGTAGAGATAAAATATATCATTGCACTGCCATTCATTGATGATGAACTACCAACGTTCACTGAAAGTAGCGAAAAGATAACAATCACCAACTTTCACTGAAGGTGACCTACCAACTTTCACTGAAGGTAGAGAGAAAATATATCATAGCACCAATGTTGACTGACGATGAACTACCAACGTTCACTGAAGGTAGCAAAAAGATAACAATCACAAACTTTCACTGAAGGTGACCTACCAACTTTCACTGATGGTAGAGAGAAAATATACATAGCACCGCCGTTCACTGAGGATGAACTACTAACATTCACTAAAGGTAGCAAAAAGATAACAATCACCAACTTTCACTGAAGGTGACCTACCAACTTTCACTCAAGGTAGAGAGAAAATATATCATAGCACCAATGTTCACGGACGATGAACTACCAACATTCACTTAAAGTAGAAAAAAGATAACAAACACCAACTTTCCCTGAAGGTGACCTACCAACTTTCATTAAAGGTAGAGATAAAATATATCATAGCACCATTGTTGACTGGTGATGAAGTACCAACGCTCACTGAAGGTCGCAAAAAGATTACAATCACCAACTTTCACTGAAGGTGACCTACCAACATTCACTGAAGGTAGAGAGAAAATATATCATAGCACCATCGTTCACTGACGATGAACTACCAACGTTCACTGAAGGTAGCAAAAAGTTAACAATCACCAACTTTCACTGAAGGTGACCTACCAACTTTCACTGAAGGTAGAGAGAAAATATACCATAGCACCGCTGTTCACTGATGATGAACTACCAACGTTCACTGAAGGTAGCAAAAAGATAACCATCACCAAATTTAACTGAAGGTGATCTACAAATTTCACTAAAGGTAGAGAGAAAATATATCATAGCACCGCCTTTCACTGACGATGAACTACCAACGTTCAATGAAGGTGGCAAAAAGATAATAATCACCAACTTTCACTGAAGGTGACCTACAAACTTTCATTTATGGTAGAGATAAAATATATCATAGCACCGCCGTTCAATGACGATGAACTACTAACATTCACTGAAGGTATAAAAAAGATAACAATTACCAACTTTCACTGAAGGTGACCTACCAACTTTCACTGAAGGTAAAGATAAAATATATCATTTCACCGCCATTCACTGACGATGAACTACCAACGTTCACTGAAAGTAGCAAAAAGATAACAATCACCAACTTTCACTGAAGGTAGAGAGAAAATATATCATAGCACCAAAGTTGAATGACGATGAACTACCAACGTTCACTGAAGGTAGCAAAAAGATAACAATCACCAAATTTAACTGAAGGTGACCTACAAATTTCACTGAAGGTAGAGAGAAAATATATCATAGCACCGCCGCTCACTCACGATGAACTACCAACGTTCACTGAATGTAGCAAAAAGATAACAATCACTAACTTTCACTGAAGGTGACCTCTTAACGTTCACTGAAGGTAAAGAGAAAATATATCATAGCAGCGCCGTTCACTAATGATGAACTACCAAGGTTCACTGAAGGTAGCAAAAAGATAATAATCACCAACTTTCACTGAAGGTGACCTACCAACTTTCACTGAAGGTAGAGAGAAAATATATCATTGCACTGCCATTCACTGATGATGAACTACTAACGTTCACTGAAAGTAGCAAAAAGATAACAATCACCAACTTTCACTGAAGGTGACCTACCAACTTTCACTGAAGGTAGAGAGAAAACATATCATAGCACCAATGTTGACTGACGATGAACTACCAACGTTCACTGAAGGTAGCAAAAAGATAACAATCACCAACTTTCAGTGAAGGTCACCTACCAACTTTCGCTGATGGTAGAGAGAAAATATACCATAGCACCGCCGTTCACTGACGATGAACTACTAACATTCGCTTAAGGTAGCAAAAAGATAACAATCACCAACTTTCAGTGAAGGTGACCTACCAACTTTCACTGAAGGTAGAGACAAAATATATCATAGCACCAATGTTCACTGACGATGAACTACCAACATTCACTGAAGGTAGCAAAAAGATAACAATCACCAACTTTCACTGAAGGTGACCTACCAACTTTCACTGAAGGTAGAGAGAAAATATATCATTGCACCGCCATTCACTAACGATGAACTACCAACATTCACTGAAAGTAGAAAAAAGATAACAATCACCAACTTTCACTGAAGTTGACCTACCAATTTTCACTGAAGGTAGAGATAAAATATATCATAGCACCAATGTTGACTGACGATGAACTACAAACATTTACTGAAGATTGCAAAAAGGTAAGAATCACCAACTTTCACTTAAGGTGACCTACAAACTTTCACTGAAGGTAGAGAGAAAATATATCATAGCAAATATCGTTCACTGACGATGAACTACCAACGTTCACTGAAGGTAGCAAAAAGATAACAATCACCAACTTTCACTATAGGCGACCTACCAACTTTCACTGAAGGTAGAGAGAAAATATACCATAACACCATTGTTCACTGATGATGAACTACCAACGTTCACTGAAGGTAGCAAAAAGATAACAATCACCAAATTTAACTGAAGGTGACCTACAAATTTAACTGAAGGTAGAGAGAAAATATATCATAGCACCGCCGCTCACTCACGATGAACTACCAACGTTCACTGAATGTAGCAAAAAGATAACAATCACCAACTTTCACTGAAGGTGACCTACCAACCTTCACTAAAGGTAAAGAGAAAATATATCATAGCAGCGCCGTTCACTAACGATGAGCTACCAACGTTCACTGAAGGTAGCAAAAGGATAATAATCACCAACTTTCACTATAGGTGACCTACCATCTTTCACTGAAGGTAGATAGAAAATATATCATTGCATCGCCATTCACGGACGATGAACTACCAACTTTCACTTAAAGTAGAAAAAAGATAACAAACACCAACTTTCCCTGAAGGTGACCTACCAACTTTCATTAAAGGTAGAGAGAAAATATATCATAGCAGCACCGTTCACTAATGATGAACTACCAACGTTCACTGAAGGTAGCAAAAAGATAATAATCACCAACTTTCACTGAAGGTGACCTACCAACTTTCACTGAAGGTAGAGAGAAAATATATCATAACACCATCGTTCACTGACGATGAACTACCAACGTTCACTGAAGGTAGCAAAAAGTTAACAATCACCAACTTTCACTGAAGGTGACCTACCAACTTTCACTGAAGGTAGAGAGAAAATATACCATAGCACCGTTGTTCAATGATGATGAACTACCAACGTTCCCTGAAGGTAGCAAAAAGATAACCATCACCAAATTTAACTGAAGGTGACCTACAAATTTCACTAAAGGTAGAGAGAAAATTTATCATAGCACCGCCTTTCACTGACGATGAACTACCAACGTTCAATGAAGGTGGCAAAAAGATAATAATCACCAACTTTCACTGAAGGTGACCTACAAACTTTCATTTATGGTAGAGATAAAATATATCATAGCACCGCCGTTCAATGACGATGAACTACTAACATTCACTGAAGGTATAAAAAAGATAACAATCACCAACTTGCACTGAAGGTGACCTACCAACTTTCACTGAAGGTAAAGATAAAATATATCATTGCACCGCCATTCACTGACGATGAACTACCAACGTTCACTGAAAGTAGCAAAATGATAACAATCAACAACTTTCACTGAAGGTAGAGAGAAAATATATCATAGCACCAAAGTTGAATGACGATGAACTACCAATGTTCACTGAAGGTAGCAAAAAGATAACAATCACCAAATTTAACTGAAGGTGACCTACAAATTTCACTGAAGGTAGAGAGAAAATATATCATAGCACCGCCGCTCACTCACGATGAACTACCAACGTTCACTGAATGTAGCAAAAAGATAACAATCACTAACTTTCACTGAAGGTGACCTCTTAACGTTCACTGAAGGTAAAGAGAAAATATATCATAGCAGCGCCGTTCACTAATGATGAACTACCAAGGTTCACTGAAGGTAGCAAAAAGATAATAATCACCAACTTTCACTGAAGGTGACCTACCAACTTTCACTGAAGGTAGAGAGAAAATATATCATTGCACTGCCATTCACTGATGATGAACTACTAACGTTCACTGAAAGTAGCAAAAAGATAACAATCACCAACTTTCACTGAAGGTGACCTACCAACTTTCACTGAAGGTAGAGAGAAAATATATCATAGCACCAATGTTGACTGACGATGAACTACCAATGTTCACTGAAGGTAGCAAAAAGATAACAATCACCAACTTTCAGTGAAGGTCACCTACCAACTTTCGCTGATGGTAGAGAGAAAATATACCATAGCACCGCCGTTCACTGACGATGAACTACTAACATTCGCTTAACGTAGCAAAAAGATAACAATCACCAACTTTCAGTGAAGGTGACCTACCAACTTTCACTGAAGGTAGAGACAAAATATATCATAGCACCAATGTTCACTGACGATGAACTACCAACATTCACTAAAGGTAGCAAAAAGATAACAATCACCAACTTTCACTGAAGGTGACCTACCAACTTTCACTGAAGGTAGAGAGAAAATATATCATTGCACCGCCATTCACTGACGATGAACTACCAACATTCACTGAAAGTAGAAAAAAGATAACAATCACCAACTTTCACTGAAGGTGACCTACCAACTTTCACTGAAGGTAGAGATAAAATATATCATAGCACCAATGTTGACTGACGATGAACTACAAACATTCACTGAAGATTGCAAAAAGATAACAATCACCAAGTTTCACTTAAGGTGACCTACCAACTTTCACTGAAGGTAGAGAGAAAATATATCATAGCAAATATCGTTCACTGACGATGAACTACCAACGTTCACTAAAGGTAGCAAAAAGATAACAATCACCAACTTTCACTATAGGCGACCTACCAACTTTCACTGAAGGTAGAGAGAAAATATACCATAACACCATTGTTCATTGATGATGAACTACCAACGTTCACTGAAGGTAGAAAAAAGATAACAATCACCAAATTTAACTGAAGGTGACCTACAAATTTAACTGAAGGTAGAGAGAAAATATATCATAGCACTGCCGCTCACTCACGATGAACTACCAACGTTCACTGAATGTAGCAAAAAGATAACAATCACCAACTTTCACTGAAGGTGACCTACCAACCTTCACTAAAGGTAAAGAGAAAATATATCATAGCAGCGCCGTTCACTAACGATGAGCTACCAACGTTCACTGAAGGTAGCAAAAGGATAACAATCACCAACTTTCACTATAGGTGACCTACCATCTTTCACTGAAGGTAGATAGAAAATATATCATTGCACCGCCATTCACGGACGATGAACTACCAACATTCACTTAAAGTAGAAAAAAGATAACAAACACCAACTTTCCCTGAAGGTGACCTACCAACTTTCATTAAAGGTAGAGAGAAAATATATCATAGCAGCACCGTTCACTAATGATGAACTACCAACGTTCACTGAAGGTAGCAAAAAGATAATAATCACCAACTTTCACTGAAGGTGACCTACCAACTTTCACTGAAGGTAGTGAGAAAATATATCATAACACCATCGTTCACTGACGATGAACTACCAACGTTCACTGAAGGTAGCAAAAAGTTAACAATCACCAACTTTCACTGAAGGTGACCTACCAACTTTCACTGAAGGTAGAGAGAAAATATACCATAGCACCGTTGTTCAATGATGATGAACTACCAACGTTCCCTGAAGGTAGCAAAAAGATAACCATCACCAAATTTAACTGAAGGTGACCTACAAATTTCACTAAAGGTAGAGAGAAAATTTATCATAGCACCGCCTTTCACTGACGATGAACTACCAACGTTCAATGAAGGTGGCAAAAAGATAATAATCACCAACTTTCACTGAAGGTGACCTACAAACTTTCATTTATGGTAGAGATAAAATATATCATAGCACCGCCGTTCAATGACGATGAACTACTAACATTCACTGAAGGTATAAAAAAGATAACAATCACCAACTTTCACTGAAGGTGACCTACCAACTTTCACTGAAGGTAAAGATAAAATATATCATTGCACTGCCATTCACTGACGATGAACTACCAACGTTCACTGAAAGGAGCAAAAAGATAACAATCAACAACTTTCACTGAAGGTAGAGAGAAAATATATCATAGCACCAAAGTTGAATGACGATGAACTACCAATGTTCACTGAAGGTAGCAAAAAGATAACAATCACCAAATTTAACTGAAGGTGACCTACAAATTTCACTGAAGGTAGAGAGAAAATATATCATAGCACCGCCGCTCACTCACGATGAACTACCAACGTTCACTGAATGTAGCAAAAAGATAACAATCACTAACTTTCACTGAAGGTGACCTCTTAACCTTCACTGAAGGTAAAGAGAAAATATATCATAGCAGCGCCGTTCACTAATGATGAACTACCAAGGTTCACTGAAGGTAGCAAAAAGATAATAATCACCAACTTTCACTGAAGGTGACCTACCAACTTTCACTGAAGGTAGAGAGAAAATATCTCATTGCACTGCCATTCACTGATGATGAACTACTAACGTTCACTGAAAGTAGCAAAAAGATAACAATCACCAACTTTCACTGAAGGTAGAGAGAAAATATATCATAGCACCAATGTTGACTGACGATGAACTACCAATGTTCACTGAAGGTAGCAAAAAGATAACAATCACCAACTTTCAGTGAAGGTCACCTACCAACTTTCGCTGATGGTAGAGAGAAAATATACCATAGCACCGCCGTTCACTGACGATGAACTACTAAAATTCGCTTAAGGTAGCAAAAAGATAACAATCACCAACTTTCAGTGAAGGTGACCTACCAACTTTCACTGAAGGTAGAGACAAAATATATCATAGCACCAATGTTCACTGACGATGAACTACCAACATTCACTGAAGGTAGCAAAAAGATAACAATCACCAACTTTCACTGAAGGTGACCTACCAACTTTCACTGAAGGTAGAGAGAAAATATATCATTGCACCGCCATTCACTGACGATGAACTACCAACATTCACTGAAAGTAGAAAAAAGATAACAATCACCAACTTTCACTGAAGGTGACCTACCAACTTTCACTGAAGGTAGAGATAAAATATATCATAGCACCAATGTTGACTGACGATGAACTACAAACATTCACTGAAGATTGCAAAAAGATAACAATCACCAAGTTTCACTTAAGGTGACCTACCAACTTTCACTGAAGGTAGAGAGAAAATATATCATAGCAAATATCGTTCACTGACGATGAACTACCAACGTTCACTGATGGTAGCAAAAACATAACAATCACCAACTTTCACTATAGGCGACCTACCAACTTTCACTGAAGGTAGAGAGAAAATATACCATAACACCATTGTTCACTGATGATGAACTACCAACGTTCACTGAAGGTAGCAAAAAGATAACAATCGCCAAATTTAACTGAAGGTGACCTACAAATTTAACTGAAGGTAGAGAGAAAATATATCATAGCACTGCCGCTCACTCACGATGAACTACCAACGTTCACTGAATGTAGCAAAAAGATAACAATCACCAACTTTCACTGAAGGTGACCTACCAACCTTCACTAAAGGTAAAGAGAAAATATATCATAGCAGCGCCGTTCACTAACGATGAGCTACCAACGTTCACTGAAGGTAGCAAAAGGATAACAATCACCAACTTTCACTATAGGTGACCTACCATCTTTCACTGAAGGTAGATAGAAAATATATCATTGCACGGCCATTCACGGACGATGAACTACCAACATTCACTTAAAGTAGAAAAAAGATAACAAACACCAACTTTCCCTGAAGGTGACCTACCAACTTTCATTAAAGGTAGAGAGAAAATATATCATAGCAGCACCGTTCACTAATGATGAACTACCAACGTTCACTGAAGGTAGCAAAATGATAATAATCACCAACTTTCACTGAAGGGACCTACCAACTTTCACTGAAGGTAGAGAGAAAATATATCATAGCACCATCGTTCACTGACGATGAACTACCAACGTTCACTGAAGGTAGCAAAAAGTTAACAATCACCAACATTCACTGAATGTGACCTACCAACTTTCACTGAAGGTAAAGAGAAAATATACCATAGCACCGTTGTTCACTGATGATGAACTACCAACGTTCCCTGAAGGTAGCAAAAAGATAACCATCACCAAATTTAACTGAAGGTGACCTACAAATTTCACTATAGGTAGAGAGAAAATTTATCATACCACCGCCTTTCACTGACGATGAACTACCAACGTTCAATGAAGGTGGCAAAAAGATAATAATCACCAACTTTCACTGAAGGTGACCTACAAACTTTCATTTATGGTAGAGATAAAATATATCATAGCACCGCCGTTCAATGACGATGAACTACTAACATTCACTGAAGGTATAAAAAAGATAACAATCACCAACTTTCACTGAAGGTGACCTACCAACTTTCACTGAAGGTAAAGATAAAATATATCATTGCACCGCCATTCACTGACGATGAACTACCAACGTTCACTGAAAGGAGCAAAAAGATAACAATCAACAACTTTCACTGAAGGTAGAGAGAAAATATATCATAGCACCAAAGTTGAATGACGATGAACTACCAATGTTCACTGAAGGTAGCAAAAAGATAACAATCACCAAATTTAACTGAAGGTGACCTACAAATTTCACTGAAGGTAGAGAGAAAATATATCATAGCACCGCCGCTCACTCACGATGAACTACCAACGTTCACTGAATGTAGCAAAAAGATAACAATCACTAACTTTCACTGAAGGTGACCTCTTAACGTTCACTGAAGGTAAAGAGAAAATATATCATAGCAGCGCCGTTCACTAATGATGAACTACCAAGGTTCACTGAAGGTAGCAAAAAGATAATAATCACCAACTTTCACTGAAGGTGACCTACCAACTTTCACTGAAGGTAGAGAGAAAATATCTCATTGCACTGCCATTCACTGATGATGAACTACTAACGTTCACTGAAAGTAGCAAAAAGATAACAATCACCAACTTTCACTGAAGGTGACCTACCAACTTTCACTGAAGGTAGAGAGAAAATATATCATAGCACCAATGTTGACTGACGATGAACTACCAATGTTCACTGAAGGTAGCAAAAAGATAACAATCACCAACTTTCAGTGAAGGTCACCTACCAACTTTCGTTGATGGTAGAGAGAAAATATACCATAGCACCGCCGTTCACTGACGATGAACTACTAACATTCGCTTAAGGTAGCAAAAAGATAACAATCACCAACTTTCAGTGAAGGTGACCTACCAACTTTCACTGAAGGTAGAGACAAAATATATCATAGCACCAATGTTCACTGACTATGAACTACCAACATTCACTGAAGGTAGCAAAAAGATAACAATCACCAACTTTCACTGAAGGTGACCTACCAACTTTCACTGAAGGTAGAGAGAAAATATATCATTGCACCGCCATTCACTGACGATGAACTACCAACATTCACTGAAAGTAGAAAAAAGATAACAATCACCAACTTTCACTGAAGGTTACCTACCAACTTTCACTGAAGGTAGAGATAAAATATATCATAGCACCAATGTTGACTGACGATGAACTACAAACATTCACTGAAGATTGCAAAAAGATAACAATCACCAAGTTTCACTTAAGGTGACCTACCAACTTTCACTGAAGGTAGAGAGAAAATATATCATAGCAAATATCGTTCACTGACGATGAACTACCAACGTTCACTGATGGTAGCAAAAAGATAACAATCACCAACTTTCACTATAGGCGACCTACCAACTTTCACTGAAGGTAGAGAGAAAATATACCATAACACCATTGTTCACTGATGATGAACTACCAACGTTCACTGAAGGTAGCAAAAAGATAACAATCACCAAATTTAACTGAAGGTGACCTACAAATTTAACTGAAGGTAGAGAGAAAATATATCATAGCACTGCCGCTCACTCACGATGAACTACCAACGTTCACTGAATGTAGCAAAAAGATAACAATCACCAACTTTCACTGAAGGTGACCTACCAACCTTCACTAAAGGTAAAGAGAAAATATATCATAGCAGCGCCGTTCACTAACGATGAGCTACCAACGTTCACTGAAGGTAGCAAAAGGATAACAATCACCAACTTTCACTATTGGTGACCTACCATCTTTCATTGAAGGTAGATAGAAAATATATCATTGCACCGCCATTCACGGACGATGAACTACCAACATTCACTTAAAGTAGAAAAAAGATAACAAACACCAACTTTCCCTGAAGGTGACCTACCAACTTTCATTAAAGGTAGAGAGAAAATATATCATAGCAGCACCGTTCACTAATGATGAACTACCAACGTTCACTGAAGGTAGCAAAATGATAATAATCACCAACTTTCACTGAAGGGACCTACCAACTTTTACTGAAGGTAGAGAGAAAATATATCATAGCACCATCGTTCACTGACGATGAACTACCAACGTTCACTGAAGGTAGCAAAAAGTTAACAATCACCAACATTCACTGAATGTGACCTACCAACTTTCACTGAAGGTAAAGAGAAAATATACCATAGCACCGTTGTTCACTGATGATGAACTACCAACGTTCCCTGAAGGTAGCAAAAAGATAACCATCACCAAATTTAACTGAAGGTGACCTACAAATTTCACTATAGGTAGAGAGAAAATTTATCATAGCACCGCCTTTCACTGACGATGAACTACCAACGTTCAATGAAGGTGGCAAAAAGATAATAATCACCAACTTTCACTGAAGGTGACCTACAAACTTTCATTTATGGTAGAGATAAAATATATCATAGCACCGCCATTCAATGACGATGAACTACTAACATTCACTGAAGGTATAAAAAAGATAACAATCACCAACTTTCACTTTAGGTGACCTACCAACTTTCACTGAAGGTAAAGATAAAATATATCATTGCACCGCCATTCACTGACGATGAACTACCAACGTTCACTGAAAGTAGCAAAAACATAACAATCAACAACTTTCACTGAAGGTAGAGAGAAAATATATCATAGCACCAAAGTTGAATGACGATGAACTACCAACGTTCACTGAAGGTAGCAAAAAGATAACAATCACCAAATTTAACTGAAGGTGACCTACAAATTTCACTGAAGGTAGAGAGAAAATATATCATAGCACCACCGCTCACTCACGATGAACTACCAACGTTCACTGAATGTAGCAAAAATATAACAATCACTAACTTTCACTGAAGGTGACCTCTTAACGTTCACTGAAGGTAAAGAGAAAATATATCATAGCAGCGTCGTTCACTAATGATGAACTACCAAGGTTCACTGAAGGTAGCAAAAAGATAATAATCACCAACATTCACTGAAGGTGACCTACGAACTTTCACTGAAGGTAGAGAGAAAATATCTCATTGCACTGCCATTCACTGATGATGAACTACCAACGTTCACTGAAAGTAGCAAAAAGATAACAATCACCAACTTTCACTGAAGGTGACCTACCAACTTTCACTGAAGGTAGAGAGAAAATATATCATAGCACCAATGTTGACTGACGATGAACTACCAACGTTCACTGAAGGTAGCAAAAAGATAATAATCACCAACTTTCAGTGAAGGTCACCTACCAACTTTCGCTGATGGTAGAGAGAAAATATACCATAGCACCACCGTTCACTGACGATGAACTACTAACATTCGCTTAAGGTAGCAAAAAGATAACAATCACCAACTTTCACTGAAGGTGACCTACCAACTTTCACTGAAGGTAGAGACAAAATATATCATAGCACCAATGTTCACTGACGATGAACTACCAACATTCACTGAAGGTAGGAAAAAGATAACAATCACCAACTTTCACTGAAGGTGACCTACCAACTTTCACTGAAGGTAGAGAGAAAATATATCATTGCACCGCCATTCACTGACGATGAACTACCAACATTCACTAAAAGTAGAAAAAAGATAACAATCACCAACTTTCACTGAAGGTGACCTACCAACTTTCACTGAAGGTAGAGATAAAATATATCATAGCACCAATGTTGACTGACGATGAACTACCAACATTCACTGAAGATTGCAAAAAGATAACAATCACCAACTTTCACTTAAGGTGACCTACCAACTTTCACTGAAGGTAAAGAGAAAATATATCATAGCAAATATCGTTCACTGACGATGAACTACCAACGTTCACTGAAGGTAGCAAAAAGATAACAATCACCAACTTTCACTATAGGTGGCCTACCAACTTTCGCTGAAGGTAGAGAGAAAATATACCATAACACCACTGTTCACTGATGATGAACTACCAACGTTCACTGAAGGTAGCAAAAAGATAACAATCACCAAATTTAACTGAAGGTGACCTACAAATTTAACTGAAGGTAGAGAGAAAATATATCATAGCACCGCCGCTCACTCACGATGAACTACCAACGTTCACTAAATGTAGCAAAAAGATAACAATCACCAACTTTCACTGAAGGTGACCTACCAACCTTCACTAAAGGTAAAGAGAAAATATATCATAGCATCGCCGTTCACTAACGATGAGCTACCAACATTCACTAAAGGTAGAAAAAAGATAACAATCACAAACTTTCACTGAAGATGACCTACCAACTTTCACTGAAGGTAGAGAAAAAATATATCATAGCACCGCCTTTCACTGACGATGAACTACCAACGTTCAGTGAAGGTGGCAAAAAGATAACAATCACCAACTTTTACTGAAGGTGACCTACCAACTTTCACTGATGGTAGAGGGAAAATATATCGAAGCACCGCCGGTTCACTGACGATGAACTACCAACATTCACTGAAGGTAGCAAAAAGATAATAATCACCAACTTTCACTAAAGGTGACCTACCAACGTTCACTGAAGGTAGAGAGAAAATATATCATAGCAGCGCCATTCAATAACAACGAACTACCACCATTCACTAAAGGTAGAAAAAAGATAACAATCACCAACTTTCACTGAAGATGACCTACCAGTTTTCACTGAAGGTAGAGAGAAAATATATCATAGCACCGACGTTTACTGACGATGAACTACTAACATTCACTGAAGGTAGAAAAAAGATAACAATCACCAAATTTCACTGAAGGTGACCTACCAACTTTCACTGAAGTTAGAGAGAAAATATATCATAACACCAATGTTCATTGACGATGACCTACCAACGTTCACTGAAGGTAGCAAAAAGATAATAATCACCAAATTTCAATGAAGGTGACCTACCAACTTTCAATGACGGTAGAGAGAAAATATATCATAGCACCAATGTTGACTAAAGATGAACTACCAACGTTCAATGAAGGTAGCAAAAAGATAACAATCACCAACTTTCACTGAAGGTAGCAAAAAGATAACAATCACCAACTTTCAGTGAAGGTGACCTACCACCGTTCACTGAAGATAAAGAGAAAATATATTATAGCACCACCATTCACTAACGATGAACTACCAACATTCACTGAAGGTAGAAAAAAGATAACAATCACCAACTTTCAGTGAAGGTGACCTACCACCGTTCACTGAAGATAAATAGAAAATATATCATAGCACTGTCGTTAAATGACGATGAACTACCAACGTTCACTGAAGGTAGAAAAAAGATAACAATCACTAACTTTCACTAAAAGTGACCTACCAACTTTCACTGAAGGTAGAGAGAAAATATACCATAGCACCGCCGTTCAATGACGATGAACTACCAACGTTCACTGAAGGTAGCAAAAAGATAACAATCACCAACTTTCACTGAAGGTAACCTACCAACTTTCTTTGAAGGAAGAGAGAAAATATACCATAGCACCGCCGTTCACTGATGATGAACTACCAACTTTCATTGAAGGTAGCAAAAAGATAACAATCACCAAATTTAACTGAAGGTGACCAAAAAATTTCACTGAAGGTAGGGAGAAAATATATCATAGCACCGTCGTTCACTGACGATGAAGTACCAAAGTTCACTGAAGGTAGCAAAAAGATAACAATCACCAACTTTCACTGAAGGCGTCCTACCAACGTTCACTGAAGGTAGAGAGAAAATATATCATAGCAGCGCCGTTCACTAACAATGAACTACCAACATTCACTAAAGGTAGAAAAAAGATAACAATCACCAAATTTCACTGAAGGTGACCTACCAACTTTAACTGAAGGTAGAGAGAAAATATATCATAACACCAATGTTCACTGACGATGAACTACCAACGTTCACTGAAGGTAGAAAAAAGATAATAATCACCAAATTTCACTGAAGGTGACCTACCAACTTTCAATGACGGTAGAGAGAAAATATATCATAGAACCACCGTTCACTGATGATGAACGACCAACATTCACTGAAGGTAGCATAAAGATAACAATCACCAACTTTCACTGAAGGTGACCTACCAACTTTCACTGAAGGTAGAGAGAAAATATACCATAGCACCGCCATTCACTGACGATGAACTACCAATGTTCACTGAAGGTAGCAAAAAGATAACAATCCCCAACTTTCACTGAAGGTAGAGAGAAAATATATCATAACATCGGCGTTCACTGACGATGAACTACACACGTTCACTGAAGGTAGCAAAAAGATGACAATCACCAACTTTCACTGAAGATTACCTACCAACTTTCACTGAAGGTAGAGAGAAAATATATCATTGCATCACCATTCACTAACGATGAACTACCAACGTTCATTGAAAGTAGAAAAAAGATAACAATCACCAAATTACACTGAAGGTGACCTACCAACTTTCACTGAAGGTAGAGAGAAAATATATCATAGCACCAATGTTGACTGAAGATGAACTACCAACGTTCAGTGAAGGTAGCAAAAAGATAACAATCACCAACTTTCACTGAAGGTAGCAAAAAGATAACAATCACCAACTTTCAGTGAAGGTGACCTACCACCGTTCACTAAAGATAAAGAGAAAATATATTATAGCACCACCGTTCACTAACGATGAACTACCAACATTCACTGAAGGTAGCAAAAAGATAACAATCACCAACGTTCAGTGAAGGTGACCTACCACCGTTCAATGAAGATAAATAGAAAATATATCATATCACTGTCGTTAAATGACGATGAACTACCAACGTTCACTGAAGGTAGAAAAAATATAACAATCACTAACTTTCACTAAAAGTGACCTACCAACTTTCACTGAAGGTAGAGAGAAAATATACCATAGCACCGCCGTTCAATGACGATGAACTACCAACGTTCACTGAAGGTAGCAAAAAGATAACAATCACCAACTTTCACTGAAGGTGACCTACCAACTTTCTTTGAAGGAAGAGAGAAAATATACCATAGCATCGCCGTTCACTGATGATGAACTACCAACTTTCATTGAAGTTAGCAAAAAGATAACAATCTCCAAATTTAACTGAAGGTGACCAAAAAATTTCATTGAAGGTAGAGAGAAAATATATCATAGCACCGCCGTTCACTGATGATGAACTACCAACGTTCAATGAAGGTAGCAAAAAGATAATAATCACCAACTTTCACTAAAGGTGACCTACCAACATTCGCTGAAGGTAGAGAGAAAATATATCATAGCAGCGTCGTTCAATAACAATGAACTACCAACATTCACTAAAGGTAGAAAAAAGATAACAATCACCAACTTTCACTGAAGATGACCTACCAGTTTTCACTGAAGGTAGAGAGAAAATATATCATAGCACCGACGTTTACTGACGATGAACTACTAACATTCACCTAAAGGTAGCAAAAAGATACCAATCACCAAATTTCACTGAAGGTGACCTACCAATTTTCACTGAAGGTAGAGAGAAAATATATCATAACACCAATGTTCACTGACGATGAACTACCAACGTTCACTGAAGGTAGCAAAAAGATAATAATCACCAAATTTCAATGAAGGTGACCTACCAACTTTCAATGACGGTAGAGAGAAAATATATCATAGAACCACTGTTCACTGATGATGAACGACCAACATTCACTGAAGGTAGCAAAAAGATAACAATCACCAACTTTCACTGAAGGTGACCTACCAACTTTCACTGAAGGTAGAGAGAAAATATACCATAGCACCGCCATTCACTGACGATGAACTACCAACATTCACTGAAGGTAGCAAAAAGATAACAATCACCAACTTTCACTGAAGGTAGAGAGAAAATATATCATAGCATCGGCGTTCACTGACGATGAACTACAAACGTTCACTGAAGGTAGCAAAATGATGACAATCACCAACTTTCACTGAAGTTTACCTACCAACTTTCACTGAAGGTAGAGAGAAAATATATCATTGCACCTCCATTCACTGACGATGAACTACCAACGTTCACTAAAAGTAGAAAAAAGATAACAATCACCAACTTTCACTGAAGGTGACCTACCAACTTTCACTGAAGGTAGAGAGAAAATATATCATAGCACCAATGTTGACTGAAGATGAACTACCAACATTCAGTGAAGGTAGCAAAAAGATAACAATCACCAACTTTCACTGAAGGTAGCAAAAAGATAACAATCACCAACTTTCAGTGAAGGTGACCTACCACCGTTCACTGAAGATAAAGAGAAAATATATTATAGCTTCACCGTTCACTAACGATGAACTCCAAACATTCACTGAAGGTAGAAAAAAGATAACAATCACCAACTTTCAGTGAAGGTGACCTACCACCATTCACTGAAGATAAATAGAAAATATATCATAGCACTGTCGTTAAATTACGATGAACTACCAACGTTCACTGAAGGTAGAAAAAAGATAACAATCACTAACTTTCACTAAAAGTGACCTACCAACTTTCACTGAAGGTAGAGAGAAAATATACTATAGCATCGCCGTTCAATGACGATGAATTACCAACGTTCACTGAAGGTAGCAAAAAGATAACAATCACCAACTTTCACTGAAGGTAACCTACCAACTTTCTTTGAAGGAAGAGAGAAAATATACCATAGCACCGCCGTTCACTGATGATGAACTACCAACTTTCATTGAAGGTAGCAAAAAGATAACAATCACCAAATTTAACTGAAGGTGACCAAAAAATTTCACTGAAGGTAGAGAGAAAATATATCATAGCACCGCCGTTCACTGACGATGAAGTACCAAAGTTCACTGAAGGTAGCAAAAAGATAACAATCACCAACTTTCACTGAAGGTGTCCTACCAACGTTCACTGAAGGTAGAGAGAAAATATATCATAGCAGCGCCGTTCACTAATAATGAACTACCAACATTCACTAAAGGTAGAAAAAAGATAACAATCACCAAATTTCACTGAAGGTGACCTACCAACTTTAACTGAAGGTAGAGAGAAAATATATCATAACACCAATGTTCACTGACGATGAACTACCAACGTTCACTGAAGGTATAAAAAAGATAATAATCACCAAATTTCACTGAAGGTGACCTACCAACTTTCAATGACGGTAGAGAGAAAATATATCATAGAACCACCGTTCACTGATGATGAACGACCAACATTCACTGAAGGTAGCAAAAAGATAACAATCACCAACTTTCACTGAAGGTGACCTACCAACTTTCACTGAAGGTAGAGAGAAAATATACCATAGCACCGCCATTCACTGACGATGAACTACCAACGTTCACTGAAGGTAGCAAAAAGATAACAATCCCCAACTTTCACTGAAGGTAGAGAGAAAATATATCATAACATCGGCGTTCACTGACGATGAACTACACACGTTCACTGAAGGTAGCAAAAAGATGACAATCACCAACTTTCACTGAAGTTTACCTACCAACTTTCCTGAAGGTAGAGAGAAAATATATCATTGCACCGCCATTCACTGACTATGAACTACCAACGTTCACTGAAAGTAGAAAAAATATAACAATCACCAAATTTCACTGAAGGTGACCTACCAACTTTCACTGAAGGTAGAGAGAAAATATATCATAGCACCAATGTTGACTGAAGATGAACTACCAACGTTCAGTGAAGGTAGCAAAAAGATAACAATCACCAACTTTCACTGAAGGTAGCAAAAAGATAACAATCACCAACTTTCAGTGAAGGTGACCTACCACCGTTCACTAAAGATAAAGAGAAAATATATTATAGCACCACCGTTCACTAACGATGAACTACCAACATTCACTGAAGGTAGCAAAAAGATAACAATCACCAACGTTCAGTGAAGGTGACCTACCACCGTTCAATGAAGATAAATAGAAAATATATCATAACAATGTCGTTAACTAACGATGAACTACCAACGTTCACTGAAGGTAGAAAAAAGATAACAATCACAAACTTTCACTAAAAGTGACCTACCAACATTCACTGAAGGTAGAGAGAAAATATACCATAGCACCGCCATTCAATGACGATGAACTACCAACGTTCACTGAAGGTAGCAAAAAGATAACAATCACCAACTTTCACTGAAGGTGACCTACCAACTTTCTTTGAAGGAAGAGAGAAAATATACCATAGCACCGCCGTTCACTGATGATGAACTACCAACTTTCATTGAAGGTAGCAAAAAGATAACAATCACCAAACTTAACTGAAGGTGACCAAAAAATTTCACTGAAGGTAGAGAGAAAATATATCATAGCACCGCCGTTCACTGACGATGAAGTACCAAAGTTCACTAAAAGTAGAAAAAAGATAACAATCACCAACTTTCACTGAAGGTGACCTACCAACTTTCACTGAAGGTAGAGAGAAAATATATCATAGCACCAATGTTGACTGAAGATGAACTACCAACGTTCAGTGAAGGTAGCAAAAAGATAACAATCACCAACTTTCACTGAAGGTAGCAAAAAGATAACAATCACCAACTTTCAGTGAAGGTGACCTACCACCGTTCACTGAAGATAAAGAGAAAATATATTATAGCACCACTGTTCACTAACGATGAACTACCAACATTCACTGAAGGTAGAAAAAAGATAACAATCACCAACTTTCAGTGAATGTGACCTACCACCATTCACTGAAGATAAATAGAAAATATATCATAGCACTGTCGTTAAATTACGATGAACTACCAACGTTCACTGAAGGTAGAAAAAAGATAACAATCACTAACTTTCACTAAAAGTGACCTACCAACTTTCACTGAAGGTAGAGAGAAAATATACCATAGCACCGCCGTTCAATGACGATGAACTACCAACGTTCACTGAAGGTAGCAAAAAGATAACAATCACCAACTTTCACTGAAGGTAACCTACCAACTTTCTTTGAAGGAAGAGAGAAAATATACCATAGCACCGCCGTTCACTGATGATGAACTACCAACTTTCATTGAAGGTAGAAAAAAGATAACAATCACCAAATTTCACTGAAGGTGACCTACCAACTTTCACTGAAGGTAGAGAGAAAATATATCATAGCACCAATGTTCACTGACGATGAACTACCAACGTTCACTGAAGGTAGCAAAAAGATAACAATTACCAACTTTCACTGAAGGTCACCTACCAACTTTCAATGAAGGTAGAGAGAAAATATATCATAGAACAACCATTCACTGATGATGAACGACCAACGTTCACTGAAGGTATCAAAAAGATAACAATCACCAACTTTCACTGAAGGTGACCTACCAACTTTCACTGAAGGTAGAGAGAAAATATACTATAGCACCGCCGTTCACTGACGATGAACTACCAACGTTCACTGAAGGTAGCAAAAAGATAACAATCACCAACTTTAACTGAAGGTAGAGAGAAAATATATCATAGCATCGGCGTTCACTGACGATGAACTACAAACGTTCACTGAAGGTAGCAAAAAGATGACAATCACCAACTTTCACTGAAGTTTACCTACCAACTTTCACTAAAGGTAGAGATAAAATATATCATAGCACCGTCGTTCACTGACGATGAACTACAAACGTTCACTGAAGGTAGCAAAAAGATTTCAATCACCAACTTTCACTGAAGTTGACCTACCAACTTTCACTGAATGTAGAGAGAAAATTTATCATAGCACCGTCGTTCATTGAAGGTAGCAACAAATGTGTTTACAGGAGGAATTGATAAGGATGTTATAGTGAAGGTAGATGATGATGAAGAACCAAAAGTAGCTGGTGGATTTGATGCTTGAGCAAATTCCTTTGCGAACTTAACTTCTTCTTTTTGAGAATTAGTCATCATGACCTTAATTTAAGAAGAAGATGAACGAATTTTGAAGGTTGTTAACGGAGAACCCAGAAAAGGGATTGAAGGAGAAGAGGGGTTTAGGGTTTCTCATTTATGAGGAAGTGAGAATGAGTGTATGATAGTGTGAGAAAGTGATTTATATAGAGGGAGAATGATATTTTGAACTATAGAATTTAAATGTCAAATAAAGAATAACAATTTTTAAAGACAAGGTATGGGAGGTAATAAATGAAAGCAATCATGAAAGAATCAATTCCAATAAATTGCACATTGTTCATGATCTAAGCTTAGGTAGCGTGTGATGATTAAGAATAACCAAGGGTTGCATGCGTTAATAACTACATCTAACTAAGTGACACAATCAATATACTCAGAATCTGGATAACTAAAGGTTTCCATCTGATTAGAAATATTTCTGACCAAAGCTTCTTCTAATAACTAAGTTTATAAAATAAAATTAGCAGAATTATAATAAGTAAAGAGAAGGAGAGAAATGATATTGTTATATCCTTAAAGATCTTCCATATGTCTTTCACTTTATCTTTCTCTTAGATACAACTTCTGATCAACTTCTTTCTTCTTATGCTTTCTTCAGAGCGGTATTTTAGAGGTTCTGAATTATCTTCATATTGATTCCTCTTATTTATTTGAATATACTCAGTGTTTTCTGACTTAAGAAGAATAACCTTCTTCTGAATTTTGATTTCAGACTCCTTGAGAGAAATATTCCTTAGCATCTTCAAAAATTGTTCCAATACAAGTATTATCAAACTCTGAATAGTTTGAACGATAATATTGTTCTTGCAATGTTGACCTAACTTGTTTAGAGTTAGTCTTGATCATACTTCTAATGAATCAATGATCGTTCTTTCCTTAGCCATGTCTGGTATTCTACAAAGCCTCTTTTAACAGAGCCAATGTTTAGATTATCTGCATGAGATCTTCTATCTATTTGAATAGATAACTTTATCATGAAGTTCTTATGCATCACAAGACAACAGTCTTTCTTCTTTTGAAAAGATTACTAAAGAGATCTTATGAAAAAGTCAAGGGTGGACTAATTGGTTTCTAAAATACATCTGATACTCTCAAGGAACTTAATAAAAAACATTCAACAAATATTACTTCTTATCTAATGAATATTTTCTTGTTAGCTTGTTCTTCAATTTTCTGGTTTTAGACAATAGTTGAAAATTGAATAAATATCACCTTAGAGTATTTCTTCACACAACATATGGATCTTTATCTGACGTTGTTAGGTGTTTGACATAAATCAATGATAAAACTAGGCTCTGAAACCAATTGAAGGAGTAAATAAAACACAATAAAGGGGGGTTTGAATTGGGTTTTCTTTTCTTGACAAACATTCCCTTCTAAGCATTGTTTGTTAAACAACGCTTCCGGATATTACTTATAAGTAATGCTTCTAGTTAAGTTAAGAAAACATAAACTCTAACGCATGTGTAAGGGTAAAGTATAAGATTATTTAGTTGAACAATGCTTCAGAATATTGCTTCTAAGCCATTCTTCTAATTAAGTTATGAAAACATAAACTATGAAGCATAAGCAAGAGTAAAGATCACACAATAGATCCTAGTTCACTTGAGAAACCCCCAAGCTAGTCCAGTCCACCCTACCAAGGTGGTTTCACCTTGAACTCAAGGAATAAATCCATTATAACCAATCTGATTGCAATTTACACAAGTTGCCTTCAAGTGACTAATAACCTTTAAGACACACAAGTCATAGACTTCTTGAGGATATAGACCTACCCGATCCATTAATGAAAATCCTACACAAGTTACCCGCAAGTGACTAACAACCAATGACGTGTTCAAGTATCCAAATTGGATATAACACTCATTGACCCAATAGAATTTGATTCTTCTGAATCTCTTAACAGGATTTCCTTGCAATGGTATCCATCAGGGATCTCTTAAGAGTCTGACTTTCGCTCGGTCCTCTTTGAGATATGACTACCATTGACCCAATAGAAACATCTATCAGGTTTTCATAATGACATTCAGTCACTATCTTCTTGAGATCATACCTTCACTCAGTCTCTCAAGGAACTAATCAACAACAGTTGATGGGTTTCTTGTGTTTACATGAATGCTTCTTCTAAAATATTACACAAGGGTTTTGAGCACATAATGTATAACACTTCTACGAGTAACAACTCAAGTTTTAAAATAATATACATGAAGAGATAAGAACATAAACACTATTCGAGCAATAACTTTAGTGTTCATTACATGATTGTACAAGGATGAATATGATCTATGTTCAAGCGCAACATCTTGTAGTCTTCTAGTCTTCACTTTCTTTATTGTTCAAGCTATGAGAAACAACTCCTTGCTTATTCATATTTCTACCAAGAAGTATTTGATAAAAAATTGAGTATCATCTTATTGAATTCTTCTTCTTGTTGTTGTTATATTGGATGATAGCTTTTTGGTTGTGTTCCAATAATGACAACTTTCATTTTAACATTGAACACCAACACCAACACTAACACCAACACCTTAAACATACGATTCTTTTCTTATATAGCCAAGCATAATAGAGCCATTGGATATTTGAAAAAGATTCGTTACAATTAGTACTTCTACTTCCTTTTCTCTTCCATAATTCAAGTTAGCAGAGAGGTAGTGGAATAAGGCTTTTTCGTACTATGTACTATTGTACCATATTACCGTTGTATTCTTTTCTTCTGCACTTCATAGGTTTCTGCGAGCATGAGTTTAGAAGGGGGAAAATAACATAAGGTCATCATTACTTCAAGTCTTCAGAGTTTTCAGAACTACGTCTTTAGATTCTTCAGCACTTGGTCGTGAGAACCTGTTGTAGAGAACCTTGGATCAGAAGATCTTCAAGTCTTCAGAGTCTTAAGAGCTGCGCATTTAGAGTGTTCAACACTTGGTCTTGAGACCCGTTATGGAGAACCTTGGATCTTTAGAACTTAAAGTCTTTGGAATCTTCAAAACATCCTTCTTTAGAATCTTTAGCACTTGGTTCTTTAAGAATCTTTTAAGAACCTTATTATTAGAAACACGAGTCTTTAGCATCTGGAATTCAGTAGAAACTTTATCTTTAGATCTTTTAATTTTTTTTTCTTGAAACAAGTTTTCTTCTAGAAACTAATTTTTTAGCATATGGACTTTAGTAGAAACTTTGTCTTCAGATCTTCTAACTTTTTTTCTTTGGAACACACTGTCTTTAGAAACTTAAGTCTTTAGCATCTAGACTTCAGTAGAAACTTGATTCTTCAGATCTTCTATCTGTTTCATTAGAACACGTTGTCTTTAGAAGCTTGAGTCTTTAGCATCTGGATTTAAGTAGAAACTTTTGTCTTTAGATCTTCTGAATGGTTTCTTTAGATAAGCCACATAGCCTACATTTCAGAGCCTTCTGGAGTCTCTTGCTACCGTTCAATAGAACATGTGTAGTGCATAAGCAGAACTAATTCTAGTCTAATGTCTTGGCCACGCCATCCATCAGAAGTAGAACCTGTTTGTTAAGTACTAAAACAATAAAAAACATTATAGTATAAAAAATTGTTCATACAAACATACTAATTTGTTATCATCAAAACTCAGAGATAACATTGCAGAACCAAATATTTTTCTTACAAATCGGAGACCAATCTATTGAGAAACTTTACTTGCAAAAGCAAGAGTTCACCATTGAACTTTATTACTTCCAAGGGTAAGGGAAAATATCATATAAACCCCACAATAAAAATGCAAAGAAAGAAGAAAGACTACAAGTAAAGAAACTAGAAAATAAATAAAGAGATATAAGGTACGAGGATTGGTTATATAAAGGGAATGTATTAGCATCCTATGTATCTATAGTACTCTATAGGAACCTCTTTGAAAATATGTGTATTAGGCTAAAAATGGTTGTTTGCAAAGGAGCCAGGGATGAGAAAAAGAAATGTTTTTTATTTTATTTTTTATTTTGGAAAGACATGAAGTCTTATGCCTACGTACCAATGTAGGATTAAAACCTCGTAGTTCTTCTAAAAAAGAACAAATTTATTTGTTGATTTAATTTAGAAGAAAAAAAAAGTTAAAATGTTAAGGAGAATACTCAACTGTCCCACCACATAAATGAGAAAGATTGATCTTTGCATCACAGTGAGAGAAGGGCTCCAACTTGGATTTAGAATCAATAAGAATTCCACTACTCTCTCATGTAGAAAAGTATAAACATTATTTTAATAAATATATTGGTGATAGGAGAATTATATCTCATCTATGGAAATGACTCATGTCTAATCTCTTGGAAAAATGGTTTCAAAAGAAAAAAAGCAAAAGTGGCACAAATGATTGGATGAGTTTTGTATTTTTTAGTCTTTAAGAAAAGATTATGATAAGCATAAATGTCTTTGAATTTTACTAAAGAAAGAAAGTTTTAAAATGCAATGACCTAAGTCAAAGTTTTTTTATTAAAGAGGTGAGAGTTTGAAATTAGGGTTTGAAGGATAAACATGCAACAAAAGATAGACAAAATATGCAATAAAACACACAATAGGCAAACACATGATAAAAGTCAACACACAATCCTTCCCTTGGATTTAGGCATAAGTATCATAATGATAAAAATCAAGGATCAAGCATCACTTATATGCGAGCCACATCATAACCACAAAGCAAGGATTCAAGTGAAAGCAAGGGTTTAAATATAAAGAACATCTTGAGCACAATTAAGAGTCAAGTAAAGAGAGGTAACATGTCATGTTAAAGTCAAAGCATGTGAGCAAGAAAGGTCAAGGTAAGAGAACACTCAAAACAACACATCTAAACATGGACTACATGGTCATGTGAACTACAAAACATCAAGCCATACAAGAGACATGATAAAAAAAGTATCATGATCAGACATATGAAATGTAAACTTCAAAGACAAGTAATGAAAGCATGTCATAAACCAAACATGAAAAAGATAAAGGCATGGTATCAAGTGTACAAGACAAAGCATGTATCAAGTAAATATGGTAAATTGAAGACTAAACCCTAGGAAATATTGTCATTAATGAAATAAAGAGCGAACAAGTACTAACAAAATCTCATACCAAGACAAGTCAAGATAAATCAAGCATATAAAATCAGGCAAGTAGTCTAAAGCATCAAAAACAAAACCATGCAAGTAGTCTAAAGCATAAAAAACAATGACAAGGGATCATGAACGAATTAAACAAATGGTTTCAAACACAAGACAACATCAACACATGGCAAGGAATATACCAAACAATCAACCAAATAGTCATGGATCAAATAATAAATACAAGTGTGGTAAACCTAAGTCAAGTGTCATCAAACATATATGCAAGTCACTTAGCAAGTAGTCAACAAAAATTCATGGCAACAAAACAAATATTCAAAGAACTTGATATTTAGGTTCTCCTAAAGTTAGGGTTTTCAAATATATGAACAAAACAAAAATGAATTAGCACTTGATGGATCATGGTTTTCAAAATGTCATCAAGAACTCAATGTATAACATCAATAGTAAATTATTAATTAAGGAAATCCTAAAAAAATGTAATAAAGAAATTAAATTCTTTTTATATTTTTTGACATATTGAAACAAAATAAACCTTTATAAAGAAAAGAATAAAATAAGAAAAATAAAATAATCATACATACTTTTTTATTATTATGTTAGAGGAAAAAAATTGAGAAATTAGATCAAATAAACCAAAATCAAAACAAAAACTAAAAACTAAAACTAAAACTAAAAATAAATAAATAATGGGGTGCCTGCTAGAATTAAGGGTGAGTCTAGAAAGTGTCTTAAGCCCAGATTAACAAGCCCAATCAAAAATAAAACAAAAGAAAAACAAAAGGAAATGAAATTAAAACAAAATGTCTCTGTGGCGAGGGGGATTCAAACCCCAACACCTTCGCTCACACACTAACACCCTTTCCAACATGCCATTAAGGCTTATTCATTACTTAAAAAACTTGAAATAAATATAAAATAAAACAACTATTTGAAATTTTGAAAAGCGCACGCTGCACTGTTAATGTATCTTCTTCATCATGAAAAAAACTTCAAAACACAACAATGGCCAAATTCGCGTTCCTTCTATTTTGAACCAAAAATAAAAAAAATGGATATACGATATTGCTTAAAATTTAATGAGGATTCCAAATATGAAACTAAATTTAATTGATTCTCACTCAATAATCATAATTTTCTAGATTCCAATTGAAACCTCAAAAATTCAAACTAAATTTAAACGAAAAACAAGCATGATTAACACAAACAACCAAATCGCTTTTATTCCTCACATCAAATCTAACACAACCATGTCAAGTAATGTTTAAAATGATGCACATATGAGAGAGTTCCATGTGTATGGAAATTTACCTGACGGAGAGAGTTTTTTGCCCTTTTCCACGCACCTTTAGAGAAAGATAATGATTTATTAAGATTCCTTGAGTTCCTAAGAAGCTATTGGATGTGAAGAATGCTTTTCTTCATGGTGATCTAACGATATATATATATATATATATATATATATATATATATATATATATATATATATATATATATATATATATATATATATATATATATATATATATATATATATATATATATATATATATATATATATATATATATATATATATATATATATATATATATATATATATATATATATATATATATATATATATATATATATATATATATATATATATATATATATATATATATATATATATATATATATTTGTGTGTGTGTGTGTGTGTGTGTGTGTGTGTGTGTGTGTGTGTGTGTGTGTGTGTGTGTGTGTGTGTGTGTGTGTGTGTATGTGTGTGTGTGTATGAAACCATCTTAAGGCCCTTCTCTTTATCCAAGGGTGTTTACAAACTTAAATACTCTTTATATGGTTTGAAACAAGCACCCAAAGCATGGTATGAGAAATACTGCTCCACTATACTTGGATTCTCCTTTACTCAGAGTTAGTATGATTCCTCTCTATTTATCCATAACACGTCTACAGGGGAACCGTCTTACTTCTTTTGTATATTGATGATATGGTTATTACCGGTTCTGATCATGCATCCATTCAAAGACTTAAACAAAAGTTACAGGCTTCCTTTCTTATGAAAGATCTTGGTAAACTACATTATTTTCTTGGTCTTGAGGTTTGTTGTACCCCAAAATTTGCCCTCCCATATTCTTCAAGATTTGCAAAGAGCATGCTTCAAAATCTCCCCAAGGGTTGCACAGTTCAAGGGCCTCCTAACAGTCAAAAACTAGGGTTTTGGTTCTGACAAAGAAAATGAAGTTTCCAAGGGTCCAATCAAGTCCCACATGCCTACAAACATGGTCAAGCATCTTCATACCAAGTTTCAAGACTTACAGCACAAAATTGCACAGTCAAAAAACCCTAATTTCCCTACAGTCAACTGTAGGGGCAAAATGGTCATTTGACAGTCAAAAGTTCAAATTTTTGGTAAACATCTCATTTTGAAGACACAAACATCATTTGATAAATTCTTGATCATGATTCTCAAGGCATGGCTCAAAAAGTCTCAAGATGCAAAAGTTTCCATATTTGGACAGTTGAAAAAGTCAACTGTAACTTGACCAAGGCATAACTTCCACATGGATTATCAGAAAAATTCCATCTAAAGCTCATTTTGAAGAGAAAGACACTTCCTACAACTCCTCTTCACACTTCAAGTCCAAGAAATGCTCTCACAGAAAGTTATCAATTTCAACATTATAGGTCATTTTCAAAAGTCAACAAAAAGGGACTTTAAGTCAAAGGCCATAACTTGAGATTGGTAAATCAAAATGACATGGGACCAAAGGAATTGGTTAGAGGACTTCAAGACCTTTCCAAAATGTCCAAGAACATGATCAAATCGTAAAACTTGAGCAAGATATGCCTTGTGGAAGTTGGGAAATTTTTGGGAATTTTGAAAAGTCAACTTTACTTCAAATGCTTCAAATTTGCTAATGGGCCACATTTTCTTCCAAAATTCATCATCCAAAGCATATGCACGACCATTTGGCCCAAATGGGATTTATTCATCATTTTTATTTATTTATTTGAATTTTTAATCACAATTAATTCATTTAAATTAAATAAAATATGGAAAAATACTAAACCAATGCATTTGAATCTTTTTATGCAGTGTAATCATTCATTAAAGGCTCAAGATTCGTGCACAACTCAGATTGGGAAGACTGGCCATGATTGGAATCAAATATGCATGGAAAAGATTTGAAAAAATATGCATGAAAATCAAATATTCATTCCATCAATGCAAAGGGATTTGGACATATTTTTCAACCCTAATCTGATCCCATACATATACTAATGCAAACCTAATGCACAAAGACCAGGAAGCTGCGCCTCTCCTCAAGAACAACTTTTGCAATTTTATCAATAAAATCCAAAACTGAAAATTGCCTTGGAGGACGATTCAAAGGAGAATATTGATCCCATTAGCTTGCCAAGACATCATTGAACCTGACTGAACACTTTTCCACGTCTATAGCATCAAGAATTGGTAACTAGAAGTCAGACTGTGTCATCTTTTTTGCATAATCGATTTTCATCATTCACGTCATGATTTTGAGTTCTAATGATTGTTTTGTACTAGTCTTATCATTCTGAAGCTAACCATGTGTTTTAATTAAGTTTTCCTTGCCTATACGTGAAATCACCATTAAAGCTCGCTAGGGTTCTTCAAGCTCCAAATTGGGCATTTACGTATACGGTAAAATTAAGACATCCCAGTACCATGGCCAGAATCAGGATGCTTGGACGAACTTAACCCACTAATCGTGCCTAATTTATATAGCAAGACGAGTTATTCGCTATTTTTGAAAACGGTGCATTTTGGGGGGGTTTAAAACCCCCGCTAATTCTTTTTTGTTTCAGGGATAAATGAAGAAGATGATCATGTGGCAAGGCTGGATTGGGCAATTTGAATTCCAGCGCTCGTTTTTTTGGGTTTTATATCAATAATGCCAATTTTCTCTTTTGTTATTTATTCGTTATTCTATTTACAACGTGCGTTGATGGTTCAGATGGTGGAAAGAGACGCTGGCAAGCTTTGGGACCTGGGTTAGATTCCCAGGTCCCCCACTTTGTTTCAATATTTTGCCTTTCAATGTAATCCTATGCAGCGCACTACCTGACGTTCACCATACGTCCACCATCCCAACTTGCCACGTGCCTATTGAGATCAATCTATTGGCTATGATCTGAGGAGCACCATGGACACCGGTCAACGCATACGCACGTGGCCCTGAAAAGTCAAAAAAGGCCTCCAAAGATGGGCCAGAATTACTGGATCACACCTCCAGCTTGGGGACAGAACCCCCCATTGGTTTGCTCTTCCATTCTTTTTTATATTTTTTCTATTTTTATTTGTTTTAATTAGTTTTAATTTAATTCTTCAAATTAATATTTTTCTCAATATAAAAAAATAATAAAAAAATCAGAAAAGGCAAAATATAAATATATTTCATTTAAACTTTTTTTTTGTAAATAAATCTTGTTAATTAATTTAGTTCTTTAATTCTAGGATTAATTTTGACATATTTTTTTCATAAACTTAAAAATTGTAGAATTAGGGTTTTATATTTTTATCCTTTTTTCTTTTTCACCATATTAATTATTAATTATTAATTATTTATTTTTATAAATCAAATTATATTAATTAATTAGGTTAACTTTAGGTCTAATTTTAACATTTTTTAATAAAAAAAAATAGCTAAAATTAGGTTTAATTTCCATAATCTTCTCATTAAAAATCCATAAATACAAAAAACTCCAAAAAAATCATTTCTTGTTAATTTAATTTAATTAATCTCATAATTTAATTTAAATCCTAAAAAGGGTCCAACGCCCTCGCATCCGATAGTAATTCCAATTCGCGCACTTATTTTATTTCCTCTTTTCTTATGTAATTCTCCCAAAGCCATGTAAATCGGACATTTATATTTCTCGCACTTTATTCTATTTTCAAATCGGGTCCTGGATTAAATTTGGCGATGTGGACCCGCGCCTTTGTAATAGCGTAGGACCTTTATGTTTCCCGCATCTCTTTAATTGTTAATAATTTGCATGCAAGAATGAATGTCAAAATAAAAGCAACGCGTAGATCACCAATTACATGAACAAGACAAAAATATCTGAAAACGACACACAAATCACACACCACCACTATGGTACGCCTCATTGTTGCCTTGCCCCTCGAAAGATGATCGTCGAGTAGAGGATGTTTTAGTAAGTCCTCATGATCCAGGAACCTGGCATGAGGGTAGCTTCTAAGGTGTCTTCCTATTGCTCCGGTGATCACCATGTCCCGAAACTTCGAATTGACCCGAACACCTCCAACGGTGGTGCTACCTACCTCTCAATGGTGGGATGGCACTACTTTAAAGGACATCTACACAGACGAATTCCTTAGGGTAGGTAGATGACTCTAGATACTTGCTCTAATCTCAAAACAAATCAAAAATACTTTTCACACCGACACCTTTTCAAAAAGCTTTCGAAAGCAACTTTTCAAACACTCTTGAGGACCGATACAAGAGTCGAACTGGAATTTTCAAAGAAAATTTTTAAAACCCACAGTTGAAAAGCAAACAAACCATTTTTAAAAACACAAATGAGCAAGTATCTAAGAGCCCATGGATAACCATGGATAGAAAGGGTGCTAACACCTTCCCTTTCTATAATCTACCTCCCGAACCGAGAGCAATCTCTATAAGGAATTTTTCTGTGCTTTTGTCCTTTCCATTTGGAGAAAATAAAAGATGGTGGCGACTCTTGCTTCCGCGACATTTCGTGAACCAGCGTTAAACAGTCAGTTCCAGATCCACCGATCACAAAACTGGCGACTCTGCTGGGGATACTTTTAAAGTGAGGTGTACCTTAGGGTTAGTTCATAACTGTGTTTTCAATTGTATTGATTTGCTTGCTTTAAATTGTGGGACTGTCTTGGGAGTTCTATAGATCCTAAACCCGGATCTGGGGATACGTTCTTAGAAAGTAGCAACAAGGCTGTGAGGGAACTGTGCGGGGTATACCGACATGGTTGAAACAGTCTGCTACGTTGATGTGGCACTTTGATGTGTACCGGTAACCCTTGAGTTCAGTCAAGGAGAGTATGGGGCCTCCGCGTGGTGTCGTGAAGCATCAACAGACCTTAGGAACCTTAATTGAACTATCTTGGCCTCTTTAGGGTAGTGAGATAACTGACTTTGGTGCAGTCCGAGGTTGGTTGATACTCGATACTACACTCAATTGAGGGTTGCTTTCCTGGAATATTTCGGTCGCCAGTTCAGTGCCTAAATCGAAATGATGAACAATGAAAGCAATCCCGTGATATTGGGACCCTTAGAACCCGGTTACTTCTAATAGGACAGGTTGAGCTCACCAACTTCAAGAGGGTAATACCTAGACCCCATGCTGGCCTAAACTCTAAGGGCTTTCTCTTATGTGACTTGTGTGCCTTCGTACTTGACTACTTGCATGCTTTATCTGACACATGAACTACTTGCAGGTTTTGTTTTAGTCCTTAATTGGGACCCATGACAGGGCTTACTGAGTTTCTTGCAGGTTTTGTTTATAGTCCTTAATTGGGACTCATAACAGAGCGTACTGAGTTTCTTGCAGGTTTTGTTTATAGTCCTTAATTAGGACTCATAACAGAGTTACTGAGTTTCTTGCAGGTTTTGTTTACAGTCCTTAATCTGGACTCATAACAGGGTTTACCTACATTACCCCATGCATAGCATAACATCATACCATTGCATACATCCTGCATAAGGACTAATCCATTTCAAGGATCCCAAGGGTTTGTGATGCAGGTCATGATGAATCAAACTGTCCAGCAAGAGGCAAAGGGGATTTATTTTCCTCCAGCCAAAACATGATAACTTGAGTCAAGGGCTATGACCCACTTGATATGGTGAGCTTTGACTCCTGAAGAAGGTTCCTCTAGCCAAGGTGATCTAGAAATTCAAACATGATAACTCGAGTCAGAGGCTATGACCCACTGAATATGGTGAGCCTTTGACCCTTGAAGAAGGATTTTCAGCAACATGGAGTTCCTTCAATCAAGCTACAAATTCAAATGCTAACAATTTTCTTGTTTACCCCGCGAGGTCCTTGAAAACATTACATGCATATCATACATACCATTGCATTACAGGTACCCATATTACAGGTCACTTACCTTCTCCGCTTTTTATTTCAGTAATGGCTTCCCAACAAGATAACCAGGATCTTCTTGCTCAAGAGACTCGGTTCGGGGAAATCCTCCTGAGTCTATCCAAGGGGCAGGAGGAGCTAAGGACACTTCTCATGGAGACTTTGGTCAGGAACAATGCTGAAAACGAACGGTTGAAACATCTGCAAGCTGAAGTGGATGCAATGAGAGCCCAGATGCTGGGGCAGGTGACTATCATCCAAGACTTAGCTCAAAGACAAGATGAGCTTGGGGTTCTCGTCAACCAACTGCTTCGGGGTAACCAACTGGGGCAAACATCTAAGGTTGAAGGGCCAGTCATCATTCAACCATCTTTGAGACAAGGAGATATGAGGAGAGCTCCTCAAATGGCTCCAGTGTCACAAACTCAGCAGCAACCTCACCGGCTTCAGCCAGACAAGCCCAGGAGGCAATTCACCCAGCTCAACATGTCGCTGTTTCAAGCTTTACAACGCCTGTTGAGATTGAATCTGATCACATTAAGGGCTCATCCCCGGAACCCCAATACAGCATCTCCTACCTATCATCCCAATAAAAGGTGTGCCTACCACTCTGCCAGTCCTGGACATGATACAAATGAGTGTTGGGCTCTAAAGAACAAGATCCAGGACCTGATTGATGAAGGAGCATTGGAGTTCACACAAGATGGTCAGGCTGAGTTTTTCTACCATCACTCCAAGGCTCACAGTTTGAAGTAACAAGCCCTGAGATGAAAAGACTTTTGTTCATTAGGATTTTTCAAAGTTGTAATTTTCTTTTGTTCAAACATTTACTCATGTTAAACGTTGTTATTTCATTAATGCATCGCATATGTCTGTTTTGAAGCAATATATTCGCATTCGCTATATTCAAACTGATTTCATATTTTTTGATGATCAACTCTTGATTAAGAAACTCCAGGCCCCTTGAGGGAGGATGACGAAAACGATACCACGATATACAGTATGCTTTTGAACAGACCCCGCTGATGAGGTACAGGCATTGTTTCAATTCCTAAACACTGGAGTTATAAGGCAGATAATCCCTCGTTAAACCCTTTGCGCCAAAGAAGTAGGAAGTTTTTCTTTTCAAAAATTAAAACCCTTGATCATAACCTGGGGCAGGGTAGTTCTCTCAGTTGATCCAAGTGCATAACAACTGGCACCAAAGAGGTCCTTACAAAAAAAAAAAGACAGTGATGATTCCGAATAATCATAAGGATAGGCAGTCATTATATCTCTCAAAATAAAAACCCAATAAGTCAAAACCTATGAAGGAGACTTACAAACCTGGGGCATCCCGCTGACTGTAATCACAAAAGAAACAGTTCAGGCAAAATTTAGGGATAGCAAAATCAAAAAGAAAGAGGTCATACAAACCCTCAACAAAAACAAAAAAATGACTTCCTATTCAGAATAAATCATCAATATCCGAACCATCATCAGAAAATCAGGACAAAAACTCAAATAAGGTCTAACGCACGATCAACTGAGTTTAGGTTTGGAGAACATCACGAAGAGCGGGTGGGTACAAATAATTTGAGCCTTTGTCCTTTGTTTCTTAAACCATGAACCAGGCCACGTTATAACCCTTAAAAGTCCTAGCCGAAGCATGGGTTAGTTCGAAAGCATATTGTTACGAAGGGTATCCTGACTCCTTAAAGCTCACGGTAAAATACGGAGTTGACATCATGTTTTACAAACATTCACTTGTTTTATGAAAAAGAACGCATTTTCAAAATCTTCAAGACAGACATAAGCTTTGCATTTTTAACATAACTTTGTTTGCATATGACTTTTTGTTTGAACAACATAGAAATTCGCACGACGAATGCCTAATGAACAGAAGCACTTCCAATCAAGGGGCATGGCATGACTATTGTCCATCATCTGGGGCAGTTAAGTCAAGATTCGGAGAATCTCTCAAAGGCCAAATAGCCTGGGGAAAATCTCCGCCTGAGTCACTTGGGGCACTCCAACGACGAATCTTACCTGATCAAACATCTTCGGGTGGCATGGCAACACTACACTACTGACAGGGGCAATTCCCTACATTCTGAGAGCATGGACATAGTCGAAGAAAAATACTGCGCATAATCAAGGACCCGCTAGGTTGACACACCTAGGCAAAAATAAGGGCTTCCCGGTGTTTACCTTGGGATTTGGTAAACAACCGCTGATCCTCCAAATGGTTACTTATTTGGTTACTCGCAGGATCGATCAGATTGATCCTATGGACATAGGTTGATTTTGAAGTTTAATTAATGTGGATAAGGCTTTAAGTAAATTGTTTAAAGTAAATTGCATAAAGGAAAAGGCTTGGTAAAATAAACAAGGCTTGAATGTAAAGGTTCGACAGGAATCTTAAAGGGAAAAAGCATGTAAAATACTGGAAAAGTAAATGACTTGAATTGATTAAATTGGTGTTTCACACATACATTTCTCAACAATTCGTTCGCTCACACTGGGTACTTGAATCTAAATGAGTGACTATGTATCTATTGTGAACACACGCGAGAAACTACACGTCTACTCCTATTTATACAAAAACATTCCAAGTAACCGTCGGGCAGTTACACTGCTTCGAGATCAAGCCACTTGTCACGTTCTCCATGCTCGACGCTCCAGATCCTTGCACGTTCGCACGTAGTAACTGCTGGAAACCGTTTTCCCTCCAAAGCTTTGAATTTCAAAACTGCTCCACTTCTGGATCATCGAACACCTTCATCAAGAGACGCCTTCGACGAAAACTCCTTCGACGTCGAAGGCAATCAGCCTTCTTCCTTGGAAGAAATCTTCTAAGTATTTTGCCATCTTTCGACGGTCATCTCGACAGACTTAGCCAGTCGAAAGCATCTTTCAGCTTTTAATGGCTGTCATCAATCAAAACAAAGGTGTCGAATTTAGGAGCCAACAAATTGCCCCCCAAGAATGCCTTATTTCGACTCTGGAAGAAAAAGGCATTCTTTGAAAAACGCCATTCGACACCTGTTTTTCCACGTTTAGTCACAAGTTAACTTGTGCACTTTTTGTTGCTTTTTACCAACTATTGGCAATCCCAAGAAATCATCATTGATTTGATCCTAGGACGTCACTGTCAGTACGGCGTGCAGAACCAAAACATCACTTCATAATTTATCATTATGACAAATTCAAAAAACGAGGACGCACGCTGCGTCTCTCTGTTTCTGCAGAAACGGCCAAAACAACAGGATGCTGCCACGCGTCCCACTACTCCCTGCAGCATTAAATGACATTTAATGCCCTCGTTATTGGGAATTCCTCCCACTACTATAAATAGTAGTGAATATCCCATTGTGGGACTTTTCACGCAAACTATCTCTCAAACTCCCTTGCTTTCTTGCAAACTTGTTCTCTTTGCAGAAAAACTCTTCCTTTTCCAACTTCATCTTCATCCTCAACAATGGCTTCTGCTTCAACTGCCCCCAAGACTAACGCACCAACTGAACAACTTGCTAAACCCAAGGTCTTTGTAACTGCTCCGGTAGTGAACGCTACAGGGAAACGAAGGGTCCCTGAACCATCTGACATCTCCGTTCGTGATGCTTACTCGCGTCACTTGATGATTCCGGTTGGATACTCCAACCAAATCTTCGCAATGGCTGAACCCATGAACCCCAGCATCTCTGAAGCTCTAAAGATCAAGAGCTACTTTCCCATCGTCGAGAAACTCAAGCCAGTAGCCTGTGCTAAGAAGGATCCAGAAGACAACGAAGACCCCACACACGAGAAGATCGACCTTCGTTTCTTCAACAGAAGTGTTAGAGTTTTTAGGTCTTGCCCTAATCTCACCCAGGACTATGTTGCTTGGCTAACAAAGCTGGAAAAACATCAAACTCCAGTTTGGAAGGAAATGGGCATCTTTGACCTAATAATGCTGTCGAAGACAGGCTTAAACTACTCCCCAGAGATGCTTATAGCTTCGATGCTTTTCTGGGATAACTCTCACTTCACCTTTCACCTTCCATGTGGGATGTTAACTCCCACACTCTTCGACGTAGCAGCCATCACTGGCCTTCGACCAACCGGAGATTACTTCGACCCGGAAGAGATGTCGGAGGACCAAATTGGCTTTTCTGAAACGAAGCCAACATTCACCACCTTTATCAACCATTTTCATGACCAGTCGACAGACGCAGTGTCAGACGTTGAGCACATAGCGTTTCTAGCCTTATGGCTGACTCGCTTCGTGTTCTGTTCGAAGTCTCTGCAAGTGACCAAAAAGATGGTCACTCTTGCCACCCAACTGCATCACCGCCAGAACATATGTCTGGCAGAACTGATTCTGGCCAGTCTTTATGACTCAATCAGCAACGGGGTTACTCTTTTGAAGCATATCGAAGATAGGAACAGTCTGTTACTCGCTGGGCCTTTCTGGCTACTTCAACTGTGGCTTAACGCCACTTTCGAGTCTTTCTTACCCAAGAAGACTCAGATAAATGAACAAGCCCCAGCGATAGCTAATTGACGTATCGAAGGAATTAGGCTGGCTCTACTGACACTTGTGGAAGATGGGCTAGAGTTCCAACAAACCTTCACTAACTTCGTCCTGATGTTCGCTCGAAGGAAGGAATTTGTTTCAACTATGGCTCCATTTGCTCAACGAAAGGTGGGGCCAGCATGGTTCACCAGGCCACATCCCAAGGAGTCGAGTGGTCCCAATGTTGATGAGCACACCATACTGTGGGAGGCATTCCTTACCCCAAGGATTATGCCTCTTCGATTTAAGAGTTCTAAGACTCATCTGAGTCTGCTTGCCTATCAACCAAATCTGGTATCTCGCCAGTTTGGTATCATCCAAACCCTGCCTTCTCCCATTTTCCCAAGAGAGAAGTCAATGTTGTACTTCTGCAACGATTATACAGAAGAAGCTGCTACCAGGCATATCGGAAGGTATGCTGGTCGAACAATCCTCTCGCTGTTCAACTACCAGCTTAACTTCCTTTGTTCGCCATCTTTTGAAGAATGGTGGAGAAGCTATTACGCTGAGTACTTCTTAGACGAGAAGGACTTCATAGCAGAGTTGCAGAAGTCTTTTGTCCTTGTGTTTGATAAAGTAAAGAAATGTAAGTTCATACTCTCACATTACTTTTTATCTTTCTCTTCGACTGTTAGCTTGTTAACTTTCCTTTTCGCTTCCAGTTGTTCGAAAACCCTTGGTCAAGAAGGCTACAGGAGGCCCACAAGGAGGGGTCCCTTCGACAAAACCTCCACCGCCGGCGAAGACTATAGCGCCGGCGAAGACAACGGGCAACCAACAGGGGGAAGGCTCTTCGAGGAGGCCTCCTGCATCGGTAACCAGATTTTCTTCATTTGCATTCTGGCTTTCGATTATTTATTTTCGACGTAATTATTCAATCGAATTCTTATTGGTTTTATAGGCCCCTTCGCCCAAGAAAAGGGCGGCATTTGTGATCGAATCGGGGAGTGATGACGAAAGTGATTCTCCTCCTTCTCCCCTAAAGAGGCGAAAGTTAACGAAGGACGCTTCTGTTCCTAACCCAGCTTCTGAAGGTCGAACCGTCAGAATAAAGGTTGGTGCGAGAAAGCCTAGGCCACCTGCAGTGGTCATCGAAGAACCAACTGAGGAGGAACTGAACGCTCTAGTTAACAAGCCTGTCGAAAGTGATAATTCCAGCCCTGGGGCTGAAGCCAATCCACAGGTAATCTATTGGACCCTTCTTATAACTTAGGCATAGATACCAGTATTTGATTATGTCTCTTTCGACATCTGAAGATTTGTCTTCTTTCTCTTTCTCAGGAAACTACTGGAAGTTCCCCACCAAGGACTTCAGAAACTCTGGAATCTGCTGACCTTAGCAGGCCTCAGGTGCAAGATTTGGGCAATGACGAAGCCCATACTGAGCATGAGGCCAATGCTGAAACAGTGGAGAAGACAACTGAAGAACCTATGGCGGAGGAAACACAGCCAGAAACGGTTCCTGTGGTGGTCTTGTCGTCAGAAGAGAATCCTGAAGGAAGAGACCAAGGCAATGGCGAAGAGAATCAAGATGCTGTTGATGAAGAGCATGAAGGTGGTACTGGCGAAGAACACCAGGATGACGCCAGCGAAGAACCACAGAATGACACTGGCGAAAGACCCCAAGGTGAAGTTAACGAAGAACCACGAGTCGATGCTAGTACCGCCTCAGTTCAAGTCGAAGAGCAACCAAACGAGGCACTCAGCATTCAACAGCCTCAAGTCCAAGATCATACTGTGGCAAGGGTCACCTCCTCAAAGCATAGGTCGAAAGAAGATTTGGAAATCTTGAAACAAACTGACCCTGTCAGCTACCTCAATGCAATCGTCGAGAGTAAGAGTTCTTCCGACACCAGTCAGGAAATTCCTACTCTGTCGGGGAAATCTACTGAGACTTCTCCTCTTGATGATGCGTTGGCGAAGGTCAAGGCCCAGTTCTTCAAGAGAGATTTAATGAAGGCTTTAGAGGGGGACCCCACTGCTCCATCTTGCTTAAAAGAGGTTTTGAATGCTGTTGATTTCGATGCTGTAGCCCCAGAAATCTCAGACTTAATCATGGAATTACATTCTATGATTGACCAAGTCTCAGCGGATTACCGGCGCCAACGAACTTTCAACAGTCAGCTCGAAACGCTGCATGGCAAGAGCTTATCTGCTTGGACTGCTGTCTCAAGTTCAACTTCTCGAATTGCCGAGTTGTCGAAACAGAAAGCGTCTGCACAGGAAAGGTTCGATGCTATTGAGCGAGAGAATGTCTCCTTCCGAGCACAAATTGCAGAGATAGAGGCGAAGATAAACGCCAACACTGTGCTCCAGGAGGAAATTCTTTCGACCATCCCAGACGCTGAGAGCCAGACTGAGATCAAGCAAGGCCTGGAGTTCGCTGAGAGGGCCCAAAGCCTCGATGCTCAAATTGCCAAACTGGAGCAAGAAAAATCTTGGTGCAAAAAGAGGTTGGATCTGCAGCATGCCAAGTATCTTCGACTTAAGAACTCTCTTTCTTTTTGATTCTCTTTTGTAACCATCTTCTGTAATCGCTTTCGACAACAATTGCCATTTTGGCTGAAATTAATGAAAATTTCCATTTTGGCATTTTTATGGTTAATTTAGTTTATTATTTTATTTTTATCTCTTGAAGTATAGGCTTATATTTTTTCAAATATTTACCATTTACTCTCAAGAGTCTTTTATCACCACTTATCTCTTCGACTTCATAGGCTCCACCTGAAAAAGTTTGGATAACTCTGAAGGGTCCTTCCCATTTGGGTGACCATTTCCCCATGCTTCGATCCCGTCGATCCATGGGAAGAATTACCTTCCAAACTAAATCTTCAGGCAAGAATACCTTAGGTTTTACCTTTCTATTATAAGAGTCTTCGACTCTTTTCTTCTGAAGCCTGAGTAAGTCGAGAGCATGTAATCTCTCTTCGTCTAAATCCACCAGTTCATCTAACATCATATTCCAATAAACCTCAGAAGGAATATCATAATGCCTCTGAACTCTTGCAGATTGAAGACAAATTTCTGCTGGCAATACTGCATCATGGCCAAAAGTTAGCCTATATGGTGTTGTACCAGTGGCTTCTTTTGGGGACGTTCGACAAGCCCATAAAATCTGGTCTAATGTCTTATGCCAATTCTTTGGTTTCTTCCCAACATGTTTCTTTATCAAGCCAATTACCACTTTGTTAGCTGCTTCGACTTGACCATTCGCCTGTGCATAGTAAGGCGTGGATGTTAGGAGTTTGAAACCTGTTTCCTGAGCAAATTCCTGCATCTTTCGACCAGTGAAAACTGAACCTTGGTCAGTTGTTATTGTCTTAGGGATTCCATACCTAAATATAATGTTCTTTTGAATAAATTCAATGACATTTTCTTGGTCTACATTGACTAAAGGGACAGCTTCGATCCACTTAGTAAAATAGTCAATGCCTACCAATATGTATTTCTGACTCTTTGATGATGCTGGTCGAATCTCTCCAATAAGATCCAACGCCCATCCTCGAAAGGGCCAAGGCTTCACTATTGAGTGAAGTTCGCTTGCTGGTACATGCTGGATGCCTGTATGAACTTGACACTCTTGGCAACCTTTGGCGAACTCAACACAATCTTTCAGCATAGTGGGCCAATATAGTCCTTGTCGAAACAACAACCATTTCATCTTATGGCCTGCTTGGTGAGCCCCACATGCCCCAGCATGCGTAGTCGAAAGGGCTATGTATGCTTCAGTTTCACTTAAACATTTCAGCAACACCCCTTCAGGCGTCTTCTTGAATAACTCATTACCCATGAGTACAAAACTCAACGCCCTGTATTTTGTTTTTCGTTCTGTCGGAGCTCCTGGATTTTGAAGATAGTCCACAATGGGTTTCCTCCAATCCTGGTCTGACAAATTATCAATGAACGAAATCTCGAAGTTTGAGTGATCAGCATAGCCTAACCTTGTTGATTCCAAGTCTGTTGGTGATAGACAAGTTTCTCTTATCTTCTCTCGAACTTCGATTGCTCTTTGTAATCTCGTTTTTGAAATTTTATACCCAGATGCAATCTGTGCCAAGTCATTGGCTATTTGATTTTCGACTCTGGGTATGTGTCGAATATTGACACTTTCAAATTGTTTCAATAAACGATTTGCTATCACAAAGTACATAATGAGATTCTCTCTTATGCATTTATACTCCTTTGTGACTTGCTTGATGACTAACTCTGAGTCTCCCATTATTTCGACTCGAGTTGCCCCCAATTCCAACAATATTTCGAGGCCAGTAATTAGAGCTTCATACTCAGCCTCGTTGTTTGAACAAGAACCTTCGATTTGGTACTTGAATGTTGTTGGAATTTTATCTGGAGAAATAAGCAAGACTCCTACTCCTGTTCCATTTTTATGGCTGGAACCATCGAAGTAGAATTTCCAAGGTTCTATCTCCACATAGTTAATATCCTCGACTTGAATAGAGTGGTCGACTATGAAATCTGCAACCACTTGTCCTTTTACTGCCTTAAGAGGCATAAAGGTCAAGGAGTATTCAGTCAATGCTAATGCCCACTTGCCAATTCGACTATGCAAGATAGGTTTCGACAACATATATTTGAAAACATCAAAATGAGACGAAACATAAACATCAACTGGTTTTATATATTGTTTGAGCTTTGTACAAGAGAAATACAGACATAGACACAATTTTTCAACTTCGCTATATCTAGTTTCTGCATCATTCAAAACTCGACTGAGATAATAAATGGGTCTTTCGACTCCATTCTCATCCTCTTGGGCTAACATACTTCCCAGAGTTTTGTCAGATGCAGCAATGTACAATCTCATACTCCTATTACTGCAAGGAGGCACCAAAATAGGTGGCTTAGTGAGGTACCCTTTGATTTTGTCGAAGGCTTCTTGTTGCTCTTGCCCCCATTCGAACCCCTCCTTATTCAGTCGAAGTAAGGGTGAAAAGGCCTGAGCTTTCCCACTTAGGTTAGATATAAACCTTCTCAAGAAATTTATCTTGCCTAAGAGGGATTGCAATTCCTTCTTATTCGATGGCGCTTTCGCTTCCAAAATTGCCTTCGTCTTGTTCTGATTTATTTCGATTCCTTTCTTGTGGACAACGAAACCCAAGAAATCTCCAGCTTTTACACAGAACGCACACTTCAAAGGGTTCATCTTCAGACCATGTTCTCTCATTCTTTCGAATGATTGTCGAAGGTGGTCAATGTGACTCTTCCTGGAAACAGATTTTATAACAATATCATCAATATAAACTTGCATAAACGTGTTAATAAAATCATGGAAGATAGTATTCATTGCTCGCTGGTACGTTGCCCCAGCGTTCTTTAGGCCAAAAGGCATCACGACCCATTCGTAAGTGCCTAAGGCCCCAGGGCATCGAAAAGCTGTTTTCGACACATCCTCTTCAGCAATGAAAATTTGATTATATCCTGAATAACCATCGAGCATACTCAGGTATTCGTAGCCAGCGGCAGAATCGACTAGCATTTCCGCCACAGGCATAGGATATTCATCTTTGGGGGTGGCAGCATTCAGATCTCTGAAATCTATGCACACCCTTAATGTGCCATTTTTCTTAATTACTGGCACAATATTTGCAATCCATTCGACATACCTTGTAACACGGATGAATTTGCATTTCAGAAGTCTTTCGACCTCCGTTTTGATCTTCGACAAAATTTCTGGAGCGAAGCGTCTTGGATTTTGCTTGATTGGCTTCTTTCCAGGTTTGATTGGCAACTGAAGTTCTACCAATCCTCTGTCGAGACCAGGCATTTCGTCATAATCCCATGCAAAACAGTCTTTAAACTCTTTCAGCAATTGGATTACTTCCAACCTAAGTTCTGGATCAATTTTGGCGCTGATGTAAGTTGGCCTATTCTCTGATCCTTCGCCTAAGTTGATTTCTTCTAAAGGGTCTTGTGCTAACATCTTAATGTTGTTCGCCAAGGGATCCTTTTCGAAGCCCAAAGGCTCATCGTCATAGATCGCGTCGAGCCTCTGTTCCTGCATTTCGTCTGGCATGATATCAGGAGGTCTTGGATCGAAATCCTTTCCTGGGCCAATAGCAGATAATGGTTGGTCATTGGCCTGTGTGGCCATGTACTTTACTTCGGCTTCGAGAGCCGTTATCATCTTGGTTTCAGCCACATAGGCCGAAATTCGCTTCAGAGATTGTGACTCAGTCATTATCACTGAATTCACTTCCCCAACCAGTTGGTTGGATACCAGTTAGCCCACTGAATTCTATGTGGGACACGTCCTCTCTGTCCCATTGGAAACCATGCTCAGGATGCAGGTATAGGGAACAAAAGGTGTTTGGCGCTGGCGCCATGTCGAAGTCAGGAGCTGGACATGGCCCTATGTGAGCCAAGTTTTTGTCGAAATCTGTTACACCCAAGTGGTTTACTTCGCCAAGGTAGTAACTCTGATCAGCCTCTATGTTTTCGACCAGCCCATCTGGGCGCCATAGAAGCAACCTTTGATGCATCGATGAAGGCACAGCACCCACACCATGTATCCACTCACGGCCTAACAAAAGGTTGTAGTTAGGTTTGGCCGAAATGACCATGAACATTGTTGGTCGAAGGATCGACCCAACTTTTATGTCGAGCTGGATCACTCCCATGGTGGTCCCAATGCCTCCCTCATAGTTGGAAAGGACCATATTGTGAGGTTTTATTTCTTCATCCCTTTTGCCAATCTTTATTAGCACAGAATGAGGGATAATATTGATAGTGGCCCCACAGTCGACCAATATCTTGTTCACAGTGGTCTCTTCGAGCTTGGCCCTTATGAACAAAGGTTTGAGGTGATTCTTCATCGCCTCTGTGGGTGGCTCGAAGAAGCCATTTTGTTCCTCTGTAGTGCCATTGTCCATGACAAAATAGCACACTGGCCTGTGTCTGGCCATTTCTTGTTCCATCTCCCAGTCACTGGTTTCGACTTCTACTTGTCGATTGAATTCCCTAGGCAGCATTGAAACAACGTTCACCATTATATCCAGAGTATCGTCGGACTCAGCATCGTCTTCGTCTTCGACTTCGCTCTGGTTAGGCCAAACTAGCCTGTTGGTAACTGGTTCTCTCTCAAGAGGCTTTCTTTGTTTCCTTTGAGGCACATTCGAACTAGTCTCAGCCTTAGGTTCATTGGTAGCCTCCCTTTCAGCTTTTCGCCTTCTTTGATACCTCCTCCATTGGGATCTCGACATAGGATTTTTTCCCTTGTAGTTGCTGGACACTTGAGCAACCTTGGGTGCAGCAACTTGAGGATCTTTCTTCTGGATTAAAGAGGAACCTCTTGGCACTTCGAAAGAATGCCATTTGTCTTCACTTGGCCTTTTCCGGCCAGATGTTTTGTACCAAGTGTCTACTGGTACATTTGTTGGAGGCCTAAAAGTCAAAGGCCTCTTGTCTTGATTAGAACCCCTTCTGGGATCACGTCGAAGGTCAGAATTCTCCCTTCTCTTGTTCGCTGCTCTCACTCCTTGTATGTGTTCAGCAGCTTTTTTATCAAAGATAGAACTGCATCTTGGACACAGCATAACCTCTGATTTCTTCTTTTGGCATCTTTGTAAAAAATCTGCCAAGTTTTCGTTCTCCTTAGGGAAAGCCGTCTTATTTGCTTGCTCTTGCCTTATGGCTTCTTCTGAAGCTTTAGGGTCAGAAAGTTCAACCATGTTGATATTCATGGTATCCTTATTAGCAAGAGTTAGTTGTTTCATTTGTGTTTCCAGTTTCTCCGTCTGGCCTTGTACAGTAGCCAATTGGGAACTGGGCTTTGGTCCAGTTTTTTGTACTTCAGCAGTCTTCGACTTTGGGTCTTCGACCGCTTTCTGGACAGCCTCAATTGTCTTCCTGGATAAGTTTCCAGAAAAACTGCCAAAGATTGGCATGTTGATGTGGTCCTTAGAGACTTCGACCATGTTAATGCCTGGCTTCTTCGACTGGATCTTGGTAGCCTCTATCATGTTCACCTCAGAGGGTTCTGCATAGTGGGCTTCAGCCTTCATTGGATTGGAGTCGACAGCCATGGGGGATTTGTCAGCAAACTTTAATCTCCCTTCCTCAATAGCGTCTTGCACAAGATTCCTGAAAAGAAAACATTGAGAAGTTTTATGGCCCAGAAAATTATGATATTTGCAAAAACCTCTCTTCTTTCTTTGATCAAGAGGAGGCACTTTTACCCCAGGGGGTACTATCATTTGGCCATCTTTAACTAGCAAGTCGAATATTTCATCACATTTTGTGATGTCATAACTGTAAGTCTTTTTTGGGAACCTATCGTTGGTCTTGTCTGGACCAATGGGATTTTTCCCATTTGAGGGGACTAACTGTTTACAAGAGTATGGAGGCCCTTGTTTTAGTTCTGCTAAATCGACCTCTCCTTCTTCGACAGCTAAAGTATCGTCGAAGGATTCTAGATCTTCGTCATCCATCTCAACGTAAGCTATTCTCTCTCTCTTGTGAGTTTTCGTTGCCTTAGCTTTTTCAGCTTTAAGGCGTTCGACTTGTCGAACTCTATCGGCCAGTTGGGCCATGTCTCTTAGGTACTGGGTATCTAGCTTCTTCCTAATGGAATAATCTAAACCTCCTGCGGCCATTTCGACCAGCTCATGTTCTGGCACTTGTGTGAAACATCTCGCCTTAAGCAACCTAAACCTATTCAGATATTCGTCTATAGGTTCAGTGAAACGTCTCTTCACACTCGCCAGTTCTTTCAGGCTTATCTTGGTTTGCCCCATATAGAATTGTTCATGGAACAATCTTTCCAATTGGGTCCAATGGTGGATCGAATTGGGGGGGAGAGTTGTAAACCAAGTAAAAGCGTTCTTGGTTAAGGAACTTGGGAAGTATTTGATTCTTAGGTTTTCATTATTTGAAATGTCTCCTGCTTCGATCAAATACCTAGCCACATGTTCGACAGTAGATTCTGTCGTGTCCCCAGAGAACTTAGTAAATTTGGGGACTTTGGTTCTAGGGGGTAAGTCAGTTTGTAACACATATTCTGACAATGGAGATGTAAAGTTGGGCCTTCGAAAGCCCATGTTCATTCCATTCTGAGTCATGATCCTTTCGATCATGGTTGCCAGATTGTTTTCCAACCCCATGTTTTGGTATTGGACATGCTGAACCACTTCGTCAGCATTTTGGTTTCTGTTAACTAACCTAACCTCTGGGGCTATTACCCTAGGTTCTTCGACAGGTTGTTCTACAGGCTGTTGAGCCTGATTGATGGTGGTTTCTTCCTCTACCAATATCCCCTGATTTCCTCTTATTTGCGCCCTTTGGGGCTGTCGAATAGGTGGGGGTACTCCAAAGAAGTCAGCCAAACGCGTCATTTGCGCTGTAACTTGCTGATTCGACTGAGTAGTATTTTGTATTAGAGGATTTAGCACTGTACTCAAAGTTTGTGCCAACATTTGCACCATATCATGGTTGCTTTCGTCCATCTGTTGCCTCAAGACTGCTGTCGAGGCATTTGTAAGGCCATGGGCTACTTGGGACGTTCCTCCTAAGAGTTGGGTCCTATTTCTATTCGCCATGCCTACTCCAGAGCCTTGGAGTGGCGAAGTGGCACTCACGAAAGGGTCTGAATAAGTGGACGCAGCATTCGTCAGGCTTGCCAATTCAGAAGTTGGCATGCCATAGAATGGAATAAATCCTGGGGGAACCACTGGCCTTGGGCCAGTATTTCCCCTTGGAGGGGGGGTTCCCAAAGGCATTCTGGGGCCTGTTAACGAAGTTATTGGCCCCGTGGTTGTGACTGACACTGCTGGCATCGAACCAACATTCGTCGCTTCACTAACGGTCATATTAACCGTTGCTCCCACACTTGGTGGTGGAATTTCATTATTGTTTGGCGGATTCGCCATCTCTTCCCTTCTTCTGGCAGTATTATTATCGTTGGTGTATATCCTACCACTCCTCAATAACATACAACTCGAAAAGATGAGATTTTTTCAACAATCAACACACAGTCCCACCAGGTGTGCCAATTTGTTTACCTTGGGATTTGGTAAACAACCGCTGATCCTCCAAATGGTTACTTATTTGGTTACTCGCAGGATCGATCAGATTGATCCTATGGACATAGGTTGATTTTGAAGTTTAATTAATGTGGATAAGGCTTTAAGTAAATTGTTTAAAGTAAATTGCATAAAGGAAAAGGCTTGGTAAAATAAACAAGGCTTGAATGTAAAGGTTCGACAGGAATCTTAAAGGGAAAAAGCATGTAAAATACTGGAAAAGTAAATGACTTGAATTGATTAAATTGGTGTTTCACACATACATTTCTCAACAATTCGTTCGCTCACACTGGGTACTTGAATCTAAATGAGTGACTATGTATCTATTGTGAACACACGCGAGAAACTACACGTCTACTCCTATTTATACAAAAACATTCCAAGTAACCGTCGGGCAGTTACACTGCTTCGAGATCAAGCCACTTGTCACGTTCTCCATGCTCGACGCTCCAGATCCTTGCACGTTCGCACGTAGTAACTGCTGGAAACCGTTTTCCCTCCAAAGCTTTGAATTTCAAAACTGCTCCACTTCTGGATCATCGAACACCTTCATCAAGAGACGCCTTCGACGAAAACTCCTTCGACGTCGAAGGCAATCAGCCTTCTTCCTTGGAAGAAATCTTCTAAGTATTTTGCCATCTTTCGACGGTCATCTCGACAGACTTAGCCAGTCGAAAGCATCTTTCAGCTTTTAATGGCTGTCATCAATCAAAACAAAGGTGTCGAATTTAGGAGCCAACACCCGGCCAACCAAAAGGGTTCGGGCAAAAATAAGGGATGAAATGAAAAATCTGTACACCCGGCAAGTTGAAAACCTGAAAAGGCGGCTTGGGCAAAAATGGGTATCCCATCGGACTGAAAACCCGAAAGGGCGGTCCAGGAAAAAGTTAGGGATCAAAGTGTACGACTACGTCCCGGTATCTCGTCACTTGCCTACCAGAAGAAGGTTTGTCCATCAACAACTATCAGCACCTCACAAGTCTTCCTCTCCCACCCCAGAAACAGGGGCAATAATGAGCCGTCCAGGCGATCCAGTTGCTCTGTCAACCAAGGTACCAAGGTAAGTTCGGCTGAAGAACATAACTAGATATCTTAATTCCCCAGAGAGTGAGTCAGCAAATCAGCGATACTCTCCCCAAGCAGAGTAAGTTACAGTCAACCTTAAGAAAGTTGAGTATCCACCAGCAGATCTCAACATTCCCCAGCACGATATACAGGCATCCTTAACAAGCATCCCCGACAGTCTTGGTCTAAAGATTGTTCCCCGGCGGTATATCAAACATTCAATGGAGTTACTTCCCCAGCATCTCAAAACTTTTCCAGGAGAGTCCAAACCAGTTTCCCCAGGAAAGTTGGGATCCATCTCCCCAAGCAGCAAGCTTATCCCCACTAGATTCTTGAAGCTTACCCTCGCAGAGCACGAACGCATCTCCCGGCTTTATTCAAAGAGTTATTTCCCTACCAGGATATAACTGGGTTATCCTCAGCCAAAAGGCCATGAGAAGAGCGTTCTCGACGAAGTCTTCTTATCCCCAGCGAAGTCTATTAACACTTCCAACATAACAACGGTATCCCCAACGAAGTTACCATCAACATTCCAGCAAGTATCTCTCTCCCCACAGAGTACTGCTTCCCAGCAAGATCGTTAGAGTACTTTTCTCCCTGCAGAGTAATCCATTCGCCAAGCTTATTCCCCAACGGAGTTATCTCCTCCTACCGGTATTCTTACGACTATCATCCCCATCGGAAGCAAAGATCTATTCTTCAAACATCAGCCCAGGAGTGACTTCCCGGCACCCGTCAAGGATTTACTTTCCTAGACTAAAAACATACATTCATAAACATCACACTTCCATACATTATAGCACATCATATCTTACAAATCTCATTTATGTTGAGAACATCATTGCTTGATCCATATCATGCATCGCATATGACTGACCTTTACCTTTCAGGAAAGATCCAGTTAAATTCTCAACTATATTTCAAGACCTAGACCGGTTCAGTTAAATCGACCCTAAGATTTTTCTGTTTCTTATCCAGTCAAAGGCCTTCTCTGGTTCAGTCAGATCGACCCTAAGAACTCCTTATTTCTTATCCAGTTGAAGATTTCAAGACCTAGACCGGTTCAGTTAAATCGACCCTAAGATTTTTCTGTTTCTTATCCAGTCAAAGGCCTTCTCTGGTTCAGTCAGATCGACCCTAAGATCTCCCTGTTTCTTATCCAGTTGAAGATTTCAAGACCTAGACCGGTTCAGTTAAATCGACCCTAAGATTTTTCTGTTTCTTATCCAGTAAAAGGCCTTCTCTAGTCCAGCTAAATCGACCCCTAAAAGATTTTCCTGATGAAGACTCAGTAGAAGATACCCAAGATTCTCTCAGCGTTAATGTTGAGGTTGAAGTCGCCTATGGTTCTCTCCCCGTTACTGCGGAGGTAGTAATCGTCCCCAGATTCTCTCAACGTTACTGTTGAGGTTGAAGTCGCCCAAGATTCTCTCAGCGTTACTGTTGAGGTTGAAGTCGCCTATGGTTCTCTCCCCGTTACTGCGGAGGTAGCAATCGTCCCCAGATTCTCTCAGCGTTACTGCTGAGGTTGAAGTCGCCCAAGATTCTCTCAGTGTTACTGTTGAGGTTGAAGTCGCCCAAGATTCTCTCAGCGTTCCTGTTGAGGTAGTAATCGTCCCCGGATTCTCTCAGCGTTCCTGTTGAGGTAGTAATCGTCCAAGGTTCTCTCACCGTTCCTGTTGAGGTAGTAATCATCCAAGGTTCTCTCACAGTTCCTGTTGAGGTAGTAACCACCCTTGGTTCATTCATCACCTTTTGAAGCTCCAGATTCAATTCCTGTAACCAGTCAGGGCACATCTATACAAAGAGTTCGAAGACCAGCTCCTGTAACATGCCAGGTACTCATTTTTCTTTTGCAGGTACGCAAGTTCTCGCTAAGGAAACTCTTACGCGATCGACACCCAGATGGCATCTATAAGCCCATCATCCTATCCATCAATCTCCAAATGGCATCTATAAGCCCATTCCACCATCACACTGCTACTATGTGAGCGCAAATTTCTGGGCACTCTAGTGTTCAATCATCTTCCACCTTCGGATTACGAAAGGCACGTCAGCCAATCTGCATCCTCAGGTCTAAGAAGATTGAACAGGGGCAACAGTTGTACCCCAAAATTTGCCCTCCCATATTCTTCAAGATTTGCAAAGAGCATGCTTCAAAATCTCCCCAAGGGTTGCACAGTTCAAGGGCCTCCTAACAGTCAAAAACTAGGGTTTTGGTTCTGACAAAGAAAATGAAGTTTCCAAGGGTCCAATCAAGTACCAAATGCCTACAAACATGGTCAATCATCTTCATACCAAGTTTCAAGACTTACAGCACAAAATTGCACAGTCAAAAAACCCTAATTTCCCTACAGTCAACTGTAGGGGCAAAATGATCATTTGACAGTCAAAAGTTCAAATTTTTGGTCAACATCTCATTTTGAAGCCACAAACATCATTTGATCAATTCTTGATCATGATTCTCAAGGCATGGCTCAAAAAGTCTCAAGATGCAAAAGTTTCCATATTTGGACAGTTGAAAAAGTCAACTGTAACTTGACCAAGGCATAACTTCCACATGGATTATCAGAAAAATTCCATCCAAAGCTCATTTTGAAGAAAAATACATTTCCTACAACTCCTCTTCACACTTCAAGTCCAAGAAATGCTCTCACAAAAAGTTATCAATTTCAACATTATAGGTCATTTTCAAAAGTCAACAAAAAGGGATTTTAAGTCAAAGGCCATAACTTGAGATTGGTAAATCAAAATGACATGGGACCAAAGGCATTGGTTAGAAGACTTCAAGACCTTTCCAAAATGTCCAAGAACATGATCAAAGCTTAAAAATTGAGCAAGATATGCCTTGTGGAAGTTGGGAAAGTTTTGGGAATTTTGAAAAGTCAACTTTACTTCAAATGCTTCAAATTTGCTAATGGGCCACATTTTCTTCCAAAATTCATCATCCAAAGCATATGCACGACCATTTGGCCAAAAGGGGATTTATTCATCATTTTTATTTATTTATTTGAATTTTTAATCACAATTAATTCATTTAAATTAAATAAAATATGGAAAAATACTAAACCAATGCATTTGAATCTTTTTATGCAGTGTAATCATTCATTAAAGGCTCAAGATTCGTGCACAACTCAAATTGGGAAGATTGGCCATGATTGGAATCAAATATGCATGGAAAAGATTTGAAAAAATATGCATGAAAATCAAATATTAATTCCATCAATGCAAGGGGATTTGGACATATTTTTCAACCCTAATCTGATCCCATACATATACTAATGCAAACCTAATGCACAAAGACCTGGAAGCTGCGCCTCTTCTCAAGAACAAATTTTGCAATTTTATCAATAAAATTCAAAACTGAAAATTGCCTTGGAGGACGATTCAAAGGAGAATATCGATCCCATTAGCTTGCCAAGACATCATTGAACCTGACTGAACACTTTTCCACGTCTATAGCATCAAGAATTGGTAACTAGAAGTCAGACTGTGTCATCTTTTTTGCATAATCGATTTTCATCATTCACGCCGTGATTTTGAGTTCTAATGATTGTTTTGTACTAGTCTTATCATTTTGAAGCTAACCATGTGTTTTAATTAAGTTTTCCTTGCCTATACGTGAAATCACCATTAAAGCTCGCTAGGGTTCTTCAAGCTCCAAATTGGGCGTTTACGTATACGGTAAAATTAAGACATCCCAGTACCATGGCCAGAATCAGGATGCTTGGACGAACTTAACCCACTAATCGCGCCTAATTTATATAGCAAGACGAGCTATTCGCTATTTTTGAAAAGGGTGCATTTTGGGGGGGTTTAAAACCCCCGCTAATTCTTTTTTGTTTCAGGGATAAATGAAGAAGATGATCATGTGGCAAGGCTGGATTGGGCAATTTGAATTCCAGCGCGCGTTTTTTTGGTTTTATATCACTAATGCCAATTTTCTCTTTTGTTATTTATTCGTTATTCTATTTACAACGTGCGTTGATGGTTCAGATGGTGGAAAGAGACGCTGGCAAGCTTTGGGACCTGGGTTCGATTCCCAGGTCCCCCACTTTGTTTCAATATTTTGCCTTTCAATGTAATCCTATGCAGCGCACTACCTGAGGTTCACCATACGTCCACCATCCCAACTTGCCACGCGCCTATTGAGATCAATCTATTGGCTATGATCTGAGGAGCACCATGGACACCGGTCAACGCATACGCACGTGGCCCTGAAAAGTCAAAAAAGGCCTCCAAAGATGGGCCAGAATTGCTGGATCACACCTCCAGTTTGGGGACAGAACCCCCCATTGGTTTTCTCTTCCATTCTTTTTTATATTTTTTCTATTTTTATTTGTTTTAATTAGTTTTAATTTAATTCTTCAAATTAATATTTTTCTCAATATAAAAAAATAAAAAAAAAATCAGAAAAGGCAAAATATAAATATATTTCATTTAAACTTTTTTTTTGTAAATAAATCTTGTTAATTAATTTAGTTCTTTAATTCTAGGATTAATTTTGACATATTTTTTTCATAAACTTAAAAATTGTAGAATTAGGGTTTTATATTTTTATCCTTTTTTCTTTTTCACCATATTAATTATTAATTATTAATTATTTATTTTTATAAATCAAATTATATTAATTAATTAGGTTAACTTTAGGTCTAATTTTAACATTTTTTAATAAAATAAAAATAGCTAGAATTAGGTTTAATTTCCATAATCTTCTCATTAAAAATCCATAAATACAAAAAACTCTAAAAAAATATTTTCTTGTTATTTTAATTTAATTAATCTCATAATTTAATTTAAATCCTAAAAAGGGTCCAACTCCCTCGCATCCGATAGTAATTCCAATTCGCGCACTTATTTTATTTCCTCTTTTCTTATGTAATTCTCCCAAAGCCATGTAAATCGGACATTTATATTTCTCACACTTTATTCTATTTTCAAATCGGGTCCTGGATTAAATTTGGCGATGTGGACCCGCGCCTTTGTAATAGCGTAGGACCTTTATGTTTCCCGCATCTCTTTAATTGTTAATAATTTGCATGCAAGAATGAATGTCAAAATAAAAGCAACGCGTAGATCACCAATTACATGAACAAGACAAAAATATCTGAAAACGACACACAAATCACACACCACCCCTAGGGTACGCCTCACTGTTGCCTTGCCCCTCGAAAGGTGATCGTCGAGTAGAGGATGTTTTAGTAAGTCCTCATGATCCAGGAACCTGGCATGAGGGTAGCTTCTAAGGTGTCTTCCTATTGCTCCGGTGATCACCATGTCCCGAAACTTCGAATTGACCCGAACACCTCCAACGGTGGTGCTACCTACCTCTCAATGGTGGGATGGCACTACTTTAAAGGACATATACACAGACGAATTCCTTAGGGTAGGTAGACGACTCTAGATACTTGCTCTAATCTCAAAACAAAGCAAAAATACTTTTCACACCGACACCTTTTCAAAAAGCTTTCGAAAGCAACTTTTCAAACACTCTTGAGGACCGATACAAGAGTCGAACTGGAATTTTCAAAGAAACTTTTTAAAACCCACAGTTGAAAAGCAAACAAACCATTTTTAAAAACACAAATGAGCAAGTATCTAAGAGCCCATGGATAACCATGGATAGAAAGGGTGCTAACACCTTCCCTTTCTATAATCTACCTCCCGAACCGAGAGCAATCTCTATAAGGAATTTTTCTGTGCTTTTGTCCTTTCCATTTGGAGAAAATAAAAGACGGTGGCGACTCTTGCTTCCGCAACATTTCGCGAACCAGCGTTAAACGGTCAGTTCCAGATCCACCGATCACAAGGTTCATTCTGCATACAAGGGCATCGGTCTCCATCAATACAAGTATGCTACAAATTTTATTTCTTTGGTTGGTCTTCAATCGGCAAATCCGGTAGATACTCCCATCCGGATGATGTTGATCTTTTGTCTGATCCTTTATTTTATCGACAACTTGTGGGTAGTCTTAATTACTTGACTATTACTCACCCTGGCATATTTTTTTTCCAGCAAGTAAGTCAATTCATGTATTCTCATCGCCATCTTCACTTGGATGTAGTTCATCATATAATTCGCTATTTAAAGGGAAACACTCACCATGGATTATTCTTTCTAGTTGAAATTCTCTTCAATTGAGTGCTAACAGTGATGCTGATTGGGTAGGGTGTCCGGACACTCATCGATCTTTCATTTGCTGGTGCATTTTTCTTGGTTCTTCGTGGATCTCATGGAAAAGAAGAAGCAAGAAAGAGTTTCTAAATCCTATACTAAATTTGAGTATTGCACTATGTCTCATGCTTGCTCGAAAATTATTTTGTTGCGTGGTCTTTTGGATGAACTTGTATTTCCTCAAACGAAGCCTACAACATTTTATGCCGACAATACAAGTTCCATCCGGATTGTTGCAAATCCCGTCTTTCATGAATTCACCAAACATATTGAAGTCGATTGTCATTCAATCCGTCATGCCTATGATTACAAACTTATAACACTTCCTCACGCCAGTACTCAGCTTCAGGTAGCAAATATTCTTACCAAACATGTTATGCGCCCACACCATCATTTTCTTGTTTGAAAATTAATGCTTATTGACCAGCCGCATCAATTTGAGGGGGTGTTAATTAGGAATTAATCTTTTCCTTTATTGTAAATTATTTATGTTCCTGTAATAGGTTAGATAAATTAGACAATAAAATATTTGCAATTATAATTTGTAATTACATGTAATTACTGATACTATTATATATACTATGAAATGAAATAGAAAAAGGCAAGAAACCACTTTTCATGACAGTGTTGATGGTATTTCAATGAAAAATGGCAAGAAATGTTAAGGGATTGCATGTTTCAATGATAAGGTTTTTTGGATGAGAAATGGAGTTTTAGTGGAAATTTTGTGGAACTTGAAGTGTGTTGAATGAATGAGCATGTGTTGGCTTTTATAGAACTTTAATTCAGGTCATAAAAATGGTTTGGATTCTAAGAAAGAGTTGATAGCTTCTCATTGATGCAATTTAAACAAAAATGGCCAAAAGGGTGTCTTATGCCTTAGGTTTGGATGAACATATTTGGGAAGAATTGGTGTTATAACATTGCTTGGAGTGTTTCTAATGTTTAGATGGGATACTATTAGAAGAAAAATATGTTCACAAGGTTATAATATCATAAAGTAGCTTTTTGGAGTTTTGGCAAAATGAACTTTTTCACTTTTGATCCATTAATGGTATGTAACTTGGGCAAAGGATGGTTTCTTTGTGTAATGCAATGTTGAGAAAACTAAATATCAGAAAATTATGAGTATTAGAGGTGAAATTCAAGGATGTTGTGGATTATGAGTCAAAGCTTGTGGTTGGGAATGAAGTGTGGCATACAAATTTGTCCTACAAAATAACTTTTATATGGTCACTTTGCTCCATTATAACTTCGTGCTCAAGCAACCAAATTCTTTGCTATGTGTATCAATGGAAAAATGGGATCATGAACTTCAAATTTGATGTTGGAAACATGAATTGAATCATCTTGTATCATGGAGAAAACTGGCCATCAAAAATCAATGTTGAGAATGTTTGACACTTAGAAAGTTTTGTAAGTCTTTTGGCATTTTTTCACAATTTTACATTTAATTTTTCCTTGTTGCTATTAGAAATTAAGGAATGCTTTTGAATCCAAACATTTCACCATGATTTAGTATCGTATGAAATAATGAATCATATCCCTTGTTTTCTCAAGATGGATGCTTGGGGAGGAAGTTATATCCTTGGAAAGTTAGGTATTTGAACATGATTTTTTACACTTAGAAAATTTTCTAAGTTTGTCCAATTTGAACAATTTGACATCTCATTTTGCCATGTTGCTATAAGCAATTTAGGAATGATTTTGAATCGAAACTCTTCACCACGATGTATTATCATATGAAATCTTGAATGGGAGCATTTGTTTACTCAAAGTGGATGCTTGAGGAGAAAGTTATAACCTTGAAAAGTCACCTAGATGAACATTGAACTTTTACACTTAGAAAAATTTACAATTTCTTCAAAATGACCAATTCTCTAAGTTTTCTTTATTTTCATGGTTGTACTTGATCAAATCCATCCATCTTTCATACATTCGTTAAATTTGACTTGAGAAGCCCATGGATGAACAAAAATCTTAAAAGTCAAACTTTAACTTTGAGCAACTGTTGACTTTTTAGTAATTGAATCAAAATCCTTCCAACATCAATTGATCAAAATTCTTGGACTAAATGAGGCATATGAAGGGACCAAAAAGAATTATTTGAAACCCTTGAATCATGTTTCAATCCATGAGATCATGTTTTAGGTCAAAGTCAATATTTAGTCAACTTTGACAAAAACCCTCATTTAGGGATCCTAATGAAATGGAACTTGATCAACTTGAATTGATGCAATCTTGAACTTTATCCTTGATTATGTATAAACTCTTGAACACTTTTAATTAATAGAGAGCCTGAGGTATTGAGGAATCCACGGGAGCCTAATCAATCTACCACTTGATTATCCAATCGCACAAGTATCCAATCGCAACCTTTCTTTTCACATTCTGATCTTGGTGATTATGTTAGCAAACTACAAAAAGAATGAATCATAAATGTTCCTTATGCATGATGCCCCCAAAAGCTTGAAGATGGCTACCTGAAATTGAAATTTCAACTTGAATTCAGATTTCTACTTGATCAAAACTCATTCTAATCACCAAATTAGCATACGTTTTGGACCTAAAGATGTTTAATCAAGTGTCCAGAATTTAAATGGAAGTCACAATTTTCTCCCTTTGCAGGTTCACACGAATTGAAGGAATTTTGATCATTTCACACACTTAAGAATTCCATCATCATCTCCTATAAATAGAGGACGTCACCCCATTGCCTTTCAAGCTTTAGAGAGTCAAAGAACCCTTGCTCTACCTTTAATTTTTCTGTAGAAAAGCTTGAGATCGTGAAACCTCTACAAAACATGTCAACCCAATTTCTTTATTCACACACCTTTCATGAAACCTCACAAAGCTAACACAATAAGAACCAAGGCTTGAGGTTCACCATAGCTCTCTAACCAAGTTCAGTTTCAGACACTTCTAATCACAGTTTGTTTAGGTAGCTACAGACCTCCATTTGATTAAAACATTATACCTTGATGTATCCACTGGCTTCCTGAAACTCATACTTCTTTTAGATTTCATATTCATTATGATTTCATCATTTAATTTTGATTTTAATTTTCAAAGGTTTCACGAGTTTTCATCAAATTCTCTCTGCTCAATTAATATAAATTTACACAATGCATATGGTTGAGATCACAATCAAGAAATGACAATAATGGTGGGGGTCTTAGTGTCTCATGTGGAAAAGTTGGAAAAATCCGATGAAGGTCATCGGGGAAGATGACCGGAGGAAGAAGAAGTTGATTGAGTTTGTTTTAAATCCATGGACCAATGTCACCATGATAGGTGAAATGTTTTGATTAGCTGAACATTTTTGAGATAGTGTTTTTATTTGAATAATTTCCATAATGAGCGCATATCGTTGATACGTTGGATAATTCACCTGGATTAAGTGAGGATTATCTGACGGCTCAGGTTTTTTTGGCTTTTATGTTTTATTTTAAAAATATGTTTTGAATTGATTTAAATTCAAAAATTGATTTAAAATTCATTATACTCCAAAAAATCTCAAAATAAATTCTAAAGTTCTCTTTGATTTTTTCTTCATGTGATTTTATTTGTTGAGATTATATTTTTATCATTTGATATTTTTATTTAATTTTATCCTTTTAGATTTATTTTAATTGGTTTAAAAATGGTTTTCAGTCTCCAAAAATTATATAAAATCTTGTAAAAAATATTAGATAGTATCACGTATTTTTCCATGGTCTAATTTGAAATTTATTTGATGTTTTGAACATACTTTAGTATTTTACCTTTTATTTTCGTTTAAAAATTTAAAAATACTTTTCTAAAATTTTAATTGTTTTTTTATTTTCATTTTAATTATGTCTAACTTTTGTTGACTAGTTGGCCTTGGATCATAGCGAATTTGATCATAAGTTTCCTCAACCTCATTGTATCTTGGGTGTTGATGGGGTGAAAATCCTAACCCATTAAAAAAGATTAATGATGTTGATGATAACTTTATTAAAACTATTATCCAATTTAGGATTTATTTTCTTGTTCATTGTCTGTACTTCATCTCATTCTTCTTATTTTTTCTTTTTGATCAATTGGATGATGATTGATTCATCTTTCCTCAATTTGGTTCAGATTGGTACTTGATGAACTTTCAGCATTTCAAATCTACCTCTAAGTGATAAATTGATCACTCAATGTACTTTGGATTGATTATAAGTATGTGCTAAGGTATCATGAAGGATTTGAATGATGTAATATTCTCATCTCTTTGACTTAGTCTTAATCACATATGCTTTTAAACCATGGTGTGCATTATATGCAACACACCAGTGTCATTTGAGATTTATTTGATGTTTTAAACATACTTTGGTATCTTACCTTTTATTTTCATTTTAAAATCAATTTAAAAATACTTTTCTAGGAATTTTAATTGTTTTTTATTTGAATTTTAATTATGTTTAACTTTTATTGACTGATTGGCCTTGGATCATAATGAATTGATCATAAGTTTCATCAACCTCAATGGATCTTGAGTGTTGATGGGGGGAAAACATTAATCCACCAAAAAAGAAAAATGATGTTGATAATGTGATTAAAACTTTGATCCAATTTGGGATTTATTTTCTTGTTCATTGTCTCTACTTCATCTCTTCTTCTTTTTTCTTTTCCATCAATTGGATGATGATTGATTCATCTTTGTTCAATTAGGTTCAGATTGGTACTTGATGAACTTTCATCGTTTCAAAACTATCTCTAAGTAATCAATTGATTACTCAAGTTACTTTTGATTGATAGAAAGTTTGTCCTAAGGTATCATGAATTATTTTATTGATGTAATGTGTTGTACCCCAAAATTTTCCCTCTCATTTTTCTGAAGGCATGCCCATTGAGGTCCCCAACTTGCCCAAGAATGACTAAGAATTGACCAGACTAATTCTCCTCCTAAGGCAATGAACCTCTAACTAGGGTTTTCAATTTTCATAAATATGTGTGAGCTCCAAAGGTCTCAAGTATTTTCCATGGTCCTAATATGCCTTCAAGATTTTCTATTCCAAGTTTCATGCCTTGCACAACAAGTTTGCTCAGTAAATTGCTCAAATGCCTGAAAATCAACTATGTTAGGTCAAAAGACAAATGTGGCCTTAATATAGTCAAACTTCAAGATTTTTGGTCAACATCAACATTTTGAAGTGATATCAATCATTTGATCAAGCGTTGATCATGATCCCTCAAGAAATGCTCCTAATTCATCAAAAGGCAAAAATTACTAATTAGGGTTTCTATCGAAAAAGTCAACCAAACTTTGACCAGACATAACTTTCTCATACTTTATCCAAAATTTTTCCACCAAGGCTCATTTTGAAGAGAATTTAATTACCCACAACTTCTCTTCAGCCCTCAATTCCAAGAAATGCACCATTTGAAAGATACAAGTTCATACATTACAGGTCACTTTTAGAAAGTCAATAAAAGCCACTTTTTTCCAAGACCTATTACATCAAGATAACATCTTCAAATGCAAAATTGATCAAACAAGGGATTAAAGTAGACATCGTAGGATTTCCAAAAAGTCTAAGATCATCATCATGAGATGAAAATTAAGCAACTTATGGCTTTCCCAAGATGGGTAAATTTGCGAAATTTCAAGAAATGTGCATTGAGCAAATTTGAGCTTTTAAGGCAGTGGCTCATTTTCTTGGACTTCAAAATCTTCCTAAGAGTATAGAGGACTCCTAAAATCATTTTTTGTATAGTCTTGATTTTATTTTCATTTTATATTAATTTTATTTAATTAAAAATAAAATAAATCAAAATTATTGCAAATTATATGGATCAATATGGTTAAGACTTGTTTTAATGCATGGAGGGGCCCCATTTTCCGTGTACAGCAAGGCCAGCATGTCCACATTCATGCAAGTTTGAAAAAGGGACAAGATCCTATAACTTTGGCCAAGGTTACAAATGGATATTCATGGCATTCAAACATCTTGTTTATGGCTGTTTAATCTTTGTTTTTGTGTCTCCTAATTCTCTCTATATACACAAGCACCTAGCAAGCATCAGGAGGAACAGATAGAGCCTGGAGAACCCCTGCACAATTTGAAAAAAATTCAAAGTTGTCAAACTCAAATTTCAAAATCTAGCCTCCCTTACTACAAACCAAGGACCCTAATCCACCCCTGGAGATTCCCTGAAGTATTTCAAACCGTTACCAGGCCTTGAAACACAACAAAACACATCAACCAACTCTCACGGTTTGCACTTCTTTGCAATTTTACTTTGTTTGATTTATGTAACATAATTACATTTTAACCACGCATTACTGGTTATTTGAATGTTTGCGAGCTTTTTGCATAATTGATTTGTAGTTTTGCTGCAAGTATGACATTTAACCATTCTTAGGGTTTGAACCTTCGAAATAGGGTTTTCCAAATTAGCCAAAATTGGACCCAACCAGTGGTACCATTGTATTCAGGAAGTTGAGGGAAATCAACCCATGGCCTCAAAGTAAATTTATATTGTGTATTGTGCTTGTTTCAGGATATAGGGGCTATAGTGAGAAGCACAAAACTGTCACTATAAGCCTTATAACCTAAGACAAATGAGGGAGGTTTCGGACGAAGCGTGGTAGCCCTTCATTGGCCCATTCATACTGCGCACATTTTTTTTAATTTCTCAAATATTGACTTGTTTTGTATTTAAAATTTTGGTTTTGTTTTATATAATGAATGATCAGTAGTTCAGTTGGTAAACAGGCATGTGAGCTGAAATAATGTCTGACGGAAAGGTCAATGATATTGACACTCCTTAGAACCCGGTTACTATTAATAGGACAAGTTAAGCCAACTGAACATTCAAAAGGGTACTTACCTACAAACTCCATGCAAGCCTGAACCTAAGGCTACTTGTGTGACTTGTTTGCTTTCATTATCTAACCACTTGAACTCCTTGCAGGGTTTGTTTTTATTATCTAACAACGTGATTTCCTTGTAGGATTTGTTTATATTCATTAACCTAGATCTCTTGCAAGTTTCACTTGCATTTATCATCTTACAATTTTGCTTTTGTACATAGCATATACATCATAACATCATACCATAGCATTTCCTTAACCATTTCAAGGGTCTCAAGAGCCAGTGGTGTAGGTTATGACGAACCAGACGTCTAGCAAGGAGAAAGGGGATTTATTTTCCTCTAAAAAAATGCCTTCAAAAGACCAGAACACGATAACTTGGGTCAAGGGCTATGACCCAGTTAATATGGTGAGCTTGACTCTCGTAGAAGGACCTTCAAACGATACGAAAGTTCTTCAGTCAAAGTCGCAGTTCAACTCCTAACATTTTTTCGTGTTTACCCCACGAGATCCTTGAAAACATTTGCATATCATACATGTCATTGCATAATAGGTATTCCAGGTACAAGCTTCTTATTCCTTGGATGTTTATTTCAGCAAGAAGAAATGGCTCTTGAACAAACAATCAAAGATCTTCAAGCTCAAAACGCTCAGTTACAACAAATGTTCCTGACTCTGACCCAGGGGCAAGAAGACCTGAAAGCTCTGATCGTCAAAAAGAAGGCTAAGAAGGTAAAGAAACCAGTTCGTGTTTTGAGTGTGGGAAGAAGAAGACCATCTAACCGAGCTCTAGATTTCGCAACCCCATCAAAAAAGGGGATAATCAAGAGGAAGATGATGGGGAATCAGAAGAAGGAGACAACAATCCACCGTCTAAAGAAGATGAACCTGACTATTCTGTGGATCTATATCCTCCTACTGATGATAAATACAAACGGCTGGAGGATCGGCTCAATGCCATGGAGATCCAAAGGGTGCACGACCTGAATTTTGAAGAATTAGGTTTGGTTCCAGGGGTTGTCATCCCACCTAAGTTCAAGGTTCCTATCTTCGGAAAATTTGAAGGTGTATCCTGTCCCAAGCTTGACTTGAGGTCATATGTCAATAAGATCCAGCCTCACACTATTGACCAGAAGTTATGGGTCCATTTCTTCCAAGAAAGTTTGGCTGGCACTCAATTGGATTGGTTCTATCATCTAGAAGGAACTGACATCCATACCTGGGAAGACTTGGCTGGTTCTTTCTACAAGCAGTACCAATACAATGCTGACCTACCACCAACTTGAGTGTAACTACAGAATATGTCCATGAGCTCGAGAGAAGGGTTCAAATAATATGCGCAGAAATGGAGGGATCTAGCGGGCAGGGTACAACCCCCTCTGAATGGTCGAGAAATGGTAGACATGTTTGTGGGCACTCTGGCAGGCCCGTTCTTTAATCTGTTGATTGGGAGTTCCTCATCCGGGTTCACAGAGATGGTTCTGACTGGAGAAAGGATCGAAAAAGGTATCAAGGGTGGGAAGATCCCGATGGCTGCATCTTCTAATGCTGAGAAGAAGCCATTTGCGGGTAAGAGGGAAGCTAATGTAGTGCATGGCTAGAAGGGTCGTAATAAGGCAGACTACCACCAATCTGTAGGGGCAGTGTTGATCTCTAATTCAGCACGCGTGCAACAACCATAACAACGGGGTAATCAGCGAAGGCAAGACGAGCCTAAGAGATAGTTTACCAAGATTAACATGCCGTTGTCTCAAGCATTACAACATATGTTGAGGATGAATTTGATTACGTTGATAGGACCTCATCCAAACCCTAAGACTTCTTCTCCTAACTACAATCTTGATGCAAGGTGTGCCTTTCATTATGGCAGTCCTGGGAACGATACTAACAACTGTTGGGGACTGAAATACAAGATTCAAAATATGATTGACGCCAAGGAGATTGAGTTCGACCCTTGTGAGACTCCAAACGTGATCACTGTACCCATGCCAAATCATGGATACGATTGAGAGGATTTTTGTTCATTTGAATTCTCAAGTTGTATTTTCTTTGTTTGTTCAAACAATTATTGTCATTTCAAACTTTGTTATTTCATTAATGCATTGCACATGTTTGTCTTGAATTAATTTGTTTTCATTATGCTTAAACTGCTTTCTTACTTCCTTTTTGTGATATTCAACTCTTGATTAAAAGCTCCAAGCCTTTAGAGGGAGGATGACAAGAACGATACCACAATCTCTACAATATTCTTTTGAACATACCCCATTGACGATGTGCAAGAGTTGTTTCAAATCCTAAACAATGTAGTTATAAGCAATATAATTTGTAGTCAACCCCTTTGAGCCTAAGAAGTAGGAGTTTTCTTTTAACACAAATTAAAACCCTTAATCATAACCTAGGGCAGGCTAGTTTTCTCAGTTTAATTCAGATGTGCATTCAGTGGAAAGCTTTCCCTTCATACACGACAAATAGTGTAGAAGATGCTAATGGTTCCACATAATCATTAGGAATAGGAAGTCATTATCTCCAAAAATAAAGCCCATTAAGTCAGAACCTATGAAAGAGACTTAAGAAAAAAACTAGGGCATCCCGCTGGCTGTAATCACAAAAGAAACAGTTCAGGCAAAAGACAGGGATAGAAAAATCAAAAAAGAAAGAGGTCCTACAAATCCTCAACAAAAATAAAAGGTCATAAAAATGACTTCCTTCTCAAACAAACGTTCAATTTCTGAACCATCATCGGAATATCGGGGTCAACATTCCAGAGCTCAACTGGGATTCAAAATTCACAATTAACTGAGCATATGACTGAAGAACATCATGAAGAATGGGTGGGTACAAATAAATTTTGAGCCTTTATCCATTGTTTCTTAATCCGTGAACCAGGCCACGTTACAACCCTTAAAAGTCCTAGTTGAAGCATGGGTTAGTTCAAAAGCATACTATTACAAAGGTATCCTGACTCCTGTAAGGTTCGCTATAAATTCTGCGTTGATATCACAATTTTACAAAATTTGATTGTTTAACAAAAACATATTTTCAAACTTCAAGACAGACATAAGCTTTCTGTTTTTAAAATACCATTGTTTGCATATGACTATTTTTTTAACAGCAGATAAATTCGCACGACAGATGTTCGATGAATAGAACGCCACTCAGTGGACATAATCACCTCAAATGGAAAGACATTTCAGTGATAGGCCTTTCATAATCAAGGGGCATGACATGGTGTCTAATTAATCTGGGGCAGTCAAGCAATATCCAAAGAATCTCTTCAAAAGTGCTGAATAGCCAGGGGTAGGTCTCCATCTGAATCACTCGGGGCCTGTTACATTGATCGGGGATTCCAACAAAAATCACTGTGAAATTTGAACCTTTGGTTCCACCAAATTGCTTGTTTGTGCCAGTACTATCATATGGTGTCAGTATCTTGTCTTTGAATCCTTCCATGATAGTTCTTAGAAAAGATACTTAGGAAATTCAAGACTATCAGAAATTTGATCAAACATCAGGTGCACCAGATTCATCCTGAAGAAGCCCCACACAAGCTCCCACGTATGAAAGGGCACATGCGATCACATAAATATTTTCTGGCATTTCTACAACACTTGTTATCATAGAATGTGACAACTCTCCACATCCTATGAGCATGGACATAGTCAGAAAATACTACGCATGAAAAATACCGCTAGGTTGACAAGCCTAGGCAAAATTAAGGGCATCTCGACGAACCAAGGGAGTTCAGGAAAAAATTAGGGATATATACAAACAAATTCTACACCCGACAAGTTGAAAACCTTAAAAGGAAGCTTGAGCAAAAAACGGTATCCCGATGGAATAAAAACCCTAAAGGGAGGTCCATGCAAAAGTTAAGGATTAAAAACGTACGACTATGTGCCGTCATCTTGTCATTTGTTTATCAGTGGAGAACTTATCATCCTGATCAACATTTACCAAGCACCCTAGGAGTTGGGATGAAACTTAAACCATCCACAAAGTCTCCGCAGGTACTTTCTCCAGCAGGTAAAAAGGTAGGGGAATCTTACTAAAAAGTCGATGCCATATCCTCAACTTACAAGTTAATGATGTTAGGTGTTCTTGTATCCCTGGCAAAATAGGAATTTCCAACTACTGCTCCGACATCAGGTTTTCCCCAGTAAAGTCGTCAAACTTCTCAGGATTCCCCAATAAGATTTCACAAAATCCTCAGGCAGTGCACAAAGCTTTCCTTCCCTAACAAAGTTTATTTCTCTAACAATGGAAGATCATCTCCCAGCAGTTCAACGTCAACAAAATCTGAAGACCTACATTCTTCATGGCCAGCTGCAATCAGGGAATTATTTTCCCTAATTCAATAACGCTGAAATAGAACAACTGATACATTCACATATTACATTCACACATCATTCTAAAAATGTCATAGCATTTAAAGTACAAATGCATAAATCCCAATCTCATTTCTTTTGAGAACATCATTACACAATGCATTTCATACATGATGACATTGCATACAACTAATGCTTTACTTTTTCAGGAAAGATCAATCAACATATATTTATCATCAACAATTTTAAACATGTCCAGGATTAGCTCCTGAAACAAAATAGAGTAATTATCTGTGTGACCAAATACAGCTTTACACGGGCTCATCATAAAGCAGACTTACACGGGTTTCTTCTGACTTCCAAATACAACTTTATACGGGCTCTTCATGAAGTAATCTTACATGGGTTCCTTCTCCCTCCTTCTGAAGTTTTACATGGACTCATCCTGAAGCAACCCTACCCAGGTTCCTTCTCACAATCTCCAGATGCAGTTTTACATGGACTCATCCTAAAGCAACCCTACCCAGGTTCCTTCTCTTGAATTTCGAGATGCAGTTTTACACGGACTCATCCTGTGGAAACCCTACCCAGGTTCCTTCTCTATAATTTCCAGATGCAGTTTTACACGGACATCCTAAGGCAACCCTACCCAGGTTGCTTCTCACAATCTCCAGATGCAGTTTTACACGGACTCGTCCTGAGGAAACCCTACCCAGGTTACTTCTCACAATCTCCAGATGCAGTTTTACACGGACTCATCCTGTGGCAACCTTACCCAAGTTCCTTCTCTTGAATTTTTAGATGCAGTTTTACACGGACTCATCCTGGGGCAAACCTACCCACGTTCCTTCTCTACAATTTCCAGATGCAGTTTTACACGGACTCATCCTAAAGAAACCCTACCCAGGTTCATTCTCTTGAATTTCCAGATGCAGTTTTACACGGACTCATCCCGAGGCAACTCTACTCAGGTTCATTCTCTACAATTTCCAGATGCAGTTTTACAGACTCATACTTAAGCAACCCTACCCAGGTTTCTTCTCATAATCTCCAAATGCAGTTTTATACGGACTTATCCTGAGGCAACCATACCCAGGTTCCTTCTTACAGTTTCCAAATGCAGTTTTACCCGGACTCATCCTGACACAGCCCTACACAGGTTTCTTCTGATACATTTCCAGATAGTAGTTAATTTCATTCTCCATAGAAAATTACTGTGAAGGATGGATTTCAACTAGAAAATAACAAAATTTCATCTCCCTAATCCAGAGATAACCCCTGAGTAGAGCCATGGACAACTGAAGTTCCTAGACTATATTCCCCAAAGAGTTTTCCTAAAATAGGAAAACAACAAAAATCAACATCCCCTAGTGGACTCCTCCTCAGACAACAGGAACATGAATCCCCATAAAGATACCTCTTATGAAATCAACATCTACTCTGGATGGCATCTTTAAGCCTATCTTCGACGACTCTTCGTCATGTTCTTTGGATGGCATCTCTAAGCCCATCTCCCACCACTCTCTGTCATGTTCTTTGGATGGCATCACTAAGCTCATCTCCGATGACTCTCTGTCATATTCCTTGGATTTCATCTTTAAGATCATCTCCGACAGTCTTTTGTCATTTTTTTCCAAATGGAATCTATAAGCCCGTACCCTACACAATCAACCAACAGATCATCGAGTGCAAATTTTTGGGAACTCTAGTGTTCAATCATTTTCCACCTTCAGATCACGAAAGTCAAACAAGACAATCTACATCTTTAGGTCTAAGAAGATTGGACAGGGGAAGATGTTGTTCCCCAAAATTTTCTCTCTCATTTTTCTCAAGGCATGCCCATTGAGGTCCCCAACTTTCCCAAGAATGACTAAGAATTGACAAGACTAATTCTCCTCCTAAGGCAATGAACCTCTAACTAGGGTTTTCAATTTTTATCAAGATATGTGAGCTTCAAAGGTCTCTAGTGTTTCCGATGGTCCTAATATGCCTTCAAGATAGTCTATGCCAAGTTTCATGCCTTGCACAAGAAGTTTGCTAAGTCAATTGCTCAAATGCTTGAAAATCAACTATGTTAGGTCAAAAGTCATTTGTGGCCTATATACAGTCAAACTTCAAGATTTTTGGTCAACATCAACATTTTGAAGTGATGTCCATCATTTGATCAAGGGTTGATCATGATTCCTCAAGAAATGCTCCTAATTCATCAAAAGTCAAAAATTACTAATTAGGGTTCCCATAGGAAAAGTCAACCAAACTTTGACCAGGCATAACTTTCTCATACTTTATCAGAAAGTTCTCCACCAAGGCTCATTTTGAAGAGAATTTAATTCACCACAACTTCTCTTCAGCCCTCAAGTCCAAGAAATGCACCATTTGAAAGATACAAGTTCATACATTATAGGTCATTTTTAGAAAGTCAATAAAAGCCACTTTTTTTCAAGACCTTTTACATCAAGATAACATCTTAAAATGCAAAATTGATCAAAAGAGGGATTGAAGTAGACATCTTGGGATTTCCAAAAAGTCCAAGATCATCATCATGAAATAAAACTTGAGCATGTTATGGCTTGCCCAAGTTGGTAAAATTTGGGAAATTTCAAGAATTGTGCATTGAGCAAATTTGAGCTTTTATGGCAATGGCTCATTTTCTTGGACTTCAAACATCTTCCTAAGAGTATAGAGGACTCCTAAAACCATTTTTTGCATATTGTTGATTTTATTTTCATTTTATATTAATTTTATTAAATTAAAAATCAAATAAATCTAAATTATTGCAAATTATATGGATCAATATTGCTAAGGCTTGTTTTAATGCATGGAGGGGCCCCATTTTTCGCTAACAGCAAGGCTAGCATGTCCACATTAATGCAAGTTTGAAAAATGGACATGATCCCATAACTTTGGCCAAGGTTACAAATGGATAATTATGGCATTCAAATATCTTGTTTATCGCTGTTTGATCTTTATTTTCGTGTCTCGTCATTCCTCTCTATATAAACAAGCACCTAACAAGTATCAGGAGGAACAGATAGAGCCTGGAAAACCCCTTCACATTTTGCAAAAAATTCAAAGTTGTCAAACTCGAATTTCAAATTCTAGCCTCCCTTACTTCAAACCCAGGACCCTAATCCACCCCTGGAGATTCCCTAAAGTTTTCCCAACCGTTATCAGGCCTTGAAACACAACAAAATGCATCAACCAACTCTAACGATTTGCACTTCCTTGCAATTTTACTTTGTTTGATTTATGTAACATAAGCACGTTTTAACCACACATTACTGATTATCTGAATGTTTATGAGCTTTTTGCATAATTGATTTGCAGTTTTGATACAAGTATGACATTTCACCATTCTTAGGGTTTGAACCTTCGAAATAGGGTTTTCTAAATTTGCCAAAATTGGACCCAACCAGTGGTACCATTGTGTTTAGGAGGTTGAGAGAAATCAACCCATGGCCTCAAAGTAAATTTATATTGCATATTGTGCTTGTTTCAGGATACAGGGCCTATAGTGACAAGCATAAAACTAACACTATAGGCCTTATAAGCTACGAGGACGGAGGGAGGTTGGGGACGAAGCATGGAATCCCTTCATTGGCTCATTCAAACTGCGTGCATTTTATTTATTTATCAAATATTGACTTGATTTTGTATTTAAAATTTTGGTTTTGTTTTATATAATGAACGATCAGTAGCTCTGTTGGCAAACAGGCGTGTTTGTGAGGGAGGGGACCGGGGTTCGAGTCCCAGGTCCAATGTTTTCCTATTTTCCCATTATTTGATGCAGGATTCAATACTCTTCAGGGTCTAATGCTCACCATATTCCAGCAACTCTCAACCACCAGATGTCTCCTGATAAGATCTAACGCATACAAATACGCATGCACATCATGTACCCTAGAGACATACCCATACAGGATCAGGCGCTTGGCTTGGGCCTTCCTACCTTGGGCCAGCAAGTTTCAATTCAGACCCCCTTATTTTCTTTTAGCATTCAGGCACATTTGTGCAATTTTTGTTTTGTTTGTACTTTTTTATTTATTTTGTTTTCCTTTATTATTTAATTAATTAAATAAAAAAACTCACAAAAAATTCGGCATAGATTTTTTTAATTAAATAATTAATTAATTTATTTAATTAATTAATTTAAAATGAACTAGAATTTAGGATTTAATTTAAATTTAATATTTCTTTTCATAAATATTAAAAAACCACAAAAAGAGTTTAGTTTATTTTTCTTAAGTTAATTTTCTAAAATAAACTTTATAATAATTAATTTAGTTATTTTCTTAAATTAAAAAATAACACAAAAAATATTTTTCTCACTAGGTTTTAGAACGTATTTTCATTCTTCCGGGCATTATTCATTTTTTTGCATTTTTTTTTATATATTCAGATAACTGTTATTTGGGATGTAATAGTTTTAAATAGGACTTTTCATTGCTTTCTTTATTTTTTCCCCTATTGTTTGTACATTGTAAATACCCCCTCCCCAAAAGCCGTGTAATAGTTTAGATTTCTGCTTTCCGCACTTTATTTTCTGTACATATTAAATGTTAGTAACTAGGTGTATATGATAAGACTAAAAAATTAAAACGTTAGAAAACTTAACAATGCATAATAAATAACTCAACTTAACACATATGCAGATATGCACCTCAAGGGTATCTCCATTATGGTTTCCTTCAGAAATAAAATAGTCATGAGGCAGGAACGCTTTAGCAAAGACCCGTAAATCAAAAATATCATAGTCCCTCGATGACCATGCAGTTTCCTTTCGGTAAATGATCTAGTCCTTAAACGAAATTGCTAAAGCGTCTCAACAAGTTGCATTTGTGACTGTAACGTCCCTTTCGAATGTCCCTAATCACAAGCAACGATAGGGCTACCTACTTAGTAATAGTAATATAGCTCTGTCTAAAGGATAAGGAGGAAAAGAATGACCCTTTTCGAGTATAAAAGTAGATAGCTGTTAGAAGTTTGCTCAAACATTTTGCACTTACACAAAACAACTTTTCAAAAGACATTTCAAAACACTTTGTATACTTTCTCCAATATTACGAGAAATATTACAAAGGTCACCGTACTAAGGCGTTCTCAAAACATTTTCAAACACAAAGCCCAAAGGTATTTTTAAAACGAGAGAACCTCTAAGAGTCAGTGGGAAACCACGGATTGAAAGGGTGCTAACACCTTCCCTTTCCATAATCTACCCCCCTTACTCAGAAAATTCTCGAAAAGGTCTTTTTCTGTTCTTTTCACCCTTTCCTTTGTTGGATAAAAGAAAAGTCGATCGCGACTCTTGCTTACCACGACATTTGCGAATACAAAAAGCAAAACCAGTATTAAACAGTCGGTTCTGCCACCGTATCACATAATGATCTCATCTCCTTGACTTAGTCTTGATCACCTTTTCTTTTAAAACATCGTATGCATGATAAGCAATACATGCAAGTCATTTGAAATTTAATTTGATGTTTTGAACATACTTTCATATTTTCCCCTTTATTTTCATTTTAAAAATACTTTTCTATGCATTTTATTCATTTTTATTTTCATTTTAATTGATCACTCGAGTTACTTTAGATTGATGGCAAGTTTGTCCTAAGGTGTGATGTAATGATCTCATCTCTTTGACTTAGTCTTGATCACCTATGCTTTTAAACCATGATGTGCATTATATGCAATACGCGCACGTCATTTGAAATTTATTTGATGTTTTGAAATACTTTAGTATTTTTCCCTTTATTTTCATTTTAAAATCAATTTAAAAATACGTTTCTATGCATTTTAATTGTTTTTGTTTTCATTTTAATTATGTTTGAGTTTTGTTGATGGTTGGCCTTGGATCATAGTGAATTTTATCATAAGTTTCATCAACCTCATTAGATCTTGGGTGTTGATGGAGTGAAAACCGTAATCCACCAAAAATGATGAATGATGTTAATGATAACTTGAATAAAACTTTGACCCAATTTGGGATTTATTCTCTTGTTCATTGTATCTAATTCATTTGTTTCTTCTTCTTTTTTATTTTTTATCAATTGGGTGATGATTGATTCATCTTTTTTAAATTAGGTTCGTAGTGCTAGTTGATGAACTTTCAGCATTTCAAATCTACCTCTAAGTGATCAATTGATTACACGAGGTATTCTAGATTGATGATAAGTTTGTGCATAGGTATCATGAAGGATTTGATTGATGTAATGAACTCATCACCTCAAATTAGTCTTGATCTCCTATGCTTTTAAACCATCGTATGAATTATAGGCAATACATGCTTGTCATTTGAAATTTAATTGGATGTTTTGAACATACTTTGGAATTTTGCCCTTTATTTTCATTTTACAAACAATTTAAAAATACTTTTTATGCATTTTAATTGTTTTTATTTTCATTTTAATTATGTTTGACTTTTGTTGACTGGTTGGCCTTGGATCATAGTGAATTTGGACATAAGTTTCATCCACCTCATTGGATCTTGGGTGTTGATGTGGTGAAAACCCCAATCCACCAAAATAGATGAATGATGTTGATGATAACTTTATTAAAACTTTGATCTAATTTTGGATTTATTATCTAATTCATTATCTCTATGTCATCTCTTTCTTCTTCTTTTTTATTTTTTATCAATTGGATGATGATTGATTCATCTTTTTTCAGTTAGATTCGTTATGGTACTTGATGAAATTTAAGCATTTCCAGTCTACTTCTAAGTCATCAAATGATCACCTAAGGTACTATGGATTGATGTTAAGTTTGAGCTAAGGTATCATGAAGGATTTGAGTTATGTAATGATCCCATCTCCATTACGTAGTCTTGATCACCAATGCTTTTAAGCTATAATGTGCATTCTATGCAATACACCGACATAATTTAAAATTTCTTTAATGTTTTGAACATACTTTGGTATTTTGCCGTTTATTTTCATTTTAAAATCAATTTAAACATAATTTTATAAGCATTTTAAGTGTTTTTATTTTAGTTTTAATTATGTTTGACTTTTTTTGACTGGTTGGCCTTGGTTCATAGTGAATTTGATCATAAGTTTCATCAACCTCATGGGATCTTGGGTGTTGGTGGGGTGAAAACCTTAATCCACCAAAAAGGATGAATATGTTGATTATAACTTGATTAAAAGTTTGATCCAATTTTAGATTTATTCTCTTGTTTATTTTCTCTACTTCATCTCTTTCTTCTTCTTTTTTCTTTTTCATCAATTGGATGATGAATGATTCATTTTTGTTGAATTAGGTTCGGATTAGTACTTGATGAACTTTAAGCATTTCAAATCTACCCCTAAGTAATCAATTGATTACTCAAGTTACTTTAAATTGATGGCATGTTTGTCCTAAGGTATCATGAATAATTTGATTGATGTAATGATCTCTTCTCCTTGACTTAGACTTGATCACCAAAAATTTTAAACCATGGTGTGTATTATATGCAATACACCAGTGTAATTTAAAATTTAATTTGATGTTTTGAACATGCTTTGGTATTTTTCCATTTATTTTCATTTTAAAATAAATTTAAAAATATTTTTGTATGTATTTTATTTGTTTTATTTGAATTTTAATTAGGTTTGACTTTTGATGACTGGTTGGCCTTGGATCATAGTGAATTTGATCAGAAGTTTCATCAACCTCATTGGATCTTGAGTGTTGATGACGTGAAAACACTAATTCACTAAAAAGGATGAACAATGTTGATGATAATTTGAATAAAACATTGGTCCAATTTTGGATTTAATTTCATGGTCATTATATCTACTTCATCTCTTTCTTTTTCTTTTTTCTGTTTCATCAATGGGATGATGATTGATTTATCTATGTTCGATTAGGTACGAATTGGTACTTGATGAACTTTCAACATTTCAAATCGACCTTTAAGTAATCAATTGATTACTCAAGTTATTTTAGATTGATGGTAATTTTTCATAAAGATCATGAATAATTTGATTGATGAAATGATCTCATCTCCTTGAATTAGTCTTGATCACCTCTACTTTTAAACCATCGTATGCATTATAGGCAATACACGCGCGTCATTTGAAATTTAATTTGATGTTTTGAACATACTATGGTATTTTTCCCTTTATTTTCATTTTAAAAATAGTTTTCTATGCCTTTTAATTGTTTTTATTTTTATTTTCATTTTAATTTTGTTTGACTTTTATTGACTGGTTGCCCTTGGATCATAGTGAATTTGATCATAAGTTTCATCCACCTCATTGGATCTTGGGTTTTGATGGGGTGAAAACCCTAATCCACCAAAAAGGATGAATGATGTTGCTGATAACTTGATTAAAACTTCGATCCAATTTGGGTATTATTCTCTAGTTCATTTTATCTACTTCATCTCTTTATTATTCTTTTTTATTTTTTTATCAATTGGATTATGATTGATTCATCTTTGTTTAATTAGGGTCATTATGGTACTTGATGAACTTTTAGCATTTCAAGTCTACCTCTAAGTGATCAATTGATCACTCGAGGTACTACAGATTGATGATAAGTCTGAGCTAACAATTCTTTTAAACCATGGTGTGCATTATGTACAATACACCGGCAAAATTTTAAATTTATTTGATGTTTTGAACATACTTAGGTATTTTGGCTATTATTTTCATTTTAAAAAACCTTTTATAAGCATTTTAATTATTTTATTTGAATTTTAATTATGTTTGACTTTTGTTTATTAGTTGGCCTTGGATCATGGTGAATTTGATCATAAGTTTCATCCACCTCATTTTTATCTTGGGTGTTGATGGGTTGAAAACCCAAATCCACCAAAAAGGATTAATGATGTCGATAATAACTTGATTAAAACTTGTATCTAATTTGGGATTTATTTTCTTGGTCATTGTCTCTACTTCATATCTTTATTCTTCTTTTATCTTTTTGATCAATTAGATGATGATTAATTCATCTTTGTTCAATTAGGTTCAGATTGGTACTTGATGAACTTTCAGCATTTCAAATAGACCTCTAAGTAATCAATCAATTTCTCATGTTACTTTAGATTGATGGCAAGTTTTTCCTAAGGATCGTGAATAATTTGATTTATGTAATGATCTCATCTCCTTGAATTAGGCTTGATCACTTCTGCTTTAAAACCATCGTATGCATTATAGGAAATACACGCACGTCATTTTAATTTTAATTGATGTTTTGAATATACTTTGGTACTTTTCTAAGAATTTTAATTTTTTTTATATTCATTTATATTATGTTTGACTTTTTCTCCCTGGTTGGCCTTGGATTATAGTGAATTTGATCATAAGTTTCATCCACCTCATTGGATATTGGGTGTTGATGGGGTGAAAACCCTAATCCACCAAAAAGGATGAATGATGTTGATGATAATTTGATTAAAACATTGATCCAATTTGGGATTTATTCTCTATTCAATTTTATATACTTCATCTCTTTCTTCTTCTTTTATATATTTCTTCAATTGGATGATGATTGATTCATCTTTGTTTAATTAGGTTCGTTATTGTACTTGATGAACTTTCAGCATTTCAAGTCTACCTCTAACTGGTCAATTGATCACTCAAGGTATTATGGATTTATGATAAGTCGTGGCTAAGGTATAATGAAGGATTTGATTGATGTAATGATCCCATCTCCTTGAATTATTCTTGATCACCAATGCTTTTAAACCATGGTGTGCATTATATGCAATTCATTGATGTAATTTTAAATTTATTTGATGTTTTGAACATACTTAGGTATTTTAGCCATTATTTTCATTTTAAAATCAATTTAAAAATACTTTTCTAAGAATTTTAATTATTTTATTTGAATTTTAATTATGTTTGACTTTTGTTGAGTGGTTGGCCTTGGATCATAGTGAATTTGATCATAAGTTTCATTCACCTCATTGTATCTTGGGTGTTAATTGGGTGAAAACCTTTATCCACCAAAAAGGATGAATGATGTTGATGATAACTTGATTAAATCTTTTATCTAATTTGGGATTTATTTTCTTGGTCATTATCTCTACTTTATCTTTTTATTCTTCATATATCTTTTTGATCAATTGGATGATGATTGATTCATCTTTGTTTAATTAGGTTCAGATTGGTACTTGATGAACTTTCAGCATTTCAAATCTACGTCTAAGTAATCAATTGATTACTCAAGTTGCTTAAGATTGATGGCAAGTTTTTCCTAAGGATCATGAATGATTTGATTGATGTAGTGATCTCATCTACTTGAATTAGACTTGAGCACCCCTGCTTTTAAATAATCGTATGCATTATAGGAAATACACGAACGTCATTTGAATTTTAATTTGATGTTTTGAACTTACTTTGGTATTTTTCCCTTTATTTCCATTTTAAAAATACTTTTCTATGCATTTTAATTTATTTTATTCTCATTTTAATTATGTTTGACTTTTGTTGACTGGTTAGCCTTGGATCATAGTGAATTTGATCATAAGTTTGATCCACCTCATTGGATCTTGGGTGTTGATGGGGTGAAAACCCTAATCCATTAAAAAAGGATGAATGGTCTTGATGATAATTTGATTAAAACATTGATCCAATTTGGGATTTATTCTCTATTTAATTTTATCTACTTCATCTCTTTCTTCTTCTTTTATATTTTTTTCAATTGGATGATGATGTATTCATCTTTGTTTCATTAGGTTTGTTATGGTACTTGATGAACTTTCATCATTTCAAGTCTACCTCTAAGTGATCAATTGATCATTCGAGGTAATATGGAATGATGATAAGTCGTATCTAAGGTATCATGAAGGATTTGATTGATGTAATGATCCCATCTCCTTGAAATAGTCTTGATCACCAATGCTTTTTAACCTTTGTGTGCATTATATGCAATACACCGATGTAATTTTAAATTTATTTGATGTTTTAAACATAGTTAGGTATTTTAGCCTTATTTTCATTTTAAAATCAATTTAAATATACTTTTCTAAGCATTTTAATTATTTTATTTGAATTTTAATTATGTTTTACTTCTGTTGACTGGTTGGCCTTGGATCACAGTGAATTTGATCATAAGTTTCATTCCCCTCATTGTATCTTGCGTGTTGATCGGGTGAAAACCATAATCCACCAAAAAGCATGAATGATGTTGATGATAAGTTGATTAAAACTTTTATCTAATTTGGGATTAATTTTCTTGGTCATTGTCTCTACTTCATCTTTTTATTCTTCATTTATCTTTTTGATCAATTGGATGATGATTGATTCATGTTTGTTTAATCAGGTTCAGATTTGTACTTGATGAACATTCAACATTTCAAATCTACCTCTAAGTAATCAATTTATTACTCAAGTTTCTATAGATTGATGGCAAGTTTGTCCTAAGGATCATGAATGATTTGATTGATGTAATGATCTCATCTACTTGAATTAGTCTTGATCACCTCTGCTTTTAAATAATCGTATGCATTATAGGCAATACACGCACGTCATTTGAATCTTAATTTGATGTTTTGAACTTACTTTGGTATTTTCCCGTTTATTTTCAACTTAAAAATACTTTTCTTTGCATTTTAATTGATTTAATTTTAATTTTAATTACAATTGACTTTTGTTGACTGGTTGGCCTTGGATCATAGTGAATTTGATCATAAGTTTCATCCATCTCATTGGATCCTGGATGTTGATAGGATGAAAACCCTAATCCACCAAAAAGGATGAATGATGTTGATGATTGCTTGATTAAAACTTTGATCCAGTTTGGCATTTATTCTCTATTTCATTTAATCTACTTAATCTATTTCTCGCCTTTTTTATTTTTTTATCAATTGGATGATGATTGATTCATCTTTGTTTAATTAGGTTCGTTATGGTACTTGACGAACTTTCAGCATTTCAAGTCTACCTCTATGTGATCAATTGATCAATCGAGGTACTATGGATAAGTCTTAGCTGAGTTATCATGAAGGATATGATTGATGTAATGATCCTATCGCCTTTACTTAGTCTTGATCACCAATGCTTTTAAACCATTGTGTGCTTTATATGCAATACGCCGACGTAGTTTTAAATTTATTTGATGTTTTGAACATACTTAAGTATTTGGCCTATTATTTTCATTTTAAAATCAATTTAAAAATACTTTTATAAGAATTTTAATTAAATGTTTGAATTTTAATTATTTATTACTTTTGTTGACTAGTTGGCCTTGGATCATAGTGAATTTAATCATAAGTTTTATCCACCTCATTGGATCTTGGGTGTTGACGGGGGGAAAACCATAATCCACCAAAAAGGATAAATGATGTTGATGATATAATTTGATTAAAACTTTTATCTAAGCTGGGATTTATTTTATTGTTCATTGTCTCTACTTCATCTCTTTATTCTTCTTTTATCTTTATGATCAATTGGATGATGATTGATTCATCTTTGTTCAATTAGGTTCGGATTGGTACTTGATGAACTTTCAGCATTTCAAATATACCTCTATGTAATCAATTGATTGCTCAAGTTACTTTAGAATGATGGCATGTTTGTGCTAAGGTATCATGAATGATTTGATTGACGTAATGATCTCATCTCCTTGACTTAGTCTTGATCACTTCTGCTTTTAAACCACCATATGCAATATATGCAATACACGCAAGTCATTTGAAATTTATTTTGATATTTTGAACATATTTTTGTAATTTTCCCTTTATTTTCAATTTAAAATCAGTTTTAAAATACTTTTCTATGCATTTTATTTATTTTTATTTTCAGTTTAATTATGTTTGACTTTTGTTGACTGGTTGGCCTTAGATCCTAGTGAATTTGATCATAAGTTTCATCCACCTTATTGGATCTTAGGTGTTGATGGGGTGAAAACCCTAATCCAACAAAAAGGATGAATGATGTTGATGATAACTTGATTAAAAGTTTTGTCTAATTTGTGATTTATTCTCTAGTGACTTTTATCTACTTCATCTCTTTCTTCTACTTTTATATGTTTTTTCAATTGGATGATGATTGATTCATCTTTGTTTAGTTAGGTTTGTTATGGTACTTGATGAACTTTCAGCATATCAAGTCTACCTCTAAATGATCAATTGATCACCCGAGGTACTATGGATTGATGACAAGTCTAAGCTAAGGTATCATGAAGGATTGGTTTAACGTAATGATCCTATCTCCTTGACTTAGTCTTGATCACCAATGCTTTTAAACCATGGTGTGAATTAAATGCAATACACCAGCGTGATTTTAAATGTATTTGATGTTTTGACCATACTTAGGTATTTTGCACATTATTTTCATTTTAAAAACAATTTAAAAATGCTTTTTTAATGATTTTAATAATTTTATTTGAATTTTAATTATGTTTGACTTTTGTTGACTGGTTGTCCTTGGATGATAGTGAATTTGATCATTAGTTTCATCCACTTCATTGGATCTTAGAGGTTGATGGGGGTGAAAACCCGAATCAACAAAAAGGATGAATGATGTTGATGATAACTTGATTAAAACTTTGATCCAATTTGGGATTTATTCTCTAGTTCATTTTCTATACTTCGTCTCTTTCTTCTTCTTTTTTTATTTTTTAACAATTGGATGATGATTGATTCATCTTTGTTTAATTAGGTTCGTTATGGTACTTGATGAACTTTCAGCATTTCAAGTCTACCTCTAAGTGATCAATTGATCACTCGAGGTATTACGGATTAATGATAAGTCTGAGCTAAGGTATCAAGAAGGATTTGATTGATGTAATGATCCCATATCTTTGACTTAGTCTTGATCACCAATGCTTTTAAACCACGGCGTGCATTATATGCAATGCACCGACGTAATTTTAAATTTATTTGATGTTTTGAACATACTTAGGTATGTTGCCCTTTATTTTCATTTTAAAATCAAATAACAAAATACTTTTCTCAGAATTTTAATTTTTTTATTTGAATTTTAATTATGTTTGACTTTTGTTGACTGGTTGGCCTTGGATCATTTTGAATTTGATTATAAGGTTCATCAACATCAATGGATCTTGCGTGTTGATGTGGTGAAAACCCTAATTCACCAAAAAGGATTAATATGTTAATGATAACTTGATTAAAATTTTGATCCAATTTGGGATTTAATTTCTTTGACATTGTCTCTATTTCATCTTTTTCTTCTTCTTTTATCTTTTTAATCAATTGGATGATGATTAATTCATCTTTGTTCAATTAGGTTCAGATTGGTACTTGATGAACATTCAGCATTTCAATTCTACCTCTAAGTAATCAATTGATTACTCAAGTTACTTTAGAATGATGGGAAGTTTTTCCTAAGGTATCTTGAATGATTTGATTAATGTAATGATCTCATCTCCTTTTGTTAGTCTTGACCACCTCTGCTTTTAATCCATCATATGCATTATATGCAATACACGCACGTCATTTGAATTTGAATTTGATGTTTTGAACATAATTTGGTATTTTTCCCTTTATTTTCGTTTTTAAAATCAATTTAAAAATACTGTTCTAAGCATTTTATTTGTTTTTATTTAAATTTTATTTATATTTGAGTTTTGTTGACTGGTTGGCCTTGGAATCTTAGGGAATTTTATCATCAGTTTCATTAACCTCATTGGATCTTAAGTGTTGATGGGGTGAAAACCCTAATTCATCAAAAAAGATGAATAACATTGATGATAACTTGATTAGAACATTGATCCAATTTGGGATTTAATTTCTGTGTCATTGTCTCTACATCAATTTTTTCTTCTACTTTTTTCTTTTTCATCTATTGGATGATGATTGATTCTTCTTTGTTCAATTAGTTTCGGATTGGTACTTGATGAACTTTCAGCATTTCAAAGCTATCTCTAACTAATCAATTAATTACTCAAGTTACTTTAGATTGATGGCAAGTTTGTCCTAAGGTATCATGAATTATTTTATTGATGTAATGGACTTATCTCCTCGAATTAGTCTTGATTACCTATGCTTTTAAACTATCGTATGCATTATAGGAAATACACGCACGTCATTTGAAATTTAATTTGATATTTTAAACATACTTTGGTATTTTTCCCTTTATTTTCATTTTAAAATCAATTCAAAAATACTTTTCTATGCATTTTAATTGTTTTTATTTTCATTTTAATTATGTTTGACTTTTGTTGACTGGTTGGCCTTGGATCCTTGTGAACTTGATCATTATTTTCACCCACCTCATGGATCTTGGGCGTTGATGGGGTGAAAACCCTAATCCACCAAAAGGATAAATGATGTTAATGATAATTGAATTAAAACTTTGATCCAATTTGGGATTTATTTTTGAGTTCATTTTCTCTACTTCATATCTTTCTTCTTCTTTTTTAATTTTTTATCAGTTGGATGATGATTGATTTATCTTCCTTTAATTAGGTTCGTTATGGTACTTGATGAACTTTTAGCATTTCAATTCAACCTCTAAGTGATAAATTGATCACTCGAGGTACTATGGATTAATCATGAGTCTGAGCTAAGGTATCATGAAGGATTTTATTATTGTAATGACTTCATCTCCTTGACTTAGTAATGATCACCAATGCTTTTTAACCATGATGTGCATTATATGCAATACACTAGCGTTATTTTAAATTTATTTAAAGTTCTGAACACACTTTTCTAAACATTTTAATTATTTTATTTGAATTTTAATTATGTTTGAATTTTGTTGACTGGTTGGCCTTGGGTCATTGTGAATTTGATCATAAGTTTCATCATCCTCATTGAATCTTGTGTGTTGATGGGATGAAAACCCTAATACACCAAAAAGGATGAATATTTTGATGATAACTTGATTAAAACTTTGATCCAATTTGTTACTTATTTTCTTGGTCATTGTCTCTACTTCATCTCTTTCTTATTATTTTTTCTTTTTGATAAATTGGATGTTGATTGATTCATCTTTGGTCAATAAGGCTCGGATTGGACTTGATAAACATTCAGCATTTCAAATCTACCTCTAAGTAATCAATTGGTTACTCAAGTTACTTTAGATAGATGGCAAGTTTGTCCTAAGGTATCATGAAAAATTTGATTGATGTAATGATCTCCTCTCCTCAAATTAGTCTTGATCACCTATGCTTTTAAACCATCGTATGAATTATAGGCAATACATGCACGTCATTTGAAATTTAATTTGATGTTTTGAACATACTTTGGTATTTTACCCATCATTTTCATTTTAAAATAAATTTAAAAATACTTTTCTAGGCCTTTTAATTGTTTTTATTTTCATTTTAATTATGTTTGGCTTTTGTTGAATGGTAGGCCTTGGATCATAGTGAATTTGATCATAAGTTTCATCCACCTTATTGGATCTTGGTTGTTGATGGGGTGAAATCCCTATTCCACCAAAAATGATGAATGATGTTGATGAAAACTTGATTAAAACATTGATCCAATTTGGGATTTATTCTCTACTTCATCTCTTTCTTCCTCTTATTTATTTTTTATCAATTGGATGATGATTGATTCATCTTTGTTTAATTAGGTTTGTTATGGTACTAGATAAACTTTCAGCATTTCAAGTCTACCTCTAAGTGATCAATTGATCACTCGATGTACTATGGATTGATGATAAGTCTTAGCTAAGATATAATGAAGGATTTAATTGATGTAATGATCTCATCTCATTTACTTAGTCTTGATCACCAAAGCATTTAAACCATGGTGTGCATTATGTGCAACACACTGTCGTTATTTTAAATTTATTTGAATTTTTGAACATACTTAGATATTTTGCCCTTTAAGTTCATTTTAAAATCAATTTAAAAATAGTTTTCTAATCATTTTAATAGTTTTATTTGAATTTTAATCATGTTTGACTTTTATTGACTGGTTGGCCTTGAATCATAGTGAATTTGATCATAAGTTTCATCAACCTCATTGGATCTTAGGTTTTTATGGGGTGAAAACCCTAATCCTCTAAAAAGGATGAATGGTGTTGATGATAACTTGCTTAAAATTTTGATTCAATTTGTGATTTCTTCTCTAATTAATTTTCTCTACTTCATCTCTTTCTTCCTCTTTTTTATTTTTTATCAATTGGATGATTATTTATTCATCTTTGTTTAATTAGGTTCGTTATGGTACTTGATAAACTTTCAGCATTTCAAGTCTTCTTCTAAGTGATCAATTGATCACTCGAGGTACTATGGATTGAAGATAAGTCTGACCAAGGGTATCATGAATGATTCGATTGATGTAATAATCAACTTTACTTTTATACCATCATATGCATTATATGCAATACACGCACATCATTTGAAATTTAATTTGATGTTTTGAACATGCTTTGGTATTTTTCCATTTATTTTCATTTAAAATAGATTTAAGAATACTTTTCTATGCATTTTAATTGTTTTTATTTTCATTTAAATTATGTTTGACTTTTGTTGACTGGTTGGCCTTGGATCATAGTGAATTTCATAATAAGTTTCATCCACCTCATTGGATCTTGGGTTTTGATGGGGTAAAAACCCAAATCCACCAAAAAGAATGAATGATATTGATTATAACTTGAATAAAACTTTGATCCAATTTGTGATTTTTTCTCTAGATCATTTTCTCTATTTTATCTCTTTCTTCTTTTTTTTATCAATTGGATGAGGATTGAATAATATTTGTTTAATTAGGTTCGTTATGGTACTTTATAAACTTTCATCATTTCAAGTCTACCTCTAAGTGATCAATTGATCACTCGAGGTACTATGGATTGGTGATAAGTCAGAGCTAAGGTATCATGAAGGATTTGATTGATGTAATGATCTCATCTCCTTTACTTAGTCTTCATCACAATTTCTTTTAAGCAATGGTGTGCATTATATACAATACACCGGCGTAATTTTAAATTTATTTGATGTTTTGAACATACTTTGGTATTTTTCCCTTTATTTTCATTTTAAAATCAATTTTTAGAAATACTTCTCTAAGAATTTTAATTATTTTATTTGAATTTTAATTATGTTTGACTTTTGTTGACTGGTTGCCTTGGATCATAGTGAATTTGATCATACGTTTCATCAACCCTATTGGATCTTGGGTGTTGATGTGGTGAAAACCCTAAACCCACAAAAATGATGAATATGTTGATGATAACGTGATTACAAATTATATCCATTTTGGGATTTATTTTCTTGGTCATTGTCTATACTTCATCTTTTTCTTCTTCTTTTTTCTTTTTCATCAATTGGATGATGATTGATTCATCTTTGTTCAATTAGGTTCGAATTGGTACTTGATGAACTTTCAGCATTTCAAATCTACCTCTATGTAATGAATTAATTACTCAAGTTACTTTAGATTGATGTAAAGTTTGTCCTAAGGAATCACAAATGATTCGATTGATGTAATGATCTCATCTCCTTGACTTAGTCTTGACCACCTTTGCTTTTAAAACATCATATGCATTATATGCAATACACGCACATCATTTGAAGTTTAATTTGAATTTTTAAATTACTTTGTTATTTTTCCATTTATTTTCAATTTAAAATTTATTTTAAATTACTTTTTTATGCATTTTAAATGTGTTTATTTTCATTTTAATTATGTTTCACTTTTGTTGACTAGTTGGCCTTGGATCATAATTAATTTGATCATAAGTTTCATCCACCCCATTGGATCTTGGGTGTTGATGGGGTGAAAACCCTAATCAACCAAAAATGATGAATATTTTGATGATAACTTGATTAAAACATTGATCCAATTTCAGATTTATTTTCTTTGTCATTGTCTCTACTTCATCTCTTTCTTCTTATTTTTTCATTTTCATCAATTGGACGATGATTGATTCATCTTTGTTCAATTAGTTTTGAATTGATATTGGATGAACATTCAGCATTTCAAATGTACCTCTAAGTAACAAATTAATTACTCAAGTTACTTTAGATTGATGTCAAGTTTTTCCTAAGGTATCACGAACAATTCGATTGATGTAATGATCCCATCTCCTTGACTTAATCTTGATCACCTTTGCTTTTATTCCATCATATACATTATATGCAATACACGCACATCATTTGAAATTTAATTTGATGTTTTGAACATACTTTGGTATTTTTCCCTTTATTTTCATTTTAAAATCAATTTAAAAATACTTTTCTATGCATTTTAAATGTGTCTATTTTCATTTTAATTATGTTTCACTTTTGTTGACTAGTTGGCCTTGGGTCATGATTAATTTGATCATAAGTTTCATCCACCTCATTGGATCTTGGGTGTTGAGGGGGTGAAAACCCTAATCTACCAAAAATGATGAATATTTTGATGATAACTTGAATAAAACTTTGATCCAATTTGGGATTTATTTTCTTGTTCATTGTCTCTACTTCATCTCTTTCTTCTTATTTTTTCTTTTTCATCAATTGGATGATGATTGATTTAGCTTTGTTCAATTAGGTTCGAATTAGTACTTGATGAACTTTTAACATTTCTAATCTACCTATAAGTAATCAGTTGATTACACAAGTTACTTTAGATTGATGGCAAGTTTGTCCAAAGGTATCCTGAGTGCTTTGATTGATGTAATGATCTCTTCTCCCTGACTTATTCTTGATCACCTCGGCTTTTAAACAATCATATGCATTATATGCAATACACGCACGGCATTTGAAATTTAATTTGATGTTTTGAACAACTTTGGTATTTTTCCCTTTATTTTCATTTTAAAATCAATTTTTTAAAATAGTTCTCAAATAATTTTAATCATTTTATTTGAATTTTAATCATGTTTTACTTTTGTTGACTGGTTGGCCTTGGACCATAGTGAATTTGATCATACGTTTCATCAACTTTATTGGATCTTGGGTGTTGATGGGGTGAAAACCCTAATCCACCAAAAATGATGAATATTTTGATGATAACTTGATTAAACCTTTGATCCAATTTGGGATTTATTTCTTTGGTCATTGTCTCTACTTCATATCTTTCTTATTATTTTTTCTTTTTTATCAATTGGATGATGATTGATTCATCTTTGTTCAATTAGTTTTGAACTGGTACTTGATGCACATTCAACATTTCAAATGTACCTCTAAGTAATGAATTGATTACTCAAGTTACTTTAGATTGATGTCAAGTTTGTCCTAAGGTATCACGAATGATTCGATTGATGTAATGATCTCATCTCCTTGACTTAGTCTTGATCACCTTTGCTTTTATACCATCATATACATTATATGCAATACACACACATTATTTGAAATTTAATTTGATGTTTTGAACATACTTTGATATTTTTCCCTATATATTCATTTTAAAATCAATTTAAAGATACTTCTCTATGCATTTAATTTTTTTTATTATCATTTTAATTTTGTTTGACTTTTATTGATTGCTTGGCCTTGGATCATAGTTAATTGCTTAAATTCCTGAAAATCAACTATACTAGGTCAAAAGCCAACTATATCCCACATACAGTAAAACTGCAAGATTTTTGGTCATCATCCTCGTTTTGAAGTATTATCCATCATTTGATCAAGGGTTGATCATGATTCCTCAATGATTGCTCACAATTCATCAAAACCCGAAAGTTGCTAAATTAGGGTTTTACAGGAAAAGTCAACTCAACTTTGACTAAGCATAACTTTCTCATACTTTATCAGAAATGACCCATCCAAAGCTCATTTTGAAGAAAATGCAATTCCCTATATTTCATCTTCAGCTTCCAAGTTCAGAATATACACCCATAAAAAGATATGAATTTTGACATTATAGGTCCTTTTGAAAAGTCAACAAAAACACCTTTTGGGTCAAAGCTTCATACATGAACATGGAAGATTCAATTGAGATAATACCAAAATGGTTTCTTAGAGGACATCCTAAGATTTACAAAAAGTAAAAGAACACCTCTCTAGGGTCAAAATTGAGAGAGTTATGCATTGGCCAAGTTGACCATTTTTGCAAAATTGCCAAAAGTCAAATGTGCTCAAATTTGCATTTTTTTCTAAATGGGCCCAACTTTTTATGCTTGCACCTCACTTATAATTTTGTCCACGACTCAAATGTTCACTCACCCATTATGTGCTTCATTTTTCAATTTATTTTGATTTTTTATTAATTAAAAAGTGAATTAAATCAAATAAATGATGAAAATTAACAAGGATATGATTTGATTTGGTTATTAGACAGGTTGGAAATCAGAATATGTTGAATTATCATGGCCAAAACAAATCAAGCATAATTGGTACAAGAAAGGGAAGATTTGGCTCAAAATAGAAAGTTTTCATAAGCTTGAAAATCAAATCAAATCTCCTAATTCATTCCTAGATATATAATGGATAATTCCAGAGCATGGCATAGGGGTTAGCAATCGTAAAAAGAGACAAACCAAATTCATAAAATTCAAGGAAAAAGTGTGACTCGGTTTCAAGCTTGGAGGCCAATTCAAGCCCTTCTAGCATTGCCAAACGATTCCTGGATCTTCCCAGAAGCTAATCCAATCGATTGCACGCCTCTACACGCCCAAAATCGTTCCCTATCACTCTCACGATTTGCAAAACTATTCAAATCGGATTGCGGTCATTCTTGCATCTTTAGCATGTTTAAGTTACATATTCATGTTTGTCATCATGTTTGCAATGTTTCTGGTTGGTTTGATTTAAGTTAAAATGCAGGAACAAACTTTTAACATTGCTAGGGTTTCATGCTCCAATTTACGGTTTTGTGATTTAAGCAAAATTAGGCCTTATAATGGGTACCATGATGATCAGAGCTTCAAAACCAGTTGATTCATGGTCCCCAATTGATTTTATATTGTGTGTGCTTGATTCTTGAACAACATAGGTTTTTAGCAACAGACGTGGGTCTGTAGGTAAAGGTTCAGAGCCTAAAACGACAGACAGGGAAGAAGACAACAGCGTGTCACAACCTGACTGGCTGGTTTGAATTCGGGCGTGTTATTCTGGCCACTAACTTGTTTTCCAATATATTATTTGTTTTTATTATATTAACAAGTTAACATCCAGCGTAGTTTGTCAGAGGAAGGAAGTCAAAAGCTCATGTCCTGGGTTCGATCCCAGGCGTGAGCTTTTGGCATTTTCTCTATTATTTTCACCAGATCCAACACATACCTTCTGAGTATCATCAAGAACCCTCTGATCTCATCCTCTGGATCCATATCCAGCCAGATCCAACACACATGCCTTCTAAGGATCATCTAGCACGCTCTGATCTCATCCTCGGGATCCATCTCCAGCCAGATCCAGCACACATGCCTTCTGAGGATCATCAAGCACCCTCTGATCCCATCCTCTGGATCCATCTTCAGCCAGATCTAGCACACCTCACCTTCAAAGGATCATCAAGTTCCCTTTGATCTCATCCTCTGATCCAACGCCAGCATACGCAAGTCCACCATGAGTCCTCAGAAGATGGTCTCAGTGGATCAGTCGCCAGACTCTGAACCATCCCTCTGGGTTTCAGAAGTTCAGCACCCCCAAATCTGCTAACAGCAGGCCCATTTGGTTATTTCTTCTATTTTTCTTTAATTTCTTTTCTTTAATTATTTTGTGTTTTTTTAATCAATACAAAAAATTATTTTATTAAATTAACCAATCAAAAATCACAAAAAGATTTATTTTCTGAATAAATGTTATTTTAATTAATTAGTTTAATTAATTTAGGGAAACTTTAATTTCTTTCATAATTTAAAACAATTAGAAATTAGGTTTAATTAATTTGCAATTAAATATTTTCTTCAATAAAAATCCAAAAAAACTTTTTTTTCTCAAATTAGGTTTTTTAGGTTTTATGATCGTCCTCGCATTTAATTCTTCGCGCGTATTTTAGTTACCCTTTTTTTTAATAGTTTTAATTAGGGTTTTAAATTCTGCACTTTTATTTTCCGTCGAGACAATTATGTAACTGTCAAAGCCATGTAATAGCTAGGTTTATTTCCGCTTTTAATTTCCGCAATCTTTAACTGTCTAGATGTATGACTAATAGGATTGTATGTCAAGAATGCATGATAAAATTAAAACGGTTAGAAAACCCTAATGTGCAAAGATAAATAACTGAAAATAAATCACTCGCACATATCACTCTTAGGGTATACTCTCACTACGGTTGCCTTCGGTAAACGATCATTAAGCATAGGGTGTCTTAGTGGTTGCCCTCCTGTCTGAAAAGATCAAGTGTCCCATTCGAATGTTGCCTCGGAAATGTTGCCTCAGAAATGTTGCCTCGAGAAAGATCTTAAGACTCTAGGGTTATTACTAAGGTGTCATAATATTTCTTTAGTGATCGTACGTCCCTTTCGAATTGACCCTTACAAATTCCAACGACGGTGCTACCTATTTCTCAATAGTAGGATAGCGTTGTCTAAAGGAAACAAGAATAGAAACGATCCTTTTTTCGAGTAGGTAGATGCTAGTAGGTACTTGCTCAAATCAAAACTTCTCGCACTTACACTTTTAAAACAAATTTTCAAAACAATTTCGTCACACCCTTAAGGACTGATACAAGGGTTATCACAAAGTAAAATATTTCAAAACAAAGCACACAAACACAGGCAATTTAAAAATGAGCAAGTTCCTAAGAGCCCATGGAAAACCATGGATAGAAAGGGTGTTGACACCTTCGCTTTCTATAATCTACCCCCCATACTCAGAAACATCTCGAAAAAGGATTTTTTCTGTACTTTTTTCCTTTCTGATTGGATGAAATAAAAGTCGGTGGCGACTCTTGCTTACCGCGACATTTTGAGAACACAAAACGCAAAATGCTAACCAGTATTAAACAATCGGTTCTGCCATCGTATCACAGAACTGGAGACTATGCTAGGGAGATTATAAGTGGGGTATACCTTAGGATCTAGGTCATTCAAATTACTTCTCTAAATTGCTTTATTTGCTTTACTTTTTGAGGGTTTTGTTTTTGGTTACTATAGATCCTACACCCGGATCTGGGGAACACCTTTTAGGTAAGTAGCAATAGTCTGTGAGGGAACTGTACAGCGTAGATCGATATGGTTGAAGCAGTATCTACGTTGGTGTGGCACTTTGGTTGGTACCGGTATCCCTTGTGGTGAAACGAGGAGAATATGAGGCCGCTGCGTGGTGTCGTTAAGCATCAACTGACCTTAGAACCTTTAATTTCCCAACTTGGCCATTAGAAAGTAGCGAGATAGCCGGCCTCGGTGTAGAGCTGTGAACTGGTTGATACTCGATGCTACACTCATTGAGATCATACTTTCGGAATATTTCGGCTGCAAGAAAAGATTGCGTGAGCTGAAACCATGACCGATGAAGGATGGTCAGTGATATTGAGATCCTCTAGAACCCGGTTACTTTTCTAGGACAGGTTGAAACCAACTTAACTTCAAGTGGGTATTTACTTTGACCTTATGCAAGCCTTAAACCTAAGGGCTTTGTGTGATTTGATTGTGTTTGCAATACCTGTGGTTTATCATGACATCATGCATCATAACATGGCATTCATGCTTCATTACACTAACCATTTCAAAGACCAAGGGAATTTATCTTTGTTCTATTTTGCAGATCAAGGCTTTCGTGCGTAGAAATACTATTTGAATCAGCTTTGTGGAGATACCATCCCAACTCAAAGAGCTAGTATCAAGAATTTCTGAAACTTCTATTTTCATTAAGAGACAAGGTCAACTTCTCAGCCTGGTTACTTCAAACCCTGATGAATAAATGATGAGCATACTTTTTCAGTTCTTCGATCTCAAGCATCACTGCTTCACCTTTCCAGATTATCAGTTAGTACCCACCTTGGAATAATTCTCTCAGCTATTGGGCATATCCATTCTTGAACAGGTACCCTTCACAGGTATAAAAGAAGTTCCTAAGCCATAAGTCATTGCCTCAGCTTTGCATATGAAACGGGCCGACGTGGTATCCAATTGGGATCTCGAAGCGGAGTCAAGGGTTTTCTAGCGAAATTTCTGATAGACAAGGCTCAACTATTTTGGGATGATATGGATTTTCAGGCTTTTGAGGATGTATTGGCTCTTCTTATCTATGGTTTAGTTCTATCCCCTAATCCGGACTCTTTCGTAGATGTGAATGCTATCAAGATTTTCCTTTCTCGCAACCCTGTGCCTACCTTGCTTGGAGATATTTTGCACGCTCTCCATACTCGTACCATGAAGAGAAGAGGGACTCTTATGTGCTGCATGCCGTTGTTGTCGAGGTTGTTTATTTCTCACCTCCCTAGGTATGTACTGAAGAACGAAGAAGGTTTGGGTTGGTCGCACAGAATAATGTCACTCGCTCATATGGATATTCTTTGGTGTTCTCGAGCTATGGAAGACATTTCTATTATTGACCGCTGTGGGGAGTACCTTGATGTCCCATTACTTGGTATCAGAGGGGTTATAACTTACAATTCTTGTCTAGCCTTGCGACGATTTGGTCATGCTCGAAGGGATGGTCCCCATGAGTTACTTATTGAGAGCATTGTATTCAACTATGAGGATGCTGTTAAGGAGTATCGTTGGAGGTTCATACAAGCTTAGGTCATGGTAAACAGATCTGACCCCAAAGACTTGGGACCAAAAACTTCCATTCCTATGCAGCTGTACCTCTAATGGCTACGAGCTCGTGCCTAAAGGCTTATGATGCCTTATGTGGACGTATTACCAGTGATTGTGGAGCCCACTACTGAAGAAGTCATTCATTAAACAGTTCTCTACCCTTACATGCCCACTGATCTTGGGGAGTTACAGAGGTCTTGGATTCAACTGAGGAATGAGCGGGATACTTACAGGGAACAGTTCCATGAGCAAGAGAGGAAGGTTTTAAAGCTCACCAGGCAGCTCTAGGAAGAATAAGTGCTCTATGATTATATTAGCACAAAGAAGAAGCGTCCATGGGACTTTTGATATTTTTTTTCTAGTTTTAGATTTTTTTTATTTACTTATTTGTAACGCCTTAAAGGCATGTTGGACCTTCAAATTTAAGCTAATAAAGTTTTTTTTTGTTTATTTTGGTTTGCAAATTTAAATCTCCCGAAGTCTTTGAAATCATTACATCCGCATCCCATTATCATACACATCATTACAGGTACCACTACAGGTTTCTCATCTGCTTTGCTATTTATCACAAGCAGAAATGTCTTCCGATCAAGTCATCAAAGATCTTTAGGCACAAAACGCCCAGTTCCAACAGATGTTCATCAGTCTGGCAAAGGTGCAAGAGGATCTGAAAGTCGTCGTTCTGAAAGAGAAGAAGAAGAAGACTTGTATTCTGAATATGGGTAGAAGGTTTGGAGAAAGGTTGAAGCATCAAACTGATCTGACCTCTTCATCCAAGGAAGGGAAGAACCAAGAAGGGGAAAAGGACCCTAGTCCCGCAGTCTCTGACAATGATACTTATTATGATGATGAGCAATATCCTCCTGCTGAGGAAAGATACAAGTAGTTAGAAGACCGTTCGAGTGCCATGGAGGTTCAGAAGATACCTGGTTTGGATTCTGAAGAATTGGGACTGGTATCGGGAGTGGTCATCCCTCAAAAGTTCAAAGCTCCGGTTTTTGCCATGTATGATTGAATGTCCTGCCCAAAACTTCATCTCCGCTCGTATGTAAGGAAGATTCAACCCCACACAGCTGATAGAAATTTGTGGGTGCACTTCTTTAAAGATAGTCTGTCAGGGACTCAGCTTGAATGGTTCTATCAGTTGGAGGGATCCAGTGTCTGAAAATGGGAAGATCTTGCTGCTGCTTTCTACAAGCAGTATCAGTACAATGCCGACCTTGCTACCACTCGTACTCAACTCCATAGTATGTCCATGGGTGCAGGTGAAGGTTTTAAAGATTATGCAAAAAAATGGAGAGACTTGGCCGGAAGAGTCCAACCCCCATTGTCTGATAGGGAGTTGGTTGATATGTTTCTTGGTACATTGTCTGGTCCATTATTCAATCACTTAATCGGTAGCTCGTCATCTGGCTTCACCGAGCTGATTTTAACTGGAGAAAGAGTAGAAGCTGGAATTCGAAGTGGTAAAATACAGAAGGATGTCTCCTCGAGTTCAGCAAAGAAGCCTTCCGCTGGTAAGAAGGAAGCCAGTGCAGTCTATCGCCCGATGGGCCAAAGCCGGTCTGAACACTGTTAAACGGTAAATTCTCTAGTAATATCAAGACATGTAGTTGCTCCACAACGCAACAATCAACAAAGGGTAGAAAGACCACATAGGCTGTTCACCCGGCTCAATATGACCCTGTCTCAAATTTTACCACAATTGTTGAAGACCAATCTGGTAACTCTGAGGGAAGCTCCGTAGAATCCCAACACCAAATCTCCCCGCTATAACCCAAATGCCCATTGCGCTTATCACTCCGAAAGTCCAGGTCATGATACAAAAGACTGTTGGGCCCTGAAAAATAAGGTGCAGGACCTGATCGAAGCCAAAGAGATTGAGTTTGACGCTCCGGAAAATCCCAACGTCATAACTACACCCATGCCCAAGCATGGCTCGGAAATCAATGCTATTGAGGTTGTCTCTGCCACATAAGATGCTAATGATGAGAACCCAGACATTGACAGCTAGATCTACCCAACAACCAACGGTGGACCGAATAATTGGACTGATAGGGACTTCATACCTGTTTCTTTTATTCCGCAGTAATTGACTCATTTGTTTTAAGATTTGTAATAAATAATTCGAAACTTTACAGCCCGGTGCCTTGCCCGAGGCACCTAGGCTTTGCTTGGGAGGGCTATCATTTGTCATTTCATATATCATTAATAAAGCATTGGACGTTTCTTGCATACAAATTTTGTGCTCCTTGTTTGTCTTTTCTACCTCACTTTATCGAAACAACTATTCTCTTACACACACTCACGTATCATACTGCAGATCCACATCCACTATGGATCCCATTGAAAACAGCTCTGCTACTGCCAGTTATTACTTCGAAAATCCGATCAACCAAGCTGAGGACGAAGTTGAGGATGATTATGAGGTGCCTGGAGAACTTGCCAGACTATTACAGCAAGAAGAAAGGGCCATACAGCCTCATGAAGAGCCAGTTGAGTCAGTGAATTTTGGTACAGAGGAAAACAAGAAAGAGGTTAAAATAGGTGCGAATCTGGAGCATAGTGTCAAACAACGGTTAATACATATGCTAAACGACTATCTTGAGATCTTCACCTGGTCCTATGAAGACATTCCTGGTTTGGACACTGATATTGTGGTACATCGCCTGCCGACTAAAGAAGATTGCCCTTCAGTAAAGCAGAAATTCCGCCGTATGCGCCCTGAAATGTCAGAGAAAATCAAGGTAGAGGTCATGAAACAGTTCGACGCAGGATTCTTAGCTGTCACTTCTTATCCGTAGTGGATTTCCAATTTCGTTCGAGTACCTAAGAAGGACGGTAAGGTACAGATATGTGTGGACTACAGAGATCTGAACAGGGCAAGCTCCAAGGATGACTTCCCATTTCCTCACATTGATGTTCTAGTCGACAACACCGCGCAGCACAATATCTTCTCCTTAATGGATGGTTTTTCTGGCTACAACCATATCAAGATGGCTCCTAAGGACACGAAGAAGACAACCTTCGTTACACAGTGGGTCACCTTCTGTTGCAAGGTAATTCCTTTTGGGTTGAAGAATGCTAGGGAAACTTATCAACGCGCCATGGTCGCTTTGTTCTACGATATGATTCACCACAAGATTGAGGTTTATGTTGATGACATGATAGCCAGGTCCCAGACTGAGGTAGAGCACCTTGATCATCTCCAGAAACTGTTTGACAGGTTGAAGACGTACAAGCTGAGGTTGAATCCGAACAAGTTTACCTTCGGGGTAAGGTTTGGTAAGCCTTTAGGTTTCGTTGTCAGTGACAAAGGTATCCAGGTAGACCCCGCAAAGGTAAAAGCCATACAAGAGATGCCGGCTCCTCGCACAGAAAAGGAAGTTAGAGGTTTCTTGGGACGTTTGAATTACATCGCCAGGTTCATTTCACATCTGACTGCTACTTGTGAACCAATATTCAAGCTGCTGAAGAAAGATCAAGTGGTAAAGTGGAACGATGAATGCCAGACTGCTTTCGAAAGATTCAAGGAATACCTTCAAGAACCACCAATTTTGATGCCTCCAGTGTAAGGTAGACCTTTGATATTATACTTGACAGTACTAGACAATTCAATGGGGTGGGTGCTAGGGCCGCAAGACGAGTCTTGTTGAAAAGAGCACGCCATTTATTACCTTAGCAAAAAGTTTACCGACTGTGAGATCCGATAATCATTGCTCGAGAAAAGTTGTTGCGCTTTGGCATGGGCTGCTCGCCGACTGAGACAATATATGCTGACTCACACTACCTTGTTGATATCAAAGATGGATCCGATCAACTATATTTTCGAGAAGCCCGCTTTCTCCGGAAGGATAGCAAGATGGCAGATGATCTTAACCAAATACGACATCTAATACACAACCCAAAAAGCAATTAAGGGGGATGTATTGGCAGATCATTTGGCGCATCAGGCCATGGATGACTACCAGTCCATGAATTTCGAGTTCCCGGATGAGAATATCATGTTGGTAACCGACTGTGAAGAACCTGGACCTGATGAAGGACCCCAGGAGGGATCCCGATGGTATATGTATTTCTATGGAGCCTCAAACACATTGGGTAATGGCATTGGCGCTGTAGTTATATCTCCTGAGGGCTGTCATACTCCATTCACCGCCTGATCATGTTTTAACTGCATCAACAATATGGTGGAGTATTAAGCGTGTATCATGGGTCTTAGATATGCTATTGACCTGAGGATTAAGTTCTTGAGTGTATTCGGAGATTCAGCTCTGGTGCTAAGTCAGATCAAAGGCGAGTGGGATACGAAGCACCCGAATCTTATTCCTTACAAAGAGTATGTACTGACATTGCTCCCACACTTTGAGGAGATAACCTTTGAACATTTCCCACGAGAAGAGAACCAGTTGGAGGACGCGCTAGCTACCATATCTTCTATGTTCAAAGTCAGGTGGAACAATGAAGCTCCCCAGATTACCATTGAGAGATTGGACGAACCCACACATTGCTGTGACATTGAGACTGAAGAGGTAGCAAACAAACCCTGGTTTCACGAGGTAAAGAAGTATCTTGAGGCTCAAGAATACCTCGTGGGGACATCTATTAATGATAAGAAGTTTCTGAGAAGGTTCGCTGCAAAGTTCTTCATCAGTAATGGAATCCTCTATAAGCGTAACCATGATTCAACCTTACTGCGGTGTGTAGACAAGAGCGAGGCAGAAAGGATCATGGCAGAGTTACATGAAGGTACATTAGGAACTCGTTCCAGTGGACATACCATGGCGAAGAAAATCTTACGGGAAGGATATTACTGGTCCACTATGGAAGCCGATTGTTATCAGCACTCTCGAACCTGTCAAAAGTGCCAAGTCTATGCTGATAAGGTGCATGTACCTCTGGTTCCCCTGAATGTTTTGACAGCTCCCTGGCCCTTTGCAATGTGAGGCATTAACATGATCGGAGAGATCATACCTATTGCGTCTAACGGGCATCGTTTCATTTTGGTAGCAATTGATTATTTCACCAAGTGGGTTAAGGCAACTTCCTTTGCTACAGTAACCAAGAACGTCGTGGCGTGTTTTATCTGACACAATCTGATCCATCGATATGGTGTGCTAGAGAGAATTATTATTGACAATGGTACAAATCTCAATAACACAATGATCACCGAGCTCTACAAACAGTTCAAGATTAAGCACCATAATTCTTCTCCCTACCAGCCGAAGATGAATGGGGCTGTTGAAGCATCTAACAAGAACATCAAGAAGATTGTACAGAAGATGACAGTGACATACAAAGACTGGAACGAGATGTTACCATTCTCTCTTCATGGGTACCGTAGCTCAGCACAGACGTCGACAGGGGGAAACACCCTACTCTTTGGTGTATGGCATAGAGGCAGTCCTACCCATCGAAGTCTAGATACCCTCTCTCAGGATTATGAAGGATGCGGGTTTGAACGAAGATGACTGGATCCAAACCCGGCTTGATCAACTGAATCTAATCGATTAAAAGAGACTTATTGCTATATGTCATGGTCAGACGCATCAAAACCGAATGATCAAGGCTTTTAACAAGAAAGTCAGACGTCAAGAATATCAAGTCGGGGTTCTAGTGATCAAACGCATCATACTACCGCAAGGTGATCCCAGTGGCAAATGGACCCCCACATATGAAGGGCCTTTTGTGGTTATGAACATTTTCTCGGGAGGAGCAATGATTTTAACCACCATGGATGGTGACGACCTTCCTTACCCCGTCAATGCAGACATAGTGAAAAGATACTACGCATAATCAAAGACCTGCTAGGTTTACTATCCTAGGCAAAACTAAGGGCTTCCCGATGAACCAAAAGGGTTTGGGAAAAATTAAGGGATGAAAATGAAAAACCTGTACACCCGGCAAGTTGAAAACATGAAAAGGCGACTTGGGCAAAAAAGGGTATCCCGATGGGCTGAAATTCTGAAAGGGCGGTCCAGGAAAAAATTAGGGATCAAAGCGTAACACTATGTCTCATTGGATAATCTCTAAATTAGACTTCGGTATCGACTATGAAGCTCAGACAGCGCCAATCAATCTGATCAACCTTCAACCAAGTATAAAAGTGATGAGACCCTTGAAGATATAAAGGCAATAACAGAGTTGGAACCCAATGGGATTGTTTCACATAGTTGTTTTTCTTTCCTTTACACAAATTTTATAATTACTATTTTTCTGCGGCGTTCTCTTACTAGGACTTCAACCTCTTTGTACAAATATGCCTATTACAAGCCAACTTCAAAAATCAATACAATTCATTTTCACAAGAAATTTCCATTTGTTTTTCTTTTTCTGTTTTGTTTTGTAAAAACGTCCAATGATTTATTTTTGATATATGCATTTGAAAAATATTGTTGCTCATAAATATTTACACAAGAAACAAAGACGATTACTCGTAATTCCAAGAATAGGGAAAAACAAGAAGTGCCCAAACCCTACAGTTACTCTGCCCATCGGGTACCGGGATAGAGCCAGCTTGAGAACATGAGCAGTGGTACATACACTCCCCACAGAGTAAAAAGAATCCAAAGAAAGTGATGTTAGCTTTCTCGAACAGGACATAACTCTCCCTAGTTGAGGTTCACAATCGCGAGTGAGTTAGTAATTTTTTCCCCAAGCAGAGTTTATTTCTCCCACAAGTAGAAATTCAAATCCAACAGAATTCATCGTCACCAGCAATGGAAATTCATCCCTAACTGAGTTTATTTCTCCAAATCAGCAGATCTGTCAACAAAGCATCTCCTCTCCAATAGAGTTATTCCCCGCAGAGTTATCCTTAGACAGGGTCTCTTTCGGCAGAATATTCATCATCCGAATGGATGTGAATCCCCAGTTAGTCATCTTTGTTCACCATCCCCAACAGAAGTAGAGGAACTTTGCTTTTTTTTACAGTAGTCAAGAATACTATTTCTCATACTCTCCGAACAGCAGTCAGGAACAACCCTACTATCCTGGATTTCATATCGAAGCAACCCTACAATCTAGGTTCCTTCTCACAGCCCTACTATCCAAGCTTTCATATCCAAGTAAGCCTACTATCCAGGTTCCTTCTCACATCCCTACTATCCAAGCTTTCATATCGAAGCAACCCTACTATCCTGGTTCCTTCTCACAGCCCTAGTATCCAGACTTTCATATCGAAGCAACCCTACTATCCAGGTTCCTTCTTATAGCCCTACTATACAGGCTTTCATATCGAAGCAATCCTACTATCCAGGTTCCTTCTCACATCCCTACTATCCAGGCTTTCATATCGAAGTAACTCTACTATCCAGTTTCCTTCTCACAGCCCTACTATCCAGGCTTTCATATTGAAGCAACCCTACTATCCAGGTTCCTTCTTACAACCCTATTATCCAGGCTTTCATATCGAAGTAACCCTACTATCCAGGTTCCTTCTCACAGCCCTATTATCCAGGCTTTCATATCGAAGTAACCCTACTATCCAGGTTCCTTCTCATAACCTTACTATTCGGGTTCTGCCTCTCTTATCTCCAGACAGTAGTCCCTAACACAGTAAGACCTGGACCTGATCAAACCCAATTGATTTCACGTTTCCCCAGAAAGTCGCGGTGCAGCATATACCCTGACCAGACACATAGTTAACTTCTTCTCCCTAAACCGGAGTTATTCCCCAGTAGAGTAACGGACAACTGAAGCTCCTAAAACTCTATTTCTCCCATGATAGAGACCAGCATTCCCTAGCGAAGTCCTCCTCAACAACAGGTATTTCGGGTTCTCGTAAAGGAATATCTTATGCGATCGACATCTCTTCGGATAGAATCTATAAGCCCATCTTTTACAATTTTCTAGCAACTACCAAATGGCATATATAATCCCATTCCTGATACCACAAATCAAGTATCACTTCATGCGAGTGCAAATTTCTGGGCACTTTAGTGTTCAATCATCTTCCACCTTCAGATCACGAAAGGTAGACAGCCAATCTACATCTTCAGGTTTAAGAAAATTGAACAGGGGCAACTATTGTACCCCAAAATTTCACCTCCCATATTTCTCAACACATGGCTAGTGAGGTCCCCAAATTGCTCAAGGAAGTTCAAGAGTTAACCAAACAAACTCTCTCCTAAGGCAGTCTATCTCAAATTAGGGTTTCTATCTTCATCAAGATGTGTGAACCACAAAGGACTAAAATACTCACCATTATCCTAATATGTTCTCAAGATCATCCATGTCAAGTTTCAAGCCTTGCAGAAGAAGTTTTCTTAGTCAATTGCTCAAATGCCGGAAAATCAACTATACTAGGTCATAAGTCAATTGTGGCCCACATACAGTCAAACTGCAATATTTTTGGTCAACATCCTAGTTTTGAAGTATTATCCATCATTTTATCAAGGGTTGATCATGATTCCTCAAGGATTTCTCACAATTCATCAAAACCCAAAAGTTGCTAAATTAGGGTTTTACAGGAAAAGTCAACTCAACTTTGACTAAGCATAACTTTCTCATACTTTATCAGAAAGGACCCATCCAAAGCTCATTTTTAAGAGGATGAAAATACCTACAATTAATCTTCATCTCCCAAGTTTAAAATATGCACCCACAAAAGATATGAATTTTGACATTATAGGTCCTTTTGAAAAGTCAACAAAAACACCTTTTGGGTAAAAGCTTCATACATGAACATGGAAGATTAATTGAGATGAGACCAAAAGGGTTGCTTAGAGGACATCCTAATCTTTCTAAAAAGTACCAGAACACCTCTCTAGGGTCAAAATTGAGAGAGTTATGCATTGGCCAAGTTGACCATTTTTGCAAAATTGCCAAAAGTCAAATGTGCTCAAATTTGCATTATTTGCTAAATAGGCCCAACTTTTTATGCTTGCACCTTAATTATAATGTGGTCCACGACTCAAATGTTCACTCACCCATTATGTGCTTCATTTTTCAATTTATTTTGATTTTTTATTAATTAAAAAGTGAATTAAATCAAATAATTGATGAAAATTAACAAGGATATGATTTGATTTGGTTTTTGGACAGGTTGGCAATCAGAATATGCTGAATTATCAAGGCCAAAACGAATCAAGCATAATTGGTACAAGAAAGGGAAGATTTGGCTCAAAATATCAAGTTTGCATAAGCTTGAAAATCAAATCTCTTATAATTGCAAGGATTTAGTCCAAATCTGTAACCCTAATTCATTCCTAGATATATTATGGACAATTCCAGAGCATGGCATAGGGGTTAGCAATCGTAAAAAGAGACAAAGAAAATTCAAGGAAAAAGTGTGACTAGGTTTCAAGCTTGGAGGCTAATTCAAGCCCTTCTAGCATTGCCAAATGATTCCTGGATCTTCCCAGAAGCTAATCCAATCGATTGCACGCCTCTACACGCCAAGAATCATTCCCTATCACTCTCACGGTTTGCAAAATTATTTAAATTCGATTGATGTCATTCTTGCATCTTTAGCATGTTTAAGTTACACATTCATGTTTGTCATCATGTTTGAAATATTTCTGGATGGTTTGATTTAAGTTACAGTGCAGGAACAAGCTTTTGCCATTGCTAGGGTTTTGTGCTCCAATTTGGGGTTTTATGATTTAAGCAAAATTAGGCCTGATAATGGGGACCTTGATGATTATAGCTTCAAACCCAGTTGATTCATGGTCCCCAATTGAGTTTATATTGCGTGTGCTTGATTCTTGAATAACACAGGTTTTTAGCAACAGACTTGCGTCTGTAGGTAAAGGTTCAGAGCCTAAAACGACGGACAGGGAAGAAGGCAACAGCGTGTCACAACGTGACTGGCTGGTTTGAATTCTGGCGCGTTATTCTGGCCACTAACTTGTTTTCCAATATATTAATTTGATTTTATTATAATAACAAGTTATCATCCAGTGCAGTTGGTCAGAGGAAGGAAGTCAGAAGCTCATGTCCTGGGTTCGATCCCAAGCATGAGCTCTCGGTATTTTCTCCATTATATTCACTAGATCTAACATATACCTTCTAAGGATCATCAAGCACCCTATGATCTCATCCTTTGGATCCATCTCCAGCCAAATCCAGCACACATGCCTTCTGAGGATCATCCAGCGCCCTCTGATCTCATCCTCTGGATCCATCTCCAGCCAGATCCAGCACACATGCCTTTTGAGGATCATCAAGCGCCCTGTGATCCCATCCTCTGGATCCATCTTCAGCTTGATCCAACACACCTCACCTTCAGAGGATCATCAAGCGCCCTCTGATCTCATCCTCTAATCCATCGCCAGCATACGAAAGTCCACCATGAGTCCTCAGAAGATGGTCTCAGTGGATCAGTCGCCAGACTCTGAGCCATCCCTCTAGGTTTCAGAAGTTCAGCACCCTCAGATCTGCTGACAGCAGGCCCATTTGGTTATTTCTTCTATTTTTGTTTAATTTCTTTTCTTTAATTATTTTGTGTTTTTTTAATCAATATAAAAAAATATTTTATTAAATTAACCAATCAAAAATCACAAAAAGATTTATTTTCTTAATAAATTTTTTTTTAATTAATTTAGGGCAACTTTAATTTCTTTCATAATTTAAAACAATTAGAAATTAGGTTTAATTAATTTGCAATTAAATATTTTCTTCAATAAAAATCCAAAAATACATATTTTTCTCAAATTAGGTTTTTTAGGTTTTATGATCTTCCTCGCATTTAATTCGTCACGCGTATTTTATTTACCCTTTTTTTATTATTATTGTAACTGTTCCAAGTTTGTAATAGTTTTAATTAGGGTTTTAAATTCCGCACATTTATTTTCCATCGAGACAATTATGTAACTATCAAAGCCATGTAATAGCTAGGTTTATTTCCGCTTTTAATTTCCGCAATCTTTAACTGTCTAGATGTATGGCTAATAGGATTGTATGGCAAGCATGCATGAACAAATTAAAACGGTTAGAAAACCCTAATGTGCAAAGATAAATAACTTAAAATAAATCACTCGCACATATCACTCATAGGGTATACTCTCACTTCGGTAGCCTTCGGTAAACGATCATTAAGCATAGGGTGTCTTAGTGGTTGCCTTCCTGTCTGAAAAGATCAAGTGTCCCATTCGAATGTTGCCTCAGAAATGTTGCCTCGGAAATGTTGCCTCGAGACAGATCTTAAGACTCTAGTGTTACTACTAAGGTCCTAGTACTTTGTTCAATTGATTCATCTTTATTCTTGATCACCTCTGCTTTTAAACAATTATATGCATTATATACAATACACGCACGTCATTTGAAATTTAATTTGATATTTTGAACATACTTTGGTATTTTTCCCATTATTTTCATTTTAGAAACAATTTTTCAAAATACTTCTCTAAGCATTTTAATCATTTTATTTGAATTTTTATTATGTTTAACTTTTGTTGACTGGTTGGCCTTGGATCATAGTGAATTTGATTAGACGTTTCATCAACCTTGTTGGATCTTGGGTGTTGATGGGGTGAAAACCCTAATCCACAAAAATGATGAATATGTTGATGATAACTTGATTAAAACTTTGATCCAATTTGGGATTTATTTTTTTGGTCATTGTCTCTACTTCATCTCTTTCTCCTTCTTTTTTCTTTTTATCAATTGAATGATGATTGATTTATCTTTGTTCAATTTGTTTTGAATTGGTACTTAATGAACTTTCAGCATTTCAAATCTACCTCTAAGTAATGAATTGATTACTCAAGTTACATTAGATTGATGTCAAGTTTGTCCTAATGTATCATGAATGATTCGATTGATGTAATGATCTCATCTCTTTGACTTAGTCTTGATCACCTTTCCTTTTATACCATCATATACATTATTTGCAATACACGCAGATTATTTGAAATTTAATTTGATGTTTTGAACATACTTTGGTATTTTTCCCTTTATTTTCATTTTAAAATCAATTTAAAAATACTTTTCTATGCATTTTAATTGTTTTTATTTTCATTTTAATTTGTTTGACTTTTATTGACTGGTTGTCCTTGGATCATAGTGAATTTGATAATAAGTTTCATCCACTTCATTGAATCTTAGGTGTTGATGGGGTGGAAACCCTAATCCACCAAAAATGATGAATATTTTGATGATAACTTAATTAAAACTTTGATCAAATTTGGGATTTATTTTCTTGGTGATTGTCTCTACTTCATATCTTTATTCTTCTTTTTTCTTTTTCATCAATTGGATGATGATTGATTCATCTTCGTTCAATTAGGTTCGAATTTGAACTTGATGAACTTTCAACATTTCAAATCTACTTCTAAGTAATCAATTGATTACTCAAGTTACTTTATATTGATGGGAAGTTTGTCCTAAGGTATCTTGAATGATTTGATTAATGTAATAATCTCTTCTCCTTGACTTAGTCCTGATCACCTCGGCTTTTAAAACATCACATGCATTATATCCAATACACGCACGTCATTTGAAATTTGATTTGAATTTTGAAAATAATTTGGTATTTTTCCATTTATTTTAATTTTAATAATAATATAAAAATATTTTTCTATGCATTTTTAATGTGTTTATTTTCATTTTAATTCTGTTTCACTTTTTTTGACTAGTTAGCCTTGGATCATAATTAATTTGATCATAAGTTTCATCCACCTCATTGGATCTTGGGTGTTGATGGGGTGAAAACCTTAATCCACCAAAAATGATGAATATTATTATGATAACTTGATTAAAACTTTGATCTAATTTGGGATTTATTTTCTTGGTCATTGTCTCTACTTCATCTCTTTCATCTTCTTTTTTTCTTTTTCATCAATTGGATGATGATTGATTCATCTTTGTTCAATTAGGTTCGAATTTGTACTTGATGAACTTTCAACATTTCTAATCTACCTCTAATTATTACTCAAGTTACTTTAGATTGATGGAAATTTTGCCCTAAGGTATCTTGAATGATTTGATTGATGTAATGATCTCTTCTCATTGACTTAGTCTTGATCACCTCTTAATTTAAAACATCATATGCATTATATGCAATACACGCATGCCATTTGAAATTTGATTTGAATTTTGAAAACTCTTTGGTATTTTGCCATTTATTTTCATTTTATAATTAATTTAAAAATACTTTCATATGCATTTTAAATGTGTTTATTTTCATTTTAATTATGTTTCACTTTTGTTGACTAGTTAGCCTTGGATCATAAATAATTTGATCATAAGTTTCATCCACCTCATTGGATCTTGGGTGTTGATGGGGTGAAAACCCTAATCCACCAAAAATGATGAATTTTTTGATGATAACTTGATTAAAACTTTGATCCAATTTGGGATTTATTTTCTTGGTCATTGTCTCTACTTCATCTCTTTCTTCTAATTTTTTCTTTTTCATCAATTGGCTGACGATTGATTAATCTTTGTTCAATTAGGTTTGAATTAATACTTGATAAACTTTTAACATTTCTAATCTACCTATAAGTAATCAATTGATTACTCAAGTTACTTTAGATTGATGGCAAGTTTGTCCAAAGGTATCCTGAATGATTTGATTGATGTAATGATCTCTTCTCCTTGACTTATTCTTGATCACCTCTGCTTTTAAACAATCATATGCATTATATGCAATACACGCACGTCATTTCAAATTTAATTTGATATTTTGAACATACTTTGGTATTTTTCCCATTATTTTCATTTTAGAAACAATTTTTCAAAATACTTCTGTAAGCATTTTAATCATTTTATTTGAATTTTTACTATGTTTAACTTTTGTTGACTGGTTGGCCTTGGATCATAGTGAATTTGATTAGACGTTTCATCAACCTTGTTGGATCTTGGGTGTTGATGGGGTGAAAACCCTAATCCACAAAAATTATGAATATGTTGATGATAACTTGATTAAAACTTTGATCCAATTTGGGATTTATTGTTTTGGTCATTGTCTCTACTTCATCTCTTTCTTCTTCTTTTTTCTTTTTATCAATTGAATGATGATTGATTTATCTTTGTGAAATTTGTTATGAATTGGTACTTGATGAACTTTCAGCATTTCAAATCTACCTCTAAGTAATGAATTGATTACTAAAGTTACATTAGATTGACGTCAAGTTTGTCCTAAGGTATCATGAATGATTCGATTGATGTAATGATCTCATCTCTTTGACTTAGTAATGATCACCTTTCCTTTTATACCATCATATAAATTATTTGCAAACCAAGCAGATTATTTGAAATTTAATTTGATGTTTTGAACATACTTTGGTATTTTTCCCTTTTTTTTCATTTTAAAATCAATTTAAAAATACTTTTCTATGCATTTTAATTGTTTTTATTTTCACTTTAATTTGTTTGACTTTTATTGACTGGTTGTCCTTGGATCATAGTGAATTTGATAATAAGTTTCATCCACTTCATTGGATCTTAGGTGTTGATGGGGTGGAAACCCTAATCCACCAAAAATGATGAATATGTTGATGATAACTTAATTAAAACTTTGATCAAATTTGGGATTTATTTTCTTGGTGATTGTCTCTACTTCATCTCTTTCTTCTTCTTTTTTATTTTTCATCAATTAGATGACGATTGATTCATCTTTGTTCAATTAGGTTCGAATTTGTACTTGATGATCTTTTAACATTTCTAATCTACCTATAAATAATCAGTTGATTACTCAAGTTACTTTAGATTGATGGCAAGTTTGTCCTAAGGTATCACTAATGATTTGATTGATGTAATGATCTCATCTCTTTGACTTAGTCTTGATCACCTTTGCTTTTAAAACATCACATGCATTATATGCAATACACGCACGTCATTTGAAATTTAATTTGATGTTTGAACATACTTTGGTATTTTACCATTTATTTTAATTTTAAAATTAATATAAAAATACTTTTCTATGCATTTTTAATGTGTTTATTTTCATTTTAATTATGTTTCACTTTTTTTGACTAGTTAGCCTTGGATCATTATTAATTTGATCATAAGTTTCACCAACCTCATTGGATCTTGGGTGTTGATGGGGTGAAAACCCTAATCAACTGAAAATGATGAATATGTTGATGACAACTTGATTAAAACATTGATCCAATTTGGGGTTTATTTTTTTAGTCACTGTCTCTACTTCATCTCTGTCTTCTTCTTTTTTCTTTTTATCAATTGAATGATGATTGATTCATCTTTGTTCAATTAGGTTCGAATTGTTACTTGATGAACTTTTAACATTTCTAATCTACCTATAAGTAATCAGTTGATTACTCAAGTTACTTTAGATTGATGGCAAGTTTTTCCTAAGGTATCACAAATGATTTGATTGATGTAATGATCTCTTCTCCTTGACTTATTCCTGATCACCTCTGCTTTTAAACAATCATATGCATTATATGCAATACACGCACGTCATTTGAAATTTAATTTCATATTTTGAACATACTTTGGTATTTTTCTTGTTATTTTCATTTTAGAAACAAATTTTTCAAAATACTTCTCTAAGCATTTTAATCATTTTACTTTGAATTTTAATTATGTTTAACTTTTGGTACCTGGTTGGCCTTGGATCATAGTGAATTTGATTATACATTTCATCCACCTCATTGGATCTTGGGTGTTGATGGGGTGAAAACCCTAATCCACCGAAAATGATGAATATGTTGATGATAACTTGATTAAAACTTTGATCCAATTTGGGATTTCTTTTATTGGTCATTGTCTCTACTTCATCTCTTTCTTCTTCTTTTTTCTTTTTATCAATTGAATGATGATTGATTCATCTTTGTTCAATTAGTTTTGAATTGGTACTTGATGAACTTTCAGCATTTCAAATCTACCTCTAAGTAATGAATTGATTACTAAAGTTACTTTAGATTGATGTCAAGTTTGTCCTAAGGTATCACGAATTATTCGATTGATTTAATGATCTCATCTCTTTGACTTAGTCTTGATCACCTTTGCTTTTATACCATCATATACATTATATGCAATACACGTACTTTATTTGAAATTTAATTTGATGTTTTGAACATACTTTGGTATTTTTCCCTTTATTTTCATTTTAAAATCAATTAAAAAAATACTTTTCTATGCATTTTAATTGTTTTTATTTTCATTTTGATTTGTTTCACTTTTATTGACTGGTTGTCCTTTGATCATAGTGAATTTGATAATAAGTTTCATCCACTTCATTGGATCTTGGGTGTTGATGGGGTGGAAACCCTAATCCACCAAAAATGATGAATATGTTGATGATAACTTAATTAAAACATTGATCAAATTTGGGATTTATTTTCATGGTGATTGTCTCTACTACATCTCTTTATTCTTCTTTTTTATTTTTCATCAATTGGATTATGATTGATTCATCTTTGTTCAATTAGGTTCGAATTTGTACTTGGTGAGTTTTCAACATTTCAAATCTACCTCTAAGTAATCAATTGATTACTCAAGTTACTTTAGATTGATGGCATGTTTGTCCTAAGGTATCTTGAATTATTTGATTAATGTAATAATATCTTCTCCTTGACTTAGTCTTAATCACCTCTGCTTTTAAAACATTACATGCCTTATATGTAATACACACACGTCATTTGAAATTTGATTTGAATTTTGAAAATACTTTGGTATTTTTCCATTTATTTTAATTTTAAAGTTAATTTTAAAATACTTTTCTATGCATTTTAATTGTTTTTATTTTCATTTTAATTTTGTTTGACATTTGTTGACTGGTTTGCCTTGGATCATAATTAATTTGATCATAAGTTTCATCCACCTCACTGGATCTTGGGTGTTGATGGGGTGGAAACCTTAATCCACCAAAAATGATGAATATGTTGATGATAACTTAATTATAACTTTGATCAAATTTGGGATTTATTTTCTTGGTGATTGTCTCTACTTCATCTCTTTCTTCTTCTTTTTTATTTTTCATCAATTAGATGACGATTGATTCATCTTTGTTCAATTAGGTTCGAATTAGTACTTGATGATCTTTTAACATTTCTAATCTACCTATAAATAATCAGTTGATTACTCAAGTTACTTTAGATTGATGGCAAGTTTTCCTAAGGTATCACTAATGATTTGATTGATGTAATGATCTCATCTCTTTGACTTAGTCTTGATCACCTTTGCTTTTAAAACATCACATGCATTATATGCAATACACGCACCTCATTTGAAATTTAATTTGATGTTTGAACATACTTTGGTATTTTTCCATTTATTTTAATTTTAAAATTAATATAAAAATACTTTTCTATGCATTTTTAATGTGTTTATTTTCATTTTAATTATGTTTCACTTTTTTTGACTAGTTAGCCTTGGATCATTATTAATTTGATCATAAGTTTCACCAACCTCATTGGATCTTGGGTGTTGATGGGGTGAAAACCCTAATCAACCGAAAATGATGAATATGTTGATGATAACTTGATTAAAACATTGATCCAATTTGGGGTTTATTTTTTTAGTCAGTGTCTCTACTTTATCTCTTTCTTCTTCTTTTTTCTTTTTATCAATTGAATGATGATTGATTCATCTTTGTTCAATTAGGTTCGAATTGTTACTTGATGAACTTTTAACATTTCTAATCTACCTATAAGTAATCAGTTGATTACTCAAGTTAGTTTAGATTGATGGCAAGATTTTCCTAAGGTATCACAAATGATTTGATTGATGTAATGATCTCTTCTCTTTGACTTAGTCTTGATCACCTTTGCTTTTATACCATCATATACATTATATCCAATACACGTACATTATTTGAAATTTAATTTGATGTTTTGAACATACTTTGCTATTTTTCCCTTTATTTTCATTTTAAAATCAATTTAACAATACTTTTCTATGCATTTTAATTGTTTTTATCTTCATTTTAGTTTTTTTGAATTTTATTGACTGGTTATCCTTGGATCATAGTGAATTTGATAATAAGTTTCATCCACTTCATTGGATCTTGGGTGTTGATGGGGTGGAAACCCTAATCCACCAAAATTGATGAATATGTTGATGATAACTTAATTAAAACTTTGATAAAATTTGGGATTTATTTTCTTGGTGATTGTCTCTACTTCATCTCTTTATTCTTCTTTTTTATTTTTCATCAATTGGATGATGATTTATTTATCTTTGTTCAATTAGGTTCGAATTAGTACTTGATGAACTTTAAACATTTCAAATCTACCTCTAAGTAATCAATTGATTACTCAAGTTACTTTAGATTGATGGCAAGTTTGTCCTAAGGTATCACAAATGATTTGATTGATGTAATAATCTCATCTCTTTGACTTAGTCTTGATCACCTCTGCTTTTAAAACATCACATGCATTATATCCAATACACGTACATTATTTAAAATTAGATTTGATGTTTTGAACATACTTTGGTATTTTTCCCTTTATTTTCATTTTAAAATCAATTTAAAAATACTTTTCTATGCATTTTAAATGTGTTTATTCTCATTTTAATTATGTTTCACATTTTTTGACTAGTTAGCCTTGGATCATAATTAATTTGATCGTAAGTTTCGTCCACCTCATTGGATCTTGGGTGTTGATGGGGTGAAAACCTTAATCCACCAAAAATGATGAATATTTTGATGATAACTTGATTAAAACTTTGATCCAATTTGGGATTTATTTTCTTTGTCATTGTCTCTACTTCATCTCTTTCTTCTTCTTTTTTGTTTTTCATCAATTGGATGACGATTGATTCATTTTTGTTCAATTAGGTTCGAATTAGTACTTGATGAAATTTTAACATTTCTAATCTACCTATAAGTAATCAGTTGATTACTCAAGTTACTTTAGATTGATGGCGAGTTTGTCCAATGGTATCCGGAATGATATGATTGATGTAATGATCTCTTCTCCTTGACTTATTCTTGATCACCTATGCTTTTAAACAATCATATGCATTATATGCAATACACGCACGTCATTTTAAATTTAATTGTATATTTCGAACATACTTTGGTATTTTTCTTGTTCTTTTAATTTTAGAAACAATTTTTCAAAATAATTCTCTAAGCATTTTAATAATTTTATTTGAATTTTAATTATGTTTAACTTTTGGTGACTAGTTGGCCTTGGATCATAGTGAATTTGATCATACATTTCATCAACCTTGTTGGATCTTAGGTGTTGATGGGGTGAAAACCCTAATCCACCAAAAATGATGAATATGTTGATGATAACTTGATTAAAACTTTGATCCAATTTGGGATTTATTTTATTTTTCATTGTCTCTACTTCATCTCTTTCTTCTTCTTTTTTCTTTTTATCAATTGAATGATGATTGATTCATCTTTGTTCAATTAGTTTTGAATTGGTACTTGATGAACTTTCAGCATTTCAAATCTACCTCTAAGTAATGAATTGATTACTAAAGTTACTTTAGATTGATGTCAAGTTTATCCTAAGGTATCACGAATTATTCGATTGATTTAATGATCTCATCTCTTTGACTTAGTCTTGATCACCTTTGCTTTTATACCATCATATACATTATATGCAATACACGTACATTATTTGAAATTTAATTTGATGTTTTGAACATACTTTGGTATTTTTCCCTTTATTTTCATTTTAAAATCAATTAAAAAATACTTTTCTATGCATTTTAATTGTTTTTATTTTCATTTTGATTTGTTTCACTTTTATTAACTGGTTGTCCTTGGATCATAGTGAATTTGATAATAAGTTTCATCCACTTCATTGGATCTTGGGTGTTGATGGGGTGGAAACCCTAATCCACCAAAAATGATGAATATGTTGATGATAAATTAATTATAACTTTGATCAAATTTGGGATTTATTTTCTTGGTGATTGTCTCTACTTCATCTCTTTCTTCTTCTTTTTTATTTTTCATCAATTAGATGACGATTGATTCATCTTTGTTCAATTAGGTTCGAATTAGTACCTGATGATCTTTTAACATTTCTAATCTACCTATAAATAATCAGTTGATTACTCAAGTTACTTTAGATTGATGGCAAGTTTTCCTAAGGTATCACTAATGATTTGATTGATGTAATGATCTCATCTCTTTGACTTAGTCTTGATCAACTTTGCTTTTAAAACATCACATGCATTATATGCAATACACGCACGTCATTTGAAATTTAATTTGATGTTTGAACATACTTTGGTATTTTTCCATTTATTTTAATTTTAAAATTAATATAAAAATACTTTTCTTTGCATTTTTAATGTGTTTATTTTCATTTTAATTATGTTTCACTTTTTTTGACTAGTTAGCCTTGGATCATTATTAATTTGATCATAAGTTTCACCAACCTCATTGGATCTTGGGTGTTGATGGGGTGAAAACCCTAATCAACTGAAAATGATGAATATGTTGATGATAACTTGATTAAAACATTGATCCAATTTGGGGTTTATTTTTTTAGTCATTGTCTCTACTTTATCTCTTTCTTCTTCTTTTTTCTTTTTATCAATTGAATGATGATTGATTCATCTTTGTTCAATTAGGTTCGAATTGTTACTTGATGAACTTTTAACATTTCTAATCTACCTATAAGTAATCAGTTGATTACTCAAGTTACTTTAGATTGATGGCAAGTTTTTCCTAAGGTATCACAAATGATTTGATTGATGTAATGATCTCTTCTCCTTGACTTATTCCTGATCACCTCTGCTTTTAAACAATCATATGCATTATATGCAATACACGCACGTCATTTGAAATTAAATTTCATATTTTGAACATACTTTGGTATTTTTCTTGTTATTTTCATTTTAGAAACAATTTTTCAAAATACTTCTCTAAGCATTTTAATCATTTTATTTGAATTTTAATTATGTTTAACTTTTGGTACCTGGTTGACCTTGGATCATAGTGAATTTGATTATACATTTCATCCACCTCATTGGATCTTGGGTGTTGATGGGGTGAAAACCCTAATCCACCGAAAATGATGAATATGTTGATGATAACTTGATTAAAACTTTGATCTAATTTGGGATTTATTTTTCTGGTCATTGTCTCTACTTCATCTCTTTCTTCTTCTTTTTTCTTTTTATCAATTGCATAATGATGGATTCATCTTTGTTCAATTAGGTTCGAATTGGGTCTTGATGAACTTTTAACATTTCTAATCTACCTATAAGTAATCAGTTGATTACTCAAGTTAGTTTAGATTGATGGCAAGTTTATCCTAAGGTATCACGAATGATTTGATTGATGTAATGATCTCATCTCTTTGACTTAGTCTTGATCACCTTTGCTTTTATACCATCATATACATTATATCCAATACACGTACATTATTTGAAATTTAATTTGATGTTTTGAACATACTTTGGTATTTTTCCCTTTATTTTCATTTTAAAATCAATTTAACAATACTTTTCTATGCATTTTAATTGTTTTTATTTTCATTTTAGTTTTTTTGAATTTTATTGACTGGTTATCCTTGGATCATAGTGAATTTGATAATAAGTTTCATCCACTTCATTGGATCTTGGGTGTTGATGGGGTGGAAACCCTAATCCACCAAAAATGATGAATATGTTGATGATAACTTAATTAAAACTTTGATAAAATTTGGGATTTATTTTCTTTGTGATTGTCTCTACTTCATCTCTTTATTCTTCTTTTTTATTTTTCATTAATTGGATGATGATTGATTTATCTTTGTTCAATTAGGTTCGAACTAGTACTTGATGAACTTTAAACATTTCAAATCTACCTATAAGTAATCAATTGATTACTCAAGTTACTTTAGATTGATGGCAAGTTTGTCCTAAGGTATCACGAATGATTTGATTGATGTAATAATCTCATCTCTTTGACTTAGTCTTGATCACCTCTGCTTTTAAAACATCACATGCATTATATCCAATACACGTACATTATTTAAAATTAGATTTGATGTTTTGAACATACTTTGGTATTTTCCCTTTATTTTCATTTTAAAATCAATTTAAAAATACTTTTCTATGCATTTTAAATGTGTTTATTCTCATTTTAATTATGTTTCACATTTTTTGACTAGTTAGCCTTGGATCATAATTAATTTGATCGTAAGTTTCGTCCACCTCATTGGATCTTGGGTGTTGATGGGGTGAAAACCTTAATCCACCAAAAATGATGAATATTTTGATGATAACTTGATTAAAACTTTGTACCAATTTGGGATTTATTTTCTTTGTCATTGTCTCTACTTCATCTCTTTCTTCTTCTTTTTTCTTTTTCATCAATTGGATGACGATTGATTCATTTTTGTTCAATTAGGTTCGAATTAGTAATTGATGAAATTTTAACATTTCTAATCTACCTATAAGTAATCAGTTGATTACTCAAGTTACTTTAGATTGATGGCGAGTTTGTCCAAAGGTATCCTGAATGATATGATTGATGTAATGATCTCTTCTCCTTGACTTATTCTTGATCACCTATGCTTTTAAACAATCATATGCATTATATGCAATACACGCACGTCATTTGAAATTTAATTGTATATTTCGAACATACTTTGGTATTTTTCTTGTTATTTTAATTTTAGAAATAATTTTTCAAAATAATTCTCTAAGCATTTTAATCATTTTATTTGAATTTTAATTATGTTTAACTTTTGGTGACTAGTTGGCCTTGGATCATAGTGAATTTGATCATACATTTCATCAACCTTGTTATATCTTGGGTGTTGATGGGGTGAAAACCCTAATCCACCAAAAATGATGAATATGTTGATGATAACTTGATTAAAACTTTGATCCAATTTGGGATTTATTTTATTTGTCATTGTCTCTACTTCATCTCTTTCTTCTTCTTTTTTCTTTTTATCAATTGAATGATGATTGATTCATCTTTGTTCAATTAGTTTTGAATTGGTACTTGATGAACTTTCAGCATTTCAAATCTACCTCTAAGTAATGAATTGATTACTAAAGTTACTTTAGATTGATGTCAAGTTTGTCCTAAGGTATCACGAATTATTCGATTGATTTAATGATCTCATCTATTTGACTTAGTCTTGATCACCTTTGCTTTTATACCATCATATACATTATATGCAATACACGTACATTATTTGAAATTTAATTTGATGTTTTGAAAATACTTTGGTATTTTTCCCTTTATTTTCATTTTAAAATCAATTAAAAAATACTTTTCTATGAATTTTAATTGTTTTTATTTTCATTTTGATTTGTTTCACTTTTATTGACTGGTTGTCCTTGGATCATAGTGAATTTGATAATAAGTTTCATCCACTTCATTGGATCTTGGGTGTTGATGGGGTGGAAACCCTAATCCACCAAAAATGATGAATATGTTGATGATAACTTAATTAAAACATTGATCAAATTTGGGATTTATTTTCATGGTGATTGTCTCTACTACATCTCTTTATTCTTCTTTTTTATTTTTCATCAATTGGATTATGATTGATTCATCTTTGTTCAATTAGGTTCGAATTTGTACTTGATGAGTTTTCAACATTTCAAATCTACCTCTAAGTAATCAATTGATTACTCAAGTTACTTTAGATTGATGGCATGTTTGTCCTAAGGTATCTTGAATTATTTGATTAATGTAATAATATCTTCTCCTTGACTTAGTCTTAATCACCTCTGCGTTTAAAACATCACATGCCTTATATGTAATACACACACGTCATTTGAAATTTGATTTGAATTTTGAAAATACTTTGGTATTTTTCCATTTATTTTAATTTTAAAGTTAATTTAAAAATACTTTTCTATGCATTTTAATTGTTTTTATTTTCATTTTAATTTTGTTTGACATTTGTTGACTGGTTTGCCTTGGATCATAATTAATTTGATCATAAGTTTCATCCACCTCATTGGATCTTGGGTGTTGATGGGGTGGAAACCCTAATCCACCAAAAATGATGAATATGTTGATGATAACTTAATTATAACTTTGATCAAATTTGGGATTTATTTTCTTGGTTATTGTCTCTACTTCATCTCTTTATTCTTCTTTTTTATTTTTCATCAATTGGATGATGATTGATTCATCTTTGTTCAATTAGGTTCGAATATGTACTTGATGAACTTTCAACATTTCAAATCTACCTCTAAGTAATAAATTGATTACTCAAGTTACTTTAGATTGATGGCAAGTTTGTCCTAAGGTATCACGAATGATTTGATTGATGTAATAATCTCATCTCTTTGACTTAGTCTTGATCACCTCTGCTTTTAAAACATCACATGCATTATATCCAATACACGTACATTATTTAAAATTAGATTTGATGTTTTGAACATACTTTGGTATTTTTCCCTTTATTTTCATTTTAAAATCAATTTAAAAATACTTTTCTATGCATTTTAAATGTGTTTATTCTCATTTTAATTATGTTTCACATTTTTTGACTAGTTAGCCTTGGATCATAATTAATTTGATCGTAAGTTTCATCCACCTCATTGGATCTTGGGTGTTGATGGGGTGAAAACCTTAATCCACCAAAAATGATGAATATTTTGATGATAACTTGATTAAAACTTTGATCCAATTTGGGATTTATTTTCTTTGTCATTGTCTCTACTTCATCTCTTTCTTCTTCTTTTTTCTTTTTCATCAATTGGATGACGATTGATTCATTTTTGTTCAAATAGGTTCGAATTAGTACTTGATGAAATTTTAACATTTCTAATCTACCTATAAGTAATCAGTTGATTACTCAAGTTACTTTAGATTGATGGCGAGTTTGTCCAAAGGTATCCTGAATGATATGATTGATGTAATGATCTCTTCTCCTTGACTTATTCTTGATCACCTATGCTTTTAAACAATCATATGCATTATATGCAATACACGCACATCATTTGAAATTTAATTGTATATTTCGAACATACTTTGGTATTTTTCTTGTTATTTTAATTTTAGAAATAATTTTTCAAAATAATTCTCTAAGCATTTTAATCATTTTATTTGAATTTTAATTATGTTTAACTTTTGGTGACTAGTTGGCCTTGGATCATAGTGAATTTGATCATACATTTCATCAACCTTGTTGGATCTTGGGTGTTGATGGGGTGAAAACCCTAATCCACCAAAAATGATGAATATGTTGATGATAACTTGATTAAAACTTTGATCCAATTTGGGATTTATTTTATTTGTCATTGTCTCTACTTCATCTCTTTCTTCTTCTTTTTTCTTTTTATCAATTGAATGATGATTGATTCATCTTTGTTCAATTAGTTTTGAATTGGTACTTGATGAACTTTCAGCATTTCAAATCTACCTCTAAGTAATGAATTGATTACTAAAGTTACTTTAGATTGATGTCAAGTTTGTCCTAAGGTATCACGAATTATTCGATTGATTTAATGATCTCATCTATTTGACTTAGTCTTGATCACCTTTGCTTTTATACCATCATATACATTATATGCAATACACGTACATTATTTGAAATTTAATTTGATGTTTTGAAAATACTTTGGTATTTTTCCCTTTATTTTCATTTTAAAATCAATTAAAAAATACTTTTCTATGAATTTTAATTGTTTTTATTTTCATTTTGATTTGTTTCACTTTTATTGACTGGTTGTCCTTGGATCATAGTGAATTTGATAATAAGTTTCATCCACTTCATTGGATCTTGGGTGTTGATGGGGTGGAAACCCTAATCCACCAAAAATGATGAATATGTTGATGATAACTTAATTAAAACATTGATCAAATTTGGGATTTATTTTCATGGTGATTGTCTCTACTACATCTCTTTATTCTTCTTTTTTATTTTTCATCAATTGGATTATGATTGATTCATCTTTGTTCAATTAGGTTCGAATTTGTACTTGATGAGTTTTCAACATTTCAAATCTACCTCTAAGTAATCAATTGATTACTCAAGTTACTTTAGATTGATGGCATGTTTGTCCTAAGGTATCTTGAATTATTTGATTAATGTAATAATATCTTCTCCTTGACTTAGTCTTAATCACCTCTGCGTTTAAAACATCACATGCCTTATATGTAATACACACACGTCATTTGAAATTTGATTTGAATTTTGAAAACACTTTGGTATTTTTCCATTTATTTTAATTTTAAAGTTAATTTAAAAATACTTTTATATGCATTTTAATTGTTTTTATTTTCATTTTAATTTTGTTTGACATTTGTTGACTGGTTTGCCTTGGATCATAATTAATTTGATCATAAGTTTCATCCACCTCATTGGATCTTGGGTGTTGATGGGGTGGAAACCCTAATCCACCAAAAATGATGAATATGTTGATGATAACTTAATTATAACTTTGATCAAATTTGGGATTTATTTTCTTGGTGATTGTCTCTACTTCATCTCTTTATTCTTCTTTTTTATTTTTCATCAATTGGATGATGATTGATTCATCTTTGTTCAATTAGGTTCGAATATGTACTTGATGAACTTTCAACATTTCAAATCTACCTCTAAGTAATCAATTGATTACTCAAGTTACTTTAGATTGATAACATGTGTGTCCTAAGGTATCTTGAATGATTTGATTGATGTAATAATCTCTTATTGTTGATTTAGTCTTGATCACCTCTGCGTTTAAAACATCACATGCATTATATGCAATACACGCACGTCATTTGAAATTTGATTATATTTTTAAAATACTTTGGTATTTTTCCATTTATTTTAATTTTAAAAATAATTTAAAAATAATTTTCTATGCATTTTAAATGTGTTTATTTTCATTTTAATTATGTTTCACTTTTGTTGACTAGTTAGCCTTGGATCATAATTAATTTGATCATAAGTTTCATCCACCTCATTGGATCTTGGGTGTTGATGGGGTGAAAACCCTAATCCACCAAAAATGATGAATATTTTCATGATAACTTGATTAAAACTTTGATCCAATTTGGGATTTATTTTCTTGGTCATTGTCTCTACTTCATCTCTTTCTTCTTCATTTTTCTTTTTCATCAATTGGATGAAGATAGATTCATCGTTGTTCAATTAGGTTCGAATTAGTACTTGATGAACTTTTAACATTTCTAATCTACCTATAAGTAATCAGTTGATTACTCAAGTTCCTTTAGATTGACGGCAAGTTTGTCCAAAGATATCCTGAATGATTTGATTGATGTAATGATCTCTTCTCCTTGACATATTCTTGATCACCTCTGCTTTTAAACAATCATACGCATTATATGCAATACACGCACGTCATTTTAAATTTAATTTGATATTTTGAACATACTTTGGTATTTTTCCTGTTATTTTCATTTTAGAAACAATTTTTCAAAATACTTCTCTAAGCATTTTAATCAATTTATTTGAATTTTAATTATGTTTAACTTTTGGTGACTGGTTGGCCTTGGATCGTAGTGAATTTGATTATACGTTTCATCAACCTTGTTGGATCTTGGGTGTTGATGGGGTGAAAACCCTAATCCACCGAAAATGATGAATATGTTGATGATAACTTGATTAAAACTTTGATCCAATTTGGGATTTATTTTTTTGGTCATTGTCTCTACTTCATCTCTTTCTTCTTCTTTTTTCTTTTTATCAATTGAATTATGATTGATTCATCTTTTTTCAATTAGTTTTGAATTGGTACTTGATGAGCTTTCAGCATTTCAAATCTACCTCTATGTAATGAATTGATTACTCAAGTTACTTTAGATTGATGTCACATTTGTCTTAAGGTATCACGAATTATTCGATTGATGTAATGATCTCATATCTTTGACTTAGTCTTGATCACCTTTGCTTTTATACCATCATATACATTATATGCAATACACGTACATTATTTGAAATTTAATTTAATGTTTTGAACATACTTTGGTATTTTCCCCTTTATTATCATTTTAAAAATACTTTTCTATGCATTTTAATTGTTTTTATTTTCATTTTAATTTGTTTGACTTTTATTGACTCGTTGTCCTTGGATCATAGTGAATTTGATAATAAGTTTCATCCACTTCATTGTATCTTGGGTGTTGATGGGGTGGAAACCCTAATCCACCAAAAATGATGAATATGTTGATGATAACTTAATTAAAACTTTGATCAAATTTGGGATTTATTTTTTGGTGATTGTCTCTACTTCATCTCTTTTTTCTTCTTTTTTCTTTTCCATCAATTGGATGATGATTGATTCATCTTTGTTCAATTAGGTTCGAATTTGTACTTGATGAACTTTCGACATTTCAAATCTACCTCTAAGTAATCAATTGATTACTTAAGTTACTTTAGATTGATGGCATGTTTGTCCTAAGGTATCTTGAATGATTTGATTAATGTATTAATCTCTTCTCCTTGACTTATTCTTGATCACCTCTTCTTTTAAAACATCACATGCATTATATCTAATACACGCACGTCATTTGAAATTTGATTTGAATTTTGAAAATACTTTGGTATTTTTCCATTTATTTTAATTTTAAAGTTAATTTTAAAATACTTTTCTATGCATTTTAATTGTTTTTATTTTAATTTTAATTTTGTTTGACTTTTGTTGACTGGTTGGCCTTGGAGCATAATTAATTTGATCATAAGTTTCATCCACCTCATTGGATCTTGGGTGTTGATGGGGTGGAAACCCTAATCCACCAAAAATGATGAATATGTTGATGATCACTTAATTAAAACTTTGATCAAATTTTGGATTTATTTTTTTGGTGATTGTCTCTACTTCATCTCTTTATTCTTCTTTTTTCTTTTTCATCAATTGGATGATGATTGATTCATCTTTGTTCAATTAGGTTTGAATTTGTACTTGATGAACTTTCAACATTTCAAATCTAACTTTAATTAATCAATTGATTACTCAAGTTACTTTATATTGATGGCATGTTTGTCCTAAGGTATCTTGAATGATTTGATTGATGTAATAATCTCTTCTCCTTGACTTAGTCTTGATCACCTCTGCTTTTAAAACATCACATGCATTATATGCAATACACGCACGTCATTTGAAATTTGATTTGAATTTTGAAAATACATTGGTATTTTTCCATTTATTTTCATTTTAAAATTAATTTAAAAATACTTTTCTATGCATTTAAAATGTGTTTATTTTCATTTTAATTATGTTTCACTTTTGTTGACTAGTTAGCCTTGGATCATAATTAATTTGATCATAAGTTTCATCCACCTCATTGGATCTTGGTTGTTGATGGGGTGAAAATCCTAATCCATCAAAAATGATGAATATTTTCATGATAACTTGATTAAAACTTTGATGCAATTTGGGATTTATTGTCTTGGTCATTGTCTCTACTTCATCACTTTCTTCTTCTTTTTTCTTTTTCATCAATTGGATGACGATTGATTCATCTTTGTTCAATTAGGTTCGAATTAGTACTTGATGAACTTATAGCATTTCTAATCTACCTATAAGTAATTAGTTGATTACTTAAGTTACTTTAGATTGATGTAATGATCTCTTCTCCTTGACTTATTCTTGATCACCTCTGCTTTTAAACAATCATATACATTATATGCAATACACGCACGTCATTTGAAATTTAATTTGATATTTTGTACATAGTTTGTTATTTTTCCCTTTATTTTCATTTTAAAATCAATTTTTAAAAGTACTTCTCTAAGCATTTTAATCAATTTATTTCAATTTGAATTATATTTGACTTTTGTTGACTGGTTGGCCTTCGATCATATGAATTTGATCATACGTTTCATCAACCTGATTAGATCTTTGGTGTTGATGGGGTGAAAACCCTAATCCACCAAAAAATGATGAATATGTTGATGATAACTTGATTAAAACTTTGATCCAATTTGGGATTTATTTTATTGGTCATTGTCTCTACTTCATCTCTTTCTTCATCTTTTTTAGTTTTTATCAATTAGATGATGATTGATTCATCTTTGTTCAATTAGGTTTGAATTGGTACCATGTGAACTTTCAGCATTTATAATTAATTTCTAAGTAATGAATTGATTACTCAAGTTACTTTAGATTGATTTCAAGTTTGTCCTAAGGTATCACGAATGAATCGATTGATGTAATGATCTCATCTCCTTGACTTAGTCTCGATCACCTTTGCTTTTATACCATCATATAGATTATATGCAATACACGCACATCATTCGAAATTTAATTTGATGTTTTGAACATACTTTGGTATTTTTCCCTTTATTTTCATTTTAAAATAAATTTAAAAATACTTTTCTATGCATTTTAATTGTTTTTATTTTCATTTTAATTATTTTTTACTTTTGTTGACTGGTTGGCCTTGGATCATAATAATTTTCATCCACTTCATTGGATCTTAGGTGTTAATGAGGTGAAAACCCTAATCCACCAAAAATGATGAATATGTTGATGATAACTTAATTAAAAATTTGATCCAATTTGGGATTTATTTTCTTGGTAATTGCCTCTACTTCATCTCTTTCTTCTTCTTTTTTTTCTTTTTCATCAGTTGGATGATGATTGATTCATCTTTATTCAATTAGGTTTGAATTAGTACTTGATGAACTTTCAACATTTCAAATCTAACTCTAAGTGATCAATAAATCACTCGAGGTATTATGGATTCATGATAAGTATGAGCTAATGTATCATGAAGGATTTGATTGATATAATAATCTCATATCCTTGACTTCGTCTTAATCACCTCTGCTTTTAAACCATCATATGCATTATAGGCAATATACGTACGTCATCTGAAATTTAATTTGATGTTTTGAACATACTTTGGTATTTTATTTTTTTTTATTTGAATTTTAATTATATTTTACTTTTGTTGATTGGTTGGCCTTGGATCATAGTGAATTTAATCAAAATTTTCATAAACCTCATTGGATCTCTGGTGTTGATGGGTTGAAAACTCTAATCCACCAAAAAGGATGAATATATTGATGATAACATGATTAAGACTTTGATCCAATTTGGGATTTAATTTCTTGGTCGTTGTCTCTACTTCATCTTATTCTACTTCTTTTTTCTTATTTATGAATTGGATGATGATTGATTCATCTTTGTTCAATTAGGTTCAGATTTGTACTTGATGAAATTTCAGCATTTCAAATATACCTCTAAGTAATCAATTGATTACTCAAATTACTTTAGATTAATGACAAGGTTATCCTAAGGCATCATGAGTGATTTGATTGATGTAATGATCTCATCCCCTTGACTTAGTCTTGATCACCTATGCTTTTAATCCATCATATGAATTATAGGCAATACACGCACGTCATTTGAAATTTAATTTGATGTTTTGAACATACTTTGGTATTTTTCCCTTTATTTTCGTTTTAAAATCAATTTAAAAATACTTTTCTATTCATTTTATTTGTTTTTATTTTAATTTTAATTATGTTTGACTTTTGTTGACTGGTTGGCCTTGGATTATAGTGAATTTAATCAGATGTTTCATCAACCTCATTGGATCTAGGGTGTTGATGGGGTGAAAACCCTGATCCACCAAAAAGGATGAATATGTTGAGGATAACTTGCTTAAGACTTTGATCCAATTTGGGATTTATTTTCTTTGTCGTTGTCTCTACTTCCACTCGCTCTTCTTTGTTTTTCTTTTTTATCAATTGGATGATGACTGTTCATCCTTGTTTAATTAGGTTCGAATTGGTACCTGATGAACTTTCAAAATTTCAAATCTACCTCTAAGTAATCAATTGATTACTCAAGTTACTTTAGATTGATGGCAATATTGTCCTAAGGCGTCATGAATGATTTGAATGATGTAACGATCAGATCCCCTTGACTTAGTCTTTATCACCTATGCTTTTAAACAATCATATGCATTATGTGCAATACACGCACGTCATTTGAAATTTAATTTGATGTTTTGAACATACTTTGGTATTTTTCCCTTTATTTTCGTTTTAAAATCAATTTAAAAATACTTTTCTATTCATTTTATTTGTTTTTATTTGAATTTTAATTATGTTTTACTTTTGTTGACTGGTTGGCCTTGGATCATAGTGAATTTAATCAACAGTTTCATCAACCTCATTGGATCTTGGGTGTTGATGGGGTGAAAACCCTTATCCACTAAAAAGGATGAATATTTTGATGATAACTAGATTAAAAATTTGATCCAATTTGGTATTTATTTTATTGGTCGTTGTCTCTACTTCATCTCTTTCTTCTTCTTTTTTCTTTTTCATCAATTGGACGATGATTGATTCATCTTTGTTCAATTTGGTTCAGATTGGTACTTGATGAACTTTCAGCAATTCAAATATACCTCTAAGTAATCAATTGATTACTCCAGTAACTTTAGATTGATGGAAAGTTTGTCCTAAGGCATCATGAATGATTTGATTGATGTAATAATCTCATCCCCTTGAATTAGTCTTCATCACCTGTGCTTTTATACCATCATATGCATTATATGCAATACACCGACGTAATTTAAAATCTATTTGATGTTTTGAACATACTTTGGTATTTTTCCCTTTATTTTCATTTAAAAATAAATTTAAAAATACTTTTTTATGAATTTTATTTGTTTTTATTTTAATTTTAATTATGTTTGACTTTTGTTGACTGGTTGGCCTTGGATTATAGTGGATTTAATCAGATGTTTCATCAACCTCATTGGATCTAGGGTGTTGATGGGGTGAAAACCCTGATCCACCAAAAAGGATGAATATGTTGAGGATAACTTGCTTAAGACTTTGATCCAATTTGGGATTTATTTTCTTGGTCGTTGTCTCTACTTCATCTCGCTCTTCTTTGTTTTTCTTTTTTATCAATTGGATGATGACTGTTCATCCTTGTTTAATTAGGTTCAAATTGGTACCTGATAAACTTTCAACATTTCAAATCTACCTCTAAGTAATCAATTGATTACTCAAGTTACTTTAGATTGATGGCAATATTGTCCTAAGGCGTCATGAATGATTTGAATGATGTAACGATCAGATCCCCTTGACTTAGTCTTTATCACCTATGATTTTAAACAATCATATGCATTATGTGCAATACCCGCACGTCATTTGAAATTTAATTTGATGTTTTCATCATACTTTGGTATTTTGCCCTTAATTTTCATTTTAAAATCAATTTAAAAATACTTTTCTATGCATTTTATTTGTTTTTATTTGAATTTTAATTATGTTTGACTTTTGTTGACTGGTTGGCGTTGCATCATAGTGATTTTAATCAGAAGTTTCGTCAACCTCATTGGATCTTGGGTGTTGATGGGGTGAAAATTCTTATCTACTAAAAAGGATGAATATTTTGATGATAACTAGATTAAAAGTTTGATCCAATTTGGTATTTATTTTATTGGTCGTTGTCTCTACTTCATCTCTTTCTTCTTCTTTTTTCTTTTTCATCAATTGGATGATCATTGATTCATCTTTGTTCAATTTGGTTCGGATTGGTACTTGATGAACTTTCATCATTTCAAATATACCTCTAAGTTATCAGTTGATTACTCCATTTACTTTAGATTGATGGCAAGGTACTGCGTATTCATGATAAGGCTGTCCTAATGTATCATGAAGGATTTGATTGATATAATGATCTCATCTCCTCGACTTAGTCTTGATCACAATTACTGTTAAACCATAGTGTGCATTATATGTAATACGCCGACGTAATTTAAAATCTATTTGATGTTTTGAACATACTTTGGTATTTTTCCCTTTATTTTCATTTTAAAATCAATTTAAAGATACTTTTCTATGCATTTTATTTGTTTTTAATTTCATTTTTATTATGTTTGACTATTGTTGACTGGTTGGCTTTGGATCAGAATGAATTTGATCATAAGTTTCATCCACCTCATTGGATCTTGGGTGTTGATGGGGTGAAAACCCTAAACTAGCAAAAAGGATGAATGATGTTAATGATAACTTGATTAAAACTTTGACCCAATTTGGGATTTATTCTTTAGTTAATTTTCACTACTTCATCTTCTTTTATTTTTTTATCAATTGGAAGATGACTAATTCATATTTGTTCAATTAGGTTCGTATTTGTACTTGATGAACTTTAAGCATTTCAAATCTACCTCTAAGTGATCAATTGATCACTCGAGGTACTATGGATTCATGATAAGTCTGTGCTAAGGTATCATGAAGTATTTGATTTATATAATGATCTCATATTCTTGACTTAGTCTTGATCACCAACATTTTTAAGCCATGGTGTGCATTATATGCAATAAACCGGCATAGTTTAAAATTTATTTGATGTGTTGAACATACCTTGGTATTTTTCCCTTATTTTAATTTTAAAATAAATTGAAAAATTCTTTTCTATGCATTTTATTTGTTTTTATTTGCATTTTAATTATATTTTATTTTTGTTGACTGGTTGGCCTTGGATCATCGTGAATTTGATCATAAGTTTCATCCACCTCATTGTATCTTCGGTGTTGATGGGGTGAAAACCCTAATCCATCAAAAAGGATGAATGATGTTGATGATAACTTATTTAAAACTTTTATCCAATTTTGGATTTACTCTCATGTTCATTGTCTCCATTTGATCTCGTTCTTCTTTTTTCTTTTTTTATCAATTGGATGATGATTTATTCATCTTTGATCAATCATGTTCGTATTTGTAATTGATGAACTTTCAACATTTTAAATCTACCTCTAAGTGATCAACTGATCACTCGAGGTACTGCGGATTCATGATAAGTATGTGCTAACGTAACATGAAGGATTTGAATGATATAATGATCTGATCTCCTTGACTTAGTCTTGATCACCAATAATTTTAAACAATGGTGTGCATTATAAGCAATACACCAACGTAATTTAAAATTTATTTGATGTTTTGAACATACTTTGGTATTTTTCCCTTTATTTTCATTTAAAAATCAATTTAAAAATACTTTTTTATGAATTTTATTTGTTTTTATTTTAATTTTAATTATGTTTGACTTTTGTTGACTGGTTGGCCTTGGATTATAGAGAATTTAATCAGATGTTTCATCAACCTCATTGGATCTTGGGTGTTGATGGGGTGAAAACCCTGATCCACCAAAAAGGATGAATATGTTGAGGATAACTTGCTTAAGACTTTGATCCAATTTGGGATTCATTTTCTTGGTCGTTGTCTCTACTTCATCTCGCTCTTCTTTGTTTTTCTTTTTTATCAATTGGATGATGACTGTTCATCCTTGTTTAATTAGGTTCGAATTGGTACCTGATAAACTTTCAACATTTCAAATCTACCTCTAAGTAATCAATTGATTACTCAAGTTACTTTAGATTGATGGCAATATTGTCCTAAGGCGTCATGAATGATTTGAATGATGTAACGATCAGATCCCCTTGACTTAGTCTTTATCACCTATGATTTTAAACAATCATATGCATTATGTGCAATACCCGCACGTCATTTGAAATTTAATTTGATGTTTTCATCATACTTTGGTATTTTGCCCTTAATTTTCATTTTAAAATCAATTTAAAAATACTTTTCTATGCATTTTATTTGTTTTTATTTGAATTTTAATTATGTTTGACTTTTGTTGACTGGTTGGCGTTGCATCATAGTGATTTTAATCAGAAGTTTCGTCAACCTCATTGGATCTTGGGTGTTGATGGGGTGAAAATTCTTATCTACTAAAAAGGATGAATATTTTGATGATAACTAGATTAAAAGTTTGATCCAATTTGGTATTTATTTTATTGGTCGTTGTCTCTACTTCATCTCTTTCTTCTTCTTTTTTCTTTTTCATCAATTGGATGATCATTGATTCATCTTTGTTCAATTTGGTTTGGATTGGTACTTGATGAACTTTCATCATTTCAAATATACCTCTAAGTTATCAGTTGATTACTCCATTTACTTTAGATTGATGGCAAGGTACTGCGTATTCATGATAAGGCTGTCCTAATGTATCATGAAGGATTTGATTGATATAATGATCTCATCTCCTTGACTTAGTCTTGATCACAATTACTGTTAAACTATAGTGTGCATTATATGTAATACACCGACGTAATTTAAAATCTATTTGATGTTTTGAACATACTTTGGTATTTTTCCCTTTATTTTCATTTTAAAATCAATTTAAAGATACTTTTCTATGCATTTTATTTGTTTTTAATTTCATTTTTATTATGTTTGACTATTGTTGACTGGTTGGCTTTGGATCATAATGAATTTGATCATAAGTTTCATCCACCTCATTGGATCTTGGGTGTTGATGGGGTGAAAAACCTAAACTAGCAAAAAGGATGAATGATGTTAATGATAACTTGATTAAAACTTTGACCCAATTTGGGATTTATTCTTTAGTTAATTTTCACTACTTCATCTTCTTTTATTTTTTTTATCAATTGGAAGATGACTAATTCATATTTGTTCAATTAGGTTCGTATTTGTACTTGATGAACTTTAAGCATTTCAAATCTACCTCTAAGTGATCAATTGATCACTCGAGGTACTATGGATTCATGATAAGTCTGTGCTAAGGTATCATGAATTATTTGATTTATATAATGATCTCATATTCTTGACTTAGTCTTGATCACCAACATTTTTAAGCCATGGTGTGCATTATATGCAATAAACCGGCGTAATTTAAAATTTATTTGATGTGTTGAACATACTTTGGTATTTTTCCCTTTATTTTAATTTTAAAATAAATTGAAAAATTCTTTTCTATGCATTTTATTTGTTTTTATTTGGATTTTAATTATATTTTATTTTTGTTGCCTGGTTGGCCTTGGATCATCGTGAATTTGATCATAAGTTTCATCCACCTCATTGTATCTTGGGTGTTGATGGGGTGAAAACCATAATCCATCAAAAAGGATGAATGATGTTGATGATAACTTATTTAAAACTTTTATTCAATTTTGGATTTACTCTCTTGTTCATTGTATCCATTTCATCTCGTTCTTCTTTTTTCTTTTTTTATCAATTGGATGATGATTTATTCATCTTTGTTCAATCATGTTCGTATTTGTAATTGATGAACTTTCAACATTTTAAATCTACCTCTAAGTGATCCACTGATCACTCGAGGTACTGCGGATTCATGATAAGTATGTGCTAACGTAACATGAAGGATTTGAATGATATAATGATCTGATCTCCTTGACTTAGTCTTGATCACCAATAATTTTAAACAATGGTGTGCATTATAAGCAATACACCAACGTAATTTAAAATCTATTTGATGTTTTGAACATACTTTGGTATTTTTCCCTTTATTTTCATTTAAAAATCAATTTAAAAATACTTTTTTTATGAATTTTATTTGTTTTTATTTTAATTTTAATTATGTTTGACTTTTGTTGACTGGTTGGCCTTGGATTATAGAGAATTTAATCAGATGTTTCATCAACCTCATTGGATCTTGGGTGTTGATGGGGTGAAAACCCTGATCCACCAAAAAGGATGAATATGTTGAGGATAACTTGCTTAAGACTTTGATCCAATTTGGGATTCATTTTCTTGGTCGTTGTCTCTACTTCATCTCGCTCTTCTTTGTTTTTCTTTTTTATCAATTGGATGATGACTGTTCATCCTTGTTTAATTAGGTTCGAATTGGTACCTGATAAACTTTCAACATTTCAAATCTACCTCTAAGTAATCAATTGATTACTCAAGTTACTTTAGATTGATGGCAATATTGTCCTAAGGCGTCATGAATGATTTGAATGATGTAACGATCAGATCCCCTTGACTTAGTCTTTATCACCTATGATTTTAAACAATCATATGCATTATGTGCAATACCCGCACGTCATTTGAAATTTAATTTGATGTTTTCATCATACTTTGGTATTTTGCCCTTAATTTTCATTTTAAAATCAATTTAAAAATACTTTTCTATGCATTTTATTTGTTTTTATTTGAATTTTAATTATGTTTGACTTTTGTTGACTGGTTGGCGTTGCATCATAATGATTTTAATCAGAAGTTTCGTCAACCTCATTGGATCTTGGGTGTTGATGGGGTGAAAATTCTTATCTACTAAAAAGGATGAATATTTTGATGATAACTAGATTAAAAGTTTGATCCAATTTGGTATTTATTTTATTGGTCGTTGTCTCTACTTCATCTCTTTCTTCTTCTTTTTTCTTTTTCATCAATTGGATGATCATTGATTCATCTTTGTTCAATTTGGTTCGGATTGGTACTTGATGAACTTTCATCATTTCAAATATACCTCTAAGTTATCAGTTGATTACTCCATTTACTTTAGATTGATGGCAAGGTACTGCGTATTCATGATAAGGCTGTCCTAATGTATCATGAAGGATTTGATTGATATAATGATCTCATCTCCTCGACTTAGTCTTGATCACAATTACTGTTAAACCATAGTGTGCATTATATGTAATACACCGACGTAATTAAAAATCTATTTCATGTTTTGAACATACTTTGGTATTTTTCCCTTTATTTTCATTTTAAAATCAATTTAAAGATACTTTTCTATGCATTTTAATTGTTTTTAATTTCATTTTTATTATGTTTGACTATTGTTGACTGGTTGGCTTTGGATCAGAATGAATTTGATCATAAGTTTCATCCACCTCATTGGATCTTGGGTGTTGATGGGGTGAAAACCCTAAACTAGCAAAAAGGATGAATGATGTTAATGATAACTTGATTAAAACTTTGACCCAATTTGGGATTTATTCTTTAGTTAATTTTCACTACTTCATCTTCTTTTATTTTTTTATCAATTGGAAGATGACTAATTCATATTTGTTCAATTAGGTTCGTATTTGTACTTGATGAACTTTAAGCATTTCAAATCTACCTCTAAGTGATCAATTGATCACTCGAGGTACTATGGATTCATGATAAGTCTGTGCTAAGGTATCATGAAGTATTTGATTTATATAATGATCTCATATTCTTGACTTAGTCTTGATCACCAACATTTTTAAGCCATGGTGTGCATTATATGCAATAAACCGGCATAGTTTAAAATTTATTTGATGTGTTGAACATACTTTGGTATTTTTCCTTTATTTTAATTTTAAAATAAATTGAAAAATTCTTTTCTATGCATTTTATTTGTTTTTATTTGCATTTTAATTATATTTTATTTTTGTTGACTGGTTGGCCTTGGATCATCGTGAATTTGATCATAAGTTTCATCCACCTCATTGTATCTTCGGTGTTGATGGGGTGAAAACCCTAATCCATCAAAAAGGATGAATGATGTTGATGATAACTTATTTAAAACTTTTATCCAATTTTGGATTTACTCTCTTGTTCATTGTCTCCATTTGATCTCGTTCTTCTTTTTTCTTTTTTTATCAATTGGATGATGATTTATTCATCTTTGATCAATCATGTTCGTATTTGTAATTGATGAACTTTCAACATTTTAAATCTACCTCTAAGTGATCAACTGATCACTCGAGGTACTGCGGATTCATGATAAGTATGTGCTAACGTAACATGAAGGATTTGAATGATATAATGATCTGATCTCCTTGACTTAGTCTTGATCACCAATAATTTTAAACAATGGTGTGCATTATAAGCAATACACCAACGTAATTTAAAATCTATTTGATGTTTTGAACATACTTTGGTATTTTTCCCTTTATTTTCATTTAAAAATCAATTTAAAAATACTTTTTTATGAATTTTATTTGTTTTTATTTTAATTTTAATTATGTTTGACTTTTGTTGACTGGTTGGCCTTGGATTATAGAGAATTTAATCAGATGTTTCATCAACCTCATTGGATCTTGGGTGTTGATGGGGTGAAAACCCTAATCCACCAAAAAGGATGAATATGTTGAGGATAACTTGCTTAAGACTTTGATCCAATTTGGGATTCATTTTCTTGGTCGTTGTCTCTACTTCATCTCGCTCTTCTTTGTTTTTCATTTTTATCAATTGGATGATGATTGTTCATCCTTGTTTAATTAGGTTCGAATTGGTACCTGATAAACTTTCAACATTTCAAATCTACCTCTAAGTAATCAATTGATTACTCAAGTTACTTTAGATTGATGGCAATATTGTCCTAAGGCGTCATGAATGATTTGAATGATGTAACGATCAGATCCCCTTGACTTAGTCTTTATCACCTATGATTTTAAACAATCATATGCATTATGTGCAATACCCGCATGTCATTTGAAATTTAATTTGATGTTTTCATCATACTTTGGTATTTTGCCCTTAATTTTCATTTTAAAATCAATTTAAAAATACTTTTCTATGCATTTTATTTGTTTTTATTTGAATTTTAATTATGTTTGACTTTTGTTGACTGATTGGCGTTGCATCATAGTGATTTTAATCAGAAGTTTCGTCAACCTCATTGGATCTTGGGTGTTGATGGGGTGAAAATTCTTATCTACTAAAAAGGATGAATATTTTGATGATAACTAGATTAAAAGTTTCATCCAATTTGGTATTTATTTTATTGGTCGTTGTCTCTACTTCATCTCTTTCTTCTTCTTTTTTCTTTTTCATCAATTGGATGATCATTGATTCATCTTTGTTCAATTTGGTTCGGATTGGTACTTGATGAACTTTCATCATTTCAAATATACCTCTAAGTTATCAGTTGATTACTCCATTTACTTTAGATTGATGGCAAGGTACTGCGTATTCATGATAAGGATGTCCTAATGTATCATGAAGGATTTGATTGATATAATGATCTCATCTCCTCGACTTAGTCTTGATCACAATTACTGTTAAACCATAGTGTGCATTATATGTAATACACCGACGTAATTAAAAATCTATTTGATGTTTTGAACATACTTTGGTATTTTTCCCTTTATTTTCATTTTAAAATCAATTTAAAGATACTTTTCTATGCATTTTAATTGTTTTTAATTTAATTTTTATTATGTTTGACTATTGTTGACTGGTTGGCTTTGGATCAGAATGAATTTGATCATAAGTTTCATCCACCTCATTGGATCTTGGGTGTTGATGGGGTGAAAACCCTAAACTAGCAAAAAGGATGAATGATGTTAATGATAACTTGATTAAAACTTTGACCCAATTTGGGATTTATTCTTTAGTTAATTTTCACTACTTCATCTTCTGTTATTTTTTTATCAATTGGAAGATGACTAATTCATATTTGTTCAATTAGGTTCGTATTTGTACTTGATGAACTTTAAGCATTTCAAATCTACCTCTAAGTGATCAATTGATCACTCGAGGTACTATGGATTCATGATAAGTCTGTGCTAAGGTATCATGAAGTATTTGATTTATATAATGATCTCATATTCTTGACTTAGTCTTGATCACCAACATTTTTAAGCCATGGTGTGCATTATATGCAATAAACCGGCATAGTTTAAAATTTATTTGATGTGTTGAACATACTTTGGTATTTTTCCCTTATTTTAATTTTAAAATAAATTGAAAAATTCTTTTATATGCATTTTATTTGTTTTTATTTGCATTTTAATTATATTTTATTTTTGTTGACTGGTTGGCCTTGGATCATCGTGAATTTGATCATAAGTTTCATCCACCTCATTGTATCTTCGGTGTTGATGGGGTGAAAACCCTAATCCATCAAAAAGGATGAATGATGTTGATGATAACTTATTTAAAACTTTTATCCAATTTTGGATTTACTCTCTTGTTCATTGTCTCCATTTGATCTCGTTCTTCTTTTTTCTTTTTTTATCAATTGGATGATGATTTATTCATCTTTGATCAATCATGTTCGTATTTGTAATTGATGAACTTTCAACATTTTAAATCTACCTCTAAGTGATCAACTGATCACTCGAGGTACTGCGGATTCATGATAAGTATGTGCTAACGTAACATGAAGGATTTGAATGATATAATGATCTGATCTCCTTGACTTAGTCTTGATCACCAATAATTTTAAACAATGGTGTGCATTATAAGCAATACACCAACGTAATTTAAAATCTATTTGATGTTTTGAACATACTTTGGTATTTTTCCCTTTATTTTCATTTAAAAATCAATTTAAAAATACTTTTTTATGAATTTTATTTGTTTTTATTTTAATTTTAATTATGTTTGACTTTTGTTGACTGGTTGGCCTTGGATTATAGAGAATTTAATCAGATGTTTCATCAACCTCATTGGATCTTGGGTGTTGATGGGGTGAAAACCCTAATCCACCAAAAAGGATGAATATGTTGAGGATAACTTGCTTAAGACTTTGATCCAATTTGGGATTCATTTTCTTGGTCGTTGTCTCTACTTCATCTCGCTCTTCTTTGTTTTTCATTTTTATCAATTGGATGATGATTGTTCATCCTTGTTTAATTAGGTTCGAATTGGTACCTGATAAACTTTCAACATTTCAAATCTACCTCTAAGTAATCAATTGATTACTCAAGTTACTTTAGATTGATGGCAATATTGTCCTAAGGCGTCATGAATGATTTGAATGATGTAACGATCAGATCCCCTTGACTTAGTCTTTATCACCTATGATTTTAAACAATCATATGCATTATGTGCAATACCCGCATGTCATTTGAAATTTAATTTGATGTTTTCATCATACTTTGGTATTTTGCCCTTAATTTTCATTTTAAAATCAATTTAAAAATACTTTTCTATGCATTTTATTTGTTTTTATTTGAATTTTAATTATGTTTGACTTTTGTTGACTGATTGGCGTTGCATCATAGTGATTTTAATCAGAAGTTTCGTCAACCTCATTGGATCTTGGGTGTTGATGGGGTGAAAATTCTTATCTACTAAAAAGGATGAATATTTTGATGATAACTAGATTAAAAGTTTCATCCAATTTGGTATTTATTTTATTGGTCGTTGTCTCTACTTCATCTCTTTCTTCTTCTTTTTTCTTTTTCATCAATTGGATGATCATTGATTCATCTTTGTTCAATTTGGTTCGGATTGGTACTTGATGAACTTTCATCATTTCAAATATACCTCTAAGTTATCAGTTGATTACTCCATTTACTTTAGATTGATGGCAAGGTACTGCGTATTCATGATAAGGATGTCCTAATGTATCATGAAGGATTTGATTGATATAATGATCTCATCTCCTCGACTTAGTCTTGATCACAATTACTGTTAAACCATAGTGTGCATTATATGTAATACACCGACGTAATTAAAAATCTATTTGATGTTTTGAACATACTTTGGTATTTTTCCCTTTATTTTCATTTTAAAATCAATTTAAAGATACTTTTCTATGCATTTTAATTGTTTTTAATTTCATTTTTATTATGTTTGACTATTGTTGACTGGTTGGCTTTGGATCAGAATGAATTTGATCATAAGTTTCATCCACCTCATTGGATCTTGGGTGTTGATGGGGTGAAAACCCTAAACTAGCAAAAAGGATGAATGATGTTAATGATAACTTGATTAAAACTTTGACCCAATTTGGGATTTATTCTTTAGTTAATTTTCACTACTTCATCTTCTGTTATTTTTTTATCAATTGGAAGATGACTAATTCATATTTGTTCAATTAGGTTCGTATTTGTACTTGATGAACTTTAAGCATTTCAAATCTACCTCTAAGTGATCAATTGATCACTCGAGGTACTATGGATTCATGATAAGTCTGTGCTAAGGTATCATGAAGTATTTGATTTATATAATGATCTCATATTCTTGACTTAGTCTTGATCACCAACATTTTTAAGCCATGGTGTGCATTATATGCAATAAACCGGCATAGTTTAAAATTTATTTGATGTGTTGAACATACTTTGGTATTTTTCCCTTATTTTAATTTTAAAATAAATTGAAAAATTCTTTTATATGCATTTTATTTGTTTTTATTTGCATTTTAATTATATTTTATTTTTGTTGACTGGTTGGCCTTGGATCATCGTGAATTTGATCATAAGTTTCATCCACCTCATTGTATCTTCGGTGTTGATGGGGTGAAAACCCTAATCCATCAAAAAGGATGAATGATGTTGATGATAACTTATTTAAAACTTTTATCCAATTTTGGATTTACTCTCTTGTTCATTGTCTCCATTTGATCTCGTTCTTCTTTTTTCTTTTTTTATCAATTGGATGATGATTTATTCATCTTTGATCAATCATGTTCGTATTTGTAATTGATGAACTTTCAACATTTTAAATCTACCTCTAAGTGATCAACTGATCACTCGAGGTACTGCGGATTCATGATAAGTATGTGCTAACGTAACATGAAGGATTTGAATGATATAATGATCTGATCTCCTTGACTTAGTCTTGATCACCAATAATTTTAAACAATGGTGTGCATTATAAGCAATACACCAACGTAATTTAAAATCTATTTGATGTTTTGAACATACTTTGGTATTTTTCCCTTTATTTTCATTTAAAAATCAATTTAAAAATACTTTTTTATGAATTTTATTTGTTTTTATTTTAATTTTAATTATGTTTGACTTTTGTTGACTGGTTGGCCTTGGATTATAGAGAATTTAATCAGATGTTTCATCAACCTCATTGGATCTTGGGTGTTGATGGGGTGAAAACCCTGATCCACCAAAAAGGATGAATATGTTGAGGATAACTTGCTTAAGACTTTGATCCAATTTGGGATTCATTTTCTTGGTCGTTGTCTCTACTTCATCTCGCTCTTCTTTGTTTTTCATTTTTATCAATTGGATGATGACTGTTCATCCTTGTTTAATTAGGTTCGAATTGGTACCTGATAAACTTTCAACATTTCAAATCTACCTCTAAGTAATCAATTGATTACTCAAGTTACTTTAGATTGATGGCAATATTGTCCTAAGGCGTCATGAATGATTTGAATGATGTAACGATCAGATCCCCTTGACTTAGTCTTTATCACCTATGATTTTAAACAATCATATGCATTATGTGCAATACCCGCACGTCATTTGAAATTTAATTTGATGTTTTCATCATACTTTGGTATTTTGCCCTTAATTTTCATTTTAAAATCAATTTAAAAATACTTTTCTATGCATTTTATTTGTTTTTATTTGAATTTTAATTATGTTTGACTTTTGTTGACTGGTTGGCGTTGCATCATAGTGATTTTAATCAGAAGTTTCGTCAACCTCATTGGATCTTGGGTGTTGATGGGGTGAAAATTCTTATCTACTAAAAAGGATGAATATTTTGATGATAACTAGATTAAAAGTTTCATCCAATTTGGTATTTATTTTATTGGTCGTTGTCTCTACTTCATCTCTTTCTTCTTCTTTTTTCTTTTTCATCAATTGGATGATGATTGATTCATCTTTGTTCAATTTGGTTCGGATTGGTACTTGATGAACTTTCAGCATTTCAAATATACCTCTAAGTAATCAATTGATTACTCCATTTACTTTAGATCGATGGCAAGGTACAACGTATTCATGATAAGGCTGTCCTAATGTATCATGAAGGATTTGATTGATATAATGATCTCATCTCCTCGACTTAGTCTTGATCATCAATACTTTTAAACCATAGTGTGCATTATATGCAATACACCGACGTAATTTAAAATCTATTTGATGTTTTGAACATACTTTGGTATTTTTCCCTTTATTTTCATTTTAAAATCAATTTAAAGATACTTTTCTATGCATTTTAATTGTTTTTAATTTCATTTTTATTATTTTTGACAATTGTAGACTGGTTGGCTTTGGATCATAATGAATTTGATCCTAAGTTTCATCCACCTCATTGGATCTTGGGTGTTGATGGGGTGAAAACTCTAAACTAGCAAAAAGGATGAATGATGTTAATGATAACTTGATTAAAACTTTGACCCAATTTGGGATTTATTCTTTAGTTAAATTTCACTACTTCATCTTCTTTTATTTTTTTTATCAATTGGAAGATGACTAATTCATATTTGTTCAATTAGGTTCGTATTTGTACTTGATGAAATTTAAGCATTTCAAATCTACCTCTAAGTGATCAATTGATCACTCGAGGTACTATGGATTCATGATAAGTCTGTGCTAAGGTATCATGAAGTATTTGATTTATATAATGATCTCATATTCTTGACTAAGTCTTGATCACCAACATTTTTAAGCCAAGGTGTGCATTATATGCAATAAACCGGCGTAATTTAAAATTTATTTGATGTGTTGAACATACTTTGGTATTTTTCCCTTTATTTTAATTTTAAAATAAATTGAAAAATTCTTTTCTATGCATTTTATTTGTTTTTATTTGCATTTTAATTATATTTTATTTTTGTTGACTGGTTGGCCTTGGATCATCGTGAATTTGATCATAAGTTTCATCCACCTCATTGTATCTTTGGTGTTGATGGGGTGAAAACCATAATCCATCAAAAAGGATGAATGATGTTGATGATAACTTATTTAAAACTTTTATTCAATTTTGGATTTACTCTCTTGTTCATTGTCTCCATTTCATCTCGTTCTTCTTTTTTCTTTTTTTATCAATTGGATGATGATTTATTCATCTTTGTTCAATCATGTTCGTATTTGTAATTGATGAACTTTCAACATTTTAAATCTACCTCTAAGTGATCAACTGATCACTCGAGGTACTGCGGATTCATGATAAGTCTGTGCTAACGTAACATGAAGGATTTGATTGATATAATGATCTGATCTCCTTGACTTAGTCTTGATCAACAATAATTTTAAACAATGGTGTGCATTATAAGCAATACACCAACGTAATTTAAAATCTATTTGATGTTTTGAACATACTTTGGTATTTTTCCCTTTATTTTCATTTAAAAATCAATTTAAAAATACTTTTTTATGAATTTTATTTGTTTTTATTTTAATTTTAATTATGTTTGACTTTTGTTGACTGGTTGGCCTTGGATTATAGTGAATATAATCAGATGTTTCATCAACCTCATTGGATCTTGGGTGTTGATGGGGTGAAAACCCTGATCCACCAAAAAGGATGAATATGTTGAGGATAACTTGCTTAAGACTTTGATCCAATTTGGGATTTATTTTCTTGGTCGTTATCTCTACTTTATCTCGCTCTTCTTTCTTTTTCTTTTTTATCAATTGGATGATGACTGTTCATCCTTGTTTAATTAGGTTTGGATTGGTACCTGATGAACTTTCAACATTTCAAATCTACCTCTAACTAATCAATTGATTACTCAAGTTACTTTAGATTGATGGCAATATTTTCCTAAGGCGTCATGAATTATTTGAATGATGTAACGATCAGATCCCCTTGACTTAGTCTTTATCACCTATGCTTTTAAATAATCATATGCATTATGTGCAATACACGCACGTCATTTGAAATTTAATTTGATGTTTTCATCATACTTTGGTATTTTGCCCTTAATTTTCATTTTAAAATCAATTAAAAAATACTTTTCTATGCATTTTAATTTTTTTTATTTGAATTTTAATTATGTTTGGCTTTTGTTGACTGGTTGGCGTTGGATCATAGTGATTTTAATCAGAAGTTTCGTCAACCTTATTGGATCTTGGGTGTTGATGGGGTGAAAATTCTTATCTACTAAAAAGGATGAATATTTTGATGATAACTAGATTAAAAGTTTCATCCAATTTGGTATTTATTTTATTGGTCGTTGTCTCTACTTCATCTCTTTCTTCTTCTTTTTTCTTTTTCATCAATTGGATGATCATTGATTCATCTTTGTTCAATTTGGTTCGGATTGGTACTTGATGAACTTTCATCATTTCAAATATACCTCTAAGTTATCAGTTGATTACTCCATTTACTTTAGATTGATGGCAAGGTACTGCGTATTCATGATAAGGATGTCCTAATGTATCATGAAGGATTTGATTGATATAATGATCTCATCTCCTCGACTTAGTCTTGATCACAATTACTGTTAAACCATAGTGTGCATTATATGTAATACACCGACGTAATTAAAAATCTATTTGATGTTTTGAACATACTTTGGTATTTTTCCCTTTATTTTCATTTTAAAATCAATTTAAAGATACTTTTCTATGCATTTTAATTGTTTTTAATTTCATTTTTATTATGTTTGACTATTGTTGACTGGTTGGCTTTGGATCAGAATGAATTTGATCATAAGTTTCATCCACCTCATTGGATCTTGGGTGTTGATGGGGTGAAAACCCTAAACTAGCAAAAAGGATGAATGATGTTAATGATAACTTGATTAAAACTTTGACCCAATTTGGGATTTATTCTTTAGTTAATTTTCACTACTTCATCTTCTGTTATTTTTTTATCAATTGGAAGATGACTAATTCATATTTGTTCAATTAGGTTCGTATTTGTACTTGATGAACTTTAAGCATTTCAAATCTACCTCTAAGTGATCAATTGATCACTCGAGGTACTATGGATTCATGATAAGTCTGTGCTAAGGTATCATGAAGTATTTGATTTATATAATGATCTCATATTCTTGACTTAGTCTTGATCACCAACATTTTTAAGCCATGGTGTGCATTATATGCAATAAACCGGCATAGTTTAAAATTTATTTGATGTGTTGAACATACTTTGGTATTTTTCCCTTATTTTAATTTTAAAATAAATTGAAAAATTCTTTTATATGCATTTTATTTGTTTTTATTTGCATTTTAATTATATTTTATTTTTGTTGACTGGTTGGCCTTGGATCATCGTGAATTTGATCATAAGTTTCATCCACCTCATTGTATCTTCGGTGTTGATGGGGTGAAAACCCTAATCCATCAAAAAGGATGAATGATGTTGATGATAACTTATTTAAAACTTTTATCCAATTTTGGATTTACTCTCTTGTTCATTGTCTCCATTTGATCTCGTTCTTCTTTTTTCTTTTTTTATCAATTGGATGATGATTTATTCATCTTTGATCAATCATGTTCGTATTTGTAATTGATGAACTTTCAACATTTTAAATCTACCTCTAAGTGATCAACTGATCACTCGAGGTACTGCGGATTCATGATAAGTATGTGCTAACGTAACATGAAGGATTTGAATGATATAATGATCTGATCTCCTTGACTTAGTCTTGATCACCAATAATTTTAAACAATGGTGTGCATTATAAGCAATACACCAACGTAATTTAAAATCTATTTGATGTTTTGAACATACTTTGGTATTTTTCCCTTTATTTTCATTTAAAAATCAATTTAAAAATACTTTTTTATGAATTTTATTTGTTTTTATTTTAATTTTAATTATGTTTGACTTTTGTTGACTGGTTGGCCTTGGATTATAGAGAATTTAATCAGATGTTTCATCAACCTCATTGGATCTTGGGTGTTGATGGGGTGAAAACCCTGATCCACCAAAAAGGATGAATATGTTGAGGATAACTTGCTTAAGACTTTGATCCAATTTGGGATTCATTTTCTTGGTCGTTGTCTCTACTTCATCTCGCTCTTCTTTGTTTTTCATTTTTATCAATTGGATGATGACTGTTCATCCTTGTTTAATTAGGTTCGAATTGGTACCTGATAAACTTTCAACATTTCAAATCTACCTCTAAGTAATCAATTGATTACTCAAGTTACTTTAGATTGATGGCAATATTGTCCTAAGGCGTCATGAATGATTTGAATGATGTAACGATCAGATCCCCTTGACTTAGTCTTTATCACCTATGATTTTAAACAATCATATGCATTATGTGCAATACCCGCACGTCATTTGAAATTTAATTTGATGTTTTCATCATACTTTGGTATTTTGCCCTTAATTTTCATTTTAAAATCAATTTAAAAATACTTTTCTATGCATTTTATTTGTTTTTATTTGAATTTTAATTATGTTTGACTTTTGTTGACTGGTTGGCGTTGCATCATAGTGATTTTAATCAGAAGTTTCGTCAACCTCATTGGATCTTGGGTGTTGATGGGGTGAAAATTCTTATCTACTAAAAAGGATGAATATTTTGATGATAACTAGATTAAAAGTTTCATCCAATTTGGTATTTATTTTATTGGTCGTTGTCTCTACTTCATCTCTTTCTTCTTCTTTTTTCTTTTTCATCAATTGGATGATGATTGATTCATCTTTGTTCAATTTGGTTCGGATTGGTACTTGATGAACTTTCAGCATTTCAAATATACCTCTAAGTAATCAATTGATTACTCCATTTACTTTAGATCGATGGCAAGGTACAACGTATTCATGATAAGGCTGTCCTAATGTATCATGAAGGATTTGATTGATATAATGATCTCATCTCCTCGACTTAGTCTTGATCATCAATACTTTTAAACCATAGTGTGCATTATATGCAATACACCGACGTAATTTAAAATCTATTTGATGTTTTGAACATACTTTGGTATTTTTCCCTTTATTTTCATTTTAAAATCAATTTAAAGATACTTTTCTATGCATTTTAATTGTTTTTAATTTCATTTTTATTATTTTTGACAATTGTAGACTGGTTGGCTTTGGATCATAATGAATTTGATCCTAAGTTTCATCCACCTCATTGGATCTTGGGTGTTGATGGGGTGAAAACTCTAAACTAGCAAAAAGGATGAATGATGTTAATGATAACTTGATTAAAACTTTGACCCAATTTGGGATTTATTCTTTAGTTAAATTTCACTACTTCATCTTCTTTTATTTTTTTTATCAATTGGAAGATGACTAATTCATATTTGTTCAATTAGGTTCGTATTTGTACTTGATGAAATTTAAGCATTTCAAATCTACCTCTAAGTGATCAATTGATCACTCGAGGTACTATGGATTCATGATAAGTCTGTGCTAAGGTATCATGAAGTATTTGATTTATATAATGATCTCATATTCTTGACTAAGTCTTGATCACCAACATTTTTAAGCCAAGGTGTGCATTATATGCAATAAACCGGCGTAATTTAAAATTTATTTGATGTGTTGAACATACTTTGGTATTTTTCCCTTTATTTTAATTTTAAAATAAATTGAAAAATTCTTTTCTATGCATTTTATTTGTTTTTATTTGCATTTTAATTATATTTTATTTTTGTTGACTGGTTGGCCTTGGATCATCGTGAATTTGATCATAAGTTTCATCCACCTCATTGTATCTTTGGTGTTGATGGGGTGAAAACCATAATCCATCAAAAAGGATGAATGATGTTGATGATAACTTATTTAAAACTTTTATTCAATTTTGGATTTACTCTCTTGTTCATTGTCTCCATTTCATCTCGTTCTTCTTTTTTCTTTTTTTATCAATTGGATGATGATTTATTCATCTTTGTTCAATCATGTTCGTATTTGTAATTGATGAACTTTCAACATTTTAAATCTACCTCTAAGTGATCAACTGATCACTCGAGGTACTGCGGATTCATGATAAGTCTGTGCTAACGTAACATGAAGGATTTGATTGATATAATGATCTGATCTCCTTGACTTAGTCTTGATCAACAATAATTTTAAACAATGGTGTGCATTATAAGCAATACACCAACGTAATTTAAAATCTATTTGATGTTTTGAACATACTTTGGTATTTTTCCCTTTATTTTCATTTAAAAATCAATTTAAAAATACTTTTTTATGAATTTTATTTGTTTTTATTTTAATTTTAATTATGTTTGACTTTTGTTGACTGGTTGGCCTTGGATTATAGTGAATATAATCAGATGTTTCATCAACCTCATTGGATCTTGGGTGTTGATGGGGTGAAAACCCTGATCCACCAAAAAGGATGAATATGTTGAGGATAACTTGCTTAAGACTTTGATCCAATTTGGGATTTATTTTCTTGGTCGTTATCTCTACTTTATCTCGCTCTTCTTTCTTTTTCTTTTTTATCAATTGGATGATGACTGTTCATCCTTGTTTAATTAGGTTTGGATTGGTACCTGATGAACTTTCAACATTTCAAATCTACCTCTAACTAATCAATTGATTACTCAAGTTACTTTAGATTGATGGCAATATTTTCCTAAGGCGTCATGAATTATTTGAATGATGTAACGATCAGATCCCCTTGACTTAGTCTTTATCACCTATGCTTTTAAATAATCATATGCATTATGTGCAATACACGCACGTCATTTGAAATTTAATTTGATGTTTTCATCATACTTTGGTATTTTGCCCTTAATTTTCATTTTAAAATCAATTAAAAAATACTTTTCTATGCATTTTAATTTTTTTTATTTGAATTTTAATTATGTTTGGCTTTTGTTGACTGGTTGGCGTTGGATCATAGTGATTTTAATCAGAAGTTTCGTCAACCTTATTGGATCTTGGGTGTTGATGGGGTGAAAATTCTTATCTACTAAAAAGGATGAATATTTTGATGATAACTAGATTAAAAGTTTGATCCAATTTGGTATTTATTTTATTGGTCGTTGTCTCTACTTCATCTCTTTCTTCTTCTTTTTTCTTTTTCATCAATTGGATGATCATTGATTCATCTTTGTTCAATTTGGTTCGGATTGGTACTTGATGAACTTTCATCATTTCAAATATACCTCTAAGTTATCAGTTGATTACTCCATTTACTTTAGATTGATGGCAAGGTACTGCATATTCATGATAAGGCTGTCCTAATGTATCATGAAGGATTTGATTGATATAATGATCTCATCTCCTCGACTTAGTCTTGATCACAATTACTGTTAAACCATAGTGTGCATTATATGTAATACACCGACGTAATTTAAAATCTATTTGATGTTTTGAACATACTTTGGTATTTTTCCCTTTATTTTCATTTTAAAATCAATTTAAAGATACTTTTCTATGCATTTTAATTGTTTTTAATTTCATTTTTATTATGTTTGACTATTGTTGACTGGTTGGCTTTGGATCAGAATGAATTTGATCATAAGTTTCATCCACCTCATTGGATCTTGGGTGTTGATGGGGTGAAAACCCTAAACTAGCAAAAAGGATGAATGATGTTAATGATAACTTGATTAAAACTTTGACCCAATTTGGGATTTATTCTTTAGTTAATTTTCACTACTTCATCTTCTTTTATTTTTTTATCAATTGGAAGATGACTAATTCATATTTGTTCAATTAGGTTCGTATTTGTACTTGATGAACTTTAAGCGTTTCAAATCTACCTCTAAGTGATCAATTGATCACTCGAGGTACTATGGATTCATGATAAGTCTGTGCTAAGGTATCATGAAGTATTTGATTTATATAATGATCTCATATTCTTGACTTAGTCTTGATCACCAACATTTTTAAGCCATGGTGTGCATTATATGCAATAAACCGGCATAGTTTAAAATTTATTTGATGTGTTGAACATACTTTGGTATTTTTCCCTTATTTTAATTTTAAAATAAATTGAAAAATTCTTTTCTATGCATTTTATTTGTTTTTATTTGCATTTTAATTATATTTTATTTTTGTTGACTGGTTGGCCTTGGATCATCGTGAATTTGATCATAAGTTTCATCCACCTCATTGTATCTTCGGTGTTGATGGGGTGAAAACCCTAATCCATCAAAAAGGATGAATGATGTTGATGATAACTTATTTAAAACTTTTATCCAATTTTGGATTTACTCTCTTGTTCATTGTCTCCATTTGATCTCGTTCTTCTTTTTTCTTTTTTTATCAATTGGATGATGATTTATTCATCTTTGATCAATCATGTTCGTATTTGTAATTGATGAACTTTCAACATTTTAAATCTACCTCTAAGTGATCAACTAATCACTCGAGGTACTGCGGATTCATGATAAGTATGTGCTAAAGTAACATGAAGGATTTGAATGATATAATGATCTGATCTCCTTGACTTAGTCTTGATCACCAATAATTTTAAACAATGGTGTGCATTATAAGCAATACACCAACGTAATTTAAAATCTATTTGATGTTTTGAACATACTTTGGTATTTTTCCCTTTATTTTCATTTAAAAATCAATTTAAAAATACTTTTTATGAATTTTATTTGTTTTTATTTTAATTTTAATTATGTTTGACTTTTGTTGACTGGTTGGCCTTGGATTATAGAGAATTTAATCAGATGTTTCATCAACCTCATTGGATCTTGGGTGTTGATGGGGTGAAAACCCTGATCCACCAAAAAGGATGAATATGTTGAGGATAACTTGCTTAAGACTTTGATCCAATTTGGGATTCATTTTCTTGGTCGTTGCCTCTACTTCATCTCGCTCTTCTTTGTTTTTCTCTTTTATCAATTGGATGATGACTGTTCATCCTTGTTTAATTAGGTTCGGATTGGTACCTGATGAACTTTCAACATTTCAAATCTACCTCTAAGTAATCAATTGATTACTCAAGTTACTTTAGATTGATGGCAATATTGTCCTAAGGCGTCATGAATGATTTGATTGATGTAACGATCAGATCCCCTTGACTTAGTCTTTATCACCTATGCTTTTAAACAATCATATCCATTATGTGCAATACACGCACGCCATTTGAAATTTAATTTGATGTTTTCAACATACTTTAGTATTTTGCCCTTAATTTTCATTTTAAAATCAATTTAAAAATACTTTTCTATGCATTTTATTTGTTTTTATTTGAATTTTAATTATGTTTGACTTTTGTTGACTGGTTGGCCTTGGATCATACTGATTTTAATCATAAGTTTCGTCAACCTCATTGGTATTTATTTTATTGGTCGTTGTCTCTACTTCATCTCTTTCTTCTTCTTTTTTCTTTTTCATCAATTGGATGATGATTGATTCATCTTTGTTTAATTAGGTTCGGATTGGTACTTGATGAACTTTCAGCATTTCAAATATACCTCTAAGTAATCAATTGATTACTCCAGTTACTTTAGATTGATGGAAAGTTTGTCCTAAGGCATCATAAATGATTTGATTGATGTAATCATCTCATCCCCTTGACTTAGTCTTGATCACCTCTGCTTCTAAACCATCATATGCATTATATGTAATACACGCACGCCATTTTACATTTAATTTGATGTTTTGAACATACTATGGTATTTTTCCCTTTATTTTCATTTTAAAATCAATATAAAGATATATTTGTATGCATTTTAATTGTTTTTATTTTCATTTTTATTATGTTTGACTATTGTTGACTGGTTGGCCTTGGATCATAATAAATTTGATCATAAGTTTCATCCAACTCATTGGATCTTGGGTGTTGATCCGGTGAAAACCCTAAACCACCAAAAAGGATAAATGATGTTAATGATAACTTGATTAAAACTTTGATCCAATATGGGATTTATTCTCTACTTCATCTCTGTTTATTTTTTTTATCAATTGGAAGATGACTGATTCATCTTTGTTCAATTAGGTTCGTATTGGTACTTCATGAACTTTTAGCATTTCAAATCTACCTCTAAGTGATCAATTGATCACTCGAGGTACTGTGGATTCATGATAAGTCTGTGCTAAGGTATCATTAAGTATTCGATTTATATAATGATCTCATATTCTTGACTTAGTCTTGATCACAAACATTTTTAAGCCATGGTGTGCATTATATGCAATAAACCGGCGTAATTTAAAATTTATTTGATGTGTTGAACATACTTTGGTATTTTTCCTTTTATTTTAATTTTAAAATCAATTTAAAAATGCTTTTCTATGTATTTTATTTGTTTTGATTTCCATTTTAATTATATTTGACTTTTGTTGAGAGGTTGGCCTTGGATCATTGTGAATTTGATCATAAGTTTCATCCACCAAATTGTATCTTAGGTGATGATGGAGGTGAAAACCCTAATCCACCAAAAAGGATGAATGGTGTTGATGATAACTTATTTAAAACTTTTATCCAATTTTAGATTTATTCTATCGTTTGTTGCCTTTACTTCATCTTGTTCTTCTTCTTTTTTATTTTTTTATCAATTGGATGATAATATATTCATCTTTGTTCAATTATGTTCGTATTTGTACTTGGTGAACTTTCAGCATTTTAAATCTACCTCTAAGTGATCAACTGATCACTCGAGGTACTGCGCATTCATGATAAGCCTGTGCTAATGTATCATGAAGGATTTTATTGATATAATGATCTCATCTCCTTGACTTAGTCTTGATCACCAATACTTTTAAACAACAGTGTGCATTATATGCAATACACCGACATAATTTAAAATCTATTTGATGTTTTGAACATACTTTGGTATTTTGACCTTTATTTTCATTTTAATATCAATTTAAAAATACTTTTCTATGAATTTTATTTATTTATATTTGAATTTTAATTATGTTTGGCTATTGTTGACTGGTTGTCCTTGGATCATAATGAATTTAATCATAAGTTTCATCCACCTCATTGGATCTTGTGTGTTGATGGGATGAAAACCCTAAACCACCAAAAAGGATGAATGATGTTAATGATAACTTGATTAAAACATTGATCCAATTTGGGATTTATTCTCTACTTCATCTAATTTTATTTTTTTTATCAATTAGATGATGATTGATTAATCTTTGTTCAATTAGGTTCGTATTGGTACTTGATGAACTTTCAGCATTTCAAATCTACCTCTAAGTGATCAATTGATCAATCGGGGTACTGTGGATTCATGATAAGTCTGTGCTAAGGTATCATGAAGTATTTGATTGATATAATGATCTCATATCCTTGACTTAGTCTTAATCACCAACATTTTAAAGCCATGGTGTGCGTTATATTCAATACACCGACGTAATTTAAAATCTATTTGATGTGTTGAACATAATTTGGTATTTTTCCCTTTATTTTAATTATAAAATAAATTGAAAAATTATTTTCTATGCATTTTATTTGTTTTTATTTTCGTTTTAATTATATTTTACTTTTGTTGATTGGTTGGCCTTGGATCATAGTGAATTTGACCATAAGTTTCATCCACCTCATTGTATCTTGGGTGTTGATGGGGTGAAAACCCTAACTAGTCCACCAAAAAGGATGAATGATGTTGATGATAACTTATTTAAAACTTTTATCCAATTTTGGATTTATTCTCTTGTTCATTGTCTCTACTCCATCTCGTTCTTCTTCTTTTTCTTTTTTTTATCAATTGGATGATGATTTATTCACCTTTGTTCAATTAAGCTCGTATTTCTAATTGATGAACTTTCAACATTTTAAATCTACCTCTAAGTGATCAACTGCTCACTCGAGGTACTGCGGATTCATGATAAGGTTATGCTAATGTATCATAAAGGATTTGATTAATATAATGATCTCATCTACTTAACTTAGTCTTGATCACCAATGCTTTTAAACCATCAAATGCATTATATGCAATACACGCACGTCATTTGAAATTTAATTTGATGTTTTGAACATTCTTTGGTATTTTTCCTTTATTTTTATTTTAAAATCAATTTAAAAATACTTTTTTACGAATTTTATTTGTTTTTATTTGAATTTTAATTATGTCTGACTTTTGTTGACTGGTTGAACTTGGATCATAGTGAATTTAATCAGAAGTTTCCCCAACCTAATTGGATCTTGGGTGTTGATGTGGTTAAAACCGTAATCCACCAAAAGAATGAATATGTTGATGATAACTTGATTAAAACTTTGATCCAATTTGGGATTTATTTTCTTGGTCATTGTCTCTACTTCATATCTTTCTTCTTTTTTTTCTTCTTTTTCATCAATTGTATGATGATTGATTCATCTTTGTTGAATTAGGTTCAGATTGCTACTTGATGAACTTTCAGCATTTTAAATATACCTCTAAGTAATCAATTGATTAATCAAGTTACTTTAGATTGATGGCAAGATTGTCCTAAGGCATCATGAATGATTTTATTGATGTAATGATCTCATCCCCTTAACTTAGTCTTGATCACCTCTGCTTTTAAACCATCATATGCATTATATGCAATACACGCACTTCATTTGAAATTTAATTTGATGTCTTGAACATACTTTGGTATTTTGCTCTTTATTTTCATTTTAAAATCAATTAAAAGATACTTTTCTATGCATTTTAATTGTTTTTATTTTCGTTTTTATTATTTTTGACTATTGTTGACTGGTTGCCCTTGGATCATAACGAATTTTATCATTAGTTTCATCCACCTCATTCGATCTAGGTTATTGATGAGGTGGAAACCCTAAACCACCAAAAAGGATGAATGATGTTAATGATAACTTGATTAAAACCTTGATCCAATTTGGGAATTATTCTATATTTCATTTTATCTACTTCATCTCCTTTTATTTTTTTTTATCAATTGGATGATGATTGATTCATCTTTGTTCAATTAGGTTCGTATTGGTACTTGATGAACTTTCAGCATTTCAAATCTACCTCTAATTGATCATCTGATTATTCGAGGTACTTTGGATTCATGATAAGTCTGTGTTAAGGTATCATGAAGTATTTGATTGATATAATGATCTCATATCCTTGACTTAGTCTTGATCACCAACATTTTTAAGCCATGGTGTAAGTTATATGCAATACACCAGCGTAATTTAAAATTTATTTGATGTATTAAAAATACTTTGGAATTTTTCCCTTTATTTTAATTTTAAAATAAATTTAAAAATGCTTTTCTATGCATTTTATTTGTTTTTATTTTCTTTTTAATTATATTTAACTTTTGTTGGCTGGTTGGCCTTGGATCATAGTGAATTTGATCATAAGTTTCATCCACCTCATTGTATCTTGGGTGTTGATGGGGTGAAAACCCTAATCCACCAAAAAGGATGAATGATGTTGAGGATAACTTATTTAAAACTTTTTCGAATTTTGGATTTATTCTCTTGTGCATTGTCAATAATTCATCTCGTTCGTCTTCTTTTTCCTTTTTTTATCAATTGGATGATGATTTATTCATCTTTATTCAATTATGCTCGTATTTCTAATTCATGAACTTTCAGCATTTTAAATCTACCTCTAAGTGATCAACTGCTCACTCGAGGTACTGCGGATTCATGATAAGGCTATGCTAATGTATCATGAAGGATTTTATTGATATAATGATCTCATCTACTTGACTTAGTGTTGATCACCAATACTTTTAAACCATGGTATGCAGTTTATGCAATACACCGACGTGATTTAAAATCTATTTGATGTTTTGAACCTACTTTGGTAATTTTCCATTTATTTTCATTTTAAAATCAATTTAAAAATAATTTTTTATTCATTTTATTTGTTTTTATTTGAATTTTAATTATGTTTGACTTTTGTTGACTGGTTGGTCTTGGATTAAAGTGAATTTAATCAAAAGTTTCATCAACCTCATTGGATATTGGGTGTTTATTGGGTGAAAACCTTGATCCACCAAAAAGGATGAATATGTTGATGATAACTTTATTTAAACTTTGATCCAATTTGGGATTTATTTTCTTGGTCGCCGTCTCTACTTCATCCCACTCTTCTTCATTTTTATTTTTTTTATCAATTCGATGATCATTGATTCACTTTGTTTAATTAGGTCCGGGTTGGTACTTTATGAATTTTCAGCATTTCAAATCTAGCTCTAAGTAATCAATTGATTACTCAGGTTACTTTAGATTGATGGCAAGTTTGTCCTAAGGCATCATAAATGATTCGATTGATGTAATGATCAAATCCCCTTGACTTAGTCTTGATCACCTATGCTTTTAAACCATCAAATGCATTATATGCAATACACGCACGTCATTTGAAATTTAATTTGATGTTTTGAACATTCTTTGGTATTTTTCCTTTATTTTTATTTTAAAATCAATTTAAAAATACTTTTCTATGAACTTTATTTGTTTTTATTTGAATTTTAATTATGCTTGACTTTTGTTGACTGGTTGAACTTGGATCATAGTTAATTTAATAAGTAGTTTCACCAACCTCATTGGATCTTGGGTGTTGATGTGGTGAAAACCCTAATCCACCAAAAAGAATGAATATGTTGATGATAACTTGATTAAAACTTTGATCCAATTTGGAATTTATTTTCTTGGTCATTGTCTCTACTTCATATATTTCTTCTTTTTTTTCTTCTTTTTCATCAATTGTATGATGATTGATTCATCTTTGTTGAATTAGGTTCAGATTGGTACTTGATGAACTTTGAGCATTTTAAATATACCTCTAAGTAATCAAATGATTACTCAAGTTACTTTAGATTGATGGCAAGATTGTCCTAAGGCATCATGAATGATTTTATTGATGTAATGATCTCATCCCCTTAACTTATTCTTGATTACCTCTGCTTTTAAACCATCATATGCATTATATGCAATACACGCACGTCATTTGAAATTTAATTTGATGTCTTGAACATACTTTGGTATTTTTCTCTTTATTTTAATTTTAAAATCAATTGAAAGATACTTTTCTATGCATTTTAATTGTGTTTATTTTCATTTTTATTATTTTTGACTATTGTTGACTGGTTGCCCTTGGATCATAACGAATTTTATCATTAGTTTCATCCACCTCATTCGATCTAGGTTATTGATGAGGTGGAAACCCTAAACCACCAAAAAGGATGAATGATGTTAATGTTAACTTGATTAAAACTTTGATCCAATTTGGGATTTATTCTATATTTCATTTTATCTACTTCATCTCCTTTTATTTTTTTTATCAATTGGATGATGATTGATTCATCTTTGTTCAATTAGGTTCGTATTGGTACTTGATGAACTTTCAGCATTTCAAATCTACCTCTAATTGATCATCTGATCACTCGAGGTACTTTGGATTCATGATAAGTCTGTGTTAAGGTATCAAGAAGTATTTGATTGATATAATGATCTCATATCCTTGACTTAGTCTTGATCACCAACATTTTTAAGCCATGGTGTAAGTTATATGCAATACACCGGCGTAATTTAAAATTTATTTGACGTATTAAAAATACTTTGGTATTTTTCCCTTTATTTTAATTTTAAAATAAATTTAAAAATGCTTTTCTATGCATTTTATTTGTTTTTATTTTCTTTTTAATTATATTTAACTTTTGTTGGCTGGTTGGCCTTGGATCATAGTGAATTTGATCATAAGTTTCATCCACCTCATTGTATCTTGGGTGTTGATGGGCTGAAAACCCTAATCCACCAAAAAGGATGAATGATGTTGAGGATAACTTATTTAAAACTTTTTCGAATTTTGGATTTATTCTCTTGTGCATTGTCAATAATTCATCTCGTTCGTCTTCTTTTTCCTTTTTTTATCAATTGGATGATGATTTATTCATCTTTATTCAATTATGCTCGTATTTCTAATTGATGAACTTTCAGCATTTTAAATCAACCTCTAAGTGATCAACTGCTCACTCGAGGTACTGCGGATTCATGATAAGGCTATGCTAATGTATCATGAAGGATTTTATTGATATAATGATCTCATCTACTTGACTTAGTGTTGATCACCAATACTTTTAAACCATTGTATGCATTTTATGCAATACACCGACGTGATTTAAAATCTATTTGATGTTTTGAACCTACTTTGGTAATTTTCCATTTATTTTCATTTTAAAATCAATTTAAAAATAATTTTTTATTCATTTTATTTGTTTTTATTTGAATTTTAATTATGTTTGACTTTTGTTGACTGGTTGGTCTTGGATTAAAGTGAATTTAATCAAAAGTTTCATCAACCTCATTGGATATTGGGTGTTGATGGGGTGAAAACCTTGATCCACTAAAAAGGATGAATATGTTGATGATAACTTTATTTAAACTTTGATCCAATTTGGGATTTATTTTCTTGGTCGCCGTCTCTACTTCATCTCACTCTTCGTCATTTTTCTTTTTTTTATCAATTCGATGATCATTGATTCACTTTGTTTAATTAGGTTCGGGTTGGTACTTTATGAATTTTCAGCATTTCAAATCTAGCTCTAAGTAATCAATTGATTACTCAGGTTACTTTAGATTGATGGCAAGTTTGTCCTAAGGCATCATAAATGATTCGATTGATGTAATGATCAAATCCCCTTGACTTAGTCTTGATCACCTATGCTTTTAAACCATCAAATGCATTATATGCAATACACGCACGTCATTTGAAATTTAATTTGATGTTTTGAACATTCTTTGGTATTTTTCCTTTATTTTTATTTTAAAATCAATTTAAAAATACTTTTCTATGAACTTTATTTGTTTTTATTTGAATTTTAATTATGCTTGAATTTTGTTGACTGGTTGAACTTGGATCATAGTGAATTTAATAAGAAGTTTCACCAACCTCATTGGATCTTGGGTGTTGATGTGGTGAAAACCCTAATCCACCAAAAAGAATGAATATGTTGATGATAACTTGATTAAAACTTTGATCCAATTTGGAATTTATTTTCTTGGTCATTGTCTCTACTTCATATCTTTCTTCTTTTTTTTCTTCTTTTTCATCAATTGTATGATGATTGATTCATCTTTGTTGAATTAGGTTCAGATTGGTACTTGATGAACTTTGAGCATTTTAAATATACCTCTAAGTAATCAATTGATTACTCAAGTTACTTTAGATTGATGGCAAGATTGTCCTAAGGCATCATGAATGATTTTAATGATGTAATGATCTCATCCCCTTAACTTATTCTTGATTACCTCTGCTTTTAAACCATCATATGCATTATATGCAATACACGCACGTCATTTGAAATTTAATTTGATGTCTTGAACATACTTTGGTATTTTTCTCTTTATTTTAATTTTAAAATCAATTGAAAGATACTTTTCTATGCATTTTAATTGTGTTTATTTTCATTTTTATTATTTTTGACTATTGTTGACTGGTTGCCCTTGGATCATAACGAATTTTATCATTAGTTTCATCCACCTCATTCGATCTAGGTTATTGATGAGGTGGAAACCCTAAACCACCAAAAAGGATGAATGATGTTAATGATAACTTGATTAAAACTTTGATCCAATTTGGGATTTATTCTATATTTCATTTTATCTACTTCATCTCCTTTTATTTTTTTTATCAATTGGATGATGATTGATTCATCTTTGTTCAATTAGGTTCGTATTGGTACTCGATGAACTTTCAGCATTTCAAATCTACCTCTAAGTGATCATCTGATCACTCGAGGTACTGTGGATTCATGATAAGTCTGTGCTAAGGTATCATGAAGTATTTGATTGATATAATGATCTCATATCCTTGACTTAGTCTTGATCACCAACATTTTTAAGCCATGGTGTAAGTTATATGCAATACACCGGCGTAATTTAAAATTTATTTGATGTATTAAAAATACTTTGGTATTTTTCCCTTTATTTTAATTTTAAAATCAATTTAAAAATTCTTTTCTATGCATTTTATTTGTTTTTATTTTATTTTTAATTATATTTTACTTTTGTTGGCTGGTTGGCCTTGGATCATAGTGAATTTTATCATAAGTTTCATCCACCTCATTGTATCTTGGGTGTTGATGGGGTGAAAACACTAATCCACCAAAAAGGATGAATGATGTTAAGGATAACTTATTTAAAACTTTTTTCCAATTTTGGATTTATTCTCTTGTGCATTGTCTTTAATTCATCTCGTTCGTCTTCTTTTTCCTTTTTTTATCAATTGGATGATGATTTATTCATCTTTGTTCAATTATGCTCGTATTTCTAATTGATGAACTTTCAGCATTTTAAATCTACTTCTAAGTGATCAACTGCTCACTCGAGGTACTGCGGATTCATGATAAGGCTAAGCTAATGTATCATGAAGGATTTTATTGATATAATGATCTCATCTACTTGACTTAGTGTTGATCACCAATACTTTTAAACCATGGTATGCATTATATGCAATACACCGACGTAATTTAAAATCTATTTGATGTTTTGAACCTACTTTGGTAATTTTACATTTATTTTCATTTTAAAATCAATTTAAAAATATTTTTTTATGCATTTTATTTGTTTTTATTTGAATTTTAATTATGTTTGACTTTTGTTGACTGGTTGGTCTTGGATTAAAGTGAATTTAATCAAAAGTTTCATCAACCTCAATGGATATTGGGTGTTGATGGGGTGAAAACCTTGATCCACCAAAAAGGATGAATATGTTGATGATAACTTTATTTAAACTTTGATCCAATTTGGGATTTATTTTCTTGGTCGCCGTCTCTACTTCATCTCACTCTTCGTCATTTTTCTTTTTTTTATCAATTCGATGATCATTGATTCACTTTGTTTAATTAGGTCCGGGTTGCTACTTTATGAATTTTCAGCATTTCAAATCTAGCTCTAAGTAATCAATTGATTACTCAGGTTACTTTAGCCTGATGGCAAGTTTGTCCTAAGGCATCATAAATGATTCGATTGATGTAATGATCAAATCCCCTTGACTAAGTCTTGATCACCTATGCTTTTAAACCATCAACTGCATTATATGCAATACACGCACGTCATTTGAAATTTAATTTGATGTTTTGAACATTCTTTGGTATTTTTCCTTTATTTTTATTTTAAAATAAATTTTAAAAATTCTTTTCTATGAACTTTATTTGTTTTTATTTGAATTTTAATTATGCTTGACTTTCGTTGACTGGTTGAACTTGGATCATAGTGAATTTAATAAGAAGTTTCACCAACCTCATTGGATCTTGGGTGTTGATGTGGTGAAAACCCTAATCCACCAAAAAGAATGAATATGTTGATGATAACTTGATTAAAACTTTGATCCAATTTGGAATTTATTTTCTTGGTCATTGTCTCTACTTCATATATTTCTTCTTTTTTTTCTTCTTTTTCATCAATTGTATGATGATTGATTCATCTTTGTTGAATTAGGTTCAGATTGGTACTTGATGAAGTTTGAGCATTTTAAATATACCTCTAAGTAATCAATTGATTACTCAAGTTACTTTAGATTGATGGCAAGATTGTCCTAAGGCATCATGAATGATTTTATTGATGTAATGATCTCATCCCCTTAACTTATTCTTGATTACCTCTGCTTTTAAACCATCATATGCATTATATGCAATACACGCACGTCATTTGAAATTTAATTTGATGTCTTGAACATACTTTGGTATTTTTCTCTTTATTTTAATTTTAAAATCAATTCAAAGATACTTTTCTATGCATTTTAATTGTTTTTATTTTCATTTTTATTATTTTTGACTATTGTTGACTGGTTGCCCTTGGATCATAATGAATTTTATCATTAGTTTCATCCACCTCATTCGATCTAGGTTATTGATGAGGTGGAAACCCTAAACCACTAAAAAGGATGAATGATGTTAATGATAACTTGATTAAAACTTTGATCCAATTTGGGATTTATTCTATATTTCATTTTTTCTACTTCATCTCCTTTTATTTTTTTTTATCAATTAGATGATGATTAATTCATCTTTGTTCAATTAGGTTCGTATTGGTACTTGATGAACTTTCAGCATTTCAAATCTACCTATAAGTGATCATCTGATCACTCGAGGTACTGTGGATTCATCATAAGTCTGTGCTAAGGTATCATGAAGTATTTGATTGATATAATGATCTCATATCCTTGACTTAGTCTTGATCACCAACATTTTTAAGCCATGGTGTAAGTTATATGCAATACACCGGCGTAATTTAAAATTTATTTGATGTATTAAAAATACTTTGGTATTTTTCCCTTTATTTTAATTTTAAAATCAATTTAAAAATTCTTTTCTACGCATTTTATTTGTTTTTATTTTCTTTTTAATTATATTTTACTTTTGTTTGGTTGGTTGGCCTTGGATCATTGTGAATTTGATCATAAGTTTCATCCACCTCATTGTATCTTCGGTGTTGATGGGGTGAAACCCCAAATCCACCAAAAAGGATGAATATGTTGATGATAACTTGATTAAAACTTTGATCGAATTTGGGATTTATTTTCTTGGTCATTTCCTCTACTTCATCCCGTTCTTCTTATTTTTTCTTTTTTTATCAGTTGGATGATGATAGATTCATCTTTGTTTAATTAGGTTCGGATTGGTACTTGATGAACTTTCAACATTTCAAATCTACCTCTAAGTAATCAATTGATTACTCAAGTTACTTTAGATTGATGTCAAGTTCGTCCTAAGGCATCATGAATGATTCAATTGATGTAATGATCAAATCCCCTTGACTTAGTCTTTATCACCTATGCTTTTAAACCATCAAATGCATTATATGCAATACACGCACATCATTTGAAATTTAATTTGATGTTTTGAACATTCTTTGGTATTTTTCCTTTATTTTTATTTTAAAATCAATTTAAAAATACTTTTCTATGAATTTTATTTGTTTTTATTTGAATTTTAATTATGTCTGACTTTTGTTGATTGGTTGAACTTGGATCATAGTGAATTTAATAAAAAGTTTCACCAACCTCATTGGATCTTGGGTGTTGATGTGGTGAAAACCCTAATCCACCAAAAAGAATGAATATGTTGATGATAACTTGATTAAAACTTTGATCCAATTTGGAATTTATTTTCTTGGTCATTGTCTCTACTTCATATATTTCTTCTTTTTTTTCTTCTTTTTCATCAATTGTATGATGATTGATTCATCTTTGTTGAATTAGGTTCAGATTGGTACTTGATGAAGTTTGAGCATTTTAAATATACCTCTAAGTAATCAATTGATTACTCAAGTTACTTTAGATTGATGGCAAGATTGTCCTAAGGCATCATGAATGATTTTATTGATGTAATGATCTCATCCCCTTAACTTATTCTTGATTACCTCTGCTTTTAAACCATCATATGCATTATATGCAATACACGCACGTCATTTGAAATTTAATTTGATGTCTTGAACATACTTTGGTATTTTTCTCTTTATTTTAATTTTAAAATCAATTCAAAGATACTTTTCTATGCATTTTAATTGTTTTTATTTTCATTTTTATTATTTTTGACTATTGTTGACTGGTTGCCCTTGGATCATAATGAATTTTATCATTAGTTTCATCCACCTCATTCGATCTAGGTTATTGATGAGGTGGAAACCCTAAACCACCAAAAAGGATGAATGATGTTAATGATAACTTGATTAAAACTTTGATCCAATTTGGGATTTATTCTATATTTCATTTTATCTACTTCATCTCCTTTTATTTTTTTTTATCAATTGGATGATGATTAATTCATCTTTGTTCAATTAGGTTCGTATTCGTACTTGATGAATTTTCAGCATTTCAAATCTACCTCTAAGTGATCATCTGATCACTCGAGGTACTGTGGATTCATCATAAGTCTGTGCTAAGGTATCATGAAGTATTTGATTGATATAATGATCTCATATCCTTGACTTAGTCTTGATCACCAACATTTTTAAGCCATGGTGTAAGTTATATGCAATACACCGGCGTAATTTAAAATTTATTTGATGTTCTAAAAATACTTTGGTATTTTTCCCTTTATTTTAATTTTAAAATCAATTTAAAAATTCTTTTCTACGCATTTTATTTGTTTTTATTTTCTTTTTAATTATATTTTACTTTTGTTTGGCTGGTTGGCCTTGGATCATTGTGAATTTGATCATAAGTTTCATCCACCTCATTGTATCTTCGGTGTTGATGGGGTGAAACCCCTAATCCACCAAAAAGGATGAATATGTTGATGATAACTTGATTAAAACTTTGATCGAATTTGGGATTTATTTTCTTGGTCATTTCCTCTACTTCATCCCGTTCTTCTTATTTTTTCTTTTTTTATCAGTTGGATGATGATAGATTCATCTTTGTTTAATTAGGTTCGGATTGGTACTTGATGAACTTTCAACATTTCAAATCTACCTCTAAGTAATCAATTGATTACTCAAGTTACTTTAGATTGATGTCAAGTTCGTCCTAAGGCATCATGAATGATTCAATTGATGTAATGATCAAATCCCCTTGACTTAGTCTTTATCACCTATGCTTTTAAACCATCAAATGCATTATATGCAATACACGCACATCATTTGAAATTTAATTTGATGTTTTGAACATTCTTTGGTATTTTTCCTTTATTTTTATTTTAAAATCAATTTAAAAATACTTTTCTATGAGTTTTATTTGTTTTTATTTGAATTTTAATTATGTTTGACTTTTGTTGATTGGTTGAACTTGGATCATAGTGAATTTAGTCAGAAGTTTCACCAACCTCATTGGATCTTGGGTGTTGATGTGGTGAAAACCCTAATCCACCAAAAATAATGAATATGTTGATGATAACTTGATTAAAACTTTGATCCAATTTGGGATTTATTTTCTTGGTCATTGTCTCTACTTCATATCTTTCTTCTTTTATTTTTATTTTTCATCAATTGTATGATGATTAATTCATCTTTGTTGAATTAGGTTCAGATTGGTACTTGATGAACTTTGAGCATTTTAAATATACCTCTAAGTAATCAATTGATTACTCAAGTTACTTTAGATTGATGGCAAGATTGTCCTAAGGCATCATGAATGATTTTATTGATGTAATGATCTCATCCCCTTAACTTATTCTTGATTACCTCTGCTTTTAAACCATCAAATGCATTATATGCAATACACGCACGTCATTTGAAATTTAATTTGATGTCTTGAACATACTTTGGTATTTTTATCTTTATTTTAATTTTAAAATCAATTCAAAGATACTTTTCTATGCATTTTAATTGTTTTTATTTTCATTTTTATTATTTTTGACTATTGTTGACTGGTTGCCCTTGGATCATAATGAATTTTATCATTAGTTTCATCCACCTCATTCGATCTAGGTTATTGATGATATGGAAACCCTAAACCACCAAAAAGGATGAATGATGTTAATGATAACTTGATTAAAACTTTGATCCAATTTGGGATTTATTCTATATTTCATTTTTTCTACTTCATCTCCTTTTATTTTTTTTATCAATTGGATGATGATTGATTCATCTTTGTTCAATTAGGTTCGTATTGGTACTTGATGAACTTTTAGCATTTCAAATCTACCTCTAAGTGATCATCTGATCACTCGAGGTACTGTGGATTCATCATAAGTCTGTGCTAAGGTATCATGAAGTATTTGATTGATATAATGATCTCATATCCTTGACTTAGTCTTGATCACCAACATTTTTAAGCCATGGTGTAAGTTATATGCAATACACCGGCGTAATTTAAAATTTATTTGATGTTCTAAAAATACTTTGGTATTTTTCCCTTTATTTTAATTTTAAAATCAATTTAAAAATTCTTTTCTACGCATTTTATTTGTTTTTATTTTCTTTTTAATTATATTTTACTTTTGTTTGGCTGGTTGGCCTTGGATCATTGTGAATTTGATCATAAGTTTCATCCACCTCATTGTATCTTCGGTGTTGATGGGGTGAAACCCCTAATCCACCAAAAAGGATGAATATGTTGATGATAACTTGATTAAAACTTTGATCGAATTTGGGATTTATTTTCTTGGTCATTTCCTCTACTTCATCCCGTTCTTCTAATTTTTTCTTTTTTTATCAGTTGGATGATGATAGATTCATCTTTGTTTAATTAGGTTCGGATTGGTACTTGATGAACTTTCAACATTTCAAATCTACCTCTAAGTAATCAATTGATTACTCAAGTTACTTTAGATTGATGTCAAGTTCGTCCTAAGGCATCATGAATGATTCAATTGATGTAATGATCAAATCCCCTTGACTTAGTCTTTATCACCTATGCTTTTAAACCATCAAATGCATTATATGCAATACACGCACATCATTTGAAATTTAATTTGATGTTTTGAACATTCTTTGGTATTTTTCCTTTATTTTTATTTTAAAATCAATTTAAAAATACTTTTCTATGAGTTTTATTTGTTTTTATTTGAATTTTAATTATGTTTGACTTTTGTTGATTGGTTGAACTTGGATCATAGTGAATTTAGTCAGAAGTTTCACCAACCTCATTGGATCTTGGGTGTTGATGTGGTGAAAACCCTAATCCACCAAAAATAATGAATATGTTGATGATAACTTGATTAAAACTTTGATCCAATTTGGGATTTATTTTCTTGGTCATTGTCTCTACTTCATATCTTTCTTCTTTTATTTTTATTTTTCATCAATTGTATGATGATTAATTCATCTTTGTTGAATTAGGTTCAGATTGGTACTTGATGAACTTTGAGCATTTTAAATATACCTCTAAGTAATCAATTGATTACTCAAGTTACTTTAGATTGATGGCAAGATTGTCCTAAGGCATCATGAATGATTTTATTGATGTAATGATCTCATCCCCTTAACTTATTCTTGATTACCTCTGCTTTTAAACCATCAAATGCATTATATGCAATACACGCACGTCATTTGAAATTTAATTTGATGTCTTGAACATACTTTGGTATTTTTATCTTTATTTTAATTTTAAAATCAATTCAAAGATACTTTTCTATGCATTTTAATTGTTTTTATTTTCATTTTTATTATTTTTGACTATTGTTGACTGGTTGCCCTTGGATCATAATGAATTTTATCATTAGTTTCATCCACCTCATTCGATCTAGGTTATTGATGATATGGAAACCCTAAACCACCAAAAAGGATGAATGATGTTAATGATAACTTGATTAAAACTTTGATCCAATTTGGGATTTATTCTATATTTCATTTTTTCTACTTCATCTCCTTTTATTTTTTTTATCAATTGGATGATGATTGATTCATCTTTGTTCAATTAGGTTCGTATTGGTACTTGATGAACTTTTAGCATTTCAAATCTACCTCTAAGTGATCATCTGATCACTCGAGGTACTGTGGATTCATCATAAGTCTGTGCTAAGGTATCATGAAGTATTTGATTGATATAATGATCTCATATCCTTGACTTAGTCTTGATCACCATCATTTTTAAGCCATGGTGTAAGTTATATGCAATACACCGGCGTAATTTAAAATTTATTTGATGTATTAAAAATACTTTGGCATTTTTCCCTTTATTTTAATTTTAAAATCAATTTAAAAATTCTTTTCTACGCATTTTATTTGTTTTTATTTTATTTTTAATTATATTTTACTTTTGTTGGCTGGTTGGCCTTGGATCATTGTGAATTTGATCATAAGTTTCATCCACCTCATTGCATCTTCGGTGTTGATGGGGTGAAACCCCTAATCCACCAAAAAGGATGAATATGTTAATGATAACTTGATTAAAACTTTGATCCAATTTGGGATTTATTTTCTTGGTCATTTCCTCTACTTCATCCCGTTCTTCTTATTTTTTCTTTTTTTATCAGTTGGATGATTATAGATTCATCTTTGTTTAATTAGGTTCGGATTGGTACTTGATGAACTTTCAACATTTCAAATCTACGTCTAAGTAATCAATTGATTACTCAAGTTACTTTAGATTGATGTCAAGTTTGTCCTAAGGCATCATGAATGATTCAATTGATGTAATGATCAAATCCCCTTGACTTAGTCTTTATCACCCATGCTTTTAAACCATCAAATGCATTATTTGCAATACACGCACATCATTTGAAATTTAATTTGATGTTTTGAACATTCTTTGGTATTTTTCCTTTATTTTTGTTTTAAAATCAATTTAAAAATACTTTTCTATGAATTTTATTTGTTTTTATTTGAATTTTAATTATGTTTGACTTTTGTTGATTGGTTGAACTTGGATCATAGTGAATTTAGTCAGAAGTTTCACCAACCTCATTGGATCTTGGGTGTTGATGTGGTGAAAACCCTAATCCACCAAAAATAATGAATATGTTGATGATAACTTGATTAAAACTTTGATCCAATTTGGGATTTATTTTCTTGGTCATTGTCTCTACTTCATATCTTTCTTCTTTTATTTTTATTTTTCATCAATTGTATGATGATTAATTCATCTTTGTTGAATTAGGTTCAGATTGGTACTTGATGAACTTTGAGCATTTTAAATATACCTCTAAGTAATCAATTGATTACTCAAGTTACTTTAGATTGATGGCAAGATTGTCCTAAGGCATCAGGAATGATTTTATTGATGTAATAATCTCATCCCCTTAACTTAGTCGTGATCACCTCTGCTTTTAAACCATCATATGCATTATATGCAATACACGCACGCCATTTTAAATTTAATTTGATGTCTTGAACATACTTTGGTATTTTTCTCTTTATTTTCATTTTAAAATCAATTCAAAGATACTTTTCTATGCATTTTAATTGTTTTTATTTTCATTTTTATTATTTTTGACTATTGTTGACTGGTTTCCCTTGGATCATAATGAATTTTATCATTAGTTTCATCCACCTCATTGGATCTAGGTTATTGATGGGGTGGAAACCCTAAACCACCAAAAAGGATTAATGATGTTAATGATAACTTGATTAAAACTTTGATCCAATTTGGGATTTATTCTCTATTTCATTTTATCTACTTCATCTCCTTTTATTTTTTTTATCAATTGGATGAGGATTGATTCATGTTTGTTCAATTAGGTTTGTATTGGTACTTGATGAACTTTCAGCATTTCAAATCTACCTCTAAGTGATCATCTGATTATTCGAGGTATTATGGATTCATGATAAGTCTGTGCTAAGGTATCATGAAGTATTTGATTGATATAATGAACTCATATCCTTGACTTATTCTTGATCACCAACATTTTTAAGCCATGGTGTAAGTTATATGCAATACACCGGCGTAATTTAAAATTTATTTGATGTATTGAAAATACTTTGGTATTTTTCCCTTTATTTTAATTTTAAAATCAATTTAAAAATGCTTTTATATGCATTTTATTTGTTTTTATTTTCTTTTTAATTATATTTGACTTTTGTTGGCTGGTTGGCCTTAGGATCATAGTGAATTTGATCATATGTTTCATCCACTTCATTGTATCTTGGGTGTTGATGGGGTGAAAACCCAAATCCACCAAAAAGGATGAATGATGTTAAGGATAACTTATGTAAAACTTTTTTCCAATTTTGGATTTATTCTCTTGTGCATTGTCTTTAATTCATCTCGTTCGTCTTCTTTTTCCTTTTTTTATCTATTGTATGATGATTTATTCATCTTTGTTCAATTATGCTCGTATTTCTAATTGATGAACTTTCAGCATTTTAAATCTACTTCTAAGTTATCAACAGCTCACTCGAGGTACTGCGGATTCATGATAAGGCTATGCTAATGTATCATGAAGGATTTGATTGATATAATGATCTTATCTACTTGACTTAGTGTTGATCACCAATACTTTTAAACCATGGTATGCATTATATGCAATACACCGACGTAATTTAAAATCTATTTGATGTTTTGAACCTACTTTGGTAATTTTCCATTTATTTTCATTTTAAAATCAATTTAAAATTAATTTTTTATTCATTTTATTTGTTTTTATTTGAATTTTAATTATGTTTGACTTTTGTTGACTGGTTGGTCTTGGATTAAAGTGAATTTAATCAAAAGTTTCATCAATCTCATTGGATATTGGGTGTGGATGGGGTGAAAACCTTGATCCACCAAAAAGGATGAATATGTTAATGATAACTTTATTTAAACTTTGATCCAATTTGGGATTTATTTTCTTGGTCGCCGTCTCTACTTCATCTCACTCTTCGTCATTTTTCTTTTTTTTATAAATTCGATGATCATTGATTCACTTTGTTTAATTAGGTCCCGGTTGGTACTTTATGAATTTTCAGCATTTCAAATCTAGCTCTAAGTAATCAATTGATTACTCAGGTTACTTTAGATTGATGGCAAGTTTGTCCTAAGGCATCTTAAATGATTCGATTAATGTAATGATCAAATCCCCTTGACTTAGTCTTGATCACCTATGCTTTTAAACCATCAAATGCATTATATGCAATACACGCACGTCATTTGAAATTTAATTTGATGTTTTGAACATTCTTTGGTATTTTTCCTTTATTTTTATTTTAAAATCAATTTAAAAATACTTTTCTATGAACTTTATTTGTTTTTATTTGAATTTTAATTATGCTTGACTTTTGTTGACTGGTTGAACTTGGATCATAGTGAATTTAATAAGAAGTTTCACCAACCTCATTGGATCTTGGGTGTTGATGTGGTGAAAACCCTAATCCACCAAAAAGAATGAATATGTTGATGATAACTTGATTAAAACTTTGATCCAATTTGGAATTTATTTTCTTGGTCATTGTCTCTACTTCATATCTTTCTTCTTTTTTTTCTTCTTTTTCATCCATTGTATGATGATTGATTCATCTTTGTTGAATTAGGTTCAGATTGGTACTTGATGTACTTTGAGCATTTTAAATATACCTCTAAGTAATCAATTGATTACTCAAGTTACTTTAGATTGATGGCAAGATTGTCCTAAGGCTTCATGAATGATTTTATTGATGTAATGATCTCAGCCCCTTAACTTATTCTTGATTACCTCTGCTTTTAAACCATCATATGCATTATATGCAATACACGCACATCATTTGAAATTTAATTTGATGTCTTGAACATACTTTGGTATTTTTCTCTTTATTTTAATTTTAAAATCAATTCAAAGATACTTTTCTATGCATTTTAATTGTTTTTATTTTCATTTTTATTATTTTTTACTATTGTTGACTGGTTGCCCTTGGATCATAATGAATTTTATCATTAGTTTCATCCACCTCATTAGATCTAGGTTATTGATGAGGTGGAAACCCTAAACCACCAAAAAGGATGAATGATGTTAATGATAACTTGATTAAAACTTTGATCCAATTTGGGATTTATTCTATATTTCATTTTATCTACTTCATCTCCTTTTATTTTTTTTATCAATTGGATGATGATTGATTCATCTTTGTTCAATTAGGTTCGTATTGGTACTTGATGAACTTTCAGCATTTCAAATCTACCTCTAAGTGATCATCTGATTACTCGAGGTACTGTGGATTCATGATAAGTCTGTGCTAAGGTATCATGAAGTATTTGATTGATATAATGATCTCATATCCTTGACTTAGTCTTGATCACCAACATTTTTAAGCCATGGTGTAAGTTATATGCAATACACCGGCGTAATTTAAAATTTATTTGATGTATTAAAAATACTTTGCTATTTTTCCCTTTATTTTAATTTTAAAATAAATTTAAAAATGCTTTTCTATGCATTTTATTTGTTTTTATTTTCTTTTTAATTATATTTGACTTTTGTTGGCTGGTTGGCCTTGGATCATAGTGAATTTGATCATAAGTTTCATCCACCTCATTGTATCTTGGGTGTGGATGGGGTGAAAACCCTAATCCACCAAAGAGGATGAATGATGTTGAGGATAACTTATTTAAAACTTTTTCCAATTTTGGATTTATTCTCTTGTGCATTGTCTCTAATTCATCTCGTTCGTCTTCTTTTTCCTTTTTTTATCAATTGGATGATGATTTATTCATCTTTGTTCAATTATGCTCGTATTTCTAATTGATGAACTTTCAGCATTTTAAATCTACCTCTAAGTGATCAACTGCTCACTCGAGGTACTGCGGATTCATGATAAGGCTATGCTAATGTATCATGAAGGATTTTATTGATATAATGATCTCATCTACTTGAATTAGTGTTGATCACCAATACTTTTAAACCATGGTATGCATTATATGCAATACACCGACGTAATTTATAATCTATTTGATGTTTTGAACCTACTTTGGTAATTTACCATTTATTTTCATTTTAAAATCAATTTAAAAATAATTTTTTATGCATTTTATTTGTTTTTATTTGAATTTTAATTATATTTGACTTTTGTTGACTGGTTGGTCTTGGATCATAGTGAATTTAATCAAAAGTTTCATCAACCTCATTGGATCTTAGGTGTTGATGGGGTGAAAACCCTGATCCAACAAAAGGATGAATATGTTGATGATAACATTATTTAAACTTTGATCCAATTTGGGATTTATTTTCTTGGTCGCCGTCTCTACTTCATCTCACTCTTCGTCATTTTTCTTTTTTTTATCAATTCGATGATCATTGATTCACTTTGTTTAATTAGGTCCGGGTTGTACTTTATAAATTTTCAGCATTTCAAATCTAGCTCTAAGTAATCAATTGATTACTCAGGCAACTTAGATTGATGGAAAGTTTGTCCTAAGGCATCATAAATGATTCGATTGATGTAATGATCAAATCCCCTGGACTTAGTCTTGATCACCTATGCTTTTAAACCATCAAATGCATTATATGCAATACACGCACGTCATTTGAAATTTAATTTGATGTTTTGAACATTCTTTGGTATTTTTCCTTTATTTTTATTTTAAAATCAATTTAAAAATACTTTTCTATGAACTTTATTTGTTTTTATTTGAATTTTAATTATGTTTGACTTTTGTTGACTGGTTGAACTTGGATCATAGTGAATTTAATAAGAAGTTTCACCAACCTCATTGGATCTTGGGTGTTGATGTGGTGAAAACCCTAATCCACCAAAAAGAATGAATATGTTGATGATAACTTGATTAAAACTTTGATCCAATTTGGAATTTATTTTCTTGGTCATTGTCTCTACTTCATATCTTTCTTCTTTTTTTTCTTCCTTTTCATCAATTGTATGATGATTGATTCATCTTTGTTGAATTAGGTTCAGATTGGTACTTGATGAACTTTGAGCATTTTAAATATACCTCTAAGTAATCATTTGATTACTCAAGTTACTTTAGATTGATGGCAAGTTTGTCCTAAGGCATCATGAATGATTCGATTGATGTAATGATCAAATCCCCTTGACTTAGTCTTGATCACCTATGCTTTTAAACCATCAAATGCATTATATGCAATACACGCACGTCATTTGAAATTTAATTTGATGTTTTGAACATTCTTTGGTATTTTCCTTTATTTTTATTTTAAAATCAATTTAAAAATACTTTTCTATGAACTTTATTTGTTTTTATTTGAATTTTAATTATGTTTGACTTTTGTTGACTGGTTGAACATGGATCATAGTGAATTTAATAAGAAGTTTCACCAACCTCATTGGATCTTGGGTGTTGATGTGGTGAAAACCCTAATCCACCAAAAAGAATGAATATGTTGATGTTAACTTGATTAAAACTTTGATCCAATTTTGGATTTATTTTCTTGGTCATTGTCTCTACTTCATATCTTTCTTCTTTTTTTTCTTCTTTTTCATCAATTTTATGATGATTGATTCATCTTTGTTGAATTAGGTTCAGATAGGTACTTGATGAACTTTCAGCATTTTAAATATACCTCTAAGTAATCAATTGATTACTCAAGTTACTTTAGATTGATGGCAAGATTGTCCTAAGGCATCATGAATGATTTTATTGATGTAATGATCTCATCCCCTTAACTTAGTCTTGATCACCTCTGCTTTTAAACCATCATATGCATTATATGTAATAAACGCACGTCATTTGAAATTTAATTTGATGTCTTGAACATACTTTGGTAATTTGCTCTTTATTTTCATTTTAAAATCAATTCAAATATACTTTTCTATGCATTATAATTGTTTTTATTTTCATTTTTGTTATTTTTTACTATTGTTGACGGGTTGCCCTTGGATCATAATGAATTTTATCATTAGTTTCATCCACCTCATTGGATTTAGGTTATTGATGGGGTGGAAACCCTAAACCACAAAAAAGGATGAATGATGTTAATGATAACCTTATTAAAACTTTGATCCAATTTGGGATTTATTCTCTATTTCATTTCATCTACTTCATCTCCTTTTATTTATTTTTTATCAATTGGATGATGATTGATTCATCTTTGTTCAATTAGGTTCGTATTGGTACATGATGAACTTTCAGCATTTCAAATCAACCTCTAAGTGATCATCTGATCACTCGAGGTATTGTGGATTCATGATAAGTCTGTGCTAAGGTATCATGAAGTATTTGATTGATATAATGATCTCATATCCTTGACTTAGTCTTGATCACCAACATTTTTAAGCCATGGTGTAAGTTATATGCAATACACCGGCGTAATTTAATATTTGTTTGATGTATTGAAAATTCTTTGATATTTTTCCCTTTATTTTAATTTTAAAATTAATTTAAAAATGCTTTTCTATGCATTTTATTTGTTTTTATTTTCTTTTTAATTATATTTGACTTTTGTTGGGTGGTTGGCCTTGGATCATAGTGAATTTGATCGTAAGTTTCATCCACCTCATTGTATCTTGGGTGTTGATGGGGTGAAAATCCTAATCCACCAAAAAGGAAGAATGATGTTGCGGATAACTTATTTAAAACTTTTTTCAAATTTTGGATTTATTCTCTTGTGCATTTACTCTAATTGATCACGTACGTCTTCTTTTTCCTTTTTTTATCAATTGGATGATGATTTATTCATCTTTGTTCAATTATGCTCGTATTTCTAATTGATGAACTTTCAACATTTTAAATCTACCTCTAAGTGATCAACTGCTCACTCGAGGTACTGCGGATTCATGATAAGGTTATGCTAATGTATCATGAAGGATTTGATTGATATAATGATCTCATCTAGTTGACTTTGTCTTGATCACCAATACTTTTAAACCATGGTATGCATTATATGCAATACACCGACGTAATTTAAAATCTATTTGATGTTTGGAACCTACTTTGGAAATTTGCCATTTATTTTCATTTTAAAATCAATTTAAAAATATTTTTTTATGCATTTTATTTGTTTTTATTTGAATTTTAATTATGTTTGACTTTTATTGACTGGTTGGTCTTGGATCAAAGTGAGTTTAATCAAAAGTTTCATCAACCTCATTGGATCTTGGGTGTTGATGGGGTGAAAACCCTGATCCACCAAAAAGGATGAATATGTTGATGATAACTTGATTTAAACTTTGATCCAATTTGGGATTTATTTTCTTGGTCGTCGTCTCTACTTCATCTCACTCTTCATCATTTTTCTTTTTTTTATCAATTGGATGATCATTGATTCACTTTGTTTAATTAGGTCCGAGTTGGTACTTTATGAACTTTCAGCATTTCAACTCTACCTCTAAGTAATCAATTGATTACTCAGGTTACTTTAGATTGATGGCAAGTTTGTCCTAAGGCATCATGAATGATTCGATTGATGTAATGATTAAATCCCCTTGACTTAGTCTTGATCACCTATGTTTTTAAACCATCGAATGCATTATATGCAATACACGCACGTCATTTGAAATTTAATTTGATGTTTTGAACATTCTTTGGTATTTTTCCTTTTTTTATTTTAAAATCAATTTAAAAATAATTTTCTATGAATTTAATTTGTTTTTATTTGAGTTTTAATTATGTTTGACATTTAATGACTGGTTGAACTTGGATCATAGTGAATTTAATAAGAATTTTCACCAACCTCATTGGATCTTGGGTGTTGATGTGGTGAAAACCCTAATCCACCAAAAAGAATGAATATGTTGATGATAACTTGATTAAAACTGTTATCCAATTTGGGATTTATTTTCTTGGTCATTGTCTCTACTTCATATCTTTCTTCTTTTTTTTCTTCTTTTTCATCAATTGTATGATGATTGATTCATCTTTGTTGAATTAGGTTCAGATTGGTACTTGATGAACTTTCAGCATTTTAAATATACCTCTAAGAAATCAATTGATTACTCAAGTTACTTTAGATTGATGGCAAGATTGTCCTAAGGCATCATGAATGATTTTATTGATGTAATGATCTCATCCCCTTAACTTAGTCTTGATCACCTCTGCTTTTAAACCATCATATGCATTATATGTAATACACGCACGTCATTTGAAATTTAATTTGATGTCTTGAACATACTTTGGTAATTTGCTCTTTATTTTCATTTTAAAATCAATTCAAAGATACTCTTCTATGCATTATAATTGTTTTTATTTTCATTTTTGTTATTTTTGACTATTGTTGACTGGTTGCCCTTGGATCATAATGAATTTTATCATTAGTTTCATCCACCTCATTGGATTTAGGTTATTGATGGGGTGGAAACCCTAAACCACCAAAAAGGTTGAATGATGTTAATGATAACCTTATTAAAACTTTGATCCAATTTGGGATTTATTCTCTATTTCATTTTATCTACTTCATCTCCTTTTATTTATTTTTTATCAATTGGATGATGATTGATTCATCTTTGTTCAATTAGGTTCATATTGGTACATGATGAACTTTCAGCATTTCAAATCTACCTCTAAGTGATCATCTGATCACTCGAGGTACTGTGGATTCATGATAAGTCTGTGCTAAGGTATCGTGAAGTATTTGATTGATATAATGATCTCATATCCTTGACTTAGTCTTGATCACCAACATTTTTAAGCCATGGTGTAAGTTATATGCAATACACCGGCGTAATTTAAAATTTATTTGATGTATTGAAAATACTTTGATATTTTTCCCTTTATTTTAATTTTAAAATTAATTTAAAAATGCTTTTCTATGCATTTTATTTGTTTTTATTTTCTTTTTAATTATATTTGACTTTTGTTGGCTGGTTGGCCTTGGATCATAGTGAATTTGATCATAAGTTTCATCCACCTCATTGTATCTTGGGTGTTGATGGGGTGAAAACCCTAATCCACCAAAAAGGATGAATGATGTTGAGGATAACTTATTTAAAACTTTTTTCCAATTTTGGATTTATTCTCTTGTGCATTGTCTCTAATTCATCTCGTTCATCTTCTTTTTCCTTTTTTTATCAATTGGATGATGATTTATTCATCTTTGTTCAATTATGCTCGTATTTCTAATTAATGAACTTTCAGCATTTTAAATCTACCTCTAAGTGATCAACTGCTCACTCGAGGTACTGCGGATTCATGATAAGGTTATGCTAATGTATCATGAAGGATTTGATTGATATAATGATCTCATCTAGTTGACTTTGTCTTGATCACCAATACTTTTAAACCATGGTATGCATTATATGCAATACACCGATGTAATTTAAAATCTATTTGATGTTTGGAACCTACTTTGGAAATTTTCCATTTATTTTCATTTTAAAATCAATTTAAAAATAATTTTTTATGCATTTTATTTGTTTTTATTTAAATTTTTATTATGTTTGACTTTTATTGACTGGTTGGTCTTGGATCAAAGTGAATTTAATCAAAAGTTTCATCAACCTCATTGGATCTTGGGTGTTGATGGGGTGAAAACCCTGATCCACCAAAAAGGATGAATATGTTGATGATAACTTGATTTAAACTTTGATCCAATTTGGGATTTATTTTCTTGGTCATCGTCTCTACTTCATCTCACTCTTCGTCATTTTTCTTTTTTTTATCAATTGGATGATCATTGATTCACTTTGTTTAATTAGGTCCGAGTTGGTACTTTATGAACTTTCAGCATTTCAACTCTACCTCTAAGTAATCAATTGATTACTCAGGTTACGTTAGATTGATGGCAAGTTTTTCCTAAGGCATCATGAATGATTCGATTGATGTAATGGTCAAATACCCTTGACTTAGTCTTGATCACCTATGTTTTTAAACCATCAAATGCATTATATGCAATACACGCACGTCATTTGAAATTTAATTTGATGTTTTGAACATTCTTTGGTATTTTTCCTTTTTTTTTATTTTAAATTCAATTTAAAAATACTTTTCTATGAATTTAATTTGTTTTTATTTGAGTTTTAATTATGTTTGACATTTAATGACTGGTTGAACTTGGTACATGATGAACTTTCAGCATTTCAAATCTACCTCTAAGTGATCATCTGATCACTCGAGGTACTGTGGATTCATGATAAGTCTGTGCTAAGGTATCATGAAGTGTTTGATTGATATAATGATCTCATATCCTTGACTTAGTCTTGATCACCAACATTTTTAAGCCATGGTGTAAGTTATATGCAATACACCGGCGTAATTTAAAATTTATTTGATGTATTGAAAATACTTTGATATTTTTCCCTTTATTTTAATTTAAAAATTAATTTAAAAATGCTTTTCTATGCATTTTATTTGTTTTTATTTTCTTTTTAATTATATTTGACTTTTGTTTGCTGGTTGGCCTTGGATCATAGTGAATTTGATCATAGGTTTCATCCACCTCACTGTATCTTGGGTGTTGATGGGGTGAAAACCCTAATCCACCAAAAAGGATGAATGATGTTGAGGATAACTTATTTAAAACTTTTTTCAAATTTTGGATTTATTCTCTTGTGCATTTACTCTAATTCATATCGTACGTCTTCTTTTTCCTTTTTTTATCAATTGGATGATGATTTATTCATCTTTGTTCAATTATGCTCGTATTTCTAATTGATGAACTTTCAGCATTTTAAATCTACCTCTAAATGATCAATTGCTCACTCGAGGTACTGCGGATTCATGATAAGGTTTTGCTAATGTATCATGAAGGATTTGATTGATATAACGATCTCATCTAGTTGACTTTGTCTTGATCACCAATACATTTAAACCATGGTATGCATTATATGCAATACACCGACGTAATTTAAAATCTATTTGATGTTTGGAACCTACTTTGGAAATTTGCCATTTATTTTCATTTTAAAATCAATTTGAAAATATTTTTTTATGCATTTTATTTTTTTTTTTTGAATTTTAATTATGTTTGACTTTTTTTGACTGGTTGGTCTTGGATCAAAGTGAATTTAATCAAAAGTTTCCTCAACCTCATTGGATCTTGGGTGTTGATTCTAACACCCTCTAAAACCCCGCATAAAATTTTGCAAATAATTAAAATCATATTTTCAGAGTACATGTATTAACGAGGATGTCACAATTCTCTTTTAATAAAAACAAGTTCCTGTCATGCATAACATAGAAGCAACTCATACATGTTTACACAGCGGAATATTATATTTAATAAAACCAAAGTTATAATATTTTCAATCATCAGGGATTAACACCTGGAATATATCAACATCATATTATAACCAAATACTAAGGAAATAAACGAGTCTGACTAAGCAGCTCGACAAACAAACGTTCCCGGAGTTACAACTATCAGAGCATGACCCGGACAATACTTAAACCGAAATAAACTAGAAACAGCGAGTCTTCGCCAATCATCTGAGCGAAACTCCTCAATCTGAAATGTTCAACAGTAAGGGTGAGCATCTCAATTATACACTTGATTATACGTTCATAACAATCAATTCAGAAAAATCATAAGCATCACCCAACAGTTAGCGTGTTTCATAGTTTACGAAAACCTTTACAATTCATATATTCATAATATATCACTTTTCATACTTATAATTAACATCTAACATCATTAACAATTTAGCAACAATATATGCATACAGTCAATTAAATACAACATTGGAAAGTCATCCATTCATGTTATATTCAATATAATGCAACACACCCATGCATGTGGTACCATTTTACCGCCCATTAAATCTCGGGTCGCGGATAACTCACCGTTCCATTATATCGCGGACACGGCTACCACCTCAACGTTCCATTAAATTGCGGACACGTATAATGGCCACCATGTTAATTCCACACAATGGGAATTAACAAATGCAACATGATATGTAAAGTATGTAACACTCAGCATACTATTAACATTAATCAACATATCATGCAACATCAACAACATCAATCATAACAGGATATGGATAGCATGTAATCACTCAGCATACTATTAAACATCAATCATATCAAGTTATATCATAATTCATGCTTGATAACATTATCTAAAAGCATGACAATAAAATCCATATAGTGTTGGTATCATAACATACAATCGTTATTCGATACAAGTATCAATCAACACTAGGAAATCCATAAACAGCATATGCAAAACATATCAAACACTGCACATCAAAACAGGATCCATCCGTACATAACAGCATGCACAGAAAACAAGATTCAGAAAACAACACAGGAGCATCAACACGGGTGCCCGTGTGAATCAACAATGCCCGTGTTGAAATGTGCCCAGAAAACACATTTTTTAGCAATACAGTGAATCAACACGGGTGCCCGTGTGAATCAACACGGCCCGTGTTGATGAGCGCGAGGCAGATTTTTCCTGAACCTGCAGCAGCTCAGAACAGCAGCCAAACACGGAAAATGCCAGCCAAAACGCACATCCCGGTACATAACAATATCGATTTTGTATGGCTCAAAACAACACATCAATTCCATAATTACCAACAATTATTATAGTAACCTTAAAGGTGATTATTCATCCTCTTGGGGAAATCTGATAACATTGAGGTTATCCCTAGAACATCTAAGGTAAACTCACGATCATATAAACATACTCCCAATCCAACATTTGGAACCTAAAATTCCTAATCGATTCATAAAATTGGGAACCTAACCCTTTTCTAACAGGTTCAATCCTAAGGGTATCGATTCCTAATAACATCTAACAATTGGGGTTTCTCCCTACGATTATCCAAATCAACCGTACCTAAACCCATAAGCAAAAGTAAATCGAGTAGTAGCCCCCCTTACCTTAACAAATTGCAGCTTCGAACTCTTGAGTGATTGTTCGTCGTTCTTCATAGCTCCAATCCCAAATATCTCCAAACGCTTCACTAAAATACATAACAACCAAAATCACTTATAAACATAAACACTTTCTCCAATAATCACTTATTAAAATAAGCTCTTAAAGCTACTTAATTCCTCATAATCATATAGAAAATTTCACTAGCTTTCCAACGCATCAAACGGCGCCTAAATCGGAGTTACGGTTCAAAAGTTATGGCCGAAATGATATTTGGGAAAACCTACCCGAGCACCAACACAGAAGATCAACACGGATGCCCGTGTGCATCAACACGGCCCGTGTTGATGACTCTGCAACATCATATTTCACGTTTTTATGCTTCCCAAAATCACCCCAACTCATTCCTAATCATCCCCAAACATCCTAAAACCATCAAAATCGAATTCATACCATATATCAATGATCTAAGGCATACAATAGGATCAATACTACATCAAAACACCAATCAATTCCATTCATGTTTCATCATCACAACAACCATGGCATCAAGAATCCATCATCCCTACAAATCCCTAACTCATATAGAATATATATCACAACTTATTCATAGTAAAAGAATGACCAACCCCTTACCTTGGATAATCTGCAGCTCCTGCAACTTCCTCGATCAATCTTCTCATTCTTCTCCTTTCTCTTCTTTACACGTTCTCTGAGTTCCAAAATCCCAAAATCTCAGTTTTACGTGAAAGTGAGCAAAAGTGACATATAAGTCCCAAATAACATTTTACTTCACTTGCACCCCCTCTTTTACCAATAACATCATAAGCCCAATAACCTTCAATCCTTATTTTTTTTCTACAATTATTTATAAAATAAATAATAATCCTTTTATTTTATATTAACCCAAATAAAATAATTTTATTGGTTTCAAATAAAATCACTCTTATTAAGATAATTCCAAATAAATAGAACTGGGGTGTTACAACTCTCCCCCACTAAGGATATTTTCGTCCTCGAAAATCCAATCGACACAACCACTCTCAACACCAATTCTGGACATACCAAACACTCAACGTATTATCAACCAAAAACTGTTGCACTCAGGCACACAACGTCGTCTTTTTGTCTTAACAATATTACATGATCAACTTAGCGACCATATCGACGCCAAAACATACACAACTAATCATAACGATATACCCGATATTAGCTCATCGACACCCTCAACACCATCTTGATACATCGCTTATGAAGTAATAACATCCGCAAACTACTTATACTTGAACATACAACCATCATATTATCATCTTGACAACATTCTTAATACAAACTCACGCGCCAATTCATTCCTTAATATACGAATTCCAATTATCAACCAAATACTTACAACTTGATTACTCTCGTCATATCACTCTTATAGTGACATCCACATAACCGACCAAATCACTTTTAACACAATCTGAAATATTACCATTCCTTTCAGTAATCAACACTGACATCACAACAACGAGAACAAAATTCTCATAACATCTGCTTACGGTTCTTAATCCAAAAATTATATACAACTCTCCATAAACCAACAACCACATTAATATCCTTATTAAATCAACTGACATTTATAATAAACCAACATACTCTGGCACATCACGCTTCAGATGCGCAACTCCGATTACTTATAAAGTATCAACTCTACCAAGTTTACTCCAATTGCCACTCTTGGATGAAACATTCATATACTTCCATGAATTCCCAATTGTCATAAAACATAACTACGACTTTATCATCCTTTTAGTAACATAATCCTCAAAAATCGTCTTTAAAACATAACCACATTACAACCACATACAGTACATGGATCCAATTAATTCCAACAAGATGACTCATCTTCTTCCAACCAAACTCGCACTTTAATAAACAAACTTATAATTTCACTTCTTTTAAATAGCAACAAGAAACAAAAATAACAACATATTCTTCAGAATGTACTATACTAGTCGACACAACACGTCTATCCATCAACTATGATTCCGTCTACTATCAACAATAGATTAAGGGTGATCAGTTCCTTAATTTGCCAATAGATAGATGAAAAACATAACGGAGCATAAACCATCGTTACCAAACTATAATAGTGTTCCTTCCGAACTCTTTCTCAAATCATTCACAACATCATAATCCAACAATTACCAATCATCATAAGATCCACCTCTGACACTTTCGCATCCTTCCATGCAGAACAACATGTCTCTCAACTCATTTCCAAACAACATTTTACGATTGAACTCGTCTCAACAACTGCAATAACAACCACCCATGTCCAAAAGTTTATAATTCCTCAACCGACATTCAAAGTCTCTTCCTATGAGAATACTTCTACCACACTTGGAAACATTTTCATATAAAAGAAATATACTCTTATCTCCTTGCAGGTTCAAACAGAACATAAATCCAACAATCCAAACACAAGATACGGATCCCAAAGTTATCCGAAAATACGAACACTAACGTCATACAACAACTTACTACAACACATCTTACGACAACATCGGAATAAAATTTCTTTATCCATACTTCACATCCTTCTTCACTCTTTCAATTTTTCAACAAGAAACACCCAACGTCCAACACAATTATTTCCTTCGATACATGCCTCCCAAGCATAAAATTATATTCTATAATGAAGGTAATTACTTGTAGATTCTATAACTTCATGAATCGCTCAAATCCGAGTTACGAGTAAAAAGTTATCATCTTTGCAATGGGACTGGTTCATAATTCCCGCATGCAGAATTTTCCAAAATTCAGCATTAGACCCAAATATTAAAATGCATTTTTCTCCTTCTTCAAGAACTTTCCGAAGACAAATCTTATATGCAAACTATATGGAATTTCGTAAGCTTTCCAAAAAGTCAATAACCGCTTTGATCGGAATCACGAGTAAAAAGTTATATCACTTTTACTAACAGTTGCTCCAAAATTACATAAATCTGAATTCGAGATTGATGAACATAAGTTCCATCTTTCTCTCTTTCTTCCAAAATTCACCCACATCCTTTCTTTTTATCCAACTACGAAAATCATCCGATATTAATCCAACTATACTAAAGACATACAATCCGACGAGTTAATCCCTTCAACTTATCATTTTCTTTGGAATAGACTTTATTCTCAATAGTCTTAAATTCACCGTCTAAAAACCTACCCACATTTTCAACTTGACCGATACAGACTCATGAGTCCATACTCTCGCCGGTTCGCAACAATAGTGACTCAATGACCTTTGTACTCTTCCAATCAACGTCGCCTTCAACAACTTCATGATACTTGATGAAATAGTGTAAATTACAACCATCCAGAATAACTCGCACACCAAGTTTTCAACACAATTCTTCGAACATAACAACATACATTGACTTTAGTGGCATGCTACCATAGGAGAATAGTCCAATTACTACACTAATAGTATCCAAAATATTCCTCAAGGTAATCAACTAAGGTTCAGTTCCACTTTCCGACCATTAGAGATCAAAACATAATTTAGCCATTTTCCATAAAACCACACAGTACGCGCCATGAAGGCCAGTGCGCACTGCGAGGACAGCAAAAATATGCAGTTTGCGCCGCGACCGCTAGTTGGCGTCGCGAACTGTACGAGACAGAAAGGGATTTTTGCATGACGGCATCTCTTCAACGCAGTTTAATCCAATTTCCCATACGAGTTCACTAGCATACCAAAATTCTTGAATCTATATCACCTTCGCATTCAGGAAGCATCCAAACTTCAATAACATTTGCATTGTCGCCGTCATCAACATTCTGAACCGGCATATCACAACTGAAGCGCATCCGAGAAGAAAAGCTTCTCCCCCACTTATCTTCAAGTCAACTCCTGCAACAAACAGTTAGAAAGCAAAAAGTACCGACAGTGTTTCACACACTTGTCGCGCACTAAGGGATAAACAACATATCGACAATATTCAACTGTCACGCTACACAACTGACTCAACAACATTGGCCGAACGAACCGACCTGCTCTGATACCACTATTGTAACACCCTCTAAAACCCCGCATAAAATTTTGCAAATAATTAAAATCATATTTTCAGAGTACATGTATTAACGAGGATGTCACAATTCTCTTTTAATAAAAACAAGTTCCTGTCATGCATAACATAGAAGCAACTCATACATGTTTACACAGCGGAATATTATATTTAATAAAACCAAAGTTATAATATTTTCAATCATCAGGGATTAACACTTGGAATATATCAACATCATATTATAACCAAATACTAAGGAAATAAACGAGTCTGACTAAGCAGCTCGACAAACAAACATTCCCGGAGTTACAACTATCAGAGCATGACCCGGACAATACTTAAACCGAAATAAACTAGAAACAACGAGTCTTCGCCAATCATCTAAGCGAAACTCCTCAATCTGAAATGTTCAACAGTAAGGGTGAGCATCTCAATTATACACTTGATTATACGTTCATAACAATCAATTCATAAAAATCATAAGCATCACGCAACAGTTAGCGTGTTTCATAGTTTACGAAAACCTTTACAATTCATATATTCATAATATATCACTTTTCATACTTATAATTAACATCTAACATCATTAACAATTTAGCAACAATATATGCATACAATCAATTAAATACAACATTGGAAAGTCATCCATTCATGTTATATTCAATATAATGCAACACACCCATGCATGTGGTACCATTTTACCGCCCATTAAATCTCGGGTCGCGGATAACTCACCGTTCCATTATATCGCGGACACGGCTACCACCTCAACGTTCCATTAAATCGCGGACACGTATATTGGCCACCATGTTAATTCAACACAATGGGAATTAACAAATGCAACATGATATGTAAAGTATGTAACACTCATCATACTATTAACATTAATCAACATATCATGCAACATCAACAACATCAATCATAACAGGATTTGGATAGCATGTAATCACTCAGCATACTATTAAACATCAATCATATCAAGTTATATCATAATTCATGCTTGATAACATTATCTAAAAGCATGACAATAAAATCCATATAGTGTTGGTATCATAACATACAATCGTTATTCGATACAAGTATCAATCAACACTAGGAAATCCATAAACAGCATATGCAAAACATATCAAACACTGCACATCAAAACAGGATCCATCCGTACATAACAGCATGCACAGAAAACAAGATTCAGAAAACAACACAGGAGCATCAACACGGGTGCCCGTGTGAATCAACAATGCCCGTGTTGAAATGTGCCCAGAAAACACATTTTTTAGCAATACAGTGAATCAACACGGGTGCCCGTGTGAATCAACACGGCCCGTGTTGATGAGCGCGAGGCAGATTTTTCCTGAACCTGCAGCAGCTCAGAACAGCAGCCAAACGCGGAAAATGCCAGCCAAAACGCACATCCCGGTACATAACAATATCGATTTTGTATGGCTCAAAACAACACATCAATTCCATAATTACCAACAATTATTATAGTAACCTTAAAGGTGATTATTCATCCTCTTGGGGAAATCTGATAACATTGAGGTTATCCCTAGAACATCTAAGGTAAACTCACGATCATATAAACATACTCCCAATCCAACATTTGGAACCTAAAATTCCTAATCGATTCATAAAATTGGGAACCTAACCCTTTTCTAACAGGTTCAATCCTAAGGGTATCGATTCCTAATAACATCTAACAATTGGGGTTTCTCCCTACGATTATCCAAATCAACCGTACCTAAACCCATAAGCAAAAGTAAATCGAGTAGTAGCCCCCCTTACCTTAACAAATTGCAGCTTCGAACTCTTGAGTGATTGTTCGTCGTTCTTCAGAGCTCCAATCCCAAATATCTCCAAACGCTTCACTAAAATACATAACAACCAAAATCACTTATAAACATAAACACTTTCTCCAATAATCACTTATTAAAATAAGCTCTTAAAGCTACTTAATTCCTCATAATCATATAGAAAATTTCAATAGCTTTCCAACGCATCAAACGGCGCCTAAATCGGAGTTACGGTTCAAAAGTTATGGCCGAAATGATATTTGGGAAAACCTACCCGAGCACCAACAGAGAAGATCAACACGGATGCCCGTGTGCATCAACACGGCCCGTGTTGATGACTCTGCAACATCATATTTCACGTTCTTATGCTTCCCAAAATCACCCCAACTCATTCCTAATCATCCCCAAACATCCTAAAACCATCAAAATCGAATTCATACCATATATCAATGATCTAAGGCATACAATAGGATCAATACCACATCAAAACACCAATCAATTCCATTCATGTTTCATCATCACAACAACCATGGCATCAAGAATCCATCATCCCTACAAATCCCTAACTCATATAGAATATATATCACAACTTATTCATAGTAAAAGAATGACCAACCCCTTACCTTGGATAATCTGCAGCTCCTGCAACTTCCTCGATCAATCTTCTCATTCTTCTCCTTTCTCTTCTTTACACGTTCTCTGAGTTCCAAAATCCCAAAATCTCAGTTTTACGTGAAAGTGAGCAAAAGTGACATATAAGTCCCAAATAACATTTTACTTCACTCGCACCCCCTCTTTTACCAATAACATCATAAGCCCAATAACCTTCAATCCTTATTTTTTTTCTACAATTATTTATAAAATAAATAATAATCCTTTTATTTTATATTAACCCAAATAAAATAATTTTATTGGTTTCAAATAAAATCACTCTTATTAAGATAATTCCAAATAAATAGAACTGGGGTGTTACAACTCTCCCCCACTAAGGATATTTTCGTCCTCGAAAATCCAATCGACACAACCACTCTCAACACCAATTCTGGACATACCAAACACTCAACGTATTATCAACCAAAAACTGTTGCACTCAGGCACACAACGTCGTCTTTTTGTCTTAACAATATTACATGATCAACTTAGCGACCATATCGACGCCAAAACATACACAACTAATCATAACGATATACCCGATATTAGCTCATCGACACCCTCAACACCATCTTGATACATCGCTTATGAAGTAATAACATCCGCAAACTACTTATACTTGAACATACAACCATCATATTATCATCTTGACAACATTCTTAATACAAACTCACGCGCCAATTCATTCCTTAATATACGAATTCCAATTATCAACCAAATACTTACAACTTGATTACTCTCGTCATATCACTCTTATAGTGACATCCACATAACCGACCAAATCACTTTTAACACAATCTGAAATATTACCATTCCTTTCAGTAATCAACACTGACATCACAACAACGAGAACAAAATTCTCATAACATCTGCTTACGGTTCTTAATCCAAAAATTATATACAACTCTCCATAAACCAACAACCACATTAATATCCTTATTAAATCAACTGACATTTATAATAAACCAACATACTCTGGCACATCACGCTTCAGATGCGCAACTCCGATTACTTATAAAGTATCAACTCTACCAAGTTTACTCCAATTGCCACTCTTGGATGAAACATTCATATACTTCCATGAATTCCCAATTGTCATAAAACATAACTACGACTTTATCATCCTGTTAGTAACATAATCCTCAAAAATCGTCTTAAAAACATAACCACATTACAACCACATACAGTACATGGATCCAATTAATTCCAACAAGATGACTCATCTTCTTCCAACCAAACTCGCACTTTAATAAACAAACTTATAATTTCACTTCTTTTAAATAGCAACAAGAAACAAAAATAACAACATATTCTTCAGAATGTACTATACTAGTCGACACAACACGTCTATCCATCAACTATGATTCCGTCTACTATCAACAATAGATTAAGGGTGATCAGTTCCTTAATTTGCCAATAGATAGATGAAAAACATAACGGAGCATAAACCATCGTTACCAAACTATAATAGTGTTCCTTCCGAACTCTTTCTCAAATCATTCACAACATCATAATCCAACAATTACCAATCATCATAAGATCCACCTCTGACACTTTCGCATCCTTCCATGCAGAACAACATGTCTCTCAACTCATTTCCAAACAACATTTTACGATGGAACTCGTCTCAACAACTGCAATAACAACCACCCATGTCCAAAAGTTTATAATTCCTCAACCGACATTCAAAGTCTCTTCCTATGAGAATACTTCTACCACACTTGGAAACATTTTCATATAAAAGAAATATACTCTTATCTCCTTGCAGGTTCAAACAGAACATAAATCCAACAATCCAAACACAAGATACGGATCCCAAAGTTATCCGAAAATACGAACACTAACGTCATACAACAACTTACTACAACACATCTTACGACAACATCGGAATAAAATTTCTTTATCCATACTTCACATCCTTCTTCACTCTTTCAATTTTTCAACAAGAAACACCCAACGTCCAACACAATTATTTCCTTCGATACATGCCTCCCAAGCATAAAATTATATTCTATAATGAAGGTAATTACTTGTAGATTCTATAACTTCATGAATCGCTCAAATCCGAGTTACGAGTAAAAAGTTATCATCTTTGCAATGGGACTGGTTCATAATTCCCGCATGCAGAATTTTCCAAAATTCAGCATTAGACCCAAATATTAAAATGCATTTTTCTCCTTCTTCAAGAACTTTCCGAAGACAAATCTTATATGCAAACTATATGGAATTTCGTAAGCTTTCCAAAAAGTCAATAACCGCTTTGATCGGAATCACGAGTAAAAAGTTATATCACTTTTACTAACAGCTGCTCCAAAATTACATAAATCTGAATTCGAGATTGATGAACATAAGTTCCATCTTTCTCTCTTTCTTCCAAAATTCACCCACATCCTTTCTTTTTATCCAACTACGAAAATCATCCGATATTAATCCAACTATACTAAAGACATACAATCCGACGAGTTAATCCCTTCAACTTATCATTTTCTTTGGAATAGACTTTATTCTCAATAGTCTTAAATTCACCGTCTAAAAACCTACCCACATTTTCAACTTGACCGATACAGACTCATGAGTCCATACTCTCGCCGGTTCGCAACAATAGTGACTCAATGACCTTTGTACTCTTCCAATCAACGTCGCCTTCAACAACTTCATGATACTTGATGAAATAGTGTAAATTACAACCATCCAGAATAACTCGCACACCAAGTTTTCAACACAATTCTTCGAACATAACAACATACATTGACTTTAGTGGCATGCTACCATAGGAGAATAGTCCAATTACTACACTAATAGTATCCAAAATATTCCTCAAGGTAATCAACTAAGGTTCAGTTCCACTTTCCGACCATTAGAGATCAAAACATAATTTATCCATTTTCCACAAAACCACACAGTACGCGCCATGAAGGCCAGTGCGCACTGCGAGGACAGCAAAAATATGCAGTTTGCGCCGCGACCGCTAGTTGGCGTCGCGAACTGTACGAGACAGAAAGGGATTTTTGCATGACGGCATCTCTTCAACGCAGTTTAATCCAATTTCCCATACGAGTTCACTAGCATACCAAAATTCTTGAATCTATATCACCTTCGCATTCAGGAAGCATCCAAACTTCAATAACATTTGCATTGTCGCCGTCATCAACATTCTGAACCGGCATTTCACAACTGAAGCGCATCCGAGAAGAAAAGCTTCTCCCCCACTTATCTTCAAGTCAACTCCTGCAACAAACAGTTAGAAAGCAAAAAGTACCGACAGTGTTTCACACACTTGTCGCGCACTAAGGGATAAACAACATATCGACAATATTCAACTGTCACGCTACACAACTGACTCAACAACATTGGCCGAACGAACCGACCTGCTCTGATACCACTATTGTAACACCCTCTAAAACCCCGCATAAAATTTTGCAAATAATTAAAATCATATTTTCAGAGTACATGTATTAACGAGGATGTCACAATTCTCTTTTAATAAAAACAAGTTCCTGTCATGCATAACATAGAAGCAACTCATACATGTTTACACAGCGGAATATTATATTTAATAAAACCAAAGTTATAATATTTTCAATCATCAGGGATTAACACTTGGAATATATCAACATCATATTATAACCAAATACTAAGGAAATAAACGAGTCTGACTAAGCAGCTCGACAAACAAACATTCCCGGAGTTACAACTATCAGAGCATGACCCGGACAATACTTAAACCGAAATAAACTAGAAACAACGAGTCTTCGCCAATCATCTGAGCGAAACTCCTCAATCTGAAATGTTCAACAGTAAGGGTGAGCATCTCAATTATACACTTGATTATACGTTCATAACAATCAATTCATAAAAATCATAAGCATCACCCAACAGTTAGCGTGTTTCATAGCTTACGAAAACCTTTACAATTCATATATTCATAATATATCACTTTTCATACTTATAATTAACATCTAACATCATTAACAATTTAGCAACAATATATGCATACAATCAATTAAATACAACATTGGAAAGTCATCCATTCATGTTATATTCAATATAATGCAACACACCCATGCATGTGGTACCATTTTACCGCCCATTAAATCTCGGGTCGCGGATAACTCACCGTTCCATTATATCGCGGACACGGCTACCACCTCAACGTTCCATTAAATCGCGGACACGTATATTGGCCACCATGTTAATTCAACACAATGGGAATTAACAAATGCAACATGATATGTAAAGTATGTAACACTCAGCATACTATTAACATTAATCAACATATCATGCAACATCAACAACATCAATCATAACATGATATGGATAGCATGTAATCACTCAGCATACTATTAAACATCAATCATATCAAGTTATATCATAATTCATGCTTGATAACATTATCTAAAAGCATGACAATAAAATCCATATAGTGTTGGTATCATAACATACAATCGTTATTCGATACAAGTATCAATCAACACTAGGAAATCCATAAACAGCATATGCAAAACATATCAAACACTGCACATCAAAATAGGATCCATCCGTACATAACAGCATGCACAGAAAACAAGATTCAGAAAACAACACAGGAGCATCAACACGGGTGCCCGTGTGAATCAACAATGCCCGTGTTGAAATGTGCCCAGAAAACACATTTTTTAGCAATACAGTGAATCAACACGGGTGCCCGTGTGAATCAACACGGCCCGTGTTGATGAGCGCGAGGCAGATTTTTCCTGAACCTGCAGCAGCTCAGAACAGCAGCCAAACGCGGAAAATGCCAGCCAAAACGCACATCCCGGTACATAACAATATCGATTTTGTATGGCTCAAAACAACACATCAATTCCATAATTACCAACAATTATTATAGTAACCTTAAAGGTGATTATTCATCCTCTTGGGGAAATCTGATAACATTGAGGTTATCCCTAGAACATCTAAGGTAAACTCACGATCATATAAACATACTCCCAATCCAACATTTGGAACCTAAAATTCCTAATCGATTCATAAAATTAGGAACCTAACCCTTTTTTAACAGGTTCAATCTTAAGGGTATCGATTCCTAATAACATCTAACGATTGGGGTTTCTCCCTACGATTATCCAAATCAACCGTACCTAAACCCATAAGCAAAAGTAAATCGAGTAGTAGCCCCCCTTACCTTAACAAATTGCAGCTTCGAACTCTTGAGTGATTGTTCGTCGTTCTTCAGAGCTCCAATCCCAAATATCTCCAAACGCTTCACTAAAATACATAACAACCAAAATCACTTATAAACATAAACACTTTCTCCAATAATCACTTATTAAAATAAGCTCTTAAAGCTACTTAATTCCTCATAATCATATAGAAAATTTCACTAGCTTTCCAACGCATCAAACGGCGCCTAAATCGGAGTTACGGTTCAAAAGTTATGGCCGAAATGATATTTGGGAAAACCTACCCGAGCACCAACACAGAAGATCAACACGGGTGCCCGTGTGCATCAACACGGCCCGTGTTGATGACTCTGAAACATCATATTTCACGTTTTTATGCTTTCCAAAATCACCCCAACTCATTCCTAATCATCCCCAAACATCCTAAAACCATCAAAATCGAATTCCTACCATATATCAATGATCTAAGGCATACAATAGGATCAATACCACATCAAAACACCAATCAATTCCATTCATGTTTCATCATCACAACAACCATGGCATCAAGAATCCATCATCCCTACAAATCCCTAACTCATATAGAATATATATCACAACTTATTCATAGTAAAAGAATGACCAACCCCTTACCTTGGATAATCTGCAGCTCCTGCAACTTCCTCGATCAATCTTCTCATTCTTCTCCTTTCTCTTCTTTACACGTTCTCTGAGTTCCAAAATCCCAAAATCTCAGTTTTACGTGAAAGTGAGCAAAAGTGACATATAAGTCCCAAATAACATTTTACTTCACTTGCACCCTCTCTTTTACCAATAACATCATAAGCCCAATAACCTTCAATCCTTATTTTTTTCTACAATTATTTATAAAATAAATAATAATCCTTTTATTTTATATTAACCCAAATAAAATAATTTTATTGGTTTCAAATAAAATCACTCTTATTAAGATAATTCCAAATAAATAGAACTGGGGTGTTACATTGATGGGGTTAAAACCCTGATCCACCAAAAAGGATGAATATGTTGATGATAACTTGATTTAAACTTTGATCCAATTTGGGATTTATTTTCTTGGTCGTCGTCTCTACTTCATCTCACTCTTCGTCATTTTTCTTTTTTTATCAATTGGATGATCATTGATTCACTTTGTTTAATTAGGTCCGAGTTGGTACTTTATGAACTTTCAGCATTTCAACTCTACCTCTAAGTAATCAATTGATTACTCAGGTTACTTTAGATTGATGGCAAGTTTGTCCTAAGGCATCATGAATGATTCGATTGATGTAATGATTAAATCCCCTTGACTTAGTCTTGATCACCTATGTTTTTAAACCATCGAATGCATTATATGCAATACACGCACGTCATTTGAAATTTAATTTGATGTTTTGAACATTCTTTGGTATTTTTCCTTTTTTTATTTTAAAATCAATTTAAAAATACTTTTCTATGAATTTAATTTGTTTTTATTTGAGTTTTAATTATGTTTGACATTTAATGACTGGTTGAACTTGGATCATAGTGAATTTAATAAGAATTTTCACCAACCTCATTGGATCTTGGGTGTTGATGTGGTGAAAACCCTAATCCACCAAAAATAATGAATATGTTGATGATAACTTGATTAAAACTTTTATCCAATTTGGGATTTATTTTCTTGGTCATTGTCTCTACTTCATATCTTTCTTCTTTTTTTTCTTCTTTTTCATCAATTGTATGATGATTGATTCATCTTTGTTGAATTAGGTTCAGATTGGTACTTGATGAACTTTCAGCATTTTAAATATACCTCTAAGAAATCAATTGATTACTCAAGTTACTTTAGATTGATGGCAAGATTGTCCTAAGGCATCATGAATGATTTTATTGATGTAATGATCTCATCCCCTTAACTTAGTCTTGATCACCTCTACTTTTAAACCATCATATGCATTATATGTAATACACGCACGTCATTTGAAATTTAATTTGATGTCTTGAACATACTTTGGTAATTTGCTCTTTATTTTCATTTTAAAATCAATTCAAAGATACTTTTCTATGCATTATAATTGTTTTTATTTTCATTTTTGTTATTTTTGCCTATTGTTGACTGGTTGCCCTTGGATCATAATGAATTTTATCATTAGTTTCATCCACCTCATTGGATTTAGGTTATTGATGGGGTGGAAACCCTAAACCACCAAAAAGGATGAATGATGTTAATGATAACCTTATTAAAACTTTGATCCAATTTGGGATTTATTCTCTATTTCATTTTATCTATTTCATCTCCTTTTATTTATTTTTAATCAATTGGATGATGATTGATTCATCTTTGTTCAATTAGGTTCGTATTGGTACATGATGAACTTTCAGCATTTCAAATCTACCTCTAATTGATCATCTGATCACTCGAGGTACTGTGGATTCATGATAAGTCTGTGCTAAGGTATCATGAAGTATTTGATTGATATAATGATCTCATATCTTTGACTTAGTCTTGATCACCAACATTTTTAAGCCATGGTGTAAGTTATATGCAATACACCGGCGTAATTTAAAATTTATTTGATGTATTGAAAATACTTTGATATTTTTCCCTTTATTTTAATTTTAAAATTAATTTAAAAATGCTTTTCTATGCATTTTATTTGTTTTTATTTTCTTTTTAATTATATTTGACTTTTGTTGGCTGGTTGGCCTTGGATCATAGTGAATTTGATCATAAGTTTCATCCACCTCATTGTATCTTGGGTGTTGATGGGGTGAAAACCCTAATCCACCAAAAAGGATGAATGATGTTGAGGATAACTTATTTAAAACTTTTTCCAATTTTGGATTTATTCTCTTGTGCATTGTCTCTAATTCATCTCGTTCGTCTTCTTTTTCCTTTTTTTATCAATTGGATGATGATTTATTCATCTTTGTTCAATTATGCTCGTATTTCTAATTGGTGAACTTTCACCATTTTAAATCTACCTCTAAGTGATCAACTGCTCACTCGAGGTACTGCAGATTCATGATAAGGTTATGCTAATGTATCCTGAAGGATTTGATTGATATAATGATCTCATCTAGTTGACTTTGTCTTGATCACCAATACTTTTAAACCATGGTATGCATTATATGCAATACACCGACGTAATTTAAAATCTATTTGATGTTTGGAACCTACTTTGGAAATTTGCCATTTATTTTCATTTTAAAATCAATTTAAAAATAATTTTTTATGCATTTTATTTGTTTTTATTTGAATTTTAATTATGTTTGACTTTTATTGACTGGTTGGTCTTGGATCAAAGTGAATTTAATCAAAAGTTTCATCAACCTCATTGGATCTTGGGTGTTGATGGGGTGAAAACCCTGATCCACCAAAAAGGATGAATATGTTGATGATAACTTGATTTAAACTTTGATTCAATTTGGGATTTATTTTCTTGGTCGTCGTCTCTACTTCATATCACTCTTCGTCATTTTTCTTTTTTTTATCAAATTGGATGATCATTGATTCACTTTGTTTAATTAGGTCCGAGTTGGTACTTTATGAACTTTCGGCATTTCAACTCTACCTCTAAGTAATCAATTGATTACTCAGGTTACGTTAGATTGATGGCAAGTTTTTCCTAAGGCATCATGAATGATTCGATTGATGTAATGATCAAATACCCTTGACTTAGTCTTGATCACCTATGTTTTTAAACCATCAAATGCATTATATGCAATACACGCACGTCATTTGAAATTTAATTTGATGTTTTGAACATTCTTTGGTATTTTTCTTTTTTTTATTTAAAAATACTTTTCTATGAATTTAATTTGTTTTTATTTGAGTTTTAATTATGTTTGACATTTAATGTCTGGTTGACCCTGGATCATAGTGAATTTAATAAGAATTTTCACCAACCTCATTGGATCTTGGGTGTTTATGTGGTCAAAACCCTAATCCACCAAAAAGAATGAATATGTTGATGATAACTTGATTAAAACTTTTATCCATTTTGGGATTTATTTTCTTGGTCATTGTCTCTACTTCATATCTTTCTTCTTTTTTTTCTTCTTTTTCATCAATTGTATGATGATTGATTCATCTTTGTTGAATTAGGTTCAGATTGGTACTTGATGAACTTTCAGCATTTTAAATATACCTCTAAGAAATCAATTGATTACTCAAGTTACTTTAGATTGATGGCAAGATTGTCCTAAGGCATCATGAATGATTTTATTGATGTAATGATCTCATCCCCTTAACTTAGTATTGATCACCTCTGCTTTTAAACCATCATATGCATTATATGTAATACACGCACGTCATTTGAAATTTAATTTGATGTCTTGAACAAACTTTGGTAATTTGCTCTTTATTTTCATTTTAAAATCAATTCAAAGATACTTTTCTATGCATTATAATTGTTTTTATTTTCATTTTTGTTATTTTTGACTGGTTGCCCTTGGATCATAATGAATTTTATCATTAGTTTCATCCACCTCATTGGATTTAGGTTATTGATGGGGTGGAAACCCTAAACAACCAAAAAGGAAGAATGATGTTAATGATAACTTGATTAAAACTTTGATCCAATTTGGGATTTATTCTCTATTTCATTTTATCTACTTCATCTCCTTTTATTTATTTTTTATCAATTGGATGATGATTGATTCATCTTTGTTTAATTAGGTTCGTATTGGTACATGATGAACTTTCAGCATTTCAAATTTACCTCTAAGTGATCATCTGATCACTCGAGGTACTGTGGATTCATGATAAGTTTGTGCTAAGGTATCATGAAGTATTTGATTGATATAATGATCTCATATCCTTGACTTAGTCTTGATCACCAACATTTTTAAGCCATGGTGTAAGTTATATGCAATACACCGGCGTAATTTCAAATTTATTTGATGTATTGAAAATACTTTGATATATTTCCCTTTATTTTAATTTTAAAATTAATTTAAAAATGCTTTTCTATGCATTTTATTTGTTTTTATTTTCTTTTTAATTATATTTGACTTTTGTTGGCTGGTTGGCCTTGGATCATAGTGAATTTGATCATAAGTTTCATCCACCTCATTGTATCTTGGGTGTTGATAAGGTGAAAACCCTAATCCACCAAAAAGGATGAATGATGTTGAGGATAACTTATTTAAAACTTTTTTCCAATTTTGGATTTATTCTCTTGTGCATTGTCTCTAATTCATCTCGTTCGTCTTCTTTTTCCTTTTTTTATCAATTGGAAGATGATTTATTCATCTTTGTTCAATTATGCTCGTATTTCTAATTGATGAACTTTCAGCATTTTAAATCTACCTCTAAGTGATCAACTGCTCACTCGAGGTACTGCGGATTCATGATAAGGTTATGCTAATGTATCATGAAGGATTTGACTGATATAATGATCTCATCTAGTTGACTTTGTCTTGATCACCAATACTTTTAAACCATGTTATGCATTATATGCAATACACCGACGTAATTTAAAATTTATTTGATGTTTGGAACCTACTTTAGAAATTTGCCATTTATTTTCATTTTAAAATCAATTTAAAAATAATTTTTTATGCATTTTATTTGTTTTTATTTGAATTTTAATTATGTTTGACTTTTATTGACTGGTTGGTCTTGGATCAAAGTGAATTTAATCAAATGTTTCATCAACCTCATTGGAACTTGGGTGTTGATGGGGTGAAAACCCTGATCCACCAAAAAGGATGAATATGTTGATGATAACTTGATTTAAACTTTGATTCAATTTGGGATTTATTTTCTTGGTCGTCGTCTCTACTTCATCTCACTCTTCGTCATTTTTCTTTTTTTTATCAATTGGATGATCATTGATTCACTTTGTTTAATTAGGTCCGAGTTGGTACTTTATGAACTTCCAGCATTTCAACTCTACCTCTAAGTAATCAATTGATTACTCAGGTTACGTTAGATTGATGGCAAGTTTGTCCTAAGGCATCATGAATGATTCGATTGATGTAATGATCAAATACCCTTGACTTAGTCTTGATGACCTATGTTTTTAAACCATCAAATGCATTATATGCAATAGACGCACGTCATTTGAAATTTAATTTGATGTTTTGAACATTCTTTGGTATTTTTCTTTTTTTTTTATTTTAAAATCAATTTAAAAATACTTTTCTATGAATTTAATTTGTTTTTATTTGAGTTTTAATTATGTTTGACATTTAATGACTGGTTGAACTTGGATCATAGTGAATTTAATAAGAATTTTCATCAACCTCATTGGATCTTGGGTGTTGATGTGGTGAAAACCCTAATCCACCAAAAAGAATGAATATGTTGATGATAACTTGATTAAAACTTTTATCCATTTTGGGATTTATTTTCTTGGTCATTGTCTCTACTTCATATCTTTCTTCTTTTTTTTCTTCTTTTTCATCAATTGTATGATGATTGATTTATCTTTGTTGAATTAGGTTCAGATTGGTACTTGATGAACTTTCAGCATTTTAAATATACCTCTAAGAAATCAATTGATTACTCAAGTTACTTTAGATTGATGGCAAGATTGTCCTAAGGCATCATGAATGATTTTATTGATGTAATGATCTCATCCCCTTAACTTAGTCTTGATCACCTCTTCTTTTAAACCATCATATGCATTATATGTAATACACACACGTCATTTGAAATTTAATTTGATGTCTTGAACATACTTTGGTAATTTGCTCTTTATTTTCATTTTAAAATCAATTCAAAGATACTTTTCTATGCATTATAATTGTTTTTATTTTCATTTTTGTTATTTTTGACTATTGTTGACTGGTTGCCCTTGGATCATAATGAATTTTATCATTAGTTTCATCCACCTCATTGGATTTAGGTTATTGATGGGGTGGAAACCCTAAACCACCAAAAAGGATGAATGATGTTAATGATAACTTGATTAAAACTTTGATCCAATTTGGGATTTATTCTCTATTTCATTTTATCTACTTCATCTCCTTTTATTTATTTTTTATCAATTGGATGATGATTGATTCATCTTTGTTCAATTAGGTTCGTATTGGTACATGATGAACTTTCAGCATTTCAAATTTACCTCTAAGTGATCATCTGATCACTCGAGGTACTGTGGATTCATGATAAGTCTGTGCTAAGGTATCATGAAGTATTTGATTGATATAATGATCTCATATCCTTGACTTAGTCTTGATCACCAACATTTTTAAGCCATGGTGTAAGTTATATGCAATACACCGGCGTAATTTCAAATTTATTTGATGTATTGAAAATACTTTGATATTTTTCCCTTTATTTTAATTTTAAAATTAATTTAAAAATGTTTTTCTATGCATTTTATTTTTTTTTATTTTCTTTTTAATTATATTTGACTTTTGTTGGCTGGTTGGCCTTGGATCATAGTGAATTTGATCATAAGTTTCATCCACCTCATTGTATCTTGGGTGTTGATGGGGTGAAAACCCTAATCCACCAAAAAGGATGAATGATGTTGAGGATAACTTATTTAAAACTTTTTTCCAATTTTGGATTTATTCTCTTGTGCATTGTCTCTAATTCATCTCGTTCGTCTTCTTTTTCCTTTTTTTATCAATTGGATGATGATTTATTCATCTTTGTTCAATTATGCTCGTATTTCTAATTGATGAACTTTCAGCATTTTAAATCTACCTCTAAGTGATCAACTGCTCACTCGAGGTACTGCAGATTCATGATAAGGTTATGCTAATGTATCATGAAGGATTTGATTGATATAATGATCTCATCTAGTTGACTTTGTCTTGATCACCAATACTTTTAAACCATGGTATGCATTATATGTAATACACCGACGTAATTTAAAATCTATTTGATGTTTGGAACCTACTTTGGAAATTTTCCATTTATTTTCATTTTAAAATCAATTTAAAAATAATTTTTTATGCATTTTATTTGTTTTTATTTGAATTTTAATTATGTTTGACTTTTATTGACTGGTTGGTCTTGGATCAAAGTGAATTTAATCAAATGTTTCATCAACCTCATTGGATCTTGGGTGTTGATGGGGTGAAAACCTTGATCCACCAAAAAGGATGAATACGTTGATGATAACTTGATTTAAACTTTGATCCAATTTGGGATTTATTTTCTTGTTCGTCGTCTCTACTTCATCTCACTCTTCGTCATTTTTCTTTTTTTTATCAATTGGATGATCATTGATTCACTTTGTTTAATTAGGTCCGAGTTGGTACTTTATGAACTTTCAGCATTTCAACTCTACCTCTAAGTAATCAATTGATTACTCAGGTTACTTTAGATTGATGGCAAGTTTGTCCTAAGGCATCATGAATGATTCGATTGATGTAATGATCAAATCCCCTTGACTTAGTCTTGATCACCTATGTTTTTAAACCATCAAATGCATTATATGCAATACACGCACGTCATTTGAAATTTAATTTGATGTTTTGAACATTCTTTGGTATTTTTCCTTTTTTTAATTTTAAAATCAATTTAAAAATACTTTTTTATGAATTTAATTTGTTTTTATTTGAGTTTTAATTATGTTTGACATTTAATGACTGGTTGAACTTGGATCATAGTGAATTTAATCAGAATTTTCACCAACCTCATTGGATCTTGGTTGTTAATGTGGTGAAAACCCTAATCCACCAAAAAGAATGAATATGTTGATGATAACTTGATTAAAACTTTTATCCAATTTGGGATTTATTTTCTTGGTCATTGTCTCTACTTCATATCTTTCTTCTTTTTTTTCTTCTTTTTCATCAATTTTATGATGATTGATTCATCTTTGTTGAATTAGGTTCAGATTGGTACTTGATGAACTTTCAGCATTTTAAATATACCTCTAAGAAATCAATTGATTACTCAAGTTACTTTAGATTGATGACAAGATTGTCCTAAGGCATCATGAATGATTTTATTGATGTAATGATCTCATCCCCTTAACTTAGTCTTGATCACCTCTGCTTTTAAACCATCATATGCATTATATGTAATACACGCACGTCATTTGAAATTTAATTTGATGTCTTGAACACACTTTGGTAATTTGCTCTTTATTTTCATTTTAAAATCAATTCAAAGATACTTTTCTATGCATTATAATTGTTTTTATTTTCATTTTTGTTATTTTTGACTATTGTTGACTGGTTGCCATTGGATCATAATGAATTTTATCATTAGTTTCATCCACCTCATTGGATTTAGGTTATTGATGGGGTGGAAACCCTAAACCACCAAAAAGGATGAATGATGTTAATGATAACCTTATTAAAACTTTGATCCAATTTGGGATTTATTCTCTATTTAATTTTATCTACTTCATGTCCTTTTATTTATTTTTTATCAAATGGATGATGATTGATTCATCTTTGTTCAATTAGGTTCGTATTGGTACATGATGAACTTTCAGCATTTCAAATCTACCTCTAAGTGATCATCTGATCACTCGGGGTACTGTGGATTCATGATAAGTCTGTGCTAAGGTATCATGAAGTATTTGATTGAAATAATGATCTCATATCCTTGACTTAGTCTTGATCACCAACATTTTTAAGCCATGGTGTAAGTTATATGCAATACACCGGCGTAATTTCAAATTTATTTGATGTATTGAAAATACTTTGATATTTTTCCCTTTATTTTAATTTTAAAATTAATTTAAATATGTTTTTCTATGCGTTTTATTTGTTTTTATTTTCTTTTTAATTATATTTGACTTTTGTTGGCTGGTTGGCCTTGGATCATAGTGAATTTGATCATAAGTTTCATCCACCTCATTGTATCTTGGGTGTTGATGGGGTGAAAACCCTAATCCACCAAAAAGGATGAATGATGTTGAGGATAACTTATTTAAAACTTTTTTCCAATGTTGGATTTATTCTCTTGTGCATTGTCTCTAATTCATCTCGTTCGTCTTCTTTTTCCTTTTTTTATCAATTGGATGATGATTTATTCATCTTTGTTCAATTATGCTCGTATTTCTAATTGATGAACTTTCAGCATTTTAAATCTACCTCTAAGTGATCAACTGCTCACTCGAGGTACTGCAGATTCATGATAAGGTTATGCTAATGTATCATGAAGGATTTGATTGATATAATGATCTCATCTAGTTGACTTTGTCTTGATCACCAATACTTTTAAACCATGGTATGCATTATATGCAATACACCGACGTAATTTAAAATCTATTTGATGTTTGGAACCTACTTTGGAAATTTTCCATTTATTTTCATTTTAAAATTAATTTAAAAATAATTTTTTATGCATTTTATTTGTTTTTATTTGAATTTTAATTATGTTTGACTTTTATTGACTGGTTGGTCTTGGATCAAAGTGAATTTAATCAAATGTTTCATCAACCTCATTGGATCTTGGGTGTTGATGGGGTGAAAACCCTGATCCACCAAAAAGGATGAATACGTTGATGATAACTTGATTTAAACTTTGATCCAATTTGGGATTTATTTTCTTGTTCGTCGTCCCTACTTCATCTCACTCTTCGTCATTTTTCTTTTTTTTATCAATTGGATGATCATTGATTCACTTTGTTTAATTAGGTCCGAGTTGGTACTTTATGAACTTTCAGCATTTCAACTCTACCTCTAAGTAATCAATTGATTACTCAGGTTACTTTAGATTGATGGCAAGTTTGTCCTAAGGCATCATGAATGATTCGATTTATGTAATGATCAAATCCCCTTGACTTAGTCTTGATCACCTATGTTTTTAAACCAGCAAATGCATTATATGCAATACACGCACGTCATTTGAAATTTAATTTGATGTTTTGAACATTCTTTGGTATTTTTCCTTTTTTTAATTTTAAAATCAATTTAAAAATACTTTTCTATGAATTTAATTTGTTTTTATTTGAGTTTTAATTATGTTTGACATTTAATGACTGGTTGAACTTGGATCATAGTGAATTTAATCAGAATTTTCACCAACCTCATTGGATCTTGGCTGTTAATGTGGTGAAAACCCTAATCCACCAAAAAGAATGAATATGTTGATGATAACTTGATTAAAACTTTTATCCAATTTGGGATTTATTTCTTGGTCATTGTCTCTACTTCATATCTTTCTTCTTTTTTTTCTTCTTTTTCATCAATTGTATGATGATTGATTCATCTTTGTTGAATTAGGTTCAAATTGGTACTTGATGAACTTTCAGCATTTTAAATATACCTCTAAGTAATCAATTGATTACTCAAGTTACTTTAGATTGATGGCAAGATTGTCCTAAGGCATCATGAATGATTTTATTGATGTAATGATCTCATCCCCTTAACTTAGTCTTGATCACCTCTGCTTTTAAACCATCATATGCATTATATGTAATACACGCACGTCATTTGAAATTTAATTTGATGTCTTGAACATACTTTGGTAATTTGCTCTTTATTTTCATTTTAAAATCAATTCAAAGATACTTTTCTATGCATTATAATTGTTTTTATTTTCATTTTTGTTATTTTTGACTATTGTTGACTGGTTGCCATTGGATCATAATGAATTTTATCATTAGTTTCATTCACCTCATTGGATTTAGGTAATTGATGGGGTGGAAACCCTAAACCACCAAAAATGATGAATGATGTTAATGATAACTTGATTAAAACTTTGATCCAATTTGGGATTTATTCTCTATTTCATTTTATCTACTTCATCTCCTTTTATTTATTTTTTATCAATTGGATTATGATTGATTCATATTTGTTCAATTAGGTTCGTATTCGTACATGATGAACTTTCAGCATTTCAAATCTACCTCTAAGTGATCATCTGATCACTCGAGGTACTGTGGATTCATGATAAGTCTGTGCTAAGGTATCATGAAGTATTTGATTGATATAATGATCTCATATCCTTGACTTAGTCTTGATCACCAACATTTTTAAGCCATGGTGTAAGTTATATGCAATACACCGGCGTAATTTAAAATTTATTTGATGTATTGAAAATACTTTGATATTTTTCCCTTTATTTTAATTTTAAAATTAATTTAAAAATGCTTTTCTATGCATTTTATTTGTTTTTATTTTCTTTTTAATTATATTTGACTTTTGTTGGCTGGTTGGCCTTGGATCATAGTGAATTTGATCATAAGTTTCATCCACCTCATTGTATCTTGGGTGTTGATGGGGTGAAAACCCCAATCCACCAAAAAGGATGAATGATGTTGAGGATAACTTATTTAAAACTTTTTTCAAATTTTGGATTTATTCTCTTGTGCATTGTCTCTAATTCATCTCGTTCGTCTTCTTTTTCATTTTTTTATCAATTGGATGATGATTTATTCATCTTTGTTCAATTATGCTCGTATTTCTAATTGATGAACTTTCAGCATTTTAAATCTACCTCTAAGTGATCAACTGCTCACTCGAGGTACTGCGGATTCATGATAAGGTTATGCTAATGTATCATGAAGGATTTGATTGATATAATGATCTCATCTAGTTGACTTTGTCTTGATCACCAATACTTTTAAACCATGGTATGCATTATATGCAATAGACCGACGTAATTTAAAATCTATTTGATGTTTGGAACCTACTTTTGAAATTTGCCATTTATTTTCATTTTAAAATCAATTTAAAAATAATTTTTTATGCATTTTATTTGTTTTTATTTGAATTTTATTTATGTTTGACTTTTATTGACTGGTTGGTCTTCGATCAAAGTGAATTTAATCAAAAGTTTCATCAACCTCATTGGATCTTGGGTGTTGATGGGGTGAAAACCCTGATCCACCAAAAAGGATGAATATGTTGATGATAACTTGATTTAAACTTTGATCCAATTTGGGATTTATTTTCTTGGTCGTCGTCTCTACTTCATCTCACTCTTCGTCATTTTTCTTTTTTTTATCAATTGGATGATCATTGATTCACTTTGTTTAATTAGGTCCGAGTTGGTACTTTATGAACTTTCAGCATTTCAACTCTACCTCTAAGTAATCAATTGATTACTCAGGTTACTTTAGATTGATGGCAAGTTTGTCCTAAGGCATCATGAATGATTCGATTGATGTAATGATCAAATCCCCTTGACTTAGTCTTGATCATCTATGTTTTTAAACCATCAAATGCATTATATGCAATACACGCACGTCATTTGAAATTTAATTTGATGTTTTGAACATTCTTTGGTATTTTTCCTTTTTTTATTTTAAAATCAATTTAAAAATACTTTTCTATGAATTTGATTTGTTTTTATTTGAGTTTTAATTATGTTTGACATTTAATGACTGGTTGAACTTGGATCATAGTGAATTTAATAAGAATTTTCACCAACCTCATTGGATCTTGGGTGTTGATGTGGTGAAAACCCTAATCCACCAAAAAGAATGAGTATGTTGATGATAACTTGATTAGAACTTTTATCCAATTTGGGATTTATTTTCTTGGTCATTGTCTCTACTTCATATCTTTCTTCTTTTTTTCTTCTGTTTCATCAATTGTATGATGATTGATTCATCTTTGTTGAATTAGGTTCAGATTGGTACTTGATGAACTTTCAGCATTTTAAATATACCTCTAAGAAATCAATTGATTACTCAAGTTACTTTAGATTGATGGCAAGATTGTCCTAAGGCATCATGAATGATTTTATTGATGTAATGATCTCATCCCCTTAACTTAGTCTTGATCACCTCTGCTTTTAAACCATCATATGCATTATATGTAATACACGCACGTCATTTGAAATTTAATTTGATGTCTTGAACATACTTTGGTAATTTGCTCTTTATTTTCATTTTAAAATCAATTCAAAGATACTTTTCTATGCATTATAATTGTTTTTATTTTCATTTTTGTTATTTTTGACTATTGTTGACTGGTTGCCCTTGGTTCATAATGAATTTTATCATTAGTTTCATCCACCTCATTGGATTTAGGTTATTGATGGGGTGGAAACCCTAAACCACCAAAAAGGATGAATGATGTTAATGATAACCTTATTAAAACTTTGATCCAATTTGGGATTTATTCTCTATTTCATTTTATCTACTTCATCTCCTTTTATTTATTTTTTATCAATTGGATGATGATTGATTCATCTTTGTCCAATTAGGTTCGTATTGGTACATGATGAACTTTCAGCATTTCAAATCTACCTCTAAGTGATCATCTGATCACTCGAGGTACTGTGGATTCATGATAAGTTTGTGCTAATGTATCATGAAGTATTTGATTGATATAATGATCTCATATCCTTGACTTAGTCTTGATCACCAACATTTTTAAGCCATGGTGTAAGTTATATTCAATACACCAGCGTAATTTAAAATTTATTTGATGTATTGAAAATACTTTGATATTTTTCCCTTTATTTTAATTTTAAAATTAATTTAAAAATGCTTTTCTATGCATTTTATTTGTTTTTATTTTCTTTTTAATTATATTTGACTTTTGTTGGCTGGTTGGCCTTGGATCATAGTGAATTTGATCATAAGTTTCATCCACCTCATTGTATCTTGGGTGTTGATGGGGTGAAAACCCTAATCCACCAAAAAGGATGAATGATGTTGAGGATAACTTATTTAAAACTTTTTTCAAATTTTGGATTTATTCTCTTGTGCATTGTCTCTAATTCATCTCGTTCGTCTTCTTTTTCCTTTTTTTATCAATTGGATGATGATTTATTCATCTTTGTTCAATTATGCTCGTATTTCTAATTGGTGAACTTTCAGCATTTTAAATCTACCTCTAAGTGATCAACTGCTCACTCGAGGTACTGCAGATTAATGATAAAGTTATGATAATGTATCATGAAGGATTTGATTGATATAATGATCTCATCTAGTTGACTTTGTCTTGATCACCAATACTTTTAAACCATGGTATGCATTATATGCAATACACCGACGTAATTTAAAATCTATTTGATGTTTGGAACCTACTTTGGAAATTTGCCATTTATTTTCATTTTAAAATCAATTTAAAAATAATTTTGTATGCATTTTATTTGTTTTTATTTGAATTTTAATTATGTTTGACTTTTATTGACTGGTTGGTCTTGGATCAAAGTGAATTTAATCAAAAGTTTCATCAACCTTATTGGATCTTGGGTGTTGATGGGGTGAAAACCCTGATCCACCAAAAAGGATGAATATGTTGATGATAACTTGATTTAAACTTTGATCCAATTTGGGATTTATTTTCTTGGTCGTCGTCTCTACTTCATCTCACTCTTCGTCATTTTTCTCTTTTTTATCAATTGGATGATCATTGATTCACTTTGTTTAATTAGGTCCGAGTTGGTACTTTATGAACTTTCAGCATTTCAAATCTACCTCTAAGTAATCAATTGATTACTCAGGTTACTTTAGATTGATGGCAAGTTTGTCCTAAGGCATCATGAATGATTCGATTGATGTAATGATCAAATCCCCTTGACTTAGTCTTGATCACCTATGCTTTTAAACCATCAAATGTATTATATGCAATACACGCACGTCATTTGAAATTTAATTTGATGTTTTGAACATTCTTTGGTATTTTTCCTTTTTTTTATTTTAAAATCAATTTAAAAATACTTTTCTATGAATTTAATTTGTTTTTATTTGAGTTTTAATTATGTTTGACATTTAATGACTGGTTGAACTTGGATCATAGTGAATTTAATAAGAATTTTCACCAACCTCATTGGATCTTGGGTGTTGATGTGGTGAAAACCCTAATCCACCAAAAAGAATGAATATGTTGATGATAACTTGATTAAAACTTTTATCCAATTTGGGATTTATTTTCTTGGTCATTGTCTCTACTTCATATCTTTCTTCTTTTTTTTCTTCTTTTTCATCAATTGTATGATGATTGATTCATCTTTGTTGAATTAGGTTCAGATTGGTACTTGATGAACTTTCAGCATTTTAAATATACCTCTAAGAAATCAATTGATTACTCAAGTTACTTTAGATTGATGGCAAGATTGTCCTAAGGCATCATGAATGATTTTATTGATGTAATGATCTCATCCCCTTAACTTAGTCTTGATCACCTCTGCTTTTAAACCATCATATGCATTATATGTAATACACGCACGTCATTTGAAATTTAATTTGATGTCTTGAACATACTTTGGTAATTTTCTCTTTATTTTCATTTTAAAATCAATTCAAAGATACTTTTCTATGCATTATAATTGTTTTTATTTTCATTTTTGTTATTTTTGACTATTGTTGACTGGTTGCCCTTGGATCATAATGAATTTTATCATTAGTTTCATCCACCTCATTGGATTTAGGTTATTGATGGGGTGGAAACCCTAAACCACCAAAAAGGATGAATGATGTTAATGATAACTTGATTAAAACTTTGATCCAATTTGGGATTTATTCTCTATTTCATTTTATCTACTTCATCTCCTTTTATTTATTTTTTATCAATTGGATGATGATTGATTCATCTTTTTTCAATTAGGTTCGTATTGGTACATGATGAACTTTCAGCATTTCAAATCTACCTCTAAGTGATCATCTGATCACTCGAGGTACTGTGGATTCATGATAAGTCTGTGCTAAGGTATCATGAAGTATTTGATTGATATAATGATCTCATATCCTTGACTTAATCTTGATCACCAACATTTTTAAGCCATGGTGTAAGTTATATGCAATACACGAGCGTAATTTAAAATTTATTTGATGTATTGAAAATACTTTGATATTTTTCCCTTTATTTTAATTTTAAAATTAATTTAAAAATTCTTTTCTATGCATTTTATTTGTTTTTATTTTCTTTTTAATTATATTTGACTTTTGTTGGCTGGTTGGCCTTGGATCATAGTGAATTTGATCATAAGTTTCATCCACCTCATTGTATCTTGGGTGTTGATGGGGTGAAAACCCTAATCCACCAAAAAGGTTGAATGATGTTGAGGATAACTTATTTAAAACTTTTTTCAAATTTGTGATTTATTCTCTTGTGCATTGTCTCTAATTCATCTCGTTCGTCTTCTTTTTCCTTTTTTCATCAATTGGATGATGATTTATTCATCTTTGTTCAATTATGCTCGTATTTCTAATTAATGAACTTTCAGCATTTTAAATCTACCTTTAAGTGATCAACTGCTCACTCGAGGTACTGCAGATTCATGATAAGGCTATGCTAATGTATCATGAAGGATTTGATTGATATAATGATCTCATTTACTTGACTTTGTCTTGATCACCAATACTTTTAAACCATGGTATGCATTATATGCAATACACCGACGTAATTTAAAATCTATTTGATGTTTTGAACCTACTTTGGAAATTTGCCATTTATTTTCATTTTAAAATCAATTTAAAAATAATTTTTTATGCATTTTATTTGGTTTTATTTGAATTTTAATTATGTTTGACTTTTATTGACTTGTTGGTCTTGGATCAATGTGAATTTAATCAAAAGTTTCATCAACCTCATTGGATCTTGGGTGTTGATGGGGTGAAAACCCTGATCCACAAAAAAGGATGAATATGTTGATGATAACTTGATTTAAACTTTGATCCAATTTGGGATTTATTTTCTTGGTCGCCGTCTCTACTTCATCTCACTCTTCGTCATTTTTCTTTTTTTTATCAATTGGATGATCATTGATTCACTTTGTTTAATTAGGTCCGGGTTGGTTCTTTATGAACTTTCAGCATTTCAACTCTACCTCTAAGTAATCAATTGATTACTCATGTTACTTTAGATTGATGGCAAGTTTGTCCTAAGGCATCATGAATGATTCGATTGATGTAATGATCAAATCCCCTTGACTTAGTCTTGATCACCTATGTTTTTAAACCATCAAATGCATTATATGCAATACACGCACGTCATTTGAAATTTAATTTGATGTTTTGAACATTCTTTGGTATTTTTCCTTTTTTTTTATTTTAAAATCAATTTAAAAATACTTTTCTATGAATTTAATTTGTTTTTATTTGAGTTTTAATTATGTTTGACATTTAATGACTGGTTGAACTTGGATCATAGTGAATTTAATAAGAATTTTCACCAACCTCATTGGATCTTGGGTGTTGATGTGGTGAAAACCCTAATCCACCAAAAAGAATGAATATGTTGATGATAACTTGATTAAAACTTTTATCCAATTTGGGATTTATTTTCTTGGTCATTGTCTCTACTTCATATCTTTCTTCTTTTTTTTCTACTTTTTCATCAATTTTATGATGATTGATTCATCTTTGTTGAATTAGGTTCAGATTGGTACTTGATGAACTTTTAGCATTTTAAATATACCTCTAAGAAATCAATTGATTACTCAAGTTACTTTAGATTGATGGCAAGATTGTCCTAAGGCATCATGAATGATTTTATTGATGTAATGATCTCATCCCCTTAACTTAGTCTTGATCACCTCTGCTTTTAAACCATCATATGCATTATATGTAATACACGCACGTCATTTGAAATTTAATTTGATGTCTTGAACATACTTTGGTAATTTGCTCTTTATTTCCATTTTAAAATCAATTCAAAGATACTTTTCTATGCATTATAATTGTTTTTATTTTCATTTTTGTTATTTTTGACTATTGTTGACTGGTTGCCCTTGGATCATAATGAATTTTATCATTAGTTTCATCCACCTCATTGGATCTAGGTTATTGATGGGGTGGAAACCCTAAACCACCAAAAAGGATGAATGATGTTAATGTTAACTTGATTAAAACTTTGATCCAATTTGGGATTTATTCTCTATTTCATTTTATCTACTTCATCTCCTTTTATTTTTTTTATCAATTGGATGATGATTGATTCATCTTTGTTCAATTAGGTTCGTATTGGTACATGATGAACTTTCAGCATTTCAAATCTACCTCTAAGTGATCATATGATCACTCGAGGTACTGTGGATTCATGATAAGTCTGTGCTAAGGTATCATGAAGTATTTGATTGATATAATGATCTCATATCCTTGACTTAGTCTTGATCACCAACATTTTTAAGCCATGGTGTAAGTTATATGCAATACACCGGCGTAATTTAAAATTTATTTGATGTATTGAACATACTTTGGTATTTTGCCCTTTATTTTAATTTTAAAATCAATTTAAAAATGCTTTTCTATGCATTTTATTTGTTTTTATTTTCATTTTAATTATATTTGACTTTTGTTGGCTGGTTGGCCTTGGATCATAGTGAATTTGATTATAAGTTTCATCCACCTCATTTTATCTTGGGTGATGATGGGGTGAAAACCCTAATCCACCAAAAAGGATGAATGATATTGAAGATAACTTATTTAAAACTTTTTTCCAATTTTTTATTTATTCTCTTGTTCATTGTCTCTACTTTATCTCATTCTTCTTCTTTTTCCTTTTTTTATCAATTGGATGATGATTTATTCAACTTTGTTCAATTATGCTCGTATTTGTAATTGATGAATTTTAAACATTTTAAATCTACCTCTAAGTGATCAACTGCTCACTCGAGGTACTGCGGATTCATTATAAGGCTATGCTAATGTATCATGAAGGATTTGATTGATATAATGATCTCATCTACTTGACTTAGTCTTGATCACGAATACTTTTAAACCATGGTATGCATTATATGCAATACACCGACGTAATTTAAAATCTATTTGAGGTTTTGAACCTAGTTTGGTATTTTTCCCTTTATTTTCATTTTAAAATCAATTTAAAACTACTTTTTATGCATTTTATTTGTTTTTATTTTAATTTGAAATATGTTTGACTTTTGTTGACTAGTTGGCCTTGGATCATAGTGAATTTAATCAGATGTTTCATCAACCTCATTGGATCTTAGGTGTTGATGGGGTGAAAACCCTGATCCACCAAAAAGGATGCATATGTTGATGATAACTTGATTTAAACTTTGATCCAATTTGGGATTTATTTTCTTGGTCTTTGTCTCTACTTCATCTTTCTATTCTTCTTTTTACTTTTTTAATCAATTGGGTGATGATTGATTCATCTTTGTTCAATTAGGTACGGATTGGTACTCGATGAACTTTCACCATTTCAAATCTACCTCTAAGTAATCAATTGATTACTCAATTTACTTTAGAATGATGTAAAGTATGTCCTAAGGCATCATGAATGATTTGATTGATGTAATGATCACATCCCCTTGACTTAGTCTTGATCACCTATGCTTTTAAACCATCAAATGCATTATATGCAATACACGCACGTCATTTGAAATTTAATTTGATCTTTTGAACATTCTTTGGTATTTTTCCTTTATTTTTATTTTAAAGTAAATTTAAAAATACTTTTCTATGAATTTAATTTGTTTTTATTTGAATTTAATTATGTTTGACTTTTGTTGATTAGTTGAACTTGGATCATAGTGAATTTAATCAGAAGTTTCACCAACCTCATTGGAGCTTGGGTGTTGATGTGGTGAAAACCCTAATCCACCAAAAAGGATGAATATGTTGATGATAACTTGATTAAAACTTTGATCCAATTTGGGATTTATTTTCTTGGTCATTGTCTCTACTTCATCTCTTTCTTCTTTTTTTATCCTTTTCATCAATTCTATGACGATTGATTCATCTTTGTTCAATTAGGTTCGGATTGGTACTTGATGAACTTTCAACATTTCAAATATACCTCTAAGTAATCAATTGATAACTCAAGTTACTTTAGATTGATGGCAAGATTTTCCTAAGGCATCATGAATGATTTTATTGATGTAATGATCTCATCCCCTTTACTTAGTCTTGATCACCTCTGCTTTTAAACCATCATATGCATCATATGCAATACACGCACATCATTTGAAATTTAATTTGATGTCTTGAACATACTTTGGAATTTTGCTCTTTATTTTCATTTTAAAATCAATTCAAATATAATTTTCTATGCATTTTAATTTTTTTTATTTTCATTTTTAATATTTTTGACTATTGTTGACTCGTTGGCCTTGGATCATAATGAATTTGATCATTAGTTTCATCCACCTCATTGGATCTAGGGTGTTGATGGGGTGGAAACCCTAAACCACCAAAAAGGATGAATGATGTTAATGATAACTTGATTAAAACTTTGATCCAATTTGGGATTTATTCTCTATTTCCTTTTATCTACTACATCTCCTTTTATTTTTTTAATCATTTGGATGATGATTGATTCATCTTTGTTCAATTAGGTTCGTATTGGTACTTGATGAACTTTCAGCATTTCAAATCTACCTCTAAGGGATCAATTGATCACTCGAGGTACTGTGGATTCATTACAAGTCTGTGCTAAGGTATCATGAAGTATTTGATTGATATAATGATCTCATATCCTTGACTTAGTCCTGATCACCAAAATTTTTAAGCCATGGTGTAAGTTATATGCAATACACCGGCGTAATTTAAAATTTATTTGATGTATTGAAAATACTTTGGTATTTTGCCCTTTATTTTAATTTTAAAATCAATTTAAAAATGCTTTTCTATGCATTTTATTTGTTTTTATTTTCATTTTTATTATATTTGACTTTTGTTGGCTGGTTGGCCTTGGATCATAGTGAATTTGATCATAAGTTTCATCCACCTCATTATATCTTGGGTGTTGATGGGGTGAAAACCCTAATCCACCAAAAAGGATGAATGATGTTGAGGATAACTTATTTAAAACTTTTTTCAAATTTTGGATTTATTCTCTTGTGCATTGTCTCTAATTCATCTCGTTCGTCTTCTTTTTCCTTTTTTTATCAATTGGATGATGATTTATTCATCTTTGTTCAATTATGCTCGTATTTCTAATTGATGAACTTTCAGCATTTTAAATCTACCTCTAAGTGATCAACTGCTCACTCGAGGTACTGCAGATTCATGATAAGGCTATGCTAATGTATCATGAAGGATTTGATTGATATAATGATCTCATCTACTTGACTTTGTCTTGATCACCAATACTTTTAAACCATGGTATGCATTATATGCAATACACCGACGTAATTTAAAATCTATTTGATGTTTTGAACCTAGTTTGGTATTTTTCCCTTTATTTTCATTTTAAAATCAATTTAAAACTACTTTTTTATGCATTTTATTTGGTTTTATTTGAATTTTAAATATGTTTGACTTTTGTTTACTAGTTGGCCTTGGATCATAGTAAATTTAATCAGATGACCTCATTGGATCTTGGGTGTTGATGGGGTGAAAACCTTGATCCACCAAAAAGGATGCATATGTTGATGATAAATTGATTTAAACTTTGATCCAATTTGGGATTTATTTTCTTGGTCATTGTCTCTACTTCATCTCTTTGTACTTTTTTTTTCTTTTTAATCAATTCTATGAGGATTTATTCATCTTTGTTCAATTAGGTTCAGATTGGTACTTGATGAACTTTCAACATTTCAAATATAACTCTAAGTAATCAATTGATAACTCAAGTTACTTTAGATTGATAGCAACATTGTCCTAAGGCATCATGAATGATTTTATTGATGTAATGATCTCATCCCCTTAACTTAGTCTTGATCACCTCTACTTTTAAACCATCATATGCATTATATGCAATACACGCACGTTATTTGAAATTTAATTTGATGTCTTGAACATACTTTGGTATTTTGCTCTTTATTTTCATTTTAAAATCAATTCAAATATAATTTTCTATGCATTTTAATTGTTTTTATTTTCATTTTTAATATCTTTGACTATTGTTGACTGGTTGGCCTTGGATCATAATGAATTTGATCATTAGTTTCATCCACCTCATTGGATCTAGGGTGTTGATGGGGTGGAAACCCTAAACCACCAAAAAGTATGAATGATGTTAATGATAACTTGATTAAAACTTTGATCCAATTTGGGATTTATTCTCTATTTCATTTTATCTACTACATCTCCTTTTATTTTTTTATCAATTGGATGATGATTGATTCATCTTTGTTCAATTCGGTTCGTATTGGTACTTGATGAACTTTCAGCATTTCAAATCAACCTCTAAGGGATCAATTGTTCACTCGAGGTACTGTGGATTCATGATAAGTCTGTGCTAACGTATCATGAAGTATTTGATTGATATAATTATCTCATATCCTTGACTTAGTCCTGATCACCAACATTTTTAAGCCATGGTGTAAGTTATATGTAATACACCGGCGTAATTTAAAATTCAATTGATGTATTGAACATACTTTGGTCTTTTCCCTTTTTTTTTTAATTTTAAAATCAATTTAAAAATGCTTTTCTTTGCATTTTAATTGTTTTTATTTTCATTTTTATTTTTTTTTACTATTGTTGACTGGTTGGCCTTGGATCATGATGAATTTGATTATAAGTTTCTTCCACCTCATTGGATCTAGGGTGTTGATGGGGTGAAAACCATAAACCACCAAAAAGTATGAATGTCGATGAACTTTCAGCATTTCTAATCTACGTCTTAATAATCAATTTATTACTAAAGTTACTCTAGATTGATGGCAAGTTTGTCCTAAGGCATAATGAATGATTGGATTGATGTAATGATCACAACCCCTTGACTTAATGTTGATGACCTATGCTTTTAAACCATCATATGCATTATATGCAATACACGCACGTCATTTGAAATTTAATTTGATGTTTTGAACATACTTTGGTATTTTGCCTTTATTTTCATTTTAAAATCAATTTAATAATACTTTTCTATGCATTTTATTTATTTTTATAAGAATTTTAATTATGTTTGAATTTTGCTGACTGATTGGCCTTGGATCATAGTTAATTTAATCGGAAGTTTCACCAACCTAATTGGATCTTGGGTGTTGATGTGGTTAAAACCCTAATCCACCAAAAAGGATAAATATGTTGATGATAACTTGATTAAAACTTTGATCCAATTTGGGATTTATTTTCTTGGTCATTGTCTCTACTTCATCTTTTATTAATTTTTTTTTCTTTTTTATCAATTGGATGATATTTGATTCATCTTTATTCAATTAGGATCAGATTGGTACTTGATGAACATTCAGCGTTTCAAATAAACCTCTAATAATCAATTGATTACTCAAGTTACTTTATATTGATGGCTAGTTTGTCCTAAGGCATCATGAATGATTTTATTGATGTAATCATCTCATCCTCTTAACTTAGTCTTGATCACCTCTGCTTTTAAACCATCATATGCATTAAATGCAATACAAGCACATCATTTGAAATTTAATTTTATGTCTTGAACATACTTTGGTATTTTTCCCTTTATTTTCATTTTAAAATTAATTTATAGATACTTTTTTATGCATTTTAATTATTTTTATTTTCATTTTTATTATTTTTTACTATTGTTGACTGGTTGGCCTTTGATCATAAGTTTCATCCACCTCATTGGATCTAGGGTGTTGATGGGGTGAAAACCATAAACCACCAAAAAGGATTAATGATAACTTGATTAAAACATTGATCCAATTTCGGATTTATTCTCTATTTCATTGTATATACTTCATCTCCTTTTATTTTTTTTATCAATTGGATGATGGTTGATTCATCTTTGTTCAATTAGGTTCCTATTGGTACTTGATGAACTTTCAGCATTTCAAATATACCTCTAAGTGATCAATTGATCACTCGAGGTATTGTGGATTCATGATAATTTTGTGCTAAGGTATCATGAAGTATTTGATTGATATAATGATCTCATATCCTTGACTTAGTCTTGATCACCAACATTTTTAAGCCATGGTGTAAGTTATATGCAATACACCGGCGTAATTTAAAATTTATTTGATGTATTGAACATACTTTTCTATTTTGCCCTTTATTTTAATTTTAAAATCAATTTCAAAATTCTTTTCTATGAATTTTATTTATTTTTATTTTCATTTTAATTATATTTGACTTTTGTTGGCTGGTTGGCTTTGGATCATAGTGAATTTGATCGTAAGTTTCATCCACCTCATTTTATCTTGGGTGATGATGGGGTGAAAACCCTAATCCACAAAAAAGGATGAATGATGTTGATGATAACTTATTTAAAACTTTTTTCCAATTTTTGATTTATTATCTTATTCGTTGTCTCTACTTCATCTCGTTCTTCTTCTTTTTCCTTTTTTATCAATTGGATAATGATTTATTCAACTTTGTTCAATTATGCTCGTATTTGTAATTGATAAACTTTCAGCATTTTAAATCTACCTCTAAGTGATCAACTACTCACTCGAGGTACTGCGGTTTCATGATAAGGCTATGCTAATGTATCATGAATGATTTGATTGATATAATGATGTCATCTACTTAACTTAGTCTTGATCACCAATACTTTTAAACCATGGTATATATTATATGCAATACACCGATGTAATTTAAAATCTATTTGATGTTTTGAACCTACTTTGGTATTTTTCCATTTATTTTCATTTTAAATTCAATTTAAAAATAATTTTTATGCATTTTATTTGTTTTTATTTGAATTTTAATAATGTGTGACTTTTTTTGACTAGTAGGTCTTGGATCAAAGTGAATTTAATCAGAAGTTTCATCAACCTCATTGGATCTTGGGTATTGATGGGGTGAAAACCCTGATCCACCAAAAAGGATGCATATGTTGATGATAACTTGATTTAAACTTTGATCCAATTTGGGATTTATTTTGTTGATCTTTATCTCTACTTCATCTTGCTATTCTTCTTTTTACTTTTTTTATCAACTGGGTGATGATTGATTCATCTTTGTTCAATTAGGTTCGGATTGGTACTCGATGAACTTTCAACATTTCAAATCTACGTCTAAGTAATCAATTGATTACTAAAGTTACTCTAGATGGAGGAAAGTTTGTCCTAAGGCATCATGAATGATTTGATTGTTGTAATAATCAGATCCCCTTGACTTAGTCTTGATCACCTATGATTCTAAACCATCATATGCATTATATGCAATACACGCACGTCATTTGAAATTTAATTTGATGTGTTGAACATACTTTGGTATTTTGCCTTTATTTTTATTTTAAAATCAATTTAAAAATACTTTTCTATGCATTTTATTTGTTTTTATTTGAATTTTAATTATGTTTGACTTTTGTTGACTGGTTGGCCTTGGATCATAGTGAATTTAATCAGAAGATTCACCAACCTCATTAGATCTTGGGTGTTGATGTGGTGAAAACCCTAATCCACCATAAAGGATGAATGATATTAATGATAACTTGATTAAATCTTTGATCGAATTTGGGATTTATTTTCTTGGACATTTTCTCTACTTCATCTCTTTCTTCTTTTTTTCTTTCTTTTTCATCAATTGGATGATGATTGATTCATCTTTGTTCAATTAGGTTCGGATTGGTACTTGATGAACTTTCAGCATTTCAAATATACCTCTAAGTAATCAATTGATTACTCAAGTTACTTTAGATTGATGGAAAGTTTGTCCTGAGGCATCATGAATGATTTTATTGATGTAATGATCTCATCCCCTTAACTTAGTCTTGATCAACTCTGCTTTTAAGCCATCATATGCATTATATGCAATACACGCACGTCATTTGAAATTTAATTTGATGTCTCGAACATACTTTGGTATTTTTCCCTTTATTTTCATTTTAAAATCAATTTAAAGAAACTTTTCTATGCATTTTAATTGTATTTGTTTTCATTTTCATTATTTTTTACTATTTTTAACTGGTTAGCCTTGGATTATAATGAATTTGATCATAACTTTCATCCACCTCATTGGATATAGGGTGTTGATGGGGTGAAAAGCCTAATCCACAAAAAAAGATGAATGATGTTGATGATAACTTATTTAAAACTTTTTCCAGTTTTGGATTTATTCTCTTGTTCATTGTCTCTACGTCATCTCGTTCTTCTTATTTTTCCTTTTTTTATCAATTGGATGATGATTTAATCAACTTTGTTCAATTATGCTCGTATTTGTAATTGATGAACTTTCAGCATTTTAAGTCTACCTCTAAGTGATCAACTGCTCACTCGAGGTACTGCAGATTCATGATAAGGCTATGCTAATGTATCATGAAGGATTTGATTCATATAATGATCTCATATACTTGACTTAGTATTGATCACTAATACTTTTAAACCATGGTGTGCATTATATGCAATACACCGAACAAATTTAAAATCTATTTGTTGTTTTGAACATTTATTTTCATTTTAAAATCAATTTAAAAATACTTTTTTATGCATTTTATTTGGTTTTATTTGAATTTTAAATATGTTTGACTTTTGTTGAATAGTTGGTCTTGGATCAAAGTGAATTTAATCAGAAGTTTCATCAACCTCATTGGATCTTGGGTGTTGATGGGGTGAAAACCCTGATCCACCAAAAAGGATGAATATGTTGATGATAACTTGATTTAAACTTTGATCCAATTTGGGATTTATTTTCTTGGTCGTTGTCTATACTTCATCTCACTATTCTTCTTTTATATTTTTCATCAATTGGATGATGATTGATTCACTTTGTTCAATTAGGTTCAAATTGGTACTTTCTGAACTTTCAGCATTTCAAATCTACCTCTAAGTAATCAATTGATTACTCAACTTACTTTAGATTTATGGCAAGTTTGTCCTAAGGCATCATGAATGATTTGATTGATGTAATGATCACATCCCCTTGACTTAGTCTTGATCACCTATGATTTTAAACAATCATATGCATTATATTCAATACACGCAAGTCAATTGAAATTTAATTTGATGTTTTCAATATACTTTGCTATTTTGCTCTTTATTTTCATTTTAAAATCAATTTAAAAATACTTTTCTTTGCATTTTATTTGTTTTTATTTGAATTTTAATTATGTTTGACTTTTGTTGACAGGTTGGCCTTGGATCATAGTGAATTTAATAAGAAGTTTCATCAACCTCATTGGATATTTGGTGTTGATGGGATGAAAATCCTAATCCACCAAAAAGGATGAATATATTGATGATAACTTGATTAAAACTTTGATCCAATTTGTGATTTATTTTCTTGGTTGTTGTACCCCAAAATTTGCCCTCCCATATTCTTCAAAATTTTGACAAGCATCACCTCAAATGGTTCAAAGTCTACTCAAGGGCTACACAGTCAACCATCCTCCTAAGCCAGTCAAAATTAGGGTTTTGGTTTCTGCAAGGAAGTTGAGGTTTTCAAAGGCTCAATCAAGTCCCCTATTCTCATATACATTTTCAAGCACCTACATGTCAAGTTTCAAGGCTCACAAGGTCAAGTTGCACAGTCAAAAACCCTAATTGCTTCACAGTCAACTGTAGGGGCAAAATGGTCATTTGGCAGTCAAAAGTCAAAATTTTTGGTCAACATATTATTTTGAAGCCACAATCATCATTTGATCAAGTCTTGATCATGATTTCACAAGAATGGCTCAAAAATCATCAAGGTGTCAAAAGTTTCTATTTTTGGACAGCTCAAAAGTCAACTGTAACTTGACCAAGGCATAACTTTTTCATGGTTCATCAGAAAAATCCCATCCAATGCTCATCTTGAAGGGGAAGACATTTCCTACAACTCATCTTCACATTCCAAGTCCAAGAAATGCTCTCACAAAAAGTTATCAATTTCAACATTATAGGTCATTTTCAAAAGTCAACAAAAAGGCACTTTAAGTCAAAGACCACAACTTGAGATTGGTAAATCAAAATGACATGGGACCAAAAACATTGGTTAGAGGACTTCAAGACCTTTCCAAAATGTCCAAGAACATGTTCATAGCTTCAAAATTGAGCAAGATATGCATTGGAGAAGTTGGGAAATTTTTGTGAAATGGCCAAAGTCAACTATCCTTGAAACTTCATTTTTGACAAAAGGGGCCCACTTTTTCCACTTGTTTCAGCTTGGCCATGCCTCCCACGTGTCCCACAATTTATTTAAAGATTTAAAATTTATTTTTCCATTTTTATTTAATTTTATTTGATTTAATTCATTTTAAATCTTTAAAATTCAAATAAAAATCAAAGAAATTAATGGAGGGATATATTTTGTGTTGAATAGCTTTGATACACCATCATTCACCTTCCAAATTCGTGCAAGACCTATTATGGGCATAGAAATTCAAATCTTGACAAAAATGGCAAGTTGTTTAAATGGAGTTTATGGCAAAATCAAGAACTTCAATGCAAAGGCTTAATGTCCATTATGCTGATTGATTCACATTACAAAACACATGTGCAAGCCTTACATATGTGATGGACGAGCTAGAAACACATATACAGCAAAAAGCAATCTCAAATTTTCAAGGAAAAAGTGACAAACTGAAAACATATTTGCAGCATCATTCAATCCTGACTTTTGATCCAAATAAGTTCCTTACATCCCCAGGAACAATTTGCAATCATTAACAAGCCAAATCACTCAAGGAATCGCGCTACACAAGTCATACGGTTTTTCCAAATTTTGAGAATCGAAATTCCATTTTTATGCCTTATTAATCCATTTTGATCATGGTTATACATTACTGACATTGTTACAAAGCTTTCCATGTGTTTTAATTTGAGAATGATGCTTTAAATCGAAAATCACCATTGACAATTTCTAGGTTATTCAGAGCATCGAATTAGGGGTTTTTATATACTGTAAAATTGAACCTCAAAACAGGCATGGTCAAACTCAGAAGCTCAAGACGAACAAGGAAGACATGTCGCGCCTTTTTTATATCCACCATATAGCTAATCTCTATTTTTGACATTGATATTTTATGGGGGTTTAAAACCACCGCTATTTGCTTGTGATTTTTGTTTCAGAACGAAGAAGATGACTGCGTGGCAGCAAGGCATTGGTACATTCAAATCCTACACGCGCCTTTTTGTTTTTTTAGCATATAAACGCGTTTTTTTATATTATATTTCTTTTCCATTATTCTTACAAACGCGCCTAAGTGATGCAGTGGTGGAAGGTTTGCTTGGTAACCTCTGGGACCTGGGTTCGATTCCCAGGTCCCCCTATAATTTCCATAATCTTTTTCTTAATGCTTTCCTGTGCAGTTTCCAAAGCGCTGAACAACATGCACCTCACACATCCAACAGGCCATGTGTCATCAGTGCAGATCCAAAGGACAAAAAGGCTAGAACACCATACTCTGGAGTCAGCGCATGCGTAGGCGATCCAAGAAAGTCAAACGAGCTGAAGCTTAATGGGCCATAATTCCAACAATGCACCCTCCATTTCAGCCCACACCCCTTGGGTTTTACTCTTCTTTTTATTTTGTTTTGACATTTTTTTTTATTTACTTGCTTTATTTTATTTATTTATTATTAACAATTAACCAACTAATATTTTTTATAAAAAAAAAAAAAAAACTAACATCATTATTATTATTATTATATTTTGTAAATAAACATTAATTGAAATAGTTTAATTAGGCAATTTTGACTTTTCTTTTAATAATTAAAACAATTTAGAATTAGGTTAACTTAATTTTGTTTCTTTTTTTATTTTATTTCATAAAAAACATAAAAAACACAAAAATATATTTTCTTTTAATTAATTAGTTTAATTATTTAATTAATTGCATTTAATTGACAAAAAGACCAAAAAAATCAATTTCTTTTCTTAAAAGGGTCAACACCCTTAGAACGTTCCGATTTAATTTTTATTCGCGCACAGTTTATTATTATGTAATTGCCTCCGGATGTAATAGTAATTAGGACTTTTACTGTTTTTATTTACTTTCCGTACTTATTTACTAAAAAACGGGTCTTGGTATTTTTGGCGATGTATAGACCCGCGCCTTGTAATAGCGTAGGATTTATGTTTCCGCAATTTACTTTCCGCACCCTCTTAACTGCTAAACTTGCATGAAATAATGTATGGTAAATAAAAACAACTCGTAGCTCACTAATTACAAAGACAAACATTAACTGAATACAACACACAAAGCACACACCACTTCTAGGGTACGCCTCACTCGTTGCCTTCGAAACGTGGTCATCAAGTATAGGAGGTCTTAGAGGTCACCCTTAGTCCAAAGATCCAGTTGCCTCGAAACAGTTGCCTCGAAACAGTTGCCTTGGATTAAAAAGGATCTAGGACATTAGGGTTACTTCTAAGGTGTCCTAACTGTTGCTTCGGTGACCACAATGTCCCTAAAGTCGAATTGACCCGAAGACCTCCAACGATGGTGCTACCTACCTCTCAATGGTGGGATAGCGCTATCTAAAGGACGCTTACACAGCTTAATTCCTTAGGGTAGGTAGATGACTCATGGGTACTTGCTCTTTTCAAAAACAAACAAAATACTTTTCACACCTTACACTTTCAAAAGCTTTCAAAACAAATTTTTCTAACACTCTTGGGGACAGATACAAGAGTCATTCATAAATCTTGCAAAGAAACTTTTTTCAAACCCATTCACATTTTGAAAAGCAAACATTTTTTGAAAACATAAGAGCAAGTACCTAAGAGCTCGTGGATAACCATGGATAGAAAGGGTGCTAACACCTTCCCTTTCTATAAATCTACCTCCCGAACCGAGAAACATTCTCATAAGGAATTTTGTTATGCTTTTGTCCTTTCCATATTGGAGAACATAAAAGATGGTGGCGACTCTTGCTTCCGCGACATTTCGCGAAACCAGCTAAAAACAGTCAGTTCTATTTCCACCGATCACAGAACTGGCGACTCTGCTGGGGAAGCTTTTAAAGTGAGGTGTACCTTAGGATAGCTCATACTTGTGTTTTCAATTGCTTTGTTTTGCTTGCTTTAATATTATTGGGCCTGTCTTGGGAGTTCTATAGATCCTAACCTGGAACTGGGGGATACCTTCTTAGAAAGTAGCAACAAGACTGTGAGGGAACTGTGTGGGGTATACCGACACTGTTGAAGCAGTCTGCTACGTTGATGTGGCACTTTGGTGAGTACCGGTAACCCTTGAGTCAAGTCAAGGAGAGTACGGGGCCGTCGCGTGGTGTCGTGAAGCATCAACTGACCTTAGGAACCTTCATTGAACCATCCTGCCTCTTTAGGGGTAGTGAGATAACTGACTTTGGTGCAGTCCGAAGTTGGTTGATACTCGATACTACACTCATTGAGGGTTGTTTTCTTGGAATATTTTGATCGCCAGTTCAGTGGCTAAATCGAAACAATGAACACAGAAAACAATCCAATGATATTGAGCTCCTTAGAACCCGGTTACTTTGATAGGACAGGTTTGAGCCCACCAACTTCAAGAGGGTAGTACCCCAAACTTCATGCTGGCCTAAACTCTAAGGGCTGTGGTGTGACTTGTGTGCCTTATCATGTTTGCTTTTGTGAATACTTGTGGTGTGTTTTATCATAGCATCATAACATCATACAACATCATATGCATCCACTAACCACTTCAGGGGTTCGAATCTTCATCTTTGTTCTTGTTTTGTAGGACATGGAAACTATCCTCAGAAAGACAATTCAGGTCAACCTTGTAAGGGTCCCTCCTCAGCTTAAGGAACTTACATCCAGGATTCCCGACAACTCTTTATTCAGTGAAAGGCATGGTAGACTCATCAGCTTGGCCAATACCAACATTGAAGAGGACATGGTGAAAGTGTTGTTCCAATTCATTGACCCTCTGCACCACTGTTTTACTTTCCCGGATTATCAACTGGTGCCTACTTTGGAAGGGTTTTCCCAGCTTCTGAAGATTCCCATTCTCAGTCAACTACCCTACAACGGTACGGAAAGGGAACCAAAACTTGAAGAGGTTGCTAAAGCATTATGCCTACAACCATCTGACATTAAGGGACATTGGGAAGTTAGAAGTGGTATCAAAGGGTTCTTGGCAAAGTTTCTGTTTGAGAAAGCACAAGAATGTTAGAATTGCCTTGACCTACAAGCCTTTGAAGAAGTTGTAGCCCTCCTTGTCTATGGGTTGGTGCTGTTCCCTAAGCCAGATCAGCTTATAAATATCAATGCTGTCAAGATCTTCATGTCCAGGAATCCTATACCTACGTTGCTTGGGGACATCCTTCACTCATGTTACACTCGAACCATGAGAAAAAGAGGTGTTCTTATGTGCTGCACTCATCTCCTGGGAAGGTGGTTTATTTCGCACCTTCCACAATCAGTTTTGAAGAATGAGCGGGGTTTGAGATGGTCACAACGATTAATGACTCTTATGCATGCTGATATACATTGGTGTTCTCGGTCCAGAGAAGACGTCACTATCATTGATCGTTGCAGGGAGTTTCCTAATATTCCTTTACTTGGAATCAGAGGAGGTATTACTTACAACCCATGCTTGGCTTTGAGACAGTTTGGATATGCTCGGAGGGATGGCCCTCATGATATGTTGATTCCTGACATATTTTTTGACTTCGATAACGATGCACAAGGACTTCGCCAGAGATTTATTAGAGCTTGGAGGATGCCCAACAGGGTAGACAGCAAGACACTGGGGCATAAGAACTCCATCCCCCTGGAGCCTTATCTCAAGTGGGTACGAGCCCGCTCCCAGAAGCTGGTGATGCCATATCCTCATGTTCTCCCTGTGATCAAAGAGCCAGCCTTGGAAGGAGAGGTGCCCTACACTATTCAGCATCCTGACATGCCTACATCCTGGGAAGAAATGCAGAAAAGCTAGATCCAACTCAAGGAAGAACGGAATTCTCTTGAAGCCAGTCTACATGCCAGTGAGAAGAAGGTCTTGGAGCTCACCCGCCTACTCCACGAGGAAAAGACTCTCAACACTTACATTGCTCCAAAGAGGATGCGCAGCGTCTTTTGGGATTAATTATTTTGTAATGTTTTGCCCATGAGGCCCTGATGTACTAGACAATTTAGTTCCTAATAAAAAGTGTGTTCTTTTTTGGCTACAATGAATTTGAACTTTCGAACCCTTGAATGCCCTGAGGTACCCTTTTTCTACAGGTTGCTTAATCTTCTTCGCTGTTTATTTCAGCACTCAAGCATCATGAATCCTGAACTCACTACCGAGCAAGCTATCAAGGCCCTCCAGGCCCAAAACGCCCAATTCCAGGAGATGGTCATGAACTTGGCCCAGGGAGAACAAGAGATGAAGACTTTACTCCTGAAGAAGAAAAAGAAGAAGAGGACTGTGCTATTCAACACTGGGCGCAGACTCGGGAATACATTGCAGAATGAAGCTGAGAGGACTACTCCATCTGTGGGGGAAGGAAGTCACCAAGGGAGAGAGGTCCCTAGTCCTTTGGTCTCTGACACTGAGACAGACTTCAACGATGAACAGTACCCTCCTGCTGAGGACCGGTACAAACAGCTGGAGGACAGGTTAAATGCTATGGAGATCCAACGTGTGCCTGGGTTAGATTTTGGAGACTTGGGGTTATCTTCTGGGGTGGTGATCCCACACAAGTTCAAGGCGCCTGCCTTTGTGAAGTATGACGGGGCTTCCTGTTCTAAGATGCACCTTCGTTCTTATGTAAGGTTGATCCAACCTTACACAGCAGCCAAGAACTTATGGATCCACTTCTTCCAAGAGAGTCTTTCAGGGACTCATCTCGAATGGTTCTATCAGCTGGATGGAACCAACATTCGTAACTGGGAGGATTTGGCCACTGCTTTTTACAAGCAGTATCAATATAATTCCGACCTTGCTCCCACGCGTACCCAACTCCAGGGTATGTCACTGGGAACGGGTGAAGGTTTTAAGGAGTACGCACAGAAATGGAGAGACCTGGCTGGCAGGGTGCAGCCACCGTTGACGGATCGTGAGTTAGTGGACATGTTCTTGGGGACCCTATCTGGTCCATTCTTCAACCATCTCATTGGTAATTCCTCTGCTGGGTTTACTGACCTAATCCTGACATGTGAAAGGATCGAAGCTGGTATAAAATCGGGAAAGATACAGAAGGGTGCCTCCTCAAATACTGAAAAGAAGCCCTTCAAGAAGGAGGCAAGTGTTGTGTATGGTCCAAGGAGACATAATAAACCAGAACGCCGCCAAGCTGTCAACGCGGTGGTTATTTCTAAACCTGCTGCTGCTCCTCAGCAATACAACCAGCCAAGAGCTGAGAGGCCCAAACGGCAGTATACTCGGCTCAGCATGACTCTCTCTCAGATCCTGCCGCAACTGCTGTCAACCAGCCTGGTAACTGTCAAGGAAGCTCCGAAGATGGTAAACACAGCATCTCCGAAATACAACCCCAACGCCCGCTGCGCTTACCACTCTGATAGCCCGGGGCATAACACAGATGATTGTTGGGCTCTGAGGAATAAAGTCCAAGACCTTATAGACGCTAAAGAGGTTCAGTTTGAGGCTCCCGAGAAGCCTAATGTGGTGACTTCTCCCATGCCTAACCATGGAGTAAATGCTATCGGGGATGAAGACGAAGTGGAAGAATCCGAGTTTGACAGCTGGATCTACTCAACAACCAACGGTGGACCTAGCAACTGGACTGCCAAAGACTCTATGCCTATTACTTTTGTCACGCAGTAATAAACTCTTTTGTTTTAAAGTTGTAACAAACAATATTACTAAACTCTATTGGCCCGGTGTCTTACCCGGGGCACCGTGGTTTTATTTGTGAGGGCTTTTGTGTGTCACTTCCATATATCATGAATAAAAGCATTGGACGTTTTTTACATTTCAAATCTTGTGCCCCCTTTTCTTTCTTTACATATTGTAAAACAACTATATTTACACATACTCACTCATACAGGTTCCAATCCACTCTGGATCTCACTGGTAACGACTCTGCTACTGCCAGTTATGACTTCGAAAATCCGATCAACTTAGCCGAAGACGAAGGTGAAGATGATTGCGAAGTGCCTGGTGAACTTGCAAGACTATTGCTCTAGGAAGAGAGGGCCATTCAGCCACATGAAGAGCCAGTGAAAACGGTAAATCTGGGTACTGAGACAGACAGAAAGGAAGTCAAGATTGGTGCTAATCTAAAGCTCAGTGTGAAGCAACTTTTGATTCAGATGCTGCATGACTATGTGGAAATCTTTGCCTGGTCCTACGAAGACATGCCTGGATTGGATACCGACATTGTGGTCCATCACCTGCCTACCAAGGAAGAATGCCCTCCGGTTAAACAAAAGGTCCGCCGTATGCGTCCAGAGATGTCCAAGAAGATCAAAGCTGAGGTTATGAAACAATTTGATGCCGGGTTCCTAGCAGTGACTTCTTACCCTCAGTGGGTTGCCAACGTGGTTCCAGTGCCAAAGAAAGATGGTAAGGTCAGGATGTGTGTTGACTACAGGGATCTGAATAGGGCGAGCCCCAAGGATGACTTCCCTCTGCCTCACATCGACGTTCTGGTTGACAATACTGCTCAGCACAAGGTGTTCTCCTTCATGGACGGCTTTTCAGGTTATAATCAAATCAAGATGGCTCCAGAAGATATGGAAAAGACTACCTTTGTTACTCAGTGGGGCACCTTCTGTTACAAGGTCATGCCTTTTGGACTAAAAATGCTAGGGCAACCTACCAACGTGCCATGGTTGCTTTATTTCATGACATGATCCACCATGAGATTGAAGTATATGTCGACGATATGATTGCAAGGTCCCAAACGGAGGAGGAACACCTTGACCATCTACAGAAGCTGTTTGACCGTCTGAAATTGTATAAGCTGAGGTTGAACCCAAACAAGTGCACCTTCGGAGTAAGATCTGGAAAACTGCTAGGCTTCGTTGTAAGTGACAAGGGTATTCAAGTGGACCCTGCCAAGGTGAAAGCCATACAAGAGATTCCAGCTCCCAAGGCAGAGAAAGAAGTCAGAGGCTTTCTAGGACGGCTGAACTACATTGCCCGATTCATCTCACACCTAACTGCTACCTGTGAACCAATCTTCAAGCTGCTGAAGAAAGATCAAGTGGTACGTTGGAACGATGAATGTCAGGCCGCTTTCGACAGAATCAAAGAGTATCTCCAAGAACCACCCATTCTTATGCCACTGGTTGAAGGGAGACCTCTAATACTATACTTGACAGCTCAATGGGGTGTGTGCTGGGGCAGCATGACGAGTCTTGCCGAAAAGAGCATGCCATTTATTACCTTAGCAAAAAGTTTACCGACTGTGAGACCCGATACTCACTGCTCGAGAAAACTTGCTGCGCTTTGGTATGGGCTGCTCACCGGCTGACACAGTATATGCTGACTCACACTACTCTGTTGATTTCAAAAATGGATCCAATAAAGTATATCTTCGAAAAGCCTGCTCTGTCTGGAAGAATAACAAGATGGAAGATGATCTTGACAGAATACGACATCCAGTACACGACACAGAAAGCAATCAAGGGAAGTGTATTGGCAGACCACTTAGCGCACCAGGCAGTAGACGACTACCAGTCAATGAACTTTGAGTTTCCAGACGAGAGCATCATGGTACTGACTGATTGTGAAGTACCTGGACCGGATGAAGGACCTGAGGAAGGATCCCGATGGTCTATGCACTTTGACGGAGCCTCCAACGCTTTGGGTAACGGTATCGGCGCTGTGATCATATCCCCCAAAGGCACTCATACTCCACTTACTACCCGGTTATGTTTCAACTGCACCAACAACATGGCGGAGTATGAGACATGCATCATGGGTCTTCAAGCTGTGATTGACTTAAGGATCAAGTTTCTGAGTGTCTTCGGAGATTCCGCTCTCGTGATCAATCAGATCAAAGGCGGGTGGGATACGAAACACCCAAATCTTATTCCTTACAAAGAATGTGTGTTGACGTTGATCCCCCATTTCACAGAGATAACTTTTGAACACTTCCCAAGAGAGGAGAATCAGTTGGCGGACGCGTTAGCTACGATGTCTTCTATGTTCAGAGTCAAATGGGACAATGAGGCTCCCCGGATCATTATCTGGAAACTGGACGAACCTGCACATTGCTGCGACCTTGAGGCTGAGATAGTAACTGAAAAACCTTAGTATCATGAAGTGAAAAGGTACTTGGAAGCTCAAGAATACCCTGAAGGTGCATCCATCAATCACAAGAAATTCCTAAGAAGGTTCGCTTCAAAATTCTTCCTCAACAACGACATTCTTTACTAGCGTAACCATGATTCAACCTTACTGCGTTGTGTGGATAAGACTGATGCAGAAAAGATCATGGCTGAGCTACATGAAGGTACCTTCGGAACACATTCCAGTGGACATACCATGGCAAAGAAGATCCTTCGGGCAGGATATTTTTGGTCCACAATGGAAGCTGACTGTTACCAACATTCTCGGACGTGTCACAAATGCCAAATCTATGCTGATAAGGTTCACATTCCTCCAGTACCTCTGAATGTCTTGACAGCACCTTGGCCTTTCGCAATGTGGGGCATTGATATGATTGGCGATATCAGACCTACGACATCCAACGGGCATCGCTTCATCCTGGTAGCGATTGATTACTTCACGAAGTGGTTTGAAGCGGCTTCCTACGCTACCGTGACCAAGAACGTCGTGGCACGGTTCATTCGGCATAACCTGATCTGTCGATACGGTGTACCGGAAAGGATCATTACGGACAATGGTACCAATCTTAATAACAAGATGATCACTGAGCTCTACGAGCAATTCAAGATACAGCACCACAACTCTTCCCCCTACCGGCCGAAGATGAATGAGGCTGTAGAAGCGGCTAATAAGAATATCAAGAAGATTGTACAAAAGATGACAGTGACCTATAAATATTGGCACGAGATGTTACCATTTGCTCTTCATGGGTATCGTACCTCAGCAAGGACGTCAACCGGGGAAACACCCTTCTCCTTGGTCTATGGCATGGAGGCAGTCTTGCCGATTGAAGTCCAGATACCCTCTCTCCGGATAATGAAGGATGCAGGTTTGAGCATAGATGACTGGATCCAGACTCGGCTTGATCAATTAAACCTAATTGACGAAAAGAGACTCACTGCTATTTGTCATGGTCAAACGTATCAAAAACGGATGATCAGGGCATTTAACAAAAAAGTCAGACCACAAGAGTATCAAGTTGGAGATCTGGTAATCAAGCGCATCATCCTTCCTCAAAGTGATCCCAAGGGAAAATGGACCCACACATACGAAGGGCCATTCGTGGTTAAACATGTCTTCTCAGGAGGAGCCATGATTCTAACCACCATGGATGGTGACGACCTTCCACACCCTGCCAATGCAGACATAGTAAAAAGATACTACGCATGATAAAAGACCCGCTAGGTTGACACACCTAGGCAAAAATTAGGGCTTCCCGGCGAACCAAAAGGGTTCGGGCAAAAATAAGGGATGAAATAAAAAAATCTGTACACCCGGCAAGTCGAAAACCTGAAAAGGCGGCTTGGGCAAAAATGGGTATCCCGGTGGACTGAAAACCCGAAAGGGCGGTCCAGGCAAAAGTTAGGGATAAGCGTAATACTATGTCTCATTAGATCACCTTGCATCCAGAATCCGGTATCAACATCAAGTTCGGACGACATCGATCAATCAACTTCATCTTCAACTGAGCAGCAAAATGATGAGACGCTCGAAGATATAAAGGCGATAGCAGAGTTGGAACCCAGTGGGATTACTCTTTTCACACAGCTGTTTTGTTTTCTTTGTACAAATTGTATAAACTCTGTTTGATCGGCGGCGTTCTCTTACTAGGACGTCAGCCTCTTGTACATAAACGCCTATTTACAGGCAAATTCAAAAATCAATACAAATTCACTTTTCCGACCAATTGCCAATTGTTTTTTCCTTTTTCTGTTTTGTTTTGCGAAGAACGTCCAATGTTCAAATTTGATATATGCATTTGACACTAATTGCTAAATTCATAAATATTTGCATACGAAACAAAGGATTAATTACAGGTGACATCAGAAACAGGGGAAATATTGAATTGTCTAAGCAATCTAGTTGCTCTGTCCACCAAGGTACCAAGGTAAATTCAGCTGAAGAACGACCAGGATACTTTCACTCCCCGCAGAGTAAGTCAGGACTCAACAATACTCCCTGAGCAGAGTTGGACTCCCGATCAGCCCTACAAGGCACCGTATCTCCAGCAAGTCAGCGACACTCTTCCCAAGCAGAGTTAGCATATTGCCAGCCTTAAGGAAGTTGGTTTATCCCCCGAAGATCTCAACATTCCCCAACGGAGTACACAAACATTCCTAGCAAGCATCCCCGATAATCTTGATCTAAGATTGTTCCCCGGCGGAATATAGACATCCAATGGAACCATTCCCCAGTACAATCCAAAAGGTTCCCCAGGAGAGTTCAATCAATTTCCCCAGTAGATTCAGGAAGCTTATCCCTAGTAGATTCTGGAAGCTTATCACCTGCAGAGTGTGAACGCTCCCCCGGCTTTATTCAAAGGTTATTCCCCACCAGAGCTTATAATTGGGTTATCCTCGGCTAATTACCACTGAAAGATCATCCCCGATGAAGTCTTCCTATCCCCAGCGGAGTTCATCAAATCTTCCAACAGAGCTCAACAATGGTATCCCCAGCGGAGTTATCATCAACATCTCAACAAAGTACCTATTCTCCCACAGAGTAATTCCCCGTAGAGTAATCTATTCGCCAAGTTTATTCCCCAACATAGTCATCTTCTCCCACCGGTATTCTTGCAACCATCACCCCCAGCGGAAACAAAAAGCTCTACTCTCCAACATCAGCCCAGGATTTGACTTCCCGGCATTCGTCAAGGATTTACTTTCCTAGACAAAAATACATTCATAAACATCACATCTTCATACATTATAGCATGCACATACGCATCATGAACATACAGTCTCATTTATTTTGAGAACATCACGCACTTCATACATCATGACATTGCTTACAACTAACGTTTCGTCTTTTCAGGACCAAAAGTCAATACAACGATGATTACTAACAACTGTCGCAATTCCAGATTCGATACCTGTATCTAGCCAGGGCATGTCTGTGAGCGACTATTTCCAGACTCGATTCCTGTATCCTGCCAGGGCACGTCTGAAGAGTTCGAAGATCCGATTCCTGTATCTTGCTAGTGTGTATCTATTGACGATTAATTCCAGGCTCGATTCCTGTATCCTGCAAGGGTACGTCTGAAGAGTTTGAAGATTCGATTCCTGTATCCTGCCAGGGTGTATCTGTTGACGACTAATTCCTGACTCGATTCCTGTATCCTTCCAGGGCACGTCTGAAGAGTTTGAAGATATGATTCCTGTATCTTGCCAGGGTGTATCTGTTGACGACTATTTTCTGGACTCGATTCCTGTATCCTGCCAGGGCACGTTTGAAGAGTTCGAAGATCCGATTCCTGTATCTTTCCAGGGCGTATCTGTTGAAGACTATTTCCGGACTCGATTCATGTATCTTGCCAGGGCACGTCTGAAGAGTTTGAAGATCCGATTCCTGTATCTTGCCAGGGTGTATCTGTTGACGACTATTTTCTGGACTCGATTCCTGTATCCTGCCAGGGCACGTTTGAAGAGTTCGAAGATCCGATTCCTGTAGCTTGCCATGGTGTATCTATTGACGACTAATTCCAGACTCGATTCCTTTATCCTGCCAGGGCACGTCTGAAGAGTTTGAAGATCCGATTCTTGTATCCTGCCAGGGCGTATCTGTTGACGACTATGTTCCGGACTCGATTCCTGTATCCTGCCAGGGCACGTCTGAAGAGTTTGAAGATCCGATTCCTGTATCCTGCCAGGGTGTATCTGTTGATGACTATTTCCAGACTTAATTCCTGTATCCTGCCAGGGCACGTCTGAAGAGTTTGAAGATCCGATTCCTGTATCCTGCCAGGGTGTATCTGTTGACGACTATTTTCCGGACTCGATTCCTGTATCCTGCCAGGGCACGTCTGAAGAGTTTGAAGATCCGATTCCTGTATCCTTCCAGGGTGTATCTGTTGACGACTATTTTCCGGACTCGATTCCTGTATCTTGCCAGGGAATGTCTGAAGAGTTTGAAGATCCGATTCTTGTATCCTGCCAGGGTGTATCTGTTGACGACTATTTTCCGGACTCGATTCCTGTATCCTACCAGGGCACGTCTGAAGAGTTTGAAGATCTGATTCCTGTATCCTGCCAGGGTGTATCTGTTGACGACTATTTGCCAGACTCGATTCCTGTATCCTGCCAGGGCACGTCTGAAGAGTTTGAGGATTCGATTCCTGTATCTAGCCAGGGCATATCTGCATGAAGAGATTGAAGATCAACCCCTGTAACAGGCCAGGTAATTATCTTTCTTTCTCAGGTACGCAAGTTCTCGCTAAGGAATCTCTTACGCGATCGACACCTCTAGATGGCATCTATAAGCCCATCCTCCCATTACAGTTCCAAATGGCATCTATAAGCCCATTCCTGACAAGGTTCTGTCACACTTCCAGATGGCATCTATAAGCCCATCCTCCTATCCACCATCTCTCTAAGTGCATCTGTAAGCCCATTCCCGCCGTCACACTGCTGATACTCAACTATGTGAGTGCAAATTTCTGGGCACTCTAGTGTTCAATCATCTTCCACCCTCGGATCACGAAAGGCACACAAGCCAATCTACATCCTCAGGTCTAAGAAGATTGAACAGGGGCAACTGTTGTACCCCAAAATTTTCCCTCCCATATTCTTCAAATTTTTGACAAGCATCACCTCAAATGGTTCAAAGTCTACTCAAGGGCTACACAGTCAACCATCCTCCTAAGCCAGTCAAAATTAGGGTTTTGGTTCCTGCAAGGAACTTGAGGTTTTCAAAGGCTCAATCAAGTCCCCTATGCTCATATATATTGTCAAGCACCTACATGTCAAGTTTCAAGGCCCACAAGGTCAAGTTGCACAGTCAAAAACCCTAATTGCTTCACAGTCAACTGTAGGGGCAAAATGGTCATTTGGCAGTCAAAAGTCAAAATTTTTGGTCAACATATTATTTTGAAGCCACAATCATCATTTGATCAAGTCTTGATCATGATTTCACAAGAATGGCTCAAAAATCATCAAGGTGTCAAAAGTTTCTATTTTTGGACAGTTGAAAAGTCAACTGTAACTTGACCAAGGCATAACTTTTTCATGGTTCATCAGAAAAATCCCATCTAATGCTCATCTTGAAGGGGAAGACATTTCCTACAACTCATATTCACATTCCAAGTCCAATAAATGCTCTCACAAAAAGTTATCATTTTCAACATTATAGGTCATTTTCAAAAGTCAACAAAAAGGCACTTTAAGTCAAAGACCATAACTTGAGATTGGTAAATAAAAATGACATGGGACCAAAAACATTGGTTAAAGGACTTCAAGACCTTTCCAAAATATCCAAGAACATGTTCATAACTTCAAAATTGAGGAAGATATGAATTGGAGAAGTTGGGAAATTTTTGTGAAATGGCCAAAGTCAACTATCCTTTAAACTTCATTTTTGACAAAAGGGCCCCACTTTTTCCACTTGTTTCAGCTTGGCCGTGCCTCCCACGTGTCCCACAATTTATTTCAAGATTTAAAATTAATTTTTCCATTTTTATTTAATTTTATTTGATTTAATTCATTTTAAATCTTTAAAATTCAAATAAAAATCAAAGAAATTAATGGAGGGATATATTTTATGTTGAATAGCTTTGATACACCATCATTCACCTTCCAAATTCGTGCAAGACCTATTATGGGCATATAAATTCAAATCTTGACAAAAATGGCAAGTTGTTTAAATGGAGTTTATGCCAAAATCAAGAACTTCAATGCAAAGGCTTAATGTCCATTATGCTGATTGATTCACATTACAAAACACATGTGCAAGCCTTCCATATGTGATGGACGAGCTAGAAACACATATACAGCAAAAAGCACTCTAAAATTTTCAAGGAAAAAGTGACAAACTGAAAACATATTTGCAGCATCATTCAATCCTGCCTTTTGATCCAAATACGTTCCTTACATCCCCAGGAACAATTTGCAATCATTAACAAGCCAAATCACTCAAGGAATCGCGCTACACAAGTCATACGGTTTGTCCAAATTTTGAGAATCGAAATTCCATTTTTATGCCTTATTAATCCATTTTGATCATGGTTATACATTACTGACATTGTTACAAAGCTTTCCATGTGTTTTAATTTGAGAATGATGCTTTAAATCGAAAATCACCATTGACAATTTCTAGGTTTTTCAGAGCTACGAATTAGGGGTTTTTATATACTGTAAAATTGAACCTCAAAACAGGCATGGTCAAACTCAGAAGCTCAAGACGAACAAGGAGGACATGTCGCGCCTTTTTTATATCCACCATATAGCTAATCGCTATTTTTGACATTGATGTTTTGTGGGGGTTTAAAACCCCCGCTATTTGCTTGTGATTTTTGTTTCAGAACGAAGAAGATGACTGCGTGGCAGCAAGGCATTGGTACATTCAAATCCTGCGCGTGCCTTTTTATTTTTTTAGCATATAAACGCATTTTTTTATATTATATTTCTTTTCCATTATTCTTACAAATGCGCCTAAGTGATGCAGTGGTGGAAGGTTTGCTTGGTAACCTCTGGGACCTCGGTTCGATTCCCAGGTCCCCCTATAATTTCCATAATCTTTTTCTTAATGCTTTCCTGTGCAGTTTCCAAAGCGCTGAACACCATGCACCTCACACATCCAACAGGCCATGTGTCATCAGTGCAGATCCAAAGGACAAAAAGGCTAGGACACCATACTCTGGAGTCAGCGCATGCGTAGGCGATCCAAGAAAGTCAAACGAGCTGAAGCTTAATGGGCCATAATTCCAACAATGCACCCTCCATTTCAGCCCACACCCCTTGGGTTTTACTCTTCTTTTTATTTTATTTTGACATTTTTTTTATTTACTTGCTTTATTTTATTTATTTATTATTAACAATTAACCAACTAATATTTTTTATAAAAAAAAAAAAAACTAACATCATTATTATTATTATTATTTTATTTTGTAAATAAACATTAATTGAAATAGTTTAATTAGTCAATTTTGACTTTTCTTTTAATAATTAAAACAATTTAGAATTAGGTTAACTTAATTTTGTTTCTTTTTTTATTTTATTTCTTAAAAAACATAAAAAACACAAAAATATATTTTCTTTTAATTAATTAGTTTAATTATTTAATTAATTGCATTTAATTGACAAAAAGACCAAAAAATTCAATTTCTTTTCTTAAAAGGGTCAACACCCTTAGAACGTTCCGATTTAATTTTTATTCGCGCACAGTTTATTATTATGTAATTGCCTCCGGATGTAATAGTAATTAGGACTTTTACTGTTTTTATTTACTTTCCGTACTTATTTACTAAAAAACGGGTCTTTGTATTTTTGGCGATGTATAGACCCGCGCCTTGTAATAGCGTAGGATTTATGTTTCCAAAATTTACTTTCTGCACCCTCTTAACTGCTAAACTTGCATGAAAGAATGTATGGTAAATAAAAACAACTCTTAGCTCACTAATTACAAAGACAAACATTAACTGAATACCACACACAAAGCAAACACCACTTCTAGGGTACGCCTCACTCGTTGCCTTCGAAACGTCGTCATCAAGTATAGGACGTCTTAGAGGTCACCCTTAGTCCAAAGATCCAGTTGCCTCGAAACAGTTGCCTCAAAACAGTTGCCTCGGATTAAAAAGGATCTAGGACATTAGGGTTACTTCTAAGGTGTCCTAACTGTTGCTTCGGTGACCACACTGTCCCTAAAGTCGAATTGACCCGAACACTTCCAACGATGGTGCTACATACCTCTCAATGGTGGGATAGCACTATCTAAAGGACACTTACACAGCTTAATTCCTTAGGGTAGGTAGATGACTCATGGGTACTTGCTCTTTTCAAAAACAAACAAAATACTTTTCACACCTTACACTTTCAAAAGCTTTCAAAACAAATTTTTCAAACACTCTTGAGGACAGATACAAGAGTCATTCAGAAATCTTGCAAAGAAACTTTTTTCAAACCCACTCACATTTTGAAAAGCAAACATTTTTTGAAAATATAAGAGAAAGTACCTAAGAGCCCGTGGATAACCACGGATAGAAAGGGTGCTAACACCTTCCCTTTCTATAAATCTACCTCCCTAACCGAGAAACACTTCGCGAAACCAGTCAGTTCTATTTCCACCGTTCACATTGGTCATTGTCTCTACTTCATCTCACTCTTCTTCTTTTTTCTTTTTCATCAAATTGGTACTTTATGAACTTTCAGCATTTCAAATATACTTCTAAGTAATCAATTGATTACTCAAGTTACTTTAAATTGATGGCAAGTTTGTCCTAAGGCATCATGAATGATTTGATTAATGTAATGATCATATCCCCTTGACTTAGTATTGATCACCTATGCTTTTAAACCATCATATGCATTATATGCAATACACGCACATCATAGGAAATTAAATTTGATGTTTTGAATATACTTTAGTATTTTTCCTATTATTTTTATTTTAAAATCAATTTAAAAATACTGTTCTATGCATTTTATTTGTATTTTAATTATGTTTAACTTTTGTTGAGTGGTTGGCCTTGTATCATAGTGAATTTAATAAGAAGTTTCATCAACCTCATTGGATCTTGGGTGTTGATGGGATGAAAACCCTAATCCACAAAAAACGATGAATATTTTGATAATAACTTGATTAAAACTTTGATCCAATTTGGGATTTATTTTCTTGGTCATTGTCTGTACTTCATCTCTTTCTTCTTCTTTTTTCTTTTTCATAAATTGGATGATGATTAATTCATCTTTGTTCAATTAGGTTAGGATTGGTACTTGATGAACTTTCATCATTTCAAATATACCTCTAAGTAATCAATTTATTACTCAAGTTACTTTAGATTGATGGAAAGTTTGTCCTAAGGCATCATGAATGATTTGATTGATGTAATGATCACATACCCTTGGCTTACTCTTGATCACCTATGCTTTTAAACCATCATATGCATTATATTTAATACACGCACGTCAATTGCTTTTAATTTGATGTTTTGAATATACTTTGGTATTTTGCCCTTTATTTTCATTTTAAAATCAATTTAAAAATACTTTTCTAAGCATTTTATTTATTTTTATTTGAATTTTAATTATGTTTGACTTTTGTTGAGCGGTTTGCCTTGGATCATAGTGAATTTAATCAGATGTTTCATCAACCTCATTGGATCTTTGGTGTTGATGGGATGAAAATCCTAATCCACCAAAAAGGATGAATATGTTGATGATAACTTGATTAAAACTTTGATCTAGTTTGGGATTTATTTTCTTGGTAATTGTCTCTACTTCATCCCTTTCTTATTCTTTTTCATTTTTTTATCAATTGGATGATGATTTATTAAACTTTGTTCAATTAGGTTTGGATTGGTACTTGATGAACTTTCAGCATTTCAAATCTACCTCTAAGTGATCATTGGATAACTCGAAGTACTTTGGATTCATGATAAGTCTGTGCTAAGGTATCATGAAGTATTTGATTGATATAATTATCTCATATCCTTGACTTAGTCTTGATCACCAACATTTTAAAGCCATGGTGTGCGTTATATGCAATACATCAGCGTAATTTAAAATTTATTTGATGTGTTGAACATACTTTCGTATTTTTCCCTTTATTTTCATTTTAAAATCAATTTAAAAATGCTTTTCTATGCAGTCTATTTGTTTTTATTTGCATTATAATTATATTTGACTTTTGTTTACTCGTTGGCCTTGGATCATAGTGAATTTGATCAAAACTTTCATCAACCTCATTGGATCTTAGGTGTTGAGAGGGTGAAAACCCTAATCCACCAAAAAGGATGAATGATGTTGATGATAACTTATTTAAAACTTTTATCCAACTTTAGTTTTATTCTCTTTTTCATTGTCTCTACTTCATCTTGTTTTTCTTCTTTTTTCTTTTTTTATCAATTGGATTATGGTTTATTCATCTTTGTTCGATTATGTTTGTATTTGTAATTGATGAAACTGCAACATTTTAAATCTACCTCTAAGTGATCAACTGGTCAATTGAGGTACTGTGGATTCTTCATAAGGCTTTGCTATTGTATCATAAAGGATTTCATTGATATACTGATCTCATTTCCTTGACTTAGTTTTAATCACCAATACTTTTAAACCATGGTGAGCATTATATGCAATACATCGGCGTACTTTAAAATCTATTTCATGTTTTGAAATACTTTGGTATTTTGCCCTTTATTTTCATTTTAAAATAAATTTAATATAATTTTTTATGAATTTTATTTGTTTTTATTTGAATTTTAATAATGTTTGACTTTTGTTGACTGGTTGGCCTTGGATCATAGTGAATTTAATCAAAAGTTTCATCAACCTCATTGGATCTTGGATGTTGATGGGGTGAAAACCCTAATCCACCAAAAAGATTGAATATGTTAATGATAACTTGATTAAAACTTTGATCTAATTTGGGATTTATTTTATTGATCGTTGTCTCTACTTCATCTCGCTCTTCTTAGTTTTTATTTTTTTATCAATTGGATGATGACTGATTCATCTTTATTCAATTAGGTTCGGATTGGTACTTGATGAACTTTCAGCATTTCAAATCTACCTCTAATTGATCAATGGATAACTCGAAGTACTTTGGATTCATGATAAGTCTGTGCTAAGGTATCATGAAGTATTTGATTGATATAATAATCTCTTATCCTTGACTTAGTCTTGATCACCAACATTTTAAAGCCATGGTGTGTGTTATATGCAATACATCGGCGTAATTTAAAATTTATTTGATGTGTTAAACATACTTTGGTATTTTGCCCTTTATTTTATTTTTAAAATCAATTTAAAAATGCTTTTCTATGCAATCTATTTGTTTTTATTTTCATTATAATTATATTTGACTTTTGTTTACTCGTTGGCCTTGGATCATAGTGAATTTGATCATAAGTTTCATCAACCACATTGGATCTTAGGTATTGATGGGGTGAAAACCCTAATCCACCAAAAAGGATGAATATGTTGATGATAACTTGATTAAAACATTGATACAATTTGGGATTTATTTTCTTGGTCATTGTCTCTACTTCATCTCGTTCTTCTTATTTTTTCTTTTTTTATCAATTGGATGATGATTGATTCATCTTTGTTTAATTAGGTTCGGATTGGTACTTGATGAACTTTCAACATTTCAAATCTACCTCTAAGTAATCAATTGATTACTCAAGTTACTTTAGATTGATGTCAAGTTTGTCCTAAGGCATCATGAATGATTTGATTGAAGTAATGATCTCATCCCCTTGACTTAGTATTGATCTCCTCTGCTTTTAAACCATCATGTGCATTATATGCAATACACGCATGTCATTTGAAATTTAATTTGATCTTTTGAACATACTTTGGTATTTCACCCTTTATTTTCATTTTAAAATCAATTTAAAGATACTTTTCTATGCATTTTAATTTTTTTTTATTTTCATTTTTATTACGTTTGAATATTGTTTACTAGTTGGCCTTGGATCATATTGAATTTGATCATAAGTTTCATCCACCTCATTGGATCTTGGGTGTTGATGGGGTGAAAACCCTAATCCACCAAAAAGGATGAATGATGTTAGTGATAACTTCATTAAAATTTGATCCCAATTGGGATTTATTATGTAGTTCATTTTCTCTACTTCATCTCCTTTTATTTTATTTGTCAATTGGATGATGATTGATTCATCTTTGTTCAATTAGGTTCGTATTGGTACATTATGAACTCTCAGCATTTCAAATCTACGTCTAAGTGATCAATTGATCACTCGAGGTACTGTGTATTCATGATAAGTTTGTGCTAAGGAATCATGAAGTTTTTGATTGATGTAATGATATCATATCCTTGACTTAGTCTTGATCACCAACATTTTTAAGCCATGGTGTGCGTTATATGCAATTGTGATCGGTGGATCTGGAACTGACTGTTTAACGCTGGTTCGCGAAATGTCGCAGTAAGCAAGAGTCGCCACCGTCTTTTATTTTCTCCAAATGGAAAGGACAAAAGCACAGAAAAATTCCTTAAAGAGATTGCTCTCGGTTCGGGAGGTAGATTATAGAAAGGGAAGGTGTTAGCACCCTTTCTATCCATGGTTATCCATGGGCTCTTAGATACTTGCTCATTGTGTTTTCAAAATTTGTTTGTTTGCTTTTCAACTGTGGGTTTTAAAAAGTTTCTTTGAAAATTCTAGTTCGACTCTTGTATCGGTCCTCAAGAGTGTTTGAAAAATTGCTTTCGAAAGCTTTTTGAAAAGGTGTCGGTGTGAAAAGTATTTTTGAATTTGTTTTGAAATTAGAGCAAGTATCTAGAGTCGTCTACCTACCCTAAGGAATTCGTCTGTGTAGATGTCCTTTAAAGTAGTGCCATCCCACCATTGAGAGGTAGGTAGCACCACCGTTGGAGGTGTTCGGGTCAATTCGAGGTTCGGGACATGGTGATCACCAGAGCAATGGGAAGATACCTTAGAAGCTACCCTCATGCCAGGTTCCCGGATCATGAGGACTTACTAAGACATCCTCTACTCGACGATCACCTTTCGAGGCAAGGCAACAGTGAGGCGTACCCTAGGGGTGGTGTGTGATTTGTGTGTCGTTTTCATTTGCATTTATCTTGTCATGTTATTGGTGTTCTACGCGTTGCTTTTATTTTTTTGGTCCATACATTCTTTCATGCCATTTGTTAACAGTTAAAATATTTGCGGGAAAGGTAAACTCTAAGCTATTACAAATGGCGCGGGTCCACATCGCCAAAATTAACCAGGACCCGATTTGACAGAAAAGCAATAAAGAAAGAAAATAAAGAATTAAAAATGCGAGAAGTAATTTACATGGCTTCGGGAGAGGTACATAATTATTTAACGAAAGAAGAAATAAATACGCGAATAAATAAGAAATTAAGAACGAGGGCGTTGGACCCTTTTGCAAAAATCAAATTAATGATGAAGTTAATTAATTAAAAAAAAAGGACTTGTTTTTTGGTATTTTTAGTATTTTAGGATTTAATATGAAAAAGGAATTAATTGAAATTAAAATAAGATGCAAACCCTAATCCTAATTATTTTTAATTTATTAAAAGAAAATATTGAAGTTTTTTAACCTAAATTAACCCTAAGTTATTTTCATGCAATTTAATTATAAAAATATATATTTAGTTATTTTAATTATTATGAAAGAAAAATAAAAAGGATGAAAAATTAATTGAACCTAATTCTATGTTTTTTTTAGATTTTTGTTTAAAAGAATTAAAATTGAAAACCTAATTTAAAACTAATTAATTACATGCAAATTTATTTACAAAATGTTAACTAATTAAATATATTTTAATTTTGGTCTTTTCTGATTTTTATGGTGTTTTTTTATATTTTTGTGGAAATAATAAAATTAATTAAATACAAGAATTAAAATAAAAAATAGAAAATAGAAATAATATAAAAGAAAATATTTAAATAAAGCAAACCTAGGGGGGTTGTAGTCCCCAATATGGAGGTTAAAGTTCAGTAATCTGGCCCATTTATTTTTGCCTGTTTGGACTTTTTCTGGTAGCATGCTGAAGCGTTGACCAGGCTTATGATGCGCTTCCAATCTATGCCTTTGATCTGATATCCTTGGACACGTGGATGGCTTGGTGGAGAAGGTGTATGGTGCGCCTTGATGTTGAGTCTGCATGGGAATTCTTATTGAAAAATAATATGGGAGTGATGTATACCTGGGACTCGAACCCAGGTCTTGGACGTTAACACTCATATGCCTTGCCATTTGTTCTACTGCACGCGTTGTTAACATATAGTAACGAATAAATAATATAAAAGAAAACAAATGTATTAGTGGATTCTGCGCGCGAAATTCAAAATAACCAACCAACGCCTCACACGTTATCGTCTTCCTCGCTGGTTTTTATTTTCCTAAAAAAACAAATATGTTAGGCAACGGTTTTGCACGCGTTCTCCTAGGCCAGTTTTGGAAAAATAGCGATTAGGCCTAGGAAGCTCATAAATTGAGCGCGAGCATAGCTTTGTAATCGTCTGAACGTGATGATTTGAATGGTGATGGTCAGTGGTTCCAATTTTTCCTTGTTACAAAACCCCTAATCTGAAGCTCTGCAAACCCTAAAAAATCATCAATGGCATAATCGTGTACACAGCATAAAAACACAATTGAATCATATGGTTAGCATTAGAATGGCATAAGGAATGTAAATCAACAATTAAAATGCCCTAAGAATGCCTAGATGTCAAAACACGATCATGGATTTTTTTCTGTACAGGGGCGGTTCATGTTACCAATTCCTTAAGCTTTGATGAATGTTTTTGATTGTAATCGCTTCTGGACAACCCTGGCAAGCTAATGGAACAAGAATTATGCTTTGAATCGCCCTGGAAGTGAGTTTGCAGTTTTGAGTTTTTAGAGAAAAATTTCAATTTGTGAATGGAGTTTTCTGAGCAGCTGCGTGTGTATCAGCATTAGGTTTGTGTTTTTGCTTATGTATAGAATAGATTAGGTCAAAGAAATTGTCCAAAGATCCATGAATTAAAGAATTCAATATTTGATTTTTTCACCATGATTTCCATATCTTTTTCCATGTGTTTTTGGTTCAAATCATCTCCAATCTCTCCAAATCTTTCCTTATTTGCATATGCACGAAATCTTGAGGGTAAAACATGCACAAAAAGATTTAAAACTTTAGGTTAAGTATTTTTCATATATTTAATTTGATTTAAATGAATTAATATAAATAAAAATTCAAATAAATAAATAAAAAATGAACAAAACTTCCCTTTGGGCCAAGTGGTCGTGCACATGTCATGGAGGATGAATTATGGAAGAAAAATAGGCCCATTAGCAATTTTAGGTCATTTGAATCAATGTTGACTTTTCAAAATATCCAAAAATTTCCCAACTTCCACAAGGCACAACTTGCTCAATTTTTAAGATTTTCTCATGTACTTGGACATTTTAGAAAGGTATTTGAGTCCTCTAACCAATGTCTTTGGTCGCATGTCATTTTGATTTACCAATCTCAAATTATGGCCTTTGACTTAAAGTCCCTTTTTGTTGACTTTTGAAAATGACCTATAATGTTGAAATTGATAACTTTTTGTGAGAGCATTTCTTGGACTTGAAGTGTGAAGATGAGTTGTAGGAAATGTCTTTCTATTCATAATGAGATTTGGATGGAATTTATCTGATAATCCATGTGAAAGTTATGACCTGGTCAATTTCAGTTGACTTTTTCAACTGTCCAAATAAGGAAATTTTTGCATCTTGATGATTTTTGAGCCAAATTTTGAGAATCATGATCAATCATTGATCAAATGATGTTTGTGGCTTCAAAATGATATGTTGACCAAAAATTTGAACTTTTGACTGCCAAATGACCATTTTGCCCCTACAGTCGACTGTAGTGCAATTAGGGTTTTGACTGTGCAATTTTGTACTGAGAGCCTTGAAACTTGATATGAGGATGCTTGACCATATTTGTAGGCACATGGGACTTTATTGGACCTTTGGGAACTTCATTTACTTGCTCAGAACACAAACCCTAATTTTGACTGTTTATGAGGCTCTTGCACTGTGCAACCCTTGGGGAATCTTGAGACTTGATTTGGCAATTTCTTTGAAGAATACGGGAGGGCAAATTTTGGGGTACAACAGTTGCCCCTGTTCAATCTTCTTAGACCTGAGGATGCAAATTGGCTGACGTGCCTTTCGTAATCCGAGGGTGGAAGATGATTGAACACTAGAGTGCCCAGAAATTTGCGCTCACATAGTAGCAGTGATGGTTGAATGGGCTTATAGATGCCATTTAGAGGTTGCTGGATAGGATGATGGGCTTATAGATGCCATCTGGATGTTGATCGCGTAAGAGATTCCTTAGCGATAACCTGCATACCTGCAAAATAAAAATGAGTACCTGACATGTTGCAGGAGCTGGTTTTTAGATGCTTGGTATAGATGTGTCCTGACTGGTTACAGGAGCTAGATCTGGAGCTTCAAACAGCGATGAATGAACCAGGAGCGGTTACTACCTTAGCATGAACGGTAAGAGAACCTTGGGTGACTTTAACTTCAACAACGCTCGTTGAGAAAACCTTGGTGGGAATTACCATCTTCGCAGTACGGGAAGAGAACCAATAGCCAAATATAATCTGAAAAGGAATTATCACCTCACACGCCGTCGGAGAGGGAACCATAGGAAATTATAATCTGAAAAGGAATTATCACCTCACTCACCGTCGGAGAGGGAACCATAGGAAATTATAATCTGAAAGGAATTATCACCTCACTCACCGTCGGAGAGGGAACCATAGGAAATTATAATCTGAAAGGAATTATCACCTCACTCACCGTCGGAGAGGGAACCACAGGAAATTATAATCTGAAAGGAATTATCACCTCACTCACCGTCGGAGAGGGAACCACAGGAAATTATAATCTGAAAGGAATTATCACCTCACTCACCGTCGGAGAGGGAACCACAGGAAATTATAATCTGAAAAGGAATTATCACCTCACTCACCGTCGGAGAGGGAACCATCTGAAAAGGAATTATCACCTCACTCACCGTCGGAGAGGGAACCACATGAAATTATAATCTGAAAAGGAATTATCACCTCACTCACCGTCGGAGAGGGAACCCTAGGGAATTATAATCTCAAAGGAAAACCTAAAATGGAAATCTCATGCACCGTCGGAGAGAGAACCAATAGGAAATTATAATCTTAAAGAAAACCCTAAAATGGAAATCTCATGCGCCGTTGGAGAGAGAACCAATAGGAAATTATAATCTTAAAGAAAATCCTAAAATGGAAATCTCATGCGCCGTTGGAGAGAGAACCAAAAAGAAATTATAGTCTGATAACTTCTACTGAGTCTTCATCAGAAAAATCTGTTGGGAGTCGATTTAGCTGGACTAGAGAAGGCCTTGGACTGGATAAGAAATCTTTGGAGTCGATTAACTGAACCGGTCTAGGTCTTGAAAGATGATTGAGAATTTAGCTGAATTTTTCCTAAAAGGTAAAGGTCAGTCATATGCAATGCATGATATGGATCAAGCAATGATATTCTCAACATAAATGAGATTTGTGAGATATGATGCGTCTATGCATGCTATAATGATGTATGTAAGTGCGATGTTTATGAATGTTTGTTTTCGCCTAGGAAAGTAAATCCTTGACGAGTGCCGGGAAGTCGTATCCTGGGCTGATATTGAAGAATAGATTTTGCTTCCGCTGGGGATGATAGTTGCAAGAATACCGGTAGGAGAAGATGACTCCATCGCGGAATGAACTTGGCAAATGGAAGATTTTGCGGGGAGAAAAGATACTCTAGCAACCATGCTGGGAAGCAATACTCTGTGGGAAGAGGGATGCCTTGCTGAGTGTTGATAATAATTTGCTGGGGATACCCTTGTTGTTGGAAGTGTTGATGGACTTCGCTGGGGTAAGAAGACTTCGTCGGGGACGCTCTTTCCGTGGCTTTTGGCTGAGGATAACCCAGTTATATCCTGTTAAGGAAATAACTCTTTGAATAAAGCCGGACGACGCGTTCGTGCTCTGCGGGGGGTAAGCTTCCAGAATTTACTGGGGATAAGCCTGCTGCTTGGGGAGATGGATTCCAACTTTTCCTGGGGAAACTGGATTGGATTCTCCTGGGGAGATTTTGAACTGTAATTTTGTAAGTTGAAAGAGGGCACATATGTAGGGTTGCCTGCTGATGAGCTCGTGTAAAACCGTATCTGAAATGGGGAAGGAACCTGGGTAGGGTTTCCTGCTGATGACCGCATCTGAAATGTAGAAGGAACCTGTGTAGGGTTACTTTGATGATGAGTTCGTGTAAAACTTCGTTTTTGGAAAGGGAGAACCTGTGTGGGGTTTCTGGGTGACGAGTCCATGTACAACTGCATCTTGAAGAGAGGGAACCGGTGTAGGGTTGCTTGATGTCTACATCTGGAAGAAGGAGAACCTGTGTAGGGTTGCCTGGTGAGGTAAGTTCATGTAAAACTTCTTGATGAACCGGGGTGAGGTTATCTTGGGCTAAATCCATGTAAGACTTCTGGAGGAACCGGGGTTAGGTTACTTGGATAAGTTCGTGTACAAACTTCTTGATGAGCCGGGGTTAGGTCATCTTGAGATAGGTCCATGTGAGACTTCTGGAGGAACCGGGGTTAGGTTACTTGGATAAGTTCGTGTAAAAACTTCTTGATGAACCGGGGTTAGGTCATCTTGAGATAGCTCCATGTGAGACTTCTGGAGGAACCGGGGTTAGGTTACTTGGGATAAATCCATGTAAGATTTCTGGGAGAAACCGGGGTTAGGTTACTTTGGGATAAATCCATGTAAGATTTCTGGAGGAACCGAGGTAAGGTTGCTTCGGGATAAGTTCATGTAAAACTTCTGGATGAAAATCGAGAAGGAACCGGTGTAGGGTTGCATGATTTTGATTAAGTGGATGATTGTCCTGTTTGGTCTCGGATGTTAACCCACGATCTGGAATTTGTAAAGGTAGATGGTAATCATCCTTAGGTTGATCTTTCCTTTGTACTTTGGTTAACAGAGCAATTGGATCGTCTGGATAACTCATTATTGCCCCTGTTTCGGAGGTGAGGGAAGAGGATACCTGTGTGGGTGATTGACAAATCTTCGGGTAGACAAGTGATGCGATACCGAAACATAGTCGTACGCTTTGATCCCTAACTTTTGCCTGGACCGCCCTTTCGGGTTTTCAGTCCACCGGGATACCCATTTTTGCCCAAGCCGCCTTTTCTGGTTTTCGACTTGCCGGGTGTACATATTTTTTCATTTCATCCCTTCATTTTGCCCGAACCCTTTTGGTTCGCCGGGAAGCCCTTATTTTTGCCTAGGTATGTCAACCTAGCGGGTCTTTGATTATGCGTAATATTTTTTCGACTATGTCCATGCTCTCAGAATGTAGGGAGTTGCCCCTGTTGTCAGACATCTTGAGTGATTCCCCAGGTTGTGACTGGATTGCCCCAGATGATAGTCGTTGATCATGCCATGCCCCTTGATTGAAAGTGCTCCTTCCACTAGAGGGACTCTTTTGTTGAGAAGATCTTCGTTCATCGGATATTCGTTGCGCAAAGTTCTTTGCTGTTCAGACAAATAATCATATGCAAGCAATGTTATCTTAAGAATGCAAAGTTTATGTCTGTCTTGAAATTTTTGAAAATGCATTTTTTTCAATAAAGGCAAGTGGATTTCGTAAAACGTGATGTCAACTCAAAATTTTTACAGCGAGCCTTAAGGAGTCAGGATACCTTTTGTAACAGTATGCTTTCGAACTAACCCATGCTTCAGCTAGGACTTTTAAGGGTTATAACGTGGCCTGGTTCATGGTTTAAGAAACAAAGGATAAAGGCTCAAATTATTTGTACCCACCCGCTCTTCATGATGTTCTTCAAACCTGAACTCAGTTGATCGTGCGTTAGACCTTGTTTGAGTCTTTGCTCTGATTTTCCGGTGATGATTCGAATATTGAATGTTTATTTTGCATAGGCAGTCATTCCTTTTTTGTTGAGGGTTTGTAAGACCTCTTTCTTGATTGATTTTGTTATCCCTTTCTTTTTTGCCTGAACTGTTTCCTTTTTTGGAATTACAGTCAGCGGGATGCCCCAGTTTTGTAAGTCTCCTTCATAGGTTTTGACTTAATGGGTTTCTTTCTTTTTTATTTTGAGAGATATAATGACTGCCTATCCTTGTGATTGTTCGGAATCATCATTGTCTTTCTTTGTTTTGTAAGGACCTCTTTTGGTGCCATTCGTTATGCACTTGGATCAACTGAGAAAACTACCCTGCCCCAGGTTATGATTAAGGGTTTTTAATTTCGAAAATAAAAACTCCTACTTCTTTGGCTCAGAGGGGTTGACGAGGGATTAACTTCCTTATAACTCCAGTGTTTAGGGATTGAAACAATGCCTGTACCTCATAAGCGGGGTCTGTTCAAAAGCATACTGTAAATGTCGTGGTATCGTTTTCGTCATCCTCCCTCAAGAGGCTTGGAATTTTTAATTAAGAGTTGACCATCACAAAAATATGAAAGCAGTTTTAAGCATAGTAAACATAATTAAATCAAGACAGACATGTGTAATGCATTCATGAAATAAAAGAGTTTAACATGATAATTGTTTATCTGAACAAGAAAAGAAAAATACAACTTGAATTCAAATGAACAAGAATCTCTCGACCCTAGCCATGTTTTGGCAATGGAGCAGTGATCACGTTGGGAGTCTCGGCAGGCTCGAACTCGATCTCTTTGGCACCGATCATGTTCTGAATCTTGTACTTCAGTGCCCAACAGTCCTCAGTATCGTGCCCCGGGCTATCAGAATGATAAGCACACCTCGCTTCTGGATTGTAGCTTGGAGAGGAGGTCTTGGGACTTGCAGGAGGGTTGATCACCGCAATCAGGTTCATTTTCAACATGTGTTATAATGCTTGTGACCATGGCATGTTAATGTTGGTGAATTGTCTTTTAGGCTCGTCCGGCCTTCGCTGGTTGCCCTTTTGTGGTTGGCGGCGTGGTGCAGAACCATAAATCATGACTGCCTCTACATGTTGGTCACGACGACTCTTTTGGCTGTATACAGCATTAGATTCTTTCTTTCTCGCGTAAGGCTTTTTGTGAGTATCAGAAGGTGTGGCCTCTTGAATTTTCCCACTCTTGATACCAGCTTCAATTCTTTCGCCAGTTAGGATGAGGTCGGTAAATCCTGCAGATGAATTACCGATGAGATGATTGAAGAACGGCCCGGATAGGGTCCCCAAGAACATATCAACGAGTTCCCGGTCAGTTAATGAAGGCTGTACCCTTCCAGCAAGGTCTCTCCATCTCTGCGCGTATTCCTTGAAACCTTCACTTGACCCCAACGACATACCCTGGAGTTGGGTACGTGTGGGAGCAAGGTCGGCATTGTACTGGTAATGCTTGTAGAAAGCAGTGGCTAGGTCTTCCCAGGTATGGATGTTGGCTCCATTCAATTGGTAGAACCACTCAAGCTGAGTCCCTGAAAGACTCTCTTGGAAGAAATGGATCCATAAGTTTTTGTCAGCTGTATAGGGCTGGATCCTCCTTGTGTAAGCCCTGAGATGCAATTTAGGACAGGATGCCCCGTCGTATTTAGCAAAGGCAGGTGCCTTAAACTTGTGCGGGATCACTACCCCAGAAGACAGACCTAGATCCTCGAAGTCCAGGCCAGGCCCTTTTTGTATCTCCATAGCACTTAGCCGGTCTTCCAACTGTTTGTACCTATCCTCAGCCGGAGGGTACTGTTCATCGTTGAAATCTGTCTCATTGTCGGAGACCACTGGACTGGGAACCCTTTCCTCTTGATGACTGCCTTTCCCCACAGATGGAGTTGTCCTCTCAGCTTCATCCTGCAAGGTGTTCCTAGATCTGCATCTAGGGCTGAACAAAACAGTCCTCCTCTTCTTCTTTTCCTTCTTCAAGAGCAGAGCTTTCAGATCTTGTTGCCCCTGGGTCAAATTCATTATCAGCCCTTGGAACTGGGCGTTCTGAGCCTGGAGGGCCTTGATAGTGTGCTCGGTTGAGGATTCAGGATTCATGACGAGACTGCTGAAATAAACAGCGAAGAAGGTAAGTAACCTGCAGAGAAAGGGTACCTGTTATGCAATGATATGTATGATATGCATGCAATGATTTCAAGGACCTCGCTGGGTAAACAGAGAAACTTGTTAGGGTTGGAAACTGGTAACTTGATCGAAGGTACTTCATGTTGTGGAGAGTCCTTCTTCAAGGGTCAAAGGCTCACCATATCCAGTGGGTCATAGCCCCTGACAACCTTGTCTAGAGGAAAATAAATCCTCTTTACCCCTTGCTGGACAGTTGGTTCATCGTGACCTGCATCACAGGCCCTTGAGATCCTTGAAATGGGTTAGGATGTATGCAATGGTATGATGTTATGGTATGCATGGGATAATGTGAGTAACCCTGTTATGAGTCCCAATTAAGGACTGTAACCAAAACCTGCAAGACATTCGAGTGTCAGATAACGAGTATGCAAATAGGCAAGTATGAAGGCACACAAGTCACACAAGGCAAGCCCCTAAAGTTTAGGCCAGCATGAGGTCTAGGTACTACCCTCTTTCAGTTTGTTGGTTCATACCTGTCCTATCAAAGTAACCGGGTTCTTAGAGGATCCCAATATCATTGACTACCCTCAATCGGTCATAACTCCAGCATCGCAATCTTTTCTTGCGGCCAGAACCATCACGAGAGTTTAGCCTCAATGGGCGTAGCATACTGCTACTGTTCTAATGGCCAAGTTGTGTCATTTAAGGTTCTAAGGTTGTTGGTGCTTAACGACTCCTCAGAAGACCCATATTCTCCTCGTTGCAACACAAGGGATATCGGTACAGACCAAGGTGCCACACCAACGTAGCCACTGTTTCACCTGTGTCGGTCTACGCCGGACAGGTCCCTCACAGCTTATGCTACCTAAACAGGGTATCCCCAGATCCGGGTTAGGATCTATGTAACTCCCATGCAACCCACAAATTTAAAGCAGACAAGTCAATACAATTGAAAACACAGTTATGAACTAACCCTAAGGTACACCTCACTTTAAGTTTAAATCCCCAGCAGAGTCGCCAGTTCTGTGATCGGTGGATCTGGAACTGACTGTTTAACGCTGGTTCGCAAAATGTCGCGGTAAGCAAGAGTCGCCACCGTCTTTTATTTTCTCCAAATGGAAAGGACAAAAGCACAGAAAAATTCCTTAAAGAGATTGCTCTCGGTTCGGGAGGTAGATTATAGAAAGGGAAGGTGTTAGCACCCTTTCTATCCATGGTTATCCATGGGCTCTTAGATACTTGCTCATTGTGTTTTCAAAATTTGTTTGTTTGCTTTTCAACTGTGGGTTTTAAAAAGTTTCTTTGAAAATTCTAGTTTGACTCTTGTATCGGTCCTCAAGAGTGTTTGAAAAATTGCTTTCGAAAGCTTTTTGAAAAGGTGTCGGTGTGAAAAGTATTTTTGAATTTGTTTTGAAATTAGAGCAAGTATCTAGAGTCGTCTACCTACCCTAAGGAATTCGTCTGTGTAGATGTCCTTTAAAGTAGTGCCATCCCACCATTGAGAGGTAGGTAGCACCACCGTTGGAGGTGTTCGGGTCAATTCGAGGTTCGAGACATGGTGATCACCAGAGCAATGGGAAGATACCTTAGAAGCTACCCTCATGCCAGGTTCCCGGATCATGAGGACTTACTAAGACATCCTCTACTCGACGATCACCTTTCGAGGCAAGGCAACAGTGAGGCGTACCCTAGGGGTGGTGTGTGATTTGTGTGTCGTTTTCATTTGCATTTATCTTGTCATGTTATTGGTGTTCTACGCGTTGCTTTTATTTTTTTGGTCCATACATTCTTTCATGCCATTTGTTAACAGTTAAAATATTTGCGGGAAAGGTAAACTCTAAGCTATTACAAATGGCGCGGGTCCACATCGCCAAAATTAACCAGGACCCGATTTGACAGAAAAGCAATAAAGAAAGAAAATAAAGAATTAAAAATGCGAGAAGTAATTTACATGGCTTCGGGAGAGGTACATAATTATTTAACGAAAGAAGAAATAAATACGCGAATAAATAAGAAATTAAGAACGAGGGCGTTGGACCCTTTTGCTAAAATCAAATTAATGATGAAGTTAATTAATTAAAAAAAAAGGACTTGTTTTTTGGTATTTTTAGTATTTTAGGATTTAATATGAAAAAGGAATTAATTGAAATTAAAATAAGATGCAAACCCTAATCCTAATTATTTTTAATTTATTAAAAGAAAATATTGAAGTTTTTTAACCTAAATTAACCCTAAATTATTTTCATGCAATTTAATTATAAAAATATATATTTAGTTATTTTAATTATTATGAAAGAAAAATAAAAAGGATGAAAAATTAATTGAACCTAATTCTATGTTTTTTTTAGATTTTTGTTTAAAAGAATTAAAATTGCAAACCTAATTTAAAACTAATTAATTACATGCAAATTTATTTACAAAATGTTAACTAATTAGATATATTTTAATTTTGGTCTTTTCTGATTTTTATGGTGTTTTTTATATTTTTGTGGAAATAATAAAATTAATTAAATACAAGAATTAAAATAAAAAATAGAAAATAGAAATAATATAAAAGAAAATATTTAAATAAAGCAAACCTAGGGGGGTTGTAGTCCCCAATATGGAGGTTAAAGTTCAGTAATCTGGCCCATTTATTTTGGCCTGTTTGGACTTTTTCTGGTAGCATGCTGAAGCGTTGACCAGGCTTATGATGCGCTTCCAATCTATGCCTTTGATCTGATATCCTTGGACACGTGGATGGCTTGGTGGAGAAGGTGTATGGTGCGCCTTGATGTTGAGTCTGCATGATAATTCTTATTGAAAAATAATATGGGAGTGATGTAGACCTGGGACTCGAACCCAGGTCTTGGACGTTAACACTCATACGCCTTGCCATTTGTTCTACTGCACGCGTTGTTAACATATAGTAACGAATAAATAATATAAAAGAAAACAAATGTATTAGTGGATTCTGCGCGCGAAATTCAAAAGAACCAACCAACGCCTCACACGTTATCGTCTTCCTCGCTGGTTTTTATTTTCCTAAAAAAACAAATATGTTAGGCAACGGTTTTGCACGCGTTCTCCTAGGCCAGTTTTGGAAAAATAGCGATTAGGCCTAGGAAGCTCATAAATTGAGCGCGAGCATAGCTTTGTAATCGTCTGAACGTGATGATTTGAATGGTGATGGTCAGTGGTTCCAATTTTTCCTTGTTACAAAACCCCTAATCTGAAGCTCTGCAAACCCTAAAAAATCATCAATGGCATAATCGTGTACACAGCATAAAAACACAATTGAATCATATGGTTAGCATTAGAATGGCATAAGGAATGTAAATCAACAATTAAAATGCCCTAAGAATGCCTAGATGTCAAAACACGATCATGGATTTTTTTCTGTACAGGGGCGGTTCATGTTACCAATTCCTTAAGCTTTGATGAATGTTTTTGATTGTAATCGCTTCTGGACAACCCTGGCAAGCTAATGGAACAAGAATTATGCTTTGAATCGCCCTGGAAGTGAGTTTGCAGTTTTGAGTTTTTAGAGAAAAATTTCAATTTGTGAATGGAGTTTTCTGAGCAGCTGCGTGTGTATCAGCATTAGGTTTGTGTTTTTGCTTATGTATAGAATAGATTAGGTCAAAGAAATTGTCCAAAGATCCATGAATTAAAGAATTCAATATTTGATTTTTTCACCATGATTTCCATATCTTTTTCCATGTGTTTTTGGTTCAAATCATCTCCAATCTCTCCAAATCTTTCCTTATTTGCATATGCACGAAATCTTGAGGGTAAAACATGCACAAAAAGATTTAAAACTTTTGGTTAAGTATTTTTCATATATTTAATTTGATTTAAATGAATTAATATAAATAAAAATTCAAATAAATAAATAAAAAATGAATAAAACTTCCCTTTTGGCCAAGTGGTCGTGCACATGTCATGGAGGATGAATTATGGAAGAAAAATAGGCCCATTAGCAATTTTAGGTCATTTGAATCAATGTTGACTTTTCAAAATATCCAAAAATTTCCCAACTTCCACAAGGCACAACTTGCTCAATTTTTAAGCTTTTCTCATGTTCTTGGACATTTTAGAAAGGTCTTTGAGTCCTCTAACCAATGTCTTTGGTCCCATGTCGTTTTGATTTACCAATCTCAAATTATGGCCTTTGACTTAAAGTCCCTTTTTGTTGACTTTTGAAAATGACCTATAATGTTGAAATTGATAACTTTTTGTGAGAGCATTTCTTGGACTTGAAGTGTGAATATGAGTTGTAGGAAATGTCTTTCTCTTCATAATGAGCTTTGGATGGAATTTTTCTGATAATCCATGTGAAAGTTATGCCCTGGTCAATTTCAGTTGACTTTTTCAACTGTCCAAATAAGGAAATTTTTGCATCTTAATGATTTTTGAGCCAAATTTTGAGAATCATGATCAATCATTGATAAAATGATGTTTGTGGCTTCAAAATGATATGTTGACCAAAAATTTGAACTTTTGACTGCCAAATGACCATTTTGCCCCTACAGTCGACTATAGTGCAATTAGGGTTTTGACTGTGCAATTTTGTACTGAAAGCCTTGAAACTTGATATGAGGATGCTTGACCATATTTGTAGGCACATGGGACTTTATTGGACCTTTGGGAACATCATTTACTTGCTCAGAACACAAACCCTAATTTTGACTGTTTATGAGGCTCTTGCACTGTGCAACCCTTGGGGAATCTTGAGACTTGATTTGGCAATTTCTTTGAAGAATATGGGAGGGCAAATTTTGGGGTACAACAGCAATACACTGGCGTAATTTAAAATTTATTTGATGTGTTGAACATACTTTGGTATTTTTCCCTTTATTTTCATTTTAAAATCAATTTAAAAATTCTTTTCTATGCAATCTATTTGTTTTTATTTGCATTATAATTATATTTGACTTTTGTTTACTCGTTGGCCTTGGATCATAGTGAATTTGATCATAAGTTTCGTCCACTTTATTGTATCTTGGGTGTTGATGGGGTGAAAACCCTAATCCACCAAAAAGGATGAATAATGTTGATGATAACTTATTTAAAACTTTTATCCAATTTTGGATTTATTCTCTTTTTCATTGTCTCTACTTCATCTCGTTATTCTTCTTTTTTTTCTTTTTTTATCAATTGGATGATGGTTTATTCATCTTTGTTCGATTATGTTTGTATTTGTAATTGATGAAACTACAGCATTTTAAATCTACCTCTAAGTGATCAACTGGTCAATCGAGGTTCTGCGGATTCTTGATAAGGATTTGCTATTGTATCATAAAGGATTTGATTGATTTAATGATCTCATTTCCTTGACTTAGTCTTAATCACTAATACTTTTAAACCATGGTGAGCATTATATGCAATACATCAGCGTACTTTAAAATCTATTTCATGTTTTGAACATACTTTGGTATTTTGCCCTTTATTTTCATTTTAAAATCAATTTAATATACTTTTTTATGAATTTTATTTGTTTTTATTTGAATTTTAATTATGTTTGACTTTTGTTGACTGGTTGGCCTTGGATCATAGTGAATTTAATCAAAAGTTTCATCAACCTCATTGGATCTTGGATGTTTATGGGGTAAAAACCCTAATCCACCAAAATTATTGAATATGTTGATGATAACTTGATTAAAACATTGATCTAATTTGGGATTTATTTTATTGATCGTTGTCTCTACTTCATCTCGCTCTTCTTATTTTTTCTTTTTTTATCAATTGGATGATGATTGAATCATCTTTATTCAATTAGGTTCAGATTGGTACTTGATGAACTTTCAACATTTCAAATCTACCTTTAAGTGATCAATGGATAACTCGAAGTACTTTGGATTCATGATAAGTCTGTGCTAAGGTATCATGAAGTATTTGATTGATATAATTATCTCATATCCTTGACTTAGTCTTGATCACCAACATTTTAAAGCCATGGTGTGCGTTATATGCAATACATCGGCGTAATTTAAAATTTATTTGATGTGTTGAACATACTTTGGTATTTTGCCCTTTATTTTCATTTTAAAATCAATTTAAAAATGCTTTTCTATGCAATCTATTTGTTTTTATTTGCATTATAATTATATTTGACTTTTTTTTACTCGTTGGACTTGGATCATTGTGAATTTGATCATAAGTTTCATCAACCTCATTGGATCTTAGGTATTGATGGGGTGAAAACCCTAATCCACCAAAAAGGATGAATATGTTGATGATAACTTGATTAAAACTTTGATACAATTTGGGATTTATTTTCTTGGTCATTGTCTCTACTTCATCTCGTTCTTCTTATTTTTTCTTTTTTTATCAATTGGATGATGATTGATTCATCTTTGTTTAATTAGGTTCGGATTGGTACTTGATGAACTTTCAACATTTCAAATCTACCTCTAAGTAATCAATTGATTACTCAAGTTACTTTAGATTGATGTCAAGTTTGTCCTAAGGCATCATGAATGATTTGATTGAAGTAATGATTTCATCCCCTTGACTTAGTATTGATCTCCTCTGCTTTTAAACATACATATGCATTATATGCAATTCACGCATTTCATTTGAAATTTAATTTGATCTTTTGAACATACTTTGGTATTTTGCCCTTTATTTTCATTTTAAAATCAATTTAAAGATACTTTTCTATGCGTTTTAATTTTTTTTATTTTCATTTTTATTACGTTTGAATATTGTTTACTAGTTGGCCTTGGATCATATTGGATTTGATCATAAGTTTCATCCACCTCATTGGATCTTGGGTGTTGATGGGGTGAAAACCCTAATCCACCAAAAAGGATGAATGATGTTAGTGATAACTTCATTAAAATTTGATCCCAATTGGGATTTATTATGTAGTTCATTTTCTCTACTTCATCTCCTTTTATTTTATTTGTCAATTGAATGATGATTGATTCATCTTTGTTCAATTAGGTTCGTATTGGTACATTATGAACTCTCAGCATTTCAAATCTACGTCTAAGTGATCAATTGATCACTCGAGGTACTGTGTATTCATGATAAGTCTGTGCTAAGGAATCATGAAGTTTTTGATTGATATAATGATATCATATCCTTGACTTAGTCTTGATCACCAACATTTTTAAGCCATGGTGTGCGTTATATGCAATACACTGGCGTAATTTAAAATTTATTTGATGTGTTGAACATACTTTGGTATTTTGCCCTTTATTTTCATTTTAAAATCAATTTAAAAATTCTTTTCTATGCAATCTATTTGTTTTTATTTGCATTATAATTATATTTGACTTTTGTTTACTCGTTGGCCTTGGATCATAGTGAATTTGATCATAAGTTTCGTCCACTTTATTGTATCTTGGGTGTTGATGGGGTGAAAACCCTAATCCACCAAAAAGGATGAATAGTGTTGATGATAACTTATTTAAAACTTTTATCCAATTTTGGATTTATTCTCTTTTTCATTGTCTCTACTTCATCTCGTTATTCTTCTTTTTTTTCTTTTTTTATCAATTGGATGATGGTTTATTCATCTTTGTTCGATTATGTTTGTATTTGTAATTGATGAAACTACAGCATTTTAAATCTACCTCTAAGTGATCAACTGGTCAATCGAGGTTCTGCGGATTCTTGATAAGGCTTTGCTATTGTATCATAAAGGATTTGATTGATTTAATGATCTCATTTCCTTGACTTAGTCTTAATCACTAATACTTTGAAACCATGGTGAGCATTATATGCAATACATCAGCGTACTTTAAAATCTATTTCATGTTTTGAACATACTTTGGTATTTTGCCCTTTATTTTCATTTTAAAATCAATTTAATATACTTTTTTAAGAATTTTATTTTATTTTTATTTGAATTTTAATTATGTTTGACTTTTGTTGACTGGTTGGCCTTGGATCATAGTGAATTTAATCAAAAGTTTCATCAACCTCATTGGATCTTGGATGTTGATGGGGTAAAAACCCTAATCCACCAAAAATATTGAATATGTTGATGATAACTTGATTAAAACATTGATCTAATTTGGGATTTATTTTATTGATCGTTGTCTCTACATCATCTCGCTCTTCTTATTTTTTCTTTTTTTATCAATTGGATGATGATTGAATCATCTTTATTCAATTAGGTTCAGATTGGTACTTCATGAACTTTCAGCATTTCAAATCTACCTTTAAGTGATCAATGGATAACTCGAAGTACTTTGGATTCATGATAAGTCTGTTCTAAGGTATCATGAAGTATTTGATTGATATAATTATCTCATATCCTTGACTTAGTCTTGATCACCAACATTTTAAAGCCATGGTGTGCGTTATATGCAATACATCAGCGTAATTTAAAATTTATTTGATGTGTTGAACATACTTTGGTATTTTGCCCTTTATTTTCATTTTAAAATCAATTTAAAAATGCTTTTCTATGCAATCTATTTGTTTTTATTTGCATTATAATTATATTTGACTTTTTTTTACTCGTTGGACTTGGATCATTGTGAATTTGATCATAAGTTTCATCAACCTCATTGGATCTTAGGTATTGATGGGGTGAAAACCCTAATCCACCAAAAAGGATGAATATGTTGATGATAACTTGATTAAAACTTTGATACAATTTGGGGTTTATTTTCTTGGTCATTGTCTCTACTTCATCTCGTTTTTCTTATTTTTTCTTTTTTTATCAATTGGATGATGATTGATTCATCTTTGTTTAATTAGGTTCGGATTGGTACTTGATGAACTTTCAACATTTCAAATCTACCTCTAATTAATCAATTGATTACTCAAGTTACTTTAGATTGATGTCAAGTTTGTCCTAAGGCATCATGAATGATTTGATTGAAGTAATGATTTAATCCCCTTGACTTAGTATTGATCTCCTCTGCTTTTAAACATACATATGCATTATATGCAATTCACGCATTTCATTTGAAATTTAATTTGATCTTTTGAACATACTTTGGTATTTTGCCCTTTATTTTCATTTTAAAATCAATTTAAAGATACTTTTCTATGCGTTTTAATTGTTTTTATTTTCATTTTTATTATGTTTGAATATTGTTTACTAGTTGGCCTTGGATCATATTGAATTTGATCATAAGTTTCATCCACCTCATTGGATCTTGGGTGTTGATGGGGTGAAAACCCTAATCCACCAAAAAGGATGAATGATGTTAGTGATAACTTCATTAAAATTTGATCCCAATTGGGATTTATTATGTAGTTCATTTTCTCTACTTTATCTCCTTTTATTTTATTTGTCAATTGGATGATGATTGATTCATCTTTGTTCAATTTGGTTCGTATTGGTACATTATGAACTCTCAACATTTCAAATCTACGTCTAAGTGATCAATTGATCACTCGAGGTACTGTGTATTCATGATAAGATTGTGCTAATGAATCAGGAAGTTTTTGATTGATATAATGATATCATATCCTTTACTTAGTCTTGATCACCAACATTTTTAAGCCATGGTGTGCGTTATATGCAATACACTGGCGTAATTTAAAATTTATTTGATGTGTTGAACATACTTTGGTATTTAGCCCTTTATTTTCATTTTAAAATCAATTTAAAAATGCTTTTCTATGCAATCTATTTGTTTTTCTTTGCATTATAATTATATTTGACTTTTGTTTACTCGTTGCCTTGGATCATAGTGAATTTGATCATAAGTTTCATCCACTTTATTGTATCTTGGGTGTTGATGGGGTGAAAACCCTAATCCACCAAAAAGGATGAATAGTGTTGATGATAACTTATTTAAAACTTTTATCCAATTTTGGATTTATTCTCTTTTTCATTGTCTCTACTTCATCTCGTTATTCTTCTTTTTTTTCTTTTTTTATCAATTGGATGATGGTTTATTCATCTCTGTTCGATTATGTTTGTATTTGTAATTGATGAAACTACAGCATTTTAAATCTACCTCTAAGTGATCAACTGGTCAATCGAGGTTCTGCGGATTCTTGATAAGGCTTTGCTATTGTATCATAAAGGATTTGATTGATTTAATGATCTCATTTCCTTGACTTAGTCTTAATCACTAATACTTTTAAACCATGGTGAGCATTATATGCAATACATCAGCGTACTTTAAAATCTATTTCATGTTTTGAACATACTTTGGTATTTTGCCCTTTATTTTCATTTTAAAATCAATTTAATATACTTTTTTATGAATTTTATTTGTTTTTATTTGAATTTTAATTATGTTTGACTTTTGTTGACTGGTTGGCCTTGGATCATAGTGAATTTAATCAAAAGTTTCATCAACCTCATTGGATCTTGGATGTTGATGGGGTAAAAACCCTAATCCACCAAAAATATTGAATATGTTGATGATAACTTGATTAAAACATTGATCTAATTTGGGATTTATTTTATTGATCGTTGTCTCTACATCATCTCGCTCTTCTTATTTTTTCTTTTTTTATCAATTGGATGATGATTGAATCATCTTTATTCAATTAGGTTCAGATTGGTACTTGATGAACTTTCAACATTTCAAATCTACCTTTAAGTGATCAATGGATAACTCGAAGTACTTTGGATTCATGATAAGTCTGTGCTAAGGTATCATGAAGTATTTGATTGATATAATTATCTCATATCCTTGACTTAGTCTAGATCACCAACATTTTAAAGCCATGGTGTGCGTTATATGCAATACATCGGCGTAATTTAAAATTTATTTGATGTGTTGAACATACTTTGGTATTTTGCCCTTTATTTTCATTTTAAAATCAATTTAAAAATGCTTTTCTATGCAATCAATTTGTTTTTATTTGCATTATAATTATATTTGACTTTTTTTTACTCGTTGGACTTGGATCATTGTGAATTTGATCATAAGTTTCATCAACCTCATTGGATCTTAGGTATTGATGGGGTGAAAACCCTAATCCACCAAAAAGGATGAATATGTTGATGATAACTTGATTAAAACTTTGATACAATTTGGGATTTATTTTCTTGGCCATTGTCTCTACTTCATCTCGTTTTTCTTATTTTTTCTTTTTTTATCAATTGGATGATGATTGATTCATCTTTGTTTAATTAGGTTCGGATTGGTACTTGATGAACTTTCAACATTTCAAATCTACCTCTAAGTAATCAATTGATTACTCAAGTTACTTTAGATTGATGTCAAGTTTGTCCTAAGGCATCATGAATGATTTGATTGAAGTAATGATTTAATCCCCTTGACTTAGTATTGATCTCCTCTGCTTTTAAACATACATATGCATTATATGCAATTCACGCATTTCATTTGAAATTTAATTTGATCTTTTGAACATACTTTGGTATTTTGCCCTTTATTTTCATTTTAAAATCAATTTAAAGATACTTTTCTATGCGTTTTAATTGTTTTTATTTTCATTTTTATTATGTTTGAATATTGTTTACTAGTTGGCCTTGGATCATATTGAATTTGATCATAAGTTTCATCCACCTCATTGGATCTTGGGTGTTGATGGGGTGAAAACCCTAATCCACCAAAAAGGATGAATGATGTTAGTGATAACTTCATTAAAATTTGATCCCAATTGGGATTTATTATGTAGTTCATTTTCTCTACTTTATCTCCTTTTATTTTATTTGTCAATTGGATGATGATTGATTCATCTTTGTTCAATTAGGTTCGTATTGGTACATTATGAACTCTCAACATTTCAAATCTACGTCTAAGTGATCAATTGATCACTCGAGGTACTGTGTATTCATGATAAGTTTGTGCTAATGAATCAGGAAGTTTTTGATTGATATAATGATATCATATCCTTTACTTAGTCTTGATCACCAACATTTTTAAGCCATGGTGTGCGTTATATGCAATACACTGGCGTAATTTAAAATTTATTTGATGTGTTGAACATACTTTGGTATTTAGCCCTTTATTTTCATTTTAAAATCAATTTAAAAATGCTTTTCTATGCAATCTATTTGTTTTTCTTTGCATTATAATTATATTTGACTTTTGTTTACTCGTTGGCCTTGGATCATAGTGAATTTGATCATAAGTTTCATCCACTTTATTGTATCTTGGGTGTTGATGGGGTGAAAACCCTAATCCACCAAAAAGGATGAATAGTGTTGATGATAACTTATTTAAAACTTTTATCCAATTTTGGATTTATTCTCTTTTTCATTGTCTCTACTTCATCTCGTTATTCTTCTTTTTTTTCTTTTTTTATCAATTGGATGATGGTTTATTCATCTCTGTTCGATTATGTTTGTATTTGTAATTGATGAAACTACAGCATTTTAAATCTACCTCTAAGTGATCAACTGGTCAATCGAGGTTCTGCGGATTCTTGATAAGGCTTTGCTATTGTATCATAAAGGATTTGATTGATTTAATGATCTCATTTCCTTGACTTAGTCTTAATCACTAATACTTTTAAACCATGGTGAGCATTATATGCAATACATCAGCGTACTTTAAAATCTATTTCATGTTTTGAACATACTTTGGTATTTTGCCCTTTATTTTCATTTTAAAATCAATTTAATATACTTTTTTATGAATTTTATTTGTTTTTATTTGAATTTTAATTATGTTTGACTTTTGTTGACTGGTTGGCCTTGGATCATAGTGAATTTAATCAAAAGTTTCATCAACCTCATTGGATCTTGGATGTTGATGGGGTGAAAACCCTAATCCACCAAAAAGATTGAATATGTTGATGATAACTTGATTAAAACATTGATCTAATTTGGGATTTATTTTATTGATCGTTGTCTCTACATCATCTCGCTCTTCTTATTTTTTCTTTTTTTATCAATTGGATGATGATTGAATCATCTTTATTCAATTAGGTTCAGATTGGTACTTGATGAACTTTCAACATTTCAAATCTACCTTTAAGTGATCAATGGATAACTCGAAGTACTTTGGATTCATGATAAGTCTGTGCTAAGGTATCATGAAGTATTTGATTGATATAATTATCTCATATCCTTGACTTAGTCTTGATCACCAACATTTTAAAGCCATGGTGTGCGTTATATGCAATACATCGGCGTAATTTAAAATTTATTTGATGTGTTGAACATACTTTGGTATTTTGCCCTTTATTTTCATTTTAAAATCAATTTAAAAATGCTTTTCTATGCAATATATTTGTTTTTATTTGCATTATAATTATATTTGACTTTTTTTTACTCGTTGGACTTGGATCATTGTGAATTTGATCAGAAGTTTCATCAACCTCATTGGATCTTAGGTATTGATGGGGTGAAAACCCTAATCCACCAAAAAGGATGAATATGTTGATGATAACTTGATTAAAACTTTGATACAATTTGGGATTTATTTTCTTGGTCATTGTCTCTACTTCATCTCGTTTTTCTTATTTTTTCTTTTTTTATCAATTGGATGATGATTGATTCATCTTTGTTTAATTAGATTCGAATTGGTACTTGATGAACTTTCAACATTTCAAATCTACCTCTAAGTAATCAATTGATTACTCAAGTTACTTTAGATTGATGTCAAGTTTGTCCTAAGGCATCATGAATGATTTGATTGAAGTAATGATTTAATCCCCTTGACTTAGTATTGATCTCCTCTGCTTTTAAACATACATATGCATTATATGCAATTCACGCATTTCATTTGAAATTTAATTTGATCTTTTGAACATACTTTGGTATTTTGCCCTTTATTTTCATTTTAAAATCAATTTAAAGATACTTTTCTATGCGTTTTAATTGTTTTTATTTTCATTTTTATTATGTTTGAATATTGTTTACTAGTTGGCCTTGGATCATATTGAATTTGATCATAAGTTTCATCCACCTCATTGGATCTTGGGTGTTGATGGGGTGAAAACCCTAATCCACCAAAAAGGATGAATGATGTTAGTGATAACTTCATTAAAATTTGATCCCAATTGGGATTTATTATGTAGTTCATTTTCTCTACTTTATCTCCTTTTATTTTATTTGTCAATTGGATGATGATTGATTCATCTTTGTTCAATTTTGTTCGTATTGGTGCATTATGAACTCTCAACATTTCAAATCTACGTCTAAGTGATCAATTGATCACTCGAGGTACTGTGTATTCATGATAAGTTTGTGCTAATGAATCAGGAAGTTTTTGATTGATATAATGATATCATATCCTTTACTTAGTCTTGATCACCAACATTTTTAAGCCATGGTGTGCGTTATATGCAATACACTGGCGTAATTTAAAATTTATTTGATGTGTTGAACATACTTTGTTATTTAGCCCTTTATTTTCATTTTAAAATCAATTTAAAAATGCTTTTCTATGCAATCTATTTGTTTTTCTTTGCATTATAATTATATTTGTCTTTTGTTTACTCGTTGGCCTTGGATCATAGTGAATTTGATCATAAGTTTCATCCACTTTATTGTATCTTGGGTGTTGATGGGGTGAAAACCCTAATCCACCAAAAAGGATGAATAGTGTTGATGATAACTTATTTAAAACTTTTATCCAATTTTGGATTTATTCTCTTTTTCATTGTCTCTACTTCATCTCGTTATTCTTCTTTTTTTTCTTTTTTTATCAATTGGATGATGGTTTATTCATCTCTGTTCGATTATGTTTGTATTTGTAATTGATGAAACTACAGCATTTTAAATCTACCTCTAAGTGATCAACTGGTCAATCGAGGTTCTGCGGATTCTTGATAAGGCTTTGCTATTGTATCATAAAGGATTTGATTGATTTAATGATCTCATTTCCTTGACTTAGTCTTAATCACTAATACTTTTAAACCATGGTGAGCATTATATGCAATACATCAGCGTACTTTAAAATCTATTTCATGTTTTGAACATACTTTGGTATTTTGCCCTTTATTTTCATTTTAAAATCAATTTAATATACTTTTTTATGAATTTTATTTGTTTTTATTTGAATTTTAATTATGTTTGACTTTTGTTGACTGGTTGGCCTTGGATCATAGTGAATTTAATCAAAAGTTTCATCAACCTCATTGGATCTTGGATGTTGATGGGGTGAAAACCCTAATCCACCAAAAAGATTGAATATGTTGATGATAACTGGATTTAAACATTGATCTAATTTGGGATTTATTTTATTGATCGTTGTCTCTACATCATCTCGCTCTTCTTATTTTTTCTTTTTTTATCAATTGGATGATGATTGAATCATCTTTATTCAATTAGGTTCAGATTGGTACTTGATGAACTTTCAACATTTCAAATCTACCTTTAAGTGATAAATGGATAACTCGAAGTACTTTGGATTCATGATAAGTCTGTGCTAAGGTATCATGAAGTATTTGATTGATATAATTATCTCATATCCTTGACTTAGTCTTGATCACCAACATTTTAAAGCCATGGTGTGCGTTATATGCAATACATCGGCGTAATTTAAAATTTATTTGATGTGTTGAACATAGTTTGGTATTTTGCCCTTTATTTTCATTTTAAAATCAATTTAAAAATGCTTTTCTATGCAATATATTTGTTTTTATTTGCATTATAATTATATTTGACTTTTTTTTACTCGTTGGACTTGGATCATTGTGAATTTGATCAGAAGTTTCATCAACCTCATTGGATCTTAGGTATTGATGGGGTGAAAACCCTAATCCACCAAAAAGGATGAATATGTTGATGATAACTTGATTAAAACTTTGATACAATTTGGGATTTATTTTCTTGGTCATTGTCTCTACTTCATCTCGTTTTTCTTATTTTTTCTTTTTTTATCAATTGGATGATGATTGATTCATCTTTGTTTAATTAGGTTCGGATTGGTACTTGATGAACTTTCAACATTTCAAATCTACCTCTAAGTAATCAATTGATTACTCAAGTTACTTTAGATTGATGTCAAGTTTGTCCTAAGGCATCATGAATGATTTGATTGAAGTAATGATTTAATCCCCTTGACATAGTATTGATCTCCTCTGCTTTTAAACATACATATGCATTATATGCAATTCACGCATTTCATTTGAAATTTAATTTGATCTTTTGAACATACTTTGGTATTTTGCCCTTTATTTTCATTTTAAAATCAATTTAAAGATACTTTTCTATGCGTTTTAATTGTTTTTATTTTCATTTTTATTATGTTTGAATATTGTTTACTAGTTGGCCTTGGATCATATTGAATTTGATCATAAGTTTCATCCACCTCATTGGATCTTGGGTGTTGATGGGGTGAAAACCCTAATCCACCAAAAAGGATGAATGATGTTAGTGATAACTTCATTAAAATTTGATCCCAATTGGGATTTATTATGTAGTTCATTTTCTCTACTTTATCTCCTTTTATTTTATTTGTCAATTGGATGATGATTGATTCATCTTTGTTCAATTTGGTTCGTATTGGTACATTATGAACTCTCAACATTTCAAATCTACGTCTAAGTGATCAATTGATCACTCGAGGTACTGTGTATTCATGATAAGTTTGTGCTAATGAATCAGGAAGTTTTTGATTGATATAATGATATCATATCCTTTACTTAGTCTTGATCACCAACATTTTTAAGCCATGGTGTGCGTTATATGCAATACACTGGCGTAATTTAAAATTTATTTGATGTGTTGAACATACTTTGGTATTTAGCCCTTTATTTTCATTTTAAAATCAATTTAAAAATGCTTTTCTATGCAATCTATTTGTTTTTCTTTGCATTATAATTATATTTGACTTTTGTTTACTCGTTGGCCTTGGATCATAGTGAATTTGATCATAAGTTTCATCCACTTTATTGTATCTTGGGTGTTGATGGGGTGAAAACCCTAATCCACCAAAAAGGATGAATAGTGTTGATGATAACTTATTTAAAACTTTTATCCAATTTTGGATTTATTCTCTTTTTCATTGTCTCTACTTCATCTCGTTATTCTTCTTTTTTTTCTTTTTTTATCAATTGGATGATGGTTTATTCATCTCTGTTCGATTATGTTTGTATTTGTAATTGATGAAACTACAGCATTTTAAATCTACCTCTAAGTGATCAACTGGTCAATCGCGGTTCTGCGGATTCTTGATAAGGCTTTGCTATTGTATCATAAAGGATTTGATTGATTTAATGATCTCATTTCCTTGACTTAGTCTTAATCACTAATACTTTTAAACCATGGTGAGCATTATATGCAATACATCAGCGTACTTTAAAATCTATTTCATGTTTTGAACATACTTTGGTATTTTGCCCTTTATTTTCATTTTAAAATCAATTTAATATACTTTTTTATGAATTTTATTTGTTTTTATTTGAATTTTAATTATGTTTGACTTTTGTTGACTGGTTGGCCTTGGATCATAGTGAATTTAATCAAAAGTTTCATCAACCTCATTGGATCTTGGATGTTGATGGGGTGAAAACCCTAATCCACCAAAAAGATTGAATATGTTAATGATAACTTGATTAAAACTCTGATCTAATTTGGGATTTATTGTATTGATCGTTGTCTCTGCTTCATCTCGCTCTTCTTCTTTTTTATTTTTTTATCAATTGGATGGTGATTGATTCATCTTTATTCAATTAGGTTCGTATTGGTACTTGATGAACTTTCAGCATTTCAAATCTACCTTTAAGTGATCAATGGATAACTCGAAGTACTTTGGATTCATGATAAGTCTGTGCTAAGGTATCATGAAGTATTTGATTGATATAATTATCTCATATCCTTGACTTAGTCTTGATCACCAACATTTTAAAGCCATGGTGTGCGTTATATGCAATACATCGGCGTAATTTAAAATTTATTTGATGTGTTGAACATACTTTGGTATTTTTCCCTTTATTTTCATTTTAAAATCAATTTAAAAATGCTTTTCTATGCAATATATTTGTTTTTATTTGCATTATAATTATATTTGACTTTTTTTTACTCGCTGGACTTGGATCATTGTGAATTTGATCAGAAGTTTCATCAACCTCATTGGATCTTAGGTATTGATGGGGTGAAAACCCTAATCCACCAAAAAGGATGAATATGTTGATGATAACTTGATTAAAACTTTGATACAATTTGGGATTTATTTTCTTGGTCATTGTCTCTACTTCATCTCGTTTTTCTTATTTTTTCTTTTTTTATCAATTGGATGATGATTGATTCATCTTTGTTTAATTAGGTTCGGATTGGTACTTGATGAACTTTCAACATTTCAAATCTACCTCTAAGTAATCAATTGATTACTCAAGTTACTTTAGATTGATGTCAAGTTTGTCCTAAGGCATCATGAATGATTTGATTGAAGTAATGATTTAATCCCCTTGACTTAGTATTGATCTCCTCTGCTTTTAAACATACATATGCATTATATGCAATTCACGCATTTCATTTGAAATTTAATTTGATCTTTTGAACATACTTTGGTATTTTGCCCTTTATTTTCATTTTAAAATCAATTTAAAGATACTTTTCTATGCGTTTTAATTGTTTTTATTTTCATTTTTATTATGTTTGAATATTGTTTACTAGTTGGCCTTGGATCATATTGAATTTGATCATAAGTTTCATCCACCTCATTGGATCTTGGGTGTTGATGGGGTGAAAACCCTAATCCACCAAAAAGGATGAATGATGTTAGTGATAACTTCATTAAAATTTGATCCCAATTGGGATTTATTATGTAGTTCATTTTCTCTACTTTATCTCCTTTTATTTTATTTGTCAATTGGATGATGATTGATTCATCTTTGTTCAATTTGGTTCGTATTGGTACATTATGAACTCTCAACATTTCAAATCTACGTCTAAGTGATCAATTGATCACTCGAGGTACTGTGTATTCATGATAAGTTTGTGCTAATGAATCAGGAAGTTTTTGATTGATATAATGATATCATATCCTTTACTTAGTCTTGATCACCAACATTTTTAAGCCATGGTGTGCGTTATATGCAATACACTGGCGTAATTTAAAATTTATTTGATGTGTTGAACATACTTTGGTATTTAGCCCTTTATTTTCATTTTAAAATCAATTTAAAAATGCTTTTCTATGCAATCTATTTGTTTTTCTTTGCATTATAATTATATTTGACTTTTGTTTACTCGTTGGCCTTGGATCATAGTGAATTTGATCATAAGTTTCATCCACTTTATTGTATCTTGGGTGTTGATGGGGTGAAAACCCTAATCCACCAAAAAGGATGAATAGTGTTGATGATAACTTATTTAAAACTTTTATCCAATTTTGGATTTATTCTCTTTTTCATTGTCTCTACTTCATCTCGTTATTCTTCTTTTTTTTCTTTTTTTATCAATTGGATGATGGTTTATTCATCTCTGTTCGATTATGTTTGTATTTGTAATTGATGAAACTACAGCATTTTAAATCTACCTCTAAGTGATCAACTGGTCAATCGAGGTTCTGCGGATTCTTGATAAGGCTTTGCTATTGTATCATAAAGGATTTGATTGATTTAATGATCTCATTTCCTTGACTTAGTCTTAATCACTAATACTTTTAAACCATGGTGAGCATTATATGCAATACATCAGCGTACTTTAAAATCTATTTCATGTTTTGAACATACTTTGGTATTTTGCCCTTTATTTTCATTTTAAAATCAATTTAATATACTTTTTTATGAATTTTATTTGTTTTTATTTGAATTTTAATTATGTTTGACTTTTGTTGACTGGTTGGCCTTGGATCATAGTGAATTTAATCAAAAGTTTCATCAACCTCATTGGATCTTGGATGTTGATGGGGTGAAAACCCTAATCCACCAAAAAGATTGAATATGTTAATGATAACTTGATTAAAACTCTGATCTAATTTGGGATTTATTGTATTGATCGTTGTCTCTGCTTCATCTCGCTCTTCTTCTTTTTTATTTTTTTATCAATTGGATGGTGATTGATTCATCTTTATTCAATTAGGTTCGTATTGGTACTTGATGAACTTTCAGCATTTCAAATCTACCTCTAAGTGATAAATGGATATCTCGAAGTACTTTGGATTCATGATAAGTCATTGCTAAGGTATCATGAAGTATTTGATTGATATAATTATCTCATATCCTTTACTTAGTCTTGATCACCAACATTTTAAAGCCATGGTGTGCGTTATATGCAATACATCGACATAATTTAAAATTTATTTGATGTGTTGAACATACTTTGGTATTTTGCCCTTTATTTTCATTTTGAAATCAATTTAAAAATGCTTTTTTATTCAATCTATTTGTTTTTATTTGCATTATAATTACATTTGACTTTTGTTTACTGGTTGGCCTTGGATCATAGTGAATTTGATCAGAAGTTTCATCAAACTCATTGGATCTTAGGTGTTAATGGGGGTAAAACCCTAATCCACAAAAAAGGATGAATATGTCGATGATAACTTGATTAAAACTTTGATACAATTTGGGATTTATTTTCTTAGTCATTATCTCTACTTCATCTCATTCTTCTTCTTTTTTTCTTTTTTTATCAATTGGATGATGATTAATTCATCTTTGTTTAATTAGGTTTGGATTGGTACTTGATGAACTTTCAACATTTCAAATCTACCTCTAAGTAATCAATTGTTTACTCAAGTTACTTTAGATTGATGTCAAGTTTGTCCTAAGGCATCATGAATGATTTGATTGAAGTAATGATCTCATCCCCTTGACTTAGTATTGATCTCTTCTACTTTTAAACATACATATGCATTATATGCAATTCACGCATTTCATTTGAAATTTAATTTGATCTTTTGAACATACTTTGGTATTTTGCCCTTTATTTTCATTTTAAAATCAATTTAAAGATACTTTTCTATGCGTTTTAATTGTTTTTATTTTCATTTTTATTATGTTTGAATATTGTTTACTAGTTGGCCTTGGATCATATTGAATTTGATCATAAGTTTCATCCACCTCATTGGATCTTGGGTGTTGATGGGGTGAAAACCCTAATCCACCAAAAAGGATGAATGATGTTAGTGATAACTTCATTAAAATTTGATCCCAATTGGGATTTATTATGTAGTTCATTTTCTCTACTTTATCTCCTTTTATTTTATTTGTCAATTGGATGATGATTGATTCATCTTTGTTCAATTTGGTTCGTATTGGTACATTATGAACTCTCAACATTTCAAATCTACGTCTAAGTGATCAATTGATCACTCGAGGTACTGTGTATTCATGATAAGTTTGTGCTAATGAATCAGGAAGTTTTTGATTGATATAATGATATCATATCCTTTACTTAGTCTTGATCACCAACATTTTTAAGCCATGGTGTGCGTTATATGCAATACACTGGCGTAATTTAAAATTTATTTGATGTGTTGAACATACTTTGGTATTTAGCCCTTTATTTTCATTTTAAAATCAATTTAAAAATGCTTTTCTATGCAATCTATTTGTTTTTCTTTGCATTATAATTATATTTGACTTTTGTTTACTCGTTGGCCTTGGATCATAGTGAATTTGATCATAAGTTTCATCCACTTTATTGTATCTTGGGTGTTGATGGGGTGAAAACCCTAATCCACCAAAAAGGATGAATAGTGTTGATGATAACTTATTTAAAACTTTTATCCAATTTTGGATTTATTCTCTTTTTCATTGTCTCTACTTCATCTCGTTATTCTTCTTTTTTTTCTTTTTTTATCAATTGGATGATGGTTTATTCATCTCTGTTCGATTATGTTTGTATTTGTAATTGATGAAACTACAGCATTTTAAATCTACCTCTAAGTGATCAACTGGTCAATCGAGGTTCTGCGGATTCTTGATAAGGCTTTGCTATTGTATCATAAAGGATTTGATTGATTTAATGATCTCATTTCCTTGACTTAGTCTTAATCACTAATACTTTTAAACCATGGTGAGCATTATATGCAATACATCAGCGTACTTTAAAATCTATTTCATGTTTTGAACATACTTTGGTATTTTGCCCTTTATTTTCATTTTAAAATCAATTTAATATACTTTTTTATGAATTTTATTTGTTTTTATTTGAATTTTAATTATGTTTGACTTTTGTTGACTGGTTGGCCTTGGATCATAGTGAATTTAATCAAAAGTTTCATCAACCTCATTGGATCTTGGATGTTGATGAGGTGAAAACCCTAATCCACCAAAAAGATTGAATATGTTAATGATAACTTGATTAAAACTCTGATCTAATTTGGGATTTATTGTATTGATCGTTGTCTCTGCTTCATCTCGCTCTTCTTCTTTTTTATTTTTTTATCAATTGGATGGTGATTGATTCATCTTTATTCAATTAGGTTCGTATTGGTACTTGATGAACTTTCAGCATTTCAAATCTACCTCTAAGTGATAAATGGATATCTCGAAGTACTTTGGATTCATGATAAGTCATTGCTAAGGTATCATGAAGTATTTGATTGATATAATTATCTCATATCCTTTACTTAGTCTTGATCACCAACATTTTAAAGCCATGGTGTGCGTTATATGCAATACATCGACGTAATTTAAAATTTATTTGATGTGTTGAACATACTTTGGTATTTTGCCCTTTATTTTCATTTTGAAATCAATTTAAAAATGCTTTTTTATTCAATCTATTTGTTTTTATTTGCATTATAATTACATTTGACTTTTGTTTACTGGTTGGCCTTGGATCATAGTGAATTTGATCAGAAGTTTCATCAAACTCATTGGATCTTAGGTGTTAATGGGGGTAAAACCCTAATCCACAAAAAAGGATGAATATGTCGATGATAACTTGATTAAAACTTTGATCCAATTTGGGATTTATTTTCTTAGTCATTATCTCTACTTCATCTCATTCTTCTTCTTTTTTTCTTTTTTTATCAATTGGATGATGATTAATTCATCTTTGTTTAATTAGGTTTGGATTGGTACTTGATGAACTTTCAACATTTCAAATCTACCTATAAGTAATCAATTGTTTACTCAAGTTACTTTAGATTGATGTCAAGTTTGTCCTAAGGCATCATGAATGATTTGATTGAAGTAATGATCTCATCCCCTTAACTTAGTATTGATCTCTTCTACTTTTAAACCATCATATGCATTATATGCAATACACGCACGTCATTTGAAATTTAATTTGATCTTTTGAAGATACTTTGGTATTTTGCTCTTTATTTTCATTTTAAAATCAATTTAAAGATACTTTTCTATGCATTTTAATTGCATTTATTTTCATTTTTATTATGTTTGAGTATTTTTTACTAGTTGGCCTTGGATCATATTTAATTTGATCTTAAGTTTCATCCACCTCATTGGATCTTGGGTGTTGATCGGGTGAAAACCCTAATCCACCAAAAAGGATGAATGATGTTAGTGATAACTTAATTAAAATTTGATCCAATTTGGGATGTATTATGTAGTTCATTTTCTCTACTTCATCTCCTTTTATTTTATTTGTCAATTGGATAATGATTGATTCATCTTTGTTCAATTAGGTTCGTATTGGTACATTATGAACTTTCAGCATTTCAAATCTACGTCTAAGTGATCAATTGATCACTCGAGGTACTCTGGATTCATGATAAGTCTGTGCTAAGGAATCATAAAGTATTTTATTGATATAATGATATCATATCCTTGACTTAGTATTGATCACCAACATTTTTAAGCCATGGTGTGCGTTATATGCAATACACCGGCGTAATTTAAAATTTATTTGATGTGTTAAAATTACTTTGGTATTTTTCCCTTTATTTTCAGTTTAAAATAAATTTAAAAATGTTTTTCTATGCAATCTATTTGTTTTTATTTGCATTATAATTATATTTGACTTTTGTTTAGTCGTTGGCCTTGGATCATAGTGAATTTTATCATAAGTTTCATCCACCTCATTGTATCTTGGGAGTTGATGGGATAAAACCCTAATCCACCAAAAAGGATGAATAATGTTGATGATAACTTATTCAAAACTTTTATCCAATTTTGGATTTATTATTTTTTTCGTTGTATCTACTTCATCTCGTTCTTCTTCTTTTTTATTTTTTTATCAATTGGATGATGGTTTATTCATCTCTGTTAGATTACGTTTGTATTTGTACTTGATGAAACTGCAACATTTTAAATCTACCTCAAAGTGATCAACTGGTCACTCGAGGTACTGTGGATTCTTGATAAGGCTTTGCTAATGTATCATAAAGGATTTGATTGATATAATGATCGCATTTCCTTGACTTAGGCTTAATCACCAATACTTTTAAACCATGGTGAGCATTATATGCAATACACCGTTGTAATTTAAAATCTATTTCATGTTTTAAACATACTTTGGTTGTTTTCCCTTTATTTTCATTTTAAAATCAATTTTAATAATACTTTTTTATGCACTTTATATGTTTTTATTTGAATTTTAATTATGTTTGACTTTTGTTGACTGGTTGGCCTTGGATCGTAGTGAATTTAATCAAAAGTTTCATCAACCTCATTGGATCTTGGATGTTGATGGGGAGAAAACCCTAATCCACCAAAAAGATTGAATATGTTGATGATAACTTGATTAAAACTTTGATCGAATTTGGGATTTATTTTATTGATCGTTGTCTCCACTTCACCTCGCTCTTCTTATTTTTTATTTTATTATCAATTGGATGATGATTGATTCATCTTTGTTCAATTAGGTTCGGATTGATACTTGATGAACTTTGAGCATTTCAAATCTACCTCTATGTGATCAATGGATAACTCAAAATACTTTGGATTCATGATAAGTCTGAGCTAAGGTATCATGAAGTAATTCATTGATATAATGATCTCATATCCTTGACTTAGTCTTGATCACCAACTTTTTAAAGCCATGGTGTGCGTTATAAGCAATACATCGGCATAATTTAAAATTTATTTGATGTGTTGCACATACTTTGGTAATTTGCCCTTAATTTTAATTTTAAAATCAATTAAAAAAATACTTTTCTATGCATTTTTTTTAATTTATATTTTAATTATATTTGAATTTTGTTGACTGGTTGGCATTGGATCATAGTGAATTTAATCAGAAGTTTCATCAACTTCATTGGATGTTAGGTGTTGATGGGGGGAAAACCCTAATCCACCAAAAAGGATGAATATGTCGATGATAACTTGATTAAAACTTTGATCCAATTTGGAATTTATTTTCTTGGTCGTTGTCTCTACTTCATATCGTTCTTCTTCTTTTTTTCGTTTTTTATCAATTGGATGATGATTTATTCATCTTTGATTAATTAGGTTCGGATTGGTACTTGATGAACTTTCAACATATCAAATCTACCAATAAGTAATCAATTGATTACTCAAGTTACTTTAGATTGATGTCAAGTTTGTCCTAAGGCATCATGAATGATTCGATTGAAGTAATGATCTCATCCCCTTGACTTAGTATTGATCTCCTCTGCTTTTAAACCATCATATGCATTATATGCAATACACGCACGTCATTTGAAATTTAATTTGATCTTTTGATCATACTTTTGTATTTTCCCCTTTATTTTCATTTTAAAATCAATTTAAAGATACTTTTCTATGCATTTTAATTGTATTTATTTTCAATTTTATTATGTTTGACTATTGTTGACTGTTTGGCCTTGGATCATAATGAATTTTATCATAAGTTTCATCCACCTCATTGGATCTTGGGTGCTGATGGGGTGAAAACCCTAATCCACCAAAAAGGATGAATGATGTTAATGATAACTTGATTAAAATTTGATCCAATTTGGGATGTATTATGTAGTTCATTTTTCCCTTTATTTTCATTTTAAAATCAATTTAAAAATGTTTTTCTGTGCAATCTATTTGTTTTTATTTGCAATATAATTATATTTGACTTTTGTTTACTCGTTGGCCTTGGATCATAGTGAATTTGATCATAAGTTTCATCCACCTCATTGTATCTTGGGTGTTGATGTGGTTAAAACCCTAATCCACCAAAAAGGATGAATAATGTTGATGATAACTTATTTAAAACTTTTATCCAATTCTGGATTTATTCTTTTTTTCATTGTCTCTACTTCATCTAGTTCTTCTTCTTTTTTCTTTTTTTATCAATTGGATGATGGATTATTCTTCTCTATTCGAGTATGTTTGTATTTGTACTTGATGAAACTGCAGCATTTTAAATCTACCTCAAAGTGATCAAGTGGTCACTCGAGGTACTGCGGATTCTTGATAAGGCTTTGCTAATGTATCATAAAGGATTTCATTGATATAATGATCTCATTTTCTTGACATAGTCTTAATCACCAATACTTTTAAACCATGGTGAGCATTATATGCAATACATCGGCGTAATTTAAATTCTAGTTCATGTTTTGAACATACTTTGGTATTTTTCCCTTGATTTTCATTTTAAAATCAATTTAATAATACTTTTTTATGCATTTTATATGTTTTTAATTGAATTTTAATTATGTTTGACTTTTGTTGAGTGGTTGGCGTTGGATCATAGTGAATTTAATCAAAAGATTCATCAACCACATTGGATCTTGGATGTTGATGGGGTGAAAACCCTAATCCACCAAAAAGATTAAATATGTTGATGATAACTTGATTAAAACTTCGATCTAATTTGGGATTTATTTTATTGATCGTTGTCTCTACTTCATCTTGCTCTTCTTCTTTTTTCTTTTTTTATCAATTGGATGATGATTGATTCATCTTTGTTCAATTAGTTTCAGATTGGTACTTGATGAACTTTCAGCATTTCAAATCTACCTCTAAGTGATCAGTGGATAACTCGAAGTACTTTGGATTCATGATAAGTCTGAGCTAAGGTATCATGAAGTAATTCATTGATATAATGATCTCATATCCTTGACTTAGTCTTGATCACCAACATTTTAAAGCCATGGTGTGCGTTATAAGCAATACACCGGCGTAATTTAAAATTTATTTGATGTGTTGCAAATACTTTGGTATTTTGCCCTTTATTTTAATTTTAAAATCAATTAAAAAATGATTTTCTATGAATTTTTTTTAATTTATATTTTAATTATATTTGAATTTTGTTGACTGGTTGGCATTGGATCATAGTGAATTTAATCAGAAGTTTCATCAACCTCATTGGATCTTAGGTGTTGATGGGGTGAAAACCCTAATCCACCAAAAAGGATCACTATATCGATGATAACTTGATTAAAACTTTGATCCAATTTGGAATTTATTTTCTTGGTCGTTGTCTCCACTTCATCTTGTTCTTCTTCTTTTTTCTTTATTTATCAATTGGATGATGATTTATTCATCTTTGTTTAATTAGGTTCGGATTGGTACTTGATGAACTTTCAACATTTCAAATCTACCTATAAGTAATCAATTGATTACTCAAGTTACTTTAGATTGATGTCAAGTTTGTCCTAAGGCATCATGGATGATTTGATTGAAGTAATGATCTCATCCCCTTGACTTAGTATTGATCTCCTCTGCTTTTAAACCATCATATGCATTATATGCAATACACGCACGTCATTTGAAATTTAATTTGATCTTTTGATCATACTTTGGTATTTTTCCCTTTATTTTCATTTTAAAATCAATTTAAAGATACTTTTCTATGCATTTTAATTGTTTTTATTTTCAGTTTTATTATGTTTGACTATTGTTGACTGTTTGGCCTTGAATCATAATGAATTTTATCATAAGTTTCATCCACCTCACTGGATCTTGGGTGTTGATGGGGTGAAAACACTAATCCACCAAAAATGATGCATGATGTTAATGATAACTTGATTAAAATTTGATCCAATTTGGGATGTATTATGTAGTTCATTTTCTCTACTTCATCTCCTTTTATTTTATTTGTCAATTGGATGATGATTGATTCATCTTTGTTTAATTAGGTTCGTATTGGTGCATTATGAACTTTCAGCATTTCAAATCTACGTCTAAGTGATCAATTGATCACTCGAGGTACTATGTATTCATGATAAGTCTCTTCTAAGGAATCATGAAGTTTTTGATTGATATAATGATATCATATCCTTGACTTAGTCTTGATCACCAACATTTTTAAGCCATGGTGTGCGTTATATGCAATACACCGGCTTAATTTAAAATTTAGTTGATGTGTTTAACATACTTTGGTATTTTTCCCTTTATTTTCATTTTAAAATCAATTTAAAAAAGTTTTTCTATGCAATCTATTTGTTTTTATTTGAATTATTATTATATTTTACTTTTGTTTACTCGTTGGCCTTGGATCATAGTGAATTTGATCATAAGTTTCATCCACCTCATTGTATCTTGGGTGTTGATGGGATTAAAACCCTAATCCACCAAAAAGGATGAATAATGTTGATGATAACTTATTTAAAACATTTATCCAATTGTGGATTTATTCTTTTTTTCATTGTCTCTACTTCATCTAGTTCTTCTTCTTTTTTCTTTTTTTATCAATTGGATGATGGTTTATTCTTCTCTCTTCGAGTATGTTTGTATTTGTACTTGATGAAGCTGCAGCATTTTAAATCTACCTCAAAGTGATCAAGTGGTCACTCGAGGTACTGCGGATTCTTGATAAGGCTTTGCTAATGTATCATAAAAGATTTGATTGATATAATGATCTCATTTACTTGACATAGTCTTAATCACCAATACTTTTAAACCATGGTGAGCATTATATGCAATACACCGGCGTAATTTAAATTCTAGTTCATGTTTTGAACATACTTTGGTATTTTTCCCTTTATTTTCATTTTAAAATCAATTTAATAATACTTTTTTATGCATTTTATATGTTTTTAATTGAATTTTAATTATGTTTGACTTTTTTTGATTGGCTGGCCTTGGATCATAGTGAATTTAATCAAAAGATTCATCAACCACATTGGATCTTGGATGTTGATGGGGTGAAAACCCTAATCCACCAAAAAGATTAAATATGGTGATGATAACTTGATTAAAACTTCGATCTAATTTGGGATTTATTTTATTGATCGTTGTCTCTACTTCATCTTGCTCTTCTTCTTTTTTCTTTTTTTATCAATTGGATGATGATTGATTCATCTTTGTTCAATTAGGTTCAGATTGGTACTTGATGAACTTTCAGCATTTCAAATCTACCTCTAAGTGATCAGTGGATAACTCGAAGTACTTTGGATTCATGATAAGTCTGAGCTAAGGTATCATGAAGTAATTCATTGATATAATGATCTCATATCCTTGACTTAGTCTTGATCACCAACATTTTAAAGCCATGGTGTGCGTTATAAGCAATACACCGGCGTAATTTAAAATTTATTTGATGTGTTGCACATACTTTGGTATTTTGCCCTTTATTTTAATTTTAAAATCAATTAAAAAATGCTTTTCTATGCATTTTTTTAAATTTATATTTTAATTATATTTGACTTTTGTTGACTGGTTGGCATTGGATCATAGTGAATTTAATCAGAAGTTTCATCAACCTCATTGGATCTTAGGTGTTGATGGGGTGAAAACCCTAATCCACCAAAAAGGATCAATATATCGATGATAACTTGATTAAAACTTTGATCCAATTTGGAATTTATTTTCTTGGTCGTTGTCTCCACTTCATCTTGTTCTTCTTCTTTTTTCTTTATTTATCAATTGGATGATGATTTATTCATCTTTGTTTAATTAGGTTCGGATTGGTACTTGATGAACTTTCAACATTTCAAATCTACCTATAACTAATCAATTGATTACTCAAGTTACTTTAAATTGATGTCAAGTTTGTCCTAAGGCATCACGGATGATTTGATTGAAGTAATGATCTCATCCCCTTGACTTAGTATTGATCTCCTCTGCTTTTAAACCATCATATGCATTATATGCAATACACGCACGTCATTTGAAATTTAATTTGATCTTTTGATCATACTTTGGTAATTTTCCCTTTATTTTCATTTTAAAATCAATTTAAAGATACTTTTCTATGCATTTTAATTGTTTTTATTTTCAGTTTTATTATGTTTGACTATTGTTGGCTGTTTGGCCTTGAATCATAATGAATTTTATCATAAGTTTCATCCACCTCACTGGATCTTGGGTGTTGATGGGGTGAAAACCCTAATCCACCAAAAAGGATGCATGATGTTAATGATAACTTGATTAAAATTTTATCCAATTTGGGATGTATTATGTAGTTCATTTTCTCTACTTCATCTCCTTTTATTTTATTTGTCAATTGGATGATGATTGATTCATCTTTGTTTAATTAGGTTCGTATTGGTGCATTATGAACTTTCAGCATTTCAAATCTACGTCTAAGTGATCAATTGATCACTCGAGGTACTGTGTATTCATGTTAAGTCTGTTCTAAGGAATCATGAAGTTTTTGATTGATATAATGATATCATATCCTTGACTTAGTCTTGATCACAAACATTTTGAAGCCATGGTGTGCGTTATACGGAATACACCGGCTTAATTTAAAATTTAGTTGATGTGTTGAACATACTTTGGTATTTTTCCCTTTATTTTCATTTTAAAATCAATTTAAAAATGTTTTTCTATGCAATCTATTTGTTTTTATTTGAATTATAATTATATTTTACTTTTGTTTACTCGTTGGCCTTGGATCATAGTGAATTTGATCATAAGTTTCATCCACCTCATTGTATCTTGGGTGTTGATGGGATTAAAACCCTAATCCACCAAAAAGGATGAATAATGTTGATGATAACTTATTTAAAACATTTATCCAATTGTGGATTTATTCTTTTTTTCATTGTCTCTACTTCATCTAGTTCTTCTTCTTTTTTCTTTTTTTATCAATTGGATGATGGTTTATTCTTCTCTCTTCGAGTATGTTTGTATTTGTACTTGATGAAGCTGCATCATTTTAAATCTACCTCAAAGTGATCAAGTGGTCACTCGAGGTACTGCGGATTCTTGATAAGGCTTTGCTAATGTATCATAAAGGATTTGATTGATATAATGATCTCATTTACTTGACATAGTCTTAATCACCAATACTTTTAAACCATGGTGAGCATTATATGCAATACACCGACATAATTTAAATTCTAGTTCATGTTTTGAACATACTTTGGTATTTTTCCCTTTATTTTCATTTTAAAATCAATTTAATAATACTTTTTTATGCATTTTATATGTTTTTAATTGAATTTTAATTATGTTTGACTTTTGTTGATTGGCTGGCCTTGGATCATAGTGAATTTAATCAAAATATTCTTCAACCACATTGGATCTTGGATTTTGATGGGGTGAAAACCCTAATCCACCAAAAAGATTAAATATGGTGGTGATAACTTGATTAAAACTTCGATCTAATTTGGGATTTATTTTATTGATCGTTGTCTCTACTTCATCTTTCTCTTCTTCTTTTTTCTTTTTTGATCAATTGGATGATGATTGATTCATCTTTGTTCAATTAGGTTCAGATTGGTACTTGATGAACTTTCAGCATTTCAAATCTACCTCTAAGTGATCAGTGGATAACTCGAAGTACTTTGGATTCATGATAAGTCTGAGCTAAGGTATCATGAAGTAATTCATTGATATAATGATCTCATATCCTTGACTTAGTCTTGATCACCAACATTTTAAAGCCATGGTGTGCGTTATAAGCAATACACCGGCGTAATTTAAAATTTATTTGATGTGTTGCACATACTTTGGTATTTTGCCCTTTATTTTAATTTTAAAATCAATTAAAAAATGCTTTTCTATGCATTTTTTTAAATTTATATTTTAATTATATTTGACTTTTGTTGACTGGTTGGCATTGGATCATAGTGAATTTAATCAGAAGTTTCATCAACCTCATTGGATCTTAGGTGTTGATGGGGTGAAAACCCTAATCCACCAAAAAGGATCAATATATCGATGATAACTTGATTAAAACTTTGATCCAATTTGGAATTTATTTTCTTGGTCGTTGTCTCCACTTCATCTTGTTCTTCTTCTTTTTTCTTTATTTATCAATTGGATGATAATTTATTCATCTTTGTTTAATTAGGTTCGGATTGGTACTTGATGAACTTTCAACATTTCAAATCTACCTATAAGTAATCAATTGATTACTCAAGTTACTTTAGATTGATGTCAAGTTTGTCCTAAGGCATCATGAATGATTCGATTGAAGTAATGATCCCATCCCCTTGACTTAGTATTGATCTCCTCTGCTTTTAAACCATCATATGGATTATATGCAATACACGCACGTCATTTGAAATTTAATTTGATCTTTTGATCATACTTTGGTATTTTTCCCTTTATTTATATTTTAAAATCAATTTAAAGATACTTTTCTATGCATTTTAATTGTATTTATTTTCAGTTTTATTATGTTTGACTATTGTTGACTATTTGGCCTTGGATCATAATGAATTTTATCATAAGTTTCATCCACCTCATTGGATCTTGGGTGCTGATGGGGTGAAAACCCTAATCCACCAAAAAGGATGAATGATGTTAATGATAACTTGATTAAAATTTGATCCAATTTGGGATGTATTATGTAGTTCATTTTCTCTAGTTCATCTCCTTTTATTTTATTTTCAATTAGATGATGATTGATTCATCTTTGTTCAATTAGGTTCGTATTGGTACATTATGAACTTTCAGCATTTCAAATCTACGTCTAAGTGATCAATTGATCACTCGAGGTACTGTGGATTCATGATATGTCTGTGCTAAGGAATCATGAAGTATTTGTTTGATTTAATGATATCATATCCTTGACTTAGTCTTGATCACCAACATTTTTAAGCCATGGTGTGCGTTATATGCAATACACCGGCTTAATTTAAAATTTAGTTGATGTGTTGAACATACTTTGGTATTTTTCCCTTTATTTTCATTTTAAAATCAATTTAAAAATGTTTTTCTATGCAATCTATTTGTTTTTATTTGAATTATTATTATATTTTACTTTTGTTTACTCGTTGGCCTTGGATCATAGTGAATTTGATCATAAGTTTCATCCACCTCATTGTATCTTGGGTGTTGATGGGATTAAAACCCTAATCCACCAAAAAGGATGAATAATGTTGATGATAACTTATTTAAAACATTTATCCAATTGTGGATTTATTCTTTTTTTCATTGTCTCTACTTCATCTAGTTCTTCTTCTTTTTTCTTTTTTTATCAATTGGATGATGGTTTATTCTTCTCTCTTCGAGTATGTTTGTATTTGTACTTGATGAAGCTGCAGCATTTTAAATCTACCTCAAAGTGATCAAGTGGTCACTCGAGGTACTGCGGATTCTTGATAAGGCTTTGCTAATGTATCATAAAAGATTTGATTGATATAATGATCTCATTTACTTGACATAGTCTTAATCACCAATACTTTTAAACCATGGTGAGCATTATATGCAATACACCGGCGTAATTTAAATTCTAGTTCATGTTTTGAACATACTTTGGTATTTTTCCCTTTATTTTCATTTTAAAATCAATTTAATAATACTTTTTTATGCATTTTATATGTTTTTAATTGAATTTTAATTATGTTTGACTTTTTTTGATTGGCTGGCCTTGGATCATAGTGAATTTAATCAAAAGATTCATCAACCACATTGGATCTTGGATGTTGATGGGGTGAAAACCCTAATCCACCAAAAAGATTAAATATGGTGATGATAACTTGATTAAAACTTCGATCTAATTTGGGATTTATTTTATTGATCGTTGTCTCTACTTCATCTTGCTCTTCTTCTTTTTTCTTTTTTTATCAATTGGATGATGATTGATTCATCTTTGTTCAATTAGGTTCAGATTGGTACTTGATGAACTTTCAGCATTTCAAATCTACCTCTAAGTGATCAGTGGATAACTCGAAGTACTTTGGATTCATGATAAGTCTGAGCTAAGGTATCATGAAGTAATTCATTGATATAATGATCTCATATCCTTGACTTAGTCTTGATCACCAACATTTTAAAGCCATGGTGTGCGTTATAAGCAATACACCGGCGTAATTTAAAATTTATTTGATGTGTTGCACATACTTTGGTATTTTGCCCTTTATTTTAATTTTAAAATCAATTAAAAAATGCTTTTCTATGCATTTTTTTAAATTTATATTTTAATTATATTTGACTTTTGTTGACTGGTTGGCATTGGATCATAGTGAATTTAATCAGAAGTTTCATCAACCTCATTGGATCTTAGGTGTTGATGGGGTGAAAACCCTAATCCACCAAAAAGGATCAATATATCGATGATAACTTGATTAAAACTTTGATCCAATTTGGAATTTATTTTCTTGGTCGTTGTCTCCACTTCATCTTGTTCTTCTTCTTTTTTCTTTATTTATCAATTGGATGATGATTTATTCATCTTTGTTTAATTAGGTTCGGATTGGTACTTGATGAACTTTCAACATTTCAAATCTACCTATAACTAATCAATTGATTACTCAAGTTACTTTAAATTGATGTCAAGTTTGTCCTAAGGCATCACGGATGATTTGATTGAAGTAATGATCTCATCCCCTTGACTTAGTATTGATCTCCTCTGCTTTTAAACCATCATATGCATTATATGCAATACACGCACGTCATTTGAAATTTAATTTGATCTTTTGATCATACTTTGGTAATTTTCCCTTTATTTTCATTTTAAAATCAATTTAAAGATACTTTTCTATGCATTTTAATTGTTTTTATTTTCAGTTTTATTATGTTTGACTATTGTTGGCTGTTTGGCCTTGAATCATAATGAATTTTATCATAAGTTTCATCCACCTCACTGGATCTTGGGTGTTGATGGGGTGAAAACCCTAATCCACCAAAAAGGATGCATGATGTTAATGATAACTTGATTAAAATTTTATCCAATTTGGGATGTATTATGTAGTTCATTTTCTCTACTTCATCTCCTTTTATTTTATTTGTCAATTGGATGATGATTGATTCATCTTTGTTTAATTAGGTTCGTATTGGTGCATTATGAACTTTCAGCATTTCAAATCTACGTCTAAGTGATCAATTGATCACTCGAGGTACTGTGTATTCATGTTAAGTCTGTTCTAAGGAATCATGAAGTTTTTGATTGATATAATGATATCATATCCTTGACTTAGTCTTGATCACAAACATTTTGAAGCCATGGTGTGCGTTATACGGAATACACCGGCTTAATTTAAAATTTAGTTGATGTGTTGAACATACTTTGGTATTTTTCCCTTTATTTTCATTTTAAAATCAATTTAAAAATGTTTTTCTATGCAATCTATTTGTTTTTATTTGAATTATAATTATATTTTACTTTTGTTTACTCGTTGGCCTTGGATCATAGTGAATTTGATCATAAGTTTCATCCACCTCATTGTATCTTGGGTGTTGATGGGATTAAAACCCTAATCCACCAAAAAGGATGAATAATGTTGATGATAACTTATTTAAAACATTTATCCAATTGTGGATTTATTCTTTTTTTCATTGTCTCTACTTCATCTAGTTCTTCTTCTTTTTTCTTTTTTTATCAATTGGATGATGGTTTATTCTTCTCTCTTCGAGTATGTTTGTATTTGTACTTGATGAAGCTGCATCATTTTAAATCTACCTCAAAGTGATCAAGTGGTCACTCGAGGTACTGCGGATTCTTGATAAGGCTTTGCTAATGTATCATAAAGGATTTGATTGATATAATGATCTCATTTACTTGACATAGTCTTAATCACCAATACTTTTAAACCATGGTGAGCATTATATGCAATACACCGACATAATTTAAATTCTAGTTCATGTTTTGAACATACTTTGGTATTTTTCCCTTTATTTTCATTTTAAAATCAATTTAATAATACTTTTTTATGCATTTTATATGTTTTTAATTGAATTTTAATTATGTTTGACTTTTGTTGATTGGCTGGCCTTGGATCATAGTGAATTTAATCAAAATATTCTTCAACCACATTGGATCTTGGATTTTGATGGGGTGAAAACCCTAATCCACCAAAAAGATTAAATATGGTGGTGATAACTTGATTAAAACTTCGATCTAATTTGGGATTTATTTTATTGATCGTTGTCTCTACTTCATCTTTCTCTTCTTCTTTTTTCTTTTTTGATCAATTGGATGATGATTGATTCATCTTTGTTCAATTAGGTTCAGATTGGTACTTGATGAACTTTCAGCATTTCAAATCTACCTCTAAGTGATCAGTGGATAACTCGAAGTACTTTGGATTCATGATAAGTCTGAGCTAAGGTATCATGAAGTAATTCATTGATATAATGATCTCATATCCTTGACTTAGTCTTGATCACCAACATTTTAAAGCCATGGTGTGCGTTATAAGCAATACACCGGCGTAATTTAAAATTTATTTGATGTGTTGCACATACTTTGGTATTTTGCCCTTTATTTTAATTTTAAAATCAATTAAAAAATGCTTTTCTATGCATTTTTTTAAATTTATATTTTAATTATATTTGACTTTTGTTGACTGGTTGGCATTGGATCATAGTGAATTTAATCAGAAGTTTCATCAACCTCATTGGATCTTAGGTGTTGATGGGGTGAAAACCCTAATCCACCAAAAAGGATCAATATATCGATGATAACTTGATTAAAACTTTGATCCAATTTGGAATTTATTTTCTTGGTCGTTGTCTCCACTTCATCTCGTTCTTCTTCTTTTTTCTTTATTTATCAATTGGATGATAATTTATTCATCTTTGTTTAATTAGGTTCGGATTGGTACTTGATGAACTTTCAACATTTCAAATCTACCTATAAGTAATCAATTGATTACTCAAGTTACTTTAGATTGATGTCAAGTTTGTCCTAAGGCATCATGAATGATTCGATTGAAGTAATGATCCCATCCCCTTGACTTAGTATTGATCTCCTCTGCTTTTAAACCATCATATGGATTATATGCAATACACGCACGTCATTTGAAATTTAATTTGATCTTTTGATCATACTTTGGTATTTTTCCCTTTATTTATATTTTAAAATCAATTTAAAGATACTTTTCTATGCATTTTAATTGTATTTATTTTCAGTTTTATTATGTTTGACTATTGTTGACTATTTGGCCTTGGATCATAATGAATTTTATCATAAGTTTCATCCACCTCATTGGATCTTGGGTGCTGATGGGGTGAAAACCCTAATCCACCAAAAAGGATGAATGATGTTAATGATAACTTGATTAAAATTTGATCCAATTTGGGATGTATTATGTAGTTCATTTTCTCTAGTTCATCTCCTTTTATTTTATTTTCAATTAGATGATGATTGATTCATCTTTGTTCAATTAGGTTCGTATTGGTACATTATGAACTTTCAGCATTTCAAATCTACGTCTAAGTGATCAATTGATCACTCGAGGTACTGTGGATTCATGATATGTCTGTGCTAAGGAATCATGAAGTATTTGTTTGATTTAATGATATCATATCCTTGACTTAGTCTTGATCACCAACATTTTTAAGCCATGGTGTGCGTTATATGCAATACACCGGCTTAATTTAAAATTTAGTTGATGTGTTGAACATACTTTGGTATTTTTCCCTTTATTTTCATTTTAAAATCAATTTAAAAATGTTTTTCTATGCAATCTATTTGCTTTCATTTGAATTATAATTATATTTTACTTTTGTTTACTCGTTGGCCTTGGATCATAGTGAATTTGATCATAAGTTTCATCCACCTCATTGTATCTTGGATGTTGATGGGATTAAAACCCTAATCCACCAAAAAGGATGAATAATGTTGATGATAACTTATTTAAAACATTTATCCAATTGTGGATTTATTCTTTTTTTCATTGTCTCTACTTCATCTAGTTCTTCTTCTTTTTTATTTTTTTATCAATTGGATGATGGTTTATTCTTCTCTCTTCGAGTATGTTTGTATTTGTACTTGTTGAAGCTGCAGCATTTTAAATCTACCTCAAAGTGATCAAGTGGTCACTCTAGGTACTGCGGATTCTTGATAAGGCATTACTAATGTATCATAAAGGATTTGATTGATATAATGATCTCATTTACTTGACATAGTCTTAATCACCAATACTTTTAAACCATGGTGATCATTATATGCAATACACCGACGTAATTTAAATTCTAGTTCATGTTTTGAACATACTTTGGTATTTTTCCCTTTATTTTCATTTTAAAATCAATTTAATAATACTTTTTATGCATTTTATATGTTTTTAATTGAATTTTAATTATGTTTGACTTTTGTTGATTGGTTGGCCTTGGATCATAGTGAATTTAATCAAAAGATTCATCAACCACATTGGATCTTGGATGTTGATGGGGTGAAAACCCTAATCCACCAAAAAGATTAAATATGTTGATGATAACTTGATTAAAACTTCGATCTAATTTGGGATTTATTTTATTGATCGTTGTCTCTACTTCATCTTGCTCTTCTTCTTTTTTCTTTTTTTATCAATTGGATGATGATTGATTCATCTTTGTTCAATTAGGTTCAGATTGGTACTTGATGAACTTTCAGCATTTCAAATCTACCTCTAAGTGATCAGTGGATAACTCGAAGTACTTTGGATTCATGATAAGTCTGAGCTAAGGTATCATGAAGTAATTCATTGATATAATGATCTCATATCCTTGACTTAGTCTTGATCACCAACATTTTTAAAGCCATGGTGTGCGTTATAAGCAATACACCGGCGTAATTTAAAATTTATTTGATGTGTTGCACATACTTTGGTATTTTGCCCTTTATTTTAATTTTAAAATCAATTAAAAAATGCTTTTCTATGCATTTTTTTAAATTTATATTTTAATTATATTTGACTTTTGTTGACGGGTTGGCATTGGATCATAGTGAATTTAATCAGAAGTTTCATCAACCTCATTGGATCTTAGGTGTTGATGGGGTGAAAACCCTAATCCACCAAAAAGGATCAATATATCGATGATAACTTGATTAAAACTTTGATCCAATTTGGAATTTATTTTCTTGGTCGTTGTCTCCACTTCATCTTGTTCTTCTTCTTTTTTCTTTATTTATCAATTGGATGATAATTTATTCATCTTTGTTTAATTAGGTTCGGATTGGTACTTGATGAACTTTCAACATTTCAAATCTACCTATAAGTAATCAATTGATTACTCAAGTTACTTTAGATTGATGTCAAGTTTGTCCTAAAGCATCATGAATGATTCGATTGAAGTAATGATCCCATCCCCTTGACTTAGTATTGATCTCCTCTGCTTTTAAACCATCATATGCATTATATGCAATACACGCACGTCATTTGAAATTTAATTTGATCTTTTGATCATACTTTGGTATTTTCCCTTTATTTATATTTTAAAATCAATTTAAAGATACTTTTCTATGCATTTTAATTGTATTTATTTTCAGTTTTATTATGTTTGACTATTGTTGACTATTTGGCCTTGGATCATAATGAATTTTATCATAAGTTTCATCCACCTCATTGGATCTTGGGTGCTGATGGGGTGAAAACCCTAATCCACCAAAAAGGATGAATGATGTTAATGATAACTTGATTAAAATTTGATCCAATTTGGGATGTATTATCTAGTTCATTTTCTCTAGTTCATCTCCTTTTATTTTATTTTCAATTAGATGATGATTGATTAATCTTTGTTCAATTAGGTTCGTATTGGTACATTATGAACTTTCAGCATTTCAAATCTACGTCTAAGTGATCAATTGATCACTCGAGGTACTGTGGATTCATGATATGTCTGTGCTAAGGAATCATGAAGTATTTGTTTGATATAATGATATCATATCCTTGACTTAGTCTTGATCACCAACATTTTTAAGCCATGGTGTGCGTTATATGCAATACACCGGCTTAATTTAAAATTTAGTTGATGTGTTGAACTTACTTTGGTATTTTTCCCTTTATTTTCATTTTAAAATCAATTTAAAAATGTTTTTCTATGCAATCTATTTGTTTTTATTTGCAATATAATTATATTTGACTTTTGTTTACTCGTTGGCCTTGGATCATAGTGAATTTGATCATAAGTTTCATCCACCTCATTGTATCTTGGGTGTTGATGTGGTTAAAACCCTAATCCACCAAAAAGGATGAATAATGTTGATGATAACTTATTTAAAACTTTTATCCAATTCTGGATTTATTCTTTTTTTCATTGTCTCTACTTCATCTAGTTCTTCTTCTTTTTTCTTTTTTTATCAATTGGATGATGGATTATTCTTCTCTATTCGAGTATGTTTGTATTTGTACTTGATGAAACTGCAGCATTTTAAATCTACCTCAAAGTGATCAAGTGGTCACTCGAGGTACTGCGGATTCTTGATAAGGCTTTGCTAATGTATCATAAAGGATTTGATTTATATAATGATCTCATTTTCTTGACATAGTCTTAATCACCAATACTTTTAAACCATGGTGAGCATTATATGCAATATATCGGCGTAATTTAAATTCTAGTTCATGTTTTGAACATGCTTTGGTATTTTTCCCTTTATTTTCATTTTAAAATCAATTTAATAATACTTTTTTATGCATTTTAAATGTTTTTATTTGAATTTTAATTATGTTTGACTTTTGTTGAGTGGTTGGCTTTGGATCATAGTGAATTTAATCAAAAAGATTCATCAACCACATTGGATCTTGGATGTTGATGGGGTGAAAACCCTAATCCACCAAAAAGATTAAATATGTTGATGATAACTTGATTAAAACTTCGATCTAATTTGGGATTTATTTTATTGATCGTTGTCTCTACTTCATCTTGCTCTTCTTCTTTTTTCTTTTTTTATCAATTGGATGATGATTTATTCATCTTTGTTCAATTAGGTTCAGATTGGTACTTGATGAACTTTCAGCATTTCAAATCTACCTCTAAGTGATCAGTGGATAACTCGAAGTACTTTGGATTCATGATAAGTCTGAGCTAAGGTATCATGAAGTAATTCATTGATATAATGATCTCATATCCTTGACTTAGTCTTGATCACCAACATTTTAAAGCCATGGTGTGCGTTATAAGCAATACATCGGCATAATTTAAAATTTATTTGATGTGTTGCACATACTTTGGTATTTTGCCCTTAATTTTAATTTTAAAATCAATTAAAAAATACTTTTTTATGCATTTTTTTTAATTTATATTTTAATTATATTTGAATTTTGTTGACTGGTTGGTATTGGATCATAGTGAATTTAATCAGAAGTTTCATCAACTTCATTGGATGTTAGGTGTTGATGGGGTGAAAACCCTAATCCACCAAAAAGGATGAATATGTCGATGATAACTTGATTAAAACTTTGATCCAATTTGGAATTTATTTTCTTGACCGTTGTCTCTACTTCATCTCGTTCTTCTTCTTTTTTTCTTTTTTTATCAATTGGATGATGATTTATTCATCTTTGATTAATTAGGTTCGGATTGGTACTTGATGAACTTTCAACATATCAAATCTACCTATAAGTAATCAATTGATTACTCAAGTTACTTTAGATTGATGTCTAGTTTGTCCTAAGGCATCATGAATGATTCGATTGAAGTAATGATCTCATCCCCTTGACTTAGTATTGATCTCCTCTGCTTTTAAACCATCATATGCATTATATGCAATACACGCACGTCATTTGAAATTTAATTTGATCTTTTGATCATCCTTTGGTATTGTTCCCTTTATTTTCATTTTAAAATCAATTTAAAGATACTTTTCTATGCATTTTAATTGTATTTATTTTCAGTTTTATTATGTTTGACTATTGTTGACTGTTTGGCCTTGGATCATAATGAATTTTATCATAAGTTTCATCCACCTCATTGGATCTTGGGTGCTGATGGGGTGAAAACCCTAATCCACCAAAAAGGATGAATGATGTTAATGATAACTTGATTAAAATTTGATCCAATTTGGGTTGTATTATGTAGTTCATTTTCTCTAGTTCATCTCCTTTTATTTTATTTTCAATTAGATGATGATTGATTCATCTTTGTTCAATTAGGTTCGTATTGGTACATTATGAACTTTCAGCATTTCAAATCTACGTCTAAGTGATCAATTGATCACTCGAGGTACTGTGGATTCATGATATGTCTGTGCTAAGGAATCATGAAGTATTTGTTTGATATAATGATATCATATCCTTGACTTAGTCTTGATCACCAACATTTTTAAGCCATGGTGTGCGTTATATGCAATACACCGGCTTAATTTAAAATTTAGTTGATGTGTTGAACTTACTTTGGTATTTTTCCCTTTATTTTCATTTTAAAATCAATTTAAAAATGTTTTTCTATGCAATCTATTTGTTTTTATTTGCAATATAATTATATTTGACTTTTGTTTACTCGTTGGCCTTGGATCATAGTGAATTTGATCATAAGTTTCATCCACCTCATTGTATCTTGGGTGTTGATGTGGTTAAAACCCTAATCCACCAAAAAGGATGAATAATGTTGATGATAACTTATTTAAAACTTTTATCCAATTCTGGATTTATTCTTTTTTCATTGTCTCTACTTCATCTAGTTCTTCTTCTTTTTTCTTTTTTTATCAATTGGATGATGGATTATTCTTCTCTATTCGAGTATGTTTGTATTTGTACTTGATGAAACTGCAGCATTTTAAATCTACCTCAAAGTGATCAAGTGGTCACTCGAGGTACTGCGGATTCTTGATAAGGCTTTGCTAATGTATCATAAAGGATTTGATTGATATAATGATGTCATTTTCTTGACATAGTCTTAATCACCAATACTTTTAAACCATGGTGAGCATTATATGCAATACATCGGCGTAATTTAAATTCTAGTTCATGTTTTGAACATACTTTGGTATTTTTCCCTTTATTTTCATTTTAAAATCAATTTAATAATACTTTTTTATGCATTTTATATGTTTTTATTTGAATTTTAATTATGTTTGACTTTTGTTGAGTGGTTGGCTTTGGATCATAGTGAATTTAATCAAAAGATTCATCAACCACATTGGATCTTGGATGTAGATGGGGTGAAAACCCTAATCCACCAAAAAGATTAAATATGTTGATGATAACTTGATTAAAACTTCGATCTAATTTGGGATTTATTTTATTGATCGTTGTCTCTACTTCATCTTGCTCTTCTTCTTTTTTCTTTTTTTATCAATTGGATGATGATTGATTCATCTTTGTTCAATTAGGTTCAGATTGATACTTGATGAACTTTCAGCATTTCAAATCTACCTCTAAGTGATCAGTGGATAACTCGAAGTACTTTGGATTCATGATAAGTCTGAGCTAAGGTATCATGAAGTAATTCATTGATATAATAATCTCATATCCTTGATTAGTCATGATCACCAACATTTTAAAGCCATGGTGTGCGTTATAAGCAATACACCGGCGTAATTTAAAATTTATTTGATGTGCTGCACATACTTTGGTATTTTGCCCTTTATTTTAATTTTAAAATCAATTAAAATATGCTTTTCTATGAATTTTTTTTAATTTATATTTTAATTATATTTGAATTTTGTTGACTGGTTGGCATTGGATCATAGTGAATTTAATCAGAAGTTTCATCAACTTCATTGGATGTTAGGTGTTGATGGGGTGAAAACCCTAATCCACCAAAAAGGATGAATATGTCGATGATAACTTGATTAAAACTTTGATCCAATTTGGAATTTATTTTCTTGACCGTTGTCTCTACTTCATCTCGTTCTTCTTCTTTTTTTCTTTTTTTATCAATTGGATGATGATTTATTCATCTTTGATTAATTAGGTTCGGATTGGTACTTGATGAACTTTCAACATATCAAATCTACCTATAAGTAATCAATTGATTACTCAAGTTACTTTAGATTGATGTCTAGTTTGTCCTAAGGCATCATGAATGATTCGATTGAAGTAATGATCTCATCCCCTTGACTTAGTATTGATCTCCTCTGCTTTTAAACCATCATATGCATTATATGCAATACACGCACGTCATTTGAAATTTAATTTGATCTTTTGATCATACTTTGGTATTTTTCCCTTTATTTTCATTTTAAAATCAATTTAAAGATACTTTTCTATGCATTTTAATTGTATTTATTTTCAGTTTTATTATGTTTGACTATTGTTGACTGTTTGGCCTTGGATCATAATGAATTTTATCATAAGTTTCATCCACCTCATTGGATCTTGGGTGCTGATGGGGTGAAAACCCTAATCCACCAAAAAGGATGAATGATGTTAATGATAACTTGATTAAAATTTGATCCAATTTGGGTTGTATTATGTAGTTCATTTTCTCTAGTTCATCTCCTTTTATTTTATTTTCAATTAGATTATGATTGATTCATCTTTGTTCAATTAGGTTCGTATTGGTACATTATGAACTTTCAGCATTTCAAATCTACGTCTAAGTGATCAATTGATCACTCGAGGTACTGTGGATTCATGATATGTCTGTGCTAAGGAATCATGAAGTATTTGTTTGATATAATGATATCATATCCTTGACTTAGTCTTGATCACCAACATTTTTAAGCCATGGTGTGCGTTATATGCAATACACCGGCTTAATTTAAAATTTAGTTGATGTGTTGAACTTACTTTGGTATTTTTCCCTTTATTTTCATTTTAAAATCAATTTAAAAATGTTTTTCTATGCAATCTATTTGTTTTTATTTGCAATATAATTATATTTGACTTTTGTTTACTCGTTGGCCTTGGATCATAGTGAATTTGATCATAAGTTTCATCCACCTCATTGTATCTTGGGTGTTGATGTGGTTAAAACCCTAATCCACCAAAAAGGATGAATAATGTTGATGATAACTTATTTAAAACTTTTATCCAATTCTGGATTTATTCTTTTTTCATTGTCTCTACTTCATCTAGTTCTTCTTCTTTTTTCTTTTTTTATCAATTGGATGATGGATTATTCTTCTCTATTCGAGTATGTTTGTATTTGTACTTGATGAAACTGCAGCATTTTAAATCTACCTCAAAGTGATCAAGTGGTCACTCGAGGTACTGCGGATTCTTGATAAGGCTTTGCTAATGTATCATAAAGGATTTGATTGATATAATGATGTCATTTTCTTGACATAGTCTTAATCACCAATACTTTTAAACCATGGTGAGCATTATATGCAATACATCGGTGTAATTTAAATTCTAGTTCATGTTTTGAACATACTTTGGTATTTTTCCCTTTATTTTCATTTTAAAATCAATTTAATAATACTTTTTTATGCATTTTATATGTTTTTATTTGAATTTTAATTATGTTTGACTTTTGTTGAGTGGTTGGCTTTGGATCATAGTGAATTTAATCAAAAGATTCATCAACCACATTGGATCTTGGATGTAGATGGGGTGAAAACCCTAATCCACCAAAAAGATTAAATATGTTGATGATAACTTGATTAAAACTTCGATCTAATTTGGGATTTATTTTATTGATCGTTGTCTCTACTTCATCTTGCTCTTCTTCTTTTTTCTTTTTTTATCAATTGGATGATGATTGATTCATCTTTGTTCAATTAGGTTCAGATTGATACTTGATGAACTTTCAGCATTTCAAATCTACCTCTAAGTGATCAGTGGATAACTCGAAGTACTTTGGATTCATGATAAGTCTGAGCTAAGGTATCATGAAGTAATTCATTGATATAATAATCTCATATCCTTGATTAGTCATGATCACCAACATTTTAAAGCCATGGTGTGCGTTATAAGCAATACACCGGCGTAATTTAAAATTTATTTGATGTGCTGCACATACTTTGGTATTTTGCCCTTTATTTTAATTTTAAAATCAATTAAAATATGCTTTTCTATGAATTTTTTTTAATTTATATTTTAATTATATTTGAATTTTGTTGACTGGTTGGCATTGGATCATAGTGAATTTAATCAGAAGTTTCATCAACCTCATTGGATCTTAGGTGTTGATGGGGTGAAAACCCTAATCCACCAAAAAGGATCAATATATCGATGATAACTTGATTAAAACTTTGATCCAATTTGGAATTTATTTTCTTGGTCGTTGTCTCCACTTCATCTTGTTGTTCTTCTTTTTTCTTTATTTATCAATTGGATGATGATTTATTCATCTTTGTTTAATTAGGTTCGGATTGGTACTTGATGAACTTTCAACATTTCAAATCTACCTATAAGTAATCAATTGATTACTCAAGTTACTTTAGATTGATGTCAAGTTTGTCCTAAGGCATCATGGATGATTTGATTGAAGTAATGATCTCATCCCCTTGACTTAGTATTGATCTCCTCTGCTTTTAAACCATCATATGAATTATATGCAATACACGCACGTCATTTGAAATTTAATTTGATCTTTTGATCATACTTTGGTATTTTTCCCTTTATTTTCATTTTAAAATCAATTTAAAGATACTTTTCTATGCATTTTAATTGTTTTTATTTTCAGTTTTATTATGTTTGACTATTGTTGACTGTTTGGCCTTGAATCATAATGAATTTTATCATAAGTTTCATCCACCTCACTGGATCTTGGGTGTTGAAGGGGTGAAAACCCTAATCCACCAAAAAGGATGCATGATGTTAATGATAACTTGATTAAAATTTGATCCAATTTGGGATGTATTATGTAGTTCATTTACTGTACTTCATCTCCTTTTATTTTATTTGTCAATTGGATGATGATTGATTCATCTTTGTTTAATTAGGTTCGTATTGGTGCATTATGAACTTTCAACATTTCAAATCTACGTCTAAGTGATCAATTGATCACTCGAGGTACTATGTATTCATGATATGTCTGTTCTAAGGAATCATGAAGTTTTTGATTGATATAATGATATCGTATCCTTGACTTAGTCTTGATCACCAACATTTTTAAGCCATGGTGTGCGTTATATGCAATACACCGGCTTAATTTAAAATTTAGTTGATGTGTTGAACATACTTTGGTATTTTTCCCTTTATTTTCATTTTAAAATCAATTTAAAAATGTTTTTCTATGCAATCTATTTGTTTTTATTTGAATTATTATTATATTTTACTTTTGTTTACTCGTTGGCCTTGGATCATAGTGAATTTGATCATAAGTTTCATCCACCTCATTGTATCTTGGGTGTTGATGGGATTAAAACCCTAATCCACCAAAAAGGATGAATAATGTTGATGATAACTTATTTAAAACATTTATCCAATTCTGGATTTATTCTTTTTTTCATTGTCTCTACTTCATCTAGTTCTTCTTCTTTTTTCTTTTTTTATCAATTGGATGATGGTTTAGTCTTCTCTCTTCGAGTATGTTTGTATTTGTACTTGATGAAACTGCAGCATTTTAAATCTACCTCAAAGTGATCAAGTGGTCACTCGAGGTACTGCGGATTCTTGATAAGGCTTTGCTAATGTATCATAAAGGATTTGATTGATATAATGATCTCATATTCTTGACATAGTGTTAATCACCAATACTTTTAAACCATGGTGAGCATTATATGCAATACATCGGCGTAATTTAAATTCTAGTTCATGTTTTGAACATACTTTGGTATTTTTCCCTTTATTTTCATTTTAAAATCAATTTAATAATACTTTTTATGCATTTTTTATGTTTTTAATTGAATTTTAATTATGTTTGACTTTTGTTGATTGGTTGGCCTTGGATCATAGTGAAATTAATCAAAAGATTCATCAACCACATTGGATCTTGGATATTGATGGGGTGAAAACCCTAATCCACCAAAAAGATTAAATATGTTGATGATAACTTGATTAAAACTTTGATCTAATTTGGGATTTATTTTATTGATCGTTGTCTCTACTTCATATTGCTCTTCTTCTTTTTTCTTTTTTTATCAATTGGATGATGATATATTCATCTTTGTTCAATTAGGTTCAGATTGGTACTTGATGAACTTTCAGCATTTCAAATCTACCTCAAAGTGATCAGTGGATAACTCGAAGTACTTTGGATTCATGGTAAGTCTGAGCTAAGGTATCAAGAAGTAATTCATTGATATAATGATCTCATATCCTTGACTTAGTCTTGATCACCAACATTTTAAAGCCATGGTGTGCGTTATAAGCAATACACCGACGTAATTTAAAATTTATTTGATGTGTTGCACATACTTTGGTATTTTGCCCTTTATTTTAATTTTAAAATCAATTAAAAAATGCTTTTCTATGCATTTTTTTTAATTTATATTTTAATTATATTTGACTTTTGTTGAATAGTTGGCATTGGATCATAGTGAATTTAATCAGAAGTTTCATCAACCTCATTGGATCTTAGGTGTTGATGGGGTGAAAACCCTAATCCACCAAAAAGGATCAATATATCGATGATAACTTGATTAAAACTTTGATCCAATTTGGAATTTATTTTCTTGGTCGTTGTCTCCACTTCATCTTGTTCTTCTTCTTTTTTCTTTATTTATCAATTGGATGATGATTTATTCATCTTTTTTTAATTAGGTTTGGATTGGTACTTGATGAACTTTCAACATTTCAAATCTACCTATAACTAATCAATTGATTACTCAAGTTACTTTAAATTGATTTCAAGTTTATCCTAAGGCATCATGGATGATTCGATTGAAGTAATGATCTCATCCCCTTGACTTAGTATTGATCTCCTCTGCTTTTAAACCATCATATGCATTATATGCAATACACGCACGTCATTTGAAATTTAATTTGATCTTTTGATCATACTTTGGTATTTTTCCCTTTATTTTCATTTTAAAATCAATTTAAAGATACTTTTCTATGCATTTTAATTGTATTTATTTTCAGTTTTATTATGTTTGACTATTGTTGACTGTTTGGCCTTGGATCATAATGAATTTTATCATAAGTTTCATCCACCTCATTGGATCTTGGGTGCTGATGGGGTGAAAACCCTAATCCACCAAAAAGGATGAATGATGTTAATGATAACTTGATTAAAATTTGATCCAATTTGGGTTGTATTATGTAGTTCATTTTCTCTAGTTCATCTCCTTTTATTTTATTTTCAATTAGATGATGATTGATTCATCTTTGTTCAATTAGGTTCGTATTGGTACATTATGAACTTTCAGCATTTCAAATCTACGTCTAAGTGATCAATTGATCACTCGAGGTACTGTGGATTCATGATATGTCTGTGCTAAGGAATCATGAAGTATTTGTTTGATATAATGATATCATATCCTTGACTTAGTCTTGATCACCAACATTTTTAAGCCATGGTGTGCGTTATATGCAATACACCGGCTTAATTTAAAATTTAGTTGATGTGTTGAACTTACTTTGGTATTTTTCCCTTTATTTTCATTTTAAAATCAATTTAAAAATGTTTTTCTATGCAATCTATTTGTTTTTATTTGCAATATAATTATATTTGACTTTTGTTTACTCGTTGGCCTTGGATCATAGTGAATTTGATCATAAGTTTCATCCACCTCATTGTATCTTGGGTGTTGATGTGGTTAAAACCCTAATCCACCAAAAAGGATGAATAATGTTGATGATAACTTATTTAAAACTTTTATCCAATTCTGGATTTATTCTTTTTTCATTGTCTCTACTTCATCTAGTTCTTCTTCTTTTTTCTTTTTTTATCAATTGGATGATGGATTATTCTTCTCTATTCGAGTATGTTTGTATTTGTACTTGATGAAACTGCAGCATTTTAAATCTACATAAAAGTGATCAAGTGGTCACTCGAGGTACTGCGGATTCTTGATAAGGCTTTGCTAATGTATCATAAAGGATTTGATTGATATAATGATGTCATTTTCTTGACATAGTCTTAATCACCAATACTTTTAAACCATGGTGAGCATTATATGCAATACATCGGCGTAATTTAAATTCTAGTTCATGTTTTGAACATACTTTGGTATTTTTCCCTTTATTTTCATTTTAAAATCAATTTAATAATACTTTTTTATGCATTTTATATGTTTTTATTTGAATTTTAATTATGTTTGACTTTTGTTGAGTGGTTGGCTTTGGATCATAGTGAATTTAATCAAAAGATTCATCAACCACATTGGATCTTGGATGTAGATGGGGTGAAAACCCTAATCCACCAAAAAGATTAAATATGTTGATGATAACTTGATTAAAACTTCGATCTAATTTGGGATTTATTTTATTGATCGTTGTCTCTACTTCATCTTGCTCTTCTTCTTTTTTCTTTTTTTATCAATTGGATGATGATTGATTCATCTTTGTTCAATTAGGTTCAGATTGATACTTGATGAACTTTCAGCATTTCAAATCTACCTCTAAGTGATCAGTGGATAACTCGAAGTACTTTGGATTCATGATAAGTCTGAGCTAAGGTATCATGAAGTAATTCATTGATATAATAATCTCATATCCTTGATTAGTCATGATCACCAACATTTTAAAGCCATGGTGTGCGTTATAAGCAATACACCGGCGTAATTTAAAATTTATTTGATGTGTTGCACATACTTTGGTATTTTGCCCTTTATTTTAATTTTAAAATCAATTAAAATATGCTTTTCTATGAATTTTTTTAATTTATATTTTAATTATATTTGAATTTTGTTGACTGGTTGGCATTGGATCATAGTGAATTTAATCAGAAGTTTCATCAACCTCATTGGATCTTAGGTGTTGATGGGGTGAAAACCCTAATCCACCAAAAAGGATCAATATATCGATGATAACTTGATTAAAACTTTGATCCAATTTGGAATTTATTTTCTTGGTCGTTGTCTCCACTTCATCTTGTTCTTCTTCTTTTTTCTTTATTTATCAATTGGATGATGATTTATTCATCTTTTTTTAATTAGGTTTGGATTGGTACTTGATGAACTTTCAACATTTCAAATCTACCTATAACTAATCAATTGATTACTCAAGTTACTTTAAATTGATTTCAAGTTTATCCTAAGGCATCATGGATGATTCGATTGAAGTAATGATCTCATCCCCTTGACTTAGTATTGATCTCCTCTGCTTTTAAACCATCATATGCATTATATGCAATACACGCACGTCATTTGAAATTTAATTTGATCTTTTGATCATACTTTGGTATTTTTCCCTTTATTTTCATTTTAAAATCAATTTAAAGATACTTTTCTATGCATTTTAATTGTATTTATTTTCAGTTTTATTATGTTTGACTATTGTTGACTGTTTGGCCTTGGATCATAATGAATTTTATCATAAGTTTCATCCACCTCATTGGATCTTGGGTGCTGATGGGGTGAAAACCCTAATCCACCAAAAAGGATGAATGATGTTAATGATAACTTGATTAAAATTTGATCCAATTTGGGTTGTATTATGTAGTTCATTTTCTCTAGTTCATCTCCTTTTATTTTATTTTCAATTAGATGATGATTGATTCATCTTTGTTCAATTAGGTTCGTATTGGTACATTATGAACTTTCAGCATTTCAAATCTACGTCTAAGTGATCAATTGATCACTCGAGGTACTGTGTATTCATGATATGTCTGTTCTAAGGAATCATGAAGTTTTTGATTGATATAATGATATCGTATCCTTGACTTAGTCTTGATCACCAACATTTTTAAGCCATGGTGTGCGTTATATGCAATACACCGGCTTAATTTAAAATTTAGTTGATGTGTTGAACATACTTTGGTATTTTTCCCTTTATTTTCATTTTAAAATCAATTTAAAAATGTTTTTCTATGCAATCTATTTGTTTTTATTTGAATTATTATTATATTTTACTTTTGTTTACTCGTTGGCCTTGGATCATAGTGAATTTGATCATAAGTTTCATCCACCTCATTGTATCTTGGGTGTTGATGGGATTAAAACCCTAATCCACCAAAAAGGATGAATAATGTTGATGATAACTTATTTAAAACATTTATCCAATTCTGGATTTATTCTTTTTTTCATTGTCTCTACTTCATCTAGTTCTTCTTCTTTTTTCTTTTTTTATCAATTGGATGATGGTTTAGTCTTCTCTCTTCGAGTATGTTTGTATTTGTACTTGATGAAACTGCAGCATTTTAAATCTACCTCAAAGTGATCAAGTGGTCACTCGAGGTACTGCGGATTCTTGATAAGGTTTTGCTAATGTATCATAAAGGATTTGATTGATATAATGATCTCATATTCTTGACATAGTGTTAATCACCAATACTTTTAAACCATGGTGAGCATTATATGCAATACATCGGCGTAATTTAAATTCTAGTTCATGTTTTGAACATACTTTGGTATTTTTCCCTTTATTTTCATTTTAAAATCAATTTAATAATACTTTTTATGCATTTTTTATGTTTTTAATTGAATTTTAATTATGTTTGACTTTTGTTGATTGGTTGGCCTTGGATCATAGTGAAATTAATCAAAAGATTCATCAACCACATTGGATCTTGGATATTGATGGGGTGAAAACCCTAATCCACCAAAAAGATTAAATATGTTGATGATAACTTGATTAAAACTTTGATCTAATTTGGGATTTATTTTATTGATCGTTGTCTCTACTTCATCTTGCTCTTCTTCTTTTTTCTTTTTTTATCAATTGGATGATGATATATTCATCTTTGTTCAATTAGGTTCAGATTGGTACTTGATGAACTTTCAGCATTTCAAATCTACCTCTAAGTGATCAGTGGATAACTCGAAGTACTTTGGATTCATGATAAGTCTGAGCTAAGGTATCAAGAAGTAATTCATTGATATAATGATCTCATATCCTTGACTTAGTCTTGATCACCAACATTTTAAAGCCATGGTGTGCGTTATAAGCAATACACCGACGTAATTTAAAATTTATTTGATGTGTTGCACATACTTTGGTATTTTGCCCTTTATTTTAATTTTAAAATCAATTAAAAAATGCTTTTCTATGCATTTTTTTTAATTTATATTTTAATTATATTTGACTTTTGTTGAATAGTTGGCATTGGATCATAGTGAATTTAATCAGAAGTTTCATCAACCTCATTGGATCTTAGGTGTTGATGGGGTGAAAACCCTAATCCACCAAAAAGGATCAATATATCGATGATAACTTGATTAAAACTTTGATCCAATTTGGAATTTATTTTCTTGGTAGTTGTCTCCACTTCATCTTGTTCTTCTTCTTTTTTCTTTATTTATCAATTGGATGATGATTTATTCATCTTTGTTTAATTAGGTTCGGATTGGTACTTGATGAACTTTCAACATTTCAAATCTACCTATAACTAATCAATTGATTACTCAAGTTACTTTAAATTGATTTCAAGTTTATCCTAAGGCATCATGGATGATTTGATTGAAGTAATGATCTCATCCCCTTGACTTAGTATTGATCTCCTCTGCTTTTAAACCATCATATGCATTATATGCAATACACGCACGTCATTTGAAATTTAATTTGATCTTTTGATCATACTTTGGTATTTTTCCCTTTATTTTCATTTTAAAATCAATTTAAAGATACTTTTCTGTGCATTTTAATTGTTTTTATTTTCAGTTTTATTATGTTTGACTATTGTTGACTGTTTGGCCTTGAATCATAATGAATTTTATCATAAGTTTCATCCACCTCACTGGATCTTGGGTGTTGATGGGGTGAAAACCCTAATCCACCAAAAAGGATGCATGATGTTAATGATAACTTGATTAAAATTTGATCCAATTTGGGATGTATTATGTAGTTCATTTACTGTACTTCATCTCCTTTTATTTTATTTGTCAATTGGATGATGATTGATTCATCTTTGTTTAATTAGGTTCGTATTGGTGCATTATGAACTTTCAACATTTCAAATCTACGTCTAAGTGATCAATTGATCACTCGAGGTACTATGTATTCATGATATGTCTGTTCTAAGGAATCATGAAGTTTTTGATTGATATAATGATATCGTATCCTTGACTTAGTCTTGATCACCAACATTTTTAAGCCATGGTGTGCGTTATATGCAATACACCGGCTTAATTTAAAATTTAGTTGATGTGTTGAACATACTTTGGTATTTTTCCCTTTATTTTCATTTTAAAATCAATTTAAAAATGTTTTTCTATGCAATCTATTTGTTTTTATTTGAATTATTATTATATTTTACTTTTGTTTACTCGTTGGCCTTGGATCATAGTGAATTTGATCATAAGTTTCATCCACCTCATTGTATCTTGGGTGTTGATGGGATTAAAACCCTAATCCACCAAAAAGGATGAATAATGTTGATGATAACTTATTTAAAACATTTATCCAATTCTGGATTTATTCTTTTTTTCATTGTCTCTACTTCATCTAGTTCTTCTTCTTTTTTCTTTTTTTATCAATTGGATGATGGTTTAGTCTTCTCTCTTCGAGTATGTTTGTATTTGTACTTGATGAAACTGCAGCATTTTAAATCTACCTCAAAGTGATCAAGTGGTCACTCGAGGTACTGCGGATTCTTGATAAGGCTTTGCTAATGTATCATAAAGGATTTGATTGATATAATGATCTCATATTCTTGACATAGTGTTAATCACCAATACTTTTAAACCATGGTGAGCATTATATGCAATACATCGGCGTAATTTAAATTCTAGTTCATGTTTTGAACATACTTTGGTATTTTTCCCTTTATTTTCATTTTAAAATCAATTTAATAATACTTTTTATGCATTTTTTATGTTTTTAATTGAATTTTAATTATGTTTGACTTTTGTTGATTGGTTGGCCTTGGATCATAGTGAAATTAATCAAAAGATTCATCAACCACATTGGATCTTGGATATTGATGGGGTGAAAACCCTAATCCACCAAAAAGATTAAATATGTTGATGATAACTTGATTAAAACTTTGATCTAATTTGGGATTTATTTTATTGATCGTTGTCTCTACTTCATCTTGCTCTTCTTCTTTTTTCTTTTTTTATCAATTGGATGATGATATATTCATCTTTGTTCAATTAGGTTCAGATTGGTACTTGATGAACTTTCAGCATTTCAAATCTACCTCTAAGTGATCAGTGGATAACTCGAAGTACTTTGGATTCATGATAAGTCTGAGCTAAGGTATCAAGAAGTAATTCATTGATATAATGATCTCATATCCTTGACTTAGTCTTGATCACCAACATTTTAAAGCCATGGTGTGCGTTATAAGCAATACACCGACGTAATTTAAAATTTATTTGATGTGTTGCACATACTTTGGTATTTTGCCCTTTATTTTAATTTTAAAATCAATTAAAAAATGCTTTTCTATGCATTTTTTTTAATTTATATTTTAATTATATTTGACTTTTGTTGAATAGTTGGCATTGGATCATAGTGAATTTAATCAGAAGTTTCATCAACCTCATTGGATCTTAGGTGTTGATGGGGTGAAAACCCTAATCCACCAAAAAGGATCAATATATCGATGATAACTTGATTAAAACTTTGATCCAATTTGGAATTTATTTTCTTGGTAGTTGTCTCCACTTCATCTTGTTCTTCTTCTTTTTTCTTTATTTATCAATTGGATGATGATTTATTCATCTTTGTTTAATTAGGTTCGGATTGGTACTTGATGAACTTTCAACATTTCAAATCTACCTATAACTAATCAATTGATTACTCAAGTTACTTTAAATTGATTTCAAGTTTATCCTAAGGCATCATGGATGATTTGATTGAAGTAATGATCTCATCCCCTTGACTTAGTATTGATCTCCTCTGCTTTTAAACCATCATATGCATTATATGCAATACACGCACGTCATTTGAAATTTAATTTGATCTTTTGATCATACTTTGGTATTTTTCCCTTTATTTTCATTTTAAAATCAATTTAAAGATACTTTTCTGTGCATTTTAATTGTTTTTATTTTCAGTTTTATTATGTTTGACTATTGTTGACTGTTTGGCCTTGAATCATAATGAATTTTATCATAAGTTTCATCCACCTCACTGGATCTTGGGTGTTGATGGGGTGAAAACCCTAATCCACCAAAAAGGATGCATGATGTTAATGATAACTTGATTAAAATTTGATCCAATTTGGGATGTATTATGTAGTTCATTTTCTCTACTTTATCTCCTTTTATTTTATTTGTCAATTGGATGATGATTGATTCATCTTTGTTTAATTAGGTTCGTATTGGTGCATTATGAACTTTCAGCATTTCAAATCTACGTCTAAGTGATCAATTGATCACTCGAGGTACTGTGTATTCATGTTAAGTCTGTTCTAAGGAATCATGAAGTTTTTGATTGATTTAATGATATCATATCCTTGACTTAGTCTTGATCACCAACATTTTTAAGCCATGGTGTGCGTTATATGCAATACACCGGCTTAATTTAAAATTTAGTTGATGTGTTGAACATACTTTGGTATTTTTCCCTTTATTTTCATTTTAAAATCAATTTAAAAATGTTTTTCTATGCAATCTATTTGTTTTTATTTGAATTATAATTATATTTTACTTTTGTTTACTCGTTGGCCTTGGATCATAGTGAATTTGATCATAAGTTTCATCCACCTCATTGTATCTTTCGTGTTGATGGGGTTAAAACCGTAATCCACCAAAAAGGATGAATAATGTTGATGTTAAATTATTTAAAACTTATATCTAATTTTGGATTTATTCTTTTTTTCATTGTCTCTACTTCATCTAGTTCTTCTTCTTTTTTCTTTTTTATCAATTGGATGATGGTTTATTCTTCTCTGTTCGAGTATGTTTGTATTTGTACTTGATGAAACTGCAACATTTTAAATATACCTCAAAGTGATCAACTGGTCACTCGAGGTACTGCGGATTCTTGATAAGTCTTTGCTAATGTATCATAAAGAATTTGATTGATATAATGATCTCATTTCCTTGACTTAGTCTTAATCATCAATACTTTTAAACCATGGTGAGCATTATATGCAATACACCGGCGTAATTTAAAATCTATTTTATGTTTTGAACATAGTTTTGAATTTTGCCCTTTATTTTCATTTTAAAATCAATTTAATAATACTTTTTTATGCATTTTATATGTTTTTAATTGAATTTTAATTATGTTTGACTTTTGTTGATTGGTTGGCCTTGGATCATAGTGAATTTAATCAAAAGATTCATCAACCACATTGGATCTTGGATGTTGATGGGGTGAAAACCCTAATCCACCAAAAAGATTAAATATGTTGATGATAACTTGATTAAAACTTCGATCTAATTTGGGATTTATTTTATTGATCGTTGTCTCTACTTCATCTTGCTCTTCTTCTTTTTTCTTTTTTTATCAATTGGATGATGATTGATTCATCTTTGTTCAATTAGGTTCAGATTGGTACTTGATGAACTTTCAGCATTTCAAATCTACCTCTAAGTGATCAGTGGATAACTCGAAGTACTTTGGATTCATGATAAGTCTGAGCTAAGGTATCATGAAGTAATTCATTGATATAATGATCTCATATCCTTGACTTAGTCTTGATCACCAACATTTTAAAGCCATGGTGTGCGTTATAAGCAATACACCGACGTAATTTAAAATTTATTTGATGTGTTGCACATACTTTGGTATTTTGCCCTTTATTTTAATTTTAAAATCAATTAAAAAATGCTTTTCTATGCATTTTTTTTAATTTATATTTTAATTATATTTGACTTTTGTTGAATAGTTGGCATTGGATCATAGTGAATTTAATCAGAAGTTTCATCAACCTCATTGGATCTTAGGTGTTGATGGGGTGAAAACCCTAATCCACCAAAAAGGATCAATATATCGATGATAACTTGATTAAAACTTTGATCCAATTTGGAATTTATTTTCTTGGTCGTTGTCTCCACTTCATCTTGTTCTTCTTCTTTTTTCTTTATTTATCAATTGGATGATGATTTATTCATCTTTGTTTAATTAGGTTCGGATTGGTACTTGATGAACTTTCAACATTTCAAATCTACCTATAACTAATCAATTGATTACTCAAGTTACTTTAAATTGATTTCAAGTTTATCCTAAGGCATCATGGATGATTTGATTGAAGTAATGATCTCATCCCCTTGACTTAGTATTGATCTCCTCTGCTTTTAAACCATCATATGCATTATATGCAATACACGCACGTCATTTGAAATTTAATTTGATCTTTTGATCATACTTTGGTATTTTTCCCTTTATTTTCATTTTAAAATCAATTTAAAGATACTTTTCTGTGCATTTTAATTGTTTTTATTTTCAGTTTTATTATGTTTGACTATTGTTGACTGTTTGGCCTTGAATCATAATGAATTTTATCATAAGTTTCATCCACCTCACTGGATCTTGGGTGTTGATGGGGTGAAAACCCTAATCCACCAAAAAGGATGCATGATGTTAATGATAACTTGATTAAAATTTGATCCAATTTGGGATGTATTATGTAGTTCATTTTCTCTACTTTATCTCCTTTTATTTTATTTGTCAATTGGATGATGATTGATTCATCTTTGTTTAATTAGGTTCGTATTGGTGCATTATGAACTTTCAGCATTTCAAATCTACGTCTAAGTGATCAATTGATCACTCGAGGTACTGTGTATTCATGTTAAGTCTGTTCTAAGGAATCATGAAGTTTTTGATTGATTTAATGATATCATATCCTTGACTTAGTCTTGATCACCAACATTTTTAAGCCATGGTGTGCGTTATATGCAATACACCGGCTTAATTTAAAATTTAGTTGATGTGTTGAACATACTTTGGTATTTTTCCCTTTATTTTCATTTTAAAATCAATTTAAAAATGTTTTTCTATGCAATCTATTTGTTTTTATTTGAATTATAATTATATTTTACTTTTGTTTACTCGTTGGCCTTGGATCATAGTGAATTTGATCATAAGTTTCATCCACCTCATTGTATCTTTCGTGTTGATGGGGTTAAAACCGTAATCCACCAAAAAGGATTAATAATGTTGATGTTAAATTATTTAAAACTTATATCTAATTTTGGATTTATTCTTTTTTTCATTGTCTCTACTTCATCTAGTTCTTCTTCTTTTTTCTTTTTTATCAATTGGATGATGGTTTATTCTTCTCTGTTCGAGTATGTTTGTATTTGTACTTGATGAAACTGCAACATTTTAAATATACCTCAAAGTGATCAACTGGTCACTCGAGGTACTGCGGATTCTTGATAAGTCTTTGCTAATGTATCATAAAGAATTTGATTGATATAATGATCTCATTTCCTTGACTTAGTCTTAATCATCAATACTTTTAAACCATGGTGAGCATTATATGCAATACACCGGCGTAATTTAAAATCTATTTTATGTTTTGAACATAGTTTTGAATTTTGCCCTTTATTTTCATTTTAAAATCAATTTAATAATACTTTTTTATGCATTTTATATGTTTTTAATTGAATTTTAATTATGTTTGACTTTTGTTGATTGGTTGGCCTTGGATCATAGTGAATTTAATCAAAAGATTCATCAACCACATTGGATCTTGGATGTTGATGGGGTGAAAACCCTAATCCACCAAAAAGATTAAATATGTTGATGATAACTTGATTAAAACTTCGATCTAATTTGGGATTTATTTTATTGATCGTTGTCTCTACTTCATCTTGCTCTTCTTCTTTTTTCTTTTTTTATCAATTGGATGATGATTGATTCATCTTTGTTCAATTAGGTTCAGATTGGTACTTGATGAACTTTCAGCATTTCAAATCTACCTCTAAGTGATCAGTGGATAACTCGAAGTACTTTGGATTCATGATAAGTCTGAGCTAAGGTATCATGAAGTAATTCATTGATATAATGATCTCATATCCTTGACTTAGTCTTGATCACCAACATTTTAAAGCCATAGTGTGCGTTATAAGCAATACACCGGCGTAATTTAAAATTTATTTGATGTGTTGCACATACTTTGGTATTTTGCCCTTTATTTTAATTTTAAAATCAATTAAAAAATGCTTTTCTATGCATTTTTTTAAATTTATATTTTAATTATATTTGACTTTTGTTGACAGGTTGGCATTGGATCATAGTGAATTTAATCAGAAGTTTCATCAACCTCATTGGATCTTAGGTGTTGATGGGGTGAAAACCCTAATCCACCAAAAAGGATCAATATATCGATGATAACTTGATTAAAACTTTGATCCAATTTGGAATTTATTTTCTTGGTCGTTGTCTCCACTTCATCTTGTTCTTCTTCTTTTTTCTTTATTTATCAATTGGATGATGATTTATTCATCTTTGTTTAATTAGGTTCCGATTGGTACTTGATGAACTTTCAACATTTCAAATCTACCTATAAGTAATCAATTGATTACTCAAGTTACTTTAGATTGATGTCAAGTTTGTCCTAAGGCATCTTGGATGATTTGATTGAGGTAATGATCTCATCCCCTTGACTTAGTATTGATCTCCTCTGCTTTTAAACCATCATATGCATTATATGCAATACACGCACGTCATTTGAAATTTAATTTGATCTTTTGATCATACTTTGGTATTTTTCCCTTTATTTTCATTTTAAAATCAATTTAAAGATACTTTTGTATGCATTTTAATTGTTTTTATTTCCAGTTTTATTATGTTTGACTATTGTTGACTGTTTGGCCTTGAATCATAATGAATTTTATCATAAGTTTCATCCACCTCACTGGATCTTGGGTGTTGATGGGGTGAAAACCCTAATCCACCAAAAAGGATGCATGATGTTAATGATAACTTGATTAAAATTTGATCCAATTTGGGATGTATTATGTAGTTCATTTTCTCTACTTCATCTCCTTTTATTTTATTTGTCAATTGGATGATGATTGATTCATCTTTGTTTAATTAGGTTCGTATTGGTGCATTATGAACTTTCAGCATTTCAAATCTACGTCTAAGTGATCAATTGATCACTCGAGCTACTGTGTATTCATGATAAGTCTGTTCTAAGGAATCATGAAGTTTTTGATTGATATAATGATATCATATCCTTGACTTAGTCTTGATCACCAACAGTTTTAAGCCATGGTGTGCGTTATATGCAATACACCGACTTAATTTAAAATTTAGTTGATCTGTTGAACATACTTTGGTATTTTTCCCTTTATTTTCATTTTAAAATAAATTTAAAAATGTTTTTCTATGCAATCTATTTGTTTTTATTTGAATTATAATTATATTTTACTTTTGTTTACTCGTTGGCCTTGGATCAAAGTGAATTTGATCATAAGTTTCATCCACCTCATTGTATCTTGGGTGTTGATGGGATTAAAACCCTAATCCACCAAAAAGGATGAATAATGTTGATGATAACTTATTTAAAACATTTATCCAATTATGGATTTATTCTTTTTTTCATTGTCTCTACTTCATCTAGTTCTTCTTCTTTTTTCTTTTTTTATCAATTGGATGATGGTTTATTGTTCTCTCTTCGAGTATGTTTGTATTTGTACTTGATGAAGCTGCAGCATTTTAAATCTACCTCAAAGTGATCAAGTGGTCACTCGAGGTACTGCGGATTCTCGATAAGGCTTTGCTAATGTATCATAAAGGATTTGATTGATATAATGATCTCATTTTCTTGACATAGTCTTAATCACCAATACTTTTAAACCATGGTGAGCATTATATGCAATACACCGGCGTAATTTAAATTCTAGTTCATGTTTTGAACATACTTTGGTATTTTTCCCTTTATTTTCATTTTAAAATGAATTTAATAATACTTTTTTATGCATTTTATATGTTTTTATTTAAATTTTAATTATGTTTGACTTTTGTTGATTGGTTGGCCTTGGATCATAGTGAATTTAATCAAAAGATTCATCAACCACATTGGATCTTGGATGTTGATGGGGTGAAAACCCTAATCCACCAAAAAGATTAAATATGTTGATGATAACTTGATTAAAACTTCGATCTAATTTGGGATTTATTTTATTGATCGTTGTCTCTACTTCATCTTGCTCTTCTTCTTTTTTCTTTTTTTATCAATTGGATGATGATTGATTCATCTTTGTTCAATTAGGTTCAGATTGGTACTTGATGAACTTTCAGCATTTCAAATCTACCTCTAAGTGATCAGTGGATAACTCGAAGTACTTTGGATTCATGATAAGTCTGTGCTAAGGTATCATGAAGTAATTCATTGATATAATGATCTCATATCCTTGACTTAGTCTTGATCACCAACATTTTAAAGCCATGGTGTGCGTTATAAGCAATACACCGGCGTAATTTAAAATTTATTTGATGTGTTGCACATACTTTGGTATTTTGCCCTTTATTTTAATTTTAAAATCAATTAAAAAATGCTTTTCTATGCATTTTTTTTAATTTATATTTTAATTATATTTGACTTTTGTTGACTGGTTGGCATTGGATCATAGTGAATTTAATCAGAAGTTTCATCAACCTCATTGGATCTTAGGTGTTGATGGGGTGAAAACCCTAATCCACCAAAAAGGATCAATATATCGATGATAACTTGATTAAAACTTTTATCCAATTTTGAATTTATTTTCTTGGTCGTTGTCTCCACTTCATCTTGTTCTTCTTCTTTTTTTCTTTTTTTATCAATTGGATGATGATTTATTCATCTTTGTTTAATTAGGTTCGGATTGGTACTTGATGAACTTTCAACATTTCAAATCTACCTATAAGTAATCAATTGATTACTCAAGTTACTTTAGATTGATGTCAAGTTTGTCCTAAGGCATCATGGATGATTTGATTGAAGTAATGATCTCATCCCCTTGACTTATTATTGATCTCCTCTGCTTTTAAACCATCATATGCATTATATGCAATACACGCACGTCATTTGAAATTTAATTTGATCTTTTGATCATACTTTGGTATTTTTCCCTTTATTTTCATTTTAAAATCAATTTAATGATACTTTTCTATGCATTTTAATTGTTTTTATTTTCAGTTTTATTATGTTTGACTATTGTTGACTGTTTCGCCTTGAATCATAATGAATTTTATCATAAGTTTCATCCACCTCACTGGATCTTGGGTGTTGATGGGGTGAAAACCCTAATCCACCAAAAAGGATGCATGATGTTAATGATAACTTGATTAAAATTTGATCCAATTTGGGATGTATTATGTAGTTCATTTTCTCTACTTCATCTCCTTTTATTTTATTTGTCAATTGGATGATGATTGATTCATCTTTGTTTAATTAGGTTCGTATTGGTGCATTATGAACTTTCAGCATTTCAAATCTACGTCTAAGTGATCAATTGATCACTCGAGGTACTGTGTAATCATGATAAGTCTGTTCTAAGGAATCATGAAGTTTTTGATTGATATAATGATATCATATCCTTGACTTAGTCTTGATCACCAACATTTTTAAGCCATGGTGTGCGTTATATGCAATACACCGGCGTAATTTAAAATTTAGTTGATGTGTTGAACATACTTTGGTATTTTTCCCTTTATTTTTATTTTAAAATCAATTTAAAAATGTTTTTCTATGCAATCTATTTGTTTTTATTTGCATTATAATTATATTTGACTTTTGTTTACTCGTTGGCCTTGGATCATAGTGAATTTGATCATAAGTTTCATCCACCTCATTGTATCTTTCGTGTTGATGGGGTTAAAACCGTAATCCACCAAAAAGGATGAATAATGTTGATGTTAAATTATTTAAAACTTATATCTAATTTTGGATTTATTCTTTTTTTCATTGTCTCTACTTCATCTAGTTCTTCTTCTTTTTTCTTTTTTATCAATTGGATGATGGTTTATTCTTCTCTGTTCGAGTATGTTTGTATTTGTACTTGATGAAACTGCAACATTTTAAATATACCTCAAAGTGATCAACTGGTCACTCGAGGTACTGCGGATTCTTGATAAGGCTTTGCTAATGTATCATAAAGAATTTGATTGATATAATGATCTCATTTCCTTGACTTAGTCTTAATCATCAATACTTTTAAACCATGGTGAGCATTATATGCAATACATCGGCGTAATTTAAAATCTATTTTATGTTTTGAACATAGTTTTGAATTTTGCCCTTTATTTTCATTTTAAAATCAATTTAATAATACTTTTTTATGCATTTTATCTATTTTTATTTGAATTTTAATTATGTTTGACTTTTGTTGACTGGTTGGCCTTGTATCATAGTGAATTTAATCAAAAGTTTCATGAACCACTTTGGATCTTGGATGTTGATGGGGTGAAAACCCTAATCCACCAAAAAGATTAAATATGTTGATGATAACTTGATTAAAACTTCGATCTAATTTGGGATTTATTTTATTGATCGTTGTCTCTACTTCATCTTGCTCTTCTTCTTTTTTCTTTTTTTATCAATTGGATGATGATTGATTCATCTTTGTTCAATTAGGTTTGGATTAGTACTTGATGAACTTTCAGCATTTCAAATCTACCTCTAAGTGATCAGTGGATAACTCGAAGTACTTTGGATTCATGATAAGTCTGTGCTAAGGTATCATGAAGTATTTAATTGATATAATGATCTCATATCCTTGACTTAGTCTTGATCACCAACATTTTAAAGCCATGGTGTGCTTTATATGCAATACACCGGCGTAATTTAAAATTTATTTGATGTGTTGCACATACTTTGGTATTTTGCCCTTTATTTTAATTTTAAAATCAATTTAAAAATGCTTTTCTATGCATTTTTTTTAATTTATATTTTAATTATATTTGACTTTTGTTGACTGGTTCGCATTGGATCATAGTGAATTTAATAAGAAGTATCATCAACCTCATTGGATCTTAGGTGTTGATGGGGTGAAAACCCTAATCCACCAAAAAGGATGAATATATCGATGATAACTTGATTAAAACTTTAATCCAATTTGGAATTTATTTTCTTGGTCGTTGTCTCTACTTCATCTCGTTCTTCTTCTTTTTTCTTTTTTTATCAATTGGATGATGATTTATTCATCTTTGTTTAATTAGGTTCGGATTGGTACTTGATGAACTTTCAACATTTCAAATCTACCTATAAGTAATCAATTGATTACTCAAGTTACTTTAGATTAATGTCAAGTTTTTTCTAAGGCATCATGAATGATTTGATTGAAGTAATGATCTCATCCCCTTGACTTAGTATTGATCTCCTCTGTTTTTAAACCATCATATGCATTATATGCAATACACGCACGTCATTTGAAATTTAATTTGATATTTTGATCGTACTTTGGTATTTTTCCCTTTATTTTCATTTTAAAATCAATTTAAAGATACTTTTCTATGCATTTTAATTGTTTTTATTTTCAGTTTTATTATGTTTGACTATTGTTGACTGTTTGGCCTTGAATCATAATGAATTTTATCATAAGTTTCATCCACCTCATTGGATCTTGGGTATTGATGGGGTGAAAACCCTAATCCACCAAAAAGGATGAATGATGTTAATGATAACATGATTAAAATTTGATCCAATTTTGGATGTATTATGTAGTTCATTTTCTCTACTTCATCTCCTTTTATTTTATTTGTCAATTGGATGATGATTGATTCATCTTTGTTCAATTAGCTTCGTATTGGTACATTATGAACTTTCAGCATTTCAAATCTACGTCAAAGTCATCAATTAATCACTCGAGGTACTGTGGATTCATGATAAGTCTGTGCTAAGGAATCATGAAGTATTTGATTGATATAATGATATCATATCCTTGAATTAGTCTTGATCACCAACATTTTTAAGCCATGGTGTGCGTCATATGCAATACACCGGCGTAATTTAAAATTTAGTTGATGTGTTGAACATACTTTGGTATTTTTCCCTTTATTTTTATTTTAAAATCAATTTAAAAATGTTTTTCTATGCAATCTATTTGTTTTTATTTGCATTATAATTATATTTGACTTTTGTTTACTCGTTGGCCTTGGTTCAGAGTAAATTTGATCATAAGTTTCATCCACCTCATTGTAACTTGGGTGTTGATGGGGTTAAAACCATAATCTACCAAAAAGGATGAATAATGTTAATGTTAAATTATTTAAAACTTTTATCCAATTTTGGATTTATTCTTTTTTTCATTGTGTCTACTTCATCTAGTTCTTCTTCTTTTTTCTTTTTTTATCAATTGGATGATGGTTTATTCTTCTCTATTCGAGTATGTTTGTATTTGTACCTGATGAAACAACAACATTTTAAATATACCTCAAAGTGATCAACTGGTCACTCGAGGTACTGCGGATTCTTGATAAGGCTTTGCTAATGTATCATAAAGGATTTGATTGATATAATGCTCTCATTTCCTTGACTTAGTCTTAATCACCAATACTCCTAAACCATGGTGAGCATTATATGCAATACATCGGCATAATTTAAAATCTATTTCATGTTTTGAACATACTTTGGTATTTTGACCTTTATTTTCATTTTAAAATCAATTTAATAATACTTTTATAGAATTTTATATGTTTTTATTTGAATTTTAATTATGTTTGACTTTCTTTAACTGGTTGGCCTTGGATCATAGTGAATTTAATCAAAAGTTTCATCAACCACATTGGATCATGGATGTTGATGGGGTGAAAACCCCAATCCACCAAAAAGATTGAATATGTTGATAATAACTTGATTAAAAATTCGATCTAATTTGGGATTTATTTTATTGATCGTTGTCTCTACTTCATCTTGCTCTTTGTCTTTTTTCTTTTTTTATCAATTGGATGATGATTGATTCATCTTTGTTCAATTAGGTTCGGATTGGTACTTGATGAACTTTCAGCATTTGAAATCTACCTCTAAGTGATCAGTGGATAACTCGACGTACTTTGGATTCATTATAAGTCTGTGCTAAGGTATCATGAAGTATTTGATTGATATAATGATCTCATATCCTTGACTTAGTCTTGATCACCAAAATTTTAAAGCCATGGTGTGCGTTATATGCAATACACCTGTGTAATTTAAAATTTATTTGATGTGTTGCACATACTTTGGTATTTTTCCCTTTATTTTAATTTTAAAATCAATTTAAAAATGCTTTTCTATGCATTTTTTTTAATTTATATTTTAATTATATTTGACTTTTGTTGACTGGTTCGCATTGGATCATAGTGAATTTAATAAGAAGTTTCATCAACCTCATTGGATCTTAGGTGTTGATGGGGTGAAAACCCTAATCCACCAAAAAGGATGAATATATCGATGATAACTTGATTAAAACTTTAATCCAATTTGGAATTTATTTTCTTGGTCGTTGTCTCTACTTCATCTCGTTCTTCTTCTTTTTTCTTTTTTTATCAATTGGATGATGATTTATTCATCTTTGTTTAATTAGGTTCGGATTGGTACTTGATGAACTTTCAACATTTCAAATCTACCTATAAGTAATCAATTGATTACTCAAGTTACTTTAGATTAATGTCAAGTTTTTTCTAAGGCATCATGAATGATTTGATTGAAGTAATGATCTCATCCCCTTGACTTAGTATTGATCTCCTCTGCTTTTAAACCATCATATGCATTATATGCAATACACGCACGTCATTTGAAATTTAATTTGATATTTTGATCGTACTTTGGTATTTTTCCCTTTATTTTCATTTTAAAATCAATTTAAAGATACTTTTCTATGCATTTTAATTGTTTTTATTTTCAGTTTTATTATGTTTGACTATTGTTGACTGTTTGGCCTTGAATCATAATGAATTTTATCATAAGTTTCATCCACCTCATTGGATCTTGGGTGTTGATGGGGTGAAAACCCTAATCCACCAAAAAGGATGAATGATGTTGATGATAACATGATTAAAATTTGATCCAATTTTGGATGTATTATGTAGTTCATTTTCTCTACTTCATCTCCTTTTATTTTATTTGTCAATTGGATGATGATTGATTCATCTTTGTTCAATTAGGTTCGTATTGGTACATTATGAACTTTCAGCATTTCAAATCTACGTCAAAGTCATTAATTGATCACTCGAGGTACTGTGGATTCATGATAAGTCTGTGCTAGGGAATCATGAAGTATTTGATTGATATAATGATATCATATCCTTGAATTAGTCTTGATCACCAACATTTTTAAGCCATGGTGTGCGTCATATGCAATAAATCGGCGTAATTTAAAATTTATATGATGTGTTGAACATACTTTGGTATTTTTCCCTTTATTTTTATTTTAAAATCAATTTAAAAATGTTTTTCTATGCAATCTATTTGTTTTTATTTGCATTATAATTATATTTGACTTTTGTTTACTCGTTGGCCTTGGTTCATAGTAAATTTGATCATAAGTTTCATCCACCTCATTGTATCTTGGGTGTTGATGGGGTTAAAACCATAATCTACCAAAAAGGATGAATAATGTTAATGTTAAATTATTTAAAACTTTTATCCAATTTTGGATTTATTCTTTTTTTCATTGTGTCTACTTCATCTAGTTCTTCTTCTTTTTTCTTTTTTTATCAATTGGATGATGGTTTATTCTTCTCGGTTCGAGTATGTTTGTATTTGTACCTGATGAAACACCAACATTTTAAATATACCTCAAAGTGATCAACTGGTCACTCGAGGTACTGCGGATTCTTGATAAGGCTTTGCTAATGTATCATAAAGGATTTGATTGATATAATGATCTCATTTCCTTGACTTAGTCTTAATCACCAATACTCCTAAACCATGGTGAGCATTATATGCAATACACCGGCATAATTTAAAATCTATTTCATGTTTTGAACATACTTTGGTATTTTGCCCTTTATTTTCATTTTAAAATCAATTTAATAATACTTTTTTAGAATTTTATATGTTTTTATTTGAATTTTAATTATGTTTGACTTTCTTTAACTGGTTTTCCTTGGATCATAGTGAATTTAATCAAAAGTTTCATCAACCACATTGGATCATGGATGTTGATGGGGTGAAAACCCTAATCCACCAAAAAGATTGAATATGTTGATGATAACTTGATTAAAAATTCGATCTAATTTGGGATTTATTTTATTGATCGTTGTCTCTACTTCATCTTGCTCTTCGTCTTTTTTCTTTTTTTATCAATTGGATGATGATTGATTCATCTTTGTTCAATTAGGTTCGGATTGGTACTTGATGAACTTTCAGCATTTGAAATCTACCTCTAAGTGATCAGTGGATATCTCGACGTACTTTGGATTCATAATAAGTCTGTGCTAAGGTATCATGAAGTATTTGATTGATATAATGATCTCATATCCTTGACTTAGTCTTGATCACCAAAATTTTAAAGCCATGGTGTGCGTTATATGCAATACACCTATGTAATTTAAAATTTATTTGATGTGTTGCACATACTTTGGTATTTTTCCCTTTATTTTAATTTTAAAATCAATTTAAAAATGCTTTTCTATGCATTTTTTTTAGTTTATATTTTAATTATATTTGACTTTTGTTGACTGGTTCGCATTGGATCATAGTGAATTTAATAAGAAGTTTCATCAACCTCATTGGATCTTAGGTGTTGATGGGGTGAAAACCCTAATCCACCAAAAAGGATGAATATATCGATGATAACTTGATTAAAACTTTAATCCAATTTGGAATTTATTTTCTTGGTCGTTGTCTCTACTTCATCTCGTTCTTCTTCATTTTTCTTTTTTTATCAATTGGATGATGATTTATTCATCTTTGTTTAATTAGGTTCGGATTGGTACTTGATGAACTTTCAGCATTTCAAATCTACGTATAAGTAATCAATTGATTACTCAAGTTACTTTAGATTAATGTCAAGTTTTTTCTAAGGCATCATGAATGATTTGATTGAAGTAATGATCTCATCCCCTTGACTTAGTATTGATCTCCTCTGCTTTTAAACCATCATATGCATTATATGCAATACACGCACGTCATTTGAAATTTAATTTGATATTTTCATCGTACTTTGTTATTTTTCCCTTTATTTTCATTTTAAAATCAATTTAAAGATACTTTTCTATGCATTTTAATTGTTTTTATTTTCAGTTTTATTATGTTTGACTATTGTTGACTGTTTGGCCTTGAATCATAATGAATTTTATCATAAGTTTCATCCACCTCATTGGATCTTGGTTGTTGATGGGGTGAAAACCCTAATCCACCAAAAAGGATGAATGATGTTAATGATAACATCATTAAAATTTGATCCAATTTTGGATGTATTATGTAGTTCATTTTCTCTACTTCATCTCCTTTTATTTTATTTGTCAATTGGATGATGATTGATTCATCTTTGTTCAATTAGCTTCGTATTGGTACATTATGAACTTTCAGCATTTCAAATCTACGTCAAAGTCATCAATTGATCACTCGAGGTACTGTGGATTCATGATAAGTCTGTGCTAAGGAATCATGAAGTATTTTATTGATATAATGATATCATATCCTTGAATTAGTCTTGATCACCAACATTTTTAAGCCATGGTGTGCGTTATATGCAATACACCGGCGTAATTTAAAATTTAGTTGATGTGTTGAACATACTTTGGTATTTTTCCCTTTATTTTTATTTTAAAATCAATTTAAAAATGTTTTTCTATGCAATCTATTTGTTTTTATTTGCATTATAATTATATTTGACTTTTGTTTACTCGTTGTCCTTGGTTCATAGTAAATTTGATCATAAGTTTCATCCACCTCATTGTATCTTGGGTGTTGATGGGGATAAAACCATAATCTACCAAAAAGGATGAATAATGTTAATGTTAAATTATTTAAAACTTTTATCCAATTTTGGATTTATTCTTTTTTTCATTGTGTCTACTTCATCTAGTTCTTCTTCTTTTTTCTTTTTTTATCAATTGGATGATGGTTTATTCTTCTCTGTTCGAGTATGTTTTTATTTGTACCTGATGAAACAACAACATTTTAAATATACCTCAAAGTGATCAACTGGTCACTCGAGGTACTGCGGATTCTTGATAAGGCTTTGCTAATGTATCATAAAGGATTTGATTGATATAATGATCTCATTTCCTTGACTTAGTCTTAATCACCAATACTTCTAAACCATGGTGAGCATTATATGCAATACACCGGCATAATTTAAAATCTATTTCATGTTTTGAACATACTTTGGTATTTTGCCCTTTATTTTCATTTTAAAATCAATTTAATAATACTTTTTTAGAATTTTATATGTTTTTATTTGAATTTTAATTATGTTTGACTTTCTTTAACTGGTTGTCCTTGGATCATAGTGAATTTAATCAAAAGTTTCATCAACCACATTGGATCATGGATGTTGATGGGGTGAAAACCCTAATCCACCAAAAAGATTGAATATGTTGATGATAACTTGATTAAAAATTCGATCTAATTTGGGATTTATTTTATTGATCGTTGTCTCTACTTCATCTTGCTCTTCGTCTTTTTTCTTTTTTATCAATTGGATGATGATTGATTCATCTTTGTTCAATTAGGTTCGGATTGGTACTTGATGAACTTTCAGCATTTGAAATCTACCTCTAAGTGATCAGTGGATAACTCGACGTACTTTGGATTCATAATAAGTCTGTGCTAAGGTATCATGAAGTATTTGATTGATATAATGATCTCATATCCTTGAATTAGTCTTGATCACCAAAATTTTAAAGCCATGGTGTGCGTTATATGCAATACACCTGTGTAATTTAAAATTTATTTGATGTGTTGCACATATTTTGGTATTTTGCCGTTTATTTTAATTTTAAAATCAATTTAAAAATGCTTTTCTATGCATTTTTTTTTCATTTATAATTTAATTATATTTGACTTTTGTTGACTGGTTGGCGTTAGATCATAGTGAATTTAATCAGATGTTTCATCAACCTCATTGGATCTTAGGTGTTGATGGGGTGAAAACCCTAATCCACCAAAAAGGATGAATATATCGATGATAACTTGATTAAAACTTTTATCCAATTTGGAATTAATTTTCTTGGTCGTTGTCTCTACTTCATCTCGTTCTTCTTCTTTTTTCTTTTTTTATCAATTGGATGATGATTTATTCATCTTTGTTTAATTAGGTTCAGATTGGTACCTCATGAACTTTCAACATTTCAAATCTACCTATAAGTAATCAATTGATTACTCAAGTTACTTTAGATTGATGTCAAGTTTTTCCTAAGGCATCATGAATGATTTGATTGATGTAATGATCTCATCCCCTTGACTTAGTATTGATCTCCTCTGCTTTTAAACCATCATATGCATTATATGCAATACACGCACGTCATTTGAAATTTAATTTGATATTTTGATCGTACTTTGGTATTTTTCCTTTATTTTCATTTTAAAATCAATTTAAAGATACTTTTCTATGCATTTTAATTGTTTTTATTTTCAGTTTTATTATGTTTGACTATTGTTGACTGTTTGGCCTTGAATCATAATGAATTTTATCATAAGTTTCATCCACCTCATTGGATCTTGGGTGTTTATGGGGTGAAAACCCTAATCCACCAAAAAGGATGAATGATGTTAATGATAACATGATTAAAATTTGATCCAATTTTGGATGTATTATGTAGTTCATTTTCTCTACTTCATCTCCTTTTATTTTATTTGTCAATTGGATGATGATTGATTCATCTTTGTTCAATTAGGTTCGTATTGGTACATTATGAACTTTCAGCATTTCAAATCTACGTCAAAGTCATCAATTGATCACTCGAGGTACTGTGGATTCATGATAAGTCTGTGCTAAGGAATCATGAAGTATTTGATTGATATAATGATATCATATCCTTGAATTAGTCTTGATCACCAACATTTTTAAGCCATGGTGTGCGTTATATGCAATACACCGGCGTAATTTAAAATTTAGTTGATGTGGTTAACATACTTTGGTATTTTTCCCTTTATTTTTATTTTAAAATCAATTTAAAAATGTTTTTCTATGCAATCTATTTGTTTTTATTTGCATTATAATTATATTTGACTTTTGTTTACTCGTTGGCCTTGGTTCATAGTAAATTTGATCATAAGTTTCATCCACCTCATTGTATCTTGGGTGTTGATGGGGTTAAAACCGTAATCCACCAAAAAGGATGAATAATGTTAATGTTAAATTATTTAAAACTTTTATCCAATTTTGGATTTATTCTTTTTTTCATTGTGTCTACTTCATCTAGTTCTTCTTCTTTTTTCTTTTTTTATCAATTGGATGATGGGTTATTCTTCTCTGATCGAGTATGTTTGTATTTGTACCTGATGAAACAACAACATTTTAAATATACCTCAAAGTGATCAACTGGTCACTCGAGGTACTGCGGATTCTTGATAAGGCTTTGCTAATGTATCATAAAGGATTTGATTGATATAATGATCTCATTTCCTTGACTTAGTCTTAATCACCAATACTTCTAAACCATGGTGAGCATTATATGCAATACACCGGCATAATTTAAAATCTATTTCATGTTTTGAACATACTTTGGTATTTTGCCCTTTATTTTCATTTTAAAATCAATTTAATAATACTTTTTTAGAATTTTATATGTTTTTATTTGAATTTTAATTATGTTTGACTTTCTTTAACTGGTTGTCCTTGGATCATAGTGAATTTAATCAAAAGTTTCATCAACCACATTGGATCATGGATGTTGATGGGGTGAAAACCCTAATCCACCAAAAAGATTGAATATGTTGATGATAACTTGATTAAAAATTTGATCTAATTTGGGATTTATTTTATTGATCGTTGTCTCTACTTCATCTTGCTCTTCGTCTTTTTTCTTTTTTTATCAATTGGATGATGATTGATTCATCTTTGTTCAATTAGGTTCGGATTGGTACTTGATGAACTTTCACAATTTGAAATCTACCTCTAAGTGACCAGTGGATAACTCGACGTACTTTGGATTCATAATAAGTCTGTGCTAAGGTATCATGAAGTATTTGATTGATATAATGATCTCATATCCTTGACTTAGTCTTGATCACCAAAATTTTAAAGCCATGGTGTGCGTTATATGCAATACACCTGTGTAATTTAAAATTTATTTGATGTGTTGCACATATTTTGGTATTTTGCCGTTTATTTTAATTTTAAAATCAATTTAAAAATGATTTTCTATGCATTTTTTTTCATTTATAATTTAATTATATTTGACTTTTGTTGACTGGTTGGCGTTGGATCATAGTGAATTTAATCAGATGTTTCATCAACCTCATTGGATCTTAGGTGTTGATGGGGTGAAAACCCTAATCCACCAAAAAGGATGAATATATCGATGATAACTTGATTAAAACTTTTATCCAATTTGGAAGTAATTTTCTTGGTCGTTGTCTCTACTTCATCTCGTTCTTCTTCTTTTTTCTTTTTTTATCAATTGGATGATGATTTATTCATCTTTGTTTAATTAGGTTCAGATTGGTACCTCATGAACTTTCAACATTTCAAATCTACCTATAAGTAATCAATTGATTACTCAAGTTACTTTAGATTAATGTCATGTTTTTTCTAAGGCATCATGAATGATTTGATTGAAGTAATGATCTCATCCCCTTGACTTAGTATTGATCTCCTCTGCTTTTAAACCATCATATGCATTATATGCAATACACGCACGTCATTTGAAATTTAATTTGATATTTTGATCGTACTTTGGTATTTTTCCCTTTATTTTCATTTTAAAATCAATTTAAAGATACTTTTCTATGCATTTTAATTGTTTTTATTTTCAGTTTTATTATGTTTGACTATTGTTGACTGTTTGGCCTTGAATCATAATGAATTTTATCATAAGTTTCATCCACCTCATTGGATCTTGGGTGTTGATGGGGTGAAAACCCTAATCCACCAAAAAGGATGAATGATGTTAATGATAACATGATTAAAATTTGATCCAATTTTGGATGTATTATGTAGTTCATTTTCTCTACTTCATCTCCTTTTATTTTATTTGTCAATTGGATGATGATTGATTCATCTTTGTTCAATTAGGTTCGTATTGGTACATTATGAACTTTCAGCATTTCAAATCTACGTCAAAGTCATCAATTGATCACTCGAGGTACTGTGGATTCATGATAAGTCTGTGCTAAGGAATCATGAAGTATTTGATTGATATAATGATATCATATCCTTGAATTAGTCTTGATCACCAACATTTTTAAGCCATGGTGTGCGTTATATGCAATACACCGGCGTAATTTAAAATTTAGTTGATGTGTTGAACATACTTTGGTATTTTTCCCTTTATTTTTATTTTAAAATCAATTTAAAAATGTTTTTCTATGCAATCTATTTGTTTTTATTTTCATTATAATTATATTTGACTTTTGTTTACTCGTTGGCCTTGGTTCATATTAAATTTGATCATAAGTTTCATCCACCTCATTGTATCTTGGGTGTTGATGGGGTTAAAACTGTAATCCACCAAAAAGGATGAATAATGTTAATGTTAAATTATTTAAAACTTTTATCCAATTTTGGATTTATTCTTTTTTTCATTGTGTCTACTTCATCTAGTTCTTCTTCTTTTTTCTTTTTTTATCAATTGGATGATGGTTTATTCTTCTCTGTTCGAGTATGTTTTTATTTGTACCTGATGAAACAACAACATTTTAAATATACCTCAAAGTGATCAACTGGTCACTCGAGGTACTGCGGATTCTTGATAAGGCTTTGCTAATGTATCATAAAGGATTTGATTGATATAATGATCTCATTTCCTTGACTTAGTCTTAATCACCAATACTTCTAAACCATGGTGAGCATTATATGCAATACACCGGCATAATTTAAAATCTATTTCATGTTTTGAACATACTTTGGTATTTTGCCCTTTATTTTCATTTTAAAATCAATTTAATAATACTTTTTTAGAATTTTATATGTTTTTATTTGAATTTTAATTATGTTTGACTTTCTTTAACTGGTTGTCCTTGGATCATAGTGAATTTAATCAAAAGTTTCATCAACCACATTGGATCATGGATGTTGATGGGGTGAAAACCCTAATCCACCAAAAAGATTGAATATGTTGATGATAACTTGATTAAAAATTCGATCTAATTTGGGATTTATTTTATTGATCGTTGTCTCTACTTCATCTTGCTCTTCGTCTTTTTTCTTTTTTTATCAATTGGATGATGATTGATTCATCTTTGTTCAATTAGGTTCGGATTGGTACTTGATGAACTTTCAGCATTTGAAATCTACCTCTAAGTGATCAGTGGATAACTCGACGTACTTTGGATTCATAATAAGTCTGTGCTAAGGTATCATGAAGTATTTGATTGATATAATGATCTCATATCCTTGACTTAGTCTTGATCACCAAAATTTTAAAGCCATGGTGTGCGTTATATGCAATACACCTGTGTAATTTAAAATTTATTTGATGTGTTGCACATATTTTGGTATTTTGCCGTTTATTTTAATTTTAAAATCAATTTAAAAATGCTTTTCTATGCATTTTTTTTCATTTATAATTTAATTATATTTGACTTTTGTTGACTGGTTGGCGTTGGATCATAGTGAATTTAATCAGATGTTTCATCAACCTCATTGGATCTTAGGTGTTGATGGGGTGAAAACCCTAATCCACCAAAAAGGATGAATATATCGATGATAACTTGATTAAAACTTTTATCCAATTTGGAAGTAATTTTCTTGGTCGTTGTCTCTACTTCATCTCGTTCTTCTTCTTTTTTCTTTTTTTATCAATTGGATGATGATTTATTCATCTTTGTTTAATTAGGTTCAGATTGGTACCTCATGAACTTTCAACATTTCAAATCTACCTATAAGTAATCAATTGATTACTCAAGTTACTTTAGATTAATGTCATGTTTTTTCTAAGGCATCATGAATGATTTGATTGAAGTAATGATCTCATCCCCTTGACTTAGTATTGATCTCCTCTGCTTTTAAACCATCATATGCATTATATGCAATACACGCACGTCATTTGAAATTTAATTTGATATTTTGATCGTACTTTGGTATTTTTCCCTTTATTTTCATTTTAAAATCAATTTAAAGATACTTTTCTATGCATTTTAATTGTTTTTATTTTCAGTTTTATTATGTTTGACTATTGTTGACTGTTTGGCCTTGAATCATAATGAATTTTATCATAAGTTTCATCCACCTCATTGGATCTTGGGTGTTGATGGGGTGAAAACCATAATCCACCAAAAAGGATGAATGATGTTAATGATAACATGATTAAAATTTGATCCAATTTTGGATGTATTATGTAGTTCATTTTCTCTACTTCATCTCCTTTTATTTTATTTGTCAATTGGATGATGATTGATTCATCTTTGTTCAATTAGGTTCGTATTGGTACATTATGAACTTTCAGCATTTCAAATCTACGTCAAAGTCATCAATTGATAACTCGAGGTACTGTGGATTCATGATAAGTCTGTGCTAAGGAATCATGAAGTATTTGATTGATATAATGATATCATATCCTCGAATTAGTCTTGATCACCAACATTTTTAAGCCATGGCGTGCGTTATATGCAATACACCGGCGTAATTTAAAATTTAGTTGATGTGTTGAACATACTTTGGTATTTTTCCCTTTATTTTTATTTTAAAATCAATTTAAAAATGTTTTTCTATGCAATCTATTTGTTTTTATTTGCATTATAATTATATTTGACTTTTGTTTACTCGTTGGCCTTGGTTCATATTAAATTTGATCATAAGTTTCATCCACCTCATTGTATCTTGGGTGTTGATGGGGTTAAAACCGTAATCCACCAAAAAGGATGAATAATGTTAATGTTAAATTATTTAAAACTTTTATCCAATTTTGGATTTATTCTTTTTTTCATTGTGTCTACTTCATCTAGTTCTTCTTCTTTTTTCTTTTTTTATCAATTGGATGATGGTTTATTCTTCTCTGTTCGAGTATGTTTGTATTTGTACCTGATGAAACAATAACATTTTAAATATACCTCAAAGTGATCAACTGGTCACTCGAGGTACTGCGAATTCTTGATAAGGCTTTGCTAATGTATCATAAAGGATTTGATTGATATAATGATCTCATTTCCTTGACTTAGTCTTAATCACCAATACTTCTAAACCATGGTGAGCATTATATGCAATACACCGGCATAATTTAAAATCTATTTCATGTTTTGAACATACTTTGGTATTTTGCCCTTTATTTTCATTTTAAAATCAATTTAATAATACTTTTTTAGAATTTTATATGTTTTTATTTGAATTTTAATTATGTTTGACTTTCTTTAACTGGTTGGCCTTGGATCATAGTGAATTTAATCAAAAGTTTCATCAACCACATTGGATCATGGATGTTGATGGGGTGAAAACCCTATTCCACCAAAAAGATTGAATATGTTGATGATAACTTGATTAAAAATTCGATCTAATTTGGGATTTATTTTATTGATCGTTGTCTCTACTTCATCTTGCTCTTCGTCTTTTTTCTTTTTTTATCAATTGGATGATGATTGGTTCATCTTTGTTCAATTAGGTTCAGATTGGTACTTGATGAACTTTCAGCATTTGAAATCTACCTCTAAGTGATCAGTGGATAACTCGACGTACTTTGGATTCATAATAATTTTGTGCTAAGGTATCATGAAGTATTTGATTGATATAATGATCTCATATCCTTGACTTAGTCTTGATCACCAAAATTTTAAAGCCATGGTGTGCGTTATATCCAATACACCTGTGTAATTTAAAATTTATTTGATGTGTTGCACATACTTTGGTATTTTTCCCTTTATTTTAATTTTAAAATCAATTTAAAAATGCTTTTCTATGCATTTTTTTAATTTATATTTTAATTATATTTGACTTTTGTTGACTGGTTCGCATTGGATCATAGTGAATTTAATAAGAAGTTTCATCAACCTCATTGGATCTTAGGTGTTGATGGGGTGAAAACCCTAATCCACCAAAAAGGATGAATATATCGATGATAACTTGATTAAAACTTTAATCCAATTTGGAATTTATTTTCTTGGTCGTTGTCTCTACTTCATCTCGTTCTTCTTCTTTTTTCTTTTTTTATCAATTGGATGATGATTTATTCATCTTTGTTTAATTAGGTTCGGATTGGTACTTGATGAACTTTCAACATTTCAAATCTACCTATAAGTAATCAATTGATTACTCAACTTACTTTAGATTAATGTCAAATTTTTTCTAAGGCATCATGAATGATTTGATTGAAGTAATGATCTCATCCCCTTGACTTAGTATTGATCTCCTCTGCTTTTAAACCATCATATGCATTATATGCAATACACGCACGTCATTTGAAATTTAATTTGATATTTTGATCGTACTTTGGTATTTTTCCCTTTATTTTCATTTTAAAATCAATTTAAAGATACTTTTCTATGCATTTTAATTGTTTTTATTTTCAGTTTTATTATGTTTGACTATTGTTGACTGTTTGGCCTTGAATCATAATGAATTTTATCATAAGTTTCATCCACCTCATTGGATCTTGGGTGTTGATGGGGTGAAAACCCTAATCCACCAAAAAGGATGAATGATGTTAATGATAGCATGATTAAAATTTGATCCAATTTTGGATGTATTATGTAGTTCATTTTCTCTACTTCATCTCCTTTTATTTTATTTGTCAATTGGATGATGATTGATTCATCTTTGTTCAATTAGGTTCGTATTGGTATATTATGAACTTTCAGCATTTCAAATCTACGTCAAAGTCATCAATTGATAACTCGAGGTATTGTGGATTCATGATAAGTCTGTGCTAAGGAATCATGAAGTATTTGATTGATATAATGATATCATATCCTTGAATTAGTCTTGATCACCAACATTTTTAAGCCATGGCGTGCGTTATATGCAATACACCGGTGTAATTTAAAATTTAGTTGATGTGTTGAACATACTTTGGTATTTTTCCCTTTATTTTTATTTTAAAATCAATTTTAAAATGTTTTTCTATGCAATCTATTTGTTTTTATTTGCATTATAATTATATTTGACTTTTGTTTACTCGTTGGCCTTGGTTCATAGTAAATTTGATCATAAGTTTCATCCACCTCATTGAATCTTGGGTGTTGATGGGGTTAAAACCGCAATCCACCAAAAAGGATGAATAATGTTAATGTTAAATTATTTAAAACTTTTATCCAATTTTGGATTTATTCTTTTTTTCATTGTGTCTACTTCATCTAGTTCTTCTTCTTTTTTCTTTTTTTATCAATTGGATGATGGTTTATTCTTCTCTGTTCGAGTATGTTTGTATTTGTACCTGATGAAACCACAACATTTTAAATATACCTCAAAGTGATCAACTGGTCACTCGAGGTACTGCGGATTCTGTATAAGGCTTTGCTAATGTATCATAAAGGATTTGATTGATATAATGATCTCATTTCCTTGACTTAGTCTTAATCACCAATACTTCTAAACCATGGTGAGCATTATATGCAATACACCAGCATAATTTAAAATCTATTTCATGTTTTGAACATACTTTGGTATTTTGCCCTTTATTTTCAATTTAAAATCAATTTAATAATACTTTTTTAGAATTTTATATGTTTTTATTTGAATTTTAATTATGTTTGACTTTCTTTAACTGGTTGGCCTTGGATCATAGTGAATTTAATCAAAAGTTTCATCAACCACATTGGATCATGGATGTTGATGGGGTGAAAACCCTATTCCACCAAAAAGATTGAATATGTTGATGATAACTTGATTAAAAATTCGATCTAATTTGGGATTTATTTTATTGATCGTTGTCTCTACTTCATCTTGCTCTTCGTCTTTTTTCTTTTTTTATCAATTGGATGATGATTGATTCATCTTTGTTCAATTAGGTTCGGATTGGTACTTGATGAACTTTCAGCATTTGAAATCTACCTCTAAGTGATCAGTGGATAACTCGACGTACTTTGGATTCATAATAATTTTGTGCTAAGGTATCATGAAGTATTTGATTGATATAATGATCTCATATCCTTGACTTAGTCTTGATCACCAAAATTTTAAAGCCATGGTGTGCGTTATATGCAATACACCTGTGTAATTTAAAATTTATTTGATGTGTTGCACATACTTTGGTATTTTTCCCTTTATTTTAATTTTAAAATCAATTTAAAAATGCTTTTCTATGCATTTTTTTTAATTTATATTTTAATTATATTTGACTTTTGTTGACTGGTTCGCATTGGATCATAGTGAATTTAATAAGAAGTTTCATCAACCTCATTGGATCTTAGGTGTTGATGGGTTGAAAACCCTAATCCACCAAAAAGGATGAATATATCGATGATAACTTGATTAAAACTTTAATCCAATTTGGAATTTATTTTCTTGGTCGTTGTCTCTACTTCATCTCGTTCTTCTTCTTTTTTCTTTTTTTATCAATTGGATGATGATTTATTCATCTTTGTTTAATTAGGTTCGGATTGGTACTTGATGAACTTTCAACATTTCAAATCTACCTATAAGTAATCAATTGATTACTCAAGTTACTTTAGATTAATGTCAAGTTTTTTCTAAGGCATCATGAATGATTTGATTAAAGTAATTATCTCATCCCCTTGACTTAGTATTGATCTCCTCTGCTTTTAAACCATCATATGCATTATATGCAATACACGCACGTCATTTGAAATTTAATTCGATATTTTGATCGTACTTTGGTATTTTTCCCTTTATTTTCATTTTAAAATCAATTTAAAGATACTTTTCTATGCATTTTAATTGTTTTTATTTTCAGTTTTATTATGTTTGACTATTGTTGACTGTTTGGCCTTGAATCATAATGAATTTTATCATAAGTTTCATCCACCTCATTGGATCTTGGGTGTTGATGGGGTGAAAACCCTAATCCACCAAAAAGGATGAATGATGTTAATGATAACATGATTAAAATTTGATCCAATTTTGGATGTATTATGTAGTTCATTTTCTCTACTTCATCTCCTTTTATTTTATTTGTCAATTGGATGATGATTGATTCATCTTTGTTCAATTAGGTTCGTATTGGTACATTATGAACTTTCAGCATTTCAAATCTACGTCAAAGTCATCAATTGATCACTCGAGGTACTGTGGATTCATGATAAGTCTGTGCTAAGGAATCATGAAGTATTTGATTGATATAATGATATCATATCCTTGAATTAGTCTTGATCACCAACATTTTTAAGCCATGGCGTGCGTTATATGCAATACACCGGCGTAATTTAAAATTTAGTTGATGTGTTGAACATACTTTGGTATTTTTCCCTTTATTTTTATTTTAAAATCAATTTAAAAATGTTTTTCTATGCAATCTATTTGTTTTTATTTGCATTATAATTATATTTGACTTTTGTTTACTCGTTGGCCTTGGTTCATAGTAAATTTGATCATAAGTTTCATCCACCTTATTGTATCTTGGGTGTTGATGGGGTTAAAACCGCAATCCACCAAAAAGGATGAATAATGTTAATGTTAAATTATTTAAAACTTTTATCCAATTTTGGATTTATTCTTTTTTTCATTGTGTCTACTTCATCTAGTTCTTCTTCTTTTTTCTTTTTTTATCAATTGGATGATGGTTTATTCTTCTCTGTTCGAGTATGTTTGTATTTGTACCTGATGAAACAACAACATTTTAAATATACCTCAAATTGATCAACTGGTCACTCGAGGTACTGCGGATTCTGTATAAGGCTTTGCTAATGTATCATAAAGGATTTGATTGATATAATGATCTCATTTCCTTGACTTAGTCTTAATCACCAATACTTCTAAACCATGGTGAGCATTATATGCAATACACCGGCATAATTTAAAATCTATTTCATGTTTTGAACATACTTTGGTATTTTGCCCTTTATTTTCATTTTAAAATCAATTTAATAATACTTTTTTAGAATTTTATATGTTTTTATTTGAATTTTAATTATGTTTGACTTTCTTTAACTGGTTGGCCTTGGATCATAGTGAATTTAATCAAAAGTTTCATCAACCACATTGGATCATGGATGTTGATGGGGTGAAAACCCTATTCCACCAAAAAGATTGAATATGTTGATGATAACTTGATTAAAAATTCGATCTAATTTGGGATTTATTTTATTGATCGTTGTCTCTACTTCATCATGCTCTTCGTCTTTTTTCTTTTTTTATCAATTGGATGATGATTGATTCATCTTTGTTCAATTAGGTTCGGATTGGTACTTGATGAACTTTCAGCATTTGAAATCTACCTCTAAGTGATCAGTGGATAACTCGACGTACTTTGGATTCATAATAAGTCTGTGCTAAGGTATCATGAAGTATTTGATTGATATAATGATCTCATATCCTTGACTTAGTCTTGATCACCAAAATTTTAAAGCCATGGTGTGCGTTATATGCAATACACCTGTGTAATTTAAAATTTATTTGATGTGTTGCACATACTTTGGTATTTTTCCCTTTATTTTAATTTTAAAATCAATTTAAAAATGCTTTTCTATGCATTTTTTTTAATTTATATTTTAATTATATTTGACTTTTGTTGACTGGTTCGCATTGGATCATAGTGAATTTAATAAGAAGTTTCATCAACCTCATTGGATCTTAGGTGTTGATGGGTTGAAAACCCTAATCCACCAAAAAGGATGAATATATCGATGATAACTTGATTAAAACTTTAATCCAATTTGGAATTTATTTTCTTGGTCGTTGTCTTTACTTCATCTCGTTCTTCTTCTTTTTTATTTTTTTATCAATTGGATGATGATTTATTCATCTTTGTTTAATTAGGTTCGGATTGGTACTTGATGAACTTTCAACATTTCAAATCTACCTATAAGTAATCAATTGATTACTCAAGTTACTTTAGATTAATGTCAAGTTTTTTCTAAGGCATCATGAATGATTTGATTAAAGTAATGATCTCATCCCCTTGACTTAGTATTGATCTCCTCTGCTTTTAAACCATCATATGCATTATATGCAATACACGCACGTCATTTGAAATTTAATTCGATATTTTGATCGTACTTTGGTATTTTTCCCTTTATTTTCATTTTAAAATCAATTTAAAGATACTTTTCTATGCATTTTAATTGTTTTTATTTTCAGTTTTATTATGTTTGACTATTGTTGACTGTTTGGCCTTGAATCATAATGAATTTTATCATAAGTTTCATCCACCTCATTGGATCTTGGGTGTTCATGGGGTGAAAACCCTAATCCACCAAAAAGGATGAATGATGTTAATGATAACATGATTAAAATTTGATCCAATTTTGGATGTATTATGTAGTTCATTTTCTCTACTTCATCTCCTTTTATTTTATTTGTCAATTGGATGATGATTGATTCATCTTTGTTCAATTAGGTTCGTATTGGTACATTATGAACTTTCAGCATTTCAAATCTACGTCAAAGTCATCAATTGATCACTCGAGGTACTGTGGATTCATGATAAGTATGTGCTAAGGAATCATGAAGTATTTGATTGATATAATGATATCATATCCTTGAATTAGTCTTGATCAACAACATTTTTAAGCCATGGCGTGCGTTATATGCAATACACCGGCGTAATTTAAAATTTAGTTGATGTGTTGAACATACTTTGGTATTTTTCCCTTTATTTTTATTTTAAAATCAATTTAAAAATGTTTTTCTATGCAATCTATTTGTTTTTATTTGCATTATAATTATATTTGACTTTTGTTTACTCGTTGGCCTTGGTTCATAGTAAATTTGATCATAAGTTTCATCCACCTCATTGTATCTTGGGTGTTGATGGGGTTAAAACCGCAATCCACCAAAAAGGATGAATAATGTTAATGTTAAATCATTTAAAACTTTTATCCAATTTTGGATTTATTCTTTTTTTCATTGTGTCTACTTCATCTAGTTCTTCTTCTTTTTTCTTTTTTTATCAATTGGATGATGGTTTATTCTTCTCTGTTCGAGTATGTTTGTATTTGTACCTGATGAAACAACAACATTTTAAATATACCTCAAAGTGATCAACTGGTCACTCGAGGTACTGCGGATTCTGTATAAGGCTTTGCTAATGTATCATAAAGGATTTGATTGATATAATGATCTCATTTCCTTGACTTAGTCTTAATCACCAATACTTCTAAACCATGGTGAGCATTATATGCAATACACCGGCATAATTTAAAATCTATTTCATGTTTTGAACATACTTTGGTATTTTGCCCTTTATTTTCATTTTAAAATCAATTTAATAATACTTTTTTAGAATTTTATATGTTTTTATTTGAATTTTAATTATGTTTGACTTTCTTTAACTGGTTGTCCTTGGATCATAGTGAATTTAATCAAAAGTTTCATCAACCACATTGGATCATGAATGTTGATGGGGTGAAAACCCTAATCCACCAAAAAGATTAAATATGTTGATGATAAGTTGATTAAAAATTCGATCTAATTTGGGATTTATTTTATTGATCGTTGTCTCTACTTCATCTTGCTCTTCGTCTTTTTTCTTTTTTTATCAATTGGATGATGATTGATTCATCTTTGTTCAATTAGGTTCGGATTGGTACTTGATGAACTTTCAGCATTTGAAATCTACCTCTAAGTGATCAGTGGATAACTCGACGTACTTTGGATTCATAATAAGTCTGTGCTAAGGTATCATGAAGTATTTGATTGATATAATGATCTCATATCCTTGACTTAGTCTTGATCACCAAAATTTTAAAGCCATGGTGTGCGTTATATGCAATACACCTGTGTAATTTAAAATTTATTTGATGTGTTGCACATATTTTGGTATTTTGCCGTTTATTTTAATTTTAAAATCAATTTAAAAATGCTTTTCTATGCATTTTTTTTTCATTTATAATTTAATTATATTTGACTTTTGTTGACTGGTTGGCGTTAGATCATAGTGAATTTAATCAGATGTTTCATCAACCTCATTGGATCTTAGGTGTTGATGGGGTGAAAACCCTAATCCACCAAAAAGGATGAATATATCGATGATAACTTGATTAAAACTTTTATCCAATTTGGAATTAATTTTCTTGGTCGTTGTCTCTACTTCATCTCGTTCTTCTTCTTTTTTCTTTTTTTATCAATTGGATGATGATTTATTCATCTTTGTTTAATTAGGTTCAGATTGGTACCTCATGAACTTTCAACATTTCAAATCTACCTATAAGTAATCAATTGATTACTCAAGTTACTTTAGATTGATGTCAAGTTTTTCCTAAGGCATCATGAATGATTTGATTGATGTAATGATCTCATCCCCTTGACTTAGTATTGATCTCCTCTGCTTTTAAACCATCATATGCATTATATGCAATACACGCACGTCATTTGAAATTTAATTTGATATTTTGATCGTACTTTGGTATTTTTCCCTTTATTTTCATTTTAAAATCAATTTAAAGATACTTTTCTATGCATTTTAATTGTTTTTATTTTCAGTTTTATTATGTTTGACTATTGTTGACTGTTTGGCCTTGAATCATAATGAATTTTATCATAAGTTTCATCCACCTCATTGGATCTTGGGTGTTGATGGGGTGAAAACCCTAATCCACCAAAAAGGATGAATGATGTTAATGATAACATGATTAAAATTTGATCCAATTTTGGATGTATTATGTAGTTCATTTTCTCTACTTCATCTCCTTTTATTTTATTTGTCAATTGGATGATGATTGATTCATCTTTGTTCAATTAGGTTCGTATTGGTACATTATGAACTTTCAGCATTTCAAATCTACGTCAAAGTCATCAATTGATCACTCGAGGTACTGTGGATTCATGATAAGTCTGTGCTAAGGAATCATGAAGTATTTGATTGATATAATGATATCATATACTTGAATTAGTCTTGATCACCAACATTTTTAAGCCATGGTGTGCGTTATATGCAATACACCGGCGTAATTTAAAATTTAGTTGATGTGTTGAACATACTTTGGTATTTTTCCCTTTATTTTTATTTTAAAATCAATTTAAAAATGTTTTTCTATGCAATCTATTTGTTTTTATTTGCATTATAATTATATTTGACTTTTGTTTACTCGTTGGCCTTGGTTCATAGTAAATTTGATCATAAGTTTCATCCACCTCATTGTATCTTGGGTGTTGATGGGGTTAAAACCGTAATCCACCAAAAAGGATGAATAATGTTAATGTTAAATTATTTAAAACTTTTATCCAATTTTGGATTTATTCCTTTTTTCATTGTGTCTACTTCATCTAGTTCTTCTTCTTTTTTCTTTTTTTATCAATTGGATGATGGTTTATTCTTCTCTGTTCGAGTATGTTTGTATTTGTACCTGATGAAACAACAACATTTTAAATATACCTCAAAGTGATCAACTGGTGACTCGAGGTACTGGGGATTCTTGATAAGGCTTTGCTAATGTATCATAAAGGATTTGATTGATATAATGATCTCATTTCCTTGACTTAGTCTTAATCACCAATACTTCTAAACCATGGTGAGCATTATATGCAATACACCGGCATAATTTAAAATCTATTTCATGTTTTGAACATACTTTGGTATTTTGCCCTTTATTTTCATTTTAAAATCAATTTAATAATACTTTTTTAGAATTTTATATGATTTTATTTGAATTTTAATTATGTTTGACTTTCTTTAACTGGTTGGCCTTGGATCATAGTGAATTTAATCAAAAGTTTCATCAACCACATTGGATCTTGGGTGTTGATGGGGTGAAAACCCTAATCAACCAAAAAGGATGAATGATGTTAATGATAACTTGATTAAAATTTGATCCAATTTGGGATGTATTATGTAGTTCATTTTTTCTACTTCATCTCCTTTTATTTTATTTGTCAGTTGGATGATGATTGATTCATCTTTGTTCAATTAGGTTCGTATTGGTACATTATGAACTTTCAACATTTCAAATCTACGTCTAAGTGATCAATTGATCACTCGAGGTACTGTGGATTCATGATAAGTCTGTGCTAAGGAATCATGAAGTATTTGATTGATATAATGATATCATATCCTTAACTTAGTCTTGATCACCAACATTGTTATGCTATGGTGTGCGTTATATGCATATATGCTATAAACCGGCGTAATTTAAAATTTATTTGATGTGTTGAACATAATTTGGTATTTTTCCCTTTATTTTCATTTTAAAATCAATTTAAAAATGTTTTTCAATGCAATCTATTTGTTTTTATTTAAATTAAAATTATATTTGACTTTTGTTTACTCGTTGGCTTTGGATCATAGTGAATTTGATCATAAGTTTCATCCACCTCATTGTATCTTGGATGTTGATGGGGTGAAAACCCTAATCAACCAAAAAGGATAAATATTTTAGATGATAACTTATTTAAAACTTTTATCCATTTTTGTATTTATTCTCTTTTTCATTGTCTCTACTTCATCTCGTTCTTCTTCTTTTTTCTTTTTTTATCAATTGGATGATGATTTATTCATTTCTGTTCGATTATATTTGTATTTGTACTATATGAAATTGCGGCATTTTAAATCTACCTCTAAGTGATCAACTGGTGACTCGAGGTACTGGGGATTCTTGATAAGGCTTTGCTAATGTATCATAAAGGATTTGATTGATATAATGATCTCATTTCCTTGACTTAGTCTTAATCACCAATACTTTTAAACCATGGTGAGCATTATATGCAATACACCGGCGTAATTTAAAATCTATTTCATGTTTTGAACATACTTTGGTATTTTGCCCTTTATTTTCATTTTAAATTTAATTTAAAGATACTTTTCTATGCATTTTAATTGTTTTTATTTTCATTTTTATTATGTTTGACTATTGTTGACTGCTTGGCCTTGGATCATAATTAATTTAATCATAAGTTTCATCCACATCATTGGATCTTGGGTGTTGATGGGGTGAAAACCCTAATCCACCAATAAGGATGAATGATGTTAATGATAACTTCATTAAAATTTGATCCAATTTGGGATGTATTATGTAGTTCATTTTCTCTACATCATCTCCTTTTATTTTATTTGTCAATTGGATGATGATTGATTCATCTTTGTTCAATTAGGTTCGTATTGCTACATTATAAACTTTCAGCATTTCAAATCTATGTCTAAGTGATCAATTGATTACTCGAGGTATAAAGGATTTGATTGATATAATGTATATGATATCCTTAACTTAGTCTTGATCACCAACATTTTTATGCCATGGTGTGCGTTATATGCAATACACCGACGTAATTTAAAATTTATTTGATGTGTTGAACATACTTTGGTATTTTTCCCTTTATTTTCATTTTAAAATCAATTTAAAAATATTTTTTTATGCAATATATTTGTTTTTATTTACATTAAAATTATATTTGACTTTTGTTTACTCATTGGCCTTGGATCATAATGAATTTGACCATAAGTTTCAACCACCTCATTGTATCTTGGGTGTTAATGAGGTGAAAACCCTAATCAACCAAAAAGGATGAATAATGTACATGATAACTTATTTAAAACTTTTATCCAATTTTGGATTTATTCTCTTTTTTATTGTCTCTGCTTCATCTCGTTCTTCTTATTTTTTCTTTTTTTATCAATTGGATGATGATTTATTCATTTCTGTTCGATTATATTTGAATTTGTACTAGATGAAATTATGGCATTTTAAATCTACCTCTAAGTGATCAACTGGTGACTCGAGGTACTGTGAATTCTTGATAAGGCTTTGCTAATGTATCATAAAGGATTTGATTGATATAATGATCTCATTTCTTTGACTTAGTCTTAATCACCAATACTTTTAAACCATGGTGAGCATTATATGCAATACACCGACGTAATTTAAAATCTATTTCATGTTTTGAACATACTTTGGTATTTTGCCCTTTATTTTCATTTTAAAATCAATTTAATAATACTTTTTTATGCATTTTATTTGTTTTTATTTGAATTTTAATTATGTTTGACTTTTGTTGACTGGCTGGCTTTGGATCATAGTGAATTTAATCAAAAGTTTCATCAACCGCATTGGATCTTGGATGTTGATGGGGGTGAAAACCCTAATCCACCAAAAAGATTGACTATGTTGATGATAACTTGATTAAAACTTCGATCTAATTTGGGATTTATTTTATTGATCGTTGTCTCTACTTCATCTCGCTTTCTTCTTTTTTCTTTTTTTATTAATTGGTTGATGATTGATTCATCTTTGTTCAATTAGGTTTGGATTGGTACTTAATAAACTTTCAACATTTCAAATCTACCTCTAAGTGATCAGTGGATAACTCGAAGTACTTTGGATTCATGATAAGTCTTTGCTAAGGTATCGTGAAGTATTTGATTGATATAATGATCTCACATCCTTGACTTAGTCTTATACACCAACATTTTAAAGCCATGGTGTGCATTATATGCAATACATCGGCGTAATTTAAAATTTATTTGATGTGTTGCACATACTTTGGTATTTTGCCCTTTATTTTAATTTTAAAATCAATTTAAAAATGCTTTTCTATGCATTATTTTTGTTTTTATTTATATTTTAATTCTGTTTGACTTTTGTTGACTGGTTGGCATTGGATCATAGTGAATTTAATCAGAAGTTTCATCAACCTCATTGGATCTTAGGTGTTGATGGGGTAAAAACCCAAATCCACCAAAAAGGATGAATATGTCGATGATAACTTGATTAAAAATTTGATCCAATTTGGGATTTATTTTCTTGGTCGTTGTCTTTACTTCATCTCATTATTCTTCTTTTTTCTTTTTTTATCAATTGGATGATGATTGATTCATCTTTGTATAATTAGGTTCGGATTGGTACTTGATGAACTTTCAGCATTTCAAATCTACCTATAAGTAATCAATTGATTACTCAAGTTACTTTAGATTGATGTCAAGTTTGTCCAAAGGCATCATGAAATATTTAATTGAAGTAATGATCTCATCCCCTTGACCTCCTCTGCTTTTAAACCATCATATGCATTATATGCAATACACGCACGTCATTTGAAATTTAATTAAATCTTTTGAACATACTTTGGTATTTTACCCTTTATTTTCATTTTAAAATCAATTTAAAGATACTTTTCTATGCATTTTAATTGTTTTTATTTTCATTTTTATTATGTTTGACTATTGTTGACTGGTTGGCCTTGGATCATAATGAATTTTATCATAACTTTTATCCACCTCATTGGATCTTGGGTGTTGATGGGGTGAAAACCCTAATCCACCAAAAAGGATGAATGATGTTAATGATAACTTCATTAAAATTTGATCCAATTTGGGATGTATTATGTAGTTCATTTTCTCTACTTCATCTCCTTTTATTTTATTTGTCAATTGGATTATGATTGATTCATATTTTTTCAATTAAGTTTGTATTGGTACATTATTAACTTTCAGCATTTCAAATCTACGTCTAAGTGATCAATTGATCACTCGAGGTACTGTGGATTCATGATAAGTATGTGCTAAGGAATCATGAAGTATTTGATTGATATAATGATATCATATCCTTGACTTAGTCTTGATCACCAACACTCGTTCTTCTTATTTTTTCTTTTTTTATCAATTGGATGATGATTTATTCATTTCTGTTCGATTATATTTTTATTTGTACTAGATGAAATTACGACATTTTAAATCTACCTCTAAGTGATCAACTGGTGACTCGAGGTACTGCGGATTCTTGATAAGGCTTTGCTAATGTATCATAAAGGATTTGATTGATATAATGATCTCATTTCTTTGACTTAGTCTTAATCACCAATACTTTTAAACCATGGCGAGCATTATATGCAATACACCGACGTAATTTAAAATCTATTTCATGTTTTGAACATACTTTGGTATTTTGCCCTTTATTTTCATTTTAAAATCAATTTAATAATACTTTTATATGCATTTTATTTGTTTTTATTTGAATTTTAATTATGTTTGACTTTTGTTGACTGGTTGGCTATGGATCATAGTGAATTTAATCAAAAGTTTCATCAACTGCATTGGATCTTGGATGTTGATGGGGTGAAAACTCTAATCCACCAAAAAGATTGACTATGTTGATGATAACTTGATTAAAACTTCGATCTAATTTGGGATTTATTTTATTGATCGTTGTCTCTACTTCATCTCGCTCTTCTTCTTTTTTCTTTTTTTATTAATTGGTTGATGATTGATTCATCTTTGTTCAATTAGGTTCGGATTGGTACTTAATGAACTTTCATCATTTCAAATCTACCTCTAAGTGATAAGTTGATAACTCGAAGTAGTTTGGATTCATGATAAGTCTTTGTTAAGGTATCGTGAAATATTTGATTGATATAATGATCTCACATCCTTGACTTAGTCTTGATCACCAACATTTTAAAGCCATGGTGTGCATTATATGCAATACATCGGTGTAATTTAAAATTTATTTGATGTGTTGCACATACTTTGGTATTTTGCCCTTTATTTTAATTGTAATATCAATTTAAAAATGCTTTTCTATGCATTATTTTTGTTTTTATTTATATTTTAATTATGTTTGACTTTTGTTGACTGGTTGGCATTGGATCATAGTGAATTTATTCAGAAGATTCATCAACCTCATTGGATCTTAGGTGTTGATGGGGTGAAAACCCAAATCCACCAAAAAGGATGAATATGTCGATGATAACTTGATTAAAACTTTGATCCAATTTTGGATTTATTTTCTTGGTCGTTGTCTCTACTTCATCTCAATATTATTCTTTTTTCTTTTTTTATCAATTGGATGATGATTGATTCATCTTTGTTTAATTAGGTTCGTATTGGTACTTGATGAACTTTCAACATTTCAAATCTACCTATAAGTAATCAATTGATTACTCAAGTTACTTTAGATTGATGTCAAGTTTGTCCTAAGGCATCATGAAAGATTTGATTGAAGTAATGATCTCATCCCCTTGACTTAGTATTGATCTCCTCTGCTTTTAAACCATCATATGCATTATATGCAATACACAACCACGTCATTTGAAATTTAATTTGATCTTTTGAACATACTTTGGTATTTTGCCCTTTATTTTCATTTTAAAATCAATTTAAAGATACTTTTCTATGCATTTTAATTGTTTTTATTTTCATTTTTATTAAGTTTGACTATTGTTGACTGGTTGGCCTTGGATCATAATGAATTTTATCATAACTTTTATGCACCTCATTGGATCTTGGGTGTTGATGGGGTGAAAACCCTAATCCACCAAAAAGGATGAATGATGTTAATGATAACTTGATTAAAATTTGAACCAATTGTGGATGTATTATGGAGTTCATTTTCTCTACTTCATCTCCTTTTATTTTATTTGTCAATTGGATTATGATTGATTCATATTTTTTCAATTAGGTTTGTATTGGTACATTATTAACTTTCAGCATTTCAAATCTACGTCTAAGTGATCAATTGATCAATCGAGGTACTGTGGATTCATGATAAGTCTGTGCTAAGGAATCATGAAGTATTTGATTGATATAACGATATCATATCCTTGACTTAGTCTTGATCACCAACATTTTTAAGCCATGGTGTGCGTTATATGTAATACACCAGCGTAATTTAAAATATATTTGATGTGTTGAACATACGTTGGTATTTTTCCCTTTATTTTCATTTTAAAATCAATTTAAAAATGTTTTTCTTTGCAATCTATTCATTTTTATTTGCATTATAATTATATTTGACTTTTGTTTACTCGTTGTCCTTGGACCATAGTGAATTTAATCATAAGTTTCATCCACCTCATTTTATCTTGGGTGTTGATTGGGTGAAAACCCTAATCCACCAAAAAGGATGAATAATAATGATGATAACTTATTTAAAACTTTTATCCAGTTTTGGATTTATTTTGTTTTTCATTGTCTCTACTTCATCTCGTTGTTCTTATTTTTTCTTTTTTTATCAATTGGATGATGATTTATTCATCTCTGTTTGATTATGTTTGTATTTGTACTTGATGAAATTACAGCATTTTAAATCTACCTCTAAGTGATCAACTGGTCACTCGGGGTATTGCAGATTCTTTATAAGGCATTGTTAATGTATCATAGAGGATTTGATTGATATAATGATCTCATTTCCAAGACGTAGTATTAATCAACAATACTTTTAAAACAAGGTGAACATTATATGCAATACACCAGCGTAATTTAAAATCTATTTCATGTTTTGAACATACTTTGGTATTTTTCCCTTTATTTTCATTTTAAAATCAATTTAATAAAACTTTTTCATGCATTTTATTTGTTTTTATTTGAATTTTAATTATGTTTGACTTTTGTTGACTGGTTGGTCTTGGATCATAGTGAATTTAATCAAAAGTTTCATCAACCTCATTGGATCTTGGATGTTGATGGGGGTGAAAACCCTAATCCACCAAAAAGATTGAATATGTTGATGATAACTTATTTAAAACTTTAATCCAATTTTGGATTTATTATCTTGTTCATTGCCTCTACTTCATCTCGTTCTTCTTCTTTTTTCTTTTTTTATCAATTGGATGATGATTTATTCTTCTTTGTTCAATTATGTTCATATTTGTATTAGATGAACTTTCTGCATTTTAAATCTACCACTAGGTGATCAACTGATCACTCGAGGTACTGCGAATTCATGATAAAGATGTGCTAATGTACCATGAAAGATTTTATTAATATAATGATCTCATCTCCTTGACTTAATCTTGATCACCAATACTTTTAAACCATGTTGTGCATTATATGCAATACACTGACGTAGTTTAAAATCTATTTGATGTTTCGAACATGCTTTGGTATTTTGCCCTTTATTTTCATTTTAAAATCAATTTGAAATTAATTTTCTATGCATTTTTTTTGTTTTTATTTATATTTTAATTATGTTTGACTTTTGTTGACTGGTTGGGATTGGATCATAGTGAATTTAATCAGAAGTTTCATCAACCTCATTGGATCTTGGGTGTTGATGGGGGTGAAAACCCTAATCCACCAAAAAGGATGTATATGTTAAGGATAACTTGATTAAAACTTTGATCCAATTTGGGATTTATTGATTCATATTTGTTCAATTAGGTTCGGATTGGTACTCGATGAACTTTCAACATTTCAAATATACCTTCAAGTAATCAATTGATTACTGAAGTTACTTTAGATTGATGTCAAGTTTTTCCTAAGGCATCATGAATGATTTGATTGAAGTAATGATCTTATCCCCTTGACTTAGTATTGATCTCCTCTGCTTTTAAACCATCATATGCATTATATGCAATACACACACATCATTTGAAATATAATTTGATCTTTTGAACATACTTTGGTACTTTTCCCTTTATTTTCATTTTGAAATCAATTTAAAGATACCTTTCTATGAATTTTAATTGTTTTTATTTTCATTTTTATTATGTTGTACTATTGCTGACTGGTTGTCCTTGGATCATAATGAATTTGATCATAAGTTTCATCCATTTTATTGGATCTTTGGTGTTGATGGGGTGAAAACCCTAATCCACCCAAAAGGATGAATGATGTTAATGATAACTTGATTAAAATTTGATCTAATTTGGGATTTATTCTCTACTTCATTTTCTCTACTTCATCTCTTTTTATTTTATTTTTCAATTGGATGTTGATTGATTCATCTTTGTTCAATTAGGTTCCTATTGGTACATTATGAACTTTCAGCATTTCAAATCTACATCTAAGTGGTCAATTGATCACCCGAGGTACTGTGGATTCATGATGAGTCTGTGTGTTATATGCAATACACCGGCGTAATTTAAAATATATTTGATGTGCCGAACATACTTTAGTATTTTTCCCTTTATTTTAATTTTCAAATCAATATAAAAGTGTTTTTCTATGCAATCAATTCGTTTTTATTTGCATTATAATTATATTTGACTTTTGTTTACTCGTTTGCCTTGGATCATAGTGAAATTAATCATATGTTTCATCCACCTCATTATATCTTGGGTGTTGATGGGGTGAAAACCCTAATCCACCAAAAAGGATGAATAATTGGATGATGATTGATTCATCTTTCTTCAATTAGGTTTGCATTTGTAATTGATGAACTTTTAGCATTTCAAATCTACCTCTAAGTGATCAACTGATCACTCGAGGTACTGCGGATTTATGATAAGTCTGTGATAATGTGTCATGAAGGATTTGATTGATATAATGAACTCATCTCCTTGACTTAGTCTTGATCACCAACACTTTTAAACCATGGTGTGGATTATATGCTGTACACCGGTGTAATTTTAAATTTATTTGATGTTTTGAACTTACTTTGGTATTTTTCCGTTTATTTTAATTTTAAAATCAATTTTAAAATATTTTTCTATGCATATTATTTGACTTTTAATTATGTTTGAATTTTGTTGACTGGTTGGCCTTGGGTCATAGTGAATTTAATCAGAAGTTACATCAACCTCATTCGATCTTGAGTGTTGATGGGGTGAAAACTCTAATCCACCAAAAATGATGAATATGTTGATGATAACTTGATTCAAACTTTAATACAATTTGGGATTTATTTTCTTAGTCATTGTCTCTACTTTATCTCTTTCTTTTTTTCTTTTTCTTTTTCATCAATTGGATGATGATTGATTCATTTTTGTTAAATTAGGTTCGGATTGGTACTCTATGAACTTCCAGCATTTCAAATCTACTACTAGGTAATCAGTTGATTACTCAAGTTACTTTAGATTGATGGCAAGTTTGTCCGAAGGCATCATGAATGATTTGAAATATGTAATGATCTCATCCCCTTGACTCAGTCTTGATCACTTCTGCTTTTAAACCATCATATGAATTATATGCAATACACGCACGTCATTTGAAATTTAATTTGAGGTTTTGAACATACATTGGTATTTTGCCATTTATTTTCATTTTAAAATCAATTTAAAGATACTTCTCTATGCTATTTAATTTTTTTATTTTCGTTTTTATTATGTTTGACTATTGTTGACTGGTTGGCCTTGGATCATAATGAATTTGATCCTTAGTTTCATTCAACTCATTGTATTTTGGGTGTTGATGGGGTGAAAACCCTAATCCACCAAAAACGATGAATGTTGTTGATGGTAACTTATTTAAAACTTTTATCCAATTTCGGATTATTCTCTTGTTCATTTTCTCTAGTTCATCTCGTTCTTCTTGTTTTTACTTTTTTTATCAATTGGATGATGATTGATTCATCTTTGTTCAATTAGGTTTGCATTTGTAATTGATGAACTTTTAGCATTTCAAATCTACTTCTAAGTGATCAACTGATCACTCGAGGTACTGCGGATTTATGATAAGTCTGTGCTAATGTGTCATGAAGGATTTGATTGATATAATGAACTCATCTCCTTGACTTAGTCTTGATCACCAACACTTTTAAACCATGGTGTGGATTATATGCAGTACACCGGTGTAATTTTAAATTTATTTGATGTTTTGAACTTACTTTGGTATTTTTCCGTTTATTTTAATTTTAAAATCAATTTTAAAATATTTTTCTATGCATATTATTAGACTTTTAATTATGTTTGAATTTTGTTGACTGGTTGGCCATGGGTCATAGTGAATTTAATCAGAAGTTACTTCAACCTCATTCGATCTTGAGTGTTGATGGGGTGAAAACTCTAACCCACCAAAAATGATGAATATGTTGATGATAACTTGATTAAAACTTTAATACAATTTGGGATTTATTTTCTTAGTCATTGTCTCTACTTTATCTCTTTCTTTTTTCTTTTTCTTTTTCATCAATTGGATGATGATTGATTCATTTTTGTTAAATTAGGTTCGGATTGGTACTCTATGAACTTTCAGCATTTCAAATCTACTACTAGGTAATCAGTTGATTACTCAAGTTACTTTAGATTGATGGCAAGTTTGTTCGAAGGCATCATGAATGATTTGATTGATGTAATGATCTCATCCCCTTGACTTAGTCTTGATCACCTCTGCTTTTAAACCATCATATGAATTATATGCAATACACGCACGTCATTTGAAATTTAATTTGATGTTTTGAACATACTTTGGTATTTTGCCCTTTATTTTCATTTTAAAATCAATTTAAAAATACTTCTCTATGCTATTTAATTTTTTTATTTTCGTTTTTATTATGTTTGACTATTGTTGACTGGTTGGCCTTGGATCATAATGAATTTGATCCTAAGTTTCATCCAACTCATTGTATTTTGGGTGTTGATGGGGTGAAAACCCTAATCCACCAAAAAGGATGAATGATGTTGATGGTAACTTATTTAAAACTTTTATCCAATTTTGGATTATTCTCTTGTTCATTTTCTCTAGTTCATCTCGTTCTTCTTCTTTTAACTTTTTTTATCAATTGGATGATGATTGATTCATCTTTGTTCAATTAGGTTTGCATTTGTAATTGATGAACTTTTAACATTTCAAATCTACCTCTAAGTGATCAACTGATCACTCGAGGTACTGCAGATTTATGATAAGTATGTGCTAATGTGTCATGAAGGATTTGATTGAGATAATGAACTCATCTCCTTGACTTAGTGTTGATCACCAACACTTTTAAACCATGGTGTGGATTATATGCAGTACACCGGTGTAATTTTAAATTTATTTGATGTTTTGAACTTACTTTGATATTTTTCCCTTTATTTTAATTTTAAAATCAATTTAAAAATATTTTTTTATGCATATTATTTGACTTTTAATTATGTTTGAATTTTGTTGACTGGTTGGCCTTGGGTCATGGTGAATTTAATCAGAAGTTACATCAAGCTCATTCGATCTTGAGTGTTGATGGGGTGAAAACTCTAATCCACCAAAAATGATGAATATGTTGATGATAACTTGATTAAAACTTTAATACAATTTGGGATTTATTTTCTTAGTCATTGTCTCTACTTTATCTCTTTCTTTTTTTCTTTTTCTTTTTCATTAATTGGATGATGATTGATTCCTTTTTGTTAAATTAGGTTCGGATTGGTACTCTATGAACTTTCAGGATTTCAAATCTACTACTAGGTAATCAGTTGATTACTCAAGTTACTTTAGATTGATGGCAAGTTTGTTCGAAGGCATCATGAATGATTTGATTGATGTAATGATCTCATACCCTTGACTCAGTCTTGATCACCTCTGCTTTTAAACCATCATATGAATTATATGCAATACACGCACGTCATTTGAAATTTAATTTGAGGTTTTGAACATACATTGGTATTTTGCCATTTATTTTCATTTTAAAATCAATTTAAAGATACTTCTCTATGCTATTTAATTTTTTTATTTTCGTTTTTATTATGTTTGACTATTGTTGACTGATTGGCCTTGGATCATAATGAATTTGATCCTAAGTTTCATCCAACTCATTGTATTTTAGGTCTTGATGGGGTGAAAACCCTAATCCACCAAAAACGATGAATGTTGTTGATGGTAACTTATTTAAAACTTTTATCCAATTTTGGATTATTCTCTTGTTCATTTTCTCTAGTTCTTCTCGTTCTTCTTCTTTTTACTTTTTTTATCAATTGGATGATGATTGATTCATCTTTGTTCAATTAGGTTCGCATTTGTAATTGATGAACTTTTAGCATTTCAAATCTACCTCTAAGTGATCAACTGATCACTCGAGGTACTGCGGATTTATGATAAGTCTGTGCTAATGTGTCATGAAGGATTTGATTGATATAATGAACTCATCTCCTTGACTTAGTCTTGATCACCAACACTTTTAAACCATGGTGTGGATTATATGCAGTACACCAGTGTAATTTTAAATTTATTTGATGTTTTGAACATACGTTGGTATTTTTCCCTTTATTTTAATTTTAAAATCAATTTAAAAATACTTTTCTATGCATTTTATTTGAATTTTAATTATGTTTGAATTTTGTTGACATGTTGGCCTTGGGTCATAGTGAATTTAATCAGAAGTTACATCAAGCTCATTCGATCTTGAGTGTTGATGGGGTGAAAACTCTAATCCACCAAAAATGATGAATATGTTGATGATAACTTGATTAAAACTTTAATACAATTTAGGATTTATTTTCTTAGTCATTGTCTCTACTTTATCTCTTTCTTTTTTTCTTATTTTTTTCATCAATTGGATGATGATTGATTCATTTTTGTTAAATTAGGTTCGGATTGGTACTCTATGAACTTTCAGCATTTCAAATCTACTACTAGGTAATCAGTTGATTACTCAAGTTACTTTAGATTTATGGCAAGTTTGTCTGAAGGAATCATGAATGATTTGATTGATGTAATGATCTCATCCCCTTGACTCAATCTTGATCACCTCTGCTTTTAAACCATCATATGAATTATATGCAATACACACACGTCATTTGAAATTTAATTTGAGGTTTTGAACATGCATTGGTATTTTGCCCTTTATTTTCATTTTAAAATCAATTTAAAGATACCTATCTATGCTATTTAATTTTTTTATTTTCGTTTTTATTATGTTTGACTATTGTTGACTGGTTGGCCTTGGATCATAATGAATTTGATCCTAAGTTTCATCCAACTCATTGTATTTTGGGTGTTGATGGAGTGAAAACCCTAATCCACCAAAAAGGAGGAATGATGTTGATGGTAACTTATTTAAAACTTTTATCCAATTTTGGATTTATTCTCTTGTTCATTTTCTCTACTTCATCTCGTTCTTCTTCTTTTTACTTTTTTTATTAATTGGATGGTGATTGATTCATCTTTGTTCAATTAGGTTCGCATTTGTACTTGATGAACTTTTAGCATTTCAAATCTACCTCTAACTGATCAACTTATCACTCGAGGTACTGCGGATTTATGATAAGTCTGTGATAATGTATCATGAAGGATTTGATTGATATAATGAACTCATCTCCTTGACTTAGTCTTGATCACCAACACTTTTAAACCATGGTGTGGATTATATGCAGTACACCGGTGTAATTTTAAATTTATTTGATGTTTTGAACATACTTTGGTATTTTTCCCTTTATTTTAATTTTAAAATCAATTTAAAAATACTTTTTTATGCATTTTATTTGAATTTTAATTATGTTTGAATTTTGTTGACTGGTTGGCCTTGGGTCATAGTGAATTTAATCAGAAGTTACATCAAGCTCATTCGATCTTGAGTGTTGATAGGGTGAAAACTCTAATCCACCAAAAATGATGAATATGTTGATGATAACTTGATTAAAACTTTAATACAACTTGGGAATTATTTTCTTAGTCATTGTCTCTACTTTATCTCTTTCTTTTTTTCTTTTTCTTTTTCATCAATTGGATGATGATTGATTCATTTTTGTTAAATTAGGTTCGGATTGGTACTCTATGAACTTTCAGAATTTCAAATCTACTTCTAGGTAATCAGTTGATTACTCAAGTTACTTTAGATTGATGGCAAGTTTGTCCGAAGGCATCATGAATGATTTGATTGATGTAATGATCTCATCCCCTTGACTAAGTCTTGATCACCTCTGCTTTTAAACCATCATATGAATTATATTCAATACACGCACGTCATTTGAAATTTAATTTGAGGTTTTAAACATACATTGGTATTTTGCCCTTTATTTTCATTTTAAAATCAATTTAAAGATACTTCTCTATGCTATTTAATTTTTTTATTTTCGTTTTTATTATGTTTGACTATTGTTTACTGGTTGGCCTTGGATCATAATGAATTTGATCATAAGTTTCATCCAACTCATTGTATTTTGGGTGTTGATGGGGTGAAAACCCTAATCCACCAAAAAGGATGAATGATGTTGATGGTAACTTATTTAAAACTTTTATCCAATTTTGGATTATTCTCTTGTTCATTTTCTCTACTTCATCTAGTTCTTCTTCTTTTTACTTTTTTTATCAATTGGATGATGATTGATTCATCTTTGTTCAATTAGGTTTGCATTTGTAATTGATGAACTTTTAGCATTTCAACACTACCTCTAAGTGATCAACTGATCACTCGAGGTACTGCGGTTTTATGATAAGTCTGTGTTAATATGTCATGAAGGATTTGATTGATATAATGAACTGATCTCCTTGACTTAGTCTTGATCACAAACACTTCTAAACCATGGTGTGGATTATATGCAGTACACCGGTGTAATTTTAAATTTATTTAATGTTTTGAACTTACTTTGGTATTTTTCCCTTTATTTTAATTTTAAAACAAATTTAAAAATATTTTTCTATGCATATTATTTGACTTTTAATTATGTTTGAATTTTGTTGACTGGTTGGCCTTGGGTCATAGTGAATTTAATCAGAAGTTACATCAACCTCATTCGATCTTGAGTGTTGATGGGGTGAAAACTCTAATCCACCAAAAATGATGAATATGTTGATGATAACTTGATTAAAACTTTAATACAATTTGGGATTTATTTTCTTAGTCATTGTCTCTACTTTATCTCTTTCTTTTTTTCTTTTTCTTTTTCAGAAAATTGGATGATGATTGATTCATTTTTATTAAATTAGGTTCGGATTGGTACTCTATGAACTTTCAGCATTTCAAATCTACTTCTAGGTAATCAGTTGATTACTCAAGTTACTTTAGATTGATGGCAAGTTTGTCCGAAGGCATCATGAATGATTTGATTGATGTAATGATCTCATCCCCTTGACTAAGTCTTGATCACCTCTGCTTTTAAACCATCATATGAATTATATTCAATACACGCACGTCATTTGAAATTTAATTTGAGGTTTTAAACATACATTGGTATTTTTCCCTTTATTTTCATTTTAAAATCAATTTAAAGATACTTCTCTATGCTATTTAATTTTTTTATTTTCGTTTTTATTATGTTTGACTATTGTTTACTGGTTGGCCTTGGATCATAATGAATTTGATCATAAGTTTCATCCAACTCATTGTATTTTGGGTGCTGATGGCGTGAAAACCCTAATCCACCAAAAAGGTTGAATGATGTTGATGGTAACTTATTTAAAACTTTTATCAAATTTTGGATTATTCTCTTGTTCATTTTCTCTACTTCATCTTGTTCTTCTTCTTTTTACTTTTTTTATCAATTGGATGATGATTGATTCATCTTTGTTCAATTAGGTTTGCATTTGTACTTGATGAACTTTTAGCATTTCAAATATACCTCTATGTGATCAACTGATCACTCGAGGTACTGCGGATTTATGATAAGTCTGTGCTAATGTATCATGAAGGATTTGATTGATATAATGAACTCATCTCCTTGACTTAGTCTTGATCACCAACACTTCTAAACCATGGTGTGGATTATATGCAGTACACCGGTGTAATTTAAAATTTCATTGATGTTTTGAACATACTTTGGTATTTTTCCCTTTATTTTAATTTTAAAATCAATTTAAAAATACTTTTCTATGCATTTTATTTGAATTTTAATTATGTTTGAATTTTGTTGACTGGCTGGCCTTGGGTCATAGTGAATTTAATCAGAAGTTACATCAACCTCATTCCATCTTGGGTGTTGATGGGGTGAAAACTCTAATCCACCAAAAATTATGAATATGTTGATGATAACTTGATTAAAACTTTAATCCAATTTGGGATTTATTTTCTTGGGCATTGTCCTAACTTAATATCTTTCGTCTTTTTTTTCTTCTTTTTCATCAATTGGATGATGATTGATTCATTTTTATTAAATTAGGTTCGGATTGGTACTCTATGAACTTTCAGCATTTCAAATCTACTTCTAGGTAATCTGTTGATTACTCAAGTTACTTTAGATTGATGGCAAGTTTGTCTGAAGGCATCATGAATGATTTGATTGTTGTAATGATCTCATCCCCTTGACTTAGTCTTGATCACCTTTGCTTTTAAACAATCATATGAATTATATGCAGTACACGCACGTCATTTGAAATTTTATTTGACGTTTTGAACATACTTTGGTATTTTTCCCTTTATTTTCATTTTAAAATCAATTTCAAAATACTTTTCTATGCATTTTATTTGAATTTTAATTATGTTTGAATTTTGTTGACTGGTTGGCCTTGGGTCATAGTGAATTTAATCAGAAGTTACATCAACCTCATTCCATCTTGGGTGTTGATGGGGTGAAAACTCTAATCCACCAAAAATTATGATTATGGTGATGATAACTTGATTAAAACTTTAATCCAATTTGGGATTTATTTTCTTGGGCATTGTCCTTACTTAATATCTTTCGTCTTTTTTTTCTTCTTTTTCATCAATTGGATGATGATTGATTCATTTTTGTTAAATTAGGTTCAGATTAGTACTCTATGAACTTTCAGCATTTCAAATCTACTTCTAGGTAATCAGGTGATTACTCAAGTTACTTTAGATTGATGGCAAGTTTGTCCGAAGGCATCATGAATGATTTGATTGATGTAATGATCTCATCCCCTTGACTCAGTCTTGATCACCTCTGCTTTTAAACAATCATATGAATTATATGCAGTACACGCACGTCATTTGAAATTTTATTTGACGTTTTGAACATACTTTGGTATTTTTCCCTTTATTTTCATTTTAAAATCAATTTCAAAATACTTTTCTATGCATTTTATTTGAATTTTAATTATGTTTGAATTTTGTTGACTGGTTGGCCTTGGGTCATAGTGAATTTAATCAGAAGTTACATCAACCTCATTCCATCTTGGGTGTTGATGGGGTGAAAACTCTAATCCACCAAAAATTATGATTGTGGTGATGATAACTTGATTAAAACTTTAATCCAATTTGGGATTTATTTTCTTGGGCATTGTCCTTACTTAATATCTTTCGTCTTTTTTTTCTTCTTTTTCATCAATTGGATGATGATTGATTCATTTTTGTTAAATTAGGTTCAGATTAGTACTCTATGAACTTTCAGCATTTCAAATCTACTTCTAGGTAATCAGGTGATTACTCAAGTTACTTTAGATTGATGGCAAGTTTGTCCGAAGGCATCATGAATGATTTGATTGATGTAATGATCTCATTCCCTTGACTCAGTCTTGATCACCTCTGCTTTTAAACCATCATATGAATTATATGCAATACACGCACGTCATTTGAAATTTAATTTGATGTTTTGAACATACTTTGGTATTTTTCATTTTATTTTTATTTTAAAATCAATTTAAAGATACTTCTTTATGCTGTTTAATTTTTTTATTTTCGTTTTTATTATGTTTGACTATTGTTGACTGGTTGGCCTTAGATAATAATGAATTTGATCATAAGTTTCATCCAACTCATTGTATTTTGACTCAGTCTTGTTCATTTCCTCTACTTCATCTCGTTCTTCTTCTTGTTTCTTTTTTATCAATTGGATTATGATTGATTCATCTTTGTTCAATTAGGTTCGCATTTGTACTTGATGAACTTTTAGCATTTCAAATCTACCTCTAAGTGATCAACTGATCACTCGAGGTACTGCGGATTTATGATAAGTTTGTGCTAATGTATCATGAAGGATTTGATTGATATAATGAACTTATCTCCTTGACTTAGTCTTGATCACCAACACTTTTAAACCATGGTGTGCATTATATGCAGTACACCGGTGAAATTTTAAATTTATTTGATGTTTTGAACATACTTTGGTATTTTTCCCTTTATTTTAATTTTAAAATCAATTTAAAAATACTTTTTTATGCATTTTATTTGAATTTTAATTATGTTTGAATTTTGTTGACTGGTTGGCCTTGGGTCATAGTGAATTTAATCAGAAGTTACATCAACCTCATTCCATCTTGGGTGTTGATGGGGTGAAAACTCTAATCCACCAAAAAGGATGAATATGTTGATGATAACTTGATTAAAACTTTAATCCAATTTGGGATTTATTTTCTTGGTCGTTGTCTCTACTTAATCTCTTTCTTTTTATTTCTTTTTCATCAATTGGATGATGATTGATTCATTTTTGTTAAATTAGGTTCGGATTGGTACTCTATGAACTTTCAGCATTTCAAATCTACTTCTAGGTAATCAGTTAATTACTCAAGTTACTTAAATTGATGGCAAGTTTGTCCGAAGGCATCATGAATGATTTGATTGATGTAATGATCTGATCCCCTTGACTCAGTCTTGATCACCTATGCTTTTAAACCATCATATGAATTATATGCAATACACGCACGTCATTTGAAATTTAATTTGATGTTTTGAACATACTTTGGTATTTTTCATTTTATTTTTATTTTAAAATCAATTTAAAGATACTTCTCTATGCTGTTTAATTTTTTTATTTTCGTTTTTATTATGTTTGACTATTGTTGACTGGTTGGCCATGGATAATAATGAATTTGATCATAAGTTTCATCCAACTCATTGTATTTTGGGTGTTGATGTGGTGAATATCCTAATCCACCAAAAAGGATGAATTATGTTGATGGTAACTTATTTAAAACTTTTATCCAATTTTGGATTTATTCTCTTGTTCATTTTCTCTACTTCATCTCGTTCTTCTTCTTTTTACTTTTTTTATCAATTGGATGATGATTGATCCATCTTTGTTCAATTAGGTTTGCATTTGTACTTGATGGAGTTTTAGCATTTCAAATATACCTCTAAGTGATCAACTGATCACTCGAGGTACTGCGGATTTATGATAATTCTGTGCTAATGTATCATGAAGGATTTGATTGATATAATGAACTCATTTCCTTGACTTAGTTTTGATCACCAACACTTTTAAACCATGGTGTGGATTATAAGCAGTACACCGGTGTAATTTTAAATTTATTTTATGTTTTGAACATACTTTGGTATTTTTCCCTTTATTTTAATTTTAAAATCAATTTAAAAATACTTTTCTATGCATTTTATTTGAATTTTAATTATGTTTGAATTATGTTGACTGGTTGGCCTTGGGTCATAGTGAATTTAATCAGAAGTTACATCAACCTCATTCCATCTTGGGTGTTGATGGGGTGAAAACTCTAATCCACCAAAAAGGATGAATATGTTGATGATAACTTGATTAAAACTTTAATCCAATTTGGGATTTATTTTCTTGGTCGTTGTCTCTACTTAATCTCTTTCTTTTTTTTTCTTTTTCATCAATTGGATGATGATTGATTCATTTTTGTTAAATTAGGTTCGGATTGGTACTCTATGAACTTTCAGCATTTCAAATCTACTTCTAGGTAATCAGTTTATTACTCAAGTTACTTTAGATTGATGGCATGTTTGTCCGAAGGCATCATGAATGATTTGATTGATGTAATGATCTCATCCCCTTGACTCAGTCTTGATCACCTCTGCTTTTAAACCACCATATGAATTATATGCAATACACGCACGTCATTTGAAATTTAATTTGATGTTTTGAACATACTTTGGTATATTTCATTTTATTTTCATTTTAAAATCAATTTAAAGATACTTCTCTATGCTGTTTAATTTTTTATTTTCGTTTTTATTATGTTTGACTATTGTTGACTGGTTGGCCTTGGATAATAATGAATTTGATCAAAAATTTCATCCATCTCAATGTATTTTGGGTGTTGATGGGGGTGAAAACCCTAATCCACCAAAAAGGATGAATGATGTTGATGGTAACTTATTTAAAACCTTTATCCAATTTTGGATTTATTCTCTTGTTCATTTCCTCTACTTCATCTCGTTCTTCTTCTTGTTTCTTTTTTTATCAATTGGATGATGATTAATTCATCTTTGTTCAATTAGGTTCGCATTTGTACTTGATGAACTTTTAGCATTTCAAATCTACCTCTAAGTGATCAACTGATCACTCGAGGTACTGCGGATTTATGATATGTCTGTGCTAATGTATCATGAAGGATTTGATTGATATAATGAACTTATCTCCTTGACTTAGTCTTGATCACCAACACTTTTAAACCATGGTGTGCATTATATGCAGTACACCGGTGAAATTTTAAATTTATTTGATGTTTTGAACATACTTTGGTATTTTTCCCTTTATTTTAATTTTAAAATCAATTTAAAAATACTTTTTTATGCATTTTATTTGAATTTTAATTATGTTTGAATTTTGTTGACTGGTTGGCCTTGGGACATAGTGAATTTAATCAGAAGTTACATCAACCTCATTCCATCTTGGGTGTTGATGGGGTGAAAACTCTAATCCACCAAAAAGGATGAATATGTTGATGATAACTTGATTAAAACTTTAATCCAATTTGGGATTTATTTTCTTGGTCGTTGTCTCTACTTAATATCTTTCTTTTTTTTTCTTTTTCATCAATTGGATGATGATTGATTCATTTTTGTTAAATTAGGTTCGGATCGGTACTCTATGAACTTTCAGCATTTCAAATCTACTTCTAGGTAATCAGTTTATTACTGAAGTTACTTTAGATTGATGGCATGTTTGTCCGAAGGCATCATGAATGATTTGATTGATGTAATGATCTCATCCCCTTGACTCAGTCTTGATCACCTCTGCTTTTAAACCATCATATGAATTATATGCAATACACGCACGTCATTTGAAATTTAATTTGATGTTTTGAACATACTTTGGTATTTTTCAATTTATTTTCATTTTAAAATCAATTTAAAGATACTTCTCTATGCTGTTTAATTTTTTATTTTCGTTTTTATTATGTTTGACTATTGTTGACTGGTTGGCCTTGGATAATAATGAATTTGATCAAAAATTTCATCCATCTCAATGTATTTTGGGTGTTGATGGGGGTGAAAACCCTAATCCACCAAAAAGGATGAATGATGTTGATGGTAACTTATTTAAAACTTTTATCCAATTTTGGATTTATTCTCTTGTTCATTTCCTCTACTTCATCTCGTTCTTCTTCTTGTTTCTTTTTTTATCAATTGGATGATGATTGATTCATCTTTGTTCAATTAGGTTCGCATTTTTACTTGATGAACTTTTAGCATTTCAAATCTACCTCTAAGTGATCAACTGATCACTCGAGGTACTGCGGATTTATGATAAGTCTGTGCTAATGTATCATGAAGGATTTGATTGATATAATGAACTTATCTCCTTGACTTAGTCTTGATCACCAACACTTTTAAACCATGGTGTGCATTATATGCAGTACACCGGTGAAATTTTAAATTTATTTGATGTTTTGAACATACTTTGGTATTTTTCCCTTTATTTTAATTTTAAAATCAATTTAAAAATACTGTTTTATGCATTTTATTTGAATTTTAATTATGTTTGAATTTTGTTGACTGGTTGGCCTTGGGTCATAGTGAATTTAATCAGAAGTTACATCAACCTCATTCCATCTTGGGTGTTGATGGGGTGAAAACTCTAATCCACCAAAAAGGATGAATATGTTGATGATAACTTGATTAAAACTTTAATCCAATTTGGGATTTATTTTCTTGGTCGTTGTCTCTACTTAATCTCTTTCTTTTTATTTCTTTTTCATCAATTGGATGATGATTGATTCATTTTTGTTAAATTAGGTTCGGAATGGTACTCTATGAACTTTCAGCATTTCAAATCTACTTCTAGGTAATCAGTTAATTACTCAAGTTACTTAAATTGATGGCAAGTTTGTCCGAAGGCATCATGAATGATTTGATTGATGTAATGATCTGATCCCCTTGACTCAGTCTTGATCACCTATGCTTTTAAACCATCATATGAATTATATGCAATACACGCACGTCATTTGAAATTTAATTTGATGTTTTGAACATACTTTGGTATTTTTCATTTTATTTTTATTTTAAAATCAATTTAAAGATACTTCTCTATGCTGTTTAATTTTTTTATTTTCGTTTTTATTATGTTTGACTATTGTTGACTGGTTGGCCTTGGATAATAATTAATTTGATCATAAGTTTCATCCAACTCATTGTATTTTGGGTGTTGATGTGGTGAATATCCTAATCCACCAAAAAGGATGAATTATGTTGATGGTAACTTATTTAAAACTTTTATCCAATTTTGGATTTATTCTCTTGTTCATTTTCTCTACTTCATCTCGTTCTTCTTCTTTTTACTTTTTTTATCAATTGGATGATGATTGATCCATCTTTGTTCAATTAGGTTTGCATTTGTACTTGATGGAGTTTTAACATTTCAAATATACCTCTAAGTGATCAACTGATCACTCGAGGTACTGCGGATTTATGATAAGTCTGTGCTAATGTATCATGAAGGATTTGATTGATATAATGAACTCATTTCCTTGACTTAGTCTTGATCACCAACACTTTTAAACCATGGTGTGGATTATATGCAGTACACCGGTGAAATTTTAAATTTATTTGATGTTTTGAACATACTTTGGTATTTTTCCCTTTATTTTAATTTTAAAATCAATTTAAAAATACTTTTTTATGCATTTTATTTGAATTTTAATTATGTTTGAATTTTGTTGACTGGTTGGCCTTGGGTCATAGTGAATTTAATCAGAAGTTACATCAACCTCATTCCATCTTGGGTGTTGATGGGGTGAAAACTCTAATCCACCAAAAAGGATGAATATGTTGATGATAACTTGATTAAAACTTTAATCCAATTTGGGATTTATTTTCTTGGTCGTTGTCTCTACTTAATATCTTTCTTTTTTTTTTCTTTTTCATCAATTGGATGATGATTGATTCATTTTTGTTAAATTAGGTTCGGATCGGTACTCTATGAACTTTCAGCATTTCAAATCTACTTCTAGGTAATCAGTTTATTACTGAAGTTACTTTAGATTGATGGCATGTTTGTCCGAAGGCATCATGAATGATTTGATTGATGTAATGATCTCATCCCCTTGACTCAGTCTTGATCACCTCTGCTTTTAAACCATCATATGAATTATATGCAATACACGCACGTCATTTGAAATTTAATTTGATGTTTTGAACATACTTTGGTATTTTTCATTTTATTTTCATTTTAAAATCAATTTAAAGATACTTCTCTATGCTGTTTAATTTTTTATTTTCGTTTTTATTATGTTTGACTATTGTTGACTGGTTGGCCTTGGATAATAATGAATTTGATCAAAAATTTCATCCATCTCAATGTATTTTGGGTGTTGATGGGGGTGAAAACCCTAATCCACCAAAAAGGATGAATGATGTTGATGGTAACTTATTTAAAACTTTTATCCAATTTTGGATTTATTCTCTTGTTCATTTCCTCTACTTCATCTCGTTCTTCTTCTTGTTTCTTTTTTTATCAATTGGATGATGATTGATTCATCTTTGTTCAATTAGGTTCACATTTGTACTTGATGAACTTTTAGCATTTCAAATCTACCTCTAAGTGATCAACTGATCACTCGAGGTACTGCGGATTTATGATAAGTCTGTGCTAATGTATCATGAAGGATTTGATTGATATAATGAACTCATTTCCTTGACTTAGTTTTGATCACCAACACTTTTAAACCATGGTGTGGATTATATGCAGTACACCGGTGAAATTTTAAATTTATTTGATGTTTTGAACATACTTTGGTATTTTTCCCTTTATTTTAATTTTAAAATGAATTTAAAAATACTTTTTTATGCATTTTATTTGAATTTTAATTATGTTTGAATTTTGTTGACTGGTTGGCCTTGGGTCATAGTGAATTTAATCAGAAGTTACATCAACCTCATTCCATCTTGGGTGTTGATGGGGTGAAAACTCTAATCCACCAAAAAGGATGAATATGTTGATGATAACTTGATTAAAACTTTAATCCAATTTGGGATTTATTTTCTTGGTCGTTGTCTCTACTTAATATCTTACTTTTTTTTTCTTTTTCATCAATTGGATGATGATTGATTCATTTTTGTTAAATTAGGTTCGGATCGGTACTCTATGAACTTTCAGCATTTCAAATCTACTTCTAGGTAATCAGTTTATTACTGAAGTTACTTTAGATTGATGGCATGTTTGTCCGAAGGCATCATGGATGATTTGATTGATGTAATGATCTCATCCCCTTGACTCAGTCTTGATCACCTCTGCTTTTAAACCATCATATGAATTATATGCAATACACGCACGTCATTTGAAATTTAATTTGATGTTTTGAACATACTTTGGTATTTTTCATTTTATTTTCATTTTAAAATCAATTTAAAGATACTTCTCTATGCTGTTTAATTTTGTATTTTCGTTTTTATTATGTTTGACTATTGTTGATTGGTTGGCCTTGGATAATAATGAATTTGATCAAAAATTTCATCCATCTCAATGTATTTTGGGTGTTGATGGGGGTGAAAACCCTAATCCACCAAAAAGGATGAATGATGTTGATGGTAACTTATTTAAAACTTTTATCCAATTTTGGATTTATTCTCTTGTTCATTTCCTCTACTTCATCTCGTTCTTCTTCTTGTTTCTTTTTTTATCAATTGGATGATGATTGATTCATCTTTGTTCAATTAGGTTCGCATTTGTACTTGATGAACTTTTAGCATTTCAAATCTACCTCTAAGTGATCAACTGATCACTCGAGGTACTGCGGATTTATGATAAGTCTGTGCTAATGTATCATGAAGGATTTGATTGATATAATGAACTCATTTCCTTGACTTAGTCTTGATCACCAACACTTTTAAACCATGGTGTGCATTATATGCAGTACACCGGTGAAATTTTAAATTTATTTGATGTTTTGAACATACTTTGGTATTTTTCCCTTTATTTTAATTTTAAAATCAATTTAAAAATACTTTTTTATGCATTTTATTTGAATTTTAATTATGTTTGAATTTTGTTGACTGGTTGGCCTTGGGTCATAGTGAATTTAATCAGAAGTTACATCAACCTCATTCCATCTTGGGTGTTGATGGGGTGAAAACTCTAATCCACCAAAAAGGATGAATATGTTGATGATAACTTGATTAAAACTTTAATCCAATTTGGGATTTATTTTCTTGGTCGTTGTCTCTACTTAATCTCTTTCTTTTTATTTCTTTTTCATCAATTGGATGATGATTGATTCATTTTTGTTAAATTAGGTTCGGATTGGTACTCTATGAACTTTCAGCATTTCAAATCTACTTCTAGGTAATCAGTTTACTACTCAAGTTACTTTAGATTGATGGCATGTTTGTCCGAAGGCATCATGAATGATTTGATTGATGTAATGATCTCATCCCCTTGACTCAGTCTTGATCACCTCTGCTTTTAAACCACCATATGAATTATATGCAATACACGCACGTCATTTGAAATATAATTTGATGTTTTGAACATACTTTGGTATATTTCATTTTATTTTCATTTTAAAATCAATTTAAAGATACTTCTCTATGCTGTTTAATTTTTTATTTTCGTTTTTATTATGTTTGACTATTGTTGACTGGTTGGCCTTGGATAATAATGAATTTGATCAAAAATTTCATCCATCTCAATGTATTTTGGGTGTTGATGGGGGTGAAAACCCTAATCCACCAAAAAGGATGAATGATGTTGATGGTAACTTATTTAAAACTTTTATCAAATTTTGGATTTATTCTCTTGTTCATTTCCTCTACTTCATCTCGTTCTTCTTCTTGTTTCTTTTTTTATCAATTGGATGATGATTAATTCATCTTTGTTCAATTAGGTTCGCATTTGTACTTGATGAACTTTTAGCATTTCAAATCTACCTCTAAGTGATCAACTGATCACTTGAGGTACTGTGGATTTATGATAAGTCTGTGCTAATGTATCATGAAGGATTTGATTGATATAATGAACTTATCTCCTTGACTTAGTCTTGATCACCAACACTTTTAAACCATGGTGTGCATTATATGCAGTACACCGGTGAAATTTTAAATTTATTTGATGTTTTGAACATACTTTGGTATTTTTCCCTTTATTTTAATTTTAAAATCAATTTAAAAATACTTTTTTATGCATTTTATTTGAATTTTAATTATGTTTGAATTTTGTTGACTGCTTGGCCTTGGGTCATAGTGAATTTAATCAGAAGTTACATCAACCTCATTCCATCTTGGGTGTTGATGGGGTGAAAACTCTAATCCACCAAAAAGGATGAATATGTTGATGATAACTTGATTAAAACTTTAATCCAATTTGGGATTTATTTTCTTGGTCGTTGTCTCTACTTAATCTCTTTCTTTTTTTTTCTTTTTCATCAATTGGATGATGATTGATTCATTTTTGTTAAATTAGGTTTGGATTGGTACTCTATGAACTTTCAGCATTTCAAATCTACTTCTAGGTAATCAGTTTATTACTCAAGTTACTTTAGATTGATGGCATGTTTGTCCGAAGGCATCATGAATGATTTGATTGATGTAATGATCTCATCCCCTTGACTCAGTCTTGATCACCTCTGCTTTTAAACCACCATATGAATTATATGCAATACACGCACGTCATTTGAAATTTAATTTGATGTTTTGAACATACTTTGGTATTTTTCATTTTATTTTCATTTTAAAATCAATTTAAAGATACTTCTCTGTGCTGTTTAATTTTTTATTTTCGTTTTTATTATGTTTGACTATTGTTGACGGGTTGGCCTTGGATAATAATGAATTTGATCAAAAATTTCATCCATCTCAATGTATTTTGGGTGTTGATGGGGTGAAAACCCTAATCCACCAAAAAGGATGAATGATGTTGATGGTAACTTATTTAAAACTTTTATCCAATTTTGGATTTATTCTCTTGTTCATTTCCTCTACTTCATCTCGTTCTTCTTCTTGTTTCTTTTTTTATCAATTGGATGATGATTGATTCATCTTTGTTCAATTAGGTTCGCATTTGTACTTGATGAACTTTTAGCATTTCAAATCTACCTCTAAGTGATCAACTGATCACTCGAGGTACTGCGGATTTATGATAAGTCTGTGCTAATGTATCATGAAGGATTTGATTGATATAATGAACTTATCTCCTTGACTTAGTCTTGATCACCAACACTTTTAAACCATGGTGTGCATTATATGCAGTACACCGGTGAAATTTTAAATTTATTTGATGTTTTGAACATACTTTGGTATTTTTCCCTTTATTTTAATTTTAAAATCAATTTAAAAATACTTTTTTATGCATTTTATTTGAATTTTAATTATGTTTGAATTTTGTTGACTGGTTGGCCTTGGGTCATAGTGAATTTAATCAGAAGTTACATCAACCTCATTCCATCTTGGGTGTTGATGGGGTGAAAACTCTAATCCACCAAAAAGGATGAATATGTTGATGATAACTTGATTAAAACTTTAATCCAATTTGGGATTTATTTTCTTGGTCGTTGTCTCTACTTAATCTCTTTCTTTTTTTTTCTTTTTCATCAATTGGATGATGATTGATTCATTTTTGTTAAATTAGGTTCGGATTGGTACTCTATGAACTTTCAGCATTTCAAATCTACTTCTAGGTAATCAGTTTATTACTCAAGTTACTTTAGATTGATGGCATGTTTGTCCGAAGGCATCATGAATGATTTGATTGATGTAATGATCTCATCCCCTTGACTCAGTCTTGATCACCTCTGCTTTTAAACCACCATATGAATTATATGCAATACACGCACGTCATTTTAAATTTAATTTGATGTTTTGAACATACTTTGGTATTTTTCATTTTATTTTTCTTTTAAAATCAATTTAAAGATACTTCTCTATGCTGTTTAATTTTTTTATTTTCGTTTTTATTATGTTTGACTATTGTTGACTGGTTGGCCTTGGATAATAATGAATTTGATCAAAAATTTCATCCATCTCAATGTATTTTGGGTGTTGATGGGGGTGAAAACCCTAATCAACCAAAAAGGATGAATGATGTTGATGGTAACTTATTTAAAACTTTTATCCAATTTTTGATTTATTCTCTTGTTCATTTCCTCTACTTCATCTCGTTCTTCTTCTTGTTTATTTTTTTATCAATGGGATGATGATTGATTCATCTTTGTTCAATTAGGTTTGCATTTGTATCTGATGAACTTTTAGCATTTCAAATCTACCTCTAAGTGATCAACTGATCACTCGAGGTACTGCGGATTTATGATAAGTCTGTGCTAATGTATCATGAATGATTTGATTGATATAATGAACTTATCTCTTTGACTTAGTCTTGATCACCAACACTTTTAAACCATGGTGTGGATTATATGCAGTACACCGGTGTAATTTTAAATTTATTTGATGTTTTGAACATACTTTGGTATTTTTCCCTTTATTTTAATTTTAAAATCAATTTAAAAATACTTTTCTATGCATTTTATTTGAATTTTAATTATGTTTGAATTTTGTTTACTGGTTGGCCTTGGGTCATAGTGAATTTAATCAAAAGTTACATCAACCTCATTCCATCTTGGGTGTTGATGGGGTGAAAACTCTAATCCACCAAAAAGGATGAATATGTTGATGATAACTTGATTAAAACTTTAATCCAATTTGGGATTTATTTTCTTGGTCGTTGTCTCTACTTAATCTCTTTCTTTTTTTTTTCTTTTTCATCAATTGGATGATGATTGATTCATTTTTGTTATATTAGGTTCGGATTGGTACTCTATGAACTTTCAGCATTTCAAATCTACTTCTAGGTAATCAGTTTATTACTCAAGTTACTTTAGATTGATGGCATGTTTGTCCGAAGGCATCATGAATGATTTGATTGATATAAGGATCTCATCCCCTTGACTCAGTCTTGATCACCTATGCTTTTAAACCATCATATGAATTATATGCAATACACGCACGTCATTTGAAATTTAATTTGAATTTTTTAACATACTTTGGTATTTTTCATTTTATTTTCATTTTAAAATCAATTTAAAGATACTTCTCTATGCTGTTTAATTTTTTTATTTTCGTTTTTATTATGTTTGACTATTGTTGACTGGTTGGCCTTGGATAATAATGAATTTGATCAAAAATTTCATCCATCTCATTGTATTTTGGGTGTTGATGGGGGTGAAAACCCTAATCCACCAAAAAGGATGAATGATGTTGATGGTAACTTATTTAAAACTTTTATCCAATTTTGGATTTATTCTCTTGTTCATTTCCTCTACTTCGTCTCGTTCTTCATCTTGTTTCTTCTTTTATCAATTAGATGATGATTGATTCATCTTTGTTCAATTAGGTTCGCATTTGTACTTGATGATCTTTAAGCATTTCAAATCTACCTCTAAGTGATAAACTGATCACTCGAGGTACTGTGGATTCATGATAAGTCTGTGCTAATGTATCATGAAGGATTTGATTGATATAATGAACTCATCTCCTTGACTTAGTCTTGAACACCAACACTTTTAAACCATGGTGTGCATTATATGTAGTACACCGGCATAATTTTAAATTTATCTGATGTTTCTAACATACTTTGGTATTTTTCCCTTTATTTTAATTTTAAAATCAATTTAAAAATACATTTCTATGCATTTTATTTGAATTTTAATTATGTTTGAATTTTGTTGACTGGTTGGACTTGGATCATAGTGAATTTAATCAGAAGTTACATCAACCTCATTCGATCTTGGGTGTTGATGGGGTGAAAACTCTAATCCACCAAAAAGGATGAATATGTTGATGATAACTTGATTAAAACTTTAATACAATTTGGGATTTATTTTCTTGGTCGTTGTCTCTACTTAATCTCTTTCTTTTTATTTCTTTTTCATCAATTGGATGATGATTGATTCATTTTTGTTAAATTAGGTTCGGATTGGTACTCTATGAACTTTCAGCATTTCAAATCTACTTCTAGGTAATCAGTTAATTACTCAAGTTACTTAAATTGATTGCAAGTTTGTCCGAAGGCATCATGAATGATTTGATTGATGTAATGATCTCATCCCCTTGACTCAGACTAGATCACCTCTGCTTTTAAACCATCATATGAATTATATGCAATACACGCACGTCATTTGAAATTTAATTTGATGTTTTGAACATACTTTGGTATTTTTCATTTTATTTTCATTTTAAAATCAATTTAAAGATACTTCTCTATGCTGTTTAATTTTTTTTATTTTCGTTTTTATTATGTTTGACTATTGTTGACTGGTTGGCCTTGGATAATAATGAATTTGATCAAAAATTTCATCCATCTCATTGTATTTTGGGTGTTGATGGGGGTGAAAACCCTAATCCACCAAAAAGGATGAATGATGTTGATGGTAACTTATTTAAAACTTTTATCCAATTTTGGATTTATTCTGTTGTTCATTTCCTCTACTTCATCTCGTTCTTCTTCTTGTTTCTTCTTTTATCAATTGGATTATGATTGATTCATCTTTGTTCAATTAGGTTCGCATTTGTACTTGATGATCTTTAAGCATTTCAAATCTACCTCTAAGTGATAAACTGATCACTCGAGGTACTGTGGATTCATGATAAGTCTGTGCTAATGTATCATGAAGGATTTGATTGATATAATGAACTCATCTCCTTGACTTAGTCTTGAACACCAACACTTTTAAACCATGGTGTGCATTATATGCAGTACACCGGCGTAATTTTAAATTTATCTGATGTTTCTAACATACTTTGGTATTTTTCCCTTTATTTTAATTTTAAAATCAATTTAAAAATACATTTCCATGCATTTTATTTGAATTTTAATTATGTTTGAATTTTGTTGACTGGTTGGACTTGGATCATAGTGAATTTAATCAGAAGTTACATCAACCTCATTCGATCTTGGGTGTTGATGGGGTTAAAACTCTAATCCACCAAAAAGGATGAATATGTTGATGATAACTTGATTAAAACTTTAATCCAATTTGGGATTTATTTTCTTGGTCGTTGTCTCTACTTAATCTCTTTCTTTTTATTTCTTTTTCATCAATTGGATGATGATTGATTCATTTTTGTTAAATTAGGTTCGGATTGGTACTCTATGAACTTTCAGCATTTCAAATCTACTTCTATGTAATCATTTAATTACTCAAGTTACTTAAATTGATGGCAAGTTTGTCCGAAGGCATCATGAATGATTTGATTGATGTAATGATCTCATCCCCTTGACTCAGTCTTGATCACCTCTGCTTTTAAACCATCATATGAATTATATGCAATACACGCACGTCATTTGAAATTTAATTTGATGTTTTGGACATACTTTGGTATTTTTCATTTTATTTTCATTTTAAAATCAATTTAAAGATACTCCTCTATGCTGTTTAATTTTTTTATTTTCGTTTTTATTATGTTTGACTATTGTTGACTGGTTGGCCTTGGATAATAATGAATTTGATCAAAAATTTCATCCATCTCATTGTATTTTGGGTGTTGATGGGGGTGAAAACCCTAATCCACCAAAAAGGATGAATGATGTTGATGGTAACTTATTTAAAACTTTTATCCAATTTTGGATTTATTCTCTTGTTCATTTCCTCTACTTCATCTCGTTCTTCTTCTTGTTTCTTTTTTTTATCAATTGGATGATGATTGATTCATATTTGTTCAATTAGGTTCGCATTTGTACTTGATGAACTTTAAGCATTTCAAATCTACCTCTAAGTGATCAACTGATCACTTGAGGTACTGTGGATTCATGATAAGTTTGTGCTAATGTATCATGAAGGATTTGATTGATATAATGAACTCATCTCCTTGACTTAGTCTTGATCACCAACACTTTTAAACCATGGTGTGGATTATATGCAGTACACCGGTGTGATTTTAAATTTATTTGATGTTTCTAACATACTTTGGTATTTTTCCCTTTATTTTAATTTTAAAATCAATTTAAAAATACTTTTCTATGCATTTTATTTGAATTTTAATTATGTTTGAATTTTGTTGACTGGTTGGCCTTGGGTCATAGTGAATTTAATCCGAAGTTACATCAACCTCATTCGATCTTGGGTGTTGATGGGGTGAAAACTCTAATCCACAAAAAATGATGAATATGTTGATGATAACTTGATTAAAACTTTAATCCAATTTGGGATTTATTTTATTGCTCATTGTCTCTACTTAATCTCTTTCTTCTTCTTTTTTTCTTTTTCATCAATTGGATGATGATTGATTCATTTTTGTTAAATTAGGTTCGGATTGGTACTCTATGAACTTTCAGCATTTCAAATCTACTTCTAGGTAATCAGTTGATTACTCAAGTTACTTTAGATTGTTGGCAAGTTTGTCTGAAGGCATCATGAATGATTTGATTGATGTAATGATCTCATCCCCTTGACTTAGTCTTGATCACCTCTGCTTTTAAACCATCATATGAATTATATGCAATACACGCACGTCATTTGAAATTTAATTTGATGTTTTGAACATACTTTGGTATTTTTCCTTTTATTTTCATTTTAAAATCAATTTAAAGATACTTCTCAATGCTATTTAATTTTTTATTTTTCGTTTTTATAATGTTTGACTATTGTTGACTGGTTGGCCTTGGATAATAATGAATTTGATCGTAAATCTCATCCATCTCATTGTATTTTGGGTGTTGATGGGGGTGAAAACCCTAATCCACCAAAAAGGATGAATGATGTTGATGGTAACTTATTTAAAACTTTTATCCAATTTTGGATTTATTCTCTTGTTCATTTCCTCTACTTTATCTCGTTCTTCTTCTTGTTTCTTCTTTTACCAATTGGATGATGATTGATTCATCTTTGTTCAATTAGGTTCGCATTTGTACTTGATGATCTTTAAGCATTTCAAATCTACCTCTAAGTGATAAACTGATCACTCGAGGTAATGTGGATTCATGATAAGTTTGTGCTAATGTATCATGAAGGATTTGATTGATATAATGAACTCATCTCCTTGACTTAGTCTTGAACACCAACACTTTTAAACCATGGTGTGCATTATATGTAGTACACCGGCGTGATTTTAAATTTATCTGATGTTTCTAACATACTTTGGTATTTTTCCCTTTATTTTAATTTTAAAATCAATTTAAAAATACATTTCTATGCATTTTATTTGAATTTTAATTATGTTTGAATTTTGTTGACTGGTTGGACTTGGATCATAGTGAATTTAATCAGAAGTTACATCAACCTCATTCGATCTTGGGTGTTGATGGGGTGAAAACTCTAATCCACCAAAAAGGATGAATATGTTGATGATAACTTGATTAAAACTTTAATCCAATTTGGGATTTATTTTCTTGGTCGTTGTCTCTACTTAATCTCTTTCTTTTTATTTCTTTTTCATCAATTGGATGATGATTGATTCATTTTTGTTAAATTAGGTTCGGATTGGTACTCTATGAACTTTCAGCATTTCAAATCTACTTCTAGGTAATCAGTTAATTACTCAAGTTACTTAAATTGATGGCAAGTTTGTCCGAAGGCATCATGACTGATTTGATTGATGTAATGATCTCATCCCCTTGACTCAGTCTTGATCACCTATGCTTTTAAACCATCATATGAATTATATGCAATACACGCACGTCAGTTGAAATTTAATTTTATGTTTTGAACATACTTTGGTATTTTTCATTTTATTTTCATTTTAAAATCAATTTAAAGATACTTCTCTATGCTGTTTAATTTTTTTATTTTCGTTTTTATTATGTTTGACTATTGTTGACTGGTTGGCCTTGGATAATAATGAATTTGATCAAAAATTTCATCCATCTCATTGTATTTTGGGTGTTGATGGGGGTGAAAACCCTAATCCACCAAAAAGGATGAATGATGTTGATGGTAACTTATTTAAAACTTTTATCCAATTTTGGATTTATTCTCTTGTTCATTTCCTCTACTTCATCTCGTTCTTCTTCTTGTTTCTTTTTTTATCAATTGCATGATGATTGATTCATATTTGTTCAATTAGGTTCGCATTTGTACTTGATGAACTTTAAGCATTTCAAATCTACCTCTAAGTGATCAACTGATCACTTGAGGTACTGTGGATTCATGATAAGTTTGTGCTAATGTATCATGAAGGATTTGATTGATATAATTAACTCATATCCTTGACTTAGTCTTGATCACCAACACTTTTAAACCATGGTCTGGATTATATGCAGTACACCGGTGTGATTTTAAATTTATTTGATGTTTCTAACATACTTTGGTATTTTTCCCTTTATTTTAATTTTAAAATCAATTTAAAAATACTTTTCTATGCATTTTATTTGAATTTGAATTATGTTTGAATTTTGTTGACTGGTTGGCCTTGGGTCATAGTGAATTTAATCAGATGTTACATCAACCTCATTCGATCTTGGGTGTTGATGGGGTGAAAACTCTCATCCACCAAAAATGATGAATATGTTGATGATAACTTGATTAAAACTTTAATCCAATTTGGGATTTATTTTCTTGCTCATTGTCTCTACTTAATCTCTTTCTTCTTTTTTTTTTTTCATCAATTGGATGGTGATTGATTCATTTTTGTTAAATTAGGTTCGGATTGGTACTCTATGACCTTTCAGCATTTCAAATCTACTTCTAGGTAATCAGTTAATTACTCAAGTTACTTAAATTGATGGCAAGTTTGTCCGAAGGCATTATGAATGATTTGATTGATGTAATGATCCTATCCCCTTGACTCAGTCTTGATCACCTCTGCTTTTAAACCATCATATGAATTATATGCAATACACGCACGTCATTTGAAATTTAATTTGATGTTTTGAACATACTTTGGTATTTTTCATTTTATTTTCATTTTAAAATCAATTTAAAGATACTTCTCTATGCTGTTTAATTTTTTTATTTTCGTTTTTATTATGTTTACCTATTGTTGACTGGTTGGCCTTGGATAATAATGAATTTGATCATAAATTTCATCCATCTCATTGTATTTTGGGTGTTGATGGGGGTGAAAACCCTAATCCACCAAAAAGGATGAATGATGTTGATGGTAACTTATTTAAAACTTTTATCCAATTTTGGATTTATTCTCTTGTTCATTTCCTCTACTTCATCTCGTTCTTCTTCTTGTTTCTTCTTTTATCAATTGGATGATGATTGATTCATCTTTGTTCAATTAGGTTCGCATTTGTACTTGATGATCTTTAAGCATTTCAAATCTACCTCTAAGTGATAAACTGATCACTCGAGGTACTGTGGATTCATGATAAGTCTGTGCTAATGTATCATGAAGGATTTGATTGATATAATGAACTCATCTCCTTGACTTAGTCTTTAACACCAACACTTTTAAACCATGGTGTGCATTATATGCAGTACACCGGCGTAATTTTAAATTTATCTGATGTTTCTAACATACTTTGGTATTTTTCCCGTTATTTTAATTTTAAAATAAATTTAAAAATACATTTCTATGCATTTTATTTGAATTTTAATTATGTTTGAATTTTGTTGACTGGATGGACTTGGATCATAGTGAATTTAATCAGAAGTTACATCAACCTCATTCGATCTTGGGTGTTGATGGGGTGAAAACTCTAATCCACCAAAAAGGATGAATATGTTGATGATAACTTGATTAAAACTTTAATCCAATTTGGGATTTATTTTCTTGGTCGTTGTCTCTACTTAATCTCTTTCTTTTTATTTCTTTTTCATCAATTGGATGATGATTGATTCATTTTTGTTAAATTAGGTTCCGATTGGTACTCTATGAACTTTCAGCATTTCAAATCTACTTCTAGGTAATCAGTTAATTACTCAAGTTACTTAAATTGATGGCAAGTTCGTCCGAAGGCATCATGAATGATTTGATTGATGTAATGATCTCATCCCCTTGACTCAGTCTTGATCACCTCTGCTTTTAAACCATCATATGAATTATATGCAATACACGCACGTCATTTGAAATTTAATTTGATGTTTTGAACATACTTTGGTATTTTTCATTTTATTTTCATTTTAAAATCAATTTAAAGATACTTCTCTATGCTGTTTAATTTTTTTATTTTCGTTTTTATTATGTTTGACTATTGTTGACTGGTTGGCCTTGGATAATAATGAATTTGATCAAAAATTTCATCCATCTCATTGTATTTTGGGTGTTGATGGGGGTGAAAACCCTAATCCACCAAAAAGGATGAATGATGTTTATTGTAACTTATTTAAAACTATTATCCAATTTTGGATTTATTCTCTTGTTCATTTCCTCTACTTCATCTCGTTCTTCTTCTTGTTTCTTTTTTTATCAATTGGATGATGATTGATTCATATTTGTTCAATTAGGTTCGCATTTGTACTTGATGAACTTTAAGCATTTCAAATCTACCTCTAAGTGATCAACTGATCACTTGAGGTATTGTGGATTCATGATAAGTTTGTGCTAATGAATCATGAAGGATTTGATTGATATAATGAACTCATCTCCTTGACTTAGTCTTGATCACCAACACTTTTAAACCATGGTGTGGATTATATGCAGTACACCGGTGTGATTTTAAATTTATTTGATGTTTCTAACATACTTTTGTATTTTTCCCTTTATTTTAATTTTAAAATAAATTTAACAATACATTTCTATGCATTTTATTTGAATTTTAATTATGTTTGAATTTTGTTGACTGGTTGGACTTGGATCATAGTGAATTTAATCAGAAGTTACATCAACCTCATTCGATCTTGGGTGCTGATGGGGTGAAAACTCTAATCCACCAAAAAGGATGAATATGTTGATGATAACTTGATTAAATCTTTAATCCAATTTGGGATTTATTTTCTTGCTCATTGTCTCTACTTAATCTCTTTCTTCTTTTTTATTTCGTTTTCATCAATTGGATGATGATTGATTCATTTTTGTTAAATTAGGTTCCGATTGGTAATCTATGAACTTTCAACATTTCAAATCTACTTCTAGGTAATCAGTTGATTACTCAAGTTACTTTAGATTGATGGCAAGTTTGTCTGAAGGCATCATGAATGATTTGATTGATGTAATGATCTCATCCCCTTGACTTAGTCTTGATCACCTCTGCTTTTAAACCATCATATGAATTATATGCAATACACGCACGTCATTTGAAATTTAATTTGATGTTTTGAACATACTTTGGTATTTTTCCTTTTATTTTCATTTTAAAATCCATTTAAAGATACTTCTTAATGCTATTTTATTTTTTATTTTTCGTTTTTATTATGTTTGACTATTGTTGACTGGTTGGCCTTGGATAATAATGAATTTGATCATAAATTTCATCCGTCTCATTGTATTTTGGGTGTTGATGGGGGTGAAAACCCTAATCCACCAAAAAGGATGAATGATGTTGATGGTAACTTATTTAAAACTTTTATCCAATTTTGGATTTATTCTCTTCTTCATTTCCTCTACTTCATCTCGTTCTTCTTCTTGTTTCTTCTTTTATCAATTGGATGATGATTGATTCATCTTTGTTCAATTAGGTTCGCATTTGTACTTGATGATCTTTAAGCATTTCAAATCTACCTCTAAGTGATAAACTGATCACTCGAGGTACTGTGGATTCATGATAAGTTTGTGCTAATGTATCATGAAGGATTTGATTGATATAATGAACTCATCTCCTTGACTTAGTCTTAAACACTAACACTTTTAAACCATGGTGTGCATTATATGCAGTACACCGGCGTAATTTTAAATTTATCTGATGTTTCTAACATACTTTGGTATTTTTCCCTTTATTTTAATTTTAAAATCAATTTAAAAATACATTTCTATGCATTTTATTTGAATTTTAATTATGTTTGAATTTTGTTGACTGGTTGGACTTGGATCATAGTGAATTTAATCAGAAGTTACATCAACCTCATTCGATCTTGGGTGTTGATGGGGTGAAAACTCTAATCCACCAAAAAGGATGAATATGTTGATGATAACTTGATTAAAACTTTAATCCAATTTGGGATTTATTTTCTTGGTCGTTGTCTCTACTTAATCTGTTTCTTCTTTTTTTTTTCATCAATTGGATGATGATTGATTCATTTTTGTTAAATTAGGTTCGGATTGGTACTCTATGAACTTTCAGCATTTCAAATCTACTTCTAGGTAATCAGTTGATTACTCAAGTTACTTTAGATTGATGGAAAGTTTGTTCGAAGGCATCATGAATGATTTGATTGATGTAATGATCTCATCCCCTTGACTCAGTCTTGATCACCTCTGCTTTTAAACCATCATATGAATTATATGCAATACAAGCACGTCATTTGAAATTTAATTTGATGTTTTGAACATACTTTGGTATTTTGCCCTTTATTTTCATTTTAAAATCAATTTAAAGATACTTCTCTATGCTATTTAATTTTTTTATTTTCGTTTTTATTATGTTTGACTATTGTTGACTGGTTGGCCTTGAATCATAATGAATTTGATCCTAAGTTTCATCCAACTTATTGTATTTTGGGTGTTGATGGGGTGAAAACCCTAATCCACCAAAAAGGATGAATGATGTTGATGGTAACTTATTTAAAACCTTTATCCAATTTTGGATTTATTCTCTTGTTCATTTTCTCTACTTCATCTCGTTCTTCTTCTTTTTACTTTTTTATCAATTGGATGATGATTGATTCATCTTTGTACAATTAGGTTCGCATTTGTACTTGATGAACTTTTAGCATTTCCAATCTACCTCTAAGTGATCAATGGATCACTCGAGGTACTGCGGATTCATGATAAGTCCTTGCTAATGTATCATGAAGGATTTGATAATTATAATGAACTCATCTCCTTGACTTAGTCTTGAACACCAACACTTTTAAACCATGGTGTGCATTATATGCAGTACACCGACATAATTTTAAATTTATTTGATGTTTCAAACATACTTTGCTATTTTTCCCTTTATTTTAATTTTAAAATCAATTTAAAAATACATTTCTATGCATTTTATTTGAATTTTAATTATGTTTGAATTCTGTTGACTGGTTGGCCTTGGATCATAGTGAATTTAATCAGAAGTTACATCAACCTCATTCGATCTTGGGTGTTGATGGGGTGAAAACTCTAATCAACCTAAAAGGATGAATATGTTGATGATAACTTGATTAAAACTTTAATCCAATTTGGGATTTATATTCTTGGTCGTTGTATCTACTTAATCTCTTTCTTTTTTTTTTCTTTTTCATTAATTGGATGATGATTGATTCATTTTTGTTAAATTAGGTTCAGATTGGTACTCTATGTACTTTCAGCATTTCAAATCTACTTCTAGGTAATCAGTTGATTACTCAAGTTACTTTAGATTGATGGAAAGTTTGTCCTAAGCCATCATGAATGATTTGATTGATGTAATGATCTCATCCCCTTGACTCAGTCTTGATCACCTCTGCTTTTAAACCATCATATGCATTATATGCAAGACACGCACGTCATTTGAAATTTAATTTGATGTTTTGAACATACTTTGGTATTTTGCACTTTATTTTCATTTTAAAATCAATTTAAAGATACTTCTCTATGCTATTTAATTTTTTTATTTTCGTTTTTAGTATGTTTGACTATTTTTGACTGGTTGGCCTTGGATCATAATGAATTTGATCCTAAGTTTCATCCAACTCATTATATTTTGGGTGTTGATGGGGTGAAAACCCTAATCCACCAAAAAGGATGAATGATGTTGATGGTAACTTATTTAAAACTTTTATCCAATTTTGGATTTATTCTCTTGTTCATTTTCTCTACTTCATCTCGTTCTTCTTCTTTTTACTTTTTTTATGAATTGGATGATGATTGATTCATCTTTGTTCAATTAGGTTCGCATTTGTACTTGATGAACTTTTAGCATTTCAAATCTACCTCTAAGTGATCAACTGATCACTCGAGGTACTGCGGATTTATGATAACTCTGTGCTAATGTATCATGAAGGATTTGATTGTTATAATGAACTCATCTCCTAGACTTAGTCTTGATCACCAACACTTATAAACCATGGTGTGGATTATATGCAGTACACCAGTGTAATTTTAAATTTATTTGATGTTTCAAACATACTTTGGTATTTTTCCCTTTATTTTAATTTTAAAATCAATTTAAAAATACATTTCTATGCATTTTATTTGAATTTTAATTATGTTTGAATTCTGTTGACTGGTTGGCCTTGGATCATAGTGAATTTAATCAGAAGTTACATCAACCTCATTCGATCTTGGGTGTTGATGGGGTGAAAACTCTAATCAACCTAAAAGGATGAATATGTTGATGATAACTTGATTAAAACTTTAATCCAATTTGGGATTTATATTCTTGGTCGTTGTATCTACTTAATCTCTTTCTTTTTTTTTTCTTTTTCATTAATTGGATGATGATTGATTCATTTTTGTTAAATTAGGTTCAGATTGGTACTCTATGTACTTTCAGCATTTCAAATCTTTTTCTAGGTAATCAGTTGATTACTCAAGTTACTTTAGATTGATGGAAAGTTTGTCCTAAGCCATCATGAATGATTTGATTGATGTAATGATCTCATCCCCTTGACTCAGTCTTGATCACCTCTGCTTTTAAACCATCATATGCATTATATGCAAGACACGCACGTCATTTGAAATTTAATTTGATGTTTTGAACATACTTTGGTATTTTGCCCTTTATTTTCATTTTAAAATCAATTTAAAGATACTTCTCTATGCTATTTAATTTTTTTATTTTCGTTTTTATTATGTTTGACTATTGTTGACTGGTTGGCCTTGGATCATAATGAATTTGATCCTAAGTTTCATCCAACTTATTGTATTTTGGGTGTTGATGGGGTGAAAACCCTAATCCACCAAAAAGGATGAATGATGTTGATGGTAACTTATTTAAAACCTTTATCCAATTTTGGATTTATTCTCTTGTTCATTTTCTCTACTTCATCTCGTTCTTCTTCTTTTTACTTTTTTATCAATTGGATGATGATTGATTCATCTTTGTACAATTAGGTTCGCATTTGTACTTGATGAACTTTTAGCATTTCCAATCTACCTCTAAGTGATCAATGGATCACTCGAGGTACTGCGGATTCATGATAAGTCCTTGCTAATGTATCATGAAGGATTTGATAATTATAATGAACTCATCTCCTTGACTTAGTCTTGAACACCAACACTTTTAAACCATGGTGTGCATTATATGCAGTACACCGACATAATTTTAAATTTATTTGATGTTTCAAACATACTTTGGTATTTTTCCCTTTATTTTAATTTTAAAATCAATTTAAAAATACATTTCTATGCATTTTATTTGAATTTTAATTATGTTTGAATTCTGTTGACTGGTTGGCCTTGGATCATAGTGAATTTAATCAGAAGTTACATCAACCTCATTCGATCTTGGGTGTTGATGGGGTGAAAACTCTAATCAACCTAAAAGGATGAATATGTTGATGATAACTTGATTAAAACTTTAATCCAATTTGGGATTTATATTCTTGGTCGTTGTATCTACTTAATCTCTTTCTTTTTTTTTTCTTTTTCATTAATTGGATGATGATTGATTCATTTTTGTTAAATTAGGTTCAGATTGGTACTCTATGTACTTTCAGCATTTCAAATCTACTTCTAGGTAATCAGTTGATTACTCAAGTTACTTTAGATTGATGGAAAGTTTGTCCTAAGCCATCATGAATGATTTGATTGATGTAATGATCTCATCCCCTTGACTCAGTCTTGATCACCTCTGCTTTTAAACCATCATATGCATTATATGCAAGACACGCACGTCATTTGAAATTTAATTTGATGTTTTGAACATACTTTGGTATTTTGCACTTTATTTTCATTTTAAAATCAATTTAAAGATACTTCTCTATGCTATTTAATTTTTTTATTTTCGTTTTTAGTATGTTTGACTATTTTTGACTGGTTGGCCTTGGATCATAATGAATTTGATCCTAAGTTTCATCCAACTCATTATATTTTGGGTGTTGATGGGGTGAAAACCCTAATCCACCAAAAAGGATGAATGATGTTGATGGTAACTTATTTAAAACTTTTATCCAATTTTGGATTTATTCTCTTGTTCATTTTCTCTACTTCATCTCGTTCTTCTTCTTTTTACTTTTTTTATGAATTGGATGATGATTGATTCATCTTTGTTCAATTAGGTTCGCATTTGTACTTGATGAACTTTTAGCATTTCAAATCTACCTCTAAGTGATCAACTGATCACTCGAGGTACTGCGGATTTATGATAACTCTGTGCTAATGTATCATGAAGGATTTGATTGTTATAATGAACTCATCTCCTAGACTTAGTCTTGATCACCAACACTTATAAACCATGGTGTGGATTATATGCAGTACACCAGTGTAATTTTAAATTTATTTGATGTTTCAAACATACTTTGGTATTTTTCCCTTTATTTTAATTTTAAAATCAATTTAAAAATACATTTCTATGCATTTTATTTGAATTTTAATTATGTTTGAATTCTGTTGACTGGTTGGCCTTGGATCATAGTGAATTTAATCAGAAGTTACATCAACCTCATTCGATCTTGGGTGTTGATGGGGTGAAAACTCTAATCAACCTAAAAGGATGAATATGTTGATGATAACTTGATTAAAACTTTAATCCAATTTGGGATTTATATTCTTGGTCGTTGTATCTACTTAATCTCTTTCTTTTTTTTTTCTTTTTCATTAATTGGATGATGATTGATTCATTTTTGTTAAATTAGGTTCAGATTGGTACTCTATGTACTTTCAGCATTTCAAATCTTTTTCTAGGTAATCAGTTGATTACTCAAGTTACTTTAGATTGATGGAAAGTTTGTCCTAAGCCATCATGAATGATTTGATTGATGTAATGATCTCATCCCCTTGACTCAGTCTTGATCACCTCTGCTTTTAAACCATCATATGCATTATATGCAAGACACGCACGTCATTTGAAATTTAATTTGATGTTTTGAACATACTTTGGTATTTTGCCCTTTATTTTCATTTTAAAATCAATTTAAAGATACTTCTCTATGCTATTTAATTTTTTTATTTTCGTTTTTATTATGTTTGACTATTGTTGACTGGTTGGCCTTGGATCATAATGAATTTGATCCTAAGTTTCATCCAACTTATTGTATTTTGGGTGTTGATGGGGTGAAAACCCTAATCCACCAAAAAGGATGAATGATGTTGATGGTAACTTATTTAAAACCTTTATCCAATTTTGGATTTATTCTCTTGTTCATTTTCTCTACTTCATCTCGTTCTTCTTCTTTTTACTTTTTTATCAATTGGATGATGATTGATTCATCTTTGTACAATTAGGTTCGCATTTGTACTTGATGAACTTTTAGCATTTCCAATCTACCTCTAAGTGATCAATGGATCACTCGAGGTACTGCGGATTCATGATAAGTCCTTGCTAATGTATCATGAAGGATTTGATAATTATAATGAACTCATCTCCTTGACTTAGTCTTGAACACCAACACTTTTAAACCATGGTGTGCATTATATGCAGTACACCGACATAATTTTAAATTTATTTGATGTTTCAAACATACTTTGGTATTTTTCCCTTTATTTTAATTTTAAAATCAATTTAAAATACTTTTCTATGCATTTTATTTGAATTTTAATTATGTTTGAATTTTGTTGACAAGTTGGCCTTGGGTCATAGTGAATTTAATCAGAAGTTACATCAACCTCATTCGATCTTGGGTGTTGATGGGGTGAAAACTCTAATCCACCAAAAATGATGAATATGTTGATGATAACTTGATTAAAACTTTAATCCAATTTGGGATTTATTTTCTTGCTCATTGTCTCTACTTAATCTCTTTCTTTTTTTTTCCATCAATTGGATGATGATTGGTTCATTTTTGTTAAATTAGGTCCTGATTGGTACTCTATGAACTTTCAGCATTTCAAATCTACTTCTAGGTAATCAGTTGATTACTCAAGTTACTTTAGATTGATGGCAAGTTTTTCCGAAGGCATCATGAATGATTTGATTGATGTAATGATCTCATCCCCTTGACTCAGTCTTGATCACCTCTGCTTTTAAACCATCATATGAATTATATGCAATACACGCACGTCATTTGAAATTTAATTTGATGTTTTGAACATACTTTGGTATTTTGCCCTTTATTTTCATTTTAAAATCAATTTAAATATACTTCTCTATGCTATTTAAATTTTTTATTTTCGTTTTTATTATGTTTGACTATTGTTGACTGGTTGGCCATGGATCATAATGAATTTGATCCTAAGTTTCATCCAACTCATTGTATTTTGGGTGTTGATGGGGTGAAAACCCTAATCCACCAAAAAGGATGAATGATGTTGATGGTAACTTATTTTAAACTTTTATCCAATTGTGGATTTATTCTCTTGTTCATTTTCTCTACTTCATCGCGTTCTTCTTCTTTTTACTTTTTTATCAATTGGATGATGATTGATTCATCTTTGTTAAATTAGGTTCGCATTTGTACTTGATGAACTTTTAGCATTTCAAATCTACCTCTAAATGATAAACTGATCACTCGAGGTACTGCCGATTTATGATAAGTCTGTGCTAATGTATCATGAAGGATTTGATTGATATAATGAACTTATCTCCTTGACTTAGTCTTGATCACCAACACTTTTAAACCATGGTGTGGATTATATGCAGTACACCGGTGTAATTTTAAATTTATTTAATGTTTTGAACATACTTTGGTATTTTTCCCTTTATTTTAATTTTAAAATCAATTTAAAATACTTTTCTATGCATTTTATTTGAATTTTAATTATGTTTGAATTTTGTTGACAAGTTGGCCTTGGGTCATAGTGAATTTAATCAGAAGTTACATCAACCTCATTCGATCTTGGGTGTTGATGGGGTGAAAACTCTAATCCACCAAAAATGATGAATATGTTGATGATAACTTGATTAAAACTTTAATCCAATTTGGGATTTATTTTCTTGCTCATTGTCTCTACTTAATCTCTTTCTTTTTTTTTCCATCAATTGGATGATGATTGGTTCATTTTTGTTAAATTAGGTCCTGATTGGTACTCTATGAACTTTCAGCATTTCAAATCTACTTCTAGGTAATCAGTTGATTACTCAAGTTACTTTAGATTGATGGTAAGTTTTTCCGAAGGCATCATGAATGATTTGATTGATGTAATGATCTCATCCCCTTGACTCAGTCTTGATCACCTCTGCTTTTAAACCATCATATGAATTATATGCAATACACGCACGTCATTTGAAATTTAATTTGATGTTTTGAACATACTTTGGTATTTTGCCCTTTATTTTCATTTTAAAATCAATTTAAATATACTTCTCTATGCTATTTAAATTTTTTATTTTCGTTTTTATTATGTTTGACTATTGTTGACTGGTTGGCCTTGGATCATAATGAATTTGATCCTAAGTTTCATCCAACTCATTGTATTTTGGGTGTTGATGGGGTGAAAACCCTAATCCACCAAAAAGGATGAATGATGTTGATGGTAACTTATTTTAAACTTTTATCCAATTGTGGATTTATTCTCTTGTTCATTTTCTCTACTTCATCTCGTTCTTCTTCTTTTTACTTTTTTATCAATTGGATGATGATTGATTCATCTTTGTTAAATTAGGTTCGCATTTGTACTTGATGAACTTTTAGCATTTCAAATCTACCTCTAAATGATAAACTGATCACTCGAGGTACTGCCGATTTATGATAAGTCTGTGCTAATGTATCATGAAGGATTTGATTGATATAATGAACTTATCTCCTTGACTTAGTCTTGATCACCAACACTTTTAAACCATGGTGTGGATTATATGCAGTACACCGGTGTAATTTTAAATTTATTTGATGTTTTGAACATACTTTGGTATTTTTCCCTTTATTTTAATTTTAAAATCAATTTAAAATACTTTTCTATGCATTTTATTTGAATTTTAATTATGTTTGAATTTTGTTGACTGGTTGGCCTTGGATTATAGTGAATTTAATCAGAAGTTACATCAACCTCATTCGATCTTGGGTGTTGATGGGGTGAAAACTCTAATCCACCTAAAATGATGAATATGTTAATGATAACTTGATTAAAATTTTAATCCAATTTGGGATTTATTTTCTTGCTCATTGTCTCTACTTAATCTCTTTCTTCTTTTTTTTTTCATCAATTGGATGATGATTGATTCATTTTTGTTAAATTAGGTTCGGATTGGTAATCTATGAACATTCAGCATTTCAAATCTACTTCTAGGTAATCAGTTGATTACTCAAGTTACTTTAGATTGATGGCAAGTTTTTCCGAAGGCATCATGAATGATTTGATTGATGTAATGATCTCATCCCCTTGACTCAGTCTTGATCACCTCTGCTTTTAAACCATCATATGAATTATAGGCAATACACGCACGTCATTTGAAAATTAATTTAATGTTTTGAACATACTTTGGTATTTTTCCTTTTATTTTCATTTTAAAATCAATTTAAAGATACTTCTCTATGCTATTTATTTTTTTTATTTTCGTTTTTATTATGTTTGACTATTGTTGACTGGTTGGCCTTGGATCATAATGAATTTGATCCTAAGTTTCATCCATCTCATTGTATTTTGGGTGTTGATGGGGTGAAAACCCTAATCCACCAAAAAGGATGAATGATGTTGATGGTAACTTATTTAAAACTTTTATCCAATTTTGTATTTATTCTCTTGTTCATTTTCTATACTTCATCTCGTTCTTCTTTTTTTATCAATTGGATGATGATCTATTCATCTTTGTTCAATTAGGTTCGCATTTGTACTTGATGAACTTTAAGCATTTCAAATCTACCTCTAAGTGATCAACTGATCACTCGAGGTACTGCGGATTCATGATAAGTCTGTGCTAATGTATCATGAAGGATTTGATTGATATAATGAACTTATCTCCTTGAATTAGTCTTCAACACCAAGACTTTTAAACCATGGTGTGCATTATATGCAGTAGACCAGCGTAATTTTAAATTTATTTGATGTTTCAAACATACTTTGGTATTTTTCCCTTTATTTTAATTTTAAAATCAATTTAAAAATACAATTCTATTCATTTTATTTGAATTTTAATTATGTTTGAATTTTGTTGACTGGTTGGCCTTGGATCCTAGTGAATTTAATCAGAAGTTACATCAACCTCATTCGATCTTTAGTGTTGATGGGGTGAAAACTCTAATCCACCTAAAAGGATGAATATGTTGATGATAACTTGATTAAAATTTTAATCCAATTTGGGATTTATATTCTTGGTCGTTGTCTCTACTAAATCTCTTTCTTTTTTTTTCCATCAATTGGATGATGATTGATTCATTTTTGTTAAATTAGGTTCGGATTGGTACTCTATGAACTTTCAGCATTTCAAATCTACTTCTAGGTAATCAGTTGATTACTCAAGTTACTTTAGATTGATGGCAAGTTTGTCCGAAGGCATCATGAATGATTTGATTGATGTAATGATCTCATCCCCTTGACTCAGTCTTGATCACCTCTGCTTTTAAACCATCATATGCATTATATGCAAGACACGCACGTCATTTGAAATTTAATTTGATGTTTTGAACATACTTTGGTATTTTGCACTTTATTTTCATTTTAAAATCAATTTAAAGATACTTCTCTATGCTATTTAATTTTTTTATTTTCGTTTTTATTATGTTTGACTATTCTTGACTGGTTGGCCTTGGATCATAATGAATTTGATCCTAAGTTTCAACCAACTCATTATATTTTGGGTGTTGATGGGGTGAAAACCCTAATCCACCAAAAAGGATGAATGATGTTGATGGTAACTTATTTAAAACTTTTATCCAATTTTGTATTTATTCTCTTGTTCATTTTCTATACATCATCTCGTTCTTCTTCTTTTTTCTTTTTTTATCAATTGGATGATGATCGATTCATCTTTGTTCCATTAGGTTCGCATTTCTAGTTGATAAAATTTCAGCATTTCAAATCTACCTCTAAGTGATCAACTAATCACTCGAGGTACTGCGGATTTATGATAAGTCTGTGTTATAATGAACTCATCTTCTAGACTTAGTCTTGATCACCAACACTTTTAAACCATGGTGTGCATTATATTCAGTACACCGGCTTAATTTTAAATTGATTTGATATTTTGAACATACTTTGGTATTTTTCCCTTTATTTTAATTTTAAAATCAATTTAAAAATACTTTTCTTTTTATTTTATTTGAATTTTATTTATGTTTGAATTTTGTTGACTGGTTGGCCTTGGATCATAGTGAATTTAATCAGAAGTTACATCAACCTCATTCGATCTTGGGTGTTAATGGGGTGAAAACTCTAATACACCAAAAAGGATGAATATGTTGATGATAACTTGATTAAAAATTTAATCCAATTTGGGATTTATTTTCTTGGTCGTTGTCTCTACTTAATCTCTTTCTTCTTTTTCATCAATTGGATGATGATTGATTCATTTTTGATAAATTAGGTTCGGATTGGTACTCTATAAACTTTCAGCATTTCAAATCTACTTCTAGGTAATTAGTTGATTACTCAAGTTACTTTAGATTGATGGCAAGATTGTCCGAAGGCATCATGAATGATTTGATTGATGTAATGATCTCATCCCCTTGACTTAGTTTTGATCACCTCTGCTTTTAAACCATCATATTAATTATATGCAATACACGCACGTCATTTGAAATTTAATTTGATGTTTTGAACATACTTTGGTATTTTGCCCTTTATTTTCATTTTAAAATCAATTTAAAGATACTTCTCTATGCTATTTAATTTTTTTATTTTTGTTTTTATTATGTTTGACTATTGTTGACTGGTTGGCCTTGGATAATAATGAATTTGATCATAAATTTCATCCATCTCATTGTATTTTGGGTGTTGATGGGGGTGAAAACCCTAATCCACCAAAAAGGATGAATGATGTTGATGGTAACTTATTTAAAACTTTTATCCAATTTTGGATTTATTCTCTTGTTCATTTTCTCTACTTCATCTTGTTCTTCTTCTTGTTTATTTTTTTATCAATTGGATGATGATTGATTCATCTATGTTCAATTAGGTTCGCATTTGTACTTGAAGAACTTTAAGCATTTCAAATCTACCTCTAAGTGATCAACTGATCACTCGAGGTACTGCGGATTCATGATAAGTCTGTGCTAATGTATCATGAAGGATTTGATTGATATAATGAACTCTACTCCTTGACTTAGTCTTGAACACCAACACTTTTAAACCATGGTGTGCATTATATGCAGTACACCGGCGTAATTTTAAATTTATTTGATGTTTCAAACATACTTTGGTATTTTTCCCTTTATTTTAAATTTAAAATCAATTTAAAAATACATTTCTATGCATTTTATTTGAATTTTAATTATGTTTTAATTTTGTTGACTGGTTGGCCTTGGATCATAGTGAATTTAATCAGAAGTTACATCAACCTCATTCGATCTTGGGTGTTGATGGGGTAAAAACTCTAATCCACCAAAAATGATGAATATGTTGATGATAACTTGATTAAAATTTTAATCCAATTTGGGATTTATTTTCTTGCTCATTGTCTCTACTTAATCTCTTTCTTCGTTTTTTTTTCCATCAATTGGATGATGATTGATTCATTTTTGTTAAATTAGGTTCGGATTGGTACTCTATGAACTTTCAGCATTTCAAATCTACTTCTAGGTAATCAGTTGATTACTCAAGTTACTTTAGATTGATGACAAGTTTGTCCGAAGGCATCATGAATGATTTGATTGATGTAATGATCTCATCCCCTTGACTTAGTCTTGATCACCTTTGCTATTAAACCATCACATGAATTATATGCAATACACGCACGTCATTTGAAATTTAATTTGATGTTTTGAACATACTTTGGTATTTTTCCTTTTTTTTCATTTTAAAATCAATTTAAAGATACTTCTCTATGCTATTTAATATTTTTATTTTCGTTTTTATTATGTTTGACTATCGCTGACTGGTTGGCCTTGGATAATAATGAATTTGATCATAAATTTCATCCATCTCATTGTATTTTGGGTCTTGATGGGGGTGAAAACTCTAATCCACCAAAAAGGATGAATGATGTTGATGGTAACTTATTTAAAACTTTTATCCAATTTTGTATTTATTCTCTTGTTCATTTTCTATACATCATCTCGTTCTTCTTCTTTTTCCTTTTTTTATCAATTGGATGATGATCGATTCATCTTTGTTCAATTAGGTTCGCATTTCTAGTTGATAAAATTTCAACATTTCAAATCTACCTCTAAGTGATCAACTGATCACTCGAGGTACTGCGGATTTATGATAAGTCTGTGTTAATGTATCATGAAGGATTTGATTGTTATAATGAACTCATCTTCTAGACTTGGTCTTGATCACCAACACTTTTAAACCATGGTGTGCATTATATTCAGTACACCGGCTTAATTTTAAATTTATTTGATATTTTGAACATACTTTGGTATTTTTCCCTTTATTTTAATTTTAAAATCAATTTAAAAATACTTTTCTATGTATTTTATTTGAATTTTAATTATGTTTGAATTTTGTTGACTGGTTGACCTTGAATCATAGTGAATTTAATCAGAAGTTACATCAACCTCATTCGATCTTGGGCGTTGATGGGGTAAAAACTCTAATCCACCAAAAAGGATGAATATGTTGATGATAACTTGATTAAAATTTTAATCCAATTTGGGATTTATTTTCTTGCTCATTGTCTCTACTTAATCTCTTTCTTCGTTTTTTTTTTTCATCAATTGGATGATGATTGATTCATTTTTGTTAAATTAGGTTCAGATTGGTACTCTATGAACTTTCAGCATTTCAAATCTACTTCTAGGTAATCAGTTGATTACTCAAGTTACTTTAGATTGATGGCAAGTTTGTCCGAAGGCATCATGAATGATTTGATTGATGTAATGATCTCATCCCCTTGACTTAGTCTTGATCACCTCTGCTATTAAACCATCATATGAATTATATGCAATACACGCACGTCATTTGAAATTTAATTTGATGTTTTGAACATACTTTGGTATTTTTCCTTTTTTTTCATTTTAAAATCAATTTAAAGATACTTCTCTATGCTATTTAATATTTTTATTTTCGTTTTTATTATGTTTGACTATCGCTGACTGGTTGGCCTTGGATAATAATGAATTTGATCATAAATTTCATCCATCTCATTGTATTTTGGGTCTTGATGGGGGTGAAAACCCTAATCCACCAAAAAGGATGAATGATGTTGATGGTAACTTATTTAAAACTTTTATCCAATTTTGTATTTATTCTCTTGTTCATTTTCTATACATCATCTCGTTCTTCTTCTTTTTCCTTTTTTTATCAATTGGATGATGATCGATTCATCTTTGTTCAATTAGGTTCGCATTTCTAGTTGATAAAATTTCAGCATTTCAAATCTACCTCTAAGTGATCAACTGATCACTCGAGGTACTGCGGATTTATGATAAGTCTGTGTTAATGTATCATGAAGGATTTGATTGTTATAATGAACTCATCTTCTAGACTTAGTCTTGATCACCAACACTTTTAAACCATGGTGTGCATTATATTCAGTACACCGGCTTAATTTTAAATTTATTTGATATTTTGAACATACTTTGGTATTTTTCCCTTTATTTTAATTTTAAAATCAATTTAAAAATACTTTTCTATGTATTTTATTTGAATTTTAATTATGTTTGAATTTTGTTGACTGGTTGACCTTGAATCATAGTGAATTTAATCAGAAGTTACATCAACCTCATTCGATCTTGGGCGTTGATGGGGTAAAAACTCTAATCCACCAAAAAGGATGAATATGTTGATGATAACTTGATTAAAATTTTAATCCAATTTGGGATTTATTTTCTTGCTCATTGTCTCTACTTAATCTCTTTCTTCGTTTTTTTATCATCAATTGGATGATGATTGATTCATTTTTGTTAAATTAGGTTCAGATTGGTACTCTATGAACTTTCAGCATTTCAAATCTACTTCTAGGTAATCAGTTGATTACTCAAGTTACTTTAGATTGATGGCAAGTTTGTCCGAAGGCATCATGAATGATTTGATTGATGTAATGATCTCATCCCCTTGACTTAGTCTTGATCACCTCTGCTATTAAACCATCATATGAATTATATGCAATACACGCACGTCATTTGAAATTTAATTTGATGTTTTGAACATACTTTGGTATTTTTCCTTTTTTTTCATTTTAAAATCAATTTAAAGATACTTCTCTATGCTATTTAATATTTTTATTTTCGTTTTTATTATGTTTGACTATCGCTGACTGGTTGGCCTTGGATAATAATGAATTTGATCATAAATTTCATCCATCTCATAGTATTTTGGGTGTTGATGGGGGTGAAAACCTTAATCCACCAAAAAGGATGAATGATGTTGATGGTAACTTATTTAAAACTTTTATCCAATTTTGTATTTATTCTCTTGTTCATTTTCTATACATCATCTTGTTCTTCTTCTTTTTCCTTTTTTTATCAATTGGATGATGATCGATTCATCTTTGTTCAATTAGGTTCGCATTTCTAGTTGATAAAATTTCAGCATTTCAAATCTACCTCTAAGTGATCAACTGATCACTCGAGGTACTGCGGATTTATGATAAGTCTGTGTTAATGTATCATGAAGGATTTGATTGTTATAATGAACTCATCTTCTAGACTTAGTCTTGATCACCAACACTTTTAAACCATGGTGTGCATTATATTCAGTACACCGGCTTAATTTTAAATTTATTTGATATTTTGAACATACTTTGGTATTTTCCCCTTTATTTTAATTTTAAAATCAATTTAAAAATACTTTTCTATGTATTTTATTTGAATTTTAATTATGTTTGAATTTTGTTGACTGGTTGGCCTTGGATCATAGTGAATTTAATCAGAAGTTACATCAACCTCATTCGATCTTGGGTGTTGATGGGGTAAAAACTCTAATCCACCAAAAAGGATGAATATGTTGATGATAACTTGATTAAAATTTTAATCCAATTTGGGATTTATTTTCTTGCTCATTGTCTCTACTTAATCTCTTTCTTCGTTTTTTTTTCATCAATTGGATGATGATTGATTCATTTTTGTTAAATTAGGTTCAGATTGGTACTCTATGAACTTTCAGCATTTCAAATCTACTTCTAGGTAATCAGTTGATTACTCAAGTTACTTTAGATTGATGGCAAGTTTGTCTGAAGGCATCATGAATGATTTGATTGATGTAATGATCTCATCCCCTTGACTTAGTCTTGATCACCTCTGCTTTTAAACCATCATATGAATTATATGCAATACACGCACGTCATTTGAAATTTAATTTGATGTTTCGAACATACTTTGGTATTTTGCCCTTTATTTTCATTTAAAAATCAATTTAAAGATACTTCTCTATGCTATTTAATTTTTTTATTTTTGTTTTTATTATGTTTGACTATTGTTGACTGGTTGGCCTTGGATAATAATGAATTTGATCATAAATTTCATCCATCTCATTGTATTTTGGGTGTTGATGGGGGTGAAAACCCTAATCCACCAAAAAGGATGAATGATGTTGATGGTAACTTATTTAAAACTTTTATCCAATTTCTGATTTATTCTCTTGTTCATTTTCTCTACTTCATCTTGTTCTTCTTCTTGTTTATTTTTTTATCAATTGGATGATGATTGATTCATCTATGTTCAATTAGGTTCGCATTTGTACTTGATGAACTTTAAGCATTTCAAATCTACCTCTAAGTGATCAACTGATCACTCGAGGTACTGCAGATTCATGATAAGTCTGTGCTAATGTATCATGAAGGATTTGATTGATATAATGAACTCATCTCCTTGACTTAGTCTTCAACACCAACACTTTTAAACCATGGTGTGCATTATAAGCAGTACACCGGCGTAATTTTAAATTTATTTGATGTTTCAAACATACTTTGGTATTTTTCCCTTTATTTTAATTTTAAAATCAATTTAAAAATACATTTCTATGCATTTTATTTGAATTTTAATTATGTTTGAATTTTGTTGACTGGTTGGCCTTGGATCATTGTGAATTTAATCAGAAGTTACATCAACCTCATTCGATCTTGGGTGTTGATTGGGTAAAAACTCTAATCGACCAAAAATGATGAATATGCTGATGATAACTTGATTAAAATTTTAATCCAATTTGGGATTTATTTTCTTGCTCATTGTCTCTACTTAATCTCTTTCTTCGTTTTTTTTTTCATCAATTGGATGATGATTGATTCATTTTTGTTAAATTAGGTTCAGATTGATACTCTATGAACTTTCAGCATTTCAAATCTACTTCTAGGTAATCAGTTGATTACTCAAGTTACTTTAGATTGATGGCAAGTTTGTCCGAAGGCATCATGAATGATTTGATTGATGTAATGATCTCATCCCCTTGACTTAGTCTTGATCACCTCTGCTATTAAACCATCATATGAATTATATGCAATACACACACGTCATTTGAAATTTTATTTGATGTTTTGAACATACTTTGGTATTTTTCCTTTTATTTTCATTTTAAAATCAATTTAAAGATACTTCTCTATGCTATTTAATTTTTTTATTTTCGTTTTTATTATGTTTGACTATTGTTGACTGGTTGGCCTTGGATAATAATGAATTTGATCTTAAATTTCATCCATCTCATTGTATTTTGGGTGTTGATGGGGGTGAAAACCCTAATCCACCAAAAAGGATGAATGATGTTGATGCTAACTTATTTAAAATTTTTATCCAATTTTGAATTTATTCTCTTGTTCATTTTCTATACTTCATCTCGTTCTTCTTCTTTTTTCTTTTTTAATCAATTGGATGATGATTGATTCATCTTTCTTCAATTAGGTTCGCATTTGTAGTTGATAAACTTTCAGCATTTCAAATCTACCTCTAAGTGATCAACTGATCACTCGAGGTACAACAGATTTATGATAAGTCTGTGCTAATGTATCATGAAGGATTTGATTGGTATGATAAACTCATCTCCTTGACTTAGTCTTAAACACCAACACTTTTAAACCATGGTGTGCATTATATGCAGTACACTGGCGTAATTTTAAATTTATTTGATGTTTCGAACATACTTTGGTATTTTTGCCTTTTTTAATTTTAAAATCAATTTAAAAATACATTTTTATGGATTTTATTTGAATTTTAATTATGTTTGAATTTTGTTGACTGGTTGGCCTTGAATCATAGTGAATTTAATCAGAAGTTACATCAACCTCATTCGATCTTGGGTGTTGATGGGGTGAAAACTCTAATCAACCAAAAAGGATGAATATGTTGATGATAACTTGATTAAAACTTTAATCCAATTTGGGATTTATTTTCTTGGTCGTTGTCTCTACTTAATCTCTTTATTCTTTTTTTTCCTTCTTTTCATCAATAGGATGATGATTGATTCATTTTTATTCAATTAGGTTCGAATTGGTACTCTATGAACTTTCATCATTTCAAATCTACTTCTAGGTAATCAGTTGATTACTCAAGTTACATTATATTGATGGCAAGTTTGTCCTAAGGCATCATGAATGATTTGATTAATGTAATGATCTCATCCCCTTGACTTAGTCTTGATCACCTCTGCTTTTAAACCATCATGTGAATTATATGCAATACACGCACGTGATTTGAAATTTAATTTGAATTTTTGAACATACTTTGGTATTTTTCCCTTTATTTTCATTTTAAAATCAATTTAAAGATACTTCCCTATGCTATTTAATTTTTTTATTTTCGTTTTTATTATGTTTGACTATTGTGGACTGGTTGGCCTTGGATCATAATGAATTTGATCATAAGTTCCATACACCTCATTGTATTTTGGGTGTTGATAGAGTGAAAACCCTAATCCACCAAAAAGGATGAATGATGTTGATGGTAACTTATTTAAAACTTTTATCCAATTTTGGATTTATTCTCTTGTTCATTTTCTCTACTTCATATTGTTCTTCTTTTTTTTCTTCTATTTTTATCATTTGGATGATGATTGATTCATCTTTGTTCAATCAGGTTCGCATTTGTACTTGATGTACTTTAAGCATTTCAAATCTACCTCTAAGTGATCAACTGATCACTCGAGGTACCGCGGATTCATGATAAGTTTATTGTAATGTATTATAAAGGATTTGATTGATATAATGAACTCATCTCCTTGACTTAATCTTGAACACCAACACTTTTAAACCATGGTGTGCATTATATGCAATACACCGGCGTAATTTTAAATTTATTTGATGTTTTTAACATATTTAGTGTTTTTCCCTTTATTTTAATTTTAAAATGAATTTAAAAATACTTTTTTATACATTATATTTGAAATTTAATTATGTTTGACTTTTGTTGACAGGTTGGCCTGGGATCATAGTGAATTTAATTAGAAGTTTCATCAACCTCATTGGATCTTGGGTGTTGATGGGGTGAAAACTCTAATCCACCAAAAGGGATGAATATGTTGATGATAACTTGATTAAAACTCTGATCCAATTTGGGATTTATTTTCTTTGTCATTGTATCTACTTAATCTCTTTCTTCTTTTATTTTTCTTTTTCATCATTTGGATGATGATTGATTCATTTTTATTCAATTAGGTTCAGATTGGTAATCTATGAACTTTCAGCATTTCAAATCTACTCCTAGGTAATCAATTGATTACTGAAGTTACTTTATATTGATGGAAAGTTCTTCCTAAGGCATCGTGAATGATTTGATTGATATAATGATATCATCCTATTGACTTAGTCTTGTTCACCTCTTCTTTTAAACCATCATATGCATTATATGCAATACACACACGTCATTTGAAATTTATTTTGATGTTTTGAACATACTTTGGTATTTTTCCTTTTATTTTCATTTTAAAATCAATTTAAAGACACTTCTCTATGATATTTAAGTTTTTTATTTTTGTTTTTAATATGTTTGACTAATGTTGACTGGTTGGCCTTGGATCATAATGAATTTGATCATAAGTTTCATCCACCTCGTTGTATTTTGGGTGTTGATGGGGAGAAAACCCTAATCCACCAAAAAGGATGAATTGTGTTGATGGTAACTTATTTAAAACTTTTATCCAATTTTGGATTTATTCTCTTGTTCATTTTCTCTATTTCATCTTGTTCTTGTTCTTTTTTCTTTTTTTATCAATTGGATGATGATTGATTCATCTTTGTTCAATTAGATTCGCATTTGTAGTTGATAAACTTTCAGCATTTCAAATCTACCTCTAAGTGATCAACTGATCACTCGAGGTACTGCGGATTCATGAGAAGTATGTGCTAATGTATCATGAAGGATTTGATTGATATAATGAACTCATCTCCTTGACTTAGTCTTGATAACCAACAATTTTAAACCATGGCGTGCATTATATGCAGTACACCAGCATAATTGTAAATTTATTTGATGTTTTTAACATACTTTGGTATTTTTCCCTTTATTTTCATTTTAAAATCAATTTAAAAATGCTATTCTACACTTTTTTTTGCCTTTTAATTATATTTGACTTTTGTTGACTGGTTGGCCTTGGATCATAGTGAAATTGATCATAAGTTTCATCCATCTCATTGTATCTTGGGTGTTGATGGGGTGAAAACCCTAATCCATAAAAAAGGATGAATGGTTTTGATGATAACTTATTTAAAAGTTTTATCCAATTTGGGATTTATTTTCTTGGTATTTTTCCCTTTATTTTCTTTTTAAAATAAATTTAAAGATTCTTTTCTACGCATTTTAATTGTTTTTATTTTCATTTTTATTATCTTTGACTATTGTTCACTAGTTGGCCTTGGATCATAATGAATTTGATCATAAGTTTCATCCACCTCATTGAATCTTGGGTGTTGATTGGGTGAAAACCCTAATCCACCAAAAAGGATGAACAATGTTGATGATAACTTTATTAAAACTTTAATCCAATTTGGGATTTATTCTCTAGTTCATTTTTCTCTAATTTATTGGATTATGATTGATTCATCTTTGGTCAATTAATTTTGTATTGGTACTTGATGAACTTTTAGCATTTCAAATCTACCTCTAAGTGAACAATTGATCACTCGTGGTATTGAGGATTCATGATAAGTCTGTGCTAAGGTATCATGAAGTATTTTATTGATATAATGATCTCATATCCATTGAATTAGTCTTAATCACTAACATTTTTAAGCCATGGTGTTCATTATATGCAATACACCAGTGTGATTTAAAATTTATTTGATATTTTGAACATACTTTGGTATTTTGCCCTTTACTTTCATTTTAAAATCAATTTAAAAATGCTTTTCTATACATTTTGTTTTTTGTTTTTTGAATTTTAATTATATTTGACTTTTGATGACTGGTTGACCTTGGATCATAGTGAATTGATCATAAGTTTCATCAACCTCAATGGATCTTGGGTGTTGATGGGGTGAAAACCATAATCCACCAAAAAGGGTGTATGATGTTGATGATAACTTGATTAAAACTTTTATCCAATTTGGGATTTATTCTATTCTTCATTGTGTGTACTTCATCTCTTTCTTCTTCTTGTTTTCTTTTTTATCAATTTGATGATGATTTACTCATCTTTGTTCAATTAGGTTCGTATTGGTACTTGATGAACTTTCAGCAATTCAAATCTACCTCTAAGTGATCAACTGTTTACTCGAGGTACTGCGGATTCATAATTAGTCTGTGCTAAGGTATCATGAAGGATTTTATTGATATAATGAAATCATATCCTTTACTTAGTCTTGATCACCAACATTTTTAAACAATGGTGTGAATTATATGCAATACACCGGCGTAATTTAAAATTTATTTGATGTTGTGAACATACTTTGGTCTTTTCCCTTTATTTTCATTTTAAAATCAATTTAAAATACGTTTCTATGCATTTTATTTGTTTTTTTAATTTTAATTATGTTTGACTTTTTTTACTTGTTGGCCTTGGATCATAGTGAATTCGATCATAAGTTTCATCAACCTCATTCGCTTTTGAGTGTTAATGGGGTGAAAACCCTAATTCACCAAAAAGGAAGAATGATGTTAATGATAACTTGATTATAACATTTATTCAATTTGGGATTTAATTTCTTGGTCATTGTCTTTACTTCATATCTTTCATCTTATTTTTTCTTTTTCATCAATTGGATGATGATTTATTCAACTTTGTTCAATTAGGTTCGGATTGGTACTTAATAAACTTTTAGCATTTCAAATCTACCTCTAAGTAATCAATTGATTACTCAAGTTACTTTAGATTGATGGGAAGTTTGTCATAAGGTATCATGAATGATTTGATTTATGTAATGATCTTATCTCCTCCAATTAGTTTTGATGTTTTGAACATACTTTGGTATTTTTCCCTTTATTTTCATTTTAAAATCAATTTAAAAATACTTTTCTATGCATTTTAATTGTTTTTATTTTTATTTTAAATATGATTGACTTTTGTTGACTGGTTGGCCTTGGATCATAGTTAATTTGATCAAAAGTTTCATGCACCTCATTGGATCTTGGGTGTTGATGGGGTGAAAACCCTAATCCACCAAAAAGGATAAATAATCTTGATGAAAACTTGAATACAAATTTGATCCAATTTGGGATTTATTCTCTAGTTCATTTTCTCTACTTCATCTCATTCTTCTTATTTTGTTTTATCAATTGTATAATGATTGATTCTTCTTTGTTCAATTTGGTTTGTATTGGTACTTGATGAACTTTCAACATTTCAAATATACCTCTAAGTGATCTGTTGATCACTCGAGGTACTGCGGATTCATGATAAGTTTGTGCTAAGGTATAATAATGGATTTGATTGATATAATGATCTCGTATCCTTGACTTAGTCTTGATCACAAACATTTTTAAGCCATGATGTGCATTATATGCAATACACCAGCGTAATTTAAAATTTATTTGATGTTTTGAACATACTTTGGTATTTTTCCCTTTATTTTCATTTAAAAATACTTTTCCATGAATTTTATTTGTTTTTATTTAAATTTTAATAATGTTTGACTTTTGTTGACTAGTTGGCCTTGGATTATAGTGAATTTCATTATAAGTCTCATCAACCTCTTGGATCTTGGGTGTTTATGGGGTAAAAACCCTAATCCACCAAAAAGGATAAATATATTGATGATAACTTGATTTAAACTTTGATCGAATTTGGGATTTATTTACTTGGTCATTGTTTTTACTTCATCTTTTTCTACTTCTTTTATCTTTTTGATTAATTGTATGATGATTGATTCATCTTTGTTAAATTAGGTTCTGATTGGTACTTGATGAACTTTCAGCATTTCAAATCTACCTCTAAGTAATCAATTGATTACTCAAGTTACTTTAGATTGATGGCAAGTTTGTCCTAAGGTATCATGAATGATATTATTGATGTAATGATCTCATATCCTTGACTTTGTCTTGATCACCTCTCTTTTAAACCATCATACGCATTATATGCAATATATGCACGTCATTTGAAAATTAATTTGATGTTTTGAACATACTTTGGTATTTTTCCCTTTATTATCATTTTAAAATCAATTTGAAAATACTTTTCAATGCATTTTTATTGTTTTTATCTTCATTTTAGTTATGTTAGACTTTAGTTGACTGGTTGGAATTGGATCATAATGAATTTGATCATAAGTTTCATCCACCCCATTGGATCCTTGGTGTTGATTAAGTGAAAACCCAAACCACCAAAAAGGATGAATGATGTTGATGATAACTTGATTAAAACTTTGATCCAATTTGGGATTTATTATCTTGTTCATTTCCTCTACTTCATCTCTCTTCTTCTTTTTTCTTTTTTTATCAATTGGATAATGATTGATTCATCTTTGTTTAATTTGGTTCGTATTGGTACTTGATGACCTTTCAACATTTCAAATCTACCTCTAAGTGATCAATTGATCACTCGAGGTACTGTGGATTAATGATAAGTCTGTGCTAAGGTATGATGAAGGATGGGATTGACATAATGATCTCATATCCTTGAATTAGTCTTGATCACCAACATTTTTTAGCCATCGTGTGCATTATATGCAATACACCGACGTAATTTTAAATTTATTTGATGTTGTGAACATACTTTGGTCTTTTCCCTTTATTTTCATTTTAAAATCAATATAAAATACTTTTCTATGCATTTTATTTTTATTTTTTTAATTTTAATTATGTTTGACTTTTTTTGACTTGTTGGCCTTGGATCATAGTTATATCGATCATAAGTTTCATCAACCTTATTGGATGTTGAGTGTTAATGGGGTGAAAACCCTAATTCACCAAAAAGGACGAATGATGTTAATGATAACTTGATTAGAACATTTATCCAATTTTGGTTTTAATTTCTTGGTCATTGACTTTACTTCGTTTCTTTCATCTTATTTTTTTCTTTTTCATCAATTGGATGATGATTTATTCAACGTTGTTCAACTAGGTTCGCATTGGTACTTAATAGACTTTCAGCATTTCAAATCTACCTCTAAGTAATCAATTGATTAATCAAATTACTTTAGATTGATGGGAAGTTTGTCATAAGGTATCATGAATGATTTGATTTATGTAATGATCTCATCATCTTGACTTAGTCTTGATCACCTCTGCTTTTAAACCATCATATACGTTATATGCAATACACACACGTCATTTGAAATTTAATTTGATGTTTTGAACATACTTTAGTATTTTTCCCTTTATTTTCATTTTAAAATCAATTTAAAGATACTTTTTTATGTATTTTAATTGTTTTTATTTTCATTTTAATTATGTTTCAGTTTTGTTGAATGGTTGGCCTTGGATCATAATGGATTTGATCATAAGTTTCATCCACATCATTGGATCTTTGGTGTTGATGGGGTGAAAACCATAATCCACCAAAAAGGATGAATGGAGTTGATGATAACTTGATTGATTTATCTTTGTTCAATAAGGTTCATATTGGTACTTGATGAACTTTCAACATTTAAAATCTACCTCTAAGTGATCAATTGATCACTCGAGGTTCGAGGAATTCCTGATAAGTCTTTGCTAAGGTGTTATGAAGGATTTGATTGATATAATTATCTCATATCCTTGGGTTAGTCTTGATCACCAAAATTTTTAAACCATGGTGTGCATCCTATGCAATACACTGGCGTAATTTAAAATTTATTTGATGTTTTAAACATACTTTGGTATTTTGATCTTTATTTTAATTTTAAAATCAATTTAAAAATACCTTTCTATGCATTTTATTTGTTTTTATTTATGTTTGGATTTTGTTGACTGGTTGGCCTTGGATCATAGTTAATTTAATTAGAAGTTTCATCAACCTCATTGGATCTTGGGTGTTGATTGGTTACAATCCCTAATCCACCAAAAAGGATGAATATGTTGATGGTAACTTGATTAAAACTTTGATCCAATTTGGGATTTATTTTCTTGGTCATTGTCTCTACTTCATCTCCTTCTTCTTATTTTTTTCTTTTTCAACATTTGGATAATGATTAAGTTATATTTCTTGAATTAGATTCAGATCGGTACTTGATGAACTTTCAACATTTCAAATCTACTTCTAAGTAATCAATTGATTATTCAAGTTACTTTAGATTGATGGAAAGTTTGTTCTAAGGCATCATGAATGATGTGATAGATTTAATGATCTCATCCCTTAGACTTAGTCTTGATGACCTCTGCTTTTAAACAATCACATGCATTATATTCAATACACGCATGTCATTTGAAATTTAATTTGATCTTTTGAACATACTTGAGTATTTTGACCTTTATTTTCATTTTAAAATCATTTTAAAATTATTTTTCTATGCATTTTATTTATTTTTGTTTGCATTTTTATTATGTTTGACTATTGTTGACTTGTTAGACTTGGATCATAATGAATTGGATAATAAGTTTCATCCACCTCATTGGATCTTGGGTGTTGATTGGGTGAAAACCCTAAGCCACCAAAAACGATGAATGATGTTGATGATAACTTGGTTAATACTTTGATCCAATTTGGGATTTATTCTCTAGTTCATTTTCTCTACTTCATCTCTTTCTTATTTTTTTATCAATTGGATGATGATTGATTTATCTTTGTTCAATTAGGTTTGTATTTGTAATTGATGAACGTTCAGCATTTTAAATCTACCTCTAAGTGAACAACTGATCACTCGAGGTACTACGGGTTCATGATAAATTTGTGCTAATGTATCGTGAAGTATTTGATTGATATAATGATCTCATCTCCTTGACTTAGTATTGATCACAATCACTTTTAAACCATGGTGTGCTTTATATGCAATACACCACCGTAATTTAAAATTTATTTGATGTTTTATACATACTATGGTATTTTTCCCTTTATTTTCATTATAAAATGAATTTAAAAAATACTTTTCTATGGATTTTATTTGTTTTTAGTTTAACTTTAATTATGTTTGACTTTTGTTGACTGGTTGGCCATGGATCATAGTGAATTTGATCATATGTTGATTGGGTAAACACCCTAATTCACCAAAAAGGATGAATAACCTTGATGATAACTTGATTATAACATTGATCAAATAGGACGATGATTGATTCATCTTTGTTCAAATAGGTTCGGATTGGTAATTGAAGAACTTTTAGCATTTCAAATCTACCTCTAAGCAATCAATTGATTACTCAAGTTACTATAGATTAATAGCAAGTTTATCCTAAGGTATCATGAATGATTTGATTCATGTAATGATCTCATCATCTTGAATTAGACTTGATTACCTCTGCTTTTAAATCATCATATGCATTATAGGCAATACACGCACTTCAATTGAAATTTAATTTAAAATTTTGAACATACTTTGGTATTTTGCCCTTTATTTTAATTTTAAAATCAACTTAAAAATACTATGCATTTTAATTACTTTTATTTTCATTTTAATTATGTTTGAGTTTTTTTGACTGGTTGGCCTAGGATCGTAGTGAATTTGATCATAATTTTCATCCTCCTCATTGGATCTTGGGTGTTAATAGGGTGAAAAACCTAATCCACCAAAAAGGATGAATGATGTTGATGAGAACTTAATTAAAACTTTGATCCTATTTAGGATTTATTCTCTTGTTCATTGTCTCTACTTCATCTCTTTCTTCTTTTTTCTTTTTTATCAATTGGATGATGATTGATTCATCTTTGTTCAATTAGGTTAGTATGGGTACTTGATGAACTTTCAGCATTTCAAATCTACTTCTAAGTGATCAATTGATCACTCGAAGTACTGTGGATTCATGATATGTGTGTGCTAAGGTATCATGCAGTATTTTATTGATATAATGATCTCATGTCCTTGACTTAGTCATTATCACCAACACTTTTACACCTTGGTGTGCACTATATGCAATACACCAACGTAATTTAAAATTTATTTGATGTTTTGAACATGCTCTTGTATTTTTCCCTTTAATTTATTTTAAAATCAATTTAAAAATACTTTTCTATGCACTTTATTTGTTTTTATTTGATTTTAATTATGTTTAACTTTTGTTGACTAGTTAGCCATGGATCATAGTAAATTTGATCATATGTTTTATCAACCTCATTGGATCTTGGGTGTTGATGGGGTTAAAATTCCAACCCACCAAAAAGGATGAATAATGTTGATGATAACTTGATTAAATTTTTTGTCCAATTTGGGATTTATTTTCTTGGTCATTGTCATTACTTAATTTCACTCTTTTGTTTTTTTTTCTTCAATAGGATGATGATTGATTCATCTTTATTTAATTAGGTTTGGATTGGTACTTTATGAACTTTCAGCATTTTAAATCTACTTCCAAGTAATAAATTGATTAGTCAAGTTAATTTAGATTAATGGCATGTTTTTCCTAAGATTTCATGAATGATTTGATTGATGTAATTCATCTCCTTGACTTAGCCTTGATAACCTTTGCTTTTAAATTGCTGTATGCATTATATGCAATACACACACGTCATTTGAAATTTATTTGATGTTTTGAACATACTTTGTTATTTTTCCTTTTATTTTATATTTAAAATCAATTTAAAAATTCTTTTATATGCATTTTAATTGTTTTTATTTTAATTTTAATTATGTTTGACTTTTGTTGACTGGTTGGCCTAGGACCATAGTGAATTTTATCATAAGTTTCATCCACCTCATTGAATTTTGGGTGTTAGTGGGGTGAAAAACCTAATCCACCAAAAAGGATGAATGATGTTGATGATAACTTAATTAAAACATTGATCCTATTTTTGATTTATTATCTTGTTCATTGTCTCTAATTCATCTCTTTCTTCCGTTTACTTTTTTATCAATTGGATGATGATTGATTCATCTTTGTTCAATTAGGTTCGTATTGGTACTTGATGAACTTTCAGCATTTCAAATCTACCTTTAAGTGATTAATTGATCACTTTAGGTACTGTGGATTCATGATATGTGTATGCTAAGGTGTCATGAAGGATTTGATTGATATAATGATCTCATATCCTTGACTTAGTCATTATCACCAACGCTTTTAAACCTTGGTGTGCGCTATATGCAATACACCGACGTAATTTAAAATTTATTTAATGTTTTGAAGAGACTCTTGTATTTTTTCCTTTAATTTACTTTGAAATCAATTTAAAAATACTTTTATATGAATTTTATTTGTTTTTATTTGATTTTAATTATGTTTGACTTTTGTTAAGTGGATAGCCTTGGATCATAGTGAATTTGATCATAAGTTTTATCAACCTCATTGGATCTTGGGTGTTGATGGAGTAAAAATTTTAATCTACCAAAAAGGATAAACAATCATGATGATAACTTGATTAAATTTTTTGTCCAATTTGGGATTTATTTTCTTGGTCATTGTCATTACTTGATTTCATTCTTCTTGTTTTTTATTTTTCTTCAATTGGATGATGATTGATTCATCTTTATTCAATTAGGTTCGATTGGTACTTTATAAACTTTCAACATTTCAAATATACTTCCAAGTAATAATTTTATTAGTCAAGTTAATTTAGATTAATAGCAAGTTTTTCCTAAGATATCATGAATGATTTGATTGATGTAATTCATCTCCTTGACTTAGTCTTGATCACCTCTACTGTTAAATCGTCGTATGCACTATATGCAATACACATACGTTATTTGAAATTTATTTGATGTTTTGAACATACTTTGTTATTTTTCCCTTTATTTTATATTTAAAATCAATTTATAAATTCTTTTATATGCATTTTAATTGTTTTTATTTGCATTTTAATTACGTTTGACTTTTGTTTACTGTAAAACCCCGATTTAATTAGAATTATTTTTAATTAAATAATAAGATGATATGCTGAAATTATATTAGTTGGTGGAAATCATGATGTGGTGCGATACCTTGTTGGGGGCTAGATGCCTCATAAAAGTTGAGGTTATGGGGATGTTTGGCTAATTTAGTAGAAACGTAAAGGTGTATTGAATAATATGGATTATTATTATTATTATTATTATTATTATTATTATATTAGGGTAATTATTATTATTTAATAATAATAATTAAACAATTATTTAATTGGATCGTTATTATAATATTATTAGATTATAAGAGTAAGAATAAGGAAAAAGAGTCAGTACGTAGAAACAGAGAAAGAGACGCGTAGAAGAGAGAAGTGGAGAAAGAGCACTAGGAGGCTAGGGCAAGAAGTTTCATCCTTAGGAATCAAGAATCAACCAAGAACCTAAGGTAAGGTGGGATTCTATCTTTATAAGGGTTTGCCTAATGATGGGGTATGGTAGAATTTAGGTTGTATAATTGTATGTTTCGATCTCTCCATAATTAGTTGTTTTTAGGGTTTGTTCTCATTGATGGAATTTTGGTGATTTTAGTGTGTTTTGATGTGTTTGAAATGGTATGAATTGGTTATAATTGGTACACGGATATTAATGAATAATTAACCTATTAAAAAGATGAACTTTGATTTAAAAATTATGATTTTGGGGTGTTGGAACATGGATGATCGTAACCTGAAATTTGCAGAAATTGCCACTGTTATCGCAGGATAACTGATTACCCGAAATATGGTAACCCGTTACCATATCAATGGTAGAAACGAGGTTTAGCCACTATCCTGTGGTAACTGGTTCCCATAACTGGGTAATCGGTTACTGCGATGAATTTTTGAAAAGTAACGAGGCTACTGTCCTGCAGTAACCGGTTCCCATAACTGGGTAATCGGTTACCACTGCCACTGAGCATTTTTTAGAAAACTTTTAAAACTCATAACTTTTTCCTCGGGTGTCCATTTGACACGTTGTTTGGACAGTTGGAAAGACAAAATAATTTCCTATTTTATAAAAATGTTTTATAATGCAGTATTTAATTATTTCACCAACATTGCTACTGACTCGTAAGTGGATTTTGATTGGTACGCCATGAATTATGTTGTGGTCATTTGCGATGATTGTTTTGACTTTGTGACATGAGTTATATGATGATGATGACGAATGGCCTAGGTTGTACCCATATTTTTCCCCTTAAGATTCCTTTATAATCTCATACCATCACAATGCAACAAGATCACACATTAGGGTTTTGGGTACTTCTCCTACTTCATCCTTTCTTTAGGTTTTTCCATGAGGGACAACCAAGACCATTGAATTGTCTATCTTGTACATATATCCTTTTGACTAACATCGAAATATACATATGTGTCCCTTTGGATGTCATCTTGTAGGTAATGTCACAATTGCATGTATCTTACCATCTCCTAGCACAGAGGATCAAAACTAGGGTTTGGAATTTAATCTAGGAATCTCTGATTTTTGGGAAACACTTGGTTCCATGTTTTTATACATGTTCAAGGGCTTCTACAATTGGAAGTTTGATCATCGATCATGGTTTGAAAAGGTTCAATTGATAAAAAGGGGTAAAAGGGTCTTTTTGTCAAAAGTCAACCAGAGTCAACTGTTGACCAAGTGGAATTTTGGTCAACTCTCAATTCAATGTCTCTATTTTAACATTTCATCGTCAATGGTGGCATAAAATCAAGAGGAAGAGATGAATTGGAGATAACTTGTCAAAGAAGTTATTTGAAGATTTAAAATTTTCTAAGTGTCCATAGTGCTAAACTTTGATTGATCATAACTTTTTCAACTTTTATTAAAAATGTACAAACATTAGTGATATATCCCAAATATGCACAAAAATCTGATATCTTCATGGTTAATTTTGAATGTTCATTTGGGCTCAAATCAAAAAGTTCGTAACATCAAAGTTGAAGCTTTATTTGTGATCTTCATTTTTGATTCAGAATCATCTCAAATGGTCAAGTGTAGAAAGAGATATGATGCTTAGGACTTGAAGCTTCCAGTTGTCATCTTTCCCATCACAAGGCATGTCAAGCCCGCGCCAGGCCAGGCATTTTGTCAAACAGTTCATGGGCAAACATTCATCATCACTTTTCTATTTGAAACTTTCATTATTTGGAAAAATGTTCAACATTAAAGATCAAGCCCTAAATGTGAGGAGCAACTTTGCTTCAGAATGTTTCTCCAAATAACTCCTACATTTTGAGATATAATCATGGGAAAAAGGTACCATGCAAACTGAATTTTTGCCCAGCACAAGGCATGTCGCACGCATTGAATGCCCAGTCAGGCTTGCCATTTCAATAAACGGTTCACGAGCATGCATTCATAGCCAATTATCTCATTGATTCAAGCTTCGTTTTAAAAAATTTTGAACATGAAATTTTGATTCAAATTTTGTCTCGTTTTATGCACTATGGAGAGATATATAAGGAGATAAAGACATGATCATGATTTTTCCAAACCAACCTGGAAATGCATGCGTTTTTCATCAGCCAAGGAAATAGCTTCCCAACTCACATACCCATTCCTTCCTCACTTACTCAAAGCGTGCACTTTGCACCATCAATTCAACATAAAACACAAAACCACTTACCACCTCATTTCCTTACCTCTTTTTCCCTCACTCTCTTTCCCTTACTCTATAAATGAAGCTACCTTCATCATAGAAAAAGAAGCATAAATTTGAAAAGCATTTCCTCTCTCCCTCACGAAACTTCTCTCTCTCTATCTCTCTCTCTCTCTCTCTCTCTCTCTCTCTCTCTCTCCACAACTATGTTTTTTCCTGCATTTTTCTCTCAAGAGAACTTTGTTCAAGCCTGCTCCTCTCACACAATCTACTCCATTGAAGCTTGAAGAAGGAAAATAAGCATCATTCTCTTCTAAAATAGAGGCACCAAGTGGATTTATTTTTCTCATCAAGGTAGAATTTCAAATCTGAATCTCTTCATGCTAGCTCCAATCTTGCCTTAAATTGTGTTCACATTGGATTTTGTTGGCCAGATCCTACATCTGAATATAATCATGCATGCATTTCTTGCTTGATGTTGTTCCATAAAGTTGCTCAAAATTCAGTTTGTTTTGTTTCCTTCGCACTCAATTCATGTTCATACCTTGCATTTATTGTTGAATTCATGAGCATTTTGTTGTTCTATGCATTGAGGTGATGAATTTTTGTGTTTGAATAAAAGGAAATGGTTGGGAATCGAATGAGAAAATAAAGTCAGAAATATTTTTGTTAAAATTCTCAACTTATAATCATGTTCATGCAGCAATATTCGCGTGGCATTTTCTCCATGATCCATGCATCATTCCATGAAATTTTTGATACTATCGTGTTCAACACATTTTGATCTTGAACTTTGATGTTTACACTTTTGATTTACATCAAGAAACACGTGAGTTATTATGATTTGAAAACCTGGTTTTAAAACTGTAAAACGAGAAACGATTTGGTATTTTGGTAGGGGTGACTATGTGGCTGTTCCTTATTGAAATGTTCTAAAAACCTTCCACAGCGCTTTCTGTTGAAAACAAGTGTAATACACCTTAATTATATTTTAATTTTCATTGATTCTCTAATTTTTGTTTAATTACTTTTCTTAATTTAAATATTACCACAAAAATATTTTACACTCTATGTTTCATAGATTTTCATATTTTGATTTTTATTTCATTTTTTTAATCATTTTTATTGATTAAATAAATTCAAGTAGTTTAATTAGGGTTTTAATCTTACTTTTATTTTAACATTTTATTTTTCTATTTCTACTAAATAAAAAAATCCCTAAGAAATGTTTTTAAGTGTCCTTCTGAGCTTTCTTAAAAATAATTTTTTTCCAATTTTATAAAATTCTTGGGTTACAAATTAAATCATTTGTTTGGATATATCACTTTTTTTTGTTTTTTTTTAATGAATTGTGTAAATAATTTTTATATAATCCTTTTTTCGGGGATAAAATTCAAGAAAAAAACACCTACTGATCCTTAGAATTTTATTGACATTTAGGGAGTCTCACGCCAAATTTATTCGAAATTTAAATTTAATTAATTAATGTTGAACTTAATTTCCTTTTTTAGGGATTTGTTTGATCATCCACATTGATTGCTTGCAATTTTTAACTTCCCATGCCTATAAAATCAAAAATGATTTTGGTTAGAGTACTTGTAAAAGTTGAGGTCATAAAGATCATTTTTCCTGAAATTTAAAATGTGATTTCATATTTTTCACAAATTGTTTTCCAAAACATCTCTAGTTTAAGCATTTTGCTAGCTAGTTTCAAAGTTTGCATTTTTAAAATCAAATTTCCACCTCAATCCAAGAACTCTAAATTCTATTTTCGACTTTTATAGAACATTAGGAAGTTAGGGTTTTAATTTCATAAGTTTACAAGTTATTATCCTATTTTAAACTCAATTTTTGAGTTAGGTTTATATTTAGGGTTTTACTTTTGATTAAGGCTTGTAATTGAGAACTTTTGTACATAATTCTTGTTTAAATTTTGATTTGGCATTTAATACTGATTTGGAAGTAATTTTGGGACAAATTATTCAACATCATTGGATCTTGGGTGTTGATAGGTTGAAAAACCAAATCCATCAAGAAGGATGAATAATGTTGATGATATTTGAAACTAAATTTCATCTAACACATCATCTCCCTCTTCATCTTATCCCATTATTACTTGTACTACATGTTGTTGGAGGATGGTTTACATATCATTTCTCTCAACAAATTGTACGTAGATTCCTATTGACCGGCCTCAAAATTAGCGCGACTTCTGCATGAGTCCACTTATGATTGCTTAACATAGTGCTAAATTTGATACCGATTCGAGAAGTGATCATTCGTGGCCCAAACCCATGTTTGTAAGCCCAATTATGTTAATTTGAATCCTTTGATCCAATAAAGTTGAGATTCATTGTTAGGAGACTTTATTCTTATCAATCCTCTAATGAATCTTCACATGCTTGGGTCAAAGTTAATCACTTAAACATCGTTGATCATTTATTGTTGTCTTGAGAATTATAAATGAATGAAATACTTGAAAAAAAGCAAATGAAACTTGTTGTTGAGAGGCTTTGATTTTATCAATATTCTAATGAGTTTCAAATGCAAGTTTCAAGAAGGTCATTCAACTAACCTGTAATTTCTAACAATTGACTTTATTTTGTGCTTTTTCTTTATGCTTTTATTCTAAGTAGTATTTATTTTAGCATTTACGTTTCATGATATTTTCATCTTTGCTCACTTGAGCATTTACTTTTATGTCATTTTGTTTTTATCACTTGAGCTTTTCATTTTCTTTTTGAAGATGCTTAATAATCAACTTGAAACATAAAAAACTTTAATGTTACTTGGACTACTTGGTTACTATCCTTGGCATTATGGAGATTGTGGACTTCTTGGACTTAGGATTAGAGACCTTGACCTACATTGGGACCTTGTGACCTCAACTGTTATTGTGTTTGGAGTTCTTGGGGTTTACCCAAGACATTGGGTTGTTTGTTTGCTTTGTGTTCAGGTTATTATGATTACATGCTTTGTCTGTGATCGGGAAATCATTTGTATACAACTGTTACTCTGCCCAATTTTTTAGAAGACTTAATACAATTGAAGCTTGGTTTTTTAATAGGTTTATTATCTTTGCTTGTTTGGTTTCAAATCCAAAGGATGGAAATTTTACATTGACTCATTGTGTCAAGTGTTGGCTTCTTGATGGTTAGAAGGTTCTTTTCCCTAGCTTTTACCCTATGCTTTAGGATAGTCCCTTCATCTCCTCCCACCTTCTTTAATTTCACAAATCTTCTCCCTCCTTTTGAAAAATATTCTTGTTTTTAAACTTGAACCCTCTTTCATAATAAACTTGGACTTAGGTCCATGCATTTTCAAAAAAACATTTTCTTAATCAAGCTTTTATCAACTTAATAATACTTTGACATTTTTGTGAGAAGTCTAAAAGTCAATCAATCTCATTCAAACCATTTTGCCACTTTGGGCTTTTTACTTTAAAAATTTTCTCAAAATATTAGACTTTTGTCAATCCTGGTAGTGATGCGAGCCACTATTATTCTACGATATATAGTGAAGTGAGATATTTTCCACCTAGGTGTTGAGTGAGGTTTTGTTGATTTTTTAATCCAGACCATGTCCTCCATTTTGAGATGAAGCAAATTCTCCTTTATCATAATCATTGGTAGTAAGTATGTTCTTCCACTCGGATAAGACAATGATGTCTCGTCTCTTAAAATTAACCAACACGCTTGTGTTTTTAAATTTTTAAAGGTGAACTACGAGTACCCTGATCCCCTATTGCACAGAAGGTGGTACATAAGAACTAAAGGTTCGCAACTGCATCGGGTGAAAAAATCATAAAAAAATACTTCTTTTCTCGTCTCTACAATCTATTTTTTATACAACATTTATAGCCAAAAATACATAGACTTTCAAAGAGGTTCCTGCGGAGTACCGTAGATGTTTAGGGTTATAATACCTTACCTTTGCATAACCAACCACCGGACATAGATTCTCTCCCCCTCTATTTTGGGTTATTTGTTCTTTTCCCATTCCTCTGGAAATAATAAAGCGCGGCAGCGATTTTTATTTCATTTGTGCAAGTCAAGTCAATCCAATGGCTTAGTCTCAACATTTCTACCGCTACAGCTTGTATTGGAAAAATTGTGATGAATAATAGTGATGAATGTAAAGTATTTTGTTGCACGATAGTGTCTCATGCATTCATAAAGCGAAGGCCTACGTTGGCGAGAGAAGGCCTGTATTAGAGAGAGAAGTTGATTGCCCTAATTGGCATTATTGCGAAGAGGGTTCTACCCTGATTGGTACCGCATGCATTGTATTCATGTCAGTCCTTGCATCATATTGTGATTGATAAACCGATGGGAGAAGATTGATGAAAGCGTGTATTATATTACGATGTATGTTATGTGCTGATTATGTACTAGAATCTTATCTGCTTATCATTATGCTTTCTCTTATATTATTATGATATCTCACCCTTTTTGTTTGAACGTTACCTCCATGAGGGAAACATGCAGGTGATCCGAAGTAGCGAGAGATCGAAGCTTAGCTGAGGAATTCCTTTAGTTGCGTAGATTGAGTCGGTGTTTGCTCTGTTACGTAACACTTTGGGGTTTTCGCGTGATTTGTTTCGTTATGATTAGGAGTGAACATGTGTTACTCTTTTATTTGAATTGTTTTATGATTATGTTGATGTATGAAGGATTATAATTATAACTCTAGAGGGAGGATCAAGATGGATAATTATTTGATATTTTCCCCTGCAAATAAATGCATTGTAGTTAAGACTTTTGAATACATGATTTGTGTTGTGTATCCTAATTTGAGCATGTATGACTGGCGAAGTATGTGACATCCTATTTGATTGATATTTATTTAGAAATTAATTTACTCTGATTATTATATAAATTACCGACGAGGAAATAGGGTGTTACAATTGGTATCAGAGCAGGTCGGCCTGACCAGCCAGGTTGTTGAGTCATTAGTGTAGTGTGACGGTGGAATATTGTAGATGTTTATCTGTTTAACCGTTGTTTTGTGTTGTGATGTGAGCATAGCAATGGTTGAAAGAGGGAATGGTGCGCTTGCTAATGCATTGCATGTGTTGGCTCCAGCAATGCAAAATTAGCTTAACACTGGTGGGAACGATGAAGCTCGTGCTTTGGAAACTTTCCATAGGAATCACCCGCCTACGTTTATAGGGAAGTGTAATACGGTGGGAGAACTAACGTTACTGGTTTTTCATTTTTATCGCAAATGTTACGGTTAGCAAGAGTCGCCATCGACTTTTATTTTATCCAACAAACGAAAGGGTGAAAAGAACAGGAAAGACATTTTGAGATTATTTTCTGACTATGGGGGTTAGGTTATGGAAACGGAAGGTGTTAGCACCCTTTGCATCTGTAGTTATCTATGGGCTCTTAGTTGCTAGCTCGCTTTGAAAATGCTTTTTTTTGTAAGTGTGTTTTGAAGATATTTTGAAAAGACGTCGTAGCGCGGTGAACTTTGTAATGATTCTCGTTTCGACGAGAACATATTCAAAGTATTTTAAGTCTTTAAAAATACTTAGAAAAGAGTTTGTGTATGTCTGAAAAAATTGTTTTTGATTGTTTTTTTGAGCAAGAAACTAGGAACTATCTACCTACTCAAAAGTTTTGTTCTTTTCCTCTTTTCCTTTAGACAGTGTTATCCTACTATTAGTCAGTAGGTAGCTCTATCGTTGGATGTTTGAGGGACGGGCGAGGGTCATCGTACACTCATAAAAGAATCTTAGTAAGATACTTTAGTAACTACCCTAAGATTTTAATATCATATACCGAGGCAACGTCGAGAGGGTCATCATGGAACTTATGATCTTTAAATCAAAGGGTCGTCACTAAAACCTCTTACATTCAAGAGTCACGACTGTTTATTTCGAAGGCAACAAGTGGAGATACCTTAGAGGTGCGCGTGTTCGAGTCTGTTGTGTTTCAGTTATGTATCTTCGGATGTTAAGTTTGCTAGCATTTGCTTTTAATCTTATCATTCAAGCCTATTAGCATAAAACTAACAGTTAATATTAGTGCAAAAATAACGTGCGGAATTTAAAATTTACACTATTACATGGCTTCGGGGAGGGGGAATTTCAAACCAAAATGGGGAAATAAAATTAAAGTCCTAAATTTACAGCTATTACATCCTTTTGCAGTTACATCAATATGAAAGAAAAAATGCGAAATTTTAAATAAGTGCGCGAAGATGGAAAGCGAAATAAAAACCATAAAACTCCTAAACGCTTAGAATATTTTTGTTTTTTTATTTATTTTAAAAAAATAGTTAAATTAAACTAAATATAATCTAATCTTATTTAATATTGGTATTTTTATTTGAGAAAAAGATTTAAAGTGATTAAACCTAGTTCAAATTGATTTTAAATTAATCAAAATAAGTCAAAATAATTAAAATAACTAATTTGCAAAAAAATAAATTTAATTAGAAAAAAACCTAAGTCTATTTTTTTGTAATTTTATTAGTAAAATAAATTATTTTTTAAAAGTAATATAAACAAATTAAAGAAAAATAGAGAAAGAATAATAAAAAAAAAAGAGAATTGGGCCCGTTTTAAGAAGCAATTGGGGGTGCATCTTGAAATTTTGCAAGCCCAAAACACAAACACCCCAGGGTTATGCGTGTGATTCAGTGTTGTTGGCCCCTGTGAGGTCTATCATGAATTCCTAGTTATGGAGCGTTAGATCCGATGATGAGATAATATGATGGTGACAAGATGCTAATGCATGGTGCACGCACTTTCCCTTGGAACACTAGATCTGCAAGAAAGAATTAGAAAAATAATAGGCAAGAGGCAGGGATCGAACCCCTTCCCTTTCCCACAAAAACGCCTTAATGCACATTGCTTTTACCGCTGGGCCATTAAACTCAATCGTGAATATAACAAAACAAATATAATATAATGACAAATCAATCAAATTTCTAGAATTCAAACACGTGCCAGAACTGATTCAAATGGACTAATAGAGGAACAACCCTTGGGCCACCGGAGTCAACCCAACGAAGTCAACCTTCCAGTTGTCTTCTCCGGTGAGTTCCAAACCCTAATCTGCAAAATAAAAATAATTAATGGATCAAAATAACCATACCCCTCTTAAAACAATGCTCTGAATCCGAATCTGGCCTTATTTTTGGCTAAAGTCTGCTGGATCATGCGTTTCGAAGCAAAGTATCAGATCTGACTCAAAAATGACATCCCATGATTTTGGCCCTAAATCCCCCATGTTCCACGTCCAACCTGCTCTATATACGATTATGAACACATATGCAAACGTTAAATTTGAAAGTAATGCGGATTTAAACCAAAATTGATCCAAAAAAATATACCAATCAGTGTGGTTCGTGTGAACCAATCAAGCTTGCTTCAGGCCAAAGCGAGGGATTGAGGTGACTCCTGGAGGCCTCACGAGTGAAGAGATGGCACAAAATTGGACGAAGGAAGGTTGGGATGTAGGTTTCGAATTTCACAACTTTGACAATTTTTTAATTTTGGAGAGCTTCTTTTCAGGATGTTTTTATGTGTCTTTTGCTTGCAATATCCTTCTGTATTTATAGAGGAGTGTGATGGTTGACAAACATGGCAAGAATCAGCCATTAACCATGGTTTTGAATGCAAAATCACAAAATTGAAAATATTCCATTTTTAATGATTTTCTTGCCATTTTTGAAATGTAATGAACCTGATCCTTTTTCCACATGCTTTGCACGAAATATTAGGCCCAATATTTACTCAAATTATCAGCCCATGTGTCCAAACCCTTTATCTTTTATTTTATGCAATTTATTTTGTGTTTAATTGAATAAAAAAAAATATGAATAAAATATATAAAAAATGCAAAGCAATGTGAGAGTAAATTTAGGACTCCTTGCTAGGTCATGGACATGTTTGAAGTTCAAAAAGTAGGCCCATTAGTCTAAAAATCCAGTTTTGCTCAATGAGACTTCTTGCATTTTCATCTTTTGAAAATTATATTTGACTTTTTGGAAATATAAAGATGTCCCCTAAAATCTCTCTTTTGATCATTTTTGCATTTGGGGAATTTATCTTGATGTAACTTGCCTTGACAAAAAATGCCTTTTTGTTGTCTTTCAAAAAGACGTGTAATGTATTGGCTCATATCTTTCCAATGATGCATATTTTAGATTGGAGAATAACAACAAAGTTGTAGAGGATTGGATTCTCTAAAAAATGATCTTTGGTTGGGGCAAAATGGATGAAGCGTGTGAAAGTTATGCCTAGTCAAAGTTTAGTTGACTTTTCATAGGAAACCCTAATTTAGTAAATCTTGCCTTTTAATGATATGAGGGCTTTCCTTGAGGAATCATGATCAACACTTTATCAAATGACGAATATCACTTCAAAGTGTTTATGTTGACCAAAAATATTGAAGTTTCACTGTATATTGACCATTATTGACTTTTGACCTAACATAGTTGATTTTCAGTCATTTAAGCAATTGACCGAGCAAACTTGTGATGCAAGGCATAAAACATGGCATGAGAATTCTTGAGGAGATATTAGAATCCATGGAAATAAATTTAGTCCTTTGAAACCCAAACTTCGTTGTGAAAAGTGAAACCCTAGTTGGAGATCCAATGCTTAGTAGGAGAATTTGTATAGTCAATTCTTGGTCAACCTTGAGCATTTGAGGATCTCTAGGAGTATGCTTGGAACAAAATGAGAGGGAAAATTTTGGGGTACAATAGTTTCCCCTGTTCAATCGTCTTAAACCTGAGGATTTAGATTGGCTTGTCTACCTTTCGCGATATGAAGGTAGAAGATGATTGAACACTAGAGTGCCCAAAACTTTGTGCTTGCCGGTGCACGAAGTAACATGGTCGGTTGATGGTATGCTTGAATGGGCTTAAAAAAATTCCATTCGGAGAGATGATAGAGAGTCGTCAGAGATGGGCTTATAGATTCCATCCAAAGTAAATATTGACTTCAAACTGGAAGGAGTATCAGAACAAACCTATGGTTGGTTTTATCTGGGCCACAAGATGTATATATTTGACCTTGACTAGAAAAGTATCAGAATAAACCTATAGTTGGTTCTATTTGAGCTAGAAAATGTCTTTGACTGGAAAAATTATTATAATAGATCCATGGTTGATTTAATTTGAGCTAGGCAATGTTTCCTTTGTATTTAATTGGAAAAAGTATCAGAATAAAACAATAGTCAATTTAATGTGAGCCAGAAGGTATTTATACTCATTTTATCTGGAAGAAGTATTAGAATAAATCATTGATTGATTTAATCTGAGCCAGAAAAAGGTCTACTGGAAGAAGTATCGGAATAAATCTTGGGTTATTTTTATCCGAGACAACATTTTTCTACGACCATATTAAACTAGAAGAAGTATTAGAATAAATCTTTGGTTGATCTAATCTAAGCCAGAAGAGGTCTTTGTGTCTTTAACTGGAAGAAGTATCAGAATGAATCATTGGTCGATTTAATCTGAGCTAGAAAAAGGTATACTAGAATAAGTATCAGAGTAAATCTTGGTGAATTTAATCTGAGCCAGCAGATATTTATGCTTGCTTTTATCTGGAAGAAGTATTAGAATAAATCTTTTGTTGATTTAATCTGAGCCAAAAAATGTCTTCAACTAGAAAAAGTATCAGAACAGATCTACACCTGATCTAAGCTGAGCTAGAAGAATGTCCACTGGAAGGAGTATCAGAACAAATTATTGTTCGATTTAATCTGAGCCAGCGACTATCTATGACCCTCTTCAACCAAAAAAAGTACCAAAATAAATATTTGATTAATTTAATCTGAGACAGAAGAGGTCTATGTGTCTTTAACTAGAAGAAGTATCAGAATAAATCATTAGTCAATTTAATCTGAGCCAGAAAAAGGTCAACTCGAAGAAGTATCAGAGTAAATCTTGGTCAATTTAATTTAAGCAAGCAGATATTTATGCTTGTTTTTATCTGGAAGAAGTATTAGAATAAATCTTTGGTTGATTTAATTTGAGCCAGAAAATGTATTCAACTGGAAGAAGTATCAGAATAGATCTACACCCGATCTAAGCTGAGCCAGAATAATGTCCACTGGAAGGAGTATCAGAATAAATCATTGGTCGATTTAATTCGAGCCAGCGACTATCTACGATCGTCTGCAACTGGAAAAGTATCAGAATAAATCTTTGGTTTATTTAATTTGAGCCAGAAGAGGTCTCTGTGTCTTTAATTGGAAGAATTATCAGAATAAATCATTGGTCGATTTAATTTGAACCAGAAAAAGGTCTACTGGAAGAAGTATCAGAGTAAATCTTGGTCAATTTAATCTGAACCAGTAGATATTTATGCTTGTTTTTATCTGGAAGAAGTATCAGATTAAATCTTTGGTTGATTTAATCTGATCCAGAAAATGTCTTCAACTGGAAGAAGTACCAGAATAGATCTACACCTGATCTAAGTTGAGCCAGATGAATTTCCACTGGAAGAAGTATCAGAATAAAACCTTTGGTTGACTTATTCTAAGACAGAAGACGTTATCTTTGATAAGACTGTCTGGTCCTACCAATAGTTGATGATGTTAGTCTTGTTGATTTATCTTTTCCTGAAAAGGTAAAGAGTTAGCTGTATGTAACGTCATGATGTATGACATGCATTGCAAAATGATGTTCTCAAAATAAATGAGATTGTGTTGTATGTGTTTTGTATGCATATGCTATATATCTTGTAAATGATGTATGAATGTAATATGCGAGCATATCAGTTGTTTTTTATAGTGTCGTTAGACTTGGGGTAAAATAAATACTTGACTGCTGTCGGAGATGAAGAATGTAATTCCTCACTATTTGTTGAAGTTAAATTACCGGGGATTCCCACTTTCTGTCTGAGGTTATTCCACTAGAGATTTTGATTTCTTCTGTAGGATAAAAGCCTTCAAGGGGTCGATAACCTGTCACGGATTACATGCACTCTTACTGGGGATGGAAGAACGAATATTCCTTTGATGCGAGTGGCTACTCTTTTGGAGACAATTATTTTGGTTCATCATGCCGATGAAAAGGGTTTTATTGGGAAGTATTAACCAGTTTTGGAGAAATAAACTCTGCTGGGGGATGATCTTCCGTAGCTAGAGAAATAAACTCTACTTGGAAACGAAGCTTCATAAACTGCTTGGGGATTTTATGAAATCCTGTTGGGGAACCCAAGAAATTTATAGACCATGTTGTGGAATTATCCAAGATGCTAGGGGAATGATTGAACCTCTTGATCTGTTAAGAAATGCCGGAATATATGAAATCATTAGGCTATATGCTGAAGATATGGTGATGACTTTGTGGGAGGATGCCCCTGTTTTTGAACCTACTGAGGAATGTATCCTTGTTGATGATGAATTTTATGAAGATATTCCTCTAGGGGTGGTTGTTCTGTGGGGATTGAAGGATGACTTTCGACATTGTTCCAACTCTTAGAGCCTTTAGTGACTGCCTTTCCCGTTTTTATCCATACATTTGTAAACGACAATCATATTCAAATGCATATGTTCATTTAAAATAATCACTTGAAATTTTTGCAAACAAAACATAAAAATAAAAACAAATAGTTTTAAAAGAGAAGTTTTGTATCAATTTGGAAAGTATGCCTATAAACAGGCGCTTTTGTACAAGGAAACATACATCCTAATAAGAGAAATGTCGTCGTAAAAATGAAAAATATACAAAGTGGTACACAAAGAAAAACAGCTATGTGTGATAATCCCATTGGGTTTCAATTCTGATATTGCCTTTATATCTTTGAGCATCTCATCACTTTTCTGTTTGGAAGAAGTTGACTGGATTGATCTATACCGTTTGAACTTGCTAACGAAGTATGGCTGTAAGGTGATCTAACGAGACATAGTCATACGCTTTTAAATCCCTAATTTTTTCCTGGAACACTCTTTCGGGTTTTTAGTCCACCAGGATACCCTTTTTTTCCCAAGCCGCCTTTTCAGGTCTTCGACTTGCTGGGTGTACAAATTTTTTCATATATATATATATATATATATATATATATATATATATATATATATATACATATATTTCTGATTTTTTCTTGAACCCTTTTGGTTTTCCAGGATGGCGTTATTTTTGCCTAGGCCAGTCAACCTACCGGGTCTCTTTTCATGCATAGTATCTTTTAACTATGTCCGTGTTTACAGGGTGTGGAAGGTCATCACTATCCATGATGGTTAATATCATAGCTCCACCAGAAAATATACTCTTGATCATAAATGGTCTTTACTATGTAGGAGCTCCACCGGGAAATATACCTCCTGGCAGGATGATGCGCTTGATTACTAGGTCACCAACCTGATATACCTGACGTTTGACCATCTTATTAAAAGCTTTGATCATATGATTCTGGTACATATGACCATAACAAACAACCGCAAGCCTCTTCTCGTCAATAAGGTTCAATTGTTCCATTCGAGTATGAATCCATTCGTCTTCATTTAAACCAGCATCCTTCATGATTCTTTGGGAAGGGATCTAGAATTCGACGGGTAAAACAGCTTCCATACTGTAGACGAGAGAAAATGGGATTGCTCCTATTTATGTGCACACCGAGGTACGGTAACCATGAAGAGAAAATGGTAACATCTTGTGCCAGTCTTTATATGTTACCGTCATCTTTTGTATAATTTTCTTCATATTCTTATTGGCGGCCTCCACATCGCCATTCATTTTCGACCGATAAGGAGATGAGTTATGATGTTGAATCTTAAATTAGGTACAGAGCTTAGTGATCATAGTATTATTGAGGTTGGTACCATTATCTATGATAATTCTTTCTGGGATACCATACCAACAGATAAGATTATGTCTGATGAACCGAGCCACAACGTTCTTGGTAACAAAATCAAATGAGGTTACTTGTACCCACTTCGTGAAGTAATCAATGGAGACGAGAATGAAGCAATGTCCATTGGAAGCAGTAGGTCTAATCTCTCCAATCATGTCAATAATCTACGTTGTGAATGGCCAAAGAACAATCAAGACGTTTAAAGGAACCAGAGGCACATGTACTTTGTCAGCATAAATTTGGCATCTGTGGCAAGTTCGGGATTGATGATGAAAATATGTTTCTATAGTAGACTAATAGTAACCTGCCCTCAAAATATTCTTAGCCGTTGTATTCCCACTATAATGAGTTCCAAAGACACCTTCGTGCATATCCTCCATAATCTTCTCAGCTTCTCTCTTGTCCACACACCGAAGTAAAGTGGAATCATGGTTGTGCGTATATACGATTTTGTTACTCAGAAAGAAATTGGAAGATAACCTTCTCTGAAACTTCTTGTCATTGATGGACGCCCCCTCAGTGTACTATTGGGCTTCAAGATACCTTTTCATCTCGTGGAACCATGGCTTTTCCTCCACTCCCTCAGTATCAATCTAATAACAGTATGATGGTTCGTCTAATCTTTTGATAGTGGTCCTAGGGGCTTGGTTATCCCATCTGACCTTAAACATGAATGACATTGTAACTGGCGCATCAACCAACTGATTTTCTTTTCGTGGAACATGTTCAAAGATAATCTCTTCAAAATATGGGATCAATGTTAATATATGCTCTCGATGAGGGATGAGATTAGGATGCTTCGTGTCCCATTCTCTCTTACCTTGGCTGATCACCAAGGCTGAATCTCTGTATAATTATAATAACTTGATCCTCGTATCAATAGCAGCCTTGATACTCATAATGCACACTTCATACTCGACCATATTGTTGGTGCAGTTAAAACATAGTCTGGAAGTGAAGGGTGTATGGCAGCCTTCAAGTGAGATAATCATAACACCAATGAAATTGCCGAGCGTGTTAGAAGCTCCTTCATCGACCATAGTCCATCGGGATCCTTTTTCTGGTCCTTCATTCTGTCTAGGTTCTTCACAGTCAGTTACTAGCATAATGTTCTCGTCTGGAAACTAAAAACATTGATTGGTAGTCGTCTACAACCTGATGAGCCAAATGATCAGCTAATACACTTCCTTTGATTGCCTTTTGAGTAGTGTATTGAATTTCTTATTCGGTCATAACATTTTCCATCTTGCTATTCTTCTAGAGAGAGCGTGCTTCTCGAATATGTATTTGATAGGATCCATTTTAGATATCAATAAGGTAGTGTGAGTCAACATATACTTTCTTAGTCATCGAGAAGCCCATGCCAAAGCGCAATAAGTTTTCTCGAGCAGTGAGTATCTTGTTTGACAGTCGGTAAACTTTTTGCTAAGGTAGTATATTACGTGATATTTTCGACCAGACTCGTCATGTTTCCCTAGCACACACCCCATTGAATTTTCTAACACTGTTAAGTACATGATCAAAGGTCTTCCTTCAACTAGTGGCATTAAAATTGGAGGTTCGTGAAGATATTCTTTGATTCTGTCAAAGGCCATCTGGAAATCATCGTTCCACTTAACTACTTGATCTTTCTTCAATAATTTGATTATTGGTTCACAAGCATCGGTTAGGTGGTATATGAATCTGGAAATATAGTTTAGACGTCCCAAGAAACCTATAACTTCCTTCTCGGTGCAGGGAGTTGGCATCTCTTGAATAAATTTAACTTTTGCAGAATCTACCTTAATAACTTTGCCACTAACGAAGAAACCTAGGAGTTTACCAGATCTTACTCCAAAGGCGCACTTGTTTGGGTTCAGTCTCAACTTGTACTTCTTCAGCCTTTCAAACAGTTTCTGCAAATGATCAAGGTGTTCTTCTTTAGTATGAGACCTGGCTATCATGTCATCTACGTAGACCTCTATCTCGTGATGGATCAAATCATGGAATAAAGCTACCATAGCACACTGATAGGTTGCACCAGTGTTTTTCAACCCAAATGGCATAACCTTGTAGCAGAAAGTTCCCCACTGTGTGACGAAAGTGGTTTTCTCCATGTCTTCCAGCGCCATTTTGATCTGATTATAACTTGAGAAATCGTCCATGAAGGAGAATATCTTATTTTGTACGGTGTTGTCAACCAAAACGTCAATATAGGGAAGCGGAAAGTCATCTTTGGGGATCGACCTATTCAAGTCTCTGTAATCGACACACATACGTACTTTACTGTCCTTCTTAGGTACTAGTACCACGTTCGCAACCCATTATGGATAAGAAGTAACATCTAAGAATTCAACATTGTATTGTTTCATGACTTCATCCTTGATCTTTTCTGACATCTTAGGGCGCATACGACGAACCTTTTTCTTCACTTGAGGGCAATCTTCTTTTGTTGGCAGACAATAACCACAATATCAGTATCAAGCCCCTGCATGTCTTCATATGACCAGACAAAGATCTCAACATAGTCACGTAATATCTAGATTACTCGTTCATTGACACCATTCTCCAAGTTGGCACCTATTTTGACTTCCTTTTTATTCTCCTCAGTACCCAAGTTTACTACCTCGACCGACTCTTTGTGAGGTTGTATTACTCTTTCCTCTTGCTATAATATTCTAGTAAGCTCTCTCGGTACTTCACAACTTCCTCATCTTCATCCTTAGATTGGTAAATCAGATTTTCAAAGTCTTAACTGGCAATAGAAAAACAGTTATTAATGGGATATAGGGTGGATGTGGAAATGCAATTTGATATGTGGGTGTGTGTAAGAGCACATAGCTATTTTTGACAAAATAAAGTAATAGAGAAAAGACAACGAGCGTAAAATTTTAATGCAAAACGTCAAATGATTTATTAATGAAATATGAAAATAAAGTGTGATAACCCTCACAAATAGACCGTTAGGCTTCGGGTAAGACGTAAGTCTTAGAGTTTAATTTGTTCAAAGATTAAGTATTCCAAAAATAGAAGAAAAAAATTACTCATGGATAAAAGATATATGGATAAAGTCTATAGCCGACCAATTATTGAGTCCACCGTTGATATTAGGGAAGATCCAATTGTCTAGGTTGCAGTCATTGGCAGCGTCCTCCATAGCATTGACTCCATGGTTGCTGATGCAGAGTAGGGGTCCTCTGCCGCGAGCATAACGAATAACTTTTTGAGATCCTGAAGTGAAACCCAAACCACATTTGTCATACTAATAGGGGGTTTTAGGGAGTTTTCCCCAAATAGTACACCCACCTTCTTCAGTCACAGCCTTGGAATCCTTCAGAGAAGCCATTTTCAATGGAGGCTTGGTAATCTTCTGAACAACAGTAGTAGCTTTGGTAACAACGATCGTTTGAGGAACCTCTTCAAAATTCTGACAGGGAGTTTCAATGAATTCACCGTCCATCTCGACATATCTAAGAGAATTCAGGTGGCTTACCATATACTCTTTTTCACCACATACTGTTAATAAGATATTTCAGCATCTGATGCAATGTGGAAGTGACAATACCGACCCCATGAATCCAAGGGTGTCCTAGTAAGCAGGAGTAAGACGGGATAATGTCCATCACATAGAAAATGGTGTCAAAAGTTTGGGAACCAACTTTAATTGGAATGTCCACCTCTTCGTGTATCATTCTTTTGGAACCATCAAAAGCCCTCACCACAATGTTACTGGGCTTCAATGTAAGTCCTTCACAATCCAATCTATCTAAATAAAATTTGGGTTGAACATTCAAAGACGAACCCGTATGTACTAATACGTGAGCCAAAGTAGTGCCCCTGTACTCAATAGAGACATGCATGGCATCGTTATGTTTTCTTCCTTTATGAGTCAAATCAGTGTCGGAGAAACCTAGTCCATTATCGGTAGTCAGACTGGCAACACAATCCTCAAATTGGTCGGCAAAAGTCTCTTGTGGCACATGAGTGGACTTCAGAAACTTCACCAAGGCTTTAGCAATGGCCTCAGAGCAAAACAATAAAGTTAGCATTAAAATCTTCGAGGGGGTCTACCCCAATTGTTCCACAACATTGTAATCACTTTTCTATATGATCTTCAAATTTTCCTCCATTTATTGTTCGGAGGCCTCAGGAATGGCTTCTTTCGGTGCCTCCTTCCGGGCATGCTCAATCAATACTTCTTTGCCCCGAGTCTCATTTGACTCAGTAGAAGGAATAGCAACAGGAGTAACAATAGTCTTTGGAGAGATTTCAGGAGAAAAAATGCTTCTGCTTCTGGTAATATTACTGGTCCCAACAATATTGTCAATGTAAGGATTAGTATCTTTAGTAACTTCATTCTTGGTAGCCAATCGATCTTGCTTGACGCCATGGTAACAGAAGTCAGCTCCATAATTCTAAGGAACTGCCTTGTCTGAGGAATATGGTATTGGCCCTAGAGAGGTAATGATCAAGGGAGAAACTTTAAGAGTGGTGGTAAACCTCATAGGACCTTTAGAGGAGATCCTTGCAGGATTGTTAGAAATGGTAATAATTGATACATCTTCACAAAAGCTTTTTGTAGAGGGAACTTTCTGAAAGAGGACCTCTCGGTTGTCTATTAGACGTTGAACACATACCTTCAACAATGAACTACCATTGGGTAGAGACGCACAATGGTAGCAACCTTCACCATAACCTGAAAAATAAACCGGCTCATTAGAGATTCTTCTTAACAACTAGAAGAGGATTAGTCAATTCACCCACAGAAGAAACAAACAGAATATCATCAACAACATTGATACACTTGTCATGCTTGGGCATTGGGGCAATTATTACATTGGGAATCTCAGGAGGGTTAAATTCGATCTCCTTTGCATCAATAAGGTCTTAAACTTTATTCTTCAGAGCCCAACAATCATATGTATCATGCCCCAGACTGTTGGAGTGGTAAGCACACCGTGCATTTGGAATGTAATAGGGAGAGGGAGTATTTGAGTTTTGGGGAGGATCCTTCAGAGTGACCAAGTCAACCTTCACAAAGTGCTGAAATGCCTAAGACAAAGGCATGTTGATTTTGGTGAATTGTCTTCTAGGCGCATGTTGCATGCATTGATTATTTTTCTGTTCAACTAGAGCAGGGTTGAAGATCATTACAGCTCCTAACATTGGAATGCATTCATATTTACCATGATTTCTTTGACCATAGGCAGCACTGACCTCCCTCTTTCCACCAAACGAATTGTTCGCAGTATTTGAAGATGCAACCCTTTGGATTTTACCACTCTTGATACCAGCTTCCACTTGGTCTCCTGTCAATATCAGATCAGTGAATCCAACTGAAGAGCTTCCAATCAAATGGTTGAAAAATGGGCCTTTCAGAGTACCCAAGAACATATTTACCAACTCCCTATCAGACAGGGGAGGTTGGAATCTACTTGCAAGATCCCTCCACTTTTGGGCATAATCATTGAAAACCTCACTAGAACCCATAGATATGCTTTGGAGTTGCGTGCGGGTTGGAGCGAGGTCAACATTATATTGATACTTCTTGTAAAAAGAAGCAGCCAAGTCTTCCCAATTGTGGATGTTGGTTCCTTCCAATTGATAGAACCACTCTAATTGTGTCCCCGACAAACTATGCTGAAAGAATTGAACCCATAATTTCCTATCAGCTGTATGGGGTTGGATCTTCCTGACGTAAGACCTCAAATTAAGCTTAGGACATGAAACACTGTCATATTTTGCAAAAGTGGGAACTTTGAGTTTTTGTAGGATGACCACTCCTGAGACCAACCCTAGTTTTCAATGTTCAAACCAGGTACCCTCTAAATCTCCATAGCATTGAGACAATCCTCTAGGTTTTTATACTTGTCATCAGCAGGAGGATATTTTTCCTCAGTATAGTTTGCTTCTTCTTCATCAGACCCAGGGTTGTTATCTTCTTCTTTCATCTTTTTATTATCCTCTTCCTAATTATCCCCTTCATTTGATGGGGTTGCGAATTCAAGAGCTCGCTTGGCTGGTCCTCTAAGCCTTCTCCCCATTTTCACGATGCAAATTTGTTTTTTTGCCTTCTTTGTCTTGTCTTTAAGAATGAGATATTTCAGAACTTCCTGTCCTTTAGCTTGAGCTAGGAACATTTTCTAGAATTGAGTGTTCTGTGCTTGAAGATCCTTAATGGTTTGTTCAAGAGCCATTTCTTTTTTCTAAAATAAACAGCAAAATGATAAGAAACCTGTCTTGAAGTACCTTCTTATGTAATGATATGCATGACATGTTTATGCGATGTTTTCAAGGACCTTCTGGGACTTAAACTCTTTTAATAAAAATGGAAACAAAGATTTTTATCAGTAAGTTCAAATGAAACAAAAGTTTACAAAGAAAAAAAATTAAAAACATCTACAACTTTTAGGTTTCACATGGACACTTCCTTTTTGTGTTGATATAGGCATTAAGGCTCTGCTCCACATGAAGCTTCTTTGTCAGTTCCAACACTTTCTTCTCACTAGCATAGCTCATTAAGACCATCTTAAGCCTAGCTCATTCTTCATTACTGATCGAGGAAGGTGCGAAATAAACCACCTATAGGGAAAAGGTATACAACACTTAAGAGTTTCTCGCTTCTTCATAGTACGAGTATGGAGAGAGTGTAGGATCTACCAGAGCATTGTATGCACTATATTGTGAGTAAGGAAAATATTGATTGCATTTACATCTATAAGTTGGTCCTGATTAGGGAATAATACCAACCCATAGATTAGGATGGCCAAGATATCCTCAAAATCATGGAAACTCATGGAGTTTAGGAATACCTGAGCTTTCTCTATCAGAAACTTTGCAAGAATACCTTTAACACCACTTCTCCTTTCCCACTTAGATTCAATGTCAGATGCTTCAAGTGCAAGGTTGTGGCGACATCTTTGGGATTTTCATCTTGTTCTAAACCTGTGAAGCAATGGGGTTTAGGATCAAAATACTAGAATAAGACACTCATCATACCCTTATCAAAACCGGTAGTAATCAAACTGAGCAAGTGACCATGTCTTCAGTAACCTTTAAGACCAATTCCCTAAGCATGAAACCAAGGTGTGTATTATATGTAATACACCGACGTAATTTGATATTTATTTGATGTTTTGAACATACTTTGGTATTTTTCCCTTTATTTTCATTTTAAAATCAACTTAAAAATACTCTTATATGCATTTTAATTGTTTTTAATTGCTTTTTAATTATGTTTGATTTTTTGGACTGGTTGGCCTTGGATCATAGTGAATTTCATTATAAGTTTCATCAAACTCATCGGATCTTGGGTGTTTATGGGGTGAAAACCGTAATCCACCAAAAAAAGATGAACGATGTTGATGATAACTTTACTGAAACTTTGATCCAATTTAGGATTTAGTTTCTTGTTCATTGTCTCAACTTCATATCAATATTCTTCCTTTTTCTTATTGATCAATTGGATAATGATTGGCTCATATTTTTTCAATTAGGTTTAGATTGGTACTTGATGAACTTTCATCATTTCAAATCTACCTTTAAGTGATCAATTTATTACTCAAGGTACTTTGGATTGATGATAAATATGTGCGAAGGAATCATGAAGGATTTGATTGTTTTAATGATCTCATCTCCTTTAGTTAGTCTTGATCACCTATGCCTTTAAACCATGGTGTGTATTATATGCAATACACTTGCGTAATTTGAAATTTAATTGATGTATTGAACATACTATGGTATTTCCCCGTTTATTTTCATTTAAAAATCAATTTAAAACTACTCTTCTATTCATTTTAATTGTTTTTATTTGCATTTTAATTATGTTTGATTTTTTTTTGCCTGGTTGGCCTTGAATCATAGAGAATTTGATTATAAGTTTCATCAACCTCATTGAATCTTGGGTGTTTATGGGGTGAAAACCCTTATCCACCAAAAAAGATGAATGATGTTGATGATAATTTTATTAAAACTTCGATCCAATTTAGGATTTATTTTCTTGTTCATTATTTCAACTTCATCTCATTCTTATTCCGTTTTATTTTTTTTCAATTGGATTATGATTGGTTCATCTTTTTTCAGTTAGGTTTGGATTGGTACTTGATGAACTTTCATCATTTCAAATCTACCTCTAAGGTATCAATTGATCACTCAAGGTGCCATGGATTGAATATAAGTCTGTGCTAAGGTATCATGAAGGATTTTATTGATGTAATGATCTCATCTCCTTGACTTAGTCTTTATCACCTATGATTTTAAACCATGGTGTGCATTATACGCAATACACACACATCTTTTGAATTTTATTTGATGTTTTGAAAATACTTCGGTATTTTAGTTGTTTTTTTCTTTTCATTTTAATTATGATTGACTATTGTTGCTTAGATGGCCTTGGATCATAGATAATTTGATCATAAGTTTCATCAACCTCATTAGATCTTGGGTGTTGATGGGGTGAAAACCCTAATCCACCAAAAAAAGATGAATGATGTTGATGATAACTTTGTTAAAACTTTGATCGAATTCAAGATTTTTTATCTTTTTCATTATCTCTACTTCATCTCATTCTTATTCCTTTTACTTTTTGATCAATTGGATGATGATTGCTTCATCTTTGTTCAATTAGGTTTGGGCTGGTACTTGATGAACTTTCTCGATTTCTAATATACCTCTCAGTGATCAATTGATCACTCCAGGTACTATGGATTTATGATAATTTTGTTCTAAGGTGTCATGAAGGATTTGATTGATGATGTTTTGAACTTAATTTGGTATTTTTACCTTTATTTACAATTTAAAAATACTCTTCTATGCATTTTATTTGTTTATATTTGCATTTGAATTATGTTTGATTTTTTTTGCTTGAGTGGCCTTGGATCATAGTGAATTTCATCATAAGTTTCATCAACCTCATTGGATCTTGGCCGTTGATGGGGTGAAAACCGTCATCCACCAAAAAAGATGAATGATGTTGATGATAACTTTATTAAAACTTTGATCCAATTTAGGATTTAGTTTCTTGATCATTTTCTCAACTTCATCTCAATCTTCTTCCTTTTTCTTATTGATCAATTGGACGATGATTGGTTCATCTTTTTTCAATTAGGTTTAGATTGGTACTTGATGAACTTTCATCATTTCAAATATACCTTTAAGTGATCAATTTATTACTCAAGGTACTTTGGATTGATGATAAATATGTGCGAAGGAATCATGAAGGATTTGGTTTTTTTAATGATCTCATCTCCTTTAGTTAGTCTTGATCACCTATGCCTTTAAACCATGGTGTGTATTATATGCAATACACTTGCGTAACTTGAAACTTAATTGATGTTTTGAACATACTAAGCTTATTTTGCCCTTTAATTTCATTTTAAAATCAATTTAAAAATATTCTTCTATGCATTTTAATTATTTTTATTTGCATTTTAATTATGTTTGATTTTTTTTTGCCCGGTTGGCCTTGGATCATAGAGAATTTGATCATAAGTTTCATCAACCTCATTGGATCTTGGGTGTTGACGGGGTGAAAACCATTATCAACCAAAAAAGTTGAACGATGTTGATGATAATTTTATTAAAACTTCGATCCAATTTAGGATTTATTTTCTTGTTCATTGTTTCAACTTCATCTCATTCTTCTTCCGTTTTATTTTTGTTCAATTGGATCATGATTGGTTCATCCTTTTTCAATTAGGTTTGGATTGGTACTTGATGAACTTTCATCATTTCAAATCTACCTCTAAGTTATCAATTGATCACTCAAGGTACTATGGATTGAAGATAAGTATGTGCTAAGGTATCATGAAGGATTTGATTGATTTAATGATCTCATCTCCTTGACTTAGTCTTTATCACCTATGATTTTAAACCATGGGTTGCATTATACGCAATACACACACGTCTTTTGAATTTTATTTGATGTTTTGAAAATACTTCGGCATTTCAGTTGTTTTTTTATTTTCATTTTAATTATGATTGACTTTTGTTGCCTGGTTGGCCTTGGATCATAGATAATTTGATCATAAGTTTCATCAACCTCATTAGATCTTGGGTGTTGATGGGGTGAAAACCCTAATCCACCAAAAAAAGATGAATGAGGTTGATGATAACTTTTTTAAAACTTTGATCCAATTTAAGATTTTTTTTCTTTTTTATCATCTCTACTCCATCTCATTCTTATTCCTTTTACTGTTTGATCAATTGGATGATCATTGGTTCATCTTTTTTCAATTAGGTTTGGGTTGGTACTTGATGAACTTTCTCGATTTCTAATCTACGTCTAAGTGATCAATTGATCACTCCAGGTACTATGGATTGATGATAAGTTTGTGCTAAGGTGTCATGAAGGATTTGATTGATGATGTTTTGAACTTAATTTGGTATTTTTACCTTTATTTTCAATTTAAAATCAATTTATAAATACTCTTCTATGCATTTTATTTGTTTATATTTGCATTTGAATTATGTTTGATTTTTTTTGCTTGGGTGGCCTTGGTTCATAGTGAATTTCATCATAAGTTTCATCATCCTCATTGGATCTTGGGCGTTGATGGGGTGAAAACCGTTATCCACCAAAAAAAGATGAATGATGTTAATGATAACTTTATTGAAACTTTGATCCAATTTAGGATTTAGTTTCTTGTTCATTATCTCAATTTCATCTCAATCTTCTTCCTTTTTCTTATTGATCAATTGGATGATGATTGGTTCATCTTTTTTCAATTAGGTTTAGATTGGTACTTGATGAACTTTCATCATTTCAAATCTACCTCTAAGTGATCAATTTATTACTCAAGGTACTTTGGATTGATGATAAATATGTGCGAAGGAATCATGAAGGATTTGATTGTTTTAATGATCTCATCTGCTTTAGTTAGTCTTGATCACCTATGCCTTCAAACCATGGTATGTATTATATGCAATACACTTGCGCAATTTGAAATTTAATTGATGTTTTTAACATACTAAGGTATTTTGCCCTTTAATTTCATTTTAAAATCAATTTAAAAATATTCTTCTATGCATTTTAATTATTTTTATTTTCATTTTAATTATGTTCGATTTTTTTTTGCCCGGTTGGCCTTGGATCATAGAGAATTTGATCATAAGTTTCATCAACCTCATTGGATATTAGGTGTTTATGGGGTGAAAACCCTTATCAACCAAAAAAGATGAATGATGTTGATGATAATTTTATTAAAACTTCGATCCAATTTAGTATTTATTTTCTTCTTCATTGTTTCAACTTCATCTCATTCTTCTTCTGTTTTCTTTTTGTTCAATTGGATCATGATTGGTTCATCTTTTTTCAATTAGGTTTTGATTGATACTTGATGAACTTTCATCATTTCAAATCTACCTCTAAGTTATCTATTGATCACTCAAGGTACTACGGATTGAAGATAAGTCTGTGCTAACGTATCATGAAGGATTTGATTGATGTAATGATCTCATCTCCTTGACTTAGTCTTTATCACCTATGATTTTAAACCATGGTGTGCATTATACGCAATACACGCACATCTTTTGAATTTTATTTGATGTTTTGAACATACTTCGGTATTTTAGTTGCTTTTTTATTTTCATTTTAATTATGATTGACTTTTGTTTCCTGGTTGGCCTTGGATTATAGATAATTCGATCATAAGTTTCATTAACCTCATTAGATCTTGGGTGTTGATGGGGTGTAAACCCTAGTCCACCAAAAAAATATGAATGATGTTGATGCTAACTTTGTTAAAACTTTGATCCAATTTAAGATTTTTTTCCTTTTTTATCATCTCTACTTCATATCATTCTTATTCCTTTTACTTTTTGATCAATTGGATGATGATTGGTTCATCTTTGTTCAACTAGGTTTGGGTTGGTACTTGATGAACTTTCTCGATTTCTAATCTACCTCTAAGTGATCAATTGATCACTCCAGGTACTTTGGATTGATGATAAGTTTGTGCTAAGGTGTCATGAAGGATTTGATTGATGATGTTTTGAACTTAATTTAGTATTTTTACCTTTATTTTAAATTTAAAATCAATTTAAAAATACTCTTCTATGCATTTTAATTGTTTTTATTTGCATTTGATTTATGTTTGATTTTTTTGCTTGGGTGGCCTTGGATCTTAGTGAATTTCATAATAAGTTTCATCAACCTCATTGGATCTTGGGCGTTGATGGTATGAAAACTGTAATCCACTAAAAAAAAGATGAATGATGTTAATGATAACTTTATTGAAACTTTGATCCAATTTAGGATTTAGTTTCTTGTTCATTGTCTCAGCTTCATCTCAATCTTCTTCCTTTTTATTATTGATCAATTGGATGATGATTGGTTCATCTTTTTTCAATTAGGTTTAGATTGGTACTTGATGAACTTTCATCATTTAAAATCTACCTCTAAGTGATCAATTTATTACTCAAGGTACTTTGGATTGATGATAAATATGTGCGAAGGAATCATGAAGGATTTGATTGTTTTAATGACCTCATCTCCTTTAGCTAGTCTTGATCACCTATGCCTTTCAACCATGGTGTATTATATGCAATACACTTGCGTAATTTGAAATTTAATTGATGTTTTTAACATACTAAGGTCTTTTTCCCTTTAATTTCGTTTTAAAATTAATTTAAAAATATTCTTCTATGCATTTTAATTATTTTTATTTGCATTTTAATTATGTTTGATTTTTTTTGCCCGGTTGGCCTTGCATCATAGAGAATTTGATCATAAGTTTCATCAACCTCATTGGATATTGGGTGTTTATGGGGTGAAAACCCTTATCAACCAAAAAAGATGCATGATGTTGATGATAATTTTATTAAAACTTCGATCCAATTTAGTATTTATTTTCTTCTTCATTGTTTCAACTTCATCTCATTCTTCTTCCATTTTCTTTTTGTACAATTGGATCATGATTGGTTCATCTTTTTTCAATTAGGTTTTGATTGATACTTGATGAACTTTCATCATTTCAAATCTACCTCTAAGTTATCTATTGATCACTCAAGGTACTATGGATTGAAGATAAGTATGTGCTAACGTATCATGAAGGATTTGATTGATGTAATGATCTCATCTCCTCGACTTAGTCTTTATCACCTATGATTTTAAACCATGGTGTGCATTATACGCAATACACGCACATCTTTTGAATTTTATTTGATGTTTTGAACATACTTCGGTATTTTAGTTGTTTTTTTATTTTCATTTTAATTATGATTGACTTTTGTTTCCTACTTGGCCTTGGATTATAGATAATTCGATCATAAGTTTCATTAACCTCATTAGATCTTGGGTGTTGATGGGGTGTAAACCCTAGTCCACCAAAAAAAGATGAATGATGTTGATGCTAACTTGGTTAAAACTTTGATCCAATTTAAGATTTTTTTCCTTTTTTATCATCTCTACTTCATATCATTCTTATTCCTTTTACTTTTTGATCAATTGGATGATGATTGGTTCATCTTTGTTCAATTAGGTTTGGGTTGGTACTTGATGAACTTTCTCGATTTCTAATCTACCTCTAAGTGATCAATTGATCACTCCAGGTACTTTGGATTGATGATAAGTTTGTGCTAAGGTGTCATGAAGGATTTGATTGATGATGTTTTGAACTTAATTTAGTATTTTTACCTTTATTTTAAATTTAAAATCAATTTAAAAATACTCTTCTATGCATTTTAATTGTTTTTATTTGCATTTGATTTATGTTTGATTTTTTTGCTTGGGTGGCCTTGGATCTTAGTGAATTTCATAATAAGTTTCATCAACCTCATTGGATCTTGGGCGTTGATGGTATGAAAACTGTAATCCACCAAAAAAAGATGAATGATGTTAATGATAACTTTATTGAAACTTTGATCCAATTTAGGATTTAGTTTCTTGTTCATTGTCTCAGCTTCATCTCAATCTTCTTCCTTTTTATTATTGATCAATTGGATGATGATTGGTTCATCTTTTTTCAATTAGGTTTAGATTGGTACTTGATGAACTTTCATCATTTAAAATCTACCTCTAAGTGATCAATTTATTACTCAAGGTACTTTGGATTGATGATAAATATGTGCGAAGGAATCATGAAGGATTTGATTGTTTTAATGACCTCATCTCCTTTAGCTAGTCTTGATCACCTATGCCTTTCAACCATGGTGTATTATATGCAATACACTTGCGTAATTTGAAATTTAATTGATGTTTTTAACATACTAAGGTCTTTTTCCCTTTAATTTCGTTTTAAAATTAATTTAAAAATATTCTTCTATGCATTTTAATTATTTTTATTTGCATTTTAATTATGTTTGATTTTTTTTGCCCGGTTGGCCTTGCATCATAGAGAATTTGATCATAAGTTTCATCAACCTCATTGGATATTGGGTGTTTATGGGGTGAAAACCCTTATCAACCAAAAAAGATGCATGATGTTGATGATAATTTTATTAAAACTTCGATCCAATTTAGTATTTATTTTCTTCTTCATTGTTTCAACTTCATCTCATTCTTCTTCCGTTTTCTTTTTGTACAATTGGATCATGATTGGTTCATCTTTTTTCAATTAGGTTTTGATTGATACTTGATGAACTTTCATCATTTCAAATCTACCTCTAAGTTATCTATTGATCACTCAAGGTACTATGGATTGAAGATAAGTATGTGCTAACGTATCATGAAGGATTTGATTGATGTAATGATCTCATCTCCTCGACTTAGTCTTTATCACCTATGATTTTAAACCATGGTGTGCATTATACGCAATACACGCACATCTTTTGAATTTTATTTGATGTTTTGAACATACTTCGGTATTTTAGTTGTTTTTTTATTTTCATTTTAATTATGATTGACTTTTGTTTCCTACTTGGCCTTGGATTATAGATAATTCGATCATAAGTTTCATTAACCTCATTAGATCTTGGGTGTTGATGGGGTGTAAACCCTAGTCCACCAAAAAAAGATGAATGATGTTGATGCTAACTTGGTTAAAACTTTGATCCAATTTAAGATTTTTTTCCTTTTTTATCATCTCTACTTCATATCATTCTTATTCCTTTTACTTTTTGATCAATTGGATGATGATTGGTTCATCTTTGTTCAATTAGGTTTGGGTTGGTACTTGATGAACTTTCTCGATTTCTAATCTACCTCTAAGTGATCAATTGATCACTCCAGGTACTTTGGATTGATGATAAGTTTGTGCTAAGGTGTCATGAAGGATTTGATTGATAATGTTTTGAACTTAATTTTGTATTTTTACCTTTATTTTCAATTTAAAATCAATTTAAAAATACACTTCTATGCATTTTAATTGTTTTTATTTCCATTTGAATAATGTTTGATTTTTTTTCTTGGGTGGGCTTGGATCATAGTGAATTTCATAATAAGTTTCATCATCCTCATTGGATCTTGGGCGTTGATGGGGTGAAAACCGTTATCCACCAAAAAAAGATGAATGATGTTAATGATAACTTTATTGAAACTTTGATCCAATTTAGGATTTAGTTTCTTGTTCATTATCTCAATTTCATCTCAATCTTCTTCCTTTTTCTTATTGATCAATTGGATGATGATTGGTTCATCTTTTTTCAATTAGGTTTAGATTGGTACTTGATGAACTTTCATCATTTCAAATCTACCTCTAAGTGATCAATTTATTACTCAAGGTACTTTGGATTGATGATAAATATGTGCGAAGGAATCATGAAGGATTTGATTGTTTTAATGATCTCATCTGCTTTAGTTAGTCTTGATCACCTATGCCTTCAAACCATGGTATGTATTATATGCAATACACTTGCGCAATTTGAAATTTAATTGATGTTTTTAACATACTAAGGTATTTTGCCCTTTAATTTCATTTTAAAATCAATTTAAAAATATTCTTCTATGCATTTTAATTATTTTTATTTTCATTTTAATTATGTTCGATTTTTTTTTGCCCGGTTGGCCTTGGATCATAGAGAATTTGATCATAAGTTTCATCAACCTCATTGGATATTAGGTGTTTATGGGGTGAAAACCCTTATCAACCAAAAAAGATGAATGATGTTGATGATAATTTTATTAAAACTTCGATCCAATTTAGTATTTATTTTCTTCTTCATTGTTTCAACTTCATCTCATTCTTCTTCTGTTTTCTTTTTGTTCAATTGGATCATGATTGGTTCATCTTTTTTCAATTAGGTTTTGATTGATACTTGATGAACTTTCATCATTTCAAATCTACCTCTAAGTTATCTATTGATCACTCAAGGTACTACGGATTGAAGATAAGTCTGTGCTAACGTATCATGAAGGATTTGATTGATGTAATGATCTCATCTCCTTGACTTAGTCTTTATCACCTATGATTTTAAACCATGGTGTGCATTATACGCAATACACGCACATCTTTTGAATTTTATTTGATGTTTTGAACATACTTCGGTATTTTAGTTGTTTTTTTATTTTCATTTTAATTATGATTGACTTTTGTTTCCTGGTTGGCCTTGGATTATAGATAATTCGATCATAAGTTTCATTAACCTCATTAGATCTTGGGTGTTGATGGGGTGTAAACCCTAGTCCACCAAAAAAATATGAATGATGTTGATGCTAACTTTGTTAAAACTTTGATCCAATTTAAGATTTTTTTCCTTTTTTATCATCTCTACTTCATATCATTCTTATTCCTTTTACTTTTTGATCAATTGGATGATGATTGGTTCATCTTTGTTCAATTAGGTTTGGGTTGGTACTTGATGAACTTTCTCGATTTCTAATCTACCTCTAAGTGATCAATTGATCACTCCAGGTACTTTGGATTGATGATAAGTTTGTGCTAAGGTGTCATGAAGGATTTGATTGATGATGTTTTGAACTTAATTTAGTATTTTTACCTTTATTTTAAATTTAAAATCAATTTAAAAATACTCTTCTATGCATTTTAATTGTTTTTATTTGCATTTGATTTATGTTTGATTTTTTTGCTTGGGTGGCCTTGGATCTTAGTGAATTTCATAATAAGTTTCATCAACCTCATTGGATCTTGGGCGTTGATGGTATGAAAACTGTAATCCACCAAAAAAAGATGAATGATGTTAATGATAACTTTATTGAAACTTTGATCCAATTTAGGATTTAGTTTCTTGTTCATTGTCTCAGCTTCATCTCAATCTTCTTCCTTTTTATTATTGATCAATTGGATGATGATTGGTTCATCTTTTTTCAATTAGGTTTAGATTGGTACTTGATGAACTTTCATCATTTAAAATCTACCTCTAAGTGATCAATTTATTACTCAAGGTACTTTGGATTGATGATAAATATGTGCGAAGGAATCATGAAGGATTTGATTGTTTTAATGACCTCATCTCCTTTAGCTAGTCTTGATCACCTATGCCTTTCAACCATGGTGTATTATATGCAATACACTTGCGTAATTTGAAATTTAATTGATGTTTTTAACATACTAAGGTCTTTTTCCCTTTAATTTCGTTTTAAAATTAATTTAAAAATATTCTTCTATGCATTTTAATTATTTTTATTTGCATTTTAATTATGTTTGATTTTTTTTGCCCGGTTGGCCTTGCATCATAGAGAATTTGATCATAAGTTTCATCAACCTCATTGGATATTGGGTGTTTATGGGGTGAAAACCCTTATCAACCAAAAAAGATGCATGATGTTGATGATAATTTTATTAAAACTTCGATCCAATTTAGTATTTATTTTCTTCTTCATTGTTTCAACTTCATCTCATTCTTCTTCCGTTTTCTTTTTGTACAATTGGATCATGATTGGTTCATCTTTTTTCAATTAGGTTTTGATTGATACTTGATGAACTTTCATCATTTCAAATCTACCTCTAAGTTATCTATTGATCACTCAAGGTACTATGGATTGAAGATAAGTATGTGCTAACGTATCATGAAGGATTTGATTGATGTAATGATCTCATCTCCTCGACTTAGTCTTTATCACCTATGATTTTAAACCATGGTGTGCATTATACGCAATACACGCACATCTTTTGAATTTTATTTGATGTTTTGAACATACTTAGGTATTTTAGTTGTTTTTTTATTTTCATTTTAATTATGATTGACTTTTGTTTCCTACTTGGCCTTGGATTATAGATAATTCGATCATAAGTTTCATTAACCTCATTAGATCTTGGGTGTTGATGGGGTGTAAACCCTAGTCCACCAAAAAAAGATGAATGATGTTGATGCTAACTTGGTTAAAACTTTGATCCAATTTAAGATTTTTTTCCTTTTTTATCATCTCTACTTCATATCATTCTTATTCCTTTTACTTTTTGATCAATTGGATGATGATTGGTTCATCTTTGTTCAATTAGGTTTGGGTTGGTACTTGATGAACTTTCTCGATTTCTAATCTACCTCTAAGTGATCAATTGATCACTCCAGGTACTTTGGATTGATGATAAGTTTGTGCTAAGGTGTCATGAAGGATTTGATTGATAATGTTTTGAACTTAATTTTGTATTTTTACCTTTATTTTCAATTTAAAATCAATTTAAAAATACACTTCTATGCATTTTAATTGTTTTTATTTCCATTTGAATTATGTTTGATTTTTTTTCTTGGGTGGGCTTGGATTATAGTGAATTTCATCATAAGTTTCATCATCCTCATTGGATCTTGGGCGTTGATGGGGTGAAAACCGTTATCCACCAAAAAAAGATGAATGATGTTAATGATAACTTTATTGAAACTTTGATCCAATTTAGGATTTAGTTTCTTGTTCATTATCTCAACTTCATCTCAATCTTCTTCCTTTTTCTTATTGATCAATTGGATGATGATTGGTTCATCTTTTTTCAATTAGGTTTAGATTGGTACTTGATGAACTTTCATAATTTCAAATCTACCTCTAAGTTATCAATTTATTACTCAAGGTACTTTGGATTGATGATAAATATGTGCGAAGGAATCATGAAGGATTTAATTGTTTTAATGATCTCATCTGCTTTAGTTAGTCTTGATCACCTATGCCTTCAAACCATGGTATGTATTATATGCAATACACTTGCGCAATTTGAAATTTAATTGATGTTTTTAACATACTAAGGTATTTTGCCCTTTAATTTCATTTTAAAATCAATTTAAAAATATTCTTCTATGCATTTTAATTATTTTTATTTTCATTTTAATTATGTTTGATTTTTTTTTGCCCGGTTGGCCTTGGATCATAGAGAATTTGATCATAAGTTTCATCAACCTCATTGGATATTGGGTGTTTATGGGGTGAAAACCTTTATCAACCAAAAAAGATGAATGATGTTGATGATAATTTTATTAAAACTTCGATCCAATTTAGTATTTATTTTCTTCTTCATTGTTTCAACTTCATCTCATTCTTCTTCCGTTTTCTTTTTGTTCAATTGGATCATGATTGGTTCATCTTTTTTCAATTAGGTTTGGATTGATACTTGATGAACTTTCATCATTTCAAATCTACCTCTAAGTTATCTATTGATCACTCAAGGTACTATGGATTGAAGATAAGTCTGTGCTAACGTATCATGAAGGATTTGATTGATGTAATGATCTCATCTCCTTGACTTAGTCTTTATCACCTATGATTTTAAACCATGGTGTGCATTATACGCAATACACGCACATCTTTTGAATTTTATTTGATGTTTTGAACATACTTCGGTATTTTAGTTGTTTTTTTATTTTCATTTTAATTATGATTGACTTTTGTTTCCTGGTTGGCCTTGGATTATAGATAATTCAATTATAAGTTTCATTAACCTCATTAGATCTTGGGTGTTGATGGGGTGTAAACCCTAGTCCACCAAAAAAATATGAATGATGTTGATGCTAACTTTGTTAAAACTTTGATCCAATTTAAGATTTTTTTCCTTTTTTATCATCTCTACTTCATATCATTCTTATTCCTTTTACTTTTTGATCAATTGGATGATGATTGGTTCATCTTTGTTCAATTAGGTTTGGGTTGGTACTTGATGAACTTTCTCGATTTCTAATCTACCTCTAAGTGATCAATTGATCACTCCAGGTACTTTGGATTGATGATAAGTTTGTGCTAAGGTGTCATGAAGGATTTGATTGATGATGTTTTAAACTTAATTTAGTATTTTTACCTTTATTTTAAATTTAAAATCAATTTAAAAATACTCTTCTATGCATTTTAATTGTTTTTATTTGCATTTGATTTATGTTTGATTTTTTTGCTTGGGTGGCCTTGGATCTTAGTGAATTTCATAATAAGTTTCATCAACCTCATTGGATCTTGGGCGTTGATGGTATGAAAACTGTAATCCACCAAAAAAAGATGAATTATGTTAATGATAACTTTATTGAAACTTTGATCCAATTTAGGATTTAGTTTCTTGTTCATTGTCTCAGCTTCATCTCAATCTTCTTCCTTTTTATTATTGATCAATTGGATGATGATTGGTTCATCTTTTTTCAATTAGGTTTAGATTGGTACTTGATGAACTTTCATAATTTCAAATCTACCTCTAAGTTATCAATTTATTACTCAAGGTACTTTGGATTGATGATAAATATGTGCGAAGGAATCATGAAGGATTTGATTGTTTTAATGATCTCATCTGCTTTAGTTAGTCTTGATCACCTATGCCTTCAAACCATGGTATGTATTATATGCAATACACTTGCGCAATTTGAAATTTAATTGATGTTTTTAACATACTAAGGTATTTTGCCCTTTAATTTCATTTTAAAATCAATTTAAAAATATTCTTCTATGCATTTTAATTATTTTTATTTTCATTTTAATTATGTTCGATTTTTTTTTGCCCGGTTGGCCTTGGATCATAGAGAATTTGATCATAAGTTTCATCAACCTCATTGGATATTAGGTGTTTATGGGGTGAAAACCCTTATCAACCAAAAAAGATGAATGATGTTGATGATAATTTTATTAAAACTTCGATCCAATTTAGTATTTATTTTCTTCTTCATTGTTTCAACTTCATCTCATTCTTCTTCTGTTTTCTTTTTGTTCAATTGGATCATGATTGGTTCATCTTTTTTCAATTAGGTTTTGATTGATACTTGATGAACTTTCATCATTTCAAATTTACCTCTAAGTTATCTATTGATCACTCAAGGTACTACGGATTGAAGATAAGTCTGTGCTAACGTATCATGAAGGATTTGATTGATGTAATGATCTCATCTCCTTGACTTAGTCTTTATCACCTATGATTTTAAACCATGGTGTGCATTATACGCAATACACGCACATCTTTTGAATTTTATTTGATGTTTTGAACATACTTCGGTATTTTAGTTGTTTTTTTATTTTCATTTTAATTATGATTGACTTTTGTTTCCTGGTTGGCCTTGGATTATAGATAATTCAATTATAAGTTTCATTAACCTCATTAGATCTTGGGTGTTGATGGGGTGTAAACCCTAGTCCACCAAAAAAATATGAATGATGTTGATGCTAACTTTGTTAAAACTTTGATCCAATTTAAGATTTTTTTCCTTTTTTATCATCTCTACTTCATATCATTCTTATTCCTTTTACTTTTTGATCAATTGGATGATGATTGGTTCATCTTTGTTCAATTAGGTTTGGGTTGGTACTTGATGAACTTTCTCGATTTCTAATCTACCTCTAAGTGATCAATTGATCACTCCAGGTACTTTGGATTGATGATAAGTTTGTGCTAAGGTGTCATGAAGGATTTGATTGATGATGTTTTGAACTTAATTTAGTATTTTTACCTTTATTTTAAATTTAAAATCAATTTAAAAATACTCTTCTATGCATTTTAATTGTTTTTATTTGCATTTGATTTATGTTTGATTTTTTTGCTTGGGTGGCCTTGGATCTTAGTGAATTTCATAATAAGTTTCATCAACCTCATTGGATCTTGGGCGTTGATGGTATGAAAACTGTAATCCACCAAAAAAAGATGAATGATGTTAATGATAACTTTATTGAAACTTTGATCCAATTTAGGATTTAGTTTCTTGTTCATTGTCTCAGCTTCATCTCAATCTTCTTCCTTTTTATTATTGATCAATTGGATGATGATTGGTTCATCTTTTTTCAATTAGGTTTAGATTGGTACTTGATGAACTTTCATAATTTCAAATCTACCTCTAAGTTATCAATTTATTACTCAAGGTACTTTGGATTGATGATAAATATGTGCGAAGGAATCATGAAGGATTTGATTGTTTTAATGATCTCATCTGCTTTAGTTAGTCTTGATCACCTATGCCTTCAAACCATGGTATGTATTATATGCAATACACTTGCGCAATTTGAAATTTAATTGATGTTTTTAACATACTAAGGTATTTTGCCCTTTAATTTCATTTTAAAATCAATTTAAAAATATTCTTCTATGCATTTTAATTATTTTTATTTTCATTTTAATTATGTTCGATTTTTTTTTGCCCGGTTGGCCTTGGATCATAGAGAATTTGATCATAAGTTTCATCAACCTCATTGGATATTAGGTGTTTATGGGGTGAAAACCCTTATCAACCAAAAAAGATGAATGATGTTGATGATAATTTTATTAAAACTTCGATCCAATTTAGTATTTATTTTCTTCTTCATTGTTTCAACTTCATCTCATTCTTCTTCTGTTTTCTTTTTGTTCAATTGGATCATGATTGGTTCATCTTTTTTCAATTAGGTTTTGATTGATACTTGATGAACTTTCATCATTTCAAATCTACCTCTAAGTTATCTATTGATCACTCAAGGTACTACGGATTGAAGATAAGTCTGTGCTAACGTATCATGAAGGATTTGATTGATGTAATGATCTCATCTCCTTGACTTAGTCTTTATCACCTATGATTTTAAACCATGGTGTGCATTATACGCAATACACGCACATCTTTTGAATTTTATTTGATGTTTTGAACATACTTCGGTATTTTAGTTGTTTTTTTATTTTCATTTTAATTATGATTGACTTTTGTTTCCTGGTTGGCCTTGGATTATAGATAATTCAATTATAAGTTTCATTAACCTCATTAGATCTTGGGTGTTGATGGGGTGTAAACCCTAGTCCACCAAAAAAATATGAATGATGTTGATGCTAACTTTGTTAAAACTTTGATCCAATTTAAGATTTTTTTCCTTTTTTATCATCTCTACTTCATATCATTCTTATTCCTTTTACTTTTTGATCAATTGGATGATGATTGGTTCATCTTTGTTCAATTAGGTTTGGGTTGGTACTTGATGAACTTTCTCGATTTCTAATCTACCTCTAAGTGATCAATTGATCACTCCAGGTACTTTGGATTGATGATAAGTTTGTGCTAAGGTGTCATGAAGGATTTGATTGATGATGTTTTGAACTTAATTTAGTATTTTTACCTTTATTTTAAATTTAAAATCAATTTAAAAATACTCTTCTATGCATTTTAATTGTTTTTATTTGCATTTGATTTATGTTTGATTTTTTTGCTTGGGTGGCCTTGGATCTTAGTGAATTTCATAATAAGTTTCATCAACCTCATTGGATCTTGGGCGTTGATGGTATGAAAACTGTAATCCACCAAAAAAAGATGAATGATGTTAATGATAACTTTATTGAAACTTTGATCCAATTTAGGATTTAGTTTCTTGTTCATTGTCTCAGCTTCATCTCAATCTTCTTCCTTTTTATTATTGATCAATTGGATGATGATTGGTTCATCTTTTTTCAATTAGGTTTAGATTGGTACTTGATGAACTTTCATAATTTCAAATCTACCTCTAAGTTATCAATTTATTACTCAAGGTACTTTGGATTGATGATAAATATGTGCGAAGGAATCATGAAGGATTTGATTGTTTTAATGATCTCATCTGCTTTAGTTAGTCTTGATCACCTATGCCTTCAAACCATGGTATGTATTATATGCAATACACTTGCGCAATTTGAAATTTAATTGATGTTTTTAACATACTAAGGTATTTTGCCCTTTAATTTCATTTTAAAATCAATTTAAAAATATTCTTCTATGCATTTTAATTATTTTTATTTTCATTTTAATTATGTTCGATTTTTTTTTGCCCGGTTGGCCTTGGATCATAGAGAATTTGATCATAAGTTTCATCAACCTCATTGGATATTAGGTGTTTATGGGGTGAAAACCCTTATCAACCAAAAAAGATGAATGATGTTGATGATAATTTTATTAAAACTTCGATCCAATTTAGTATTTATTTTCTTCTTCATTGTTTCAACTTCATCTCATTCTTCTTCTGTTTTCTTTTTGTTCAATTGGATCATGATTGGTTCATCTTTTTTCAATTAGGTTTTGATTGATACTTGATGAACTTTCATCATTTCAAATCTACCTCTAAGTTATCTATTGATCACTCAAGGTACTACGGATTGAAGATAAGTCTGTGCTAACGTATCATGAAGGATTTGATTGATGTAATGATCTCATCTCCTTGACTTAGTCTTTATCACCTATGATTTTAAACCATGGTGTGCATTATACGCAATACACGCACATCTTTTGAATTTTATTTGATGTTTTGAACATACTTCGGTATTTTAGTTGTTTTTTTATTTTCATTTTAATTATGATTGACTTTTGTTTCCTGGTTGGCCTTGGATTATAGATAATTCAATTATAAGTTTCATTAACCTCATTAGATCTTGGGTGTTGATGGGGTGTAAACCCTAGTCCACCAAAAAAATATGAATGATGTTGATGCTAACTTTGTTAAAACTTTGATCCAATTTAAGATTTTTTTCCTTTTTTATCATCTCTACTTCATATCATTCTTATTCCTTTTACTTTTTGATCAATTGGATGATGATTGGTTCATCTTTGTTCAATTAGGTTTGGGTTGGTACTTGATGAACTTTCTCGATTTCTAATCTACCTCTAAGTGATCAATTGATCACTCCAGGTACTTTGGATTGATGATAAGTTTGTGCTAAGGTGTCATGAAGGATTTGATTGATGATGTTTTGAACTTAATTTAGTATTTTTACCTTTATTTTAAATTTAAAATCAATTTAAAAATACTCTTCTATGCATTTTAATTGTTTTTATTTGCATTTGATTTATGTTTGATTTTTTTGCTTGGGTGGCCTTGGATCTTAGTGAATTTCATAATAAGTTTCATCAACCTCATTGGATCTTGGGCGTTGATGGTATGAAAACTGTAATCCACCAAAAAAAGATGAATGATGTTAATGATAACTTTATTGAAACTTTGATCCAATTTAGGATTTAGTTTCTTGTTCATTGTCTCAGCTTCATCTCAATCTTCTTCCTTTTTATTATTGATCAATTGGATGATGATTGGTTCATCTTTTTTCAATTAGGTTTAGATTGGTACTTGATGAACTTTCATAATTTCAAATCTACCTCTAAGTTATCAATTTATTACTCAAGGTACTTTGGATTGATGATAAATATGTGCGAAGGAATCATGAAGGATTTGATTGTTTTAATGATCTCATCTGCTTTAGTTAGTCTTGATCACCTATGCCTTCAAACCATGGTATGTATTAAATGCAATACACTTGCGTAATTTGAAATTTAATTGATGTTTTTAACATACTAAGGTCTTTTTCCCTTTAATTTCGTTTTAAAATTACTTTAAAAATATTCTTCTATGCATTTTAATTATTTTTATTTGCATTTTAATTATGTTTGATTTTTTTTGCCCGGTTGGCCTTGCATCATAGAGAATTTGATCATAAGTTTCATCAACCTCATTGGATATTGGGTGTTTATGGGGTGAAAACCCTTATCAACCAAAAAAGATGCATGATGTTGATGATAATTTTATTAAAACTTCGATCCAATTTAGTATTTATTTTCTTCTTCATTGTTTCAACTTCATCTCATTCTTCTTCCGTTTTCTTTTTGTACAATTGGATCATGATTGGTTCATCTTTTTTCAATTAGGTTTTGATTGATACTTGATGAACTTTCATCATTTCAAATCTACCTCTAAGTTATCTATTGATCACTCAAGGTACTATGGATTGAAGATAAGTATGTGCTAACGTATCATGAAGGATTTGATTGATGTAATGATCTCATCTCCTCGACTTAGTCTTTATCACCTATGATTTTAAACCATGGTGTGCATTATACGCAATACACGCACATCTTTTGAATTTTATTTGATGTTTTGAACATACTTCGGTATTTTAGTTGTTTTTTTATTTTCATTTTAATTATGATTGACTTTTGTTTCCTACTTGGCCTTGGATTATAGATAATTCGATCATAAGTTTCATTAACCTCATTAGATCTTGGGTGTTGATGGGGTGTAAACCCTAGTCCACCAAAAAAAGATGAATGATGTTGACGCTAACTTGGTTAAAACTTTGATCCAATTTAAGATTTTTTTCCTTTTTTATCATCTCTACTTCATATCATTCTTATTCCTTTTACTTTTTGATCAAATTGGATGATGATTGGTTCATCTTTGTTCAATTAGGTTTGGGTTGGTACTTGATGAACTTTCTCGATTTCTAATCTACCTCTAAGTGATCAATTGATCACTCCAGGTACTTTGGATTGATGATAAGTTTGTGCTAAGGTGTCATGAAGGATTTGATTGATAATGTTTTGAACTTAATTTTGTATTTTTACCTTTATTTTCAATTTAAAATCAATTTAAAAATACACTTCTATGCATTTTAATTGTTTTTATTTCCATTTGAATTATGTTTGATTTTTTTTCTTGGGTGGGCTTGGATCATAGTGAATTTCATCATAAGTTTCATCATCCTCATTGGATCTTGGGCGTTGATGGGGTGAAAACCGTTATCCACCAAAAAAAGATGAATGATGTTAATGATAACTTTATTGAAACTTTGATCCAATTTAGGATTTAGTTTCTTGTTCATTATCTCAACTTCATCTCAATCTTCTTCCTTTTTCTTATTGATCAATTGGATGATGATTGGTTCATCTTTTTTCAATTAGGTTTAGATTGGTACTTGATGAACTTTCATAATTTCAAATCTACCTCTAAGTTATCAATTTATTACTCAAGGTACTTTGGATTGATGATAAATATGTGCGAAGGAATCATGAAGGATTTGATTGTTTTAATGATCTCATCTGCTTTAGTTAGTCTTGATCACCTATGCCTTCAAACCATGGTATGTATTATATGCAATACACTTGCGCAATTTGAAATTTAATTGATGTTTTTAACATACTAAGGTATTTTGCCCTTTAATTTCATTTTAAAATCAATTTAAAAATATTCTTCTATGCATTTTAATTATTTTTATTTTCATTTTAATTATGTTTGATTTTTTTTTGCCCGGTTGGCCTTGGATCATAGAGAATTTGATCATAAGTTTCATCAACCTCATTGGATATTGGGTGTTTATGGGGTGAAAACCTTTATCAACCAAAAAAGATGAATGATGTTGATGATAATTTTATTAAAACTTCGATCCAATTTAGTATTTATTTTCTTCTTCATTGTTTCAACTTCATCTCATTCTTCTTCCGTTTTCTTTTTGTTCAATTGGATCATGATTGGTTCATCTTTTTTCAATTAGGTTTGGATTGATACTTGATGAACTTTCATCATTTCAAATCTACCTCTAAGTTATCTATTGATCACTCAAGGTACTATGGATTGAAGATAAGTCTGTGCTAACGTATCATGAAGGATTTGATTGATGTAATGATCTCATCTCCTTGACTTAGTCTTTATCACCTATGATTTTAAACCATGGTGTGCATTATACGCAATACACGCACATCTTTTGAATTTTATTTGATGTTTTGAACATACTTCGGTATTTTAGTTGTTTTTTCATTTTCATTTTAATTATGATTGACTTTTGTTTCCTGGTTGGCCTTGGATTATAGATAATTCAATTATAAGTTTCATTAACCTCATTAGATCTTGGGTGTTGATGGGGTGTAAACCCTAGTCCACCAAAAAAATATGAATGATGTTGATGCTAACTTTGTTAAAACTTTGATCCAATTTAAGATTTTTTTCCTTTTTTATCATCTCTACTTCATATCATTCTTATTCCTTTTACTTTTTGATCAATTGGATGATGATTGGTTCATCTTTGTTCAATTAGGTTTGGGTTGGTACTTGATGAACTTTCTCGATTTCTAATCTACCTCTAAGTGATCAATTGATCACTCCAGGTACTTTGGATTGATGATAAGTTTGTGCTAAGGTGTCATGAAGGATTTGATTGATGATGTTTTGAACTTAATTTAGTATTTTTACCTTTATTTTAAATTTAAAATCAATTTAAAAATACTCTTCTATGCATTTTAATTGTTTTTATTTGCATTTGATTTATGTTTGATTTTTTTGCTTGGGTGGCCTTGGATCTTAGTGAATTTCATAATAAGTTTCATCAACCTCATTGGATCTTGGGCGGTGATGGTATGAAAACTGTAATCCACCAAAAAAAGATGAATGATGTTAATGATAACTTTATTGAATCTTTGATCCAATTTAGGATTTAGTTTCTTGTTCATTGTCTCAACTTTATCTCAATCTTCTTCCTTTTTCTTATTGATCAATTGGATGATGATTGGTTCATCTTTTTTCAATTAGGTTTAGATTGGTACTTGATGAACTTTCATCATTTAAAATCTACCTCTAAGTGATCAATTTATTACTCAAGGTACTTTGGATTGATGATAAATATGTGCGATGGAATCATGAAGGATTTGATTGTTTTAATGACCTCATCTCCTTTAGCTAGTCTTGATCACCTATGCCTTTAAACCATGGTGTATTATATGCAATACACTTGCATAATTTGAAATTTAATTGATGTTTTTAACATACTAAGGTATTTTTCCCTTTAATTTCGTTTTAAAATTAATTTAAAAATATTCTTCTATGCATTTTAATTATTTTTATTTGCATTTTAATTATGTTTGATTTTTATTGCCCGGTTGGCCTTGCATCATAGAGAATTTGATCATAAGTTTCATCAACCTCATTGGATCTTGGGTGTTTATGGGGTGAAAACCCTTATCAACCAAAAAAGATGAATGATGTTGATGATGATTTTATTAAATCTTCGATACAATTTAGTATTTATTTTCATCTTAATTGTTTCAACTTCGTCTCATTTTTCTTCCGTTTTCTTTTTGTTCAATTGGATCATGATTGGTTCATCTTTTTTCAATTAGGGTTGGATTGATACTTGATGAACTTTCATCATTTCAAATCTACCTCTAAGTTATCTATTGATCACTCAAGGTACTATGGATTGAAGATAAGTCTTTGCTAACGTATCATGAAGGATTTGATTGATGTAATGATCTCATCTCCTTGACTTAGTCTTTATCACCTACGATTTTAAACCATGGTGTGCATTATACGCAATACACGCACATCTTTTGAATTTTATTTGATGTTTTTAACATACTTCGGTATTTTAGTTGTTTTTTTATTTTCATTTTAATTATGATTGACTTTTGTTGTCTAGTTGGCCTTGGATTATAGATAATTTGATTATAAGTTTCATTAACCTCATTAGATCTTGGGTGTTAATGGGGTGTAAACCCTAGTCCACCAAAAAAAGATGAATGATGTTGATGCTAACTTTGTTAAAACTTTGATCCAATTTAAGAATATTTTTTTTATCATCTCTACTTCATATCATTCTTATTCCTTTTACTTTTTGATCATTTGGATGATGATTGGTTCATCTTTGTTCAATTAGGTTTGGGTTGGTACTTGATGAACTTTCTCGATTTCTAATCTACCTCTAAGTGATCAATTGATCACTCCAGGTACTTTGGATTGATGATAAGTTTGTGCTAAGGTGTCATGAAGGATTTGATTGATGATGTTTTGAACTTAATTTGGTATTTTTACCTTTATTTGAAATTTAAAATCAATTTAAAAATACTCTTCTATGCATTTTAATTGTTTTTATTTGCATTTGAATTATGTTTGATTTTTTTTGCTTGGGTGGCCTTGGATCTTAGTGAATTTCATCATAAGTTTCATCAACCTCATTGGATCTTGGGCGTTGATGGGGTGAAAACCGTAATCCACCAAAAAAAGATGAATGATGTTAATGATACTTTATTGAAACTTTGATCCAATTTAGGATTTAGTTTCTTGTTCATTGTCTCAACTTCATCTCAATCTTCTTCCTTTTTCTTATTGATCAATTGGATGATGATTGGTTCATCTTTTTTCAATTAGGTTTAGATTTGTACTTGATGAACTTTCATCATTTCAAATCTACCTCTAAGTGATCAATTTATTACTCAAGGTACTTTGGATTGATGATAAATATGTGCGAAGGAATCATGAAGTATTTGATTGTTTTAATGACCTCATCTCCTTTAGTTAGTCTTGATCACCTATGCCTTTAAACCATGGTGTATTATATGCAATACACTTGCATAATTTGAAATTTAATTGATGTTTTTAACATACTAAAGTATTTTTCCCTTTAATTTCATTTTAAAATCAATTTAAAAATATTCTTCTATGCATTTTAATTATTTTTATTTGCATTTTAATTATGTTTGATTTTTTTTTGCCCGGTTGGCCTTGCATCATAGAGAATTTGATCATAAGTTTCATCAACCTCATTGGATCTTGGGTGTTTATGGGGTGAAAACCCTTATCAACCAAAAAAGATGAATGATGTTGATGATGATTTTATTAAATCTTCGATATAATTTAGTATTTATTTTCATCTTAATTGTTTCAACTTCATCTAATTTTTCTTCCGTTTTCTTTTTGTTCAATTGGATCCTGATTGGTTCAGCTTTTTTCAATTAGGGTTGGATTGATACTTGATGAACTTTCATCATTTCAAATCTACCTCTAAGTTATCTATTGATCACTCAAGGTACTATGGATTGAAGATAAGTCTTTGCTAACGTATCATGAAGGATTTGATTGATGTAATGATCTCATCTCCTTGACTTAGTCTTTATCACCTACGATTTTAAACCATGGTGTGCATTATACGCAATACACGCACATCTTTTGAATTTTATTTGATGTTTTTAACATACTTCGGTATTTTAGTTGTTTTTTTATTTTCATTTTAATTATGATTGACTTTTGTTGTCTGGTTGGCCTTGGATTATAGATAATTTGATTATAAGTTTCATTAACCTCATTAGATCTTGGGTGTTAATGGGGTGTAAACCCTAGTCCACCAAAAAAAGATGAATGATGTTGATGCTAACTTTGTTAAAACTTTGATCCAATTTAAGAATATTTTTTTTATCATCTCTACTTCATATCATTCTTATTCCTTTTACTTTTTGATCATTTGGATGATGATTGGTTCATCTTTGTTCAATTAGGTTTGGGTTGGTACTTGATGAACTTTCTCGATTTCTAATCTACCTCTAAGTGATCAATTGATCACTCCAGGTACTTTGGATTGATGATAAGTTTGTGCTAAGGTGTCATGAAGGATTTGATTGATGATGTTTTGAACTTAATTTGGTATTTTTACCTTTATTTGAAATTTAAAATCAATTTAAAAATACTCTTCTATGCATTTTAATTGTTTTTATTTGCATTTGAATTATGTTTGATTTTTTTTGCTTGGGTGGCCTTGGATCTTAGTGAATTTCATCATAAGTTTCATCAACCTCATTGGATCTTGGGCGTTGATGGGGTGAAAACCGTAATCCACCAAAAAAAGATGAATGATGTTAATGATACTTTATTGAAACTTTGATCCAATTTAGGATTTAGTTTCTTGTTCATTGTCTCAACTTCATCTCAATCTTCTTCCTTTTTCTTATTGATCAATTGGATGATGATTGGTTCATCTTTTTTCAATTAGGTTTAGATTTGTACTTGATGAACTTTCATCATTTCAAATCTACCTCTAAGTGATCAATTTATTACTCAAGGTACTTTGGATTGATGATAAATATGTGCGAAGGAATCATGAAGTATTTGATTGTTTTAATGACCTCATCTCCTTTAGTTAGTCTTGATCACCTATGCCTTTAAACCATGGTGTATTATATGCAATACACTTGCATAATTTGAAATTTAATTGATGTTTTTAACATACTAAAGTATTTTTCCCTTTAATTTCATTTTAAAATCAATTTAAAAATATTCTTCTATGCATTTTAATTATTTTTATTTGCATTTTAATTATGTTTGATTTTTTTTTGCCCGGTTGGCCTTGCATCATAGAGAATTTGATCATAAGTTTCATCAACCTCATTGGATCTTGGGTGTTTATGGGGTGAAAACCCTTATCAACCAAAAAAGATGAATGATGTTGATGATGATTTTATTAAATCTTCGATATAATTTAGTATTTATTTTCATCTTAATTGTTTCAACTTCATCTAATTTTTCTTCCGTTTTCTTTTTGTTCAATTGGATCCTGATTGGTTCAGCTTTTTTCAATTAGGGTTGGATTGATACTTGATGAACTTTCATCATTTCAAATCTACCTCTAAGTTATCTATTGATCACTCAAGGTACTATGGATTGAAGATAAGTCTGTGCTAACGTATCATGAAGGATTTGATTGATGTAATGATCTCATCTCCTTGACTTAGTCTTTATCACCTACGATTTTAAACCATGGTGTGCATTATACGCAATACACGCACATCTTTTGAATTTTATTTGATGTTTTGAACATACTTCGGTATTTTAGTTGTTTTTTTATTTTCATTTTAATTATGATTGACTTTTGTTGTCTGGTTGGCCTTGGATTATAGATAATTTGATTATAAGTTTCATTAACCCCATTAGATCTTGGGTGTTAATGGGGTGTAAACCCTAGTCCACCAAAAAAAGATGAATGATGTTGATGCTAACTTTGTTAAAACTTTGATCCAATTTAAGAATATTTTTTTTATCATCTCTACTTCATATCATTCTTATTCCTTTTACTTTTTGATCATTTGGATGATGATTGGTTCATCTTTGTTCAATTAGGTTTGGGTTGGTACTTGATGAACTTTCTCGATTTCTAATCTACCTCTAAGTGATCAATTGATCACTCCAGGTACTTTGGATTGATGATAAGTTTGTGCTAAGGTGTCATGAAGGATTTGATTTATGATGTTTTGAACTTAATTTGGTATTTTTACCTTTATTTGAAATTTAAAATCAATTTAAAAATACTCTTCTATGCATTTTAATTGTTTTTATTTGCATTTGAATTATGTTTGATTTTTTTTGCTTGGGTGGCCTTGGATCTTAGTGAATTTCATCATAAGTTTCATCAACCTCATTGGATCTTGGGCGTTGATGGGGTGAAAACCGTAATCCACCAAAAAAAGATGAATGATGTTAATGATACTTTATTGAAACTTTGATCCAATTTAGGATTTAGTTTCTTGTTCATTGTCTCAACTTCATCTCAATCTTCTTCCTTTTTCTTATTGATCAATTGGATGATGATTGGTTCATCTTTTTTCAATTAGGTTTAGATTTGTACTTGATGAACTTTCATCATTTCAAATCTACCTCTAAGTGATCAATTTATTACTCAAGGTACTTTGGATTGATGATAAATATGTGCGAAGGAATCATGAAGTATTTGATTGTTTTAATGACCTCATCTCCTTTAGTTAGTCTTGATCACCTATGCCTTTAAACCATGGTGTATTATATGCAATACACTTGCATAATTTGAAATTTAATTGATGTTTTTAACATACTAAGGTATTTTTCCCTTTAATTTCATTTTAAAATCAATTTAAAAATATTCTTCTATGCATTTTAATTATTTTTATTTGCATTTTAATTATGTTTGATTTTTTTTTGCCCGGTTGGCCTTGCATCATAGAGAATTTGATCATAAGTTTCATCAACCTCATTGGATCTTGGGTGTTTATGGGATGAAAACCCTTATCAACCAAAAAAGATGAATGATGTTGATGATGATTTTATTAAATCTTCGATATAATTTAGTATTTATTTTCATCTTAATTGTTTCAACTTCATCTAATTTTTCTTCCGTTTTCTTTTTGTTCAATTGGATCCTGATTGGTTCAGCTTTTTTCAATTAGGGTTGGATTGATACTTGATGAACTTTCATCATTTCAAATCTACCTCTAAGTTATCTATTGATCACTCAAGGTACTATGGATTGAAGATAAGTCTGTGCTAACGTATCATGAAGGATTTGATTGATGTAATGATCTCATCTCCTTGACTTAGTCTTTATCACCTACGATTTTAAACCATGGTGTGCATTATACGCAATACACGCACATCTTTTGAATTTTATTTGATGTTTTGAACATACTTCGGTATTTTAGTTGTTTTTTTATTTTCATTTTAATTATGATTGACTTTTGTTGTCTGGTTGGCCTTGGATTATAGATAATTTGATTATAAGTTTCATTAACCCCATTAGATCTTGGGTGTTAATGGGGTGTAAACCCTAGTCCACCAAAAAAAGATGAATGATGTTGATGCTAACTTTGTTAAAACTTTGATCCAATTTAAGAATATTTTTTTTATCATCTCTACTTCATATCATTCTTATTCCTTTTACTTTTTGATCATTTGGATGATGATTGGTTCATCTTTGTTCAATTAGGTTTGGGTTGGTACTTGATGAACTTTCTCGATTTCTAATCTACCTCTAAGTGATCAATTGATCACTCCAGGTACTTTGGATTGATGATAAGTTTGTGCTAAGGTGTCATGAAGGATTTGATTTATGATGTTTTGAACTTAATTTGGTATTTTTACCTTTATTTGAAATTTAAAATCAATTTAAAAATACTCTTCTATGCATTTTAATTGTTTTTATTTGCATTTGAATTATGTTTGATTTTTTTTGCTTGGGTGGCCTTGGATCTTAGTGAATTTCATCATAAGTTTCATCAACCTCATTGGATCTTGGGCGTTGATGGGGTGAAAACCGTAATCCACCAAAAAAAGATGAATGATGTTAATGATACTTTATTGAAACTTTGATCCAATTTAGGATTTAGTTTCTTGTTCATTGTCTCAACTTCATCTCAATCTTCTTCCTTTTTCTTATTGATCAATTGGATGATGATTGGTTCATCTTTTTTCAATTAGGTTTAGATTTGTACTTGATGAACTTTCATCATTTCAAATCTACCTCTAAGTGATCAATTTATTACTCAAGGTACTTTGGATTGATGATAAATATGTGCGAAGGAATCATGAAGTATTTGATTGTTTTAATGACCTCATCTCCTTTAGTTAGTCTTGATCACCTATGCCTTTAAACCATGGTGTATTATATGCAATACACTTGCATAATTTGAAATTTAATTGATGTTTTTAACATACTAAGGTATTTTTCCCTTTAATTTCATTTTAAAATCAATTTAAAAATATTCTTCTATGCATTTTAATTATTTTTATTTGCATTTTAATTATGTTTGATTTTTTTTTGCCCGGTTGGCCTTGCATCATAGAGAATTTGATCATAAGTTTCATCAACCTCATTGGATCTTGGGTGTTTATGGGATGAAAACCCTTATCAACCAAAAAAGATGAATGATGTTGATGATGATTTTATTAAATCTTCGATATAATTTAGTATTTATTTTCATCTTAATTGTTTCAACTTCATCTAATTTTTCTTCCGTTTTCTTTTTGTTCAATTGGATCCTGATTGGTTCAGCTTTTTTCAATTAGGGTTGGATTGATACTTGATGAACTTTCATCATTTCAAATCTACCTCTAAGTTATCTATTGATCACTCAAGGTACTATGGATTGAAGATAAGTCTGTGCTAACGTATCATGAAGGATTTGATTGATGTAATGATCTCATCTCCTTGACTTAGTCTTTATCACCTACGATTTTAAACCATGGTGTGCATTATACGCAATACACGCACATCTTTTGAATTTTATTTGATGTTTTGAACATACTTCGGTATTTTAGTTGTTTTTTTATTTTCATTTTAATTATGATTGACTTTTGTTGTCTGGTTGGCCTTGGATTATAGATAATTTGATTATAAGTTTCATTAACCCCATTAGATCTTGGGTGTTAATGGGGTGTAAACCCTAGTCCACCAAAAAAAGATGAATGATGTTGATGCTAACTTTGTTAAAACTTTGATCCAATTTAAGAATATTTTTTTTATCATCTCTACTTCATATCATTCTTATTCCTTTTACTTTTTGATCATTTGGATGATGATTGGTTCATCTTTGTTCAATTAGGTTTGGGTTGGTACTTGATGAACTTTCTCGATTTCTAATCTACCTCTAAGTGATCAATTGATCACTCCAGGTACTTTGGATTGATGATAAGTTTGTGCTAAGGTGTCATGAAGGATTTGATTTATGATGTTTTGAACTTAATTTGGTATTTTTACCTTTATTTTAAATTTAAAATCAATTTAAAAATACTCTTCTATGCATTTTAATTGTTTTTATTTGCATTTGAATTATGTTTGATTTTTTTTGCTTGGGTGGCCTTGGATCTTAGTGAATTTCATCATAAGTTTCATCAACCTCATTGGATCTTGGGCGTTGATGGGGTGAAAACCGTAATCCACCAAAAAAAGATGAATGATGTTAATGATAACTTTATTGAAACTTTGATCCAATTTAGGATTTAGTTTCTTGTTCATTGTCTCGACTTCATCTCAATCTTCTTCCTTTTTCTTATTGATCAATTGGATGATGATTGGTTCATCTTTTTTCAATTAGGTTTAGATTGGTACTTGATGAACTTTCATCATTTCAAATCTACCTCTAAGTGATCAATTTATTACTCAAGGTACTTTGGATTGATGATAAATATGTGTGAAGGAATCATGAAGGATTTGATTGTTTTAATGACCTCATCTCCTTTAGTTAGTCTTGATCACAAATGCCTTTAAACCATGGTGTATTATATGCAATACACTTGCGTAATTTGAAATTTAATTGATGTTTTTAACATACTAAGGTATTTTGCCCCTTAATTTCATTTTAAAATCAATTTAAAATTATTCTTCTATGCATTTTAATTATTTTTATTTGCATTTTAATTATGTTTGATTTTTTTCTTCCCGGTTGGCCTTACATCATAGAGAATTTGATCATAAGTTTCATCAACCTCATTGGATCTTGGGTGTTTATGGGGTGAAAACCCTTATCAACCAAAAAAGATGAATGATGTTGATGATAATTTTATTAAAACTTCGATCCAATTTAGTATTTATTTTCTTCTTCATTGTTTCAAATTCATCTCATTCTTCTTCCGTTTTCTATTTGTTCAATTGGATCATGATTGGTTCATCTTTTTTCAATTAGGTTTGGATTGATACTTGATGAACTTTCATCATTTCAAATCTACCTCGAAGTTATCTATTGATCACTCAAGGTACTATGGATTGAAGATAAGTCTGTGCTAAGGTATCATGAAGGATTTGATTGATGTAATGATCTCATCTCCTTGACTTAGTCTTTATCACCTATGATTTTAAACAATGGTGTGCGTTATACGCAATACACGCACATCTTTTGAATTTTATTTGATGTTTTGAACATACTTTGGTATTTTAGTTGTTTTTTTATTTTCATTTTAATTATGATTGACTTTTGTTGCCTGGTTGGCCTTGGATCATAGATAATTTGATCATAAGTTTCATCAACCTCATTAGATCTTGGGTGTTGATGGGGTGAAAACCCTAATCCACCAAAAAAAGATGAATGATGTTGATGATAACTTTGTTAAAACTTTGATCCAATTTAAGATTTTTTTTCTTTTTTATTATCTCTACGTCATCTCATTCTTATTCCTTTTACTTTTTGATCAATTGGATGATGATTGGTTCATCTTTGTTCAATTAGGTTCGGGTTGGTACTTGATGAACTTTCTCGATTTCTAATCTACCTCTAAGTGATCAATTGATAACTCCAAGTACTATGGATTGATGATAAGTTTGTGCTAAGGTGTCATGAAGGATTTGATCAATGATGTTTTGAACTTAATTTGGTAATTTTACCTTTATTTTCAATTTAAAATCAATTTAAAAATACTCTTCTATGCATTTTATTTGTTTTTATTTGCAATTGAATTATGTTTGATTTTTTATGCTTGGGTGGCCTTGGATCATATTGAATTACATCATAAGTTTCATCAACCTTATTGGATCTTGGGCGTTGATGGGGTGAAAACCGTAATCCACCAAAAAAATATGAATGATGTTAATGATAACTTTATTGAAACTTTGATCCAATTTAGTATTTAGTTTCTTGTTCATTGTCTCAACTTCATTTAAATCTTATTCCTTTTTCTTATTGATCTATTGGATGATGATTGGTTCATCTTTTTTCAATTAGGTTTAGATTTGTACTTGATGAACTTTCATCATTTCAAATCTACCTCTAAGTGATCAATTTATTACTCAAGGTACTTTGGATTGATGATAAATATGTGTGAAGGAATCATGAAGGATTTGATTGTTTTAATGATCCCATCTCCTTTAGCTAGTCTTGATCACCTATGCCTTTAAACCATGGTGTATTATATGCAATACACTTGCGTAATTTGAAATTTAATTGATGTTTTTAACATACTAAGGTATTTTGCCCTTTAATTTCATTTTAAAATCAATTTAAAATTATTCTTCTATGCATTTTAATTATTTTTATTTGCATTTTAATTATGTTAGATTTTTTTCTTCCCGGTTGGCCTTGCATCATAGATAATTTGATCATAAGTTTCATCAACCTCATTGGATCTTGGGTGTTTATGGGGTGAAAACCCTTATCAACCAAAAAAGATGAATGATGTTGATGATAATTTTATTAAAACTTCGATCCAATTTAGTATTTATTTTCTTCTTCATTATATCAAATTCATCTCATTCTTCTTCCGTTTTCTTTTTGTTCAATTGGATCATGATTGGTTCATCTTTTTTCAATTAGGTTTGGATTGATACTTGATGAACTTTCATCATTTCAAATCTACCTCTAAGTTATCTATTGATCACTCAAGGTACTATGGATTGAAGATAAGTCTGGGCTAACGTATCATGAAGGATTTGATTGATGTAATGATCTCATCTCCTTGACTTAGTCTTTATCACCTATGATTTTAAACCATGGTGTGCATTATACGCAATACACACACATCTTTTGAATTTTATTTGTGTTTTGAACATACTTCGGTATTTTAGTTGTTTTTTTATTTTCATTTTAATTATGATTGACTTTTGTTGTCTGGTTGGCCTTGGATTATAGATAATTTGATTATAAGTTTCATTAACCTCATTAGATCTTGGGTGTTAATGGGGTGTAAACCCTAGTCCACCAAAAAAAGATGAATGATGTTGATGCTAACTATGTTAAAACTTTGATCCAATTTAAGAATTTTTTTTTTATCATCTCTACTTCATATCATTCTTATTCCTTTTACTTTTTAATCAATTGGATGATGATTGGTTCATCTTTGTTCAATTAGGTTTGGGTTGGTACTTGATGAACTTTCTCGATTTCTAATCTACCTCTAAGTGATCAATTGATCACTCCAGGTACTTTGGATTGATGATAAGTTTGTGCTAAGGTGTCATGAAGGATTTGATTGATGATTTTTTGAACTTAATTTGGTATTTTTACCTTTATTTTAAATTTAAAATCAATTTAAAAATACTCTTCTATGCATTTTAATTGTTTTTATTTGCATTTGAATTATGTTTGATTTTTTTTGCTTGGGTGGCCTTGGATCTTAGTGAATTTCATCATAAGTGTCATCAACCTCATTGGATGTTGGGCGTTGATGGGGTGAAAACCGTAATCCACCAAAAAAAGATGAATGATGTTAATGATACTTTATTGAAACTTTGATCCAATTTTGGATTTAGTTTCTTGTTCATTGTCTCAACTTCATCTCAATCTTCTTCCTTTTTCTTATTGATCAATTGGATGATGATTGGTTCATCTTTTTTCAATTAGATTTAGATTTGTACTTGATGAACTTTCATCATTTCAAATCTACCTCTAAGTGATCAATTTCTTACTCAAGGTACTTTGGATTGATGATAAATATGTGCGAAGGAATCATGAAGTATTTGATTGTTTTAATAACCTCATCTCCTTTAGTTAGTCTTGATCACCTATGCCTTTAAACCATGGTGTATTATATGCAATACACTTGCGTAATTTGAAATTAATTGATGTTTTTAACATACTAAGGTATTTTGCCCTTTAGTTTCATTTTAAAATCAATTTAAAAATATTCTTCTTTGCATTTTAACTATTTTTATTTGCATTTTAATTATGTTTGATTTTTTTTTGCCCGGTTGGCCTTGCATCATAGAGAATTTGATCATAAGTTTCATCAACCTCATTGGATCTTGGGTGTTTCTGGGGTAAAAACCCTTATCAACCAAAAAAGATGAATTATGTTGATGATAATTTTATTAAAACATCGATCCAATTTAGTATTTATTTTCTTCTTCATTGTTTCAACTTCATCTCATTCTTCTTCCGTTTTCTTTTTGTTCAATTGGATCATGATTGGTTCATCTTTTTTCAATTAGGTTTGGATTGATACTTGATGAACTTTCATCATTTCAAATCTACCTCTAAGTTATCTATTGATCACTCAAGGTACTATGTATTGATGATAAGTTTGTGCTAACGTATCATGAAGGATTTGATTGATGTAATGATCTCATCTCCTTGACTTAGTCTTTATCACCTACGATTTTAAACCATGGTGTGCATTATACGCAATACACGCACATCTTTTGAATTTTATTTGATGTTTTGAACATTCTTCGGTATTTTAGTTGTTTTTTTATTTTCATTTTAGTTATGATTGACTTTTGTTGCCTGGTTGGCCTTGGATTATAGATAATTTGATCATAAGTTTCATTAACCTCATTAGATCTTGGGTGTTAATGGGGTGTAAACCCTAGTCCACCAAAAAAAGATGAATGATGTTGATGCTAACTTTGTTAAAACTTTGATCCAATTTAAGATTTTTTTTCTTTTTTATCATCTCTACTTGATATCATTCTTATTCCTTTTACTTTTTAATCAATTGGATGATGATTGGTTCATCTTTGTTCAATTAGGTTTTGGTTGGTACTTGATGAACTTTCTCGATTTCTAATCTACCTCTAAGTGATCAATTGACACTCCAGGTACTTTGGATTGATGATAAGTTTGTGCTAAGGTGTCATGAAGGATTTGATTGATGATGTTTTGAACTTAATTTGGTATTTTTACCTTTATTTTAAATTTAAAATCAATTTAAAAATACTCTTCTATGCATTTTAATTGTTTTTATTTGCATTTGAATTATGTTTGATTTTTTTTGCTTGGGTGGCCTTGGATCTTAGTGAATTTCATCATAAGTTTCATCAACCTCATTGGATCTTGGGCGTTGATGGGGTGAAAACCGTAATCCACCAAAAAAAGATGAATGATGTTAATGATAACTTTATTGAAACTTTGATCCAATTTAGGATTTAGTTTCTTGTTCATTGTCTCGACTTCATCTCAATCTTCTTCCTTTTTCTTATTGATCAATTGGATTATGATTGGTTCATCTTTTTTCAATTAGGTTTAGATTGGTACTTGATGAACTTTCATAATTTCAAATCTACCTCTAAGTGATCAATTTATTACTCAAGGTACTTTGGATTGATGATAAATATGTGTGAAGGAATCATGAAGGATTTGATTGTTTTAATGATCCCATCTCCTTTAGCTAGTCTTGATCACCTATGCCTTTAAACCATGGTGTATTATATGCAATACACTTGCGTAATTTGAAATTTAATTGATGTTTTTAACATACTAAGGTATTTTGCCCTTTAATTTCATTTTAAAATCAATTTAAAATTATTCTTCTATGCATTTTAATTATTTTTATTTGCATTTTAATTATGTTTGATTTTTTTCTTCCCGAGTGGCCTTACATCATAGAGAATTTGATTATAAGTTTCATCAACCTCATTGGATCTTGGATGTTTATGGGGTGAAAACCCTTATCGACCAAAAAAGATGAATGATGTTGATGATAATTTTAATAAAACTTCGATCCAATTTAGTATTTATTTTCTTCTTCATTGTTTCAAATTCATCTCATTCTTCTTCCGTTTTCTTTTTGTTCAATTGGATCATGATTGGTTCATCTTTTTTCAATTAGGTTTGGATTGATACTTGATGAACTTTCATCATTTCAAATCTACCTCTAAGTTATCTATTGATCACTCAAGGTACTATGGATTGAAGATAAGTCTGTGCTAAGGTATCATGAAGGATTTGATTGATGTAATGATCTCATCTCCTTGACTTAGTCTTTATCACCTATGATTTTAAACCATGGTGTGCATTATACGCAATACACGCACGTCTTTTGAATTTTATTTGATGTTTTGAACATACTTTGGTATTTTAGTTGTTTTTTTATTTTCATTTTAATTATGATTGACTTTTGTTGCCTGGTTGGCCTTGGATCATAGATAATTTGATCATAAGTTTCATCAACCTCATTAGATCTTGGGTGTTGATGGGGTGAAAACCCTAATCCACCAAAAAAAGATGAATGATGTTGATGATAACTTTGTTAAAACTTTGATCCAATTTAAGATTTTTTTTCTTTTTTATTATCTCTACTTCATCTCATTCTTATTCCTTTTACTTTTTGATCAATTGGATGATGATTGGTTCATCTTTGTTCAATTAGGTTTGGGTTGGTACTTGATGAACTTTCTCGATTTCTAATCTACCTCTAAGTGATCAATTGATAACTCCAAGTACTATGGATTGATGATAAGTTTGTGCTAAGGTGTCATGAAGGATTTGATCAATGATGTTTTGAACTTAATTTGGTATTTTTACCTTTATTTTAAATTTAAAATCAATTTAAAAATACTCTTCTATGCATTTTATTTGTTTTTATTTGCAATTGAATTATGTTTGATTTTTTATGCTTGGGTGGCCTTGGATCATATTGAATTACATCATAAGTTTCATCAACCTCATTGGATCTTGGGCGTTGATGGGGTGAAAACCGTAATCCACCAAAAAAAGATGAATGATGTTAATGATAACTTTATTGAAACTTTGATCCAATTTAGGATTTAGTTTCTTGTTCATTGTCTCGACTTCATCTCAATCTTCTTCCTTTTTCTTATTGATCAATTGGATGATGATTGGTTCATCTTTTTTCAATTAGGTTTAGATTGGTACTTGATGAACTTTCATCATTTCAAATCTACCTATAAGTGATCAATTTATTACTCAAGGTACTTTGGATTGATGATAAATATGTGTGAAGGAATCATGAAGGATTTGATTGTTTTAATGACCTCATCTCCTTTAGCTAGTCTTGATCACCTATGCCTTTAAACCATGGTGTATTATATGCAATACACTTGCGTAATTTGAAATTTAATTGATGTTTTTAACATACTAAGGTATTTTTCCCTTTAATTTCATTTTAAAATCAATTTAAAATTATTCTTCTATGCATTTTAATTATTTTTATTTGCATTTTAATTATGTTTGATTTTTTTCTTCCCGAGTGGCCTTGCATCATAGATAATTTGATCATAAGTTTCATCAACCTCATTGGATCTTGGGTGTTTATGGGGTGAAAACCCTTATCAACCAAAAAAGATGAATGATGTTGATGATAATTTTATTAAAACTTCGATCCAATTTAGTATTTATTTTCTTCTTCATTATATCAAATTCATCTCATTCTTCTTCCGTTTTCTTTTTGTTCAATTGGATCATGATTGGTTCATCTTTTTTCAATTAGGTTTGGATTGATACTTGATGAACTTTCATCATTTCAAATCTACCTCTAAGTTATCTATTGATCACTCAAGGTACTATGGATTGAAGATAAGTCTGGGCTAACGTATCATGAAGGATTTGATTGATGTAATGATCTCATCTCCTTGACTTAGTCTTTATCACCTATGATTTTAAACCATGGTGTGCATTATTCGCAATACACGCACATCTTTTGAATTTTATTTGTGTTTTGAACATACTTCGGTATTTTAGTTGTTTTTTTATTTTCATTTTAATTATGATTGACTTTTGTTGTCTGGTTGGCCTTGGATTATAGATAATTTGATTATAAGTTTCATTAACCTCATTAGATCTTGGGTGTTAATGGGGTGTAAACCCTAGTCCACCAAAAAAAGATGAATGATGTTGATGCTAACTTTGTTAAAACTTTGATCCAATTTAAGAATTTTTTTTTTTATCATCTCTACTTCATATCATTCTTATTCCTTTTACTTTTTAATCAATTGGATGATGATTGGTTCATCTTTGTTCAATTAGGTTTGGGTTGGTACTTGATGAACTTTCTCGATTTCTAATCTACCTCTAAGTGATCAATTGATCACTCCAGGTACTTTGGATTGATGATAAGTTTGTGCTAAGGTGTCATGAAGGATTTGATTGATGATTTTTTGAACTTAATTTGGTATTTTTACCTTTATTTTAAATTTAAAATCAATTTAAAAATACTCTTCTATGCATTTTAATTGTTTTTATTTGCATTTGAATTATGTTTGATTTTTTTTGCTTGGGTGGCCTTGGATCTTAGTGAATTTCATCATAAGTGTCATCAACCTCATTGGATCTTGGGCGTTGATGGGGTGAAAACCGTAATCCACCAAAAAAAGATGAATGATGTTAATGATACTTTATTGAAACTTTGATCCAATTTAGGATTTAGTTTCTTGTTCATTGTCTCAACTTCATCTCAATCTTCTTCCTTTTTCTTATTGATCAATTGGATGATGATTGGTTCATCTTTTTTCAATTAGATTTAGATTTGTACTTGATGAACTTTCATCATTTCAAATCTACCTCTAAGTGATCAATTTATTACTCAAGGTACTTTGGATTGATGATAAATATGTGCGAAGGAATCATGAAGTATTTGATTGTTTTAATAACCTCATCTCCTTTAGTTAGTCTTGATCACCTATGCCTTTAAACCATGGTGTATTATATGCAATACACTTGCGTAATTTGAAATTAATTGATGTTTTTAACATACTAAGGTATTTTTCCCTTTAATTTCATTTTAAAATCAATTTAAAAATATTATTCTATGCATTTTAACTATTTTTATTTGCATTTTAATTATGTTTGATTTTTTTTTGCCCGGTTGGCCTTGCATCATAGAGAATTTGATCATAAGTTTCATCAACCTCATTGGATCTTGGGTGTTTCTGGGGTAAAAACCCTTATCAACCAAAAAAGATGAATTATGTTGATGATAATTTTATTAAAACATCGATCCAATTTAGTATTTATTTTCTTCTTCATTGTTTCAACTTCATCTCATTCTTCTTCCGTTTTCTTTTTGTTCAATTGGATCATGATTGGTTCATCTTTTTTCAATTAGGTTTGGATTGATACTTGATGAACTTTCATCATTTCAAATCTACCTCTAAGTTATCTATTGATCACTCAAGGTACTATGTATTGAAGATAAGTTTGTGCTAACGTATCATGAAGGATTTGATTGATGTAATGATCTCATCTCCTTGACTTAGTCTTTATCACCTACGATTTTAAACCATGGTGTGCATTATACGCAATACACGCACATCTTTTGAATTTTATTTGATGTTTTGAACATACTTCGGTATTTTAGTTGTTTTTTTATTTTCGTTTTAGTTATGATTGACTTTTGTTGCCTGCTTGGCCTTGGATTATAGATAATTTGATCATAAGTTTCATTAACCTCATTAGATCTTGGGTGTTAATGGGGTGTAAACCCTAGTCCACCAAAAAAAGATGAATGATGTTGATGCTAACTTTGTTAAAACTTTGATCCAATTTAAGATTTTTTTTCTTCTTTATCATCTCTACTTCATATCATTCTTATTCCTTTTACTTTTTAATCAATTGGATGATGATTGGTTCATCTTTGTTCAATTAGGTTTTGGTTGGTACTTGATGAACTTTCTCGATTTCTAATCTACCTCTAAGTGATCAATTGACACTCCAGGTACTTTGGATTGATGATAAGTTTGTGCTAAGGTGTCATGAAGGATTTGATTGATGATGTTTTGAACTTAATTTGGTATTTTTACCTTTATTTTAAATTTAAAATCAATTTAAGAATACTCTTCTATGCATTTTAATTGTTTTTATTTGCATTTGAATTATGTTTGATTTTTTTTGCTTGGGTGGCCTTGGATCTTAGTGAATTTCATCATAAGTTTCATCAACCTCATTGGATCTTGGGCGTTGATGGGGTGAAAACCGTAATCCACCAAAAAAAGATGAATGATGTTAATGATAACTTTATTGAAACTTTGATCCAATTTAGGATTTAGTTTCTTGTTCATTGTCTCGACTTCATCTCAATCTTCTTCCTTTTTCTTATTGATCAATTGGATTATGATTGGTTCATCTTTTTTCAATTAGGTTTAGATTGGTACTTGATGAACTTTCATCATTTCAAATCTACCTCTAAGTGATCAATTTATTACTCAAGGTACTTTGGATTGATGATAAATATGTGTGAAGGAATCATGAAGGATTTGATTGTTTTAATGACCTCATCTCCTTTAGTTAGTCTTGATCACCTATGCCTTTAAACCATGGTGTATTATATGCAATACACTTGCGTAATTTGAAATTTAATTGATGTTTTTAACATACTAAGGTATTTTACCCTTTAATTTCATTTTAAAATCAATTTAAAATTATTCTTCTATGCATTTTAATTATTTTTATTTGCATTTTAATTATGTTTGATTTTTTTCTTCCCGAGTGGCCTTACATCATAGAGAATTTGATCATAAGTTTCATCAACCTCATTGGATCTTGGATGTTTATGGGGTGAAAACCCTTATCGACCAAAAAAGATGAATGATGTTGATGATAATTTTAATAAAACTTCGATCCAATTTAGTATTTATTTTCTTCTTCATTGTTTCAAATTCATCTCATTCTTCTTCCGTTTTCTTTTTGTTCAATTGGATCATGATTGGTTCATCTTTTTTCAATTAGGTTTGGATTGATACTTGATGAACTTTCATCATTTCAAATCTACCTCTAAGTTATCTATTGATCACTCAAGGTACTATGGATTGAAGATAAGTCTGTGCTAAGGTATCATGAAGGATTTGATTGATGTAATGATCTCATCTCCTTGACTTAGTCTTTATCACCTATGATTTTAAACCATGGTGTGCATTATACGCAATACACGCACGTCTTTTGAATTTTATTTGATGTTTTGAACATACTTTGGTATTTTAGTTGTTTTTTTATTTTCATTTTAATTATGATTGACTTTTGTTGCCTGGTTGGCCTTGGATCATAGATAATTTGATCATAAGTTTCATCAACCTCATTAGATCTTGGGTGTTGATGGGGTGAAAACCCTAATCCACCAAAAAAAGATGAATGATGTTGATGATAACTTTGTTAAAACTTTGATCCAATTTAAGATTTTTTTTCTTTTTTATTATCTCTACTTCATCTCATTCTTATTCCTTTTACTTTTTGATCAATTGGATGATGATTGGTTCATCTTTGTTCAATTAGGTTCGGGTTGGTACTTGATGAACTTTCTCGATTTCTAATCTACCTCTAAGTGATCAATTGATAACTCCAAGTACTATAGATTGATGATAGGTTTGTGCTAAGGTGTCATGAAGGATTTGATCAATGATGTTTTGAACTTAATTTGGTATTTTTACCTTTATTTTCAATTTAAAATCAATTTAAAAATACTCTTCTATGCATTTTATTTGTTTTTATTTGCAATTGAATTATGTTTGATTTTTTATGCTTGGGTGGCCTTGGATCATATTGAATTACATCATAAGTTTCATCAACCTCATTGGATCTTGGGCGTTGATGGGGTGAAAACCGTAATCCACCAAAAAAAGATGAATGATGTTAATGATAACTTTATTGAAACTTTGATCCAATTTAGGATTTAGTTTCTTGTTCATTGTCTCGACTTCATCTCAATCTTCTTCCTTTTTCTTATTGATCAATTGGATGATGATTGGTTCATCTTTTTTCAATTAGGTTTAGATTGGTACTTGATGAACTTTCATCATTTCAAATCTTCCTATAAGTGATCAATTTATTACTCAAGGTACTTTGGAATGATGATAAATATGTGTGAAGGAATCATGAAGGATTTGATTGTTTTAATGACCTCATCTCCTTTAGCTAGTCTTGATCACCTATGCCTTTAAACCATGGTGTATTATATGCAATACACTTGCGTAATTTGAAATTTAATTGATGTTTTTAACATACTAAGGTATTTTGCCCTTTAATTTCATTTTAAAATCAATTTAAAATTATTCTTCTATGCATTTTAATTATTTTTATTTGCATTTTAATTATGTTTGATTTTTTTCTTCCCGAGTGGCCTTGCATCATAGATAATTTGATCATAAGTTTCATCAACCTCATTGGATCTTGGGTGTTTATGGGGTGAAAACCCTTATCGACCAAAAAAGATGAATGATGTTGATGATAATTTTAATAAAACTTCGATCCAATTTAGTATTTATTTTCTTATTCATTATTTCAAATTCATCTCATTCTTCTTTCGTTTTCTTTTTGTTCAATTGGATCATGATTGGTTCATCTTTTTTCAATTAGCTTTGGATTGATACTTGATGAACTTTCATCATTTCAAATCTACCTCTAAGTTATCTATTGATCACTCAAGGTACTATGGATTGAAGATAAGTCTGTGCTAAGGTATCATGAAGGATTTGATTGATGTAATGATCTCATCTCCTTGACTTAGTCTTTATCACCTATGATTTTAAACCATGGTGTGCATTATACGCAATACACGCACGTCTTTTGAATTTTATTTGATGTTTTGAACATACTTTGGTATTTTAGTTGTTTTTTTATTTTCATTTTAATTATGATTGACTTTTGTTGCCTGGTTGGCCTTGGATCATTGATAATTTGATCATAAGTTTCATCAACCTCATTAGATCTTGGGTGTTGATGGGGTGAAAACCCTAATCCACCAAAAAAAGATGAATGATGTTGATGATAACTTTGTTAAAACTTTGATCCAATTTAAGATTTTTTTTCTTTTTTATTATCTCTACTTCATCTCATTCTTATTCCGTTTACTTTTTGATCAATTGGATGATGATTGGTTCATCTTTGTTCAATTAGGTTCAGGTTGGTACTTGATGAACATTCTCGATGTATAATCTACCTCTAAGTGATCAATTGATAACTCCAAGTACTATGGATTGATGATAAGTTTGTGCTAAGGTGTCATGAAGGATTTGATCGATGATGTTTTGAACTTAATTTGGTATTTTTACCTTTATTTTCAATTTAAAATCAATTTAAAAATACTCTTCTATGCATTTTATTTGTTTTTATTTGCAATTGAATTATGTTTGATTTTTTATGCTTGGGTGGCCTTGGATCATAGTGAATTACATCATAAGTTTTATCAACCTCATTGGATCTTGGGCGTTGATGGGGTGAAAACCGTAATCCACCAAAAAAAGATGAATGATGTTAATGATAACTTTATTGAAACTTTGATCCAATTTAGTATTTAGTTTCCTTTTCATTGTCTCAACTTCATTTAAATCTTCTTCCTTTTTCTTATTGATCAATTGGATGATGATTGGTTCATCTTTTTTCAATTAGGTTTAGATTGGTACTTGATGAACTTTCATCATTTCAAATCTACCTCTAAGTGATCAATTTATTACTCAAGGTACTTTGGATTGATGATAAATATGTGTGAAGGAATCATGAAGGATTTGATTGTTTTAATGACCTCATCTCCTTTAGCTAGTCTTGATCACCTATGCCTTTAAACCATGGTGTATTATATGCAATACACTTGCGTAATTTGAAATTTAATTGATGTTTTTAACATACTAAGGTATTTTTCCCTTTAATTTCATTTTAAAATCAATTTAAAATTATTCTTCTATGCATTTTAATTATTTTTATTTGCATTTTAATTATGTTTGATTTTTTTCTTCCCGAGTGGCCTTGCATCATAGATAATTTGATCATAAGTTTCATCAACCTCATTGGATCTTGGGTGTTTATGGGGTGAAAACCCTTATCAACCAAAAAAGATGAATGATGTTGATGATAATTTTATTAAAACTTCGATCCAATTTAGTATTTATTTTCTTCTTCATTATATCAAATTCATCTCATTCTTCTTCCGTTTTCTTTTTGTTCAATTGGATCATGATTGGTTCATCTTTTTTCAATTAGGTTTGGATTGATACTTGATGAACTTTCATCATTTCAAATCTACCTCTAAGTTATCTATTGATCACTCAAGGTACTATGGATTGAAGATAAGTCTGGGCTAACGTATCATGAAGGATTTGATTGATGTAATGATCTCATCTCCTTGACTTAGTCTTTATCACCTATGATTTTAAACCATGGTGTGCATTATTCGCAATACACGCACATCTTTTGAATTTTATTTGTGTTTTGAACATACTTCGGTATTTTAGTTGTTTTTTTATTTTCATTTTAATTATGATTGACTTTTGTTGTCTGGTTGGCCTTGGATTATAGATAATTTGATTATAAGTTTCATTAACCTCATTAGATCTTGGGTGTTAATGGGGTGTAAACCCTAGTCCACCAAAAAAAGATGAATGATGTTGATGCTAACTTTGTTAAAACTTTGATCCAATTTAAGAATTTTTTTTTTTATCATCTCTACTTCATATCATTCTTATTCCTTTTACTTTTTAATCAATTGGATGATGATTGGTTCATCTTTGTTCAATTAGGTTTGGGTTGGTACTTGATGAACTTTCTCGATTTCTAATCTACCTCTAAGTGATCAATTGATCACTCCAGGTACTTTGGATTGATGATAAGTTTGTGCTAAGGTGTCATGAAGGATTTGATTGATGATTTTTTGAACTTAATTTGGTATTTTTACCTTTATTTTAAATTTAAAATCAATTTAAAAATACTCTTCTATGCATTTTAATTGTTTTTATTTGCATTTGAATTATGTTTGATTTTTTTTGCTTGGGTGGCCTTGGATCTTAGTGAATTTCATCATAAGTGTCATCAACCTCATTGGATCTTGGGCGTTGATGGGGTGAAAACCGTAATCCACCAAAAAAAGATGAATGATGTTAATGATACTTTATTGAAACTTTGATCCAATTTAGGATTTAGTTTCTTGTTCATTGTCTCAACTTCATCTCAATCTTCTTCCTTTTTCTTATTGATCAATTGGATGATGATTGGTTCATCTTTTTTCAATTAGATTTAGATTTGTACTTGATGAACTTTCATCATTTCAAATCTACCTCTAAGTGATCAATTTATTACTCAAGGTACTTTGGATTGATGATAAATATGTGCGAAGGAATCATGAAGTATTTGATTGTTTTAATAACCTCATCTCCTTTAGTTAGTCTTGATCACCTATGCCTTTAAACCATGGTGTATTATATGCAATACACTTGCGTAATTTGAAATTAATTGATGTTTTTAACATACTAAGGTATTTTTCCCTTTAATTTCATTTTAAAATCAATTTAAAAATATTATTCTATGCATTTTAACTATTTTTATTTGCATTTTAATTATGTTTGATTTTTTTTTGCCCGGTTGGCCTTGCATCATAGAGAATTTGATCATAAGTTTCATCAACCTCATTGGATCTTGGGTGTTTCTGGGGTAAAAACCCTTATCAACCAAAAAAGATGAATTATGTTGATGATAATTTTATTAAAACATCGATCCAATTTAGTATTTATTTTCTTCTTCATTGTTTCAACTTCATCTCATTCTTCTTCCGTTTTCTTTTTGTTCAATTGGATCATGATTGGTTCATCTTTTTTCAATTAGGTTTGGATTGATACTTGATGAACTTTCATCATTTCAAATCTACCTCTAAGTTATCTATTGATCACTCAAGGTACTATGTATTGAAGATAAGTTTGTGCTAACGTATCATGAAGGATTTGATTGATGTAATGATCTCATCTCCTTGACTTAGTCTTTATCACCTACGATTTTAAACCATGGTGTGCATTATACGCAATACACGCACATCTTTTGAATTTTATTTGATGTTTTGAACATACTTCGGTATTTTAGTTGTTTTTTTATTTTCGTTTTAGTTATGATTGACTTTTGTTGCCTGCTTGGCCTTGGATTATAGATAATTTGATCATAAGTTTCATTAACCTCATTAGATCTTGGGTGTTAATGGGGTGTAAACCCTAGTCCACCAAAAAAAGATGAATGATGTTGATGCTAACTTTGTTAAAACTTTGATCCAATTTAAGATTTTTTTTCTTCTTTATCATCTCTACTTCATATCATTCTTATTCCTTTTACTTTTTAATCAATTGGATGATGATTGGTTCATCTTTGTTCAATTAGGTTTTGGTTGGTACTTGATGAACTTTCTCGATTTCTAATCTACCTCTAAGTGATCAATTGACACTCCAGGTACTTTGGATTGATGATAAGTTTGTGCTAAGGTGTCATGAAGGATTTGATTGATGATGTTTTGAACTTAATTTGGTATTTTTACCTTTATTTTAAATTTAAAATCAATTTAAGAATACTCTTCTATGCATTTTAATTGTTTTTATTTGCATTTGAATTATGTTTGATTTTTTTTGCTTGGGTGGCCTTGGATCTTAGTGAATTTCATCATAAGTTTCATCAACCTCATTGGATCTTGGGCGTTGATGGGGTGAAAACCGTAATCCACCAAAAAAAGATGAATGATGTTAATGATAACTTTATTGAAACTTTGATCCAATTTAGGATTTAGTTTCTTGTTCATTGTCTCGACTTCATCTCAATCTTCTTCCTTTTTCTTATTGATCAATTGGATTATGATTGGTTCATCTTTTTTCAATTAGGTTTAGATTGGTACTTGATGAACTTTCATCATTTCAAATCTACCTCTAAGTGATCAATTTATTACTCAAGGTACTTTGGATTGATGATAAATATGTGTGAAGGAATCATGAAGGATTTGATTGTTTTAATGACCTCATCTCCTTTAGTTAGTCTTGATCACCTATGCCTTTAAACCATGGTGTATTATATGCAATACACTTGCGTAATTTGAAATTTAATTGATGTTTTTAACATACTAAGGTATTTTACCCTTTAATTTCATTTTAAAATCAATTTAAAATTATTCTTCTATGCATTTTAATTATTTTTATTTGCATTTTAATTATGTTTGATTTTTTTCTTCCCGAGTGGCCTTACATCATAGAGAATTTGATCATAAGTTTCATCAACCTCATTGGATCTTGGATGTTTATGGGGTGAAAACCCTTATCGACCAAAAAAGATGAATGATGTTGATGATAATTTTAATAAAACTTCGATCCAATTTAGTATTTATTTTCTTCTTCATTGTTTCAAATTCATCTCATTCTTCTTCCGTTTTCTTTTTGTTCAATTGGATCATGATTGGTTCATCTTTTTTCAATTAGGTTTGGATTGATACTTGATGAACTTTCATCATTTCAAATCTACCTCTAAGTTATCTATTGATCACTCAAGGTACTATGGATTGAAGATAAGTCTGTGCTAAGGTATCATGAAGGATTTGATTGATGTAATGATCTCATCTCCTTGACTTAGTCTTTATCACCTATGATTTTAAACCATGGTGTGCATTATACGCAATACACGCACGTCTTTTGAATTTTATTTGATGTTTTGAACATACTTTGGTATTTTAGTTGTTTTTTTATTTTCATTTTAATTATGATTGACTTTTGTTGCCTGGTTGGCCTTGGATCATAGATAATTTGATCATAAGTTTCATCAACCTCATTAGATCTTGGGTGTTGATGGGGTGAAAACCCTAATCCACCAAAAAAAGATGAATGATGTTGATGATAACTTTGTTAAAACTTTGATCCAATTTAAGATTTTTTTTCTTTTTTATTATCTCTACTTCATCTCATTCTTATTCCTTTTACTTTTTGATCAATTGGATGATGATTGGTTCATCTTTGTTCAATTAGGTTCGGGTTGGTACTTGATGAACTTTCTCGATTTCTAATCTACCTCTAAGTGATCAATTGATAACTCCAAGTACTATAGATTGATGATAGGTTTGTGCTAAGGTGTCATGAAGGATTTGATCAATGATGTTTTGAACTTAATTTGGTATTTTTACCTTTATTTTCAATTTAAAATCAATTTAAAAATACTCTTCTATGCATTTTATTTGTTTTTATTTGCAATTGAATTATGTTTGATTTTTTATGCTTGGGTGGCCTTGGATCATATTGAATTACATCATAAGTTTCATCAACCTCATTGGATCTTGGGCGTTGATGGGGTGAAAACCGTAATCCACCAAAAAAAGATGAATGATGTTAATGATAACTTTATTGAAACTTTGATCCAATTTAGGATTTAGTTTCTTGTTCATTGTCTCGACTTCATCTCAATCTTCTTCCTTTTTCTTATTGATCAATTGGATGATGATTGGTTCATCTTTTTTCAATTAGGTTTAGATTGGTACTTGATGAACTTTCATCATTTCAAATCTTCCTATAAGTGATCAATTTATTACTCAAGGTACTTTGGAATGATGATAAATATGTGTGAAGGAATCATGAAGGATTTGATTGTTTTAATGACCTCATCTCCTTTAGCTAGTCTTGATCACCTATGCCTTTAAACCATGGTGTATTATATGCAATACACTTGCGTAATTTGAAATTTAATTGATGTTTTTAACATACTAAGGTATTTTGCCCTTTAATTTCATTTTAAAATCAATTTAAAATTATTCTTCTATGCATTTTAATTATTTTTATTTGCATTTTAATTATGTTTGATTTTTTTCTTCCCGAGTGGCCTTGCATCATAGATAATTTGATCATAAGTTTCATCAACCTCATTGGATCTTGGGTGTTTATGGGGTGAAAACCCTTATCGACCAAAAAAGATGAATGATGTTGATGATAATTTTAATAAAACTTCGATCCAATTTAGTATTTATTTTCTTATTCATTATTTCAAATTCATCTCATTCTTCTTTCGTTTTCTTTTTGTTCAATTGGATCATGATTGGTTCATCTTTTTTCAATTAGCTTTGGATTGATACTTGATGAACTTTCATCATTTCAAATCTACCTCTAAGTTATCTATTGATCACTCAAGGTACTATGGATTGAAGATAAGTCTGTGCTAAGGTATCATGAAGGATTTGATTGATGTAATGATCTCATCTCCTTGACTTAGTCTTTATCACCTATGATTTTAAACCATGGTGTGCATTATACGCAATACACGCACGTCTTTTGAATTTTATTTGATGTTTTGAACATACTTTGGTATTTTAGTTGTTTTTTTATTTTCATTTTAATTATGATTGACTTTTGTTGCCTGGTTGGCCTTGGATCATTGATAATTTGATCATAAGTTTCATCAACCTCATTAGATCTTGGGTGTTGATGGGGTGAAAACCCTAATCCACCAAAAAAAGATGAATGATGTTGATGATAACTTTGTTAAAACTTTGATCCAATTTAAGATTTTTTTTCTTTTTTATTATCTCTACTTCATCTCATTCTTATTCCGTTTACTTTTTGATCAATTGGATGATGATTGGTTCATCTTTGTTCAATTAGGTTCAGGTTGGTACTTGATGAACATTCTCGATGTATAATCTACCTCTAAGTGATCAATTGATAACTCCAAGTACTATGGATTGATGATAAGTTTGTGCTAAGGTGTCATGAAGGATTTGATCGATGATGTTTTGAACTTAATTTGGTATTTTTACCTTTATTTTCAATTTAAAATCAATTTAAAAATACTCTTCTATGCATTTTATTTGTTTTTATTTGCAATTGAATTATGTTTGATTTTTTATGCTTGGGTGGCCTTGGATCATAGTGAATTACATCATAAGTTTTATCAACCTCATTGGATCTTGGGCGTTGATGGGGTGAAAACCGTAATCCACCAAAAAAAGATGAATGATGTTAATGATAACTTTATTGAAACTTTGATCCAATTTAGTATTTAGTTTCCTTTTCATTGTCTCAACTTCATTTAAATCTTCTTCCTTTTTCTTATTGATCAATTGGATGATGATTGGTTCATCTTTTTTCAATTAGGTTTAGATTGGTACTTGATGAACTTTCATCATTTCAAATCTACCTCTAAGTGATCAATTTATTACTCAAGGTACTTTGGATTGATGATAAATATGTGTGAAGGAATCATGAAGGATTTGATTGTTTTAATGACCTCGTCTCCTTTAGTTAGTCTTGATCACCTATGCCTTTAAACCATGGTGTATTATATGCATAACACTTGCGTAATTTGAAATTTAATTGATGTTTTTAACATACTAAGGTATTTTGCCCTTTAATTTAATTTTAAAATCAATTTAAAATTATTCTTCTATGCATTTTAATTATTTTTATTTGCATTTTAATTATGTTTGATTTTTTTCTTCCCGGTTGGCCTTGCATCATAGATAATTTGATCATAAGTTTCATCAACCTCATTGGATCTTGGGTGTTATGGGGTGAAAACCCTTATCAACCAAAAAAGATGAATGTTGTTGATGATAATTTTCTTAAAACTTCGATCCAATTTAGTATTTATTTTCTTCTTCATTGTTTCAAATTCATCTCATTCTTCTTCCGTTTTCTTTTTGTTCAATTGGATCATGATTGGTTCATCTTTTTTCAATTAGGTTTGGATTGATACTTGATGAACTTTCATCATTTCAAATCTACCTCTAAGTTATCTATTGATCACTCAAGGTACTATGGATTGAAGATAAGTCTGTGCTAAGGTATCATGAAGGATTTGATTGATGTAATGATCTCATCTCCTTGACTTAGTCTTTATCACCTATGATTTTAAACCATGGTGTGCATTATACGCAATACACGCACGTCTTTTGAATTTTATTTAATGTTTTGAACATACTTTGGTATTTTAGTTGTTTTTTTATTTTCATTTTAATTATGATTGACTTTTGTTGCCTGGTTGGCCTTGGATCATAAATAATTTGATCATAAGTTTCATCAACCTCATTAGATCTTGGGTGATTATGGGGTGAAAACCCTAATCCACCAAAAAAAGATGAATGATGTTGATGATAACTTTGTTAAAACTTTGATCCAATTTAAGATTTTTTTTCTTTTTTATTATCTCTACTTCATCTCATTCGTATTCCTTTTACTTTTTGATCAATTGGATGATGATTGGTTCATCTTTGTTCAATTAGGTTCGGGTTGGTACTTGATGAACATTCTCGATGTATAATCTACCTCTAAGTGATCAATTGATAACTCCAAGTACTATGGATTGATGATAAGTTTGTGCTAAGGTGTCATGAAGGATTTGATCGATGATGTTTTGAACTTAATTTGGTATTTTTACCTTTATTTTCAATTTAAAATCAATTTAAAAATACTCTTCTATGCATTTTATTTGTTTTTATTTGCAATTGAATTATGTTTGATTTTTTATGCTTGGGTGGCCTTGGATCATAGTGAATTACATCATAAGTTTCATCAACCTCATTGGATCTTGGGCGTTGATGGGGTGAAACCCGTAATCCACCAAAAAAAGATGAATGATGTTAATGATAACTTTATTGAAACTTTGATCCAATTTAGTATTTAGTTTCCTTTTCATTGTCTCAACTTCATTTAAATCTTCTTCCTTTTTCTTATTGATCAATTGGATGATGATTGGTTCATCTTTTTTCAATTAGGTTTAGATTGGTACTTGATGAACTTTCATCATTTCAAATCTACCTCTAAGTGATCAATTTATTACTAAAGGTACTTTGGATTGATGATAAATATGTGTGAAGGAATCATGAAGGATTTGATTGTTTTAATGACCTCGTCTCCTTTAGTTAGTCTTGATCACCTATGCCTTTAAACCATGGTGTATTATATGCATAACACTTGCGTAATTTGAAATTTAATTGATGTTTTTAACATACTAAGGTATTTTGCCATTTAATTTCATTTTAAAATCAATTTAAAATTATTCTTCTATGCATTTTAATTATTTTTATTTGCATTTTAATTATGTTTGATTTTTTTCTTCCCGGTTGGCCTTGCATCATAGATAATTTGATCATAAGTTTCATCAACCTCATTGGATCTTGGGTGTTATGGGGTGAAAACCCTTATCAACCAAAAAAGATGAATGTTGTTGATGATAATTTTATTAAAACTTCGATCCAATTTAGTATTTATTTTCTTCTTCATTGTTTCAAATTCATCTCATTCTTCTTCCGTTTTCTTTTTGTTCAATTGGATCATGATTGGTTCATCTTTTTTCAATTAGGTTTGGATTGATACTTGATGAACTTTCATCATTTCAAATCTACCTCTAAGTTATCTATTGATCACTCAAGGTACTATGGATTGAAGATAAGTCTGTGCTAAGGTATCATGAAGGATTTGATTGATGTAATGATCTCATCTCCTTGACTTAGTCTTTATCACCTATGATTTTAAACCATGGTGTGCATTATACGCAATACACGCACGTCTTTTGAATTTTATTTGATGTTTTGAACATACCTTGGTATTTTAGTTGTTTTTTTATTTTCATTTTAATTATGATTGACTTTTGTTGCCTGGTTGGCCTTGTATCATAAATAATTTGATCATAAGTTTCATCAACCTCATTAGATCTTGGGTGTTGATGGGGTGAAAACCCTAATCCACCAAAAAAAGATGAATGATGTTGATGATAACTTTGTTAAAACTTTGATCCAATTTAAGATTTTTTTTCTTTTTTATTATCTCTACTTCATCTCATTCTTATTCCTTTTACTTTTTGATCAATTGGATGATGATTGGTTTATCTTTGTTCAATTAGGTTCGGGTTGGTACTTGATGAACATTCTCGATGTCTAATCTACCTCTAAGTGATCAATTGATAACTCCAAGTACTATGGATTGATGATAAGTTTGTGCTAAGGTGTCATGAAGGATTTGATCGATGATGTTTTGAACTTAATTTGGTATTTTTACCTTTATTTTCAATTTAAAATCAATTTAAAAATACTCTTCTATGCATTTTATTTGTTTTTATTTGCAATTGAATTATGTTTGATTTTTTATGCTTGGGTGGCCTTGGATCATAGTGAATTACATCATAAGTTTCATCAACCTCATTGGATCTTGGGCGTTGATGGGGTGAAAACCGTAATCCACCAAAAAAAGATGAATGATGTTAATGATAACTTTATTGAAACTTTGATCCAATTTAGTATTTAGTTTCCTTTTCATTGTCTCAACTTCATTTAAAACTTCTTCCTTTTTCTTATTGATCAATTGGATGATGATTGGTTCATCTTTTTTCAATTAGGTTTAGATTGGTACTTGATGAACTTTCATCATTTCAAATCTACCTCTAAGTGATCAATTTATTACTCAAGGTACTTTGGATTGATGATAAATATGTGTGAAGGAATCATGAAGGATTTGATTGTTTTAATGACCTCGTCTCCTTTAGTTAGTCTTGATCACCTATGCCTTTAAACCATGGTGTATTATATGCAATACACTTGCGTAATTTGAAATTTAATTGATGTTTTTAACATACTAAGGTATTTTGCCCTTTAATTTCATTTTAAAATCAATTTAAAATTATTCTTCTATGCATTTTAATTATTTTTATTTGCATTTTAATTATGTTTGATTTTTTTCTTCCCGAGTGGCCTTGCATCTTAGATAATTTGATCATAAGTTTCATCAACCTCATTGGATCTTGGGTGTTTATGGGGTGAAAACCCTTATCAACCAAAAAAGATGAATGATGTTGATGATAATTTTAATAAAACTTCGATCCAATTTAGTATTTATTTTCTTCTTCATTATTTCAAATTCATCTCATTCTTCTTTCGTTTTCTTTTTGTTCAATTGGATCATGATTGGTTCATCTTTTTTCAATTAGCTTTGGATTGATACTTGATGAACTTTCATCATTTCAAATCTACCTCTAAGTTATCTATTGATCACTCAAGGTACTATGGATTGAAGATAAGTCTGTGCTAAGGTATCATGAAGGATTTGATTGATGTAATGATCTCATCTCCTTGACTTAGTCTTTATCACCTATGATTTTAAACCATGGTGTGCATTATACGCAATACACGCACGTCTTTTGAATTTTATTTGATGTTTTGAACATACTTTGGTATTTTAGTTGTTTTTTTATTTTCATTTTAATTATGATTGACTTTTGTTGCCTGGTTGGCCTTGGATCATAGATAATTTGATCATAAGTTTCATCAACCTCATTAGATCTTGGGTGTTGATGGGGTGAAAACCCTAATCCACCAAAAAAAGATGAATGATGTTGATGATAACTTTGTTAAAACTTTGATCCAATTTAAGATTTTTTTTCTTTTTTATTATCTCTACTTCATCTCATTCTTATTCCGTTTACTTTTTGATCAATTGGATGATGATTGGTTCATCTTTGTTCAATTAGGTTCGGGTTGGTACTTGATGAACATTCTCGATGTATAATCTACCTCTAAGTGATCAATTGATAACTCCAAGTACTATGGATTGATGATAAGTTTGTGCTAAGGTGTCATGAAGGATTTGATCGATGATGTTTTGAACTTAATTTGGTATTTTTACCTTTATTTTCAATTTAAAATCAATTTAAAAATACTCTTCTATGCATTTTATTTGTTTTTATTTGCAATTGAATTATGTTTGATTTTTTATGCTTGGGTGGCCTTGGATCATAGTGAATTACATCATAAGTTTCATCAACCTCATTGGATCTTGGGCGTTGATGGGGTGAAAACCGTAATCCACCAAAAAAAGATGAATGATGTTAATGATAACTTTATTGAAACTTTGATCCAATTTAGTATTTAGTTTCCTTTTCATTGTCTCAACTTCATTTAAATCTTCTTCCTTTTTCTTATTGATCAATTGGATGATGATTGGTTCATCTTTTTTCAATTAGGTTTAGATTGGTACTTGATGAACTTTCATCATTTCAAATCTACCTCTAAGTGATCAATTTATTACTCAAGGTACTTTGGATTGATGATAAATATGTGTGAAGGAATCATGAAGGATTTGATTGTTTTAATGACCTCGTCTCCTTTAGTTAGTCTTGATCACCTATGCCTTTAAACCATGGTGTATTATATGCATAACACTTGCGTAATTTGAAATTTAATTGATGTTTTTAACATACTAAGGTATTTTGCCCTTTAATTTAATTTTAAAATCAATTTAAAATTATTCTTCTATGCATTTTAATTATTTTTATTTGCATTTTAATTATGTTTGATTTTTTTCTTCCCGGTTGGCCTTGCATCATAGATAATTTGATCATAAGTTTCATCAACCTCATTGGATCTTGGGTGTTATGGGGTGAAAACCCTTATCAACCAAAAAAGATGAATGTTGTTGATGATAATTTTATTAAAACTTCGATCCAATTTAGTATTTATTTTCTTCTTCATTGTTTCAAATTCATCTCATTCTTCTTCCGTTTTCTTTTTGTTCAATTGGATCATGATTGGTTCATCTTTTTTCAATTAGGTTTGGATTGATACTTGATGAACTTTCATCATTTCAAATCTACCTCTAAGTTATCTATTGATCACTCAAGGTACTATGGATTGAAGATAAGTCTGTGCTAAGGTATCATGAAGGATTTGATTGATGTAATGATCTCATCTCCTTGACTTAGTCTTTATCACCTATGATTTTAAACCATGGTGTGCATTATACGCAATACACGCACGTCTTTTGAATTTTATTTGATGTTTTGAACATACTTTGGTATTTTAGTTGTTTTTTTATTTTCATTTTAATTATGATTGACTTTTGTTGCCTGGTTGGCCTTGGATCATAAATAATTTGATCATAAGTTTCATCAACCTCATTAGATCTTGGGTGATTATGGGGTGAAAACCCTAATCCACCAAAAAAAGATGAATGATGTTGATGATAACTGTGTTAAAACTTTGATCCAATTTAGGATTTTTTTTCTTTTTTATTATCTCTACTTCATCTCATTCGTATTCCTTTTACTTTTTGATCAATTGGATGATGATTGGTTCATCTTTGTTCAATTAGGTTCGGGTTGGTACTTGATGAACATTCTCGATGTATAATCTACCTCTAAGTGATCAATTGATAACTCCAAGTACTATGGATTGATGATAAGTTTGTGCTAAGGTGTCATGAAGGATCTGATCGATGATGTTTTGAACTTAATTTGGTATTTTTACCTTTATTTTCAATTTAAAATCAATTTAAAAATACTCTTCTATGCATTTTATTTGTTTTTATTTGCAATTGAATTATGTTTGATTTTTTATGCTTGGGTGGCCTTGGATCATAGTGAATTACATCATAAGTTTCATCAACCTCATTGGATCTTGGGCGTTGATGGGGTGAAAACCGTAATCCACCAAAAAAAGATGAATGATGTTAATGATAACTTTATTGAAACTTTGATCCAATTTAGTATTTAGTTTCCTTTTCATTGTCTCAACTTCATTTAAATCTTCTTCCTTTTTCTTATTGATCAATTGGATGATGATTGGTTCATCTTTTTTCAATTAGGTTTAGATTGGTACTTGATGAACTTTCATCATTTCAAATCTACCTCTAAGTGATCAATTTATTACTAAAGGTACTTTGGATTGATGATAAATATGTGTGAAGGAATCATGAAGGATTTGATTGTTTTAATGACCTCGTCTCCTTTAGTTAGTCTTGATCACCTATGCCTTTAAACCATGGTGTATTATATGCATAACACTTGCGTAATTTGAAATTTAATTGATGTTTTTAACATACTAAGGTATTTTGCCCTTTAATTTCATTTTAAAATCAATTTAAAATTATTCTTCTATGCATTTTAATTATTTTTATTTGCATTTTAATTATGTTTGATTTTTTTCTTCCCGGTTGGCCTTGCATCATAGATAATTTGATCATAAGTTTCATCAACCTCATTGGATCTTGGGTGTTATGGGGTGAAAACCCTTATCAACCAAAAAAGATGAATGTTGTTGATGATAATTTTATTAAAACTTCGATCCAATTTAGTATTTATTTTCTTCTTCATTGTTTCAAATTCATCTCATTCTTCTTCCGTTTTCTTTTTGTTCAATTGGATCATGATTGGTTCATCTTTTTTCAATTAGGTTTGGATTGATACTTGATGAACTTTCATCATTTCAAATCTACCTCTAAGTTATCTATTGATCACTCAAGGTACTATGGATTGAAGATAAGTCTGTGTTAAGGTATCATGAAGGATTTGATTGATGTAATGATCTCATCTCCTTGACTTAGTCTTTATCACCTATGATTTTAAACCATGGTGTGCATTATACGCAATACACGCACGTCTTTTGAATTTTATTTGATGTTTTGAACATACTTTGGTATTTTAGTTGTTTTTTTATTTTCATTTTAATTATGATTGACTTTTGTTGCCTGGTTGGCCTTGGATCATAAATAATTTGATCATAAGTTTCATCAACCTCATTAGATCTTGGGTGTTGATGGGGTGAAAACCCTAATCCACCAAAAAAAGATGAATGATGTTGATGATAACTTTGTTAAAACTTTGATCCAATTTAAGATTTTTTTTCTTTTTTATTATCTCTACTTCATCTCATTCTTATTCCTTTTACTTTTTGATCAATTGGATGATGATTGGTTTATCTTTGTTCAATTAGGTTCGGGTTGGTACTTGATGAACATTCTCGATGTCTAATCTACCTCTAAGTGATCAATTGATAACTCCAAGTACTATGGATTGATGATAAGTTTGTGCTAAGGTGTCATGAAGGATTTGATCGATGATGTTTTGAACTTAATTTGGTATTTTTACCTTTATTTTCAATTTAAAATCAATTTAAAAATACTCTTCTATGCATTTTATTTGTTTTTATTTGCAATTGAATTATGTTTGATTTTTTATGCTTGGGTGGCCTTGGATCATAGTGAATTACATCATAAGTTTCATCAACCTCATTGGATCTTGGGCGTTGATGGGGTGAAAACCGTAATCCACCAAAAAAAGATGAATGATGTTAATGATAACTTTATTGAAACTTTGATCCAATTTAGTATTTAGTTTCCTTTTCATTGTCTCAACTTCATTTAAATCTTCTTCCTTTTTCTTATTGATCAATTGGATGATGATTGGTTCATCTTTTTTCAATTAGGTTTAGATTGGTACTTGATGAACTTTCATCATTTCAAATCTACCTCTAAGTGATCAATTTATTACTAAAGGTACTTTGGATTGATGATAAATATGTGTGAAGGAATCATGAAGGATTTGATTGTTTTAATGACCTCGTCTCCTTTAGTTAGTCTTGATCACCTATGCCTTTAAACCATGGTGTATTATATGCATAACACTTGCGTAATTTGAAATTTAATTGATGTTTTTAACATACTAAGGTATTTTGCCCTTTAATTTCATTTTAAAATCAATTTAAAATTATTCTTCTATGCATTTTAATTATTTTTATTTGCATTTTAATTATGTTTGATTTTTTTCTTCCCGGTTGGCCTTGCATCATAGATAATTTGATCATAAGTTTCATCAACCTCATTGGATCTTGGGTGTTATGGGGTGAAAACCCTTATCAACCAAAAAAGATGAATGTTGTTGATGATAATTTTATTAAAACTTCGATCCAATTTAGTATTTATTTTCTTCTTCATTGTTTCAAATTCATCTCATTCTTCTTCCGTTTTCTTTTTGTTCAATTGGATCATGATTGGTTCATCTTTTTTCAATTAGGTTTGGATTGATACTTGATGAACTTTCATCATTTCAAATCTACCTCTAAGTTATCTATTGATCACTCAAGGTACTATGGATTGAAGATAAGTCTGTGTTAAGGTATCATGAAGGATTTGATTGATGTAATGATCTCATCTCCTTGACTTAGTCTTTATCACCTATGATTTTAAACCATGGTGTGCATTATACGCAATACACGCACGTCTTTTGAATTTTATTTGATGTTTTGAACATACTTTGGTATTTTAGTTGTTTTTTTATTTTCATTTTAATTATGATTGACTTTTGTTGCCTGGTTGGCCTTGGATCATAAATAATTTGATCATAAGTTTCATCAACCTCATTAGATCTTGGGTGTTGATGGGGTGAAAACCCTAATCCACCAAAAAAAGATGAATGATGTTGATGATAACTTTGTTAAAACTTTGATCCAATTTAAGATTTTTTTTCTTTTTTATTATCTCTACTTCATCTCATTCTTATTCCTTTTACTTTTTGATCAATTGGATGATGATTGGTTTATCTTTGTTCAATTAGGTTCGGGTTGGTACTTGATGAACATTCTCGATGTCTAATCTACCTCTAAGTGATCAATTGATAACTCCAAGTACTATGGATTGATGATAAGTTTGTGCTAAGGTGTCATGAAGGATTTGATCGATGATGTTTTGAACTTAATTTGGTATTTTTACCTTTATTTTCAATTTAAAATCAATTTAAAAATACTCTTCTATGCATTTTATTTGTTTTTATTTGCAATTGAATTATGTTTGATTTTTTATGCTTGGGTGGCCTTGGATCATAGTGAATTACATCATAAGTTTCATCAACCTCATTGGATCTTGGGCGTTGATGGGGTGAAAACCGTAATCCACCAAAAAAAGATGAATGATGTTAATGATAACTTTATTGAAACTTTGATCCAATTTAGTATTTAGTTTCCTTTTCATTGTCTCAACTTCATTTAAATCTTCTTCCTTTTTCTTATTGATCAATTGGATGATGATTGGTTCATCTTTTTTCAATTAGGTTTAGATTGGTACTTGATGAACTTTCATCATTTCAAATCTACCTCTAAGTGATCAATTTATTACTAAAGGTACTTTGGATTGATGATAAATATGTGTGAAGGAATCATGAAGGATTTGATTGTTTTAATGACCTCGTCTCCTTTAGTTAGTCTTGATCACCTATGCCTTTAAACCATGGTGTATTATATGCATAACACTTGCGTAATTTGAAATTTAATTGATGTTTTTAACATACTAAGGTATTTTGCCCTTTAATTTCATTTTAAAATCAATTTAAAATTATTCTTCTATGCATTTTAATTATTTTTATTTGCATTTTAATTATGTTTGATTTTTTTCTTCCCGGTTGGCCTTGCATCATAAATAATTTGATCATAAGTTTCATCAACCTCATTGGATCTTGGGTGTTATGGGGTGAAAACCCTTATCAACCAAAAAAGATGAATGTTGTTGATGATAATTTTATTAAAACTTCTATCCAATTTAGTATTTATTTTCTTCTTCATTGTTTCAAATTCATCTCATTCTTCTTCCGTTTTCTTTTTGTTCAATTGAATCATGATTGGTTCATCTTTTTTCAATTATGTTTGGATTGATACTTGATGAACTTTCATCATTTCAAATCTACCTCTAAGTTATCTATTGATCACTCAAGGTACTATGGATTGAAGATAAGTCTGTGCTAAGGTATCATGAAGGATTTGATTGATGTAATGATCTCATCTCCTTGACTTAGTCTTTATCACCTATGATTTTAAACCATGGTGTGCATTATACACAATACACGCACGTCTTTTGAATTTTATTTGATGTTTTGAACATACTTTGGTATTTTAGTTGTTTTTTTATTTTCATTTTAATTATGATTGACTTTTGTTGCCTGGTTGGCCTTGGATCATAAATAATTTGATCATAAGTTTCATCAACCTCATTAGATCTCATTAGATCTTGGGTGTTGATGGGGTGAAAACCCTAATCCACCAAAAAAAGATGAATGATGTTGATGATAACTTTGTTAAAACTTTGATCCAATTTAAGATTTTTTTTATTTTTTATCATCTCTACTTCATCTCATTCTTATTCCTTTTACTTTTTGATCAATTGGATGATGATTGGTTCATCTTTGTTCAATTAGGTTCGGGTTGGTACTTGATGAACTTTCTCGATTTCTAATCTACCTCTAAGTGATCAATTGATAACTCCAAGTACTATGGATTGATGATAAGTTTTGTGCTAAGGTGTCATGAAGGATTTGATCGATGATGTTTTGAACTTAATTTGGTATTTTTACCTTTATTTTCAATTTAAAATCAATTTAAAAATACTCTTCTATGCATTTTATTTGTTTTTATTTGCAATTGAATTATGTTTGATTTTTTATGCTTGGGTGGCCTTGGATCATAGTGAATTACATCATAAGTTTCATCAACCTCATTGGATCTTGGGCGTTGATGGGGTAAAAACCGTAATCCACCAAAAAAAGATGAATGATGTTAATGATAACTTTCATCTCAATCTTTTTCCTTTTTCTTATTGATCAATTGGATGATGATTGGTTCATCTTTTTTCAATTAGGTTTAGATTGGTACTTGATGAACTTTCATCATTTCAAATCTACCTCTAAGTGATCAATTTATTACTCAAGGTACTTTGGATTGATTATAAATATGTGCGAAGGAATCATGAAGGATTTGATTGTTTTAATGACCTCGTCTCCTTTAGTTAGTCTTGATCACCTATGCCTTTAAAACATGGTGTATTATATGCAATACACTTGCGTAATTTGAAATTTTATTGATGTTTTTAACATACTAAGGTATTTTGCCCTTTAATTTCATTTTAAAATCAATTTAAAATTATTCTTCTATGCATTTTAATTATTTTTATTTGCATTTTAATTATGTTTGATTTTTTTTTCCCGGTTGGCCTTGCATCATAGAGAATTTGATCATAAGTTTCATCAACCTCATTGGATCTTTGGTGTTTATGGGGTGAAAACCCTTATCAACTAAAAAAGATGAATGATGTTGATGATAATTTTATTAAAACTTCGATCCAATTTAGTATTTATTTTCTTCTTCATTGTTTCAAATTCATCTCATTCTTCTTCCGTTTTCTTTTTGTTCAATTGGATCATGATTGGTTCATCTTTTTTCAATTAGGGTTGGATTGATACTTGATGAAATTTCATCACTTCAAATCTACCTCTAAGTTATCTATTGATCACTCAAGGTACTATGGATTGAAGATAAGTCTATGCTAAGGTATCATGAAGGATTTGATTGATGTAATGATCTCATCTCCTTGACTTAGTCTTTAAAACCTATGATTTTAAACCATGGTGTGCATTATACGCAATACATGCACATCTTTTGAATTTTATTTGATGTTTTAAACATACTTTGGTATTTTAGTTGTTTTTTTATTTTCATTTTAATTATGATTGACTTTTGTTGCCTGGTTGGCCTTGGATCATAGATAATTGATCATAAGTTTCATCAACCTCATTAGATCTTGGGTGTTGATGGGGTGAAAACCCTAATCCACCAAAAAAAGATGAATGATGTTGATGATAACTTTGTTAAAACTTTGATCCAATTTAAGATTTTTTTTCTTTTTTATTATCTCTACTTCATCTCATTCTTATTCCTTTTACTTTTTGATCAATTGGATGATAATTGGTTCATCTTTGTTCAATTAGGTATGGGTTGGTACTTGATGAACTTTCTCGATTTCTAATCTACCTCTAAGTGACCAATTGATCACTCCAAGTACTATGGATTGATGATAAGTTTGTGCTAAGGTGTCATGAAGGATTTGATCGATGATGTTTTGAATTTAATTTGGTATTTTTACCTTTATTTTCAATTTAAAATCAATTTAAAAATACTCTTCTATGCATTTTATTTGTTTTTATTTGCAATTGAATTATGTTTGATTTTTTATGCTTGGGTGGCCTTGGATCATAGTAAATTACATCATAAGTTTCATCAACCTCATTGGATCTTGGGCGTTGATGGGGTGAAAACCGTAATCCATCAAAAAAAGATGAATGATGTTAATGATAACTTTATTGAAACTTTGATCCAATTTAGGATTTAGTTTCTTGTTCACTGTCTCAACTTCATTTAAATCTTCTTCCTTTTTCTTATTGATCAATTGGATGATGATTGGTTCATCTTTTTTCAATTACGTTTAGATTGGTACTTGAAGAACTTTCATCATTTAAAATGTACCTCTAAGTGATCAATTTATTACTCAAGGTACTTTGGAATGATTATAAATATGTGCGAAGGAACCATGAAGGATTTGATTATTTTAATGACCTCGTCTCCTTTAGTTAGTCTTGATCACATATTCCTTTAAAACATGGTGTATTATATGCAATAAACTTGCGGAATTTGAAATTCTATTGATGTTTTTAACATACTAAGGTATTTTTCCCTTTAATTTCATTTTAAAATCAATTTAAAAATATTCTTCTATGCATTTTAATTATTTTTATTTGCATTTTAATTATGTTTGATTTTTTTTTTGCCCGGTTGGCCTTGGATCATAGAGAATTTGATCATAAATTTCATCAACCTCATTGGATCTTGGGTGTTTATGGGGTGAAAACCCTTATCAACCAAAAAAGATGAATGATGTTGATGATAATTTTATTAAAATTTCAATCCAATTTAGTATTTATTTTCTTCTTCATTGTTTAAACTTCATCTCATTCTTCTTCCGTTTTCTTTTTGTTCAATTAGATCATGATTGGTTCATCTTTTTTCAATTAGGTTTGGATTGATACTTGATGAACTTTCATCATTTCAAATCTACCTCTAAGTTATCTATTGGACACTCAAGGTACTATGGATTGAAGATAAGTCTGTGCTAATGTATCATGAAGGATTTGATTGATGTAATGATCTCATCTCCTTGACTTAGTCTTTATCACCTATGATTTTAAACCATGGTGTGCATTATACGCAATACACACACGTCTTTTGAAATTTATTTGATGTTTTGAACATACTTCAGTATTTTAGTTGTTTTTTTATTTTCATTTTAATTATGATTGACTTTTGTTGCCTGGTTGGCCTTGGATCATAGATAATTGTTCATAAGTTTCATCAACCTCATTAGATCTTCGATGTTGATGGGGTGACAACCCTAATCCACCAAAAAAAGATGAATGATGTTGATGATAACTTTGTTAAAACTTTGATCCAATTTAAGATTTTTTTCTTTTTTATTATCTCTACTTCATCTCATTCTTATTCCTTTTACTTTTTGATCAATTGGATGATGATCGGTTCATCTTTGTTCAATTAGGTTTGGGTTGGTACTTGATGAACTTTCTCGATTTCTAATCTACCTCTAAGTGATCAATTGATCACTCCAAGTACTATGGATTGATGATAAGATTGTGCTAAGGTGTCATGAAGGATTTGATCGATGATGTTTTGAACTTAATTTGGTATTTTTACCTTTATTTTCAATTTAAAATCAATTTAAAAATACACTTCTATGCATTTTATTTGTTTTTATTTACATTTAAATTATGTTTGATTTTTTTTGCTTGGGAGGCCTTGGATCATAGTGAATTACATCATAAGTTTCATCAACCTCATTGGATCTTGGGCGTTGATGGGGTGAAAATCGTAATCCACCAAAAAAAGATGAATGATGTTAATGATAACTTTATTTAAACTTTGATCTAATTTAGGATTTAGTTTCTTGTTCATTGTCTCAACTTCATTTAAATCTTCTTCCTTTTTCTTATTGATCAATTGGATCATGATTGGTTCATCTTTTTTCAATTTGGTTTAGATTGGTACTTGATGAACTTTCATCATTTCAAATCTACCTCTAAGTGATCAATTTATTACTCAAGGAACTTGGGATTGATGATAAATATGTGCAACAGAATCATGTAGGATTTGATTGTTTTAATGATCTCGTCTCCTTTAGTTAGTCTTGATCACCTATTTCTTTAAACCATGGTGTGTATTATATGCAATACACTTGCGTAATTTGAAATTTAATTGATGTTTTGAACATACTAAGGTATTTTTCCCTTAATTTTCATTTTAAAATCAATTTAAAATTATTCTTCTATGCATTTTAATTATTTTTATTTGCATTTTAATTATGTTTGATTTTTTTTTTGCCCGGTTGGCCTTGGATCATAGATAATTTGATCATCAGTTTCATCAACCTCATTGGATCTTGGGTGTTTATGGGGTGAAAACCCTTATCAACCAAAAAAGATGAATGATGTTGATGATAATTTTAATAAAACTTCGATCCAATTTAGTATTTATTTTCTTCTTCATTATTTCAAATTCATCTCATTCTTCTTCCGTTTTCTTTTTGTTCAATTGGATCATGATTGGTTCATCTTTTTTCAATTAGGTTTGGATTGATACTTGATGAACTTTCATCATTTCAAATCTACCTCTAAGTTATCTATTGATCACTCAAGGTACTATGGATTGAAGATAAGTCTGTGCTAAGGTATCATGAAGGATTTGATTGATGTAATGATCTCATCTCCTTGACTTAGTCTTTATCACCTATGATTTTAAACCATGGTGTGCATTATACGCAATACACGCACGTCTTTTGAATTTTATTTGATGTTTTGAACATACTTTGGTATTTTAGTTGTTTTTTTATTTTCATTTTAATTATGATTGACTTTTGTTGCCTGGTTGGCCTTGGATCATAGATAATTTGATCATAAGTTTCATCAACCTCATTAGATCTTGGGTGTTGATGGGGTGAAAACCCTAATCCACCAAAAAAAGATGAATGATGTTGATGATAACTTTGTTAAAACTTTGATCCAATTTAAGATATTTTTTCTTTTTTATTATCTCTACTTCATCTCATTCTTATTCCGTTTACTTTTTGATCAATTGGATGATGATTGGTTCATCTTTGTTCAATTAGGTTCGGGTTGGTACTTGATGAACATTATCGATGTATAATCTACCTCTAAGTGATCAATTGATAACTCCAAGTACTATGGATTGATGATAAGTTTGTGCTAAGGTGTCATGAAGGATTTGATCGATGATGTTTTGAACTTAATTTGGTATTTTTACCTTTATTTTCAATTTAAAATCAATTTAAAAATACTCTTCTATGCATTTTATTTGTTTTTATTTGCAATTGAATTATGTTTGATTTTTTATGCTTGGGTGGCCTTGGATCATAGTGAATTACATCATAAGTTTCATCAACCTCATTGGATCTTGGGCGTTGATGGGGTGAAAACCGTAATCCACCAAAAAAAGATGAATGATGTTAATGATAACTTTATTGAAACTTTGATCCAATTTAGTATTTAGTTTCCTTTTCATTGTCTCAACTTCATTTAAATCTTCTTCCTTTTTCTTATTGATCAATTGGATGATGATTGGTTCATCTTTTTTCAATTAGGTTTAGATTGGTACTTGATGAACTTTCATCATTTCAAATCTACCTCTAAGTGATCAATTTATTACTCAAGGTACTTTGGATTGATGATAAATATGTGTGAAGGAATCATGAAGGATCTGATTGTTTTAATGACCTCGTCTCCTTTAGTTAGTCCTGATCACCTATGCCTTTAAACCATGGTGTATTATATGCATAACACTTGCGTAATTTGAAATTTAATTGATGTTTTTAACATACTAAGGTATTTTGCCCTTTAATTTAATTTTAAAATCAATTTAAAATTATTCTTCTATGCATTTTAATTATTTTTATTTGCATTTTAATTATGTTTGATTTTTTTCTTCCCGGTTGGCCTTGCATCATAGATAATTTGATCATAAGTTTCATCAACCTCATTGGATCTTGGGTGTTATGGGGTGAAAACCCTTATCAACCAAAAAAGATGAATGTTGTTGATGATAATTTTATTAAAACTTCGATCCAATTTAGTATTTATTTTCTTCTTCATTGTTTCAAATTCATCTCATTCTTCTTCCGTTTTCTTTTTGTTCAATTGGATCATGATTGGTTCATCTTTTTTCAATTAGGTTTGGATTGATACTTGATGAACTTTCATCATTTCAAATCTACCTCTAAGTTATCTATTGATCACTCAAGGTACTATGGATTGAAGATAAGTCTGTGCTAAGGTATCATGAAGGATTTGATTGATGTAATGATCTCATCTCCTTGACTTAGTCTTTATCACCTATGATTTTAAACCATGGTGTGCATTATACGCAATACACGCACGTCTTTTGAATTTTATTTGATGTTTTGAACATACTTTGGTATTTTAGTTGTTTTTTTATTTTCATTTTAATTATGATTGACTTTTGTTGCCTGGTTGGCCTTGGATCATAAATAATTTGATCATAAGTTTCATCAACCTCATTAGATCTTGGGTGATTATGGGGTGAAAACCCTAATCCACCAAAAAAAGATGAATGATGTTGATGATAACTTTGTTAAAACTTTGATCCAATTTAAGATTTTTTTTCTTTTTTATTATCTCTACTTCATCTCATTCGTATTCCTTTTACTTTTTGATCAATTGGATGATGATTGGTTCATCTTTGTTCAATTAGGTTCGGGTTGGTACTTGATGAACATTCTCGATGTATAATCTACATCTAAGTGATCAATTGATAACTCCAAGTACTATGGATTGATGATAAGTTTGTGCTAAGGTGTCATGAAGGATTTGATCGATGATGTTTTGAACTTAATTTGGTATTTTTACCTTTATTTTCAATTTAAAATCAATTTAAAAATACTCTTCTATGCATTTTATTTGTTTTTCTTTGCAATTGAATTATGTTTGATTTTTTATGCTTGGGTGGCCTTGGATCATAGTGAATTACATCATAAGTTTCATCAACCTCATTGGATCTTGGGCGTTGATGGGGTGAAAACCGTAATCCCCCAAAAAAAGATGAATGATGTTAATGATAACTTTATTGAAACTTTGATCCAATTTAGTATTTAGTTTCCTTTTCATTGTCTCAACTTCATTTAAATCTTCTTCGTTTTTCTTATTGATCAATTGGATGATGATTGGTTCATCTTTTTTCAATTAGGTTTAGATTGGTACTTGATGAACTTTCATCATTTCAAATCTACCTCTAAGTGATCAATTTATTACTAAAGGTACTTTGGATTGATGATAAATATGTGTGAAGGAATCATGAAGGATTTGATTGTTTTAATGACCTCGTCTCCTTTAGTTAGTCTTGATCACCTATGCCTTTAAACCATGGTGTATTATATGCATAACACTTGCGTAATTTGAAATTTAATTGATGTTTTTAACATACTAAGGTATTTTGCCCTTTAATTTCATTTTAAAATCAATTTAAAATTATTCTTCTATGCATTTTAATTATTTTTATTTGCATTTTAATTATGTTTGATTTTTTTCTTCCCGGTTGGCCTTGCATCATAGATAATTTGATCATAAGTTTCATCAACCTCATTGGATCTTGGGTGTTATGGGGTGAAAACCCTTATCAACCAAAAAAGATGAATGTTGTTGATGATAATTTTATTAAAACTTCGATCCAATTTAGTATTTATTTTCTTCTTCATTGTTTCAAATTCATCTCATTCTTCTTCCGTTTTCTTTTTGTTCAATTGGATCATGATTGGTTCATCTTTTTTCAATTAGGTTTGGATTGATACTTGATGAACTTTCATCATTTCAAATCTACCTCTAAGTTATCTATTGATCACTCAAGGTACTATGGATTGAAGATAAGTCTGTGCTAAGGTATCATGAAGGATTTGATTGATGTAATGATCTCATCTCCTTGACTTAGTCTTTATCACCTATGATTTTAAACCATGGTGTGCATTATACGCAATACACGCACGTCTTTTGAATTTTATTTGATGTTTTGAACATACTTTGGTATTTTAGTTGTTTTTTTATTTTCATTTTAATTATGATTGACTTTTGTTGCCTGGTTGGCCTTGGATCATAAATAATTTGATCATAAGTTTCATCAACCTCATTAGATCTTGGGTGTTGATGGGGTGAAAACCCTAATCCACCAAAAAAAGATGAATGATGTTGATGATAACTTTGTTAAAACTTTGATCCAATTTAAGATTTTTTTTCTTTTTTATTATCTCTACTTCATCTCATTCTTATATCTTTTACTTTTTGATCAATTGGATGATGATTGGTTTATCTTTGTTCAATTAGGTTCGGGTTGGTACTTGATGAACATTCTCGATGTCTAATCTACCTCTAAGTGATCAATTGATAACTCCAAGTACTATGGATTGATGATAAGTTTGTGCTAAGGTGTCATGAAGGATTTGATCGATGATGTTTTGAACTTAATTTGGTATTTTTACCTTTATTTTCAATTTAAAATCAATTTAAAAATACTCTTCTATGCATTTTATTTGTTTTTATTTGCAATTGAATTATGTTTGATTTTTTATGCTTGGGTGGCCTTGGATCATAGTGAATTACATCATAAGTTTCATCAACCTCATTGGATCTTGGGCGTTGATGGGGTGAAAACCGTAATCCACCAAAAAAAGATGAATGATGTTAATGATAACTTTATTGAAACTTTGATCCAATTTAGTATTTAGTTTCTTGTTCATTGTCTCAACTTCATTTAAATCTTATTCCTTTTTCTTATTGATCAATTGGATGATGATTGGTTCATCTTTTTTCAATTAGGTTTAGATTGGTACTTGATGAACTTTCATCATTTCAAATCTACCTCTAAGTGATCAATTTATTACTCAAGGTACTTTGGATTGATGATAAATATGTGTGAAGGAATCATGAAGGATTTGATTGTTTTAATGACCTCGTCTCCTTTAGTTAGTCTTGATCACCTATGCCTTTAAACCATGGTGTATTATATGCAATACACTTGCGTAATTTGAAATTTAATTGATGTTTTTAACATACTAAGGTATTTTTCCCTTTAATTTCATTTTAAAATCAATTTAAAATTATTCTTCTATGCATTTTAATTATTTTTATTTGCATTTTTATTATGTTTGATTTTTTTCTTCCCGGTTGGCCTTGCATCATAAATAATTTGATCATAAGTTTCATCAACCTCATTGGATCTTGGGTGTTATGGGGTGAAAACCCTTATCAACCAAAAAAGATGAATGTTGTTGATGATAATTTTATTAAAACTTCTATCCAATTTAGTATTTATTTTCTTCTTCATTGTTTCAAATTCATCTCATTCTTCTTCCGTTTTCTTTTTGTTCAATTGAATCATGATTGGTTTATCTTTTTTCAATTAGGTTTGGATTGATACTTGATGAACTTTCATCATTTCAAATCTACCTCTAAGTTATCTATTGATCACTCAAGGTACTATGGATTGAAGATAAGTCTGTGCTAAGGTATCATGAAGGATTTGATTGATGTAATGATCTCATCTCCTTGACTTAGTCTTTATCACCTATGATTTTAAACCATGGTGTGCATTATACACAATACACACACGTCTTTTGAATTTTATTTGATGTTTTGAACATACTTTGGTATTTTAGTTGTTTTTTTATTTTCATTTTAATTATGATTGACTTTTGTTGCCTGGTTGGCCTTGGATCATAAATAATTTGATCATAAGTTTCATCAACCTCATTAGATCTCATTAGATCTTGGGTGTTGATGGGGTGAAAACCCTAATCCACCAAAAAAAGATGAATGATGTTGATGATAACTTTGTTAAAACTTTGATCCAATTTAAGATTTTTTTTATTTTTTATCATCTCTACTTCATCTCATTCTTATTCCTTTTACTTTTTGATCAATTGGATGATGATTGGTTCATCTTTGTTCAATTAGGTTCGGGTTGGTACTTGATGAACTTTCTCGATTTCTAATCTACCTCTAAGTGATCAATTGATAACTCCAAGTACTATGGATTGATGATAAGTTTGTGCTAAGGTGTCATGAAGGATTTGATCGATGATGTTTTGAACTTAATTTGGTATTTTTACCTTTATTTTCAATTTAAAATCAATTTAAAAATACTCTTCTATGCATTTTATTTGTTTTTATTTGCAATTGAATTATGTTTGATTTTTTATGCTTGGGTGGCCTTGGATCATAGTGAATTACATCATAAGTTTCATCAACCTCATTGGATCTTGGGCGTTGATGGGGTAAAAACCGTAATCCACCAAAAAAAGATGAATGATGTTAATGATAACTTTCATCTCAATCTTTTTCCTTTTTCTTATTGATCAATTGGATGATGATTGGTTCATCTTTTTTCAATTAGGTTTAGATTGGTACTTGATGAACTTTCATCATTTCAAATCTACCTCTAAGTGATCAATTTATTACTCAAGGTACTTTGGATTGATTATAAATATGTGCGAAGGAATCATGAAGGATTTGATTGTTTTAATGACCTCGTCTCCTTTAGTTAGTCTTGATCACCTATGCCTTTAAAACATGGTGTATTATATGCAATACACTTGCGTAATTTGAAATTTTATTGATGTTTTTAACATACTAAGGTATTTTGCCCTTTAATTTCATTTTAAAATCAATTTAAAATTATTCTTCTATGCATTTTAATTATTTTTATTTGCATTTTAATTATGTTTGATTTTTTTTTCCCGGTTGGCCTTGCATCATAGAGAATTTGATCATAAGTTTCATCAACCTCATTGGATCTTTGGTGTTTATGGGGTGAAAACCCTTATCAACTAAAAAAGATGAATGATGTTGATGATAATTTTATTAAAACTTCGATCCAATTTAGTATTTATTTTCTTCTTCATTGTTTCAAATTCATCTCATTCTTCTTCCGTTTTCTTTTTGTTCAATTGGATCATGATTGGTTCATCTTTTTTCAATTAGGGTTGGATTGATACTTGATGAAATTTCATTACTTCAAATCTACCTCTAAGTTATCTATTGATCACTCAAGGTACTATGGATTGAAGATAAGTCTATGCTAAGGTATCATGAAGGATTTGATTGATGTAATGATCTCATCTCCTTGACTTAGTCTTTAAAACCTATGATTTTAAACCATGGTGTGCATTATATGAAATACACGCACATCTTTTGAATTTTATTTGATGTTTTAAACATACTTTGGTATTTTAGTTGTTTTTTTATTTTCATTTTAATTATGATTGACTTTTGTTGCCTGGTTGGCCTTGGATCATAGATAATTGATCATAAGTTTCATCAACCTCATTAGATCTTGGGTGTTGATGGGGTGAAAACCCTAATCCACCAAAAAAAGATGAATGATGTTGATGATAACTTTGTTAAAACTTTGATCCAATTTAAGATTTTTTTTCTTTTTTATTATCTCTACTTCATCTCATTCTTATTCCTTTTACTTTTTGATCAATTGGATGATAATTGGTTCATCTTTGTTCAATTAGGTATGGGTTGGTACTTGATGAACTTTCTCGATTTCTAATCTACCTCTAAGTGACCAATTGATCACTCCAAGTACTATGGATTGATGATAAGTTTGTGCTAAGGTGTCATGAAGGATTTGATCGATGATGTTTTGAATTTAATTTGGTATTTTTACCTTTATTTTCAATTTAAAATCAATTTAAAAATACTCTTCTATGCATTTTATTTGTTTTTATTTGCAATTGAATTATGTTTGATTTTTTATGCTTGGGTGGCCTTGGATCATAGTAAATTACATCATAAGTTTCATCAACCTCATTGGATCTTGGGCGTTGATGGGGTGAAAACCGTAATCCACCAAAAAAAGATGAATGATGTTAATGATAACTTTATTTAAACTTTGATCCAATTTAGGATTTAGTTTCTTGTTCATTGTCTCAACTTCATTTAAATCTTCTTCCTTTTTCTTATTGATCAATTGGATCATGATTGGTTCATCTTTTTTCAATTTGGTTTAGATTGGTACTTGATGAACTTTCATCATTTCAAATCTACCTCTAAGTGATCAATTTATTACTCAAGGAACTTGGGATTGATGATAAATATGTGCAACAGAATCATGGAGGATTTGATTGTTTTAATGATCTCGTCTCCTTTAGTTAGTCTTGATCACCTATTTCTTTAAACCATGGTGTGTATTATATGCAATACACTTGCGTAATTTGAAATTTAATTGATGTTTTGAACATACTAAGGTATTTTTCCCTTAATTTTCATTTTAAAATAAATTTAAAAATATTCTTCTATGCATTTTAATTATTTTTATTTGCATTTTAATTATGTTTGATTTTTTTTTTGCCCGGTTGGCCTTGGATCATAGAGAATTTGATCATCAGTTTCATCAACCTCATTGGATCTTGGGTGTTGATGGGGTGAAAACCCTTATCCACCAAAAAAGATGAATGATGTTGATGATAATTTTATTAAAACTTCTATCCAATTTAGGATTTATTTTCTTGTTCATTTTTTCAACTTCATCTCATTCTTCTTCCGTTTTCTTTTTGCTCAATTAGATCATGATTGGTTCATCTTTTTTCAATTTGGTTTGGATTGGTACTTGATGAACTTTCATCATTTCAAACCTACCTCTAAGTTATCAATTGATCACTCAAGGTACTATGGATTGAAGATAAGTTTGTGCTAAGGTATCATGAAGGATTTAATTGATGTAATGATCTCATATCCTTGACTTAGTATTTATCATCTATGATTTTAAACCATGGTGTGCACTATACGCAATACACGCACGTCTTTTGAATTTTATTTGATGTTTTTAAAATACTTCGGTATTTTAGTTGTTTTTTTATTTTCATTTTAATTATGATTGACTTTTGTTGCCTGGTTGGCCTTGGATCATAGATAATTTGATCATAAGTTTCATCAACCTCATTAGATCTTGGGGGTTGATGGGGTGAAAACCCTAATCCAATAAAAAAAGATGAATGATGTTGATGATAACTTTGTTAAAACTTTGATCCAATTTAAGATTTTTTTTCTTTTTTATTATATCTACTTCATCTCATTCTTATTCCTTTTACTTTTTGAACAATTGGATGATGATCGGTTCATCTTTGTTCAATTAGGTTTGGGTTGGTACTTGATGAACTTTCTCGATTTCTAATCTACCTCTAAGTGATCAATTGATCACTCCAGGTACTATGGATTGATGATAAGTTTGTGCTAAGGTATCATGAAGGATTTTATTGATGATGCTTTGAACTTAATTTGGTATTTTTACCTTTATTTTCAATTTAAAATCAATTTAAAAATACTCTTCTATGCATTTTATTTGTTTTTATTTGCATTTGAATTATGTTTGATTTTTTTGCTTGGGTGGCCTTGGATCATAGTGAATTTCATCATAAGTTTCATCAACCTCATTGGATCTTGGGCGTTGGTGGGGTGAAAACCGTAATCCACCAAAAAAAGATGAATGATGTTAATGATAACTTTATTGAAACTTTGATCCAATTTAGGATTTAGTTTCTTATTCATTGTCTCAACTTCATCTCAATCTTCTTCCTTTTTCTTATTGATCAATTGGATGATGATTGGTTCATCTTTTTTCAATTAGGTTTAGATTGGTACTTGATGAACTTTCATCATTTCAAATCTACCTCTAAGTGATCAATTTATTACTCAAGGAACTTGGGATTGATGATAAATATGTGCGACAGAATCATGAAGGATTTGATTGTTTTAATGATCTCATCTCCTTTAGTTAGTCTTGATCACCTATTGCTTTAAACCATGGTGTGTATTATATGCAATACACTTGCGTAATTTGAATTTTAATTGATGTTTTGAACATACTAAGGTATTTTTCCCTTTATTTTCATTTTAAAATAAATTTAAAAATATTCTTCTATGCATTTTAATTATTTTTATTTGCATTTTAATTATGTTTGATTTTTTTTTTTGCCCGGTTGGCCTTGGATCATAGAGAATTTGATTATAAGTTTCATCAACCTCATTGGATCTTGGGTGTTGATGGGGTGAAAACCCTTATCCACCAAAAAAGATGAATGATGTTGATGATAATTTTATTAAAACTTCGATCCAATTTAGGATTTATTTTCTTGTTCATTGTTTCAACTTCATCTCATTCTTCTTCCGTCTTATTTTTGTTCAATTGGATCATGATTGGTTCATCTTTTTTCAATTAGGTTTTGATTGGTACTTGATGAACTTTCATCATTTCAAATCTACCTCTAAGTTATCAATTGATCACTCAAGGTACTATAGATTGAAGATAAGTATGTGCAAAGGTATCATGAAGGATTTGATTGATGTGATAATCTCATCTCTTTGACTTAGTCTTTATCACCTATGATTTTAAGCCATGGTGTGCATTATACGCAATACACGCACGTCTTTTGAATTTTATTTGATGTTTTGAACATACTTCGGTATTTTAGTTGTTTTTTTATTTTCATTTTAATTATGATTGACTTTTGTTGCCTGGTCGGCCTTGGATCATAGATAATTTGATCATAAGTTTCATCAACCTCATTAGATCTTGGGTGTTGATGGGGTGAAAACCCTAATCAACCAAACAAAGATGAATGATGTTAATGATAACTTTTTTAAAACTTTGATCCAATTTAAGATTTTTTTCCTTTTTTGTTATCTCTACTTCATCTCATTCTTATTCCTTTTTCTTTTTGATCAATTGGATTATGATTGGTTCATCTTTGTTCAATTGGGTTTGGGTTGGTACTTGATGAACTTTCTCGATTTCTAATCTACCTCTAAGTGATCAATTGAACACTCCGGGTACTATGGATTGATGATAAGTTTGTGCTAAGGTGTCATGAAGGATTTGATTGATGATGTTTTGAACTTAATTAGATATTTTTACCTTTATTTTCAATTTAAAATCAATTTAAAAACACTCTTCTTTGCATTTATTTGTTTTTATTTGCATTTGAATTATGTTTGATTTTTTTTGCTTGGGTGTCCTTGGATCATAGTGAATTTCATCATAAGTTTCATCAACCTCATTGGATCTTGGGCGTTGATGGGGTGAAAACCGTAATCCACCAAAAAAAAGATGAATGGTGTTCATGATAACTTTATTGAAACTTTGATCCAATTTAGGATTTAGTTTCTTGTTCATTGTCTCAACTTCATCTCAATCTTCTTCCTTTTTCTTATTGATCAATTGGATGATGATTGGTTCATCTTTTTTCAATTAGGTTTAGATTGGTACTTGATGAACTTTCATCATTTCAAATCTACCTTTAAGTGATCAATTTATTACTAAAGGTACTTTGGATTGATGATAAATATGTGCGAAGGAATCATGAAGGATTTGATTGTTTTAATGATCTCATCTCCTTTAGTCAGTCTTGATCACCTATGCCTTTAAATCATGGTGTGTATTATATGCAATACAGTTGCGTAATTTGAAATTTAATTGATGTTTTGAACATACTAAGGTATTTTTCCCTTTAATTTCATTTTAAAATCAATTTAAAAATATTCTTCTATGCTTTTTAATTATTTTTATTTGCATTTTAATTATGTTTTATTTTTTTTTGCACGGTTGGCCTTGGATCATAGAGAATTTGATCATAAGTTTCATCAACCTCATTGGATCTTGGGTGTTGATGGGGTGAAAACCCTTATCCACCAAAAAATATGAATGATGTTGATGATAATTTTATTAAAACTTCGATCCAATTTAGGATTTATTTTCTTGTTCATTGTTTCAACTTCATCTCATTCTTCTTCCATTTTCTTTTTTTTCAATTGGATCATGATTGGGGCATCTTTTTTAAATTAGGTTTGGATTGATACTTGATGAACTTTCATCATTTCAAATCTACCTCTAAGTTATCAATTGATCACTCAAGGTACTATGGATTGAAGATAAGTTTGTGCTAAGGTATCATGAAGGATTTGATTGATGTGATGATCTCATCTCCTTGACTTAGTCTTTATCACCTATGATTTTAAACCATGGTGTGCATTATACGCAATACACGCACGTGTTTTTAATTTTATTTGATTTTTTGAACATACTTCGGTATTTTAGTTGTTTTTTTATTTTCATTTTAATTATGATTGACTTTTGTTGCCTGGTTGGCCTTGGATCATAGATACTTTGATCATAAGTTTCATCAACCTAATTAGATCTTGGGTGTTGATGGGGTGAAAACCCTAATCCACCAAAAAAAGATGAATGATGTTGATGATAACTTTGTTAAAGCATTGATCCAATTTAAGATTTTTTTTCTTTTTTATTATCTCTACTTCATCTCATTCTTATTCCTTTTACTTTTTGATCAATTGGATGATGATTGATTCATCTTTGTTCAATTAGGATTGGGTTGGTACTTGATGAATTTTCTCAATTTCTAATCTACCTCTAAGTGATCAATTGATCACTCCAGGTACTATGGATTGATGATAAGTTTGTGCTAAGGTGTCATGAAGGATTTGATTGATGATGTTTTGAACTTAATTTGGTATTTTTACCTTTATTTTCAATTTAAAATCAATTTAAAAATACTCTTCTATGCATTTTATTTGTTTTTATTTGCATTTGAATTATGTTTGATTTTTTTTGCTTGGTGGCCTTCGATCATAGTGAATTTCATCATAAGTTTTATCAACCTCATTGGATCTTGGGCATTGAAGAGGTGAAAACCGTAATCCACCAAAAAAAGATGCATGATGTTAATGATAACTTTATTGAAACATTTTGATCCAATTTAGGATTTAGTTTCTTGTTCATTGTCTCAACTTCATCTCAATCTTTTTCCTTTTTCTAATTGATCAATTGGATGATGATTGGTTCATCTTTTTTCAATTAGGTTTAGATTGGTACTTGATGAACTTTGATCATTTCAAATCTACCTCTAAGTGATCAATTTATTACTCAAGGTACTTTGGATTGATGATAAATATGTGCGAAGGAATCATGAAGGATTTAATTGTTTTAATGATCTCATCTCCTTTAGTTAGTCTTGATCACTTATGCCTTTAAACCATGGTGTGTATTATATGCAATACACTTGCGTAATTTGAAATTTAATTGATGTTTTGAACATACTAAGGTATTTTGCCCTTTAATTTCATTTTAAAATCAATTTAAAAATATTCTTCTATGCTTTTTAATTATTTTTATTTGCATTTTAATTATGTTTGATTTTTTTTTGCCAGGTTGGCCTTGGATCATAGAGAATTTGATCATAAGTTTCATCAACCTCATTGGATCTTGGGTGTTTATGGGGTGAAAACCCTTATCATCCAAAAAAGATTATTGATGTTGATGATAATTTTATTAAAACTTCGATCCAATTTAGGATTTATTTTCTTGTTCATTGTTTCAACTTCATCTCATTCTTTTTCCGTTTTCTTGTTGTTCAATTGGATCATGATTGGTTCATCTTTTTTAAATGAGGTTTGGATTGATACTTGATGAACTTTCATCATTTCAAATCTACCTCTAAGTGATCAATTGATCACTCAAGGTACTATGGATTTAAGATAAGTCTGTGCTAAGGTATCATGAAGGATTTGATTGATGTAATGATCTCATCTCCTTGACTTAGTCTTTATCACGTATGATTTTAAACCATGGTGTGCATTATACGCAATATACGCACGTCTTTTGAATTTTATTTGATGTTTTGAACCTACTTCGGTATTTTAGTTGTTTTTTTATTTTCATTTTAATTATGATTGACTTTTGTTGCCTGGTTGGCCTTGGATCATAGATAATTTTATCATAAGTTTCATCAACCTCATTAGATCTTGGGTGTTGATGGGGTGAAAACCCTAATCCACCAAAAAAAGATGAATGATGTTGATGATAACTTTGTTAAAACTTTGATCCAATTTAAGATTTTTTTTCTTTTTTATTATCTCTACTTCATCTCATTCTTATTCCTTTTACTTTTTGATCAATTGGATGATGATTGGTTCATCTTTGTTCAATTAGGTTTGGGTTGGTACTTGATGAATTTTCTCGATTTCTAATCTACCTCTAAGTGATCAATTGATCACTCCAGGTACTATGGATTGATGATAAGTTTATTCTAAGGTGTCATGAAGGATTTGATTGATGATGTTTTAAACGTAATTTGGTATTTTTACCTTTATTTTCAATTTAAAATCAATTTAAAAATACTCTTCTATGCATTTTATTTGTTTTTATTTGCATTTGAATTTTGTTTGAATTTTTTTGCTTGGGTGGCCTTGGATCATAGTTAATTTCATTATAAGTTTTATCAACCTCATTGGATCTTGGGCATTGATGAGGTGAAAACCGTAATCCACCAAAAAAAGATGAATGATGTTAATGATAACTTTATTGAAACTTTGATCCAATTTAGGATTTAGTTTCTTGTTCATTGTCTCAACTTCATGTCAATCTTCTTCCTTTTTCTAATTGATCAATTGGATGATGATTGGTTCATCTTTTTTCAATTAGGTTTAATTGGTACTTGATGAACTTTGATCATTTCAAATCTACCTCTAAGTGATCAATTTATTACTCAAGGAACTTGGGATTGATGATAAATATGTGCGACAGAATCATGAAGGATTTGATTGTTTTAATGATCTCATATCCTTTACTTAGTCTTGATCACATATTCCTTTAAACCATGGTGTGTATTATATGCAATACACTTGCGTAATTTTAAATTTAATTGATGTTTTGAACATACTAAGGTATTTTGCCCTTTAATTTCATTTTAAAATCAATTTAAAAATATTCTTTTGTGCATTTTAATTATTTTTATTTGCATTTTAATTATGTTTGATTTTTTTTTTACCCGGTTGGCCTTGGATCATAGAGAATTTGATCATAAGTTTCACCAACCTCATTGGATCTTGGGTACTTGATGAACTTTCATCATTTCAAATTTACCTCATAGTGATCAATTGACCACTCAAGTAACTATGGATTGTTGATAAACTGTGCTAAGGTATCATGAAGGATTTGATTGATGTAATGATCTCATCTCCTTGACATAGTCTGTAAGAACTTTGCCTTTAAACCATTGTATGCATTATATGAAATACACGAGCATCATTTGAAATTTATTTTATGTTTTGAACATACTTTTGTAATTTACCATTTATTTTCATTTTAAAATCATTTTTAAAAAATAATATATTCTATGCATTTTACTTGTCTTTATATTTTCACTTTAATTATGTTTGACTTTTGTTGACTGGTTGGCCTTGGATCATAGTGAATTTAATCATAAAGTTCACCAACCTCATTCTTTGGTTTTGATGGGGTGAAAACCCTAATCCACCAAAACAAGATGAATGATATTGATGATAAATTTATTAAAACGTCGATCCAATTTAGGATTTATTTTCTTATTCATTGTCTCTACTTCATCTTATTATTCATCTTTTTTCTTTTTAATCAAATGGATAATGATTGATTCGTCTTTGTTCAATTAGGTTTGGATTGGTACTTGATGAACTTTCATCATTTCAAATCTACCTCTAAGTGATCAACTAATAACTCGAGGTACTTTTGATTTATAATAAGTGTGTACTAAGGTATCATGAAGCATTTGATTGTTGTAATGATCTCATCTTCTTTTGTTAGTGTTGACCATATATGCCTTTAAACCATGGTGTTTATTATATGAATAAGTGAAAAACACAAGAAGGGGGGGTTGAATTGGAACTTTAAAAATCAATGCAAATGACACGATGATTGTTATTCTGGTTTGTTTGATCTCAAACTACTCCAGTCCACCCGCCATGGTGATTTCTCCTCTCTCCAACGAGGTCTTAATTCACTATTCAAACTGATTACAAATCTACTTTGACAACTGCCAAATTCTTCTTGAGTACGACCACAACCCGATTTACCTTAAGGAATTTCACTAACAAAAGTAAGAACAAAGTAGTGTACAGTATGTTTTTCGTTACAAAAACAGTATCACAAACTTGTGATGTATTACATAATTTAGAGAATAATTTGAATATTGAGTAGTAGCATTGAAAGATTATGAATAGAAGTGTCGTAAATCGTAAATGATTTAACCTTGTCCTTTGTCTAAATAAGCGCATCAATCTTGTGCAAATGGAAACTTGATAATTGTCAGTTAATACACTTTCCTCAATTAGAAGATCCTTGTCTGTTTGTAGCCATTGCAATTGATACAACTTTGATGAATAATAATGCTTCAGAACATTAAGGAATCTGTTTGCTTCTTTGCTTCAGAACTTGGAAGGTCAGAATCATAAGGTCATGTTTGCAGCGTTAGACTTCTGTTCAGAGTTAAAATGTCTTTCTCTTAGCGCAAGTTATGATCTTCATTCATCAGAACATTCTGAGATCAGTCTACGTTCTTAGCAGGAACGCCTTGTAGCTTAACTTCTGATCTGCTTCCATCAGAACTTCTGTACAAAATAGAACATAATTTTAGAGTGCATATTTGTTCTTTTTGTTTGTTATCATCAAAGAACTTACGAGGGTTGTAGAATCAAACTATGTTCTAACAATCTCCCCCTTTTTGATGATGAGAAAAACTAGGATATTTCAATAAAAATAGACAGATCATAAAGCATTAGAGAGTCTCCCCATCAGTTGAGTACTCAGATAGAGATGAATTACTTCCCTGAAGATCATTCTGATCAGAGCTTTTGATGCATCTCCTTCTATCTTCTTCAGATTTTTGATCCTGTTTTGCTTTTAGAAAAAAATAATGAAACTTATGATATTCAGAATGTTTGAGACCTTGTCCCAGTATATTGTTATTGAAAATATCTTACATCCTCTCCCTTTTTGTCAAGAATCAAAGAGCAATATAGTCACTAATATTAAGAATAAAAAAAGATGATTTATATTAAAACAGATTTCAATAACATTTTCAGAGCCAGATAAAACGAGATGATGAATGCAGAAAATAAGTTATAAAAAAAAATCTAAGATTGAGGAGGGGAAGTCGTGTGAACAACGCTTCCAGCAAGTTATTAATCTGAGTTCTTGATTCCTCTGGCTTTCCCAGCATTTCCTTTATTTCTTTGCTCGTGTCTTCTTGCTTATTCAATCTTTCTATGATTACAACATTCACATTCTTTAACTCTTCCAGAGTTTGCATAATCAAAGATGAAGCTGGTGTATCCACAGAAGATGCAAGTTTATCATAACACTCTGTAGCATTTTCTGATTCAGTGGCTTCTCAGTTGCTTTTTCTTTGTCTTAAATAATAGCCAGAAGAAGATTTTCAGAGCATGGTTCAATTACTTCTGAAGGTTGGTGCTCTTTCCAAGGAGCATTGTCCAGCAAAATGATAGATTTCTTTTCCCAGTGACTTAGAACTTGATCCTTAAAAACTTTCAGCTGATCGTAGAAGTCCTGTTGGGCCAGCTCATAGCTTAATTATTTGAGCTTCTGGGATTCTTAGTTGAACTATCTTCTAAACCGATTCCAGTGAGAATCAGAAGCAGCAGGATTTAGATTTTCTAAACTTGCTTGCTTCAAAGAGTTCACCTATTCCATTAATTTTGTTTCAAAAATCAATAAGTTTCCACTAATATCTGCTCTGGTTATAGTTTTGGCTAGGTGGTCCAGCACTTCTAAGTCAATGATTGTACTGAGCTGATCATCTGGACGGTTAATATGAGAGGGATTAGGAGAATCAGAAATCATGATTGGTGATCGAGGTGTGTTTGGAGGAGTGGAATGATAAGGTGATGGAATTTCTAGAATGTCTAGGATGGAGAGAGGTTGACGAACCATGAGAGGTTCTGTTATTCCAGGAATAGGTGTGGTTATATCAGAGTCTGTGTAAGAATCTTCTGGTTGGTTTTTCGTAGTGTTTGGATTTTCTGGGTGAGTGGTTTGGATGTTTGGATTTTCTATTTGGGGAGTTTGAAGGTTTGGATTTTCTAGGTTAAGATTTTGAACATATGTATCAAATAGATCAATATTAGAAAGAAATATATCAAGTTTTGGATGATTTTATTCTAGATGTGGATTGGGAGAGTGAAGTTCATTTAATATGTTTTCTAGAGTCACAGAGGGGTCAAAATCTATATCAAAATCCTCAAATGTTTGATGTGAGGGATCTTATAATGGTTTTGGAGAGGAGGGTATTTCAGATGTTGGAAAAACTATTGATTCTACAACAGAAATAAAATAAGTGTTAACTTTCTTTTTAGTAGCTTTTGGAGTCCTCTAAGAAGATCCTTCTCCTGCAACTTTTCTCTTTCTGGACTTCTTTAAGACAACATTTGGAGCTTGCTGATGCAGATCACGAATATTAAGTTCTGGAGCAGTTCCATCCTTCTTGCATGCTTCTAAGTATCTAACCATTATTTCTGATGTAGCATCAATCTCAGAAAATAGAGGAAAATCTTTCAGAGTGATTCTCCTTGTCGTGATGACTTCATGTGTAGAAATGATTGGCTCCTTCTTAATGCTGTCAATAATCTCCATCTTTTTCAGGTTCTTGGCATTAAGGGGTTTTCTAGAACATGCCTCCAGCGTGCTTATCTGCTGAGCTTCTGTCAGATGCTCTATCAATCTACTCTCAGTCAGTATATCAGAAATTAACCTGGCCAGAGGTATCCAATCTCTCTTGGTCCTTTCCTCTTCTCCTGTTTCATTCACTCTTGTTCCCAGATGATTGAAAAGAAAGTGAGGAAGGTTTATTCTTGTCTTCTTCGAAATGAAATATAACAGAAAATGTTGATCAATGTTGATGTAGTTAGGAGAGCTTGTTGGCTTCCTGTGGTTTATACAACCCAAAATGATCTTAGCCCAGATTCTGAAGTAGTCCTTCAGATCTCTAATCTTGTCCGATGGTTGTCCAGAAGTTAAGATTACTCTTGATATGGCGTTTACGTCAGAACATTTTCAGCCATGTCGATGCACCTAATTCCCCCACCATTGTAACCAATCAGCTTTGCAATCAAAGCTTCAGTAATTGCAATTTTCTTCCCCATTACATAAGACGTCACTTGATGATTAGAGGAGGTTGCATGAATCCAGAATTCCTTTACCAGAATTGGGAACACTGGACCTAGAATACGATAGAAATACTTGTTCTAGCCTTGAGCAGTTACATCTGCAGAAAGATCAAACCCATTCTCCTTCAAGCTTTCAAAGTCGATGATAAGCTCACAGAGAACTTCAAGAGAATCAATTAGAGTGAGCAAGGTTTTTATCGGTTCTTCATACTGTTCTGCTGTTGATGATGAACCAGGACCACTTTGAATATTTTTAGCGCTTGAGGAAGATGCCATTGTTCATAATGACTGTTTGAGATTTCTGAGAAAAAGGGTTTTTGAAAACGAAAACTAGTGAGAAAAATAGAAGCGAGAAAAAGGGAAGGTGATAGTGAATGTGTATTTATAATCAATTTGAAAACTTAATCAATAAGAAAGAGAAAACAAATTAATGATTACACAGCAATTATGAATCCTTAAAATAGGTGTTGGCGTGGAGATAAGAAACCGTTACTAATGACACGCGTCTCAATGCACCTAATTAAAGCCTTAGACCCTTCAGAATTTGAACGCGTGTTCATCCTTAGAAGGTAGCTTGTGAGAGGATGACATATGTTGCTAATGTGACTTGCATGCCTCTATCTTTGAAATGAAAGGTTCTGATCTTCTTAGATAGATTCTGATCCAACTGTTCTTCTAACGTTTGAAGACATTTTGATCAGATGTTCACAGAGAAAACATAAAGTTTTGAGGGTTAATGAATATATAAATAAAACTCTTATTTTGGCCATAATTTCATGCTGAGATGTTTCTGAATGAAATTAAACATATCTTCAGAAAGTGGTTTAGTAAAGACATCAGCCCATTGATGGTCTGTGTCAATAAATTTTAAAGTAAGGATTCCTTTCTAAATATAGTCCCTAATAAAGTGATATTTTTTTCTATATGCTTAGCCCTAGAATGCAAAATTTGATTCCTAGATAAACATATTTCAGAAGTATTATCATAGAATATATGAATGTTACTCTCAAATATGTTGAATTCTTCAAGCTGACTCTTTATCCAGAGCATTTGTGTGCTGCATCCAGCAGCTGCTATGTATTCCGCTTCATTTGTTGACAAAGTAATTGTGGATTTCCTCTTGCTGGTCCATGAGATCAGATTTTCTCCCAAAAACTGGCAGCTTCAAGAAGTGCTTTTTCTTTTTACTCTGTCTCCAGCGAAGTAAGCATCTCAGTACCCTACTAAATTATATTCACTGGATTTTCTATAAAACAAACCCAAGTTAGTAGTACCTTTCAGATACTTGAAATTCGCTTAACAACTGTTAAGTGAGATTCTCTAGGATTTGATTAGAATCTGGCACATAAGCAAACACTGTATAAAATGTCAGGCCTTAAAGCTGTGAGATATAAGAGAGAACCAATCATACCTTTTAGATCTTTTGTTCTACCTTTTTACTTACCTCTTCCTTTTCCAGAATGCATGTCGTATGCATTGGAGTCTTTTATGGTTTACAGTGTGATAGGTCAAATTTCTTCAGAAGTTCTCTGACGTATTTGCTCTGGTGTATGTAGGTTCCCTCTGGAGTTTTATTGATCTGAATGCCTAGAAATAATTTAAGTTCTCCCATCAAGCTCATTTCAAACTCTGCCTGCATAGACTTAGCAAATTCTCTTCCCAAAGAAGATTTAGTAGATCCAAATATTATATCATCTACATAAATTTGACAAACTAAAATTTCATTCTTAAATGTCTTATAGAACAAGGTTGTGTCAACTTTCCCTCTAGTGAATTCCTTTTCTAATAGAAAGTTACTTAGTCTTTCATACCAAGCTCTGGGAGCTTGTTTCAGACCATATAATGATTTCTTTAGTTTGAAAACATATTCTGGGTGTTTGGAATTTTCAAACCCAGGGGGTTGGTGCACATAAACCTCTTCGTCAATGTATCCATTTAAGAATGCACTTTTGACATCCATCTGATACAGAGTGATGCCATTATTTACAACAAAAGAAATTAAGAGTCTGATAGATTCTAACCTAGCGACTGAAGCAAAGGTTTCTGTATAGTCTATCCCCTCTTACTGACTATAACCTTGTGCAACCAGTCGTGCCTTGTTTCTGATGACTTCTCCTTGTTCATTCAGTTTGTTTCTGAATACCCACTTTGTTCCAATGACGTTGAATCCTTTTGGTTTGGGAACCATATCCCATACGTCATTTCTGGTGAATTCATTTAACTCCTCCTGCATAGAAAGTATCCAGTCGTTGTCCATAAGAGCTTCACCAATGGTAGTTAGATCAATCAGAGATACCAATCCCATGAGAGATTCTTCAAAATTTCTGAATGTTGATCTTGTTCTTATTGGATCTTCCTTCTTTCCCAGAATTTTGTCTTCAGGGTGTGATAGGCTGCTTCTGGATAGTCTTTTCTGGAGAGGTTATTAAGAAGTTGTTGTAGTGCTTGTGATATTTCCTTTTGTTGTTGTTTGAGCGTCTTTATTGGGAACTTCTGATGTATTGCCTTCAGTACCTGTGAATTTAACTTCTATATCTACAAGAGATTCATTCTACTTTGACTTTTGAGGGCTAAGCTTGTCATCAAATCTAACACTGATTGAATCTTCTACAATCTGTGTTTCTGTATTGTATACTCTGTAGCCTCTTGAGCGTTAAGATTATCCTAACGAAATACACTTTTGTGCTTTAGAGTCAAACTTGTTCAGATTTTCTTTGGTTTTAACCATAAAACAAGTACATCCAAAAGGATGGAAATAACAAATGTTAGGCTTTCTGTTCTTCCACAGTTCATATGGAGTCTTATCCAGAATAGGTCTTACGGATATTCTATTCTGAATGTAACACGCTTTGTTAATTGCTTCTGCCCAGAAGATCTTAGCAATGTTAATTTCGTTGATCATGGTTCTGGCCATTTCTTGTAAAGTTCTGTTCTTTCGTTCTACAACTCCATTTTGTTGGGGAGTTCTAGGACAAGAGAAATCATGAGAGATTCCATTCTCATTAAAAAAAATTCAAATTTTTTGTTTACAAATTCTCCACCATGACCACTTCTGACTTTGATAATTCTAAGATCTTTCTCATTCTGAACATGGTTATAGAAAGCACTAAACACAGAATGTGACTCATCCTTGTGTCTTAAGAACTTTACCCATGTCCATCTGCTATAGTTATCTATGATCACTAACCTATACTTCTTGCCACTAATGGATGCAGTTTTCACTGGTCCAAATAGATCTATGTGCAGAAGTTCTAATGGTCTAGAGGTAGAAACAACATTTTTTGCTTTAAAAGGAGGTTTTGCAAATTCTCCTTTCTGACATGCTTCACACAGAGCATCTGAGATGAACTTCAGATTAGAAGGTCCTATGACCAGATTGAGTTTCTTAATCTGAGATATTCTTCTCATACTAACATGCTCCAATCTCTTGTGCCAGACCTTGCTCGTTGTTAATAGACAGAAGGCATTTTACGTTCTGACTCTTTAGTTCATAAAGTTTTATCTTGTAACTGTTGTTCTTCCTCTTTCCATTAAATAGGATAGATCCATATTTCTGACTAACAGCTTTACATGAATTTTGATTAAAGATTATATCATAACCGTTATAACTTAATTAACTTATGGATAACAAGTTATGCATTAATCCATCTACTAACAGAACATTATTAATAGAAGGGAGGTTACCGTTACCGACAGTTCCAGAGCCAATGATCTTCCCTTTATGATTTCCTTCAAAACCCACGTAGCCTCTAGATTTAAGTTCAAGACTTTGGAACATATGCTTTATTCCCGTCATGTGTTGAGAGCATCCAGAGTCCAGGTACCATGGATGGTGTTTTAGTCTTGTTGTCAAAGAAATCTGCTACATATAAAATTTTGTCCTTAGGTACCCACATCTTTTTGGATCCTTGTTTATTAGTGTTACAAAAATTCTGTTTGAGTTTTGGTTTAGCAGAAAACTCATTATTGGTATATTTCAAGTCATGTGTGTGGCCATAAGTAAAGTGAGATTTTAAAGGTATGCGTTTAATAACTAAGTCCGTGACTTTCTTAGGTTGGGATACTTTACTTTTGTATCCTATACCTTTTCAGCCATTTATGCTAACTCCATAGATCATTGAAGCCATCTTGCTTCTATCTATGTTTTTAGCAAGGAACTTCTGAAAGCAATGATTATATTCCTTTATGATCTTATCAGAGTTACTGGGAACCTCTGAGATTGTTTCCTTCTGAGAGTTTTGTAAATCATTTTCAAGTTTTGAATTTTTTTCTTTTAACTCAGAATTTTCTAATCTCAGTTTCTTCAGAGTCAGAAACTAGATCCTTTTTCAGGTTATTGAATTTGACTCAAAGCTGCTGATTTCTTTCAAGAATTTCACTCAGACTTTGTCCTAATTCAGCTTAAGTAAAGTTAACAGTAAAGTCAGGAAATACCTATTTTGCGTCTGATTCTGATTCTGACCCAGATGATTCACTATCTTCTGTCACGTTGGCTATAAGAGCAATGTTGGCTCTTTCATCTTCTGACTATGTGTCTGCGTCAGAAGTATCTGAGTCACCCCATGTTTCCATGAGACTTTTCATCTTATCCTTGAAGAACTTCTTTTTGGGTTTCTCCTTCTGAAGCCTTGGACAATCGCTTTTGTGGTGCCCTTGTTCATTGCATTCATAGCAGACGATATCCATCTTGATTGTCTTTCTTTGTCCAGAATTAGATTCAGACTTTCTGTGTCCCGAAGAAGATTCAGACTTTCTGTATCCAGATGATGATTCATTCTGATTCCATATTCTTCTGGAGTTTTTGAACTTTCTTTACCTCTGCTTCAACAACTGATTGACTCTTTTAGAGAGAAGAGACAATTTGTCTTCTTCTGATGAGGATCCATCAGAGGTTTCTTCCATAGCCTGCAAAACTTTAGAATCATATTTTTTGTTAGAATTTAGAGCTAAAGGCTTACCTTGATTTTGAGGCTCATCATTTTCTAACTCAATCTCATGACTTCTGAGTGAGCTGGCAAGTTCTTCTAGAGATATCTTGTTAAGATCTTTCGCCACTTTGAGAGTAGTGACCATGGGCCTCCATTGCTGCGGTAAACTTATGATGATCTTCTTTACATGATCAGCAGTTGAATACCCTTAATCTAGAACTCTCAGCCCAGCAACTAGAATTTTGAATCTTGAGAATATTTCTTTAATGGATTCACTTTCTTCCATCTTGAAGGCTTCATATTTCTGAATGAGCACAGGGGCTTTGGTTTCTTTTACTTGCATGTTGCCTTCATGTGTCATTCTCAGAGAATCAAACATGTTTTTAGCTGTGTCTTTGTTTGTGATCTTCTCATATTCTAAATATGATATGGCACTCATGAGAATCGTTATGGCCTTGTGATAATTTCTGAAGTCACGCTTTTGAGGATAAGACATTCTTTTTCTATCAATCTTCTGACCACTTTCATCCATAGTATGCATGTACCCATCAATTACCATATCCCAAAGATCAGCATCATGATCCAGAAAGAAGCTTTAAATTCTGTCTTTCCAGTAGTCAAAGTTCTCTCCATCAAAGATTGGAGGTTTTCCGCTGATTCTGTATTTATTTTCATGGTAGTCATTGTTGATGTTCTGACTTGGTCCCACCATAGTGTTTTTCTTAGCTTGGATCTTTTACTGACATGGTTAAGTGCTTGAACTCAGAACCAGGCGCTCTTGTCGTACCCCAAATTTGCCCTATCTCTTTTACTTTTGTCTGGCTTTGAACTTTGCATCCCATTTGCACCATTTTCACTCAGTCATTTGCATATCCCGCATCTCATGGAATAAGGCGCCTTGGTTTGAGGTATTAGGGGTGCGCCCTCTTTATGTCTAATTTTTTTTTGAAGTTATCTTATCAGGTGAAAGGGAAATTCTTCTGGTTCTCGATTAGTGGATCATGGAATGAATGTGGTTATCACGTTACAAGGCTGGATTTTTGCTCGAATTTATCAAAGCCTGGATTAGGGTTTATTTCTCTATTTGTTAGCCATGATGCTAGGGTTTTTGGATCCCTATTTTCTGTAAAGATGTTTCTTTCGCCTGCCTCAAAGATGGCTCAAAGTTCAGTGCATTAGGTCAAGGAGTTCATCTCCTCTCATTTCAAGCCTTTTTCTTAAAAGCCTCCAGGTCACTGATTCGAGAGTTTGAAAGTTAAGTTGACGATTGTGGAGTTTGGGCACAAGAAAGAAGCTTGGGGGTTCATGACCGTCAAGACATATTTTGGTTACTTAAGTCACAAGTTACTTGTGATGTGAGTCTCAAAGTTAAAGTTCTGCTTAAAAGTGCAGGTTTGGTTCAGGCGTGATATGAAGATCAAGGTTTAAGTGACCGTTGTTTTGGGTTATAATTAACAAAGTGGAATTAAATTATTAAGCATTTATTTTGTTTGAGAGTTTGATTGGATATTAAAAGATAAGGCACATGATTGCTTGAGATACAAGTTACAACACTTGTTCATGATTTCTTGAAATTCAAGTTATAAAAGCAAGATGTGCATTCAAATCATTCAAGTGGAAATTGTTACTTTCAATCAAAATTCAAGAGTTTGTTTAATTTTCATACAACAAACTCATTCAAAATATATCATCCAACAAAACCAAGAGAGAGCGAAAAAATATACACAACTAACACAAAAGAAAGACCAACACACTTGCCAAGACCTTAATAAAACTCCATACATCTCTATGCAAAAAAACACAAAGAACCAATTAATATACCTAAAAAATACTATAAAACCATAGCCAAAATCCATAAACTCCACCCTACACAAATATGAGTAATCCCAACCTTTTTCAAATCATAAACCTCCTGCTTCAAGGAGTTCATCTCCTCTCATTTCAAGCCTTTTTCTTAAAAACCTCCGGGTCACTGATTCGAGAGTTTGAAAGTTAAGTTGACGATTGTGGAGTTTGGGCACAAGAAAGAAGCTTGGGGGTTCATGACCGTCAAGACATATTTTGGTTTCTTAAGTCACAAGTTACTTGTGATGTGAGTCTCAAAGTTAAAGTTCTGCTTAAAAGTGCAGGTTTGGTTCAGGCGTGATATGAAGATCAAGGTTTAAGTGACCGTTGTTTTGGGTTATAATTAACAAAGTGGAATTAAATTATTAAGCATTTATTTTGTTTGAGAGTTTGATTGGATATTAAAATATAAGGCACATGATTGCTTGAGATACAAGTTACAACATTTGTTCATGATTTCTTGAAATTCAAGTTATAAAAGCAAGATGTGCATTCAAATCATTCAAGTGGAAATTGTTACTTTCAATCAAAATTCAAGAGTTTGTTTAAATTTCATACAACAAACTCATTCAAAATATATCATCCAACAAAACCAAGAGAGAGCGAAAAAATATACACAACTAACACAAAAGAAAGACCAACACACTTGCCAAAACCTTAGTAAAACTCCATACATCTCTATGCAAAAAAACACAAAGAACCAATTAATATACCTAAAAAATACTATAAAACCATAGCCAAAATTCATAAACTCCAACCTACACAAATCTGAGTAATCCCAACCTTTTTCAAATCATAAACCTCCTGCTTACTACCTCTTTCAACTCTAATTCATTCTAACAATACAGCCTCTACAATAATTCACCAGCAATTTGATACTAGAAACATACAAAGAATAATCTTTAAATAAAAACGGCAAAGCTATCTATCAACTTCCCCCAATTTTTCTTCACCACATAGTTCCAAACCAATGACCATTAGAGCTTTCACATTGAAACTCTAACGTCCTGCACCCTGCACATCGATACAAATTTCAAACGCAAGTCTACGGAAATACATTCAACACCAACGCATCTTAGGTGCTAGTTGAAAGAAGAAAAGGTATAACACATAGGAAGAAGAGAGAGTCGGAATATAACTTACCTAGACTTTTTCGTCACCAGAAAAGTTATCAAAGAATCCATCACCTCTGGTACAGGTTTTGTTTCTTTCTTTCACTCAATTTCTTCCCTTTTTGCCATGTACGATTGTTGCAAACTTGTTGATTTGATTCCATGTGTCAATAGTGTTAAATAATGTTCGAACACCATTTATTTTCAATTTTTTCAAAAAAACCTATGGTAACCATCTTGAGCCGAGTTTGAGTGTCATTATTGTTGTTGTTTGCTTGGCATCATGAGAGAAATATGAAGAAAGAGTTTAAGAGAATAGAGAGTTGAGTTTATTGAGAGCTGATAGAATGAGGTATAAATCGAGTGAGAGATTCAGAATATTGAGGAGAGGCGTTGTTTTTGTTGGTGTTTGGTTTTGAGAGATATTGAGAAGTAGAGAAACGTTCAGTTAAACATGGGAGCATAGAAAGGTTGAGATCAATAGAAACATGAGATATGAGACTTAAGAATAGTTGTTGTTGATGTTATTTATGCGTGAAAGCCGAGTCATGAGAAACGATGGAAATAACAAGGATCGCTGTTACTGTTGTTTGAAGGGCGAGGCGAAGACTGTTGAGAAAGATGATTTAAAGGGATGACAATTGAGAGGAATAGAAAGAGAGATTAACATGAAACTGGAACGAGTGAGACAGAGGTGGCTATCTGGACATGCAACCGAAAGGGACGAAGCTGTGAGAGAATTCCATGAGTGAGGATTTGTGACAATGATGAAAGGAGTAGCGAAGAACAGAAACAGGGGAGGCGTTTGACAATGGGTTTAGGGTTTTCAACCCTGTTTTGATTTTCCCAATAGACCGCTGGGTCCGAACCTCCCTGACCTGGTCCGGCCCAACACGTTTTTGTTTATTTTATTTTTTTTGGTTTTTGTTATTTTTATAAATCCTTTTATATGTGTTTTTGGGCCCCTGCCAAAATTGTTCATCCTTCATCCCATTCCTAACATGCTAGCCATACCCCTATTTCGCCAGCAGTTCCCCCCAAGCCCAATTTTGCACTTTTATTTCTTAATTTTACTTTATTTATTTATTTAATACAAGAACAAAAATGATTGTTTTACCTTCTTAATCAATTAATAATACGAAATCATAAAAAACACTTGTAGAGTTAGATTTTTTTTTAATTTTCTTTCAATATTTTCTTTGCCTCAAAATCACAAAAAACAATATTAGAGTTTTTTTAGTTAGGTTCTAATTTACTTTTGAATTTATAATTTATTTAATTTAATATAAAACCATAAAAAAACATTAAGGATTTAAGTTTTCTTTATTCTTTCAAACTTTGATACTATACTTCCTTTAGTAGCTCCATGAAGCGATTAAACCCCATTTTGATTGCCTTATGTTAAGTATACTTTTAGCTCGTTTGTATATAACAAACAATTAGGTTTTTAGTCTCCCCCTTTAACTATTTCTCCTTTTGTAATTAAAACATATCATTCACAAATCCAAAATCCAAAATCACTTAATCATTACTTGAATTTATTTCAAAACTCGCAAAAACACTCAACCAATCAAAAGCTCCCCCAAAGGGCATGTTATCTTCGTTCTACCGCGATACTGGCCGTGCCTATTGCTAGAATGCGTGCGTTAACGTCGCCCACTAAAAAACACAAACAAACCAACCATTTTCTAGAGGAACTATGGTGTTCTGATTCCTTCATTGGTTACTTAGGCAAAGGGTCGCGAAACCCTCACGAACGCAATAATAAAAACCATTCATTTCCCCTTAAGCAAACATAGTTATAGATAAACACACCCTTTAAGACAAACAAACAAAATGGATCCCGTTGAGTACAACGGATGTGAGGGGTGGTAATATCTTCCCCTCGCATAACCGACTCCCTTACCCTTTCTCTTGGTCGCAAGACCATCTTATCCTATCCTTTGTGGTTTTATCGATATTTCCCCTTCCTTCGGGATAAATAAAGTTCGGTGGCGGCTCTATGTTTTCTGCCGGTAGCTTCAGCTCTGATGCCAATAGAAGAAGTGAAAAACACAAGAAGGGGGGTTGAATTGGAACTTTAAAAATCAATTCAAATAACATGATGGTTTTTATCCTGGTTCGTTTGATCTCAAACTACTCCAGTCCACCCGCCAAGGTGATTTCGCCTCTCTCCAATGAGATCTTAATTCACTAATCAAACTGATTACAAATCTACTTTTACAACTTCCAAAGTCTTCTTGAGTACATCCACATCCTGGTTTATCTCAAGGAATTTCACTAACAAAAGTAAGAACAAAGTAGTGTACAATATGTTTTTCGTTACAAAAACAGTATCACAAACTTGTGATGTATTACACAATTTAGAGAATTATATGAATATTGAGTAGCAGCGTTAAAAGATTATGAATAGCAATGTTCTAAATCGTAAATGATTTATCCTTGTCCTTTTTTTAAATAGGCACAACAATCTTGTGCAAATGGAAACTTGATAATTGTCAATTAATGCACTTTCCTCAATTAGAAGATCCTTGTCTATTTGTTGTTGTTGCAATTAATACAGCTTTGATGAATAGTAATACTTCAGAACATTAAGGAATTTGTTTGCTGCTTTGCTTCAGAACTTGGAAGGTCAGAATCATAAGGTCCTGTTTGCAGCGTTAGACTTCCGTTCAGAGTTAAAACATCTTTCTCTTAGCGCAAGTTCTGATCTTCATTCATCAGAACATTCTAAGATTAGTCTACGTTCATAGTAGGAATGCTTTGTAGCTTAACTTCTGATTTGCTTCCATCAGAACTTCTGTACAAAAGAGAACATAATTTTAGAGTGCATATTTGTTCTTTGTGTTTGTTATCATCAAAACTCTTACGAGGGTTGTAGAATCAAACTATGTTCTAACATTATATGCAATACACCAACGTAATTTGAAATTTATTTGATGTTTTGAACATATTATGGTATTTTGCACTTTATTTTAATTTTAAAATCAATTTAAAAATACTATTCTATACATTTTAATTGTTTTTATTTTCATTTTAATTATGTTTGATGTTTTTTTTTTCTGCCTGGTTGGCCTTGGATCATAGAGAATTTGATCATAAGATTCATCAACCTCATTGGATCTTGGGTGTTTATGGGGTGAAAACCCTTATCTACCAAAAAATATGAATGATGTTGATGATAACTTTATTAAAACTTCTATCTAATTTAGAATTATTTTCTTTTTCATTGTCTATATTCCATCTCATTCTTATTCCTTTTACTTTTTAATCAATTGGATGATGATTGGTTCATATTTGTTAAATTAGGTTTGGGTTGGTACTTGATGAACTTTCATCATTTCAAATCTACCTCTAAGTGATCAATAGATCATTCAAGGTACTATGGATTGATGATAAACTATGCTAAGGTATCATGAAGGATTTGATTGTTGTAATGATCTCATCTTCTTGAGTTAGTCTCTATCAACTTTTCCTTTAAACCATTTGTTGTATCCCAAAATTGGACCTCTCATTTATCAAGAGTTTGCTCACAAGATCTCCTTTGACTCAAAACTGCATTAGGGTTGATCAAGGTCAAGACACCTCCTTAAGCACTGATGACCAAAATTAGGGTTTGAGATTGCACAAGTATATTTGAACTTCCAATGCTTCATATGATTTTCATGGATCATTATGGACCCTCAAGATTACTCATGTCAAGTTTCAAGCTTTGGATCACACTTTTGATCAGTCGATTGAGCAGTTGACCTAAAACTCAACTGTATTGGGGGAAAAGTCAATTATGGCCAATTTACAGTCAAACTTCATAATTTTTTTATCCACATCAACATTTTAAACTCATATGTATCATTTGATCAACTTTGGACCACAATTCCTCAAGAAATTTGTTCAAATCTTCAGAAGGGCAAAATGTTCAAAATTAGGGATTTAATTGGGAAAGGGCAATTCATGAATTTTAACCTAGAAAATGATCAATTGGTTTAAGGCATGATCCCAAGAGTCCAATTGCATCATTTTTACCTAATAACATGGCTCAAAACATTGCTAAAGTCAAATGGATTGACAGATGAATTTTCAGTCAACAAATCAAAAGTCAAATGTATACTAAAAAGTTAAACTTTGACTTTTTGGTGAAAATAAAATGTCAAAGATCACAATTCATCAAAAAATGTAAAAATATGAAACTTATTCAATAATAAATCAAAAAGTAAAGATTTCATTTTGAAAAGTCAAAATTTTCAAACTTAGAAATTTTTCTAAGTGTTGCAAATTTCATGTTTTTTCACAACTTTGAACAAATTTTTCACCATGATGCAAGTTGATTCAAAAGAAACTTCCAACATCAAAGTTGTAGATCTCCATGAAATATACAAATTTTCTTTACAAAAATCCTTCCAAAAGTGCTTGGATCTCAAGTTATAATTTTAAGAATACATGGTCATGAAACAAAACACTTAGTGAAATTTTTGCCCTAATTTGGTCAGGATTTTGACCCATCTTCATGGCACTTTTTCATATAGGTCCAAGGGGAATATCAAAAGCAATTCAAATATGGGTTCTAGATCACATTACAAGATTTCCAAAATGACCAAGAACTCCTTGAGATCATTCTAGAGTAGGGAGAATCGAAGAGATGAAATTAGGGTTTTATCACTTGAATTACAAATCATTTTGTGATGAACAAATTTAAAATTCAAAGTTGTGCTGCATAACCACTACTTTGCAGGCATCGAACTTGTTAGGCACTTCATAATTAATTGCTTGCACAACTGTTAGAGATCTCATTTCAAGCATTCAATGCAAGGCCATGCTTTATATCCATTTTGGGAAGAAAATGTACATTCCCATTTTCATTAAGTGACTTTTTGCACAAAACTTGTTCTTGAGCCTTGCATTTGTTCTCTTCTGATCGTACATGTTTCATAACACATGAGAAATGGTTTATACACTTACAATCATCCAGCCCATGCTTGTACTTCACATTGAAACTTGTTTTCCCATTTTTCTTGAAAATCAAGTAACCTAGCAAAAAGCTTGAAACTTGTACTTCTGATTGTCCAAAGCTCTCAAACTTTTTTGCTTATACATACACAAACCAATTACCACAAAACACACGCATACTTGACCCCTACAAAACCCCCAAGAGCTCAGAACTATTTCACATATCTCTATTGTTTCCCAACCTGACCAAAAGTTTGAAACTCACATCTCCCTCGTGTGTTTTCAAGCCTTTTGGTTCCTAAAGTTTCTAAACATCATTTAGAACTCATCCCACAACCTATAACAAGACTAACACCATTAACACCATCCTCCATTTTCAAAAACAGAGCTTTTCACTTGGACTTCTCCAAAACTCCTCAGGCACTTTCAGCTCAAGCTAAGCATCCCATTAGCTTCCCGAGAACTTGAGGAAGCTAACCCAATCATTGGAACTCATTGAAAACTGCTCAAACTCCAAACCCGATAATCTCTTGCAAGGTAATTTTTCTAACTTTGGAACTTTTCATACTAGCATCATCAATGATTTATTTCTAAATGAAACATGTAGGTATCATTGCCCTAAAGCTAACCATGTCCATAGTTTCCATTAATTTTGCTTGAGCTTAGAGAATTTTATGATTGAAATTTCTAAGCTTTTTAGGGTTCAGAATATGGCCATTAAAATTCATGTTTATCTTTGAGCTATAATTATTTTGCTTTACATTTATGAAATCGTGAGGAAATTTGCTACAAGTTTCCAGTGGTACGAGCCCTAGTGGTACCCTTTTGATTTTTTCCATTTTTTCCATACATTCTAACTTTCTTTTTGGCAGGCGTTGGGCCTTCCTTTGGGCCTCTATGTTTTTTTCTTACCTCTAACCCCCCTTGCAGGCTATCAACACCCCTGGCGCACTTTTATTTTCTTTTTCGTATTTTATTTATTTATTTATTTTCTTAATTATTTTTCTAATATTAAAAAATAATTAAAAAATATAAAAATAGTAGATTTATATTTTGACATAATTGTTTTGTAAATTTAATTAAAAAAACTAGGTTTTCATTTATTTTCTTTTACACTAATTAAAATATATTATTTTAATATAAAAAAGGCCAAACATATTTTATAATACTATAAATTATTTTCAACACAAAAATAAAAAAAAAAATACTTTCCTTAAACTTAATTTCTTTTTAATTAATTAATAGATTTAGGGTTTTATTTAAAAAAACTTTTCTTAGTAAATTTAAATTTAACTTTTAATTAATTATTTTTCTTTAGTTAATTAGGTCAAATCAAAACCCTTTTCTCTAAAAAATCCAAACAAAAATATCCATTTTGTTCACATTCACATGCTTGTATATTTCTTCATTTTTGTACATCATTTATTTCCATTCATGTACCAATTCAATATGGTTGTAATAGATTAATTAGGTTTATTTTCTTGCAATCCCTATTCATAGTTTGTACACCCCCTCCCACAAGTATTGTAATAGCGTAGTAAGTTTAAATTCCACAATTTATCGCTTTATATACAAATGTTAGTAATTAGGGTTTGTATGGAAAGACTAAAACCAATCAACTAGAAAACCCTAATCAAAGACAAAATCAAGCATGAAAACAATACACTTGCACACAAACACCCCCTAGGGTAAATCCACTTGGTTGTCTTACAAAATGGCCATATTACACATGTGAGGTATCTTAGCAAAAACAAGCAAATATAAGATCATAGTCCCTCGATGATGCTACCTAAGTTGCTTTTCAAATGATCTTAGTCCCTAAAAGAGAATGCTAAGATACCTTGCAACATTTCTAATCATGGTTATACGATGACCCACGCCCGTCCGTTTACATCAAAATTAGGGTTACTTACCAAATCAATGGTAAGATAGCAATGTCAAAGGAAAAGAAAATGAACAAGAAATACTTTTGAGTAGGTATAATGCTCCTAATTACTTGCTCAATTTCAAATAAAACATCCTTGCTATTTTCAAAACAAACACCAACACTTTCAAAACATCTTTCAAACTTGAAAACATTTTTAAAAGATCAAACACTTTGTATACATTCTTATGAACGAGAATCATTACAAAGTTTTCCAAAACAATGGCCTCTTTAAAAAATACTTTCAAAAACCACACAAAGCACAATTTCAAAAAAACCAAGTGATCTAGCAAGTAACTAAGAGTCCATGGAAAACCATGGATGAGAAGGGTGATAATACCTTCCCTTTTCATAATCTACCCCCCGAAATCAAGAAATAATCTCAAAGGTCTTTCCTGTGCTTTTTCACCTTTCCTTTTGGATAAAAGAAAAGTCGGTGGCGACTCTTGCTAACCGCAACATTTGTGATCAAACGCAAAACCTTCAAGTCAGTTCTCCCACGTATCACAGAACTGGCGACTCTACTGGGGAAAATTCTAAAAGTGGGGTAACCTTAGGGTTAGATCACATTTACTTGCTTCCATTGTTTGTCTTGTTTGCATTACATTATGGTTCTTTGTTTTGGGTTTGAATCCTCTACCCGGATTTGGGATACCTTAAAGGTAAGTAGAAATACATTGTGGAAACTGTGCGGGGTATACCGACACGGTCTAAGCAATAGCTATGTTAGTGCGACTAATTTGTGGATACCAGTAGCGCTTGAGTTAATCAAGGAGAATACGGCGCCGCTGAGTGATGCCATGAAGCACTACTGAACTTTTAGAACCTTTACTTGACCAACTTGGCCTTTAGGACGTAGTGAGATGATCGGCTTTGGTGCAGTCCGAAGTTTGTAGATAATCGATACTACACTCATTGAGGTTTGGTTTTTTGGGATATTTCAGTCGCCATTAAAGAGGCTTGTGATGAAACAATGACCAAGGAAACAAACCAGTGATATTGAGCTCCTTAGAACCCAATTACTATTACTAGGACAGGTTTGAGCCAACTAAACTTCAAGAGGGTACTTACCTATGAGACTCCATGCAAGCCTAAACCTAAGGACTTGTATGAACATCATAACATCATACACATTCACTAACCATTTCAAGGATCTTGGGATTTATCTTTTTTCTGTTTTGTAGGACATGGATTCTATTCGTAGGAAAACTATTCAAGTAAATCTTGTAAGGATCCCTCCACAACATAAGGAGCTAGCTTCAAAGATTCCGGAAAAGTCTCCATTCACCGAGAGACATGGTCTCCTGCTAAACTTGGTCACTTCCAACACTGATGAAGACATGATGAAGGTGCTCTTTCAGTTCTTTGATCCTTTACACCATTGCTTCACATTTCCTGATTATCAACTTGTGCCATCATTGGATGAATTCTCCCAACTCTTGAGGATTCCCATCCTCAATTAACTACCTTTCAATGGTACAGAAAGAGATCCAAAGCCAAAAGATTTTTCTCAAGCTATAAACTTTCAATCATCTGATGTCACAACTAATTGGGAAACGAGGAGTGGTGTCAAAGGTTTCCTAGCAAAGTTCTTGTTTGAGAAAGCCCAAAATTGTTGGAACTCCTTGATTTGCAAGCCTTTGAGGAAATTTTGGCTCTCCTCATCTATGGGGTGGTTTTGTTTCAAAATCCTGACCAACTCATAGATGTGATCGCTGTCAAAATATTCATATCCCGCAACCCGATGCCTACTTTGCTAGGAGACATTCTACATTCTTTTCACACTAACTCTATAAGGAAAAGAGGTGTCCTTATGTGTTGTACTCCCCTCTTGGAAAGATGGTTTATTTCGCATCTTCCCTAATCTGTATTGAAGAACGAGCAAGGTTCAAGGTGGTCACAAAGGTTGATGACGCTCAAACATTCAGACATCCATTGGTGTTCCCGATCTATAGAGAATGTTACTATTGTCGACCTTTGTGGAAAATTCCATAATGTCCCTTTACTTTGCATTAGGGGAGGTATCACCTACAACCCCTGCTTAGCCTTAAGACAGTTTGGTTACGCCTGAAGGGATGGCCCTTATGAGATGCTCATTCGAGGTTTGGTATTTGACTACGAGAATGACGATCAAGGTCTTCGCCAGAGATTTATCCGAGCTTGGAGGATGTTGAAGAAGGTAGATAGCAAGACATTGGGGCATACGAATTCCATCCCTCTTGAGCCTTACCACAAATGGGTACGAACTCATGCTCATAGTTTTATGATGCCTTATCCTTCCATTCTCCCGGTAATCATTGAGCCTGCTATGGAAAGAGATGTTCCATACACTATCCTACATCCTGACATGCCCATCTCTCTTCAAGACTTTCAAAGAGATTGAATACAACTCAAGGGGGAGCAAGAAACCTTCGAAGCCCAATTCTACACTAGAAAGAAGAAGGTTTTAGAATTCACTAAGCAAATTCATGAGGAGTAGACTCTGAATGCCTACATCGCACCAAAGAGGATGCGTACAACCTTTTTATCTTAGAGTTTTTGTATTGTTTTGCCCAAAATGGCATTGATGTACTCAAGCATTAATATATTAATATAACGTGTGTTTCCTTTTTGTCTAAAACAAATTTGAATCTTTAAAATCCTTGAAATCATTGCACATGCATTTACCATTCATCATAAAATAAGCAGGTTTCTTGCAACAAGTCTCCTCATCTTTCTATTGTTTATTTCAGTAAGATGGATCTCGAGCAAACGTTGAAGGAACTCCAAGCTCAAAATGCTCAATTCCAACATTTTTTCTTAACTCTAGCCATGGGACAAGAAAAGTTGAAGACCTTGCTGGTTGTAGAGAAGAAAAAGAAGACAAAGAAAATAATCGGAGTTCTGAACATGGGAAGAAGATTCCAAGGACAAGCAAGAAGGACCCTAGATTTTGCAACGTCATCTGGTGAGAAAGACAATCAAGCAGTTGTCCAGCCAGATTCAGAAAAGGAAGAGGAAGAAGAATACTATTCTGAAGAACAATATCCTCCAGCCGACGATAAGTATAAGCATTTGGAAGAACGGTTAAGCGCAATGGAAATTCAAAAAGTGCCTGGATTGGAATTTGTGGTGTTGGGATTAGCATCGGGGATTCTCATTCCTCCAAAATTTAAAGCACCTGTGTTCTCCAAGTACGAAGGAGTTTCATGTCCCAAAATGCATCTCTGGTTCTATGTGAGGAAAATACAACCTCACACTGTCGACAAGGACTTATGGGTACACTTCTTCCAAGACAGTCTGTCTGGAACTCAACTTGATTGGTTTTATCAGTTAGAAAGAGCCAATGTTCATAAATAGGAAGATTTATCCGCCGCCTTTTACAAACAATACCAATACAATGCTGATCTTGCACCCACCCGTACTCAACTCCAGAGTATGGCCATGGTTTCAAGTGAGGGCTTCAAAGACTATGCGCAAAAATGGAGGGACTTAGTAGGAAGAGTCTAGCCTATGCTATCTGAAAGAGAGTTGGTAGACATGTTTTTGGGAACCTTGTCTGGTCCCTTCTTTAATCACTTAATTGGGAGTTCATCGGCAGGTTTTACTGAATTGATATTGACCAGAGAAAGGGTTGAAGCCGGGATAAAGAATGTGAAGATTCAAAAAGCTACATCCTCTGCTACTGTAAGGAAACCATTAATTAGAAATAAAGAAGTAGTTGTTGTATATCCTCAAAGAAATCAAGATAGGGCTGAACACCGTCCAATGGAAGGGTTGTCATGATTCCTAAACCCGCACCTATAAGCAAAGAAGCAATCAGCCAAGAATTGAAAGACCAATCAGACAATTCACCCGAATTAATATCACACTATCTCAAGTATTGCCACATTTGTTAAGATCCAATCTAGTGACTTTGAAAGAAGCTCCAAATAACCCTAACACAACCTCTCCTCACTATCATCCTAATGCCCGATGTGCATACCATTTCGAGAGTCTCGGCCATGACACTAACAACTGTTGGGCTCTGAAGAACAAAGTACAAGACCTTCTTGAAGTCAAAGAGATTGAATTTGATGCGCCAGAAATTCCCAATGTCATTACTTCCCCTATGCCCAAGCACGACCATAATGCCAATGTCGTTGAAGTAGATATGTTTGTTACCTCAGTTGATGAACTTGTGAACCCACTCCTGACTATCAAAAAGAACTTGTTGAATGTCGGTGTATTCCCAGGTTGTGATGAAAGCTGTCATTTCTATTTGTCCTCACCAACCAGTTGTCCGTTGTAAAAAACAAGCGTTCAATGCCTAATAGATAACAAGGAGATTTTGTTCGAGAAGGCTTCAATTCCAATTTTTTCTTGTAATGATATTTCCATCGTGACCATTTCCGACAATTCTTCCAGGGTCTTCACCAAAAGACCCGTTAGAATTACATCAGTTCCTAAAGTAGCTCAGTTGATTATTACAATGCCTGGACCAATCCCGTATTCGTCAGACAAAACCGTCTCATGGAATTTATAGGTGATGTCTATTACACGGTATCAAACAAGATTGGCCAGCTACTGAAGATTCAAGTTCTGAGAAAGTTGACTCCAATATCACTAATATCTCACGGACTAGTAAGATTAGCTGAAATGGAAAGGTATTCTCTCCAGAAATTTCTCCTCCAAAAGCTATTTCTGGACCCGTAATCATTCTTGTTGTTATTGCTCCTCCAAAGGCTATTCCCAATCCTACAATCATCTCCGCTAATACTCATGTTGACAAATCTGTTACAATCCCTATTATCACCCCAACTGACATTCCTGCTGCCGAGTCAACCGAGACTCGAGGTAAAAGTATTCTAGTTGAGCCTGTCCGGACGAAGGCACAATCGGTAGCTATCCCTGAGACCTCCCGGAAATAGATGAAGGAAATTCTAAATATCATAAAAAGAAGCGACTACAATGTAGTCGAGCAACTAGGGAAAACTCCATCAAAATTTTACATGCTGGCTTTATTACTATGTTTCGAGGCTCGTGCAAAGGCCTTGGTAAAGTTCCTTAAAACTGCCCATGTACCCTAAGAAACATCTGTCGATCTGTTCCAAGACTGCGTAGCCAGCTTGTCTACAGATAATGGTTTAGGTTTTTCGGATGCTAATTTAACGCCAAGGGGAAGGAAGCATAATGAGGCATTGCATGTATCAGTCGAATGCAGGGGCACGACTTTGGCTCATGTCTTGGTTGACACTGGTTCGTCTCTGAATGTGTTGCCTAAAAATGCTCTTGATAGGCTTGACTGTGATGGATTGACATTGAAACCGAGCAACATAGTAGTGAGAGCCTTTGACGGCTCAAAAAGGATGGTGCATGGGGAAATGGACATCCCCATAAAAGTTTGAACCCAAACATTTGATTCAACTTTTTATTTAATGGATATTCGCCCTTCATATTCCTTCTTACTAGGCCAAATGTGGATTCATAATGTTGGCGTTCTTACTTCTACGTTGCATCAAATGCTGAAATATCCAATTCAAGGGAAGATCATAACTATTCATGGAGAAGAGTATATGGCCATCCATCTAAATTCCTTCAGATATGTGCAGCTAGATGGTGAATTTATTGAAACTCCATTCCAGCACTTTGAAGAAGTCCCACAGACTGTGGCAGTAACCAAGGTTGTGTATCAAGTTCCCAAGATCACAAGGCCTCCACTCAAGATGTTATCTTTGAAGGATGCCAAGGTAGTGATAGAAGATGGTGGGTGCACTATTTGGAGACAACACCCAAATATCCCATACAAATCTGACAAATTTGGTCTGGGCTTCACTTCAGGTGCCCAGAAGGCTGTACGTTGCGCTCGTGCTGGAGGACCACCCTTGAAGATCAGCAACCACCAAGTCAGCACCATGGAGAATGATGAAGACAGTTATAACCTGGAGGATTGGATTTTCCCAACTGTTAGTGAAGGGCTCAGTAACTGGGAGGCTAGAGATTTTGTCCCAGTCACATTTATCCAAAAGTAATTTGTCTTTTAATTTTTGTCGGATCTGTAATATTAAAACAATTCACACTCTTAAAAACTTGTGTCTTATCCAAGGCACAATGGTCCATTTTTAAGGGTTATTATCTCATTTTCATATGACATCAATGAATCATGGACATTTTTGCATACAAACTTTGTGCTCATTGTTTTTCTTTCCACATTTTCATTTCTTTCAAAGATAGCTATACACTTACACACACTCATGGGTAACGGTTCTGCTATGGCCTTTTGTTACTCTGAAAATCTAATCTACCAAGCCGAAGACGAAGGTGAAGAAGATTGTGAAGTACCAGGGGAACTCGCCAGGTTACTACAACAAGAAGAGAGGACCATTCAGCCCCATGAAGAGCCAGTGGACACAATTAACCTAGGTACCGAACACGACAAAAGAGAAGTCAAGGTGGGTGCGATTCTGGAACCCAGTGTCAAAGAGCGTCTGATTCAGTTGTTGCACGATTATGTTAAGGTCTTTTCTTGGTCGTATGAAGACATGCCAAGACTTGATGTAGATATTGTAGTACATCGTCTACCTACAAAAGAGGAATGTCCTCCAGTAAAACAAAAGGTTCGTCGGATGTGACCAAACATGTCAGAAAAGATTAAAGAAGATGTCATGAAGCAATTCAATGCCCGATTCTTGGCTGTCACTTCCTATCCACAATGGGTTGCCAATGTTGTTCCTGTTCCTAAAGAGGACGGAAAGGTACGAATGTGCGTGGACTACAAAGATTTGAATAAGGAGACCCCTAAGGATGATTTCCCACTTCCCCACATTGATATTCTAGTTTACAATACGTCATAGCACAAAGTGTTTTCCTTCATGGACGGTTTCTCAAGATACAACCAAATCAAAATGGCGCCTGAGGACATGGAGAAAACAACCTTTGTCACAAAATGGGGCACATTCTGCTATAAGGTTATGCCTTCGGACTAAAGAATGCTGGGGAAACCTATCAGTGTGCCATGGTAGCCTTATTTCACGACATGATACATCACGAAATAGAGGTCTATGTGGGCGACATGATAGCCAGATCTCAAACAGAAGAAGAGCATCTTGACCATCTACAGAAACTCTTTAAGAGACTAAAGAAGTACAAGTTGAGGTTGAACACAAATAAATGCACATTTAGAGTGAGGTCTGGTAAACTCCAAGGCTTTGTCGTCAGCAATAAAGGTATTGAAGTAGATCTCGCCAAGGTGAAAGCGATACAAGAAATGACTGCTCCTCGTACCGATAAGGAAGTCATAGGATTCTTGGGACGTTTAAACTACATTGCCAGATTCATTTCTCACTTGACATCTACTTGTGAACCAATCTTCAAATTACTGAAGAAAGATCAATTAGTCAAATGGAATGACGAGTGCCAAACTGCTTTCGACTATATCAAGGAGTGCTTACAAGAGCCTACTGTTTTGATTCCACCAGTCGAGGAAAGACCATTGATCATATATCTAACTATTTTGGAAAATTCAATGGGGTGTGTGATTGGGAAGTATGGCGAGTCTGGCCGAAAGGAGCATGCTATTTATTACTTGAGAAAAAAGTTTACCGACTATGAAATAAGATATTCACTACAAGAGAAAACTTGCTGTGCTCTGGCATGGGCTGCTAGCCGGATAAGACAGTATATGCTGACCCATACTACCTTACTGATATTTAAAATGATTCCAATAAAATACATCTTCGAGAAGCCTGCCCTCTCTGGGAGAATAGCAAGATGGAAGATGATCTTGACAGAATATTACATACAGTATACTACCCAGAAAGCAATAAAGGGCAGTGTACTAGCTGATCACCTTGCTCACCAAGTTGTAGAAGACTACCAATCCATGAAGTTCGAATTCCCAGATGAAGACATCAGGATGGTAAACAACTGTGAAGAATTCAGACCATATGACGGACCTGAAAAAGGATCCCGATGGACCCTGGTTTTTGATGGGGTATCCAACACACTCGGCAATGGCATAGGTAATGTACTTATATCTCCTAAAGGGTGTCATACTCCTTTTACTGCAAGACTCTGCTTCAGTTGTACAAATAACATGGAAGAATACGAAGCGTTAATTTTTAGTCTCAAAGCTGCCATAGATTTGGGAATCAAATCCTTAAGTGTATTCGGAGATTCAGCTTTGGTCATCAGCCAGATCAAAGGGGAATGGCACACCAAACACCCTAACCTTATCCCTTACAAAGAACATGTGTTGACATTGATCCCACATTTTGAGAATATTACCTTTGAGCATTTCCCGCGAGAAGAAAATCATCTAGCAGTCGCACTAGCCACAATGTCATCTATGTTTAAACTTAAATGGGATAATAAAGCTCCCCAGATCACCATTAAACGAATGGATGAACCAGCTCACTGTCACGAGATTAATACTGAAGAAGTAGTGGACCAGCCTTGGTTTCACGAAGTCAAGAGGTATCTCGAGGCTCAAGAATATCCGGAAGGAGCTTTAGTCAATGATAAGAAGTTCTTAAGGAGATTCTCTGCTAAATTCGTCCTTAGTAATGGCATTCTCTACAAACACAACCATGACTCTGTATTACTTCCGTGCATAAACAAGGTTGAAGCAGAAAAGATCATGGCTGAGTTACATGAGGGCACTTTTGGCACCCATTCCAGTTGGCATACGATGGCAAAGAAGATCCTACGGGCGGGCTATTACTGGTTTACCATGGAAGCATATTGCTATCAACACTCTCAAACCTGCCACAAGTGTTAGGTTTATGCTGACAAGGTGCATGTACCTCCCGTTCCTCTAAATGTCTTGATGGCTCCTTGGCCCTTAGCTATGTGGGGCATCAATATGATTGGGTAAATCAAACCAACAGCCTCTAATGGACACCACATCATCTTGGTGGCCATTGACTATTTTACAAAGTGGTTTGAGGCAACCTCTTTCGCTTCCGTTACCAAAAATGTTGTAGCCCGGTTTATTAAACAAAATCTCATATGTCGGTATGGTATCCCGGAGAGGATCATCACAGACAATGGTATGAATCTAAACAATACTATGATCACCGCCCTGTGCGAGCAATTCAAGATCCAGAATCACAATTCTTCCCCTTACCGGCCAAAGATAAATGGTGTTGTTGAAGCCGCAAATAAGAATATTAAAAAGAACATACAAAAAATGACAGTCACATATAAAGACTGGCATGAGATGCTACCTTTGGCTCTCCACGGGTATCGTACCACGACACACACATCAACCGGGGCAACACCCTACTCTTTGGTTTACGGCATGGAGGTTGTCTTGCCTATTGAGTTCCAGATCCCCTCTTTGAGAATTATGAAGGATGCAGTGCTGAATGAAGAAGATTGGATCTAGACTCGACTTGATCAACTAAACTTTATTGATGAGAAAAAGCTTAATGTTGTGTGTCATGGTCAGATTTATCAAAAACGAATAATCAAGGCTTTCAACAAAAAGGTCAGATGCCAATTATATCAAGTCGGGAATTTGGTGATCAAACGTATCATACCATCGAAAGGTGATCCCAGGGTTAAATGGACTCTTACATATGAATGACCATTTGTAATCAAAAGCATATTCTCTGGTGGAGCAATGATCTTGACCACCGATGATGGCGACGACCTGCCACACCCTATGAATGCAGACAAAGTCAAAAGATACTACGCATAAGAGACCCGCTAGGTTGACACACCTAGGCAAAACAAGGGCATCCCGGCGAATCAAAAAGTTTCGGGCAAAAGTTAGGGATAAAACAAAAAAATTTGTACACCCGACAAGCTGAAAACTCGAAAGGGCGACTTGGGCAAAAAAGGGTATCCCGGTGGACTGAAAACCCGAAAGGGAGGTCCAGGAAAAGGTTATGGAATCAAAGCGTATGACTATGCCCCGTTGGGTCACCCTACGAATAACCTGCAAAATCGACGGTTCTGATCAATCCAATCAGCTCCAGACAAGGCAACAAATAGATAATATGCTCAAAGACATGAAGGCTATAGCAAAATGGGAACCCCATGGGATTATGGCACATAGATATCTTTTCTTTGTATCAAAATTTTCATTTTTTACGACGGCATTCTCTTAAAAGAATGTTTGTCTCATTGTACAAAAATACTTACTCAAAGTCAATACAGAGATATCCAGTTGAAAGTGCAAAACTATCTGTTTTCTTTACTCTTGTGTTTTGTTTACAAAAATGTCACATGATTTTTTTTTGATCATATGCATTTGAACATAATTACTGTTTACAAATAAAAAAAATAGAAAGACAGTCAGTGATGGATTTAAGAGATATGGAAATCTCTCTAAGTTATTTCCATAAAGTCCCCCACAGATTCAATCTTCAGATACAGTTCAGAAATGCTCCAGACATGGATGCCATCCTGATACTCATTCAGATTCAATCTTCCGATACAGTTCAGATACGCTCAAGACACGGATGCCATTCTGATACTCATTCAGATTCAGCTTTCAGATAGAGTTCAGATACGCTCCAGACACGGATGCCATTCTGATACTCATTCATATTAATTTTTAGATACAATTCAGATATGCTCCAGACACTGACACCATTCTGATACTCATTCATATTTAGATACAGTTCAGATACGCTCCAGATGTAGACGCCATTCTGATACTCATTCAATTTCAGCTTACGATTCAAAAATCATTTCTAGATGGAATCTACAAGCCCATCTCCAACAACTTTCCATCATCCCTCCAAATGGCATCTTTAAGCCCATTCCCTATACCATCAACCATCACATCACCGAGTGCAAATTTCTGGGCACTCTAATGTCCAATCATCTTCCACCTTCGAGTCACGAATGGAAAAACTCGCTAATCTAACTCTTCAGACTTAAGAAGATTGAATAGGGGCAGCTTTTGTATCTTCAAATTTCCCTCTCATTTATCAAGAATTTGCTCACAAGATCTCCTTTGACTCAAGACTGCATTAGGGTTGATCAAGCTCAAGACACCTCCTTAAGCACTTATGACCAAAATTAGGGTTTGAGATTGCATAAGGATATTTAAACTTCCAATGCCCCATATTATTTTCATGGATCATTATAGACCATGAAGATTACTCATGTTAAGTTTCAAGCTTTGGATCACACTTTTGATCAGTCAATTTAGCAGTTGACCTAAAAATCAGTTATATTGGGGAAAAAGTCAAATATGGCCAATTTACAGTCAAAATTCATAATTTTTTAACCACGTCAACATTTTAAACTCATATGTATCATTTGATCAAGTTTGAACCATAATTCCACAAGAAATTTCATCAAATCTTCAAAAGGGAAAAAAGCGTCAAAATTAGGGTTTTGACTGAGAAAGGGCAATTCCTGATTTTTGACCTAGAAAATGATCAATTGGTTTAAGGCATGATCTCAAGAGTCTAATTGCATCATTTTGACCTAATAACATGGCTCAAGTCTAATGGATTGACAGATGAATTTTCAGTCAACTGATCAAAAGTCAATTGTAAACTGAAAAGTCAAACTTTGACTTTTTGGTCAAAATCAAATGTCAAAGATCACAATTCATCAAAACATGTAAAAATATGAAAATTATTCATAAAGAAATCAAAAAGTCAAGATTTCATTTTGAAATGTCAAAATTTTCAAACTTAGAAATTTTTCTAAGTGTTGCAAATTTCATCTTTTTTCACAACTTTGAACAAATTTTTCACCATGACGCAAGCTGATTCAAAAGAAACTTCCAACATGAAAGTTGTAGATCTCCATGAAATCTACAACTTTTGTATACACAACTCCTTCCAAAAGTTCTTTGATCTCAAGTTATAATTTTAAGAATAATGGTCATGAATCAAAACACATAAGGAAATTTTTGCCCTAATTTGGTCAGGATTTTGACCCAACTTCATGGCACTTTTTCACATATTTCCAAGGGAAATCTTCAAAGATGGTTTGTAGATCACATTACAAGATTTCCAAAATTACCAAGAACTCCTTGAGATCATTCTTGAGTAGGGAGAAAAGAAGAGATGAAGTTAGGGTTTTATCACTTGAATTACAAGTCATTTTGTGATGAACAAATTCAAAATTCAAAGTTGTGCTGCATAACCTCTACTTTGTAGGCCTCAAACTTGTTAGGAAATCCATAATTAATTGCTGGCAAAGTTGTTAGAGGTCTCATTTCAAGCATGCAATGCAAGGCCATGCTTTATATCCTTTTTGGGAAGAAAGTGTACATTGCCATTTTGATAAAGTGACTTTTTGCATAAAACTTGTTCTTGAGCCTTGCATTTGTTCTCTTCTGATCATACCTGTCTCATAACACATGAGATATGGTTTAGACACTTACAATCACCCATCCCATGCTTGTACTTCACATTGAAACTTGTTTTCCCATTTTTCTTGAAAATCAAGTAACCTAGCAAAAAGCTTGAAACTTGTACTCCTGATTGTCCAAAGCTCTCAAACTTTTTTGCTTATAAATACACAAACCATTTGCCACAAAACACACGCATACTTGACCCCTAAAAAACACCAAGAGCTCAGAACTGTTTCACATACCTCCATTGTTGCCCAACCTGACCAAAAGTTTGAAACTCATATCTCCCTCGTGCGTTTTCAAGCCTTTTGGTTCCTAATGTTTCGAAACATCATTTAGAACTCATCCCACAACCTATTATAAGACTGTAACACCATTAACACCATCCTCCATTTTCAAAAACATAGATTTGCACTTGGACTTCTCCAGAACTCCTCAGGCACTTTCAGCTCAAGCTAGGTATCCCATTAGCTTCTTGGGAAATTGAGGAAGCTAACCCAATCATTAGAACTCACTAAAAGCTGCTCAAACTCCAAACCCGATACTCGCTTGCAAGGTAAGTTTTCTAACTTTAGAACTTTTCATACAAGCATCTTCAATGATTTATTTGTGAATGAAACATGTAGATATCATTGCCCTAAATCTAACCTTGTCCATAGTTTCCTTTAATTTTGATTGAGCTTAGAGAGTTTTAAGATTGAAATTTATGAGATTTTTAGGGTTCAGAATAGGGCCAGTGCCAAAGGGACCTGGGTTCGAGCCCTAGTGGTACCCTTTTGATTTTTTCCATTTTTTCCATACATTCTGACTTTTTTTTTGGTAGGCGCTGCGCCTTCCTTTGGGCCTCTATGTTTTTTTTCTTACCTCTAACCCCCCTTGCAGGCTATCAACACCCCTGACCCAGTTTTATTTTCTTTTTCTTATTTTTTTATTTTTGTTTATTTTCTTAATTATTTTTCTAATATTAAAAAATCATAAAAAATATAAAAATAGTAGATTTATATTTTGACATATTTTATTTATTTTTCTCATAAAAAATTATTTTCATTTAAATCATACTTTATTTTATTTTGACAAATTATTTTGTAAATTTAATTAAAAAAACTAGGTTTTCATTTATTTTCTTTTACACTAATCAAAATATAGTATTTTAATATAAAAAAGGCCAAACATATTTTATAATACTATAAATTATTTTCAAGACAAAAATACAAAAAAATACTTTCCTTAAACTTAATTTCTTTTTAATTAATTAATAGATTTAGGGTTTTATTTAAAAAAAAACTTTTCTTAGTAAATTTATATTTCACTTTTAATTAATTATTTTTCTTTAGTTAATTAGGTTAAATCAAAACCCTTTTCTCTAAAAAATCCAAACAAAAATATCCATTTTGTTCACATTCACATGCTTGTATATTACTTCATTTTTGTACATCATTTATTTCCATTCTTGTACCAATTCAATATGGTTGTAATATATTAATTAGGTTTATTTTCTTGCAATAGCGTAGTAACTTTAAATTCTGCAATTTATCGCTTTATATACAAATGTTAGTAATTAGGGTTTGTATCGAAAGACTAAAACCAATCAACTAGAAAACTGTAATCAAAGACAAAATCAAGCATGAAAATAATACACTTGCACACAAACACCCCCTAGGGTAAATCCACTTGGTTTCCTTACAAAATGGCCATATTACACATGTGAGGTATCATAGAAAAAACAAGAAAATATAAGATCATAGTCCCTCGATGACGCTATCTAAGTTGCCTTTTAAATGATCTTAGTCCCTAAAGGAGAATGCTAAGATACCTTGCAACATTGCTAATCATGGTTATACGATGACCCACGCCCGTCCCGTTTACATCCAAAGATAGGGTTACTTACCAAATCAATGGTAAGATAACAATGTCAAAGGAAAAGAAAATGAAAAAGAAAGATTTTTAAGTAGGTAGAATGCTCCTAATTACTTGCTCAATTTCAAACAAAACATCCTTGCTATTTTCAAAATAAACACCAACATTTTCAAAAGATCTTTAAAACTTGAAAACACTTTCAAAAGATAAAACACTTAGTATAAATTCTTACGAACAAGAATCATTACAAAGTTTGCCTAAACAATGGCCTCTTTACAAAATACTTTCAAAAACCACACAAATCACAATTTCAAACAAAAGCAAGTGATCTAGAAAGTAACTAAAAGCCCATGGAAAATCATGGATTAAAACTTTGATCCAATTTAGGATTTATTTTCTTATTCATTGTCTCTAATTCATCATATTCTTCATCTTTTTTTCTTTTTAATCAATTGGTTAATGATTGATTCGTCTTTGTTCAATTATGTTTGGATTGGTACTTGATGAACTTTTGTCATTTCAAATCTACCTCTAAATGATCAACTGATCACTCGAGGTGCTTTGGATTGATAATAAGTCTGTGCTAAGGTATCAAGAAGGATTTGATTGTTGTAATGATCTCATCTCCTTTAGTTAATCTTCATCACATATTCCTTTAAAAATACTCTTCTATGACTTTTAATTGTTTTTATTTGCATTTTAATTATGTTTTATTTTTTTACATTGTTGCCCTTGGATCATAGTGAATTTCATCATAAGTTTCATCAACCTTACTGGATCTTGGGTGTTGATGGGGTGAAAACCCTAATCCACCAAAAAAAGATGAATGATGACGATGATAACTTTATTAAAACTTTGATCCAATTTAGGATTTATTTTATTTTTCATTGTCTCTACTTCATAACATTCTTATTCCTTTTTCTTTTTTATCAATTGGATGATAATTGGTTGATCTTTGTTCAATTAGGTTTCAGTTGGTACTTGATGAACTTTCATCATTTCAAATCCACCTCTAATTGATCAATTGATCACTCATGGTACTATGGATTGATAATAAGTATGTGCTAAAGTATCTTGAAGGATTTAATTGATGTAATGATCTCATCTCCTTGACTTAGTCTGTATCAACTTTGCCTTTAAACCATTGTATGCATTATATGCAATACGCGAGCATTATTTGAAATTTATTTGATGTTTTGAACATACTTTTGTATTTTACCATTTATTTTCATTTTACTTGTTTTTATATTTGTATTTTAATGATGTTTGACTTTTGTTGACTGGTTGGCCTTGGATCATAGTGAATTTGATCATAAAGTTCATCAACCTCATTGGATCTTGGGTGTTGATGGGGTGAAAACCCTAATCCACCAAAAAAAGATGAATGGTGTTAATGATAAATTTATTAAAACTTTGATCCAATTTAGGATTTATTTTCATGTTCATTGTCTCTACTTCATCTCATTCTTCATCTTTTTCTATTTTTTAATCAATTGGATGATGATTGACTCATATTTGTTCAATTAGGTTTGGATTGGTACTTGATAACCTTTCATCATTTCAAATCTACCTCTAAGTGATCAATTGATCACTCAGGGTACTTTAGATTGATGATAAGTTTATGGTAAGGTATCATTAATTATATGATTGAAGTAATCATATCATATAATTAGCTTAGTCTTGATCACTTATGCTTTTAAACCATGGTGTGCATTATATGAAATATAAAATTTATTTGATGTTTTGAAAATACTTTGGTATTTTACCTTTTATTTCATTTAAAAAACAATTCAAAAAATACTTATTAGTTTATTTTAATTATTTTTTATTTGCATTTTAATTATGTTTTTTTTTGTTGACTGGATGTCCTTGGATCATAGAGAATTAGATCATAAGTTTCATAAACCTCATTGGATCTTGGGTGTTAATGGGGTGAAAATCTTAATCCACCAAAAAGGATGAATGATGTTGATGATAACTTGATTAAAAGTTTGATCAAATTTGGTATTTACTCTGTAGTTCATTTTCTTCACTTCTTCTCTTTCTTCTTTTTTTTTTATCAATTGGATGATGATTGATTCAACTTTGTTCAATTAGGTTTGGATTCTTACTTGATGAACTTTAATCATTTCAAATCTACCTCTAAATGATCCATTGATCACTCAAGGTACTTCGAATTGATGATAAGTCTGTGCTAAGGTATCATGAAGAATTTTGTTGATGTAATGATCTCATCTACTTGACTTAGTCTTGATCACCTATGTTTTAAACCATGGTGTGTGTTATATGAAAGTTAAATATTATTTGATGTTTTGAACACACTTTGGTATTTTTCAATTTATTTTCATTTTAAAAATTAATTTAAACACTCTTTTCTATGCATTTTAATTGTTTTTTATTTACATTTTAATTACATTTTACTTTTGATGACTGGTTGTCCTTTGATCATTGTGAATATGATCATAAGTTTCATAAACCTCATTTGATCTTGGGTGTTGATGGTGTGAAAACAGTTGTCCTCTAAAAAGGACGAATGATGTTGATGATAACTTGATTAAAACTTTGATCCAATTTGGGATTTTTTTTTCTTGTTCATTGTCTCTACTTCATCTCTTTCTTCTTCTATTTTCTTTTTGATCAATTGGGTGATGATTGAATCATATTTGTTACATTAGGTTTAGATTCGTACTTGATAAACTTTCAGCATTTTAAATTTAACTCTAAGTGATCAATTGATTACTTAAGTTACTTTAGATTGATGTCAAGTTTGTCCTAGGATATCATGAATGATTTGATTGATGTAACAATCTTATCTCCTTGTCTTAGTCTTGACCACCTCTGCTTTTAAGCCATTGTATGCATACACGCCCGTCATTTGAAAATTAATTTGATGTTTTGAACATACTTTGGTATTTTACCTTTTATTTCATTTAAAAATCAATTCAAAAAATTATTTTTGATTTATTTTAATTGTTTTTTATTTGCATTTTAATTATGTTTTATTTTTGTTGACTGGTTTTCCTTGGATCATAGTGAATTTGATCAGAAATTTCATCAACCTCATTGGATCTTGGGTGTTGATGGGGTGAAAACCCTAATTCACCAAAAAAGTTGAATGATGTTGATTACAACTTTATTAAAACTTTAATCCAATTTACAATTTATTTTCTTGTTCATTGTCTCTACTACACCTCATTCTTCTTCTTTTTTCTTTTTGATCAATTAGTTGATGATTGATTCATATTTGTTTAATTAGGTTTGGATTGTTACTTCATGAACTTTCATCATTTTAAATCTACCTCTAAGTTATCAATTCATCACTCAAGGTACTATGGATTGATGATAAGTCTGTGATAAGGTATCGTGAAGTATTTGATTTATATAATGATCTCATCTCCTTGACTTAGTCTTGATCACCTATGATTTTAAACCATGGTGGGCATTATATGAAATACACACACGTCAATTGAGATTTATTTGATGTTTTGAACATACTTTTGTATTTTACATTTTATTTCCTTTTTAAAATCAATTTAAAAATAATTTTCTATGCATTATAATTGTTTTTTTATTTGCATTTTAATTATGTTTGACTTTTGTTGTCTGGTTGGCCTTGAATCATAGTGAATTTAATCATAAGTTTCATCTACCTCATTGGATCTTAGGTTTTGATGGGGTGAAAACCATAATCCACCAAAAAGCATGAATGATGTTGATGATAACTTGATTAAAACTTTGATCCAATTTGGGATTTATTTTCTTATTCATTGTCTCTAATTCATCATATTCTTCATCTTTTTTCTTTTTAATCAATTGGTTAATGATTGATCCGTCTTTGTTAAATTATGTTTGGATTAGTACTTGATGAACTTTCATCATTTCAAATCTACCTCTAAATGATCAACTGATCACTCGAGGTGCTTTGGATTGATAATAAGTATGTGCTAAGGTATCAAGAAGGATTTGATTGTTGTAATGATCTCATCTCCTTTAGTTAATCTTCATCACATATGCCTTTAAATCATGGTGTGCATTATATGCAATACACCGGCGTAATTTGAAAGTTATTTGATGTTTTGAACATACTTTGGTATTTTTCCTTTTATTTTCATTTTAAATCAATTTAAAAATACTCTTCTATGAATTTTAATTGTTTTTATTTGCATTTTAATTATGTTTTATTTTTTTTACATTGTTGCCCTTGGATCATAGTGAATTTCATCATAAGTTTCATCAACATTACTGGATCTTGGGTGTTGATGGGGTGAAAACCCTAATCCACCAAAAAAAGATGAATGATGACGATGATAACTTTATTAAAACTTTGATCCAATTTAGGATTTATTTTATTTTTCATTGTCTCTACTTCATAACATTCTTATTCCTTTTTCTTTTTTATCAATTGGATGATAATTGGTTGATCTTTGTTCAATTAGGTTTCAGTTGGTACTTGATGAACTTTCATCATTTCAAATCCACCTCTAATTGATCAATTGATCACTCATGGTACTATGGATTGATAATAAGTATGTGCTAAAGTATCTTGAAGGATTTAATTGATGTAATGATCTCATCTCCTTGACTTAGTCTGTATCAACTTTGCCTTTAAACCATTGTATGCATTATATGCAATACGCGAGCATTATTTGAAATTTATTTGATGTTTTGAACATACTTTTGTATTTTACCATTTATTTTCATTTTACTTGTTTTTATATTTGTATTTTAATGATGTTTGACTTTTGTTGACTGGTTGGCCTTGGATCATAGTGAATTTGATCATAAAGTTCATCAACCTCATTGGATCTTGGGTGTTGATGGGGTGAAAACCCTAATCCACCAAAAAAAGATGAATGGTTTGAATGATAAATTTATTAAAACTTTGATCCAATTTAGGATTTATTTTCATGTTCATTGTCTCTACTTCATCTCATTCTTCATCTTTTTCTATTTTTTAATCAATTGGATGATGATTGACTCATATTTGTTCAATTAGGTTTGGATTGGTACTTGATAACCTTTCATCATTTCAAATCTACCTCTAAGTGATCAATTGATCACTCAGGGTACTTTAGATTGATGATAAGTTTATGATAAGGTATCATTAATTATATGATTGAAGTAATGATATCATATAATTAGCTTAGTCTTGATCACTTATGCTTTTAAACCATGGTGTGCATTATATGAAATATAAAATTTATTTGATGTTTTGAAAATACTTTGGTATTTTACCTTTTATTTCATTTAAAAAACAATTCAAAAAATACTTATTAGTTTATTTTAATTATTTTTTATTTGCATTTTAATTATGTTTTTTTTTGTTGACTGGATGTCCTTGGATCATAGAGAATTAGATCATCAGTTTCATAAACCTCATTGGATCTTGGGTGTTAATGGGGTGAAAATCTTAATCCACCAAAAAGGATGAATGATGTTGATGATAACTTGATTAAAAGTTTGATCAAATTTGGTATTTACTCTGTAGTTCATTTTCTTCACTTCGTCTCTTTCTTCTTTTTTTTTTATCAATTGGATGATGATTGATTCAACTTTGTTCAATTAGGTTTGGATTCTTACTTGATGAACTTTAATCATTTCAAATCTACCTCTAAATGATCCATTGATCACTCAAGGTACTTCGAATTGATGATAAGTCTGTGCTAAGGTATCATGAAGAATTTTGTTGATGTAATGATCTCATTTACTTGACTTAGTCTTGATCACCTATGTTTTAAACCATGGTGTGTGTTATATGAAAGTTAAATATTATTTGATGTTTTGAACACACTTTGGTATTTTTCAATTTATTTTCATTTTAAAAATTAATTTAAACACTCTTTTCTATGCATTTTAATTGTTTTTTATTTACATTTTAATTACATTTTACTTTTGATGACTGGTTGTCCTTTGATCATTGTGAATATGATCATAAGTTTCATAAACCTCGTTTGATCTTGGGTGTTGATGGTGTGAAAACCGTTGTCCTCTAAAAAGGACGAATGATGTTGATGATAACTTGATTAAAACTTTGATCCAATTTGGGATTTTTTTTTCTTGTTCATTGTCTCTACTTCATCTCTTTCTTCTTCTATTTTCTTTTTGATCAATTGGGTGATGATTGAATCATATTTGTTACATTAGGTTTAGATTCGTACTTGATAAACTTTCAGCATTTTAAATTTAACTCTAAGTGATCAATTGATTACTTAAGTTACTTTAGATTGATGTCAAGTTTGTCCTAGGATATCATGAATGATTTGATTGATGTAACAATCTTATCTCCTTGTCTTAGTCTTGACCACCTCTGCTTTTAAGCCATTGTATGCATACACGCCCGTCATTTGAAAATTAATTTGATGTTTTGAACATACTTTGGTATTTTACCTTTTATTTCATTTAAAAATCAATTCAAAAAATTATTTTTGATTTATTTTAATTGTTTTTTATTTGCATTTTAATTATGTTTTATTTTTGTTGACTGGTTTTCCTTGGATCATAGTGAATTTGATCAGAAATTTCATCAACCTCATTGGATCTTGGGTGTTGATGGGGTGAAAACCCTAATTCACCAAAAAAGTCGAATGATGTTGATTACAACTTTATTAAAACTTTAATCCAATTTACAATTTATTTTCTTGTTCATTGTCTCTACTACACCTCATTCTTCTTCTTTTTTCTTTTTGATCAATTAGTTGATGATTGATTCATATTTGTTTAATTAGGTTTGGATTGTTACTTCATGAACTTTCATCATTTTAAATCTACCTCTAAGTTATCAATTCATCACTCAAGGTACTATGGATTGATGATAAGTCTGTGATAAGGTATCGTGAAGTATTTGATTTATATAATGATCTCATCTCCTTGACTTAGTCTTGATCACCTATGATTTTAAACCATGGTGGGCATTATATGAAATACACACACGTCAATTGAGATTTATTTGATGTTTTGAACATACTTTTGTATTTTACATTTTATTTCCTTTTTAAAATCAATTTAAAAATAATTTTCTATCCATTATAATTGTTTTTTTATTTGCATTTTAATTATGTTTGACTTTTGTTGTCTGGTTGGCCTTGAATCATAGTGAATTTAATCATAAGTTTCATCTACCTCATTGGATCTTAGGTTTTGATGGGGTGAAAACCATAATCCACCAAAAAGCATGAATGATGTTGATGATAACTTGATTAAAACTTTGATCCAATTTCGGATTTATTTTCTTATTCATTGTCTCTAATTCATCATATTCTTCATCTTTTTTCTTTTTAATCAATTGGTTAATGATTGATCCATCTTTGTTAAATTATGTTTGGATTAGTACTTGATGAACTTTCATCATTTCAAATCTACCTCTAAATGATCAACTGATCATTCGATGTGCTTTGGATTGATAATAAGTATGTGCTAAGGTATTAAGAAGGATTTGATTGTTGTAATGATCTCATCTCCTTTAGTTAATCTTCATCACATATGCCTTTAAATCATGGTGTGCATTATATGCAATACACCGGCGTAATTTGAAAGTTATTTGATGTTTTGAACATACTTTGGTATTTTTCCTTTTATTTTCATTTTAAATCAATTTAAAAATACTCTTCTATGAATTTTAATTGTTTTTATTTGCATTTTAATTATGTTTTATTTTTTTTACATTGTTGCCCTTGGATCATAGTGAATTTCATCATAAGTTTCATCAACCTTACTGGATCTTGGGTGTTGATGGGGTGAAAACCCTAATCCACCAAAAAAAGATGAATGATGACGATGATAACTTTATTAAAACTTTGATCCAATTTAGGATTTATTTTATTTTTCATTGTCTCTACTTCATAACATTCTTATTCCTTTTTCTTTTTTATCAATTGGATAATGATTGGTTGATCTTTGTTCAATTAGGTTTGGGTTGGTACTTGATGAACTTTCATCATTTCAAATCCACCTCTAATTGATCAATTGATCACTCATGGTACTATGGATTGATAATAAGTTTGTGGTAAAGTATCTTGAAGGATTTAATTGATGTAATGATCTCATCTCCTTGACTTAGTCTGTATCAACTTTTCCTTTAAACCATTGTATGCATTATATGCAATACGCGAGCATTATTTGAAATTTATTTGATGTTTTGAACATACTTTTGTATTTTACCATTTATTTTCATTTTAAAATCAATTTAAAAAATAAATAAATTTCTATGCATTTTACTTGTTTTTATATTTGCATTTTAATGATGTTTGACTTTTGTTGACTGGTTGGCCTTGGATCATAGTGAATTTGATCATAAAGTTCATCAACCTCATTGGATCTTGGGTGTTGATGGGGTGAAAACCCTAATCCACCAAAAAAAGATGAATGGTGTTAATGATAAATTTATTAAAACTTTGATCCAATTTAGGATTTATTTTCATATTCATTGTCTCTACTTCATCTCATTCTTCATCTTTTTCTATTTTTTAATCAATTGGATGATGATTGACTCATACTTGTTCAATTAGGTTTGGATTGGTACTTGATGAACTTTCATCATTTCAAATCTACCTCTAAGTGATCAATTGATCACTCAGTGTACTTTAGATTGATGATAAGTTTATGGTAAGGTATCATTAATTATATGATTGAAGTAATTATATCATATCATTAGCTTAGTCTTGATCACTTATGATTTTAAACCATGGTGTGCATTATATGAAATTTAAAATTTATTTGATGTTTTGAAAATACTTTGGTATTTTACCTTTTATTTCATTTAAAAATCAATTCAAAAAATACTTTTTAGTTTATTTTAATTATTTTTTATTTGCATTTTAATTATGTTTTTTTTTTGTTGACTGGATGTCCTTGGATCATAGAGAATTAGATCATAAGTTTCATAAACCTCATTGGATCTTGGGTGTTGATGGGGTGAAAATCTTAATCCACCAAAAAGGATGAATGATGTTGATGATAACTTGATTAAAACTTTGATCAAATTTGGTATTTACTCTCTAGTTTATTTTCTTCACTTCGTCTCTTTCTTCTATTTTTTTATCAATTGGATGATGATTGATTCAACTTTGTTCAATTAGGTTTGGATTCTTACTTGATGAACTTTAATCATTTCAAATCTGCCTCTAAATGATCCATTGATCACTCAAGGTACTTCGTATTGATGATAAGTTTGTGCTAAGGTATCATGAAGAATTTTGTTGATGTAATGATCTAATCTACTTGACTTAGTCTTGATCACCTATGTTTTAAACCATGGTGTGTGTTATTGAAATTTAAATATTATTTGATGTTTTGGACACACTTTGGTATTTTTCAATTTATTTTCATTTTAAAAATTAATTTAAACACTCTTTTCTATGCATTTTAATTGTTTTTTATTTGCATTTTAATTACATTTTACTTTTGTTGACTGGTTGTCCTTTGATCATTGTGAATATGATCATAAGTTTCATCAACCTCGTTTGATCTTGGGTGTTGATGGTGTGAAAACCGTAATCCTCTAAAAAGGACGAATGATGTTGATGATAACTTGATTAAAAATTTGATCCAATTTGGGATTTTTTATCTTGTTCATTGTCTCTACTTCATCTCTTTCTTCTTCTATTTTCTTTTTGATCAATTGGGTGATGATGGATTCATATTTTTTACATTAGGTTTGGATTCGTACTTGATAAATTTCAGCATTTTAAATTTAACTCTAAGTGATCAATTGATTACTTAAGTTACTTTAGATTGATGTCAAGTTTGTCCTAGGATATCATGAATTATTTGATTGATGTAACAATCTTATCTCCTTGTCTTAGTCTCGATCACCTCTGCTTTTAAGCCATTGTATGCATACACGCCCGTCATTTGAAAATTAATTTTATGTTTTGAACATACTTTGGTATTTTTCCTTTTATTTCATTTAAAAATCAATTCAAAAAACTATTTTTGATTTATTTTAATTGTTTTTTATTTTCATTTTAATTATGTTTTATTTTTGTTGACTGTTTTTCCTTGGATCATAGTGAATTTGATCTGAAATTTCATCAACCTCATTGGATCTTGGGTGTTGATGGGGTGAAAACCCTAATTCACCAAAAAAGTTGAATGATGTTGATTACAACTTTATTAAAACATTAATCCAATTTACAATTAATTTTCTGGTTCATTGTCTCTACTACACCTCATTCTTCTTTGTTTTTCTTTTTGATCAATTAGTTGATGATTGATTCATATTTGTTTAATTAGGTTTGGATTGGTACTTCATGAACTTTCATCATTTTAAGTCTACCTCTAAGTTATCAATTCATCACTCAAGGTACTATGGATTGATGATATGTTTGTGATAAGGTATCGTGAAGTATTTGATTTATATAATGATCTCATCTCCTTGACTTAGTCTTGATCACCTATGATTTTAAACCATGGTGGGCATTATATGCAATACACACACGTCAATTGAGATTTATTTGATGTTTTGAACATACTTTTGTATTTTACATTTTATTTCCTTTTTAAAATCAATTTAAAAATAATTTTCTATGCATTATAATTGTTTTTTTATTTGCATTTTAATTATGTTTGACTTTTGTTGTCTGGTTGGCCTTGAATCATAGTGAATTTGATCATAAGTTTCATCAACCTCATTGGATCTTAGGTTTTGATGGGGTGAAAACCATAATTCACCAAAAAGCATGAATGATGTTGATGATAACTTGATTAAAACTTTGATCCAATTTGGGATTTATTTTCTTATTCATTGTCTCTAATTCATCATATTCTTCATCTTTTTTCTTTTTAATCAATTGGTTAATGATTGATTCGTCTTTGTTAAATTATGTTTGGATTAGTACTTGATGAACTTTCATCATTTCAAATCTACCTCTAAATGATCAACTGATCACTCGAGGTGCTTTGGATTGATAATAAGTCTGTGCTAAGGTATCAAGAAGGATTTGATTGTTGTAATGATCTCATCTCCTTTAGTTAATCTTCATCACATATGCCTTTAAATCATGGTGTGCATTATATGCAATACACCGGCGTAATTTTAAAGTTATTTTATGTTTTGAACATAATTTGGTATTTTTCCTTTTATTTTCATTTTAAATCAATTTAAAAATACTCTTCTATGAATTTTAATTGTTTTTATTTGCATTTTAATTATGTTTTATTTTTTTTACATTGTTGCCCTTGGATCATAGTGAATTTCAGCATAAGTTTCATCAACCTTACTGGATCTTGGGTGTTGATGGGGTGAAAACCCTAATCCACCAAAAAAAGATGAATGATGACGATGATAACTTTATTAAAAATTTTGATCCAATTTAGGATTTATTTTGTTTTTCATTGTCTCTACTTCATAACATTTATATTCCTTTTTCTTTTTTATCAATTGGATAATGATTGGTTGATCTTTGTTCAATTAGGTTTGGGTTGGTACTTGATGAACTTTCATGATTTCAAATCCACCTCTAATTGATCAATTGATCACTCATGGTACTATGGATTGATAATAAGTTTGTGCTAAAGTATCTTGAAGGATTTAATTGATGTAATGATCTCATCTCCTTGACTTAGTCTGTATCAACTTTGCCTTTAAACCATTGTATGCATTATATGCAGAACGTGAGCATTATTTGAAATTTATTTGATGTTTTGAACATACTTTTGTATTTTACCATTTAATTTCATTTTAAAATCAATTTAAAAAATAAATAAATTTCTATGCATTTTACTTGTTTTTATATTTGCATTTTAATTATGTTTGACTTTTGTTGACTGCATGGCCTTGGATCATAGTGAATTTGATCATAAAGTTCATCAACCTCATTGGATTTTGGGTGTTGATGGGGTGAAAACCCTAATCCACCAAAAAAATATGAATGGTGTTAATGATAAATTTATTAAAACTTTGATCCAATTTAGGATTTATTTTCATATTCATTGTCTCTACTTCATCTCATTCTTCATCTTTTTCTATTTTTTAATCAATTGGATGATGATTGACTCATATTTGTTCAATTAGGTTTGGATTGGTACTTGATGAACTTTCATCATTTCAAATCTACCTCTAAGTGATCAATTTATCACTCAGGGTACTTTAGATTGATGATAAGTTTATGGTAAGGTATCATTAATTATATGATTGAAGTAATTATATCATATCATTAGCTTAGTCTTGATCACTTAAGCTTTTAAACCATGGTGTGCATTATATGAAATTTAAAATTTATTTGATGTTTTTAAAATACTTTGGTATTTTACCTTTTATTTCATTTAAAAATCAATTCAAAAAATACTTTTTAGTTTATTTTAATTATTTTTTATTTGCATTTTAATTATGTTTTGTTTTTGTTGACTGGATGTCCTTGGATCATAGAGAATTAGATCATACGTTTCAAAAACCTCATTGGATCTTGGGTGTTGATGGGGTGAAAATCTTAATCCACCAAAAAGGATGAATGATGTTGATGATAACTTGATTAAAACTTTGATCAAATTTGGTATTTACTCTCTAGTTCATTTTCTTCACTTCTTCTCTTTCTTCTTTTTTTTTTATCAATTGGATGATGATTGATTCAACTTTGTTCAATTAGGTTTGGATTCTTACTTGATGAACTTTAATCATTTCAAATCTACCTCTAAATGATCCATTGATCACTCAAGGTACTTCGAATTGATGATAAGTCTGTGCTAAGGTATCATGAAGAATTTTGTTGATGTAATGATCTCATTTACTTGACTTAGTCTTGATCACCTATGTTTTAAACCATGGTGTGTGTTATATGAAATTTAAATATTATTTGATGTTTTGAACACACTTTGGTATTTTTCAATTTATTTTCATTTTAAAAATTAATTTAAACACTCTTTTCTATGCATTTTAATTATTTTTTATTTACATTTTAATTACATTTTACTTTTGATGACTGGTTGTCCTTTGATCATTGTGAATATGATCATAAGTTTCATAAACCTCGTTTGATCTTGGGTGTTGATGGTGTGAAAACCGTTATCCTCTAAAAAGGACGAATGATGTTGATGATAACTTGATTAAAACTTTGATCCAATTTGGGATTTTTTTTCTTGTTCATTGTCTCTACTTCATCTCTTTCTTCTTCTATTTTCTTTTTGATCAATTGGGTGATGATTGATTCATATTTTTTACATTAGGTTTGGATTCGTACTTGATAAATTTCAGCATTTTAAATTTAACTCTAAGTGATCAATTGATTACTTAATTTACTTTAGATTGATGTCAAGTTTGTCCTAGGATATCATGAATGATTTGATTGATGTAACAATCTTATCTCCTTGTCTTAGTCTCGATCACCTCTTCTTTTAAGCCATTGTATGCATACACGCCCGTCATTTGAAAATTAATTTGATGTTTTGAACATACTTTGGTATTTTACCTTTTATTTCATTTAAAAATCAATTCAAAAAATTATTTTTGATTTATTTTAATTGTTTGTTATTTGCATTTTAATTATGTTTTATTTTTGTTGACTGTTTTTCCTTGGATCATAGTGAATTTGATAAGAAATTTTATCAACCTCATTGGATCTTGGGTGTTGATGGGGTGAAAACCCTAATTCACCAAAAAAGTTGAATGATGTTGATTACAACTTTAATAAAACTTTAATCCAATTTACAATTTATTTTCTTCTTCATTGTCTCTACTACACCTCATTTTTCTTCTTTTTTCTTTTTGATCAATTAGTTGATGATTGATTCATATTTGTTTAATTAGGTTTGGATTGGTACTTCATGAACTTTCATCATTTTAAGTCTACCTCTAAGTTACCAATTCATCACTCAAGGTACTATGGATTGATGATAAGTCTGTGATAAGGTATCGTGAAGTATTTGATTTATATAATGATCTCATCTCCTTGACTTAGTGTTGATCACCTATGATTTTAAACCATGGTGGGCATTATATGCAATACACACACGTCAATTGAGATTTATTTGATGTTTTGAACATACTTTTGTATTTTACATTTTATTTCCTTTTTAAAATCAATTTAAAAATAATTTTCTATGCATTATAATTGTTTTTTTTTCATTTTAATTAGGTTTGACTTTTGTTGTCTGGTTGGCCTTGAATCATAGTGAATTTGATCATAAGTTTCATCAACCTCATTGGATCTTAGGTTTTGATGGGGTGAAAACCATAATCCACCAAAAAGCATGAATAATGTTGATGATAACTGGATTAAAACTTGGATCCAATTTGGGATTTATTTTCTTATTCATTGTCTCTAATTCATCTTTTTTCTTTTTAATCAATTAGTTAATGATTGATTCGTCTTTGTTAAATTATGTTTGGATTAGTACTTGATGAACTTTCATCATTTCAAATCTACCTCTAAATGATCAACTGATCAATCGAGGTGCTTTGGATTGATAATAAGTCTGTGCTAAGGTTATCAAGAAGGATTTGATTGTTGTAATGATCTCATCTCCTTTAGTTAATCTTCATCACATATGCCTTTAAATTATGGTGTGCATTATATGCAATACACCGGCGTAATTTGAAAGTTATTTTATGTTTTGAACATACTTTGGTATTTTTCCTTTTATTTTCATTTTAAATCAATTTAAAAATACTCTTCTATGAATTTTAATTGTTTTTATTTGCATTTTAATTATGTTTTATTTTTTTTACATTGTTGCCCTAGGATCATAGTGAATTTCATCATAAGTTTCATCAACCTTACTGGATCTTGGGTGTTGATGGGGTGAAAACCCTAATCTACCAAAAAAAGATGAATGATGACGATGATAACTTTATTAAAACTTTGATCCAATTTAGGATTTATTTTATTTTTCATTGTCTCTACTTCATAACATTCTTATTCCTTTTTATTTTTTATCAATTGGATAATGATTGGTTGATCTTTGTTCAATTAGGTTTGGGTTTGTACTTGATGAACTTTCATCATTTCAAATCCACCTCTAATTGATCAATTGATCACTCATGGTACTATGGATTGATAATAAGTTTGTGCTAAAGTATCTTGAAGGATTTAATTGATGTAATGATCTCATCTCCTTGACTTAGTCTGTATCAACTTTGCCTTTAAACCATTGTATGCATTATATGCAATACGCAAGCATTATTTGAAATTTATTTGATGTTTTGAACATACTTTTGTATTTTACCATACTTTTGTATCAACTTTGCCTTTTAATGATGTTTGACTTTTGTTGACTGGTTGGCCTTGGATCATAGTGAATTTGATCATAAAGTTCATCAACCTCATTGGATCTTGGGTGTTGATGGGGTGAAAACCCTAATCCACCAAAAAAAGATGAATGGTGTTGTAATCGGTGGAAATAGAACTGACTATTTTTGAATGCTGGTTCGCAGAATGTCGCGGTAAGCAAGAGTCGCCACCGTCTTTTATTTTCTCCAACATGGAAAGGACAAAAGCACAGCAAAATTCCTTATTCGAGAATGTTTCTCGGTTCGGGAGGTAGATTATAGAAAGGGAAGGTGTTAGCACCCTTTTTATCCGTGGTTATCCACGGGCTCTTAGGTACTTGCTCTTATGTTTTCAAAATATGTTTGCTTTTCAAATGTGTGTGTGGGTTTTGAAAAAGTTTCGTTTGAAAAATTTCTAAGTAACTCTTGTATCTGTCCTCAAGAGTGTATGAAATATTTGTTTGAAAACTTTTGAAAGTGTAGGTGTGAAAAGTTGTTTTGTTTGTTTTGAAAGAGAAAGTACACATGAGAATCTACCTACTCTAAGGAATTAAGCTGTGTAAGAGTCCTTTAGATAGTGCTATCCCACCATTGAGAGGTAGGTAGCACCATCGTCGGAGTTGTTCGGGTCAATTCGATTATCGGGACAGTGTGGTCACCGAAGCAATGGTAGGACACCTTAGAAGTAACCCTAATGTTCTAGATCCTTTTTTATCCGAGGCAACCGTTTCGAGGCAACTGGATCTTTTGGACAAAGGGTGACCTCTAAGACGTCCTATACTTGATGACCACGTTTCGAGGCAATGAGTGAAGCGTACCCTAGGAGTGGCATGTGCATTGTGTGTTGTTTTTCAGTTAATTGTATTTGTACATATTATTTGTGAGCTACGGATTGGTTTTATTTACATACATTCTTTCATGCATTTAACAGTTAGGGGTGCGGAAAGTAAATTGCGGAAAGATAAATTCTACGCTATTACAAGGCGCGGGTCTATACATCGCCAAAAAACAAAGACCCGTTTTGGTAAAGTGCGGAAAATAAAGAAAGCGGTAAACCTAATTACTATTACATTCTTAGGAGCAGTTACATAATAATCAAAATATAGAAATAACGTGCGAATAGAAATTAAATTGGAACGTCCTAGGGTTTTTGACCCTTTTGTATTAAATTAAAATTAAACCTAAATCTAATTATTTAATTATTTACAAGAAAAATGTTTTTTATTTTTTTTAATGAAATAAAATAAAAGGAAATAAAATTAAAAGTTAATCCTAATTCTAAATTGTTTAATTATTAAGAAAAAAAGTTAAAGTCGCCTAATTAAAATTAATTCAATTTATTAGTATTTATTTACAAAAATAAAATGAAATTAATAATAATAATAATATTAGTTCTTTTTTTGATTTTTTTATGAGAAAAAGTTAGTTATGTTAATTTAATGATAGAATAATTTTTTGGTAATTTTTGGATCGATTTTGATAATTAATAGCAATTAAAAGTCAGTTTAATGATTATTTAACAATTAATTAAAATATGCATGCAAAAATATTAATTTTAATGTCAAAAATTAAATAAACATTTTTCTGATTAAAATGCAAAAGGAAAATATTGTGATTTTTTTAAATGCATGAGACAATTATTTAAAGATAAATTAAATTAGGATGAAAATATTAAAAAGAAAATATAGAAAGCATGTTAGTTATGAAAAATGGAAAAGAGAAAATGCCAGGGCCAAGAATCGAACTCATGCCCTCTGGAGAAATCAACCAACACATTGCCAACTGAGCTAGCTGCCTTTGGTGTTTGTAATCTGCAATCAATGGGTTAAAAGTGAAAACGTGGCATATTTGAATTTTCAAACACAGTCAACACGCGTGGGGCCTAGGTGTAACATGGGAGCGAATCAGAACGCATTGTCGTGCCACGCTAGCCACGCCTGAGTCCAGATCAGTCACTGACGCCGGAGCCCTAGCTTCGGTCGTCTTCTCCGGGAAGCACCATGGCCGATCCTGCAAAATAGGAAAAATCAAAGCAAAAGAAAGACCTAGTTACCCTAATTCGACCCCTGCGGATTCAATGGTGCCATTGTTTTGGCCTGAAAACGACTGTATGGTGAGTTTCGAAGCAGATAACAAAAACTGCCCTAACAATGGCAAGTCCTTATTCCTGCGTTAAAGCTTGCACGCTATGCATCAAATACATTCTAATAGGCATCCTGAGTTCACACAAACAATCAAAAACAATTAATGCTACATGAAATATGCAAACCGAATTCCAGAAATTTACCAAACTAGTGAGAGCTAGGGAGCACGATCTGGGATGGTTTTGCTTCGTGTAAGAGTTGGGAATGGTTGCTGCTATGCCCAGGAACACAATTGAATGCTTAAAACTCCTTGAAACTTGCTAGAAAAACAAATTCGAATTTGTCAACTTTGGAAAATTTTGAGAGAATTAGGGTTGCCGTTTCAGAGGTTTCTAGGTCGTGAATGATGTATGGGAGGCTTGCATATATGTCTCTGAATGAGAATCAAGCAATAATGTGAGCCTTTAACCCTTGCAATGAAGTTTTGGATTTTGCCATAACCTCCATTAAAGAAACTTGCCATTTTTGTCCAAATTTGAATTTTTATGCTTGAAATGGACTTTACACGAATTTGGTATATGAAATATGCTTCATGAAGGTTATTTAAACCACAAGATATCCCTTAATTAATTTTTTTTATTTTTATTAGAATTTTAAGGATTTAAAATGAATTAAATCAATAAAATTAAATAAAAATAGAAAAATTAATGTTTAATCTTGAGATAAATCATGGGACACGTGGGAGGCATGGCAAAGCTGAATCAAGTGGGAAAAGTGGTCCCTTTTGTCAAAAATTGAAGTTTCAAGGATAGTTGACTTTGGCCATTTCACAAAAATTTCCCAACTTCTCCAATGCATATCTGGCTCAATTTTGATCATATGAACATGTTCTTGGACATTTTGGAAAGGTCTTTAAGTCCTCTAACCAATGCCTTTGGTCCCATGTCATTTTGATTTACCAATCTCAAGTTATGGTCTTTGACTTAAAGTGCCTTTTTGTTGACTTTTGCAAATGACCTATAATGTTGAAATTGATAACTTTTTGTGAGAGCATTTCTTGGATTTGGAATGTGAAGATGAGTTGTAGGAAATGTCATCCCCTTCAAAATGAGCATTGGATGGGATTTTTCTGGTGAACCATGAAAAAGTTATGCCTTGGTCAATTACAGTTGACTTTTCAACTGTCCCAAAATAGAAACTTTTGACATCTTGATGATTTTTGAGCCATTCTTGTGGAATCATGATCAAGACTTGATCAAATGATGATTGTGGCTTCAAAATAAGATGTTGACCAAAAGTTTTGACTTTTGACTGCCAAATGACCATTTTACCCGTGTAGTTGACTGTGGAGCAATTAGGGTTTTTGACTGTGCAACTTGACCTTGTGAGGCTTGAAACATGATATGTAGGTGCTTGACAATGTGTATAGGCATATGTGACTTTATTGAGCCCTTGAAAACCTCAACTTCCTTGAAGGAACCAAAACCCTAATTTTGACTGGCTTAGGAGGATGGTTGACTGTGTAGCCCTTGAGTAGACTTGAGCAAATTGAGATGATGCTTGTCAAAACTTTGAAGAATATGGGAGGGCAAATGTTGGGGTACAACAGTTGCCCCTGTTCAATCTTCTTAGACCTGAGGATGTAGATTGGCTTGTGTGCCTTTCGTAATCCGAGGGTGGAAGATGATTGAACACTAGAGTGCCCAGAAATTTGCACTCACATAGTAGGGTATCAGCAGTGTGATGTCGGGAATGGGCTTACAGATTCCATTTGGAGAGATGGTGGATAGGAGGATGGGCTTATAGATGCCATCTGGAGATGTGACAGAATCTTGTCGGGAATGGGCTTATAGATGCCATTTGGAGACTGTTGGTATGTGGATGGGCTTATAGATGCCATCTAGGTGTCTATCGCGTAAGAGATTCCTTAGCGAGAACTTGCGTACCTGAGAAAGATAATTTCCTGGCCTGTTACAGGTGTTGATCCTCACTCAGTCGCTCACAGACATGCCCTGGCTAGATACAGGTATCGAATCTGGAACTTCAAAAGGTTGATGGGTTGTCTCTACTGACAGGTTATCTCAGAAAAATCTTTAGGATTTAACTGAACCAGAGGAGGTTTTGTCTTTCTTGACGAGTTGTCTCTTTGGAAGGGTTGTTTTCATGGACGGGTGGTCTTCAACGACGAGTGATCTTCAATGACGAGTCGTCTTCAATGACGAGTTGTCTTCAATGACGAGTTGTCTTCAACGACGAGTTGTCTTCAATGACAAGTTGTCTTCAATGACGAGTTGTCTTCAATGACGAGTTGTCTTAAATGACGAGTTGTCTTAAATGACGAGTTGTCTTAAATGACGAGTTGTCTTCAATGACGAGTTGTCTTCAATGACGAGTTGTCTTAAATGACGAGTTCTCTTCAATGACGAGTTGTCTTTAATGAAGAGTTGTCTTCAATGACGAGTTGTCTTCAATGACGAGTTGTCTTCAATGACGAGTTGTCTTCAATGACGAGTTGTCTTCAATGACGAGTTGTCTTTAATGACGAGTTGTCTTAAATGACGAGTTGTCTTAAATGACGAGTTGTCTATAATGACGGGTTGTCTTCAATGACGAGTTGTCTTAAATGACGAGTTGTCTATAATGACGGGTGTCTATAACGACGGGTGTTTATACTGACGAGTTGTCTTCAATGACGAGATGTCTTCAATGATGAGTTGTCTTCAATGACGAGTTGTCTTCAATGACGAGTTGTCTTTAATGACGAGTTGTCTTCAATGACGGGTTGTCTTCAATGACGAGTTGTCTTAAATGACAAGTTGTCTATAATGACGGGTGTCTATAACGACGGGTGTCTATAATGACGGATTGTCTTCTTTGACTTTAGGAAGTAATTTAACTGGACCTGTCTTCTTTGACTGGATGAGCATCAGAAAAAGCTTTGGGATTTAACTAGACTTGTCTTCTTTGACTGGATTTGTCTTCTTTGACTGGATTTGTCTTTTTTGACTGGATTGGTCTCTTTTGACTGTATTTGTCTACTTTGACATAGCTGATTATTTAACTGTATCCTTCTTGAAAGGTAAAGGTCAGTCGTATGTAATGCATGATATGGATCAAGCAATGATGTTCTTGACATAAATGAGATTGTATGACATGATGCGCATATGCATGTATCATGATGTGATGTTTATGAATGTATCTTCGTCTGGGAAAGTAAATCCTTGACGCATGCCGGGAAGTTGAATCCTAGGCTGATGTTGAAGAACAGAGTTCTTCGTTTCTGCTGGGGATGATGATTACAAGAATAAACCGCTAGGAGAAGACGACTCCGTTGGGGAATAAACTTGTTGAAGAGATTACTCTGGGGGGAGTTACTCTGTGGGAAGAGATACTTCGCTGAGATTTGGTGATCACTTCGCAGGGGATTCCATTGAGAAGTTATGTTGAGGAATTTGATGAACTCCGCTGGGGATAGGAAGAAATTCGTCGAGGACGATCTTTCCGTGGTAATTAGCTTAGGATAACCCAGTTATAGGCTCTGGTGGAGAATGACCTTTGAATAAAGCCGGGGAGATTCTTTTGCGCTATGCAGGGGATAAGCTTCCAGAATCTACTGGGGATAAGCTTCCAGAATCTACTGGGGAGATTGATTCAACTTTCCTGGGGAGACTTTTGGACTGTACTGGGGAATGGCCCCACTTGATGTCTGTATTCCGTCGGGGAACAATCTTATATTAAGACTGCCGGGGATGCTTGCTGAGGAATAATCTGTATACTCCACTGGGGAATATTGAGATTTTCTGGGGATATCCAACTTCCTTAAGGCTGACAGTAGACTAACTCTGCTTGGGGAGAGTGTCGCTGACTTGCTGGAGAATACTGTGCCTTTTCAGGGCTGAAGGGAGACCAACTCTTCTTGAGGAGAGCATTGTTGCATCTTGTCTTTCTCTACGGGGAGTGGAGATATCTTGGTTGTTCTTCAGCGGACCTACCTTAGTACCTTGGTGGACAGAGCAACCAAATCGCTTAGACAACTCATTATTGCCCCAGTTTCCTGAGGGAGAAGGTACCTGTGGAGGTGTTTGACAACTGTCATTTGACAAATCTTCTTCTGGTAGGCAAGTGACGAGGTGACGGGACATAGTCGCACGCTTTAATCCCTAACTTTTGCCTGGACCGCCCTTTCGGGTTTTCAGTCCACCGGGATACCCATTTTTTCCCGAGCCGCCTTTTCAGGTTTTCGACTTGCCGGGTGTACAGATTTTTTCATTTTCATCCCTCATTTTGCCCGAACCCTTTTGGTTCGCCGGGAAGCCCTTAGTTTTGCCTAGGTGTGTCAACCTAGCGGGTCTTTGATTTTGCGTATTTTTTTCCGACTATGTCCATGCTCTCAGAATGTAGGGAGATGCCCTGGTTAGTAGCATTGTTTTACCATGCCACCAGAAGATCTTCGTTTGGTCGTCCAATGCCCCAAGTGATCCAGATGGAGATTTGCCCCAAACTGGTTGGCCTTTTGAGAGATTCTTCGAATCTTGACCTAACTGCCCCAGATGATGGACAATGATCGTGTCTGCCCCCTTGGTTGGAAGTGCTTTTCCATTTGAGGTGACCTTTTGTTGAGAAGGCTTTTGTTCACTAGATGCTCGTCGTGCAAAGTTCTCTGTTGTTCAAACAAATAATCATCTGCAAACAATGTTATTTTGAAAATGCAAAGCTTATGTCTTTTTTGAAAATGCATTTTTTCATAAAAACAAGTGAATTTTTTTTTTGAACCGTGATGTCAACTCGTTATTTTACCTCAAGCCTTAAGGAGTCAGGATACCTTTGGTAACAGTATGCTTTCGAACTAAACCCATGCTTCAGCTAGGACTTTTTAAGGGTTGTAGCGTGGCCTGGTTCACGGTTTAAGAAACAAAGGATAGAGGCTCAAATTATATTTGTACCCACCCGTTCTTCGTGATGTTCTTCAAACCTAAACTCAGTTGATCGTGCGTTAGACCTTGTTTGAGTCTTTGCTTTGATATTCCCATGATGGTTCGGATATTGACAGTTTATTTTGAATAAGCAGTCATTCCTTTTTGTGTTGTTGAGGGTTTGTAGGACTTCTTTCTTTTTGATTTGTTATCCCTATCTTTTGCCTGACCTGTTTCTTTTGTGATTACAGTCAGCGGGATGCCCCAGTTTTGTAAGTCTCCTTCATAGGTTTTGACTTATTGGGCTTTTGTTTTGAAAGATAACAACTGCTTGTCCTTATGATTATTCGGAACCATCATTGTCTTTAGATTCGGAAAGACTTCTTCGATGTCGTCCGTTGTGCACTTGGATCAACTGAGAGAACTACCCTGCCCCAGGTTATGATTAAGGGTTTTAATTTTCGAAAAGAAAAAAACCTCCTACTTCTTTGGCTCAAAGGGGTTGACGAGGGATTATCCGCCTTATAACTCCAGTGTTTAGGAATTGAAACAATGCATGTACTTCATCAGCGGGGTCTGTTCAAAAGCATACTGCAAATTGTGGTATCGTTTTCGTCATCCTCCCTCAAGAGGCTTAGAGTTATTAATCGAGAGTTTGAACATCACAAAAAATGAAAACAGTTTGAATATAGCGAATGCGAATATATTGATTCAAAACAGACATATGCGATGCATTGATAAAGTAATAAAGTTTGCTATGACAATAATTGTTTGAACAATCAAAAGAAAATTACAACTTGAACATTCGAATGAACAAAAGTTTTCTTTTCAATCCTAGCCATGTTTTGGCAAGGGAGCAGTGGTCACATTGGGAGGCTCGGATGCTTCGAACTGGACCTCCTTTGCGTCGATTAGATCCTGGACCTTGTTCCTCAGAGTCCAACAGTCATCTGTAGCATGCCCCAGGCTGTCAGAATGATAAGTGCAGTGGGCGTTGGGGTTATACCTTGAAGGTGTCCGGTTGGGATTCTTAGGAGGATCCCTTAGAGTTACCAAGTTGGTCTCCAGCAACTTTGGCAATATCTGGGCCAAGGTCATGCTGAGGGGAGTGAATTGCCTTTTAGGTCTCTCTTCCCTTTGTTGGTTGTGATGTTGAGGAGCACCGGCCGGTTTTGAAATAACCACCGCGTTGACAGCTTGGCGGTGTTCAGCACTGGATTCTTTCTTGAATGGCTTCTTCTCAGTGTTCGAGGAGTCACCCTTTGGTATCTTCCCAGACTTGATACCAACTTCTATTCTTTCCCCAGTCAAGATCAGATCTGTGAATCCGGCAGAAGAATTCCCAATCAGATGGTTGATGAACGGCCCAGACAGGGTCCCCAAGAACATGTCAACGAGTTCCCGGTCAGTCAGAGGTGGTTTCACCCTTCCAGCAAGGTATCTCCACTTTTGCGCATACTCCTTAAAACCTACACCCGTCCCTAGTGACATACCCTGGAGTTGGGTACGCGTAGGAGCGAGGTCGGCGTTATACTGATACTGCTTGTAGAACGCAGTAGCCAAGTCCTCCCAGTTACGAATGCTGGCTCCATCTAGTTGATAGAACCATTCGAGTTGAGTCCCTGAAAGACTTTCCTAGAAGAAATGGATCCATAACTTCTTGTCAGCTGTATAAGGTTGAATCTTCCTTGTATAAGACCTCAAATGCAGCTTAGGACAGGAAGCTCTGTCGTACTTTGCAAAAGCAGGTGCCTTGAACTTGTGTGGGATCACCACCCCAGAGGATAGACCTAGATCTTCGAAGTCCAGGCCGGGCACTTTCTGTATTTCCATAGCATTCAGGCGGTCCTCTAGCTGTTTGTACCTGTCCTCAGCTGGAGGGTACTGTTCATCATTGTAATTTGTCTCGTTGTCGGAGACCACGGGACTAGGAACCTCTCTCCCTTGTGGGCTGTCTTTCCCAGCAGATGGGGTAGCCTGATCAGCCTCGTTCTGGAGTGTATTCCCAAACCTCCGTCCAGTGTTAAACAGCACATTCCTCTTCTTCTTCTTTTCCTTCAAGAGCAGAGTCTTCAACTCCTGCTGACCCTGGGCTAAGCTCATGACCAGCTCTTGGAACTGGGCGTTCTGGGCCTGGAGGGCCTTGATAGCTTGTTCAGTAGATGGTGAAGAAGACATGATGATTGATGAAATAAACAGCGAAGAAGGTAAGTGACCTGAAAAAGGGGTACCTGTAATGCAATGATATGTATGTATGCATGCCATGTTTTCAAGGATCTCGCGGGGTAAACAAGGAAACTTGTTAGAATTTGAATCCGGTAGCTTGATTGAAGGAACTTCAGGTTGTTGAGAGTCCTTCTTCAAGAGTCAAGGCTCACCATATCGAGTGGGTCATAGCCCCTGACAACCTTGGCTAGAGGAAAATAAATCCCCTTTACCCCTTGCTAGACAGTTGGTTCATCATGACCTGCATCACAGACCCTTAAGATCCTTGAAATGGATTAGTCCTTATGCAGGATATATGCAATGGTATGATGTTATGTTATGCATGGAGTGATGTAAGTAGGCCCTGTAATGAGTCCCAATTAAGGACTGTACACAAAACTTGTAAGAAAACTCATGTGTCAGATAACAAGTATGCAAGTAGTCAAGTATGAAGGCACACAAGTCACACCAGACAGCCCTTAGAGTTCAGGCCAGCATGAAGTTTGGGGTACTACCCTCTTGAAGTTGGTGGGCTCAAAACCTGTCCTATCAAAAGTAACCGGGTTCTAAGGAGCTCAATATCATTGGGTTGTTTTATATGTTCATTGTTTTGATTTAGCCACTGAACTGGCGATCAAAATATTCCAAGAAAACAACCCTCAATGAGTGTAGTATCGAGTATCAACCAACTTCGGACTGCACCAAAGTCGGTCATCTCACTACCCCTAAAGAGGACAGGATGGTTCAATTAAGGTTCCTAAGGTCAATTGATGCTTCATGACACCACGCGATGGCACCGTACTCTCCTTGACTTGACTCAAGGGTTACCGGTACTTACCAAAGTGCCACATCAACGTAGCAAACTACTTCAACCGTGTCGGTATACCCCGCACAGTTCCCTCACAATTTGTTGCTACTTTCTAAGAAGGTATCCCCCAGATCCGGGTTAGGATCTATGAAACTCCCAAGACAGGCCCACAATGTTAAACCAATCAAAACAGGAAATTGAAAACACAAGTTATCTTAGTCCTAAGGTACACCTCACTTTTAATGTCCCCAGCAGAGTCGCCAGTTCTGTAATCGGTGGAAATAGAACTGACTATTTTTAAATGCTGGTTCGCGAAATGTCGCGGTAAGCAAGAGTCGCCACCGTCTTTTATTTTCTCCAACATGGAAAGGACAAAAGCACAGCAAAATTCCTTATTCGAGAATGTTTCTCGGTTCGGGAGGTAGATTATAGAAAGGGAAGGTGTTAGCACCCTTTCTATCCGTGGTTATCCACGGGCTCTTAGGTACTTGCTCTTATGTTTTCAAAAGATGTTTGCTTTTCAAATGTGTGTGTGGGTTTTGAAAAAGTTTCGTTTGAAAAATTTCTAAGTAACTCTTGTATCTGTCCTCAAGAGTGTATGAAATATTTGTTTGAAAACTTTTGAAAGTGTAGGTGTGAAAAGTTGTTTTGTTTGTTTTGAAAGAGCAAGTACCCATGAGAATCTACCTACTCTAAGGAATTAAGCTGTGTAAGAGTCCTTTAGATAGTGCTATCCCACTATTGAGAGGTAGGTAGCACCATCGTCGGAGTTGTTCGGGTCAATTCGATTATCGGGACAGTGTGGTCACCGAAGCAATGGTAGGACACCTTAGAAGTAACCCTAATGTTCTAGATCCTTTTTTATCCGAGGCAACCGTTTCGAGGCAACTGGATCTTTTGGACAAAGGGTGACCTCTAAGACGTCCTATACTTGAAGACCACGTTTCGAGGCAACGAGTGAAGCGTACCCTAGGAGTGGCATGTGCATTGTGTGTTGTTTTTCAGTTAATTGTCTTTGTACATATTATTTGTGAGCTACGGATTGGTTTTATTTACATACATTCTTTCATGCATTTAACAGTTAGGGGTGCGGAAAGTAAATTGCGGAAAGATAAATTCTACGCTATTACAAGGTGCGGGTCTATACATCGCCAAAAAACAAAGACCCGTTTTGGTAAAGTGCGGAAAATAAAGAAAGCGGTAAACCTAATTACTATTACATTCTTAGGAGCAGTTACATAATAATCAAAATATAGAAATAACGTGCGAAAAGAAATTAAATTGGAACGTCTTAGGGTTTTTGACCCTTTTGTATTAAATTAAAATTAAACCTAAATCTAATTATTTAATTATTTACAAGAAAAATGTTTTTTATGTTTTTTAATGAAATAAAATAAAAGGAAATAAAATTAAAAGTTAATCCTAATTCTAAATTGTTTAATTATTAAGAAAAAAAGTTAAAGTCGCGTAATTAAAATTAATTCAATTTATTAGTATTTATTTACAAAAATAAAATGAAATTAGTAATAATAATAATATTAGTTCTTTTTTTGATTTTTTTATGAGAAAAAGTTAGTTATGTTAATTTAATGATAGAATAATTTTTTGGTAATTTTCTGGATCGATTTTGATAATTAAAAGCAATTAAAAGTCAGTTTAATGATTATTTAACAATTAATTAAAATATGCATGCAAAAATATTAATTTTAATGTCAAAAATTAAATAAACATTTTTCTGATTAAAATGCAAAAGGAAAATATTTTGTGATTTTTTTAAATGCATGAGACAATTATTTAAAGATAAATTAAATTAGGATGAAAATATTAAAAAGAAAATATAGAAAGCATGTTAGTTATGAAAAATGGTAAAGAGAAAATGCCACGGCCAAGAATCGAACTCATGCCCTCTGGAGAAATCAACCAACACGTTGACAACTGAGCTAGCTGCCTTTGGTGTTTGTAATCTGCAATCAATGGGTTAAAAGTGAAAACGGGGCATATTTGAATTTTCAAACACAGTCAACACGCGTGGGGCCCAGCTGTAACATGGAAGCGAATCAGAATGCATTGTCGTGCCACGCCAGCCACGCCTGAGTCCAGATCAGTCAACGACGCCGGAGCCCTAGCTCCGGTCGTCTTCTCCGGCAAGCACCATGGCCGATCCTGCAAAATAGGAAAAATCAAAGCAAAAGAAAGACCTAGTCACCCTAATTCGACCCCTGCAGATTCAATGGTGCCATTTTTTTGGCCTGAAAACGACTGTATGATGAGTTTCGAAGCAGATAACAAAAACTGCCCTAACAATGGCAAGTCCTTATTCATGCGTTAAAGCTTGCATGCTATGCATCAAATACATTCTAATAGGCATCCTGAGTTCACACAAACAATCGAAAACAATTAATGCTACATGAAATATGCAAACCGAATTCCAGAAATTTACCAAACTAGTGAGAGCTAGGGAGCACGATCTGGGATGGTTTTGCTTCGTCTAAGAGTTGGGAATGGTTGCTGCTATGCTCAGGAACACGATTGAATGCTTAAAACTCCTTGAAACTTGCTAGAAAAACAAATTCGAATTTGTCAACTTTGGAAAATTTTGAGAGAATTAGGGTTGCCGTTTCAGAGGTTTCTAGGTCGTGAATGATGTATGGGAGGCTTTCACATATGTCTCTGAATGAGAATCAAGCAATAATGTGAGCCTTTAACCCTTGCAATGAAGTTTTGGATATTGCCATAACCTCCATTAAAGAAACTTGCCATTTTTGTCCAAATTTGAATTTTTATGCTTGAAATGGACTTTACACGAATTTGGTATATGAAATATGCTTCATGAAGGTTATTTAAACCACAAGATATCCCTTAATTAATTTTTTTGATTTTTATTTGAATTTTAAGGATTTAAAATGAATTAAATCAATAAAATTAAATAAAAATAGAAAAATTAATGTTTAATCTTGAGATAAATCATGGGACACGTGGGAGGCATGGCAAAGCTGAATCAAGTGGGAAAAGTGGTCCCTTTTGTCAAAAATTGAAGTTTCAAGGATAGTTGACTTTGGCCATTTCACAAATATTTCCCAACTTCTCCGATGCATATCTTGCTCAATTTTGATCATATGAACATGTTCTTGGACATTTTGGAAAGGTCTTGAAGTCCTATAACCAATGCCTTTGGTCCCATGTCATTTTGATTTGCCAATCTCAAGTTATGGTCTTTGACTTAAAGTGCCTTTTTGTTGACTTTTGGAAATGACCTATAATGTTGAAATTGATAACTTTTTGTGAGAGCATTTCTTGGATTTTGAATGTGAAGATGAGTTGTAGGAAATGTCATCCCCTTCAAAATGAGCATTGGATGGGATTTTTCTGGTGAACCATGAAAAAGTTATGCCTTGGTTAAGTTACAATTGACTTTTCAACTGTCCCAAAATAGAAACTTTTGACATCTTGATGATTTTTGAGCCATTCTTGTGGAATCATGATCAAGACTTGATCAAATGATGATTGTGGCTTCAAAATAAGATGTTGACAAAAAGTTTTGACTTTTGACTGCCAAATGACCATTTTACCCCTGAAGTTGACTGTGGAGCAATTAGGGTTTTTGACTGTGCAACTTGTCCTTGTGAGCCTTGAAACTTGATATGTAGGTGCTTGACAATGTATATAGGCATATGTGACTTGATTGAGCCCTTGAAAACCTCAACTTCCTTGAAGGAACCAAAACCCTAATTTTGACTGGCTTAGGAGGACGGTTGACTGTGTAGCCCTTTGGTAGACTTGAGCAAATTGAGATGATGCTTGTCAAAACTTTGAAGAATATGGGAGGGCAAATTTTGGGGTACAACAGGTTTTAATGATAAATTTATTAAAACTTTGATCCAATTTAGGATTTATTTTCATATTCATTGTCTCTACTTCATCTCATTCTTCATCTTTTTTTATTTTTTAATCAATTGGATGATGATTGACTCATATTTGTTCAATTAGGTTTGGATTGGTACTTGATGAACTTTCATCATTTCAAATCTACCTCTAAGTGATCAATTGATCACTCAGGGTACTTTAGATTGATGATAAGTTTATGGTAAGGTATCATTAATTATATGATTGAAGTAATGATATCATATCATTAGCTTAGTCTTGATCACTTATGATTTTAAACCATGGTGTGCATTATATGAAATTTAAAATTTATTTGATGTTTTGAAAATACTTTGGTATTTTACCTTTTATTTCATTTAAAAATCAATTCAAAAAATACTTTTTAGTTTATTTTAATTATTTTTTATTTGCATTTTAATTATGTTTTGTTTTTGTTGACTGGATGTCCTTGGATCATATAGAATTAGATCATAAGTTTCATAAACCTCATTGGATCTTGGGTGTTGATGGGGTGAAAATCTTAATCCACCAAAAAGGATGAATGATGTTGATGATAACTTGATTAAAACTTTGATCAAATTTGGTATTTACTCTCTAGTTCATTTTCTTCACTTCGTCTCTTTCTTCTTATTTTTTTTATCAATTGGATGATGATTGATTCAACTTTGTTCAATTAGGTTTGGATTCTTACTTGATGAACTTTAATCATTTCAAATCTACCTCTACATGATCCATTTATCACTCAAGGTACTTCGAATTGATGATAAGTTTGTGCTAAGGTATCATGAAGAATTTTGTTGATGTAATGATCTAATCTACTTGACTTAGTCTTGATCACTTATGTTTTAAACCATGGTGTGTGTTATATGAAATTTAAATATTATTTGATGTTTTGAACACACTTTGGTATTTTTCAATTTTTTTTCATTTTAAAAATTAATTTAAACACTCTTTTCTATGCATTTTAGTTGTTTTTTATTTGCATTTTAATTACATTTTACTTTTGTTGACTGGTTGTCCTTTGATCATTGTGAATATGATCATAAGTTTCATCAACCTCGTTTGATCTTGGGTGTTGCTGGTGTGAAAACCGTAATCCTCTAAAAAGGACGGATGATGTTGATGATAACTTGATTAAAACTTTGATCCAATTTGGGATTTTTTTTCTTGTTCATTGTATCTACTTCATCTCTTTCTTCTTCTATTTTCTTTTTGATCAATTGGTTGATGATTGATTCTTATTTTTTACATTAGGTTTGGATTCGTACTTGATAAATTTCAACATTTTAAATTTAACTCTAAGTGATCAATTGATTTCTTAAGTTACTTTAGATTGATGTCAAGTTTGTCCTAGGATATCATAAATGATTTAATTGATGTAACAATCTTATCTTCTTGTCTTAGTCTTGATCACCTCTACTTTTAAGCCATTGTATGCATACACGCCCGTCATTTGAAAATTAATTTGATGTTTTGAACATACTTTGGTATTTTACCTTTTATTTCATTTAAAAATCAATTCAAAAAATTATTTTTGATTTATTTTAATTGTTTTTTATTTGCATTTTAATTATGTTTTATTTTTGTTGACTGGTTTTCCTTGGATCATAGTGAATTTGATCAGAAACATCATCAACCTCATTGGATATTGGGTGTTGATGGAGTGAAAACCCTAATTCACCAAAAAAGTTGAATGATGTTGATTACAACTTTATTAAAACTTTAATCCAATTTACAATTTATTTTCTTGTTCATTGTCTCTACTACACCTCAGTCTTCTTGTTTTTTCTTTTTGATCAATTAGTTGATGATTGATTCATATTTGTTTAATTAGGTTTGGATTGGTACTTCATGAACTTTCATCATTTTAAGTCTACCTCTAAGTTATCAATTCATCACTCAAGGTACTATGGAATGATGATAAGTCTGTGATAAGGTATCGTGAAGTATTTGATTTATATAATGATCTCATCTCCTTGACTTAGTCTTGATCACCTATGATTTTAAACCATGGTGGGCATTATATGCAATACACACACGTCAATTGAGATTTATTTGATGTTTTGAACATACTTTTGTATTTTACATTTTATTTCCTTTTTAAAATCAAATTAAAAATAATTTTCTATGCATTATAATTGTTTTTTTTATTTGCATTTTAATTATGTTTGACTTTTGTTGTCTGGTTGGCCTTGAATCATAGTGAATTTGATCATAAGTTTCATCAACCTCATTGGATCTTAGGTTTTGATGGGGTGAAAACCATAATCCACCAAAAAGAATGAATAATGTTGATGATAACTTGATTAAAACTTTGATCCAGTTTGGGATTTATTTTCTTATTCATTGTCTCTAATTCATCATATTCTTTATCTTTTTTCTTTTTAATCAATTGGTTAATGATTGATTCATCTTTTTTCAATTATGTTTGGATTGGTACTTGATGAACTTTCATCATTTCAAATCTACCTATAAATGATCAACTGATCACTTTAGGTGCTTTGGATTGATAATAAGTCTGTGATAAGGTATCAAGAAGGATTTGATTGTTGTAATGATCTCATCTCCTTTAGTTAATCTTCATCACACATACCTTTAAATCATGGTGTGCATTATATGCAATACACCGGCGTAATTTGAAAGTTATTTGATGTTTTGAACATTCTTTTGTATTTTTCCTTTAACTTTCATTTTAAATCAATTTAAAAATACTCTTCTATGAATTTTAATTGTTTTTATTTGCATTTTAATTATGTTTTATTTTTTTTACATTGTTGCCCTTGGATCATAGTGAATTTCATCATAAGTTTCATCAACCTTACTGGATCTTGGGTGTTGATGCGGTGAAAACCCTAATCCACCAAAAAAATATGAATGATGACGATGATAACTTTATTAAAACTTTGATCCAGTTTAGGATTTATTTTATTTTTCAATGTCTCTACTTCATAACATTCTTATTCCTTTTTCTTTTTTATCAATTGGATGATGATTGGTTGATCTTTGTTCAATTAGGTTTGGGTTGGTACTTGATGAACTTTCATCATTTCAAATCCACCTCTAATTGATCAATTGATCACTCATGGTACTATGGATTGGTAATAAGTCTGTCCTAAAGTATCTTGAAGGATTTAATTAATGTAATGATAGCATCTCCTTGACTTAGTCTGTATCAACTTTGCCTTTAAACCATTGTATGCATTATATGCAATACGCGAGCATTATTTGAAATTTATTTGATGTTTTGAACATACTTTTGTATTTTACCATTTATTTTCATTTTAAAATCAATTTAAAAAATAAATAAATTTCTATGCATTTTACTTGTTTTTATATTTGCATTTTAATTATGTTTGACTTTTGTTGACTGGTTGGCCTTGGATTATAGTGAATTTGATCATAAAGTTAATCAACCTCATTGGATCTTGGGTGTTGATGGGGTGAAAACCCTAATCCACCAAAAAAAGATGAATGGTGTTAATGATAAATTTATTAAAACTTTGATCCAATTTAGGATTTATTTTCATATTCATTGTCTCTACTTCATCTCATTCTTCATCTTTTTCTATTTTTTAATCAATTGGATGATGATTGACTCATATTTGTTCAATTAGGTTTGGATTGCTACTTGATGAACTTTCATCATTTCAAATCTACCTCTAAGTGATCAATTGATCACTTAGGGTACTTTAGGTTGATAATAAGTTTATGGTAAGGTATCATTAATTATATGATTGAAGTAATGATATCATATAATTAGGTTAGTCTTGATCACTTATGCTTTTAAACCATGATGTGCATTATACGAAATTTAAAATTTATTTGATGTTTTGAAAATACTTCGATATTTTACCTTTTTTATTTCATTTAAAAATCAATTAAAAAATTATTTTTTGTTTATTTTAATTATATTTTATTTGCATTTTAATTTATGTTTTGTTTTTGTTGACTGGATGTCCTTGGATCATAGAGAATTAGATCATAAGTTTCATAAACCTCATTGGATCTTGGGTGTTGATGGGGTGAAAATCTTAATCCACCAAAAAGGATGAATGATGTTGATGATAACTTGATTAAAACTTTGATCAAATTTGGTACTTACTCTCTAGTTCATTTTCTTCACTTCGTCTCTTTCTTCTTATTTTTTTTTATCAACTGGATGATGATTGATTCAACTTTGTTCAATTAGGTTTGGATTCTTACTTGATGAACTTTAATAATTTCAAATCTACCTCTAAATGATCCATTGATCACTCAAGGTACTTCGGATTGATGATAAGTTTGTGCTAAGGTATCATGAAGAATTTTGTTGATGTAATGATCTCATCTACTTGACTTAGTCTTGATCACCTATGTTTTAAACCATGGCGTGTGTTATATGAAATTTAAATATTATTTGATGTTTTGAACACACTTTGGTATTTTTCAATTTATTTTCATTTTAAAAATTAATTTAAACACTCTTTTCTATGCATTTTAATTGTTTTTTATTTGCATTTTAATTACATTTTACTTTTGTTGACTGGTTGTCCTTTGATCATTGTGAATATGATCATAAGTTTCATCAACCTCGTTTGATCTTGGGTGTTGATGGTGTGAAAACCGTAATCCTCTAAAAAGGACGAATGATGTTGATGATAACTTGATTAAAACTTTGATCCAATTTGGGATTTTTTTTCTTGTTCATTGTCTCTACTTCATCTCTTTCTTCTTCTATTTTCTTTTTGATCAATTGGGTGATGATTGATTCATATTTTTTACATTAGGTTTAGATTCGTACTTGATAAATTTCAGCATTTTAAATTTAACTCTAAGTGATCAATTGATTAATTAAGTTACTTTAGATTGATGTCAAGTTTATCCTAGGATATCATGAATGATTTGATTGATGTAACAATCTTATCTCCTTGTTTTAGTCTCGATCACCTCTGCTTTTAAGCCATTGTATGCATACACGCCCGTCATTTGAAAATTAATTTGATGTTTTGAACATACTTTGGTATTTTACCTTTTATTTCATTTAAAAATCAATTCAAAAAATTATTTTTAATTTATTTTAATTGTTTTTTATTTGCATTTTAATTATGTTTTATTTTTGTTGACTTGTTTCCTTGGATCATAGTTAATTTGATCAGAAATTTCATCAACCTCATTGGATCTTGGGTGTTGATGGGGTGAAAACCCTAATTCACCAAAAAAGTTGAATGATGTTGATTACAACTTTATTAAAACTTTAATCCAATTTACAATGTATTTTCTTGTTCATTGTCTCTACTACACCTCATTCTTCTTCTTTTTTCTTTTTGATCAATTAGTTGATGATTGATTCATATTTGTTTAATTAGGTTTGGATTGGTACTTCATGAAATTTCATCATTTTAAATCTACCTCTAAGTTATCAATTCATCCCTCAAGGTACTATGGATTGATGATAAGTCTGTGATAAGGTATCGTGAAGTATTTGATTTATATAATGATCTCATCTCCTTGAATTAGTCTTGATCGCCTATGATTTTAAAACATGGTGGGCATTATATGCAATACACACACGTCAACTGAGATTTATTTGATGTTTTGAACATACTTTTCTATTTTACATTTTATTTCCTTTTTAAAATCAATTTAAAAATAATTTTCTATGCATTATAATTGTTTTTTTTATTTTCATTTTAATTATGTTTTACTTTTGTTGTCTTGTTGGCCTTGAATCATAGTGAATTTGATCATAAGTTTCATCAACCTCATTGGATCTTAGGTTTTGATGGGGTGAAAACCATATTCCACCAAAAATCATGAATGATGTTGATGATAACTTGATTAAAACTTTGATCAATTTTGGGAGTTATTTTCTTGTTCATTGTGTCTACTTAATATATTTCTTCTTCTTTTTTCTTTTTGATTAATTGGATGATGAGTGATTCAAATTTATTCAATTAGGTTCAGATTGCTAGTTGATGAACTTTTAGCATTTCAAATCTACATCTAAGGTGATGAATTGATTACTTAACTTACTATAGATTGATTGTATGTTTGTCCTAAGGTATCATTAATGATATGCTTGATGTAATGATCTCATATCCTTGACTTAGTCTTGAACAACTTTGCTTTTAAACCATCATATGATTGATATGCAATACACGCGTGTCATTTGAAATTTATTTGATGTTTTTAACATACTTTATTATTTTACCATTTATTTTAAGTTTAAAATCAATTTAAAAAATACTTTTAAATGCATTTTAATTGTTTTTTTATTTTCATTTTAAGTATGTTTGACTTTTGTTGACTGGTTGTCCGTGGATCATAGTGAATTTGATCATAAGTTTCATCAACCTCATTGGAACTTGGGTGTTGATGGGATGAAAACCCTAATCCACCAAAAAATATGAATAATTTTGATGATAAATTTATTAAAACTTTGATATAATTTGGATCTCTTTTCTTGTTCATTGTCTCTACTTCAACTCATTCTTGTTTTTTTTTTATTTTTGATCAGTTGGATGACGAATGATTCATCTTTGTTCAATTAGGATTGGATTTGTACTTGATGAATTTTCATCATTTTAAATCTACCTCTAACTGATCCATTAATCACTCATGGTACTTCGGATTGATCATAAGTCTGTGTTAAGGTATCATGAAGTATTTGATTGAGGTAATGATCTCATCTCCTTGACTTAGTCTTGATCACCTATACTTTTAAACCATGCTGTGCATTTGATGCAATATGCCAGCGTAATTTGAAATTTATTTGATGTTTTCGACATTCTTGGGAATTTTTCCCTTTATTTTCTTTTTAAAATCAATTTAAAAATACTTTTTTGTGCATTATAATTATTTTTATTTGCATTTAAAATTATGTTTGACTTTTGTTGACTAGTCTGCCTTGGATCATAGTGAATTTTATCATAAGTCTTATCAACCTCATTGGATCTTTGGTGTTGATTGGGTGAAAACCCTAATCCAACAAAAAAGATGAATGATGATGATAAGGATAACTTGATTTAAACTTTGATCCAATTTGTGATCTATTTTTCATTATCATTGTCTCTACTTCATTTATTTCTTCTTCTATTTTCTTTTTGATCAATTGGATGGTGATTGATTCATCTTTTTTTCAATTAGGTTCAAATTGGTACTTGATTAACTTTCAACATTTCAAATCTTCCTCTAAGTAAACAATTGATTACTGAAGTTACTTTTGATTGATGACAAGTTTTTTATAAAGTATCATGAATAATTTGATTGATGTAATGATCTTATCACCTTGACTTAGTCTTGATCACCCCGGCTATTAAACCATTGTATGCATTATAAGCAATACACGTGCGTCATTTGATATTTATGTGATGTTTTGAACATACTTTGGTATTTTACCTTTTATATTCATTTTAAGATCAATTTAAAAAATACTTTTAATGCATTTTAATTGTTTTTTATTTGCATGTTAATTATGTTTGACTTTTGTCAAATGGTTGTGTTTGGATCATAGTGAATTTGATCATAAGTTTCATCAACCTCATTAGATCTTGGGAGTTGATGTGGTGGAAACCCTAATCCACCAAAAAAGATGAACGATGTTTATGATAACTTTATTAAAACTTTGATCCAATTTAGATATCACTTGTTCATTGTCTCTACTTCATCTCATTCTTCTTCTTTTTTCTTTTTGAACAATTGGATGCTGATTGATTCATCTTTGTTCAATTAGGTTTAGATTGCTAATTGGTTGACTTTCATCATTTCAAATCTACCTCTAAGTGATCAATTGATCACTCAAGGAACTTTATAATGATGATAAGTCTTTGCTAAGTTATCATGAGAGATTTGATTGATGTAATGATATCGTCTCTTTGACTTAGTCTTAATCACCTGTGGTTTTAAACTATAGGGTGCATTTGATGTAATACACCGGCGTAATTTGATATTTATTTGATGTTTTGAACATACTTTTGTATTTTTCCCTTTATTTTATTTTTAAAATCAATTTAAAAATACTTTTTTATGCATTTTGATTGTTTTTATTTGAATGTTATATATGTTTGACTTTTGCTGAATGGTTGGATTTGGATCATAGTGAATTTGATCATAAGTTTCATCAACCTCATTGCACAAGTTGGAAAATTTTGAAGAAATTCATGAAGTACAAATTCAGAAAAATTGAATTTTTGAACCTATGAGCCTGGTTTTTGATGGTCAAACATGTCCATAACATCTAAGAGGGCCTCTAAGTCCACTTTTGCATGACGTTGATTTTTATTTTATTTATTTATATTTATCTTGATTTTATTTAATTTAAAATCAAATAAATTAAATAAAAATACAATAAAACATGGGATAATGCATTTGGGCTTAACTTGACCCATCATGGAGCCCAATATTTCATGCAAAGACCAACAAAAATTGTGCAGGTTCATGCAAAAATGGAATTGGAAAGAATCATTCAAATATGTCCAGCTTTCAATATGTTGGGTTTTTTGTCTCATGGCCTTGAAAGCTTGATTCCTTTCCATATTGGTATGCTCTCATCACTCCTCTATAAATACATAATACAATTCAAGAAAAGGCATATGCATACAGTGCCTAGAGAAGATCTACCAAATTTCATAAAAAAATCTCAAAGTTGCAAGCTTCGAAAGTAGATCTTCCAGCCTTCCTCCATCAAAACCAGTCACGCAATGGTGTTCTTGAGCATCCCAGGACCCCTCCAGAGCCTATATTCAAGCCTCACACATCCCAAAAATCCCTTCATACGAAATCACCAGTTTGGTAAAATCCCTTGCTCACAAAATCTTTAAATCCTGTAATTTAAATCCATGTTACACATGTATTCATGTTATTGATGATATTTGGATGAGAACTAACGTGTTACATGCAAGTTTGGATGCAGGGATGAGATCATGCCATGGTTAGGGCATGATCTGAATTCGTGTGTGAATCGTATGATACATGAACTGGTTGCTTGTTTTAAGCCCAGATTCGAACTCAGGGCGTATTTTTACATAGGACATGCCTTTTGTTAGTCATGAATCTAACAATTTTTACTGGTTTTGAATTTTGTCTGATCAGAGAAGACGACTGAAGTTTGACTCTAACGTCTCTGACTTTAGTTGACCCAGGTAGAAGCTTGCGTGTCAAAAACTCAACTATTTTATTCATCCGTTTAAACAACAGGGGACCCACCGGGCGTGCGCTTTATTATTTAAATAATTTTGAAACGAGTTTTGTAATATAATGCTTTGTTTTGTTTGTACTAACGGATGAACACGCCACCCCAGTGGCAACACACATTCACTTAAGGCTTATCCCTGCCAAGTCTTGGGTTCGATCCAGGCAGGGAGTAAGTTTTGTTATTTTTTTTCGTTTTTCCTCTAACTTTTATGTTGTAGGTAAGTCAGCGCACGGGCCTTCTCATTTCTTTGGGCCTAAGAATTTCAAATTCTCGACCCCTGTTTACTCTTTGCAGCGAGGCCCATTCTTTTTTCTAGTTTGTTTTGTTTAATTCATTTTCTTTTTTAACTAATTTCATAAAAATCATAAAATCATAAAATCACAAAAAATAATTAGACTTAGATTTTCATTAATTAAATTAATTTCAATTAATCATTTTTAATCATTTTTTTCTTTTATTAATTAATTAATTAATAAGAATTAGGTTTCCATAAATTTAATGTAAATATTTTCCTAAAACAAAAAAATAACAAAAACATTTTCTTTTTACCACTTAAGATTTTTTAGGTTGTCATTACATATTTCTCTTTTCTTCTCCGCGCGTTTATCTATTCTTATTCGAATTATTTTCACAATTATGTAATTGTACATGGGATGTAATAGACTTTAACTAGGACCTTTTAACTTTGTCTTTCCCCCATTTTTTTGGTTTGTAATTCCCCCCATCCTGGAGCATTGTAATAGCGTAGATTCAATTTTCCGCACTTTATTTTCGGTACTTGTATATATTTAACTGCTAGATGTATGCTAACAGGCTTGTATGGAAAGACTTAAAAACAAACGTTAGCAAACCTAACATTCAAGAAAAATAACTGAAACACAACACACTTGCACACCGCACCTTTAAGGTACCTCAACTTGTTGCCTTCGGAAAAATAATACAGTCATGTCCCTTGAACGTGGGACACTATAGCAAAGTCCCTCGATATAAAGATCATAGTCCCTCGATGACCCTTTGATGTTGACATTCGGTAAATGATCTAGTCCCTTACAATAAATTTCTAAAGCATCTTACAAGTTGCCACTATGACTGTACAATAACCCGCGCATGTCCCTCAAAACATCCTACGACAGGTCTACCTACTGACTAATAGTAGGATTGTAATGTCTAAAGGAAAAGAGGGAAAGAACAAAGACAATTAGAGTAGGTAGATAGTTTGTAGTTTCTTGCTCACAAGACAAGTTTCTCACACATAGACTCCATTTTCTAAATATTTTTTAAGACAAAAACACTTTCTATACATTCTCAACGATACTAGAAAAATTACAAAGTTAACCGCACTAAGGCGTATTTTCAAAAATATTTTCAAACAAAGTTACACAAAAATAAAGCATTTTCAAAAGTGAGCTAGCAGCTAAGAGCTTGTAGATAACTACAGATTGAAAGGGTGCTAACACCTTCCCTTTCCATAACCTACCCCCCATTCTCAGAAAAATCTCAAAAAGGTCTTTCCTGTTCTTTTCACCTTTTCCTTTGATGGATAAAATAAAAGTCAGTGGAGACTCTTTCTAACCGCAACAATTACAATAAACACAAAACCAGTAAAGTCAATTCTCCCACCGTATTACAGAACTGGCGACTCTGTTGGGGAAATATCACTAAAAAAAGTCGGTTTACCTTAGAGCTAGATCATATTTAAAATGCTTAACTTGTTTGACTTGCTTGTTTTACATTTCAGGTTTATGTTTGGGTATTCTTGTATAGATCCTATACCCAGATCTGGGGCATATTAGGTAAGTAGCAATAGATCGTGGAGACTGTGCGGCATAATATCGTCATTGTTGAAGGGATGGCTATGTTAGTGTGACACAATTGTTGGTATCGGTATCCTTTGTGTTTAATCTAGGATAATACAGGGCCGCTGTGTGGTGTCATGAAGCACTAACTGACCTTAGAACCATAGTTGAACATACTTGGCCATTAGAAAGTAGTGAGATAGTCGGCTTCAGTGCAAAACTAAGAATTGGTTGATACTCGATACTACACTCGTTGAGATCGAACTTTCGGGGTATTTCGGCCGCGAGAAAAGATCGCTTGAGTTGAAACAATGCCCAATGAAGAAAGATCAGTGATTTTGAGACTCCTTAGAACCTGGTTACTTCTTTTAGGATAGGTTGAACCATCTAAACTTTTAGAGGGTACTTACCTACAAACTCCATGCAAGCCTAAACCTAAGGCTACTTTTGTGACTTGTTTGCATTCACTATATAACAACTTGAACTCCTTGTAGGGCTTGATTGTATTCATTATCTAACGACGTGAATTCCTTATAGGACTTGTTTGTAGTCATTATCCAATAAACTGGACTTCTTGCAAGACTTACTTGTTTACGTCACCTTGCACTTTTGTTTGGTGCATAGCATACACATCATGACATCATGCTATAGTATTTTCATTAACCATTTCAAGGATCTCAAAGGGCTTGTGATGCAGGTTATGATAAACTGAACGCCTAGGAAAGGGAAAGAGGATTCATTTTTCCTCTAGCCAATGTCGTCAAAGCACGATGTCTTGAGTCAGAGGCTATGACCCACTCGACATGGTGAGCTTGATTCTCGTAGATGGACGTTCAACAATACAAAGTTCTTAAGACAAAGATGCTGTCAAATTCTAACATTTTCTTTGTTTACCCTGCGAGATCCTTGAAAACATTGCATCTACATGTCATGCATCATTTCATGAACAGGTTTTCCAGTACAGGTTTCTCATTTTCCTGTTGTTTATTTTAGAAGAAAAATGGTCCTTGAATAAAATGTCAAAGATCTCCGGGCTCAGCATGTACAATTCCAGGAGACCCTTATGAATCAGGCCAAGGGGCTGCAAGAAATAATGACTCTCCTTGCAAAGAAAAAGAAGGAGACTAAGAAGAGAGATATTGTCCTTAATCTGGGGAGGAGATTCAATGGTCCAACCCAACCGATTCAAGCTGTTGAAGTCTCCCTGATTAAGATGACGACCAAGATGAAAAGGATAGAAACATTAATCTGAAAGACAAGAATAACAAGGGTTCTGAAGACGAGGATTTACTCGGATGAACAATAACCTGCTACCGATGACAGGTACAGGCAGTTGGAGGATAAGCTCAAGGCTATGGAGGTCCAAAAGATACCAGGATTGGATTTCAGTGAACTAGGGGTGGTCATCCCACCTAAGTTCAAGGTCCTTGTCTTTTCCAAATATGATGGGGTCTCTTGTCTTAAACTTCATTTGAGGTCATACGTCAGAAAGATCCAGCCTCACACTGCGGACTGAATGTTATGGGTCCATTTATTCCAAGAAAGTTTGGATGGAACTCAACTAGAATGGTTCTATCAACTGGAAGGAACCAACATTCATACTCGGGAAGACTTGGCTGCTGCTTTCTACAAGCAATACCAATACAATGCTGACCTGGCACCAACTCGAGTGCAATTTCATAATATATCCATGGGCTCAAGGGAAGGATTCAAGGTATATGCACCGAAATGGAGGGATTTAGCTTACAGAGTGCAACCTCCTCCGACTGACCGAGAAATGGTAGACATGTTCATGGACACTCTGACAGACTCGTTCTTTAATCTACTTATTGGGAGTTATTTATCTGGTTTTATAGAGATGATTCTGACTGGGGAAAGGATTGAAAGTGGTATTAAAACTTGGAAGATCCCTATGGCCTCAACCTCTAATGATGTGAAGAAGCCCTTTATTGGTAAAAAAGAAACTAATGTTGTCTATGGTCAAAGGAGCCATAGTAAAAATTACCACAATCAGTCTGTGGGAGCGATGTTAATTTCTAATTCTACACATTTTCAACAACAACTTAGCAATAGGCGTAGGATAAAGTTTCAAGAAAGGATGTACACTAAGATTAATATGCCATTGTCTCAACCGTTAAAACAATGTCTATAAGCGGAACTTATTATAGTAAGGGATCCTCCTCAAAACCATGATACCTGCTCTCCTAAGTACAATACAAATGTGAAGTGTGCCGACCATTCTAATAGTATTGGGCATGACACCGACATCTATTAGTCTTTGAAAAACAAGATTCATGATTTGATTGACAACAAGGAGATTGAATTTGACCCTCCTAAGGCTCGCAATGTCATCACTGCTTCCATGCCAAATTTTGGCCAAGATTGAGAGCGTTTATTTTATTTGAATTCTTAAATTGTAATTTCTTTTGATTGTTCGAACACTTATTTTATGTCAAACTTAGTTATTCCATTAATGTAGTGCATATGTTTGTCTTGAATTAATACATTCCTTTTCACTATATTTAAACTATGCTTTTACTTCCTTTTTGTGATATTCAACTCTCAATTAAAAAACTGTAAGCCTTTAGAGGAAGGATGACGAAAAAGATACCACAATCTCTACAGTATGCTTTTGAATAGACCTGGCTGACGATGTACAGGGGTTGTTTGAAATCCTAAACATCAAAGTTATAAGGAAGATAATCCTTAGTCAACCCCTTTGAGCATAAGAAGTAGGAGTTTTATTTTCACGCAAATTGAAACCTTTAATCATAACCCGGGGCAAGTTAGTTTCTCAGTTAATTCAAATGTGTATTCAGTCGCAAGATCTACCTTCATACACGAAAAATAGTGTCGAAGATGCTCTTATAAATCAAAAGACAATGATGGTTCCCCATAATTACTAAAACAGGTAGTCATTATTTTTCAAAAGAAAAGACCGTTAAGTCAAAACCTATGAATGAGACTTAAGAAAAAAACTAGGGCATCCCGCTGACTCTAATCATAAATGAAACAGTTCAGGAAAAAGGTAGAGGTAATAATATTAAAAGAAGAGGTCACTACAAATCCTCAACAAAAGAAAAAATATTACAAAAAATGACTGCCTTCTCAAATAAACTTTCAATATCCGAACCATCACTGGAATATCAGGGTAAAGATTCTAGACTAAGTTGGGATCTAAATGTATAATTAACTGAGTATAGGACTTAAGAACATCATGAAGAACGAGTTGGGTACAAACAAAGTTTGAGCCTTTATTACTTGTTTCGTAAACCGTGAACCAGGCCATGTTACAACCGTCAAAAGTCCTAACTAAATCATGGGTTAGTTCGAAAGCATACTGTTACAAAAAGGTATCCCGACTCCCATAAGGTTTACTATAAAATCCTGAGTTGAATTCATATTCTTACCAAATTTTGTTTGTTTACTAAAAATTCATTTTCAAAACTTCCAGATACATAAAAGTTTTGAATTTTTAAATTACATTGTTTGCGTATGACTAGTTGTTCGACAGCAGAGAAATTAGCAACACGAATATTCAATGAACGGAAATCCTCTCAATGAAAAGAATCACCTCAGATGGAAAGACATTTCCAATAACATGCATTTCATGATGAATGGTCATGGCATGGTGTCCAACTGATCTGGGGGAAGTCGATTCAAAATTCAAGGAATCTCTCAAAAGTGCCGAATAGCCAGGGGAAAATCTCCATTTGAACCATTTAGGGCATTAGACATGAATTCCAGCAAAGTATCATTTACGATCGAACAAACTTTTTTCAGGAAGTGCTACAACACTTAATGCTATGGACAATGACAATTATCTACACCTAGTGAACACGGACATATTCGAAAAATACTACGCATGAAAAAGACCTGCTAGGTTGACTGGCCTGGGAAAAAATAAGGGCATCCTAGAAAACCAAAAGAGTTCGGGAAAAATTAGGGATATATAAATAAAATTGTACACCCGGAAAGTCGAAAAATTGAAAAGGAGGCTTGGGCAAAAAAGGGTATCCCAGTGGACTGAAAATCTTAATGGATAGTCCAGGAAAAAGTTTTGGAATAAAGCGTAAGACTATGCCCCTTTATCCCGTCAGTTGTCTATTAGTAGAAGATTTGTCACCAAGATTAGTAGTCACCAAGGGCTCTAGGAGTTGAGGATGTTCAAGCCATCCACAAAATCAACACAGAGCCACTTCCATGAGATTTTTCCTACAGGTTAATCTTCACAAGTTCATACATTCCCTGCAATTTCCACGGCCAATTTCTCTAGTGGATAAATGAATATGATATTCTCCCCGGCAATGTCACCAACATACAAAGTTCCAATCAGTACAGTTCTTGAAAGCTCTCTTCCCCAATTGATCTTGTTCCTCAAAGGTTGTAAAACCCCCTTCAGACTTCTCAACAAAGTTATATTCCTTAACAAGGGTGGTTCCTCAACAAGAGTATTTCTCCATCAACAAGGTTTATTTCCCCAAACTGATTCTCTTATAGATACAGTTGAGATACAATCTAGATATAGATTCATTCTGATACTCATTCTAGATCCACTTCTAGACACAGTTCAGATACAATCTAAATATAGATTCATTCTGAAACTCATTCCAGATCATCATCTAGATACAGTTCAGATACAGTCTAAATATAGATTCATTTTGACACTCATTTCAGATCCACTTCTAGATAAAATTTAGTTATAGTCTAAATATAGATTTATTCTGACACTCATTCCATATCCATTCCTAGATACAGTCCAGATACAATCTGAACATAGATTCATTTTGACACTCAGTTTAGATACAGTTCATATATGATCTAGATATGGATATCATTCTGATACTTATTCAGTACATCTTCCAGATACAATTCAGATACGATCCAGATATGGATGTAACTCTGATACTCATTTAGTGCATCTTCCAAATACGGTTCAGATACAGTCCAGATATGGATATCATTCTGATACCCATTCAATACATCCTCAGATACAATTTTTTTACCCCAACATTTTCCCTCTCATTTCACTCAACAAATGCCCATTGAGGTCCTCAACTTGCTCAAGGATGCCCAAGGATTGACCAGACAAATCCTCCTCCTAAGGAAACAAGCTTCAAACTAGGGTTTCACTCCTCATCAAGATGGTTGAAGTCCAAGGGTCCCAAATGCTTTCCATGGTCCTAATATGTTCTCAAGATCATACATGTCAAGTTTCATGCGTTGCACCAAATGTTTGCTCAGTCAATTGCCCAGATGCTTGAAAATCAACAATACTAGGTCGAAAGTCAATTGTGGCCCACATACAGTCAAACTTCAAGATTTTTGGTTAACATCAATATTTTGAAGTGATATCCATCATTTGATCAAGGTTTGATCATTATTACTCGAGGAATGTCCCAAATTCATCAAAACCCAAAAGTTGCTAAATTAGGGTTTCATTGGAAAAGTCAACCAAACTTTGACCAAGCATAACTTCTTCATACTTTATCAGAAATTTTCCATCCGAGGCTCATTTTAAAGAGGATACAATTCCCTAAATTTCATCTTCATCCCCCAACTTAAAAATATGCACTCATAAAATGATATGAATTTCTACATTATAGGTCCTTTTGAAAAGTCAACAAAAACACCTTTTGGGTCAAAGCTTCTTACATGAACATGGAAAACCCATTTGAGATGAAACCAAAAGGGTTGTTTAGGAGACACCCTAAGATTTCTAAAAAGTATCATAACACCTCTCTAGGGTTAAAATTGGAGGAGACGGGCCTTGTCAAAGTTGACCATTTTTGCAAAATTGTCAAAAGTCAACTGTGCTCAAAAGTGCATTTTTTGCCAAATGGGCCTAGCTTTTGATGATTATATCTTGTTAGAGACATGGTCCACGACCCAAATCAGCATCCACACATTTATTTATTTATTTATTTATTTATTTTGTTATTTTATTATTTAAAAGTTAAATTAAATCAAATAAATTGCCAAAAATATAAACAGATTGGTTTTGGATCTGATTTTTTGTAGGAATCAAATCCAATTAGGCTGGCATAGCATATAAAATCATGCAAGGGATGATTGAAACAAGAATTAGCATGATTATGCTTATTTTGGAAAGATATGATACAAGAGAAAAATCAAATCAAATCTCCATGATTATCAAAGATACAAAGTGTTTTTGTTGCCCTAATTTGTTCCACTACATATACTGAACATACTCAAGCCAAAATAAAAAGGGTTCAAGTCGTGAGAACCCCAGAACAAAACTAAAAAATTTGCAAGAAATTGGTGAATCATTTTCTAACCTAAATGTCAATTCAAGCCATTCAAAAGCTCCTAGTAGATTCCTGGACATCTCCAGGACGTTTTCCAATCGGTTGCACGCCTTCACGAGCCAAGAATCGTCACATAACAGTCACGCGGTTTGCTTTCTTTTTCAAATTCAATTACAATGATTTTTGCATCATAAACATGTTCTAATGATATATTTGTGTTCATTGACATGTTTGCAACATGTTTGAATGGTTTAATTGATGTTTCAGTGCCTGTACTCATAATTTCCATTGTTAGGGTTTGCTTTGTCATTTTAGGGTTTTTCTATAAAGTTTAAATTGGCCCAAGAAAAGGGTACGATGATGCTCGTGAGATCAAGACGAATTGATCTATGTACTAACAATTGATTTATCATGCTTGATGTGAATTTTGGAATCTTGTAGTGCTATAGCCATGGAGTTTTATCAGTAGGTAGAACTATTATACCTAAGACGACAGACAGGGGAAGAAGAAGATATGTGGCACAACCCCATTGGCATTTTTAAATAAAATGCGCGCTTTTTTATTTTTTTTCCGTTTTATCCACTTTTTTTTATATAATTTGCTATTATCATATTAACAACTAATCCACGCATTACAGATGGCAAAGGCGCACATTTGAAAGTGGGAGGGCCTGCGTTCAATCCCATGTCCCAACATTTTATTATCATAACATCCCTTTGTAGTTCCCATGCGTTACCTTGCCAGGCATCTACCATATGCTACAACCATCCATCTGTTTGATGCAACTCTAATCCAAATCCAACACTCCATCAAAGAAGGGCCATGATACACCATCAGAAAGGGGCAGCATTAGATCTCACGAATGGAATGGGCTCAGCAACTCTTGGGCCTGAACAATTCAACATACACCCCACTGGGTTGCTTATACATGCCCATCTCTTTTTCTTTTTTATTTTTAATTCTTTTTATTATTTACTAATTAGCTTTTTTTCACAAAACAACACAAAATCATTTTTTATCATAAAATCAAAAATCACAAAAAACATCAAAAAACATTTTTTTAATAAAAAATATTTTGTTTCTTTAATTAATTAATTAGTTTAATTATTTAGGGCAATTTAATTCTTTTTTTTCATAATTTAAATTAATTAGAATTAGGGTTAATTTGTAAATAATCTAATTTTTTCTCAAAAAAAAACAAAATATATTTTTCAATTAGATTTCTTTAGGTTTCCTAATCATTCTCACATTTAATTCGCCACGCGCAATTTTTAATTTCCTTTTTATTATTATTGTATCTGCTCCGAATTTGTAATAGTAATTAGGGTTTTAAATTCCGCATCTTTATTTTCAGTCAAAATAATTATGTATCTGCGAAAGCCTTGTAATAGCTAGGACTTTTAACTTTCCCGCTTTTAATTTCCGCAAATTATAGACTGCTTAGATGAATGTTAATAGGTTTGTATGGAAAGACAAACTGAAAATTAATACGGTAGAAAACCCTAAATGTGTAAAGATAAATTAACTGAAAATTACACTCGCACATGCTCACTCATAAGGTTTACTCCACTTCGGTTGCCTTTGGTAAACGGTCATGAAGTATAGGGTTTGTTAGTGGTTGTCTTCTAGCCCCGGAAGATCTAAAATGACCCATTCTGATGTTGCCTCGGAAAAAGATCTTTAAAGCTTTAGGATGACTACTAACATTTCTTAACATTGCTTTTGTGATCGTACATGTCCCTTCGAATGTCCCTAAAAACTCCAACGACTGTGCTACCTATTTCTCAATAATGGGATAGCATTGTCTAAAAAGAAAACGAACAGACCTTTTTCGAGTAGGTAGAAAACTCTTAAGTACTTGCTCAAACAAACAAACTTATTCACACAGACACTTTTCAAACAAAGTTTTCAAAAACAACTTCGTAACACTCTTGAGGACAAAAACAAGGGTTAACACAAAGTAAAACAAAACTTTTCAAAACAAAGCACACACAAGCAATTTAAAAATGAGCAAGTACCTAAGATCCCATGGAAAACCATGGATAGAAAGGGTGATAACACCTTCCCTTTCTATAATCTACCCCCCTTACTCAGAAACATCTCGAAAAAGGTTTTTTCTGTTCTTTTTCCTTTTCCTTGATTGGATAAAATAAAATTCGATGGTGACTCTTGCTTACCGTGTAATTTTGCGAACAAAAAACACAAACCAGTATTAACAGTCAGTTCTGCCACCCTATCACAACTGGCGACTCTGTCGGGGAGTAAAATACAAAGTGGAATAAACCTTAGAATCTAGGTTATATTTAATTGCTTTCTCTTGATTGTCTTGCTTGCTTTATATTTATGGGAACTGTTTGGGTTATTTGATCCTACACCCAGATCGGGAAACACCTTTTAGGTAAGTAGCAATAAACTGTGCGAGAGTTGTGTTGGGGTATACCGACATGGTTGAAGCAGTAGCTACATTGATGTGGCACTTTGGTTGGTACCCGTAACCCTTGAGTCAATCAGGGAGATATACGGGGTCGCCGCGTGGTGTCATAAAGCATCAACTGACCTTAGAACCTTTAATTACACAAACATGTCCAGTAGGACGTAGCGAGATGGCTGGCTTTGGTGTATGCCCAAGGTCGACAGATACTCGATGCTACACTCATTGAGGTTTGACTTCTGAGTTTTGTTTGATTATGAGTCAATCGTCGATTGAACAAGGCTTTGGGGAAAGATAAGTGATATTGAGATCCCTTAGAACTCGGTTACTATTTATAGGACAGGTTGAACTAATCCAGCTTCAAGAGGGTATAAACTTAAAACTGATGCAAGCCTAAACCTAAGGTTGTTTGCGTGACTTGTGTGCTTTCAACTTGAACTACTTGGAGAGTTTTATTACCTGACAACATGAGTTCCTTGCAGGTTTTGTTTACAGTTATTATCCAATAAATTGGATTTCTTGCAGGGTTTACTTGCTTACATCACTTCGCACCTTTGCTTAAAATCATAGCATACACATCATAACATCATGCCTTGACATTTCCTTAACCATTTCAAGGATCTCGAGGGCCTGTGATGTAGGTTATGTTAAATCAGACGTCTAGCAAGGGGCAAGGGGATTTATTTTCCTCTAGCCAATGTCGTCAAAAGATCAAAACTCAACAACTTGAGTCAGGGGCTATGACCCACTTGATATGGTGAGCTTGACTCTCATAGAAGGACTCTCAATGATACAAAGTTCTTAAATCAAAGCTGCAAAATTCAACTTCTGACATTTTCTTGTTTACCACGCGAGATCCTTGAAAACATTGCATACATATATAATACATATCATTTCATAAGAAGGTTTCAAAGCATGTATCTCATGTTCTCGCTGTTTATTTATGCAATGGCTCTCCAACAAGACAACAAAGATCTCCAAGATGAAGATGCCCAATTCAAGAAATTTCTCTTGAATCTATCCAAGGGGCAAGAAGACCTGAAAACACTCTTCACTGGGAATCTGACCAAGGAATGTCCTGATAACAACAAGGATGAACAATTGGAACAACTGCAAGCTGAGGTAGAAGCACTGAGAATCCAGATGCCGGGGAAGATGGATCTTGTCCAAAACTTAGCTCGAGGACAAGAAGGGCTAAGAGCCTTCTTTAACCTGCTTCACCAAGATGGATGCAGATCCATGAAACAAACAATTAAAAGTGTGGATCAAGGCATTAATCAGCCCCCAGTGAGAGAAGAGGTCTGTTTGGTCAGGAACAGATTTTTCCAGATTGCTACTACATCACAAGCCCAACCACAACTTCGCCAATGACAACGGGGAAATCGGCATAAGAAGAATACATCTGAAAGACGCTTCACCGAAATCAAAATGTCATTGGCTCAAGGATTGCAACGCATGTTGAAGGCCAAGTTGGTTATGTTAAGGGACCCTCCTCAGAATCCCAACATAGCCTCCCCAAGGTACAATCCAAATGCAAGATATACGTACCACTCCAACAGTCCTGGATATGACACCAACAGTTGTTGGGCATTAAGAAATAAAATTCAAGACCTGATTGATGAAAGAGCGCTAGATTTCGCATAAGAAGGTCAATATGAGTTCTTCTGCCATCCCTCCAAGGCATGCCATCTGAAGTGACAAGTTCTCACAAGAAGAATTTTCGTTCGTTAGAATTTTCAATGTGTAATTTTATTTTGATTTGAACATTTATTCATATCAAACCTCGTTCTTTCATCAATGCATTGCACATGTTTGTCTTGAATCAATTCATTCGTATTCACTATTTCAAAAATGCGTTCTTATTTCCTTTTGTGATATTCAAATCTCGATTAAAAACTCCAAGCCTTAGAGGGAGGATGATGAAAATGATACCACAATCTCTACAATATGCTTTTGAACAGACCCCACTAACGATGTACAAATGTTGTTTTAATTCCTGTACAGTGGAGTTATAAGGAAGATAATCCCTAGTCAACCCCTTCGAGCCAAAGAAGTAGGAGTTTTTCTTTTCACACAAATTAAAACCCTTAATCATAACCTGTGGAAGGGTAGTTTTCTCTGTTAATTCAGAGGCGCATTCAGTCACAATCTGCCGCTTCGTACACAATGAATGGCATCGAAGACGTCCTTCTAAAACAAAAGACGATGATGGTTCCGTATAATCGTCAAGACAGGCAGTCATTATCTTTCGAAATAAAAGCCCATTAAGTCAAAACTTATGAAAGAGACTTAAGAGAAAAATTGGGGCATCCCGCTGACTGTAATCATAAAAGAAACAGTTCAGGCAAAAGAAGGGACATTGAAAACAAAAAAAAAGAGGTTACTACAAATCCTCGACAAAAAGAAGATTAAAAAAATGAATTCCTTTTCAAAACGAATGTTTAATTTCTGAATCATCACCAAGTATCAGAGCAAAGATTTTAGACTCAATCGGGATCTAAACGCGCAATTAACTGAGCATAGGACTGAAGAACATCACGAAGAGCGGGTTGGGTACAAAATAAATTTGAGCCTTTTTCCTTTGTTTCTTGAACCGTGAACCAGGCCATGTTATAACCCTTAAAAATCCTCGCTGAAGCATGGGTTAGTTTGAGAGCATACTGTTACAAAGGTATCCTGACTCCTATAGGCTTTGTTACGAATCCTGAGTTGATATCACATTCTTGCAAATTTCGTTTTACTACACAAAACACATTTTCAAAAACTTTTCAAGACAGACATGAGTTTTGCAATCTTTAAATGACATTGTTTGCATATGACTAATTGTTAACAACAGAGAAATCCGCACAATGGATATTCAATGAACAAGCATCCTCTAAATGGACAGAATCACCTCAGCAGGAAAGACACTTCCAATAACAGGTCTTTGATAAGCAAGGGGCATGACATGATGTCTAAACACACCTGGGGAAGTCTCTCCAAAAGTGCCAAATAACCAGGGGTAGATCTCCATCTGAATCATTTGGGGCATTATGCACGCATTCCAACAATGAATCATGTGCCATCAAGAAAACATTTTTGACAGTAATACAACACAACATTATGGACAGTGAAAACTCTCTACATCTTGAAAGCGTGGACATAGTCGGAAAATACTCTGCATGAAAAAAAAGACCGGCTAGGTTGACGCACCTAGGAAAAAATAAAGAAATCTCGGCGAACCAAAAGGGTTCGGGAAAAAGTTAGGGATATACATAAAAAAATTTGTACACCCGACAAGTCAAAAACCTGAAAAGGCGGCTTGGGAAAAAAGGTATCTCGGTTGACTGAAAACCCGAAAGGGCAGACCAGGCAAAAGTTAGGGATTTAAAATGTACGACTATGTCTCGTCATCTGTCTATCAGTGGAAGACTTATACCTTGATCACCATTCATCAAGAGCACCAGAATTGAGAAACGGGTCAGATATGATCCAGATGCGGATGTCATTCTTCTACTTCATCAAGATTTTCATACATCGAGAAACGGTTCAGATACGATCCAAATGCGGGTGTCATTCGGCTACTTATTCAAGACCTTCATACATCGAGAAACGGTTTAGATATGATCCAGATACGGATGTCATTCTGCTACTTATTCAAAATTTTCATACATCGAGAAATGGTTAAGATACGATCCAAATATGGATGTCATTCTGCTTCTTATTCAAGATTTTCATACATTGAGAAACAGTTCAGGTACGACCCAGAGACGAATGTTATACTGGTACTTATTCCAGATTTCTCTTCTAGAAACGGTTCAGGTACGATCCAGTGATGGATGTTATCCTGATACTTATTCCAGACTTATCTTCTAGAAACAGTTCAGAAACAATTCAGGTACGATCCAGAGACGGATGTCATCCTGATACTTACTCCAAATTCTCCTCTAAATACAGTTCAGATACGATTCAGAGGCGGATGTCATTCTGACACTTATCCAACACATGTTTCAAATACAGTTCAGATACGATCCAGAGACGGATGTCATTCTGACACTCATTCAACACATGTTTCAAGTACAGTTAAGATACGCTCCAGAGACGGATGTCATTCTGACACTCATTCAACACATGTTTCAAGTACAGTTCAGATACGATCCAGAGACGGATGTCATCATGACACTCATTAAATACATGTTGAAGTACAATCACGACATATATCTATCCACAAAATCTTCGCATGTACTTTTTCCAACATGGTACAAGGGGAAGAGAAAGTTGGAAGCAAAGTCACTATCACATACAATCTAGTGATACATATATTCCCCACAGAGCCGAGAAAACCAAGGTACGACCTCTGTATCCCCAAGCATGAATTCCTTCCCCAACAGGTTCCTTCAGAAAGCGGATATCTGCATTCCCCAGCCGAGTTTTATATTCATGAGCAGTTTATAAAGCCATCTCCCGAGCAGAGTTTATTTCTCTGACATCGGAAGCTCAATCTCCAACAGAGCTCTTCTCTCCACCAATGGAAGTTCATCCCTATCTGAGTTTATTTCTCCAAATCAGCAGATCTTCCAACAAAGTATCTCTATTCCCCACAGAGTCATTCCCCCGCAGGATTATTCTCAGACAGAGTCTCCTCCGACAGAATATTCTCAAGCAGAATGGATTTAAATCTCAAGCTAATCATCTTAGGTCACTATCCGCAATGGAAAAGAAGAAGTCAACTCCTTATACTCTCCAGCAGCAGTCTAGGTTTTATTTTCCCCAGCTAGAGAATATCACAATAGCATTGCATATCCATACATCATGGCATGTCCATACATATTATACAACACAGTCTCATTTATTTTGAGAACATCATTACTCAATACATTTCATACATCATGACATTACATACGATTGTCACGGGAAAGATGCAATCAAGTTCTTATGAGTTCTCTCTGGTTCAGTCAAACCGACAACAAGGTTTCTATTCCAGTTGAAGATATTCCAACACTTTTCAAGATTTTCTCTGGTTCAGTCAAACTGGCAAAGAGGTTTCTATTCTAGTTGATGATGTTCTAAGACTTTCGTCTGGGTTAGCCGAATCGCCGCTAAGATTCCCCTAATTTCCATGCCAATCAAAGTTAATCTGAGACCTCTCCCAGGTTCAGTCAAATAGCTACTAAGATTTCTCTTCCAGTTTAAGACAACTTGAGTTCTCTCTGGTTCAGTCAAACCGACACCAAGGTTTCTATTCCGATTGACTTGGTAACAGAAGCGAAAGAAGCCACCTCAACCCATTTCGTGAAGCAGTCAATGGCCACTAAGATGAAGCGGTGTCCATTAGAAGCTATAGATTTGACTTCTCCAATCGTATAGATGCCCCAAATTACGAATGTCCAGGGAGCAGTCAGGACGCTTAAAGGAACTGGAGGCACATGCACTTTGTCAGCATAGATCTGATACTTGTGGTAGGTTCGTGAATTCTCGTGGCAATCTACTTCCATGGTAGACCAGTAGTACCCCTCCTGTAGGATCTTTTTAGCCATCGTGTTCCCACTAGAATGGGTGCCAAAAGTGCCTTCATGTAGATCATCCATGATATTTTCTGCCTCAATCTTGTCTATGCAACAAAGCAAAACAGAGTCATGGTTGCGCTTGTAGAGAATGCCATTACTAAGGAAGAAGTTAGCACAAAATATTCTCAAGAACTTCTTATCATTGACTAAAGCTCCTTCCAGATACTCTTGATCCTCGAGATACCTATTAACTTCATGGAACCAAGGCTTGTCCACTATCTCTTCGGTATCGATCTCGTGACAGTAAGCTGGTTCGTCCATCCGTTCAATGGTGATCTGGGGAGCCTCTTTACCCAACTTGAGTTTAATCATGGATGACATAGTGGCTAGCGCGTCTGCTAGTTGATTTTCCTCTCGTGCAAAATGCCCAAAGGTAATTTCCTCGAAATATGTGATTAATGTCAACACACGTTCTTTGTAGGGGATGAGGTTAGGGTGCTTCGTGTTCCATTCTCCTTTGATCTGACTGATGACTAAGGCAGAATCTCCAAATACACTTAAGGATTTGATTCCCAAATCTATGGCAGCTTTGAGACAAAAAATACACGCTTCCTATTCTACCATGTTATTGGTACAGTTGAAACAAAGTCTTGCAGTGAAGGGAGTATGGCATTCTTCAGGGGATATGATTACATCACCTATGCCATTGCCGAATGCATTGAAGGCTCCGTCAAAAACCAAGATCCATCGGGATCCTTGTTTAGGTTCGTCATATGGTCTGAATTCTTCACAGTTGTTTACCATCATGATGTCTTCATCTGGGAATTCGAATTTCATGGATTGGTAGTCATCCACAACCTGATGAGGGACTTCGGCTAGCACACTACCATTTATTGCTTTTTGGATAGTGTACTTAATGTCGTATTCAGTCAGAATCATCTTCCATCTTGCTATTCTCCCAGAGAGGGCAGGCTTCTCGAATATGTATTTAATTGGATCCATCTTGGATATCAATAAGGTAGTATGGGTCAACATATACTGTCTTAGAAGGTGAGCAGCCCATGCCAGAGCGCAACAAGTTTTCTCGAGCAGTGAATATCATGTTTCACAGGTGGTAAACTTTTTGCTCAGGTAGTAAATAACATGCTCTTTTTGGCCAGACTCGTCATGCTGCCCCAGCACACAACCCATTGAATTTTCCAAAACAGTTAGATACATGATCAAAGGTCTTCCCTCGACAGGTGGTATCAAAACAAGAGGCTCTTGTAGGTACTCCTTGATCTTGTCAAAGGCAGCTTGGCATTCATCATTCTATTTAACTACTTGATCTTTCTTCAGTAATTTGAAGATTGGTTCACAAGTAGCCGTTAGCTGAGAAATGAATCTGGCGATGTAGTTAAGTCGTCCTAAGAATCATCTGAATTCCTTCTCAGTGCGAGGAGAAGGCATTTATTGTATTGCTTTCATCTTGGCAGGGTCCACTTAGATACCTTTACCGCTGACGATGAAGCCTAGGAGTTTACCGGACCTCACCCCAAATGTGCATTTATTCGGATTCAACCTTAGCTTGTATTTCTTCAGTCTTTCAAACAATTTATGAAAATGGTCAAGATGTTCCTCCTTAGGAAATAGAGCTACTATGGCGCGCTGATAAGATGCCCCTAACATTTTCAACCCGAATGGCATAACTTTGTAACAGAATGTGCCCCACTGTGTGACGAAGGTCGTTTTCTCCATGTTCTCAGGTGCCATTCTGATTTAATTGTAGCCTGAGAAACCATCCATAAATGAGAACACTTTATGATGTGCGGTATTGTCAACAAAAATATCGATATGGGGAAGTGGGAAATCATCCTTAGGGCTTTTCCTATTCAAATCTCAGTAATCCATACACATGCACACTTTGCCGTCCTTTTTAGGCACTGGAACAACATTGGCGACCCATTGTGGATAGGAGGTGACGACTACGAATTCAGTGTTGAATTGTTTCATGACTTCAGTCTTGATCTTCTCTGACATGTTTGGCCGCATGCGACGAACTTTCTGTTTTACCGGAGGGCATTCTTCTTTTGTTGGTAGACAATGGACCACGATATAAGTACCAAGTCCTAGCATATCTTCGTATGACCAAGCAAAGACCTCAACATAGTCATGTAGTAACTGAGTTAAAAACTTCTTGACACTGGGTTCCAGATTGGCTCCTACCATGACTTCTTTCTTGTCCTCTTCGGTAACTAAGTTAACTGTGTCAACCTGTTCTTCGTGGGGTTGTATGGTCATTTCTTCCTGTTGTAGTAACCTAGATAGTTCCCCCGGCACTTCACAATCTTCCTCACCTTCGTCTTAGGCTTGGTAGATTACATTTTCAAAATCATAATAGGCCATATCAGAATCGTTACCCATGGGATCCTGGGTGGATGTAGATCTGGATTTTGATATTTGAGTGTGTGTAAGAGCATAATTATTATTGAAAAACATAAACATGTAGAAAAACAAAGAGCGTAAAGTTTGCATGCAAAAATGTCCATGATTCATTGATGTCATATGAAAATGAAGTAACAACCCTTACAAATGGACCATTGTGCCTCGGGTAAGACACAAGGTTTTAAAAGTCTGAATTGGTCAATTATTACAAGTCCGAAAAAAATTTAAAGACAACTACCGCTGGATAAAAGTAATTGGGAAAAAATATTTGGCTTTCCAGTTGGTGAGTCCTCTGTTGATGGTTGGGAAAATCCAATCTTCTAGGTCACAACTGTCATCACTATCCTCCACTATGTTGACTCCATGGCTGCTGATCCGCAAAGGTGGTCCCCCGGCAGGAGCACGACAAATAACTTTCTGGCCTCCTGAACTGAAACACAAACCAAATTTGTTAGACTTGTAAGGGATATCTGGGAGTTGTCCCCAAATAGTACACACACCTTCTTCGAGCACTGCCTTGGCATCTTTCAGAGAAGACATATTTAGCGGAGGTATGGTAATCTTCGAGAATTGGGAAACAATTTTGGTTACTGCCACTATTTGTGGGACTTCCTCTAAATTCTGACACGGAGTTTCGATGAATTCACCATCCATTTCCATGTATCTGAAGGAGTTCAGGTGACTGACCATATATACCTCCTCTCCCTGAACAGTGATGATTTTCCTTTGGTTGGGTATTTCAGCATCTGATGTAATGTAGAGGTGACGGCACCAACATCGTGAATCCAAGGTCGTCCTAATAAACAGGAATAGGAAGGGCGAATGTCCATCATGTAGAAAATGGACTAAAAGGTTTGAGTTCCAACTTTAATAAGGGTGTCCACCTCCCCATGCACCATTCTCTTTGAACCTTCGAAGGCCCTTACCACTATGTTGCTGGGTTTAAAGGTCAAACCTTCACAGTCGAGCCTATCCAGAGCCGTCTTAGGCAGGACATTCAAAGATGAACCAGTATTAACCAGGACATGGGCCAAAGTAGTGCCACTGCATTCGACAGAGACATGCAACACCTCATTGTGTTTCCTCCCTCTAGGTGTCAGGTCAGCATCGGAAAAGCCTAAACAATTATCAGTGGTCAAACTAGCCACACAATCTTAAAATTGTTCAGCAGAGGTTTCCCTGGCACATGGGCAGTTTTAAGAAATTTCACCAAGGCCTTCTCATGAGCCTCGGAGCACAACATTAAAGCTAGGATAGAAATCTTTGACAGAGTCTTCCCTAGCTGTTCGACTATGTTGTAGTCAGTTCTCTTTATAATTTTCAAAATTTCTTCCATCTCCTTCTTGGAGGCTTCTGGGATTGATACTAATTGCACCTTCATCTGGACAGGCTCAACAAAAATTCCTTTGCACTGAGTCTCGGTCGATTCGGTGGTAGGGGTGTCAGTAGGGGTAACCATATGAACTGTAGTTGTAGGAACAAAAGCATGGATGATCACAGGACCGATAACCGTTTTTGGTGGAGAAATCTCAGGGGAGAATACTCTTCCACTTCGGGTTATTTTGCTGGTTCCCGCAATGTTGCCGATGTCGGGGTTAGCCTTTTTAAAAATTGAGTGTTCATCAGCCAGCCAATCTTGTTAGATGTTGTGATAGTAGACGTCGCCCCCATAGTTCCAGGGGACAGTTTTATCTGAGGAGTACAAGATTGGCCCTGGCATAGTAATTATCAGTGGAGTCACCTTAGGAACAGATGTAATCCTAACGGGTCTTTAGGTTGATACCCTTGAAGGATTAGCGGAAATGGTTACTATTAAAACATCCTTGTAAGAAATGGTTGGAATGAGAGCCTTTTCAAACAAAATCTCTTTGTCATCCATTAGGCGCTGGACACCTGCTTTCAATAAATAACAACCAGTTGGTAGGGATACACAGAGGTGGCAGCCTTCACCACAACCTGGAAATAAACCGGCCTTCAACAGGTTCCTCTTGACAGTCAAGAGATGAGTAACAAGTTCATCAACGACAGTAACAAAAACATCATCTTCAACAACGTTAACATCACGACCATGCTTGGGAATAAGAGCGTTGATAACATTCAGGATCTTAGGAGCATCAAATTTAATTTCTTTTGCCTCGAGAAGGTCTTGCACCTTGTTATTCAAAGCCCAGCAGTTGTTGGTATCATGGCCTGGACTTTCTGAATGGTAAGCACAACGAGCATTAGGGTTGTAATTAGGAGAGACGGTGTTGGGACTCTTCGGGGCTTCCTTCAATATTACCAGATTAGATCTCAACAAATGTGGCAGGACTTGAGACAGGGTCATATTTATTCGGGTAAATTGTCTTACCGGTCTTTCTGTTCTAGGCTGGTTATTCCTTTGTTGAGTAGGGGGAGGCTTAAGGATCATGACGGCCCCTACCGTTTGACGAAATTCAGTCTTGTCTTGATTCCTTTGAGGGTACACGGCACCAACCTCTTTCCTCCCAATGAATGTCTTTCTCACGGAACTGGAGGATGCGTCTTTTTGGATCTTCCCACTCTTAATCCCTGCTTCCACTCTCTCCCCAGTCAAGATTAATTCAGTGAAACCGGTTGAGGAGCTTACAATTAGATGATTAAAGAAAGGACTGGACAGGGTACCCAAAAACATGTCTACTAGCTCCCGGTCAGATAAGGGAGGCTGGACTCTTCCTGCTAAGTCCCTTCATTTCTGAGCGTATTCTTTGAAACCCTTGTTCGAACCCATAGTCAGACTTTGGAGTTGAGTACAGGTGGGAGCAAGGTCTGCGTTGTATTAATACTGTTTATAAAAATCAGCGGCAAGGTCTTCCCAATTATGGATATTGGCCCTTTCCAGTTGATAGAACCAATCTAGTTGAGTCCCGGATAGACTATCCTGAAAGAAGTGGACCCACAAATCTCTGTCAGCAGTGTGAGGCTTTATCTTCCTCACATAATATCGGAGGTGCATCTTGGGACATGAAGCCCCGCCGTACTTAGCAAACACTGGTGCCTGGAACTTTGGTGGAATAAAAATCCCATACACCAAACCCAACTCTTCAAAGTCTAGCCCGAGAACTTTATGAATCTCCATTGCACTTAGACGCTCTTCCAGATGTTTGTATTTGTCATCGGCCGGAGGATACTGCTCTTCAGCGTAATCATCTTCTTCTTCCTCTTCATATTCTGGATGGCCAGTCACTTCCTTTCTTTTCCCTTCTTGATTATCCTTTTCACCTGATGATGTTGCGAAGTCTAGGGTACGTCTGGCTGGCCCTGGGAACCTTCTTCCTAGATTCAAAACACCGATTGATTTCTTTGCTTTCTTCTTATTTTCTTCGATCAACAAAGTTTTCAAATCCTCTTGTCCTTTTTCCAAAGTCAAGAACATTTGTTGAAACTGAGCATTCTGTTCCTGGAGATCTTTTACCGTCTGTTCCATGTACATCTTACTGAAATAAATAGTAGAAAGATGAGGAGACATGTTGTAAGAAAGTTGCTTATGTTATGATGAATGAAGATGCATATGTAATGATTTCAAGGAAATTAGAGATTTAAATTTAATTTAGACAAAAAAAGAAACACACGTTATATTAATAAATCAAAGTTTGAGTACATCATGCATTTATTGGGCTTACAAAGAAATACAAAAACTCTAAGATAAAAAAGATGAACGCATCCTCTTTGGTGCGATGTAGGCGTTCCGACTCAGCTCCTCATGAAGCTGCTTGGTGAGTTCCAGAACCGTCTTGTCGTTGGCGTAGAATTGGGCCTCAAAAGTGTCTCGCTCCCCCTTAAGTTGTATCTAATCCCTTTGGAAGTCTTCAAGAGAGGTGGGCATGTCAGGATGCAGGATAGTGTATGAGACATCTCCTTCCACAACAGGCTCTTTGATGACCGGGAAAATGGAGGGGTAAGGCATCGTAAGACTTTGAGCACGTGATTGTACCCATTTTAGATAAGGCTCAAGAGGGATGGAATTCTTATGCCACAACGTCTTGCTATCTACCTTGTTCAAAATCATCTAAGCTCGGATAAACCTCTGGGGGTGACCTTGATCATCAACCCTTGAATAAGCATCTCATGTGGACCATCCCTTCGAGTGTAACTAAACTATCTTAAGGCTAAGCAGGGTTTATAGGTGATACCTCATCTAATGCCATGTAAGGGGACATTAGGGAATTCAAAACAACGGTCGATGACAGTAACATTCTCTATAAATCAGGAACACCAATGAATGTCTGAAAGTTTGATCGTCATCAAGCTATGGGACCACCATGAACCTTGCTCGTTCTTCAATACAGATTGGGGAAGATGCGAAATAAACCATCTTTCCAAGAGAGGAGTACTACACATGAGAATACCCCATTTCCTTATAGTGCGAGTGTGAAAAGAATGTAGGATGTATCCTAACAAAGTAGGCACTGGGTTGCGAGACATGAAGATTTTGATGGCGTTTAAATCTATGAGTTGCTCAGGATTTGGGAACAAAACTATCCCATAGATGAGGAGAGCCACAATTTCCTCAAAAACTTGCAAGTCCAAGGATTTCCAACAGTTTTGAGCTTTCTCAAACAAGAACTTGGCTAAGAATCCTTTGACACCACTCCTTGTTTCCCAATTAGTTGTGACATCAGATGGTTGCAAGTGTAGGGCTTGAGCAATCTCTTCTGGTTTTGGATCTCTTTCAGTACCGTTGAAGGGTAGTTGATTGAGAATGAGAATCCTCAAGAGTTGGAAGAATTCTTCCAAAGTTGGCACAAGTTGATAATCGGGAAATGTGAATCAATGGTGTAGAGGATCAAAGAATTGGAAGAGCACCTTCAACATATCTTCATCAGTGTTGGAGGTAACTAATTTTATAAGGCGACCATGTCTTTCGGTAAATTGTGAATTTTCGGGAACCCTTGATGCTAACTCTTTAAGTTGAGGAGGGATCCTTAAAAGATTGACATGAATGGTTTTCCTGCGAATATAACCATGTCCTACAAAACAGAACAAAGATAAATCCCAAAAATCCTTGAAATGCTTAGTGAGTATGAGTATGATGTTATGATGTTTATGATGTTATGTACAAGTAGATATATACAAACAAAACAAACAAGTCCCTAGGTTTTGGCTTGCATGGAGTCTCATAGGTAAGTACCCTCTTGAAGTTTAGTTTGCTCAAAGTTGTCCTACCAATAGTAACCGAGTTCTAAGGGAGCTCAATATCATTGGTTTGATTCCTCGGGCATTGTTTCAGCGCAAGCCTCTTTAATGGCGACCTAAATATCCCAAAACACCAAACCTCAATGAGTGTAGTATTGAGTATTTACCAACTTCGGACTATACCAAAGTCGGTCATCTCACTACGTCATAATGACCAAGTTAGTCAAGTAAAGGTTCTAGAAGTTAGTTAGTGCTTCATGACATCACTCAGTGGCCCCGTATTCTCCTTGACTACTCAAGGGCTACCGATACCCACAAATATGTGACACTAACATAGCTATTTCTTAGACCATGTCGATGTACCCCGCACAGTTTCCATAACGTATTGCTACTTACCTAAAAGGTGCACCAGATCCGAGTAGAGGATCAAAACAAGCTCAAACAAGGAACCAAAATAAAAAGCAAACAAGTCAAACAAAGAAAAGCAAGTAAAGGTGATCTAGCACTAAGGTAACCCCACTTTTAAAATATTCCCCAAAAGAGTCGCCAGTTCTGTAACGCGGTGGGAGAACTCACTTGGTTGTTTTCCATTTGATCACTGGTGAATCAAAAAGACCTGACTCTATTGGTGTAACATCCAAAGAAGAGATAAGTTAACATCAACTCAGCTAAACAGGAGATAGTACAGGATAAAAGTGATTGACAACCAACTGTGAACTACCAATCTCAATAGTTGGAGATAGAAGATCAAAAGGATACACCAACTTTTACTGAAGGCGAAACTACCAAATTTCACTAAAGGTAGAAAGAGAAACGAATAACAACACCGAAGTTCACTGACTATGAGTTACCAACATTCACTGATGGTAAAGAAAAAAACATCGACGTTCACTGACAATTAACTACCAACTTTAACTAAAGGTAGCAAAAAGTTAACAATCACAAACATTCACTGATGGTGAACTACCAACTTCCACTGAAGGTAGAGATGAAAGAAATATCATAGCACTGATGTTAACTGACGGTGAATTACCAATGTTCACTGAAGGTAGCAAAAAAATAACAATCACCAACGTTCACTGATGCTGAACTACCCACTTTCACTGAAGGTAGTAAGAGAAAATATCATCGACGTTCATTGACGATGAACTACCAACTTTCACTGAAGATAGAGAGAAAATATCATAGCACCGACGTTCACTCACGGTGAACTACCAACGTTCAATGAAGGTAGAAAAAATATAACAATCACAAATATTCACTAATGGTGAACTACCAACTTTCACTGAAGGTAATAGAGAAAATATCATCGATGTTCACTGAAGATGAACTACCAACTTTCAATAAAGGTAGAGAGAAAATATTATAGCACCGATGTTCACTGACGGTGAACTACCAACATTCACTGAAGTTTGAAAAAAGATAACAATCATTAATGTTCACTGAAGGTAGAGAGAAAAGAAATATCATAGCACCGACATTCACTGACGGTGAACTACCAACGTTCACTGAAGGTAGAAAAAATATAACAATCACCAACGCTCACTGATGGTGAACTACCAACTTTCACTGAAGGTAGTAAAAGAAAATATCATCGACTTTCAATGACGATGAACTACCAACCTTCATTGAAGGTAGAGAGAAAATATCATAGCACCGACGTTCACTGATTGTGAACTACCAACATTCATTAAAGGTAGCAAAAAGATAAGAATCACCAACGTTCACTGATGGTGAACTACTATCTTTCACTGAAGGTATAGAGAATAGAAATATCATAGCACCGATGTTCACTGACGGTGAACTACCAACGTTCACTGAAGGTAGAAAAAAGATAACAATCACCAACATTCACTGATGGAGAACTACTAACTTTCACTGAAGGTAGAGAGAAAAGAAATATCCTAGCAACGACGTTCACTGACGGTGAACTACTAACGTTCACTGAAGGTAGCAAAAAGATAACAATCACCAATGTTCACTGATGGTGAACTACCAACTTTCACTGAAGGTAGTAAGAGAAAATATCATCGACGTTCACTGACGATAAACTACCAACTTTCACTGAAGGTAGAGAGAAAATATCATAGCATCGATGTTCACTGAAAGTAGCAAAAAGATAACAATCACCAACACTCACTGATGGTGAACTACCAACATTCACTGAAGGTAGAGAGAAAAGAAATATCATAGCACCTATGTTCAGTGATGGTGAACTACCAACATTTATCGAAGGTAGAAAAAAGATAACAATCACCAACGCTCACTGATGGTGAACTACCAACTTTCACTGAAGGTAGTAAGAGAAAATATCATCGACGTTCACTGACGATGAACTATCAACTTTCACTGAAGGTAGAGAAAAAATATCATAGCACCGATGTTCACTGACGGTGAATTACCAATGTTCACTAAAGGTAACAAAAAGATAACAATCACCAACGTTCACTGATGGTGAATTACCAACTTTCACTGAAGGTAGTAAGAGAAAATATCATCGTCGTTCACTGACGATGAACTACCGACTTTCACTAAAGGTAGAGAGAAAATATCATAGCACCGACATTCGCTGACGGTGAACTACCAAAGTTCACTAAAAGTTGCAAAAAGATAACAATCACCAACGTTCACTAAAGGTAGAGAGAAAAGAAATATCATAGAACCGACACTCACTGACGGTGAACTACCAACGTTCACTGAAAGTAGAGAAAAGATAACAATAACCAACTCTTATTGATGGTGAACTACCAACTTTCACTGAAGGGGTAGTAAGAGAAAATATCATCGACGTTCACTAACGATGAACTACCAACTTTCGCTGAAGGTAGAGAGAAAATAAAATAACATCTACATTCACTGACGGTGAACTACTAACGTTCACTGAAGGTAGAAAAAAGATAATAATTACCAACATTCATTGATGGTGAACTACCAACTTTCACTGAAGGTAGAGAGAAAAGAAATATCATAGCACCGACATTCACTGACGGGAACTACCAACGTTCACTGAAGGTAGCAAAAAGATAACAATCACCAACATTCACTGATGGTGAACTACCAACGTTCACTGAAGGTAAAGAGAAAAGAAATATCATAGCACCGTTGTTCATTGATGGTGAACTACCAACATTCACTGAAGGTATTAAAAAGATAACAATCACCAATGCTCACTGATGGTGACCTACCAAATTTGACTTAAGGTAGTAAGAGAAAATATCATGGACGTTCACTTAAGATGAACTACTAACTTTCACTGAAGGTAGAGAGAAAATTTCATAGCACCGATGTTCACTGAAGATGAACTACCAACGTTCACTGAAGGTAGCAAAAAGATAACAATCACCAATGGTCACTGATGGTGAACTACCCACTTTCAAGGAAGGTAGTAAAAGAAAATATCATCGACGTTCACTGAAGATGAACTACCAGCTTTCACTGAAGGTACAAAAAGGCATTCCGGAGTCTCACCTAGAACGGGTCTCAACTTCTTCTTTAACCAAGGCATTCCGCCTGGAAAGGGTAATACATAAGTTGTCTCAAATAAAGAGACTACCACTTGTAAAGATTTCACAATGAACTGTCTTTTCCATATTGAAAGTCTAGCAATCCACTGGAGTAATTTTACAACGGACTGCAAACTATCCACTAAAAACGAACATAGCAAAGAAGTAACTTCGACTTTTACGGGGAAGTACAATTTTCTCAAATAAAGAGACCTGATATTTGCTGTTATGGGAAGGATTGTAAAAATGACTTTCTGGGGAAAGAAATATGGCTTCTTGGGTAAAGAAATATGACTTCCTAGGGAAAGAAATATGGCTTCCTGGGGAAAGCAATATGGCTTCCTGGGGAAATGCCAACATATTCCTGCTGAGGAGATAAAAGTATTCTCGTGCAAAATAAATGCACATTCTCAAACCAAGGCTCGAAGCTTGCAGAGATCATAAGTAATAATATTGTTGGGAAACAATGATTCAAACCAGAAATAAACTGGAGTGAAACAGTCAACCAAAATACATCCTTTGAGAAAAAACTCAAGAGGGAAACCCAATCTATCCAGACAAAGAGTTGTACAGGAAGGCTAAAGCAAAAATCTTCCGCGAGGGATAACTCAGTGGGGAAATTGAAAGAATATACATTTTCTGCTTAAGGCCGACACTCTATTGGAGAGAGGACTACACAACTCTGCAAAGCAGGGTAATATGTCAACAAAATATTAACAAATATGAATGAGAAATGATTTGATAAATTTAACTATGCATGATGTATGTATGAATATATGAGTTTTATCATGTATATGCTGACAAAACAGACATATAACATTGGGAGTAACCAGGCAAAACCAACTCGGGAAAAGTCAATTATTAGAATTTAATGGTTGGTTGGATGACCATCTTGAAACTTGCATTTGGAACTCACTAGAGGACTGGTAGAACCAAAGCCTCTCAACAACAAGTTGCATTTTCTTTTTGTCAAGTATATCATCCATTTAAGAATCCTCAAGGCAACATTTAATGATGAACGATGTTTAAGTAATCCGCGTTGACCAACATTATTGAAGATCCATTGGAGGATTGGTAGAACAAAAGCCTCCTAACAATGAATCTTAAGGTTATTGCATCAAAGGGATCAAATTAACATACTTTGGCTTGCAAAGTTGAGTTTGAGACCCGAAAGATCATTTTCTCAAATCGGGACAAAATTTAGCATTATGTTAAGCAATCGTAAGTGGACTTTTGTAGAAGTCGCACCTATTTTGAGTCCGGTCAATAGCAATCTATGTAAATCATGTTTGGATAAATTATATAGAGATCATTATCCCTTAACATGTAATAGAATAAGAAAGGGGGATAAGACGAAGAGGGAAGCGATTAGAGTTTTAAATATCATAAACATCATTCGTCTATTTTAGTGGATTTAGTTTGTCAACCTATCAACACCCAAGACTCAATGATGTTGAAGAATTTGTCTCAAAATATGCCTCAAGTCAGTACCACATGCTGTTTCAAGAATTAAACAAGAAACATGTACAAATGTTTTCAATTACAAGCATTGATCATAGGTAAAACCCTAAATGCACACCTAAGTCAATAATAGTTTTAAAATATGAAAATGACTTGAAAAATTATGAAATTAAAATCCTGACTTCCTAAAGTCCTACAAAATTCAGAAATAAAATTTGGAGTCACTGAATTAAGGTGGAAATTTGCTTTAGAAATGCAAACTTTGAAACTAGCAAGTATAAGCCTTAAATTAGATGGTTTTGGGTAATAATTTTTGAAAAAATATGAGATTAGTTTGTAAAATTCCAGAAAAATGATTTTTATGACCTAAACATGTTCAACCACTCTAAACAACTTCATTTCTGATTTTATAGGTATGGGAAGTTAGAAATTGTAATCAATTAATGTGCATGATCAATCAAAAACCATGAAAAAGGAAATTAAGTCCAAAATTATTCAATTAGATCCAATTATCAAATAAATTTGATGTAAAATAACCTAAATTTTAATAAAACCCTAAGGATCAACAAGCATATTTTTCTTGAATTTTATCTCAAAAGGAAAAATTAGGTGGGAATTATTTACACAATTCAACAAAAAATAATAAAATTAAAAGATGATATGTCCAAATGATTTTAATTTGTGATCCAAAATTTTAAAACATATGACAAAAAATATTTTCAAGTAATAAATTCAGAGAGGGGCCCAAAAATATTTTTTATGGATTTTTTAATTTAATAGAAATAGGAAAATAAAATTCAAGATTTAAAATAATAATAAAACCCTAATTACTTGCATGATTTTATTTAATAAAAAAAAATGATTAAAAAAATGAACTAAAAATCAAATATATGAAAATATATTTGTGGTATGGCGGCCAGAACCATGACGTGTTTCCCCTTTTTTAAGGAATTTGCTGGTTTGCGTTTTACGTTTGTATTCGCAAAATGTCGCGGTAAGCAAGAGTCGCCACCGTCTTTTATTTTATTCAATAAGGAAAGGAAAAAAGCACAGAAAAATTCCTTTTTCGAGATATTTCTGAGTACGGGGGTAGATTATAGAAAGGGAAGGTATTAGCACCCTTTCTATCCATAGTTATCCACAAGCTCTTAGGTACTTGCTCATCATTTTCAAAATTGTTTTCTTTGTGTTTGTGTGCTTTGAAAAGTTTTTGTTTTAACTTCGATTTAACTCTTGCTTCTGTCTTCAAGAGTATAATGATGTGTTTTTGAAAACTTGTTTGTAAAGGAGTGTAAGTGTGAAAAATTTGTTTGTTTTGATTGAGCAAGTACTTAAGAACTAATCTACTTACTCGAAAAAAGAATCGTTCTATGCTTGTTTCCTTTAGACAATGCTATCCCACTATTAGTGAGTAGGTAGCACCGTCGTTGGAGTTTTGAGGGTCAATTCGAAAGGGACGTATGGTCACTAAAGAAATGTTAGGACGTCTTAGTAGTAACCCTAATGTCTTAGATCAATTATCCGAGGCAACAATATCCGAGGCAACCTTTCCGAGGCAACTTTGATCTTTGGACAAAGGACAACCACTAAGACATCCTATACTCAATGTTCGTTTACCGAAGGCAACCAAGTGGGAGTGTACCCTAGGAGTGCGCATGTGCGAGTGATTCAGTTTCATATTTATTATCTTTGCACATTTAGGGTAATGTAACTGTTTTAAAATTCAATACATTCTTGTCATGCATCCTATTGTCATACATCTAACAGTTAATAATTTGCGAAATTTAAAGAGAGGAAATTAAACTACCCTATTACAAGGCTTCGGGTATTTACATAGCCAAAAACAAACCCTTTGAAAATAAAGCGATAAAGGTAAATAAAGTCCTAATTTAAACTATTAGAAACTGTAGGCAGTTACATCAATATAATAAATAATAAAAATAAAGTGCGCGATGAAAATTAGAATGAATGCGAACTAGGGTTTTGACCCTTCTATCCTAATTAAAAGAAAAAATGTTTTTGTTGTTTTTTAATATTTTTTAACAAAAGAATTAGATTTTTAAAATTAAATATACAAATTAATTAATGATTAAATTAATAAAAATAATTACATGACCTATTTTTGGTTTTTTTGTTATTTTAGGAAAAAACAAAATATAATTAAGTTAGTAATAAAACCTATTTATTTTGATTATTTTTAAGTTATTTACAAAATAATTAAAGTTTTTACCTAAAATTAAATCTAATTAAATTAATAAATTTATTGATAAAAAATACCTAAATCTAATTGATGAAAAACATTTTTGTGGTTTTTTTGATAAAAGAAAATAATTATTTGTGTTAGTAAATAAAATAAATAAAATAATTGAAAAATAAAAAAAAAGAGAAATATGGGCCTGAATAGTATTTTTGGTGGGTGCAAACAGCCAGATCTGGGCCCATTTGAGTGAGGTCCACGTTGACCTTCATGATTTGATGTTATGCATTTGACCAGGCTTATAATGTACCCTCATGGATGGCCCTTGGATCTGGCCATCTGACATTTGGCTGGCTGGGTTGTGAGGACATATGGTAATCCTTTGATTTGTGAACGCGCTGGATAACCTGGAAGAAATTAAGAAAAATACGAAATGTTGGAGGCAGGGGTCGAACCCCTGACCTCAAGCCTCCTAATGCCTTTAACGCTTGCCTGGCTACCACTGGGCCAATTGCTTCTGTTTGTTATAATAATACAAAACAAAAAACAAATATTAAAAAGGCACGTAAATCAATTCAGCACGCGAATTTTGAACAAGTCAATGGAGGGGTGCCAACTGGTCATCTTCTTCCTCTCTCCGTGGGTAAAAGTTTCAAACTTTTACCTACGGGCGTTTGTCTGTAGCTATTGACAGGGCTCATTCCAAAATCCTCCTTGTGCCATATAAATTACATCTAATGCCATGGTTGAACTCGTCTCATTCTCCTGAACATGGTGGTACCATTCATGAAAGCTAATTTCACAGAGCTTTTTGGGACTGGAAAGGCTTGGTTCTTGATTGCTTTCGCTTGCTGGGAGTCTCAGGAAGTGATTGGGATAGCTGGAAGTCTTTGAGGATGCCTGGAACACTGAATTCGATCTTGCACTTTTCTTGATTTTTTTAAATTCTGTTCTCCTTGTTGCGCCTGTTTCTAACCTAGCTTTGAGTCTGCACACGTTCTATATGTATTGAGCAGTGAATTAGGTTTGAAAACCTGGCCTCAATCTTCCTCCATCAATGAATTGGATTCTTGATTTGATTCACTTTGAAACCTTTCCAAAATTGGCTTAATTCAATCTTTTTGTTCACCCCATTCCTTAATACAAGTTTGATTACTTGCTAGCTGTAATTTAAAACCTGAAACAAGCACAAAATCTTTTGTTTTCAATATTTTGGATTTTATATGATTTGTTTTGATTTAAATTGAATTAATTCAAATAAAAATCTAAATAAAAAATAAAAACATGATAAGGACAAGTGGCAAGGGCTAGAGCTCGTGGACTATGTTTCCAATTCAAAACAAGTGAAAAAGATTGGGCCCATTTGGCAAAATTAGAAGTTTTAGGCATAGTTGACTTTTGGAAATTTTGCAAAAAAGGTCAACTTCACCAATGCATAACTTCTTCAATTTTGACTCTTTGGATGTGTTCTTTGACTTTTTAGAAATATTGAGGTGTCTTATAAGAAACCCTTTTGGTCCCATCTCAATTTGACATTCCATGATCATGTATGAAGCTTTGACAAAAAAGGTGTTTTTGTTGACTTTCCAAAATGACCTATAATGTCCAAATTCATAACTTCTTGTGAGTGCAAATTTTGAACTTGGGAGATGAAGATGGATTGTATGTAATTTCATCCTCTTCAAAATTAGCTTTGGATGGGTCATTTCTTATAAAGTATGAGAAAGTTATGCTTAGTAAAAGTTGAGTTGGCTTTTCCTGCAAAACCCTAATTTAGCAACTTTTGAGTATTGATGAATTATGAGCAATCCTTGATGAATAATGATCAACACTTGATCAAATGATGAAATATACTTCAAAATGAGTATGTTGACCAAAAATATTGAAGTTTGACAATATGTGGGCCACAATTGACTTTTGCCCTAGCACCGTCGATTTTTGGGCCTTTGAGCAATTGACTAAGCAAACTTCCTCTACAAGGCTTGAAACATGACATGGAAGATCTTGAGACCATATTATGACAATGTTTAGCATTTGGGATCACTTGGACTCAAGTATCTTGATGCAACATGAAACCCTAATTTGAGGTAGACTGCCTTAGGAGAGAGCTTGTCTGGCCAACCCTTAGACTACCTTGAGCAACTTGAGGATCTTTCTTGACATGTTTTGAGAAATATGGGAGGGAAAATTTTGGGGTACAACAATATTGAAAGAGGATTTTTAAAATATTTTTATCATAATTTTTGAAGTGATGAAAATATTAAAAGAAAATATGAGAAGAAATAAAAAATATATAATATGCAAAAGCTTAATTACACCTATTATGGAAAATATGTGCTGTAAAAGAAAAGTGTGCCATGTTCAACCAGGGGTTTCCACACAGTCATCCCTACCAAATGCCATATTTTCCAGCTTATTTCAATTTTGAAGCTTCACTTTCATGCCACGATATCTCATGCAATTCTTGATGAAATTAAAAAGTTCCAACACCAAAATTCAAGAGCGAAATTAATAGAACATGCTAGGATAAAAAATTTCATGAAATGATGTCTGGATGATAGAGAAAAACGCGCGCGAATGTGACTACATGAACACTTTTTTTATTTGAACATTACATCAAATAGTTTTATGATTCACTTTTCTCCTTCAATTCTCCACCAAATTACATGATCCAAATACAAAAATTTATCACAAAAATGCCATAAACATAAATATGATATTGATTTTCAAAAAAAAACTCATGGATTCAAACAACATGCAAGGTTGTAGTAAGAGTGAGAAATGATGGATTATATACCTTGAAATGAACTTGATGAAGTGTAAACTAAAATAAATAGCAAGCACTTGAGATCAATAACTTGTAGATTGAGAGATGAAGAGTAGAGAGAGATATGAAGAAGCTTTGAAAATTGTGGAAGCTTGCTTAACAATGGTGGATGTGAAGCTTGAGATTCAAAGAAGATGAGAGAGCTTGTTTTCGCGTGAGAGAGAGGGAATAACTTGCTACTGAATTCTTGTTTTCCAACCCCTTCTTTGTTGAACTTGTATGCTTTTTATAGAGTGAGGAGTGAGAGAATGAGAGAATGAGAGAGGGAGGGTATGCTGCACGTTTCATGTTTTTTTTGGATGCAAATCACGTGCTTGTGGTTATGCGAGAAGGGCTGGGGTATGAGCTGGCACGTTGGAACTTGATTGACACAAAATTAATCTGTGCATTCCCATGAAATTTTCACTATTTCATGAGCACCTCTTTACCTTATTATATATTCCTCTATGATGCATGAAAAGTCACAAAGTTTGAATAAAAAATGGAGAGGACATTTCATACTCCAACTTTCATGTTCAAAATTTGTCGAAATTTAGCTTGAATAAATGAGATATTTTGCCATGAACACGTGCTTACAAACTGTTCGATAAAACGCCTAGCCTGACAAGGCTTGCTGCGCGCTCGTGAGGCCTTGCTGGGCAAAAAATCCAGCTTGCATGGTGCCTTCTTCTCATAATTATATCTCAAAATGTAGGTAGAATTTGGAGAAACTTTATGAAGCACAGTTTTTCCTCACAATTAGGGCTTGATCTTTGATGTTGGGAATTTTTCAAAATAATGAATATTTCTCATAGAAAAGTGATGATGGATGCGTGCCCACAAGATGTTTGATGAAATTCCTGCCCAGCGCGCGTGACTTGCCTTGTGCTTGGCAAAAATTCATTTTTCAGCTCAAAATTCTGATCACCATATCTTTCTCTACAATTAACCATTTGAAATGATTCTTGAATGAAAAATGAATAGAAAACTACAATCTTAAACTTTCATGTTGCCAAGTTTTTGACTTGAGTCTAAATGGTTATTAAAAAATGGACATAAAAAAGTCAAATTATTGCACAAAGTGTCAAGATCATTTTTTGGACTTGTGGCCTCTCCTACAAAGTTGGAAAAATTTTCACTAACTTTCTAGGAATATAAAGTTTTCACATTTTCAATAAAAATGGAGAAAGTTGTGGCCAATCAAAATTCAGCCCTATGGATACTTAGAAAATTTTCAAAACTTCAAATAACTTTCATGACAAGTTATCTCCAATTCAGACTTCCTCTTGATATTTTTGCCACTATTGACCATGAAATATGAGAATGGGTATATTGAATTGATAGTTTACCAAAAGTTCACTTGGTCAGCAGTTGATTTCAGCTATCTCCTAACAAAATGACTATTTTACCCCTTTTCATCAATCAAACCCTTTTAAGCCAAAGTTGATGATAAAACTTCCAATGGTAGATTCTCATGACTATGTCGAGGAGTATTGGATCAAGAATTTCCAAAAAAATCCAAAGATCTCCTGAATAAAATCCAAAACCTAGTTTTCATCCACTATAGGATGAAGACAATTGTGCTATTACCTACAATATGATATTCCAAGAAACAAAATATACACATTTTGAGGTTATTTAAAAGCACACATATACAAATATACACAATTAAAGGTGCTTCAAGGTGCTTGGTGATTCCCATAGGTAAACCTAGAAAAAGGATGTGCTTGGTGCTTCATCTTTAATTATGTTTCACTTTTGTTGAATAGTTGTCTTTGGATCATAGTGAATTTGATCATAAGTTTCATCAACCTAATTAGATTTTGGGTGTTGATGGGGTGGAAACCCGAATCCACCAAAAAAAGATGAATGATGGTTATGATAACTTTATTAAAACTTTGATCAATTTAGGATTTACTTTCTTGTTCATTGTCTCTACTTCATCTCATTCTTCTTCTTTTGTCTTTTTGATCAATTGGATGATGATTGATTCATCTTTGTTCAATTAGGTTTAGATTGGTACTTAATGAACTTTCATCATTTCAAATCTACCTCTAAGTGATCAATTGACCACTCAAGGTAATTTGGATTAATGATAACTTTGTACTAAGCTATCATTAAGGATTTGATTAATGTAATGACCTCATCTCCTTGACTTAGTCTTGATCATCTATTCTTTTAAACCATGGTGTGCATTTGATGCAGTAAACCAGTGTAATTTGAATTTTGTTTGATGTTTTGAATATACTTGGGTATTTTTCCCTTTATTTTCTTTTTAAAATCAATTTAAAACACTTTTCTATTCATTTTAGTATTATTTTATTTGCATTTTAATTATGTTTGACTTTTGTTGATTGGTGGGCCTTGGATCATAGTGAATTTGGTCATAAGTTTCATCATCCTCATTGGATCTTGGGTGTTGATTGGGTGAAAACCCTAATCCACCAAAAAGTATGAATGATGTTGATGATAACATGATTAAAACATTGATCCAATTTAGGATTTATTCTCTTTTTCATTGTCTCTACTTCATCTCTTTCTTCTTCTTTTTTCTTTTTGATCCATTGGATAATGATTGATTCATCTTTGTTCAATTAGGTTTGAATTGGTACTTGATGAATTTCCAGCTTTTCAAATATAGCTCTAAGTAATCAATTGATTACTCAAGTTAATTTGGATTGATTTAAAAGTTTGTCCTAAGGTGTCATGAATGATTTTATTAATGTAATGATCTTATCACCTTAACCTAGTCTTGATCACATCGGGATTTAAACCATCGTATGCATTATATGTAATTGTTGTACCCCAATTTTTCCACCTAAGATCCCTTCATCATACCATGTTGAGTCATTTACAATAAGATCACATTAGGATTCTTGGTTCCCCTCCCTATGTTTAGCTTTGCTCTTTGAGGAATCACCAAGCAGCTTGACTTGTGTTCTTTTGTGATCATGAATATTTTTGTCTTGATTTCTCCTCCTAATTAATAAAATGCAATGTTGGTTTTTCTTGTTTTTTACTAATATAGGTAAAGGCAATGAGATTTAACAAGTTGCTCCATGGTTTCATGAGTTTATTTCCATGCCCTAGTCAATAAAGCTTGAAAAATTAAAATCTCACCATTGGATTTGTTTTGGATGAAATGGAATGTAAAGGTTATTTTGGTTCACAACATTTCAAGGTTATCAAATTTGGTTCAAAAGTACAAGGGATTGATTGGAGAAGTTTTCATGCTTGGACAAGGCTTTGTTCCCATTGGTCACAAATGCATATTTCTCTCAATTATCAAGATATGGAAGTGGTTGTGGTTTCTATGAGTTCGCATTATCATCCTCAACAACTTATATTTACAAAGAATTTATGTTGGTGCAAGAAGTTTGTTCAAAATTGTCCAAGTTCCTCAAGGCACGTTTCTTGATCTAGGAGCTACGGTTCTTAACTTTAAAGGAGTATATCTTGCTCATCTTTTGGTATTTTTGAGTGATTAAAAAAACATCCTTCTCTTAAAAGGGTCATAAACAAATCACTTCAAAAGTTTCAAGGTCTTTTCATGTGGAAGAAACTTGATGAAGAAGAGAGATTACAAGTCGTCCAAATGAATCCCCAATTTTTCATGTGTGACTTCAAATGATCAAAACTTGGTCAATTTTTATCACCTTGAGCCAATTCCTTTTTCACAATGATCTTGAGGATGTGAAATTTATGCCTTCTTTTATCTGAAAAGTGAGAAAATGGATGGAGGTTTCCTTAAGATTACAAAATATTATATGTCAATTCATGATTTTTTGCCAACTTCAACAATCCATAACTCTCTAAATTTTTGAACATTTTTAATGGTTCAAGTTGCAAAATGTCATTCAAGAGATCTATTTCATTCAGGAAAGTCATGTTTGGATGCAAAACATTATAGGTCACTTTTGAAGAAAAACTTGAAATATTTCTAAGTATGGAAAGTCAACCTTTTTTCCCCAACTTTGACTCAATGCAACTTTAAACTCAGGCATACATTTGATTCCATTATTTTTCCATTGCAAATCTTGTAACCTCATCATTCTAAAGCTCAAAGAATCATGCCCTAAGACCCCTTGAGCTGAGAATTCCATGAGTTTGAAATTTGTAACTTGGAACTGAAGTTTCATCTCAAGTCAGATTTTGAAATCTTTGTTTTGGCTTCTAATCACATGTTTTCCACGCGTCTATGCCTCTAAACATGTTTAATGAAGTTTTAGAATTGTTTAGCACAACAAAACGAGTGTTTTGGATGAGTTTTGGTCAAATTAGAAGTCACACTTTTCTTGTTTGCAACTTCACACGATATCCCTCTAAACTTCATCATTTCACACGCTTGAACATTCCATTTGATTCCCTATAAATAGAGGGTCATTCCCCATTAATTTACTCAAGCTTGGATAGCCAGAATCACCCTGCTAAACTTGTTCCATAACTCAAAATTCAGCAACTTCGAAATCCATTCTCAAGCCCTTTTCAATGCAATTTTTCCATCAATTCACCTTCCTTGATCTTCCCTAAAGCTAACAATATAATTACATTCAAGAATCGTGCCCTATATTGCTCCTTATAAGTCCAGTTTCAGAGCTCTGTAACTCAACTTCAATAGATAGATTCCTTCATCAATTCTTCAAAACTTTGATATCATTATGATGCTCTCATTTCCCTGGTTCTAGTCGCAACACTTTCCTTTTACTGGAAACACATTTTGACCATGAAATTTCAAATCCCTTTTCAAAACATTCCTTCCAAATTGCTTGAGCTACAGTTTATATTAATTTGTCGCAAAGGTGTGGTTGTCTTCATCTTGAAGAGACGAAGCGAATGGCATAGGTCTCGTACCCTAATTTTACAGAATGAGCAACCTGGTTTTGGGACTGGCTGGAGGTTGAAGATGATGAACGTGTCATCTGCCAACCAATGAAGGCGCGCCATCTGTGTTTTTCAAAAATCTGATTTAATTAATGATCCTAGGCATTATTCACTAAAGTCCATAACATGCACAGCGCGCCAGGTCCACTTGATCTGTTTACTAACGCGTTTTGACATTGATCATATGACCCATATTTTTTTGGTTTTTATTTTCTTTTCTAATTTTTATATTTAATTGTTTTAAACTTCAAAAACTCATAGAAAATTCATTTTTAGTCCAAAAATTATGAAAAATATTTTTGATTATTCTCTTTCTGATTTTTATTTTTTCACAATTTAATTATTTGTTGGTATGTTTTATAAATTTTCACTTTATTTGAATTGTTTTAAATGTTTAAAAATACTTTTATGCATTTTTAAATTCTGAAAAAATTATGGAATGATTCAATGATATTGTGACAAATATTAGTGACCTCACTTTTTTTTTCTGACTTTGGTATTTTTTATCATTTTTAGTTTATTTTACTCATTTCTTTTAATTTTAAAAAATAGTTTATGACTTTAATAAATTACCAAAAAATTTATAAAATCATTTAAGTCCTTTTCTGATTATTCTATGGACTTACTTTTTATTTCTTGATCAATTTAAAAATAGTTGATATTTTTCTCTTTTATTTCTATTTTAAAACATTGTTTTAAAGCTTTTTTGTATATATTATCCGTAATATTATTTTGTGACTATTTTGTGACTGATCTTGGGTTAAATTTTTGATCATGAACTTTATTAACATCATTGGATCCATGGTGTTGAGTCTAACTCCACAAAAATGGATGAATGCTTTTAATAATAGTTTAATTGAATTTAATTCAAAAGTGGTTTGTATATTCTCTCCCACCCCTCTTCATCTCATCCTTTTCTTATTGCACTAAGTGTTATTGGAGCATGATCTCTATATCATGTCTCAAAACAAGTAGTGCATAGATTGCTATTGACCGGCCTCAAAATAGGTGCGACTTCTATATAAGTCCACTTACGATTGCTTAACATAGTGCTAAATTTTGCCCCGATTCGAATGAATGATCATTCGTGGCCCAAACTTATGTTTGCAAGCCCAAGTATGTTAATTTGATCTCTTTGATCCAATAACCTTGAGATTCATTGTGTGGAGGCTTTGGTTCTACCAATCCTCTAATGGATCTACAACACCATTTGGTCAACGCGGATCACTTAAACATCATTCATCATTAAATGGTGCTCATGAGGATACCAAATGGATGATATACTTGACAAAAAGCAAATGCAACTTGTTGTGTGGAGGCTTTGGTTCTACCAATCATCTAATGAGTTCCAAATGCAAGTTTCAAGATGATCATCCAACTAACCACTAATCACTAATAATTGACTTTATCATTTATTTTATTATATGCCCCCTTTTATTTTTATGCACTATCTACTTTTAGCATTTACATTTCATTCCATTTTCATCTTTGCTCATTTGAGTATTTACTTTCTTGTCATTTTTATTTTTGCTCACTTGAGCTTTACTTTTCTTTTTCAAAACATCTAATAATCAACATAAACCCTAAATTATTTAATGATACTTGGACTATTTGGTTACTATCCTTGGCATCATGGAGAATTGGACTTTTTGGACTTAGTATTAGAAACCTTGGCCTATGATTTGAGACCTTGTGACCTTATCTGATTATTTTGTCTCGAGATCTTGAGGTTTACCTCAAGGCATTAGGTTGTTTGTTTTGTGTGTAGGTCATTGTGATTACTCTCTTTGTTTGTAATATGGAATTCACCCGTATACAGCCGTTACTCTGCCCAATATTTGTGAAGACTTAATACACTTGAAGTTTGGTTCTTTCAAGAGGTCTAGTATCATTGCTTGTTTGGTTTCAATCTAAAGAATGGGAATTTTATCTTGGCTCATAGTGTCAAGTATTGGCTTCTTGTTGGTTAGATGGTTCTTATCCCTAGCTTTTACCTTATGCTTTAGGATAGTCCCTTCTTTTCCTCCCATCTTATTTAATTTCAAAATTATTCTCTCTCCTTTTGAAAAACTCTTCTTTTTTTTTAATTGAACCACTTTCATAATAAACTTGGACTTAGGTCCATGAATTTTCAAAACATTTTCTTAAAAAAAAACTTCAATAAACTTAATAATACTTTGACATTTTTTTGTGAGAAGACTAAAAGTCAATCAATCTCATTTCAAACTATTTTGCCACTTTGGCTTTTATCTTTAAACTTTTCTCAAAAAGATTGGACTCTTGTGAATCCTTGTAGTGATGCAAACAACTATACTTCTATAATATGGAGTGAAGAGAGATATTTTCCACTTGGGTGTTGAGTGAGGCATTGTTGATTTTAAAATCCAAGCCATATCCTCCACTTTGAGATGATGAAAATTCTCCTTTCTCATAATTGTGGGTAGTAAGTACGTTTTCCACACGGACAATGATAATGATGTCTTATCTCATAAAATTAACCAACACACTTGTGTTTTAAAATTTTTAAAAGAGGAACTACGTGTACCCTGATCCCCTATTTCACCGAAGGTGGTACGTAGGCACTAAAGGTTCACAACTGCGGCGGGTACAAAAACCATAAATATATATTTCCTTTCTCACCTCTGCCATCCATTTTTTATACAACATTTTTATAGCCAAAATATACAGATTTTACAAAGAGGTTCCTGCGGAGTGCCGTAGATGTTTAGGGTTCTAATACCTTCCCTTTGCATAACCACCCCCTTATCTTGAATCTTTCCCCCTCTTTTTGGGTTATTGGCTATTTTCCCATTCCTTTGGAAATAATAAAGCGCGATGGAGATTTTTATTTTGATTTGTATAAGTCAAGTCAATCCAATGGCTTAGTGTTAAACATTTCTACCGCTACAGAAAAATGGTGACTTCACTGCGGAAAGATTGACCTCTTGCTGGTCCATCCCTAACTGGGTTAAGCCTATCCTTGTTTATATCTGTGTATGTGCTATTGTTGTTTATGTGTTATATGTCGTATATATGTTTATCTGTATTTTCCTTGTTTTCTGGATGCTTGGTGATTACTTATAAGTCCTATACCTGAACTTGGGCAAACTTTAAGATAGGACGGGCAATATAGTTATGTTAACTTTGAGGGAGTAATCCCAAAAAAGGAGGCATGAGATCCCCCACTCAGTGGAGGCCCCTTTGACTGTAGTGTCGTTTACCGAGTAATCGGGAAGACGTACTGCTCTCGACCTAGGAGCCTGCTGAAACTGAGGACTGTAAAATTTCAAACCCATATTGGTCTTTTAGGTGTAGAGCAGAAGCTATGACGGAGTAATCCGGAAATAGTTGTCACACGATACTACGCTCGGACGAGTTTTTCTTGAGAATATTACTAATTACTGAGTTAATCGGGAAGTTGGTAATTTCCGAATGAAGGATGTAGACTCTGGGAACCTTTAGAACCTTGTTCGGAAGGTGATAACTTTTAGACCAATACCTTATGGGTAGTACCTTCAACCTCATGCTCATGACGTTGAACCTATGAACCCTATATGTGTAATCTTATGTGTTATTGCTGCATCATGCATCCATGCATCCATAAGCATCTTTTAAAGAGATCTTATTTCAAGGGATTTAAAAATTGACCATTTGTGAATATCTCAGGTACTTTTTAACCATGGATTCTGGAAAGAGAAAGACCGAGAAATACAATTTCAAGTATCCTAAGATAGATGAGTTGATCAGTCTAATCCCTGAGATCGAGTGTTCTGCAAACATTCTGAAGAAGTATGGGTCCATCATTCCTCTCATGAAACTGAAGATGAAGGAGGGTATTCTCTTGACCTTGGTCCATTTCTATGATCTGATGTATCATTGCGTTACTTTTCCCGATTATCAGTTGATGCCTACACTAGAGGAGTATTATTATCTATTGGATTTACCCGTTATCGACCGTGTTGGTTTTACTGGTTTGAAGGGTGAGCTAAAACCACATGAGATTGCTGCTTTGATTCATCTGGGGAACTATGAGGTGGAAGCCCATATGACTACCAAATGAGGGATTAGAGGATTACCAACTCAATTATTATTGGAGAAAGCTTGCTACTTTTCCAGGATAAAGAGTACAGTCGCTTTTGAGGCCATCTTTGCTCTACTTTCTTACGGGTTGTTCTTATTTCCTAATGTGGACAGGTTTGTTGACATTAATGCTATCAAGATCTTCATGATCGGAAACCCAGTTCCTACCTTGTTGGGTGATACTTATTACTCTATTCATCTTCGGAATTCTTATCATGGGGGGATGATTATCTGTTACACGCTCGTGTTGTACCAGTGGTTTATCTCTCATATGCCTCAGTCTGATGCTTTTTGCAATGTCAAGAAGGAACCCCGTTGGGCTCCTAAGATCATGGCACTTACTAACTCGGATATTGATTGGTATCATCGAGCTTATCAGGATAAAGAGATTATTGACAGTTGTGGTAGTTTCCCCAATGTACCTCTTCTTGGTACAAAGGGAGGAATTAACTATAACCCTATTCTTGCACGACGACAGCTCGATTATCCAATGAGGGATAAACCAAATAGTATTCATTTGAGTAGTTTCTTTTTGAAGGAAGGAGAAGACCATAGGGAAGCTAGGGAGCAGATTGTGAAGGCCTGGCGTCACATTCATAAGAAGAGTAGGAAGGATTTGGGACTTACGGGTGCTGTTTCTTTGGAGCCATATCTTCAGTGGGTCCAAATGAGAGTTGTTCAGTTAAAGATGTCGTATTCCCAGGAAACACCTATGCCTGATCAGTTTGTGAAGACTACTCCTCCCATATTAGATGATCTGGAAGAGCTGCAGCTTTCTTTGGTCAGGATGCAACAGGAAAAGGATGCTTGGAAGAACAAGTGCCAAACTTTAGAGATTTCCAATAGAGCAGACTTGAATGAGAAAGACGACTTGATTGAGATCCTTGAGAGTCGAGCGGTAGATACTATGGAGAGGAAAGGGGATTTATTTTCTCCTAAGCCTTAGTCAGATGCCATTTGCTCACTCTATGATTCATATGATTGGATGGAGGTTGCCACCAGATATGGGGAAGAAAACCAGAGGTTGAAGGCTCAGATTGCCAGGCTCACAGGGAAGTGCGAGCTATAGAGTGATCTCCATCAGCTTTACTTCTTAGGGTTTTAGATTTTATTTTTGTACTTGGGATCGTTGAAACTTGTAATCCATTTTGGAGTTGTTATAATAAAATTTTCCAGTATTTCAAATGCGTTATTACGTTGATATTTGCAATATGTCCATAAATTTTAAATCCCTTGAAATAATAAAAAAAAAAAAAAATTATGTGCACTGCATACAATGCATCATATTGAAAATATTTCTTGCATTTGTTATGCATATCCAGGTGTCTTACCAAGCTTCTTTACTTCATTATGCAAGTTGACTCACCACTACAATACTCAGGCTAATTTCAAAAAGAAGATGGACAACTTAGAACAGGAGAATCGCGAGTTGCGCGAGGAGGTTTCTGCTTTGAAGGCCGGCATGGCTGATCTTATTGCTCTGATGGAATCTCTGGTGGCTACTCAGAATCCTCCACCGAGTGTCCAACCTCAACCAACAAGGGCATCTATTGAAGCTCTTACTGTTCCCGTATCTGCTACTCCAATTGTTGTTCAAAACCGCATGCCTCATTATTATCCATGGGGAATGCTAGAGAATTTTGCACCTTAAGGTTTCAATCTTGGTCCTCAAGATACTTCAATTTTTAAGACTATTGTTACTCCGGCACCTCCTGTGGTGCATACTGCTCCTATTGTGCCTTCTTTGGTGAATATGGTTCCATTTGTTAACGATGATGTGTGTTGTCCTTTCCCTCCATCGAGTGAAGACTTGGGTCTTTATGACAAAATGGATGATTCTCAAGAGAAGTTTGACAAGATGCAAAGAGAGATGAAGGCCCTAAGGGGAAAAGAGTTATTCGGGCAGAATGTGAATGAGTTATGCTTTGTCCCGAATGTTAAGATACCTGCTAAGTTTAAGGTCCCGGAGTTAGAGAAGTATAATGGAAACACTTTCCCTCGTGCTCATCTGGTGATGTATGTAAGGAGAATGTCTAACCATACTGATGATCAACGTCTGCTGATTCACTTTTTTCAAGATAGTTTGACCGGTGCTGCGCTGAAGTGGTATATGAGTTTGGACAGTGTTAACATCCATACTTTCAATTATTTGGGAGAACCATTCATCAAACAATACAAGTACAACGTGGACATGGCGCCTGATCATGATCAACTCAGGGCCATGGTTCAGAAAGACAGGGAATCATTCAAAGAATATGCATAGAGATGCCGTGAGGTAGCCGCCCAAGTGATCCCTCCCATGGAAGAGAAGGAGATGACTAAGATTTTCTTGAAAACTATGGGTGCTTTATACTATTAGAGGATGGTAGCGAATGCGCCAAGTGACTTTACTGAAATGGTAGGAATGGGTATCCACTTAGAATAGGTTGTAAGAGAGGGTCGTTTAACGAGAAGTGAAGGATATGGAGGTGTGAAGAAGCCATCTTACTGGTTTACCAAGAAGAAGGAAGGGTATGCAAATGCTGTTACGCAATAGAGGAGGGTTAATCCTCCTAGAATAAATTATCAGCGTCAGCAGCAAGTCGCCTCAGTCACTCCAGTTGTGGGTGCAGCTGCAACTACCATTGCTTATCGAAGACCATTCCAGTAGGGGAATTAAGGGTATAATCAGAGAAGGGAGAGTTATGACCCTATTCTTATGAGATATACAGAGTTACTACTGGCATTGATTCAGAAGAAGTTGGTTCAGACCCGACCACCTCCCGCTTTACCATCACCGTTGCCTTGGTATTACAAGGCAGACCAAACATGTGCTTTTCATCAGGGAGCACCATGGCATAATGTTGAGAATCGTTATCCTTTGAAGACTGAGGTGCAGAAATTGGTGAAGTCTGGTATTCTATCTTTCAAGGATGTGGGACCTAATGTGAAAGACAATCCTCTACCCAAGCATGGAGGAGTAAATGTTGTGAATATGGTGGCCGGTTGTCCAGGCGACTTCCAGATTTTTGATATTAATCTGGTTAGAGGATATTTGGTGAAAATGCATGAAGACCTCTATGAATTTAGCTACTACACGTATGACCATTCCGGTTGTGCTATTTGCAGTATAGACATATAGGGTTGCGATAAGATAAAAGCTGATTTACAAGAGATGATAAATAAGGGCCTCATCCACATAATTAGGCCTAGGGAAGAGTATGAAGAGGAGGTGAATATGGTTTCTGGATGTCCTAGAGAATTCAAAATTTTTGATGTAGAGTATATGAATGAGGACCTTGTGCAATTGCATGCTACTTTCTGCCACATGGTTGGTCAGGTAGAACACTAGTATGGATCTTTCTGAATTTGCTGTCGGGACTCCCGAGGATGTTCAATCGTGAAGAAGGGTGTTAAGTTGTTTGTTAGATAATGGAACTATCAAGGTTACAGGTCAAAAGGATGATTACCATGAAGTTGATATGGTTGGAGTTTGTTTGACTGAAGAAGAGTCGGATGAAGAGTACGCCTCCGCAGATGAGTATTTCTCCTCAGATGAGGATTTGTTTTCTAGAGATGACTCAATAGTGACTGATTGTGTTGAAGAAGGGATAAACATCATTGTACCTCGCTTTGGTGCACCCGCCCATCTTGAATTTTAATATTATAACAAGCCAGTTGTTACCCCATTGGTGATTAGTTTGTCGGGTCCTATCCTCTAAATTCAGATAAGGTTGTGCCCTACAAATACAATGCTACAATCTTAGAGGATGGATTGGAAGTTCCCATCCATCCAATTCCTAATGTTGGGAATAGCAGGGTGACCCGTAACGGTCGTGTGTTTGCACCAGTTGTTCGAGGAGATGTTAGTGCTGGAAAGAAAATTGTTGAGAATGTTGAACCCAAGAAGGCTACGGGTGAGACTAGTGGGGCTACGTTAGAGAAATAAGTGGATGATATTTTGAAGATAATCAAGATGAGCGACTACAGAATTATAGATCAGCTACTGCAGACTCCTTAAAAAATATCTATCTTGTCTTTATTAATGAACTCATCTGCTCACAGAGAACCCTTGATGAGTGTATTGGACCAAGCATTTGTGGAGAGTGATATGCCAATAGACCAATTCAGCAGCGTAATAGGGAACATTATGTCATGTAATAATTTGAGTTTTTGCGATGATGAATTACCAGATGAAGGAAGGAATCACAATCTGGCCCTCCACATCTCTACAAATTGCAATAATGATTCACTATCCAATGTGCTGATTGATAATGGATCCGCTTTGAATGTTACACCGAGGAGCACTCTTATGAAGTTGAAATATCAAGGAATGCCTATGCGCCCGAGTGGCATCATTGTAAAAGCGATTGATGGATCAAGGAAATATGTTCTTTGTGAAGTGGACTTGCCTATTCATATAGGACCACATATGTTTCAGATTACTTTCCAAGTCAAGGACGCTTTACCCGCTTATAGCTATTTGTTGGGACAACCATGGATTCATGAGGAAGGGGTTGTCAATTCAACTTTACACCAGAAACTGAAATTTGTATGTGAAGGGAAAGTGGTAGTCATAAATGGGGAACAAGCATTATTGATATCTCATTTGTCCTCTTTCAGCATTATAGAGGCGGGTGAAGCTGCTGTTGGAACCAAATTCCAAGCCTTATCCATTGATAACATAAGAGGAAATGAGAATTCCATGGTTTCGCTTAAGGATGCGCAACAAGTTGTGCGAAAGGGTCATAGCAAGGTATGGGAGCAGAATGTGGATCCACCTGTGAACAAGAACAGAGTCGGCTTAGGGTTCTCTTTGAAAAATGACAAAGGTAAGAGCAAGAAACCGAAGTCAGCTATGAACAAGTATCAAGACATCTTCCGTAACGGGGGTTATCTTCATCCAACTTTTTCCAGGATTAATTCCATTGTTGAAGATGAAGCAGAGCCGAAAATTACAAATTACGTGACGCACGGAGTTAGGGTTCAGAACTTGACAACCATTGATGTTATCTCTTGCATACATGTTTCAAAGTAATTTGTTTTGTTAATCTTTTTGAAAAGCTTTCACTCTGCCCAAGGTGGAAGTATTAATGTTGTAGGGCTTATCTGTTCGCTGTGACTTTTAAAATCAATAATAAAAGTTATTTTTGTTTCCCAAATTGTGTCTTTATTTTCTGCTTTTTTTCTTGGAAAATGGTAATAAAAAAAAACCATTCAAAATAAATAATAACTGAAATTCAATTTACATGATCACTTCTTATATGTGTCAGTTTCTAAAAGCAATAATAAATCATATGTGCAGATTAATTAAAAAACCTGTTGAATACAATGACCCTGCACCCTCTCCCAACTTTCAATGTCCTGTGTATGGGGCCGAAGAAGAAGATTATGATGAGATTCTAGAAGAGGTCTCACGGTTTCTTGAGCACGAGGAAAATACCACTCAGCCATATAAAGAGCCATTGGAAGTGATCAATTTGGGTTCAGAAGAAGATCCGAAAGAAGTCAAGATTGGAGCATCGTTGCATCCTGATGTGAAGAGCAGGTTGATTGAGCTGTTGAAAGAGTATGTGGATATTTTTGCTTGGTCTTATCAAGATATGCCTGGTTTAGATATAGATATTGTAGATCATCGTTTGTCGTTGAAGCCAGAGTGTCCGCCAATCAAACAGAAGTTGAGAAGAACTCACCCAGATATGGCAGTGAAGATCAAAGAGGAGGTTCTAAAGCAGATTAATGCTGGTTTTCTTGTGACGTTAGTGTATCCTCGATGGAGTGCCAATATTGTCCCAGTACCGAAAAAAGACAAAAAAGTTCGCATGTGCGTAGATTACAGAGATCTAAATAAAGCTAGTCCAAAAGATGATTTTCCATTGCCACACATTGATATTTTAGTAGATAGCACAACAAAATTCAAAGTATTCTCATTCATGAATGGATTTTCCAGGTATAATCAAATAAGAATGGTTGCAGAGGACATGGAAAAAACAACGTTTATCATACCCTGGGGAACATTATGTTACAGAGTGATGACCTTCGGGTTGAAGAACGTTGGTGCAACGTACCAGAGGGCTATGACAACCCTATTCCATGATCTGGTGCACAAGGAAATCGAAGTATATGTTGATGATATGATTTCTAAATCTCATACTGAAGAAGGGCATGTAGAAGATTTGTTGAAGTTATTTCAGCGTTTGAGGAAGTATCGTCTCCGTTTGAATCCAAATAAATGTACCTTCGGTGTTCGATCAGAGAAATTGTTGGGTTTCATTGTTAGCCAAAAAGGAATTGAAGTTGACCATGATAAAGTCAAAGCAATTCAAGAGATGCAAGCGCCAAGAACTGAAAAACAAGTCAGAGGGTTTCTCGGGCGTTTGAATTATATTTCCAGATTCATTTTCCACATTACTGCAACGTGTGAACCGATCTTTAAGTTGTTAAAGAAAGATCAAGGTTGTGTGTGGACGGATGAATGCCAAAGGGCATTTGAAAGTATTAAATAATATCTGCTTGAACCTCCTATCTTGCTCCCTTATGTCGAAGGAAGACCGTTGATTATGTATCTGACAGTGTGAGATAAATCCATGGGTTGTATTCTGGGACAACAGGATGAAACAGGGAAGAAAGAGTTCGCCACTTATTATCTCATTAAAAAGTTCACTGATTGCAAGTCATAGTATTCCATGCTGGAAAAGACATGTTGTGCTTTGGTCTGGGCGGCAAAGTGTTTGCGGCAGTATATGTTGAATCACACTACTTGGTTGATCTCCAAAATGGATCTAATCAAGTACATTTTTGAAAATCCTGCTCTTACTAGTAGAATTTCCCGCTGGCAGATGTTTCTTTCTGAATATGATATCAAATATCGCACTCAAAAAGCTATTAAAACCAGTGTGTTGGCAGATTATCTGGCTCACCAACCAGTGGAAGATCATCAGTCTGTAGAGTATGAATTCTCCGATGAGGATGTGATGTTCCTGAAAGTGAAAGATTGTGACGAACCATTGCCTGAGGAAGGTCCTGACCCTGAATCTCGTTGGAGTATGATATTTTATGGAGATGTGAATGCTTATGGTAAAGGAATTGGTGTTGTGATTGTCACTCCACATGGATCGCACATTCCTTTTACTGCAAGGTTGTAATTTTATTGTACTAATAATATGGCAGAATATGAGGCTTGTATCATGGGTCTCGAAGAAGCTATTGATCTCAGAATTAAAATTCTAGATGTGTATGGTGATTCAGCTTTGGTAATAAACTAGATTAAAGGAGAATGGGATACTCGTCATCCCGGCTTGATCCCTAACAAAGATTATGCTAGAAGGTTATTACCCTTCTTTAATAAAGTTGAATTCCATCATATTCCAAGAGATGAAAATAAAATGGTGGATGCTCTGGAATCTTTGGCTTCTATGTATTAAGTAAATACTTTGAATGATATACCTCGAATTTTGGTTCGGCAACTGGATAAACCCGCTCATGTGTTTACATTAGAGGAGGTAGCAGATGAGAAGCCTTGGTATTATGATATCACGCATTTTCTCCAGACTCAGGAATACTCGATTGGTGCATAAAATAAATATAGAAAGACATTGAGAAGATTGGCAAGCAGTTTCTTCCTCAGTGAAAATGTGTTGTATAAAAGATATTATGACATGGCCTTGCTCAGATGCATGGATAGACACGAAGCAGGCATGTTGATGCATGAGGTTCATGAAGGTTCATTTGGCACTCATTCCAATGGACATTTGATGGCTAAAAGGATGCTAAGGGAAGGTTACTATTGGCTGACAATGGAATCTGATTGTTATAAATTTGCAAAGAAGTGTCATAAATGCCAGATTTATGCGGACAAGGTTCATGTGCCTCCGACACTTCTGAATGTGATCTCTTACTCGCTGCGTTTCTCTATGTGGAGTATTGACATGATAGGGATGATAGAAACCAAATCTTTGAATGGACACCGTTTTATCTTGGTAGCAATTGATTACTTTACCAAGTGGGTGGAGGCTGCTTCATATGCCAACGTTACTAAGCAGGTGGTTATGCGCTTCATCAAGAATAACCTTATATGTCGGTATGGTGTGCTGAGCTAAATTATCACCGACAATGGCTCGAATTTGAACAATTAAATGATGACAGAACTGCGTGAAGAATTCAAGATTGTCCATCACAATTCCTCTCCGTACAGACCAAAGATGAAGGGGGCTGTTGAAGCTCCTAATAAGAATATCAAGAAGATTATCTAGTAAATGGTCGTTACTTATAAGGATTGGCATGATATGCTCCCTTTTGCTTTGAATGGATATCGAACATTTGTCGGCACTTCAACAGGAGCAACCCCGTTCTCCCTGGTGTATGGAATGGAAGTTGTACTCCCAGCTGAGGTTGAGATTCCCTCTTTGCGTGTGATAATGGAAACCAAGTTGACAGTGGCTGAATGGGTCCAGAACCGGTTTGACCAATTGAATTTGATCAAAGAGAAGAGAATGACAGCTTTGTGTCATGGACAGTTATATCAAAAGAGAATGAAGAAAGCTTTTGATAAAAAGGTCAAACCTAGTGAATTCAGAGAAGGCGACCTCGTGCTCAGGAAGATCATGTCTTTTAACCTTGATTCTAGGGGAAAGTGGACTCCCAACTTTGAAGGCCTATATGTTGTCAAGAAAGCCTTCTCTGGTGGTGCATTAATTCTTGAAACTATGGATGGCGAGGAGTTCCCACGTCCCATGAATGTTGATGCAGTCCAAGAAATACTTTGCCTAAAGAAGTAAAAGAACAACTCGCTAATTTGAAAACCCGAAAGGGCGGCTTAGGCAAAAAAGAGCTTCTCGGTAGGCCAAAAACCCAAAAGGGCGGTCTAGGCAAAAGTTAGAGACATAAATAGAATAAATTTTTTGCTAAGTTGAAAACCCGCAAGCGAAGCTTAGGAAAAAGTTAGGGACTTTCTTGGCAAGTAACTGAATCATGCAAGATCTGATCATTGAAGCAACAATCATTTCGAATCCTCGTCATAATTCAACGGAAGTTACTGTTCAGGATTTCAAAAATTGTTAGAGGGGATAGTTGTCATTGTATCTCAATGTATCTTTTCCATTATATATTACCATTTTACAAACTTTGTAATCATCTATGGAGTCTCGCCGTTCGCGGACTACCATTATATTAATAAAGTTTGAGTTGTTACCCAATTCTTTGTGTTTCTTATTTTATTTAGCTTGCGAAGACTCCATTTATTATTGATAATAACTTTCAAAGCAAAAATTTTAAATAACAAAATCGATTTTTCAAAAAGAATTTACTTGAGAATTTTTTATGCGAAAAAAAAACAACAACAACAAAAATGGTGATCCCAGGAATGGACAAACTCCAGTTGTTTTAAGAAGTTTTTGTTCCCCTCAGAAAAGTTTGCTTAGGATGATTCGCCGTATTGGGTTTGAGACTAAGGTATCCTCGGTAAAGTTTGGATTCATTTCTCCTCCTTGTCTGAGTTTTCATGATGTAAGGTTTTAATTCGAGATTTCTCCAGTGATGTTTTCATTCAGTCTAATAGAAGTTCTTTTTCCATAGAAGTCGATACCATAATCACTCTTGAAGAACGCAGGTCCCCGGTTTCTCTAGTGAAGAACGTATTGTGGTTTTCCCTTTAAGGATGTGGTGATTAACCTCCCCAATGAAGTAGACCTGAATTCCCCAGTGAATGCTTTGATGATTTGGTGTCCATCTACTTTACTTGAGATTGGTTTTGCAATCCCCAGTAAGAGCGTTACTCTTGAAAACATTTGGTTCCCTGGTGAAGCCTTGAGAAAGATGTTTTATCCCTGTATCTGTATTATTCTGCCACTTTGTTTTGTTTACTTCCGGATTTTCTTTCTCGTCAGTAAAGCTAAAGAAGGTAGTAGGTTATGTTTCCTCAGCTAGCATTTACCCTTTTTGGGAATGATCATCTTGGATGTGATTTAGTCGAGTGTTGTTTTTTCCCGAGGTGGTTTTGCCTGGTTACCCCCAGTGTTGTATATTTTTGTTGACATATCACCCTGTTTTGCAGAGTTATGTTGTCCTCTCTTCAATAGAGTGTTGGCCTTAGACAGAAAGCGTATATTCTTTCAATTTCCCCACTGAGTTATCCCTCGTGGAAGATTTTTTCTTTAGCCTTCCTATACAGCTCTTTGTTTAGAAGGATTTGGTTTTCCCTCTTGAGTTTATTTCTCAAAGGATATATTTTGGTTGACTTTTTCATTCAAGTTTATTTCTAATTTGAATCTTTGGTTTCCCAGCAATATTATTTACTCTGGATTTCTGAAAGCTTCGAGTTTTGGTTTGTGCATTTATTTTGCAGAAGAAGACTTTTTCTACTCAACAGGAATATCATGGTATTTCCCCAGGAAGTCATATTTCTTTCCCCAGGAAGCCATACTGTTCTCCCCATAAAGTCATTTCTTTTTACAATCCTCCATGACAACAAGTGACAAGTATCTTTATTTGAGAAAATTGTGCTTCCCTATAAAAGTCGCCGTAATTTTTTTTTGCTATCTCCACTATGAGTGGATAGTTTGCAGTCCGTCATCGGTTTACGACAGCGGATGGAAAGACTTTCAAATTCACAGAGACAGTTCGTTGTGAAATCTTTGCAGGTGGAAGTCTCTTTATTAGAGTTAGCTTACCCTTTACAGGCAAAGTGCCTCGGTTAAAGAAGAAGTTGAGACCAATTCTAGGCGAAAATGCCAGAATTTTGGGGAAACTTGTTCTCTCTCTACCTTCAGTAACATTGGTAGTTCATCGTCATTGAACGCGGTGCTATGATATATTCTCTTCCTACCTTCAGTGAAACTTGGTAGGTCATCGACATTGAACGTCGATGATGGTTATCTTTTTGCTACCCTCAGTGAATGTTGGTAGTTCATCGTCAGTGAACAGCGATGCTATGATATATTCTATTTCTACCTTCAGTGAAAGTTAGTAGGTCACCTTCATTGAAAGTTTGTGATTGTTATCTTTTTGCTACCTTCAGTGAACGTTGGTAGTTCAGAATCAGTGAACGGCGATGCTATGATATATTATGTCTCTACCTTCAGTGAAATTTGGTAGATCACCATCAGTGAAAGTTGGTGATTGTGATATGGTGGCAGAACCGGTTGTTTAATACTAGTTTGCGCTTTTTATTCACAAATGTTGCGGTAAGAAAGAGTCGCCACCGACTTTTATTTCATCCAACAAAGGAAAAGGAAAAAGAATAGAAAAAACCTTTTTTGAGATTTTGAGTATGGGGTGTAGATTATAGAAAGGGAAGGTGTTAGCACCCTTTCAATCCATGGTTTTCCATGGGCTCTTAGGTACATTCTCATTTTGAAATTTCTTGTGCGTGTTTTGAAAAGTTTTTGTTTAACTTCGTGGTAACCCTTGTATCTATACTCAAGAGTGTGACGATGTTGTTTTTGAAAATTGTTTTGAAAATTTTTGTGTGAAAGAGTTTTTATTGTTTTGAGCAAGTACCTAAGAGTTTCTACCTACTCGAAAAAGACTGTTCGTTCTCGTTTTCTTTAGACATCGCTATCCTACTATTAAAGAGTAGGTAGCCCCATGGTTGGAGTTTAAGGGACATTCGAAGGGACAATTACGGTCATAAAAGCAATGGTTAGGAAACTTTAGTAGTTACCCTAGAGTCTTAAAGATCTTTCTGAGGCAAGATTCGAATGGGTCATTTTGATCTTTCGGGACTGGAGGGCAACCACTAAAACTCCCTATACTTCATGATCTTTTACCGAAGGCAACCGAAGTGGGGAAAACCCTAGGAGTGAGCATGTGCAAGTGTTTGTTTTCAGTTTATTTAATCTTTGCACAATTAAGGTGATCTACTATTTTAATCGTTGATTTATCTTTCTCATACAATCCTATTATCAATCATCTAGCAGTTTATAATATCAGAAAGTAAAAGTGCGAGAAATTAAAGTCCTAACTATTACAAGGCCTCGGGGAGGAGGTTACATAACCAAAACTTGGGGATAAACAATAAATAAAACCCTAATTTAAAACTATTACAACCCTTGTTAGTTAAAATAATTGGAAAAATAAATAAATAAAACGCTCGCGATGAGGAACACGAGAAATTAAATATCCTAATGAATCTAATTAATTAAAGGAAACATTTTTGTATTTTTATTGAGAAAAATAGTTGAAATTTGCAAGTTAAACCTAATTTTCTAATTAATTTTATTTAACAAAAATAATCAATGTTAAAATAATTAAAAATAATTAATTTTCAAAAATTAATTTTAATTATAAAAACCCTAATTCTATTTTTGTAATTTTTTTTTATTTAATAAAAAATGATGTTGTTTTGTAAAAATAATTAAAAATAATTAAAACAAAAGAAATTAAAAAAAGAAATAAATTGGGCCTGATGTTGTTGAGTGATCTGGGGGGTGCAACGCTGATTTTTCCAGGCCTAAGATTGCTGGCCCAAGGACTGTGTGTGATCCCACGAGGTTCACCTTTGGAGGGTCTACCACGTTCCTTGCTTGATGAGCGTTGAGATCTGGATTGATGATGAATCTGATGGTTGAGATCACGGGTGCGTGATGGACATTTGATGGTGAGGCACACTGGATCTGTAAGAAATTATCAAGAATACAAAAGCGTACGCCTGGTATCGAACCCAAGACATTTTCATCATATACTTATTCCTTAACCATCTGCGCTGGGCTGCTCATTCATACATATAATTAAACAAATAAAATATAAAGGAAATTAGGCATTATGCCCCAAAAATATGCGCGGATTCAAATCTCCTAATGGGAGTCTGCCACCTAATTATCTTCTTCCTGCAACCGTTGTTTTAGGTAATAAATTTTACCTACAGACGCAATATGTCACTATAGCCCCTGCATTTTCAAAAAAATCAAGAATATGCAATATAAATTCATGGTGAGGCCAAGGCTCATGGTATCCTTATTTTGGTCCATTTTGGCCTGTATCAAAAGATCCCAAATTGAAGCTCCAAACCCTAAAAATGGCATCGTGTGATTCCTACATCCATACTCAAATTAAAGCATCCAGAAACATTGCAAATGTGATATTAAACATGAATACATGATTAAAACATACTTATGATGGGTAAATCATTGAAATCGAAACTGAGCGTAAGAGGCAAACCATGATGGATGTTGAACGTGATTCTTGATGTTTCAGAGCTTGGCAAGGTATGGTGTCACTTCAATAAACATCCAGGAACATGATTTGATCCTTGGAATCCCTTGAATCGGCCTGTAGAGATGAATTCAAGTCTCACTTTTCTTTGAAAATTTTGAAATTTGTATGACTCCTTGAGGAAGGATACGCGTCTGTGTTCTCTTTGTTAGGGTTCACAACACCTCTGTATATGTATGTGAATCAAATTACGGTATTGTTTTTGGCAAGAATCCAAGATATGAATGTGCTTTCATTATGCTTCAAATCTTTCCAAATGTGAAGATTTCCTCCCTTTCCAATCTTGCACGAATTTTCTTGGTATTATACAGCATATTTGCATTGTAATTCAATTTAAAATCAAATCAAAACAAATCTTCATTATATTTATATCATTTACTTGATTTAATTTGATTTTTAAATGATTAAAATCAAAATAAATTAAATAAATAAAGCCAATAATGCATGGAAAGGTATTTGGGTCGTGGACCAGGCTAGGAGAAGGATGTAAGCATAAAAAGTTGGGCCCATTTGAAGAAAAAAAAATGCATTTTGGGCATGGTTGACTTTGTGCAAATTTCCAAAAATGGCCAACTTTGGCAATGCCCATCTCTCTCAATGTTGACTCTAAGAGGGTGTTCATGGACTTTTTTGAAAGAATAGGATGTCCTCTAAATAACCCTTTTTGTTTCATCTCAATTGGATCTTTCATATTCATGTAAGAAGCTTTGACCCAAAAAGTGTTTTTGTTGACTTTTTTAAATGACATATATCGTATGAATTTATATCTTTTCATGAGTGCATTTCTTCAACTTGATGGGTGAGCATGAGTTGTAGGGAATTGATTCCTGTTCAAAATGAGCCTTGGATGGAAAATTTATGATAAAGTATGAGAAAGTTATGTTTGGTCAAAGTTTGGTTGACTTTTCCTATAGAAACCCTAATTTAGCAACTTTTGAGTTTTGATGAATTTGGGGCATTCCTTGAGGAATCATGATGAACTCTTGAAAAAATGATGGATTTTACTTCAAAATATTGATGTTGACCAAAAATATTGATGTTTGACAGTATGTGGGTCACAATTGACTTTTGACCTAGTACAATTGATTTTTTAGGCATTTGAGCAGTTGATTGAGCAAACTTCTTGTGCAAGGCATGAAAGTTGACATGGATGGTCTTGAGAACATATTAAGACCATGGAAAAAATTAAAGGCCTTTGGAGTTCACCCATCTTGATGAAAATGGAAACCCTAATTGAAGATTCATTGCATTAGGAGAGAGTTTATCTGGTTAACCCTTAGTCAAAGTTGAGAAGTTGAGGACCTCTAGAGGCATGCCTTTGAGTGAAATGAGAGGGAAATTTTTGGGTACAATAGCTTCCCTTGTTCAATCTTCTTAAACTTGAGGATGTAGATTAGCTGGTCAGCCTTTCGTGATTTGAAGGTGAAAGATGATTAAACACTAGAGTGCCCAGAAATTTGCACTCACATGAAGTAATACTGATTGGTGATATCGGGAATGGGCTTACAGATGCCATTTGGAAGTCGACAGAGAATCTTCAGAGATGGGCTTAATCATGCCATCTATAAAAGATATTGGTTGCATAAAAATTCCTTTGTGAGAACTCATGTACCTGCTGTTGAGCAGGACTTCGTCGGGGAATATTGATTTATGTCCTGGGAAATAAAGTATAGGAGATTCGGTTGTCCATTACTCTAATCGCGAATTAACTCTTGATTGATGAGACAAAAGTGAGTTGTATATCTGGTCAGGGTCTAGGATGCACAACAACATACTGGGGAAATATGAAATCGTTCGTGTTTGGTCGGGTCCAGGTCTTACAGTGTTGTAAACTATTGTCTAGAGATAAGAGAGAAGGAACCTGGATAGTAGGGTTGCTTCGAAATGAAATCCTGGGTAGTAGGGCTGTGAGAAGGAACCTGGATAGTAGGGTTTCTTCGAAACGAAAGCCTGGGTAGTAGGGTTGTGAGAAGGAACCTGGGTCGTAGGGTTACTTCGAGGTGAAATCCTGAATAATAGGGCTATGAGAAGGAACCTGGATAGTAGGGTTACTTCAAAATGAAAGCCTGGATAGTAGGGCTTATGGGAAGGAACCTACAGAGTAGGGTTACTTCGAAAATAAAGCCTGTATAGTAGGGCTTATGGGAAGGAACCTGGATAGTAGGGTTGCTTCAAAATGAAAGCCTGGATTGTAGGGCTTATGGGAAGGAACCTGGATAGTAGGGTTGCTTCGAAATGAAAGCCTGGATAGTAGGGATTATCGGAAGGAACCTGGATAGTAGAGTTACTTCGAGATGAAAGCCTGAATAGTAGGGCTTTTGGGAAGAAACCTTGATAGTAGGGTTACTTAGAGATGAATTCCTGGATAGTAGGGCTTATGCGAAGGAACCTGGATAATAGGGTTACTTCGTGATGAGTTTGGGTAAAACTACATCTGAACCGGGAAGGAACCTGGGTAAGGTTGCTTCGTGAGGTGTTTGGGTAAAAATGCATCTGAAATAGGAAGGAACCTGGGTAAGGTTACTTCATTTAACCAGGTGGGTTGGTTGACCCGTTTAATTTCGGGAACTGATTTTCCATTAGTTATCTGCAGATGTGACATGTATAACTGCTTGGAATATTGATGATAATTTTCTTTCCTGAAAAGATCACATGGTTAATTATATGTGATGCATGAAATGCATTGTGGGATGATGTTATCAAAAAAAATTAGATTACGTTGTATGCGATATATATGCGCATGTCATGATGTATGAACATGATATGCTATTGTGACATATCCGGGTTTGGGAAAATAAATCCCTGACTGCTGCTGGAGAGTATTGGAAATAACATTCCTGACTGTTGTAGAAAACCGTGGTTCTTCTACTTCCGCTGGGGTTGGTGAACAGAGGTGACTATGTTGGAGATTTACTCCTTGTTTACGGATATTCTGTCGGGGGAGAGGCTCTGATTGAGAATAACCATGTGGGGAAATGACTTTGTTGAAGGATGAAATTCCATAGCTGAAGGGATAAACTCTGTCGGGGATTAAGCTTATGTATTTATAGAAATAAACTCTGTTCGGGAGAAAACTTTATGACCCGATTGCGATTATTACATTTGGTTGGGGAATATAGATGTCAGCTTTCTGAAGGAACTCGGCTGGGGAGAGTACCTCCTGTATTGGGGAAGCCGATGTCAAAGATTTAATTTCCTCTATTTTGTGGGGAGTATAGACATCACGGGGTCGTATGTACTGATTACTTTGTTTCCAAGCTATCTCTGCACTGGTACCTGCTTGACAGAGTAACTGTCGGGTTTGAAATTTTTTAGTTTTTTTCCCCTGTTTCTTAAGTTACGAGCAATTGTCTTTCTGTTTCATATACAAATATTTATTAACAACAATCATATCCAAACGCATATGTCAAGAATAAATCATTAGACGCTTTTGCAAAACAAAACAGAAAAATAAAAACAAATGGTTTTTTAAAAATGACTTGTATTAATTTTCGAAGTTGGCCTATAACAGGCGTTTTTGTACAAGGAAGTTGACGCTCTAGTAAGAGAACGCCCCCATAAAAATGGAAGCTATACAATATTGTGTACAACGAAAAGAAAACAGCTATGTGAAACAATCCCATTTAAGTTTCAACTCTGTTATTTCCGCTATGTCTTCGAGCGTCTCATCACTTTGCTGCTTGTCTGAAGCTTATTAGATTGATCTGTGTCGTTCGAGCTTGACAGTTGATACTGAGGTCTGGTCGCAAGGTGATCCAATGGGACATAGTGATACGCTTTACATCCCTAACTTTTGCTTGGACTGCCCTTTCCGGTTTTCAGTCCATCGGGATACCCTTTTTTCCCCAAGTCGCCTTTTCAGGTTTTTGACTTGTCGGGTGTACAAATTTTTTGTTTTCATCCCTTATTTTTGCCTGAACCTTTTTGGTTCGCCGGAAAGCCCTTATTTTTGCCTAGGCCAGTCAACCTAGCCGGTCTTTAATTATGTGTAGTATCTTTTCACTATGTCCGTATTGAAAGGGTGAGGAAGGTCGTCACCATCCATGGTGGTTAGAATCATGGCTCCACCTGAGAAAATGTTTTTGATCACAAATGGCCCTTCATATGTGGGAGTCCATTTTCCCTTGGGATCACCTTGCGGCAGTATGATGCGCTTAATCACCACATCCCCGACTTGATACTCTTGGCGTCTGACTTTTTTGTTGAAAGAGTTGATTATCCATTTTTGATACATTTGACCCTGACAGACAGCAGTAAGTCTCTTCTCATCGATCAAATTTAGTTGATCAAGTCGAGTTTGGATCTAGTCGTCTTCGTTCAAACCCGCATCTTTCATAATCCTTAAAGAAGGGATATGGACCTCAATAGGTAGGATTGCCTCCATGCCATATACTAGAAATTAGGGTGTTGGCCCTGTCGACATCCGTGCTGAGGTACGGTACCCATGAAGAGAAAATGGTAACATCTCATGCCAGTCTTTTTATGTCAACGTCATCTTCTGTATGATCTTTTTGATGTTCTTGTTAGCCTCTTCGACAACGCCATTCATCTTCGGCCGGTATGGAGAAGAGTTATGATCTTGTATCTTGATTTGCTTACAGAGCTCGGTGATCATCGTGTTATTGAGATTGGTACCATTGTTAGTGATGATTCTCTCTGGCACACCGTGCCGACAAATTAGTTTATGCTTGATGAACCACGCCACGACATTCTTGGTAACGGTAGCAAAGGAGGCAGCCTCAACCCACTTCATGAAGTAATCAATGGCCACCAGAATGAAGCGATGCCCATTGGAAGCAGTAGGTATGATTTCTTCGATCATGTCAATGCCCCACATTCCAAAGGGACAAGGAGCCGTCAAGACATTCAAAGGAACCAGAGGCACATGAACCTTATTAGCATAGATTTGGAACTTATAACAAGTTCGGGAGTGTTGATAATAATCTGCTTCCATAGTGGACCAGTAGTATCATGTTTATAGGATCTTCTTAGCTATGGTATTTCCACTTGAATGGGTTCCGAAGGTACCTTCATGTAAATCTGTCAAAATCCTCTTTGTTTCGTTCTTGTCTACACACCACAATAAGGTAGAGTCATGGTTGCCCTTGTAGAGGGCTCCATTACTGGGGAAGAATTTCTTGGCGACCTTCTCAGAAACTTCTTGTCGTTGACAGATGCCCCCTCAGCATACTCTTTAGTCTCGAGATACCTTTTTACTTCGTGAAACCAGGGTTTGTCTACTACATCTTCAGTATCAATCTCACAGCAGTACGGTGGTTCATCCAACCTCTCAATAGTGATTCGGGGAGCTTCGTTGTCCCACCTGACTTTGAACATAAAATACATGGTAGCTAGCGCGTCTGCTAACAGATTCTCCTCTCGTGGGAAATGTTTAAAGGTTACCTCCTCAAAATGTGGAAGCAATGTCAACACGTGCTCTTTGTACGAGATGAGGTTCGGATGCTTCATATCCCACTCTCCTTTGATCTGACTTATCACCAAGGTTGAATCCCCGAAAACATTTAAGAACTTGATCCTCAAGTAGATAGCAACTTTGAGACCCATGATGCAAGCTTCATACTCCGCCATGTTGTTGGTATAGTTGAAGCATAGTCGGGCAGTGAAAGGAGTATGACAACCCTCAGGAGATATGATTACAACGCCAATGCCATTACCGAGTGCGTTCGAAGCTCCATCAAAAACCATAGTCCATCGGGATCCTTCTTCGGGTCTATCATATGGTCCAGGTTCTTCATGGTCAGTCACCAGCATAATATTCTCGTCTGGGAACTCAAAATTTATGGACTGGTAGTCATCCAAAACCTGATGAGCCAAATGATCAACCAATACACTTCCCTTGATTGCTTTCTGGGTTGTATATTGTATATCGTATTCAGCTAAGATCATCTTCCATCTTGCTATTTTTCCAGAGAGAGCGGGCTTCTCGAAGATGTACTTGATTGAATCCATCTTAGATATCAACAAAGTAGTGTGGGTCAACATATAATGTCTTAGACGGCGAGAAGCCCATGCCAAAGAGCAGCAAGTTTTCTCGAGAAGTGAGTATCTTATCTCACAGTCGGTAAAATTTTTGCTAAGGTAGTATATTGCGTGCTCTTTTCGACCAGACTCGTCATGCTGCCCAAGCACACACCCCATTTTACCACTTGATCTTTCTTCAGGAGTTTGAAGATTGGTTCACAAGTAGAAGTCAGATGTGAAATGAACCTGGAAATATAATTTAAGCGTCCCAAAAAACCTCTAACTTCCTTCTCAGTACGGGGAGCCGACATCTCTTGTATGGCCTTTACCTTTGCAGGGTCTACCTGAATACCGTTGTCACTGACGAAGAACCCCAAAAGTTTACCAAACCTTACCCCGAAGGTGCACTTGTTCGGATTCAACCTCAACTTGTATATCTTCAACCTGTCGAACAACTTTTGCAGAAGATCAAGGTGTTCTTCCTCGGTTTGAGATCTGGCTATCATGTAATCAACCCAAAAGGCATCACCTTGTAATAGAAGGTGCCCCAATGTGTGATGAAGGTTGTCTTTTCCATGTCTTCAGGAGCCATCTTGATATGGTTATAGCTAGAGAAACCATCTATGAAGGAGAAGATTTTGTGCTATGCGGTGTTGTCAACCAGAAGATCAATGTGGGGAAGCGGGAAGTCATCCTTGGGGCTTGCCCTATTCAGGTCTCTGTAGTCCACACACATCCGTACCTTGCCGTCCTTCTTAGGTACTGGAACGACATTAGCAACCCACTGCGGATAGGAGGTGACAACTAAGAACCCATTATTGATCTGTTTCATAACCTCTGCCTTGATCTTCTCTGTCATTTTAGGGCGCATACGGCGGACCTTCTGTTTAACCAGAGGAAAATCTTCTTTAGTCGGAAGAAGATGTACCACAATATCAGTGTCTAAACTAGGCATGTCTTCATATGACCAAGCGAAGATCTCAACATAGTCGTGCAACATCTGTATCAACTGCTGTTTGACATTAATCTCCATATTTGTGTCGATCTTGACTTCTTTTCTGTCCACCTCCATGCCCAAGTTTATCATCTCAACTGGCTCTTCATGAGGCTGTATAGCCCTCTCTTCCTGCTGTAACAGTCTAGCAAGTTCTCCAGGCACCTCACAATCTTCCTCACCTTCGACCTCGGCTTGGTTGATCGGATTTTCAAATTTATAACTGGAAATATCAGAACTGTTATCAATGGGATCCATAGTGGATATAGATCTATAGTTTGATATGTAAGTGTGTGTAAGAGCATAATTGTATTGAAAAGCAGAAAAGAAAACCAGAGAGCACAAAATTTGTATACAAGAAACGTCCAATGTTTTATTGATGACATGAAAATGACATATAATAACCGTCACAAATAATACCATTGTGCCTCGGGTAAGACACAATTCCATAGAGTTTAAATTGTTTATTACAAATTTGAAAAACAATTAAGACAATTACTGCTGAACAAAATAAATTGGCACAAAATCTCTGGGCGTCCAGTTACTAGGTCCACTGTTGGTAGTACGGTAGATCCAGCTGTTAATTTCAGAATCCTCATCATTGTATTCAATAGTGTTGACCCCACAATTGCTGATATGTAGGGGAGGTCCTCCAGCCCGAGCGCATCGAACAACTCTTTGAGCTCCTGAAGTAATGCCCAAACCAAATTTGTCAGTTTTATGAGGAAAATCAGGGAGCTGTCCCCAAATGGTACACCCACCTTCTTTAACTACTGCTCTTTCGTCCTTGAGAGAAGCCATCTTCAAAGGTGGTATTGTGCTGGTGATAGTCTCGGTTGACGCCATGATCTGGGGAACCTCTTCAAAGTTTTGACAAGGGGTCTCTATGAATTCCCCGTCAATCTCCACATACCTTAAAGAATTCAGGTTTCTTACCATATACTCCTCTTCACCAAGCATAGTGACAATCTTCCCCTTCACTGGATACTTTAGCATTTTGTGCAGCATAGAAGTAAAGGCCCCAACTTCATGGATCCAAGGGAGACCCAACAAACAAGAGTATGATGGCCTGATATCCATCACATAGAAGGTGGATTCAAAGGTCTGGGAACCCACTTTGACAGGGATGTACACCTCCCCATGCAACATTCTTTTTGACCCGTCAAAAGCTATCACCACAATGTTACTGTGCTTTAAGGTCAAGCCTTCACAATCTAGCCGATCAAGAGCTTTCTTAGGTAGAACATTCGGTGAAGATCCAGTGTCCACTAGCACATGAGCCATATTAGTTCCCCTGCATTTTGTCGAGACATGAAGAGCATCATTATGCTTTCTCTCCTTTGGTGTCAGATCGACATCTGAAAAACCCAACCCATTGTTAGAAGTCAAACTGGCCACACAGTCTTTGAATTGGTCGGTGGAGGTTTCTTGCGGCACATGCGCAGTCTTGAGAAATGCAATCAAAACCTTTGCATAGGCCTCAGAACATAACAGTAAAGACAACATTGATATCTTCGAAGGGGTCTGCCCCAACAACTCGACCATATTGTAGTCACTCTTCTTGATTATTTTTAAAATTTCCTCCATTTCTTACTTAGAGGATTCCACAACAACTTTTTTAAGTGCCTCCGTCCGGGAAGGCTCACCTATAGCTTCTTTGCCCCGATTCCGAGATGACTCATCGACAAGGGTAAAAACTGGAGTAAGAATGGGAGTAATAACAGAAATGCCGGTAGGAACAACAAATGTAATAACAACTGGCTTAACAACAATCTTCGGGGAGATCTCGGGAGAGAAAACCCTTCCACTTCGGGTAACTTTGTTGGTCCCGACAATATTACTGATACCGGGATCAGCCTCTTCAGTCTTTAAATCTTTTTTGATGCCTTGGTAGTAGACGTCAGCATTGTAGTTCCAAGGAACAACTTTGTTTGAGGAGTACGATACAGGGCCAGGAAAGGTAATTATCAACAGAGAAATTCTTGGAGCAGGTGTAATCCTAACAGGTCGTTTAGAGGAGACCTTGGAAGGATTGGCGGAAATGGTTATGATAGCAACATCTTCACGTGGAACAGTCGAAATTGGAGTCTTTTCAAACAAAATTTCTCTGCTATCCATCAGGCATTGGACATCTGCTTTCAGCAAATAGCATCTAGAAGGTAGAGATACACACATGTGGAAACCATCACCACAACCCGGAAATAAATCGGCTAGTAACAAATTCTTCTTGACAATCATGAGAGGAGTGGAAACTTCATAAACAGAGGTAACAAACAGATCAGTATCAACAGAATTAACGCCACAATTGTGCTTGGGCCTGGGAGCAGTTATGACATTAGGCTTCTATGGAGCATCAAACTCAATTTCCTTGGCTTCGATTAGATCCTGTATCTTATTTCGCAGAGCCCAACAGTCATTTATATCATGGCCTGGACTCTCAGAATTGTAAGCACACCGAGCTTTTGGATTGTACCAATAAGATTATGGTTTAGGATTCATGGGAGCCTCCTTTAAGGTTTTCAAGTTGGATCTTAGAAGATGGGGTAAACCCTCAGTCAACGTCATATTAATCTGGGTGAACTGCCTTTGCGATCTTTCTACCCTTTGCTGATTGTTTCGTTGTTGGGTAGCCGCAGGCCTAGGTATCATCAAAGCCCCTACTGTTGGACGGTGTTCAACTCAGCTCTGACCTCTTGGGCTATAAATGGCACCTAACTCCTTCTTACCCATGAACGGCTTCTTCACTGTACTTGACGAGGTATCTTTCTATATTTTTCCGCTTTGGATCCCTGCTTCTACCCTTTCTCTAGTCAATATCATCTCGGTGAAACCAGCTGAGGAGCAACCAATCAAGTGGTTGAAGAATGGACCAGACAGCATCCAAAGAAACATGTCAACCAACTCCATATCAGAAAAAGGATGTTGGAATTTCCCTTCTAGATCACTCAATTTCTACGCATAGTCCTTGAAACCTTCACCTGCAACCATGAACATACTCTGGAGTTTAGTACGGGTAGGGGCAAGGTCAGCATTATATTGATACTACTTATAAAAAGTAGCAGCCAGATCTTCCCAGTTGTGGACATTGGTTGCCTCCAGTTGATAGAACCATTCAAGCTGAGTCCCGGACAGACTGTCTTGAAAGAAATGGACCCACATGTTCCTATCAGCAGTGTGAGGCTGAATCTTCCTCACAAAGGAACGGAGGTGAAGATTTGGACAAGACACCCCATCATACTTTGCAAAAATCGGAGCCTTAAACTTTTGTGGGATGACTACCCCAGATACCAAACCCAACTCTTTAGAATCTAGGCCTGGTATTCTTTGGATCTCCATCACGCTCAGACGATTCTCTAACTGTTTGTATTTATCCTTAGTGGGAGGATACTGTTCATCATTGTAATATGTGTCATTATCAGAAACTTCAGGGATAGGGTCCTCCTCCCTTGTCTCTCTCTCTCTCTCTCTCTCTCTTGATTCTCCCTTTCTTTGGACGACGAGGTCAGATCAATCGGTTGCTTCAATGGCATCTTGAATCTTCTGCCCAGATTAAGAACACCAGCGGTATTCTTCTTCTTCTTCTTCTTCTTCTTTTCTTTTCTTTCGGAATAAGGGCCTTCATATCATCCCGCCCCTTAGCTAAGGCTACGAACATTTGCTGAAATTGGGAATTTTGTGCCTAAAGATCCTTGATGCTTTGTTCAGAAGACATTTTTGCTGAAATAAACAATGAAGAAGATGAGAAACCTATTATGGTAATTGTTTATGCAATGTCATGGATGATATGCATATGCAATGATTTCAAGGACTTTGGGAAATTTAAATTTGCGAACCAAAATGAAATAAATATTTTATTAGTAGAATTCAAAATACAACTGTCGTTTAAGCATTACAATTGAAAATTCTAAAAACAAAAAGAATATCAAATTTCCCATGGATGCTTCCCCTTCATGCCGAGATAGACATTAAGGCTTCTTTCTTTATGAAGCTGCTTTGTGAGCTCTAAGACTTTCTTCTCCTGGCATAGAACTGGTCCCTATAAGTATCTCGCACCTTCTTAAACTGAATCCAGGACCTCTGTAATTCTTCAAGATCAGTGGGCATATCAGGATGAAGAATCGTGTAGGGAATATCCCCTTCAGTAATAGGCTCCACAATTATTGGAAAGACAACTATGTACGACATCATCAGTTTCTGAGCACGAGCTCGTACCCATTGGAGATAAGGATCCATAAGAATGGAATTCTTTGGCCCTAAAGTCTTGGCGTCAGATCTATTTACCATGCCCAATGCTCGTATGAACCTCTGGCGATACCCTTGAACATCATCCTCATAGTTAAACACAATGCCCTGGATAAGCATCTCATGAGGACCATCCCTTCGAGGGTAACCAAACTTTCGCAGAGCCAAACAAGGAATCTAAGTTATGCCTCCCCTAATGCCGAGTAGTGGGACATTAGGAAATTCCCCGCATCAGTCAATAATAGAAATGCCTCCCATAGATCGGGAATACCAGAGAATATCCGTGTGAGAAAGTGACATTATCCTTTGCGACCAACCCAAACCTTCTTCATTCTTCAACACTGACTTAGGGAGGTGAGAAATAAACCACCTCGACAGTAATGGCATGTAACACATAAGAACCCCTCTTCTCTTCATAGTACGAGTGTGGAAAGCATGCAAGATATCTCTGAGCAAAGTAGGCACAGGGTTGTGAGAGAGGAATATCTTGATAGCATTCACGTCTATAAGCAAGTCTGGATTAGGGAACAGTACTAGCCTATAAATTATAAGAGCCAAAACCTCCTCAAAAGCCTGAAAGTCCAAATCATTCCAAAATAGTTGGGCCTTCTCTATTAGGAACTTGGCTAGAAAACCCTTGACTCCGCTTCTTGTTTCCCAATTGGATACCACGTCCTCCCGTTTCAGATGCAAAGCTGAGGCAATGATCTCTAGCTTTGGAACTTCTTCTAAACTTGTGAAAGGCATCTGGTCAAGAATAGGTATATCCAATAACTGAGAGAACTCTTCCATGGTAGGCCCCAACTGATAGTCTGGAAAGGTGAAGCAGTGGTGCTTGGGATTAAAGAACTGAAATAGTACACCCATAATCTTTTCATTGAAGCTTGAAGTAACCAGGTTGAGAAGTCGACCATGTCTCTTAGTGAACAAAGAAGTTTTAGGAACCCTTGATACTAGCTCCTTGAGTTGGAGAGGTATTCTCACAAATCTGATTCAAATAGTATTTCTACGAGCGGAAGCCATGATCTGCAAAACAAAACAAAGATAAATTCCCTCGGTCCTTGAAGTGGTTAGTGTAATGAGAATGGATGCTATGTTATGATGCATGATGTTATGTTCAAACAGAGTAAATCACAGACAAACAAAGCACACAATAGACCTTAGGTTCAAAGTCTTGCATGAGGTTAAAGGTAAGTACCCTCTTGAAGTTTAGTTGGTTTCAAACCTGTCTTAGAAAAGTAACTGGGTTCTAAGTATTCTCAATATCACTGATCATCCTTTATCGGGAATTGGTTCAGCTTAGGCAATCTTTCCTTGTAGCTGAAATATCCCGAAAGTCGGATCTCAATGAGTGTAGCATCGAATATTAACCAATCCTTAGATTTATATCGAGGCCGACTATCTCACTACTTTCTAATGGCCAAGTTTGTTCAATTAAGGTTCTAAGGTCTGTTAGTGCTTTACGACACCACGCGTCGGCCCCGTATTCTCCTTGTTTCCACACGAAGGATACCGGTACAAAACAAAGTGTCACACCAACACCACCATCGCTTAAACGATATCGGTCTATGTCGTACAGTCTCCACAATCTATTGTTGTTTACCTAAAAAGTGTCCCCAAATCCAGGTGTAGGATCTTCAACAATACCCAAGCAAAAACCCTCAAAGATATAGCAGGAAAAACAAACAAGAAAGCAATTTAAAAATGACCTAAATCCTAAGGTATACCCCACTTTATTAATCGATCCCTAGCAGAGTTTACCGTTCTATGATACGGTGGCAGAACCGACTGTTTAATACTAGTTTGCATTTTGTATTTGCAAATGTTGCAGTAAGCAAGAGTCACCACCGACTTTTATTTCATCCAACAAAGGAAAAGGAAAAAGAACAGAAAAAACATTTTTCAAAATTTTCTGAGTACAAGGGTTAGATTATAGAAAGGGAAGGTATTAGCACCCTTTCTATCCATGGTTTTCCATGGGCTCTTAGGTACTTGCTCATTTTGAAATTGCTTGTATATGTTTTGAAAAGTTTTTGTTTAAATTCGTTGTAACCCTTCTGTGACGAAGTTGTTTTTGAAAGTGTTTGTGTGAAAGAGTTTTTATTGTTTTGAGCAAGTACCTAGGAGTTTCTACCTTCTCGAAAAAGACTTTTCGTTCTCTTGAGGGCTAGGTAGCCCCGTCGTTGGAGTTTAAGGGACATTCGAAGGGACAATTACGGTCACAAAAGCAATGGTTAGGAACCCTTAGTAGTTACCCTAGAGTCTTAAAGATCTTTCTGAGGCAACATTCGAATGGGTCATTTTGATCTTTCGGGACTAGAGGGCAACCACTTAAACTCCTTATACTTCATGATCATTTACCGAAGGCAACCAAAGTGGGTCAAACCTTAGGAGTGAGCATGTGCAAGTGTTTGTTTTCAGTTTATTGAATCTTTGCAAAATTAAGGTGATCTACTATTTTAATCGTTGATTTATCTTTCGCATACAATCCTATTATCAATCATCTAGCAGTTTATAATAGCAGAAAGTAAAAGTGTGAGAAATTAATGTCCTAACTATTACAAGGCCTCGGGGAGGGGGTTACATAACCAAAACATGGGTATAAATAGTAAATAAAACCCTAATTTGAAACTATTACAACACTTGGCAGTTACAATAATTGGAAAAATAAATAAATAAAACGCGCGCGAGGAGGAACACGAGAATTGAATATCCTAATGAATCTAATTAATTAAAGGAAATATTTTTGTATTTTTTATTGAGAAAAATAGTTGAAATTTGCAAGTTAAACCTAATTTTCTAATTAATTTTATTTAACCAAAATAATCAATGTTTAAATAATTAAACAAATAAAATATAAAGGAAATTAGGAATTATGCCCCCAAAACCCGCGGGAATTCAAATTTCCCAATGGGAGTCTACCACCTAATCATCTTCTTCCTGCAACTGTTGTTTTAGGTAAGAACATTTACCTACCGACCCAGTCTGTCACTATAGCCCCTGCATTTTCAAAAAAATCAAGAATATGCAATATAAATTCATGGTTAGGCCAAGGCTCAATTGGGTTTGATTCCCTGAACACGATGGTGCCCTTATTTTGGTCCAATTTGGCCTGTATCAAAAGATCCCAAATTGAAGCTCCAAACACTAAAAATGGAATCGTGTGATTCCTACATCCATACTCAAATTAAATCATCCATAAACATTGCAAATGTGAAATTATACATGAAAACATGATTAAAACAGACTTATGATGGGTAAATCATTGAAATCGAAACTGAGCATAAGAGGAAAACTGTGATGGATGTTGAACGTGATTCTTGATGCTTCAGAGCTTGCCAAGGGATGGAATCGCTTCAATGAACTTCCAGGAACATGATTTGATCCTTGGAATGGCTTGAATCGGTCTTTAGAGATGAATTCAAGTCTCACTTTTCTTTAAAAATTTTGAAATTTGTTTGACTTCTCGAGGCAGGCTGCACGGCTGTGTTCTCTTTGTTAGGGTTCACAACACCTCTATATATGTATGTGAATCAAATTAGGGTATTGTTTTTGGCAAGAATCAAAGATATGAATATGCTTTCATTATGCTTCAAATCTTTCCAAATGTGAAGATTTCCTCCCTTTCCAAGCTTGCACGAATTTTATTGGTATTATAAAACATATTTAGATTGTAATTCAATTCAAAATCAAATCAAAACAAATCTTCATTGTTTTTATATCATTTACTTGATTTAATTTGATTTTTAAATGATTAAAATCAAAATAAATTAAATGATTAAGGCCAATAATGCATGGAAAGGTATTTGGGTTGTGGACCAGGCTAGGAGCAAGATGCAAGCATAAAAAGTTGGGCCCATTTGAAGAAAAAAATGCATTTTGGGCATGGTTGACTTTGTGCAAATTTCCAAAAATGACCAACTTTGACAATGCACATCTCTCTCAATTTTGACCCTAAGAGGGTGTTCTTCGACTTTTTAAAAAGCATAGTATGTCCCATAAACAACCCTTTTGGTTTCATCTCAATTGGATCTTTCATATTCTTGTAAGGAGCTTTGACCCAAAAGGTGTTTTTGTTGACTTTTTGAAATGACCTATAATGTCTGATTTTATATCTTTTCATGAGTGCATTTCTTGAACTTGAGGGCTGAATAAGAGTTCTAGGGAATTGATTCCTCTTCAAAATGAGCCTTGGATGCGAAATTTCTGGTAAAGTATGAGAAAGTTATGCCTGGTCAAAGTTTGGTTGACTTTTCCTATAGAAACCCTAATTTAGCAACTTTTGAGTTTTGATGAATTTGGAGAATTCCTTAAGGAATCATGATCAACCCTTGATCAAATGATAGATGTTACTTTAAAATGTTTATGTTGACCAAAAATCTTGAAGTTTGACTGTATGTGGGTCACAGTTGACTTTTGACCTAGTACAATTGATTTTTTAGGCATTTGAGCAGTTGACTGAGCAAACTTCTTGTGCAAGGCATGAAACATGGCATGGATGGTCTTGAGAACATATTAATACCATGGAAAAGATTTTAGTCCTTTGGAGCTCAGCCATCTTGATGAAAATGGAAACTCTAATTGGAGATTCATAGCTTTAGGAGAGAGTTTATCTGGTCAACCCTTAGTCAAACTTGAGCAGTTGAGGACCTCTAGAGGCATGCCTCTGAGTGAAATGAGAGGGAAACTTTTGGGGTACAACAATGATTGTTATCTTTTTCTACCCTCAGTAAATGTTGGTAGTTCATCGTCAGTGAATAGAGGTGCTATGATATATTCTCTTCCTACCTTCAGTGAAAGATGGTAGGTCATCGGCATTGAACGTCGATGATTGTCCAGGTGCACTCATATTCATAAGCATTGCATGGAATCTTAGGGCCAAAAATAGGTTTCTTTTTTATTTAAGTATCTTTGATCGCGTCAACACGAAGATTTTTAACTTTCGTATATCTGTATAGAAGAAACTTAAATAAGGTCAACTGTTTTACCCCAATTTTCCCCCTAAGATCCCTTCATCATACCATGTTGAGTCATTCACAATAAGATCACATTAGGATTCTTGGTTCCCCTACCTATGTTTAGCTTTTCTCTTTGAGGAATCACCAAGCACCTTGACTTGTGTTCTTTTGTGATCATGAATATTTTTGTCTTGATTTCTCCACCTAATTAATAAAATGCAATGTTGGTTTGTCTTGTTTGTTACTAATATAGGTAAAGGCAATGAGATTTAACAAGTTGCTCCATGGGTTCATGAGTTTATTTCCATGCCCTAGTAAATAAAGCTTGAGAAGTTCAAACATCACCATTGGATTTGTTTTGGAAGAAATGGAATGTCTAGGTTATTTTGGTTCACCACATTTCAAGGTTATAAAATTTGGTTCAAAAGCACAAGGGATTGACTGGAGAAGTTGTCATGCTTGGACAAGGCTTTGTTCCCATTGGTAAAAAATGCATATTTCTCTCAATTCTCAAGATATGTAAGTGGTTGTGGTTTCTATGAGTTCTCATTATCATCCTTAACAACTTATATTTACAAAGCATTTGTGTTGGTGCAAGAAGTTTGTTCAAAATTGTCAAAGTTCCTCAAGGCATGTTTCTTGATCTAGGAGCTAGGGTTTTGAACTTCAAAGGAGTATATCTTGATCATCTTATGGTATTTTTGGGTGATTCCAAATAAATCCTTATCTTCAAAGGGTCATCAAAAAATCACTTCAAAAGTTTCAAGGAGTTTTCATGTAGAAGAAACTTGATGAAGAAGAAAGATTACAAGTCCTCAAGATGAATCCCCAATTTTCCATGTGTGGCTTCAAATGATCATAACTTGGTCAATTTTTATCACCTTGAGCCCATTCTTTTTTCACAATGATCTTGAGGATGTGAAATTGATGCCTTATTTTATGTGCAAAGTGAGAAAATCGATGGAGGTTGCCATAAGGATACAAAAGATTATAGGTTAATTCATGATTTTTTGCAAACTTCAACAAGCCATAAGTCTCTCAATTTTTGGATATTTTTAATGGTTCAAGTTGCAAAATGTCATTCAAGATATCTATTTGAAGAGGAAGGCCATTTTTGGATGAAAAACATTATAGGTCACTTTTGAATAAAAACATGAAATATTTATAAGTATGGAAAGTCAACCTTTTTTCTCCAACTTTGACTCAATGCAACTTTCAGCTCAAGCATCCATTTGATTCCATTCTTTTTCCATTGGAAAGCTTGTAACCTCATCTTTCTAAAGCACCAAGAATCATGCCCTTAGACACCTTGAGCTGAGAATGCCATGACTTTGAAGTTGGTAACTTGGAAATGAAGTTTCATCTCAAGTCAGGTTTTGAAATCTTTGTTTTGGTTTCTAATTACAATTTTTCCAAGCGTTTATGCCTCTAAACATGTTTAATGAAGTTCCAGAATTGTTTAGCACAACAAAACACATGTTTTGGATGAGTTTTGATCAAATTAGAAGTCACACTTTTCTTGTTTCCAACTTCACACGATTTCCCTCCAAACTTCATCATTTCACACGCTTGAACATTCCATTTGATTCCCTATAAATATAGGGTCATTCCCCATTCATTTCCTCAAGTTTGGATAGCTAGAATCACCCTGCCAAACTTGTTCCATAACTCAAAATTCAGCAACTTCGAAATCCATTCTCAAGCCTTTTTCAATCCAATTTTTCCATCAATTCACCTTCCTTGATCTTCCCTGAAGCTAACCATATAATTACATTCAAGAATCGTGCCCTATGTTGATCCATAGAAGTCCTGTTTCAGAGCTCTACAACTCAACTTCAATAGGTAGATTCCTTCATCAATTATTTAAAACTTTGATATCATTGTGATGCTCTCATTGCCCTGGTTCTAGTCTCAACACTTTCCTTTTACTGGAAACACGTTTTGACCATGAAATTTCAAATATCTTTTCAAAACATTCCTTCCAAATTGCTTGAGCTACAATTTATATAAATTTGTCGCGAAGGTGTGGTTGTCTTCGTCTTGAAGAGATGAAGTGAATTCCATAGGTCTCGTACTCTAATTTTACAGATTGAGCAACCTGGTTTTGGGACTGGCTGGAGGTTGAAGATGACCAACGTAGCATCTTCTAACCAATGAAGGTACGCCATCTGTGTTTTTCAAAAATCTTATTTAATTAATGATCCTTTGCATTATTCACTAAAGTCCATAACATGCACAGCGCGCCAGGTCCACTTGATTTGTTTACTAATACATTTTGACATTGATCAAATGACCCATATTTTTTTTGGTTTTTATTTTCTTATCTGATTTTTATATTTAATTGTTTTAAACTTCAAAAAATCATAGAAAATTCATTTTTAGTCCAAAAATTCTGAAAATTCTGAAAAATATTTTTGATTACTCTCTTTCTGATTTTTATTTTTTCACAATTTAATTTTGTGTGTTGGTATTTTTTATAAATTTTCAATTTATTTGAATTGTTTTAAATGTTTAAAAATACTTTTATGCATTTTAAAATTAGGAAAAAATTATGGAATGATCCAATGATATTGGTGACCTCACATATTTTTTATTTCTGACTTTGGTATTTTTTATCATTTTTAGAGTATTTTACTCATTTCTTTTAATTTTAAAAAATAGTTTCTTAATTTAAAAAATTACCAAAAAATTTATAAAATCATTTGAGTCCTTTTCTGATTTTTCTATGGACTTACTTTTTATTTCTTGATCAATTTGAACATAGTTGATATTTTTCTCTTTTATTTCTATTTTAAAACATTTTATTTAAACCTTATTTGTATATATTAAATGTAATATTATTTTGTGACTAATTTATGGCTGATCTTGGGTTAAATTTTTGATCATGAACTTTATTAACATCATTGGATCCATGGTGTTGAGTCTAACTCCACAAAAATGGATGAATGATTTTAATAATAGTTTGATTGAATTTAATTCAAAAGTGGTTTGTATATTCTCTCCCACCCCTCTTCATCTGATCCCTTTCTTATTGCACTAAGTGTTATTGGAGCATGATCTCTATATCATGTCTCAAAACAAATGGTGCATAGATTGCTATTGACCGGCTTTAAAATAGGTGCGACTTCTATATAAGTCCACTTACGATTGCTTAACATAGCGCTAAATTTTGTCCCGATTCGAATAAATGATCATTCGTGGCCCAAACATATGTTTGCAATCCCAAGTATGTTAATTTGATCTCTTTGATCCAATAACCTTGAGTTCATTGTGTGGAGGCTTTGGTTATACCAATCCTCTAATGGATCTACAAGACCTTTGGTCAATGCGGATCACTTAAACATTGTTGATCATTAAATGGTGCTGATGAGGATTCCAAATGGATGATATACTTGACAAAAAGAAAATGCAACTTGTTATGTGGATGTTTTGGTTCTACACATTCCTCTAATGAGTTCCAAATGCAAGTTTCGAGATGATCATCCAACTAACCACTAATCACTAATAATTGACTTTATCAGTTATTTTTATTATATGCCCCCTTTTATTTTTATGCACTATCTACTTTTAGCATTTACATTTCATGCCATTTTCATCTTTTCTAATTTGAGTATTTACTTTCTTGTCATTTTTATTTTTGCTCACTTGAGCTTTACTTTACTTTTTCAAAACACCTAATAATCAACATAAACCCTAAAAATCTTTAATTATATTTGGACTATTTGGTTACTATCCTTGGCATCATGGAGCATTGGACTTTTTGTACTTAGGATTAGAAACCTTGGCCTATGATTGGAGACCTTGTGACCCTTATCTAATTATTTTTTCTGGAGCTCTTGAGGTTAACCTCAAGGCATTGGGTTGATTGTTTGTTTTGTATGGAGGTCATTGTGATTACACTCTTTGTTTGTAATATGGAATTCACCCTTATACAGTTGTTACTCTGCCCAATTTTTGTGAAGACTTAATACACTTGAAGTTTGGTTATTTCAAGAGGTCTAATATCATTTCTTGTTTGGTTTCAATCCAAAGAATGGGAATTCTATCTTGTCTTATAGTGTCAAGTATTGGCTTCTTATTGGTTAGATGGTTCTCGTAGCTTTTACCTTATGCTTTAGGATAGTCCATTCTTCTCCTCCCATCTTCTTTAATTTCAAAACTTTTCTCTCTCCTTTTGAAAAAATCTTCTTCTTTGTTTTTAAACTTGAACCACTTTCATCACAAACTTGGACTTAGGTCCATGCATTTTCAAAACATTTTCATAAAAAAAAACTTCAATAACTTAATAATACTTTGACTTTTTTTTGTTGTGAGAAGACTAAAAGTCGAACAATCTCATTTTAAACTATTTTGCCACTTAGGCTTTTATCTTTAAACTTTTCTAAAAAAGATTGGACTCTTGTCAATCCTTGTAGTGATGCAAACAACTATACTTCTATAATATGCAGTGAAGAGAGATATTTTACACTTGGGTGTTGAGTGAGGCATTGTTGATTTTAAAATCCAAGCCATATCCTCCACTTTGAGATGATGCAAATTCTCCTTTCTCATAATTGTGGGTAGTAAGTATGTTTTCCACACAGAAAATCACAATGATGTCTTATCTCATAAAATTAACCAACACACGTGTGTTTTAAAATTTTTAAAAGAGGAACTGCGTGTACCCTGATCGCCTATTGCATGAAAGGTGGTACGTAGGCACAAAAGGTTCGCAACCACGGAGGGTACAAAAACCGTAAAAATATATTGCTTTTCTCACCTCTGCCATCCATTTTTATACAACATTTTTATAGCCAAAATATACATATTTTACAAAGAAGTTCCTGCAGAGTACCATAGATGTTTAGGGTGCTAATACCTTCCCTTTGAATAACCAACCCCCTTACCTTGAATCTTTCCCCCACTTTTTGGGTTATTCTCTCTTTTCACATTCCCTTGGAAACAATAAAGTGCGGTGGCAATTTTTATTTTGATCTGTATAAGTAAAGTCAAGAAATGGCTTAGTCTTAAACATTTCTACCACTACAGTAATACACGCGCGTCATTTGAAATTTATTTGATGTTTTGAACATACTTTGGTATTTTACCATTTATTTTAATTTTAAAACAAATTTAAAAAATACTTTTCAATGAATTTAATTGTTTTTTATTTTCCTTTGAATAATGTTTGACTTTTGTTGTCTAGTAGTCTTTGGATCATAGTGAATTTGATCATAAATTTCATCAGCCTCATTGGATCATAGGTGTTAATGGGTTGAAAAATGTAATCCACCAAAAAAAGATGAATGATGTTGATCATAACTTTACTAAAACATTGATCTAATTTGTATTTATTTTCTTGTACATTGTCTCTATTTCGTTTCATTCTTCTTCTTCTTCTTTTCTTTTTGATCAATTGGATGATAATTGATTCATCTTTGTTAAATTAGGTGTGGATTGGTACTTGATGAATTTTCATCATTTCAAATCTACCTCTAAGTGATCCATTGATCACTCAAAGTACTTCGGATTGATGATAAGTATGTGTTAAGGTATCATGAAGGATTTGATTGATATAATGATCTCATCTCCTTGACTTTGTCTTGACCACCCATGCTATTAAACCATGGTGTGCATTTGATGCAATACACCAGCGTAATTTGAAATTTATTTTAATTTTAAAATCAAATTAAAATTACTTTTCAATGCATTTTAATTGTTTCTTTATTTTCACTTTAATTATGTTTGACTTTTGTTGACTGGTTGGCCTTGGATGATAGTGAATTTGATCATAAGTTTCATCAACCTCATTGGATCTTGGGTGTTGATGGGGTGAAAACCCTAATCACCAAAAAAGGTGAATGATGTTGATGATAACTTGATAAAAACTTTCATCCAATTTGGGATTGATTTTCATTATCATTTTCTATACTTCTTTTCCTTCTTCTTCTATTTTAATTTTGATCAATTAGATGATGATTGATTCATCTTTGTTCAATTAGGTTCAGATTGGTAGTTGATGACCTTTCAACATTTCAAATTTACCTCTGAGTAATCAATTGATTACTCAATTTAGTTTGGATCGATAACAAGTTTTTCTTAAGGTATCACGAATTATTTGATTGATGTAATGATCTCATCTCCTTGACTTAGTCTTGATCACCTCTACTTTTAAATCGTCATATGCATTATATGCAATACACGCACATCATTTGAAATTATGTGACGTTTTGAAGATACTTTGGTATTTTACCTTATTTTTTCGTTTTAGTATCAATTTAAAAAATACTTTTAATGCATTTTAATTGTTTTTTATTTGCATTTTAATTATGTTTGACTTATGTTGAATGGTTGTCTTTGGATCATAGTGAATTTGATCCTAAGTTTCATCAACCTCATTGGATATTGGGTGTTGATGGGATGAAAACCCTAATCAACCAAAAAAAGACGAATGAGGTTTATGATAACTTTATTAAAACATGGATCCAATTTAGAATTTATTTTCTTATTCATTGTCTCTACTTCATCTCAATTTTCTTCTTTTTTCTTTTTGATAAATTAGATGATGATTGATTCATCTTTGTTCAATTAGGGTTAGATTGGTACTTGATTAACTTTCATCATTCAAATCTACTTCTAAGTTATCAATTGATCAATCAAGGTACTTCAGATTGATGATAAGTTTGTGCTAAGGTATCATGAAGGATTTGATTGATGTATTGATCTCATCTCCTTGACTTAGTCTTGATCACCCATGCTTATAAACCACGATGTGTATTTGATGCAGTACACCGATGTAATTTGAAATTTGTTTGATGTTTTGAATATACGTGGGTATTTTGCCCTTTATTTTCTTTTTAAAACAATTTTCTATGCATTTTAATTGTATTTTTTTCACATTTTAATTATGTTTGACTTTTGTTGAATGGTTGTCTTTGGATCATAGTAAATTTGGTCATAAGTTTCATCGACCTCATTAGATTTTGGGTGTTGATGGGGTGGAAACCCTAATCCACTAAAAAAGATGAATGATGGTTATGATAACTTTATTAAAACTTTGATCCAATTTTGGATTTACTTTCTTATTCATTGTCTCTACTTCATATCATTCTTCTTCTTTTTTCTTTTTGATCAATTGGATAATGATCAATTCATCTTTGTTCAATTAGGTTTAGATTGGTACTTGATGAACTTTCATCATTTCAAATCTACCTCTAAGTGATCAATTGATCACTCAAGGTACTTTGGATTGAAGATTAGTTTGTACTAAGGTATCATTAAGGATTTTATTGATGCAATGACCTCATCTCCTTGACTTAGTCTTGATCACCTATGCTTTTAAACCATGTGTGCATTATATGCAATACAACACTGTAATATGAAATTCATTTGATGTTTCGAACAGACTTTGGTATTTTTCATTTTATTTTCATTTTCAAATCAAGTTAAAAATGCCTTATTATGCATTTTAATTGTTTTTTATTTGCATTTTATCTATGTTTGACTGGTTGGCCTTGGATCATAGTGAATTTGATCATAAGTTTCATCAACCTCATTGGATCATGGGTGTTGAAGGGGTGAAAACCATAATCCACCAATTTGGGATTTATTCTCTTGTTAATTGTCTCTACTTCATCTATTTCTTTTTTTTTTCTTTTTAATTAATTGCATGTTGATTTATTCATCTTTGTTTTATTAGGTTTCAGTTGTTAGTTAATGTACTTTCATTATTTCAAATGTACCTCTAAGTGATCAATTGATCACTCAAGTTATATTAGATTGATGGTAAGTTTGTCCTAAGGTATTTTGAATGATTTTATTGACGTATTGATCCAATCTCTTTAACTTAGTCTTGATCACCTATGCTTTTAAACCATTGTATGCATTATATTGCAATACACGGACGTCATTTGAATTTTTATTTGATCTTTTGAACATACTTTGGTATTTCACCTTTTAATTTATTTTAAAATCAAATATAAAAAACTTTTCTATGCATTTTAATTGTTTTTTTAATTGCATTTTAATTATGTATGTCTTTTGTTGAGTGGTTGTCCTTGGATGATAGTTAATTTCATAATAAGTTTCATCAACCTCATTGGATCATGCGTGTTGATGTGGTGAAAATCGTAATTCACCAAAACAAGATGAATGATGTTGATGATAACTTTAATAAAACATTGATCCAATTTTGATTTATTTTCTTGTTCATTGTCTCTACTTCATCTCATTCTTGTTGCTTTTTCTTTTTTATTAATTGCATGATGATTGATTCATCTTTGTTTAATTAGGTTTGGGTTGTTACTTGATAACCTTTCATTATTTCAAATGTACCTCTAAGTGATCAATTGATCACTCAAGGTACTATGGATTGATAATAAGTCTGTGCTAAGGTATCAACGAGGATTTGATTGATGTAATGATCTCATCTCCTTGACTTAATTGATCACCTAGGCTTTTAAATCACGGTGTTCATTATATGCAATACATTGGGGTAATTTATAATATGTTTGATGTTTTGAACATACTTTGGCACTTTTCATATTATTTTGATTTTAAAATCAAAATAAAAATACTTTTATATGCATTTTAATTGTTTTTTTTTTGCATTTTAATTATGTTTGAATTTTGTTGATTGGTTGGTGTTGGATCATATTGAATTTGATCATAAGTTTCATCAACCTCATTAGATCTTGGGTTTTGATGGGATGAAAACTCTAATCCACCATAAAAAAGATAAATGATGTTGATTGATTCATATTTGTTTAATTTGGTTTGGATTGGTACTTGATAAACTTCTATCAATTCAAATTTACCTCTAAGTGATTAATTGATCATTTAAGGTACTTTCGAATGATGATAACTTTGTGCTAAGGTATCATGAAGGATTTGATTAATGTAATGATATCATTTCCTTGACTTAGTCTGGATCACCTATGCCTTTAAACAATGATGTGCATTATATGCAATACCACACTGTAATTTGAATTTCATTTGATGTTTTGAACATACTTTGGTATTTTGCATTTTATTTTCATTTTCAAATCAAATTAAAAATACTTTTCTATGCATTTAAATTGTTTTTTATTTGCGTTTTAGTTATGTTTGATTTTTGTGGACTGGTTGTCCTTGTATCATATATAATTTGATCATAAATTTTATCAACCTCATTCAATCTTGGGTGTTGATGGGTTTAAAGCTACAATCCACCAAAAAGGATGAATCATGTTGATGATAACATGATTAAAACTTTAATCCAATTTGGGATTTATTCTATTATTCATTGTCTCTACTTCATCTCTTTCTTCTTATTTCTTTCTTTTTAATTAAATGGATGATTATCGATTAATCTTTGTTCCATTAGGTTCAGATCGGTACTTAATGAACTTTCAGGATTTAAAATCTACCTCTAAATAATCAATTGAGTACTCAAGTTATTTTAGATTGATGGCAAGTTTGTCCTAAGGTATCTTGAATGATTTGATTGACGTAATGATCCAATCTCTTTGACTTAGTCTTGATCACCTATAATTTTAAACCATCGTATGCATTATATTTCAATACACGCACGTCATTTGAATTTTTTATTTGATGTTTTGAACATACTTTGCTATTTCACCTTTTAATTTATTTTAAAATAAAATTAAAAAAAAAATTTATATGCATTTTTATTGTTTTTTATTTGCTTTTTAATTATGTATGACTTTTGTTGAGTTGTTGTCCTTCGATCATAGTGAATTTCATAATAAGTTTCATCAACCTCATTGGATCTTGGGTGTTGATGGGGTGAAAATCGTATTCCACCAAAACAAGATGAATGATGTCGATGATAACTTTAATAAAACTTTAATCTAATTTGGATTTATTTTCTTGTTCATTGTCTCTACTTCATCTCATTCTTGTTGCTTTTTCTTTTTGACTAATTGCATGATAATTGATTCATCTTTGTTCAATTAGGTTGGGTTGTTACTTGATGAACTTTCATTATTTCAAATGTACCTCTAAGTGATCAATTGATCACTCAAGGTACTATAGATTAATAATCAGTTTGTGCTAAGGTATCAAGGAGGATTTGATTGATGTAATGATCTCATCTCCTTGACTTAGTTGATCACCTAGGCTTTTAAATCATGGTGTTCATTATATTCAATACACTGGGGTGATTTATAATATGTTTGATGTTTCGAACATACTTTGGCACTATTCATATTATTTTCATTTTAAAATCAAATTAAAAATACTTTTATATGCATTTTAATTGTTTTTTTTTTATTTTAATTATGTTTGACTTTTGTTCATTGTTTGGCCTTGGATCATAGTGAATTTGATCATAAGTTTCAACAACCTCATTAGATCTTGGGTGTTGATGGAATGAAAACCCTAATCCACCATAAAAAAGATGAATGGTGTTGACGATAACTTTATTAAAACTTTGATCCAATTTAGTATTTAATTTCTTGTTCATTGTGTCTAGTTTATCTCATTATTCTTCTTTTTTTCTTTTTGGTTAAGTGGATAATGATTGATTCATATTTGTTTAATTTGGTTTGGATTAGTACTTGATAAACTTCTATCAATTCAAATCTACCTCTAAGTGATCAATTGATCATTCAAGGTACTTTCGAATGATGATAAGTTTGTGCTAAGGTATCATGAAGGATTTGATTAATGTAATGATATCATCTCCTTGACTTAGTCTTGATCACCTATGCTTTTAAACAATGATGTGCATTATATGCAATACCACACTGTAATTTGAAATTTATTTGATGTTTGAACATACTTTGGTATTTTTCATTTTATTTTCATTTTCAAATCAAATTAAAATTACTTTTCTATGCATTTAAATTGTTTTTTATTTGCGTTTTAGTTATGTTTGATTTTTGTTGACTGGTTAGCCTTGTATCATATATAATTTGATCATAAATTTTATCAACCTCATTCGATCTTGGGTGTTGATGTGGTTAAAGCTACAATCCACCAAAAAGGATGAATAATGATGATGATAACTTGATTAAAACTTTAATCCAATTTGGGATTTATTCTATTGTTCATTGTGTCTACTTCATCTCTTTCTTCTTATTTCTTTCTTTTTAATTAAATGGATGATTATCGATTAATCTTTGTTCTATTAGGTTCAGATTGGAACTTGATGAACTTTTAGGATTTAAAATCTACTTCTAAATAATCAATTGAGTACTCAAGTTATTTTAGATTGATGGAAAGTTTGTCCTAAGGTATCTTGAATGATTTGATTGACGTAATGATCCATTCTCTTTGACTTAGTCTTGATCACCTATAATTTTAAACCATCGTATGCATTATATTTCAATACACGCACGTCATTTGAATTTTTTATTTGATGTTTTGAACATACTTTGGTATTTCACCTTTTAATTTATTTTAAAATCAAATTAAAAAAAAACTTTTATATGCATGTTAATTGTTTTTTATTTGCTTTTTAATTATGTATGACTTTTGTTGAGTGGTTGTCCTTGGATCATAGTGAATTTCGTAATAAGTTTCATCAACCTCATTGGATCTTGGGTGTTGATGGGGTGAAAACCGTATTCCACCAAAACAAGATGAATGATGTGAATGATAACTTTAATAAAACTTTAATCTAATTTGGATTTATTTTCTTGTTCATTGTCTCTACTATCTCATTCTTGTTGCTTTTTCTTTTTGACTAATTGCATGATAATTGATTCATCTTTGTTCAATTAGGTTGGGTTATACTTGATGAACTTTCATTATTTCAAATGTACCTCTAAGTGATCAATTGATCACTCAAGGTACTATAGATTAATAATCAGTTTGTGCTAAGGTATCAAGGAGGATTTGATTGATGTAATGATCTCATCTCCTTGACTTAGTTGATCACCTAGGCTTTTAAATCATGGTGTTCATTATATGCAATACACTGGGGTAATTTATAATATGTTTGATGTTTCAAACATACTTTGGCACTATTCATATTATTTTCATTTTAAAATCAAATTAAAAATACTTTTATATGCATTTTAATTATTTATTTTTTTTGCATTTTAATTATGTTTGACTTTCGTTGATTAGTTGGCCTTGGATCATGGTGAATTTGATCATAAGTTTCATCAACCTCATCGGATCTTGGGTGTTGATGGCATGAAAACCCTAATCCACCATAATAAAGATGAATGATGTTGACGATAACTTTATTAAAACTTTGATCCAATTTAGTCTTTAATTTCTTGTTCATTGTGTCTAGGTTATCTCATTATTCTTCTTTTTTTCTTTTTGGTGAAGTGGATAATGATTGATTCATCTTTGTTCAATTAGGTTTAGATTGGTACTTGATGATCTTTCATCATTTCAAATCTACCTCTATGTGATCAATTGATCACTCAAGGTACTTTGGAATGATGATAAGTTTTGCTAAGGTATCATGAATTATTTGATTAATGTAATGATCTCATCTCCTTGACTTAGTCTTGATCACTTATGCTTTTAAACCATGATGTGCATTATATGCAATACTACGCTGTAATTTGAAATTTATTTTATTTGTGTTTTAGTTATGTTTGACTTTTTTGACTGGTTGTCCTTGTATAATATAGAATTTGATCATAAGTTTTATCAAACTCATTCGATCTTGGGTGTTTATGGGGTTAAAACCACAATCCACCAAAACAGATGAATCATGTTGATGATAACTTAATTAAAATTTGATCCAATTTGGGATTTATTATATTCTTCATTGTCTCTACTTCATATCTTTCTTCTTCTTTTTTTCTTTTTAAATAATTGGATGATGACTAATTCATCTTTGTTCAATTAGGTTCAGATTGGTACTTAATGAACTTTTAGCATTTAAAATCTACATCTAAGTAATCAAATGATTACTCAATTTATTTTATATTCATGGCAAGTTTGTCCTAGGGTATCTTGAATGATTGGATTTACGTAAATATTAAATATATTTGACTTAGTCTTGATCACCTGTTCTTTTAAACCATCGTATGCATTATATTGCAATACACACACGTCATTTGAATATTTATTTGATGTTTTGAATATACTTTAGTATTTTACCTTTTAATTTATTTTAAAATCAAATTAAAAAAAAACTTTTCTATGCATTATAATTATTTTTTTATTTTCATTTTAATTATGTATGACTTTTGTTGAGTGGTTGTCCTTGGATCATAGTGAATTTCATGATAAGTTTGATCAACCTCATTGGATCTTGGGTTTTGATGGGGTGAAAATCGTAATCCACAAAAACAAGATGAATGATGTTGATGATAACTTTAATAAAACATTGATCCAATTTGATTTATTTGCTTGTTCATTGTCTCTACTTCATCTCATTCTTGTTGCTTTTTCTTTTTGATTAATTGCATGATGATTGATTCATCTTGGTTCAATTAGGTTTGGGTTGTTACTTGATGAACTTTCATAATTTCAAATGTACATCTCAGTGATCAATTGATCACTCAAGGTAATATGGATTGATAATAAGTTTGTTCTAAGGTATCAAGGAGGATTTGAATGATGTAATGATCTCGTCTCCTTGACTTAGTTGATCATCTAGGCTTTTAAATCATGGTGTTCATTATATGCAATACACTGGCGTAATTAATAAATTGTTTGATGTTTTGAACATACTTTGGTATTTTTTTTCATATTATTTTAATTTTAAAATTAAATTAAAAATACTTTTCTATGCATTTTAATTATTATTCTTTCCATTTTAATTATGTTTGACTTTTGTTGATTGGTTGTCCTTGGATCATAGTGAATTTGATCATAAGTTTCATCAACCTCTTCGGATCTTGGGTGTTGATGGGATAAAAACCCTAATCCACCATAAAAAAGATGAATGATGTTGACGATAATTTATTAAAACTTTGATCCAATTTAGGATTTAATTTCTTTTTCATTGTGTCTACTTTATCTCATTATTCTTCTTTTTTCTTGTTGATAAAGTGGATAATGATTGATTCATCTTTGTTCGATTTGGTTTAAATTGGTATTTGATAAACTTTCATCAATTCAAATCTACCTCTAAGTGATCAATTGATCATTCAAGGTACTTTGGAATGATGATAAGTTTGTGCTAAAGAATCATGAAGGATTTTATTAATGTAATGATCTCATCTCCTTGAATTAGTCTTGATCACCTATGCTTTTAAACCATGATGTGCATTATATGCAATACCACACTGTAATTTTAAAATTACTTGATGTTTTGAACATACTTTGGTATTTTGCATTTTATTTTCATTTTCAAATCAAATTAAAAATACTTTTCTATGCATTTAAATTGGTTTTTATTTACGTTTTAGTTATGTTTGACTATTGTTGACTGGTTGGCCTTATGTTGTACCCAAAAAAGTTTCCCCTAAGATCCCTTCATCATACCATATTGATTCAATCACAACAAGATCACATTAGGGCTTTTGGTTCTCCTCCCTATATTTAGCTTTTCTCTTTGAGGAATCACCAAGAACCTTGACTTGTTTTTCTTTTGTGATCATGCATGTTTTGTTTTGACTTTCCTTTTAATTAATAAAATGCAATGTTGGTTTGTCTTACTTGTTAATAATGTAGGTAAAGGCAATGTGGCTTAGCAAGTTAATCCATGGGTTCATGAGTTTATTTCCATGCCCTAGTCAATAAAGTTTGAGAAGTTCAAACCTCACCATTTAAGTTGTTTTGGAAGAAATGGAATGGCAAGGTTTATTTTGGCTCACCAAATTTCAAAGTTATCAATATTGATTCAAAAGTACAAGGGGTTGATTGAATAAGTTGTCATGGTTTGACAAGGCCTTGTTCCCATTGGTCACAATTTCATATTTCTCTCAATTATCAAGAAATGGAAGTGGTTTTGGTTTCTATGTGTTCTCATTGTCATCCTCAAGAACTTCTATCTACAAAGAAAAAGTGTTGGTACAATAAGGTTGTTTAAAATTGTCAAAGTTCCTCAAAGCATTTTATTGATCTAGGAGCTAGGGTTTTGAACTTCAAAGAAGTATATCTTTCTCATCTTTTGGTATTTTTAAGTAATTCCAAAAACATCCCTCTCTTCAAAGGGTTATTAACAAATCACTTCAAAAGTTTCAAGGAGTTTTCATGTGGAAGAAACTTGATGATGAAGAAAGATTACAAGTCCTCTAGATGAACCCTCAAATCTCTTCATGTTACTTCAAATGATCATAACTTGGTCAATTTTTATCACATTGAGCCAACTAAGTTTCCACAATGATCTTAAGGATGTGAACGTTATTCCTTCTTTTATGTGCAAAGTGAGAAAATGGATGGAGGATGCCTTAAGGATACAAAAGATTATAGGTCATTTCATGATTTTTTGTCAACTTCAACACTTCATAACTCTGTCGATTTTTTTGATATTTTGAATGGTTCAAGTTTAAAAATGTCATTCAAGAGGTCTATTTCATGCCAAATTTTTTTGGTCAAGAGAAAATTCCAAGAGGAAGGCCATGTTTTGATGCAAAACATTATAGGTCACTTTTGAAGAAAAACTTGAAATATTTCCATATATGGAAAGTCAACCTCTTTTTCCCAACTTTGACTCATTGCAACTTTCAGCTCAAACATCCATTTGATTCCTTTATTTTCTCATTGCAAAGCTTGTAATCTCATTTTTCTAAAGCATTAGGAACCATACACTAAGTCTCTTTAAGCTGAGAATGCCATTGATTTGAACTTGGTAACATGAAAATGAAGTTTCTTCAAAAGTCAGAATTGGAAATCCTTGATTTAGCTTCTAAACACTTTTTTTCTACGCGCTTTTGTATCTAAACATGTTTAGTGAACCTCAGAAGTGATTAGCACATCAAAATGTAAGGTTTGGATGAGTTTTGATTAAAATAGAAGTCACACTTTTCTTGTTTGCAACTCCACACGAATTCCCTTCTAAATGCTTCATTCATTCTTCCATTTGATCCTATTTTCTTCTCCTATAAATACATGAGCTATCCCATTCGTTTTCTCAAGCTTGAACAACCAAAATCACCCTTCCAAACTCATTCCATAACTCACTTTTCTGCAACTTCGAAATCATTGTTCAAGCCTTTTTCATTCCATTTTTTCTATCAATTCACCTTCCTTGATCTTCCCTGAAGCTAACAGAAGAAGAATTGAGCCTTGAAACCTTATGAATTAATCTGACCAAGTCAATTTACAGAGTTCTGCAACCGAACTTCAATAGGTAGATTTCTCCCTCAATTCTTCCAAACTTTGATATCATTGTGAAGCTCCCATTGCCCTGGTTGTAGTTGCAACACTTTCTTTTAACTGGAAACATGTTTTGGCCATGAATTTTCAAATTCATTTTCAAAACTTTCCTTCCAAATTGCTTGAGCTATAGTTTATATAAATTTTTCGTGAAGGTGTGGTTGTCTTCGTCTTGATGAGACGAAGCGAATGGCATAGGTCTGAGCTTCTGATTTTGCAGTTTGAGAGGCATGTATTTCACGTTGGCTGGAGGTTGAAGATGACCAACGTGTCATCTTCCAACCAATGATGGTGTGCCATTTGTATTTTTTAAAAATCTGATTTATATTTGATTCAATGTTTTATTCAGTAATGACCATGATATGCACAGCGCGCCAGATCCCTTGGATTTGATTACTAACGCGTTTTGATTCTCATCCATTGGTCCACAACTTTTTGGTTTTTAATTCATTTTCTGATTTTTATATTTAATTGTTTTAAACTTCAAAAAATCATAGAAAATTCCTTTAAATCCAAAATATCTGAAAAGATTATGAAAAATTATTTTGATTTTTCTCTTTCTAATTTTTATTTTTTTTACAATTTTATTTTGTGTTTTGATATTTTTTATAAATTGTCACTTTATTTGAATTGTTTTAAATGTTTAAAACTACTTTTATGCATTTTTAAATTCTAAAAAAAATATGGAATGATCCAATGATATTGTGACAAATATTGGTGACCTCATTTATTTATTTTTTTTTATTTTGTTATTTTTTCTCAATTTTGGTTTATTTTACTCATTTCTTTTAATTTTAAAAAATAGTTTGACTTTAAAAAGTTAACTAAAATTTTATAAAAATATTTGAGTTTATTTATGATTTTTTTATGGCCTTATTTCTTTTTTATGAATCAATTGAATATAGTTGATATTTTTTTCCTTTATTTTCATTTTTATACATTTAAAAACCCTTTTTAATGCATATATTAAATTAATATTATTTTGTGATTATTTTCTGGCTGATCTTGGGTTGAATTTTTGATCATGAACTTTATTAACATCATTGGATCCATGGTGTTGAGCCTAACTCCATAAAAATGGATGAATCATTTTAATAATAGTTTGAATAAATTTTAATTCAAAAGTGGTTTGTATATTTTTTCCCACCCCTTTTCATCTCATCCCTTTCTTATTGCACTAAGTGTTATTGTAGCATGATCTCTATATCATGTCTAAAAACAAATGGTGCATATATTTCTATTCACCGGCCTCAAAATAGGTGTGACTTCTATATAAGTCCACTTACGATTGCTTAATATAGCGCTAAATTTTGTCCTGATTCGTCTAAATGATCATTCGTGGTCCAGACATATGTTTGCAAGCCCAAGTATGTTAATTTGATCTCTTTGATCCAATAACCTTGAGATTCATTGTGTTGAGGCTTTGTGTTATACCCCAAAATTTGCCCTCTCACTTGTCAAGAATTTGCCCACAAGATCTCCTTGACTCAAGACTGCATTATGGTTTGATCAGCCCAAGACACCTCCTTAGACACTGATGACCAAAATTAGGGTTTGAGTTTTCATAAGTATTTATGAACTATCAATGCTTCATATGACTTTCATGGACTATTATGGACCCCCAAGATTACTCATGTCAAGTTTCAAGCCTTGGATCACACTTTTGATAAGTCAATTTAACAGTTGACTAAAAAATCAACTGTATTGGGGAAAATGTCAACTATGGCCTATGTACAGTCAAACTTAATAATTTTTTATCCACATCAACATTTTAGACTCATATGTATCATTTGATAAAGTTTGGACCATAATTCCTCAATAGATTTGATCATATCCCTAAAAGGGAAAAATGGTCAAAATTAGGGTTTTGACTGGGAAAGGGCAATTTCTGGTTTTCGACCTAGAAAATGGTTAATTGGTTTAAGGCATGATATCAAGAGTCCAATTGCATAATTTTTACCTAATTACATGGTTCAAAAAATTGCAAATCCATTTGATTGACAGATGAATTTTGCAGTCAACTGATCAAAAGTCAATTGTATACTGAAAAGTCAAACTTTGACTTTTTGGTTAAATTCAAGTCCAAAAGATCATAATTCGTAAAAACATGTCAAAATATGAAACTTATTCATCAAGAAATCAAAAATTCAAGATTTCATTTTGAAAAGTCAAAATTTCTAAAATTAGAAATTTTTCTAAGTGTTGAAAATTCATGTTTTTTCATAACTTTAAGCCTAATTTTCATCATGATGCAAGATGATTCAAGAGAAACTTCCAACATGAAAGTTGTAGATGTCCATGAAATCTACAACTTTTATGCACACAACTTCTTCCAAAAGTTCTTGGATCTCAAGTTATAATTTCAAGAACATAGGATCATGAAACTAAACACTTAGTGAAATTTTGCCCTAATTTGGTCAAGATTTTGACCCAACTTCATGGCACTTTTTCATATAGTTCCAAGGGTAATCTATAAATGCAATTCAAATATGGGTTGTAGAGAACATTGCAAGCTTTCCAAAATGTCGAAGAACTCCTTGAGATCATTCTTGAGTAGGTAGAATCGAAGAGATGAAGTTGGTGTTTTGTCACTTGAATTACAAAGCATTTTGTGATGAACAAGAATCCAATTTCAAACCTATGCTGCACAATCTTGTTTTGCAGGCTTCTAAACCTTAATATCTCTCTATAATCAGAAGATTACACTTGCTTTTGAGCTATTATCCAAGTGTTCCAAGCATTGTCCAAGCCAATTTTCCATTTTAGGAAGAAAGTTACCATTCCATTCTTGAAAAGTTTCTTTAATCACAAAGTCAACTTGTCTTGAGCTTCTAAGTTGTTCTTTCTACACACACAACCCCTATAAACCAAAAGCAAGGTGTCTAAGGCCTGAAGAAGCTCATGACATGCTTGTAAAATACTTGAGATTTGTCATTTCACTTTTCTTCAAAAGCAAGTTATAGAGCCATAACCCTGAAGTGATTTTGTGCTAAGATCTTTTCCATACATATTAACAAGTCAATTGCAACACAACACATAGTTTCACAAGCCCTCAAAACACTCACAAGCACCTTGCTTCACAGAACTTCCCAAACTTGACAGTTTTGAGCAAAAACTCACCATCTTCATTTTCACTTGTGCGTTTTGAAAACTAATCATCCAAACACCTTCCATACATCATATCAAAGTGATCCAGGACCTCATTTGCTAACTGTAACTCCTCCATCATCATCCACCATTTTTAAAACAGAAGCTTGCAACTTGACTTGAGTAGGGAGTTCAAGCCATCCTCAAAGCTAAGTAAGAGTTGGAATACACTCAAGGAGGTCCAGGCAAGCTACATAAATCATCAGGCCATCACAAAGATTGATCAAACTCCATACAAGACTCCAGCTGCAATAGGTAAGTTTTCAAACTTATATCTCTTCGTACAGGCATCATTTGAGTTTGGTTTGTGAAGATAAAATGTAGATACCATTTCCACTAAGATATACATATCCATAGTTTACATTTATATGGCCTGAGCTTAGAGAATTTTAAGGTTTAAGTTTCCTGAAATTTTTAGGTTTTGAATTAGGGCTACAAAAATTCTCACTCATCTTTGATTGTTAGCTAAAATTGTTTATATGTTTGGATTCGTGGGAAAAAAAGCCACAACTTTCATGTTTGAACTTTTCATTTTTGTTGAGAGATAAAGAAGATACAGGTCCTATGGCTGGAGGTTGAAGATGAAGTCTTCAGAACACGTTTTGCCTTACATATTTATTGTTTCATTTGTATTAACGGATGTACAGCCACCCTAGTGGTAATGCAGCACGCTGGTAATCAGTAGGTCATGGGTTCGAGCCTTAGCGCGCGCTGCCTTTTGGTTTTTCCTCATTTTACATTTTTTTGTCCCTTCCAGCACGCACGGGCCTTCCTTCTCCTGGGCCTGACTTTTTTCCTAACATTCCTCCCCCCTGTTCAATATTTGCACCCTGGCCCAATTTTTTTTTTATTTCTTCATTTTTTTATTTTATTTATTTTCTCAAATATATTTTCTAAATACCAAAAATGATAAAAAGGCAAAAAAATATATTTTATATTTGGACTTATTTTATTTGATTTTTCCATAAATAAAAATATTTTTCATTCTTCATACTTTATTTATTTATTTAAGTAAATCTTATATACTTAATTAATATTGTATTATTTATTTATTTTTCTTCACACCAATTAAAATATTTATTTAACACCAAAAATATTTTATAATGCTATAATTATTTTCAAGATAAAAAATGATAAAAAAATACTTTTCTTAAACTTGTTTTCTTTTGATTAATTAATAGAATTAGGGTTTTCGCCTAAAATCTTTTCTCAATAATTTCAAACTTAATAAATTATTTTCTTTATTTTATTAGGTTAAGGTAAAATTAATTTTCTTCACATTTACCTTCTTGCATATTTAATTCATCTTATACATTATTTATTTCAATTCTTATATAAATTCAATTTGTTTGTAATAGACTAATTAGGTTTTTAATTTCTTGCAATCCCCATTTACAAATTATATACCCCCCCCCCCCCCCCCCCGCCCCACAAATGTTGTAATAGCGTAGTAACTTTAAATTTCGCAATTTATGGCTTTCATATAACATGCTAGTAATTAGTGTTTGTATGGAAAGACTAAAATCAACACTTAGAAAACCCTAATTCAAGACAAAAACAAGCATGAAAACAACACACTTGCACATAAGCACCCCTAGGGTTATCCCATTTGGTTGCCTTATATAAAATAGCCATATTAGGCATGTAAGGTATCTTAGCAAAAAAAAGCAAATACAAGATCATAGTCCCTCGATGACGCTATCTAAGTTGCCTTACAAATGATCTTAGTCCCTCATAAAAGAATGCTAAGACACATTGCAAAATTGCTAATCATGGTTATACGATGACCCACGCCAGTCCCGTTTACATCAAAAGATAGGGTTACTTACCAAATCAAAGGTAAGATAACAATGTCAAAGGAAAAGGAAAATGAACAAGAGAGACTTTTGAGTAGGTAAAATGCTCCTAATTACTTGGTCAATTTCAAAACAAACATCCTTGCTATTTTCAAAACAAACACATACACTTTCAAACATCTTGAAAACTTGAAAACATTTTCAAAAGATTAAACATCTTTGTATAAATTCTTACGAACGAGAATCATTACAAAGATTGCCTAAACCATGGCCTCTTTACAAAATACTTTCAAAAACCACACAAAGCACAATTTCAAACAACAAAGGAAACTGATCTAGCAAGTAACTAAGAGCCCATGGAAAACCATGGATGAAAAGGGTGTTAATACCTTCCCTTTTCATAATCTACCCCCCGAACTCAAGAAATAATCTCAAAGGTATTTCTTGTGCTTTTTCACCTTTCCTTTTGGATAAAAGAAAAGTCGGTGGCGACTCTTGCTAACCGCAACATTTGTGATAAAATGCAAAACCCTTAAGTCAGTTCTCCCACCGTATCACAGAACTGGCGACTGTGCTGGGGAGAATTTTAAAAGTGGGGTTACCTTAGGGTTAGATCACATTTACTTGCTTACATTGTTTGACTTGTATTCTTTACATTATGGGTTTTTGTTTGGGTTTGAATCCTCTACCCGGATTTGGGATACATTATAGGTAAGTAGCAGTACGTTGTGGAAACTGTGCTGGGTATACCAACATGGTCTAAGCAATAACTACGTTAGTGCGACACATTTGTGGGTACCGGTAGCCTTTGAGTTAGTCAAAGAGAATACGGGGCCGCTGAGTGATGTCATGAAGCACTGATGAACTTTTAGAACCTTTACTTGACCAACTTTGCCATTTAAGATGTAGTGAGATGACCTTTTTTGGTGCAGTCCGAAGTTGGTAGATACTCGATACTACACTCATTACGGTTTGGTTTCTTAGGATATTTCAGTCGCCATTAAAGAGGCTTGTGCTGAAACAATGACCAAGGAAACAAACCAGTGATATTGAGCTCTTTAGAACCTGGTTAATATTACTAGGACAGGTTTGAGCCAACTAAACTTCAAGAGGGTACTTACCTATAAAACTCCATGCAAGCCTAAACCTAAGGATTTGTTTGCTTTAGGTGTATATGCATACTTGTACATAACATCATGAACATCATGAAAATCATATACATTCACTAACCATTTCAAGAATTTTATGGATTCATATTTTTTCTTGTTTTGTAGGATATGGGTTCACTTCGCAGGAAAACTATTCAAGTCAATCTTGTAAGGATCCCTCCACAACTTAGGGAGCTAGCTTCAAGGATTCCTGAAAACTCTCCATTCACCGAGAGACATGGTCGCCTACTCATCTTGGTCACTTCCAACACATATGAGGACATGATATAAGTGCTCTTTCAGTTCTTTGATCCTTTACACCATTGCTTCACATTTCCTGACTTTCAGCTTGTGCCTACTTTGGAAGAATTCTCCCGACTCTTGAGGATTCCCATTCTCAATCAACTACCTTTCAATGGTACGGAAAGAGACCCAAAGCAATAAGAAATTGCTCAAGCATTACACATGAACTCATCTGATGTCACAACTCATTGGGAAACAAGGAGTGGTGTCAAAGGTTTCCTAGAAAAGTTCTTGTTTGAGAAAGCCCATAGCTGTTGGAATTCTTTGGATCTGCAAGCCATTGAGGAAATTGTGGCTCTCCTCATCTATGGGGTGGTGTTGTTTCCAAATCCTGACCAACTCATAGATGTGAACACCGTCAAAATCTTCATATCCCACAACCCGGTGCCTACATTGCTAGGGGATATCCTACACTCTTTTCACACTCGCACAATGAGGAAAAGGGGTGTCCTTATGTGTTGCACTCCTCTCTTGGCAAGATGGTTTATTCCGCATCTTCCCCAATCTATATTAAAAAATGAGCAGGGTTCAAGGTGGTCACAAAGGATGATGACGCTCAGACATTCAAACATTCATTGGTGCTCCCGATCCATAGAAAATGTTACTATTGTCGACCGTTATGGAGAATTTCCTAATGTACCTTTGCTTGGCATTAGGGGAGGAATCTCCTACAACCCCTGCTTATCTTTAATACAGTTTGGTTATGCCCGAAGGGGTGGCCCGCACAATATGCTGATTCAAGGTTTGGTATTTGACTACGACAACGACGATCAAGGTCTTCGCCAGAGATTTATCTGTGCTTGGAGGATGTTGAACAAGGTAGATAGCAAGACTTTGGGGCACAAAAATTCCATCCCTCTCGAGCCTTACCTCAAATGGGTACGAGCTCGTGCTCAGAGTCTTATGATGCCTTGCCCCTCCATTCTCCCGGTAATCATTGAGCTTGTCATGGAAGGAGATGTCCCATACACAATCCTACATCCTGACATGCCCATCTCTCTTGAAGACCTACAAAGGGATTGGATATAACTCAAAGGGGAGCTAGATACTTTCGAAGCCCAATTCTACGCAAGCGAGAAGAAGGTTTTGAAACTCAGTAGGCTACTTGATGAGGAGCAGACTCTGAATGCTTACATTGCACCAAAGAGGACACATACTACCTTTTTATCTTAGAGTTTCTTCTATTATTTTTCCCAAGAAGGCATTGATGTACTCGAGCTTTAATCTATTAATATAACGTGTGTTTCCTTTTGTCTAAAACAAATTTGAATCTTAAAATCCTTGAAATCATTTCATATGCATTTACCATTCATCATAACATAAGCAGTTTTCTGGCAACAAGTCTCCTCATCTCTCTACTGTTTATTTCAGTGAGATGGATCTCGAGCAAACAATGAAGGACCTCCAAGCTCAGAATGCCCAGTTTCAATAGTTGTTTTTGACCCTAGCCAAAGGATAAGAAGAGTTGAAGACTTTGTTGGCTGAGGAGATGAAAAAGAAGACAACGAAGGTAACCGGAGTTCTAAACATGGGAAGAAGATTTCATGGGAAGACAAGAAGGACCCTAGACTTTGAAATGACATCTGGTGAGAGAGACAATCAAGATGGGAAGGGCAAGGAAACTGTTTTCCCGTCAGAATCAAAAGAGGAGGAGGAAGAAGAAGACTATTCCGAAGAACAATACCCTTCAGCCGATGACAAGTATAAACACCTCGAGGAGCGGTTGAGCGCCATGGAAATCCAAAAAGTGCCTGGCTTGGACTTTGAGGAATTGGGTTTAGTGTCGGGGATTGTCATTCCTCCGAAATTTAAAGCACCTGTGTTCGCCAAGTATGACGGAGTCTCATGTCCAAAAATGCATCTCCGGTCCTATGTGAGGAAAATCCTGCCCCATATCGCTGGCAAAGACTTATGGGTACACTTCTTCCAAGACAGTCTGTCTGGAACTCAACTTGATTGGTTTTATCAGTTAGAAAGAGACAACATTCATAACAAGGAAGATCTTGCTGAAGCTTTCTACAAACAATACCAATACAATGTTGATCTTACGCCTACCCGAACTCAACTCCAGAGTATGGCCATGGTTTCCGATGAAGGTTTCAAGGACTATGCGCAAAAATGGAGAGACTTGGCTGGAAAAGTTCAACCACCCCTATCTAAAAGAGAATTAGTAGACATTTTTTTGCGTACCTTGTCTGGTCCCTTCTTCAATCACCTAATTGGGAGTTCATCGACAGGTTTTACTGAACTAATATTGACCGGAGAGAGGGTAGAAGCTAGGATAAAAAGTGGAAAGATTCAAAAAGATACATCCTCTACTACTATAAGGAAGCCATTTATCGGAAAGAAAGTAGTGGTTGATGTTTACCCTCAGAGAAATCAAGAAAGGGTTAAACACCGTCCAATTGTGGGGGCTGTTATAATTCCTAAACCCGCACCTGATCAACAAAGAAACAACCAACCAAGGATGGAAATACTAGTCAGACAATTCACCAGAATTAACATTACCCTATCTCAAGTATTGCCGCATCTGTTAAGATCCAACCTGGTGACTTTGAAAGAAGCTCCAAAAAACCCTAACACAACATCTCTTCACTATCATCCTAATGCTTGCTGTGCATACCTATCTGAGAGTCCCGATCATGACACTAATAATTGTTTGGCTCTAAAGAACAAAAAACAAGACCTCATTGAAGCCAAAGAGATTGAATTCCATGCGCCCGAAAAGCCAAATGTCATTTATGACCCAATGCCCAAACATGGCCATCATACTAATGCCATTGAAGAAGAAATGTTTGTTACTTCAGTTGATGAACTTATGACCCCACTCCTGACTATTAAGGTGAACTTGTTGAATGCTGGTGTTTTCTCGGGCTGTGATAAAGGCTATCATTTCTGTTTGTCGTCATCAACCAACTGTCCTTTATTGAAAACAGGCGTTCAGTGCCTAATAGATAACAAATAAATTTTGTTTGAAAAGAATTCTGTTCCACCTGTTACTTTTAAATATGTTTCTATCATTACCATTTCCGCCAATTCTTCTAGGGTCTCCACCAAAAGACTAGCTCACATACGCATACATTTGCATACGTATATCATAAACATTGATAAAAGGAATGCATTATATCATACATTTCATACAACATGACTTTTCATTTTAGCTAACATTTTACCCTTTTTAGGATAAGGTTAACAGCTACCATTAACAAAGTTTTGTGCTATAACCCTATAACTCAGAATCAAGTTATAGAGCCATAACCCTATAACTCAGAATCCTGAAGTGATTTTGTGCTAAGATATTTTCCATACATATTAACAAGTCAATTGCAACACAACACACAGTTTCACAAGCCCTCAAAACATTCACAAGCACCTTGCTGCATAGAACTTCCCAAACTTGACAGTTTTGAGCAAAAACTCACCATCTTCATTTCCACTTGTGTGTTTTGAAAACTAATCATCCAAACACCTTCCATACATCATATAAAAGTGATCCAGGCCCTCATTTCCTAACTGTAACTCCTCCATCATCATCCACTATTTTTAAAACCGAAGCTGGAACCTTGACTTGAGTAGGGAGTTCAAGCCATCCTCAAAGCAAAATAAGAGTTGGAATACACTCAAGCAGGTCCTGGAAAGCTATAGAAATCATCAGGCCATCACAAAGGTTGAACAAACTCCATACACGACTCCAGCTGCAATAGGTAAGTTTTCAAACTTCTATCTCTTTGTATAGGCATCATTTGAGTCTGGTTTGTGAAGATAAAATGTAGATACCATTGCCACTAAGCTGTACATATCCATAGTTTACATTTATATGGCCTGAACTTAGAGAATTTTAAGGTTGAAGTTTCCTGAAATTTTTAGGTTTTGAATTAGGGCTAGAAAAATTCTCATTCATCTTTGATTGTTAGCTTAAATTGTTTATATGTTTGGATTCGTGGGGAAAAAAGCCACAACTTTCGTGTTTGAACTTTTCATTTTTGTTGAGAGATGAAGAAGATACAGGTCCTTTGGCTGGAGGTTGAAGATGAAGTCTTCAGAACACGTTTTACATTACATATATATTGTTTCATTTGTATTAACGGATGTACAGCCACCCCAATGGTAATGCAGCACGCTGGTAATCAGTAGGTCATGGGTTCGAGCCTCAGCGTGCGCTGCCTTTTGGTTTTTCCTCATTTTACATTTTTTTGTGCCTTCCAGCATGCACGGGCCTTCCTTCTCCTGGGCCTGACTTTTCTTCTAACATTCCTCCCCCCTGTTCAATATTTGCACCCTGGCCCAATTTTATTTTTATTTCTTCATTTTTTTATTTTATTTATTTTCTCAAATATATTTTCTAAATACCAAAAATGATAAAAAGGCAAAAAATGATATTTTATATTTTGACTTATTTTATTTGATTTTTCCATAAATAAAAATATTTTTCATTCGTCATACTTTATTAATTTATTTATTGAAGTAAATCTTATAAACTTAATTAATATTGTATTATTTATTTATTTTTCTTCACACCATTTAAAATATATTATTTGCATACCAAAAGACTAAAAAATATTTTATAATGCTATAATTATTTTCAAGATAAAAAATGATTAAAAAAATACTTTTCTTAAACTTGTTTTCTTTTGATTAATTAATAGAATTAGGGTTTTCGCCTAAAATCTTTTCTCAATAATTTCAAACTTAATAAATAATTTTCTTTATTTTATTAGGTTAAGGTAAAATCCCTTTTTCATAAAAACATAAAAACAAAATCCATTTTCTTCACATTTACCTTCTTGCATATTTAATTCATCCTATACATTATTTATTTCAATTCTTGTATAAATTCAATTTGTTTGGAATAGAGTAATTAGGGTTTTTATTTCTTGCAATCCCCATTTACAAATTATATACCCCCCCCCCCCCCCACCCCCACAAATGTTGTAATAGCGTAGTAACTTTAAATTTCGCAAATTATGGCTTTCATATAACATGCTAGTAATTAGGGTTTGTATGGAAAGACTAAAATCAACACTTAGAAAACCCTAATTCAAGACAAAAACAAGCATGAAAACAACACACTTTCACACAAGCACCCCTAGGGTTATCCCATTTGGTTGCCTTATATAAAATAGCCATATTACGCATGTAAGGTATCTTAGCAAAAAAAGAAAATACAATATCATAGTCCCTCGATGACGCTATCTAAGTTGCCTTAAAAATGATCTTAGTCCCTCATAAAAGAATGCTAAGCCACCTTGCAAAATTGCTAATCATGGTTATACGATGACCCACGCCAATCCCGTTTACATCAAAAGATAAGGTTACTTACCAAATCAATGGTAAGATAACAATGTCAAAGGAAAAGGAAAATGAACAAGAAAGACTTTTGAGTAGGTATAATGCTCCTAATTACTTGGTCAATTTCAAAACAAACATCCTTGCTATTTTCAAAACAAACACATACACTTTCAAACATCTTGAAAACTTGAAAACATTTTCAAAAGATTAAACATCTTTGTATACATTCTTACGAACAAGAATCATTACAAAGATTGCCTAAACCATGGCCTCTTTACAAAATACTTTCAAAAACCACACAAAGCACGATTTCAAACAACAAAAGGAAGTGATCTAGCAAGTAACTAAGAGCCCATGGTAAAGCATGGATGAAAAGGGTGTTAATACCTTCCCTTTTCATAATCTACCCCCCGAACTCAAGAAATAATCTCAAAGTTCTTTCATGTGCTTTTTCACCTTTCCTTTTGGATAAAAGAAAAGTCGGTGGAGACTCTTGCTAAACGCAACATTTGTGATAAAACGCAAAACCCTCAAGTCAGTTCTCCCACCGTATCACAAAACTGGCGACTGTGCTGGGGACAATTTTAAAAGTGGGGTTACCTTAGGGTTAGATCACATTTACTTGCTTACATTGTTTGACTTGTATTCTTTACATTATGGTTCTTTGTTTGGGTTTGAATCCTCTACCCGGATTTGGGATACATTATAGGTAAGTAGCAGTACGTTGTGGAAATTGTGCGGGGTATACCGACATGGTCTAAGCAATAACTACGTTAGTGCGACATATTTGTGGGTACCGGTAGCCTTTGAGTTAGTCAAAGAGAATACGGGGCCGCTGAGTGATGTCATGAAGCACTGATGAACTTTTAGAACCTTTACTTGACCAACTTGGCCATTTAGAATGTAGTGAGATGACCGTCTTTGGTGCAGTCAGAAGTTGGTAGATACTCGATACTACACTCATTGAGGTTTGGTTTCTTGGGATATTTCGGTCGCCATTAAAGTGGCTTGTGCTGAAATAATGACCAACGAAACAAACCAGTGATATTGAGCTCTTTATAACCCGGTTACTATTACTAGGACAGGTTTGAGCCAACTAAACTTCAACAGGGTACTTACCTATAAAACTCCATGCAAGCCTAAACATAAGTATTTGTTTTCTTTGTTTGTATATGCATACTTGTGCATAACATCATGAACATCATATACATTCACTAACCATTTCAAGAATTTTTGGGATTCATCTTTGTTCTTGTTTTGTAGGATATGGGTTCACTTCGCAGGAAAACTATTCAAGTCAATCTTGTAAGGATCCCTCCACAACTTAGGGAGCTAGCTTCAAGGATTCCTGAAAACTCTCCATTCACCGAGAGACATGGTCGCCTACTCAACTTGGTCACTTCCAACACAGATGAGGACATGATGAAAGATAGTGAGCTAGTCCTGAAAACTCTTTACATTTTCATTTCTTTCAAAGATAGTGATACCCTTACACACACTCACACTCACAATGCATGTCTACATCCATTCGGGATCCCATGGGTAACGGTTCTGCTATGGCTTTCTGGGACTCTGAAATCATAATCTACCAAGCCGAAGATGAAGGTGGGGAAGATTGTGAAGTACCAGGGGAATTTTCCATATTACTAATGCAAGAAGAGAGAACCATTCAGCCTCACGTGGAACCCGTAGACACAATCAACCTGGGTACCGAAAAAGACAAAAAAGAAGTCAAGGTGGGTGCCAATCTGGAACCGACTGTTAAGGAGCGTCTGATTCAGTTGCTACCCCAGTATGTTGAGGTCTTTTCTTGGTCATATGAAGACATGCCAGGACTTGATGCAGATATTGTGGTACATTGTTTGCCTACAAAAGAGGATTGTCCACCAGTAAAACAAAAGGTCCGCCAAATGCGACCAGATATATCAGAGAAGATTAAAGCAGAAGTCATGAAACAATTTAACATTGGATTCTTGGCTGTCACCTCCTATCCGCAATGGGTTTCCAATGTTGTTCCCGTACCCAAGAAAGACGGCAAGGTACGAATGTGCGTGGACTACTGAGATTTGAATAGGGAAAGACCTAAGGAGGATTTCCCACTTCCCCACATTGACATCCTAGTTGATAATACGACACAACACAATGTGTTTTCCTTCATGGATAGTTTCTCAAGCTACAACCAAATCAAAATGGCGGCTGAGGACATGGAGAAAACAACATTTGTCACACAGTGGGGCACATTCTACTACAAGGTGATGTCGTTCGGATTGAAGAATGTTGGGGCAACCTATCAGCGTGCCATGGTAGCTTTATTTCACGACATGATACATCACGAAATAGAGGTCTATGTGGACGATATGATAGCTAGATATCAAACAAAAGAAGAGCATCTTGACCATTTACATAAACTGTTTGAGAGGCTAAAGAAGTACAAGCTGAGGTTGAACCCAAATAAATGCAAATTTGGTGTAAGTGCTGGTAAACTCCTAGGCTTTGTCGGCAGCAACAAGGGTATTGAAGTAGATACTGCCAAGGTGAAAGAGATACAAGAGATGCCTGCTCCTCGTACTGAGAAGGAAGTCATAGGATTCTTGGGAAGTTTAAACTACATTTCCAGATTCATTTCTCACCTAATAGCTACTTGTGAGACAATCTTCAAACTATTGAAGAAAGATCAAGTAGTCAAATGGAATGATGAATGCCAAACTGATTTCGACAAGATCAAAGAATACCTGCAAGAGCCTCCTGTGCTGATGCAACCAGTCGAGGGAAGAGCATTGATCATGCATCTGATCATTTTGGAAAATTCAATGGGGTGTGTGCTGGGGCAGCATGACGACTCTGGCCGAAAAGAGCATGTTATTTATTACCTGAGAAAAAAGTTTACCGACTATGAAATAAGATATTCACTGCTCGAGAAAACTTGTTGCGCTCTGGCATGGGCGGCTCGCCGGCTCAGACAGTATACACTGACCCATACTACCTTGTTGATATCTAAAATGGATCCAATAAAATACATCTTCAAGAAGCCTGCTCTCTCTGGGAGAATAGCAAGATGGTAGATGATCCTGACGGAATATGACATACAGTATACTACCCAGAAAGCAATAAAGGGAAGTGTATTAGCTGATAACCTTTCTCACCAAGCTGTAGAAGACTACCAGTCCATGAAGTTCGAATTTCCGGATGAAGACATCATGACGTTAGACAACTGTAAAGAATTCAGGCCATATGACGGACCTGAACAAGGATCTCGATGGACCCTGTTCTTTGATGGGGAATCCAACTCACTTGGAAATGGTATCGGTGTTGTACTCATATCTCCTGAAGGGTGTCATACTCCCTTTACCGCAAGACTCTTCTTTAATTGTACAAATAACTTGGCGGAATACGAAGCATGTATCTTTCGTCTAAGAGCTGCCATAGACTTAGGGATCAAGTCCTTGAATGTATTTGGAGATTCAGCTTTGGTCATCAGTCAGATCAAAGGGGAATGGGACACCAAACACCCTAACCTTATCCCTTATAAAGAACATGTTTTGACATTGCTACCACATTTTGAGAAGATTACCTTCGAGCATTTCCTGCGAGAAGAAAATCAGCTAGCAGGCGCACTAGCCACAATGTCATCTATGTTTAAACTTAATCAGGATAATCAGGCTCCCCAGATCACCATTGACCGAATGGGTGAATCAGCACACTGTCATGAGATTAATACTAAAGAAGTAGTGGACCAGCCTTGGTTTCACGAAGTTAAGAGGTATCTCGAAGCTCAAGAGTATCCAGAAGGAGCTTTAATCAATGATAAGAAGTTCTTAAGAAGATTTGCTGCTAAGTTCTTCCTTAGTAATTGCATTCTTTACAAACGCAACCATGACTATGTGTTACTTTGGTGCATAGACAAGGTTAAAGCTGAAAGGATCATGGCTGAATTGCATGAAGGAACTTTTGGCACCCATTCCAGTGGGCATACGATGGCAAAGAAAATCCTATGGGAAGGCTATTACTGGTCTACCATGGAAGCAGATTGTTATCAACACTCTCGAACCTTCCATAAGTGTCAGATTTATGCTGACAAAGTACACGTACCTCCGGTTCCTCTGAATGTCTTGACGGATCCTTGGCCCTTTGTTATGTGGGGGATTGATATGATTGTGGAAATCAAGCAAACTGCTTTGAATGGACACCGCTTCATCTTAGTGGCCATTGACTATTTTACAAAGTGGGTAGAGGAAGCTTCTTTCGCTTCCGTTACAAAACATTTTGTCTCCCGGTTCATCAAGCTGAATCTCATTTGTCGTTATGGTATCCCGGAGAGGATCATTACAGACAATGGTACGAACCTGAAAAATACTATGATCACCTCCCTGTGCGAGCAATTCAAGATCCAACATCACAATTATTTCCCTTATCGGCCAAAGATGAATGTTTTTGTCGAAGCCGCAAATAAAAATATTAAAAATATCATACAGAAAGTGACATTCACATACAAATACTGGCATGAGATGTTACCATTCGCTCTCCACGGGAATCGTACTACAACTCGCACATCGACCAGGGAAACACCCTATTCTTTGGTATACAAGATGGAAGCTGTCTTACCTATTGAGGTTCAGATCCCCTCTCTAAGAATTATAAAGGATGCAGGTCTGAATAAGGACAATTCAATCCAGACTCAACTTGATAAATTGAACTTGATTGATGAGAAAAGACTTACTGCTGTCTGCCATGGTAAAATGTATCAAAAACGGATGATCAAGGCTTTCAACAAAAAAGTCACACGCCAAGAGTATCAAGTTGGGGATCTGGTAATCAAACGTATCTTACTACCGCAAGGTGATCCCATGGGAAAATGGACTCCTACGTACAAAGGACCATTTGTAATAAAAAATATATTCTCTGGTGGAGCAATGATCTTGACTACCATGGATGGTGACGACCTGCCACACCCTGCGAACACAGACATAGCAAAAGATACTACGCATAAGTGACCCGCTAGGTTGACACACATAGGCAAAACAAGGGCATCTTGGCGAACCAAACGAGGTTCGGGCAAAAATTAGGGACAAAAAAAAAATTTGTACACCAGGCAAGTTGAAAACCCGAAAGGGCGACATGGGCAAAACAGGGTATCTAGGTGGACTGAAAACCCAAAAGGGAGGTCCAGGCAAAAGTTAGGGAATTAAAGCGTATGAATATGTCCCGTTGGATCACCTTACAGACAACTTGCAAACTCGACATTTCTGACCAATTCAATCATCTTCGGACAAGGCAACAAATAAACAAGATGCTCAGAGATACAAAGGCTATAGCAGAATGGGAACCCCATGGGATTATTACACATAGCTATCTTTTTCTTTTTATTAAAATTTTAATTTTTTACGACGACATTCTCTTACTAGAATGTTTGTCTCACTATATAAAAATACTTACTCAAAGTCAATACAAAGATATTCCTTTGAAAGTGCAAAACTATCTGTTTTTCTTTACTCTTTTGTTTTGTTTACAAAAACGTCCAATGATTCATTGATGAACATATGCATTTGAACATAATTACTGTTTACAAATAAACTATATAAAATACAATTACTGATGGCTTTAAGAGATAGGAAAATATCTCCAAGTTATTTTCCATAAAAAATCCCCCGCAGTGTACAGTTTAATCCCCAGTGGAACCAAGCTTCCAATTATCAATCCCCGGTAGAAATCATCCAATTTCTCCAAATTCCCCAAACAGATTTTTCAAGAAGTACATGGCATTTCCCTTACAACAAAGTCTATTTATCTAAGAGGTAATTCATCAACACTTCGACTTCAAGACATGAAGACTTGCATATCCTCAGCAACATTCAGGGATTTATTTTCCCCAATCCAACAAACAGTGCATTAGACTAGCTCACATACACATACATTTGCATACGTATATCATAAACATTGATAAAAGGAATGCATTATATCATACATTTCATACAACATGACTTTTCATTTTAGCTAACATTTTTTCTCTTTTCAGGATAAGGTTAACAGCTACCATTAACAAAGTTTTGTGCTATAACCCTATAACTTATAATCAAGTTATAGAGCCATAACCCTATAACTCAGAATCCTGAGTGATTTTGTGCTAATATCTTTTCCATACATATTAACAACTCAATTGCAACACAACACATGGTTTCACAAGCCCTCAAAACACTCACAAGCACCTTGCTGCACAGAACTGCCCAAACTTGACAGTTTTGAGCAAAAACTCACCATCTTCATTTCCACTTGTGCGTTTTGAAAACTAATCATCCAAACACCTTCCATTCATCATATCAAAGTGATCCAGACCCTCATTTCCTAACTGTAACTCCTCCATCATCATCCACCATTTTAAAACTGAAGCTTGCAACTTGACTTGAGTAGGGAGTTCAAGCCATCCTCAAAGCAAAGTAAGAGTTGGAATACACTCAAGGAGGTCCAGGCAAGCTACAGAAATCATCAGGCCATCACAAAGGTTGATCAAACTCCATATACGACTCCAGCTGCAATAGGTAAGTTTTCAAACTTCTATCTCTTCGTACAGGCATCATTTGAGTTTGGTTTGTGAAGATTAAATGTAGATACCATTGCCACTAAGCTGTGCATATCCATAGTTTACATTTATATGGCCTGAGCTTAGAGAAATTTAAGGTTGAAGTTTCCTGAAATTTTTAGGTTTTGAATTAGGGCTAGAAAAATTTTCATTCATCTTTGATTATTAGCTTAAATTGTTTATATGTTTGGATTCGTAGGAAAAAAATCCACAACTTTCATGTTTGAACTTTTCATTTTTGTTGAGAGATGAAGAAGATACAGGTCCTTTGGCTGGAGGTTGAAGATGAAGTCTTCAGAACACGTTTTTCCTTACATATTTATTGTTTCATTTGTATTTACGGATGTACAACCACCCTAGTGGTAATGCAGCACGCTGGTAATCAGTAGGTCATGGGTTCGAGCCTCAGCGCACGCTGCCTTTTGGTTTTTCCTCATTTTACATTTTTTGTCCCTTCTAGCGCGCATGGGCCTTCCTTCTCCTGGGCCTGACTTTTTTTCTAACATTCCTCCCCCCTGTTCAATATTTGCACCCTGGTCCAATTTTATTTTTATTTCTTTATTTGTTTATTTTATTAATTTTCTCAAATATATTTTCTAAATACCAAAAATGATAAAAAGGAAAAAAATGATATTTTATATTTTGACTTATTTTATTTGATTTTTCCATAAATAAAAATATTTTTCATTCTTCATACTTTATTTATTTATTTAAGTAAATCTTATGAACTTAATTAATATTGTATTATTTATTTATTTTTCTTCACACCATTTAAAATATATTATTTTAATACCAAAAAGACAAAAAAATATTTTATAATGCTATAATTATTTTAAAGATAAAAAATGATATAAAAAATACTTTTCTTAAACTTTCTTTCTTTTGATTAATTAATAGAATTAGGGTTTTCTCCTAAAATCTTTTCTCAATAATTTCAAACTTAATAAATTATTTTCTTTATTTTATTAGGTTAAGGTAAAATCCCTTTTTCATAAAAACATAAAAACAAAATCCATTTTCTTCACATTTATCTTCTTGCATATTTAATTCATCTTATACATTATTTATTTCAATTCTTGTATAAATTCAATTTGTTTGTAATAGACTAATTAGGGTTTTAATTTCTTGCAATCCCCATTTACAAATTATATACCCCCCCCCCACACACACACGCACACACAAATGTTGTAATAGCGTAGTAACTTTAAATTTCGCAATTTATGGCTTTCATATAACATGCTAGTAATTAGGGTTTGTATGGAAAGACTAAAATCAACACATAGAAAACCCTAATTCAAGACAAAAACAAGCATGAAAACAACACACTTGCACACAAGCACCCCTAGGGTTATCCCATTTGGTTGCCTTATATAAAATAGCCATATTACGCATGTAAGGTATCTTAGCAAAAAAAGCAAATACAAGATCATAGTCCCTCGATGACGCTATCTAAGTTGCCTTACAAATGATCTTAGTCCCTCATAAAATAATGCTAAGACACCTTGCAAAATATCTAATCATGGTTATACGATGACCCACGCTAGTCCCGTTTACATCAAAAGATAGGGTTACTTACCAAATCAATGGTAAGATAACAATGTCAAAGGAAAATGAAAATGAACAAGAAAGACTTTTGAGTAGGTAGAATGCTCCTAATTACTTGGTCAATTTCAAAACAAACATCCTTGCTATTTTCAAAACAAACACATACACTTTCAAACATCTTGAAAGCTTGAAAACATTTTCAAAAGATTAAACATCTTTGTATACATTCTTACGAACGAGAATCATTACAAAGATTGCCTAAACCATGGCCTCATTACAAAATACTTTCAAAAACCACACAAAGCACAATTTCAAACAACAAAAGAAAGTGATCTAGCAAGTAACTAAGAGCCCATGGAAAACCATGGATGAAAAGGGTGTTAATACCTTCCCTTTTCATAATCTACCCCCCGAACTCAAGAAATAATCTCAAAGGTCTTTCATGTGCTTTTTCACCTTTCCTTTTGAATAAAAGAAAAGTCGGTGGCGACTCTTGCTAACCGCAACATTTGTGATAAAACGCAAAACCCTCAAGTCAGTTCTCCCATCGTATAATAGAACTGGAGACTGTGCTGGGGAGAATTTTAAAAGTGGGGTTACCTTAGGGTTATATCACATTTACTTGCTTACATTGTTTGACTTGTATTCTTTACATTATGGTTCTTTATTTGGGTTTGAATCCTCTACCCGGATTTGGGATACATTATAGGTAAGTAGCAGTACATTGTGGAAACTGTGCGGGGTATACCGACATGGTCTAAGCAATAACTACGTTAGTGCGACATATTTGTGGGTACCGGTAGCCTTTGAGTTAGTCAAAGAGAATACGGGGCCGCTGAGTGATGTCATGAAGCACTGATGAACTTTTAGAACCTTTACTTGACCAACTTGGCCATTTAGGATGTAGTGAGATGACCGTCTTTGGTGCAGTCCGAAGTTGGTAGATTCTCGATACTACACTCATTGAGGTTTGGTTTCTTGGGATATTTTGGTCGCCATTAAAGAGGCTTGTGCTGAAACAATGACCAAGGAAACAAACCAGTGATATTGAGCTCTTTAGAACCCGGTTACTATTACTAGGACAGGTTTGAACCAACTAAACTTCAAGAGGGTACTTAATTATAAAACTCCATGCAAGCTTAAACCTAAGGATTTGTTTGCTTTGTTTGTATATGCATACTTGTGCATAACATCATGAACATCATGAACATCATATACATTCACTAACCATTTCAAGAATTTTTGGGATTCATCTTTGTTCTTGTTTTGTAGGATATGGGTTCACTTCGCAGGAAAACTATTCAAGTCAATCTTGTAAGGATCCCTCCAAAACTTAGGGAGCTAGCTTCAAGTTGGTCACTTCCAACACAGATGAGGACATGATGAAATTGCTCTTTCAGTTCTTTGATCCTTTACACGATTGCTTCACATTTCCTGACTTTCAGCTTGTGCCTACTTTGGAAGAATTCTCCCAACTCTTGAGGATTCCCATTCTCAATCAACTACCTTTCAATGGTACGGAAAGAGACCCAAAGCCATAAGAAATTGCTCAAGCTTTACACATGCACTCATCTGATGTCACAACTCATTAGGAAACAAGGAGTGGTGTCAAAGGTTTCCTAGCAAACTTCCTATATGAGAAAGCCCAAAGCTGTTGGAATTATTTGGATCTGCAAGCCTTTGAGGAAATTGTGGCTCTCCTCATCTATGGGTGGGGTTGTTTCCAAATCCTGACCAACTCATAGATGTGAACACCATCAAAATCTTCATATCCCGCAACCCGGTGCCTACATTGCTAGGGGATATCCTACACTCTTTTCACACTCGCACAATGAGAAAAAGGGGTGTCCTTATGTGTTTCACTCCTCTCTTGGAAAGATGGTTTATTTCGCATCTTCCCCAATCTGTATTAAAAAATGAGCAGGGTTCAAGGTGGTCACAAAGGATGATGACGCTCAAACATTCAAACATTCATTGTTGATCCCGATCCATAGAAAATGTTACTATTGTCGACAGTTATGGAGAATTTCCTAATGTCCCTTTTCTTGGCATTATGGGAGGAATCAGCTACAACCCCTACTTAGCTTTAAGACAGTTTGATTATGCTCGAAGGGGTGGCCTGCACAAGATGCTGATTCAAGGTTTGGTATTTGACTACGACAACGATGATCAAGGTCTTCGCCAAAGATTTATCCGAGCTTGGAGGATGTTGAACAAGGTAGATAGCAAGACTTTGGGGCACAAAAATTCCATCCCTCTCAAGCCTTACCTAAAATGGGTACGAGCTCGTGCTCAGAGTCTTATGATGCCTTACCCCTCCATTCTCCCGGTAATCATTGAGCCTTTCATGGAAGGAGATGTCCCATACACAATCCTACATCCTGACATGCCCACCTCTCTTGATGACCTACAAAGGGATTGGATATAACTCAAAGGGGAGCGAGATACGTTCGAAGCCCAATTCTACGCAAGCGAGAAGAATGTTTTGAAACTCAGTAGGCTACTTCATGAGGAGTAGACTCTGAATGATTACATTGCACCAAAGAGGACATAGACTACCTTTTTATCTTAGAGTTTCTTCTATTATTTTTCCCAAGAAGGAATTGATGTACTCGAGCTTTAATCTATTAATATAACGTGTGTTTCCCTTTGTCTAAAACAAATTTGAATCATAAAATCTTTGAAATCATTGCATATGCATTTACCATTCATCATAACATAAGGAGGTTTCTGGCAACAAGTCTCCTCATCTCTCTAATGTTTATTTCAATGAGATGGATCTCGAGCAAACAGTGAAGGACCTCCAAGCTCAGAATGCCCAGTTTCAATAGTTGTTCTTGACCCTAGCCAAAGGATAAGAAAAGTTGAAGACTTTGCTGGCTGAGGAGAAGAAAAAGAAGACAAAGAAGGTAACCAGAGTTCTAAACATGGGAAGAAGATTTCATGGGAAGACAAGAAGGACCCTAGACGTTGCAATGACATATGGTGAGAGAGACAATCAAGATGGGAAGGGCAAGGAAACAGTTGTCCCGTCAGAATCAGAAGAGGAGGAGGAAGAAGAAGACTATTCCGAAGAACAATACCCTTCAGCCGATAACAAGTATAAACATCTCAAGGAGCGGTTGAGCGCCATGGAAATCCAAAAAGTGCATGGCTTGGACTTTGAAGAATTGGGTTTAGTGTCGGGGATTGTCATTCCTCCGAAATTCAAAGCACATGTGTTCGCCAAGTATGACGGAGTCTCATGTCCAAAAATGCATCTCCGGTCCTATGTGAGGAAAATCCAGCCCCATATCGGTGACAAAGACTTATGGGTACACTTCGTCCAAGACAGTTTGTCTGGAACTCAACTTGATTGGTTTTATCAGTTAAAAAGAGACAACGTTCATAACTAGGAAGATCTTGCTGAAGCTTTCTACAAACAATACCAATACAATGTTGATCTTGCGCCTACCCGTACTCAACTCTAGAGTATGGCCATGGTTTCCGATGAAGGTTTCAAAGACTATGCGCAAAAATGGAGAGACTTGGCTGGAAGAGTTCAACCACCCCTATCTAAATGAGAATTAGTAGACATGTTTTTGGGTACCTTGTCTGGTCCCTTCTTCAATCACCTAATTGGGAGTTAATCGACTGGTTTTACTGAACTAATATTGACCGGAGAGATGGTAGAAGCTAGGATAAAAAGTGGAAAGATTCAAAAAGATACATCCTATGCTACTATAAGGAAGCCATTTATCGGAAAGAAATAAGTGGTTGTTGTTTACCCTCAGAGAAATCAAGAAAGGGCCAAACGCAATCCAATTGTGGGGGCTGTTATAATTCCTAAACCTGGGCCTGAACAACAAAGAAACAACCAACCAAGGATGGAAAGACTAGTCAGATAATTCACCAGGAATTAACATGACCCTATCTCAAGTATTGTCGCATCTGTTAAGATCCAACCTGTTGACTTTGAAAGAAGGTCCAAAAAACCCTAACACAACATCTCCTCACTATCATCCTAATGCCTGTTGTGCATACCAATTTGAGAGTCCCGGTCATGACACTAATAATTGTTTGTCTCTAAAGAACAAAATACAAGACCTCATTGAAGCCAAAGAGATTGAATTCGATGCGCTCGAAAAGCCAAATGTCATTTTTTCCCCTATTCCCAAACATGGCCATAATACTAATGCCATTGAAGAAGAAATGTTTGTTACTTCAGTTGATGAACTTATGACCCAACTCTTGACTATTAAGGTGAACTTGTTGAATGCCGGTGTGTTCCTGGGCTGTGATAAAGGCTGTCATTTATGTTTGTCGTCATCAACCAGCTGTCCTTTGTTGAAAACAGGCGTTCAGTGCCTAATAGATAACAAATAAATTTTGTTTGAAAAGACTTATGTTCCATGTTTTCCTTTTAAAGATGTTTCTATCATTACCATTTCCCCCAATTCTTCCAGGGTCTCCACCAAAAGACTCGTTAGAATTACATCAGTTCTAAAAGCAGCTCCTTTGATAATTACAATACCTAGATCAGTCTTGTATTCGTCAGACAAAACCATACCATGGAATTATGGAGGGGATGTCTACTACCACGGTATCAAGCAAGATTGGCCAGCAGCCGAAGATTTAAGTTCTGAGAAGGATGACTTTGATATCAGTAATATCACCGGAACAAGAAAGATCACTCGAAGCGGAAGGGTTTTCTCTCCAGAGATAGCTCCTCCAAAATCTATTTCTTAACCCGTGATCATTCCTGTTGTTGTTGCTCCCAGGAAGGCTATTCCCAGTCCTACAATCATCTCCACGAATTCTCCAACTGACAAAGTTGATACAATCCCTGCTATCACTCCTACTGACATTCCTGCTGCCGAGTTAACCGAGACTCGAGGTAAAAGTATTCTGATTGAGCCTATCCGGATAAGGGCTAAATCATTGGCTATCCCTGAGACCTTCCGAAAAGAGATGGAGGAAATTCTGAAGATCATAAAATGAAGCGACTATGATGTAGTTGAACAACTGGGGAAAACTCCCTCTTAAATTTCCATGCTGCCTTTACTACTATGTTCCGAGGCGCATGCAAAAGCCTTGGTAAAATACCTGAGAACTTCCCATGTACCCCAAGAAACATATGTCAATCAGTTCCAAGACTGCGTAGCTAGCTTGACTGTAGATAACGGTCTAGGTTTTTCAGATGTTGATTTAACACCAACAGGAAGGAAGCATAATGAGGCATTTCATGTCTCAGTTGAATGTAGGGGCACAACCTTGGCTCATGTTTTGGTGGACACTGGCTCATCTCTGAATGTATTGCCTAAAAAAGATCTTTATAGGCTTGACTTTGAGGGATTGACAATGAAGCCAAGCAATATAGTAGTAAGGGCTTTTGACGGCTCGAAAAGGATGGTACATAGGGAAGTGGTGATCCCCATAAAGGTTGGAACCCAAACATTAGATTCAACTTTTCATGTAATGGACATCCTCCCTTCATACTCCTGCTTGCTAGGCCGACCATGGATCCACAATGCTGGCGCTGTTACTTCTACGTTGCACCAAATGCTAAAATATTGGATTCAATGGAAGATTATCACCGTTCATGGAGAAGAAGAATATATGATCAGCCATCTCAATTCCTTCAGATATGTGGAATTAGATGGTGAATTTATTGAAACTCCATTCCAACACTTTGAAGAAGTCCCGCAAGATGTGGCAGTAACTAAGGCTATTCCCAAGATCACAAGGCCTCCACTCAGGATGTCATCTTTGAAGGATGCAAAGGCAGTGATAGAAGAAGGTGGGTGCACTATCTGGGGAAAACTCCAAGATATCCCATACAAGTCAGATAAGTTTGGCTTGGGTTTCACTTCAAGTGTTCAGAAGGCCGTACATCACGCTCGTGCTAGAGGACCACCCCTGGAGATCAGCAACTGTGAATTCAACATGGTATAAGACGATGAAGATGGTTGCAACCTGGAGGATTGGATCTTCTTCACTGTCAAGGGATGGCTCAGCAATTGGCAGGCTAGAGATTTTGTACCGATCACATTTATCCCACAGTAATTTGTCTCTATATTTTGTTGGATTTGTAATATTAAAACAATTCAAACTCTTAAAACCTTTTGTCTTACCCGAGGCACAATGGTCCATTTGTAAGGGTTATTATCTCATTTCCATATGACATCAATAAATCATGGACGCTTTGCATACAAACTTTGTGCTCATTGTTTTTGCTTTTTTACATTTTCATTTCTTTCAAAGATAGGTATACCCTTACACACACTTACACTCACAATGCAGGTCTACATCCATTCGGGATCCCATGGGTAACGGTTCTGCTATGGATTTCAGGGACTCTGAAAATATAATCTACCAAGCCGAAGATGAGGGTGGGGAAGATTGTGAAGTACCAGGGGAATTTTCCAGATTACTAATGCAAGAAGAGAGAACTATTCAGCCTCACATGGAACCCGTAGACACAATCAACCTGGGTACCGAAGAAGACAAAAAAGAAGTCAAGGTGGGTGCCAATCTGGAATCGAGTGTCAAGGAGCGTTTGATTCAGTTGCTACCCGATTATGTTGAGGTCTTTTCTTGGTCGTATGAAGACATGCCAGGACTTGATGCAGATATTGTGGTACATTGTCTGCCTACAAAAGAGGATTGTCCACCAGTAAAACAAAAGGTCCTCCAAATGCGACCAGATATATTAGAGAAGATTAAAGCAGAAGTCATGAAACAATTTAAAATTGGATTCTTGGTCGTCACCTCCTATCCGCAATGGGTTTCCAATGTTGTTCCCGTACCCAAGAAAGACGGCAAGGTAAGAATATGCGTGGACTATAGAGATTTGATTAGGGCAAGCCCTAAGGAGGATTTCCCACTTCCCCATATTGACATCCTAGTTGAAAATACGACACAACACAAAGTGTTTTCCTTCATGGACGGTTTCTCAGGCTACAACCAAATCAAAATGGTGCCTGAGGACATGGAGAAAACAACATTTGTCACACAGTGGGGCACATTCTGCTACAAGGTGATGTCGTTCGGACTGAAGAATGCTGGGGCAACCTATCAGCGTGCCATGGTAGCTTTATTTCACGACATGATACATCACGAAAAAGAGGTCTATGTTGACGACATGATAGCTAGATATCAAACAGAAGAAGAGCATCTTGACCATTTACTGAAACTGTTTGAGAGGCTAAAGAAGTACAAGCTGAGGTTGAACCCAAATAAATGCACGTTTGGAGTAAGGTCTGGTAAACTCTTAAGCTTTGTCTTCAGCAACAAGTGTATTGAAGTAGATACTGCCAAGGTGAAAGTGATTTAAGAGATGTCTGCTCCTCGTACTAAGAAGAAAGTCAGAGGATTCTTGGGACGTTTAAACTACATTGTCAGATTCATTTCTCACCTAACAGCTACTTGTGAGACAATCTTCAAACTATTGAAGAAAGATCAAGTAGTCAAATGGAATGATGAATGCCAAACTGATTTCGACAAGATCAAAGAATACCTGCAAGAGCCTCCTGTTCCGATGCCACCAGTCGAGGGAAGACCATTGATACTGTATCTGACCGTTTTGGAATATTCAATGGGGTGTGTGCTGGGGAAGCATGGCTACTCTGGACGAAAAGAGAACGCTATTTATTACCTGAGCAAAACGTTTACCGACTGTGAAACAAGATATTCACTGCTCGAGAAAACTTGTTGCGCTCTGGCATGGGCGGCTCGCCAGCTAAGACAGTATACACTGACCCATACTACCTTGTTGATATCTAAAATGGATCCAATAAAATACATCTTCAAGAAGCCTTCTCTCTCTGGGTGAATAGCAAGATGGTAGATGATCCTGACGGAATATGACATACAATATACTACCCAGAAAGCAATAAAGGGCAGTGTATTAGCTGATCACCTTGCTCACCAAGCTGTAGAAGACTACCAGTCCATGAAGTTCGAATTTCCGGATGAAGACATCATGACGTTAGACAACTGTAAAGAATTCAGGCCATATGACAGACCTGAACAAGGATCCCGATGGACCCTGTTCTTTGATGGGGCATCCAACGCACTTGGCAATGGTATCGGTGCTATACTCATATCTCCTGAAGGGTGTCATACTCCCTTTACCGCAAGACTCTTCTTTAATTGTACAAACAACTTGGCGGAATACAAAGCATGCATCTTTGGGCTTAGAGCTGCCATAGACTTAGGGATCAAATCCTTGAATGTATTTGGAGATTCAGCTTTGGTCATCAGTCAGATAAAAGGGGAATGGGACACCAAACACCCTAACCTTATCCCTTATAAAGAACATGTTTTGACATTGATACCACATTTTGAGAAGATTACCTTCGAGCATTTCCTGCGAGAAGAAAATCAGCTAGCAGACGCACTAGCCACAATGTCATCTATGTTTAAACTTAATCGGGATAATCAGGCTCCCCAGATCACCATTGAACAAAAGGGTGAATCAACACACTGTCACGAGATTAATACTGAAGAAGTAGTGGACCAGCCATGGTTTCACGAAGTTAAGAGGTATATCGAGGCTCAAGAGTATCCAGAAGGAGCTTCAATCAATGATAAGAAGTTCTTAAGAAGATTCGCTGCTAAGTTCTTCCTTAGTAATGGCATTATTTACAAACGCAACCATGTCTATGTGTTACTTCGGTGCATAGACAAGGTTAAAGCTGAAAGGATCATGGTTGAATTGCATGAAGGCACTTTTGGCACCCATTCTAGTGGGCATACGATGGCAAAGAAAATCGTAAGGGCAGGCTATTACTGGTCTACCATGGAAGCAGATTGTTATCAACACTCTCGAACCTGCCATAAGTGTCAAATTTATGCTGACAAAGTACACGTACCTCTAGTTCCTATGAATGTCTTGAAGGCTCCTTGGCCCTTTGTTATGTGGGGGATTGATATGATTGGGGAAATCAAGCCAACAACTTCCAATGGACACCGCTTCATCTTAGTGGCCATTGACTATTTTACAAAGTGGGTGGAGGCAGCTTCTTTCGCTTTCGTTACCAAAAATGTTGTCTCCCGGTTCATCAAGCTGAATCTCATTTATCGTTATGGTATCTCGGAGAGGATCATTACAGACAATGGTACGAACCTAAAAAAATACTATGATCACCTCCCTATGCGAGAAATTCAAGATCCAACATCACAATTCTTTCCCTTACCGACCAAAGATGAATGTAGTTGTCGAAGCCGAAAATAACAATATTAAAAAGATCATACAGAAAATGACAGTCACATACAAAGACTGGCATGAGATGTTACCATTCGCTCTCCACGGGTATTGTACTACAACTCACACATCGACCGGGGCAACACCCTATTCTTTGGTATACAACATGGTAGTTTTCTTACCTATTGAGGTTCAGATCCCCTCTCTAAGAATTATAAAGGATGCAGATCTGAATAAGGACGATTCAATCTAGACTTGACTTGATAAATTGAACTTGATTGATGAGAAAAGACTTATTGTTGTCTGCCATGGTAAAATGTATCAAAAAAGGATGATCAAGGCTTTCAACAAAAAGGTCAGACGCCAAGAGTATCAAGTTCGGGTTCTGGTAATCAAACGTATCATACTACCGCAAGGTGATCCCAGGGGAAAATGGACTCCTACGTACAAAGGACCATTTGTAATCAAAAATATATTCTCTGATGGAGCAATGATCTTGACTACCATGGATGGTGACGACCTGCCACACCATGCGAACACAGACATAGTCAAAAGATACTACGCATAAGCGACCCGCTAGGTTGACACACATAAGAAAAACAAGGGCATCCTAGCGAACCAAAAGAAGGTATCCAGGTGGACTGAAAACCCAAAAGGGAGGTCCAGGAAAAAGTTAGGGAATTAAAGCGTATGACTATGTCCCGTTGGATCACCTTACGGACAAGTTGCAAACTCTACATTTCTGATCGATTCAATCATCTTCGAACAAGGAAACAAATAGACAAGATGCTCAGAGATACAAAGGCTATAGCGGAATGGGAACCCCATGGGATTATTACACATAACTATCTTTTTCTTTTTATTAAAATTTTCATTTTTTACGACGAAATTCTCTTACTAGAATGTTTATATCGTTGTATTAAAATACTTACTCAAAGTCAATACAAAGATATTCCTTTGAAAGTGCAAAACTATCTGTTTTTCTTTACTCTTTTGTTTTGTTTACAAAAACGTCCAATGATTCATTGATGAACATATGCATTTGAACATAATTACTGTTTACAAATAAAATAAATAAAATACAATTACTGATGTCTTTAAGAGATAGGGAAATATCTCCAAGTTATTTTCCATAAAAAATTCCCTACAGTGTACAGTTTAATCCCCAGCGGAACCAAGCTTCCAATTATCAATCCCCGGTAGAAATCATCCAATTTCTCCAAATTCCCCAAACAGATTTTTCAAGAAGTACATGGCATTTCCCTTACAACAAAGTCTATTTATCTAAGCGGATATTCATCAACACTTCGACTTCAAGACATGAAGACTTACATATCCTCAGCAACATTCAGGGATTTATTTTCCCCAATCCAATAAACAGTGCAATAGACTAGCTCACATACGCATACATTTGCATATGTATATCATAAACATTGATAAAAGGAATGCATTATATCATACATTTCATACAACATGACTTTTCATTTTAGCTAACATTTTACCCTTTTCAGGATAAGGTTAACAGCTACCATTAACAAAGTTTGCAGATACAGTTCAAATACGCTCTAGACACGGATGCCATTCTGATACTCATTCAAAACCAGCTTTCAGATACAGTATAAATACACTCCTAACACAAATGCCATTCTGATACTCATTCAGATTCAACTTTCAAATACAGTTCAGATACGCTCTAGAAACGGATGCCATTCTGATACTCATTCAGATTCCACTTTCAGATACAATTCAGATACAATTCAGATACTCTCCAGACACGGATGCCATTCTGATACTCATTCAGATTCAACTTTCAGATACAGTTCAGATACGCTCCAAACACGTACGCCATTCTGATACTCATTCTTTCAGCTTACAAGTTACAGTTCAAATAATCACTTTTGGATGGCGTCTACAAGCCCATATCCTACAACTTTCTATCACCTCTCCAAATGGCATCTTTAAGCCCATTCCCTCAGCTATCACATGGCCCAGTGCAAATTTTTGGGCACTCTAGTGTCCAATCATCTTCCACCTTCGAGTCACGAATGGCAAAGATTTCCAATCTAACTCTTCATTCTTAAGAAGATTGAACAGGGGCAGCTGTTGTACCCCAAAATTTTCCCTCTCACTTGTCAATAATTTTCCCACAAGATCTCCTTGACTCAAGACTGCATTAGGGTTTGATCAGCCAAAGACACCTCCTTAGACACTAATGACCAAAGTTAGGGTTTGAGTTTTCATAAGGATTTTTGAACTATCAATGCTTCATATGACTTTCATGGACCATTATGGACCCCCAAGATTACTCATGTCAAGTTTCAAGCCTTGGATCACACTTTTGATCAGTCAATTGAACAGTTGACCTAAAAATCAACTGTATTGGGGAAAAAGTCAATTATGGCCAATTTACAGTCAAACTTCATAATTTTTTATCCACATCAGCATTTTAGACTCATATGTATCATTTGATAAAGTTTGGACCATAATTCCTCAAGAGATTTGATCAAATCCCCAAAAGGGCAAAATGGTACACATTAGGGTTTTGATTGGGAAAAGGCAATTTCTAGTTTTCGAATTAGAAAATGGTCAATTGGTTTAAGGCATGACCTCAAGAGTACAATTACATCATTTTGACATAATGACATGGTTCAAAACATTGCAAATCCATTAGATTCACAAATGAATTTTGCAGTCAACTAATCAAAAGTCAACTGTATACTGAAAAGTCAAACTTTGACTTTTTGGTCAAATTCAAGTGCCAAAGATCACAATTCATCAAAACATGTCAAAATATGAAACTTATTCATCAAGAAATCAAAAAGTCAAGATTCCATTTTGAAAAGTCAAAATTTCTAAACTTAAAATTTTTTCTAAGTGTTGAAAATTCATAGTTTTTCATAACTTTGAGCCAAATTTTCATCATGATGCAAGAAGATTTAAGAGAAACTTCCAACATGGAAGTTGTAGATCTCCATGAAATCTACAACTTTGATTCACACAACTTCTTCCAAAAGTACTTGGATCTCAATTTATAATTTCAAGAACATAAGATCATGAAACTAAACACTTAGTGAAATTTTGCCATAATTTTGTCAAGATTTTGACCCAACTTCATGGCACTTTTTCATATAGTTCCAAGGGAAATCTTCAAAATCAATTCAAAGATGGGTTGTAGAGAACATTTCAAGCTTTCCAAAATTTCCCAGAACTCCTTGAGATCATCCTTGAGGAGGGAGAATCGAAGATATGAAGTTGGTGTTTTGTCACTTGAATTACAAGGCATTTTGTGATGAACAAGAATCCAATTTCAAACCTATGCTGCACAATATTGTTTTGAAGGCTTATAAACCTTAATATCTCTCCATAATCAGAAGATTACACTTGTTTTTGAACTATTATCCAAGTGTTCCAAGCATTGTCCAAGCCAATTTTCCATTTTAGGAAGAAAGTTACCATTCCATATTTGAAAACTTCCTTTAATCACAAAGACAACTTGTCTTGAGCTTCTAACATGTTCTTTCTACACACATAACCCCTATAAACCAAAATCAAGGTGTCTAAGGCCTGAAGAAGCTCGGGACATGCCTGTACAATACTTGAGATTTGTCATTTCACTTTTCTTCAAAAGCAAGTTATAGAGCCATAACCGTATAACTTAGAAGCCTGAAGTGATTTTGTGCTTAGCTCTTTTCCATACATATTAACAAGTCAATTGCAACACAACACACGTTTTCACAAGCCCTAAAAACACTCCCAAGCACCTTGCTTTATAGAACTGCCCAAACTTGACAGTTTTGAGCAAAAACTCACCATCTTCATTTCCACTCGTGCGTTTTGAAAACTAATCATCCAAACACCTTCCATACATCATATCAAAGTGATCCAGACCCTCATTTCCTAACTGTAACTCCTCCATCATCATCCACCATTTTCAAAACTGAAGCTTGCAACTTGAATTGAGTAGGGAGTTCTAGCCATCCTCAAAGCAAAGTAAGAGTTGGAATACACTCAATGAGATCCAGGCAAGCTACAGAAATCACGAGTCCATCACAAAGGTTGTTCAAACTCCATACACGACTCCAGCTGCAAGAGGTAAGTTTTCAAACTTCTATCTCTTCGTACATTCATCATTTGAGTTTGGTTTGTGAAGATAAAATGTAGATACCATTGCCACGAAGTTGTACATATCCATAGTTTACATTTATATGGCCTGAGCTTAGAGAATTTTAAGGTTGAAGTTTCCTGAAATTTTTAGGTTTTGAATTAGGGCTAGAAAAATTCTAATTCATCTTTGATTGTTAGTTTAAATTGTTTATATGTTTGGATTCGTAAGAAACAATGCCACAACATGCATGTTTTAACTTTTCATTTTTGTTGAGAGATGAAGAACATACAGGTCCTTTGGCTGGAGGTTGAAGATGAAGTCTTCAGAACACGTTTTGCCTTACATATGTATTGTTTCATTTGTATTAACGGATGTACAGCCACCCAATGGTAAGGCAGCACGCTGGTAATCAATAGGTCATGGGTTCGAGCCTCAGCGTGCGCTGCCTTTTGCTTTTTCCTTATTTTACATTTTTTGTCCCTTCCAGTGCCCATGGACCTTCCTCCTCCTGGGCCTGACTTTTTTTCTAACATTCCTCCCCCCTGTTCCATATTTGCATCGTGGCCCAATTTTATTTTTATTTCTTCAATTTTTTATTTTATTTATTTTCTCAAATATATTTTCTAAATACCAAAAATGATAAAAAGGAAAAAAATGATATTTTATATTTTGACTTATTTTATTTGATTTTTCCATAAATAAAAATATTTTTCATTCTTCATACTTTATTTATTTAAGTAAATCTTATAAACTTAATTAATATTGTATTATTTATATATTTTTCTTCACACCATTTAAAATGTATTATTTTAATACAAAAAAGACTAAAAAATATTTTATAATGCTATAATTATTTTCAAGATAAAAAATGCTAAAAAAATACTTTTCTTAAACTTGTTTTCTTTTGACTAATTAATAGAATTAGGGTTTTCATCTAAAATCTTTTCTCAATAATTTCAAACTTAATAAATTATTTTCTTTATTTTATTAGATTAAGGTAAAATCCCTTTTTCATAAAAACATCAAACAAAATATCCATTTTCTTCACATTTACCTTCTTGCATATTTAATTCATCTTATACATTATTTATTTCAATTCTTGTATAAATTTAATTTGGTTGTAATAGAATCATTAGGGTTTTAATTTCTTGCAATCCCCATTTACAAATTGTATACCCCCTCCCCACAAATGTTGTAATAGCGTAGTAACTTTAAATTTCGCAATTTATCGCTTTCATATAACATGCTAGTAATTAGGGTTTGTATGGAAAGACTAAAATCAACACTTAGAAAACCCTAATTAAAGACAAAAATAAGCATGAAAACAAAACACTTCCACACAAGCACCCCTAGGGTTATCCCATTTGGTTGCCTTATATAAAATGACCATATTACGCATGTAAGGTATCTTAGCAAAAACAAACAAATACAAGATCATAGTCCCTCGATGACGCTATCTAAGTTGCCTTACAAATGATCTTAGTCCCTCAAAAAAGAATGCTAAGACACCTTGTAACATTGCTAATCATGGTTATACGATGACCCACGCCCATCCCGTTTACATCCAAAGATAGGGTTACTTACAAAATCAATGGTAAGATAACAATGTCAAAGGAAAAGGAAAATGAACAAGAAAGACTTTTGAGTAGGTAGAATGCTCCTAATTACTTGCTCAATTTCAAAACAAACATCCTTGCTATTCTCAAAACAAACACATACACTTTCAAACATCTTGCAAACTTGAAAACATTTTCAAAAGATTAAACATCTTTGTATACATTCTTACGAACGAGAATCATTACAAAGATTTCCTAAACCATGGCCTCTTTACAAAATACTTTCAAAACCCACACAAAGCACAATTTAAAACAACAAAAGCAAGTGATCTAGTAAGTAACTAAGAGCCCATGGGAAACAATGGATGAAAAGGTTGCTAATACCTTCCCTTTTCATAATCTACCCCCCGAAATCAAGAAATAATCGTAAAGGTCTTTCCTGTGCTTTTTCACCTTTCCTTTAGGATAAAAGAAAAGTCGGTGGCGACACTTGCTAACCGCAACATTTGCGATAAAACGCAAAACCCTCAAGTCAGTTCGCCCACCGTATCACACTTTGGTTATACCAATCCTCTAATGGATCTAAATCACTTTTGGTCAACACGGATCACTTAAACATCGTTGATCATTAAATGGTACTTTTGAGGATTCCAAAGTGGATGATATACTTGACAAAAATCAAATGCAACTTGTTGTGTGGAGGCTTTAGTTCTACGAATCCTCTAATGAGTTCCAAATGCAAGTTTCAATATGGTCATCCAACTAATCACTAATCACTAATAATTGACTTTATTTTGTGTTTTTATTTTATGCTCTTCTATTTTATGCACCATTTACTTTAGCATTTACATTCCATATTATTTTCATCTTTGCTCACTTGAGCATTTAATTTTATGTCATTTTTTTTGCTCACTTGAGCTTTTATTTTATTTTGAAGATACCTAATGTTTTACCCCTAAATTTTCCCTGTCATTTATCAAGATTTTTCTCATAAGATTTCTTTGACTCAAGACTGGATTAGGGTTTGGTCAGCTCAAGACATCTCATCGTGCGCTGATGACCCAAAATTAAGGTTTGAGGTTGCACAAGGATTTTTGGACCATCAATGCTTCATGTTACTTTCAAACATCATTATGGAACCCCAAGATTACTCATGTCAAGTTTCAAACCTTGGATCACACTTTTGCTCAGTCAATTGGATAGTTGACCCAAATATCAACTGTATTGGTAAAAAATTCAACCATGGCTAATTTACAGTCAAAATTCATAATTCTTGATCCATAACTACATTTTAAGCTTATATGTATCATTTGGTCAAGTTTGGATCACAATTCCTTAAGAAATTTGATCAAATCACCAAAAGGGAAAAATGGTCAAAAATTAGGGTTTTGACTAAGGAAGGGCAATTTCTGATTTTTAACCTAGAAAATGATCAATTGAGTTAAGGAATTATTTCAAGGATTCAATTTAATCATCTTGACCTAATTACATGGTTCAAAACATTTCAATTTCATTGGATTGACAGATGAAATTTGCAGTCAACTGATCAAAAGTCAATTGTACACTGAAAAGTCAAACTTTGACTTTTTGGTCAAAATCAAGTGCCAAGGGTCACAATTCATCAAAAAATTCTAAAATGTGAAACTTGTTCATCAAGAAATCCAATTTTGAAGATTAGGTTTTAAGTTTGAAAATTTTCCTAACTTAGAAAATTTTCTAAGTATAGAGAATTTCTTATTTTTTCTCAACTTTAGGCCATTTTTTCACCATGATACATAATGATTCAAAGAAAGTTCCCAACATGAAAGTTGTATACCTCCATCAAATCTACAACTTTTATTCACACACTTTTCCCTAAAGATTCTTGTATCTCATGATATAAATTTATGAATACATGGTCATGAACTAAATAACTTAGTGAAATTTTGCCCTAATTTAGGCAGGTTTTGGACCCAACTTCATGGAAAATTTTCACCTAGTTCCAAGAGGTATCTTGAAGTTCATTTCAAAGATGAGTTATAGAGAACATTTAAAGCTTTCCAAAATGTCCAAGAACTCCTCAAGATCATTTTTGAGTAGAGATGATCGAAGAGATGAAGTTGGGAATTTCTCACTTTTTGTCCAAGCCATTTCATGAAGAACAAAGTTCCAGTCAGTACCTATGTTGCCTAATCCATGCTTTACAGGTCCCAAAATTGTTCCTCACTCCTTAATTTAATTCTTACTCAGTTGACAAAGCTTTGATCCATGCCCTAGAGCCATTACCCAAGTTGCAATTCCATAAATGGCATAAAGTGTCCATTGCCATTTTTAAAAAGCACAACTTTTGCCACTTTCCAATTCTTGAGCATTGCACCTGTCTCCATTGCACATACAAATCTTACAGGCCTAAAGAAAATTGTACAAGCTGATACCAACCCTAAGAAAGCAAGTACAAGCATGGCAATAATTGTCCCTTCACTTTACTTCAAAAGCAAGAAAGGTTGCAAAAAGGATAGAACTGGAACAGCTGTTGGAGGGTTGAAATGAAACCAATTCCATACTAATATACAAACATAATACAACTTAAGACACGATAAGTTAAGGCCTGAAACACTCCCAAGTAGAAAAATACCAAAAAATCTGTCAAAACTTGCAGTTTTTGCATAAGCATACCCATCTTCCATTTGGCTTGTGCGTTTCAAGTATTGATCATCAAAACATCTTACCTACTTGATATCAAACCAATCCAGACCTTCATCCATGTTTTGTAACCACTTTTCCATCATCATCCATTGTTGCTTTCAAAGCATGCAGTTTGACTTGGCCAAGGAGTTTCAGGTACTTTTAGAATAAGGGAAGGGTTGGAATACATTCAGGGAAGTTCAAGGAAGCTCAAGCAAGCATCAGGCCTCCATCAAGCCCACTCCAGTTCCATCCACGATTTCAACTAAAGGAGGTAAAATCTCAACTCCCATATCCTTGATCCAGCCACCATTGGCCACGATTTATGAATAAATAATGTAGCTTTCATTGCAACGAAATTGTACATATCCTTATCTTGCATTTATTTTACTTGAGTTGAGAGAATTTGGAACTTGAAATTTCTGAAAATATTAAGTTTAAATTTAGGGCTGTCAAAATTCTTTCCGACCTTTGATTGTTAGTTCACATAACTTATATGGTTAGAATCGTGAGATCAAGTACTAAACCTTTCATGTTATGAGTTTTCATTTTCATGGAGGATTGAGAGAGTTAATGGGCATCTGGCCAAGCTTGAGGAAGAAGATGAAACAGGGCAAGGACTTGTTACACGTTATCTTATTTTTGATTCCCTTAAGACAATGAATGTATAGCCACCCCAGTGGCAAAGTAGCGCGCTGGTGAGACCCATGTCCTGGGTTCAAACCTGGGCGATACTTTTGTGTTTTTTCACATTTTTCTTCTTTCCATTTTGCTATTTTTGCAGGTTTGGGCTTGGTCTTTTGGGCCATGATTTTTTTGCTAACATTGCTGCCAGTTTTGCTACATCACCCCCCTACCAATTTTTTTTTATATTATTTATTTTATTTTCATTTTTAATATATTAAATATTTTCTTTGATGCATAAAAAATCCTAAAAAATGTAAATTTCATGATATTGCATTTTATTTTTTATTTTAGTTTATTTTTCACATAGAAATATATTTTATTTTTAATATATACCATATATTTCTTAATAAACTTGTAATATATAATTAAAAAATGTTTAGTTTAATTTATTTTTCATTTCATACTTATAAATATTTATTTTTGCATATATAAAAACTTTATATTTTTATATTCAATATTATTTATTATTTTTATATGAGAAAAATCCATAAAAATAATACATATGAACTTTATTTTCTTTTGAAATAGAAATTGGGGTTGAGCCTCCCTTTTAAAAAAAAAATAATTTCTTTTCCTTACATTTTTAAGTTTAGATTAAAATCTCTTACATAAAAAAACAAAACAAAAGAATCTTTTCTTACATGTATATTATATTGCATCTTTAAATGTTGTATTATTTATTCTAATTCGTACAAATTCGATTTGGTTGTAATAATTTATTTAGGTTTACATTTTTCAAATCCCCATTTAAATGTGTATTCCCCCCTCCCATAAAATTGTTGTAATAGCTTAGTAATATTTACATTACGCAACTTATCGCTTTACATACCATGATTAGTAATTAGGGTTTGTATGATAAGATCAAAACGAAGCAAAATAGAAAACCCTAAATACAAGACAAAATCAGAGCATGAAAATGATACACTTGCATACAAGCATCCTTAGGGTTTCTCCACTTGGTCGGCTAAAACAAAAATGGCCATATTACGCATGCGAAGTATCTTGGCAAAACAAACAAACGTAAAGATCATAGTGCCTCAATGATGCTATTCAAAAGGTTGCCTTACAAAATGATCTTGGTCCCTCCAAATGCTAAGATACTTTTCAAACATTGCTAATCGTGGTTACACGATGACCCACGCCCGTCCCGTTTACATCCAAAGATAGGGTTGCTTACCAAATCAATGGTAAGACAACAATGTCAAAGGAATAGAAAATGCACAAGAAAGACATTTGAGTAGGTAGATTACTTCTAGTTACTTGCTCTATTTCAAAACAACAATCCTTGCTTTTTTCAAAACAAACACACACATTTCAAAAACATCTTACAAATATTGAAAACATTTTCAAAAGACAAACATCTTTGTATACATTCTTACGAACGAGAATCATTACAAAGATTGCCTAAACAAATGGCCTCTTTTACAAAATACTTTCAAAACCACACCAAACACATTTCAAACAGCAAAAGCAAGTGATCTAAGCAAGTAACTAAGAGCCCATGGAAAACCATGGATGAAAAGGGTGCTAATACCTTCCCTTTTCATAATCTACCCCCCGAACTCAAGAAAACATCTCAAAGGTCTTTCCTGTGCTTTTTCACCTTTCCTTTTGGATAAAAGAAAAGTCGGTGGCGACTCTTGCTATCCGCAACATTTGCGATAAAACGCAAAACTCTCAAGTCAGTTCTCCCAACGTATCACACATAATAATCAACATGAACCATAAAAAAATATTAATGATACTTGAACTATTTGGTTACTATCCTTGGCATTATGGAGTTTTGGACTTATTGGACTTAGGATTAGATACTTTGACCTATATTAGAGACCTTGTGACCTTAATTGATATTTTGTCTAGAGTTCTTAAGGTTTACCTAAAGACATTGGGTTGTTTGTTTGTTTTGTGTGCAGGTTATTGAGATTACATTCTTTGTTTGTAATCTGGGACTCACCCGTTTACAGTCGTTACTCTGTCCAATTTTTGTAAAGACTTAATACACTTGAAGTTTAGTTTTCTCAAGAGGTCTAGTATCTTTGCTTGTTTGGTTTAAATCCAAAAAATGGGAAAGCTATCTTGACTCATAATGTAAAGTATTGGCTTCTTGTTGGTTATATGGTTCTTATCCCTATCTTTTACCTTATGCTTTAGGATAGTCTCTTCTTCTCCTCACATATTCTTTAATTTCAAAAATCTTCTTCCTCCATTTGAAAACTCTTCTTGTTTCTAAAATTGAACCAATTTCATAATAAACTTGAACTTATTTCCATGCATTTTCAAAAACATTTTCATAAATAAACTTCAATCAACTTAATAATACCTTAAAATTTTTGTGAGAAGACTAAAAGTAAATTAATCTCATTTCAAACCATTTTTGCCACTTTGGGATTTTTTACTTTAAAAACCTTTCTCAAAAGGTTAGACTATTGTCAATCCTTGTAGTGATGCAAACAACTATACTTCTACAATATGTAGTGAAAAGAGGTATTTTACACTTGGGTGTTGAATGAGGCATTATTGATTTTAAAATCAAAGCCATATCCTCCACTTTGAGATGATGTAAATTCTCCTTTCTCATGATTGTGGGTAGTAAGTATGTTTTCCACACGGACAATGACAATGATGTCTTATCTCATAAAATCAACCAACACACTTGTGTTTTAAATTTTTTTTGAAAGAGGAACTGCATGTACCCTGATCCCCAATTCAACGGAAGGTGGTACGTAGGCACTAAAGGTTCACAACCGCGGCGGGTGCAAAAATCATAAAAAAAACTTCTTTTCTCACCTCCACCATCTATTTTCATACAACATTTTATAGCCAAAATATACAAATTTTTCAAAGAGGTTCCTACGGAGTACCGTAGATGTTTAGGGTGCTAATACCTTCCCTTTGAATAACCAACTCCCTTACTTGAATCTTTCCCCCTTGTTTTGGGTTATTCGCTCTTTTCCCATTCCTTTGGAAACAATAAAGCGTGGTGGCGATTTTTATTTTGATCTATATAAGTCTAGTCAATCTAATGGCTTAGTCTTAAACATTTCTACTGCTACAGAAAAATGGCGACTCTGCTGGGGAAATATTGTCCTCATACTGGTCCATCCGTAAGTGGGTTTAGCCTATCTTTGTTTATATCTGTATATGTGCTATTGTTGTTTATGTGTTATATGTTGTATATACGTTTGTTTGGATTTTCCTGGTTTTCAGGATGCTCCGTGATTACTTATAAGTCCTATATCCGAACTTGGGAAAAGTTTAAGATAGGACGGGCGATATAGTCATGTTAACATTGAGGGAGTAATCCCAAAAAAAGAGGCATGAGATCCCCCACTCAGTGGAGGCCCTTTTAACTATAATGTCGTTTATCGAGTAATTGGGAAGACATACTGCTTTCGACCTGGGAGCCTGCTGAAGCTGAGGACCGTAGAATACCTAAACCATCATGGACTTTTAGGTGTAATGCGGAAGCTATGATGGAGTAATTCGGAAATAGTTTTCACGTGATACTACGCTTGGACGAGTTTTTCTTGAGAATATTACTAATTACTGAGTCAATCAGGTAGTTGGTAATATCCGAAGGAAGGATGTAGACTCTGGGAACCTCTAGAACCTTGTTAGGCAGGTGATAACTTTTATACCATACCTTATGGGTAGCACCTTCGACCTCATGCTCGTAACGTTGAACCTATGAACCCTATGTTTGTGATCTTGTGTGTGATTGTTGCATCATGCATTCATGCACTCATAATCATGTTTTGAAGAAATTTTATTTCAAGGGACTTGAAAGTTGACCATTTGTGAATATCTCAGGTACCTTTTGACCATGGATTCTGGAAAAAGAACGACCGGAAAATATAGTTTCAAAGATCCCAAGATAGATGAGTTGATCAATCTAATTCCCGATATTGAGTGTTCTGCAGATTTTCAGAAGAAGTATGGATCCATCATTCCACTCATGAAACTTAGGATGAAAGAGGGTATTCTATAAACCTAGGTAAAGTTCTATGATCGGATGTATCATTGCTTTACTTTCCCTGACTATCAGCTGATGCCTACACTAGAGGAGTATTCTTATCTGTTGGATTTACCTATTACCGACCGTGTTCCTTTTACTGGTTTGGAGGGTGAGCCAAAACCACACGAGATTGCTGCTTTGATCCATCTGGGGAATTCTGAGGTTGAAGCCCATATGACTACTAAAGGATGGATTAGAGGATTACCAACTCAGTTCTTATTAGATAAAGCTCGTTACTTTACCGGGATGAAGAGTACATTCGCTTTTGAGGCCATCTTTGATCTACTTGCTTACGGGTTGTTTTTATTTCCTAATATGGATACATTTGTTGACGTTAATGCTACCAGGATGTTCATGATTGGAAACCCAGTTCCTACATTGTTGGGTGATGCTTATTACTCTATTCATCTTCGGAATTCTTATCATGATGCTTTATGGGATGTCAGGAAGGAACCCTGTTGGTCTCCTAAGATCATGGCACTTACTCACTCAGATATTGATTGGTATCATCGGGCTTACCATGATGTAGAGATTGTCGACAATTATGGTTGTTTCCCCCAATGTACCTCTTCTTGGTACAAAGGGAGGAATTAAGTACAACCATGTTCTTGCACGACGGCAGCTTGGTTATTCGATGAGGGATAAACCAAATAGTATTCATTTTAGTAGCTTATTCCTAAAGGAGGGAGAAGACCAAAAGGAATCTAGGGAGAAGATTGTGAAGGCCTGGCGTTACATTCATAGGAAGAGTAGGAAAGACCTGGGACCTAAGGGGATATTTCTTTGGAGCCTTATCTTCAGTGAGTCCAAACGAGAACTATTCAGTTGAAGAATCCGTATTCTCGGGAAGAGCCTATGCCTTATCTTTTTGTGAAGACCATACCACCCTTATTGGATGATGTAGCAGAGCTACGACTTGCTTTGGTCAGGATGCAGCAGGAAAAGGACTTTTGGAAGAATAAGTGTCAAACTTTAAAGATTTCCTATAGAGCAGACTTGAAGGAGAAAGACGACTTGATTGAGATTCTTGAGAGTCAGGCTGTAAAGACAATAGAGAGGCAAGGGGATTTATTTTCTCCTAGGCCTCAGCCAAGATGCTAGTTGCTCACTTTCTGATTCAGGTAATTGGAAGGAGGTTGCCACCAGATGTGCGGAAGAAAACCAGAGGTTGAAGGCTCAGATTGCCAGGCTTACAGGGAAGCGCCAGCGTATAGAGTGATGTCCATCAGTTTAGTTCTTAGGGTTTTAGACTTTATTTTCATCTTGTACTTGAGATTATTGAAACATGTAATCCATTTTGAAGTTATTATAATAAAAAATTTCAGTATTTCAAATGTGTTATTACTTTGATATTTGCAATATGTCTATAAATCTTTAAGTCCCTTGAAATATTAATAAAAATAAGCCATGAGCATTGCATTTCATGAATTATATTGCACATATTTCTTGCATTTGTTATGAATATATAGGTGTCTTACAAAGCTTCTTTACTTAGTTCAGCAAGTTGTTTCACCACTATAATATTCAAGCTAATTTAAGAAGGAAGATGGACAACTTAGAACAAGAGAATCGCGAGCTGCGCGAGGAAGTTTCTGCTCTGAAGGACGGCATGGTCAATCTCAATGCTCTGATGGAATCTCTGGTGGCTACTCAGAATCAGCCACCGAGTGTTCAACCTCAATAGACAAGGGTTACTACTGAAGCTCTGATTGTTCCTGTATCTGCTACTCCAACTGTTGTTCAAAATCGCATGACTCAAAGTTATCCATGGGGAATGCCAAAGAACTGTGTTCCTGAAGGTTTCAATCTTGGTCCTCAAGATACTCCAGTTGTTAAGACTACTGTTACTCCTTTACCTCTTGTGGTGCATGCTACTCCTGCTGCACCTCCTTCGGTGAATATGGTCCCGTTTGCTAATGATGATATTTATTGTCATTTTCCTCCACCAATTGAAGGTATGGGTCTCTATGATAGAATGGATGATTTTCAAGAGCATTTTGACAAGATGCATAGGGAGATGAAGGCCCTCGGGGGAAAGGAATTGTTCGGGCAAAATGTGAATGATTTATGCTTAGTCCCGAATGTCAAGATACCTGCGAATCTTAAAGTCCCGGAATTCGAGAAGTACAAGGACAACACTTGTCCTCGTGCTCATCTTGTGATGTATATAAGAAGAATTTATACCCACACTGATGACCAACATCTGTTGATTCACTTTTTTCCGGATAGTTTGACTGGTGCTGCATTGAAGTAGCATATGTGTTTGGACAATGTCAATATCCATACTTTCAACGACTTGGGAGAAGCATTTATCAAACAATACAAATATAACGTGGACATGGCGCCTGACCATGATCAACTCAAGTCCATGGTCTAGAAGGACAGGGAATAATTTAAAGAATATGCACAGAGATGGCGTGAGGTAGCCGCTCAAGTAATTCCTCCCATGGAAGAGAAGGAGATGACTAAGATTTTCCTGAAGACTCTGGGTGCTTTCTACTATGAGAGGATGGTAGTGAGTGCGCCAAGTGACTTTACTGAAATGGTGGGCATGGGTATCCGTTTGGAAGAGGCTGTAAGACAGGGTCGTCTAACAAAAAGAGAAAGTTCCTGATGTACGAAGAAGCCATCTTATGGGTTTGCTAAAAATAAGGAAGGAGATATACATGCTATTATGCAAGAGAGGAGGGTTAATCCTCCTAGAAGAAATTATGAGCGTCATCAACAAGTCGCCTCAGTAACTCCAGTTGTTGGTGTAGCTCTAACCACCGTTTCTTACCAGAGACCATCCCATCATGGGAATCAAGGGTATAATCAAGGAATGGAGAATGATGACCCTATCCCTATGAGCTATACAGAATTACTCCCAGCGTTAATTCAGAAGAAGTTGGTTCAGACCAGATCACCTCCCGCTATGCCATCACCGTTGCCTTGGTATTATAAGGCAGACCAAACATGTGCTTTTCATCAGGGAGAACCAAGGCACAATGTTGAGAACTGCTATCCTTTGAAAACTAAAGTACAAAAATTGGTGAAGTCTGGTATCTTGTCCTTCAAGGATGTTGGCCCTAATGTGAAAGATAATCCTTTGCCCAAGCATGGAGGAGCAAATGTTGTCCAGGCGACTTCTGTATTTTTGACATTAAATTGTTAGAGGGGATTTGGTAAAAATGCATGCATACCTATGTGAATTTAGCTACTATACGCATGACCATGCCGGTTGTGCTATTTGCAGTATGGATATACAGGGTTGTGACAAAATAAAGGCTGATTTGCAGGAGATGATGGATGAGGGCCTCATCCACATAATCAATCCTAGGGCAGAGTATGAAGAAGAAGTAAACATGGTTTCTGGATGTCCTGAAGAGTTCAAAATCTTTGATTTGGAATATATGAATGAGGGTCTTGTAAAATTGCATGCTACTTTCTGCCACATGGATGGTCAGGTGGAACATCAATATGGACCTTGCCGAATTTGTTGTCGGGACTCGCGATGATGTTCAATTGTAAGGAAAGGTATTCAATTGTTATTGGATAATGGAACTATCAAGGTTACAAGCTAAAGGGATGATTACCACGAGGTTAATGAGATTGAGGTTTGTTTGGCTGAAGAAGAGTCAGATGATGAGTATGCCTCCGGGGATGAGTTCTTCTCCTCAGATGAAGATATGTTTACCATAGATGACTCTAATGACTGAATGTGTTGAAGAGGGAGTAAATGTTATTGTGCCATGATTTGGTGTGCCTACCCCTTTTAAAGTTGAATATCATAGAAAGCCAGTTATTGCTCCATTGGTGATTAGTTTGCCGGGTCCTGTCCCTTACAAGTCAGACAAGGTTGTACCGTACAAATATAATGCTACAATTTTAGAGGACGGTGTGGAAGTTCCCATCCAGCCAATGCCTAATGTTGGAAATATTGCCGAGACTAGCAGAGTAACCTACAACAGTCGTGTATTTGCACCAGTTGTTCATGGAGATGTTAGCGCTGGAAAGAAAGTTGTTGAAGATGTTAAACCCAAGAAGGTAGTGGGTGAATATAGTGGAGCTATGCTAGAAAAAGAGGTGGATGATATTTTGAATATAATCAAGATGAGAGATTACAAAACTGTTGTTCAACTACTGCAGACTCCTTCATAGAGAATCTTTGATGAGGGTATTGGACAAACTTTCGTTGAATGTGATATGCCTGTAGACCAATTCCGCAGTGTGGTAGGTAACATTACATCATGTAATAACCTAAGTTTATACGATGATGAACTGCCCGATGAAGGAAGGAATCACAATCTGGCCCTCCATATCTCTATGAACTGCAAGAATGATTCATTATCCAATGTTTTGATTGATAATTGATCCACATTGAACATTATACCAAGGAGCACGCTCATGAAGTTGAAATATCAAGGAACGCCCATGCGCCCGAGTGGAATTATTGTTAAAGCGTTTGATGGATCCAGGAAATCTATTATTGGTGAAGTGGAATTTCCTATTCATATAGGCCCACATTTGTTTCAGATTAATTTCCAAGTCAAGGATATTGTACCCGCTTATAGCTGCTTGTTGGGACGGCCGTGGACACATGAGGCAGGGGCTGTCACTTCGACTTTACACCATAACTTGAAGTTTATACGTGAAGGAAAAGTGGTAATTTTAAATGGAGAACGAGCATTATTAATATCTCATTTGTCCTCTTTCAGCATTGTGGAGGCGGATGAAGCTGCCATTGGAACCCAGTTCCAAGCGTTATCTATTGATGATATAAGAGGAAATGAGAATTTTATGGCTTTGCTTAAGGATGCTCAGAAGGTTGTGTGTAATGGCCATAGTGAAGTATGGAGACAGATTGTTAATCCACCTCTAAACAAGAATAGAGTCGGCTTAGGGTTCTCTGTGAAGAATGATAAAGTTAAGAGCATGAAGCCAAAGTCTGCTACAGGCAAGTATCAAGATATCTTTCGTAGCAGGGGTTATCTTCATCCAACTATTTTCGGGATTAATGTCATTATGGAAGATGAAGCAGAGCCATAAATACCAAATTATGTGATGCACAGAGTTAGGATTCAGAACTGGATCACCATTGATGTTCCCTTTTGCATACATGTTTAAAAGTTATTTGTTTTTGTTAATATTTTTTAAAAGCTTTCACTCAGCCCAAGGTGAAAGTATTGATAATGTACGAGCTGATCGGTTTGCTTTGATTTTTAAAATCAATAATAAAAGTTGACTTTGTTTCCCAAATTTTGTTTTTCTTTTTTTCTTTTTTTTTGGAAAATGGTAATCAGAAAAAACCTTTCAAAATAAATAATAACTGAAATTCAATCTGCATGATCACTTGTTATATGTGTCAGTTTCTAAAAGCAATCATAAATCATATGTGCAGATTAATTAAAAAATTCGTTGAATACAATGACTCTGGACCCTCTCCCAACTTTGAATGTCATGTGTATGGGGCCGAAGAAGAAGACTATGATGAGATTCCAAAAGAGGTCTCATGGTTGCTTGAGCGCGAGGAGAATGCCATTCATCCATATAAAGAGCCATTGGAAGTAATCAATTTGGGTTCAGAAGAAGATCCGAAGGAAGTCAAGATTGGAGCATTACTGCATCCTGGTGAGAAGAGCAGGTTGATTGAGATGTTGAAAGAGTATGTGGATATTTTTGCTTGGTCTTACCATGATATGCCTGGTCTAGATACAAATATTGTGGAGCACCGTTTGCCGCTGAAGCCAAAGTGCCCTCCAATCAAACAAAAGTTGCGAAGAACTCACCCAGATATGGCAGTGAAGATCAAAGAAGAAGTTCTAAAGAAGATTAATGCCGATTATCTCGTGACATTAGTGTACCCTCAGTGGATTTCCAATATTGTCCCAGTACCGAAGAAAGACAAAAAAGTTCGCATGTGCGGAGATTACAGAGGTCTAAATAAAGCTAGTCCCAAGGATGATTTTCCATTGCCACACATTGATATGTTAGTGGATAGCATAGAAAAATTCAAAGTTTTCTCGATAATGGACGGATTTTCCGAGTATAATCAAATAAAGATGGCTCCTGAGAACATGGAAAAAACAACTTTTATCACACCCCGGGGAACGTTCTGTTACAGAGTGATGCCTTTCGGGTTGAAGAACGCTGGTGCAACATACCAGAGGGCTATGACAACCATATTCCATGATCTAATGCACAAGGAAATTGAGGTATATTTTGATGATATGATTGCTAAATCCCAAACTGAAGAAGGGCATGTTTAAGATTTGTTGAAGTTTTTTCAGCGTTTGAGGAAGTATCGTCTCCGCTTGAATCCAAATAAATGTACCTTTGGTGTTCGGTCAGGAAAATTGTTGGGTTTCACTGTTATCTAGAGAGGGATTGAAGTTGACCCTGATAAAGTTAAAGCAGTTCAAGAAATGACAGCGCCAAGAACTGAAAAGAAAGTCAGAGGATTCCTCGGGCATTTGAATTATATTTCGAGATTCATTTCCCACATGACTGCAACGTGTGAACCGATCTTTAATTTGTTAAAAAAAGATCAATATTGTGTATGGACAGATGACTGCCAAAGGGAATTTAAAAGTATTAAATAATATCTACTTGAACCTCCTATCTTGCTCCCTCTTGTTGAAGGAAGACCATTGATTATGTATCTAACAGTGTTAGATAATTCCATGGGCTGTATTGTGGGACAACAACTTGAAACAGGGAAGAAAGAGTACGCCATTTATTATCTCAATAAATTTTTTACTGATTGTGAGTCACGGTATTCCATGCTGGAAAAGACATGTTGTGCTCTGGGCTGGGCAGAAAAACATTAGCAGAAGTATATGTTAAATCACACTACTTGGTTGATCTCCAAAATGGATCCAACCAAGTACATTTTTGAAAACTACTTCATTGGTGATTGTTATCTTTTTTCTACCTTCAATGAACGTTGATAGTTCACCGTCAGTGAACTTCGGTGTTATGATATTCCTTTGCTCTTACTACCTTCAGTGAAAGTTGGTAGTTCACCATTAGTGAACGTTGGAGATTGTTATCTTTTTGCTACCTTTAGTGAATGTTAGTAGTTCACCGTCAGTGAACGTCGGTGTTTTGATATTCCTTTTCTCTTACTACCTTGAGGGAAAGTTGGTAGTTCACCATCAGTGAACGTTGGTGATTGTTATCTTTTTTCTACCTTCGGTTAATGTTGGTAGTTCACCGTCAGTGAACGTCGGTGCTATGATATTTATTTTATCTCTACCTTCAGTGAAAGTTGGTAGTTAATCGTCAGTGAACGTCAGTGCTATGATATTTCTTTTCTCTCTACCTTAAGAGAAAGTTGGTAGTTTATCGTCAGTGAACGTCAATGTTTTTCTCTCTACCTTCAGTAAACGTTGGTAGTTCACCATCAGTGAACATTGGTGATTGTTATCCTTTTTCTACATTTAGTAAACGTTGGTAGTTCATCGTCAGTAAACGTCGGTGTTGTTATTCTTTTCTCTTTCTACCTTTAGTGAACGTTGGTAGTTTCACCTTCAGTATATGTTGGTGTATCCTTTGACCTTTTACCATCCTCTATGAGTCGAGTTATTTTGATTCACCAGTGATTTATTTTCCTGGTTGAGTTTCTCTTTTGATCCTTACTTCCTTTGCTACATCCCCAGTGATCTTTTGCGTCCCTTTGAAGATTGTTCATATCCATTCATACTCATAAGCATTGCATGGCATCTTAGGGACAAAAATAGATATTTTTTTATATTTAAGTATCTTCGATCACGTTGACACGAAGATTTTTAATCTTTGTATCTCCCGATAGAAGAAACTTAAATAAGGGCAGTTGTTGTACCCAAAATTTTTCCCTTAAGATCCCTTCATCATACCATATTGATTCAATGACAACAAGATCACATTACGACTTTTGGTTCTCCTCCTTATCTTTAATTTTGCTCTTTGAGGAATCACCAAGCACCTTGACTTGTTTTTCTTTTGTGATCATGCATGTTTTGTTTTGACTTTCCTTTTAATTAATAAAATGCAATGTTGGTTTGTCTTACTTGTTAATAATGTATGTAAAGGCAATGTGGCTTAGCAAGTTGATCCATGGGTTCATGAGTTTATTTCCATGCCCTAGTCAATAAGGTTTGATAAGTTTGAACCTCACCATTGAAGTTGTTTTGGAAGAAATGGCATGGCAAGGTTTATTTTGGTTCACGACATTTCAAATTTATCAAGATTGATTCAAAAGTACAAGAGGTTGATTGAAGAAGTTGTCATGGTTGGACAAGGCCTTGTTCCCATTGGTCACAAGTGAATATTTCTCTCAATTATCAAGAAATGGAAGTGGTTTTTGTTGCTATGAGTTCTCATTATAACCCTTAACAACACTTGTCTACAAAGAAAAATTGTTGGTACAAGAAGGTTATTTAAAATTGTCAAAGTTCCTCAAAGCATTTTCTTGATCTAGGAGCTAGGGTTTTGAACTTCAAAGAAGTATATCTTTCTCATCTTTTGATATTTTTGAGTGATTCCAAAAACATCCCTCTCTTCAAAGGGTTATTAATAAATCACTTCATAAGTTTCAAGGAGTTTTCATGTGGAAGAAACTTGATGATGAAGAAAGATTATAAGTCCTCTAGATGAACCCTCAAATCTCCTCATGTGACTTCAAATGATCATAACTTGGTCAATTTTTATCACCTTGAGCCCACTAAGTTTCCATAATGATCTTGAGGATTTGAACTTTATTCCTTATTTTATGTGCAAAGTGAGAAAATGGATGGAGGATTCCTTAAGGATACAAAAGATTATAGGTTATTTCATGATTTTTTGTCAACTTCAACAATTCATAACTCTCAAATTTTTTGATATTTTGAATGGTTCAAGTTTAAAAATGTCATTCAAGAGGTCTATTTCATGCCAACTATTTTGGTCTAGAGAAAATTCTAAGAGGAAGGCCATGTTTTGATGCAAAACATTATGGGTCACTTTGGAAGAAAAACTTGAAATATTTCTAAGTATGGAAAGTCAACTTCTTTTTCCCAACTTTGACTCATTGCAACTTTCAGCTCAAACATCCATTTGATTCCTTTATTTTATCATTGAAAAGCTTGTAATCTCATCTTTCTAAAGCATCAAGAACCATACACTAAGACTCCTCGAGCTGAGAATGCCATTGATTTGAACTTGGTAACTTGAAACTGAAGTTTCTTCAAAAGTCAGAATTGGAAATCCTTGATTTAGCTTCTAAACACATTTTTTCTGCGCCCTTTTTTATCTAAACATGTTTAGTGAACCTCCAAAAGTGATTAGCACATCAAAACGCAAGGTTTGGATGAGTTTTGATTAAAATAGAAGTCACACTTTTCTTATTTGCAACTCCACACGAATTCCCTCCAAAATGCATCATTCACTCTTCCTTTTGATCCCATTTGCTTCTCCTATAAATACATGAGCTATCCCATTCGTTTTCTCAAGCTTGAACAACCAAAATCACCCTGCAAACTCATTCCATAACTCACTTTTCTACAACTTCTAAATCATTGTTCAAGCCTTTTTCAATCCATTTTATCTATCAATTCTCCATCAATTCTTTCAAACTTTGATATCATTGTGAAGCTCTCATTTCCCTTGTTCTAGTCGCAACACTTTCTTTTAACCGGAAACACGATTTGGCCATGAATTTTCAAATTCCTTTTCAAAACTTTCCTTCCAAATTGCTTGAGCTACAATTTATATAAATTTTTCGCGAATGTGTGGTTGTCTTCGTCTTGATGAGATGAAACGAATGGCATAAGTCTGAGCTTCTGATTATACAGTTTGAGAGACCTATATTTCACGTTGGCTGGAGGTTGAAGATGACCAACTTGTCATCTTCCAACCAATGATGGCGTGCCATTTGTAATTTTTAAAAATATGATTTATATTTGGTTCAGTGTTTTATTCAGTAATGACCATGATATGCACAGCGCGCCAGATCCCTTTGATTTGATTACTAACGTGTTTTGACTCTCATCCATTAGTCCACATCTTTTTGGTTTTTAATTTATTTTCTGATTTTAATATTTAATTGTTCTAAACTTCAAAAAATCATAGAAAATTCCTTTAAGTCCAAAAAATCTGAAACAATTATGAAAAATATTATTGATTTTTCTCTTCTGATTTTTATTTTTTCACAATTTTATTTTGCGTTTTGATATTTTTTTATAAATTTTCACTTTATTTGAATTGTTTTAAATGTTTAAAAATACATTTATGCATTTTTAAATTCTAAAAAAAAATATGGAATGATCCAATGATATTGTGACAAATATTGGTGACCTCATTTATTTTTTATTTCTAAATTTGTCATTTTTTATCATTTTTGGTTTATTTTACTCATATCTTTTAATTTTAAAAAATAGTTTATGACTTTAAAAAATTACCAAAAATTTTATAAAAATATTTGAGTCTATTTATGATTTTTCTATGGCTTTATTTCTTTTTTATGAATCAATTTGAATATAGTTGATATTTTTTTCCTTTATTTTCATTTTTATACATTTAAAAACCCTTTTTAATGCATATATTAAATGTAATATTATTTTATGATTATTTTCTGGCTGATCTTGGGTTGAGTTTTTGATCATGAACTTTATTAACATCATTGGATCCATGGTGTTGAGTCTAACTCCATAAAAATGGATGAATGATTTTAATAATAGTTTAATTAAATTTTAATTCAAAAGTGGTTTGTATATTCTTTCACACCCCTTTTCATCTTATCCTTTTCTTATTGCACTAAGTGTTATTGGAGCATGATCTCTATACCATGTCTCAAAACAAATGGTGCATAGATTTCTATTGACCGGCCTTAAAATAGGTGTGACTTTTATATAAGTCCACTTACGATTGCTTAACATAGCGCTAAATTTTGTCCTGATTCGAATAAATGATCATTCGTGGCCCAAACATATGTTTGCAAGCCCAAGTATGTTAATTTGATCTCTTTGATCCAATAACCTTAAGATTCATTGTGTGGAGGCTTTGGTTCTACCAATACTCTAATGGATCTACATTACTTTTGGTCAACGCGGATCAATTAAACATCGTTGATCATTAAATGGTACTTTTGAGGATTCCAAAATGGATGATATACGTGACAAAAAGCAAATGCAACTTGTTATGTGGAGGATTTGGTTCTACCAATCCTCTAATGAGTTCCAAATGCAAGTTTCAAGATGGTCATCCAACTAACCACTAATCACTAATAATTGACTTTATTTTGTGTTTTTATTTTATGCTCTTCTATTTTATGCACCATTTACTTTAGCATTTACATTCCATACTATTTTCATCTTTGCTCATTTGAGTATTTACTTTTATGTCATTTTTATTTTGCTCACTTGAGATTTTCTTTTCTTTTGAAGATACCTAATAATCAACATGAACCATAAAAAAATATTAATGATACTTGGATTATTTGGTTACTATCCTTGGCATTTTGGAGTTTTGGACTTCTTGGACTTAGGATTAGAGACCTTGACCTATATTGGAGACCTTGTGACCTTAATTGATATTTTGTCTGGAGTTCTTGAGGTTTACCTCAAGACATTTGGTTGTTTGTTTATTTTGTGTTCAGGTTATTGAGATTACATTCTTTGTTTGTAATCTGGAATTCACCCATATACAACCGTTACTCTGCCCATTTTTTGTGAAGACTTAATACACTTGAAGTTTAGTTCTCTCAAGAGGTCTAGTATCTTTGCTTGTTTGGTTTCAATCTAAAAAATTGGAATTCTATCTTGACTCACAATGTCAAGCATTTGCTTCTTGTTAGTTAGATGGTTCTTATCCCTATCTTTTACCTTATGCTTTAGGATAGTCTCTTCTTCTCCTCCCATCTTCTTTAATTTCAAAAATCTTCTTCCTCCTTTTGAAAAATCTTCTTGTTTCTAAACTTGAACCACTTTCATAATAAACTTGGACTTATATCCATGCATTTTCAATAACATTTTCATAAATAAAATTCAATCAACTTAATAATACCTTGACATTTTTTGTGAGAAGAATAAAAGCAAATTAATCTCATTTCAAACCATTTTTGCCAGTTTGGGCTTTTTTACTTTAAAACCTTTCTCAAAAGATTAGACTCTTATCAATCCTTGTAGTGATGCAAATAACTATACTTTTACAATATGTAGTGAAGAGAGGTATTTTCCACTTGGGTGTTGAGTGAGGAATTGTTGATTTTAAAATCCAAGCCATATCCTCCATTTGAGATGATGCAAATTCTCCTTTCTCATGATTGTGGGTAGTAAGTATGTTTTCCACACAGACAATGACAATGATGTCTTATCTCATAAAATCAACCAACACACTTGTGTTTTTAATTTTTTTTGAAAGAGGAACTACGTGTACCCTGATCCCCTATTGCATGTAAGGTGTTACGTAGGCACTAAAGGTTCGCAACCGCGGAGGGTCCAGAAATCATTAAAAAAATACTTCTTTTCTCGCCTCCACCATCTATTTTCATACAACATTTTATAGCCAAAATATACATATTTTTCAAAGAGGTTCTTGCGGAGTACCATAGATGTTTTGGGTGCTAATACCTTCCATTTGCATAACCAACCCCCTTACCTTGAATCTTTCACCCTTTTTTTGGGTTATTCAGTTTTTTCCCATTCCTTTGGAAACAATAAAGCGTGGTGGGGATTTTTATTTTGACATGTATAAGTATAGTCAATCTAATGGCTTAGTCTTAAGCATTTCTACCGCTATACCTTGTATCATATAGAATTTGATCATAAGATTTATCAACCTCATTCGATCTTGGGTGTTGATGGGGTTAAAACCACAATCCACCAAAAAGGATGAATGATGTTGATGATAACTTGATTAAAACTTTGATTCAATTTGGGATTTATTCTCTTGTTCATTGTCTCTACTTCATCTATTTCTTCTTATTTTTTCTTTTTAATTAATTGGATGATGACTGATTCATCTTTGTTCCATTAGTACTAGATTGGTACTTGATGAACTTTTAACATTTTAAATATACCTCTAAGTAATCAATTGACTACTCAAGTTATTTTATATTGATGGCATGTTTGTCCTAAGGTATCTTGAATGATTTGATTGACATAATGATCCAATCTCTTTGACTTAGTCTTGATAACCTATGCTTTTAGACCATCGTATGCATTATATACAATACACGCACGTCATTTGAATTTTAATTTAATGTTTTGAACATACTTTGGTATTTTACCTTTTTATTTTATTTTAAAATCAAATTAAAAAAAAAATTCTATGCATTTTAATTGTTTTTTATTTTCATTTTAGTTATGTATGACTTTTGTTGATTCGTTGGCCTTGGATCATAGTGAATTTGATCATAAGCTTCATTAACCTCATTGGATCTTTGGTGTTGATGGGGTGAAAACCCTAATCCACCATAAAAAAGATGAATGATGTTGATGATAACTTTATTAAAACTTTGATCCAATTTAGGATTTATTTTTCTCGTTTATTATCTCTACTTCTTCTCATTATTCTTATTTTTGGCTTTTTGATCAATTGGTTGATGATTGATTCATCTTTGTTCAATTAGGTTTGGATTTGTACTTTATGAACTTTAGTCATTTCAAATCTACCTCTAAGTGATCAATTGATCACTCAAGGTACTTTGGAATGATGATAAGTCTTTTCTAAGGTATCATGAAGGATTTTATTGATGTAATGATCTCTTATCCTTGACCTAGTTTTGATCACCTACGCTTTTAAACCATGGTGTGCATTATATGCAACACACCACCGTAATTTGAAATTCATTTGATATTTCGAACATACATTGTTATTTTTCATTTTAATTTCATTTTAAAATCAAACTAAAAATACCTTTCTATGCATTTTAATTATTTTTTATTTGCATTTTAATTATATTTGAGTTTTGTTGACTGGTTGGCCTTGGATCATAGTGAATTTGATCATAAGTTTCATCGAACTCATTGGCTCTTTGGTGTTGAAGGGGTGGAAACCATAATCCACCAAAAAGGATGAATCATGTTGATGATAACTTGATTAAAACTTTTATCCAATTTGGGATTTACTCTCTTGTTCATTGTCTCTACTTTATCTCTTTCTTCTTCTTTTTTTCTTTTTGATTAATTGGATGATGACTGATTCATCTTTGTTCAATAAGGTTCGGATTGGTACTAGATTAATTTTTAGCATTTAAAATCTACCTCTAAGTAATGAATTGATTACACAAATTATATTATATTGATGGCAAGTTTGTCCTAAGGTATCTTGAATGATTTGATTGACGTAATGATCAAATCTCTTTGAGTTAGTCTTGATCACCTATGCTTTTAAAACATCGTATGTATAATATTCTTTACACGCACGTCATTTGAATTTTAATTCGATGTTTTGGGCATGCTTTGGTATTTTACCTTTTTATTTCATTTTAAAATCAAATTAAAAAATACTTATCTATGTATTTTAATTGATTTTTTTTTTGAATTTTAATAATGTATTACTTTTGTTGACTCGTTGTCCTTGGATCATAGTGAATTTGATAATAAGTTTCATCAACCTCATTGGATCTTGGGTGTTGATGGGGTGAAAACCCTTATCCACCAAAATAAGATGAATGATTTTGACGATAACTTTGATCAAACTTTTATCCAATTTGGATTTATTTTCTTGTTCATTGTCTCTACTTCATCTCATTCTTGTTTTTTTTTCTTTTTAATCAATTGCATGATGATTGATTCATCATTGTTCAATTAGGTTTGGATGGTTACTTGATGAACTTTCATCATTTCAAATGTACCTCTAAATGATAAATTGATCACTCAAGGTACTATGGATTGATGATAAGTCTTTGCTAAGGTGACATGAAGGATTTGATTGATGTAATGATCTCATCTCCTGAATTAGTCTTGAACAGCTAGGCTTTTAAACCATGGTGTGCATTATATGCAATACACTGGCGTAATTTGAAATTTATTTGATGTTTTGAACATAATTTGGTACTGTTCATATTATTTTCATTTTAAAATCAAATTAAAAATACTTTTTATGAATTTTAATTGTTTTATATTTGCATTTTATTTAAGTTTGACTTTTGTTGATTGGTTGGCCTTGTATCATAGTGAATTTGATCATAAATTTCATCAACCTCATTGGATCTTGGGTGTTGATGGGGTGAAAACCCCAATCCACCATAAAAAAGATGAATGATGTTGATGATAACTTTATTTAAACTTTGATCCAATTTAGGATTAATTTTCTCGTTCATTCTCTCTACTTCATCTCATTATTCTTCTTTTTTGCTTTTTGATCAATTGGTTGATGATTGATTCATCTTTGTTCAATTAGGTTTGGATTCGTACTTCATGAACTTTAATCATTTCAAATCTACTTCTAAGTGATCAATTGATCAATTAAGGTACTTTGGAATAATGATAAGTCTTTGCTAAGGTATCATGAAGGATTTGATTGATGTAATGATCTCATCTCCTTGACTTAGTTTTTATCACATATTCTTTTAATCCATGGTGTGCATTATATGCAACACACCACCGTAATTTTAAATTCATTTTATATTTCGAACATACATTGTTATTTTTCATTTTAATTTCATTTTAAAATCAAATTAAAAATACCTTTCTAAACATTTTAATTGTTGTTTATTTTCATTTTAATTATGTTTGACTTTTGTTGACTGGTTGGCCTTGGATCATAGTGAATTTAATCATAAGTTTCATCAAACTCATTGGCTCTTTGGTGTTGAAGGGGTGGAAACCATAATCCACAAAAAAGGATGAATCACGTTGATGATGACTTGATTAAAACTTTTATCCAATTTGGGATTTTCTCTCTTGTTCATTGTCTCTACTTTATCTCTTTCTTTTTCTTTTTTTTTCTTTTTGATTAATTGGAAGATAACTGATTCATCTTTGTTCAATAAGGTTCGGATTGGTACTAGATTAATTTTGCGCATTTAAAATCTACCTCTAAGTAATCAATTGATTACAAAAATTATATTATATTGATGGCAAGTTTCTCCTAAGGTATCATTAATGATTTGATTGACGTAATGATCTAATCTCTTTAAGTTAGTCTTGATCACCTATGCTTTTAAAACACCGTATGCATAATAATCTATACACGCACGTCATTTGAATTTTAATTTGATGTTTTGAGCATGTTTTGGTATTTTACCTTTTTATTTCATTTTAAAATCAAATTAAAAAAATAATTTTCTATGCATTTTAATTGTTTTTTTATTTGCATTTTAATAATGTATTACTTTTGTTGACTCGTTGTCCTTGCATCATAGTGAATTTGATAATAAGTTTCATCAACCTCATTGGATCTTGGTTGTTGATGCGGTGAAAACCTTAATCCACCAAAATAAGATGAATGGTTGATGAAAACTTTGATCAAACTTTTTTCCAATTTGGATTTATTTTCTTGTTCATTGTCTCCACTTTATATCATTCTTGTTTCTTTTTCTTTTTGATCAATTCCATGATGATTGATTCATCTTTGTTCAACTAGGTTTGGATGGTTACTTGATGAACTTTCATCATTTCAAATGTACCTCTAAATGATCAATTGATCACTCAAGGTAGTATGGATTGATGATAAGTCTTTTCTAAGGTGTTATGTAGGATTTGATTGATGTATTGATCTCATCTCCTGACTCAGTCTTGAACACCTAGGCTTTTAAACCATGGTGTGCATTATATGCAATACACTGGTGTAATTTGAAATTTATTTGATGTTTTGAACATTATTTGGTACTGTTCATATTATGTTCATTTTAAAATCAAATTAAAAATACTTTTTTATGAATTTTAAGTGTTTTTTATTTTCCTTTTAATTATGTTTGACTTTTGTTGATTGGTTGAACTTGTATCATAGTGAATTTGATCATAAGTTTCATCAACCTCGTTGGATCATGGGTGTTGATGGGCTGCAAACCCTACTCCACCATAAAAAAGATGAATGATGTTGATGATAACTTTATTAAAACTTTGATCCAATTTAGGATTTAATTTCTCGTTCATTCTCTCTACTTCATCTCATTATTCTTCTGTTTTTCTTTTTAATCTATTGGTTGATGATTGATTCATCTATGTTCAATTAGGTTTGGATTCGTAATTGATGAACTTTAATCATTTCAAATCTACCTCTAAGTGATCATTTGATCACTCAATGTACTTTGGAATGATGATAAGTCTTTGCTAAGGTATCATGAAGGATTTGATTGATGTAATGATCTCATCTCCTTGACTTAGTTTTGGTCACCTATGCTTTTAAACCACGGTGTACATTATATGCAACACACCACCGTAATTTGAAATTCATTTGATATTTCGAACATACATTGTTATTTTGCATTTTAATTTCATTTTAAAATCAAATTAAAAATACCTTTCTATGCATTTTAATTATTTTTTATTTTCATTTTAATTATTTTTAAGTTTTCTTGACTGGTTGGCCTTGGATCATAGTGAATTTGATCATAAGTTTCATCAAACTCATTGGATCTTGGGTGTTGACGTGGTGAAAACCATAATCCACCAAAAAGGGTGAATCATGTTGATGATAACTTGATTAAAACTTTTATACAATTAGGTATTTACTCTCTTGTATTGATGGAAAGTTTGTCCTAAGGTATCTTGAATGATTTGATTGACGTAATGATCCAATCTCTGTGAGTTAGTCTTGATCACCTATGCTTTTAAAACATCGTATGCATAATATTCTATACACGCACGTCATTTGAAATTTGATTTAATGTTTTGAGCATGTTTTGGTATTTTACCTTTTTATTTCATTTTAAAATCAAATTAAAAAAATACTTTTCTATGAATTTTAATTGTTTTTTTATTTGCATTTAAATAATGTATTACTTTTGTTGACTCGTTGACCTTGCATCATAGTGAATTTGATTATACGTTTCATCAACCTCATTGGATCTTGGGTGTTGATGGGGTGAAAACCTTAATCCACCAAAATAAGATGAATGATGTTGACGATAACTTTGATCTAATTTGGATTTACTTTCATGTTCATTGTCTCCAGTTCATATCATTCTTGTTTCTTTTTCTTTTTGATCAATTGCATGATGATTGATTCATCTTTGTTCAATTAGGTTTGGATGGTTACTTGATGAACTTTCATCATTTCAAATGTATCTCTAAATGATTAATTGATCACCCAAGGTACTATGGATTGATGATAAGTCTTTGCTAAGGTGTCGTGAAGGATTTGATTAATGTAATGATCTCATCTCCTGACTTAGTCTTGAACACCTAGGCTTTTACACCATCGTGTGCATTATATGTAATACACTGGCGTAATTTGAAATTTATTTGATGTTTTGAACATAATTTGGTATTGTTCATATTATTTTCATTTTAAAATCAAATTAAAAATACCTTTTATAAATTTTAATTGTTTTTTATTTTAATTTTAATTAAGTTTGACTTTTGTTGATTTGTTGGCCATGTATCATAGTGAATTTTATCTTAAGTTTCATCAACTTCATTGGATCTTGGGTGTTGATGGGGTGAAAACCCTAATCCACCATAAAAAAGATGAATGATGTTGATGATAACTTTGATCTAATTTGGATTTATTTTCATGTTCATTGTCGCCACTTCAGATCATTCTTGTTTCTTTTTCTTTTTGATCAATTGCATGATGATTGATTCATCTTTGTTCAATTAGGTTTGGATGGTTACTTGATGAACTTTCATCATTTCAAATGTACCTCTAAATGATCAATTGATCACTCAATGTACTATGGATTGATGATAAGTCTTTGCTAAGGTGTCATGAAGGATTTGATTAATGTAATGATTGTTAGAACATAGTTTGATTCTACAACCCTTGATTAGAGTTTTGATGATAACAAAATACAAAGAATAAATAAATTCAAAGATATATATATATAAAACAAATATGCTTCTTAAAATTATGTTTTGTATATACAGAATATCTGATGGAATCAGCATCAGAAGATCAGTAAAATATGCTACACGCTGAAGCTACCAGATTATACGCTGAAGCTTGATGACCAGAATCTGCGCATAAACAAATACACTCTGACTCTGATCAAAGACATCTTTACCAAGTCATCAACACTCTGAAGCGTTATCATAAGTTAAAGCAAACAAGACTCTGAAGCGTTATTAATTATTCAAGACATAATTAAATGCTAACGGCTCTCTTCAGACAAGATCTTCTTCAAAAGGAAAGTGTGTTATTGTCATTAAACTGGTTTTATGGACAACTTATCTTTGCCTTGCCTATATAAAAAAGTCTGCTTGAGAAAAGACACACGCATGCACTCACATAATTTGCCAAGCCTTCAAAACCATGCTTATTCAAATGCTTTAGCAATTTCAGTTTATTCCAAGCTTAAGTTGTGTAATTATCACAGTTGTGATATATTGTTTTGTTAGAAAACGTTAACACATCCTTGTTCAATTATTTGTAAAAGATTTCCTTGAGATAAACCGGTTTGTGGTTATACCCAAGAAGACTTTAACAGTTGTTAAAGTAGCTGTTGTAATTCTTTGAGAATAGTGGATTAAGACCTCGTTAGAGAGAGGCGAAATCACCTTAATGGGTGGACTGGAGTAGTTTGAGATCAAACGAACCAGGATAAAAATATTGTGTCTTAAAGCTGTTTATTATTTAATCCGAGTTTTTTCAATTCAACCCCCCCTTCTTGTGTTTTTCACATCTTCAATGATCTCATCTCCTGACTCAGTCTTGAACACCTAGGCTTTTACACCATGGTTTGCATTATATGCAATACACTGGCGTAATTTGAAATTTATTTGATGTTTTGAAAATAATTTGGTACTGTTCAAATTATTTTTCTTTTAAAATCAAATTAAAAATACCTTTTTATGAATTTTAATTGTTTTTTATTTTCATTTTAATTAAGTTTGACTTTTGTTGATTGGTTGGCCATGTATCATAGTGAATTTGATCATAAGTTTCATCAACTTCATTGGATCTTGGGTGTTGATGGGGTGAAAACCCTAATCCACCATAAAAAAGATGAATGATGTTGATGATAACTTTATTAAAACTTTGATCCAATTTAGCATTTATTTTCTTGTTCATTCTCTCTACTTCATCTCATTATTCTTCTTTTTTGCTTTTTGATCAATTGGTTGATGATTGATTCATCTTTGTTCAATTAGGTTTGGATTCGTACTTGATGAACTTTAATCATTTCAAATCTACCTCTAAGTGATCAATTGATCACTCAAGGTACTTTGGAATGATGATAAGTCTTTGCTAAGGTATCATTAAGGATTTGATTGATGTAATGATCTCATCTCCTTGACTTAGTTTTGATCACCTATGCTTTTAAACCATGGTGTGCATTATATGCAACACACCACCGTAATTTGAAATTCATTTGATATTTCGAACATTCATTGTTATTTTACATTTTAATTTCATTTTAAAATCAAATTAAAAATACCTTTCTATGCATTTTAATTGTTTTTTATTTTCATTTTAATTATGTTTGTGTTTTGTTGACTGGTTGGCCTTGGATCATAGTGAATTTAATCATAAGTTTCATTAAACTCATTGGATCTTGGGTGTTGAAGGGGTGAAAAACATAATCAATCAAAAAGGATGAATTATGATTATGATAACTTGATTAAAACTTTAATCCAATTTGGGATTTAATCTCTTGTTCATTGTCTCTACTTTATCTCTTTATTCTTCTTTTTTCTTTTTGATTAATTCGATGATTACTAATTCATCTTTGTTCAATAAGGTTCGGATTGGTACTTGATTAATTTTCAGCATTTAAAATCTACCTCTAAGTAATTAATTGATTACTGAAATTATTTTATATTGATGGAAAGTTTGTCCTAAGGTATCTTGAATGATTTGATTGACGTAATGATCCAATCTCTGTGTGTTAGTCTTGATCATCTATGCTTTTAAAACACCGTATGCATTATATTCTATACCCGCACGTCATTTGAAATGTAATTTAATGTTTTGAGCATGTTTTGGTATTTTACCTTTTTATTTCATTTTAAAATAAAATTAAAAAAATACTTTTCTATGCATTTTAATTGTTTTTTTATTTGCATTTAAATAATGTATTACTTTTGTTGACTCGTTGACCTTGTATCATAGTGAATTTGATTATAAGTTTCATCAACCTCATTGGATCTTGGGTGTTGATGGGGTGAAAACCTTAATCCACCAAAATAAGATGAATGATGTTGACGATAACTTTGATCTAATTTGGATTTATTTTCATGTTCATTGTATCCACTTCATATCATTCTTGTTTATTTTTCTTTTTGATCAATTGCATGATGATTGATTCATCTTTGTTCAATTAGGTTTGGATGGTTACTAGATGAACTTTCATCATTTCAAATGAACCTCTAAATGATCAATTGATCACTCAAGGTACTATGGATTGATGATAAGTCTTTGCTAAGGTGTCATGAAGGATTTGATTAATGCAATGATCTCATCTCTTGACTTAGTCTTGAACACCTAGGCTTTTACACCATGGTTTGCATTATATGCAATACACTGGCGTAATTTGAAATTTATTTGATGTTTTGAAAATAATTTGGTACTGTTCATATTATTTTTCTTTTAAAATCAAATTAAAAATACCTTTTTATGAATTTTAATTGTTTTTTATTTTCATTTTAATTAAGTTTGACTTTTGTTGATTGGTTGGCCATGTATCATAGTGAATTTGATCATAAGTTTCATCAACTTCATTGGATCTTGGGTGTTGATGGGGTGAAAACCCTAATCCACCATAAAAAAGATGAATGATGTTGATGATAACTTTATTAAAACTTTGATCCAATTTAGCATTTATTTTCTTGTTCATTCTCTCTACTTCATCTCATTATTCTTCTTTTTTGCTTTTTGATCAATTGGTTGATGATTGATTCATCTTTGTTCAATTAGGTTTGGATTCGTACTTTATGAACTTTAATCATTTCAAATCTACCTCTAAGTGATCAATTGATCACTCAAGGTACTTTGGAATGATGATAAGTCTTTGCTAAGGTATCATTAAGGATTTGATTGATGTAATGATCTCATCTCCTTGACTTAGTTTTGATCACCTATGCTTTTAAACCATGGTGTGCATTATATGCAACACACCACCGTAATTTGAAATTCATTTGATATTTCGAACATTCATTGTTATTTTACATTTTAATTTCATTTTAAAATCAAATTAAAAATACCTTTCTATGCATTTTAATTGTTTTTTATTTTCATTTTAATTATGTTTGTGTTTGGTTGACTGGTTGGCCTTGGATCATAATGAATTTAATCATAAGTTTCATTAAACTCATTGGATCTTGGGTGTTGAAGGGGTGAAAAACATAATCAATCAAAAAGGATGAATTATGTTTATGATAACTTGATTAAAACTTTAATCCAATTTGGGATTTAATCTCTTGTTCATTGTCTCTACTTTATCTCTTTATTCTTCTTTTTTCTTTTTGATTAATTCGATGATTACTAATTCATCTTTGTTCAATAAGGTTCGGATTGGTACTTGATTAATTTTCAGCATTTAAAATCTACCTCTAAGTAATTAATTGATTACTGAAATTATTTTATATTGATGGAAAGTTTGTCCTAAGGTATCTTGAATGATTTGATTGACGTAATGATCCAATCTCTGTGTGTTAGTCTTGATCATATATGCTTTTAAAACACCGTATGCATTATATTCTATACCCGCACGTCATTTGAAATGTAATTTAATGTTTTGAGCATGTTTTGGTATTTTACCTTTTTATTTCATTTTAAAATAAAATTAAAAAAATACTTTTCTATGCATTTTAATTGTTTTTTTATTTGCATTTAAATAATATATTACTTTTGTTGACTCGTTGACCTTGTATCATAGTGAATTTGATTATAAGTTTCATCAACCTCATTGGATCTTGGGTGTTGATGGGGTGAAAACCTTAATCCACCAAAATAAGATGAATGATGTTGACGATAACTTTGATCTAATTTGGATTTATTTTCATGTTCATTGTATCCACTTCATATCATTCTTGTTTATTTTTCTTTTTGATCAATTGCATGATGATTGATTCATCTTTGTTCAATTAGGTTTGGATGGTTACTAGATGAACTTTCATCATTTCAAATGAACCTCTAAATGATCAATTGATCACTCAAGGTACTATGGATTGATGATAAGTCTTTGCTAAGGTGTCATGAAGGATTTGATTAATGCAATGATCTCATCTCTTGACTTAGTCTTGAACACCTAGGCTTTTACACCATGGTTTGCATTATATGCAATACACTGGCGTAATTTGAAATTTATTTGATGTTTTGAAAATAATTTGGTACTGTTCATATTATTTTTCTTTTAAAATCAAATTAAAAATACCTTTTTATGAATTTTAATTGTTTTTTATTTTCATTTTAATTAAGTTTGACTTTTGTTGATTGGTTGGCCATGTATCATAGTGAATTTGATCATAAGTTTCATCAACTTCATTGGATCTTGGGTGTTGATGGGGTGAAAACCCTAATCCACCATAAAAAAGATGAATGATGTTGATGATAACTTTATTAAAACTTTGATCCAATTTAGCATTTATTTTCTTGTTCATTCTCTCTACTTCATCTCATTATTCTTCTTTTTTGCTTTTTGATCAATTGGTTGATGATTGATTCATCTTTGTTCAATTAGGTTTGGATTCGTACTTTATGAACTTTAATCATTTCAAATCTACCTCTAAGTGATCAATTGATCACTCAAGGTACTTTGGAATGATGATAAGTCTTTGCTAAGGTATCATTAAGGATTTGATTGATGTAATGATCTCATCTCCTTGACTTAGTTTTGATCACCTATGCTTTTAAACCATGGTGTGCATTATATGCAACACACCACCGTAATTTGAAATTCATTTGATATTTCGAACATTCATTGTTATTTTACATTTTAATTTCATTTTAAAATCAAATTAAAAATACCTTTCTATGCATTTTAATTGTTTTTTATTTTCATTTTAATTATGTTTGTGTTTGGTTGACTGGTTGGCCTTGGATCATAATGAATTTAATCATAAGTTTCATTAAACTCATTGGATCTTGGGTGTTGAAGGGGTGAAAAACATAATCAATCAAAAAGGATGAATTATGTTTATGATAACTTGATTAAAACTTTAATCCAATTTGGGATTTAATCTCTTGTTCATTGTCTCTACTTTATCTCTTTATTCTTCTTTTTTCTTTTTGATTAATTCGATGATTACTAATTCATCTTTGTTCAATAAGGTTCGGATTGGTACTTGATTAATTTTCAGCATTTAAAATCTACCTCTAAGTAATTAATTGATTACTGAAATTATTTTATATTGATGGAAAGTTTGTCCTAAGGTATCTTGAATGATTTGATTGACGTAATGATCCAATCTCTGTGTGTTAGTCTTGATCATCTATGCTTTTAAAACACCGTATGCATTATATTCTATACCCGCACGTCATTTGAAATGTAATTTAATGTTTTGAGCATGTTTTGGTATTTTACCTTTTTATTTCATTTTAAAATAAAATTAAAAAAATACTTTTCTATGCATTTTAATTGTTTTTTTATTTGCATTTAAATAATGTATTACTTTTGTTGACTCGTTGACCTTGTATCATAGTGAATTTGATTATAAGTTTCATCAACCTCATTGGATCTTGGGTGTTGATGGGGTGAAAACCTTAATCCACCAAAATAAGATGAATGATGTTGACGATAACTTTGATCTAATTTGGATTTATTTTCATGTTCATTGTATCCACTTCATATCATTCTTGTTTATTTTTCTTTTTGATCAATTGCATGATGATTGATTCATCTTTGTTCAATTAGGTTTGGATGGTTACTTGATGAACTTTTATCATTTCAAATGAACCTCTAAATGATCAATTGATCACTCAAGGTACTATGGATTGATGATAAGTCTTTGCTAAGGTGTCATGAAGGATTTGATTAATGCAATGATCTCATCTCCTGACTTAGTCTTGAACACCTAGGCTTTTACACCATGGTGTGCATTATATGCAATACACTAGCGTAATTTGAAATTTATTTGATGTTTTTAACATAATTTGGTACTGTTCATATTATTTTCATTTTAAAATCAAATTTAAAATACCTTTTTATGAATTTTAATTGTTTTTTATTTTCATTTTAATTAAGTTTGACTTTTGTTGGTTGGTTGGCCATGTATCATAGTGAATTTGATCATAAGTTTCATCAACTTTATTGGATCTTGGGTGTTGATAGGGTGAAAACCCTAATCCACCATAAAAAAGATGAATGATGTTGATGATAACTTTATTAAAACTTTGATCCAATTTAGGATTTATTTTCTTGATCATTCTCCCTACTTCATCTTGTTATTCTTCTTTTTTGTTTTTTGATCAATTGGTTGATGATTGATTCATCTTTGTTCAATTAGGTTTGGATTCAGACTTGATGAACTTTAATCATTTCAAATCTACCTCTAAGTGATCAATTGATCACTCAAGGTACTTTGGAATGATGATAATTCTTTGCTAAGGTATCATGAAGGATTTGATTGATGTAATGATCTCATCTCCTTCACTTAGTTTTGATCACCTATGCTTTTAAACCATGGTGTGCATTATATGCAACACACCACCGTAATTTGAAATTCATTTGATATTTCGAACATACATTATTATTTTACATTTTAATTTCATTTTAAAATCAAATTAAAAAAAATACTTTTCTATTCATTTTAATTGTTTTTTTATTTGCATTTAAATAATGTATTACTTTTGTTTACTGGTTGGCCTTGGATCATAGTGAATTTAATCATAAGTTTCATTAAACTCATTGGATCTTGGGTGTTGAAGGGGTGAAAACCTTAATCCACCAAAATAAGATGAATGATGTTGATGATAACTTTGATCTAATTTGGATTTATTTTCATGTTTATTGTCTCCACTTCATATCATTCTTGTTTCTTTTTCTTTTTGATCAATTGCATGATGATTGATTCATCTTTGTTCAATTAGGTTTGGATGGTTAATTGATGAACTTTCATCATTTCAAATGTACCTCTAAATGATCAATTGATCACTCAAGGTACTATGGATTGATGATAAGTCTTTGCTAATGTGTCATGAAGGATTTGATTAATGTAATGATCAAATCTCCTGACTTAATCTTGAACACCTAGGCTTTTACACCATGGTGTGCATTATATGCAATACACTGGCATAATTTGAAATTTATTTGATGTTTTTAACATAATTTGGTACTGTTCATATTATTTTCATTTTAAAATCAAATTAAAAATACCTTTTTATGAATTTTAATTGTTTTTTTATTTTCATTTTAATTAATTTTGACTTTTGTTGATTGGTTGGCCATGTATCATAGTGAATTTGATCATAAGTTTCATCAACTTCATTGGATCTTGGGTGTTGATGGGGTAAAAACCCTAATCCACCATAAAAAAGATGAATGATGTTGATGATAACTTTGATCTAATTTGGATTTATTTTCATGTTCATCGTCGCCACTTAAGATCATTCTTTTTTCTTTTTCATTTTGATCAATTGCATGATGATTGATTCATCTTTGTTCAATTAGGTTTGGATGGATACTTGATGAACTTTCATCATTTCAAATGTACCTCTAAATGATCAATTGATTACTCAAGGTACTATGGATTGATGATAAGTCTTTGCTAAGGTGTCATGAAGGATTTGATTAATGTAATGATCTCATCTCCTGACTCAGTCTTGAACACCTAGGATTTTACACCATGGTTTGCATTATATGCAATACACTGGCGTAATTTGAAATTTATTTGATGTTTTGAAAATAATTTGGTATTGTTCATATTATTTTTCTTTTAAAATCAAATTAAAAATACCTTTTTATGCATTTTAATTGTTTTTTATTTTCATTTTAATTAAGTTTGACTTTTGTTGATTGGTTGGCCATGTATCATAGTGAATTTGATCATAAGTTTCATCAACTTCATTGGATCTTGGGTTTTGATGGGGTGAAAACCCTAATCCACCATAAAAAAGATGAATGATGTTGATGATAACTTTATTAAAACTTTGATCCAATTTTGCATTTATTTTCTTGTTCATTCTCTCTACTTCATCTCATTATTCTTCTTTTTTGCTTTTTGATCAATTGGTTGATGATTGATTCATCTTTGTTCAATTAGGTTTGGATTCTTACTTGATGAACTTTAATCATTTCAAATCTACCTCTAAGTGATCAATTGATCACTCAATGTACTTTGGAATGATAATAAGTCTTTGCTAAGGTATCATTAAGAATTTGATTGATGTAATGATCTCATCTCCTTGACTTAGTTTTGATCACCTATGCTTTTAAACCATGGTGTGCATTATATGCAACACACCACCGTAATTTGAAATTCATTTGATATTTTGAACATACATTGTTATTTTACATTTTAATTTCATTTTAAAATCAAATTAAAAATACCTTTCTATGCATTTTAATTGTTTTTTATTTTCATTTTAATTATGTTTGTGTTTGGTTGACTGGTTGGCCTTGGATCATAGTGAATTTAATCATAAGTTTCGTTAAACTCATTGGATCTTGGGTGTTGAAGGGGTGAAAAACATAATCAATCAAAAAGGATGAATTGTGTTTATGATAACTTGATTAAAACTTTAATCCAATTTGGGATTTACTCTCTTGTTCATTGTCTCTACTTTATCTCTTTATTCTTCTTTTTTCTTTTTGATTAATTCGATGATTACTAATTCATCTTTGTTCAATAAGGTTCGGATTGGTACTTGATTAATTTTCAGCATTTAAAATCTACCTCTAAGTAATTAATTAATTACTCAAATTATTTTATATTGATGGAAAGTTTGTCCTAAGGTATCTTGAATGATTTGATTGACGTAATGATCCAATCTCTGTGTGTTAGTCTTGATCATCTATGCTTTTAAAACACCGTATGCATTATATTCTATACCCGCACGTCATTTGAAATGTAATTTAATGTTTTGAGCATGTTTTGGTATTTTACCTTTTTATTTCATTTTAAAATTAAATTTAAAAAATACTTTTCTATGCATTTTAATTGTTTTTTTATTTGCATTTAAATAATGTATTACTTTTGTTGACTCGTTGACCTTGTATCATAGTGAATTTGATTATAAGTTTCATCAACCTCATTGGATCTTGGGTGTTGATGGGGTGAAAACCTTAATCCACCAAAATAAGATGAATGATGTTGACGATAACTTTGTTCTAATTTGGATTTATTTTCATGTTCATTGTCTCGACTTCATATCATTCTTGTTTATTTTTCTTTTTGATCAATTGCATGATGATTGATTCATCTTTGTTCAATTAGGTTTGGATGGTTACTTGATGAACTTTCATCATTTCAAATGAACCTCTAAATGATCAATTGATCACTCAAGGTACTATGGATTGATGATAAGTCTTTGCTAAGGTGTCATGAAGGATTTGATTAATGCAATGATCTCATCTCCTGACTTAGTCTTGAACACCTAGGCTTTTACACCATGGTGTGCATTATATGCAATACACTAGCGTAATTTGAAATTTATTTGATGTTTTTAACATAATTTGGTACTGTTCATATTATTTTCATTTTAAAATCAAATTTAAAATACCTTTTTATGAATTTTAATTGTTTTTTATTTTCATTTTAATTAAGTTTGACTTTTTTTGATTGGTTGGCCATGTATCATAGTGAATTTGATCATAAGTTTCATTAACTTTATTGGATCTTGGGTGTTGATAGGGTGAAAACCCTAATCCACCATAAAAAAGATGAATGATGTTGATGATAACTTTATTAAAACTTTGGTCCAATTTAGGATTTATTTTCTTGATCATTCTCCCTACTTCATCTTGTTATTCTTCTTTTTTGTTTTTTTATCAATTGGTTGATGATTGATTCATCTTTGTTCAATTAGGTTTGGATTCAGACTTGATGAACTTTAATCATTTCAAATCTACCTCTAAGTGATCAGTTGATCACTCAAGGTACTTTGGAATGATGATAATTCTTTGCTAAGGTATCATGAAGGATTTGATTGATGTAATGATCTCATCTCCTTCACTTAGTTTTGATCACCTATGCTTTTAAACCATGGTGTGCATTATATGCAACACACCACCGTAATTTGAAATTCATTTGATATTTCGAACATACATTGTTATTTTACATTGTAATTTCATTTTAAAATCAAATTAAAAAAAAATACTTTTCTATTCATTTTAATTGTTTTTTTATTTGCATTTAAATAATGTATTACTTTTGTTTACTGGTTGGCCTTGGATCATAGTGAATTTAATCATAAGTTTCATTAAACTCATTGGATCTTGGATGTTGAAGGGGTGAAAACCTTAATCCACCAAAATAAGATGAATGATGTTGATGATAACTTTGATCTAATCTGGATTTATTTTCATGTTTATTGTCTCCACTTCATATCATTCTTGTTTCTTTTTCTTTTTGATCAATTGCATGATGATTGATTCATCTTTGTTCAATTAGGTTTGGATGGTTAATTGATGAACTTTCATCATTTCAAATGTACCTCTAAATGATCAATTGATCACTCAAGGTACTATGGATTGATGATAAGTCTTTTCTAAGGTGTCATGAAGGATTTGATTAATGTAATGATCAAATCTCCTGAATTAGTCTTGAACACCTAGGCTTTTACACCATGGTGTGCATTATATGCAATACACTGGCGTAATATGAAATTTATTTGATGTTTTTAACATAATTTGGTACTGTTCATATTATTTTCATTTTAAAATCAAATTAAAAATACCTTTTTATGAATTTTAATTGTTTTTTTATTTTCATTTTAATTAATTTTGACTTTTGTTGATTGGTTGGCCATGTATCATAGTGAATTTGATCATAAGTTTCATCAACTTCATTGGATCTTGGGTGTTGATGGGGTGAAAACCCTAATCCACCATAAAAAAGATGAATGATGTTGATGATAACTTTGATCTAATTTGGATTTATTTTCATGTTCATCGTTTCCACTTCAGATCATTCTTGTTTCTTTTTCATTTTGATCAATTGCATGATGATTGATTCATATTTGTTCAATTAGGTTTGGATGGATACTTGATGAACTTTCATCATTTCAAATGTACCTCTAAATGATCAATTGATCACTCAAGGTACTTGGATTGATGATAAGTCTTTGCTAAGGTGTCATGAAGGATTTGATTAATGTAATGATCTCATCTCCTGACTCAGTCTTGAACACCTAGGCTTTTACACCATGGTTTGCATTATATGCAATACACTGGCGTAATTTGAAATTTATTTGATGTTTTGAAAATAATTTGGTACTGTTCATATTATTTTTCTTTTAAAATCAAATTAAAAATACCTTTTTATGCATTTTAATTGTTTTTTATTTTCATTTTAATTAAGTTTGACTTTTGTTGATTGGTTGGCCATGTATCATAGTGAATTTGATCATAAGTTTCATCAACTTCATTGGATCTTGGGTGTTGATGGGGTGAAAACCCTAATCCACCATAAAAAAGATGAATGATGTTGATGATAACTTTATTAAAACTTTGATCCAATTTAGCATTTATTTTCTTGTTCATTCTCTCTACTTCATCTCATTATTCTTCTTTTTTGCTTTTTGATCAATTGGTTGATGATTGATTCATCTTTGTTCAATTAGGTTTGGATTCGTACTTGATGAACTTTAATCATTTCAAATCTACCTCTAAGTGATCAATTGATCACTCAAGGTACTTCGGAATGATGATAAGTCTTTGCTAAGGTATCATTAAGGATTTGATTGATGTAATGATCTCATCTCCTTGACTTAGTTTTGATCACCTATGCTTTTAAACCATGGTGTGCATTATATGCAACACACCACCGTAATTTGAAATTCATTTGATATTTCGAACATACATTGTTATTTTACATTTTAATTTCATTTTAAAATCAAATTAAAAATACCTTTCTATGCATTTTAATTGTTTTTTATTTTCATTTTAATTATGTTTGTGTTTGGTTGACTGGTTGGCCTTGGATCATAGTGAATTTAATCATAAGTTTCATTAAACTCATTGGATCTTGGGTGTTGAAGGGGTGAAAAACATAATCAATCAAAAAGGATGAATTATGTTTATGATAACTTGATTAAAACTTTAATCCAATTTGGGATTTACTCTCTTGTTCATTGTCTCTACTTTATCTCTTTATTCTTCTTTTTTCTTTTTGATTAATTCGATAATTACTAATTCATCTTTGTTCAATAAGGTTCGGATTGGTACTTGATTAATTTTCAGCATTTAAAATCTACCTCTAAGTAATTAATTGATTACTCAAATTATTTTATATTGATGGAAAGTTTGTCCTAAGGTATCTTGAATGATTTGATTGACGTAATGATCCAATCTCTGTGTGTTAGTCTTGATCATCTGTGCTTTTAAAACACCGTATGCATTATATTCTATACACGCACGTCATTTGAAATGTAATTTAATGTTTTGAGCATGTTTTGGTATTTAACTTTTTATTTCATTTTAAAATAAAATTAAAAAAATACTTTTCTATGCATTTTAATTGTTTTTTTATTTGCATTTAAATAATGTATTACTTTTGTTGACTCGTTGACCTTGCATCATAGTGAATTTGATTATAAGTTTCATCAACCTCATTGGATCTTGGGTGTTGATGGGGTGAAAACCTTAATCCACCAAAATAAGATGAATGATGTTGACAATAACTTTGATCTAATTTGGATTTATTTTCATGTTCATTGTCTCGACTTCATATCATTCTTGTTTATTTTTCTTTTTGATCAATTGCATGATGATTGATTCATCTTTGTTCAATTAGGTTTGGATGGTTACTTGATGAACTTTCATCATTTTAAATGAACCTCTAAATGATCAATTGATCACTCAAGGTACTATGGATTGATGATAAGTCTTTGCTAAGGTGTCATGAAGGATTTGATTAATGCAATGATCTCATCTCCTGACTTAGTCTTGAACACCTAGGCTTTTACACCATGGTGTGCATTATATGCAATACACTAGCGTAATTTGAAATTTATTTGATGTTTTTAACATAATTTGGTACTGTTCATATTATTTTCATTTTGAAATCAAATTTAAAATACCTTTTTATGAATTTTAATTGTTTTTTATTTTCATTTTAATTAAGTTCGACTTTTGTTGATTGGTTGGCCATGTATCATAGTGAATTTGATCATAAGTTTCATCAACTTTATTGGATCTTGGGTGTTGATAGGGTGAAAACCCTAATCCACCAAAAAAAGATGAATGATGTTGATGATAACTTTATTAAAACTTTGATCCAATTTAGGATTTATTTTCTTGATCATTCTCCCTACTTCATCTTGTCATTCTTCTTTTTTGTTTTTTGATCAATTAGTTGATGATTGATTCATCTTTGTTCAATTAGGTTTGGATTCAGACTTGATGAACTTTAATCATTTCAAATCTACCTCTAAGTGATCAGTTGATCACTCAAGGTACTTTGGAATGATGATAATTATTTGCTAAGGTATCATGAAGGATTTGATTGATGTAATGATCTCATCTCCTTCACTTAGTTTTGATCACCTATGCTTTTAAACCATGGTGTGCATTATATGCAACACACCACCGTAATTTGAAATTCATTTGATATTTCGAACATACATTGTTATTTTACATTTTAATTTCATTTTAAAATCAAATTAAAAAAAATACTTTTCTATTCATTTTAATTGTTTTTTTATTTGCATTTAAATAATGTATTACTTTTGTTTACTGGTTGGCCTTGGATCATAGTGAATTTAATCATAAGTTTCATTAAACTCATAGGATCTTGGGTGTTGAAGGGGTGAAAACCTTAATCCACCAAAATAAGATGAATGATGTTGATGATAACTTTGATCTAATTTGGATTTATTTTCATGTTTATTGTCTCGACTTCATATCATTCTTGTTTCTTTTTCTTTTTGATCAATTGCATGATGATTGATTCATCTTTGTTCAATTAGGTTTGGATGGTTAATTGATGAACTTTCATCATTTCAAATGTACCTCTAAATGATCAATTGATCACTCAAGGTACTATGGATTGATGATAAGTTTTTGCTAAGGTGTCATGAAGGATTTGATTAATGTAATGATCAAATCTCCTGACTTAGTCTTGAACACCTAGGCTTTTACACCATGGTGTGCATTATATGCAATACACTAGCGTAATTTGAAATTTATTTGATGTTTTTAACATAATTTGGTACTGTTCATATTATCTTCATTTTAAAATCAAATTAAAAATACATTTTTATGAATTTTAATTGTTTTTTTATTTTCATTTTAATTAAGTTTGACTTTTGTTGATTGGTTGGCCATGTATCATAGTGAATTTGATCATAAGTTTCATCAACTTTATTGGATCTTGGGTATTGATAGGGTGAAAACCCTAATCCACCATAAAAAAGATGAATGATGTTGATGATAACTTTATTAAAACTTTGATCCAATTTAGGATTTATTTTCTTGATCATTCTCCCTACTTCATCTTGTTATTCTTCTTTTTTGTTTTTTGATCAATTGGTTGATGATTGATTCATCTTTGTTCAATTAGGTTTGGATTCAGACTTGATGAACTTTAATCATTTCAAATCTACCTCTAAGTGATCAATTGATCACTCAAGGTACTTTGGAATGATGATAATTCTTTGCTAAGGTATCATGAAGGATTTGATTGATGTAATGATCTCATCTCCTTCACTTAGTTTTGATCACCTATGCTTTTAAACCATGGTGTGCATTATATGCAACACACCACCGTAATTTGAAATTCATTTGATATTTCGAACATACATTGTTATTTTACATTTTAATTTCATTTTAAAATCAAATTAAAAAAAAAATACTTTTCTATTCATTTTAATTGTTTTTTTATTTGCATTTAAATAATGTATTACTTTTGTTTACTGGTTGGCCTTGGATCATAGTGAATTTAATCATAAGTTTCTTTAAACTCATTGGATCTTGGGTGTTGAAGGGGTGAAAACCTTAATCCACCAAAATAAGATGAATGATGTTGATGATAACTTTGATCTAATTTGGATTTATTTTCATGTATATTGTCTCCACTTCATATCATTCTTGTTTCTTTTTCTTTTTGATCAATTGCATGATGATTGATTCATCTTTGTTCAATTAGGTTTGGATGGTTAATTGATGAACTTTCATCATTTCAAATGTACCTCTAAATGATCAATTGATCACTCAAGGTACTATGGATTGATGATAAGTTTTTGCTAAGGTGTCATGAAGGATTTGATTAATGTAATGATCAAATCTCCTGACTTAGTCTTGAACACCTAGGCTTTTACACCATGGTGTGCATTATATGCAATACACTGGCGTAATTTGAAATTTATTTGATGTTTTTAACATAATTTGGTACTGTTCATATTATCTTCATTTTAAAATCAAATTAAAAATACCTTTTTATGAATTTTAATTGTTTTTTTATTTTCATTTTAATTAAGTTTGACTTTTGTTGATTGGTTGGCCATGTATCATAGTGAATTTGATCATAAGTTTCATCAACTTTATTGGATCTTGGGTGTTGATAGGGTGAAAACCCTAATCCACCATAAAAAAGATGAATGATGTTGATGATAACTTTATTAAAACTTTGATCCAATTTAGGATTTATTTTCTTGATCATTCTCCCTACTTCATCTTGTTATTCTTCTTTTTTGTTTTTTGATCAATTGGTTGATGATTGATTCATCTTTGTTTAATTAGGTTTGGATTCGTACTTGATGAACTTTAATCATTTCAAATCTACCCCTAAGTGATCAATTGGTCACTCAAGGTACTTTGGAATGATGATAAGTCTTTGCTAAGGTATCATTAAGGATTTGATTGATGTAATGATCTCATCTCCTTGACTTAGTTTTGATCACCTATGCTTTTAAACCATGGTGTGCATTATATGCAACACACCACCGTAATTTGAAATTCATTTGATATTTCGAACATACATTGTTATTTTACATTTTAATTTCATTTTAAAATCAAATTAAAAATACCTTTCTATGCATTTTAATTGTTTTTTATTTTCATTTTAATTATGTTTGTGTTTGGTTGACTGGTTGGCCTTGGATCATAGTGAATTTAATCATAAGTTTCATTAAACTCATTGGATCTTGGGTGTTGAAGGGGTGAAAAACATAATTAATCAAAAAGGATGAATTATGTTTATGATAACTTGATTAAAACTTTAATCCAATTTGGGATTTACTCTCTTGTTCATTGTCTCTACTTTATCTCTTTATTCTTCTTTTTTCTTTTTGATTAATTCGATAATTACTAATTCATCTTTGTTCAATAAGGTTCGGATTGGTACTTGATTAATTTTCAGCATTTAAAATCTACCTCTAAGTAATTAATTGATTACTCAAATTATTTTATATTGATGGAAAGTTTGTCCTAAGGTATCTTGAATGATTTGATTGACGTAATGATCCAATCTCTGTGTGTTAGTCTTGATCATCTATGCTTTTAAAACACCGTATGCATTATATTTTATACACGCACGTCATTTGAAATGTAATTTAATGTTTTGAGCATGTTTTGGTATTTTACCTTTTTATTTCATTTTAAAATAAAATTAAAAAAATACTTTTCTATGCATTTTAATTGTTTTTTTATTTGCATTTAAATAATGTATTACTTTTGTTGACTCGTTGACCTTGCATCATAGTGAATTTGATTATAAGTTTCATCAACCTCATTGGATCTTGGGTGTTGATGGGGTGAAAACCTTAATCCACCAAAATAAGATGAATGATGTTGATAATAACTTTGATCTAATTTGGATTTATTTTCATGTTCATTGTATCGACTTCATATCATTCTTGTTTATTTTTCTTTTTGATCAATTGCATGATGATTGATTCATCTTTGTTCAATTAGGTTTGGATGGTTACTTGATGAACTTTCATCATTTCAAATGAACCTCTAAATGATCAATTGATCACTCAAGGTACTATGGATTGATGATAAGTCTTTGCTATGGTGTCATGAAGGATTTGATTAATGCAATGATCTCATCTCCTGACTTAGTCTTGAACACCTAGGCTTTTACACCATGGTGTGCATTATATGCAATACACTAGCGTAATTTGAAATTTATTTGATGTTTTTAACATAATTTGGTACTGTTCATATTATTTTCATTTTAAAATCAAATTTAAAATACCTTTTTATGAATTTTAATTGTTTTTTATTTTCATTTTAATTAAGTTTGACTTTTGGTGATTGGTTGGCCATGTATCATAGTGAATTTGATCATAAGTTTCATCAACTTTATTGGATCTTGGGTGTTGATAGGGTGAAAACCCTAATCCACCATAAAAAAGATGAATGATGTTGATAAAAACTTTATTAAAACTTTGATCCAATTTAGGATTTATTTTCTTGATCATTCTCCCTACTTCATCTTGTTATTCTTCTTTTTTGTTTTTTGATCAATTGGTTGATGATTGATTCATCTTTGTTCAATTAGGTTTGGATTCAGACTTGATGAAATTTAATCATTTCAAATCTACCTCTAAGTGATCAGTTGATCACTCAAGGTACTTTGGAATGATGATAATTATTTGCTAAGGTATCATGAAGGATTTGATTGATGTAATGATCTCATCTCCTTCACTTAGTTTTGATCACCTATGCTTTTAAACCATGGTGTGCATTATATGCAACACACCACCGTAATTTGAAATTCATTTGATATTTCGAACATACATTGTTATTTTACATTTTAATTTCATTTTAAAATCAAATTAAAAAAATACTTTTCTATTCATTTTAATTGTTTTTTTATTTGCATTTAAATAATGTATTACTTTTGTTTACTGGTTGGCCTTGGATCATAGTGAATTTAATCATAAGTTTCAATAAACTCATTGGATCTTGGGTGTTGAAGGGGTGAAAACCTTAATCCACCAAAATAAGATGAATGATGTTGATGATAACTTTGATCTAATTTGGATTTATTTTCATGTTTATTGTCTCGACTTCATATCATTCTTGTTTCTTTTTCTTTTTGATCAATTGCATGATGATTGATTCATCTTTGTTCAATTAGGTTTGGATGGTTAATTGATGAACTTTCATCATTACAAATGTACCTCTAAATGATCAATTGATCACTCAAGGTACTATGGATTGATGATAAGTTTTTGCTAAGGTGTCATGAAGGATTTGATTAATGTAATGATCAAATCTCCTGACTTAGTCTTGAACACCTAGGCTTTTACACCATGGTGTGCATTATATGCAATACACTAGCGTAATTTGAAATTTATTTGATGTTTTTAACATAATTTGGTACTGTTCATATTATCTTCATTTTAAAATCAAATTAAAAATACATTTTTATGAATTTTAATTGTTTTTTTATTTTCATTTTAATTAAGTTTGACTTTTGTTGATTGGTTGGCCATGTATCATAGTGAATTTGATCATAAGTTTCATCAACTTTATTGGATCTTGGGTATTGATAGGGTGAAAACCCTAATCCACCATAAAAAAGATGAATGATGTTGATGATAACTTTATTAAAACTTTGATCCAATTTAGGATTTATTTTCTTGATCATTCTCCCTACTTCATCTTGTTATTCTTCTTTTTTGTTTTTTGATCAATTGGTTGATGATTGATTCATCTTTGTTCAATTAGGTTTGGATTCAGACTTGATGAACTTTAATCATTTCAAATCTACCTCTAAGTGATCAATTGATCACTCAAGGTACTTTGGAATGATGATAATTCTTTGCTAAGGTATCATGAAGGATTTGATTGATGTAATGATCTCATCTCCTTCACTTAGTTTTGATCACCTATGCTTTTAAACCATGGTGTGCATTATATGCAACACACCACCGTAATTTGAAATTCATTTGATATTTCGAACATACATTGTTATTTTACATTTTAATTTCATTTTAAAATCAAATTAAAAAAAAATACTTTTCTATTCATTTTAATTGTTTTTTTATTTGCATTTAAATAATGTATTACTTTTGTTTACTGGTTGGCCTTGGATCATAGTGAATTTAATCATAAGTTTCTTTAAACTCATTGGATCTTGGGTGTTGAAGGGGTGAAAACCTTAATCCACCAAAATAAGATGAATGATGTTGATGATAACTTTGATCTAATTTGGATTTATTTTCATGTATATTGTCTCCACTTCATATCATTCTTGTTTCTTTTTCTTTTTGATCAATTGCATGATGATTGATTCATCTTTGTTCAATTAGGTTTGGATGGTTAATTGATGAACTTTCATCATTTCAAATGTACCTCTAAATGATCAATTGATCACTCAAGGTACTATGGATTGATGATAAGTTTTTGCTAAGGTGTCATGAAGGATTTGATTAATGTAATGATCAAATCTCCTGACTTAGTCTTGAACACCTAGGCTTTTACACCATGGTGTGCATTATATGCAATACACTGGCGTAATTTGAAATTTATTTGATGTTTTTAACATAATTTGGTACTGTTCATATTATCTTCATTTTAAAATCAAATTAAAAATACCTTTTTATGAATTTTAATTGTTTTTTTATTTTCATTTTAATTAAGTTTGACTTTTGTTGATTGGTTGGCCATGTATCATAGTGAATTTGATCATAAGTTTCATCAACTTTATTGGATCTTGGGTGTTGATAGGGTGAAAACCCTAATCCACCATAAAAAAGATGAATGATGTTGATGATAACTTTATTAAAACTTTGATCCAATTTAGGATTTATTTTCTTGATCATTCTCCCTACTTCATCTTGTTATTCTTCTTTTTTGTTTTTTGATCAATTGGTTGATGATTGATTCATCTTTGTTTAATTAGGTTTGGATTCGTACTTGATGAACTTTAATCATTTCAAATCTACCCCTAAGTGATCAATTGGTCACTCAAGGTACTTTGGAATGATGATAAGTCTTTGCTAAGGTATCATTAAGGATTTGATTGATGTAATGATCTCATCTCCTTGACTTAGTTTTGATCACCTATGCTTTTAAACCATGGTGTGCATTATATGCAACACACCACCGTAATTTGAAATTCATTTGATATTTCGAACATACATTGTTATTTTACATTTTAATTTCATTTTAAAATCAAATTAAAAATACCTTTCTATGCATTTTAATTGTTTTTTATTTTCATTTTAATTATGTTTGTGTTTGGTTGACTGGTTGGCCTTGGATCATAGTGAATTTAATCATAAGTTTCATTAAACTCATTGGATCTTGGGTGTTGAAGGGGTGAAAAACATAATTAATCAAAAAGGATGAATTATGTTTATGATAACTTGATTAAAACTTTAATCCAATTTGGGATTTACTCTCTTGTTCATTGTCTCTACTTTATCTCTTTATTCTTCTTTTTTCTTTTTGATTAATTCGATAATTACTAATTCATCTTTGTTCAATAAGGTTCGGATTGGTACTTGATTAATTTTCAGCATTTAAAATCTACCTCTAAGTAATTAATTGATTACTCAAATTATTTTATATTGATGGAAAGTTTGTCCTAAGGTATCTTGAATGATTTGATTGACGTAATGATCCAATCTCTGTGTGTTAGTCTTGATCATCTATGCTTTTAAAACACCGTATGCATTATATTTTATACACGCACGTCATTTGAAATGTAATTTAATGTTTTGAGCATGTTTTGGTATTTTACCTTTTTATTTCATTTTAAAATAAAATTAAAAAAATACTTTTCTATGCATTTTAATTGTTTTTTTATTTGCATTTAAATAATGTATTACTTTTGTTGACTCGTTGACCTTGCATCATAGTGAATTTGATTATAAGTTTCATCAACCTCATTGGATCTTGGGTGTTGATGGGGTGAAAACCTTAATCCACCAAAATAAGATGAATGATGTTGATAATAACTTTGATCTAATTTGGATTTATTTTCATGTTCATTGTATCGACTTCATATCATTCTTGTTTATTTTTCTTTTTGATCAATTGCATGATGATTGATTCATCTTTGTTCAATTAGGTTTGGATGGTTACTTGATGAACTTTCATCATTTCAAATGAACCTCTAAATGATCAATTGATCACTCAAGGTACTATGGATTGATGATAAGTCTTTGCTATGGTGTCATGAAGGATTTGATTAATGCAATGATCTCATCTCCTGACTTAGTCTTGAACACCTAGGCTTTTACACCATGGTGTGCATTATATGCAATACACTAGCGTAATTTGAAATTTATTTGATGTTTTTAACATAATTTGGTACTGTTCATATTATTTTCATTTTAAAATCAAATTTAAAATACCTTTTTATGAATTTTAATTGTTTTTTATTTTCATTTTAATTAAGTTTGACTTTTGGTGATTGGTTGGCCATGTATCATAGTGAATTTGATCATAAGTTTCATCAACTTTATTGGATCTTGGGTGTTGATAGGGTGAAAACCCTAATCCACCATAAAAAAGATGAATGATGTTGATAAAAACTTTATTAAAACTTTGATCCAATTTAGGATTTATTTTCTTGATCATTCTCCCTACTTCATCTTGTTATTCTTCTTTTTTGTTTTTTGATCAATTGGTTGATGATTGATTCATCTTTGTTCAATTAGGTTTGGATTCAGACTTGATGAAATTTAATCATTTCAAATCTACCTCTAAGTGATCAGTTGATCACTCAAGGTACTTTGGAATGATGATAATTATTTGCTAAGGTATCATGAAGGATTTGATTGATGTAATGATCTCATCTCCTTCACTTAGTTTTGATCACCTATGCTTTTAAACCATGGTGTGCATTATATGCAACACACCACCGTAATTTGAAATTCATTTGATATTTCGAACATACATTGTTATTTTACATTTTAATTTCATTTTAAAATCAAATTAAAAAAATACTTTTCTATTCATTTTAATTGTTTTTTTATTTGCATTTAAATAATGTATTACTTTTGTTTACTGGTTGGCCTTGGATCATAGTGAATTTAATCATAAGTTTCAATAAACTCATTGGATCTTGGGTGTTGAAGGGGTGAAAACCTTAATCCACCAAAATAAGATGAATGATGTTGATGATAACTTTGATCTAATTTGGATTTATTTTCATGTTTATTGTCTCGACTTCATATCATTCTTGTTTCTTTTTCTTTTTGATCAATTGCATGATGATTGATTCATCTTTGTTCAATTAGGTTTGGATGGTTAATTGATGAACTTTCATCATTACAAATGTACCTCTAAATGATCAATTGATCACTCAAGGTACTATGGATTGATGATAAGTTTTTGCTAAGGTGTCATGAAGGATTTGATTAATGTAATGATCAAATCTCCTGACTTAGTCTTGAACACCTAGGCTTTTACACCATGGTGTGCATTATATGCAATACACTGGCATAATTTGAAATTTATTTGATGTTTTTAACATAATTTGGTACTGTTCATATTATCTTCATTTTAAAATCAAATTAAAAATACCTTTTTATGAATTTTAATTGTTTTTTTATTTTCATTTTAATTAAGTTTGACTTTTGTTGATTGGTTGGCCATGTATCATAGTGAATTTGATCATAAGTTTCATCAACTTTATTGGATCTTGGGTATTGATAGGGTGAAAACCCTAATCCACCATAAAAAAGATGAATGATGTTGATGATAACTTTATTAAAACTTTGATCCAATTTAGGATTTATTTTCTTGATCATTCTCCCTACTTCATCTTGTTATTCTTCTTTTTTGTTTTTTGGTCAATTGGTTGATGATTGATTCATCTTTGTTCAATTAGGTTTGGATTCAGACTTGATGAACTTTAATCGCTTCAAATCTACCTCTAAGTGATCAATTGATCACTCAAGGTACTTTGGAATGATGATAATTCTTTGCTAAGGTATCATGAAGGATTTGATTGATGTAATGATCTCATCTCCTTCACTTAGTTTTGATCACCTATGCTTTTAAACCATGGTGTGCATTATATGCAACACACCACTGTAATTTGAAATTCATTTGATATTTCGAACATACATTGTTATTTTACATTTTAATTTCATTTTAAAATCAAATTAAAAAAAATACTTTTCTATTCATTTTAATTGTTTTTTTATTTGCTTTTAAATAATGTATTACTTTTGTTTACTGGTTGGCCTTGGATCATAGTGAATTTAATCATAAGTTTCATTAAACTCATTGGATCTTGGGTGTTGAAGGGGTGAAAACCTTAATCCACCAAAATAAGATGAATGATGTTGATGATAACTTTGATCTAATTTGGATTTATTTTCATGTTTATTGTCTCCACTTCATATCATTCTTGTTTCTTTTTCTTTTTGATCAATTGCATGATGATTGATTCATCTTTGTTCAATTAGGTTTGGATGGTTAATTGATGAACTTTCATCATTTCAAATGTACCTCTAAATGATCAATTGATCACTCAAGGTACTATGGATTGATGATAAGTTTTTTCTAAGGTGTCATGAAGGATTTGATTAATGTAATGATCAAATCTCATGACTTAGTCTTGAACACCTAGGCTTTTACACCATGGTGTGCATTATATGCAATACACTGGCGTAATTTGAAATTTATTTGATGTTTTTAACATAATTTGGTACTGTTCATATTATCTTCATTTTAAAATCAAATTAAAAATACCTTTTTATGAATTTTAATTGTTTTTTTATTTTCATTTTAATTAAGTTTGACTTTTGTTGATTGGTTGGACATGTATCATAGTGAATTTGATCATAAGTTTCATCAACTTTATTGGATCTTGGGTATTGATAGGGTGAAAACCCTAATCCACCATAAAAAAGATGAATGATGTTGATGATAACTTTATTAAAACTTTGATCCAATTTAGGATTTATTTTCTTGATCATTCTCCCTACTTCATCTTGTTATTCTTCTTTTTTGTTTTTTGATCAATTGGTTGATGATTGATTCATCTTTGTTCAATTAGGTTTGGATTCAGACTTGATGAACTTTAATCATTTCAAATCTACCTCTAAGTGATCAATTGATCACTAAAGGTAATTTGGAATGATGATAATTCTTTGCTAAGGTATCATGAAGGATTTGATTGATGTAATGATCTCATCTCCTTCACTTAGTTTTGATCACCTATGCTTTTAAACCATGGTGTGCATTATATGCAATACACCACCGTAATTTGAAATTCATTTGATATTTCGAACATACATTGTTATTTTACATTTTAATTTCATTTTAAAATCAAATTAAAAAAAATACTTTTCTATTCATTTTAATTGTTTTTTTATTTGCATTTAAATAATGTATTACTTTTGTTTACTGGTTGGCCTTGGATCATAGTGAATTTAATCATAAGTTTCATTAAACTCATTGGATCTTGGGTGTTGAAGGGGTGAAAACCTTAATCCACCAAAATAAGATTAATGATGTTGATGATAACTTTGATCTAATTTGGATTTATTTTCATGTTTATTGTCTCCACTTCATATCATTCTTGTTTCTTTTTCTTTTTGATCAATTGCATGATGATTGATTCATCTTTGTTCAATTAGGTTTGGATGGTTAATTGATGAACTTTCATCATTTCAAATGTACCTCTAAATGATCAATTGATCACTCAAGGTACTATGGATTGATGATAAGTTTTTGCTAAGGTGTCATGAAGGATTTGATTAATGTAATGATCAAATCTCCTGACTTAGTCTTGAACACCTAGGCTTTTACACCATGGTGTGCATTATATGCAATACACTGGCGTAATTTGAAATTTATTTGATGTTTTTAACATAATTTGGTACTGTTCATATTATCTTCATTTTAAAATCAAATTAAAAATACCTTTTTATGAATTTTAATTGTTTTTTTATTTTCATTTTAATTAAGTTTGACTTTTGTTGATTGGTTGGCCATGTATCATAGTGAATTTGATCATAAGTTTCATCAACTTTATTGGATCTTGGGTATTGATAGGGTGAAAACCCTAATCCACCATAAAAAAGATGAATGATGTTGATGATAACTTTATTAAAACTTTGATCCAATTTAGGATTTATTTTCTTGATCATTCTCCCTACTTCATCTTGTTATTCTTCTTTTTTGTTTTTTGATCAATTGGTTGATGATTGATTCATCTTTGTTCAATTAGGTTTGGATTCAGACTTGATGAACTTTAATCATTTCAAATCTACCTCTAAGTGATCAATTGATCACTCAAGGTACTTTGGAATGATGATAATTCTTTGCTAAGGTATCATGAAGGATTTGATTGATGTAATGATCTCATCTCCTTCACTTAGTTTTGAACACCTATGCTTTTAAACCATGGTGTGCATTATATGCAACACACCACCGTAATTTGAAATTCATTTGATATTTCGAACATACATTGTTATTTTACATTTTAATTTCATTTTAAAATCAAATTAAAAAAAATACTTTTCTATTCATTTTAATTGTTTTTTTATTTGCATTTAAATAATGTATTACTTTTGTTTACTGGTTGGCCTTGGATCATAGTGAATTTAATCATAAGTTTCATTAAACTCATTGGATCTTGGGTGTTGAAGGGGTGAAAACCTTAATCCACCAAAATAAGATGAATGATGTTGATGATAACTTTGATCTAATTTGGATTTATTTTCATGTTTATTGTCTCCACTTCATATCATTCTTGTTTCTTTTTCTTTTTGATCAATTGCATGATGATTGATTCATCTTTGTTCAATTAGGTTTGGATGGTTAATTGATGAACTTTCATCATTTCAAATGTACCTCTAAATGATCAATTGATCACTCAAGGTACTATGGATTGAGGATAAGTTTTTGCTAAGGTGTCATGAAGGATTTGATTAATGTAATGATCAAATCTCCTGACTTAGTCTTGAACACCTAGGCTTTTACACCATGGTGTGCATTATATGCAATACACTGGCGTAATTTGAAATTTATTTGATGTTTTTAACATAATTTGGTACTGTGCATATTATTTTCATTTTAAAATCAAATTTAAAATACATTTTTATGAATTTTAATTGTTTTTTTATTTTCATTTTAATTAAGTTTGACTTTTTTTGATTGGTTGGCCATGTATCATAGTGAATTTGATCATAAGTTTCATCAACTTCATTGGATCTTTGGTGTTGATGGGGTGAAAACCCTAATCCACCATAAAAAAGATGAATGATGTTGATGATAACTTTGATCTAATTTAGATTTATTTTCTTGTTCATTGTCGCTACTTAAGATCATTCTTGTTTCTTTTTCTTTTTGATCAATTGCATGATGATTGATTCATCTTTGTTCAATTAGGTTTGGATGGTTACTTGATGAACTTTCATCATTTCAAATGTACCTCTAAATGATCAATTGATCACTCAAGGTACTATGGATTGATGATAAGTCTTTGCTAAGGTGTCATGAAGGATTTGATTAATGTAATGATCTCATCTCCTGACTCAGTCTTGAACACCTAGGCTTTTACACCATGGTGTGCATTATATGAAATACACTGGCGTAATTTGAAATTTATTTGATGTTTTGAAAATAATTTGGTACTGTTCATATTATTTTCCTTTTAAAATCAAATTAAAAATACCTTTTTATGAATTTTAATTGTTTTTTATTTTCATTTTAATTAAGTTTGACTTTTTTTGATTGGTTGGCCATGTATCATAGTGAATTTGATCATAAGTTTCATCAACTTTATTGGATCTTGGGTGTTGATGGGGTGAAAACCCTAATCCACCATAAAAAAGATGAATGATGTTGATGATAACTTTATTAAAACTTTGATCCAATTTAGGATTTATTTTCTTGATCATTCTCCCTACTTTATCTCGTTATTCTTCTTTTTTGCTTTTTGATCAATTGGTTGATGATTGATTCATCTTTGTTCAATTTGGTTTGGATTCGGACTTGTGAACTTTAATCATTTCAAATCTACCTCTAAGTGATCAATTGATCACTCAAGGTACTATGGATTGATGATAAGTTTTTGCTAAGGTGTCATGAAGGATTTGATTAATGTAATGATCTCATCTCCTGACTCAGTCTTGAACACCTAGGCTTTTAACCCATGGTGTGCATTATATGCAATACACTGGCGTAATTTGAAATTTATTTGATGTTTTGAAAATAATTTGGTATTGTTCATATTATTTTCCTTTTAAAATCAAATTAAAAATACCTTTTTATGAATTTTAATTGTTTTTTATTTTCATTTTAATTAAGTTTGACTTTTGTTGATTGGTTGGCCATGTATCATAGTGAATTTGATCATAAGTTTCATCAACTTCATTGGATCTTGGGTGTTGATGGGGTGAAAACCCTAATCCACCATAAAAAAGATGAATGATGTTGATGATAACTTTGATCTAATTTCGATTTATTTTCATGTTCATTGTCGCCACTTAAGATCATTTTTGTTTCTTTTTCTTTTTGATCAATTGCATGATGATTGAATCATCTTTGTTCAATTAGGTTTGGATGGTTACTTGATGAACTTTCATCATTTCAAATGTACCTCTAAATGATCAATTGATCACTCAAGGTACTATGGATTGATGATAAGTCTTTTCTAATGTGTCATGAAGGATTTGATTAATGTAATGATCTCATCTCCTGACTCAGTCTTGAACACCTAGGCTTTTACACCATGGTGTGCATTATATGCAATACACTGCCGTAATTTGAAATTTATTTGATGTTTTGAAAATAATTTGGTACTGTTCATATTATTTTCCTTTTAAAATCAAATTAAAAATACCTTTTTATGAATTTTAATTGTTTTTTATTTTCATTTTAATTAAGTTTGACTTTTGTTGATTGGTTGGCCATGTATCATAGTGAATTTGATCATAAGTTTCATCAACTTCATTGGATCTTGGGTGTTGATGGGGTGAAAACCCTAATCCACCATAAAAAAGATGAATGATGTTGATGATAACTTTATTAAAACTTTTGATCCAATTTAGGATTTACTTTCTTGATCATTCTCCCTACTTCATCTCGTTATTCTTCTTTTTTGCTTTTTGATCAATTGGTTGATGATTGATTCATCTTTGTTCAATTAGGTTTGGATTCGGACTTGTGAACTTTAATCATTTTAAATCTACCTCTAAGTGATCAATTGATCACTCAAGGTACTATGGATTGATGATAAGTTTTTGCTAAGGTGTCATGAAGGATTTGATTAATGTAATGATCAAATCTCCTGACTTAGTCTTGAACACCTAGGCTTTTACACCATGGTGTGCATTATATGCAATACACTGGCGTAATTTTAAATTTATTTGATGTTTTTAACATAATTTGGTACTGTTCATATTATTTTCATTTTAAAATCAAATTTAAAATACATTTTTATGAATTTTAATTGTTTTTGTATTTTCATTTTAATTAAGTTTGACTTTTTTTGATTGGTTTGCCATGTATCATAGTGAATTTGATCATAAGTTTCATCAACTTCATTGGATCTTTGGTGTTGATGGGGTGAAAACCCTAATCCACCATAAAAAAGATGAATGATGTTGATGATAACTTTGATCTAATTTGGATTTATTTTCATGTTCATTGTCGCTACTTAAGATCATTCTTGTTTCTTTTTCTTTTTGATCAATTGCATGATGATTGATTCATCTTTGTTCAATTAGGTTTGGATGGTTACTTGATGAACTTTCATCATTTCAAATGTACCTCTAAATGATCAATTGATCACTCAAGGTACTATGGATTGATGATAAGTCTTTGCTAAGGTGTCATGAAGGATTTGATTAATGTAATGATCTCATCTCCTGACTCAGTCTTGAACACCTAGGCTTTTAACCCATGGTGTGCATTATATGCAATACACTGGCGTAATTTGAAATTTATTTGATGTTTTGAAAATAATTTGGTACTGTTCATATTATTTTCCTTTTAAAATCAAATTAAAAATACCTTTTTATGAATTTTAATTTTTTTTTATTTTCATTTTAATTAAGTTTGACTTTTGTTGATTGGTTGGCCATGTATCATAGTGAATTTGATCATAAGTTTCATCAACTTCATTGGATCTTGGGTGTTGATGGGGTGAAAACCCTAATCCACCATAAAAAAGATGAATGATGTTGATGATAACTTTGATCTAATTTCGATTTATTTTCATGTTCATTGTCGCCACTTAAGATCATTCTTGTTTCTTTTTCTTTTTGATCAATTGCATGATGATTGAATCATCTTTGTTCAATTAGGTTTGGATGGTTACTTGATGAACTTTCATCATTTCAAATGTACCTCTAAATGATCAATTAATCACTCAAGGTACTATGGATTGATGATAAGTCTTTTCTAAGGTGTCATGAAGGATTTGATTAATGTAATGATCTCATCTCCTGACTCAGTCTTGAACACCTAGGCTTTTACACCATGGTGTGCATTATATGCAATACACTGCCGTAATTTGAAATTTATTTGATGTTTTGAAAATAATTTGGTACTGTTCATATTATTTTCCTTTTAAAATCAAATTAAAAATACCTTTTTATGAATTTTAATTGTTTTTTATTTTCATTTTAATTAAGTTTGACTTTTGTTGATTGGTTGGCCATGTATCATAGTGAATTTGATCATAAGTTTCATCAACTTCATTGGATCTTGGGTGTTGATGGGATTAAAACCCTAATCCACCATAAAAAAGATGAATGATATTAATGATAACTTTATTAAAACTTTGATCCAATTTAGGATTTATTTTCTTGATCATTCTCCCTACTTCATCTCGTTATTCTTCTTTTTTGCTTTTTGATCAATTGGTTGATGATTGATTCATCTTAGGTTTGGATTCGGACTTGTGAACTTTAATCATTTCAAATCTACCTCTAAGTGATCAATTGATCACTCAAGGTACTTTGGAATAATGATAATTCTTTGCTAAGGTATCATGAAGGATTTGATTGATGTAATGATCTCATCTCCTTGACTTAGTTTTGATCACCTATGCTTTTAAACCATTGTGTGCATTATATGCAACACACCACCGTAATTTGAAATTCATTTGATATTTTGAACATACATTGTTATTTTACATTTTAATTTCATTTTAAAATCAAATTAAAAATACCTTTCTATGCATTTTAATTGTTTTTTATTTGCATTTTAATTATGTTTGTGTTTGGTTGACTGGTTGGCCTTAGATCATAGTGAATTTAATCATAAGTTTCATTGAACTCATTGGATCTTAGGTGTTGAAGGGGTGAAAACCATAATCAATCAAAAAGGATGAATCATGTTGATGATAACTTGATTAAAACTTTAATCCAATTTGGGATTTACTCTCTTGTTCTTTGTCTCTACTTTATCTCTTTCTTCTTCTTCTTTCTTTTTGATTAATTCGATGTTTACTAATTCATCTTTGTTCAATAAGGTTCAGATTGGTACTTGATTAATTTTCAGCATTTAAAATCTACCTCTAAGTAATTAATTGATTACTCAAATTATTTTATATTGATGGAAAGTTTGTCCTAAGGTATCTTGAATGATTTGATTGACGTAATGATCCAATCTTTGTGTGTTAGTCTTGATCACCTATGCTTTTAAAACACCGTATGCATTATATTCTATACACGCACGTCATTTGAAATTTAATTTAATGTTTTGAGCATGTTTTGGTATTTTACCTTTTTATTTCATTTTAAAATCAAATTAAAAAAAAAATACTTTTCTATGCATTTTAATTGTTTTTTTATTTGCATTTAAATAATGTATTACTTTTGTTGACTCGTTGACCTTGCATCATAGTGAATTTGATTATAAGTTTCATCAACCTCATTGGATCTTGGGTGTTGATGGGGTGAAAAGCTTAATCCACCAAAATAAGATGAATGATGTTGACGATAACTTTGATCTAATTTGGATTTATTTTCATGTTCATTGTCTCCATTTCATATCATTCTTGTTTCTTTTTCTTTTTGATCAATTGCATGATGATTGATTCATCTTTGTTCAATTAGGTTTGGATGGTTACTTGATGAACTTTCATCATTTCAAATGTACCTCTAAATGATCAATTGATCACTCAAGGTACTATGGATTGATGATAAGTCTTTGCTAAGGTGTCATGAAGGATTTGATTAATGTAATGATCTCATCTCCTGACTTAGTCTTGAACACCTAGGCTTTTACACCATGGTGTGCATTATATGCAATACACTGACGTAATTTGAAATTTATTTCATGTTTTTAACATAATTTGGTACTGTTCATATTATTTTCATTTAAAAATCTAATTTAAAATACCTTCTTATGAATTTTAATTGTTTTTTATTTTCATTTTAATTAAGTTTGACTTTTGTTGATTGGTTGGCCATGTATCATAGTGAATTTTATCATAAGTTTCATCAACTTTATTGGATCTTGGGTGTTGATGGGGTGAAAACCCTAATCCACCATAAAAAAGATGAACGATGTTGATGATAACTTTATTAAAACTTTGATCCAATTTAGGATTTATTTTCTTAATCATTCTCCCTACTTCATCCAGTTATTCTTTTTTTTTGCTTTTTGATCAATTGGTTGATGATTGATTCATCTTTGTTCAATTAGGTTTGGATTCGGACTTGATGAACTTTAATCATTTCAAATCTACCTCTAAGTGATCAATTGATCACTCAAGGTACTTTGGAATGATGATAATTATTTGCTAAGGTATCATTAAGGATTTGATTGATGTAATGATCTCATCTCCTTGACTTAGTTTTGATCACCTATGCTTTTAAACCATGGTGTGCATTATATGCAACACACCACCGTAATTTGAAATTCATTTGATATTTCGAACATACATTGTTATTTTTACATTTTAATTTCATTTTAAAATCAAATTAAAAATACCTTTCTATGCATTTTAATTGTTTTTTATTTGCATTTTAATTATGTTTGTGTTTGGTTGACTGGTTGGCCTTGGATCATAGTGAATTTAATCATAAGTTTCATTAAACTCATTGGATCTTGGGTGTTGAAGGGGTGAAAACCATAATCAATCAAAAAGGATGAATCATGTTGATGATAACTTGATTAAAACTTTAATCCAATTTTGGATTTACTCTCTTGTTCGTTGTCTCTACTTTAACTCTTTCTTCTTTTTTTTTCTTTTTGATTAATTCGATGATAACTAATTCATCTTTGTTAAATAAGGTTCGGATTGGTACTTGATTAATTTTCAGCATCTAAAATCTACCTCTACGTAATCAATTGATTACTCAAATTATTTTATATTGATGGAAAGTTTGTCATATGGTATCTTGAATGATTTTATTGACGTAATGATACAATCTCTTTGAGTTTGTCTTGTTCACCTATGCTTCTAAAACATCGTATGCATAATATTCTATACACGCACGTCATTTGAATATTAATTTGATGTTTTGAGCATGCTTTGGTATTTTACCTTTTTATTTCATTTTAAAATCAAATTTAAAAATAACTTTCTATGCATTTTAATTGTTTTTTTATTTGCATTTTAATAATGTATTACTTTTGTTAACTCGTTGTCCTTGCATCATAGTGAATTTGATAATAAGTTTCATCAACCTCATTGGATCTTGAGTGTTGATGGGGTGAAAACGTTAATCCACCAAAATAAGATGAATGATGTTGACGATAACTTTTATCCAATTTGGATTTATTTTCATGTTCATTGTCTTCACTTCATATCATTCTTGTTTCTTTTTCTTTTTGATCAATTGCATGATGATTGATTCATCTTAGTTCAATTAGGTTTGGATGGTTACTTGATGAACTTGCATTATTTCAAATGTACCTCTAAATGATCAATTGATCACTCAATGTACTATAGATTGATGATAAGTCTTTGCTAAGGTGTCATGAAGGATTTGATTAATGTAATGATCTCATCTCCTGACATAGTCTTGAACACCTAGGCTTTTAAACCATGGTGTGCATTATATGCTATATACTGGCGTAATTTGAAATTTATTTGATGTTTTGAACATAATTTGGTACTGTTCATATTATTTTCATTTTAAAATAAAATTAAAAATACCTTTTTATGAATTTTAATTTTTTTATATTTTCATTTTAATTATGTTTGACTTTTTTTGATTGGTTGGCCATGTATCATAGTGAATTTGATCATAAGTTTCATCAACTTCATTGGATCTTGGGTGTTGATGGGGTGAAAACCCTAATCCACCATAAAAAAGATGAATGATGTTAATGATAAATTTATTAAAACTTTGATCCAATTTAGGATTTATTTTCTTGATCATTCTCCCTACTTCATCTCATTATTCTTCTTTTTTGCATTTTGATCAATTGGTTGACGATTGATTCATCTTTGTTCAATTAGGTTTGGATCCGTACTTGATGAACTTTAATTATTTCAAATCTACCTCTAAGTGATCAATTGATCACTCAAGGTACTTTGGAATGATGATAAGTCTTTTCTAAGGAATCATGAAGGATTTGATTGATGTAATGATCTCATCTCCTTGAATTAGTTTTGATCACCTATGCTTTTAAACCATGGTGTGCATTATATGCAACACACCACCGTAATTTGAAATTCATTTGATATTTCGAACATACATTGTTATTTTACATTTTAATTTCATTTTAAAATCAAATTAAAAATATCTTTATATGCATTTTAATTGTTTTTTATTTGCATTTTAATTATGTTTGAATTTGGTTGACTGGTTGGCCTTGGATCATAGTGAATTTAATCATAAGTTTCATTAAACTCATTGGATCTTGGGTGTTGAAGGGGTGAAAACCATAATCCATCAAAAAGGATGAATCATGTTGATGATAACTTGAATAAAACTTTAACCCAATTTTGGATTTACTCTCTTGTTCATTGTCTCTAATTTATCTCTTTCTTCTTCTTTTTTCTTTTTGATTAATTCGATGATTACTAATTCATCTTTGTTCAATAAGGTTCGGATTGGTACTTGATTAATTTTCAGCATTTAAAATCTACCTCTAAGTAACCAATTGATTACTCAAATTATTTTATATTGATGGAAAGTTTGTCATAAGGTATCTTGAATGATTTGATTAACTTAATGACCCAATCTCTTTGAGTTATTCTTGATCACCTATGCTTTTAAAACATCGTATGCATAATATTCTATATACGCGCGTCATTTGAATATTAATTTGATGTTTTGAGCATGCTTTGGTATTTTACCTTTTTATTTCATTTTAAAATCAAATTTAAAAATAACTTTCTATGCATTTTAATTGTTTTTTTATTTGCATTTTAATAATGTATTACTTTTGTTAACTCGTTGTCCTTGCATCATAGTGAATTTGATAATAAGTTTCATCAACCTCATTGGATCTTGAGTGTTGATGGGGTGAAAACGTTAATCCACCAAAATAAGATGAATGATGTTGACGATAACTTTTATCCAATTTGGATTTATTTTCATGTTCATTGTCTTCACTTCATATCATTCTTGTTTCTTTTTCTTTTTGATCAATTGCATGATGATTGATTCATCTTAGTTCAATTAGGTTTGGATGGTTACTTGATGAACTTGCATTATTTCAAATGTACCTCTAAATGATCAATTGATCACTCAATGTACTATAGATTGATGATAAGTCTTTGCTAAGGTGTCATGAAGGATTTGATTAATGTAATGATCTCATCTCCTGACATAGTCTTGAACACCTAGGCTTTTAAACCATGGTGTGCATTATATGCTATATACTGGCGTAATTTGAAATTTATTTGATGTTTTGAACATAATTTGGTACTGTTCATATTATTTTCATTTTAAAATAAAATTAAAAATACCTTTTTATGAATTTTAATTTTTTTATATTTTCATTTTAATTATGTTTGACTTTTTTTGATTGGTTGGCCATGTATCATAGTGAATTTGATCATAAGTTTCATCAACTTCATTGGATCTTGGGTGTTGATGGGGTGAAAACCCTAATCCACCATAAAAAAGATGAATGATGTTAATGATAAATTTATTAAAACTTTGATCCAATTTAGGATTTATTTTCTTGATCATTCTCCCTACTTCATCTCATTATTCTTCTTTTTTGCATTTTGATCAATTGGTTGACGATTGATTCATCTTTGTTCAATTAGGTTTGGATCCGTACTTGATGAACTTTAATTATTTCAAATCTACCTCTAAGTGATCAATTGATCACTCAAGGTACTTTGGAATGATGATAAGTCTTTTCTAAGGAATCATGAAGGATTTGATTGATGTAATGATCTCATCTCCTTGAATTAGTTTTGATCACCTATGCTTTTAAACCATGGTGTGCATTATATGCAACACACCACCGTAATTTGAAATTCATTTGATATTTCGAACATACATTGTTATTTTACATTTTAATTTCATTTTAAAATCAAATTAAAAATATCTTTATATGCATTTTAATTGTTTTTTATTTGCATTTTAATTATGTTTGAATTTGGTTGACTGGTTGGCCTTGGATCATAGTGAATTTAATCATAAGTTTCATTAAACTCATTGGATCTTGGGTGTTGAAGGGGTGAAAACCATAATCCATCAAAAAGGATGAATCATGTTGATGATAACTTGAATAAAACTTTAACCCAATTTTGGATTTACTCTCTTGTTCATTGTCTCTAATTTATCTCTTTCTTCTTCTTTTTTCTTTTTGATTAATTCGATGATTACTAATTCATCTTTGTTCAATAAGGTTCGGATTGGTACTTGATTAATTTTCAGCATTTAAAATCTACCTCTAAGTAACCAATTGATTACTCAAATTATTTTATATTGATGGAAAGTTTGTCATAAGGTATCTTGAATGATTTGATTAACTTAATGACCCAATCTCTTTGAGTTAGTCTTGATCACCTATGCTTTTAAAACATCGTATGCATAATATTCTATATACGCGCGTCATTTGAATTTTAATTTGATGTTTTGAGCATGCTTTGGTATTTTACCTTTTTATTTCATTTTAAAATCAAATTTAAAAATACTTTTCTATGCATTTTAATTGTTTTTTTATTTGCATTTTAATAATGTATTACTTATGTTAACTCGTTGTCCTTGCATCATAGTGAATTTGATAATAAGTTTCATCAACCTCATTGGATCTTGAGTTTTGATGGGGTGAAAACCTTAATCCACCAAAATAAGATGAATGATGTTGACGATAACTTTTATCCAATTGGGATTTATTTTCTTGTTCATTGTCTCCACTTCTTATCATTCGTATTTCTTTTTCTTTTTGACCAATTGCATGATGATTGATTCATCTTTGTTCAATTAGGTTTGGATGGTTACTTGATGAACTTTCATCGTTTCAAATGTACCTCTAAATGATCAATTGATCACTCAAGATACTATGGATTGATGATAAGTCTTTGTTAAGGTGTCATGAAAGATTTGATTAATGTAATGATCTCATATCCTGACTTAGTCTTGAACACCTAGGCTTTTAAACCATGGTGTACATTATATGCAATACACTGGCGTAATTTGAAATTTATTTGATGTTTTGAACATAATTTTGTATTGTTCATATTATTTTCATTTTAAAATCAAATTAAAAATACTTTTTATGAATTTTAATTGTTTTTCATTTGCATTTTAATTAAGTTTGACTTTTGTTGATTGGTTGGCCTTGTATGATAGTGAATTTGATCATAAGTTTCATCAACTTCATTGGATCTTGGGTGTTAATGGGGTGAAAACCCTAATCCACCAAAAAAAAGAAGAATGATGTTGATGATAACTTTATTCAAACTTTGATCAAATTTATGATTTATTTTCTTGTTCAGTATCTCTACTTCATCTCATTATTTTTTTTTTTGCTTTTTGATCAATTGGTTGATGATTCATTCATCTTTGTTCAATTAGGTTCAGATTCGTACTAGATAAACTTTCATCATTTCAAATCTACCTTTAATTTATTAATTGATCACTCAAGGTACTTTGGAAAGATGATAAGTCTTTTCTAAGGTATCATGAAGGATTTGATTGATGTAATGATCTCATCTCCTTGACTTAGTTTTGATCACCTATGCTTTTAAACCACAGTGTGCATTATATGCAACACACAAATGTAATTTGAAATTCATTTGATATTTCAAACATACATTGTTATTTTGCATTTTAATTTCATTTTAAAATCAAATTAAAAATACCTTTCTATGCATTTTAATTTTTTTTTATTTCCATTTTATTTATGTTTGAGTCTGGTTGACTGGTTGGCCTTGGATCATAGTGAATTTGATCATAAGTTTCATCAAACTCATTGAATCTTTGGTGTTGAAGGGGTGAAAACCATAATCCACCAAAAAGGATATATCATGTTGATGATAACTTGATTAAAACTTTTATCCAATTTTGGATTTACTCTCTTGTTCATTGTCTCTACTTTATCTATTTCTTCTTTTTTTTCATTTTGATTAATTCGATGATGACTGATTCATCTTTGTTCAATATGGTTCGGATTGGTACTTGATTAATTTTTAAGCATTTAAAATCTACCTCTACATAATCAATTGATTACTCAAATTATTTTATATCGATGGCAAGTTTGTCGTAAGGTATCTTGAATGATTTGATTGACGTGATGATCCAATCTCTTTGAGTTAGTCTTGATCACCTATGCTTTTAAAACATCGTATGCATAATATTCTATACACGCACGTTATTTGAATTTTAATTTGATGTTTTGAGTATGCTTTGGTATTTTACCTTTTTATTTCATTTTAAAATCAAATTAAAAAAATACTTTTCTATGCATTTTAATTTTTTATTTATTTTCATTTTAATAATGTATTACTTTTGTTAACTGGTTGTCCTTGCATCATAGTGAATTTGATAATAAGTTTCATCAACCTCATTGGGTCTTGGGTGTTGATGGGGTGAAAACCTTAATCCACCAAAATAAGATGAATGATGTTGACGATAACTTTGATCAAACTTTTATCCAATTTGGATTTATTTTCTTGTTCATTGTCTCCACTTTATATAATTCTTGTTTCTTTTTCTTTTTGATCAATTGCATGATGATTGATTCATCTTTGTTCAATTAGGTTTGGATGGTTACTCTATGAACTTTCATCATTTCAAATGTACCTCTAAATAATCAAGTGATCACTCAAGGTACTATGGATTGATGATAAGTCTTTTCTAAGGTGTCATGAAGGATTTGATTAATGTAATGATCTCATCTGCTTGACTTAGTCATGAACACCTATCCTTTTAATCCATGGTGTGCATTATATGCAATACACCACCGTAATTTGAAATATATTTGATGTTTGGAATATACATTGGTATTTTGCAATTTATTTTTATTTTAAAGTAAAATTAAAAATATTTTTCTATTAATTTTAATTAATTTTATTTGCATTTTAATTATGTTTGACTTTTGTTGACTGGTTGACCTTGGATCATAATTTATTTGATCATATGTTTCATCAACCTCATTGGATCTTGGATGTTGATGTGGTGAAAACCCTAATCTATCATAAAAATATGAATTATGTTGATGATAACTTTATTTAAACAATGATCCAATTTAGGATCTATTTTCTTATTCATTGTCTCTACTTTATCTCATTATTCTTCTTTTTTCTTATTGATCAATTGGATGCTGATTGATTCATCTATGTTCAATTAGGTTTGGATTGGTACTTGATAAACTTTCATTATTTCAAATCTACCTCCAAGTGATCAATTCATCACTCAAGGTACTTTGGAATGATGAAAATTATGTGCTAAGTTATCATGAAGGGTTTGATTTATGTAATGATCGCATCTCCTACACTTAGTCTTGATCTCCTATCCTTTTAATCCATGGTTTGCATTATATGCAATACACCACTGTAATTTGAAATTTATTTGATGTTAAAGAAAGCTTTATTAAAACTTTGTCCCAATATAGGATTTATTTTCTTGTTCATTGTCTCTACTTTATCTCATTATTCTTCTTTTTTTCGTTTTGATCAATTGGAGGATGATCGATTCAACTTTGTTCAATTAGGTTTGGATAGGTACTTAATGAACTTTCATCATTACAAATCTCCCTCTAAGTGATAAATCGATCACTCAAGGTAGTTAGGAATGATGATAATTATGTGCAAAGGTATCATGAAGGATTTTATTGATGTAATAATCTCATCTCCATGACTTAGTCTTGATCACCTATCCTTTTAATCTGAGGTGTGCATTATATGCAATACACCACCGTAATTTGAAATTGATTTATATTTTGAACATACTTTGGTATTTTTTATTTTATTTTCATTTTAAAATCAAATTAAAAATACTTTTCTATTAATTTTAATTGTTTTTTATTTGCATTTTAATTATGTTTGACTTTTTTTGACTTGTTGGCCTTGGATTATAGTGAATTTGATCATAAGTTTCATCAACTTCATTGGATCTTGGGTGTTTATAGGGTTAAAACCCAAATCCCCCATAAAAAATATGAATGATGTTGAAGATAATTTTATTAAAATTTTGATCCAATATAGGATTTATTTTCTTATTCATTGTCTCTAATTTATCTCATTATTCTTCGTTTTTCCTTTTGATCAATTAGATGATGATTGATTCAACTTTGTTCAATTAGGTTTGGATTTGTACTTGATGAACTTTCATCATTATAAATCTACCTCTAAGTGATCAATTGATCACTCAAGGTACTCTGGAATGATGATAATTGTGTGTTAAGGTATCATGAAGTATTTGATTGATGTAATGATCTCATCTCCTTGACTTGGTCTTGATCACCTATCCTTTTATTCCATGGTGTGCATTATATGCAATACACCGTTGTAATTTGAAATTTATTTGATGTTTTGAACATACATTGGTATTTTGCAATTTATTTATATTTTAAATTAAAATCAAAAATAATTTTTATTAATTTTAATTGTTTTATTTTGCATTTTAATTATGTTTGACTTTTGTTGACTGATTGGCCTTGAATCATAGTGTATTTGATCATACGTTTCATCTACCTCATTGGATCTTGGGTGTTGATGGTGTGAAAACCGTAATCCACCATAAAAAAGATGAATGGTGTTAAAGATAACTTTATTAAAACTTTAATCCAATATAGGATTTATTTTATTGTTCATTGTCTCTACTTTATCTCATTATTCTACTTTTTTTTCGTTTTGATCAATTGGAGGATGAACTTTCATCATTACAAATCTACCTCTAAGTGATCAATTGATCACTCAAGGTAGTTTGGAATGATGATAATTATGTGCAAAGGTATCATGAAGGATTTTATTGATGTAATGATCTCATCTCCTTGACCTAGTCTTGATCACCTATCCTTTTAATCTGAGGTGTGCATTATATGCAATACACCACCGTAATTTGAAATTTATTTATGTTTTGAACATACTTTTGTATTTTTTATTTTATTTTCATTTTAATATCAAATTAAAAATACTTTTCTATTAATTTTAATTGTTTTTTATTTTCATTTTAATTATGTTTGACTTTTGTTGACTGGTTGGCCTTGGATTATAGTGAATGATTTTTTATAATAACTTTATTAAAACTGTTATCCAATTTAGGATTTATTTTCTTGTTCATTGTGTAACTCCGGTAATTTAATTAATTATTTAATTAAATTATTTTTGGATTATTTGTGAAGTTGTGTTATGATGATGGTTTATGTTATGATATAGGGTTAGTATATCAGTTATTTATAATTAATATGGAAAAGAAGTAGCAGTAAGTAGAGAAAGAAAATAAGGGGTGGAACAGAACGTGAAAGTTGCAGAAAAGAAGGAAAAGAGCTAGAACGGAATTCAACCGGAAAGGTTATAGAGAAACCTTCAATCTAAAATAAGGGCGGGGTTCTGACTCTATAATAGGGTTTATGATGAGTAGCATGTGGGATTGGATTTGAAAAGTTGTTTTGTTTTTTAATGAAATATATGTATATTGTTGTTTGATGAGCATCAATGATTTAGAGATGAATAATGATGCCATAATGTTGTATAATTAATATAGAAACATAGTATTATTATAATTGATGATTAACTATGATTATAGGATGTTTTTAGGGCCTAAGGCAGGGATAACGCAATGAAATCGCAAAATATATTCATGACAGGTCAGTATGAGTCGATACATAGGATCATGCATTGATACATGTACTGTTTTAGACTCAGTATGATTCAACACAAGGGGATTACGTGTCGACACATGCAGGATTTCAGCCCAGTACGCGTCGACTCAAAGAAGTATGCATCGACTCATGCAGTCTGACTTTTAAGAGAATCTTCCTAAGGCTGTAACTTGAGTTTCCTGACTATGTTTGAGGTGCCATTCCAAGAGTTGGATAGCTAACGCGATGAACTACATTCTTAAGGATTAAAATGAAGGATAAGAAGAGTAATCCTAGTTCCTAAATTAGGATTAGAGTTAGCTTCCAGCATTAATAGCTATGATGATTTTGTGAAGTATGATGAGGATAAGAGGATCATAGATTATTGCTTGGTTCATAACAGTAAGATTAATGATCATAGTGATGTAGTATTACAGAATAATAATATTTAGAGGTTTGTTAATTAGAGATAAACCTTAGATGATTAATTAATTATAGGTGTTATCATGTTGTAGGCCTATGGCCAACGTTGAGGGATTGTTGATTTGTCATTGTATTATTGTTATGGCTGAGTTGCTGTGGAATTATGTTGATGAATGATGTTGATGAATTACGTTGATGAATTATGTTGATGAATTATGTTTATGAATCATGTTGAGATGCCTCTAATGATTGGCAGTTATTAAGTTGTAGGCTTCTCGCCAACGATGATGTTGTGTTGAGATGTTCTTAAGTGTGGTTGTTATTACTACAGTCATGATTGTGTCGCATACATTTCATATCAAGATGGAGTTGATGCTCGTTAAGATGGCCTGTATTGGCGAATATTAAGATGAAGTCTTATGCCTTGTTGATGCCTCTATTTATTGGAAATTATTTTGAGATGGGAGTTCTTCTCCAATGGTACCACATGCATTTGCGTGGTATTGAGTCGCATTATATGATTGCATAAAGAAGTTGTGTATTGATGCAGTAATGTTGTATGTTGTTGGTGTTCTATTGCGATTATTGTTATTTATAAGAAGTGAAGTGGTGATATCATGTGATCTGATTTAATATATTATTTATCATACATTTTATTATATTGTTAGATATCTCACCCCTTCTGTTTGAATGTTACCCTTACGTTGGTAACGTGCAGGTAATCCAGAGTGAAGGTAGTATACCTTCGGTAGTTCGAGTCGGTCTCATTGCTCTGATACATAACACTCGGGGGGATGAACGCTTGTTGCTTTTAATTATTGATTATTTCAATTGTTGAAATTTAATTTGATTGTTGCTAAGTATGTGTTATTTTGAAGTTTGTGTAATTGTTAGACAAAGATGTTATTATGATTTCGCTGCGTAGTTGTTCAAGTTGTTGAATTAAGAGATTAAATTATTCCATTGTTGGTTCATCCGAAGTTTAAAGTGTCATGTATCCATGTTGAATGCAATATATTTTTAAGTTGAATTTGTGGCATCCTGATTAAGTTGTATGCATCTTAAAACTCTGATTTACATTCATAATTGTCGGGTAGAATTCGGGTGTTACAAAGTTGGTATCAGAGCAAAGGTTGGTCCATCCGACCAAGTTGTCAAGTCGTAGTTGTCTAACAATCGAGTATTGTTAATTTGAGTTCTAACCGTTGTTTATGTTGTAGTGATAAGTTGAGATGGCTTGAAGGAATGATGTTGCACTTGCTGCTGCTTTAGAAGCAATGGTGCATACGATGGAGAATCACCCGAATGCTGACGGGAATGCTGGATCTCCTAGTTTAGCGACTTTCCAGAGAGAGAATCCGCCTACCTTCAAGGGAAAGTATGATCCTGAAAGATAATTGGATTGGTTGAAAGAGATTGAGAGAATCTTCCGTGTGATGGACTTCACTCTAATGCAGAAGGTTCGATATGGTACTCATATGCTAGCAGTCGAGGGTGATGACCGGTGGTTAGAGACTCTTCAGAGATTGGAAGTTGCAGGTGAAAATGTCACTTGGGCTGTGTTCCGTAGGGAATTTCTGAGGAAGTACTTTCCTGAAGACGTTCGTGGTAAGAAGGAGATTGAATTCCTTAAGCTGAAGTAAGGGAATATGTCCATTGTTGAGTATGCTGCAAAGTTTACTGAGTTGGCTAAGTTTTATCTGCACTACGGTGAGGAAGATGTAGAGTTTTCAAAGTGCATCAGGTTTGAGAACGGGTTGCGCCCAGAGATCAAGAAGGCGATTGGATACTAGAATATCTATGTCTTTGCTTATTTGGTTAATAGTTGCAGGATTTATGAAGAGGATAATAATGCTCATTACAAGATTATCAATGAGAAGAGAGGTATGCACCAACAGAATCGTGGTAAGCCTTATGATACCCCAACTGGTAAAGGTAAACAGAAAGTTGCTCAGAGTCAAGGGACTAGTGGGGGAGATGCTATTGCTGGTGTGGTTTGTTTTAAATGTGGAAAACCTAGGCATTAGAGTAATGTGTGTACTGCTGAGGTAAAGAGGTATTTTCGTTGTGTTAAGATTGGACATGTTGTATTTGAGTGCAAGAAGGGCACATTGGTAGTCAATATCATAAACCAAATAGGGTCAGACAAGTGGTAAAGTGTTCGCTTTGGTTGAGGATCAGGCAGCTGCTGAGGACAGACTTATTAAAGGTACATTTTTCATTAATAGTACTCCTTTAATTACCATTATTGATGTTGGTGCTACTCATTGCTTTATTGCTGTTGATTATGTTGAAAGATTGGGTCTTATGTTGTCTTCTATGAATAGAGAGATGGTCGTCGAAACTCCATGCAAGGGGCCGATGATTAATTCTTTTGTGTGTTTAAAGTGTCCCTTGTCGATCTTCGACTCAAACTTTGCTGTTAATTTGGTTTGTTTACCGTTAAGAGGGTTGGATGTGATTTTGGGTATGAACTGGTTAGAGCATAACTATGTTCATATTAACTGTTATGACAAGCTTGTGAGGTTTTCTACTCCTGAAGAAGAGGAAGATAGTCTGTTGTCTGCTAGACCGTTGAGTAATTTGATGCAATAAGAAGCACAAATGTTCACGTTGATGGCGTCCCTATCTGTAGAGACTCAAGCTATAATTGAGGAATTGCAGCTGGTGTGTGAATTTCCTAAATTTTTCCCTGATGAAATTCCTGATGTACCATCGAAGAGGGATGTTGAGTTTTCTATTAATCTTGTACCTGGTACCACACCTGTGTCTATGGCACCATACATGATGTCTGCATCTGAATTGTCAGAGCTAAAGAAGCAATTGGAAGATTTACTTGAAAATATGCTTGTAAGACCAAGTGTATCGTCGTGGGGAGCTCCAGTGTTGTTAGTATAGAAGAAAGATGGAAGTATGAGGATTTTTGTTGATTATAGACAGTTGAATAAAGTGACGATTGAGAACAAGTATCCACTTCCAAGAATAGATGAATTGATGGACCAATTGGTGGATGCTCGTGTGTTCAGTAAGATTGATTTGAGGTCGGGTTACCATCAGATTAAGGTGAAGGATGAAGATATCCAGAAGATGGATTTCAGAACGCGTTATGAAATTTATGAGTATTCAGTGATGCATTTCTTTGTTACTATAGCGCTGGGAGTACATGGAATAAATGAATCGTATCTTTCATACTTATTTGGATCGGTTTGTAGTGGTGTTCATTGATGACATTTTGATTTACTCTAAGTCAGAAGAAGATCATGCATAACACTTAAGAGTAATATTGCATGTTTTGAAAGAAAAGAAGTTGTATGAAAAGCTGTCTAAGTGTGAGTTCTTGTTAAAGGAGGTTAGTTTTCTTGGTCATGTGATCTCAGGTAGTGGCATTGTTGTTGATCCATCGAAGGTTGATGCGGTGTTGCAATGGGAAACTCTGAAGTCAGCTATTGAGATTAGAAGCTTTTTGGGATTAGCTGGTTACTATAGAAGGATTATCAAAGGCTTTTCTAAGTTGGCACTTTCGTTGACTAAGTTGACTTGTAAAGGTAGATCTTTTGTGTGGGATGTTCAGTTCGAAGAATGTTTTGCAGAACTGAAGAAGAGATTGACGTCGGCTCCAATTTTGACGTTGATTAATCCAGGAGAGCCTTTCGTGGTATATCGTGATGCTTCTAAGATGGGTTTAGGAGGTGTGCTTATGCATAATGATAAGGTAGTTGCTTATGCGTCAAGGCAGTTGAGGGCTCATGAGAAGAACTATCCTACGCATGATTTAAGGCTTGCTGCAGTTGTTTTTGTGTTAAAGATTTGGAGGTATTATCTTTATGGTTCTAGATTTGAAGTGTTTAGTGACCATAAGAGCTTAAAGTTTTTATTCGATCAGAAGGAGCAGAATCTGAGGCAACGCAGATGGTTGGAATTGTTGAAGGATTATGATTTCAGTTTGAATTATCATCCAGGAAAAGCGAATGTGGAGATGACGCATTGAGTCGAAAGAATTTACATATGTCGACAATGATGGTTAAAGAGTTGGAATTAATTGAACAGTTCATAGATATGAGCTTAGTTTACGATATGATACCGCAAGTGTTATGTTGGGTATGTTGAAGATTAATAATGAATTTCTAGACAGTATCAGAAAAGCTTAGAAGTTGGATGTAAAACTGGTAGTTTCGATGGTTAGGATCGATTAGTCTGAGAATAGTGATTTTAAGTTAGATGCCCAATGTGTGCTGAGATTTCGTAATCGGATTTGTATTCCTGATGATGTTGAGATGAAGAAAGTCATACTCGAAGAGAGTCATATAAGTAAGCTGAGTATTCACCCAGGAGCTACAAAGATGTATCAAGATTTGAAAGGTTTGTTTTGGTGGCCAGGGATGAATAGTGATGTGGCTCGGTTTGTGTATGCATGTTTGACTTATCAGAAGTCGAAAGTTGAACATCAGAAGCTTGCAGGGTTGATGCAACAGTTAGAAGTTCCAGAATGGAAATGTGATAGCATTTCGATGGACTTTGTGACGGGGTTACCTAACACTTTAAGAGGACATGATTCGATTTGGCTCATTGTTGATAGGCTTACAAAGTTGTCTCATTTTATTCCTATTAACATCAGTTTTCCAGTGTCGAAGTTGGCTGAGATTTACACTAGTGTGATTGTGAAGCTGCATGGTGTTCCTTTATGTATTGTGTCAGATAGAGATCTGAGGTTTACTTCTGATTTTTGGAAGAGTTTGTAAGAAGCGTTGGGTTCTGAGTTGAGGTTGAGTTCGGCGTATCATCCTCAAATAGATGGTCATAATGAACGGACTATTCAATCGTTGGAAGATTTGTTGAAGGCATGTGTTTTTGAGCGGGGAGGTTCATGGGATACTTATATTCCGTTGATAAAGTTCACTTATAATAACAATTACCATTCTAGTATTGGGATGGCACCTTTTGAAGCGTTGTATGGTCGAAGATGTAGGACTCCTTTATGTTGGCATAAATTTGGGGAAAGTGTAGTACTTGGACCTGAACTTGTTCGTGAGACTACTGAGAAGGTGAAGTTGATTCGAGAAGAGATGAAAGCTTCCCAAAGTAGACAGAAGAGTTATCATGACAGGCGAAGGAAAGACTTAGAATTTCAAGCGGGTGACCATGTGTTTTTGAGAGTTACACCTGTGACTGGTGTTGGGCGAGCATTGAAGTCTAAGAAGCTCACTTCTTGTTTTATTGGTCCATATAATATTTTAGAGAGAGTTGGGAATGTGGCTTATAGAGTGTATTTACCGCCTAATCTTTCGAATTTTCATGATGTGTTTCACGTGCCGTAACTCTGGAAGTATATTTCATATTCATCTCAAGTGATTCATATGGATGATGTGAAAGTACGGGATAACCTTACTGTGGAGACGATGCCTGTACAAATCACGGATCATGAAATAAATACTCTGTAGGGAAAAGAGATTACTTTGGTTAAAGTGGTTTGGCTAGGAGCTGCCGGAGAAATCATGACTTGGGTGTTGGATAGCAAGATGCGGGACTCATATCCTGAGTTGTTTGATTATGGTAAATTTTCGAGGACGAATATATTCTAAGTGGGGGAGAGTTGTAACGCCCGTAATTTAATTAATTATTTAATTAAATTGTTTTTGGATTATTTTTGAAATTATGTTATGATGATAGTTGATGTGTTGTTGTTATTGGATTTATTTATTCTATTAAGTTGTGGAATAATATTAGAATAATAATATTATTTGATGTGGGCTTATTTTAGGGACTAGAAGTAGTAGAAAGGGGGTGTAGGAGTTTGAATCCCATTAAGACATAATGAGAATTATAGGGTTAGTATATTAGCTATTTAGAATTAATATGGAAAAGAAGTAGCAGTAAGAATAGAAAGAAAATAAGGGTTGGAAAAGAACGTGAAAGTTGCAGAAAAGAAGGAAAAGAGCCAGAACGGAATTCAACCGAAAAAGTTATAGAGAAACCATCAATACAAGGTAACGATGGGGTTCTGACTCTATGATAGGGTTTATAATGAGTAGTATGTGGGATTGGATTTGAAAAGTTGTTTTGTTTATGATTGAAATATATGTATATTGTTGTATGATGAGGATCAATGATTTAGATATGAATAATGATGCCCTAATATTGTATAATTGATGAAGAAACATATGATTATTATAATTGATGATTACATATGATTAGAGGATGTTTTTAGGGCCTAAGGCAGGGAAATCGCAGTGAATTCGCAGAATATATTCATGACAGGTCAGTATGAGTCGAGCTCAAAGGCCATGCGTCGATTCATGCAGGATGTAAGACTCAGGATGAGTCAATACATAGGATCATGCATCGATACAAGTAGTGTTTCAGACTCAGTATGAGTCGACACAAGGGGATTACACGTTGACTCATGTAGGATTTCAGCTCAGTACGCGTCGACTCAAAGAAGTATGCGTCGACTCATGCAGTCTAACTTTTGACAGATTCTTCCAAAGGTTGTAACTTGAGTTTCTGGACTCTGTTTGAGGTGTCGTTCAGTTTGAAAATAAGTTTCATCAAACTCATTGGATCTTGTGTGTTAAAGGCGTGAAAACCATAATCCACCAAAAAGGATGAATCATGTTGATAATAACTTTATTAAAACTTTGATCTAATTTAGGATTTATTATCTTGTTCATTCTCTCTGCTTTATCTCGTTATTCTTCTTTTTTCTTTTTAATCAATTGGATGCTGATTGATTCATCTTTGTTCAATTAGGTTTGGATTGGTACTTGATGATTTTTCATTATTTCATCTCTACCAGTAAGTGATCAATTGATCACTCAAGGAACTTTTGAAGGATGATAAGTTTGTGCTAAGGTATCATGTAGGATTTATTTGATGTAATGATCTCATCTCCTTGATTTAGACTTGATCAGTTATGCTTTTAATCCATGGTGTGCATTATATGCAATACACCATCGCAATTTGAAATTTATTTTATGTTTTGAACATACTTTAATATTTTAAATTTTATTTTCATTTTAAAATCAAATTAAAAATACTTTTCTATTAATTTTAATTTTTTTCATTTGCATTTTAATTATGTTTGACTTTTGTTGACTGGTTGGCCTTGGATCATAGTGAATTTGATTATAAGTTTCATCAACCTCATTCGATCTTCGGTGTTGATGGGGGTGAAATACCTAATCCACCATAAAAAATATGAATGATTTTGATAATAACTTTATTAACACTTTGATCCAATTTAGGATTTATTTGCTTGGTCATTGTCTCTACTTTATCTCATTATTCTACTTTTTTCTTTTTGATATATTGGATAAAGATTGATTCATCTTTGTTCAATTAGGTTTGGATTGGTACTTGATGAACTTTCATCATTTCAAATCTACCTCTAAGTGATCAATTTATCACTCAAGGTACTTTAGAATGATGATAATTTTGTGCTAAGCTATCATGAAGGATTTGTTTGATGTAATGATCTCATCTCCTTGACTTAGACTTGATCACTTATTATTTTAATCCATGGTGTGCATTATATGCAATACACCACCGTAATTTGAAATTTATTTGATGTTTTGAACATACTTCAGTATTTTTCATTTTATTTTCATTTTAAAATCAAACTAAAATTACTTTTTTATTAATTTTAATTTTTTTTCATTTGCATTTTAATTATGTTTGACTTTTGATGACTGGTTGGCCTTGGATCATAGTGAATTTGATCATAAGTTTCATCAACCTCATAGGATCTTGGGTGTTGATGGGGGTGAAATACATAATCCACCATAAAAAAAGATGAATGATTTTTATAATAACTTTATTATAACTTTGATACAATTTAGGATTTATTTACTTGGTCATTGTCTCTACTTTATCTCATTATTCTTCTTTTTTCTTTTTGATATATTGGATAAAGATTAATTCATCTTTGTTCAATTAGGTTTGGGTTGGTACTTGAGGAACTTTCATCATTTTAAATCTACCTCTAAGTGATCAATTGATGACTCAAGGTACTTTCGAATGATAATAAGTCTGTGCTAAGGTATCATGAAGGATTTGTGTTATGTAATTATCTCATCTCCTTGACTTAGTCTTGATCACCTATTCTTTTAATCCATGGTGTGCATTATATGCAATACATCACCGTAATTTGAAATTTATTTTATGTTTTGAACGTACTTTGGTATTTTGCATTTTATTTTAATTTTAAAAACAAATTAAAAACACTTTTCTATTAATTTTAATTCTTTTTTATTTCCATTTTAATTATGTTTGACTTTTGTTGGTTTAGTTGGCCTTGGATCATAGTGAATATGATCATAACTTTCATCACTCTCATTGGATATTGGGTGTTTATGAAGTGAAAACCTAATCCACCATAAAAAAGATGAATGATGTTGATGATAAATTTATTAAAACTTTGATCTAATATTGGATTTATTTTATTGTTTATTATCACTACTTTATCTTATTATTCTTATTATTTTCTTTTTGATCAATTGGATGATGATTGATTCATCTTTGTTACATTAGTTTTGGATTGGTACTTGATGAACTTTCATCATTTAAAATCTACATCTAAATGATCAATTGATTACTCAAGCTACTTTGGAATGATGATAATTATATTCTAAGTTATCATGAAGGATTTTATTGATGTAATGATCTCATCTCCTTGACTTAGTCCTGACCACCTATGCTTTTAATCCATTGTGTGCGTTATATGCAATACATCACCGTAATTTGAAATTTATTTCATATTAAAAACACTTTTCTATTAATTTTTTTTTTCATTTGCATTTTAATTATGTTTGACTTTCGTTGACTGGTTGGCCTTAGATCATAGTGAATTTGATCTTAAGTTTCATCAACCTCATTGGATCTTGGGTGTTGATGGGGTAGAAACCCTAATCCACCATAAAAAATATGAATGATTTTGATAATAACTTTTCTAAAACTTTGATCCAATTTTGGATTTATTTTCTTGTTCATTATTTCTGCTTTATCTCATTATTCTTGTTTTTTCCTTTGATCAATTGGATGTTGATTGATTCATCTTTGTTCAATTAGGTTTGGATTTATACTTGTAGCGTTAGAAATGTTCAAGACTAAGTCATTGGATTGACTAGACTTATACAAATCAAAATAAAAATCGTCACCGCGCTTTATTGTTTCCACTGGAATGGGAAAAGAGAAAGTAACCCAAAAAGAGGGGGAAAGATTCGAGGTAAGGGGGTTGGTTATGCAAAGGGAATATATTTGCACCCTAAACATCTACGGCACTCCGCAGGAACCTCTTTGAAAAATCTGTATATTTTGGCTATAAAAAGTGTTGTATATAAAAAATGGATGGTGGAGGAGAGAAAAGAAATATATTTTTTATGATTTTTGCACCCGTCGCGGTTGCGAACCTTTAGTGCCTACGTACCACCTTTTCGTGCAATAGGGGATCAGGGTACACGTAGTTCCTCTTTTAAGAATTTTAAAACAAAAATATGTTGGTCAATTTTATGAGATAAAACATCATCGTCATTGTCTGTGTGGAAAACATATCACTACCCGCAATCATGAGAAAGGAGAATTTTAATCATCTCAAAATGGAGGATATTGCCTGGATTTTAAAATCAACAATGCCTCACTCAACACCCAAGTGCAAAATATCTCTCTTCACTACATATTGTAGAAGTATAGTTGTTTGCATCACTACAAGGATTGACAATAGTTCAATCTTTTGAGAAAAGTTTAAAGATAAAAGCCAAAGTGGCAAAATGGTTTGAAATGAGATTCATTGACTTTTAGTCTTCTCACAAAAATGTCAAAGTATTATTAAGTTTATTGAAGTTTATTTATGAAAATGTTTGAAAATGCATGGACCTAAGTCCAAGTTTATTATGAAAGTGGTTCAAGTTTGAAACAAGAAGAGTTTTCAAAAGGAGGGAGAAGATTTTTGAAATTAAAGAAGATGGGAGTAGAAGAAGAGGCTATCCTAAAGCATAAGGTAAAAGCTAGGGATAAGTACCATCTAACAAATAAGAAGCCAATACTTGACACTATGAGCCAAGATATAATTCTCATTCTTTGGATTGAAACCAAACAAGAAATGATACTAGACCTCTTGAGAAAACCAAACTTCAAGTGTATTAAGTCTTCATAAAAATTGGGCAGAGTAACGGTTGTATACGGGTGAATTCCATATTACAAACAAAGGGTGTAATCACAATAACCTGCACACAAAACAAACAAACAACCCAATGTCTTGAGGTAAACCTCAAGAGCTCCAAACAAAATAATCAGATAAGATCACAAGGTCTCCAATCATAGGCCAAGGTTTCTAATCCTAAGTCCAAAAAGTCCAATGCTCCATAATGCCAAGGATAGTAACCAAATAGTCCAAGTTTTATTATAGATTTTTAGGGTGTGTGTTGATTATTAGGTGTTTTAAAAAGAAAAGTAAAACTCAAGTGAGCAAAAATAAAATGACAAGAAAGTAAATTGTCAAATCAGCAAAGATGAAAATGGCATGAAATGTAAATGCTAAAAGTAAATAGTGCATAAAAATAAAAGGGGCATAAAAATAAAAGAATAAAGGATAAAGTCAATTATTAGTGATTAGTGGTTAGTTGGATGATCATCTTGAAACTTGCATTTGGATCTCATTAGAGGATTTGTAGTACCAAAGCCTCCAAACAATAAGTTGCATTTTCTTTTTGTCAAGTATATCATCCATTTGGAATCTTTATGAGTATCATTTAATGATCTACGGTGTTTAAGTGATCCGCGTTGACCAAAAGTGTTGTAGATCCATTAGAGGATTGGTAGAACCAAAGCCTCCACACAATGAATCTCAAGGTTATTGGATCAAAGAGATCAAACTAACATACTTGGGCTTGCAAACAGAATTTTGTGCCACGAATGGTAATTTATTCGAATCGGGACAAAATTTAGCACTATGTTAAGCAATCGTAAGTGGACTTATATAGAAGTCGCACCTATTTTGAGGCCGGTCAATAGCAATCTATGCACCATTTGTTTTGAGACATGATATAGATATCATGCTCCAACAACATTTAGTTCAATAAGAAGGGGATGAGATGAAGAGGGGTTGGAGAGAATATACAAACCACTTTTGGATTAAATTTAATCAAACTATTATTAAAATCATTCATCCATCTTTGTGGACTTAGACACAACACCATGGATCCGATGATGTTAATAAAGTTCATGATCAAAAATTTAACCCAAGATCAGGCAGACAATAGTCACCAAATAATATTACATTTTAATATATACAAAAAGGTTTAAAAATAATGTTTAAAAATAGAAATAAAAGAGAAAAATATCAACTATGTTCAAATTAATCAAGAAATAAAAAGTAAGACCATAGAAAAATTAGAAATGAACTAAAATAATTTTATAATTTTTTTGGTAATTTTTTTAAAGTCAGAAACTATTTTAAAATTTAAAGAACTGGGTAAAATAAACCAAAAATGATTAAAAAAATAGCAAAGTCAGAAACAAAAATAAAATAAGGTTACCAATATTTGTCACAATATCATTGGATCATTCCATAATTTTTTCAGAATTTAAAAATGCATAAAAGTATTTTTAAACATTTAAAACAATTCAAACAAAGTGTAAATTTATAAAAAATACCAAAACAAAAAATTAAAATGTGAAAAAATAAAAATCAGAAAGAGATTAATCAAAAATATTTTTCATAATTTTTTCAGATTTTTTGGACTAAAAATGAATTTTCTATGATATTTTGAAGTTTAATACAATTAAATATAAAAATCAGAAAAGAAAAGAAAAGTCAAAAATATGTGGACCATTTGATGAGAGTCAAAACGCGTTAGTAATCAAATCCAAAGGATCTGGCGCGTTGTGCATATTATGGTCATTAGTGAATAAAGCACTAACTAAATTATTAAATCAGAATTCAAAAATAACAAGTGGTGTGCCATCATTGGTTGGAAGATGACACGTTGGTCATCTTCAACCTCCAGCCAACGTGAATTGCAGGTCTCTCAAACTGTAAAATCAGAAGCTCAGACCTATGCCATTCGCTTCGTCTCTTCAAGACGAAGACAACCATACCCTCGCGCCAAATATATATAAACTATAGCTCAAGCAATTTGGAAATAAAGTTTTGAAAAGGGATTTGAAATTTCATGGTCAAAACGTGTTTCCAGTAAAAAGTAAGTGTTACGAGTAGAATCAGGGAAATGAATGCATCACAATGATATCAAAGTTTTGAAGAATTGATGAAGGAATCTACCTATTGAAGTTGAGTTGCAGAGCTCTGAAACTGGACTTCTATGGAGTGGTATAGGGAACAATCTGTGAATGTAATTATATGGTTAGCTTCAGGGAAGATCAAGGAAGATGAATTGATGAAAAAATTGGATTGAAAAAGACTTGTATATGGATTTCAAAGTTGCTGAATTCTGAGTTATGGAACAAGTTTGGCAGGGTGATTCTGGCTATCCAAGCTTGAGAAAATGAATGGTATAGTTCATGTATTTATAGGAGAAGCAAATGGGATCAAAATGAAGAGTGAATGATGCATTTTGGAGGGAATTCGTGCAAACCTGATGCACGAGTGAAGTGTGATCTTATTTTCACCAAAACTCATCCAATCCTTGTGTTTATAGGTGCTAAACACTTTTGGCAAGTTTGTTAATCAAGTTCAAATAAAAACGCGTATAAATCTTGTGATTAGAGGCCACATTATGGATTTCAAAATTCTGACTTGGTGAGAAATTCAGTTTCAAGTTACCAATTTCAAAACCATGGCATTTTCAACTCAAGGGGTCATATGGCATGATTCTTGATGATTCAGAAAGATGAGGTTACAAGCTTTGCAATGGAAAAAGAATTAAATCAAATGGATGCTTGAGCTGAAAGTTGTGTTGAGTCAAAGTTGGAAAAAATGTTGACTTTCCATACTTAGCCTTCCACCTGGAATTTTCTCTTGACCAAAAAATATGGCATGAAGTAGATCTCTAGAATGACATTTTGGGACTTGAACCATTCAAAATCTCCACAAATTGAGAGAGTAATGAATTGTTGAAGTTGGCAAAAAATCTTGAAATGACCTATAATCTTTTGTATCCTTAAGGCAATTTCCATCCATTTTCTCATTTTGCACATAAAAGAAGGCATAAAGTTCACATCTTAAAAATAATTGTGGAAAGAGAATGGGCTCAAGGTGATAAAAATTGACCAAGTTATGATCATTTGAAGTCACACATGGAAAATTGGGGATTCATCTGGAGGACTTGTAATTTTTCTTCCTTATCAAGTTTCTTACACATGAAAACTCCTTGGAACTTTTGAAGTGATTTTTTAATGACCCTTTGAAGTGAATGATTTCTTTGGAATCACTCAAAAATAACAAAATATGGGCAAGATATACTCTTTTGAAGTTCAAAACCCTAGCTCCTTGAACAAGAAAATGCTTGGAGGAACCTTGACAATTTTGAACCACCTTCTTGTACCAACATCCTTGGTTTGTAAATGTAATTTATTGAGGATGAAAAATGAGAATTCATAGCCACCAAAACCACTTCCATATCTTGAGAATTTAGAGAAATATGCACTTGTGATCAAAGAGAACAAGGCCTTGTCCAACCATGACAACTTCTTCAATCAACCCCTTGTACTTTTGGATCAATCTTGATAACTTGGAAATGTAGTGAACCAAAATAACCTTGCCATGCCATTTCATCCAAAACAACTTCAATGGTGAGGCTTGAACTTCTCAAGCTTAATTGACTAGGGCATGGAAATAAAATCACGAACCCATGGATCAACTTGCTAAGTCATATTGCCTTTACCTACATTATTAAAAAGTAGGACAAACCAACATTGTATTTTATTAATTAAAAGAAAATTAAGACAAAAAATTCATGATCACAAAATAAAACAAGTCAAGGTGCATGGTGATTCCTATAAGTGCAAAGCTAAATATAGGGAGGGGAACCTAGAATCCTAGTGTGATCTTATTGTAATGGAATTAAAATGGTATGATGAAGGGATCTTAGGGGAAACATTGGGGTACAACAGATGCCCTTATTTAAGTTTCTTCTATCCAGAGATACGAAGGTTAAAAATCTTCGTGTCGACGCGATCAAAGATACTTAAATATAAAACAAAACCTATTTTTGGCCCTAAGATGACATGAAAATGTTTATGCCCATGAATGCATGTGAACAGAACCAAAGAGATGCAAAACACCATTGGAAATGTAACATTAATAAAGAAACAAGAGAGTGACTCGACTAGGAAAATAAATCACTGGTGGACCAAAAGACCCGACTCAAAGAGGATGGTTAAATGGTCAAAGAATACACCAACTCCTACTGGAGGTAAAGCTACCAACGTTCACTGAAGGTAGAAGGAAAACAAATATCATAGCATTGTTATTCACTGACAATGAACAACCAACGTTCATTGAGGGTAGGAAAAAGATAATAATCATCGATGTTCACTGCCAATGACCTACCAACTTTTACTGAAGGTAAAAAGATAATATATCATAGCATCGCCGTTCACTGACGATGAACTACCAACGTTCACTGGAGGTAGCAAAAAGATAACAATCATCGACGTTCACTGACGGTAGAAAGAGAATATATCATAGTGTGATACCAACTTTCACCTACCAACTTTTACTTAAGGTAGAAATAGAATATATCATAGTGTAATACGGTGGGAGAACTGACTTGAGGTTTTGCGTTTTGTCGCAAATGTCGCGGTTAGCAAGAGTCGCCACCGACTTTTCTTTTATCCAAAAGGAAAGGTGAAAAAGCACATGAAAGACCTTTGAGAGGTTTTCTTGAGTTCGAGGGGTATATTATGAAAAGGGAAGGTGCTAGCACCCTTTTCATCCATGGTTTTCCATTGGCTCTTAGTTACTTGTTTAGATCACTTTCTTTGCTTTGTTTGAAATGGTGTTTGGTTTGATTTTGAAAGTATTTTGAAAAGAGGCCATTCGTTTAGGCAATCTTTATAATGATTCTCGTTCGTAAGAATGTATACAAAGATGTTTGTCTTTTGAAAAATGTTTAAATGTTTGTAAGATGTTTTTGAAATGTGTGTTTTTTTTTTTGAAAATAGAAAGGATTGTTGTTTGAAATGGAGCAAGTAACTTAGAATCTATGTACCTACTCAAATGTCTTTCTTGTGTATTTTTATTCCTTTGATATTGTTGACTTACCATTAATTTGGTAAGCAAACCTATCTTTGGATGTAAACGGGATGGGCGTGGGTCATCATATGACCATGATAGCAATGTTGCCAAGTATCTTAGCATTTTTGAGGGACCAAGATCATTTTTTTAGGCAACCTTTGTATAGCGTCATCGAGGGACTATGATCTTATTTTTGTTTTGTTTTTCCAAGATACATTGCATGCGTAACATGGCCATTTTAATTTAGGCAACCAAGTGGGAGAAACCCTAAGGGTGCTTGTGTGCAAAGTGTGTCATTTTCCATGCTTTTGTCTTGCATTAGGTTTTTTTTCTATTTGTTTTGTTTTTATTCTTGTCATGCAAACCCTAATCACTAAACATAGTATATAAAGTGATAAATTGCCTAAAATAAACTAAGCTATTACAACAATTATTATAGGAGGGGGGATACAAGTTTTGAATGGGGATTTTGCACAAATATAAACCTAAAAATATTATTACAACCCAATCGAATATTATGCGAATTAAATAAACAATACAAGTATTTAAAATGCAATGCAATGTATTTATGTAAAAAATGTTTTGGTATTTGTTTTTTGTATGAGAAAATAATTTGAATTAAACCCTAAAAAAAATATGGAAAAAATAAATAATATTATTTTTTTGGAAAGGGGTGAAACCCTAATTTTTAATTAAAAGAAAATAATGCTTTATGTTATTATTTTGTCCATTTTTTGAACAAGAAAATAATAAATAATATTATATGTAAATATTAAAAATGAAGTATGTATAAAAATGAGTATTTCATGTGTATAAATAATATAATAAAAATATGTAGTATATTTTTATTATTTACAAACTATTTAAGAAAATAAGTTCTATTTATCCTAATAAACTATTTTTTATGAAAAAAATAATAAAATAATAAAATAAAAATTGCAAAAAATAAAGAAATTATTTTTAGGATTTTTATCATTCAGAAAAAATAAATAAAAGCAATTAATATGAAAATATGAAAAAATATGAAAACTATAACAAATAAGCCAGGGGTGTAAGAGTAAGTCAGGGGGTGCAAATAGCAAAACCAAAAAGGCCAGGCGCCAAAATAAGCCCAGAACACCACTTCATCCCTATCCTTGGTAATCCCTGCGTACGCGTTTAGTTCAAACCTGTAACTCTCAAATGCTTGCACAAAAACAAAAACTCATAACATGAAACATGTGGCATTTGAGCTCACGATTCCAACAATATAAATTTTGTAACCTAACTCTCAAAGATCAGAGAGAATTTTGGAACCCCTAATTTGTGACCTAAAAATTTCAGTATATTCAACCTTCAAATTCTCTCACTATAGTTAATATAAATGAAAAGTATGCATATGTACAACTTTGTCATGATAAGAGCTACATTTTTTATTCACAAATCGTGGCTTGAAGTTGCCTATTCAGAGAGATAGAGTTTGAGAAATTACCTCCTTCTGCTGGATTTGTGTAGGACAATGTAGGGACTTTAATGGAGGCTTGATGACTTTTTGAGCTTCCTTGAACTTCCCTCAAGTTATTCCAATGCTTATCTTGCCTTGAGAATGGCTGGAACTTTCTACACAAGTCAAGCTGCAAGCTTCAAGGTTGAAAATGGCAAAGGCTGAAATAGGGGTTACAGAACCAGGGTGATGTCTTGGATTGCTTTGGTATGAAGTGTATGAGATGTTTTAAGTGTTAAAACACAAAACGCACGAGCCAAAAATTGGTTGGCTGAGATTTTGCAGATTCTGAGTGTTTGGACAGAAATTTGGAGTTTTTGAGTTTTAGAGAGTTTCAGCTTCAAATCAATCGTGCTATGCCTTGCCATAAGTTTATGTATTTGTATAGAAATGATACAAAGGTCAGGCCTTACTAGCTGTACAAGTTTTTGACCTTTTGGACACTTTTCTTGCATTTAAAGTAAAGTGACAAGACCAATGCTACATGCCTGTCCTTGCTTGCTTGAGAGTTAAAATGCACTTGTACAATTTGCTTGAGACCTGTGTTGTTGGTATTTACCAAAGGGACATATTCAAGGCTAGAGATTGACAAAGTCTCAAAAGTTTCCCTTTATGAAAATGGCATTGTAACCTTTACGCCTAAAATGGAATTATCTCTTGTACAAAGCTTCAAAAGTAAAGATAATGCCTTTGTCAACTGAGTTTGCATTTAATTATGGAGTGTGAAGTGAGCTTAGGACCTGTAAAGAAAGATACAAATAGCATGGATTGGATTTGCAACTTGATGCTATGTGAAAAATGGCTTGAACAAAAGTGAGAAAATGCCAACTTCCTCTCAGTCGATTCTCCCTACTCAAAAATGATCTTGGAGAGTTCTTTGACATTTTGGAAAGCTTGCAATGTGCTATATAATCCATCTTTGAAATGAAATTTGAGATACCTCTTGGAACTAGGTGAAAAATGTCCATGAAGTTGGGTCCAAAACCTTCCTAAATTAGGGCAAAATTTCACTAAGTTAAGAAGTTCATGGACCTATATTCACAAATTCATAACTTGAGATCCAAGCATCTTTTGGGAAAAGTTTATGAAGAAAAGTTATAGATTTCATGGAGGAATACAACTTTCATGTTGGAAGTTTTCTTTGAATCAAAATGCATCATGGTGAAAAAGTGGTGAAAAGTTGGGAAAAAATAAGAAAATTTTTATACTTAGAAAAATTCTAAGTAATGAAATTTTTCAAATTAAAACCCTAATTTTCAAATTTGAGTTTCTTGGTGAACAATTTCATATTTTGACATATCTTGATGAATTATGACCCTTGGCACTTGATTTTGATCCAAAAAAAATCAAAGTTTGACTTTTTAGTGTACAATTGACTTTTGATCAGTTGACTGCAAAATTCATCTGTCAATCTAATGAACTTGAGATATTTTTAAACATGTAATTAGGTAAATATTATGCCATTGAACCCTTTAAATCATGTTTAAACTCAATTGGTCATTGGCTAGGTTAAAAATCAGAAATTTCCCTTTCTCAGTTAAAACCCTAATTTTGACCATTTTGCCCTTTTGATGATTTGATCAAATTTCTTGAGGAGTTGTGATCCAAACTTGATCAAATAGTAAATATGAGTCTAAAATGTTTATGTGGATCAAAAATCATGAAGTTTGACTATAATTTGGCAATGGTTGACTTTTTCCCCAAAACAACTGATTTTTAGGTCAAATGTCCAATTGACTGGTCAAAAATGTGGTTCAAGGCTTGAAACTTAACATGATCAACCTTAAGGGTCCAAGATGGTGTATGAAAGTCACATGAAGCATTGGTGGTCCAAAAATCCTTGTGCAAACTCAAACCCTAATTTTGGGTTATCAATGCAAGATGAGATGTCTTGAGCTGACCAAACCCTGATCTAGTCTTGAGTTAAAGAGATCTTGTGAGAAAAATCTTGATAAATCAGAGGGAAAGTTTTGGGGTACAACGCTGCCCCTGTTCAATCTTCTTGAACCTGAAGAGTTAGATTGGCGAGTTTTGCCGTTCGTGACTCGAAGGTAAAAGATGATTGGACACTAGAGTGCCCATAAATTTGCACTTTATGAAGTGTAGTTGAGGGAATGGGCTTAAAGATGCCATTTGGAGAGGTGATAGAATCTTGTTGGAGATGGGCTTGTATATGCCATTCAAGAATGTTTGCTGAATTGTAAGTTGTAAGTCAGAAGAATAAGTATCAGAATGGTGTTCGTATCTGGAACGTATATGAACGGTATCTGGAGACTGAATCTGTATGAGCAATAGAATAGCGTCCGTGTCTGGAGCGTATCTGAGCTGTGTCTTTACATGAACCTTTATTAGTAACAAAATGATTTCCGTGTCTGGAGTGTATCTGTACTGTATCTAGAATTTGGAATCTGAATAAGCGACAAAATCGCATCTGTATCTGGAGCGTATCCGCACTGTATTTGAACTAGAATCTGAATGAGTAACAGAATCGCATCCCTGTCTGGAGCGTATTTGTAATGTATCTGAAGGAGTGACACAATGACTTCCGTGTCTGGAGTGTATCTGAACGAGTGACAGAATGACTTCCGTTTCTGGAGTGTATCTGTACTGTAATCTGATAGTTGAAATTTGAATGAGTATCAGAATGGCTACCGTGTCTGGAGCGTATCTGGACTGTATCTGAAGTTGAGGTTTGAATGAGTATCAGAATGGCATCCTTGTCTGGAGCGTATCTGGACTGTATCTAAAATCTTTGAATATTGTTAATGATAGTTGTTAATCTTATCCTGAAAAGGGTAAAAATGTTAGCTGAAACACAAAGTTATGTTGCATGAACTGTATGATGCAATATATGTACTTTATCAATGTTTATGATATATGGATGTAATGTATGCGCATGTAAGCTGATTTGCTGTATTACTGAGGAAAATAAATCTTTGATTGCTGCTGAGGATATGTGGATTCCTCATGTCTTGAAGTTGAAGTATTTGACAAAAATTCCGTTGTGAGCAATGCCATATACTGCTTGAGTAATCTACTTGGGTAATCCATAGAATTCTGATGACTTCTACTAGGGAATTAATAATGAGAATCTTTATTTTGTTGGGGAGTAATAAAAACTCTATGGGGGAAAGCTTATTCCTATTTGGAAAAAGTTCAGGAGTTTAGGTTGTCTGCCACTCTACTGGGGAGTTATCAGAAGTTTTTGTCCGGTTGGTTTTCATGCTTCAAGATAACTTGCTGGGGAATTTGGAGAAACTGAATGGTTTCCACTTGGGATTAATAGTTTGGAAGTTTTGGTTGTGCTGGGGATCATGATGACATACTGTAGGGATTGCTCAGGGAATAGCCTAAAGACGTTTTCCTATCCTTTCAACCTGTCAGTAATTGTTCTTTTCCATTTTGTTTATTTGTAAACGGTAATTATGTTCAAATGCATATGTTCATCAATGAACCATTGGACGTTTTTGCAAATAAAAACACAAGTATAAAGAAAAAGGAATATAGTTTTTTGTACTTTGAAAGAGATATCTTTGTATTTACTTTGAATAAGTATTTGTGTACAAAGGAGCCAAACATCCTAGTAAGAGGATGGTGTCATAAAAATAAGAAAAATTTATACAAAGATAGTTATGTGTGATAATCCCATGGGGTTCCCATTCTGCTATAGCCTTCGTATGTCCGAATATCTTGTCCATTCATTGCTTCGTCCAAAGATGATTGAGTTGATAAGAAGCTCAGAGTTTGTCAGTGAAGAGATTATCCTTAAAGTGATCCGATGAGACATAGTCATTCGCTTTAATTCCCTAACTTTTGCCTGAACTGCCCTTTCGGGTTTTTGATTCACCGGGAAACCCTTTTTTGCCCAAGTCTCCCTTTCGGGTTTTCAACTTGCCGGGTGTACATATTTTTTTTTTATCCCGAACCTTTTTGGTTCGCCGGGATGCCCTTGTTTTGCTTAGGTGTATCAATCTAGCGGGTCTTTTATGCGTAGTATCTTTTGACTATGTCTGCGTTCGCAGGGTGCGGCAGGTCGTCGCCATCCATGGTGGTTAAAATCATTGGCCCACCAGAAAATATGTTCTTGATTACAAATGGTCCTTCATAGGTAGGAGTCCATTTGCCCCTGGGATCACTTTGTGGCAAGATGATGCGCTTGATCACTAGATCTCAAACTTGATACACTTGGCGTCTGACTTTCTTGTTGAAAGCCTTGATCATCCGTTTTTGATACATCTTACCATGGAAAACAGCATAAGTCTCTTTTCGTCAATTAAGTTCAGCTGATCAAGTCGAGTCTGGATCCAATCGTCTTCACTCAAACCTGCATCCTTCATGATTCTTAAAGAGGGGATCTAAACCTCAATAGGTAAAACAGCCTCCATGCCATAAACTAAAGAATAGGGTGTTTCCCCAGTTGATGTGCGAGCCGTGGTACAGTACCCATGGAGAGCGAACTGTAGCATCTCATGCCAGACCTTGTAGGTGACTGTCATCTTTTGTTTGATCTTTTCGATGTTTTTGTTCACAACTTCGACAACACCATTCATCTTTGGCCGATAGGGGGGTGAATTGTGATGTTGAATCTTGAACTGCTCGCACAAGGCGGGGATCATAGTATTGTTCAGGTTTGTACCGTTATCGGTGATGATCCTTTCTGGGATACCATACCGACAGATAAGATTCTGCTTGATGAAGCGGGCAACAACATTCTTAGTAATAGATGCGAAGGAAGCTGCTTCGACCCACTTTGTGAAATATTCAATGGCCACTAGAATGAAGCGATGTCCATTGGAGGCTGTAGGCTTGATCTCCCCAATCATATCGATTCCCCACATAGCGAAAGGCCAAGGAGCTGTTAAGACATTTAGAGGAACAAGAGGCACGTGCACCTTGTCTGCATAGATTTGACATTTATGGCAGGTCCGAGAGTGTTGATTGTAGTCTACTTATATGGTAGCCCAGTAATAGCCTGCTCGTAGAATTTTCTTCTCCATCGTATGCCCACTAGAGTGAGTGCCAAAGGTACCTTCATGCAATTCAGCCATGATTTTTCAGCTTCAATCTTGTCCACACAATGGAGCAGAATAGAATCATGATTGCGTTTGTACAGGACGCCATTACTTAGGAAGAACTTAGCCGAGAATCTCCTTAAGAACTTTTTTTCATTGACTGAAGCTCCTTCCTGATATTCTTGCGCCTCGAGATACCTTTTGATTTCATGAAACCAAGGCTGGTCCACTACTTCTTTGGTATTAATCTCGTGACAGTGTGCTGGTTCGTCCATCCGTTCAATGGTGATCTGGGGAGCCTCGTTATCCCAATTAAGTTTAAACATGGATGACATTGTAGCTAGAGCATCTACTAGGTGATTTTCTTCTCGCGGGATGTGCTCGAAGGTAATCTGCTCGAAATGTGGTAACAATGTCAAAACATGTTCTTTGTAAGGGATAAGGTTGGGATGCTTAGTGTCCCACTCTCATTTGATCTGACTGATGACCAAAGAGGAATCCCCAAACACAACTAAAGATTTGATTCCCAAGTCTATGGAAGCCTTGAGACCAAAGATGCATGCTTCGTATTCTGCCATGGTGTTCGTACAGTTGAAGCAAAGTCTGGCCGTAAAAGGAGTATGGCATCCTTCCGGAGATATGAGCACAACACCGATACTATTACCAAGTGCATTGGATACCCCATCAAAGTACATGGTCCATCGGGATGCTTGTTCAGGTCCGTCATATGGTTTGATTTCTTCACAGTTGTCCACTTTCATGATGTCCTCGTCAGGGAAGTCAAACTTCATGGATTGATAATCTTTTACGGCTTGATGGGCCAGATGATCCGCTAGCACACTGCCCTTTATAGCTTTTTGGGTAGTGTATTGTATATCATATTCGGTTAAGATCATCTACCATCTAGCTATCCTTCCAGACAAAGCAGGCTTCTCGAAGATGTACTTTATCGGATCCATCTTAGACATCAGCAAAGTGGTATGAGTCAACATATACTGTCTTAGCCGGCGAGCAGCCCATACCAGAGCGCAGCAAGTTTTCTCGAGCAGTGAATATCTGGTTTCTCAGTCGGTAAACTTTTTGCTCAGGTAATAAATAGCATGCTCTTTTCGGCCAGACTCGTCATGTTTCCCTAATACGCACCCCATTGAGTTCTCTAAGACGGTCAGATATATGATTAGCGGTGTTCCCTCGACTGGTGGCATCAGGACAGGAGGTTCTTGTAAATACTCCTTGATTTTGTCAAAAGCAAACTGACAGTCATCATTCCATTTAACTACCTGATCTTTCTTCAGTAGTTTGAAGATTGGTTCACAAGTAGATGTTAGGTGAGAAATGAACCTGGAAATATAGTTTAGGCGTCCCAAGAACCCACTAACTTCCTTCTCAGTGCAAGGATCAAGCATTTCTTGTATCGCTTTGACTTTGGCAGGATCAACCTCAATGCCTTTGTTGCTGACAATGAAACCTAAGAGTTTATCGGACCGGACTCCGAATGTGCACTTGTTTGGATTCAACCTTAGTTTGTACTTCTTCAACCTGACAATTTTTTTTTGCAAGTGATCAAGGTGTTCTTCTTCAGTTTGTGATCGGGCTATCATGTCATCTACGTAGACCTCTATCTCATGATGTATCATATCATGAAACAAAGCTACCATGGTGCATTGATAGGTTGCCCCGACATTCTTCAGTCCGAATGGCATCACTTTGTAGCAGAACGTACCCCACTGGGTAACAAGTGTAGTTTTATCCATTTCCTCAGGTGCCATTTTGATCTGGTTATAGCCTGAGAATCCTTCCATGAAAGAAAATACTTTGTGTTGGGCTGTATTGTCAACCAGGATGTCGATGTGCGGAAATGGAAAATCATCTTTAGGGATGGCCCTGTTTAATTCTCTATAATCCACACAAATTCTCACTTTGCCGTCCTTTTTAGGCATGGGAACAATGTTAGCAACCCATTGTGGATAGGAAGTAACAGCCAGAAATCCAGCATTGAACTGCTTCATAACTTCTGCTTTGATCTTCTCTAACATGTCAGGTCTCATGCGGCGGACTTTTTGTTTCACTGGTGGACAGTCTTCTCTTGTGGGTAGACGGTGTACCACAATGTCAGTATCGAGTCCTGGCATGTCTTCCTATGACCAGGAAAAGATCTCAACATAATCACGCAACAGCTGAATTAGGCGCTCTTTGACACTCGGCTCTAGATTGGCACCCACTCTGATTTCCTTTTTATCTTCCTCGGTACCCAAGTTGATTGTATCCAACAGCTCCTCATGAGGTTGAATAGCTCTTTCTTCTTGTTGTAGTATTTTGGCCAATTCCCCTGCCACCTCACAATCTTCCTCACCTTCGTATTTGGCTTGGTAGATCAGATCTTCAGAGTCACTGAAGGCTATAGCAGTATCGTTACCCATGGGATTCGGAATGGAAGGGTACCTGCATTTGTGAGTGTGGGTGTGTGTAAAGGATAGCCATCTTAAAACAATAAAATATAAAAGAAAGACAATGAGCACAAAAGGTTTATATATGAAAAATCGTCCATGATTCATTGAATGACATATGAAAATGAAATAAAAACCCTTACAAATGGACCTATGTGCCTCGGGTAAGACACAAGGTTTTTAAAGTGCGAATTGTTCGTGAATTATTACAAGTCCAACAGAAATGTAAAAGATAAATTACTGAGATATGAAAGTTATTGGGATGAAGTATTTGGCTTCCCAATTGCGAAGTCCTCCGCTGACAGTAGGAAATATCCAATCTTCCAAGCTGCCACCTTCTTCACTGTCCTCTACTGCATTGACCCCTTGGTTGGTAATCTTCACAGGTGGCCCTCCGGCATGGGCGCGGCGCACAGCCTTCTGAGTAGTCGAAGTAAACCCCAAGACAAACTTGTCTGATTTGTATGGAATGTTTGGAAGCTTCCCCCAGATGGTGCATCCCCCTTCTTCCATTACTGCCTTTGCATCATTTAGAGATAACATCTGAGGTGGAGGTCTTGTGATCATAGGAGTTGAGGATACCGCCTTGGTCGCCGCTATTTCTGGAGAGACTTCTTCAAAATGCTGGAAAGGGGTTTCAATGAACTCTCCATCTAACTCCACATATAGAAAAGAATTCAGATGATTAATCATGTACTCCTCCTCCCCGTGGACAGTTATGATCTTCCCTTGGACAGGGTACTTCTGCATCTGATGCAAAGTGGAGGTGACAACACCGGAATTGTGAATCCAGGGGCGTCCCAACAGACAAGAGTAAGAAGGACGGATGTCCATCACATAGAAGGTTGAATTGAAGGTATGAGTTCCCACCTTGATCGGGATGTCCACCTCCCCATGGACCATCCTTTTAGAGCCCTCAAATGCTCTCATAATTATATTACTGGGTTTTAATGTCAGCCCCTCGCAATCCAACCTATCAAGGGCTTTCTTCAGCAAGACGTTTAAAGATGATCCAGTATCAACCAATACATGGGCTAGGGTCGTTCCTCTACACTCCACTGATACATGTAATTCCTCGTTGTGTTTTCTCCCTTTGGGTGTCAAGTCAGCATCAGAGAAACCCAGGCCATTGTCAGCTTTCAAACTGGCCACACACTCTTGGAATTGTTCCGCAGACGTCTCTTGCGGCACATGAGCTATCTTCAGAAACTTTACCAAAGCTTTAGCATGTGCCTTAGAGCACAGCAGCAATGCTAACATATAGATTTTGGAAGGGGTCTGCCCCAATTGTTCAACCATATCATAATCACTTTTCTTTATTATCCTCATGATTTCTTCCATTTCTTTCTTGGACGTTTCATGGATAGACTGAGCCTTCGTCCGGACAGGCTCTTCTTGAATGTTTTTTCCTTTATTCTCAGCAGTGGAAGTAGGGATAGGAATTATATTGTCTTCTTTGTCGGTAGGTACGCTTGCAGGTACAATCACTGGTGCAGATGTAATCCTCGGAACGGCCACGAGTCCAAAGACTTCCTTTGGAGGGGCAATCTCTGGAGAGAAAATTCTCCCACTACGGGTAATCTTGCTTGTTCCGGCAATGTTACTGCTGTCGAAATTGTCCTCTTCGGAGCTCTCTCCTTCGGCAGTTCGTTCATCCTGTTTAATACCATGGTAGTAGATTTCTCCACCATAATTCCATGGTATTGTTTTATCTGATTGGTATGGAGTCGGCCCGAGCATTGTTATCTTAAGTGGAGTAGTCATTGGAGGAGATGTAATCCTAACAGGTCTTTTAGGGACCCTGGAAGGATTGGCCTAAATGGTTATTATTGAAACTTCTTTAACTGGAACGGGTGAAACAGGAGCTTTCTCAAACAAAATTTCTTGGTTATCAATCAGTTGTTGGATACCTTTTTTCAAAAGAGGGAAGTCAAATGATGAGGATAGGCAAATATGGAAGTCTTTGTCATAACCTGGGAAAATACTAGCTTTCAACAAATTCGACTTGACGATCGGGAGTGGAGTTAACAGTTCATCCAAAATGGCAACAAATAGATCTTCCTCAACAGCATTGGCATTGTGACCATGCCTAGGCATCAGAGCGGAGATGACATTCGGTTTCTCAGGCGCTTTAAACTCAACTTCCTTTGCGTCTATCAGGTCTTGAATTTTGTTCTTCAGAGCCCAACAGTTGTTGGTGTCATGCCCTGGACTTTCAGAATGGTATGCGCATCTGGGATTTGAATGGTAATGTGGAGACGCAGTATTGGGATTCTTAGGGGCCTCTTTTAGCATGGCCAGATTCAACTTCAAAAGATGTGGTAGGACCTGAGCTAGAGTCATGTGAAACTTGGTGAATTGTCGGACTGGCCTTTCCACCCTCGGCTGATTATTTCTTGGCTGGTCTGATGCAGGCTTTTGAATCATAACGGCCCCCACTGTTGGTTGATGCTCAGTTCTTCCCTGATTCCTCTATGAATAGACAGCAGACACTTCCTTCTTTCCAGTGAAGGGCTTTTTTACAACTGCAGAGGTAGACGCGTATTTCTGAATCTTCCCACTTCTTATACCAGCTTCCACCCTCTCGCCGGTTAAAATCAATTCAGTAAACCCTGAAGAGGAGCTTCCAATCAGATGATTAAAGAAGGGGCCTGATATAGTTCCCAAGAACATGTCCACTAACTCTCGTTCAAATAAAGGGGGTTGCACCCTTCCGGCTAGAACCCTCCACTTTTGGGCGTAGTCTTTGAAGCCCTCATTTGATACCATAGCCATACTCTAGAGTTGAGTACGAGTTGGTTACAAATTAGTGTTGTACTGATACTGTTTATAGAAAGCTGCTGCCAAGTCTTCCCAATTATGGACATCGGCCCTCTCCAACTGGTAGAACCAATCAAGCTGCGTTCATGATAAACTGTATTGAAAAAAGTGGACCCACAAGACTTTGTAAGCAGAGTGTGGTTGAATCTTCCTGACATATGATTTGAGGTGCATTTTAGGGCAAGACACCCCATCATACTTGGCAAATAGTGGCACTTTAAACTTTGGCGGGATTACAATTCCTGTCACCAGCCCCAATTCCTCAAAATCTAGCCCCGGTACTCTTTGTATTTCCATAGCGGTTAGACGCTCTTCCCAGTGTTTGTATTTGTCATCAGCCGGAGGGTATTATTGTTCAGAGTAGTCCTCTTCTTCCTCCTCTTCCTCAGAATCTGATGGCACTGCCGTTTCTTTTCCTTTTCTTTCCCCTTCGTCTGACGTTTTTGGAAAATCTAAGGATCTTCTGGCTTATCCCTGAAACCTTCTGCCCATGATAACCACACCGGCTGGCTTCTTCTTCTTTTTTTGTTTCTCTAGCAGAGTCTTTAGCTCCTCCCGCCCTTTGGCTAAGGTCAAGAGTAACTGTTGAAATTGTGTATTCTGAGCTTGCAAATCTTTAACCGTCTTTTCGAGATCCATCGTACTGAAATAAACAGTAGAGAGATAAGGAAACTTGTTGCAAAGACCTGTTTATGTTTTATGATGAATGATATGTATTCATGCAATGCTTTCAAGGATTTAAAAATTCAAATTTGTTTCAAACCAAAAAGAAACACACGTTATATTAATAAAATAGAATTTGAGTACATCAATGCCCTTTGGGAAAAATAATACAAAATTCTAAGATAAAAAGACATTGCGCATCCTCTTTGGTGCAATGTAGGTGTTGAGAGTCTGCTCTTCATGAAGTAGCCGAGTGAGTTCCAAAACCTTCTTCTCGCTTGCGTAGAATTGGGCTTCAAAAGTATCGCGTTCTTCTTTGAACTGTATCTAACTCCTTTGTAGGTCTTCGAGTGATGTGTGCATGTCAGGATGTAGGATGGTGTGTGGAACCTCTCCTTCCTTAACACGCTCTATAATCACTGGGAGAACAGAAGGGTAAGGCATCATAAGACTTTGAGCGCGGGTTCGTACCCACTTGAGGTATGGCTCAAGAGGGATGGAATTATTGTGTCCCAGAGTCTTAATATCTACCTTGTTTGGCATCCTCCAAGCTCGGATGAACTTTTGGCGAAGACCTTGATCATCGTTGTCAAAGTCGAAAACCAAACCTTGAATTAGCATATCATGTGGGCCATCCCTTTGGGCATAACCAAACTGTCTTAGAGCCAAGCACTGGTTGTAGGTGATGCTTACCCTAATTCCAAGTAGAGGGACATTAGGGAATTCCCCATAATGGTCGACAATGATAACATTCTCTTTGGATCGAGAACACCAATGAATATCTGAATGTTTAAGTGTCATCAACCTTTGTGACCACCTCAAACCTTGCTCATTCTTTAAGAGTGATTGGGGAAGATAAGAAATAAACCATCTTTCCAAGAGAGGAGTGCAACACATAAGAACACCTTTTTTCCTCATTGTACGAGTGTGAAAAAGTGTAGGATATCCCCAAGCAATGTAGGCACCGGGTTGCGAGACATGAAGATTTTGACAGCACTCACATCTATGAGTTGGTCAGGGTTGGGGAACAAGACCATCCCATAGATGAGAAGAGCTACAATATCCTCAAAAGCATGCAAGTCCAAGGAGTTCCAACAGTTTTGGGCCTTCTCAAACAAGAACTTTGCCAATAAGCCTTTGACACCACTTCTAGTTTCCCAATGGGTTGTGACATCAGATGAGTGCAAGTGCAGGGCTTGAGCAATCTCTTCTGGCTTTGGATCTCTTTCCGTACCGTTGAAAGGTAGTTGATTGAGAATAGGAATCCTTAATAGTTGATAGAATTTTTCCAAATTAGGCACAAGCTGGTAGTCAGGAAATGTGAAGCAGTGATGCAAAGGGTCAAAGAACTGGAAGAGAACCTTCATCATGTCTTCCTCTGTGTTGGAAGTGACCAATTTGAGTAGACGACCATGTCTCTCGGTGAATGGAGAGTTCTCAGGAATCCTTGAAGCTAGCTCCTTGAGTTGTGGAGGAATTCTTACAAGGTTGACTTGGATAGTTTTCCTACGAAGTGAATCCATATCCTACAAAACAAGAACAAAGATGAATTTCCAAAATCCTTTAAATAGTTAGTGGATGCATATGATGCTCATGATGTCCATGATGTTATGCACAAGTATATATGTACAAGCAAATCACACAAGTTACTAGTTTAGGCTTGCATGGGGTTTCATATGTAAGTAGCCTCTTGAAGTTTAGTTGGCTCAACCTGTCCTAGTAATAATAATCGGGTTCTAAGGAGCTCAATATCACTGGATTGTTTCCTTGTTCATTGTTTCAGTTCAAGCCTCTTCACTGGTGACCGAAATATTCCAAGAAACCAACCCTCAATGAGTGTAGTATCGAGTATATACCAACTTCAGACTGCACCAAAGTCGGTCATCTCACTACATCCTAAAAGGCCAAGTTGGTCAAGTAATGGTTCTAGAAGTTCGTTAGTGCTTCATGACATCACTCAGCGGCCCCGTATTCTCTTTGATTGAATCAAAGGCTACCGCTACCCACAAATATGTCACACTAACATAGCTATTTCTTAGACCGTGTCGGTATACCCCGCATAGTTTCCACAACGTATTGCTATTTACCTATAATGTTTCCCAAATCCGGGTAGAGGATTCAAACCCAAACAATAGAACCAAAATGTAAAGCAAACAAGTCAAACAATTGTAAGCAAATAAAGGTGATCTAAACCCTAAGGTAACCCCACTTTTATAATTCTCCCCAACAGAGTCGCCAGTTCTGTGATACGGTGGGAGAACTGACTTGAGGTTTTGCGTTTTGTTGCAAATGTCGCGGTTAGCAAGAGTCACCACCGAATTTTCTTTTATCCAAAAGGAAAGGTAAAAAAGCACCAGAAAGACCTTTGAGATGTTTTCTTGAGTTCAGGGGGTAGATTATGAAAAGGGAAGGTGCTAGCACCCTTTTCATCCATGGTTTTCCATGGGCTCTTAGTTACTTGTTTAGATCACTTGCTTTGCTTTGTTTGAAATGGTGTTTGGTGTAATTTTTAAAGTATTTTGAAAAGAGGCCATTCGCTTAGGAAATCTTTGTAATGATTCTCGTTCGTAAGAATGTATACAAAGATGTTTATCTTTTGAAAAATGTTTCAATGTTTTGTAAGATGTTTTTGAAATGTGTGTGTGTTTTTTTTGAAAATAGCAAGGATTATTGTTTGAAATGGAGCAAGTAACTTAGAAGCTATCTACCTACTCAAATGTCTTTCTTGTGCATTTTTATTCCTTTGATATTGTTGACTTACCATTGATTTAGTAAGCAAACCTATCTTTGGATGTAAACGGGACGGGCGTGGGTCATCGTATGACCATGATAGCAATGTTGCCAAGTATCTTAGCATTTTTGAGGGACCAAGATCATTTTGTTTTAGGCAACCTTTGTATAGCGTCATCGAGGGACTATGACCTTATTTTTGTTTTGTTTTGTCAAGATACTTCACATGCGTAACATGGCCATTTTAATTTAGGCAACAAAGTGGGAGAAACCCTAAGGGTGCTTGTGTGCAAAGTGTGTCATTTTTCATGCTTTTGTCTTGCATTAGGTTTTTTTTTCTATTTGTTTTGTTTTTGTTCTTGTTATGCAAACCCTAATTACTAAACATAGTATATAAAGCGATAAATTGCGTAAAATAAACTAAGCTATTACAACAATTATTATGGGAGGGGGGATATAAGTTTTGAAAGGGGATTTTGCACAAATATAAACCTAAAAATATTATTACAACCCAATCGAATATTATGTGAATTAAATAAATAATACAAGTATTTAAAATGCAATGCAATGTATTTATGTAAAAAAATGTTTTGGTATTTGTTTTTTGTATGAGAAAATAATTTGAATTAAACCCTAAAAAAAATAAGGAAAAAATAAATAATATTATTTTTTTGGAAAGGGGTGAAACCGCAATTTTTAATTAAAAGAAAATAATGCTTTATGTTATTATTTTGTCCATTTTTTGTACAATAAAATAATAAATAATATTATATGTAAATATTAAAAATTAAATATGTATAAAAATGAGTATTTCATGTGTATAAATAATATAATAAAAATATGTAGTATTTTTTTATTATTTACAAACTATTTAAGAAAATAAGTTCTATTTATCCTACCAAACTATTTTTTATGCAAAAAATAAAAATAAAAATAAAATAAAAATTGCAAAAAATAAAGAAATTATTTTTAGGATTTTTATCATTCAGAAAAAATAAATAAAAGCAATTAATATGAAAATATGAAAAAAATATGAAAAATATAACAAATAAGCCAGAGGGGTGTAAAAGTAAGTCAGGGGTGCAAATAGCAAAACCAAAAAGGCCAGGCGCCAAAAAAAGCCTAGAACACCACTTCATCCCTGTCCTTGGTCATCCCTGCGTGCGCGTCTAGTTCAAACCTGTAACTCTCAAATGCTTGCACAAAAATAAAAACTCATAACATGAAACATGTGGCATTTGAGCTCACGATTCAAACAATATAAATTTTGTAACCTAACTCTAAAAGATCAGAGAGAATTTTGGAACCCCTAATTTGTGACCTAAAAATTTCAGTATATTCAACCTTCAGATTCTCTCAGCATAGTTAATATAAATGAAAAGTATGCATATGTACAACTTTGTCATGATAAGAGCTACATTTTTCTTCACAAATCGTAGCTTGAAGTTGCCTATTCAAAGAGATGGAGTTTGAGAAATTACCTCCTTCAGCTGGATTTGTGTAGTACAATGTAGGGATTTTAATGGAGGCCTGATGACTTTTTGAGCTTCCTTGAACTTCCCTCAACCAATTCCAATGCTTATCTTGCCTTGAGAATGGCTGGAACTTTCTGCACAAGTCAAGCTGCAAGCTTCATGGTTGAAAATGGAAAAGGCTGAAACAGTGGTTACAGAACCAAGGTGATGGCTTGGATTGCTTCGGTATGAAGTGTATGAGATATTTCAACTGTTAAAACACAAAACGCACGAGCCAAAAATTGGTTGGCTGAGATTTTGCAGATTCTGAGTTTTGGACAGAAAATTGGAGTTTTTGAGTTTTAGAGAGTTTCAACTTCAAATCAATCGTGCTATGCCTTGCCATAAGTTTGTGTATTTGTATAGAAATTATACAAAGGTCATCCCTTACTAGCTGTACAAGTTTTTGACCTTTTGGCAACTTTTCTTGCATTTTAAGTAAAGTGACAAGACCAATGCTACATGCCTGTCCTTGCTTGCTTGAGAGCTGAAATTTACTTGTAAAATTTGCTTGAGACCTGTGTAGTTGGTTTGTACCAAAGGGACAGGTTCAAGGCTCAAGATTGACAAATTTGCAAAAGTTGCCCTTTATGATAATGGCATTGTAACCTTTATGCCTAAAATGGAATTATCTCTTGTACAAAGCTTCAAAAGCAAAGTTAATGCCTTTGGAAACTGAGTTTGCATTTAATTATGGAGTGTAAAGTGAGCTTAGGACCTGTAAAGCAAGATACAAACAACATGAATTGGATTTGCAACTTGATGCTATGTGAAAAATGGCTTGAACAACTTCCTTTCTTTTGACATATTTTGATGAATTATGACCCTTGGCACTTGATTTTGATCCAAAAAAAATCAAAGTTTGACTTTTCAGTGTACAGTTGACTTTTGATCAGTTGACTGCAAAATTCATTTGTCAATCCAATGAACTTGAGATCTTTTGAACCATGTAAGTAGGTCAAGATGATTCCATTTAACCCTTGAAATCATGTTTGAACTCAATTGATCATTGGCTAGGTTAAAAATCAGAAATTGCCCTTTCTCAATCAAAACCCTAATTTTGACCATTTTGCCCTTTTGATGATTTGATCAAATTTCTTAAGGAGTTGTGATCCAAACTTGATCAAATGGTACATATGAGTCTAAAATGTTGATTTGGATCAAAAATCATGAAGTTTGACTGTAAATTGGCCATGGTTGACTTTTTTCCCAATACCGCTGATTTTTAGGTCAATTGTCCAATTGACTGATCAAGAATGTGGTTCAAGGCTTGAAACTTAACATGAGCAATCTTAAGGGTCCAAGATGGTGTATGAAAGTTACATGAAGCATTGGTGGTCCAAAAATTCTTGTGCAAACTCAAACCCTAATTTTGGGTTATCAATGCAAGATGAGATGTCTTGAGCTGACCAAACCCTGATCTAGTCTTGAGTCAAAGAGATCTTGTGAGAAAAATCTTGATAAATGAGAGGTCAAATTTTGGGGTACAAAACATAGCATCGCCGATCAATGACTATGAACTACCAATGTTTACTGAGGGTAGCAAAAAGATAACAATCATCGACATTCACTGCCAATGACCTATAAACTTTCACTGAAGGTAGAAAGAGAATATATCATAGCATCGCCATTCACTGATGATGAACTACCAACATTCACTGAAGGTAGCAAAAAGATAACAATCATCAATGTTCACTGCCAGTGACCTACCAACTTTCACTGAAGTTAGGAAGAGAATATATCTTTGTATCGACTTTCACTAACGATGAACTACCAACATTCACTGAAGGTAGAAAAAAGATAACAATCATGGACGTTCACTGCCAATGACCTAGCAACTTTCACTAAAGGTAGAAAGAGAATATATCATAAAATCGCTGCTCACTGACGACGAACTACCGATGTTTACTGAGGGTAGCAAAAAGATAACAATCATCGAAGTTCACTGCCAATGACCTACCAACTTTAACTAAAGGTAGAAATAGAATATATCATAGCATCACATTTCACTGATGATGTACTACAAATGTTTACTGAGGGTAGCAAAAATATACCAATCATCGAAGTTCACTGCCAATGACCTACCAACCTTCTCTGAAGGTAGAAAGAGAATATATCATAACATCACATTTAACTGACGATGAACTACCAACGTCCACTGAAGGTAGAAAAAAGATAACAATCATCGACGTTCACTGCCAATGACCTACCAACTTTAACCCAAGGTAGAAATAGAATATATCATAGCATCGTCGTTCATTGACGATGAACTACCAACGTTCACTGAAGGTAGCAAAAAGATAACAATCATCGACGTTCACTGCTAATGACCTACCAACTTTCACTGATGGTAGAAAGAGAATATATCATGGCATCGCGGTTCATTGACGATGAACTACCAACATTCACTGAAGGTAGCAAAAAGATAACAATCACCAACGTTCACTGCCAATGACCTACACACCTTCACTTAAGTTAGAAATAGAATATATCATAGCATTTTCTTTCACTGGCGATGAACTACCAACATTCACTGGAGGTAGCAAAAAGATAACAATCATCGACGTTCACTGCCAATGACCTACCAACTTTCACTGAAGGTAGAAAGAGAATATATCATAGAATCTCCTTTAACTTAAGATAAACTACCTACATTTACTGAGGGTAGAAAAAAGATAACAATCATCGACGTTCACTTCCAATGACCTACCAACTTTTACTTAAGGTAGAAAAAGAACATATCATAACATCGCCGTTCACTGACGATGAACTACCAACATTCACTGCATTTTGAAAAAAGATAACAATCATCGATGTTCACTTCCAATGACCTACCAACTTTCACTAAAGGTAGAAAGAGAATATATCATAGCATCGCCTTTCACCAAAGATGAACTACCAACTTTCATTGAAGGTAGCAAAACGATAACAATCATCGATGTTCACTGCTAATGACCTACCAACTTTCACTGAAGGTAGGAAGAGAATATATCATGGCATCGTCGATCACTGACGATGAACTACCAACGTTTACTGAGGGTAGAAAAAAGATAATAATCATTGACATTCACTGCAAATGACCTACCGACTTTCACTGAAGGTAGAAATAGAATATATCAAATCATCGCTTTTCACTGACGATGAACTACCAATGTTTACTAAGGGTATAAAAAACATAACAATCATCGAAGTTCACTTCTAATGACCTACCAACTTTAACTGAAGGTAGAAAGAGAATATATCATAGTATCGTCTTTCAATGACGATGAACTACCAACGTTCACTGAAGGTAGCTAAAAGATAATAATCATCGATGTTCACTGCCAATGACCTACCAACTTTCACTAAAGGTAGAAAGAGAATATATCATAGCATCGCCGTTCACTGGCGATGAACTACCAACGTTCACTGAAGGTAGCAAAAAGTTAACAATCATCGATGTTCACTGCCAATGACCTACCAACTTACACTGAAGGTAGAAAGAGAATATATCATAGCATCGTCGTTCACTGACGATGAACTACCAACATTCACTGAAGGTAGCAAAAATATAACAATCATCGGTGTTCACTGCCAATGACCAACCAACTTTTACTGAAGGTAGAAAGAGAATATATCAAAGCATCGTCGTTCACTAAAGATGAACTACCAACGTTCACTGAAGGTAGCAAAAAGATAACAATCATTGATGTTCACTGCCAATGACCTACCAACTTACACTGATGGTAGAAAGATAATATATCATAGCATCGCCATTCACTAACAATGAACTACCAACGCTCATTGAAGGTAGAAAAAATATAACAATCGTCGATGTTCACTGCCAATGACCTACAAACTTTCACTGAAAATAGAAAGAGAATATATCTTAGAATTTCCTTTCACTGAAGATGAACTACTAACTTTCACTGAAGGTAGAAAAAATATAACAATCATCGATGTTCACTGAAGGTAGAAAGAGAATATATCATAACATCGTCGTTCACTGATGATGAACTACCAAAGTACCTTGAGTGATCAATTGATCACTTAGAGGTAAATTTGAAATGATGATAAGTCTTTGCTAAGGTATCATGAAGAATTTTATTAATGTAACAATCTCATCTCCTGGACTTAGTTTTGATCACCTATGCTTTTAAACCATGCTGTGCATTATATGCAACACATCACCGTAATTTTAAATTCTTTTGATGTTTCGAACATACATTGTTAGTTTGCATTTTAATTTCATTTTAAAATAAAATTAAAAATACCTTTCTATGCATTTTAATTTTTTTTTATTTGCATTTTAATTATGCTTGAGTTTTGTTTACTGGTCGGCCTTGGATCATAGTGAATTTGATCATAAGTTTCATCAAACTCATTGGATCTTGGGTGTTGAAGGGGTGAAAACCATAATCCACCAAAAAGGATGAATCATGTTGATGATAACTTGATTAAAACTTTTATCCAATTTGGGATTTACTCTCTTGTTCATTGTCTCTACTTTATCTCTTTCTTATTTTTTCTTTTGATTAATTCGATGATGACTGATTCATCTTTTATCAATAAGGTTCAAATTGGTACTTGATTAATTTTCAGCATTTAAAATCTACCTCTAAGTAATCAATTTATTACTCAAATTATTTTATATTCATGGAAAGTTTGTCCTAAGGTATCTTGAATGATTTGATTGACGTAATGATCCAATCTCTTTGAGTTAGTCTTGATCACCTATGCTTTTAAAACGTCGTATGCATAATATTCTATACATGCACGTTATTTGAATTTTAATTTGATGTTTTGAGTATGCTTTGGTATTTTACCTTTTTATTTCATTTTAAAATCAAATTAAAAAAATACTTTTCTATGCATTTTAATTGTTTTTTTATTTTCATTTTAATAATGTATTACTTTTATTGACTCGTTGTCCTTTGATCATAGTGAATTTGATAATAATTTTCATTAACCTCATTGGATATTGGGTGTTAATGGGGTGAAAAACCTAATCCACTAAAATAAGATGAATGATTTTGACGATAACTTTGATCCAACTTTTATCCAATTTGGATTTATTTTCTTGTTAATTGTCTCCACTTTATCTCATTCTTGTTTCTTTTTCTTTTTGATCAATTGCATGATGCTTGATTCATCTTTGTTCAATTAGGTTTGGATGGTTACTTAACAAACTTTCATCATTTCAAATGTACCTCTAAATGATAAATTGATCACTCAAGGTACTATGGATTGATGATAAGTATTTCCTAAGGTGTCATGAAGGATTTGACTGATGTAATGATCTCATCTCCTGACTTAGTCTTGAACACCTAGGCTTTTAAACCTTGGTGTGCATTATATGCAATACACTGGTGTAATTTGAAATTTATTTGATGTTTTGAGCATACTTTGGTACTGTTCATATTATTTTATTTTTAAAATCAAATTAAAAATACTTTTTTTATGAATTTTAATTGTTTTTTATTTTCACTTTAATTATGTTTTACCTTTGTTGACTGGTTGGCCTTGGATCATAGTGAATTTGATCATAAGTTTCGTCAACCTCATTGGATCTTGGGTGTTAACCATAATCCACCAAAAAGGATGAATCACGTTGGTGAAAACTTGATTAAAACTTTAATCCAATTTGGGATTTATTAACTTGTTCATTGTCTCTACTTCATCTCTTTCTTCTTCTTTCTTTATTTTTAATCGTTTGGATGATGACTGATTCATCTTTGTTCAATTAGATATGGATTGGTACTTGATGAACTTTCAACATTTAAAATCTACCACTACATAATCAATTGAATACTCAATTTACGTCAAATTGATGGCAAGTTTTTCCTAAGGTATCATGAATACTTTGATTGATGTAATGATCTTATCTCTTTGACTTAGTCTTGATCACCTATGCTTTTAAACCATTGTATGCATTATTTGCAATACACACACATCATTTAAATTTTAATTTGATGTTTTGAACATACTTTGGTATTTTACCTTTTTATTTCATTTTTAAATCAATTCAAAAAATAATTTTCAATGCAATTTAAATGTTCTTTATTTGCATTTTAATTATGTATGACTTTTTTATCAATTGGATGATGGTTGATTCATCTTTGTTCAATTATGTTTGGATTGATTCATCTTTCATCATTTCAAATCTACCTCTAAGTGATCAATTGAACACTCAAGGTATTATGGATTGATAATAAGTTTTTGCTAAGGTATCATGGAGGATTTGACTCATGTAATGATCTCATCTCCTCACTTATTCTTGATCACCTCGGCTTTTAAACCATGTTGTGCAATATATGCAATACACTGTCGTAGTTTTAAATTTATTTTATGTTTTGAACATACTTTGGTATTTTTCATATTAATTTCATTTTGAAATCAAATTAAAAATACTTTTCTATGCATTTTAATTGTTTTTTATTTTCAATTTAATTATGTTTGACTTTAGTTGATGGGTTGGCCTTGGATCATAGTTAATTTGATCATAAGTTTCACCAACCTCATTGGATCATGGGAGATGATGGGTGAAAACCCTAATCAACCATAAAAAGATGAATGATGTTGATGATAACTTTATTAAAACTTTGATCCAATTTAGGATTTATTTTCTTGTTCATTGTCTCTACTTTATCTCATTGTTCTTCTATTTTCTTTTTGATCAATTGGATGATGATTGATTCATCTTTGTTCAATTAGGTTTGGATTGGTACTTGATGAACTTTCATCATTTCAAATATACCTCTAAGTGATCAATTGATCACTCAAGGTACTTGGAATGATGATAAATTTTTGCTAAGGTATCATGAAGAATTTGATTGATGTAATGATCTCATCTCCTTGACATAGTCTTGATCACCTATCCTTTTAATCCGTGGTGTGCATTACATGCACTGCACTGGCGTAATTTGAAATTTATTTGATGTTTTGAACATACTTTGGTATTTTTCATTTTATTTTCATTTTAAGATCAAATTAAAAATTGATTTCTATTAATTTTAATTGTTTTTTATTTCCATTTTAATTTTGTTTGACTTTTGTTGACTCGTTGGCCTTGGAACATAAAGAATTTGATCATAAGTTTCATCAACCTCATTGTATCTTGGGTGCTGATGGGGTGAAAACTCTAATCCACCATGAAAAGGATGAATGATGTTGATGATAACTTTATTAAAACTTTGATCTGATATAGGATTTATTTTTCTTATATGCAATACACCATCGTAAGTTGAAATATATTTGATGTTTGGAACATAATTTGGTATTTCACTTTTTATTTTCATTTTAATATCAAATTTAAAATACTTTTCTATTAATTTTACTAGCTTCTTATTTTCATTTTAATTATGTTTTACTTTTGTTGACTGGTTCCCCTTGGATCATAGTGAATTTGATCATAAGTTTCATCAACCTAATTGATCCAATTTATGGGTGTTGATGGGGTGAAAACCCTAATCCACCATAAAACATTGATCCAATTTAGGATTTATTTTCTTGTTCATTGTCTCTAGTTTATCTCATTATTCTTCTTGTTTTCTTTTTCTTTTTGATCAATTGGATGATGATTTATTCATCTTTGTTCAATTAGGTTTGGATTCGTACTGGATGAACTTTCATCGTTACACATCTTACCTCTAAGTGATCTACTGATCACTCAAGGTACTTTGGAATGATGATAAGTTTGTGCTAAGGTATCATGAAGGATTTGATCGATGTAATGATCTCATCTCCTAAACTTAGTCTTGATCACCTATCCTTTTAATCCATGGTGTACATTATATGCAATACACCACGGTAATTTGAAATTTATTTGATGTTTTGAACATACTTTGGTATTTTGCATTTTATTTTCATTTTAAAATAAAATTAAAAGTACTTTTATATTCATTTTAATTGTTTCTTTTTTTACATTTTAATTATGTTTGACTTTTTTTGACTGATTGGCCTTAGATCATAGTGAATTTCATCATATGTTTCATCAACCTCATTGGATCTTCGATATTAATAGTGTGAAAACCCTAATCCACCATAAAATAGATGAATGATGTTGATGATAACTTTATTAAAACTTTGATCCAATGTAGATTTTATTTTCTTGTTCATTGTATCTACTTTATCTCATTATTCTTCTTTTTTCTTTTTGATCAATTGGATGCTGATTGATTCATCTTTGTTCAATTAGGTTTGGATTGGTACTTGATGAACTTTCATCGTTTGAAATCTACCTCTAACTGATCAATTGATCACTCAAGGTACTTTGTAATGATAATAAGTATATGCTAAGGTATCATGAAGGATTTTATTGATGTAATGATCTCGTCTCCTTGACTTAGTCTTGATCACATATCCTTTTAATCCATGGTGTGCATTATGTGCAATACACCACCATAATTTGAAATTTATTTGATGTTTTGAACATACTTTGGTATTTTGCATTTTATTTTATTTTTATATCAAATTAAAAATACTTTTCTATTAATTTTAATTGTTTCTAATTTGCATCTTAATTATGTTTGACTTTTGTTGACTGGTTGGCCTTGGATTATAGTGAATTTGATCATAAGTTTCATCAACCTCATTGGATATTGGGTGTTGATGGGGTGAAAACGCTAATCCACCATAAAAATGATGAATGGTGTTGATGATAACTTTATTAAAACACTGATCCAATATACGATTTATTTTCTTGTTCGTTGTTTCTACTTTATTTCATTATTCTTCTTTTTTCTTTTTCATCAATTGGTACTTGATGAACTTTAGTCATTTCAAATCTACCTCTAAGTGATTTATTGATCACTCAAGGTACTTTGGAATGATGTTAATTATGTGCTAAGGTATCATGAAGGATTTGATTGATGTAATGATCTCATCTCCTTGACTTAGTCTTGATCACCTATCCTTTTAATCCATGGTGTGCATTATATGCAATACACCACCGTAATTTGAAATATATTTAATGTTTGGAATATACTTTGGTATTTTGCAATTTATTTTTATTTTAAAGTAAAATTAAAAATACTTTTCTATTAATTTTAATTGTTTTTATTTGCATTTTAATTATGTTTGACTTTTGTTGACTGGTTGGTCTTGGATCATAATTTATTTGATCATAAGTTTCATCAACCTCTTTGGATCTTGGGTGTTGATGGGGTGAAAACCCTAATCTATCATAAAAATATGAATGATGTTGATGATAACTTTATTTAAACATTGATCCAATTAAGGATCTATTTTCTTGTTCATTGTCTCTACTTTATCTCATTATTCTTCTTTTTTAGTTTTGATCAATTGGATGCTGATTGATTCATCTTTGTTCAATTAGGTTTGGATTGGTACTTGATAAACTTTCATTATTTCAAATCTACCTCTATGTGATCAATTGATCACTAAAGGTACTTTGGAATGATGAAAATTATGTGCTAAGGTATCATGAATGATTTGATTGATGTAATGATCTCATCTCCTAGACTTAGTCTTCATCACCTATCCTTTTAATCCATGGTGTGCATTATATGCAATACACCACCGTAATTTGAAATTTATTTGATGTTTTGAACATACTTTGGTATTTCACATTTTATTTTCATTTTAATATCAAATTAAAAATAATTTTCTATTAATTTTATTGGCTTCTTATTTACATTTTAATTATATTTTACTTTTGTTGACTTGTTGGCCTTGGATCATAGTGAATTTGATCTTAAGTTTCATCAACCTCATTGGATCTTGGGTGTTGATGGGGGTGAAATACATAATCCACCATAAAAAAAGATGAATGATTTTGATAATAACTTAATTAGAACTTTGATCCAATTTAGGATTTATTTTCATGGTCACTGTCTCTACTTTATCTCATTCTTCTTCTTTTTTTCTATTTTATATATTGGATAAAGATTGATTCATCTTTGTTCAATTAGGTTTAGATTGGTACTTCATGAACTTTCATCATTTTAAATCTACCTCTAAGTGATCAATTAATCACTCAAGGTCATTTCGAATGATGATAAGTCTGTGTTAAGGTATCATGAAGGATTTGTGTTATGTAATTATCTCATCTCCTTGACTTAGTCTTGATCACCTATGCTTTTAATCCATGGTGTGCATTATATGCAATACATCACCGTAATTTGAAATTTATTTGATGCTTTGAACATACTTTGGTATTTTGAATATTATTTTCATTTTAAAAACAAATTAAAAACACTTTTCTATAAATTTTAATTCTTTTTTATTTCCATTTTAATTATGATTGACTTTTGTGGGTTTAGTTGGCCTTGGATCATATTGAATATGATCAGAACTTTCATCAATCTCATTGGATATTTGGTTTTGATGGGGTGAAAACCTAATCCATCATAAAAAAATGAATGATGTTGATGACAAATTTATTAAAAAATTGATCTAATATAGGATTTATTTTCTTCTTTATTGTCTCTACTTTATCTTATTATTATTATTATTTTCTTTTTGATCAATTGGATGATGATTGATTCATCTTTGTTCAACTAGGTTTGGATTGGTACTTGATGAACTTTCATCATTTAAAATCTACATCTAAATGATCAATTGATTACTCGAGCTACTTTGGAATGATGATAATTATATGCTAAGTTATCATGAAGGATTTGATTGATGTAATGAACTCATCTCATTGACTTAGTCCTGATCACCTATGCTTTTAATCCATTATATGGGTTATATACAATACATCACCGTAATTTGAAATTTATTTGATGTTTTGAACATACTTTGGTATTTTGCATTTTATATTCGTTTTAAAATCAAATTAAAAATACTTTTCTAATAATTTTATTTTATTTTCATTTGAATTTTAATTATGTTTGACTTTCGTTGACTAGTTCGCCTTGGATCATAGTGAATTTGATCTTAAGTTTCATCAACCTCATTGGATCTTAGGTGTTGATGGGGTAAAAACCCTAATCCACCATAAAAAATATGAATGATTTTGATAATAACTTTTCTAAAAATTTGATCCAATTTTGGATATATTTTCTTGTTCATTATCTCTGCTTTATCTCATTATTCTTGTTTTTTCTTTTTGATCAATTGGATGTTGATTGATTCATCTTTGTTCAATTAGGTTTGGTTTGGTACTTGATGATCTTTAATCATTTCAAATCTACCTCTAAGTGATCAATTGATCACTCAAGGAACTTTTGAAGGATTTAATTGATGTAATGATCTCATCTCATTGACTTAGTCTTGATCACATATCCTTTTAACCCATGGTGTGCATTATATGCAATAAACCATCGTAATTTGAAATTTATTTGATGTTTTGAACATACTTTGGAATTTTGCATTTTATTTTCAATTTAAAATCAAATTAAAAATACTTTTCTATTAATCTTAATTCTTTTTTATTTCCATTTTAATTAAGTTTGACTTTTTTTGTTCGGTTAACCTTGGATCATATTGAATATGATCATAAATTTCATCAATCTCATTGGATCTTGGGTGTTGATGGGGTGAAAACATAATCCACCATAAACAAGATGAATGATGTTGATGATAACTTTATTAAAACTTTGATCCAATATATGATTTATTTTCTTATTTATTGTCTCTACTTTATCTTATTATTCTTATTTTTTTATTTTTGATCAATTGGATGATGATTGATTCATCTTTGTTCAATTAGGTTTGGATTGGTACTTGTAGCGGTAGAAATGTTCAAGTCTAAGCCATTGGATTGACTAGACTTATACAAATGAAAATAAAAATCGCCACCACGCTTGATGGTTTCCAATGGAATAGGAAAAGAGCGAGTAACCCAAAAAGAGGGGGAAAGATTCAAGGTAAGGGGGTTGGTTATGCAAAGGGAAGGTATTAACAACCTAAACATCTACGGTACTCTGCAGGAACTTCTTTGAAAAATCTGTATATTTTGGCTATAAAAAATGTTGTACATAAAAAATGGATTGTGGAGGTGATAAAATAAATATATTTTTTGATTTTTGCACCCACCGCGGTTTCGAAACTTTAGTGCCTACGTACCACCTTTTCGTACAATAGGGGATCATGGTACACGTAGTTCCTCTTTTAAAAATTTTAAAACACAAATGTGTTGGTCAATTTTATGAGATACCTACTACCCACAATCACGAGAAAGGAGAATTTGCATCATCTCAAAGTGGAGGATATGACTTGGATTTTAAAATCAACAATGCCTCACTCAACACCCAAGTGGAAAATATATCTCTTCACTACATATTGTAGAAGTATAGTTGTTTTCATCACTACAACGATTGACAAGAGTTCAATCTTTTGAGAAAAGTTTAAAGATAAAAGCCAAAGTTGGAAAATGGTTTGAAATGAGATTGATTGACTTTTAGTCTTCTCACAAAAATGTCAAAGTATTATTAAGTTTATTGAAGTTTATTTATGAAAATATTTGAAAATGCATGGACATAAGTCCAAGTTTATTATGAAAGTGGTTCAAATTTAAAACAAGAAGAGTTTTCAAAAGGAGGGAGAATATTTTTGAAATTAAAGAAGATGGGAGGAGAAGAAGAGGCTATCCTAAAGAATAAGGTAAAAGTTAGGGATAAGAACCATCTAACCAACAAGAAGCCAATACTTGACACTATGAGCCAAGATAGAATTCCCATTCTTAGGATTGAAATCAAACAAGCAATGATACTAGACCTCTTGAGAAAACCAAACTTCAAGTGTATTAAGTCTTCATAAAAATTGGGAAGAGTAACGACTGTATACGAGTGAATTCCAGATTACAAACAAAGGGTGTAATCACAATAACCTGCACACAAAACAAACAAACAACCCAATGTCTTGAGGTAAACCTCAAGAGCTCCAAACAAAATATTCAGATAAGATCACAAGTTCTCCAATCATAGACCAAGGTTTCTAATCCTAAGTCCAAAAAGTCCAATGCTCCATAATGCCAAGGATAGTAACCAAATAGTCCAAGTATCATTATAGATTTTTAGGGTTTGTGTTGATTATTAGGTGTTTTAAAAAGAAAAGTAAAACTCAAGTGAGCAAAAATAAAATGACAAGAAAGTAAATACTCAAATGAGCAAAGATGAAAATGGCATGAAATGTAAATTCGAAAAGTAAATAGTGCATAAAAATAAAAGGGGCATAAAAATAAAAGAATAAAGGATAAAGTCAATTATTAGTGATTAGTGGTTAGTTGGATGATCATCTTGAAACTTGCATTTGGAAATCATTAGAGGATTGGTAGAACCAAAGCCTCCACACAACAAGTTGCATTTTCTTTTTGTCAAGTATATCATCCATTTGGAATCCTTATGAGTATCATTTAATGATCAACGATGTTTAAGTGATCCGCGTTGACCAAAGGTGTTGTAGATCCATTAGAGGATTGGTAGAACAAAAGCCTCCACACAATGAATCTCAAGGTTATTGGATCAAAGGGATCAAATTAACATACTTGGGCTTGTAAACATAAGTTTGGGCCACGAATGATCATTTATTCGAATCGGGACCAAATTTAGCGATGTGTTAAGCAATCGTAAGTGGACTTATATAGAAGTCGCACCTATTTTGAGGTCGGTCAATAGCAATCTATGCACCATTGGTTTTGAGACATGATATAGAGATCATGCTCCAATAACATTTAGTGCAATAAGAAGAGGATGAGATGAAGAGGGGTGGGAGAGAATATTCAAACCACTTTTGGATTAAATTTAATCAAACTATTATTAAAATCATTCATCCATCTTTGTGGAGTTAGACTCAACACCATGGATCTGATGATGTTAATAAAGTTCATGATCAAAAATTTAACCCAAGATCAGGCAGACAATAGTCACAAAATAATATTACATTTTAATATATACAAAAAGGTTTAAAAATAATGTTTAAAAATAGAAATAAAAGATAAAAATATCAACTATGTTAAAATTAATCAAGAAATAAAAAGTAAGACCATAGAAAAATCAGAAATGAACTAAAATAATTTCTTAATTTTTTTGGTAATTTTTTTAAAGTCAAAAACTATTTTAAAATTTAATGAAATGGGTAAAATAAACCAAAAATGATAAAAAAATAGCAAAGTCAGAAACAAAAATAAAATAAGGTCACCAATATTTGTCACAATATCATTGGATCATTCCATAATTTTTTCAGAATTTAGAAATGCATAAAAGTTTTTTTAAACATTGAAAACAATTCAAATAAAGTGTAAATTTATAAAAAATACCAAAACACAAAATTAAATTGTTAAAAAATAAAACTCAGAAAGAGATTAATCAAAAATATTTTTCATAATTTTTTTAGATTTTTTGGACTAAAAATGAATTTTCTATGATTTTTTGAAGTTTAAAACAATTAAATATAAAAATCAGAAAAGAAAATAAAAGTAAAAAATATGTGGACCATTGGATGAGAGTCAAAACGCGTTAGTAATCAAATCCAAAGGATCTGGCGCATTGTGCATATCATGGTCATTAGTGAATAAAGCACTAAATCAATAATTAAATCAGAATTCAAAAATAACAAGTGGTGTGCCATCATTGGTTGGAAGATGACATGTTGGTCATCTTTAACCTCCAGCCAACGTGAATTGCAGGTCCCTCAAACTGTAAAATCAGAAGCTCAGACATATGCCATTCGCTTCGTCTCTTCAAGACGAAGACAACCACACACTCGCGCCAAATTTATATAAACCTTAGCTCAAGCAATTTGAAAAGAAAGTTTTGAAAAGGGATTTGAAATTTCATGTTCAAAACTTGTTTCCAGTAAAAAGTAAGTGTTCCGGCTAGAACCAGGGCAATGAGAGCATGAAAATGATATCAAAGTTTGGAAGAATTGATGAAGGAATCTACCTATTGAAGTTGAGTTGCAGAGCACTGAAACTGGACTTCTATGGAGCGATATAGGGCACGACTCTTGAATGTAATTATATGGTTAGCTCCAAGGAAGATCAAGGAAGGTGTATTGATGAAAAAATTGGATTGAAAATGGCTTGTATATGGATTTCGAAGTTTCCGAATTCTGAGTTATGGAACAAGTTTGGAAGGGTGATTCTGGCTATCCAAGCTTGAGAAAATTAATGGGATAGTTCATGTATTTATAGGAGAAGCAAATGGGATCAAAAGATAGAGTGAATGATGCATTTTGGAGGGAATTCGTGCAAACCTAATGCACGACTGAAGTGTGGTCTTATTTTCACCAAAACTCATCCAACCCTTGCGTTTTGAGGTGCTAAACACTTCTGGAAAGTTTTTTAATCAAGTTTAAATCAAAAACGCGTATAAATCTTGTGATTAGAGGCCACATTATGGATTTCAAAATTCAGACTTGGTGAGAAATCCAGTTCCAAGTTACCAATTTCAAAACAATGGCATTTTCAACTCAAGGGGTCTTAGGGCATGATTCTTGATGCTTCATAAAGATGAGGTTACAAGATTTGCAATGGAAAAAGAATTAAATCAAATGGATGCTTGAGCTAAAAGTTGTATTGAGTCAAAGTTGGAGAAAAATGTTGACTTTCCATACTTAGAAATATTTCAAAATTTTCTTCAAAAGTGACTTATGATGTCTTGCATCCAAACATAGCCTTCCACTTGGAATTTGCTCTTAACCAAAATAGATGGCATGTAGTAGATCTCTTGACTGACATTTTGGGACTTGAACCATTCAAAATCTCCAAAAATTGAGAGAGTTATGAATTGTTGAAGTTGGCAAAAAATCATGAAATGACCTATTATCTTTTGTATCCTTAAGGCAATTTCCATCCATTTTCTCATTTTGCACATAAAAGAAGGAATAAAGTTCACATCTTAAAGATCATTGTGGAAATAAAATGGGCTCAAGGTGATAAAAATTGACCAATTTATGATCATTTAAAGTCACACATGGAAAATTGGGGATTCATCTAGAGGACTTGCAATCTTTCTTCCTTTTCAAGTTTCTTCTGTAATGCCCCAATTTCGATTGTTCGCTTTTTAATTAATTTAAGTGATTTGTTATGTGTTTATAACATATTTATGTGCCTTGTTGTGAATAAAATGAATATTATTGGTTTGTGGCCTTATATGTGTTTGTGGGGTCGGTGTAGGGTATGTGTCCCTAATTGATCGGGTTAGTGTGAGGTCACTAGAATAATATAATATATTAGTAGTATTTATTTAATTGGTTAGTATATGATTTAAATTAATTAATTAAGTGATATAAGAAATAAGATAAGGCTAGTGGGCCTTGTGTAGTGTTAGTAGAGAGGGGGTGCCAATAGGGCCCAACTAAAGGAAAGAAAAAGAATAGAAAGAATAAAAAAGGGAAAGAAAAGGGAAGTGAGTAGAAACTCAGTTATCGTGAATAATAAAGAGAAAAGCAGAGAAAGGAGAAAAGGGAGAAGCTGCCCTAGAGTGCTTGGAAGAGGAAGAAAGAAGCGAAGCTTTGCCGAATTCGTGAATTACACCAGGTAAGGGTGGGGTTCCTTGTACTTATTCATGGGTAGGAACAAATTTAACATGAGTTTTGGGTATTGGGTGATTTCTCTGAGTTTTACAGATTTTTGGATTAGACACCATTGTTATCCCCGGAACTTAGAGCTCAAATGAACATAGGTAGTATTGCATGTTCCCATAGTTATAGGTATTAGTTAATACTTTAGAATGATTCTAATTGCTATTGCTATATGGTAGGAATTCGATTTTGATGGTTTTAGGATGTTTGGGGATGATTAGGAATGGGTTGGGGTGATTTTGGGAAGCATAAAAACGTGAAATATGGTGTTGCAGAGTCATCAACACGGGCCGTGTTGATGCACACGGGCACCCGTGTTGATCTTCTGTGTTGATGCTCGGGTAGGTTTTTCCCAAAAATCATTTCGGCCATAACTTTTGAACCGTAACTCCGATTTAGGCGCCGTTTGATGCGTTGGAAAGCTAGTGAAATTTTCTATATGATTATGAGGAATTAAGTAGCTTTAAGAGCTTATTTTAATAAGTGATTATTGGAGAAAGTGTTTATGTTTATAAGTGAGTTTGATTGTTATGTATTTTAGTGAAGTGTTTGGAGATATTTGGGATTGGAGCTCTGAAGAACGACGAACAATCGCTCAAGAGTTCGAAGCTGCAATTTGATAAGGTAAGGGGGGCTACTACTCGATTTACTTTTGCTTATGGGTTTAGGTACGATTGATTTTGGATAATCGTAGGGAGAACCCCAATTTTTAGATGTTCTTAGGGATCAATAACCTTAGGGTTGAACCTTGTTAGAAAAGGTTTAGGTTCCCAAATTTTATGAATCAATTAAGGATTTTAGGTTCCTATGGTGGATTTGGAGTATATTTGTATGATCGAGAGTTTCCCTTAGGTAATTCTAGGGATAACCTCAATGTTGTTAGGATTTCCCTAAAGGACGGGTAATATGTAACTTAAGGTCAATTTTATAAAACTTGTTGTTGATGAAAGAATTGTTGATAAAATAGGATGTTTTGAGACGAAAATTCTGAGTTGTGTATGATTTGAAAAATAAGACCTTAAGTGAAGTAATACTGTCCTTAAGATTGGAAATTGACTAACGTAGAAAGGAATTGTGTTTCCAATCGATGTGTTGCTTTGAGTTATGCAAAATGGATGTTGTTATGTTCCGAAATGCACGTTTTGGCTGGTATTTTTCGTGTTTGGTTGCTGTTCCGAGCATGCTGCAGGTACAGGAATTTTTTTGTACGTGCTCATCAACACGGGCCGTGTTGATTCACACGGGCACCCGTGTTGATCTTCTGTATTGGTAAAATAATGTGTTTCTGGACACATTTCCACACGGGCAGTGTTGTTTCACACGGGCACCCGTGTTGAACCTCCTGTGTTGGTTTCTAAACTCTATTTTCTGTGCATGCTGTTATGTACGGATTGATCCTGTTTTGATGTGCAGTGTTTAACATGTTTTGAATATGATGTTTATTGACTTCCTAGTGTTGATTGATGCTTGTATTGAATAACGTTTGTATGTTATGATACCAACACTACGTGGATGTTATTGTCATGCTTTTAGATGATGTTATCAAGCATGAATTATGATATAACTTGATATGATTGGTTGATGTTTAATAGTATGCTGAGTGGTTACATACTATCCATATCATGTTATGATTGATATTGTTGATGTTGCATGATATGTTTTCTTGATGTTAATAGTATGCTGAGTGTTACATACTTTACATATCATGTTGTATTTGTTAATTCCCATTGTGTGGAATTAACATGGTGGCCAATATACGTGTCCGCGATTTAATGGAACGTTGAGGTGGTAGCCGTGTCCGTGATATAATGGAACGGTGAGTTGTCCGTGACCCGAGATATAATGGGGCGGTAAAATGGTACCACATGCATGGGTGTGTTGCATTATATTGAATATAACATGAATGGATGATTTTCCAATGTTGTATTTAATTGATTGGATGCATGTATTGTTGCTGAATTGTTAATGATGTTTGATGTTAATTATAAGTATGAAAAGTAATAGATTATGAATATATGAATTGTAAAGGTTTTCGTAAACTATGAAACATGCTAACTGTTTGGGTGATGCTTATGGTTTTTCTGAATTGATTGTTATGAACGTATAATCAAATGTATAGTTGAGATGCTCACCCTTACTGTTGAACATTTCAGATTGAGGAGCTTCATTCAGGTGCTTGGCGAAGGCTTGTCGTTTCTAGTTTATTTCTGTTTAAGTATTGTCTGGGTCATGCTCTGATAGTTGTAACTCCGGGAACGTTTGTTTGTCGAGCTGCTTTAGTCAGACTCGTTTATTTCCTTATGTTTGTTATAATATGATGTTGATATATTCCAGGTGTTAATCCCTGATGATTTTGAAAATATTATAACATTGGTTTTGTTAATTGAATTATTCCGCTGTGTAAACATGTATGAGTTGCTTCTATGTTATGCATGACAGGAACTTTGTTTTTATTAAAAAGAGAATTGTGGCATCCTCGTTAATACATGTACTCTGAAAGTATGTTTTATTTAAAATTGCGAAAATTTATGCGGGGTTTTAGAGGGTGTTACAATAGTGGTATCAGAGCAGTTCGGTCCGTCCGGCCAGTGTTATTGAGTCAGTCGGTCCGACAGTGTATACTGTCAGTGTTTTCTTGTTTTGTTGTGATTGTAGCTGTTGGAATTGATCGGCTGGAAGGAGCGGTGTTGCAATTGTTGTTGTTCTTCTAGAGGCAAGGCTAAAATAAGTGGGGGAGAAGCTGACGCTTCTCTGCGATGCGACGAAGAGGGATTGGTTTGACTCTGGGAGAATGTTTAAAGGTTAGAATAGTACTTGAGATACTAAGGTGGTCGTGTAATGATTATTTATACATTTGTTTTGGTTTCGACTATTCTTTGGCAAATTAAGGACTTGATCACCCTTGATGTGTTGTCGATAGTAGTGGAATTGAAAGAGATGAATAGATGTATTGTTTCCGACTATTTAGTATGTGTGTTGGACAAAGGTGCTGGAGTTGGATACTCGTTATGGAACCAGAAGAGGTGAACGAATCAGAGGAATGCGTAACCCCAGGATGATTGGTAGTAGTTTTACTCAAGGTAACATGAAGAGTAGACTTGGAGTGTTGTGGTTAAACAGAAATGGGTATCGTTGTGAAGCTAGTGTCATACTATAAGTGAAGGTGTCAAGGCATCATCTGGAAATTGGGCGAATCTCGGATGCATGGATTTGAATCTAATAGGAACTCAGAAGTAAGTATTCGTATCGGATCGGAGAAGAGGACTTTTGGAATTTCGGTTCAGGTAATGTAAAGGTAATACTTTCGAAGTCATGGTAAATTTTGGATGTTCAGAAGATGTCTAAGCATAGTCGTTAAGAACTGTATTGGAATAACGGATGTGGAGGTTTCACTAAGTCTTGTTTTGAGTGAGGATTCTTGATGTCGTGTCGAGTGATTACGCTGAAGTGACAACCCAGGAAAGTGTGATCACCGGATGAGTTGAGACATGAATTAGTAAGACTAAGATTGTCGATTCGGATAATTGGAATGTGATGGACAAGAGATGAATGAACTTATGGACTAGTATGTGAGAGGGATTTATGGATGAAATTTAATTGGAAGAATTGTCTTCATTTTAGGATTGGATCGTAGAGTGAGTAACAGATGGGTAAAGGTTCGGGTTGGACCAGACGAATTTGGATAAGAATTCTATCAAGGATAATTAAGGAGGATTTTATGATTTAGTTGGCACCGCGAACTGCACTTTTCCTGTCATCGCGCCGCGAACTGGATGTCGCGCGGCGTGCTGTAGCAGACCAGAATGGATTACTTCTTTATGATTTATGGATTTGAGGTGTTAGAATCGTATTTCTTGGTGAAGGTAAATTGCAAAAGGAGAAATGTGGATCATCCTAGAGAAGGTGCTAGTCGTGATTGCGCGAGTAATTAAGGATGCGAAGGTCTTAACTCTTGGTTTAAGAATTTGAGGTGTCGTAATAATGTCGGATAAAGTGATTATTAACTTTGGAAGAGTTAGCAAGGGAGTACTGAGTTGGTTTCAATTTTAATTAGAGAACGAGATTTGGGTTGATTTGTTCTTATGGAAGAAGTGTATTAAGAGAAGTGTGTTAATCACAAGGACTTGCAGAGCATTGTACGGAAGTCAGTGTTGTATCGGGATAAAAAGGATTCAAAGATTTGTGTGGAATATAGGCTGGTATCGTAAATTTGAGTAACGAAGTTTCCGTGTTAATCGAACAAAGGATCTCTAAGGAAAAGATCAGGGTGGCGCAGCGAAAGCGAAGTGCGGATTTGTGTATAATGACTGGTGTAAATTGGTGTGAGTCGAAGACGAGACTCAGATTTGCAAATAGTATGTGATCGTTGAATTCGTTTAAAGAGTAATTAGTAATGAATTGGATATAGTCGAGTAAGTCAACTGGCAAGGAACCACTTGAGTTCGTGGAATTGATAACGGCAGTGTAATGCAGGTATGTTGTGAGAGGTGTTCTGATTACTGGTGGTAATGACTAAGGTTCCAGTTGAGAATGGAAAGAGGAAAGTTGAGGAACTGAATTATGTAAGATGTCTTATTATGTTTTGGGATGATTGCATGTGACTGTTGTTACCACGCTGTATGAATTCGTGTTTCGTGATTTTGGATTGGTTTTGGTTAGAGAATTTTCGAGGACGAAAATCTTTTAAGTGGGGGAGAGTTGTAATGCCCCAATTTCGATTGTTCGCTTTTTAATTAATTTAAGTGATTTGTTATGTGTTTATAACATATTTATGTGCCTTGTTGTGAATAAAATGAATATTATTGGTTTGTGGCCTTATATGTGTTTGTGGGGTCGGTGTAGGGTATGTGTCCCTAATTGATCGGGTTAGTGTGAGGTCACTAGAATAATATAATATATTAGTAGTATTTATTTAATTGGTTAGTATATGATTTAAATTAATTAATTAAGTGATATAAGAAATAAGATAAGGCTAGTGGGCCTTGTGTAGTGTTAGTAGAGAGGGGGTGCCAATAGGGCCCAACTAAAGGAAAGAAAAAGAATAGAAAGAATAAAAAAGGGAAAGAAAAGGGAAGTGAGTAGAAACTCAGTTATCGTGAATAATAGAGAGAAAAGCAGAGAAAGGAGAAAAGGGAGAAGCTTCCCTAGAGTGCTTGGAAGAGGAAGAAAGAAGCGAAGCTTTGCCGAATTCGTGAATTACACCAGGTAAGGGTGGGGTTCCTTGTACTTATTCATGGGTAGGAACAAATTTAACATGAGTTTTGGGTATTGGGTGATTTCTCTGAGTTTTACAGATTTTTGGATTAGACACCATTGTTATCCCCGGAACTTAGAGCTCAAATGAACATAGGTAGTATTGCATGTTCCCATAGTTATAGGTATTAGTTAATACTTTAGAATGATTCTAATTGCTATTGCTATATGGTAGGAATTCGATTTTGATGGTTTTAGGATGTTTGGGGATGATTAGAAATGGGTTGGGGTGATTTTGGGAAGCATAAAAACGTGAAATATGGTGTTGCAGAGTCATCAACACGGGCCGTGTTGATGCACACGGGCACCCGTGTTGATCTTCTGTGTTGATGCTCGGGTAGGTTTTTCCCAAAAATCATTTCGACCATAACTTTTGAACCGTAACTCCGATTTAGGCGCCGTTTGATGCGTAGGAAAGCTATTGAAATTTTCTATATGATTATGAGGAATTAAGTAGCTTTAAGAGCTTATTTTAATAAGTGATTATTGGAGAAAGTGTTTATGTTTATAAGTGAGTTTGATTGTTATGTATTTTAGTGAAGTGTTTGGAGATATTTGGGATTGGAGCTCTGAAGAACGACGAACAATCGCTCAAGAGTTCGAAGCTGCAATTTGATAAGGTAAGGGGGGCTACTACTCGATTTACTTTTGCTTATGGGTTTAGGTACGATTGATTTTGGATAATCATAGGGAGAACCCCAATTTTTAGATGTTCTTAGGGATCAATAACCTTAGGGTTGAACCTTGTTAGAAAAGGTTTAGGTTCCCAAATTTTATGAATCAATTAAGGATTTTAGGTTCCTATGGTGGATTTGGAGTATATTTGTATGATCGAGAGTTTCCCTTAGGTAATTCTAGGGATAACCTCAATGTTGTTAGGATTTCCCTAAAGGACGGGTAATATGTAACTTAAGGTCAATTTTATAAAACTTGTTGTTGATGAAAGAATTGTTGATAAAATAGGATGTTTTGAGACGAAAATTCTGAGTTGTGTATGATTTGAAAAATAAGACCTTAAGTGAAGTAATGCTGTCCTTAAGATTGGAAATTGACTAACGTAGAAAGGAATTGTGTTTCCAATCGATGTGTTGCTTTGAGTTATGCAAAATGGATGTTGTTATGTACCGAAATGCACGTTTTGGCTGGTATTTTTCGTGTTTGGTTGCTGTTCCGAGCATGCTGCAGGTACAGGAATTTTTTTGTACGCGCTCATCAACACGGGCCGTGTTGATTCACACGGGCACCCGTGTTGATCTTCTATATTGGTAAAATAATGCGTTTCTGGACACATTTCCACACGGGCAGTGTTGTTTCACACGGGCACCCGTGTTGAACCTCCTGTGTTGGTTTCTAAACTCTGTTTTCTGTGCATGCTGTTATGTACGGATTGATCCTGTTTTGATGTGCAGTGTTTGACATGTTTTGAATATGATGTTTATTGATTTCCTAGTGTTGATTGATGCTTGTATCGAATAACGTTTGTATGTTATGATACCAACACTACGTGGATGTTATTGTCATGCTTTTAGATGATGTTATCAAGCATGAATTATGATATAACTTGATATGATTGGTTGATGTTTAATAGTATGCTGAGTGGTTACATACTATCCATATCCTGTTATGATTGATATTGTTGATGTTGCATGATATGTTTTCTTGATGTTAATAGTATGCTGAGTGTTACATACTTTACATATCATGTTGTATTTGTTAATTCCCATTGTGTGGAATTAACATGGTGGCCAATATACGTGTCCGCGATTTAATGGAACGTTGAGGTGGTAGCCGTGTCCGCGATATAATGGAACGGTGAGTTGTCCGTGACCCGAGATATAATGGGGCGGTAAAATGGTACCACGTGCATGGGTGTGTTGCATTATATTGAATATAACATGAATGGATGATTTTCCAATGTTGTATTTAATTGATTGGATGCATGTATTGTTGCTGAATTGTTAATGATGTTTGATGTTAATTATAAGTATGAAAAGTAATAGATTATGAATATATGAATTGTAAAGGTTTTCGTAAACTATGAAACATGCTAACTGTTTGGGTGATGCTTATGGTTTTTCTGAATTGATTGTTATGAACGTATAATCAAATGTATAGTTGAGATGCTCACCCTTACTGTTGAACATTTCAGATTGAGGAGCTTCATTCAGGTGCTTGGCGAAGGCTTGTCGTTTCTAGTTTATTTCTGTTTAAGTATTGTCTGGGTCATGCTCTGATAGTTGTAACTCCGGGAACGTTTGTTTGTCGAGCTGCTTTAGTCAGACTCGTTTATTTCCTTATGTTTGTTATAATATGATGTTGATATATTCCAGGTGTTAATCCCTGATGATTTTGAAAATATTATAACATTGGTTTTGTTAATTGAATTATTCCGCTGTGTAAACATGTATGAGTTGCTTCTATGTTATGCATGACAGGAACTTTGTTTTTATTAAAAAGAGAATTGTGGCATCCTCGTTAATACATGTACTCTGAAAGTATGTTTTATTTAAAATTGCGAAAATTTATGCGGGGTTTTAGAGGGTGTTACAATAGTGGTATCAGAGCAGTTCGGTCCGTCCGGCCAGTGTTATTGAGTCAGTCGGTCCGACAGTGTATACTGTCAGTGTTTTCTTGTTTTGTTGTGATTGTAGCTGTTGGAATTGATCGGCTGGAAGGAGCGGTGTTGCAATTGTTGTTGTTCTTCTAGAGGCAAGGCTAAAATAAGTGGGGGAGAAGCTGACGCTTCTCTGCGATGCGACGAAGAGGGATTGGTTTGACTCTGGGAGAATGTTTAAAGGTTAGAATAGTACTTGAGATACTAAGGTGGTCGTGTAATGATTATTTATACATTTGTTTTGGTTTCGACTATTCTTTGGCAAATTAAGGACTTGATCACCCTTGATGTGTTGTCGATAGTAGTGGAATTGAAAGAGATGAATAGATGTATTGTTTCCGACTATTTAGTATGTGTGTTGGACAAAGGTGCTGGAGTTGGATACTCGTTATGGAACCAGAAGAGGTGAACGAATCAGAGGAATGCGTAACCCCAGGATGATTGGTAGTAGTTTTACTCAAGGTAACATGAAGAGTAGACTTGGAGTGTTGTGGTTAAACAGAAATGGGTATCGTTGTGAAGCTAGTGTCATACTATAAGTGAAGGTGTCAAGGCATCATCTGGAAATTGGGCGAATCTCGGATGCATGGATTTGAATCTAATAGGAACTCAGAAGTAAGTATTCGTATCGGATCGGAGAAGAGGACTTTTGGAATTTCGGTTCAGGTAATGTAAAGGTAATACTTTCGAAGTCATGGTAAATTTTGGATGTTCAGAAGATGTCTAAGCATAGTCGTTAAGAACTGTATTGGAATAACGGATGTGGAGGTTTCACTAAGTCTTGTTTTGAGTGAGGATTCTTGATGTCGTGTCGAGTGATTACGCTGAAGTGACAACCCAGGAAAGTGTGATCACCGGATGAGTTGAGACATGAATTAGTAAGACTAAGATTGTCGATTCGGATAATTGGAATGTGATGGACAAGAGATGAATGAACTTATGGACTAGTATGTGAGAGGGATTTATGGATGAAATTTAATTGGAAGAATTGTCTTCATTTTAGGATTGGATCGTAGAGTGAGTAACAGATGGGTAAAGGTTCGGGTTGGACCAGACGAATTTGGATAAGAATTCTATCAAGGATAATTAAGGAGGATTTTATGATTTAGTTGGCACCGCGAACTGCACTTTTCCTGTCATCGCGCCGCGAACTGGATGTCGCGCGGCGTGCTGTAGCAGACCAGAATGGATTACTTCTTTATGATTTATGGATTTGAGGTGTTAGAATCGTATTTCTTGGTGAAGGTAAATTGCAAAAGGAGAAATGTGGATCATCCTAGAGAAGGTGCTAGTCGTGATTGCGCGAGTAATTAAGGATGCGAAGGTCTTAACTCTTGGTTTAAGAATTTGAGGTGTCGTAATAATGTCGGATAAAGTGATTATTAACTTTGGAAGAGTTAGCAAGGGAGTACTGAGTTGGTTTCAATTTTAATTAGAGAACGAGATTTGGGTTGATTTGTTCTTATGGAAGAAGTGTATTAAGAGAAGTGTGTTAATCACAAGGACTTGCAGAGCATTGTACGGAAGTCAGTGTTGTATCGGGATAAAAAGGATTCAAAGATTTGTGTGGAATATAGGCTGGTATCGTAAATTTGAGTAACGAAGTTTCCGTGTTAATCGAACAAAGGATCTCTAAGGAAAAGATCAGGGTGGCGCAGCGAAAGCGAAGTGCGGATTTGTGTATAATGACTGGTGTAAATTGGTGTGAGTCGAAGACGAGACTCAGATTTGCAAATAGTATGTGATCGTTGAATTCGTTTAAAGAGTAATTAGTAATGAATTGGATATAGTCGAGTAAGTCAACTGGCAAGGAACCACTTGAGTTCGTGGAATTGATAACGGCAGTGTAATGCAGGTATGTTGTGAGAGGTGTTCTGATTACTGGTGGTAATGACTAAGGTTCCAGTTGAGAATGGAAAGAGGAAAGTTGAGGAACTGAATTATGTAAGATGTCTTATTATGTTTTGGGATGATTGCATGTGACTGTTGTTACCACGCTGTATGAATTCGTGTTTCGTGATTTTGGATTGGTTTTGGTTAGAGAATTTTCGAGGACGAAAATCTTTTAAGTGGGGGAGAGTTGTAATGCCCCAATTTCGATTGTTCGCTTTTTAATTAATTTAAGTGATTTGTTATGTGTTTATAACATATTTATGTGCCTTGTTGTGAATAAAATGAATATTATTGGTTTGTGGCCTTATATGTGTTTGTGGGGTCGGTGTAGGGTATGTGTCCCTAATTGATCGGGTTAGTGTGAGGTCACTAGAATAATATAATATATTAGTAGTATTTATTTAATTGGTTAGTATATGATTTAAATTAATTAATTAAGTGATATAAGAAATAAGATAAGGCTAGTGGGCCTTGTGTAGTGTTAGTAGAGAGGGGGTGCCAATAGGGCCCAACTAAAGGAAAGAAAAAGAATAGAAAGAATAAAAAAGGGAAAGAAAAGGGAAGTGAGTAGAAACTCAGTTATCGTGAATAATAGAGAGAAAAGCAGAGAAAGGAGAAAAGGGAGAAGCTGCCCTAGAGTGCTTGGAAGAGGAAGAAAGAAGCGAAGCTTTGCCGAATTCGTGAATTACACCAGGTAAGGGTGGGGTTCCTTGTACTTATTCATGGGTAGGAACAAATTTAACATGAGTTTTGGGTATTGGGTGATTTCTCTGAGTTTTACAGATTTTTGGATTAGACACCATTGTTATCCCCGGAACTTAGAGCTCAAATGAACATAGGTAGTATTGCATGTTCCCATAGTTATAGGTATTAGTTAATACTTTAGAATGATTCTAATTGCTATTGCTATATGGTAGGAATTCGATTTTGATGGTTTTAGGATGTTTGGGGATGATTAGAAATGGGTTGGGGTGATTTTGGGAAGCATAAAAACGTGAAATATGGTGTTGCAGAGTCATCAACACGGGCCGTGTTGATGCACACGGGCACCCGTGTTGATCTTCTGTGTTGATGCTCGGGTAGGTTTTTCCCAAAAATCATTTCGACCATAACTTTTGAACCGTAACTCCGATTTAGGCGCCGTTTGATGCGTAGGAAAGCTATTGAAATTTTCTATATGATTATGAGGAATTAAGTAGCTTTAAGAGCTTATTTTAATAAGTGATTATTGGAGAAAGTGTTTATGTTTATAAGTGAGTTTGATTGTAATGTATTTTAGTGAAGTGTTTGGAGATATTTGGGATTGGAGCTCTGAAGAACGACGAACAATCGCTCAAGAGTTCGAAGCTGCAATTTCATAAGGTAAGGGGGGCTACTACTCGATTTACTTTTGCTTATGGGTTTAGGTACGATTGATTTTGGATAATCATAGGGAGAACCCCAATTTTTAGATGTTCTTAGGGATCAATAACCTTAGGGTTGAACCTTGTTAGAAAAGGTTTAGGTTCCCAAATTTTATGAATCAATTAAGGATTTTAGGTTCCTATGGTGGATTTGGAGTATATTTGTATGATCGAGAGTTTCCCTTAGGTAATTCTAGGGATAACCTCAATGTTGTTAGGATTTCCCTAAAGGACGGGTAATATGTAACTTAAGGTCAATTTTATAAAACTTGTTGTTGATGAAAGAATTGTTGATAAAATAGGATGTTTTGAGACGAAAATTCTGAGTTGTGTATGATTTGAAAAATAAGACCTTAAGTGAAGTAATGCTGTCCTTAAGATTGGAAATTGACTAACGTAGAAAGGAATTGTGTTTCCAATCGATGTGTTGCTTTGAGTTATGCAAAATGGATGTTGTTATGTACCGAAATGCACGTTTTGGCTGGTATTTTTCGTGTTTGGTTGCTGTTCCGAGCATGCTGCAGGTACAGGAATTTTTTTGTACGCGCTCATCAACACGGGCCGTGTTGATTCACACGGGCACCCGTGTTGATCTTCTATATTGGTAAAATAATGCGTTTCTGGACACATTTCCACACGGGCAGTGTTGTTTCACACGGGCACCCGTGTTGAACCTCCTGTGTTGGTTTCTAAACTCTGTTTTCTGTGCATGCTGTTATGTACGGATTGATCCTGTTTTGATGTGCAGTGTTTGACATGTTTTGAATATGATGTTTATTGATTTCCTAGTGTTGATTGATGCTTGTATCGAATAACGTTTGTATGTTATGATACCAACACTACGTGGATGTTATTGTCATGCTTTTAGATGATGTTATCAAGCATGAATTATGATATAACTTGATATGATTGGTTGATGTTTAATAGTATGCTGAGTGGTTACATACTATCCATATCCTGTTATGATTGATATTGTTGATGTTGCATGATATGTTTTCTTGATGTTAATAGTATGCTGAGTGTTACATACTTTACATATCATGTTGTATTTGTTAATTCCCATTGTGTGGAATTAACATGGTGGCCAATATACGTGTCCGCGATTTAATGGAACGTTGAGGTGGTAGCCGTGTCCGCGATATAATGGAACGGTGAGTTGTCCGTGACCCGAGATATAATGGGGCGGTAAAATGGTACCACATGCATGGGTGTGTTGCATTATATTGAATATAACATGAATGGATGATTTTCCAATGTTGTATTTAATTGATTGGATGCATGTATTGTTGCTGAATTGTTAATGATGTTTGATGTTAATTATAAGTATGAAAAGTAATAGATTATGAATATATGAATTGTAAAGGTTTTCGTAAACTATGAAACATGCTAACTGTTTGGGTGATGCTTATGGTTTTTCTGAATTGATTGTTATGAACGTATAATCAAATGTATAGTTGAGATGCTCACCCTTACTGTTGAACATTTCAGATTGAGGAGCTTCGTTCAGGTGCTTGGCGAAGGCTTGTCGTTTCTAGTTTATTTCTGTTTAAGTATTGTCTGGGTCATGCTCTGCTAGTTGTAACTCCGGGAACGTTTGTTTGTCGAGCTGCTTTAGTCAGACTCGTTTATTTCCTTATGTTTGTTATAATATGATGTTGATATATTCCAGGTGTTAATCCCTGATGATTTTGAAAATATTATAACATTGGTTTTGTTAATTGAATTATTCCGCTGTGTAAACATGTATGAGTTGCTTCTATGTTATGCATGACAGGAACTTTGTTTTTATTAAAAAGAGAATTGTGGCATCCTCGTTAATACATGTACTCTGAAAGTATGTTTTATTTAAAATCGCGAAATTTTATGCGGGGTTTTAGAGGGTGTTACATATTCCACATGAAAACTCCTTGGAACTTTTGAAGTGATTTGTTAAAAACCATTTGAAGAGAATTATGTCTTTGGAATCACTCAAAAATACCAAAAGATGGGCAAGATATACTCTTTTTAAGTTCAAAACCCTAGCTCTTAGATCAAGAAAATGCTTGGAGGAACCTTGACAATTTTGAACCACCTTCTTGTACCAACATCCTGGCTTTGTAAATGGAAGTTGTTGAGGATGAAAAATGAGAATTCATAGCCACCAAATCCACTTCCATATGTTGAGAATTTAGAGAAATATGCACTTTTGAACAATGAGAACAAGGCCTTGTCCAACCATGACAACTTCTTCAATCAACCCCTTGTACTTTTGGATCAATCTTGATAACTTGGAAATGTAGTGAACCAAAATAACCTTTCCATGCCATTTCCTCTAAAACAACTTCAATAATGAGGCTTGAACTTCTCAAGCTTTATTGACTAGGGCATGAAAATAAACTCATGAACCCATGGATCAACTTGCTAAGCCACATTGCCTTTACCTACATTATTAACAAGTAGGACAAACCAACATTGTATTTTATTAATTAAAATTAAATTAAGACAAAAAATTCAAGATCACAAAAGAAAACAAGTCAAGGTGCTTGGTGATTCCTCAAAGTGCAAAGCTAATTATATGGAGGGGAACCCAGAATACTAGTGTGATCTTATTGTAATGGAATCAACATGGTATGATGAAGGGATATTAGGGGAAAAGTTGGGGTACAACAGCTGCCCTTATTTATGTTTCTTCTATCCGGAGATACGAAGGTTAAAAATCTTCGTGTCAATCCGATCGAAGATACTTAAATATAAAACAAATACTATTTTTGGCCCTAAGATGCCATGCAAATGTTTATGATCATGAATGCATGTGAACAAGATCAAAGAGACGCAAAACACCATTGGGGATGTAACAATAATAGAGAAACAAGAGAGAGACCCGACCAGGAAAATAAATTACTGGTGGACCAAAAGACCCGACTCAGAGAGGATGGTAAAATGGTCAAAGGATACACCAACTCCTACTAGACATAAAGCTACCAACGTTCACTAAAGGTAGAAGGAAAAGAAATATCATCGCATCGCTGTTCACTGACGATGAACTACCAACGTCCACTGAGGGTAGCAAAAAGATAATAATCATCGACGTTCACTACCTATGACCTACCAACATTTACTGAAGGTAAAAAGATAATATATCATAGCATCTCCGTTCACTGATGATGAACTACCAACGTTCACTGAAGGTAGCAAAAAGATAACAATCATTAACGTTCACTGACAATAACCTACCAACTTTTACAGAAGGTAGAAAGCGAATATATCATAGCATCTTCGTTCACTGACGATGAACTACCAACATTTACTGAGGGTAGAAAAAAGATAACAATCATCGACGTTCACTGCCAATGACCTACAAACTTTCACTGATGGTAGAAAGAGAATATATCATAGCATCTCCGTTCACTGACGATGAACTACTAACATTCACTGAAGGTAGCAAAAATATAACAATACTCGACGTTCACTGCAAATGACCTACAAACTTTCAGTGAAGGTAGAAATAGAATATATCAGAGCATCGCCGTTCACTGAAGATGAACTACCAATGTTTACTGAGGGTATAAAAAAGATAACAATCATCGACGTTCACTTCCAGTAAGCTACTAACTTTCACTGAAGGTATAAAGAGAATAGAACATAGCATCACCTTTCACTGACGATGAACAACCAACATCTACTGAGAGTAGGAAAAAGATAACAATCATCGACGTTCATTGCCAATGACCTACCAACTTTCACTGATGGTAGAAAGAGAATATATTATAGCATCACCTTTCACTGACGATGAACTACTAACGTTCACTGAAGGTTGTAAAAATATAACAATCATCGACCTTCACTGCCAATGACCTAACAACTTTCACTGAAGGTAGGAAGAGAATATATCATAGCATCGCCTTTCATTGACGGTGAACTACTAACATTCATTGAAGGTAGAAAAAAGATAACAATCATCGACGTTCACTGCCAATGACCTACCAACTTTCACTGAAGGTAGAAAGAGAATATATCATAGCATCGTCGTTCATTGACGATGAACTACCAATGTTTACTGAGGGTAGCAAAAAGATAACAATCATCGACGTTCACTACAAATGACCTACTAACTTTCACTGAAGGTAGAAAGACAATATATCATAGCATCACCTTTTACTGACGATAAACTACCAACGTTTACTAAGAGTAGAAAAAAGATAACAATCATCGACCTTCACTGCCAATGACCTACCAAGTTTCACTTAAGGTAGAAAGGGAATATAACATAGCATCGTCGTTCACTACAAATGACCTACCAACTATAACTGAAGGTAGAAAAAAAACATATCATAGCATCCCCGGTCACTGACGATGAACTACCAACGTTCACTGAAGGTAGAAAAAAGATAACAATCATCGACGTTCACTGCCAATGACCTATCAACTTTCATTGAAGGTAGAAATATAATATATCATAGCATCGCCGTTCATTGACGATGAACTACCAACGTCCACTGAAGGTATAAAAAAGATAACAATCATCGATGTTCACTGCCAATGACCTACCAATTTTCACTGAAGGTAGAAAGAGAATATAGCATAGCATCGCCATTCACTGACGATGAACTACCAACGTTCACTGAGGGTAGAAAAAAGATAATAATAGTCGATCTTCACTGCCAATAAACTATCAGCTTTCACTGAAGGTAGAAATAGAATATATCTTAGCATCGTCTTTCACTGATGATGAACTACCAATGTTCACTGAAGGTACCAAAAAGATGACAATCGTCGACGTTCACTACCAATGAGCTACCAACTTTCACTGAAGGTAGAAAGAGAATATATCATAGCATCGACATCCACTGACGATGAACTACCAACCTTCACTAAAGGTAGAAAAAAGATAACAATCTTCGACGTTCACTGCCAATCACCTACCAACTTTCACTAAAGGTAGAAAGAGAATATATCATAACATCGCCGTTCACTGACGATGAACTACCAACATCCACTGATGGTACCGAAAATATAACAATCATCGAAGTTCACTGCCAATGACCTACCAACTTTCAGTGAAGGTAGAAAGAGAATATATCATAGCATCGCTTTTCACTTAAGATTAACTACCAATGTTTACTGAGGGTAGCAAAAAGATAACAATCATCAACATTCACTACCAATGACCTACCAACTTTTACTGAAGGTAGAAAGAGAATATATCATTGCATCGCCGTTCACGGACGATGAACTACCAACATTCATTAAAGTTAGCAAAAAGTTAAAAATCATCGAAGTTCACTTCCAATGACCTAACAACTTTCACTGATGGTAGAAAGAGAATATATCATAGCATCACCTTTCAATGACGATGAACTACCAATGTTCACTGAAGGTAGCAAAAAGATAATAATCATTCACCTTCACTGCCAATGACCTAACAACTTTCACTGAAGGTATGAAGAGAATATATCATAGCATCGCCTTTCACTTACGATGAACTAATAATATTAATTGAAGGTATAAAAAAGATAACAATCATCGACGTTCACTGCCAATGACCTACAGACTTTCACTGAAGGTAGAAAGAGAATATATCATAGCATCGCCGTTCACTGACGATGAACTACCAACGTTCACTGAAGGTAGAAAAAAGATAACAATCTTCGACGTTCACTGCCAATCACCTACCAACTATAACTGAAGGTAGAAAGAGAATATATCATAGCATCGTCGTTCACTGACGATGAACTACCAACGTTTACTGAAGGTAGAAAAAAGATAATAATCATCGATGTTCACTGCCAATGACCTAACAACTTTCACTGAAGGTAGAAAGAGAATATATCATAGCATCACCTTTCACTGACGATGAACTACCAACCTTCACTGAAGGTAACAAAAACATAACAATCATCGACCTTCACTGCCAATGACCTAACAACTTTCACTGAAGGTAGGAAGAGAATATATCATAGCATCGCCTTTCACTGATGATGAACTACTAACATTAATTGAAGGTATAAAAAAGATAACAATCGTCGACGTTCACTGCCAATGACCTATAGACTTTCACTGAAGGTAGAAAGAGAATATAGCATAGCGTCTCCGTTCCCTAACAATGAACTACCAATGTTTACTGAGGGTAGCAAAAAGATAACAATCATCGACGTTCACTGCCAATGACCTAATAACTTTCACTGAAGGTAGAAAGATAATATATCATAGCATAACCTTTTACTGACGATGATCTACCAACGTTTACTAAGAGTAGCAAAAAGATAACAATCATCGATGTTCATTGCCAATGACCTACCAACTTTCACTGAAGGTAGAAAGAGAATATATCATAGCATCACCTTTCACTGACTATGACCTACCAAAGTTCACTGAAGGTAGCAAAAAGATAACAATCATCGACTTTCACTGCCAATGATGTACCAACTTTCACAAAAGGTAGAAAGAGAATATATCATAGCATCACCGTTCACTGATGATGAACTACCAACGTTCACTTAAGGTAGAAATAAGATAACAATCATCGATGTTCAATGCCAATGACCTACCAAGTTTCATTGAAGGTAGAAAGAGAATATATCATAGCATTGCCGTTCACTGACGATGAACTACAAACATTCACTGAAGGTATCAAAATAATAACAGTCATCGACGTTCACTACCAATGACCTACCAACTTTCACTGAAGGTAGAAAGAGAATATATCATAGCATCATCTTTCACTGATGATGAACTACCAACGTTTACTGAGGGTAGCAAAAAGATAACAATCATCGACGTTCACTGCCAATGACCTAACAACTTTCACTGAAGGTAATAAGAGAATATATCATAGCAACTCCATTCACTGACGATAAACTACCATCATTCACTGAAGTTATCATAAAGATAACAATCATCGAAGTTCATTCCAATGACCTAACAACTTTCACTGAAGGTAGAAAGAGAATATATCATAGCATCACCTTTCACTAACGATGAACTTCCATCGTTCACTGAAGGTAGCAAAAAGATAACAATCATCGACCTTCACTGCCAATGACCTAATAACTTTCACTGAAGGTAGGAAGAGAATATATCATAGCATCGCCGTTCACTAACGATGAACTACTAACATTCATTGAAGGTATAAAAAAGATAACAACCGTCGACGTTCACTTCCAATGACCTACAAACTTTCACTGAAGGTAGAAAGAGAATATATCATAGCATCGTCGTTCACTGAGGATGAACTACTAACATTTAATGATTTTAGCCAAAATATAACAATCATCGATGTTCACTGCTAATGACCTGCCAACTTTCACTGAAGGTAAAAAGAGAATATATCATAGCAACACCTTTCACTGGCGATGAACTACCAACGTTCACTGAAGGTAGCAAAAAGATAACAATCATCGACGTTCACTGTGAATGACCTACCAACATTCCCTGAAGGTAGAAAGAGAATATATCATAGCATCGCCATTCACTGACGATGAACTACCAACATTCACTAAAGGTAGAAAAAAGATAACAATAATCGAAGTTCATTGCCAATGACCTACCAACATTCACTGAAGGTAGAAAGAGAATATATCATAGCATCGCTTTTAACTGAAGAAGAATACCAACATTTACTGAGGGTAGAAAAATATAACAATCATCAACGTTCACTGCCAATGACCTACCAACTTTTACCGAAGGTAGAAAGAGAATATATCATAGCATCGCCGTTCACTAACGATGAACTACCAACGTTCACTGAAGGTAGAAAAAAGATAATAATCATCGATGTTCACTGCCAATGACCTATGAACTTTCACTAAAGGTAGAAAGAGAATATATCATAGCATCACCTTTCACTGACATTGAACTACAAACGTTCACTGAAGGTAGAAAAAACAAAACAATCATCGACCTTTACTGCCAATGACCTAACAACTTTAACTGAAGGTAGGAAGAGAATATATCATAGCATCGCCTTTCACTGACGATGAACTACTAACATTAATTGAAGGTATAAAAAAGATAACAATCGTCGATGTTCACTGCCAATGACCTAAAGACTTTCATTGAAGGTAGAAAGAGAATATAGCATAGCATCTCCGTTCACTAACGATGAACTACCAATGTTTACTGAGGGTAGCAAAAAAATAACAATCATCGATATTCACTGCCAATGACCTACTAACTTTCACTGAAGGTAGAAAGCGAATATATCATAGCATCACCTTTTACTGACGATGATCTACCAACGTTTACTAAGAGTAGCAAAAAGATAACAATCATCGACTTTCATTGCCAATGACCTACCAACATCCCCTGAAGGTAGAAAGAGAATATATCAAAGCATCACCTTTCACCGAGATGACCTACCAACGTTCACTGAAGGTAGCAAAAAAAAAACAATAATCGAAGTTCACTGCCAATGACGTACCAACATTCACTAAAGCTAGAAAGAGAATATATCATAGCATCACCGTTCACTGATGATGAACTACCAACATTCACTTAAGGTAGAAATAAGATAACAATCGTCGACATTCACTGCCAATGACCTACCAACTTTTACTGAAGGTAGAAAGATAATATATCATAGCATCATCGTTCACTGACGATGAACTACCAACATTCATTAAAGTTAGCAAAAAGATAACAATCATCGAAGTTCACTTCCAATGACCTAACAACTTTCACTGAAGGTAGAAAGAGAATATATCATAGCATCACCTTTCACTGACGATGAACTACCAACGTTCATTGAAGGTAGCAAAAAGATAACAATCATCGACCTTCACTGCCAATGACCTAACAACTTTCACTGAAGGTAGGAAGAGAATATATCATAGCATCGCCGTTCACTGACGATGAACTAATAACATTAATTGAAGGTATCAAAGAGATAACAATCATCGACGTTCCCTGCCAATGACCTACAGATTTTCACTGAATGTAGAAAGAGAATATATCATAGCGTCTCCGTTCACTGACGATGAACTACCAATGTTTACTGAGGGTAGCAAAAAGATAACAATCATCGAAGTTCACTGCCAATGACCAACTAACTTTCACTGAAGGTAGAAAGAGAATATATCATAGCATCACCATTTACTGACGATGATCTACCAACGTTTACTAAGAGTAGCAAAAAGATAACAATCATCGACGTTCATTGCCAATGACCTACCAACTTTCACTGAAGGTAGAAAGAGAATATATCATAGCATCACCTTTCACTGACGATGACCTACCAATGTTCACTGAAGGTAGAAAAAAGATAACAATCATCCAAGTTCACTGCCAATGACGTACCAACTTTCACTGAAGGTAGAAAGAGAATATATCATAGCATCACCGTTCACTGATGATGAACTACCAAGGTTCACTTAAGGTAGAAATAAGATGACAATCATCGATGTTCACCGCCAATGACCTACCAACTTTCACTGAAGGTAGAAAGAGAATGTATCATAGCATCTCCGTTCACTGACGATGAACTACCAACGTTCACTGAAGGTAGAAAAAAGATAACAATCTTCGACGTTCACTCCCAATCACCTACCAACTATAATTGAAGTTAGAAAGTGAATATATCATAGCATCTCCATTCACTGACGATGAACTACCAACATTCACTGAAGGTACCAAAAATATAACAATCATCGAAGTTCACTTCCAATGACCTACCAACTTTCACTGATGGTAGAAAGAGAATATATCATAGCATCGCTTTTAACTGAAGATGAACTACCAACGTTTACTGAGGGTAGTAAAAAGATAAAAATCATCAACGTTGACTGCCAATGACCTACCAACTTTTACTGAAGGTAGAAAGAGAATATATCATAGCATCGCCGTTCACTGACGATGAACTACCAACATTCACTGAAGGTAGAAAAAAGATAATAATCATCGATGTTCACTGCCAATGACCTAACAACTTTCACTGAAGGTAGAAAGAGAATATATCATAGCATCACCTTTCACTGACGATGAACTACCAACCTTCACTGAAGGTAGAAAAAACGTAACAATCATCGACCTTCACTGCCAATGACCTAACAACTTTCACTGAAGGTAGGAAGAGAATATATCATAGCATCGCCTTTCACTGACGATGAACTACCATCATTAATTGAAGGTATAAAAAAGATAACAATCATCGACGTTCACTGCCAATGACCTACAGACTTTCACTGAAGGTAGAAAGAGAATATAGCATAGCGTCTCCGTTCACTAAAGATGAACTACCAATGTTTACTGAGGGTAGCAAAAAGATAACAATCATCGACGTTCACTGCCAATGACCTACTAACTTTCACTGAAGGTAGAAAGATAATATATCATAGCATCACCTTTTACTGACGATGATCTACCAACGTTTACTAAGAGTAGGAAAAAGATAACAATCATCGACGTTCATTGCCAATGACCTACCAACTTTCACTGAAGGTAGAAAGAGAATATATCATAGCATTAACTTTCACTGACGATGAACTACCAAAGTTCACTGAAGGTAGCAAAAAGATAACAATCATCGAAGTTCACTGCCAATGACGTACCAACTTTCACTAAAGGTAGAAAGAGAATATATCATAGCATCACCGTTCACTGATGATGAACTACCAACGTTCACTTAAGGTAGAAATAAGATAACAATCATCGATGTTCACTGCCAATGACCTACCAAGTTTCACAGAAGGTAGAAAGAGAATATATCATAGCATCTCCGTTAACTGACGATGAACTACAAACATTTACTGAAGGTAGCAAAAAGATAACAATCATCGATGTTCACTACCAATGACCTACAAACTTTCACTGAAGGTAGAAAGAGAATATATCATAGCAACTCAGTTCACTGACGATGAACTACCATCATTCACTGAACTTATCATAAAGATAACAATCATCGAAGTTCATTCCAATGACCTAACAACTTTCACTGAAGGTAGAAAGAGAATATATCATAGCATCACCTTTCACTGACGATGAACTACCAACGTTCACTGAAGGCAGAAAAAAGATAACAATCATCGAACTTCACTGCCAATGACCTAATAACTTTTACTGAAGGTAGGAAGAGAATATATCATAGCATCGCCATTCACTGACGATGAACTACTAACATTCATTGAAGGTATAAAAAAGATAACAACCGTCGACGTTCACTTCCAATGACCTACGGACTTTCACTGAAGGTAGAAAGAGAATATATCATAGCATCGCCGTTCACTGATGATGAACTACTAACATTTAATGATTTTAAGAAAAATATAACAATCATCGATGTTCACTGCTAATGACCTACCAATTTTCACTGAAGGTAAAAAGAGAATATATCATAGCATCACCTTTCACTGACGATGAACTACCAACGTTCACTAAAGGTAGAAAAAAGATAACAATCATCGATGTTAACTGCCAATGACCTACCTACATTCCCTGAAGGTAGAAAGAGAATATATCATAGCATCGCCATTCACTGACAATGAACTACCAACATTCACTAAAGGTAGCAAAAAGATAACAATAATCGAAGTTCACTACCAATGATCTACCAACATTCACTGAAGGTAGAAAGAGAATATATCATATCGTCGCTTTTAACTGAAGTAGAACTACCAACATTTATTGAGGGTAGAAAAAAATAACAATCATCAATGTTCACTGCCAATGACCTACCAACTTTAACCTAAGGTAGAAAGAGAATATATCATAGCATCGCCGTTCACTAACGATGAACTACCAACGTTCACTGAAGGTAGAAAAAAGATAATAATCATCGATGTTCACTGCCAATGACCTATCAACTTTCACTAAAGGTAGAAAGAGAATATATCATAGAATCACCTTTCACTGACATTGAACTACCAATGTTCACTGAAGGTAGAAAAAAGATAACAATCATCGACCTTCACTGCCAATGACCTAACAACTTTCACTGAAGGTAGGAAGAGAATATATCATAGCATCGCCTTTCACTGACGATGAACTAATAACATTAATTGAAGGTATCAAAAAGATAACGATCATCGACGTTCACTGCCAATGACCTACAGACTTTCACTGAATGTAGAAAGAGAATATATCATAGCGTCTCCGTTCACTGACGATGAACTACCAATGTTTACTGAGGGTAGCAAAAAGATAACAATCATCGAAGTTCACTGCCAATGACCTACTAACTTTCACTGAAGGTAGAAAGAGAATATATCATAGCATCACCTTTTACTGACGATGATCTACCAACGTTTACTAAGAGTAGCATAAAGATAACAATCATCGACGTTCATTGCCAATGACCTACCAACTTTCACTGAAGGTAGAAAGAGAATATATCATAGCATCACCTTTCACTGACGATGACCAACCAATGTTCACTGAAGGTAGAAAAAAGATAACAATCATCGACGTTCACTGCGAATGACGTACCAACTTTCTGAAAGTAGAAAGAGAATATATCATAGCATCACCGTTCACTGATGATGAACTACCAACGTTCACTTAAGGTAGAAATAAGATAAAAATGATCGATGTTCACTGCCAATGACCTACCAAGTTTCACTGAAGGTAGAAAGAGAATATATCATAGCATCGTCGTTCACTGACGATGAACTACCAATGTTCACTGAAGGTAGCAAAAAGATGACAATCGTCGATGTTCACTGCCAATGACCTACCAACTTTCACTAAAGGTAGAAAGAGAATATATCATAGCATCGCCGTTCACTGACGATGAACTACCAACGTTCACTGAAGGTAGACAAAAGATAACAATCTTCGACGTTCACTGCCAATCACCTACCAACTATAACTGAAGGTAGAAAGTGAATATATCATAGCATCTCCATTCACTTACGATGAACTACCAACATTCACTGAAGGTACCAAAAATATAACAATCATCGAAGTTCACTGCCAATGACCTACAAACTTTCACTGAAGGTAGAAAGAGAATATATCATAGCATCGCTTTTAACTGAAGATGAACTACCAACGTTTACTGAGGGTAGCAAAAAGATAACAATCATCGACGTTGACTGCCAATGACCTAACAACTTTCACTGAAGGTAGAAAGAGAATACATCATAGCATCACCTTTCACTGACGATGAACTACCAACCTTCACTAAAGGTAGCAAAAACATAACAATCATCGACCTTCACTGCTAATGACCTAACAACTTTCACTGAAGGTAGGAAGAGAATATATCATAGCATCGCCTATCACTGACGATGAACTACCATCATTAATTGAAGGTATAAAAAAGATAACAATCATCGACATTCACTGCCAATGACCTACAGACTTTCACTGAAGGTAGAAAGAGAATATAGCATAGCGTCTCCGTTCACTAAAGATGAACTACCAATGTTTACTGAGGGTAGCAAAAAGATAACAATCATCGACGTTCACTGCCAATGACCTACTAACTTTCACTGAAGGTAGAAAGATAATATATCATAGCATCACCTTTTACTGACGATGATCTACCAACGTTTACTAAGAGTAGGAAAAAGATAACAATCATCGACGTTCATTGCCAATGACCTACCAACTTTCACTGAAGGTAGAAAGAGAATATATCATAGCATTAACTTTCACTGACGATGAACTACCAAAGTTCACTGAAGGTAGCAAAAAGATAACAATCATCGAAGTTCACTGCCAATGACGTACCAACTTTCACTAAAGGTAGAAAGAGAATATATCATAGCATCACCGTTCACTGATGATGAACTACCAACGTTCACTTAAGGTAGAAATAAGATAACAATCATCGATGTTCACTGCCAATGACCTACCAAGTTTCACAGAAGGTAGAAAGAGAATATATCATAGCATCTCCGTTAACTGACGATGAACTACAAACATTTACTGAAGGTAGCAAAAAGATAACAATCATCGATGTTCACTACCAATGACCTACCAACTTTCACTGAAGGTAGAAAGAGAATATATCATAGCAACTCAGTTCACTGACGATGAACTACCATCATTCACTGAACTTATCATAAAGATAACAATCATCGAAGTTCATTCCAATGACCTAACAACTTTCACTGAAGGTAGAAAGAGAATATATCATAGCATCACCTTTCACTGACGATGAACTACCAACGTTCACTGAAGGCAGAAAAAAGATAACAATCATCGAACTTCACTGCCAATGACCTAATAACTTTTACTGAAGGTAGGAAGAGAATATATCATAGCATCGCCATTCACTGACGATGAACTACTAACATTCATTGAAGGTATAAAAAAGATAACAACCGTCGATGTTCACTTCCAATGACCTACGGACTTTCACTGAAGGTAGAAAGAGAATATATCATAGCATCGCCGTTCACTGATGATGAACTACTAACATTTAATGATTTTAAGAAAAATATAACAATCATCGATGTTCACTGCTAATGACCTACCAACTTTCACTGAAGGTAAAAAGAGAATATATCATAGCATCACCTTTCACTGACGATGAACTACCAACGTTCACTAAAGGTAGAAAAAAGATAACAATCATTGATGTTAACTGCCAATGACCTACCTACATTCCCTGAAGGTAGAAAGAGAATATATCATAGCATCGCCATTCACTGACAATGAACTACCAACATTCACTAAAGGTAGCAAAAAGATAACAATAATCGAAGTTCACTACCAATGATCTACCAACATTCACTGAAGGTAGAAAGAGAATATATCATATCGTCGCTTTTAACTGAAGTAGAACTACCAACATTTATTGAGGGTAGAAAAAAATAACAATCATCAATGTTCACTGCCAATGACCTACCAACTTTAACCTAAGGTAGAAAGAGAATATATCATAGCATCGCCGTTCACTAACGATGAACTACCAACGTTCACTGAAGGTAGAAAAAAGATAATAATCATCGATGTTCACTGCCAATGACCTATCAACTTTCACTAAAGGTAGAAAGAGAATATATCATAGAATCACCTTTCACTGACATTGAACTACCAATGTTCACTGAAGGTAGCAAAAAGATAACAATCATCGACCTTCACTGCCAATGACCTAACAACTTTCACTGAAGGTAGGAAGAGAATATATCATAGCATCGCCTTTCACTGACGATGAACTAATAACATTAATTGAAGGTATCAAAAAGATAACGATCATCGACGTTCACTGCCAATGACCTACAGACTTTCACTGAATGTAGAAAGAGAATATATCATAGCGTCTCCGTTCACTGACGATGAACTACCAATGTTTACTGAGGGTAGCAAAAAGATAACAATCATCGAAGTTCACTGCCAATGACCTACTAACTTTCACTGAAGGTAGAAAGAGAATATATCATAGCATCACCTTTTACTGACGATGATCTACCAACGTTTACTAAGAGTAGCATAAAGATAACAATCATCGACGTTCATTGCCAATGACCTACCAACTTTCACTGAAGGTAGAAAGAGAATATATCATAGCATCACCTTTCACTGACGATGACCAACCAATGTTCACTGAAGGTAGAAAAAAGATAACAATCATCGACGTTCACTGCGAATGACGTACCAACTTTCTGAAAGTAGAAAGAGAATATATCATAGCATCACCGTTCACTGATGATGAACTACCAACGTTCACTTAAGGTAGAAATAAGATAAAAATGATCGATGTTCACTGCCAATGACCTACCAAGTTTCACTGAAGGTAGAAAGAGAATATATCATAGCATCGTCGTTCACTGACGATGAACTACCAATGTTCACTGAAGGTAGCAAAAAGATGACAATCGTCGATGTTCACTGCCAATGACCTACCAACTTTCACTAAAGGTAGAAAGAGAATATATCATAGCATCGCCGTTCACTGACGATGAACTACCAACGTTCACTGAAGGTAGACAAAAGATAACAATCTTCGACATTCACTGCCAATCACCTACCAACTATAACTGAAGGTAGAAAGTGAATATATCATAGCATCTCCATTCACTTACGATGAACTACCAACATTCACTGAAGGTACCAAAAATATAACAATCATCGAAGTTCACTGCCAATGACCTACCAACTTTCACTGAAGGTAGAAAGAGAATATATCATAGCATCGCTTTTAACTGAAGATGAACTACCAACGTTTACTGAGGGTAGCAAAAAGATAACAATCATCGACGTTGACTGCCAATGACCTAACAACTTTCACTGAAGGTAGAAAGAGAATACATCATAGCATCACCTTTCACTGACGATGAACTACCAACCTTCACTAAAGGTAGCAAAAACATAACAATCATCGACCTTCACTGCTAATGACCTAACAACTTTCACTGAAGGTAGGAAGAGAATATATCATAGCATCGCCTATCACTGACGATGAACTACCATCATTAATTGAAGGTATAAAAAAGATAACAATCATCGACATTCACTGCCAATGACCTACAGACTTTCACTGAAGGTAGAAAGAGAATATAGCATAGCGTCTCCGTTCACTAAAGATGAACTACCAATGTTTACTGAGGGTAGCAAAAAGATAACAATCATCGATGTTCACTGCCAATGACCTACTAACTTTCACTGAAGGTAGAAAGATAATATATCATAGCATCACCTTTTACTGACGATGATCTACCAACGTTTACTAAGAGTAGCAAAAATATAACAATCATCGACGTTCATTGCCAATGACCTACCAACTTTCACTGAAGGTAGAAAGAGAATATATCATAGCATTACCTTTCACTGACGATGAACTACCAAAGTTCATTGAAGGTAGCAAAAAGATAACAATCATCGAAGTTCACTGCCAATGACGTACCAACTTTCACTAAAGGTAGAAAGAGAATATATCATAGCATCACCGTTCACTGATGATGAACTACCAACGTTCACTTAAGGTAGAAATAAGATAACAATCATCAATGTTCACTGCCAATGACCTACCAAGTTTCACAGAAGGTAGAAAGAGAATATATCATAGCATCTCCGTTCACTGACGATGAACTACAAACATTCACTGAAGGTAGCAAAAAGATAACAATCATCGATGTTCACTACCAATGACCTACCAACTTTCACTGAAGGTAGAAAGAGAATATATCATAGCATCATCTTTCACTAACGATGAACTACCAACGTATTCTGAGGGTAGCAAAAAGATAACAATCATCGACGTTCACTGCCAATGACCTAACAACTTTCACTGAAGGTAATAAGAGAATATATCATAGCAACTAAATTCACTGACGATGAACTACCATCATTCACTGATGTTATCATAAAGATAACAATCATCGAAGTTCATTCCAATGACCTAACAACTTTCACTGAAGGTAGAAAGAGAATATATCATAGCATCACCTTTCACTGACGATGAACTACCAACGTTCACTGAAGGTAGAAAAAAGATAACAATCATCGAACTTCACTGCCAATGACCTAATAACTTTTACTGAAGGTAGGAAGAGAATATATCATAGCATCGCCGTTCACTGACGATGAACTACTAACATTCATTGAAGGTATAAAAAAGATAACAACCGTCGACGTTCACTTCCAATGACCTACGGACTTTCACTGAAGGTAGAAAGAGAATATATCATAGCATCGCCGTTCACTGACGATGAACTACTAACATTTAATGATTTTAAGAAAAATATAACAATCATCGATGTTCACTGCTAATGACCTACCAACTTTCACTGAAGGTAAAAACAGAATATATCATAGCATCACCTTTCACTGACGATGAACTACCAACGTTCACTGAAGGTAGAAAAAAGATAACAATCATCGATGTTAACTGCCAATGACCTACCAACATTCCCTGAAGGTAGAAAGAGAATATATCATAGCATCACCATTCACTGACGATGAACTACCAACATTCACTAAAGGTAGCAAAAAGATAACAATAATCGAAGTTCACTGCCAATGACCTACCAACATTCACTGAAGGTAGAAAGAGAATATATCATAGCATCGCTTTTAACTGAAGAAGAACTACCAACATTTATTGAGGGTAGAAAAAATAACAATCATCAACGTTCACTGCCAATGACCTACCAACTTTTACCGAAGGTAGAAAGAGAATATATCATAGCATCGCCGTTCACTAACGATGAACTACCAACGTTCACTGAAGGTAGAAAAAAGATAATAATCATCGATGTTCACTGCCAATGACCTAATAACTTTCACTAAAGGTAGAAAGAGAATATATCATAGAATCACCTTTCACTGACATTGAACTACCAACGTTCACTGAAGGTAGCAAAAAGATAACAATCATCGACCTTCACTGCCAATGACCTAACAACTTTCACAGAAGGTAGGAAGAGAATATATCATAGCATCGCCTTTCATTGACGATGAACTAATAACATTAATTGAAGGTATCAAAAAGATAACGATCATCGACGTTCACTGCCAATGACCTACAGACTTTCACTGAATGTAGAAAGAGAATAAATCATAGCGTCTCCGTTCACTGACGATGAACTACCAATGTTTACTGAGGGTAGCAAAAAGATAACAATCATCGAAGTTCACTTCCAATGACCTACTATCTTTCACTGAAGGTAGAAAGAGAATATATCATAGCATCACCTTTTACTGACGATGATCTACCAACGTTTACTAAGAGTAGCATAAAGATAACAATCATCGACGTTCATTGCCAACGACCTACCAACTTTCACTGAACGTAGAAAGAGAATATATCATAGCATCTCCTTTCATTGATGATGACCTACCAATGTTCACTGAAGGTAGAAAAAAGATAACAATCATCGACGTTCACTGCCAATGACGTACCAACTTTCTGAAGGTAGAAAGAGAATATATCATAGCATCACCGTTCACTGATGATGAACTACCAACATTCACTTAAGGTAGAAATAAGATAACAATCATCGATGTTCACTGCCAATGACCTACCAAGTTTCACTGAAGGTAGAAAGAGAATATATCATAGCATCGTCGTTCACTTGCGATGAACTACCAATGTTCACTGAAGGTAGCAAAAAGATGACAATCGTCGATGTTCACTGCCAATGACCTACCAACTTTCACTAAAGGTAGAAAGAGAATATATCATAGCATCGCTGTTCACTGACGATGAACTACCAACGTTCACTGAAGGTAGAAAAAAGATAACAATCTTCGACGTTCACTGCCAATCACCTACCAACTATAACTGAAAGTAGAAAGTGAATATATCATAGTATCTCCATTCACTAACGATGAACTACCAACATTCACTGAAGTTACCAAAAATATAACAATCATCGAAGTTCACTGCCAATGACCTACCAACTTTCACTGAAGGTAGAAAGAGAATATATCATAGCATCGCTTTTAACTGAAGATGAACTACCAACGTTTACTGAGGGTAGCAAAAAGATAGCAATCATCGATGTTGACTGCCAATGAACTACCAACTTTTACTGAAGGTAGAAAGAGAATATATCATAGCATCGCCGTTCACTGATGATGAACTACCAACATCCACTGAAGGTAGAAAAAAGATAATAATCATTGATGTTCACTGCCAATGACCTAACAACTTTCACTGAAGGTAGAAAGAGAATATATCATAGCATCACCTTTCACTGACGATGAACTACCAACCTTCACTGAAGGTAGCAAAAACATAACAATCATCGACCTTCACTGCCAATGACCTAACAACTTTCACTGAAGGTAGGAAGAGAATATATCATAGCATCGCCTTTCACTGACGATGAACTACCATCATTAATTGAAGGTATAAAAAAGATAACAATCATCGACGTTCACTGCCAATGACCTACAGACTTTCACTGAAGGTAGAAAGAGAATATAGCAGAGCGTCTCCGTTCATTAAAGATGAACTACCAATGTTTACTGAGGGTAGCAAAAAGATAACAATCATCGACATTCACTGCCAATGACCTACAGACTTTCACTGAAGGTAGAAAGAGAATATAGCATAGCGTCTCCGTTCACTGACGATGAACTACCAATGTTTACTGAGGGTAGCAAAAAGATAACAATCATCGAAGTTCACTGCCAATGACCTACTAACTTTCACTGAAGGTAGAAAGAGAATATATCATAGCATCACCTTTTACTGACGATGATCTACCAACGTTTACTATGAGTAGCATAAAGATAACAATCATCGACGTTCATTGCCAACGACCTACCAACTTTCACTGAACGTAGAAAGAGAACATATCATAGCATCTCCTTTCACTGATGATGACCTACCAATGTTCACTGAAGGTAGAAAAAAGATAACAATCATCGACGTTCACTGCCAATGACGTACCAACTTTCTGAAGGTAGAAAGAGAATATATCATAGCATCACCGTTCACTGATGATGAACTACCAACATTCACTTAAGGTAGAAATAAGATAACAATCATCGATGTTCACTGCCAATGACCTACCAAGTTTCACTGAAGGTAGAAAGAGAATATATCATAGCATTGTCGTTCACTTGCGATGAACTACCAATGTTCACTGAAGGTAGCAAAAAGATGACAATCGTCGATGTTCACTGCCAATGACCTACCAACTTTCACTAAAGGTAGAAAGAGAATATATCATAGCATCGCTGTTCACTGACGATGAACTACCAACGTTCACTGAAGGTAGAAAAAAGATAACAATCTTCGACGTTCACTGCCAATCACCTACCAACTATAACTGAAGGTAGAAAGTGAATATATCATAGTATCTCCATTCACTAACGATGAACTACCAACATTCACTGAAGTTACCAAAAATATAACAATCATCGAAGTTCACTGCCAATGACCTACCAACTTTCACTGAAGGTAGAAAGAGAATATATCATAGCATCGCTTTTAACTGAAGATGAACTACCAACGTTTACTGAGGGTAGCAAAAAGATAGCAATCATCGATGTTGACTGCCAATGAACTACCAACTTTTACTGAAGGTAGAAAGAGAATATATCATAGCATCGCCGTTCATTGATGATGAACTACCAACATCCACTGAAGGTAGAAAAAAGATAATAATCATTGATGTTCACTGCCAATGACCTAACAACTTTCACTGAAGGTAGAAAGAGAATATATCATAGCATCACCTTTCACTGACGATGAACTACCAACCTTCACTGAAGGTAGCAAAAACATAACAATCATCGACCTTCACTGCCAATGACCTAACAACTTTCACTGAAGGTAGGAAGAGAATATATCATAGCATCGCCTTTCACTGACGATGAACTACCATCATTAATTGAAGGTATAAAAAAGATAACAATCATCGACGTTCACTGCCAATGACCTACAGACTTTCACTGAAGGTAGAAAGAGAATATAGCAGAGCGTCTCCGTTCATTAAAGATGAACTACCAATGTTTACTGAGGGTAGCAAAAAGATAACAATCATCGACGTTCACTGCCAATGACCTACTAACTTACACTGAAGGTAGAAAGATAATATATCATAGCATCACCTTTTACTGACGATGATCTACCAACGTTTACTAAGAGTAGCAAAAAGATAACAATCATCGATGTTCATTGCCAATGACCTACCAACTTTCACTGAAGGTAGAAAGAGAATATATCATAGCATCACCTTTCACTGACGATGAACTACCAAAGTTCACTGAAGGTAGCCAAAAGATAACAATCATCGAAGTTCACTGCCAATGACGTACCAACTTTCACTAAAGGTAGAAAGAGAATATATCATAGCATCACCGTTCACTGATGAAGAACTACCAACGTTCACTTAAGGTAGAAATAAGATAACAATCATCGATGTTCACTGCCAATGACCTACCAAGTTTCACTGAAGGTAGAAAGAGAATATATCATAGCATCTCCGTTCACTGACGATGAACTACAAACATTCACTAAAGGTAGCAATAAGATAACAATCATCGATGTTCACTACCATTGACCTACCAACTTTCACTGAAGGTAGAAAGAGAATATATCATAGCATCATCTTTCACTGACGATGAACTACCAACGTTTACTGAGGGTAGCAAAAAGATAACAATCATCGACGTTCACTGCCAATGAACTAACAACTTTCACTGAAGGTAATAAGAGAATATATCATAGCAACTCCGTTCACTGACGATGAACTACCAACATTCACTGAAGTTATCATAAAGATAACAATCATCAAAGTTCATTCCAATGACCTAACAACTTTCACTGAAGGTAGAAAGAGAATATATCATAGCATCACCTTTCACTGACGATGAACTACCAACGTTCACTGAAGGTAGCAAAAAGATAATAATCATTGAACTTCACTGCCAATGACCTAATAACTTTTACTGAAGGTAGGAAGAGAATATATCATAGCATCGCCGTTCACTGACGATGAACTACTAACATTCATTGAAGGTATAAAAAAGATAACAACCGTCGACGTTCACTTCCAATGACCTACGGACTTTCACTGAAGGTAGAAATAGAATATATCATAGCATCGCCGTTCACTGACGTTGAACTACTAACATTTAATGATTTTAGGAAAAATATAACAATCATCTATGTTCACTGCTAATGACCTACCAACTTTCACTGAAGGTAAAAAGAGAATATATCATAGCATCACCTTTCACTGACGATGAACTACCAACGTTCACTGAAGGTAGCAAAAAGATAACAATAATCGAAGTTCACGGCCAATGACCTACTAACATTCACTGAAGGTAGAAAGAGAATATATCATAGCATCACTTTTAACTGAAGAAGAACTACCAACATTTATTGAGGGTATAAAAAATATAACAATCATCAACGTTCACTGCCAATGACCTACCAACATTCACTGAAGGTAGAAAGAGAATATATCATAGCATCGCTTTTAACTGAAGAAGAACTACCAACATTTATTGAGGGTATAAAAAATATAACAATCATCAACGTTCACTGCCAATGACCTACCAACTTTTACCGAAGGTAGAAAGAGAATATATCATAGCATCTCCGTTCACTGCCAATGACCTACCAACGTTCACTGAAGGTAGAAAAAAGATAATAATCATCGATGTTCACTGCCAATGACCTATCAACTTTCACTAAAGGTAGAAAGGGAATATATCATAGAATCACCTTTCACTGACATTGAACTACCAACGTTCACTGAAGGTAGAAAAAACATAACAATCATCAACCTTTACTGCCAATGACCTAACAACTTTCACTGAAGGTAGGAAGAGAATATATCATAGCATCGCCTTTCACTGATGATGAACTACTAACATTAATTGAAGGTATAAAAAAGATAACAATCGTCGACGTTCACTGCCAATGACCTACAGACTTTCACTGAAGGTAGAAAGAGAATATAGCATAGCGTCTCCATTCACTAACGATGAACTACAAATGTTTACTTAGGGTAGCAAAAAGATAACAATTATCGATATTCACTGCCAATGACCTACTAACTTTCACTGAAGGTAGAAAGAGAATATATCATAGCATCACCTTTTACTGACGATGATCTACCAACGTTTACTAAGAGTAGCAAAAAGATAACAATCATCGACGTTCATTGCCAATGACCTACCAACTTTCACTGAAGGTAGAAAGAGAATATATCATAGCATCACCTTTCACTGACGATGACCTACCAACGTTCACTGAAGGTAGCAAAAAGATAACAATCATCGACGTTCACTGCCAATGACGTACCAACTCTCAGTAAAGGTAGAAAGAGAATATATCATAGCATCACCGTTCACTGATGATGAACTACCAACATTAACTTAAGGTAGAAATAAGATAACAATCATCGACATTCACTGCCAATGACCTACCAACTTTTACTGAAGGTAGAAAGATAATATATCATAGCATCGTCGTTCACTGACGATGAACTACCAACATTCATTAAAGTTAGGAAAAAGATAACAATCATCGAAGTTCACTTCCAATGACCTAACAACTTTCACTGAAGGTAGAAAGATAATATATCATAGCATTGCCTTTCACTGACGATGAACTAATAACATTAATTGAAGGTATAACAAAGATAACAATCATCGACGTTCACTGCCAATGACCTACAGACTTTCACTGAATGTAGAAAGAGAATATATCATAGCGTCTCCGTTCACTGACGATGAACTACCAATGTTTACTGAGGGTAGCAAAAAGATAACAATCATCGACGTTCACTGCCAATGACCTACTAACTTTCACTGAAGGTAGAAAGAGAATATATCATAGCATCACCTTTTATTGACGATGTTCTACCAACATTTACTAAGAGTAGCAAAAAGATAACAATCATCAACGTTAATTGCCAATGACCTACCAACTTTCACTTAAGGTAGAAAGAGAATATATCATAGCATCACCTTTCACTGACGATGACCTACCAATGTTCACTTAAGGTATAAATAAGATAACAATCATCGATGTTGACTGCCAATGACCTACCAAGTTTCACTGAAGGTAGAAAGAGAATATATCATAGCATCGCCGTTCAATGACGATAAACTACCAATGTTCACTGAAGGTAACAAAAAGATGACAATCGTCGATGTTCACTGCCAATGACCTACCAACTTTCACTGAAGGTAGAAAAGAGAATATATCAAAGCATTGCCATTCACTGACGATGAAATACCAACGTTCACTGAAGGTAGAAAAAAGATAACAATCTTCGACGTTCACTGCCAATCACCTACCAACTATAACTAAAGGTAGAAAGAGAATATATCATAGCATCTACGTTCACTGACGATGAACTACCAACATTCACTGAAGGTAGCAAAAAGATAACAATCATCGATGTTAACTGCCAATGACCTACCAACATTCCCTGAAGGTAGAAAGAGAATATATCATAGCATCGCCATTCACTGACGATGAAGTACCAACGTTCACTAAAGGTAGCAAAAAGATAACAATAATCGAAGTTCACTGCCAATGACCTACCAACATTCACTGAAGGTAGAAAGACAATATATCATAGCATCGCTTTTAACTGAAGAAGAACTACCAACATTTATTGAGGGTAGAAAAAATATAACAATCATCAACGTTCACTGCCAATGACCTACCAACTTTTACCGAAGGTAGAAAGAGAATATATCATAGCATCATCGTTCACTAACTATGAACTACCAATGTTCATTGAAGGTAGAAAAAAGATAATAATCATCGATGTTCACTGCCAATGACCTATCAACTTTCACTAAAGGTAGAAAGAGAATATATCATAGAATCACCTTGCACTGACATTGAACTACAAACGTTCACTGAAGGTAGAAAAAACATAACAATCATCGACCTTTACTGCCAATGACCTAACAACTTTCATTGAAGGTAGGAAGAGAATATATCATAGCATCGCCTTTCACTGATGATGAACTACTAAAATTAATTGAAGGTATAAAAAAGATAACAATCATCAACGTTCACTACCAATGACCTACAGACTTTCACTGAAGGTAGAAAGAGAATATAGCATAGCATCGTCGTTCACTAACGATGAACTACCAACATTCATTAAAGTTAGAAAAAAGATAACAATCATCGAAGTTCACTTCCAATGACCTAACAACTTTCACTGAAGGTAGAACGATAATATATCATAGCATCACCTTTCACTGACGATGAACTACCAACGTTCACTGAAGGTAGCAAAAACATAACAATCATCGACCTTCACTGCCAATGACCTAACAACTTTCACTGAAGGTAGGAAGAGAATATATCATAGCATCGCCTTTCACTGACGACGAACTACTATCATTTATTAATGGTATAAAAAAGATAACAATCGTCGAGGTTCACTGCCAATGACCTATAGACTTTCACTGAAGGTAGAAAGAGAATATAGCATAGCGTCTCCGTTCACTAACGATGAGCTACCAATGTTTACCGAGGGTAGCAAAAAGATAACAATCATCGATGTTCACTTCCAATGACCTACTAACTTTCACTGAAGATAGAAAGAGAATATATCATAGCATCACCTTTTACTGATGATGATCTACCAACGTTTACTAAGAGTAGCAAAAAGATAACAATCATCGACGTTCATTTCCAATGACCTACCAACTTTCACTGAAGGTAGATAGAGAATATATCATAGCATCACCTTTCACTGACGATGACCTACCAACATTCACTGAAGGTAGCAAAAAGAAAACAATCATCGACGTTCACTGCCAATGACGTACCAACTTTAACTAAAGGTAGAAAGAGAATATATCATAGCATCACCGTTCACTGATGATGAACTACCAACGTTCACTTAAGGTAGAAATAAGATAACAATTATCGAAGTTCACTGCCAATGACCTACCAAGTTTCACTGAAGGTAGAAAGAGAATATATCATAGCATCGCCGTTCACTAACGATGGACTACAAACATTCACTGAAGGTAGCAAAAAGATAACAATCATCGACGTTCACTACCAATGACCTACCAACTTTCACTAAAGGTAGAAAGAGAATATATCATAGCATCATCTTTCACTGACGATGAACTACCAACGTTTACTGAAGGTAAAAAAAACATAACAATCATCGACCTTCATTGCCAATGACCTAATAACTTTCACTAAAGGTAGGAAGAGAATATATCATAGCATCGCTGTTCACTGACGATGAACTACTAACATTCATTGAAGGTATAAAAAAGATAACAACCGTCGACGTTCACTTCCAATGACCTATAGACTTTAACTGAAGGTAGAACGAGAATATATCATAGCATCACCGTTCACTGATGATGAACTACTAAACTTCAATGATTTTAGCCAAAATATAACAATCATCGATGTTCACTGCTAATGACCTACCAACTTTCACTGAAGGTAAAAAGAGAATATATCATAGCATCACCTTTCACTGACGATGAACTACCAACGTTTACTAAAGGTAGCAAAAAGATAACAATCATCGACGTTCACTGCCAATGACCTACCAACATTCCCTGAAGGTAGAAAGAGAATATATCATAGCATCGCCATTCACTGACAATGAACTACCAACATTCACTAAAGGTAGCAAAAAGATAACAATCATCGATGTTCACTGCCAATGACCTAACAACATTCACTGAAGGTAGAAAGAAAATATATCATACCATCGCTTTTAACTGAAGAAGAACTACCAACATTTACTGAGGGTAGAAAAAAGATAACAATCATCAATGTTCACTGCCAATGACCTACAAACTTTCACTGAAGGTAATAAGAGAATATATCATAGCAACTCCGTTCATTGATGATGAACTACCATCATTCACTGAAGTTATCATAAAGATAACAATCATCGAAGTTCATTCCAATGACCTAACAACTTTCATTGAAGGTAGAAAGAGAATATATCATAGCGTCACCTTTCACTGACGATGAACTACTGACGTTCACTGAAGGTAGCAAAAACATAACAATCATCGACCTTCATTGCCAATGACCTAATAACTTTCACTAAAGGTAGGAAGAGAATATATCATATCATCGCCGTTCACTGACGATGAACTACTAACATTCATTGAAGGTATAAAAAAGATAACAACCGTCGACGTTCACTTCCAATGACCTACAGACTTTCACTGAAGGTAGAAAGAGAATATATCATAGCATCACCGTTCACTGATGATGAACTACTAAACTTCAATGATTTTAGCCAAAATATAACATTCATCGATGTTCACTGCTAATGACCTACCAACTTTCACTGAAGGTAAAAAGAGAATATATCATAGCATCACCTTTCACTGACGATGAACTACCAACGTTTACTGAAGGTAGCAAAAAGATAACAATCATCGACGTTCACTGCTAATGACCTACCAACATTCCCTGAAGGTAGAAAGAGAATATATCCTAGCATCGCCATTCACTGACGATGAACTACCAACGTTCACTAAAGGTAGCAAAAAGATAACAATAATCGAAGTTCACTGCCAATGACCTAACAACATTCACTGAAGGTAGAAAGAGAATATATCATAGCATCGCTTTTAACTGAAGAAGAACAACCAACATTTTCTGAGGGTAGAAAAAAGATAACAATCATCAATGTTCACTGCTGTGATCGGTGGATCTGGAACTGACTGTTTAACGCTGGTTCGCGAAATGTCGCGGAAGCAAGAGTCTCCACCGTCTTTTATTTTCTCCAACATGGAAAGGACAAAAGCACAGAAAAATTCCTTAAAGAGATCGCTCTCGGTTCGGGAGGTAGGTTATAGAAAGGGAAGGTGTTAGCACCCTTTCTATCCATGGTTATCCATGGGCTCTTAGATACTTGCTCACTTGTGTTTTCAAAATGGTTTGTTTGCTTTTCAACTGTGGGTTTTAAAAAAAGTTTCTTTGAAAATTCCAGTTCGACTCTTGTATCGGTCCTCAAGAGTGTTTGAAAAATTGCTTTCGAAAGCTTTTTGAAAAGGTGTCGGTGTGAAAAGTATTTTTTTGAATTTGTTTTGAAATTAGAGCAAGTATCTAGAGTCGTCTACCTACCCTAAGGAATTCGTCTGTGTAGATGTCCTTAAAGTAGTGTCATCCTACCATTGAGAGGTAGGTAGCACCACCGTTGGAGGTGTTCGGGTCAATTCGAGTTTTGGGACATGGTGATCACCAAGCAATGGTAAGATACCTTAGGAGCTACCCTTATGCCGTTGATCTTTTATTCTGAGGCAACTATTCCGAGGCAACTTGTTTTGAGGCAACCAGATCAATGGGACATAAGGACTCACTAAGACGTCCTATAGTCGATGACCACGTTTCGAGGGACAAGGCAACGGTTTGGTCACCAGAGTAATAGGAAGACACCTTAGAAGCTACCCTCATGCAAGGTTCCCGGATCATGAGGACTTACTAAGACATCCTCTACTCGACGATCACCTTTCGAGGCAAGGCAACAGTGAGGCGTACCCTAGGGGTGGTGTGTGATTTGTGTGTTAGATTCATTTATTTTTATCTTATTCATGTCAAAGTGATCTATGCGTTTGTTTTTATTTTTGTCATTCATGCTTGCATGCATTTGTTAACAGTTAAAAAGTTGCGGAAATTAAAAGTTCTAAGCTATTACAAAAGGCGCGGGTCCACATCGCCAAAATTTCCAGAACCCGATTTGACAGAAAAATAAAGAAATAAAGTAAAGTAAATTGCGAGAAATTAATTACACGGCTTTGGGAGAGATACATAAATAATTAAAAGAAAAAGAAATAAATATGTGAATTGAATAAGAATTAAAAACGAGGGCGTTAGACCCTTTTTGCAAAATTAAATTAAATGATTAAATTAATTAAAATTAAAAGAAAAAAAGAAATTATTTTTTAGTTTTTTTGTATTTTATGACTTTGATGAAAAAGATTAATTAAAATAAAAAGATTAACCCTAATTCTAATTGTTTTAGTTTATTAAGAAAGTATTAAATTTTAACCTAATATTAACCTAATTATTTACATGCAATTTTAATTTATAAAAATAAATAATATTTTAATTATCATGAAAGAAAAGAAAAAAAAATAAAAAATTATTCAAACCCTAATTCTACCAATTTTAGATTTTTATTAAAAAAGTTAAGGTTAACCTAAATTTAAAACTAAGGGAATTAATGAATTTTATTTACAAAAAATATAACATTAAATAAAAATATTAATTTTGTCTCTTTTCTGATTTTTTGGTGTTTTAGATTTTTTATGAAAATAATTAAATTAAAGAATTAGTTAAAATAAAGACAATAATTGAAAATAATACCAAAATAATGAAAAGAAATAATGCAAACCTAGGGGGTTCTGCCCCTAATTTGGAGGTGAGACTTGCCCAATTGTTCATGGCCTGATTGACTTTCATGCCAGCGTGTGAGGTGGTTGACTGGTGTCTACCATGGACTTCAGATCATGGCCCTCTGATCGCTTCCATTGGCCAAGTGGACGGCTTGATTTTGATGATGCACGGTGGTCCATAACGTTGAAACTGCATACAAATATTAAATGAAAAATAATATGAAAGGGGGGTGGGGACCTGGGGCTCGAACCCAGGTCCTAGAGATTACCACTAACAAGCCTTACCACTGAAGCACTCAACGCGTTCTGTATATTAAATAAACAATAAACATAATAAAGTAAAAACAAACGCTAGTGCGTTTTTCGCGCGAGATTTCAAACAATCCAATCCTTGATGGCCACCTCATCTTCTTCTTCTACGTTCCCTGAAACACAAAATCATAAGCAATGGTTTTTGAACCGTTCCAGAATGTACCATTCCAGAAAATTGCGATTAAGAATCCTTGCATTAGAAATTAGGCGCGAGGGTCGTTTTGTTTTCGTCTAAGAGCACTGAGTTGAATGGTCTAGGTCCCATATGCCAATTGTTCCTTAATTAAAAAACCCTAATTCAAGGTCCTGGAAACCCTAGCGCACATTCATGGTGAAATCCTCAAGGGTGCACAAAAACACAATTAAACCATACAGTTAGCATTAGAATCAAACAATGAATATGAATCAAATATTAAAAAGTGCCAAAAACGCATGATTCATGATGTACGAATGCAAGAAATTTTTTGTACAGGTGGTCACCGTTCTTACGTTTCTTGAGGTTAGGATGGATGGTTTTTATTTGGAAATCTTCCTTGAAGCCTCAGGAAGGTGATGGAACAAGTTTCTTTGCTTGAATCTACCTGCAACTTGGTTTGCAGTTTTGAAATTTCAAGCAAAAAGTTCAAGTTTGTTTCTTGGTATATGGCGCAGCTTCTTTTTTGCATTAGGGTTGCACTTGGTACTTATGTGTGAAGGTTCTAGGGTTGAGAAGCTGATCACAAATCCATGAATTGATGAAAAATATATTTGATTTTCAAGCCATTATTTTGCAATCTTTTTCACATGTTTTTGATACAAATCATGTCCAATTCCATTGATTCTTTCTATATTTTGTTAGGCACGAAATCTTGGAGATATTATATGCATAAAAAGATTGAAAAACCTAGGTTTAGTATTTTTCATGTATTTTAATTAATTAAATGAATTATTAATAATAAAAATCCAAATAAATAAATAAAAAATGAAGAAAAACTTCCCTTTGGGCCAAATGGTCGTGCACATGCCTTGGGTAATGAATTGTGGAAGAAAAAGAGGCCCATTAGCAATTTTAGGTCATTTGAATCAATGTTGACTTTTCAAAATATCCAAAAATTTCCCAACTTCCACAAGGCACAACTTGCTCAATTTTTAAGCTTTGCTCATGTTCTTGGACATTTTGGAAAGGTCTTTGAGTCCTCTAACCAATACCTTTGGTACCATGTCATTTTGATTTACCAATCGCAAGTTATGGCCTTTGACTTAAAGTCCCTTTTTGTTGACTTTTGAAAATGACCTATAATGTTGAAATTGATAACTTTTTGTGAGAGCATTTCTTGGACTTGAAGTGTGAAGAGGAGTTGTAGGAAATGTCTTTATCTTCAAAATGAGATTTGGATGGAATTTTTCTGATAATCCATGTGAAAGTTATGCCCTAGTCAAGTTACAGTTGACTTTTTCAATTGTCCAAATATGGAAACTTTTGCATCTTGATGATTTTTGAGCCAAGCTTTGAGAATCATGATCAAGCATTGATCAAATGATGTTTGTGGCTTCAAAATGAGATGTTGGCCAAAAATTTGAACTTTTGACTGTCAAATGACCATTTTGCCCCTACAGTTGACTGTAGTGCGATTAGGGTTTTTGACTGTGCAATTTTGTGCTGAAAGTCTTGAAACTTGGTATGAGGATGCTTGACCATATTTATAGGCATGTGGGACTTGATTGGACCCTTGGAAACTTCATTTTCTTTGCCAGAACCAAAACCCTAATTTTGACTGTTTAGGAGGCCCTTGAACTGTGCAACCCTTGGGGAATTTTGAAGCATGACTTGGCAATTTCTTGAAGAATATGGGAGGGAAAATTTTGGGGTACAACAGTTGCCCCTGTTCAATCTTCTTAGACCCGAGGATGCAGATTGGCTGACGTGCCTTTCGTAATCCGAAGGTGGAAGATGATTGAACACTAGAGTGCCCAGAAATTTGCGCTCACATAGTAGTAGTGTGATGGTGAATGGGCTTATAGATGCCATTTGGAGATTGATGGATAGGGTGATGGGCTTATAGATGCCATCTGGATGTCAATCGCGTAAGAGATTCCTTAGCGAGAACTTGCATACCTGCAAAAAGGAAAATGATTACCTGACCCGTTACGGGAGCTAGTCTTCGAATTCTTTGCATAGATGTGTCCTGACTGGTTACAGGAGCTGGGTCTGGAGCTTCAAACGATGATGAATGAACCAGGGATGGTTACTACCTCAACAGGAACGGTGAGAGAACCTTGGATGACTTTAACCTCAACAGCAATCATTGAGATAATCTTGGATAACTTCAATTTCAACAGCAATCGTTGAGCGAATCTTGGGATTACCAACTCCGCAGGGTCTGGGAGAGAACCATAGGCGATTACAACCTTAATAGCAATCATTGAGAAAACCTTGGATGGAATTATCATCTCCGCAGTATCGGGGAGAGAACCATAGGCGATTACAACTCAATAGCAATCATTGAGAAAACCTTGGATAGAATTATCGTCTCCGCAGTATCGGGGAGAGAACCATAGGCGATTACAATCTCAACAGCAATCATTGAGAAAACCTTGGATGGAATTATCATCTCGGCAGCATTGGGGAGAGAACCATAGGCGATTACAATCTCAATAGCAATCATTGAGAAAACCTTGGATGGAATTATCATCTCCGCAGCATTGGGGAGAGAACCATAGGCGATTAAAATCTCAATAGCAATCATTGAGAAAACCTTGGATGGAATTATCATCTCCGCAGTATCGGGGAGAGAACCATAGGCGATTACAACCTCAATAGCAATTATTGGGAAAACCTTGGATGGAATTATCATCTCCGCAGTATCGGGGAGAGAACCATAGGCGATTACAACTCAATAGCAATCATTGAGAAAACCTTGGATGGAATTATCATCTCCGCAGCATTGGGGAGAGAACCATAGGCGATTACAATCTCAATAGCAATCATTGAGAAAACCTTGGATATCTTCTACTGAGTCTTCATCAGAAAAATCTGTTTGGGGTCGACTTAACTGGACTAGAGAAGGCCTTGGACTAGATAAGAAACAGAGAATCTTAGGGTCGATTAACTGAACCGGTCTAGGTCTTGGAATGTCTTCAACTGGGTCTTTATCAGAAAAATCTGTTTGGGGTCGATTTAACTGCACCAGAGAAGGCCTTTGACTGGATAAGAAATCTTTGGAGTCGATTAACTGAACCGGTCTAGGTCTTGAAATATGATTGAGAATTTAACTGAATCTTTCCTGAAAGGTAAAGGTCAGTCATATGCAATGCATGATATGGATCAAGCGATGATGTTCTCAACATAAATGAGATTTGTAAGATGTGATGCGTATATGCATGCTATAATGATGTATGTATGTTTGTTGTTTATGAATGTATTTTTTTCGTCTAGGAAAGTAAATCCTTGACGGGTGCCGGGAAGTCACTCCTGGGCTGATGTTGGAGAATAGATTTTTGCTTCCGCTGGGGATGATAGTTGCAAGAATACCGGTAGGAGAAGATGACTCCGTTGGGGAATAAACTTGGCGAATGGGTTACTCTGCGGGGAGAAAAGTACTCTAACGATCTTACAGGGAAGCAAAACTCTATGGGGAGAGAGATACTTTGCTGAGTGCCTGATAAATAACTTTCTGGGGACACCATTGATATGTTGGAAGTGTTGATAGACTTCGCTGGGGATAAGAAGACTTCGTCGAGGACGCTCTTTCCGTGGCTTTTGGCTGAGGATAACCCAGTTATATCCTGGTAGGGAAATAACTCTTTGAATAAAGCCGGGAGACGCGTTCGTGCTCTGCGAGGATAAGCTTCCAGAATCTACTGGGGGTAAGCTTACTGCTTGGGGAAATGGATTCAAACTTTCCTGGGGAAACTGGATTGGACTCTCTTGGGGAAGTTTTGAACTGTATTGGGAAAAGGCTCCGCTGGATGTTTGATATACCGCCGGGGAACAATCTTTAGACCAAGACTGCCGGGGATGCTTATTAAGAATGTATGTACTGCTGGGGAATGTTGAGATCTGCTGGAGGATACTCAACTTCCTTAAGGTTGATAGTATAGCTTGTATGGGGAGAGTGTACTGACTTGCTGACGCACTCTCTGGGGAATTAAGATATCTGGTTGTGTTCTTCAGCTGAACATCCCTTATATCTTGGAGGATAAAACAATTAGATTGTTTAGACAACTCTTTTATTGCCCCTGTTTCTGAGATAGAATAGGAAGACATGTGAGGCGCTGATAGTTGTTGATGGACAAACCTTCTTCTGGTAGGCAAGTGACAAAATGTCGGGACATAGTCGTACGCTTTAATCCCTAACTTTTGCCTGGACCGCCCTTTCGGGTTTTCGGTCCACCGGGATACCCATTATTGCCCAAGCCGCCTTTTCAGGTTTTCGACTTGCCGGGTGTACAGGTTTTTTTTATTTCATCCCTTCATTTTGCCCGAACCCTTTTGGTTCGCCGGGAAGCCCTTATTTTTGCCTAGGTGTGTCAACCTAGCGGGTCTTTGATTATGCGTAGTATTTTTTCCGACTATGTCCATGCTCTCAGGATGTAGGGAGGTGCCCCTGTTAGAAGTGTTTTGCCATACCCCAGAAGATGTTTAATCAGGCAGGATTCGTTGCTGGAGTGCCCCAAGTGACCCAAGCGGAGATTTGCCCCAGGCTGTTTGGCCTTTGAGAGATTCTCCAAATCTTGATTGGACTGCCCCAGATGATGGCCACTGATCATGCCATGCCCCTTGATTAGAAGTACTTCTGTTCATTAGGCATTTGTCGTGCGAATTTCCCTGCTGTTCAAACAAAAAGTCATATGCATACAAAGTTATGTTAAAAATGCAAAGCTTATGTCTGTCTTGAAGATTTTGAAAATGTATTCTTTTTCATAAAACAAGTGAATGTTTGTAAAACGTGATGTCAACTCGTTATTTTATTACGAGCCTTAAGGAGTCAGGATACCTTTGGTAACTGTATGCTTTCGAACTAACCCATGCTTCAGCTAGGACTTTTAAGGGTTATAACGTGGCCTGGTTCACGGTTTAAGAAACAAAGGATAAAGGCTCAAATTATTTGTACCCACCCGCTCTTCGTGATGTTCTTCAAACCTAAACTCAGTTGATCATACGTTAGACCTTGTTTGAGTATTTGCTTTGATGTACCAGTGATGGTCGGATACTGAACGTTTATGTTGGATAGACAGTCATTCCTTTTTGTTATTGTTGAGGGTTTATAAGACCTCTTTCTTTTTGATTTTGTTATCCCTGTTTTTTGCCTGAGCTGTTTCCTTTTTTGGAATTACAGTCACCGGGATGCCCCAGTTTCGTAAGTCCCCTTTATAGGTTTTGAATTTTTGGGCTTTTCATTTATGAACTTTTTTGATAATGACTTCCTGTCTTTACGATTGTTCGGAACCATCACTGTCTTTCTTTTTTTTGTAAGGATCTCTTTGGTGCCATTCGTTATGCACTTGGATCAACTGAGAGACTACCCTGCCCCAGGTTATGATTAAGGGTTTTAATTTTCGAAAATAAAAACTCCTACTTCTTTGGCTCAGAGGGGTTGACGAGGGATTATCATCCTTATAACTCCAGTGTTTAAGGATTGAAACAATGCCTGTACCTCATCAGCGGGGTCTGTTCAAAAGCATACTGTAATGATCGCGGTATCGTTTTCGTCATCCTCCCTCAAGAGGCTTAGAATTATTAATTGAGAGTTGAGCATCAGAAAAAAAAACATGAAAATAATTTGCATTTAGTGAATACGAATATATTGTTTCAGAACAGACATATGCGATGCATTAATGAAATATCAATGTTTAACATGAACAAATGTTTGAACAAAAAGAGAATTGCAACTTGAACATTCGAATGAACAAAATTTTCTCAATCCTAGCCATGTTTTGGCAAGGGAGTAGTGATCACGTGGGGAGTCTTGGGTACTTTAAACTGAATCTCTCCAGCGTCGATCATGTCTTGAATCTTGTTTTTGAGAGGCTAGCAGTTGTCCGTAGTATGCCCCGGGCTATCAGAATGATATGCGCACCTATCGTTGGGATGATAGTTAGGAGCAGAAGTGTTCGGATTCTGGAGAGGAGCCCTTAAGGTGATCAGCCCTGCCTTCAACATCTGTTGTAGTGCTTGATCCAGCGACATGTTGATCTTGGTGAACTGCCTTTTAGGCTTGTCTGGTTTGCCCTGATCAGTCCGTTGTTCTGGGCGAGGTTGTTGTTGGACCTGTGAAGTAGTAGCAGCTTGGAGAAGTCCAAACCTTTGACTTCTTGGAAGTTGGTTAATGACCGGGTCCCTGACTTGGGCTGGTTTTTTCATGTCTTGATGAAGCTGACTGATCATGGCCCTCAGCTCTCCTTGCTCTTGAGCTAAGCCTTGAATGAGGGCCCTTTGCCCCAGCATCTGGGTTTTCAATATGTCTACCTCAGCTTGTAGACGTTTCAGCCGTTCGTCCTTGACATCTTCAGGACTCTTTCTGATCAGATTCCCCATGAGGAGTGTCCTCAACTCTTCCTGCCCCGTGGATAGGCTTAGGAAGGTCTCCTTGAACTGAGTCTCTTGAGCGTGAAGGTCCTGGTTATCTGGTTGGCAAGCCATTGCTGAAATAAACAGCGGAGAAGGTAAGTGACCTGCACAAGGGATACATGTAATGCACTGATATGTATGATATGCATGTGTGATACGGTGGGAGAACTGACTATGGTTTTGCGTTTGTTTTCGCAAATGTTTCTGTTGAGAAAGAGTCGCCACCGACTTTTTATTTTATCCTAAGGAAAGGTTAAAAAGCACAGCAAAAACCTTTTGAGATGTTTTCTTGGGTTCGGGGAGTAGATTATAGAAAGGGAAGGTATTAGCACCCTTTCTATCCATGGTTATCCATGGGCTCTTAGTTACTTGCTTAAATCACTTGCCTTTTGTTTTCAATTGTTTTAAATGGTGCTTGTGTGTGTGGGTTTGAAAATGTTTTGAAAAGAAGTCAATGTGGTGGCAACCTTTGTAATGATCCATGTGGGGATGTATACAAAGATGTATGTCTTTTGAAAAGGTTTTCATTTGTTTTTGAAAGTTGTTTTGAAAGTGTAGTGATGTGTGGTTTAGAAAATAGGCAAGTGTTTTGTTTTGCAAGTTTGATTCAAGTAACTAAGAGTTTGTTTACTCCTAAATTTCTCAAAGAGTTCTCCTATGTTTTTAACCCTTTTAACAATTTTGTTCCACCATTGCATTTGGTGGACAATCTTGTGTTAGGATGTGAAAGGGACGGGCGCGGGTCATCGTTTAGACCATAATTGCAACGGTGTTAAGTATCTTTGGGCATTTTCTTTAAGGGACTTGATCATTTGTTTTTGTTTGTTTTGAAAAGTGTTATCGAGGGACTATGATCATTCAATTTGTTTGTTTTGCCCAAAGAGACCTAACATGCAATATGGCCCATTTTTTAAAGGCAACAAGTGGAATACCCTAGGGGGTGAAAGTGTGATTTGTGTGTCCATTTTCATGCTTGTTTGTCTTATATTAGGTCCAACTATTTTGTTCATTTTTTATTCGCATATGAACCCTAATTCTAGCATTGTATTTTAGAAAGCGATAAAGTGCGAAATTTAAATTCCTACGCTATTACAACACAATAATATACGGAGGGGGGTACAACGTTCCAAATGGGGAGGTATTTAGACAGGAAATTGAATCTAAGCTATTACATCAATATTGAATATTTGCAAGGTAATTTAATTGCATAAAAATAGAACAAATATGCAAGAATGCAAAAAATGGTTTTTTATATGTATGAAAAAAAGAGGATTATTTATGTAAAATAAAAAGAAAATAAAAAATATTATTTTTGGAGTATTTTTGAATTTAGGGCAAAACCCTAATTTTTATTAAATGAAATGCATTAATTATTTAATATGTGCAAGTATTTATTTATTATGTACAAAATAAAATAAAGTGAAGTATTTTGTCAAAAATGCATTTTTTAATGTTAAATATTAATAAAAAATAAAATGTATATATTTTGTATTTTTAACCTAAATATACTAATATATATATAAATATTTGTATTATTTACTAAATGTATATTATATATACAAAATAATAATATTTAATATTTATAAAAAAAGTATATTTTATATAAAATATTTTCAGAAGATAAAATAAAAAAAAATGGAAAATAAAATGTGTTTGCATTATTTTAGTATTTTTCAAATAAAAGTATGTTTATATATTTATTTATGTACAAATATTAATCTAGACAAATAAATACCTAATAAATTCAAAAATGATGGGAAAAATATTTTTATATTTTTAAAATGCTGAGAAAAAAATAAATGAATCCGTTAAAAAAAGAAAAAGTCAAAAAATATTAAAAATGAAGCAAATGGGCTCAGGGGGTGCAAAAGTAAATGTATGGTGCAAAAAGGAATAACAAAACAGGCCCAGCCCAGAAAATGGTTGTCTTCAACCTTCAGACCAAACAATTCAAAAATGTGCGCCTTTCTTCATCAATCCTTAACTCCTGATTCCTGGCTTTTTAACAAAAACTCATAACATAAAAAATGTTCAGCATGAAGAGACGATTCTAACCATATGCATAACTTGATCTAACTCTCTAAGATGAGGGAGAATTTCTCCTCCCCCAAATCCTAACCTAGTTTTTCTGCCATTTTCAAACTCCAAATTCTCACAGCTCAAGCAAAAGAAATGAAAAGTAAAAACATGTACATGTTCAGTGGCATGAGTAGAACCTTGTTTATTCACAAACTTAAAGCTAATGATGCATAATAAGAGAGATACGAGTTTACCAAGATACCTGTTCAGCTGAAGTTCTATCTTGCAATGAGGGAGCTTTCAGTGCAAGGTGATGATTGGAAAAGCTTCCTTGAGGTACAGGGATGTTATTCCAATGTTTACTTTGTCTTGAAAGCTTCTGAATCGTGCTAGAGCACTTCACCTGCAAAACAAGAAACTGAAAATGGTGGAAGTGGTTAGAGGGATTACAGGTCGTGCTTTGGCTTTTGGTTAGCTTGCATAGATAGTATGGAAGGTATGTGAACTGGTTTGGGCAAGAGAGCTCGAGAGAAATGAGAGATAGCACTCAAACTGCAGGGCCTGCCCTGTTTTTGCAGTTTGAGAGTGATTCTGAGATGGAGGGTGTTTTGAAGGCTAAGGGCTCGTGTATTAGCTTGGTTGTGTTGTGTTAAATGTGTTTGATAACTTTGTTCTTGTGTTCTTTTGCTGATATGGATGTTGGTATGAGTTATGCAATGTTTCTTCTAACTTAAGCAAGAAATGGCAAGTTGTGTTTCTAGGTCAGTAGAGGACCCCTAATCCTGCTGCAAAGCTTCTCTTGATCAGAGTGATTTGTTCATAATCTTGTGCTAAAGAGATTTGGTTTGTACTTGCTTGATTTACCAATTGACATAAAGCATGACTTTTCAAAAATGGCTATTTTGCTTTATCTAAAAATGGATTAAACTTGTATATAATACTTGAACTCATAGAATAACACTTTGACACAATGAACAAGCATTAAATTATTGAGTGTAACTTGGTTTAAGGACCTGTAATCAAGGGCATGCTGGTTTTGAGAAGTTTGCATAACTTATGAACATGAAAAATGGCCAATTCAAAAGTGAGTTTTTGCTATATTGTGAAATTCGATTCTCCCTAACCATGAGGTTGTTTGATGAGTTCTTGGACATTTTGGAAAGCTTGGAATGTGTACTACAATCCATATTTGAAGTTCAATTTGAAATTCCAAGTGGAAGTGTATGGAAAATGGCCTTGAAGTGGGGTAGAAAAACTTGTCAAAATAGGTCAAATATTCAATAAGTTAAGAATGGTTTAGTGCCCTTATTCAAAAATTTGTAACTTGAGATACAAGCTTCAAATGAGAAAACTTTGTGAGTCAAAGTTGTAGATTATGCAACAAGCTACAACTTTCATGTTTTGACTTTTGTCTGAATCCAAATGAATCATGGTGGAAAAGTGGGGCAAAGTTGGGAAAAAATTAGGGTTTTCCATAACTTAGAAAAATTCTAAGTTATGAAAAATCCCATTTTAAACCCTAATTTGCATTTCTTGGTTTCTTGGTGAACAAGTTTCATGATTTGGCATGTTTTGATGAAAAATGAATCTTGACTCTTGATTTTGACCAAAAAGTCAAAGTTTGACTTTTCAGTGTACAGTCAAAATTGATCAATTGACTGGGAAATTCAACTGTCAATCTTGTGTACTTGGGATCTTTTGAGTTTGTTGAGAATGTCAAGACAATTCCATGGGGTCCTTGAGTCCATATGTGATCTAGGTTTGCCATTGGCTAGGTCAAATAGTCAAAAATTGCCTTTGTGCAGTCAAAACCCTACAAATGACCATTTTGCCCTTTTGGTGATCTGATCAAATTTCTTGTGGAATTGTGATCCCAACTTGATCAAATGGTCCATATGAGTTCATAATGTTGATGTGGGTCAATTTTCATGAGATTTGACTGTCAATTGGCCACAGTTGACTTTTTCCCCAATACAGCTGATTTCTAGGTCAACTGTCCAATTGACTGGGTAAAACTTGGAATCAAGACTTGAAACTTGGTATGGGTAAACTTGGGAGTCCAACATGAGGCATGAAAGTCATTTTAGGCATTTTAGGTCAAAACATCTTTGTGCAAACACAAACCCTAATTTGGGTCAACAGTGCAAGGAGAAATCTTGAGCAGAGGAACCCTAATTGGATCTTGATCTTCAAAGGTCTTGATGAGAAAATGATGAGGAAATGGGAGGGCAAATTTTGGGGTACAACAGTTGCCCCTGTTCAATCTTCTTGAACCTGAAGAGTTAGATTGGCAAGTTTGCCTTTCGTGGCTCGAGGGTAAAAGGAGATTGGACACTAGAGTGCCCGGAAATTTGCACTCGCATGTTGGAGTCACAACAATGTGATGCCGGGAATGGGCTTACTGATGCCATTTAGAGAGATGGTGGATAGGGAGATGGGCTTATAGATGCCATCTGGAGATGTGACATAAACTTGTCGGGAATGGGCTTATAGGTGCCATTTGGAAGTGTTGTTCGCATAAGAGATTCCTTAGCGAGAACTTGTGTATTTGAGAAAGACAGATGTTTTCCTGGCTTGTTACAGGTGTTTGATCTTCAATCTCTTTATGCAGATATGCCCTGGCTAGATACAGGTGTCGAGTCTACAAATGGTTGCTCACAGATGTGCCCTGGCTGGATACAGGAATCGAATCCGGAAATAATTGTCAACAGATATGCCCTGGCTGGATACAGGAATCAAATCTTCGAAGTCTTCAGACGTGCCCTGGCTAGATACAGGAATCGAGTTTGGAAATGTGGTCAACAGATATGCCCTGGCTGGATACAGGAGTCGAATCTGGAAATAGTTGTCAATAGATATGCCCTGGCTGGATACAGGAATCGAATCTTCGAACTCTTCAGACGTGCCCTGGCTAGATACAGGAATTGAGTCTGGAAAGGTTGTAGTTGATAGATGTGCCCTGGTTGGATACAGGAATCGAATCTGGAACTCTTCAGACGTGCCCTGGTTAGATACAGAAATCGAGTCTGGAAACTGATCACTCTCAGATGTGCCCTGGCTAGACACAGGTATCGAATCTGGAATTTGTGACAGTTGAAGGAAGTTGTCTTTAGGATTGTCTTTTTCCCTGAAAAGGTCAAAAACGTAAGTTGTATGCAATGTCATGATGTATGATATGCATGATGCCATGCTGTTCAACATGAGATAGTGTGAGCATGCACATTATCATGTATGTAAGCAGGATGTATGAAATGTGAAATGTTTATGAGTGTATTTTTGTCGTAGGAAAATAGATCCTTGACGATCGACCGGAGAATTGCTCTGTGGAAGAGATACTTTGCCGAAGTTTTGATGGGAGTCCTGCTGAGGACTTTGATGATGGATTCCGCTGGAGATAATGATGATAAACTCTGCTTGGGGAACACCAAAGACAAACTCCTGCCGGGGACTGAAAGAACCTTGCCGAGGGCGATCTTCCATGGCAATTAGCTGAGGATAACCCAGTTATAAGCCCTTGTGAGGGATAACTCTGAATAAAGCTCGGGAGAGATGTCCGTATTCTGCAGGGAACAAGCTTCCAGAATCTACTGGGGATAAGCTTTTAGACCTGCCGGGGAAAGTATTGCTGAATCTTGTCTTACTCTGCGGGGAGCTGAGATCACTTAGTCACATTCTTCAGTCGAATCTACCTTGGTACCTTGGCGGAAAAAGCAACCAGACTGCATCAGACAATTTCACATTGCCCCTGTTTCTGATGTCACCTGTAATTAATCTTTCGTTTCATGTGCAAATATTTATGAATCAGCAATTTAATGTCAAATGCATATATCAAAAATGAACATTGGACGTTCTTCGCAAAACAAAAACAGAAAAAAGGAAAAAAAACAATGGCAATTTGTATGGACAAGTGAATTCGTATTGATTTGAATTTTGCCTGTGAATAGGCGTTTTTTGTACAAGAGGCTGACATCCTAGTAAGAGAATGCCGCCGAATAATCACAGAATTGACAATTTTGAAAAGAAAACAAAACAGCTATGTGAACAATCCTACTGGGTTCCAACTCTGCTATCGCCTTTATGTCTTCAAGCGTCTCACCGCTTTGCTGCCTAGTTGAAGATGAAGCTGATTGGTCGATGCCGAAGTCTGAGCCAGATAGTTGACGCCGAATTCCGGATGCGAAGTGATCCAATGAGACATGGTGTTACGCTTTTATCCCTAACTTTTGCCTAGACCGCCCTTTCGGGTTTTCAGTCCACCGGGATACCCATTTTTGCCCAAGCCGCCTTTTCAGGTTTTCGACTTGCCGGGTGTACAGATTTTTTTATTTCATCCCTTATTTTGCCCGAACCCTTTTGGTTCGCCGGGAAGCCCTAATTTTTGCCTAGGTATGTCAACCTAGCGGGTCTTTTATTTATGCGTAGTATTTTTTCACTATGTCTGCATTGGCGGGGTGAGGAAGATCGTCACCGTCCATGGTGGTTAGGATCATGGCTCCTCCTGAGAACACATGTTTAACCACAAATGGCCCTTCGTAAGTAGGGGTCCATTTGCCCCGGGGATCACTTTGAGGAAGGATGATGCGTTTGATTACCAGGTCCCCAACTTGATACTCTCGTGGTTTGACTTTCTTGTTAAATGCCCTGATCATCCGTTTTTGATACGTTTGACCATGACAGATAGCGGTGAGTCTCTTTTCGTCAATCAGGTTTAATTGATCAAGTCGAGTCTGGATCCAGTCATCTTCACTCAGATCTGCATCTTTCATTATTCGGAGAGAGGGTATCTGGACTTCAATTGGCAAGACTTCCTCCATACCATAGACCAAAGAGAAGGGAGTTGCCCCGGTTGACGTCCTTGCTGAGGTACGGTACCCATGAAGAGAGAACGGTAACATCTCGTGCCAATCTTTATAAGTCACTGTCATCTTCTGCACAATTTTCTTGATATTTTTGTTAGCTGCTTCTACAACCCCATTCATCTTCGGCCGGTAGGGAGAAGAGTTGTGGTGTTGTATCTTGAATTGTTCGCAGAGCTCAGTGATCATCTTGTTGTTGAGATTGGTACCATTGTCCGTAATGATTCTTTCCGGGACGCCGTACCGACAGATCAGATTATGCCGGATGAAACGTGCCACGACGCTCTTGGTTACTGTGGCGTAGGAAGCTGCCTCAACCCACTTCGTGAAATAATCGATCGCCACCAAGATGAAGCGATGCCCATTGGATGTCGTCGGTCGGATCTCGCCGATCATATCAATCCCCCACGTTGCAAAAGGCCAAGGTGCCGTCAGGACGTTCAGAGGAACTGGAGGAATATGTACCTTGTCAGCATAGATTTGGCATTTATGACAAGTTCGAGAGTGTTGGTAACAATCAGCTTCCATTGTGGACCAGAAATATCCTGCCCGAAGGATTTTCTTAGCCATGGTGTGTCCACTGGAATGCGTTCCAAATGTACCTTCATGCAGTTCTTCCATGATCCTTTCTGCTTCAGTCTTATCCACACAACGCAGTAAGGTTGAATCATGGTTTCGCTTATATAGGATGTCGTTGCTAAGGAAGAACTTTGCTGCAAACCTTCTTAGAAACTTCTTGTCGTTGACAGATGCACCTTCAGGGTACTCCTGAGCTTCCAAATATCTCTTCACCTCATGGTACCAAGGTTTCTCAGTCACCAACTCAGTCTCAAGATCACAACAGTATGCCGGTTCGTCCAGTTTCCAGATGATGATCCGGGGAGCCTCATTGTCCCATTTGACTTTGAACATGGAAGACATCGTAGCTAACGCGTCCGCTAACTGATTCTCCTCTCTTGGGAAATGTTCAAAGGTTATCTCTTCAAAGTGGGGAAGCAAGGTTGACACATACTCCTTGTAAGGAATAAGATTTGGGTGTTTCGTATCCCACTCGCCCTTGATCTGATTGATCACGAGAGCGGAATCTCCGAAGACACTCAGAAACTTGATCCTTAAGTCGATTGCAGCTTGCAGACCCATGATACATGCTTCATATTCTGCCATGTTGTTAGTGCAGTTGAAGCATAATCGGGCGGTGAGTGGAGTATGAGTTCCTTTGGGAGATATGATTACAGCGCCGACGCCGTTACCCAAAGCATTTGAGGCTCCATCAAAATGCATAGACCATCGGGATCCTTCCTCGGGTCCTTCATCCGGTCCAGGTAATTCACAGTCAGTTACCACCATGATGTCTTTGTCCGGAAAATCAAAGTTCAATGATTGGTAATCGTCCACAGGTTGGTGTGCCAAATGATCTGCCAATACACTTCCTTTAATTGCTTTCTGAGTTGTATACTGGATATCATATTCTGTCAAGATCATTTGCCATCTCGCTATTCTCCCAGACAGAGCAGGCTTTTCAAATATGTACTTGATGGGATCCATTTTTGAAATCAACAAGGTAGTGTGAGTCAGCATATACTGTCTCAGCCAGCGAGCAGCCCATACAAGAGCGCAGCAAGTTTTCTCAAGCAGTGAGTAACGAGACTCACAGTCGGTAAACTTTTTTCTCAAGTAATAAATAGCGTGCTCTTTTAGGCCAGACTCGTCATGCTGCCCCAGCACACACCCCATTGAGTTATCAAGTACTGTCAAGTATAATATTAGAGGTCTTCCTTCCACTGGTGGCATAAGAATGGGTGGCTCTTGGAGATATTCTTTTATCCTTTCAAAGGCAGCCTGACAGTCATTGTTCCAGCGTACTACTTGATCTTTCTTCAGTAATTTGAAGATTGGCTCACAAGTAGCCGTCAGATGTGAGATGAATCGGGCAATGTAATTCAGTCGTCCCAGGAAGCCTCTGACTTCTTTCTCTGTCTTAGGAACTGGCATCTCTTGAATGGCTTTAACCTTGGCGGGGTCCACTTGAATACCCTTATCACTTACAATGAAGCCTAGCAATTTTCCGGACCTTACCCCAAAGGTGCATTTATTGGGATTCAACCTCAGCTTGTATAACTTGAGTCGGTCAAAGAGCTTCCTCAAATGATCAAGGTGCTCCTCCTCAGTTTGAGACCTTGCAATCATGTCATCAACGTATACTTCAATCTCATGATGGATCATATCATGAAATAAAGCAACCATGGCACGTTGATAGGTTGCCCCAGCATTTTTCAATCCGAACGGCATGACCTTATAACAGAAGGTGCCCCACTGAGTCACAAAGGTAGTCTTTTCCATATCTTCTGGAGCCATCTTGATCTGATTATACCCTGAAAAACCATCCATGAAGGAGAAAACCTTGTGTTGAGCGGTATTGTCGACAAGAACGTCAATGTGAGGTAGAAGAAATTATCCTTGGGACTGGCCCTGTTCATATCCCTGTAGTCGACACACATCTTGACTTTACCATCCTTCTTCGGTACTGGCACCACATTGGCAACCCACTGAGGGTAAGAAGTTACTGCTAGAAATCCGGCGTCGAATTGCTTCATAACCTCAGCCTTGATCTTTTCAGACATCTCTGGGCGCATACGGCGGACCTTTTGCTTTACCGGAGGGCAGTCTTCCTTGGTTGGCAGGTGATGAACTACAATGTCGGCATCCAAACCAGGCATATCTTCATAGGACCAAGCAAATATCTCCATGTAATCCTGTAGCATCTGGATCAATCGTTGCTTCACGGTGAGCTCTAGATTGGCACCAATCTTGACCTCTTTCCTATCTGTCTCAGTACCCAGGTTAATTGTTTCCACCAGCTCTTCATGTGGTTGAATAGCCCTCTCTTCCTGGAGTAGCAGTCTTGCGAGTTCACCAGGCACTTCGCAATCATCTTCACCTTCGTCCTCGGCCAAGTTGATCGGATTCTCGAAGTCATAACTGGCGGTATCAGAGCTGTTGCCAGTGAGATCCAGAGTGGATTGAAACCTGTATAAGTGAGTGTGTGTAAATATAGCTGTTTTGCAATATATATAACACAGAAAGAAAAAGGAGCATAAGATTTGAAATGCAACAAACGTCCAATGTTTTGATTGATGATATATGGTAATGTCATACAAAAAGCCCTCACAAATGGAGCTACGATGCTCCGGGTAGGACACCGAGCCAATAAAAGTTTTAACACATTGTTTGTTACAAATTGGAAATCAAAAGAAATTAATTACTGCGTGACAAATGTGATAGGTGTAAAATCCTTTGCCGTCCAGTTGCTTGGTCCGTTGCTGGTAGTCGGGTAGATCCAACTGTCAAACTCTGCTTCCTCCGCATCCTCCTCAATAGCATTCACCCTTGGGTTGGAGATAAACACCGGAGCCTTTCTGATCTTTTCCTTGCGCACAGCCCTCTGAGCCTCTGCAGTAAAGCCCAACCCAAACTTGTCATTCTTTTGAGTGAAGTCAGGAAGCTGACCCCAGTTTGCACAATTGCCTTTCTCGATTACAGCCCGGGCATCCTTCAAGGATGCCATCTTCAACGGAAAGTCCTCTCCAACCACTGCTTCAACTGATGCCAACACTGGAGGTACTTCCTCAAAATTCTGAAAGGGGGTTTCAATAAACTCCCCGTCCATCTCGATATACCGGAATGAATTCAAGTGACTCACCATGTATTCCTCCTCACCCTGCACAGTAACAATCTTCCCTTTGACAGGGTATTTGAGCTTTTGGTGTAAAGTGGAAGTTACTGCCCCAGCTTTGTGAATCCAGGGTCGACCCAACAAGCAGGAGTAAGATGGACGAATATCCATTACATAGAACGTTGAGCCGAAAACTTGGGAACCCACACGAATAGGGATGTCTACTTCACCGTGCACCATCCTCTTAGAACCGTTGAAGGCTCTAACAATGATGTTACTAGGTTTCAACTCCAAACCCTCACAATCCAAGTGATCTAATGCCTTCTTGGGTAACACATTCAGGGAAGAGCCGGTATCCACTAACACGTGTGCGAGAGTAGTGCCCCTGCATTCTATGGAACCATGCAGGGCATCATTGTGATTTTTCCCTTTGGCGGTAAGGTCAGCATCTGAGAACCCCAAGCCATTGTCAGCCGTCAAATTAGCCACACAGTCGGTGAATTGATCTGCGGAGGTCTCTTGCGGCACATGGGCCGTTTTCAGAAATGAAATCAGGGATTTTGCATGGGCCTCTGAGCATAGCAGTAGTGATAGCATAGAGATTTTGGAGGAAGTATGCCCCAACTGTTCAACAACATTAAAGTCACTCTTTTTGATAATTTTAAGAATTTCCTCCATTTCTTGTTGGGAGGCTTCCACAACAGTCTTCTTTGGTGCCTCCGTCCTGGCATGCAAATCGGTAGCAACTTCTTTGCCCCGAGTATCAGAAGACTCGGCGGCAGTAGTAGACACAGGAACTTGAACTGGAACATTGCGGGTGTGATGGTGAGAGGTTTTCGGATAACTGGCGGTGCAATGTCAGGCGAGAAGAGCCTGCCGCTGCGGGTAATCTTGGCGGGACAAGTGATGTTACTGATACTGGTATTGGTGTTGAACTCCTGCTTCACCCCAAGCACATACACATCGGCTCCATAATGCCATGGAACAGCTTTATCAGACTCATACGGGAGAGGCCCCGGGACAATAATAGTGATGGGTGCAACAGACATAACTTGGACTGGTTTCTTTACGGGAGCTTTGGCAGGATTGTAGATTGTGACAACAGATATTTCTTCAATGGGAACAGACGGAACAGCAGTTTTCTTGAACAGAATTTCCTTGTTATCCATCAGGCTTTGGATGCCTGATTTCAATAGTGGACAACCGGTAGGGATAAGAGCACACAGGAGGCAACCCTTACTACAACCTGGAAATAAACCGGCTAGTAGTAAGTTCCTCTTAACAGTCAAAAGCGGGGTAACAACTTCATTCACCGAAATGGCATACAATTCTTCCTCAATGGCATTTACCCTATGCTGGGGCATAGGGGCAGTTACAACATTCGGCCTCTCAGGCGCTTCAAACTGAATTTCCTTCGCGTCGATAAGATCTTGCACTTTGTTTCTCAAGGCCCAACAATCATCAGTAGTGTGCCCGGGACTATCAGAATGATAAGCACACCGGGCATTTGGGTTATACTTAGGAGACGCAGTGTTGACGACCTTAGGAGCTTCTTTGGTGGTCACCAAATTGGTGGATAGCAGTTGAGGTAAATTTTGAGATAAGGTCATGCTCAGCCGAGTATACTGCCTCTTGGGCCTTTCGCCTCTTTGTTGATTGTACTGCTGAGGAGCAGCAACAGGTTTCGAAATGACCAGAGCATTGACGGCTTGGCGACTTTCTGGTTTGACTTGTCTTCTAGGACCATAGACGGCACTTGCTTCTTTCTTAAAAGGCCTCTTCTCAGCACTCGCAGCAACACCCTTCTGAATCTTTCCTGACTTGATGCCAGCTTCTATTCTCTCGCCCGTTAAGATCAGATCGGTAAACCCCGCGGAAGAGTTACCAATTAGATGATTGAAGAAAGGCCCAGATAGGGTTCCTAGAAACATATCAACAAGTTCACGATCGGTTAAAGGAGGCTGCACCCTGCCAGCCAAATCCCTCCATTTTTGTGCGTATTCTTTGAATCCTTCGCTTGTTCCTAACGACATACCCTGAAGTTGGGTACGAGTAGGGGCAAGGTCAGAATTGTATTGGTATTGTTTGTAGAAAGTGGTGGCTAAATCTTCCCAATTCCGGACACTGGTTCCTTCTAGCTGATAAAACCACTCCAACTGAGCTCCAGAAAGGCTGTCTTGAAAGAAATGAATCCAGAGGTTTTTATCTGTCGTATAGGGTTGGATCTTTCTCACGTAGGACCTAAGATGCATTTTGGGGCAGGACAGCCCATCGTACCTTACGAACACTGGTACCTTGAATTTTGGGGGAATCACAATCCCGGAAACCAAACCCAAGTCTTCAAAATCCAAACCCGAAACTCTCTGTAGCTCCATGGCGGCTAATCTGTCTTCTAAACCCTTGTATTTATCATCAGCTGGAGGGTATTGCTGGTCAGAATAATCTTCATCCTCTTCAACGTCTTCTTCTTCCGCATCAGACTCGGAAGGCACCGCAACTCCATCTCTCTTACTAGTCCCTTCATCAGAAATAGGAGGAAATTCAAGCACTCTTTGAGCTTCTCCGTCGAATCTTCTCCCCAAAGTAGCCACCCCGAGTCTCTTTTTCTTCTTTTTCACTGGGTCTTTGTTCCCCAATTGAGTCTTGATATCCTCCTGACCCTTAGCCAAGGTCATCAGGAGTTGCTGGGACTGTGCATTCTGAGCCTGTAGGTCTTTGATTGTTTGCTCGAGATCCATCCTACTGAAATAAACAGCAGACAGATAAGGAAACCTGGAATGAGACCTGCTTATGCACATGATGAATGGTATGCTTATGTATGCAATGCATTCAAGGATTTAGGACATTCAAAATTGTTTTAGACAAAGAAGAACGCACGTCATATTAATAAGAAGAAATTTGTCAGTACATAAATGCCCCATGGGCCAAATATTACAAAATAAACTTCTTAAGGCAGAAAGACATTGCGCATCCTCTTTGGTGCGATGTAGGTATTGAGGGCCTCTTGCTCGTGGAGTCGGCGGGTAAGCTCTAGAACCTTCTTTTCACTGGCGTAGTAGCTAGCTTCAAAAGTATTTCGTTCCTCCTTGAGCTGAATCCAACTTTTCTGCATTTCCTCCCACGATGTAGGCATGTCTGGATGTAGGATGGTGTAGGGAACCTCTCCTTCATCGACGGGCTCTTTAATCACTGGGAGTATATGAGGATAAGGCATCATCAGACTTTGGGCTCGGGCTCGTACCCACTTGAGATAGGGCTCAAGAGGGATAGAGTTCTTGTGTCCCAGAGTCTTGCTATCAACCTTGTTGAGTTTTCCCCAAGCTCTGATGAATCTTTGGCGAAGTCCTTGCGCATCGTTGTCGAAGTCAAAAACTAGGCTAGGAATCAACATATCATGAGGGCCATCCCTCCGTGCATATCCAAATTGCCTCAAAGCTAGGCAAGGGTTGTAGGTAATACCCCCTCTAATTCCCAGTAAAGGAACATTAGGAAATTCTCCGCAACAATCGACAATGATGACATTTTCTCTGGACCGAGAACACCAATGCACATCAGAATGAGTAAGAGTCATCAATCGTTGGGACCACCTTGTACCTTGGTCATTCTTCAAGACAGACTGTGGAAGGTGCGAAATAAACCACCTTGCAAGGATAGGAGTACAGCACATGAGAACACCCCTCTTTCTCATTGTTCGTGTGTAAAATGAGTGAAGAATGTCCCCAAGTAATGTCGGTATTGGATTTCTGGACAAGAAGATTTTGACAGCGTTGACATCTACCAATTGGTCAGGATTTGGGAACAAGACCAACCCATAGATAAGGAGTGCCACAATCTCTTCAAAGGCTTGTAGGTCCAATAAGTTCCAACATTCTTGTGCCTTCTCAAACAAGAATTTTGCTAAGAATCCCTTGACGCCGCTTCTGGTTTCCCAATGACCCTTGATGTCGGATGGTTGTAGATGTAATGCTCGAGCAACATCTTCCGGCTTTGGTTCCTTTTCCGTACCGTTGAAGGGTAGTTGATTAAGGATAGGAATTCTCAGGAGTTGAGAAAACTCCTCCAAAGTGGGTACCAATTGATAATCAGGGAAAGTGAAACAGTGGTGAAGAGGGTCAAAGAACTGGAATAGCACTTTCATCATGTCTTCTTCAATGTTGGTGTTGACTAGGCTGAGCAGTCTACCATGTCTTTCACTGAAGGATGAGTTTTCCGGAATTCTTGAGGTGATCTCCTTGAGTTGAGGAGAGATTTTCACAAGGTTGACTTGAATGGTATTTCTGCGAGGAATTTCCATGTCCTACAAAACAAGAACAAAGATGAAGATCCAAAACCCTTGAAATGGTTAGTGAATGCATATGATGTTTTATGATGTTTATGATGTATGCATAAAACATATGTACAAGCAAATCACACCAAACCCTAATTTCAGGCTTGCATGGGGTTTCATAGGTAAGTACCCTCTTGAGTGTAGTTGGCTTAAAAAAACCTGTCCTATAAATAGTAACCGGGTTCTAAGGAGCTCAATATCACTGGATTGTTTTCATTGTTCATTGTTTTGGTTTAGCCACTTAGCTAGCGACCAAAATATTCCAAGAAAACAACCCTCAATGAGTGTAGTATCGAGTATCTACCAACTTCGGACTGCACCAAAGCCGGTCATCTCACTACCCCTAATAAAAGGCCAAGATGGTCAAGTAAGGTTCTAGGTCATTAGTGCTTAGTGACATCACTCAGCGGCCCCGTACTCTCCTTGATTGAACTCAAGGGTTACCGGTACTCACAAATATGTCGCACTAATATAGCTATTGCTTCGGCCGTGTCGGTATACCCCGCACAGTTTCCACAACGTATTGCTATCTATGAATGTTTCCCAAAATCCGGGTGTAGGATTGCAAACCCAAACAATAGAGCCAAAATATAAAGCAAACAATTCAAACAATTAGTCATGCAAGAGGGTGATCTAAGCCCTAAGGTTACTACACTTTTAAAATTTTCCCCAGCAGAGTCGCCAGTTCTGTGATACGGTGGGAGAATTGACTATGGTTTTGCGTTTGTTTTCGCAAATGTTTCGGTTGAGCAAGAGTCGCCACCGACTTTTTATTTTATCCTAAGGAAAGGTTAAAAAGCACAGCAAAAACCTTTTGAGATGTTTTCTTGGGTTCGGGGAGTAGATTATAGAAAGGGAAGGTATTAGCACCCTTTCTATCCATGGTTATCCATGGGCTCTTAGTTACTTGCTTAGATCACTTGCCTTTTGTTTTCAATTGTTTTAAATGGTGCTTGTGTGTGTGGGTTTGAAAATGTTTTGAAAAGAAGCCAATGTGGTGGCAACCTTTGTAATGATCCATGTGGGGATGTATACAAAGATGTATGTCTTTTGAAAAGGTTTTCATTTGTTTTTGAAAGTTGTTTTGAAAGTGTAGTGATGTGTGGTTTAGAAAATAGGCAAGTGTTTTGTTTTGCAAGTTTGATTCAAGTAACTAAGAGTTTGTTTACTCCTAAATTTCTCAAAGATTTCTCCTATGTTTTTAACCCTTTTAACAATTTTGTTCCACCATTGCATTTGGTGGACAATCTTGTGTTAGGATGTGAAAGGGACGGGCGCGGGTCATCGTTTAGACCATAATTGCAACGGTGTTAAGTATCTTTGGGCATTTTATTTAAGGGACTTGATCATTTGTTTTTGTTTGTTTTGAAAAGTGTTATCGAGGGACTATGATCATTCAATTTGTTTGTTTTTCCCAAAGAGACCTAACATGCAATATGGCCCATTTTTGAAAGGCAACAAGTGGAATACCCTAGGGGGTGCAAGTGTGATTTGTGTGTCCATTTTCATGCTTGTTTGTCTTATATTAGGTCCAACTATTTTGTTCATTTTTTATTCGCATATGAACCCTAATTCTAGCATTGTATTTTAGAAAGTGATAAAGTGCGAAATTTAAATTCCTACGCTATTACAACACAATAATATAGGGAGGGGGGTACAATGTTCCAAATGGGGAGGTATTTAGACAGGAAATTGAATCTAAGCTATTACATCAATATTGAATATTTGCAAGGTAATTTAATTGCATAAAAATAGAACAAATATGCAAGAATGCAAAAAATGGTTTTTTATATGTATGAAAAAAAGAGGATTATTTATGTAAAATAAAAAGAAAATAAAAAATATTATTTTTGGAGTATTTTTGAATTTAGGGCTAAACCCTAATTTTTATTAAATGAAATGCATTAATTATTTAATATGTGCAAGTATTTATTTATTATGTACAAAATAAAATAAAGTGAAGTATTTTGTCAAAAATGCATTTTTTAATGTTAAATATTAATAAAAAATAAAATGTATATATTTTGTATTTTTAACCTAAATATACTAATATATATATAAATATTTGTATTATTTACTAAATGTATATTATATATACAAAATAATAATATTTAATATTTATAAAAAAAGTATATTTTATATAAAATATTTTCAGAAGATAAAATAAAATAAAAATGGAAAATAAAATGTGTTTGCATTATTTTAGTATTTTTCAAATAAAAGTATGTTTATATATTTATTTATGTACAAATATTAATCTAGACAAATAAATACCTAATAAATTCAAAAAATGATGGGAAAAATATTTTTATATTTTTAAAATGCTGAGAAAAAATAAATGAATCAGTTAAAAAAAGAAAAAGTCAAAAAATATTAAAAATGAAGCAAATGGGCTTAGGGGGTGCAAAAGTAAATGTATGGTGCAAAAAGGAATAACAAAACAGGCCCATCCCAGAAAATGGTTGTCTTCAACCTTCAGACCAAACAATTCAAAAATGCGCGCCTTTCTTCATCAATCCTTAACTCCTGATTCCTGGCTTTTTAACAAAAACTCATAACATAAAAAATGTTCAGCATGAAGAGACGATTCTAACCATATGCATAACTTGATCTAACTCTCTAAGATGAGGGAGAATTTCTCCTCCCCCAAATCCTAACCTAGTTTTTCTGCCATTTTCAAACTCCAAATTCTCACAGCTCAAGCAAAAGAAATGAAAAGTAAAAACATGTACATGTTCAGTGGCATGAGTAGAACCTTGTTTATTCACAAACTTAAAGCTAATGATGCATAATAACAGAGATACGAGTTTACCAAGATACCTGTTCAGCTGAAGTTCTATCTTGCAATGAGGGAGCTTTCAGTGCAAGGTGATGATTGGAAAAGCTTCCTTGAGGTCCAGGGATGCTATTCCAATGTTTACTTTGTCTTGAAAGCTTCTGAATCGTGCTAGAGCACTTCACCTGCAAAACAAGAAACTGAAAATGGTGGAAGTGGTTAGAGGGATTACAGGTCGTGCTTTGGCTTTTGGTTAGCTTGCATAGATAGTATGGAAGGTATGTGAACTGGTTTGGGCAAGAGAGCTCGAGAGAAATGAGAGATAGCACTCAAACTGCAGGGTCTGCCCTGTTTTTGCAGTTTGAGAGTGATTCTGAGATGGAGGGTGTTTTGAAGGCTAAGGGCTCGTGTATTAGCTTGGTTGTGTTGTGTGAAATGTGTTTGATAACTTTGTTCTTGTGTTCTTTTGCTGATATGGAATTTGGTATGAGTTATGCAATGTTTCTTCTAACTTAAGCAAGAAATGGCAAGTTGTGTTTCTAGGTCAGTAGAGGACCCCTAATCCTACTGCAAAACTTCTCTTGATCAGAGTGATTTGTTCATAATCTTGTGCTAAAGAGATTTGGTTTGTACTTGCTTGATTTACCAATTGACATAAAGCATGACTTTTCAAAAATGGCTATTTTGCTTTATCTAAAAATGGATTAAACTTGTATATAATACTTGAACTCATAGAATAACACTTTGACACAATGAACAAGCATTAAATTATTGAGTTTAACTTGGTTTAAGGACCTGTAATCAAGGGCATGCTGGTTTTGAGAAGTTTGCATAACTTATGAACATGAAAAATGGCCAATTCAAAACTGAGTTTTTGCTATATTGTGAAATTCGATTCTCCCTAACCATGAGGTTGTTTGATGAGTTCTTTGACATTTTGGAAATCTTGGAATGTGTACTACAATCCATCTTTGAAGTGCAATTTGAAATTCCAAGTGGAAGTGTATGGAAAATGGCCTTGAAGTGGGGTAGAAAAACTTGTCAAAATAGGTCAAATATTCACTAAGTTAAGAATGGTTTAGTGCCCTTATTCAAAAATTTGTAACTTGAGATACAAGCTTCAAATGAGAAAACTTTGTGAGTCAAAGTTGTAGATTATGCAACAAGCTACAACTTTCATGTTTTGACTTTTGTTTGAATCCAAATGAATCATGGTGGAAAAGTGGGGCAAAGTTGGGAAAAAATTAGGGTTTTCCATAACTTAGAAAAATTCTAAGTTATGAAAAATCCCATTTTAAACCCTAATTTGCATTTCTTGGTTTCTTGGTGAACAAGTTTCATGATTTGGCATGTTTTGATGAAAAATGAATCTTGACTCTTGATTTTGACAAAAAAGTCAAAGTTTGACTTTTCAGTGTACAGTCAAAATTGATCAATTGACTGGGAAATTCAACTGTCAATCTTGTGTACTTGGGATCTTTTGAGTTTTTTGAGCATGTCAAGACAATTCCATGGGGTCCTTGAGTCCATATGTGATCTAGGTTTGCCATTGGCTAGGTCAAACAGTCAAAAATTGCCTTTGTGCAGTCAAAACCCTACAAATGACCATTTTGCCCTTTTGGTGATCTGATCAAATTTCTTGTGGAATTGTGATCCCAACTTGATCAAATGGTCCATATGAGTTCATAATGTTGATGTGGGTCAATTTTCATGAGATTTGACTGTCAATTGGCCACAGTTGACTTTTTCCCCAATACAGCTGATTTCTAGGTCAACTGTCCAATTGACTGGGTAAAACTTGGAATCAAGACTTGAAACTTGGTATGGGTAAACTTGGGAGTCCAACATGAGGCATGAAAGTCATTTTAGGCATTTTAGGTCAAAACATCTTTGTCCAAACACAAACCCTAATTTGGGTCAACAGTGCAAGGAGAAATCTTGAGCAGAGGAACCCTAATTGGATCTTGATCTTCAAAGGTCTTGATGAGAAAATGATGAGGAAATGGGAGGGCAAATTTTGGGGTACAACAACATGTAATGTTTTCAAGGACCTCGCGTGGTAAACAAGAAAATTTGTTAGAACTCGGGTCCGGTAGTTTGATTGAAGGAACTGCATGTTGTTGAGAGTCCTTCTTCAAAGGGTCAAAGGCTCACCATATCCAGTGGGTCATAGCCTCTGACCTTAATCATCATGTCTGGTTTTGATTTCCAAACAACCTTGGTTAGGGGAACCTTCTCCAGGAGTCAAAGCTCACCATATCAAGTGGGTCATAGCCCCTGACAACCTTGGCTAGAGGAAAATAAATCCCCTTTTCTCTTTGATGGACAGTTGATTTATCATGACCTGCATCACAAGCCCTTGAGATCCTTGAAATGGGTTAGGATGTATGCAATGGTATGATGTTATGTTATGCATGGGGTAATGTGAGTAACCCTGTTATGAGTCACAATTAAGGACTGCAAACCAAAACCTGCAAGAAACTAGTCTGCAAGAAACTCAGTACACTCTGTTATAAGCCCTAATTAAGGACTATAAACAAAACCTGCAAGAAACTCAATACACTCCGTTATGAGTCCTAATTAAGGACTATAAACAAAACCTGCAAGAAACTTAGTAAGCACTGTCATGTGTCCCAATTAAGGACTAAAACAAAACCTGCAAGTAGTTCATGTGTCAGATAAAGCATGCAAGCAGTCAAGTACGAAGGCACACAAGTCACACAAGAGAAAGCCCTTAGAGTTTAGGCTAGCATGAGGTCTGGGTATTACCCTCTTGAAGTTGGTGGGCTCAACCTGTCCTATCAGAAGTAACCGGGTTCTAAGGGTCCCAATATCACGGGATTGCTTTCATTGTTCATCGTTTCGATTTAGCCACTGAACTGGCGACCGAAATATTCCAGGAAAGCAACCCTCAATTGAGTGTAGTATAGAGTATCAACCAACCTCGGACTGCACCAAAGTCAGTTATCTCACTACCCTAAAGAGGCCAAGAGAGTTCAATTAAGGTTCCTAAGGTCTGTTGATGCTTCACGACACCACGTGGAGGCCCCGTACTCTCCTTGACTGAACTCAAGGGTTACCGGTACACACCAAAGTGCCACATCAACGTAGCAGACTGTTTCAACCATGTCGGTATACCCCGCACAGTTCCCTCACAACCTTGTTGCTACTTTCTAAGCAAGGTATCCCCAGATCCGGGTTAGGATCTATAGAACTCCCAAGCAACCCACAATTTAAAGAAAACAATTCAGACAATTGAAAACACAAGTGATCTTAGTCCTAAGGTACACCTCACTTTATAAGAGTCCCCAGCAGAGTCGCCAGTTCTGTGATCGGTGGATCTGGAACTGACTGTTTAACGCTGGTTCGCGAAATGTCGCGGAAGCAAGAGTCGCCACCGTCTTTTATTTTCTCCAACATGGAAAGGACAAAAGCACAGAAAAATTCCTTAAAGAGATCGCTCTCGGTTCGGGAGGTAGGTTATAGAAAGGGAAGGTGTTAGCACCCTTTCTATCCATGGTTATCCATGGGCTCTTAGATACTTGCTCACTTGTGTTTTCAAAATGGTTTGTTTGCTTTTCAACTGTGGGTTTTAAAAAAAGTTTCTTTGAAAATTCCAGTTCGACTCTTGTATCGGTCCTCAAGAGTGTTTAAAAAATTGCTTTCGAAAGCTTTTTGAAAAGGTGTCGGTGTGAAAAGTATTTTTTTGATTTTGTTTTGAAATTAGAGCAAGTATCTAGAGTCGTCTACCTACCCTAAGGAATTCGTCTGTGTAGATGTCCTTAAAGTAGTGCCATCCCACCATTGAGAGGTAGGTAGCACCACCGTTGGAGGTGTTCGGGTCAATTCGAGTTTTGGGACATGGTGATCACCAAGAAATGGTAAGATACCTTAGGAGCTACCCTTATGCCATTGATCTTTTATTCCGAGGCAACTATTCCGAGGAAACTTGTTTTGAGGCAACCAGATCAATGGGACATAAGGACTCACTAAGACGTCCTATAGTCGACGACCACGTTTCGAGGGACAAGGCAACGGTGTGGTCACTAGAGTAATAGGAAGACACCTTAGAAGCTACCCTCATGCCAGGTTCCCGGATCATGAGGACTTACTAAGACATCTTCTACTCGACGATCACCTTTCGAGGCAAGGCAACAGTGAGGCGTACCCTAGGGGTGGTGTGTGATTTGTGTGTCAGATTCATTTATTTTTATCTTATTCATGTCAAAGTGATCTATGCGTTTGTTTTTATTTTTGTCATTCATTCTTGCATGCATTTGTTAACAGTTAAAAAGTTGCGGAAATTAAAAGTTCTAAGCTATTACAAAAGGCACGGGTCCACATCGCCAAAATTTCCAGAACCCGATTTGACAGAAAAATAAAGAAATAAAGTAAAGTAAAGTGCGAGAAATTAATTACATGGCTTTGGGAGAGATACATAAATAATTAAAAGAAAAAGAAATAAATATGCGAATTGAATAAGAATTAAAAACGAGGGCGTTGGACCCTTTTTGCAAAATTAAATTAAATGATTAAATTAATTAAAATTAAAAGAAAAAAAGAAATTATTTTTTAGTTTTTTTGTATTTTATGACTTTGATGAAAAAGATTAATTAAAATAAAAATATTAACCCTAATTCTAATTGTTTTAGTTTATTAAGAAAGTATTAAATTTTAACCTAATATTAACCTAATTATTTACATGCAATTTTAATTTATAAAAATAAATAATATTTTAATTATCATGAAAGAAAAGAAAAAAAGATAAAAAATTATTCAAACCCTAATTCTACCAATTTTAGATTTTTATTAAAAAAGTTAAGGTTAACCTAAATTTAAAACTAAGGGAATTAATGAATTTTATTTACAAAAAATATAACATTAAATAAAAATATTAATTTTGTCTCTTTTCTGATTTTTTGGTGTTTTATATTTTTTATGAAAATAATTAAATTAAAGAATTAGTTAAAATAAAGACAATAATTGAAAATAATACCAAAATAATGAAAAGAAATAATGCAAACCTAGGGGGTTCTGCCCCTAATTTGGAGGTGAGACTTAGCATTTTAGGCCCAATTGTTCATGGCCTGATTGACTTTCATGCCAGCGTGTGAGGTGGTTGACTAGTGTCTACCATGGACTTCAGATCATGGCCCTCTGATCGCTTCCATTGGCCAAGTGGACGGCTTGATTTTGATGATGCACGGTGGTCCATAACGTTGAAACTGCATACAAATATTAAATGAAAAATAATATGAAAGGGGGGTGGGGACCTGGGGCTCGAACCCAGGTCCTAGAGATTACCACTAATAAGCCTTACCACTGAAGCACTCAACGCGTTCTGTATATTAAATAAACAATAAACATAATAAAGTAAAAACAAACGCTAGTGCGTTTTTCGCGCGAGATTTCAAACAATCCAATCCTTGATGGCCACCTCATCTTCTTCTTCTACGTTCCCTGAAACACAAAATCATAAGCAACGGTTTTTGAACCGTTCCAGAATGTACCATTCCAGAAAATAGTGATTAGGAATCCTTGCATTAGAAATTAGGCGCGAGGGTCGTTTTGTTTTCGTCTAAGAGCACTGAGTTGAATGGTCTAGGTCCCATATGCCAATTGTTCCTTAATTAAAAAACCCTAATTCAAGGTCCTGGAAACCCTAGCGCACATTCATGGTGAAATCCTCAAGGGTGCACAAAAACACAATTAAACCATACAGTTAGCATTAGAATCAAACAATGAATATGAATCAAATATTAAAAAGTGCCCAAAACGCATGATTCATGATGTACGAATGCAAGAAATTTTCTGTACAGGTGGTCACCGTTCTTACGTTTCTTGAGGTTAGGATGGATGGTTTTTATTTGGAAATCTTCCTTGAAGCCTCAGGAAGGTGATGGAACAAGTTTCTTTGCTTGAATCGACCTGCAACTTGGTTTGCAGTTTTGAAATTTCAAGCAAAAAGTTCAAGTTTGTTTCTTGGTATATGGCGCAGCTTCCTTTTTTGCATTAGGGTTGCACTTGGTACTTATGTGTGAAGGTTCTAGGGTTGAGAAGCTGATCACAAATCCATGAATTTATGAAAAATATATTTGATTTTCAAGCCATTATTTTGCAATCTTTTTCACATGTTTTTGATACAAATCATGTCCAATTCCATTGATTCTTTCTATATTTGGTTAGGCACGAAATCTTGGAGATATTATATGCATAAAAAGATTGAAAAACCTAGGTTTAGTATTTTTCATGTATTTTAATTAATTAAATGAATTATTAATAATAAAAATCCAAATAAATAAATAAAAAATGAAGAAAAACTTCCCTTTGGGCCAAATGGTCGTGCACATGCCTTGGGTAATGAATTGTGGATGAAAAAGAGGCCCATTAGCAATTTTAGGTCATTTGAATCAATGTTGACTTTTCAAAATATCCAAAAATTTCCCAAACCTTTTGGAAAGGTCTTTGAGTCCTCTAACCCATGCCTTTGGTCCCATGTCATTTTGATTCACCAATCTCAAGTTATGGCCTTTGACTTAAAGTCCCTTTTTGTTGACTTTTGAAAATGACCTATAATGTTGAAATTGATAACTTTTTGTGAGAGCATTTCTTGGACTTGAAGTGTGAAGAGGAGTTGTAGGAAATGTCTTTATCTTCAAAATGAGCTTTGGATGGAATTTTTATGATAATCCATGTGAAAGTTATGCCCTGGTCAAGTTACAGTTGACTTTTTCAACTGTCCAAATATTGAAACTTTTGCATCTTGATGATTTTTGAGCCAAGCTTTGAGAATCATGATCAAGCATTGATCAAATGATGTTTGTGGCTTCAAAATGAGATGTTGGCCAAAAATTTGAACTTTTGACTGTCAAATGACCATTTTGCCCCTACAGTTGACTGTAGTGCAATTAGGGTTTTTGACTGTGCAATTTTGTGCTGAAAGTCTTGAAACTTGGTATTAGGATGCTTGACCATATTTATAGGCATGTGGGACTTGATTGGACCCTTGGAAACTTCATTTTCTTTGCCAGAACCAAAACCCTAATTTTGACTGTTTAGGAGGCCCTTGAACTGTGCAACCCTTGGGGAATTTTGAAGCATGACTTGGCAATTTCTTGAAGAATATGGGAGGGCAAATTTTGGGGTACAACAACTTCCAATGACCTACCAACTTTTACCGAAGGTAGAAAGAGAATATATCATAGCATCGCTGTTCACTGACGATGAACTACCAACGTTCACTGAAGGTAGAAAAAAGATAATAATCATCGATGTTCACTGCCAATGACCTATCAACTTTCACTAAAGGTAGAAAGAGAATATATCATAGCATCACCTTTCACTGAAATTGAACTACCAACGTTCACTGAAAGTAGCAAAAACATAACAATCATCGACCTTTACTGCCAATGACCTAACAACTTTCACTGAAGGTAGGAAGAGAGTATATCATAGCATCGCCTTTCACAGACGATGAACTACTAACATTAATTGAAGGTATAAAAAAGATAACAATCATCGACGTTCACTGCCAATGACCTACACACTTTCACTGAAGGTAGAAAGAGAATATAGCATAGCGTCTCCGTTCACTGACGATGAACTACTAAACTTCAATGATTTTAGCCAAAATATAACAATCATCGATGTTCACTACTAATGACCTACCAACTTTCACTGAAGGTAAAAAGAGAATATATCATTGCATCACCTTTCACTGTCGATGAACTACCAACGTTCACTGAAGGTAGCAAAAAGATAACAATCATCGATGTTCACTGCCAATGACCTACCAACATTCCCTGAAGGTAGAAAGATAATATATTATAGCATCGCCATTCACTGACGATGAACTACCAACGTTCACTAAAGGTAGCAAAAAGATAACAATAGTCGAAGTTCACTGCCAATGACCTAACAACATTCACTGAAGGTAGAAAGAGAATATATCATAGCATCACTTTTAACTGAAGAAGAACAACCAACATTTACTGAGGGTAGAAAAAAGATAACAATCATCAATGTTCACTGCCAATGACCTACCAACTTTTACCGAAGGTAGAAAGAGAATATATCATAGCATCGCCGTTCACTGACGATGAACTACCAACGTTCACTGAAGGTAGAAAAAAGATAATAATCATCGATGTTCAGTGCCAATGACCTATCAACTTTCACTAAAGGTAGAAAGAGAATATATCATAGAATAACCTTTCACTGACATTGAACTACCAACACTCACTGAAGGTAGCAAGAACATAACAATCATCGACCTTTACTGCCAATGACCTAACAACTTTCACTGAAGGTAGGAAGAGAGTATATCATAGCATCGCCTTTCACTGACGATGAACTACTAACATTAATTGAAGGTATAAAAAAGATAACAATCATCAACGTTCACTGCCAATGACCTACATACTTTCACTGAAGGTAGAAAGAGAATATAGCATAGAGTCTCCGTTAACTAACGATGAACAACCAATGTTTACTAAGGGTAGCAAAAAGATAACAATCATCGATGTTCACTGCCAATGACGTACCAACTTTCACTAAAGGTAGAAAGAGAATATATCATAGCATCATCTTTCACTGATGATGAACTACCCTTGTTCACTTGAGGTAGAAATAAGATAACAATCATCGATGTTTACTGCCAATGACCTACCAAGTTTCACTGAAGGTAGAAAGAGAATATATCATAGCATCGTTGTTCACTGACGAGGAACTACAAACATTCACTGAAGGTAGCAAAAAGATAACAATCATCGACATTCACTACCAATGACCTACCAACATTCACTGAAGGTAGAAAGAGAATATATCATAGCATCATCTTTCACTGACGATGAACTACCAACGTTTACTGAGGGTAGCAAAAAGATAACAATCATAGACGTTCACTGCCAATGACCTACCAACTTTCACTGAAGGTAATTAGAGAATATATCATAGCATCTCCGTTCACTAACGATGAACTACCATCATTCACTGAAGTTATCATAAAGATAAAAACAATAGAAGTTCATTCCAATGACCTAACAACTTTCACTGAAGGTAGAAAGAGAATATATCATAGCATCACCTTTCACTGACGATGAACTACCAACATTCACTGAAGGTAGCAAAAAGATAACAATCATCGACCTTCACTGCCAATGAACTAATAACTTTCACTTAAGGTAGGAAGAGAATATATCATAGCAACGCCGTTCACTGACGATGAACTACTAACATTCATTGAAGGTATAAAAAAAATAACAATCGTCGATGTTCACTTCCAATGACCTACAGACTTTCACTGAAGGTAGAAAGAGAATATATCATAGCATCTCCGTTCACTGACGATGAACTACTAACATTCAATGATTTTAGCCAAAATATAACAATCATCGACGTTCACTGCTGATGACCTACCAACTTTCACTGAAGGTAAAAAGAGAATATATCATAGCATCACCTTTCACTGACGATGAACTACCAACATTCACTAAAGGTAGCAAAATGATAACAATCATCGACGTTCACTGCCAATGACCTACCAACATTCCCTGAAGGTAGAAAGAGAATATATCATAGCATAGCCATTCACTGACGATGAACTACCAACGTTCACTAAAGGTAACAAAAAGATAACAATAATCGAAGTTCACTGCCAATGACCCACCAACATTCACTGAAGGTAGAAAGAGAATATATCATAGCATCGCTTTTAACTGAAGAAGAACTACCAACATTTACTGAGGGTAGCAAAATGATAACAATCATCAACGTTCACTGCCAATGACCTACCAACTTTTACCGAAGGTAGAAAGAGAATATATCATAGCATCGCCGTTCACTGACTGAAGGTAGAAAAAAGATAATAATCATCGATGATCACTTCCAATGACCTATCAACTTTCACTAAAGGTAGAAAGAGAATATATCATAGCATCGCCGTTCATTGACTATGAACTACCAACGTTCACTGAAGGTAGAAAAAAGATAATAATCATCGATGTTCATTGCTAATGACCTATCAACTTTAACTGAAGGTAGAAAGAGAATATATCTTAGCATCTTCTTTCACTGACGATGAACTACCAATATTCACTGAAGGTAGCAAAAAGATGACAATCGTCGATGTTCACTGCCAATGACCTACCAACTTTCACTGAAGGTAGAAAGAGCATATATCATAGCATCGCCGTTGACTGACGATGAACTACCAACGTTCACTGAAGGTAGAAAAAAGATAACAATCTTGAACGTTCATTGCCAATCACCTACCAACTATAACTGAAGGTATAAAGAGAATATATCAATGCATCGCCGTTCACTAACGATGAACTACCAACATTCACTGAAGGTACCAAAAATATAACAATCATCGAAAATCATTGCCAATGACCTACCAACTTTCACTAAAGGTAGAAAGAGAATATATCATAGCATCACTTTTCACTGAAGATGAACTACCAACGTTTACTGAGGGTAGGAAAAAGATAACAATTATCGACGTTCACTGCCAATGACGTACCAACTTTCACTGAAGGTAGAGAGAGAATATATCATAGCATCACCGTTCACTGACGATGAACTACCAACGTTCACTTAAGGTAGAAATAAGATAACAATCATCGATGTTCACTGCCAATGACTTACCAAGTTTCACTGAAGGTAGAAAGAGAATATAACATAGCATCGCCGTTCACTGACGATGAACTACCAATATTCACTGAAGGTAGCAAAAAGATAACAATCATCGACGTTCACTACCAATGACCTACCAACTTTCATTGAAGGTAGAAAGAGAATATATCATAGCATCGTCTTTCACTGACGATGAACTTCCAACGTTCATTAAAGGTAGCAAAAAGATAACAATCGTCGACGTTCACTGCCAATGACCTACCAAGTTTCACTGATGGTAGAAAGAGAATATATCATAGCATCGCCTTTCACTGAAGATGAACTACCAACGTTTACTGAGGGTAGCAAAAAGATAACAATCATTGACGTTCCTTGCCAATGACCTACCAACTTTTACTCAAGTTAATAAGAGAATATATCATAGCATCACTTTTCATTGAAGATGAACTGCCAACGTTTACTGAGGGTAGCAAAAAGATAACAATCATCGATGTTCACTGCCAATGACCTACCAACTTTTACAGAAGGTAGAAAGAGAATATATCATAGCATCACCGTCCACTAATGATGAACTACCAACATTCACTAAAGTTATCAAAAAGATAACAATCATAGAAGTTCAATTGCAATGACCTAACAACTTTCCCTGAAGATAGAAAGAGAATATATCATAGCATCACCTTTCACTGACGATGAACTACCAACGTTCACTGAAGGTAGAAAAAAGATAACAATCATCGACCTTCACTGCCAATTGACCTAACAAATTACACTGAAGGTAAGAAGAGAATATATTATAGCATCGCCTTTCACTGACGATGAACTACTAACATTCATTGAATGTATAAAAAAGATAACAATCATTGACGTTCACTTCCAATTACCTACAGACTTTAACTGAAAATAGAAAGAGAATATATCATAGCATCTCCGTTCACTGACGATGAACTACCAATGTTTACTGAGGGTAGCAAAAAGATAACAATCATCGACGTTCAATGCCAATGACCTACCAACTTTCACTGAAGGTAGAAAGAGAATATATGATAGCATCTCCATTTACTGACGATGAACTACCAACATTCACTGAAGGTAGAAAAAAGATAATAATCATCGATGTTCACTTCCAATGACCTATCAACTTTCACAGAAGGTAGAAAGAGAATATATCATAGCATCGTCTTTCACTGACGATAAACTACCAATGTTCACTGAAGGTAGCAAAAAGATGACAATCGTCGACGTTCCATGCCAATGACCTACCAACTTTATCTGAAGGTAGAAAGAGAATATATCATAGCATCTCCGTTCACTGACGATGAACTACCAACGTTCACTGAAGGTAGCAAAAAGATAACAATCATCAAAGTTCATTGCCAATGACCTTCCAACATTCACTGAAGGTAGAAAGAGAATATATCATAGCATAGCTTTTAACTAAAGATGAACTACCAACGTTTACTGAGGGTAGCAAAAAGATAACAATCATCGAAATTCACTGCCAATCACCTACCAACTTTCACTGAACGTAGAAAGAGAATATATCATAGCATCTCCGTTCACTGACGATGAACTACCAATGTTTACTGAGGGTAGCAAAAAGATAACAATCATCGACGTTCACTGCCAATGACCTATTAACTTTCACTAAAGGTAGAAAGAGAATATATCATAGCATCACCTTTTACTGACAATGAACTACCAACGTTTACTGAGAGTAGCAAAAAGATAACAATCATCGACGTTCATTGCTAATGACCTCCCAAATTTCACTGAAGGTAGAAAGAGAATATATCATAGCATCACCTTTCACTGACAATGAACTAGCAACGTTCACTGAAGGTAGCAAAAAGATAACCATCATCGATGTTCACTGCCAATGACGTACCAACTTTCCCTGAAGGTAGAAAGAGAATATATCATAGCATCGCTTTTCACTGACGATGAACTACCAACGTTTACTGAGGGTAGAAAAAAGATAACAATCATCGACGTTCACTGCCAATGACCTACCAACTTTCATTGAAGGTAGAAAGAGAATATATCATAGCATCGTCGTTCACTGACGATGAACTACCAATGTTTACCGAGGGTAGCAAAAAGATAACAATCATCGACGTTCACTGCCAATGACCTACCAAGTTTCACTGAAGGTAGAAAGAGAATATATCACTGCATCGCCTTTCACTGACGATGAACTACTAACATTCACTAAGAGTATCAAAAAGATAACAATCATCGACATTCACTGCCAATGACCTACCAACTTTCACTGAAGGTAGAAAGAGAATATATCATAGCATCACCTTTCACTGACGATGAACTACCAACGTTCACTGAAGGTACCAAAAAGATCACAATCATCGACTTTCACTGCCAATAACCTACTAACTTTCCCTGAAGGTAGAAAGAGAATATATCATAGCATCGCCATTCACTGACGATAAACTACCAACGTTCACTAAAGGTAGAAAAAAGATAACAATAATCGAAGTTCACTGCCAATGACCTACCAACTTTCACTGAAGGTAGAAAGAGAATATATCATAGCATCGCTTTTCACTGAAGGATAACTACCAACATTTACTGAGGGTAGCAAAAAGATAACAATCATCGACGTTCGCTGCCAATTACCTACCACCTTTTACTGAAGGTAGAAAGAGAATATATGATAGCATCTCCGTTTACTGATGATGAACTACCAACATTCACTGAAGGTAGAAAAAAGATAATAATCATCGATGTTCACTGCCAATGACCTATCAACTTTCACTGAAGGTAGAAAGAGAATATATCATAGCATTGTCTTTCACTGACGATAAACTACCAATGTTCGTTGAAGGTAGCAAAAAGATGACAATCGTTGACGTTCACTGCCAATGACCTACCAACTTTATCTGAAGGTAGAAAGAGAATATATCATAGCATCTCCGTTCACTGAAGATGAACTACCAACTTCACTGAAGGTAGCAAAAAGATAACAATCATCAAAGTTCATTGCCAATGACCTTCCAACTTTCACTGAAAGTAGAAAGAGAATATATTATAGCATCACCTTTTACTGACAATGAACTACCAACGTTTACTGAGAGTAGCAAAAAGATAACAATCATCGACTTTCATTGCTAATGACCTCCCAACTTTCACTGAAGGTAGAAAGAGAATACATCATAGCATCACCTTTCACTGACGATGAACTACCAACGTTCACTGAAGGTAGCAAAAAGATAACCATCATCGATGTTCACTGCCAATGACGTACCAACTTTCCCTGAAGGTAGAAAGAGAATATATCATAGCATCACTTTTCACTGACGATGAACTACCAACGTTTACTGAGGGTAGCAAAAAGATAACAATCATCGATGTTCACTGCCAATGACCTACCAACTTTCACTGAAGGTAGAAAAAGAATATATTATAGCATCGCCGTTCACTGACGATGAACTACCAATGTTTACTGAGGGTAGCAAAAAGATAACAATCATCGACATTCACTGCCAATGACCTACTAACTTTCACTGAAGGTAGAAAGAGAATATATCATAGTATCACCTTTTACTGAGGTTGAACTACCAACGTTTACTAAGAGTAGAAAAAAGGTAACAATCATCGACGTTCATTGCCAATGACCTTCCAACTTTCACTGAAGGTAGAAAGAGAATTTATCATAGCATCACCTTTCACTGACGACGAACTAGCAACATTTACTGAGGGTAGCAAAAAGATAACAATCATCGACGTTCAATGCCAATTACCTACCAACTTTTACCGAAGGTAGAAAGAGAATATATGATAGCATCTTCGTTCACTGACGAAGAACTACCAACATTCTCTGAAGGTAGAAAAAAGATAATAATCATTGATGTTCACTGCCAATGACCTATCAACTTTCACTGAAGGTAGAAAGAGAATATATCATAGCATCCTCTTTCAATGACGATGAACTACGAATGTTCACTGAAGGTAGCAAAAAGATGACAATCGTCGACGTTCACTGCCAATGACGTACCAACTTTATCTGAAGGTAGAAAGAAAATATATCATAGCATCACTTTTAACTAAAGATGAACTACCAACGTTTACTGAGGGTAGCAAAAAGATAACAATCATCGAAATTCACTGCCAATGACCTACCAACTTACACTGAACGTAGAAAGAGTATATATCAGAGCATATCCGTTCACTGACGATGAACTACCAATGTTTACTGAGGGTAGCAAAAATATAACAATCATCGACGTTCACTGCCAATGACCTATTAACTTTCACTGAAGGTAGAAAGAGAATATATCATAGCATCACCTTTTACTGACAATGAACTACCAACGTTTACTGAGAGTAGCAAAAAGATAACAATCATCGACGTTCATTGCTAATGACCTCCCAACTTTCACTGAAGGTAGAAAGAGAATATATCATAGCATCACCGTTCACTGACGATGAACTACCAATGTTTACTAAGGTTAGCAAAAAGATAACAATCATCGACGTTCACTGCCAATGAGGTACCAACTTTCATTGAAGGTAGAAAGAGAATATATCATAGCATCACCGTTTACTGACGATGAACTACCAACGTTCGTTGAAAGGTAGAAATAAGATAACAATCATCGATGTTCACTGCCAATAACCTACCAAGTTTCACTGAAGGTAGAAAGAGAATATATCATAGCATCGCTTTTAACTGAAGATGAACTACCAACGCTTACTGAGGGTAGCAAAAAGATAACAATCATCGACATTCACTGCCAATGACCTAACAACATTTACCGAAGGTAGAAAGAGAATATATCATAGCATATCCGTTCACTGACGATGAACTACAAATGTTTACTAAGGGTAGCAAAAAGATAACAATCATCGACGTTCACTGCCAATGAGCTACCAACTTTCACTGAAGGTAGAAAGAGAATATTTTATAGCATCGCCGTTCACTGACGATGAACTACAAATGTTTACTGAGGGTAGCAAAAAGATAACAATCCTCGACGTTCACTGCCAATGACCTACCAATTTTCACTAAAGGTAGAAAGAGAATATATCATAGCATCACCGTTCACTGACGATGAACTACCAATGTTTACTGAGGGTAGCAAAAAGATAACAATCATCGACATTCACTGCCAATGACCTACCAACTTTTACCGAAGGTAGAAAGACAATATATCATAGCATCTCCGTTCACTGACGATGAACTACCAACGTTCACTGAAGGTAGAAAAAAGATAATAATCATCGATGTTCACTGCCAATGACCTATCAACTTTCACTGAACGTAGAAAGAGAATATATCATAGCATTGTCTTTCATTGACGATGAACTACCAATGTTCACTGAAGGTAGCAAAAAGATGACAATCGTCGACGTTCACTGACAATGACCTACCAACTTTATCTGAAGGTAGAAAGAGAATATATCATAGCATTTTCGTTCACTGACGATGAACTACCAACGTTCACTGAAGGTGGCAAAAAGATAACAATCATCGAAGTTCATTGCCAATGACCTACCAACTTTCACTGAAGGTAGAAAGAGAATATATCATAGCATCGCTTTTAACTGAAGATGAACTACCAACGTTTACTGAGGGTATCAAAAAGATAACAATCATCGACATTCACTGCCAATGACCTACCAAGTTTCACTGAAGGTAGAAAGAGAATTTATCGTAGCATCGCTGTTCATTGACAATGAACTACCAATGTTTACTGAGGGCAGCAAAAAGATAACAATCATCGACGTTCACTGCCAATGACCTACCAACTTTCACTGAAGGTAGAAAGAGAATATTTTATAGCATCGCCGTTCACTGACGATGAACTACAAATGTTTACTGAGGGTAGCAAAAAGATAACAATCATCGACGTTCACTGCCAATGACCTACCGACTTTCACTGAAGGTAGGAAGAGAATATATCATAGCATCACCGTTCACTGACGATGAACTACCAATGTTTACTAAGGGTGGCAAAAAGATAACAATCATCGACGTTCACTGCCAATGACGTACCAACTTTCATTGAAGGTAGAAAGAGAATATATCATAGCATCACCGTTTACTGACGATGAACTACCAGCGTTCGCTGAAGGTAGAAATAATATAACAATCATCGATGTTCACTGCCAATAACCTACCAAGTTTCACTGAAGGTAGAAAGAGAATATATCATAGCATCGCTTTTAACTGAAGATGAACTACCAACGCTTACCGAGGGTAGCAAAAAGATAACAATCATCGACATTCACTGCCAATGACCTAGCAACATTTACCGAAGGTAGAAAGAGAATATATCATAGCATATCCGTTCACTGACGATGAACTACCAACGTTCACTGAAGGTAGAAAAAAGATAATAATCATCGATGTTCACTGCCAATGACCTATCAACTTTCACTGAAGGTAGAAAGAGAATATATCATAGCATCGTCTTTCACTGACGATGAACTACCAATGTTCACTGAAGGTAGCAAAAAGATGACAATCGTCGACGTTCACTGACAATGACCTACCAACTTTATCTGAAGGTAGAAAGAGAATATATCATAGCATCTTCGTTCACTGATGATGACCTACCAACGTTCACTGAAGGTAGCAAAAAGATAACAATCATCGAAGTTCATTGCCAATGACCTCCCAACTTTCACTGAAGGTAGAAAGAGAATATATCATAGCATCTCTTTTAACTGAAGATGAACTACCAACGTTTACTGAGGGTATCAAAAAGATAACAATCATCGACATTCACTGCCAATGACCTATTAACTTTCACTGAAGGTAGAAAGAGAATATATCATAGCATCACCTTTTACTGACAATGAACTACCAACGTTTACTGAGAGTAGCAAAAAGATAACAATCATCGACGTTCATTGCTAATGACCTCCCAACTTTCACTGAAGGTAGAAAGAGAATATATCATAGCATCACCGTTCACTGACGATGAACTACCAATGTTTACTAAGGTTAGCAAAAAGATAACAATCATCGACGTTCACTGCCAATGAGGTACCAACTTTCATTGAAGGTAGAAAGAGAATATATCATAGCATCACCGTTTACTGACGATGAACTACCAACGTTCGTTGAAAGGTAGAAATAAGATAACAATCATCGACGTTCACTGCCAATGACCTACCAACTTTCACTGAAGGTAGAAAGAGAATATTTTATAGCATCGCCGTTCACTGACGATGAACTACAAATGTTTACTGAGGGTAGCAAAAAGATAACAATCATCGACGTTCACTGCCAATGACCTACCGACTTTCACTGAAGGTAGGAAGAGAATATATCATAGCATCACCGTTCACTGACGATGAACTACCAATGTTTACTAAGGGTGGCAAAAAGATAACAATCATCGACGTTCACTGCCAATGACGTACCAACTTTCATTGAAGGTAGAAAGAGAATATATCATAGCATCACCGTTTACTGACGATGAACTACCAGCGTTCGCTGAAGGTAGAAATAATATAACAATCATCGATGTTCACTGCCAATGACCTACCAAGTTTCACTGAAGGTAGAAAGAGAATATATCATAGCATCGCTTTTAACTGAAGATGAACTACCAACGCTTACCGAGGGTAGCAAAAAGATAACAATCATCGACATTCACTGCCAATGACCTAGCAACATTTACCGAAGGTAGAAAGAGAATATATCATAGCATATCCGTTCACTGACGATGAACTACCAACGTTCACTGAAGGTAGAAAAAAGATAATAATCATCGATGTTCACTGCCAATGACCTATCAACTTTCACTGAAGGTAGAAAGAGAATATATCATAGCATCGTCTTTCACTGACGATGAACTACCAATGTTCACTGAAGGTAGCAAAAAGATGACAATCGTCGACGTTCACTGACAATGACCTACCAACTTTATCTGAAGGTAGAAAGAGAATATATCATAGCATCTTCGTTCACTGATGATGACCTACCAACGTTCACTGAAGGTAGCAAAAAGATAACAATCATCGAAGTTCATTGCCAATGACCTCCCAACTTTCACTGAAGGTAGAAAGAGAATATATCATAGCATCTCTTTTAACTGAAGATGAACTACCAACGTTTACTGAGGGTATCAAAAAGATAACAATCATCGACATTCACTGCCAATGACCTACCAAGTTTCATTGAAGGTAGAAAGAGAATTTATCATAGCATCGCCGTTCATTGACAATGAACTACCAATGTTTACTGAGGGTAGAAAAAAGATAACAATCATCGATGTTCACTGCCAATGACCTACTAACTTTCACTGAAGGTAGAAATAGAATATATCATAGCATCACCTTTTACTGACAATGAACTACCAACGTTTACTAAGAGTAGCAAAAAGATAACAATCATCGACGTTCACTGCCAATGACCTACCAACTTTCACTGAAGGTAGAAAGAGAATATTTTATAGCATCGCCGTTCATTGACGATGAACTACAAATGTTTACTGAGGGTAGCAAAAAGATAACAATCATCGACGTTCACTGCCAATGACCTACCAACTTTCACTGAAGGTAGAAAGAGAATATATCATAACATCACCGTTCACTGACGATGAACTACCAATGTTTACTAAGGGTAGCAAAAAGATAACAATCATCGATGTTCACTGCCAATGACGTACCAACTTTCATTGAAGGTAGAAAGAGAATATATCATAGCATCACCGTTTAGTGATGATGAACTACCAACGTTCGCTGAAGGTAGAAATAAGATAACAATCATCGATGTTCACTGCCAATAACCTACCAAGTTTCACTGAAGGTAGAAAGAGAATATATCATAGCATCGCTTTTAACTGAAGATGAACTACCAACGCTTACTGAGGGTAGAAAAAAGATAACAATCATCGACATTCACTGCCAATGACCTAGCAACATTTACTGAAGGTAGAAGGAGAATATATCATAGCATATCCGTTCACTGATGATGAACTACCAACGTTCACTGAAGGTAGAAAAAAGATAATAATCATCGATGTTCACGTCCAATGACCTATCAACTTTCACTAAAGGTAGAAAGAGAATATATCATAGCATCGCTTTTCACAGAAGATGAACTACCAACGTTTACTGAGGGTAGCTAAAAGATAACAATCATCGACGTTCACTGCCAATGACCTACCAACTTTCACTGAAGGTAGAAAGCGAATATATCATAGCATCGCCGTTCACTGACAATGAACTACCAATGTTTACTGAGGGTAGCAAAAAGATGACAATCATCGACGTTCACTGCCAATGACCTACTAACTTTCACTGAAGGTAGAAAGAGAATATATCATAGCATCACCTTTTACTGATGATGAACTACCAACGTTTACTAAGGGTAGTAAAAAGATAACAATCATCGACGTTCACTGCCAATGAGCTACCAACTTTCACTGAAGGTAGAAAGAGAATATTTTATAGCATCGCCGTTCACTGACGATGAACTACAAATGTTTACTGAGGGTAGCAAAAAGATAACAATCCTCGACGTTCACTGCCAATGACCTACCAATTTTCACAAAAGGTAGAAAGAGAATATATCATAGCATCACCGTTCACTGAGGATGAACTACCAATGTTTACTGAGGGTAGCAAAAAGATAACAATCATCGACGTTCACTGCCAATGACCTACCAACTTTTACCGAAGGTAGAAAGAGAATATATCATAGCATCTCCGTTCACTGACGATGAACTACCAACGTTCACTGAAGGTAGAAAAAAGATAATAATCATCGATGTTCACTGCCAATGACCTATCAACTTTCACTGAACGTAGAAAGAGAATATATCATAGCATCGTCTTTCACTGACGATGAACTACCAATGTTCACTGAAGGTAGCAAAAAGATGACAATCGTCGACGTTCACTGACAATGACCTACCAACTTTATCTGAAGGTAGAAAGAGAATATATCATAGCATCTTCGTTCACTGACGATGAACTACCAACGTTCACTGAAGGTAGCAAAAAGATAACAATCATCGAAGTTCATTGCCAATGACCTACCAACTTTCACTGAAGGTAGAAAGAGAATATATCATAGCATCGCTTTTAACTGAAGATGAACTACCAACGTTTACTGAGGGTATAAAAAAGATAACAATCATCGACATTCACTGCCAATGACCTACCAAGTTTCACTGAAGGTAGAAAGAGAATTTATCATAGCATCGCCGTTCATTGACAATGAACTACCAATTATTACTGAGGGTAGAAAAAAGATAACAATCATCGACGTTCACTGCCAATGATCTACTAACTTTCACTGAAGGTAGAAAGAGAATATATCATAGCATCACCTTTTACTGACAATGAACTACCAACGTTTAGTAAGAGTAGCAAAAAGATAACAATCATCGACGTTCACTGCCAATGACCTACCAACTTTCACTGAAGGTAGAAAGAGAAAATTTTATAGCATCTCCGTTCACTGACGATGAACTACAAATGTTTACTGAGGGTAGCAAAAAGATAACAATCATCGACGTTCACTGCCAATGACCTACCAACTTTCACTGAAGGTAGAAAGAGAATATATCATAGCATCACCATTCACTGACGATGAACTACCAATGCTTACTAAGGGTAGCAAAAAGATAACAATCATCGACGTTCACTGCCAATGACGTACCAACTTTCTTTGAAGGTAGAAAGAGAATATATCATAGCATCACTGTTTACTGACGATGAACTACCAACGTTCGCTGAAGGTAGAAATAAGATAACAATCATCGATGTTCACTGCCAATAACCTATTGAAGGTAGAAAGAGAATATATCATAGCATCGCTTTTAACTGAAGATGAACTACCAACGCTTATTGAGAGTAGCAAAAAGATAACAATCATCGACATTCACTGCCAATGACCTACCAAGTGTCACTGAAGGTAGAAAGAGAATTTATCATAGCATCGCCGTTCATTGACAATGAACTACCAATGTTTACTGAGGGTAGCAAAAAGATAACAATCATCGACGTTCACTGCCAATGACCTACTAATATTCACTGAAGGTATAAAGATAATATATCATAGCATCACCTTTTACTGACAATGAACTACCAACGTTTACTAAGAGTAGCAAAAAGATAACAATCATCGACGTTCACTGCCAATGACCTACCAACTTTCACTGAAGGTAGAAAGAGAATATTTTATAGCATCGCCGTTCACTGACGATGAACTACAAATGTTTACTCAGGATAGCAAAAAGATAACAATCACCGACGTTCACTGCCAATGACCTACCAACTTTCACTGAAGGTAGAAAGAGAATATATCATAGCATCACCGTTCACTGACGATGAACTACCAATGTTTACTAAGGGTAGCAAAAAGATAACAATCATCGACGTTCACTGCCCATGACCTACCAACTTTTACCGAAGGTAGAAAGAGAATATATCATAGCATCTCCGTTCACTGACGATGAACTACCAACGTTCACTGAAGGTAGAAAAAAGATAATAATCATCGATGTTCACTGCCAATGACCTATCCACTTTCACTGAATGTAGAAAGAGAATATATCATAGCATCGTCTTTCACTGACGATGAACTACCAATGTTCACTGAAGGTAGCAAAAAGATGACAATCGTCGACGTTCACTGACAATTACCTACCAACTTTATCTGAAGGTAGAAAGAGAATATATCATAGCATCTTCGTTCACTGACGATGAACTACCAACGTTCACTGAAGGTAGAAAAAAGATAACAATCATCGAAGTTCACTGCCAATGACCTACCAACTTTCACTGAAGGTAGAAAGAGAATATATCATAGCATCGCTTTTAACTGAAGATGAACTACCAACGTTTACTGAGGGTATCAAAAAGATAACAATCATCGACATTCACTGCCAATGACCTACCAAGTTTCACTGAAGGTAGAAAGAGAATTTATCATAGCATCGCCGTTCATTGACAATGAACTACCAATTATTACTGAGGGTAGAAAAAAGATAACAATCATCGACGTTCACTGCCAATGATCTACTAACTTTCACTGAAGGTAGAATGAGAATATATCATAGCATCACCTTTTACTGACAATGAACTACCAACGTTTACTAAGAGTAGCAAAAAGATAACAATCATCGACGTTCACTGCCAATGACCTACCAACTTTCACTGAAGGTAGAAAGAGAAAATTTTATAGCATCTCCGTTCACTGACGATGAACTACAAATGTTTACTGAGGGTAGCAAAAAGATAACAATCAACGACGTTCACTGTCAATGACCTACCAACTTTCACTGAAGGTAGAAAGAGAATATATCATAGCATCACCGTTCACTGACGATGAACTACCAATGTTTACTAAGGGTAGCAAAAAGATAACAATCATCGACGTTCACTGCCAATGACGTACCAACTTTCATTGAAGGTAGAAAGAGAATATATCATAGCATCACCGTTTACTGACGATGAACTACCAACGTTCGCTGAAGGTAGAAATAAGATAACAATCATCGATGTTCACTGCCAATAACCTATTGAAGGTAGAAAGAGAATATATCATAGCATCGCATTTAACTGAAGATGAACTACCAACGCTTACTGAGGGTAGCAAAAAGATAACAATCATCGACATTCACTGCCAATGACCTACCAAGTGTCACTGAAGGTAGAAAGAGAATTTATCATAGCATCGCCGTTCATTGACAATGAACTACCAATGTTTACTGAGGGTAGCAAAAAGATAACAATCATCGACGTTCACTGCCAATGACCTACTAACTTTCACTGAAGGTAGAAAGAGAATATATCATAGCATCACCTTTTACTGACAATGAACTACCAACGTTTACTAAGAGTAGCAAAAAGATAACAATCATCGACGTTCACTGCCAATGACCTACCAACTTTCACTGAAGGTAGAAAGAGAATATTTTATAGCATCGCCGTTCACTGACGATGAACTACAAATGTTTACTGAGGGTAGCAAAAAGATAACAATCACCGACGTTCACTGCCAATGACCTACCAACTTTCACTGAAGGTAGAAAGAGAATATATCATAGCATCACCGTTCACTGACGATGAACTACCAATGTTTACTAAGGGTAGCAAAAAGATAACAATCATCGACGTTCACTTCCAATGACGTACCAACTTTCATTGAAGGTAGAAAGAGAATATATCATAGCATCACCGTTTACTGACGATGAACTACCAACGTTCGCTGAAGGTAGAAATAAGATAACAATCATCGATGTTCACTGCCAATAACCTATTGAAGGTAGAAAGAGAATATATCATAGCATCGCTTTTAACTGAAGATGAACTGCCAACGCTTACTGAGGGTAGCAAAAAGATAACAATCATCGACATTCACTGCCAATGACCTAGCAACATTTACCGAAGGTAGAAAGAGAATATATCATAGCATATCCGTTCACTGACGATGAACTACCAACGTTCACTAAAGGTAGAAAAAAGATAATAATCATCGATGTTCACTGCCAATGACCTATCCACTTTCACTGAACGTAGAAAGAGAATATATCATAGCATCGTCTTTCACTGACGATGAACTACCAATGTTCACTGAAGGTAGCAAAAAGATGACAATCGTCGACGTTCACTGACAATTACCTACCAACTTTATCTGAAGGTAGAAAGAGAATATATCATAGCATCTTCGTTCACTGACGATGAACTACCAACGTTCACTGAAGGTAGCAAAAAGATAACAATCATCGAAGTTCACTGCCAATGACCTACCAACTTTCACTGAAGGTAGAAAGAGAATATATCATAGCATCGCTTTTAACTGAAGATGAACTACCAACGTTTACTGAGGGTATCAAAAAGATAACAATCATCGACATTCACTGCCAATGACCTACCAAGTTTCACTGAAGGTAGAAAGAGAATTTATCATAGCATCGCCGTTCATTGACAATGAACTACCAATTATTACTGAGGGTAGAAAAAAGATAACAATCATCGACGTTCACTGCCAATGATCTACTAACTTTCACTGAAGGTAGAATGAGAATATATCATAGCATCACCTTTTACTGACAATGAACTACCAACGTTTACTAAGAGTAGCAAAAAGATAACAATCATCGACGTTCACTGCCAATGACCTACCAACTTTCACTGAAGGTAGAAAGAGAAAATTTTATAGCATCTCTGTTCACTGACGATGAACTACAAATGTTTACTGAGGGTAGCAAAAAGATAACAATCAACGACGTTCACTGCCAATGACCTACCAACTTTCACTGAAGGTAGAAAGAGAATATATCATAGCATCACCGTTCACTAACGATGAACTACCAATGTTTACTAAGGGTAGCAAAAAGATAACAATCATCGACGTTCACTGCCAATGACGTACCAACTTTCATTGAAGGTAGAAAGAGAATATATCATAGCATCACCGTTTACTGACGATGAACTACCAACGTTCGCTGAAGGTAGAAATAAGATAACAATCATCGATGTTCACTGCCAATAACCTATTGAAGGTAGAAAGAGAATATATCATAGCATCGCTTTTAACTGAAGATGAACTACCAACGCTTACTGAGGGTAGCAAAAAGATAACAATCATCGACATTCACTGCCAATGACCTACCAAGTGTCACTGAAGGTAGAAAGAGAATTTATCATAGCATCGCCGTTCATTGACAATGAACTACCAATGTTTACTGAGGGTAGCAAAAAGATAACAATCATCGACGTTCACTGCCAATGACCTACTAACTTTCACTGAAGGTAGAAAGAGAATATATCATAGCATCACCTTTTACTGACAATGAACTACCAACGTTTACTAAGAGTAGCAAAAAGATAACAATCATCGACGTTCACTGCCAATGACCTACCAACTTTCACTGAAGGTAGAAAGAGAATATTTTATAGCATCGCCGTTCACTGACGATGAACTACAAATGTTTACTGAGGGTAGCAAAAAGATAACAATCACCGACGTTCACTGCCAATGACCTACCAACTTTCACTGAAGGTAGAAAGAGAATATATCATAGCATCACCATTCACTGACGATGAACTACCAATGTTTACTAAGGGTAGCAAAAAGATAACAATCATCGACGTTCACTTCCAATGACGTACCAACTTTCATTGAAGGTAGAAAGAGAATATATCATAGCATCACCGTTTACTGACGATGAACTACCAACGTTCGCTGAAGGTAGAAATAAGATAACAATCATCGATGTTCACTGCCAATAACCTATTGAAGGTAGAAAGAGAATATATCATAGCATCGCTTTTAACTGAAGATGAACTACCAACGCTTACTGAGGGTAGCAAAAAGATAACAATCATCGACATTCACTGCCAATGACCTAGCAACATTTACCGAAGGTAGAAAGAGAATATATCATAGCATATCCGTTCACTGACGATGAACTACCAACATTCACTAATGGTAGAAAAAAGATAATAATCATCGATGTTCACTGCCAATGACCTATCAACTTTCACTGAAGGTAGAAAGAGAATATATCATAGCATTGTCTTTCACTGACGATGAACTACCAATGTTCACTGAAGGTAGCAAAAAGATGACAATCGTCGACGTTCACTGACAATGACCTACTAACTTTATCTGAAGGTAGAAAGAGAATATATCATAGCATCTTCGTTCACTGATGATGAACTGCCAACGTTCACTGAAGGTAGCAAAAAGATAACAATCATCGAAGTTTGTTGTACCCCAAAATTTGCCCTCACATTTCCTCAACATTTTCTCATCACCAGACCTTTGAAGATCAAGATCCAGTTAGGGTTTCCTCTGCTCAAGACTTCTCCTTGCACTGTTGACCCAAATTAGGGTTTGTGTTTGCACAAAGATGTTTTGACCTAAAAATCCTAATATGACTTTCATGCTTCATGTTGGACTCCCAAGTTTATCCATACCAAGTTTCAAGTCTTGATTCCAAGTTTTACCCAGTCAATTGGACAGTTGACCTAGAAATCAGCTGTATTGGGGAAAAAGTCAACTGTGGCCAATTGACAGTCAAATCTCATGAAAATTGACCCACATCAACATTATGAACTCATATGGACCATTTGATCAAGTTTGGATCACAATTCCACAAGAAATTTGATCAGATCACCAAAAGGGCAAAATGGTCATTTTCAAAGTTTTGACTGCACAAAGGCAATTTTTGACTGTTTGACCTAGCCAATGACAAACCAAGATCACATATGGACTCAAGGACCCCATGGAATTGTCTTGACATGCTCAACAAACTCAAAAGATCCTAAGTACACAAGATTGACAATTGAATTTCCCAGTCAATTGATCAATTTTGACTGTATACTGAAAAGTCAAACTTTGACTTTTTGGTCAAAATCAAGAGTCAAGATTCATTTTTCATCAAAACATGCGAAATCATGAAACTTGTTCACCAAGAAACCAAGAATTGCAAATTAGGGTTTGAAATGGAATTTTTCATAACTTAGAATTTTTCTAAGTTATGGAAAACCCTAATTTTTTCCCAACTTTGCCCCTCTTTTTCACCATGATTCATTTGGATTCAAACAAAAGTCAAAACATAAAAGTTGTATCTTGTTACATAATCTACAACTTTGATTCACAAAGTTTTCTCATTTGAAGCTTGTATCTAAAGTTACAAATTTTTGAATAAGGGCACTAAACCATTCTTAACTTAGTGAATTTTTGACCTATTTTGGACAAGTTTTTACCTAACTTCAAGGTTATTTTCCATACACTTCCACTTGGAATTTCAATTTGCATTTCAAAGATGGATTGTAGTACACATTCCAAGCTTTCCAAAATGTCCAAGAACTTCTCAAACAACCTCATGGTTAGGGAGAATCGAATTTTGCAAAATGGCAAAAACTCACTTTGTTCATGACCAAGTTACATGTCCATAACCTTGCAATTTGAACTCAGCATGCCTTAAGCTAGAGTACAGGTCTTTTATCTCATCTACACTCCATAATTTAATGCCAATCCTTTGTGCCAAGGTGTTGTTCTATGAGTTTGGACATTGTATACAAGTTTAATCCATTTTTAGATAAAGCAAAATAGCCATTTTTGAAAAGTCATACTTTATGTCAAATTGAAAATCCAACAAGTACATTGCAAATCTGATTGGCACAAGATTATGAACATAACACACTGATCAAGGAGGGATTATGCAGCACATTAGGGGCCCTCTACATGCCTAGAAACACAAGTTGACATTTGTTGCTTAAAGTTGAAGAAAAGTACCATAACTCATACCAACTTCCATCTCAGCTTACACACACTTAGACAAAGTTATCAAACACATTCCAAAGATCAGAACCAAGCTTTTGCACGACCCTTGCACCTCTCAAACACTCCCCTTGACATAATCACTCTCAAACTGCAAAAACAGGGCAGGCCCTGCAGTTTGAGTACCATCTCTCATTTCCCTCAAGCTTTCTTGCCCAAACCAGTTCACACACCTTCCATACCATCTATGCAAGCTAACCAAAAGCAAAAGCACGACCTGTAATCACTCTAACCACTTCCACCATTTTCACATTTCTGACTTGCAGGTGAAGTTCTCTAGCTCGATTCAGAAGCTTTCAAGACAAAGTAAACATTGGAATAGCATCCCTGGACCTCAAGGAAGCTTTTCCAATCATCACCTTGCACTGAAAGTTCCTACATTGCCAGATTGAACTTCAACTGAACAGGTAAGTTTTTGAATTCGTATCTCTCTTATTAGGCATTGTTAGCTTTAGGTTTGTGAAGAGAATATGTCATAATCATTGCCCTGAACATGCCCATATAATTAGATTTTATTTATATTATGTGTGTTGCAAGAATTTGATGCCTGAACTTTGAACAAAAATTAGGTTAAGAATTGGGAGAGAAGAAATTCTCTCTCATTTCTGAGAGTTAGATCATGTTCTTTATATGTATGAAATCGTGAGATGATGCTTTACATTTTTTGTGTTGAAAGTTTTCATTAAAAATCAAAGAATCAGGATCTTGATGTTGAAGCAAGAGGCGCGCGTATTTTTCAAACATTGTTTGCTGGAGGTTGAAGACAGGTCTTCTGGGCTGGGCCTGGAACATTTTTCTTATTTGCACCACATAATTGCTTTTACACCCCCAAGGCCCATTTGCTTATTTCTTTGACTTTTTGACTTTTTCTTTTTTTATTGACTTTGTTTATTTTTTCTCATGACATAAAAAATATAAAAATATTTTTTCTCACCATTTTTTATTTTGTTAGGCATTTATTTTACTATCTTTTAGTTTATACATAAATATATATATATATATATATATATATATATATATATATATATATATATATATATATATATATATATATATATATATATATATATATATATATATATATATATATATATATATATATATATATATATATATATATATATATATATATATATATATATATATATATATATATATATATATTTTGTTTAAAATACTAAAAAAATAGTACAAATGCATTTCTATACATTTTTACTTTTGTTTTACTTTCTGAAAATATTTTATAGAAAAATTACTTTTTTTATTAAATATTAAATATTATTATTTTTTATATATAATACATATTTAGAACTTAATACATAAATATATATATATATATATATATTAATATATTTAGAATAAAATACCAAAATACACATATTTTATTTTATTATTATTAAACACTAAAAAATCATTTTTGACAAATACTTCACTTTATTTTGTACATAATAAATAAATACTTGTATTAAATTAAATAATAATACATTTCATTTAATAGAAATTAGGGTTTGCCCTAAATACACAAAAATTCCAAAAAGATAATACTTTTTATTTTGTTTATTTGACATATAAAAATACCTTTTTTTTCATACATACAAAAACCATTTTTGCATCTTGCATATTTTATTCCATTTTTATTTAATTATTGTACATTAATTAAATTGTATAAATTCAAAATTGATGTAATAGTTTTAGGTTTAAATTCCTTGTCAAAATCCCCATTTGAAACATTGTACCCCCTCCCTATATTATTGTGTTGTAATAGCGTAGGAGTTTAAATTTCGCACTTTATCGCTTTCTAAATATACAATGCTAGAATTAGGGTTTATATGCGAATAAAATGAACAAAATAGTTATGACCTAATCTCAAGACAAACAAGCATGAAAATGGACACACAAATCACACTTGCACCCCCTAGGGTATTCCACTTGTTGCCTTTCAAAATTGGGCCATATTGCATGTTAGGTCTCTTTGGGCAAAACAAACAAATCAAATGATCATAGTCCCTCGATGACACTTTCAAAATGTTGCCTAAACAAATGATCAAGTCCCTTAAAGAAAATGCCCAAAGATACTTGGCACCATTGCAATTATGGTCTAAACGATGACCCGCGCCCGTCCCTTTCACATCCTAACATGAGATTGTCCACCAAATACAATGGTGGAACAAACTTATTAAAAGGGTTAAAACATAGCAATAAACTTTGAGAAATTTAGGAGTAGATAACCTCTTAGTTGCTTGAATCAAACTTGCAAAAACAAAACACTTTCCTATTTTCTAAAACACACCTCACAACACTTTCAAAACAATCTTCAAAAACAAATGAAAACCTTTTCAAAAGACATACACCTTTGTATACATCCCAACATGGATCATTACAAAGGTTGCCACCACAATGGCTTCTTTTTCAAAAAACATTTTTCAAACCCACACACACAAAGCACCATTTAAAACAATTGAAAACAAAAGGCAAGTGATCTAAGCAAGTAACTAAGAGCCCATGGATAACCATTGATAGAAAGGGTGCTAATACCTTCCCTTTCTATAATCTACTCCCCGAACCCAAGAAAACATCTCAAAAGGTTTTTGCTGTGCTTTTTAACCTTTCCTTAGGATAAAATAAAAAGTCGGTGGCGACTCTTGCTCAACCGAAACATTTGCGAATACAAACGCAAAACCTCAAGTCAGTTCTCCCACCGTATCACAGAACTGGCGACTCTGCTGGGGAAAATTACTCAAAGTGGGGTTACCTTAGGGTTTAGATCACCTTTGCTTTCTTGCTTTGATTGACTTGATTGATTTATCCTTTGGGTTCTTGTTTGGGTTTGTTGTAAATCCTCCACCCGGATTTGGGGCACCTTCTTAGGTAAATAGCAAAAAACTGCGAGGGAACTGTGCGGGGTATACCGACATGGTTGAAGTAGTAAGCTATGTTAGTGTGACATATTTGTGAGTACCGGTAACCCTTGAGTAGTCAAGGAGAGTACGGGGACGCTGTGTGATGTCATGAAGCACTAACGAACTCATAGAACCTTAATTGACCATCTTAGCCTTTTTAGGGGTAGTGAGATGACCGACTTTGGTGCAGTCCGAAGTTGGTAGATCCTCGATACTACACTCTTTTGAGGATTGTTTTCTTGGAATATTTTGGTCGCCAGTAAGTGGTTAAACCGAAACAATGAACACAGAAAACAATCCATTGATATTGAGATCCTCTAGAACCCGGTTACTTTTGATAGGACAGGTTTTAACCAACGAACTGAAAGAGGGTAGTACCTGAACCTCATGCAAGCCTAAACCTAAGGACTTGTTTTCTCTGTGTGAATATGTTTGCCTGTATATACACTCACTTGCTTGTGCATACATGTACATAACATCATACCATAGCATTTTCAATAACCATTTCAAGGATCTCGAGGGTTCTTTTGATGCAGGGTCACGTTGAACCAGACGTCTACCAAGGGGCAAGGGGTTTCTCCTCTAACCAATGCAATCAAAGATCAGGTGCAACAACTTGAATCAGTGGCTATGACCCACTCGACATGGTGAGCTTGATTCTCGTGGAAAGACATCCACCGATACAAAGCTCTCCAATCAAAGTTCAAGAACAACAACTTGAATCAGTGGCTATGACCCACTCGACATGGTGAGCTTGATTCTCGTGGAAGGACGTCCACCGGTGCAGAGATCTCCAATCCAAGAGCAGAGTTCAACCTCTAACATTTTCTTGTGTTTACCCCAAGAGATCCTTGAAAGCATGCACCCACATATCATGCATTTCATTTTGACAATCTTTCCTTTTTCAGGTTTCCTTACTCTCCCGCTGTTTATTTCAGCAAGAGATGGCTCTAGAAAGGTCTGTCAAAGACATCCAAGACCAGACTGCTCAGCTGCAGGAGATGTTCCTGAACTTGTCTCTGGGGCAAGATGAGATGAAAGCTCTCCTCACCAAGGGCTTGGAGAATTCCAATAATGCCAGGAGTGTTCAGCTTGCGGAGCTGCAGTTTGATCTGACAACCTTGAGTACCCAAATGATGGGACTGTTGGTGGGCCAGATGGCTCTCATCCAAGACCTATCTCAAAGACAAGAGGAACTCAGAGTTCTTGTCCGCCAACTGCTTCCAAACAACCAACTGGGGCAAACATCTGAGGACGAAGAGCAAGTCACCGCTAAACCTCCATCCATTCAAGAAGACAAGGGGAAAGCTCCTTTGCTAGCTTTAGGGACACAAGCCCATCAACAACCTCGCCAGCGTCAACGGGGTAATCAGCGTAAGCAAGAAAAGTCGGGAAGACAGTTTACGGAGACTGAAATACCATCATTCTTTATACTGAAGCGCCTGTTGGAGGTCAATTTGCTTACCATAAAGGACCCTCCTCAGAAGCTCAATACCTCCTCTCCTAACTATCATCCCGACGCATTTTGTGTTTACCATTCCTACAGCCCGGGACACGACACCAACGACTGTTGGGCCTTGAAGAACAAGATTCAAGATCTGATCCACATTGGGGTGCTGGAATTCATGCCGGACGGCGAGATGAAAATCTTCCGTTAAAGGGTTCTCCACTTGAAGTGACGAAGCTCGAGCTGAAAGACTTTTGCTTCTTTTTGAAATTTCAAAGTTGTAATTTCTTTTGCTGTCAAACAATTATCTGTCGATGTTAAACTTTGTTTTCATTAATGCATTGCATATGTTTGTCTTGAATCCATCCATTCGTTTCACTACTCTTATGCATTTCTTTATGATATTTGACTCTTGATAAAAAGCTGTAAGCCTTTAGAGGGAGGATGACGAAACAATACCATGATCTTATACAGTATGCTTTTGAACAGACCTCGCTGATGATGTACAGGCATTTCTTTCAATTCCCAAACACTGGAGTTATAAGGAAGTTAATCCCTAGTCAACCCTTTCGAGCCAAAGAAGTAGGAGTTTTCTGTTCTAAATAATCCAAACCTTTGATATAAACCCGGAGCAGGGTAGTATCTCAGCTAATTCAAAAGAAAATGCGCATTGAAGTCGCAAACTCGCAAGTTCATAATACAATGAACGATGTCAAAAAGAGAAAGCATTCCTTTGGAATCAAAAGACAAGGGTGGTTCCCTATCATATAGACAGTCAATCTCTCAAAAAGACAAGGGTGGTTCCCTATCATATAGACAGTCAATCTCTCAAAAAGAAAAAGCCCACTAAGTCAAAACCTATAAAGGAGGCTTAAGAAAGCTGGGGCATCCCGCTGACTGTAATCCCGGAAAACGGTAACAGTCAGGCAAAAGTTAGGGATAACAAATCAAAATCAAAATAGTGAGGTCATTACAAAATCCTCAACAACATGAAAAAAAAATGTTAAAAAAGAAAAAAAGGAGATGATGACTGTCTCCCCAAATTCAACTGGTGAACCATCGTCCAAAAGTCGTTCCAAACTCAAAAAACAGAGTATGACGCAATTAACTGAGCTTAGGTTGGAGAACATCACGAAGAGTGGGTGGGTACAAATATACTTTGAGCATTTATCCTTTGTTTCTTAAATCGTGAACCAGGCCACGTTACAATCCTTCAAGAGTCCTAATTGAAGCATGGGTTAGTTCGAAAGCATACTGTTACAAAAGGTATCCTGACTCCTGTAGGGCTTTGCTCTAAATCTCGTGTTAACTTGTCTTATGAAAAGTTTTCTGCTAAAAACGCATTTTTCAAAATTTTGAGACAAACATAAACTTTGCATTGCTTGAATATCACTGTCTACATTTGGTTTTTGTTTGACAGCGAAGAAATTCATACAGCGAATGTTCGGAGGAACGAAAACTCTCTCAGTGAGCAAAATCCCTTCAAAAGGATAACACTTCCATCAAATCCCCTATCAACAAGGGGCATGGCATGTCACAATTCAATTAACCTGGGGCAGTCCAGTCAAGGTCCAACAGATCTTTCAAAGTTCAGTTAACCTGGGGCAGTCCAGTCAAGATTTCAAGAAATCTCTCAATATGCAGAGTAATCCGATTCTAGACTCCTTCTTCACCACTTGGAGCATTCGAATGTCAAAAGTGTTCAACAAATCAACTATTACATTTCCAGACTCGATTCCTGTATCTAGCCAGGGCACGTCTGAAGAGTTTGAAGATTCGATTCCTGTATCCAGCCAGGGCATATCTATCAACTATCACAATTCCAGATTCGACTCCTGTATCTAGCCAGGGCATATCTGTTGACTATTTCCAGACTCGATTCCTGTATCTAGCCAGGGCACGTCTGAAGAGTTTGAAGATTCGATTCCTGTATCCAGCCAGGGCATATCTATCAACTATCACAATTCCAGATTCGACTCCTGTATCCAGCCAGGGCATATCTGTTGACCACATTTCCAGACTCGATTCCTGTATCTAGCCAGGGCACGTCTGAAGAGTTTGAAGATTCGATTCCTGTATCCAGCCAGGGCATATCTGTTGACTGTTTCCAGACTCGACTCCTGTATCCAGCCAGGGCAGGTCTAAAGAATTCCAGATCAACACCTGTAATAACCCAGGAAAACATCTGTGAACGACCGATTGTAGACCAACACCTGTAATAAGCCAGGAATTTATCTACATCACCACTTGGGGCATTCGAATGTCAAAAGTGTTCAAAAACCGATGCAGTTTTACACGAGCTCATCATCAGGAAACCCTACACCGGTTCCTCTTCAACTTCAAGACTTCTGAAAACAGTTTATGGATTCTTCCCAACAACGAATGTTAATCTATCAACTTGTTCAGATGCAACCTTTGAAAACAGTTTACGGACGCTTCCCAACAACGGATGCTGCTCTATTGCTTATTCAATCTCAAGATTTCTGAAAACAGTTCACGGGTTCTCCAAGTAACGGATGTTAACCTATCGCTTGTTCAGATTCTTCTCAAGCTAGCTCCACTCAGAGTCAAGCTTCATTATCCCCAGCAAAGCTAAAACTTCAAATTATCAATCCCCAGCGGAGACAGACCATTGAACCTTCTCCCCACAGAGTTTTGGGAGGGCAAATCTTAAGTTCCCCAGTGAAGTCGCCAGAGTTACTTCCCACCAAGCTGAAGATACTCAATCTTACCTCCCCAGCATGAGTCTACTAGTTTGGAACTCCCCAGTAGAGGTCATCAGGAATTCTCTTCCCCAGCAGCAGCCAAGGATTTATTTTCCCCGGCAGCAGTCAAGATGCTTTTATCTTCAGCCATCTCGAATTCATTTATCCTTAGCAAGATAGCTCATCAGCTTACATGCGCATTCATCACATCCATATCATAAACATTGATGTCACATACATTGCATCATGCATCATAACATTGCATACGGCTAACCCTTTACTTTTCAGGTAATAGCAGTCGACAGACACAGATCATATCCCGAGATTCATCCAGAAATAGTTCAGATGTGACCCAGACACGACGATGTTCTGATACTTATTCCAGATACATTCAGACGCATCATCAGGAAACCCTACACCGGTTCCTCTTCAACTTCAAGACTTCTGAAAACAGTTTACAGATTCTTCCCTACAACGGATGTCAATCTACCGACTTGTTCAGACTCTTCTCAACTTCTGAAAACAGTTTACAGATTCTTCCCTACAACGGATGTCAATCTACCAACTTGTTTATACTCTTCTCAACTTTTGAAAGCAGTTTACGGACGCTTCCCAACAACGGACGTTGCTCTATTGCTTATTCAATCCCAACTCCTGAAAATAGTTTACGGATTCTCCAAACATGGATGTCAATCTATTGCTTGCTCGGACCCCCAATTCAGAGATGTTCCAAAACATGGATGTCTTTCTGATACTCGTCCAGTCACCATCGACATACAGTTCAACATTTCCAGATGGCATCTATAAGCCCATCCTCCTACCAGCAGTCACCAGATGGCATCTCTAAGCCCATCCCCCGACAAAATTCTATCGCACCAGATGGCATCTTTAAGCCCATCACCAAATGGCATCTTTAAGCCCATTCACCTCTACCATCACATCGCCGAGTGCAAATTTTTCTGGGTACTTTAGTGTCCAATCTTCTTTTACCTTCAAGTCGCGAAAGGCAAACTTTCCAATCTAACTCTTCAGGCCCAAGAAGATTGAACAGGGGCAACTGTTGTACCCCAAAATTCCTCCCATTTCCTCAACATTTTCTCATCACCAGACCTTTGAAGATCAAGATCCAGTTAGGGTTTCCTCTGCTCAAGACTTCTCCTTGCACTGTTGACCCAAATTAGGGTTTGTGTTTGCACAAAGATGTTTTGACCTAAAAAGCCTAAGATGACTTTCATGCTTCATGTTGGACTCCCAAGTTTATCCATACCAAGTTTCAAGTCTTGATTCCAAGTTTTACCCAGTCAATTGGACAGTTGACCTAGAAATCAGCTGTATTGGGGAAAAAGTCAACTGTGGCCAATTGACAGTCAAATCTCATGAAAATTGACCCACATCAACATTATGAACTCATATGGACCATTTGATCATGTTTGGATCACAATTCCACAAGAAATTTGATCAGATCACCAAAAGGGTAAAATGGTCATTTTTAGGGTTTTGACTGCACAAAGGCAATTTTTGACTGTTTGACCTAGCCAATGACAAACCAAGATCACATATGGAATCAAGGACCCCATGGAATTTTCTTGACATGCTCAACAAACTCAAAAGATCCTAAGTACACAAGATTGACAGTTGAATTTCCCAGTCAATTGATCAATTTTGACTGTATACTGAAAAGTCAAACTTTGACCTTTTGGTCAAAATCAAGAGTCAAGATTCATTTTTCATCAAAACATGCGAAATCATGAAACTTGTTCACCAAGAAACCAAGAATTGCAAATTAGGGTTTGAAATGGAATTTTTCATAACTTAGAATTTTTCTAAGTTATGGAAAACCCTAATTTTTTCCCAACTTTGCCCCACTTTTTCACCATGATTCATTTGGATTCAAACAAAAGTGAAAACATAAAAGTTGTAGCTTGTTACATAATCTACAACTTTGATTCACAAAGTTTTCTCATTTGAAGCTTGTATCTCAAGTTACAAATTTTTGAATAAGGGCACTAAACCATTCTTAACTTAGTGAATTTATGACCTATTTTGGACAAGTTTTTACCTAACTTCAAGGCCATTTTCCATACACTTCCACTTGGAATTTCAATTTGCATTTCAAAGATGGATTGTAGTACACATTCCAAGCTTTCCAAAATGTCCAAGAACTTCTCAATCAACCTCATGGTTAGGGAGAATCAAATTTTGCAAAATGGCAAAAACTCACTTTTTTCATGACCAAGTTACATGTCCATAACCTTGCAATTTGAACTCAGCATGCCTTAAGCTAGATTACAGGTCTTTTATCTCATCTACACTCCATAATTTAATGCCAATCCTTTGTGCCAAGGTGTTGTTCTATGAGTTTGGACATTGTATACAAGTTTAATTCCATTTTTAGATAAAGCAAAATAGCCATTTTTGAAAAGTCATACTTTATGTCAAATTGAAAATCCAACAAGTACATTGCAAATCTGATTGGCACAAGATTATGAACATAACACATCGATCAAGGAGGGATTATGAAGCACATTAGGGGCCCTCTACATGCCTAGAAACACAAGTTGACATTTGTTGCTTAAAGTTGAAGAAAAGTACCATGACTCATACCAACTTCCATCTCAGCTTACACACACTTAGACAAAGTTATCAAACACATTCCAAAGATCAGAACCAAGCTTTTGCACGACCCTTGCACCTCTCAAACACTCCCCTTGCCATAATCACTCTCAAACTGCAAAAACAGGGCAGGCCCTGCAGTTTGAGTACCATCTCTCATTTCCCTCAAGCTTTCTTGCCCAAACCAGTTCACACACCTTCCATACCATCTATGCAAGCTAACCAAAAGCAAAAGCACGACCTGTAATCACTCTAACCACTTCCACCATTTTCACATTTCTGACTTACAGGTGAAGTTTCTAGCTCGATACAGAAGCTTTCAAGACAAAGTAAACATTCGAATAGCATCCCTGGACCTCAGGAAGCTTTTCCAATCATCACCTTGCACTGAAAGTTCCTACATTGCCAGATTGAACTTCAACTGAATAGGTAAGTTTTTGAATTCGTATCTCTCTTATTAGGCATTGTTAGCTTTAGGTTTGTGAAGAGAATATGTCATAATCATTGCCCTAAACATGCCCATATAATTAGATTTTATTTATATTATGTGTGTTGCAAGAATTTGATGCCTGAACTTTGAACAAAAATTAGGTTAAGAATTGGGAGAGAAGAAATTCTCTCTCATTTCTGAGAGTTAGATCATGTTCTTTATATGTATGAAATCGTGAGATGATGCTTTACATTTTTTGTGTTGAAAGTTTTTCATTAAAAATCAAAGAATCAGGATCTTGATGTTGAAGCAAGAGGCGCGCGTATTTTTCAAACATTGTTTGCTGGAGGTTGAAGACAGGTCTTCTGGGCTGGGCCTGGAACATTTTTCTTATTTGCACCACATAATTGCTTTTACACCCCCAAGGCCCATTTGCTTATTTCTTTGACTTTTTGACTTTTTCTTTTTTTATTGACTTTGTTTATTTTTTCTCATGACATACAAAATATAAAAATATTTTTTCCTCACCATTTTTGATTTTGTTAGGCATTTATTTTACTATCTTTTAGTTTATACATAAATATATATATATATATATATATATATATATATATATATATATATATATATATATATATATATATATATATATATATAATATATATATATATATATATACTATATATATATATATATATATATATATATATATATATATATATATATTTTGTTTAAAATACTAAAAAAATAGTACAAATGCATTTCTATACATTTTTATTTTTGTTTTACTTTCTGAAAATATTTTATAGAAAAATTACTTTTTTTATTAAATATTAAATATTATTATTTTTTATATATAATACATATTTAGAACTTAATACATAAATATATATATATATATATATATATATATATATATATATATATATATATATATATATATATATATATATATATATATATATATATATATATATATATATATATATATATATATATATATATATATATATATATATATATATATATATATATATATATATATATATATATATATATATATATATATATATATATATATATATATATATATATATATATATATATATATATATATATATATATATATATATATATATATATATATATATATATATATATATATATATATATATATATATATATATATATATATATATATATATATATATATATATATATATATATTAATATATTTAGAATAAAATACCAAAATACACATATTTTATTTTATTATTATTAAACACTAAAAAATCATTTTTGACAAATACTTCACTTTATTTTGTACATAATAAATAAATACTTGTATTAAATTAAATAATAATACATTTCATTTAATAGAAATTAGGGTTTGCCCTAAATACACAAAAATTCCAAAAAGATAATACTTTTTATTTTGTTTATTTGACATATAAAAATACCTTTTTTTTCATACATACAAAAACCATTTTTGCATCTTGCATATTTTATTCCATTTTTATTTAATTATTGTACATTAATTAAATTGTATAAATTCAAAATTGATGTAATAGTTTTAGGTTTAAATTCCTTGTCAAAATCCCCATTTGAAACATTGTACCCCCCCTCCCTATATTATTGTGTTGTAATAGCGCAGGAGTTTAAATTTCGCACTTTATCGCTTTCTAAATATACAATGCTAGAATTAGGGTTTATATGCGAATAAAATGAACAAAATAGTTATGACCTAATCTCAAGACAAACAAGCATGAAAATGGACACACAAATCACACTTGCACCCCCTAGGGTATTCCACTTGTTGCCTTTCAAAATTGGGCCATATTGCATGTTAGGTCTCTTTGGGCAAAACAAACAAATCAAATGATCATAGTCCCTCGATGACGCTTTCAAAATGTTGCCTAAACAAATGATCAAGTCCCTTAAAGAAAATGCCCAAAGATACTTGGCACCATTGCAATTATGGTCTAAACGATGACCCGCGCCCGTCCCTTTCACATCCTAACATGAGATTGTCCACCAAATACAATGGTGGAACAAACTTATTAAAAGGGTTAAAACATAGCAATAAACTTTGAGAAATTTAGGAGTAGATAACCTCTTAGTTGCTTGAATCAAACTTGCAAAAACAAAACACTTGCCTATTTTCTAAAACACACCTCACAACACTTTCAAAACAATCTTCAAAAACAAATGAAAACCTTTTCAAAAGACATACACCTTTGTATACATCCCAACATGGATCATTACAAAGGTTGCCACCACAATGGCTTCTTTTTCAAAAAACATTTTTCAAACCCACACACACAAAGCACCATTTAAAACAATTGAAAACAAAAGGCAAGTGATCTAAGCAAGTAACTAAGAGCCCATGGATAACCATGGATAGAAAGGGTGCTAATACCTTCCCTTTCTATAATCTACTCCCCGAACCCAAGAAAACATCTCAAAAGGTTTTTGCTGTGCTTTTTAACCTTTCCTTAGGATAAAATAAAAAGTCGGCGGCGACTCTTGCTCAACCGAAACATTTGCGAATACAAACGCAAAACCTCAAGTCAGTTCTCCCACCGTATCACAGAACTGGCGACTCTGCTGGGGAAAATTACTCAAGTCAGTTCTCCCACCGTACCAAGTTTCACTGAAGGTAGAAAGAGAATTTATCATAGCATCGCCGTTCATTGACAATGAACTACCAATGTTTACTGAGGGTAGCAAAAAGATAACAATCATCGACGTTCACTGCTAATGACCTACTAACTTTCATTGAAGGTAGAAAGAGAATATATCATAGCATCACCTTTTACTGACAATGAACTACCAACGTTTACTAAGAGTAGCAAAAAGATAACAATCATCGACGTTCACTGCCAATGACCTACCAACTTTCACTGAAGGTAGAAAGAGAATATTTTATAGCATCGCCGTTCACTGACGATGAACTACAATTGTTTACTGAGGGTAGCAAAAAGATAACAATCATCGACGTTCACTGCCAATGACCTACCAACTTTCACTGAAGGTAGAAAGAAAAATATATCATAGCATCACCGTTCACTGACGATGAACTACCAATGTTTACTAAGGGTAGCAAAAAGATAACAATCATCGACGTTCACTGCCAATGACGTACCAACTTTCATTGAAGGTAGAAAGAGAATATATCATAGCATCACCGTTTATTGACGATGAACTACCAACGTTCGCTGAAGGTAGAAATAAGATAACAATCATCGATGTTCACTGCCAATAACCTACCAAGTTTCACTGAAGGTAGAAAGAGAATATATCATAGCATCTCTTTTAACTGAAGATGAACTACCAACGCTTACTGAGGGTAGCAAAAAGATAACAATCATCGACATTCACTGCCAATGACCTAGCAACATTTACCGAAGGTAGAAAGAGAATATATCATAGCATATCCGTTCACTAACGATGAACTACCAACGTTCAATGAAGGTAGAACAAAGATAATAATCATCGATGTTCACTGCCAATGACCTATCAACTTTCACTGAAGGTAGAAAGAGAATATATCATAGCATCGTCTTTCACTGACGATGAACTACCAATGTTCACTGAAGGTAGCAAAAAGATGACAATCGTCGACGTTCACTGCCAATGACCTACCAACATTATCTGAAGGTAGAAAGAGAATATATCATAGAATCTCCGTTCACTGACGATGAACTACCAACGTTCACTGAAGGTAGCAAAAAGATAACAATCATCGAAGTTAATTTACAATGACCTACCAACTTTCACTGAAGGTAGAAAGAGAATATATCATAGCATCGCTTTTAACTGAAGATGAACTACCAACGTTTACTGAGGGTATCAAAAAGATAACAATCATCGACATTCACTGCCAATGACTTACCAACTTTCACAGAAGGTAGAAAGAGAATTTATCATAGCATCGCCGTTCACTGACAATGAACTACCAATGTTTACTGAGGGTAGCAAAAAGATAACAATCATCGACGTTCACTGCCAATGACCTATTAACTTTCACTGAAGGTAGAAAGAGAATATATCATAGCATCACCTTTTACTGACAATGAACTACCAACGTCTACTGAGAGTAGCCAAAAGATAACAATCATCGATGTTCATTGCTAATGACCTCCCAACTTTCACTGAAGGTAGAAATAGAATATATCATTGCATCACCTTTCACTGACGATGAACTGGCAACGTTCACTGAAGGTAGCAAAAAGATAACCATCATCGACGTTCACTGTCAATGACGTACCAACTTTCCCTGAAGGTAGAAAGAGAATATATCATAGCATCGCTTTTCACTGACGATGAACTACCAACGTTTACTAAGGGTAGCAAAAAGATAACAATCATCGACGTTCACTTCCAATGACCTACCAACTTTCACTGAAGGTAGAAAGAGAATATATCATAGCATCGTCGTTCACTGATGATTAACTACCAATGTTTACTGAGGGTAGCAAAAATATAACAATCATCGACGTTCACTGCCAATGACCTACTAACTTTCACTGAAGGTAGAAAGAGAATATATCATAGCATCACCTTTTACTGAGGTTGAACTACCAACATTTACTAAGAGTAGCAAAAAGATAACAATCATCGACGTTCATTGCCAATGACCTTCCAACTTTCACTGAAGCTAGAAAGAGAATTTATCATAGCATCACCTTTCACTGACGACGAACTACCAAAGTTCACTAAAGGTAGCAAAAAGATAACAATCATCGATGTTCACTGCCAATGACGTACCAACTTTCACTGAAGGTAGAAAGAGAATATATCATAGCATCACCGTTTATTGACGATGAACTACCAACGTTCACTGAAGGTAGAAATAAGATAACAATCATCGATGTTCACTGCCAATGACCTACCAAGTTTCACTTAAGGTAGAAAGAGAATATATCATAGCATCGCTTTTCTTAGAAGATGAACTACCAACGTTTACTGAGGGTAGCAAAAAAATAACAATCATCGACGTTCACTGCCAATGACCTACCAACTTTCACTGAAGGTAGAAAGAGAATATATCATAGCATCGCCGTTCACTGACGATGAACTACCAATGTTTACTGAGGGTAGCAAAAAGATGACAATCATCGACGTTCACTGCTAATGACCTGCTAACTTTCACTGAAGGTAGAAAGAGAATATATCATAGCATCACCTTTTACTGACGATGAACTACCAACGTTTACTAAGAGTAGCAAAAAGATAACAATCATCGACGTTCACTGCCAATGACCTACCAACTTTCACTGAAGGTAGAAAGAGAATATTTTATAGCATCGCCGTTCATTGACGATGAACTACAAATGTTTACTGAGGGTAGCAAAAAGATAACAATCATCGACGTTCACTGCCAATGACCTACCAATTTTCACTGAAGGTAGAAAGAGAATATATCATAGCATCACCGTTCACTGACGATGAACTACCAATGTTTACTGAGGGTAGCAAAAAGATAACAATCATCGACGTTCACTGCCAATGACGTACCAACTTTCATTGAAGGTAGAAAGAGAATATATCATAGCATCACCGTTTCCTGACGATGAACTACCTACATTCACTGAAGGTAGAAATAAGATAACAATCATCGATGTTCACTGCCAATAACCTACCAAGTTTCACTGAAGGTAGAAAGAGAATATATCATAACATCGCTTTTAACGGAACATGAACTACCAACGTTTACTGAGGGTAGCAAAAAGATAACAATCATCGACATTCACTGCCAATGACCTACCAACTTTTACCGAAGGTAGAAAGAGAATATATCATAGCATCTCCGTTCACTGACGATGAACTATCAACGTTCACTGAAGGTAGAAAAAAGATAATAATCATCGAGTTCACTGCCAATGACCTATCAACTTTCACTAAAGGTAGAAAGAGAATATATCATAGCATCGTCTTTCACTGACGATGAACTACCAATGTTCACTGAAGGTAGCAAAAAGATGACAATCGTCAACGTTCACTGCCAATGACCTACCAACTTTATCTGAAGGTAGAAAGAGAATATATCATAGCATCTCTGTTCACTGACGATGAACTACCAACGTTCACTGAAGGTAGCAAAAATATAACAATCATCGAAGTTCATTGCGAATGACCTACCATATTTCACTTAAGGTAGAAAGAGAATGTATCATAGAATCGCTTTTCTTAGAAGATGAACTACCACAATTTTCTGAGGGTAGCAAAAAGATAACAATCATCGAAGTTCACTGCCAATGACCTACCAACTTTCACTGAAGGTAGAAAGAGAATATATCATAGCATCGCTGTTCACTGACGATAAACTACCAATGTTTACTGAGGGTAGCAAAAAGATGACAATCATCGACGTTCACTGCCAATGACCTGCTAACTTTCACTGAAGGTAGAAAGAGAATATATCATAGCATCACCTTTTACTAACGATGAACTACCAACGTTTACTAAGGGTAGCAAAAAGATAACAATCATCGACGTTCACTGCCAATGACCTACCAACTTTCACTGAAGGTAGAAATAGAATATTTTATAGCATCGCCGTTCACTGACGATGAACTACAAATGTTTACTGAGGGAAGCAAAAAGATAACAATCATCTACGTTCAATGCCAATGACCTACCAATTTTCACTGAAGGTAGAAAGAGAATATATCATAGCATCACCGTTCACTGACGATGAACTACCAATGTTTACTGAGGGTAGCAAAAAGATAACAATCATCGACGTTCACTGCCAATGACTTACCAACTTTCATTGAAGGTAGAAAGAGAATATATCATAGCATCACCGTTTCCTGACGATGAACTACCAACATTCACTAAAGGTAGAAATAAGATAACAATCATCGATGTTCACTGCCAATAACCTACCATGTTTCACTGAAGGTAGAAAGAGAATATATCATAGCATCGCTTTTAACTGAACATGAACTACCAACGTTTACTGAGGGTAGCAAAAAGATAACAATCATCGACATTCACTGCCAATGACCTACCAACTTTTATCGAAGGTAGAAAGAGAATATATCATAGCATCTCCGTTAACTGACGATGAACTACCAACGTTCACTGAAGGTAGCAAAAAGATAACAATCATCGATGTTCACTGCCAATGACGTACCAACTTTCACTGAAGGTAGAGAGAGAATATATCATAGCATCACCGTTTATTGACGATGAACTACCAACGTTCACTGAAGGTAGAAATAAGATAACAATCATCGATGTTCACTGCCAATGACCTACCAAGTTTCACTGAAGGTAGAAAGAGAATATATCATAGAATCGCTTTTCTTAGAAGATGAACTACCAACGTTTACTGAGGGTAGCAAAAATATAACAATCATCGACGTTCACTGCCAATAACCTACCAACTTTCACTGAAGGTAGAAAGAGAATATATCATAGCATCGCCATTCACTGACGATGAACTACCAATGTTTACTGAGGGTAGAAAAAAGATGACAATCATCGACGTTCACTGCCAATGACCTGCTACCTTTCACTGAAGGTAGAAAGAGAATATATCATAGCATCACCTTTTACTGACGATGAACTACCAACGTTTACTAAGAGTAGCAAAAAGATAACAATCATCGACGTTCACTGCCAATGACCTACCAACTTTCACTGAAGGTAGAAAGAGAATATTTTATAGCATCGCCGTTCACTGACGATGAACTACAAATGTTTATTGAGGGTAGCAAAAAGATAACAATCATCGACGTTCACTGCCAATGACCTACCAATTTTCACTGAAGGTAGAAAGAGAATATATCATAGCATCACCGTTCACTGACGATGAACTACCAATGTTTACTGAGGGTAGCAAAAAGATAACAATCATCGACGTTCACTGCCAATGACGTACCAACTTTCATTGAAGGTAGAAAGAGAATATATCATAGCATCACCGTTTCCTGACGATGAACTACCTACATTCACTGAAGGTAGAAATAAGATAACAATCATCGATGTTCACTGCCAATAACGTACCAAGTTTCACTGAAGGTAGAAAGAGAATATATCATAACATCGCTTTTAACTGAACATGAACTACCAACGTTTACTGAGGGTAGCAAAAAGATAACAATCATCGACATTCACTGCCAATGACCTACCAACTTTTACCGAAGGTAGAAAGAGAATATATCATAGCATCTCCGTTCACTAACGATGAACTATCAACGTTCACTGAAGGTAGAAAAAAGATAATAATCACCGATGTTCACTGCCAATGACCTATCAACTTTCACTGAAGGTAGAAAGAGAATATATCATAACATCGTCTTTCACTGACGATGAACTACCAATGTTCACTGAAGGTAGCAAAAAGATGACAATCGTCGACGTTCACTGCCAATGACCTACCAACTTTATCTGAAGGTAGAAAGAGAATATATCATAGCATCTCTGTTCACTGACGATGAACTACCAATGTTCACTGAAGGTAGCAAAAATATAACAATCATCGAAGTTCATTGCGAATGACCTACCATATTTCACTGAAGGTAGAAAGAGAATGTATCATAGAATCGCTTTTCTTAGAAGATGAACTACCACAATTTTCTGAGGGTAGCAAAAAGATAACAATCATCGAAGTTCACTGCCAATGACCTACCAACTTTCACTGAAGGTAGAAAGAGAATATATCATAGCATCGCTGTTCACTGACGATGAACTACCAATGTTTACTGAGGGTAGCAAAAAGATGACAATCATCGACGTTCACTGCCAATGACCTGCTAACTTTCACTGAAGGTAGAAAGAGAATATATCATAGCATCACCTTTTACTGACGATGAACTACCAACGTTTACTAAGGGTAGCAAAAAGATAACAATCATCGACGTTCACTGCCAATGACCTACCAACTTTCACTGAAGGTAGAAATAGAATATTTTATAGCATCGCCGTTCACTGACGATGAACTACAAATGTTTACTGAGGGTAGCAAAAAGATAACAATCATCTACGTTCAAAGCCAATGACCTACCAATTTTCACTGAAGGTAGAAAGAGAATATATCATAGCATCACCGTTCACTGACGATGAACTACCAATGTTTACTGAGGGTAGAAAAAAGATAACAATCATCGACGTTCACTGCCAATGACGTACCAACTTTCATTGAAGGTAGAAAGAGAATATATCATAGCATCACCGTTTCCTGACGATGAACTACCAACATTCACTGAAGGTAGAAATAAGATAACAATCATCGATGTTCACTGCCAATAATCTACCATGTTTCACTGAAGGTAGAAAGAGAATATATCATAGCATCGCTTTTAACTGAACATGAACTACCAACGTTTACTGAGGGTAGCAAAAAGATAACAATCATCGACATTCACTGCCAATGACCTACCAACTTTTACCGAAGGTAGAAAGAGAATATATCATAGCATCTCCGTTAACTGACGATGAACTACCAACGTTCACTGAAGGTAGCAAAAAGATAACAATCATCGATGTTCACTGCCAATGACGTACCAACTTTCACTGAAGGTAGAAAGAGAATATATCATAGCATCACCGTTTATTGACGATGAACTACCAACGTTCACTGAAGGTAGAAATAAGATAACAATCATCGATGTTCACTGCCAATGACCTACCAAGTTTCACTGAAGGTAGAAAGAGAATATATCATAGAATCGCTTTTCTTAGAAGATGAACTACCAACGTTTACTGAGGGTAGCAAAAATATAACAATCTTCGACGTTCACTGCCAATAACCTACCAACTTTCACTGAAGGTAGAAAGAGAATATATCATAGCATCGCCATTCACTGACGATGAACTACCAATGTTTACTGAGGGTAGAAAAAAGATGACAATCATCGACGTTCACTGCCAATGACCTGCTACCTTTCACTGAAGGTAGAAAGAGAATATATCATAACATCACCTTTTACTGACGATGAACTACCAACGTTTACTAAGAGTAGAAAAAAGATAACAATCATCGACGTTCACTGCCAATGACCTACCAACTTTCACTGAAGGTAGAAAGAGAATATTTTATAGCATCTCCGTTCACTGACGATGAACTACAAATGTTTACTGAGGGTAGCAAAAAGATAACAATCATCGACGTTCACTGCCAATGACCTACCAATTTTCACTGAAGGTAGAAAGAGAGTATATCATAGCATCACCGTTCACTGACGATGAACTACCAATGTTTACTGAGGGTAGCAAAAAGATAACAATCATCGATGTTCACTGCCAATGACGTACCAACTTTCATTGAAGGTAGAAAGAGAATATATCATAGCATCACCGTTTTCTGACGATGAACTACCTACATTCACTGAAGGTAGAAATAAGATAACAATCATCGATGTTCACTGCCAATAACCTACCAAGTTTCACTGAAGGTAGAAAGAGAATATTCATAACATCGCTTTTAACTGAACATGAACTACCAACGTTTACTGAGGGTAGCAAAAAGATAACAATCATCGACATTCACTGCCAATGACCTACCAACTTTTACCGAAGGTAGAAAGAGAATATATCATAGCATCTCCGTTCACTGACGATGAACTATCAACGTTCACTGAAGGTAGAAAAAAGATAATAATCATCGATGTTCACTGCCAATGACCTATCAACTTTCACTGAAGGTAGAAAGAGAATATATCATAGCATCGTCTTTCACTGACGATGAACTACCAATGTTCACTGAAGGTAGCAAAAAGATGACAATCGTCGACGTTCACTGCCAATGACCTACCAACTTTATCTGAAGGTAGAAAGAGAATATATCATAGCATCTGCGTTCACTGACGATGAACTACCAACGTTCACTGAAGGTAGCAAAAATATAACAATCATCGAAGTTCATTGCGAATGACCTACCATATTTCACTGAAGGTAGAAAGAGAATGTATCATAGAATCGCTTTTCTTAGAAGATGAACTACCAACGTTTTCTGAGGGTAGCAAAAAGATAACAATCATCGACGTTCACTGCCAATGACCTACCAACTTTCACTGAAGGTAGAAAGAGAATATATCATAGCATCGCTGTTCACTGACGATGAACTACCAATGTTTACTGAGGGTAGCAAAAAGATGACAATCATCGACGTTCACTGCCAATGACCTGCTAACTTTCACTGAAGGTAGAAAGAGAATATATCATAGCATCACCTTTTACTAACGATGAACTACCAACGTTTACTAAGGGTAGCAAAAAGATAACAATCATCGACGTTCACTGCCAATGACCTACCAACTTTCACTGAAGGTAGAAATAGAATATTTTATAGCATCGCCGTTCACTGACGATGAACTACAAATGTTTACTGAGGGTAGCAAAAAGATAACAATCATCTACGTTCACTGCCAATGACCTACCAATTTTCACTGAAGGTAGAAAGAGAATATATCATAGCATCTCCGTTAACTGACGATGAACTACCAACGTTCACTGAAGGTAGCAAAAAGATAACAATCATCGACGTTCACTGCCAATGACGTACCAACTTTCATTGAAGGTAGAAAGAGAATATATCATAGCATCACCGTTTCCTGACGATGAACTACCAATATTCACTGAAGGTAGAAATAAGATAACAATCATCGATGTTCACTGCCAATAACCTACCATGTTTCACTGAAGGTAGAAAGAGAATATATCATAGCATCGCTTTTAACTGAACATGAACTACCAACGTTTACTGAGGGTAGCAAAAAGATAACAATCATCGACATTCACTGCCAATGACCTACCAACTTTTACCGAAGGTAGAAAGAGAATATATCATAGCATCGTCTTTCACTGACGATGAACTACCAATGTTCACTGAAGGTAGCAAAAAGATGACAATCTTCGACGTTCACTGCCAATGACCTACCAACATTATCTGAAGGTAGAAAGATAATATATCATAGCATCTCCATTCACTGACGATGAACTACCAACGTTCACTGAAGGTAGCAAAAAGATAACAATCATCGAAGTTCATTGCCAATGACCTACCAACTTTCACTAAAGGTAGAAGGAGAATATATCATAACATCGCTTTTAACTGAAGATGAACTACCAACGTTTACTGAGGGTATCAAAAAGATAACAATATTCGACATTCACTTCCAATAACCTACCAACTTTCACTGAAGGTAGAAAGAGAATTTATCATAGCATCGCCGCTCACTGACAATGAACTACCAATGTTTACTGAGGGTAGCAAAAAGATAACAATCATCGACGTTCACTGCCAATGACCTACTAACTTTCACTGAAGGTAGAAAGAGAATATATCATAGCATCACCTTTTACTGACAATGAACTACCAACGTTTACTAAGAGTAGCAAAAAGATAACAATCATCGACGTTCATTGCCAATGACCTACCAACATTCACTGAAGGTAGAAAGATAATATATCATAGCATCACCGTTCACTGACGATGAACTACCAACATTCACTGAAGGTAGAAATAAGATAACAATCATCGATGTTCACTGCCAATGACCTACCAACTTTCACTGAAGGTAGAAAGAGAATGTATCATAGCATCGCTTTTCACTGAAGAAGAACTACCAACATTTACTGAGGGTAGCAAAAAGATAAAAATCATGGACGTTCACTGCCAATGACCTACCAACTTTTACCGAAGGTAGAAAGAGAATATATCATAGCATCTTAGTTCACTGACGATGAACTACCAACGTTCACTGAAGGTAGATAAAAGATAATAATCATCGATGTTCACTTCCAATGACCTATCAACTTTCACTGAAGGTAAAAAGAGAATATATCCTAGCATCGTCTTTCACTGATGATGAACTACCAATGTTCACTGAAGGTAGCAAAAAGATGACAATCATCGACGCTCACTACCAATGACCTACCAACTTTATCTGAAGGTAGATAGAGAATACATCATAGTATCACCATTCACTGAAGATGAACTCCCAACATTCACTAAAGGTAGCAAAAAGATAACAATCATCGAAGTTCATTGCCAATGACCTACCAATTTCACTGAAGGTTGAAAGAGAATATATCATAGCATCGCTTTTCACTGAAGATGAACTACCAACATTTACTGAAGGTAGCAAAAAGATAAAAATCATCGACGTTCACTGCCAATGACCTACCAAGTTTCACTGAAGGTAGAAAGAGAATATATCATAGCATCGCTTTTCACTAAAGAAGAACTACCAACATTTACTGAGGGTAGCAAAAAGATAAAAATCATCGACGTTCACTGCCAATGACCTACCATCTTTTACCGATCTTAGAAAGAGAATATATCATAGCATCGCCGTTCACTAAAGATGAACTACCAACGTTCACTGAAGGTAGAAAAAAGATAATAATCATCGATGTTCATTGCCAATGACCTACCAACTTTCACTAAAGGTAGAAAGAGAATTTATCATAGCATAAACTTTCACTGACGACGAACTACTAACATTCACTGAAGGTGGCAAAAAGATGACAATCGTCGATGTTCACTACCAATGACCTACCAACTTTATCTAAAGGTAGAAAGAGAATATATCATAGCATCGCCATTCACTGACGATGAACTACCAACGTTCACTGAAGGTAGCAAAAAGATAACAATCATCAATGTTCATTTCCAATGACCTACAAACTTTCACTGAAGGTTAAAAGGGAATATATCATAGCATCGCTTTTCACTGAAGATGAACTACCAACATTTAATAAGGGTAGCAAAAAGATAACAATCATCGATGTTCACTCCCAATGACCTACCAACTTTCACTGAAGGTAGAAAGAGAGTTTATCATAGCATCGCCGTTCACTGACGATGAACAACCAATGTTTATTGAGGGTAGAAAAAAGATAACAATCATCGACGTTCACTGCCAATGACCTACTAACTTTCACTGAAGGTAGAAAGAGAATATATCATAGCATCACCTTTTACTGACGATGAACTACCAAAGTTTACTAAGAGTAGCAAAAATATAATAATCATCGACGTTCATTGACAATGACCTACCAACTTTCACTGAATGTAGAAAGAGAATTTATCATAGCATCACCTTTCACTGACGATGAACTACCAACATTCACTGAAGGTAGCAAAAAGATAACAATCATCGACGTTCACTGCCAATAACCTACCAACTATCACTGAAGGTAGAAAGATAATATATCATAGCATCACCTTTCACTGACGATGAACTACCAACATTCACTGAAGGCAGCAAAAAGATAACAATCACCGACGTTCACTGCCAATGACCTACCAACTTTCACTGAAGGTAGAAAGAGAATGTATCATAGCATCGCTTTTCACTGAAGAAGAACTACCAACATTTACTGAGGGTAGAAAAAAGATAAAAATCATGGACGTTCACTGCCAATGACCTACCAACTTTTACCGAAGGTAGAAAGAGAATATATCATAACATATCCGTTCACTGACGATGAACTACCAACGTTCACTGAAGGTAGAAAAAAGATAATAATCAACGATGTTCATTGCCAATAACCTACCAACTATCACTAAAGGTAGAAAGAGAATTTATCATAGCATCACCTTTCACTGACGATGAACTACTAACGTTCACTGAAGGTAGCAAAAAGATGACAATCTTCGACGTTCACTACCAATGACCTACAAACTTTCACTGAAGGTTGAAAGAGAATATATCATAGCATCGCTTTTCACTGAAGATGAACTACCAACTTTTACTGAGGGTAGCAAAAAGATAATAATCATCGATGTTTACTCCCAATGACCTACCAACTTTCACTGAAGGTAGAAAGAGAATTTACCATAGCATCGCCGTTCACTGACGATGAACTACCAATGTTTATTGAGGGTAGAAAAAATATAACAATCATCGACGTTCACTGCCAATGACCTACTAACTTTCACTGAAGGTAGAAAGAGAATATATCATAGCATCACCTTTTACTGACGATGAACTACCAACGTTTACTAAGAGTAGCAAAAAGATAACAATCATCGATGTTCATTGACAATGACCTACCAACTTTCACTGAATGTAGAAAGAGAATTTATCATAGCATTACCTTTCACTGACGATGAACTACCAACATTCACTGAATGTAGCAAAAAGATAACAATCATCGACGTTCACTGCCAATGACCTACCAACTTTCACTGAAGGTAGAAAGATAATATATCATAGCATCACCTTTCACTGACGATGAACTACCAACGTTCACTGAAGGTAGAAATAAGATAACAATCATCGACGTTCACTGCCAATGACCTACCAACCTTTACTGAAGGTAATAAGAGAATATATCATAGCATAGCCGTTCACAGACGATGAACTACCAACGTTTACTGAAGGTAGCAGAAAGATAACAATCATTGAATTTCACTGACAATGACCTACCAACTTTCACTGAAGGTAGAAATAGAATATTTCATAGCATCACCGTTCACTGACGATGAACTACAAATGTCTACTGAGAGTAGCAAAAAGATAACAATCATCGACATTCACTGCCAATGACCTACTAACTTTCACTGAAGGTAGAAAGAGAATATATCATAGCATCACCTTTTACTGACGATGAACTACCAACGTTTACTAAGAGTAGCAAAAAGATAACAATCATTGACATTCACTGCCAATGACCTACCAACTTTCACTGAAGATAGAAAGAGAATATATCATAGCATCGCCGTTCACTGACGATGAACTACCAATGTTTACTGAGGGTAGCAAAAAGTTAACAATCATCGACGTTCACTGTCAATGACCTACTAACTTTCACTGAAGGTAGAAAGAGAATATATCATAACATCACCTTTTACTGACGATGAACTACGAACGTTTACTAAGGGTAGAAAAAAGATAACAATCATCGACGTTCACTGCCAATGACCTACAAACTTTCACTGAAGGTAGAAAGAGAATATTTCATAGCATCACCGTTCACTGACGATGAACTACAAATGTCTACTGAGGGTAGCAAAAAGATAACAATCATCGACATTCACTGCCAATGACCTACCAACTTTATCTGAAGGTAGAAAGAGAATATATCATAGCATCGCCATTCACTGACGATGAACTAGCAACGTTCACTGAAGGTAGCAAAAAGATAACAATCATTAAAGTTCATTGTCAATGACCTACAAACTTTCACTGAAAGTTGAAAGAGAATATATCATAGCATCGCTTTTCACTGAAGATGAACTACCAACGTTTACTGAGGGTAGCAAAAAGATAAAAATCATCGATGTTCACTCCCAATGACCTACCAACTTTCACTGAAGGTAGAAAGAGAATTTATCATAGCATCATCGTTCATTGACGATGAACTACCAATGTTTACTGAGGGTAGCAAAAACATAACAATCATCGACATTCACTGCCAATGACCTACTAACTTTCACTAAAGGTAGAAAGAGAATATATCATAGCATCACCTTTTACTGATGATGAACTACCAACGTTTACTAAGAGTAGCAAAAAGATAACAATCATCGACGTTCATTGCCAATGACCTACCAACTTTCACTGAATGTAGAAAGAGAATTTATCATAGCATCACCTTTCACTAACGATGAACTACCAACGTTCACTGAAGGTAGCAAAAAGATAACAATCATCGACGTTCACTTCCAATGAACTACCAACTTTCACTGAAGGTAGAAAGAGAATATATTATAGCATCGTCTTTCACTGACGATGAACTACCAACGTTCACTAAAGGTAGCAAAAAGATAACAATCGTCGATGTTCACTGCCAATGACCTACCAACTTTCATTGAAGGTAGAAAGAGATTATATCATAGCATCTCCTTTCACTGAAGATGAACTACCAACGTTTACAGAGGGTAGCAAAAAGATAACAATCATCGAAGTTCACTGCCATTGACCTACCAACTTTTACGGAAGGTAATAAGAGAATATATTATAGCATCGCCGTTCACTGACGATGAACTACCAATGTTCACTGAAGGTAGCAAAAAGATAACAATTATTAAAGTTCCCTGACAATGACCTACCAACATTCACTGAAGGTAGAAAGAGAATATATCATAGCATCACCTTTTACTGACTATAAACTACCAACGTTTACTAAGAGTAGCAAAAAGATATCAATTATCGAAGTTCATTGCTAATGACCTACCAGCTTTTACTGAAGGTTGAAAGAGAATATATCATAGCATCACCTTTTATTGACGATGAACTACCAACGTTTACTAAGGGTGGGAAAAAGATAACAATCATCGACGTTCACTACCAATGACCTACCAACTTTCACTGAAGGTAGAAAGAGAATATACCATAGCATCGCCGTTCACTGACGTTGAACTACCAATGTTTATTGAGGGTAGCAAAAAGATAACAATCATTGACGTTCACTGCCAATGACCTACTAACTTTCATTGAAGGTAGAAAGAGAATATATCATAGCATCACCTTTTATTGACGATGAACTACCAACGTTTACTAAGGGTAGCAAAAAGATAACAATCATCGACGTTCACTGCCAATGACCTACCAACTTTCACTGAAGGTAGAAAGAGGATATATCATAGCATCACCGTTCACTGTCGATGAACTACCAATGTTTACTTAGGGTAGCAAAAAGATAACAATCATGGACGTTCACTGCCAATGACGTACCAACTTTCACTGAAGGTAGAAAGAGAATATATTATAGCATCACCGTTTACTGACGATGAACTACCAACGTTCACTGAAGGTAGAAATAAGATAACAATCATCGATGTTCACTGCCAATAACCTACCAAGTTTCACTGAAGGTAGAAAGATAATATATCATAGCATCACTTTTAACTGAAGATGAACTACCAACGTTTACTGAGGGTAGAAAAAAGATAACAATCATCGACATTCACTGCCAATGACCTACCAACTTTTACCGAAGGTAGAAAGAGAATATATCATAGCATCGTCTTTCACTGACGATGAACTACCAATGTTCACTGAAGGTAGCAAAAAGTTGACAATCGTCGATGTTCACTGCCAATGACCTACCAACTTTATCTGAAGGTAGAAAGAGAATATATCATAGCATCTCCGTTCACTGACGATGAACTTCCATCATTCACTGAAGGTAGCAAAAAGATAACAATCATCGATGTTCATTGCCAATGACCTACCAACTTTCATTGAAGGTAGAAAGATAATATATCATAGCATCACCTTTCACTGACGATGAACTACCAACGTTCACTGAAGGTAGCAAAAAGATAACCATCATCGACGTTAACTGCCAATGACGTACCAACTTTCATTAAAGGTAGAAAGAGAATATATCATAGCATCACCGTTCACTGACGATGACCTACCAACGTTCACTGAAGGTAGCAAAAAGATAACAATCACCGACGTTCACTGCCAATGACCTACCAACTTTCACTGAAGGTAGAAAGAGAATTTATCATAGCATCGCTTTTCACTGAAGAAGAACTACCAACATTTACTGAGGGTAGCAAAAAGATAACAATCATGGACGTTCACTTCTAATGACCTACCAACTTTTACCGAAGGTAGAAAGAGAATATATCATAGAATCTCCGTTCACTGACGATGAACTACCAATATTAACTGAAGGTAGCAAAAAGATAACAATCATCGAAGTTGATTGCCAATGACCAACCGACTTTCACTGAAGGTTGAAAGAGAATATATCATAACATCGCTTTTCACTGAAGATGAACTACCAACGTTTACTGAAGGTAGCAAAAAGATAACAATCACTGACGTTCACTGCCAATGACCTACCAACTTTCACTGAAGGTAGAAAGAGAATATATCATAGCATCGCTTTTCACTGAAGAAGAACTACCAACATTTACTGAGGGTAGCAAAAAGATAAAAATCATCGACGTTCACTACCAATGACCTACCAACTTTTACCGAACTTAGAAAGAGAATATATCATAGCATCGCCGTTCACTGACGATGAACTACCAAAATTCACTGAAGGTAGAAAAAAGATAATAATCATCGACGTTCACTACCAATGACCTACCAACTTTATCTGAAGGTAGAAAGATAATATATCATAGCATCGCCATTCACTGACGATGAAATACCAACGTTCACTAAAGGTAGCAAAAAGATAACAATCATCAAAGTTCATTTCCAATGACCTACAAACTTTCACTGAAGGTTGAAAGAGAATATATCATAGCATCGCTTTTCACTGAAGATGAACTACCAACGTTTACTAAGGGTAGCAAAAAGATAACAATCATCGATTTTCACTGCCAATGACCTACCAACTTTCACTGAAGGTAGAAGGAGAATATATCATAGCATCGCCGTTCACTGACGATGAACTAACAATGTTTACTGAGGGTAGCAAAAAGATAACAATCATCGACGTTCACTGCCAATGACCTACTAACTTTCACTGAAGGTAGAAAGAGAATATATCATAGCATCACCTTTTACTGACGATGAACTACCAACGTTTACTAAGAGTAGCAAAAAGATAACAATCGTCGAAGTTTATTGCCAATGACCTACCAACTTTCACTGAATGTAGAAAGAGAATTTATCATAGCATCACCTTTCATTGATGATGAACTACCAACGTTCACTGAAGGTAGCAAAAAGATAACAATCATCGACGTTCACTGCCAATGAACTACCAACTTTCACTGAAGGTAGAAAGAGAATATATCATAGTGTTGTACCCCAAAATTTTCCCTCCCATTTCCTCAACATTTTCTCATCACCAGGCCTTTGAAGATCAAGATCCAATTAGGGTTTCCTCTGCTCAAGATTTCTCCTTGCACTGATTGACCCAAATTAGGGTTTGTGTTTGCACAAAGATATTTTGACCTAAAATGCCTAAGATGACTTTCATGCTTCATGTTGGACTCCCAAGTTTACCCATACCAAGTTTCAAGTCCTGATTCCAAGTTTTACCCAGTCAATTGGACAGTTGACCTAGAAATCAACTGTATTGGGGAAAAAGTCAACTGTGGCCAATTGACAGTCAAATCTCATGAAAATTGACCCACATCAACATTATGAACTCATATGGACCATTTGATCAAGTTTGGATCACAATTCCACAAGAAATTTGATCAGATCACCAAAAGGGCAAAATGGTCATTTTTAGGGTTTTGACTGCACAAAGGCAATTTTTGACTGTTTGACCTAGCCAATGACAAACCAAGCTCACATATGGACTCAAGGACCCCATGGAATTGTCTTGACATGTTCAACAAACTCAAAAGATCCCAAGTACACAAGATTGACAGTTGAATTTCCCAATCAATTGATCAATTTTGACTGTATACTGAAAAGTCAAACTTTGACTTTTTGGTCAAAATCAAGAGTCAAGATTCATTTTTCATCAAAACATGCCAAATCATGAAACTTGTTCACCAAGAAACCAAGAAATGCAAATTAGGGTTTGAAATGGAATTTTTCATAACTTAGAATTTTTCTAAGTTATGGAAAACCCTAATTTTTTTCCAACTTTGCCCCACTTTTTCACCAAGATTCATTTGGATTCAAACAAAAGTCAAAACATGAAAGTTGTAGCTTGTTGCATAATATACAACTTTGAATCACAAAGTTTTCCAAAATGAGGCTTGTATCTCAAGTTACAATTTTTGGAATAAGGGTACTAAACCATTCTTAACTTAGTGAAAATTTGACCTATCTTGGACAAGTTTTTTGCCTAACTTCAAGACCATTTTTGATACACTTCCACTTGGAATTTCAATTTGCACTTCAAAGATGTATTGTAGTAAACATACCAAGCTTTCAAAAATGTCCAAGAACTTCTCAAACAACCTCATGGTTAGGGAGAATCGAATTTTGCAAAATGACAAAAACTCACTTTGTTCATGACCAAGTTACATGTCCATAACCTTACAATTTGAACTCAACATGCCTTAAGCTAGATTACAGGTCTTTTATCTCATCTACACTCCATAATTTAATGCCAATCCTTTGTGCCAAGGTGTTGTTCTATGAGTTTGGACATTGTATGCAAGATTAATCCATTTATAGATAAAGCATAATATCCATTCTTGAAAAGTTGCACTTTATGTCTAAAGCAAATCCAAGCAAGTACAGTTAAGATTTCTTTGGCACAAGTTTATGGACAAATTGCACTGATCAAGGCTAATGTATGCAGCATAGATTGGGGGCCTGTACAGGCTAGAAACACCAAGTTGACATTTGTTGCTTAAAGTTGAAGAAAAGTGCCATAACACAAACAACTCTCATCTCAGCAAAAACCAGCTTAGGCAAACTTGTCAAACACATTCCAAACAATCATCTTGCCCTGAAACACGAGCTAAACACCTTCCAAACCTCATCAAACCAAAAAACACCATCAAACTGCAAAAACAGAGTTACTTTGCAGATTGAGTTCCAACTCTCAATCCTCTCAAGCATTCTTGCCAAAACCAGTTCACACACCTTCCCTACCATCAATGCAAGCTAACCAAGAGAAAAAACACGACCTGTAATCTCTCTAACTGGTTCCACCATTTTCATATTTCTGACTTGCAAGTGAAGTTCTCTAGCTCGATTCAGAAGCTTTCAAGACAAAGTAAACATTGGAATAGCATCCCTGGACCTCAAGGAAGCTTTTCCAATCATCACCTTGCACTGAAAGTTCCTACATTTCCAGATAGAACTTCAACTGAACAGGTAAGTTTTTGAATTCGTATCTCTCTTATTAGGCATCATTAGCTTTAAGTTTGTGAATAAACAATGTTCTACTCATGCCACTGAACATGTACATGTTTTTACTTTTCATTTATTTTGCTTGAGCTGTGAGAATTTAAGGTTTGAAAATGGCAGAAAATCTAGGTTAGAATTTGGGGGAGAAGAAATTCTCCCTCATCTTAGAGAGTTAGATCAAGTTCTGCATATGGTTGGATTCGTCTCTTCATGATGAACATTTTTTATGTTATGAGTTTTCATTGAAAAGCCAGGAATCAGGAGTTAGAAGTTTGAGAAGAATGGCGCGCGTTTTTGAACGTTTCTGGCTGAAGGTTGAAGACAATGTCTTCCTGGGCTGGGCCTGAACCATTTTCTTATTCACACCACTTTTCTTGTTTTGCACCCCCTGAGCCCATTTCATTTATTTTTAATGATTTCTGACTTTTTCTTTTTTTGATTGATTCATTTATTTTTTCTCATGTTATTAAAAATATAAAAATCTTTTTTCTCACCATTTTTTAATTTATTAGGTATTTATATGATTTTCTTTTGACTAATACCTAAATAAATAAATATATACATTTCATTAAAAATATTGAGAAATATGTAAAAATACTTTTATTTTCATTTTTTTTATTTTATTATACCTTCTGAAAATATTTTACATAAAAAATACCTTTTTTTATTGCAAATATTAAAAATTATTATTATTTATATATATAACACATATTTAAAATAATACATATATACATATATTTATTAATATATTTAGGGTAAATACAAAATATATACATTTTTGTTTTTTTTTATTACTATTAATATTTAATATAAAAATACATTTTTGACAAATACTTCACTTTATTTTATTTTGTACATAATAAATAAATACTTGTATTAAATTAAATAATAATACATTTCATTTAATAAAAATTAGGGTTTTGCCCTAAATTTAAAAATACTCCAAAAAATAATATCTTTTTATTTTCTCTTTATTTTACATAAATAATACTTTTTTCATACATATAAAAAAAAAACCTTTTTTTGCATTCTTGCATATTTGTTCTATTTCTATTTTATTTATGCAATTAAATTATCTTGCAAATAATTCAAATCTTGATGTAATAGTTTTAGGTTTAAATTCTTTGTCAAAATCCCCATTTGAAACATTGTACCCCCTCCCTATATTATTGTGTTGTAATAGCGTAGGTGTTTAAATTTCGCACTTTATCGCTTTCTAAATATACAATGCTAGAATTAGGGTTTATATGCGAATAAAACGAACAAAATAGTTATGACCTAATCTCAAGACAAACAAGCATGAAAATGGACACACAAATCACACTTGCCCCCCCAGGGTATTCCACTTTGTTGCCTTCAAATAAATGGGCCATATTGCGTGTTAGGTCTCTTTGGGCAAAACAAACAAATCAAATGATCATAGTCCCTCGATGACGCTTTCAAAATGTTGCCTAAACAAATGATCAAGTCCCTTAAAGAAAATGCCCAAAGATACTTGGCACCGTTGTAATTATGGTCTAAACGATGACCCGCGCCCGTCCCTTTCACATCCTAACATGAGATTGTCCACCAAATACAATGGTGGAACAAACTTATTAAAAGGGTTAAAACATAGCAATAAACTTTGAGAAATTTAGGAGTAGATAACCTCTTAGTTACTTGAATCAAACTTGCAAAACAAAACACTTGCCTATTTTCTAAAAACACACCTCACAACACTTTCAAAACAATCTTCAAAAACAAATGAAAACCTTTTCAAAAGACATACACCTTTGCATACATCCCAACATGGATCATTACAAAGGTTGCCACCACATTGGCTTCTTTTCAAAACATTTTTCAAACCCACACACACATAAGCACCATTTCAAACAATTGAAAACAAAAGGCAAGTGATCTAAGCAAGTAACTAAGAGCCCATGGATAACCATGGATAGAAAGGGTGCTAATACCTTCCCTTTCTATAATCTACTCCCTGAACCCAAGAAAAATCTCAAAGGTTTTTGCTGTGCTTTTTAAACCTTTCCTTAGGATAAAATAAAAAGTCGGTGGCGACTCTTGCTCAACCGAAACATTTGCGAAAACAAACGCAAAACCATAGTCAGTTCTCCCACCGTATCACAGAACTGGCGACTCTGCTGGGGATGATTTTAAAAGTGGAGTAACCTTAGGGCTTAGATCACCCTTTGCATGACAAATTGTTTGAATTGTTTGCTTTATACTTTGGCTCTATTGTTTGGGTTTGCAATCCTACACCCAGATTTTGGGAAACATTCATAGATAGCAATACATTGTGGAAACTGTGCGGGGTATACCGACACGGTCTAAGCAATAACTATATTAGTGCGACATATTTGTGAGTACCGGTAACCCTTGAGTTCAATCAAGGAGAGTACGGGGCCGCTGAGTGATGTCACTAAGCACTAATGACCTAGAACCTTACTTGACCATCTTGGCCTTTTATTAGGGGTAGTGAGATGACCGGCTTTGGTGCAGTCCGAAGTTGGTAGATACTCGATACTACATTCATTGAGGGTTGTGTTCTTGGAATATTTTGGTCGCTAGTTAAGTGGCTAAACCAAAACAATGAACAATGAAAACAATCCAGTGATATTGAGCTCCTTAGAACCCGGTTACTATTTATAGGACAGGTTTTTAAGCCAACTACACTCAAGAGGGTACTTACCTATGAAACCCCATGCAATCCGGAAACTAGGGTTTGGTGTGATTTGCTTGTACATATGTTTTGTGCATACATCATAAACATCATAAAACATCATATGCATTCACTAACCATTTCAAGGGTTTTGGATCTTTATCTTTGTTCTTGTTTTGTAGGACATGGAAATTCCTCGCAGAAATACCATTCAAGTCAACCTTGTGAGAATCTCTCCTCAACTCAAGGAGCTCACCTCAAGAATTCCGGAAAACTCATCCTTCAGTGAAAGACATGGTAGACTGCTCAGCCTAGTCAACACCAACATTGAAGAAGACATGATGAAAGTGCTATTCCAGTTCTTTGACCCTCTTCACCACTGTTTCACTTTCCCTGATTATCAGTTTGTACCCATTTTGGAGGAGTTTTCTCAACTCCTGAGAATTCATATCCTTAATCAACTACCCTTCAACGGTATGGAAAAGGAACCAAAGCCGGAAGATGTTGCTCGAGCATTACATCTACAACCATCCGACATCAAAGGGCATTGGGAAACCAGAAGCGGCGTCAGAGGATTCTTAGAAAAATTCTTGTTTGAGAAGGCACAAGAATGTTGGAACTCATTGGACCTACAAGCCTTTGAAGAGATTGTGGCACTCCTTATCTATGGGTTGGTCTTGTTCCCAAATCCTGACCAATTGATAGATGTCAACGCCGTCAAAATTTTCTTGTCTAGAAATCCAATACCGACATTGCTTGGGGACATTCTTCACTCATTTTACACACGAACAATGAGAAAGAGGGGTGTTCTCATGTGCTGTACTCCTATCCTTGCAAGGTGGTTTATTTCGCACCTTCCACAATCTGTCTTGAAGAATGACCAAGGTACCCAACGGTTGATGACTCTTACTCATTCTGATGTGCATTGGTGTTCTCGGTCCAGAGAAAATGTCATCATTGTCGATCGTTGCGGAGAATTTCCTAATGTTCCTTTACTTGGAATTAGAGGAGGTATCACCTACAACCCTTGCCTAGCTTTGAGGCAATTTGGATATGCACGGAGGGATGGCCCTCATGATATGTTGATTCCTGACCTAGTTTTTGACTTCGACAACGATGCGCAAGGACTTCGCCAAAGATTCATCAGAGCTTGGGGAAAACTCAACAAGGTTGATAGCAAGACTCTGGGACACAAGAACTCCATCCCTCTTGAGCCCTATCTCAAGTGGGTACGAGCCCGAGCCCAAAGTCTAATGATGCCTTATCCCCATGTACTCCCAGTGATTAAAGAGCCCGTCAATGAAGGAGAGGTTCCCTACACCATCCTACATCCAGACATGCCTACATCGTGGGAGGAAATGCAGAAAAGCTGGATTCAGCTCAAGGAGGAACGAAATACTTTTGAAGCTAGATACTACGCCAGTGAAAAGAAGGTTCTAGAGCTTACCCGCCGACTCCATGAGCAAGAAGCCCTCAACACCTACATCGCACCAAAAAGGATGCGCAATGTCTTTTTGCCTTAAGAAGTTTATTTTATAATATTCGGCCCATGGGGCATTTATGTACTGACAAATTTCTTCTTATTAATATGACGTGCGTTCTTCTTTGTCTGAAACAATTTTGAATGTCCTAAATCCTTGAATGCATTGCATACATAAGCATACCATTCATCATGTGCATAAGCAGGTCTCATTCCAGGTTTCCTTATCTGTCTGCTGTTTATTTCAGTAGGATGGATCTCGAGCAAACAATCAAAGACCTACAGGCTCAGAATGCACAGTTCCAGCAACTCCTAATGACCTTGGCTAAGGGTCAGGAGGATATCAAGACTCAATTGGGGAACAAAGACCCAGTGAAGAAGAAGAAAAAGAGACTCGGGGTGGCTACTTTGGGGAGAAGATTTGACGGAAAAGCTCGAAGAGTGCTTGAATTTCCTCCTACTTCTGATGAAGGGACCAGTAAGAGAGATGGAGCTGCGGTGCCTTCCGAGTCTGATGCGGAAGAAGAAGAGGTTGAAGAGGATGAAGATTATTCTGACCAGCAATACCCTCCAGTTGATGATAAATACAAAGGGTTAGAAGACAGATTAGCCGCCATGGAATTACAAAGAGTACCGGGTTTAGATTTTAAAGACTTGGGTTTGGTTGCCGGGATTGTGATTCCCCCAAAATTCAAAGTGCCAGTGTTTGTAAGGTATGATGGGTTGTCCTACCCCAAAATGCATCTCAGGTCCTACGTGAGAAAGATTCAACCCTATACGGCAGATAAAAACCTCTGGATTCATTTCTTTCAAGACAGCCTTTCTGGAGCTCAGTTGGAATGGTTTTATCAGCTAGAAGGAACCAGTGTCCGGAATTGGGAAGATTTGGCCACCGCTTTCTACAAACAATACCAATACAATTCTGACCTTGCCCCTACTCGTACCCAACTTCAGGGTATGTCGATAGGAACAGGCGAAGGATTCAAAGAATACGCACAAAAATGGAGGGATTTGGCTGGCAGGGTGCAGCCTCCTTTAACCAATCGTGAACTTGTTGATATGTTTCTAGGGACCCTATCTGGGCCATTTTTCAATCATCTGATTGGTAACTCTTCATCGGGGTTTACCGATTTGATCTTAACGGGCGAAAGAATAGAAGCTGGCATCAAGTCAGGAAAAATTCAGAAGAGTGTTGCTACAAGTACTGAAAACAGGCCTTTTAAGAAAGAAGCAAGTGCCGTCTATGGTCCTAGAAGACAAGTCAAGCCCGAAAGTCGCCAAGCCGTCAATGCTTTGGTCATTTCAAAACCTGCTGCTGCTCCTCAGCAGTACAATCAACAAAGAAGTGAAAGGCCCAAGAGGCAGTATACTCGGCTGAGTATGACCTTATCTCAAATTTTACCCCAACTGCTATCAACCAATTTGGTTACCACCAAAGAAGCTCCTAAAGTCGTGAATATTGCGTCTCCTAAGTATAACCCAAATGCCCGGTGTGCTTATCATTCTGATAGTCCCGGGCACACTACTGATGATTGCTGGGCCTTGAGAAACAAAGTGCAAGATCTTATCGACGCGAAGGAAATTCAGTTTGAAGCGCCTGAGAGACCAAATGTTGTAACTGCTCCTATGCCCCAGCATAGAGTAAACGCCATTGAGGAAGAGTTGTATGCTGTTTCGGTGAATGAAGTTGTTACCCCTCTTTTGACTGTTAAGAGGAACCTACTACTAGCCGGTTTATTTCCGGGTTGTAGTAAGGGTTGCCTCCTGTATGCTGTTATCCCTACCGATTGTCCACTGCTGAAATCAGGCATCCAAAGCCTGATGGATAGCAAGGAAATTCTGTTCAAGAAAACTGCTGTTCCGTTTGTTTCCATTGAAGAAATATCTGTTGTCACAATCTACAATCCTGCCAAAGCTCCCGTAAAGAAACCAGTCCAAATTTTGTCTGTTGCACCCATCACTATTACTGTCCCGGGGCCTCTCCCGTATGAGTCTGATAAAGTTGTTCCATGGCATTATGGAGCCGACGTGTATGTGCTTGGGGTGAAGCAGGAGTTCAACACCAATACCAGTATCAGTAACATCACTGGTCCCGCCAAGATTACCCGCAGTGGTAGGCTCTTCTCGCCTGACATTGCACCGCCAGTTATCCGAAAACCTCTCACCATCACACCCGCAAGTGTGCATGTTCCAGTTCAAGTTCCTGTGTCTACTACTGCCGCCGAGTCCTCTGATACTCGGGGCAAAGAAGTTGCTACCGATTCGCCTGCCAGGACGGAGGCACCAAAGAAGACTGTTGTGGAAGCCTCCCAACAAGAAATGGAGGAAATCCTTAAAATTATCAAAAAGAGTGACTTTAATGTTGTTGAACAGTTGGGGCATACTCCCTCCAAAATCTCTATGTTATCACTACTGCTATGCTCAGAGGCCCATGCAAAAGCCCTGATTTCATTTCTGAAAACGGCCCATGTGCCGCAAGAGACCTCCACGGATCAATTCACCGACTGTGTGGCTAATTTGACGGCTGACAATGGCTTGGGGTTCTCAGATGCTGACCTTACCGCCAAAGGGAAAAATCAGAATGATGCCCTGCATGTTTCCATAGAATGTAGGGGCACTACTCTCGCACACGTGTTAGTGGATACCGGCTCTTCCCTGAATGTTTTACCCAAGAAGGCATTGGACCGCTTGGATTGTGAGGGTCTGGAGTTGAAACCTAGTAACATCATTGTTAGAGCCTTCGACGGTTCTAAGAGGATGGTGCACGGTGAGGTGGATATCCCTATTCGTGTGGGTTCCCAAGTTTTCGACTCAACGTTCTATGTAATGGATATTCGTCCATCTTACTCCTGCTTATTGGGTCGACCCTGGAATCACAAAGCTGGGGCAGTAACTTCCACTCTACACCAAAAGCTCAAATACCCTGTCAAAGGGAAGATTGTTACTGTGCAGGGTGAGGAGGAATACATGGTGAGTCACTTGAATTCATTCCGGTATATCAAGATGGACGGGGAGTTTATTGAAACCCCCTTTCAGCATTTTGAGGAAGTACCCCTAGTGTTGGCATCGGCTGAGGCAGTGGTTGAAAAAGACTTTCCATTGAAGATGGAGTCCTTAAGGGATGCCCGGGCTGTAATCGAGAAAGGCAATTATGCAAACTGGGGTCAGCTTCCTGACTTCACTCAAAAGAATGACAAGTTTGGGCTGGGCTTTACTGCAGAGGCTCAGAGGGCGGTGCGCAAGGAAAAGATCAGAAAGGCTCCGGTGTTTATCTCCAACCCGAGGGTGAATGCTATCGAGGAGGAAGTAGAGGAAGCAGAGTTTGACAGTTGGATCTACCCGACTACCAGCAACGGACCAAGCAACTGGACGGCAAAGGATTTTACACCTATCACATTTGTCACGCAATAATTATTTCTTTTGATTTCCAATTTGTAACAAACAATATGTTAAAACTTTGTTGGCTCGGTGTCCTACCCGGGGCATCGTAGCTCCATTTGTGAGGGCTTTTTGTATGACATTTCCATATATCATCAATCAAAACATTGGACGTTTGTTGCATTTCAAATCTTGTGCTCTTTTACTTTCTGTGTTATATATTGCAAAACAGCTATATTTACACACACTCACTTATACAGGTTTCAATCCACTCTGGGTCTCACTGGTAACAGCTCTGCTACCGCCAGTTATGACTTCGAGAATCCGATCAACTTGGCCGAAGACGAAGGTGAAGATGATTGCGAAGTGCCTGATGAACTCACAAGATTGCTACTCCAGGAAGAGAGGGCTATTCAACCACATGAAGAGCCGGTGGAAACAATTAACCTAGGTACTGAGACAGATAGGAAAGAGGTCAAGATTGGTGCCAATCTAGAGCTCAGTGTGAAGCAACGATTGATCCAGATGCTACAGGATTACATGGAGATATTTGCTTGGTCCTATGAAGATATGCCTGGTTTGGATGCCGACATTGTAGTTCATCACCTGCCAACCAAGGAAGACTGCCCTCCGGTAAAGCAAAAGGTCCGCCGTATGCGCCCAGAGATGTCTGAAAAGATCAAGGCTGAGGTTATGAAGCAATTCGATGCCGGGTTTCTAGCAGTAACTTCTTACCCTCAGTGGGTTGCCAATGTGGTGCCAGTGCCGAAGAAGGACGGTAAAGTCAGAATGTGTGTCGACTACAGAGATTTGAACAGGGCCAGCCCCAAGGATGATTTTCCTCTACCTCACATTGACGTCCTCGTTGACAATACTGCTCAACACAAGGTGTTCTCCTTCATGGATGGTTTTTCAGGGTATAATCAGATCAAGATGGCTCCGGAAGATATGGAAAAGACCACCTTTGTGACTCAGTGGGGCACCTTCTATTACAAGGTCATGCCATTCGCATTGAAAAATGCTGGGGCAACCTACCAACGCGCCATGGTTGCTTTATTTCATGATATGATCCATCATGAGATTGAGGTATATGTTGATGGCATGATAGCAAGGTCTCAAACTGAGAAGGAGCATCTTGACCATCTGAGGAAGCTGTTTGACCGACTCAAGTTATACAAGCTGAGATTGAATCCCAACAAATGCACCTTTGGGGTAAGGTCCGGAAAATTGCTAGGCTTCATTGTAAGTGATAAGGGTATTCAAGTGGACCCTGCCAAGGTTAAAGTCATTCAAGAGATGCCAGTTCCTAAGACAGAGAAAGAAGTCAGAGGCTTCCTGGGACGACTGAATTACATTGCCCGATTCATCTCACATCTGACTGCTACTTGTGAGCCAATCTTCAAATTACTGAAGAAAGATCAAGTAGTACGCTGGAATGATGAATGTCAGGCTGCCTTTGAAAGGATAAAGGAATATCTCCAAGAGCCACCCATTCTTATGCCACCAGTGGAAGGAAGACCTCTAATATTATACTTGACAGTACTTGATAATTCAATGGGGTGTGTGCTGGGGCAGCATGACGAGTCTGGCCGAAAAGAGCACGCTATTTATTACTTGAGCAAAAAGTTTACCGACTGTGAGTCTCGTTACTCACTGCTTGAGAAAACTTGCTGCGCTCTAGTATGGGCTGCTCGCCGGCTGAGACAGTATATGCTGACTCACACTACTCTATTGATTTCAAAGATGGATCCCATCAAGTACATATTTGAAAAGCCTGCTCTGTCTGGAAGGATAGCGAGATGGCAAATGATGTTGACAGAATATGACATCCAGTATACAACTCAGAAAGCTATTAAGGGAAGTGTATTGGCGGATCATTTGGCACACCAACCTGTGGACGATTACCAATCATTGAACTTTGATTTTCTGGACGAAGACATCATGGTGGTAACTGACTGTGAAGTACCTGGACCGGATGAAGGACCTGAAGAAGGATCCCGATGGTCTATGCATTTTGACAGAGCCTCCAATGCTCTGGGTAACGGCGTCGGCGCTATAATCATATCTCCCAAAGGAACTCATACTCCACTCACCGCCCGATTGTGCTTCAACTGCACCAACAACATGGCAGAATATGAGGCATGTATCATGGGTCTGCAAGCTGCAATCGACTTAAGGATCAAATTTCTGAGTGTCTTCGGAGATTCCGCTCTCGTGATCAATCAGATCAAAGGCGAGTGGGATACGAAGCACCCAAATCTTCTTCCTTACAAGGAGTATGTGTTGACCTTGCTTCCCCACTTTGAAGAAATAACTTTTGAGCACTTCCCAAGAGAGGAGAATCAGCTAGCGGACGCACTAGCTACAATGTCTTCAATGTTCAAAGTTAAGTGGGACAATGAGGCTCCCCGGATCATTATCTGGAAGTTGGATGAACCCGCATACTGCTGCGAGCTTGAGGCTGAAAAGGTGACTGAAAAACCCTGGTATCATGAGGTGAAGAGGTACTTGGAAGCTCAGTAATACCCTGAAGGTGCATCCGTCAATGACAAGAAGTTCATGAGGAGGTTTGCGGCAAAATTCTTCCTCAGCAACGGCATTCTCTACAAACGGAATCATGATTCAACTCTACTACGTTGTGTGGATAAGGCCGAAGTAGAGAAGATCATGATAGAACTGCATGAAGGTACATTCGGAACACATTCCAGTGGGCACACCATGGCTAAGAAAATCCTTCGGGCAGGATATTTCTGGTCCACAATGGAAGCCGATTGTTACCAACACTCTCGAACTTGTCACAAATGCCAGATCTATGCTGACAAGGTGCATATTCCTCCAGTTCCTCTGAACGTCCTGACGGCACCTTGGCCTTTTGCAATGTGGGGGATCGATATGATCAGTGAGATCCGACCGACGGCATCCAATGGGCATCGCTTCATCTTGGTGGCAATCGATTATTTCACAAAGTGGGTTGAGGCAGCTTCCTACGCCATGATAACCAAGAGCGTCGTGGCACGTTTTATCCGGCATAATCTGATCTGTTGGTACGGCGTCCCGAAAAGAATCATTACGGACAATGGTACCAATCTCAACAACAAGATGATCACTGAGCTCTGCGAACAATTCAAGATACAGCACTACAACTCTTCTCCCTACCGGCCGAAGATGAATGGGGATGTAGAGGCAGCTAATAAAAATATCAAGAAAATTGTGCAGAAGATGACAGTGACCTATAAAGATTGGCACGAGATGTTACCATTCGCTCTTCATGGGTACCGTACCTCAGCAAGGACGTCAACCGGGGCAACGCCTTTCTCCTTGGTCTATGGCATGGAGGCAGTCTTGCCAATTGAAGTCCAGATACCCTCTCTCCGAATAATGAAAGATGTAGATCTAAGTGAAGATGACTGGATCTAGACTCGACTTGATCAATTAAACCTGATTGACGAAAAGAGACTCACCGCTATCTGTAATGGTCAGACGTATCAAAAACGGATGATCAGGGCATTTAACAAGAGAGTCAGACCACAAGAGTATCAAGTTGGAGACCTGGTAATCAAACGCATCATCCTTCCTCAAAGTGATCCCCGGGGCAAATGGACCCCTACATACGAAGGGCCATTTGTGGTTAAACATGTGTTCTCAGGAGGAGCCATGATCCTAACCACCATGGATGGTGACGACCTTCCTCACCCCGCCAATGCAGACATAGTGAAAAAATACTACGCATAAATAAAAGACCCGCTAGGTTGACATACCTAGGCAAAAATTAGGGCTTCCCGGCGAACCAAAAGGGTTCGGGCAAAAATAAGGGATGAAATGAAAAAATCTGTACACCCGGCAAGTCGAAAACCTGAAAAGGCGGCTTGGGCAAAAATGGGTATCCCGGTGGACTGAAAACCCGAAAGGGCGGTCCAGGCTAAAGTTAGGGATAAAGCATAACACTATGTCTCATTGGATCACTTCGCATCCGGAATTCGGTATCAACTATCTGGCTCAGACTTCGGCATCGACCAATCAGCTTCATTTTCAATTAGGCAGCAAAGCGATGAGACGCTTGGAGACATAAAGACGATAGCAGAGTTGGAACCCAGTGGGATTGTTCACATAGCTGTTTTGTCTTCTTTTCAAAATTGTAAACTCTATGTTATTTGGCGGCGTCCTCTTACTAGGATGTCAGCCTCTTGTACAAAAACGCCTATTCACAGGCAAAATTAAAATCAATACAAATTCACTTTTCCGTACAAATTGCCATTGTTTTTCTTTTTTCTGTTTTGTTTTGCAAAGAACGTCCAATGTTCATTTTTGATATATGCATTTGACATTAAATTGCTGGTTCATAAATATTTGCACATAAAACGGAAGATTAATTACAGGTGACATCAGAAACAGGGGCAACGTGGAATTGTCTGATGCAGTCTGGTTGTTTTGTCCGCCAAGGTACCAAGGTAGATTCGACTGAAGAACGTGACCAAATGATCTCAGCTCCCCGCAGAGTAAGGCAAAATTCAGCAATACTTCCCCCAGTGAAGTCGTCAACTTTCCCCGGCAGGTCTAAAAGCTTATCCCTAGTAGATTCTGGAAGCTTGTTCCCTGCAGAATACGGACGTCTCTCCCGAGCTTTATTCAGAGTTATTCCTCACCAGGGCTTATAACTGGGTTATCCTCAGCTATTTGCCATGGAAGATCGCCCTCGACAAGGTTCTTTCATTCCCCAGCGGAGTTTATCTTTGGTATCCCCAGCGGAATTTATCATCATTATCCCCAGCGGAATCCATCATTAAAGTCCTCAGCAGGCCTCTCATCAAAACTTCGGCAAAGTATCTCTCCCACAGAGCAATTCCCCGGCCAGTCGTCAAGGATTTATTTTCCTAAGACGAAGTTACACTCATAAACATTTCACATTTCATACATCCTGCTTACGTACATGATAAAGTGCATACAACACTATCTCATGTTGAACGTCATGACATCATGCATCATGACATTGCATACAACTTATGTTTTTGCCTTTTCAGGGAAGAAGACAATCCCAAAGACAACTACCTTCAACTGTCACAATTCCAGATTCGATATCTGTATCTAGCCAGGGCATATCTGAGAGTGATCATTTCCAGGCTCGATTCCTGTACCTAGCCAGGGCACGTCTGAAGAGTTTAAAGATTCGATTCCTGTATCCAGCCAGGGCACATCTGTCAACTACAACATTTCCAGATTTGACTCCTGTATCTAGCCAGGGCATATCTGTTGACCACATTTCCAGAATCGATTCCTGTACCTAGCCAGGGCACGTCTGAAGAGTTCGAAGATTCGATTCTTGTATCCAGCCAGGGCACATCTGTCAACTACAACATTTCCAGATTCGACTCCTGTATCTAGCCAGGGCATATCTGTTGACCACATTTCCAGACTCGATTCCTGTACCTAGCCAGGGCACGTCTGAAGAGTTCGAAGATTCGATTCCTGTATCTAGCCAAGGCATATCTGCATAAAGAGATTGAAGATCAAACACCTCTAACAAGCCAGGAAAACATCTGTCTTTCTCAGATACACAAGTTCTCGCTAAGGAATCTCTTATGCGATCAACGCTTCCAAATGGCATCTATAAGCCCATTCCCGACATGGTTCTGTCACATCTTCAGATGGCGTCTATAAGCCCATCTCCCTATCCACCATCTCTCCAAATGGCATCTGTAAGCCCATTCCCGACATCACATTGTTAAGACTCCAACATGCGAGTGCAAATTTCCGGGCACTCTAGTGTCCAATCTCCTTTTACCCTCGAGTCACGAAAGGCAAACCTGCCAATCTAACTCTTCAGGTTCAAGAAGATTGAACAGGGGCAACTGTTGTACCCCAAAATTTGCCCTCCCATTTCCTCAACATTTTCTCATCACCAGGCCTTCGAAGATCAAGATCCAATTAGGGTTTCCTCTGCTCAAGATTTCTCCTTGCATTGATTGACCCAAATTAGGGTTTGTGTTTGCACAAAGATATTTTGACCTAAAATGCCTAAGATGACTTTCATGCTTCATGTTGGACTCCCAAGTTTACCCATACCAAGTTTCAAGTCCTGATTCCAAGTTTTACCCAGTCAATTGGACAGTTGACCTAGAAATCAGCTGTATTGGGGAAAAAGTCAACTGTGGCCAATTGACAGTCAAATCTCATGAAAATTGACCCACATCAACATTATGAACTCATATGGACCATTTGATCAAGTTTGGATCATAATTCCACAAGAAATTTGATCAGATCACCAAAAGGGCAAATGGTCATTTTTAGGGTTTTGACTGCACAAAGGCAATTTTTGACTGTTTGACCTAGCCAATGACAAACCAAGCTCACATATGGACTCAAGGACCCCATGGAATTGTCTTGACATGTTCAACAAAATCAAAAGATCCCAAGTACAAAAGATTGACAGTTGAATTTCCCAGTCAATTGATCCATTTTGACTGTATACTGAAAAGTCAAACTTTGACTTTTTGGTCAAAATCAAGAGTCAAGATTCATTTTTCATCAAAACATGCCAAATCATGAAACTTGTTCACCAAGAAACCAAGAAATGCAAATTAGGGTTTGAAATGGAATTTTTCATAACTTAGAATTTTTCTAAGTCATGGAAAACCCTAATTTTTTCCCAACTTTGCCCCACTTTTTCACCAAGATTCATTTGGATTCAAACAAAAGTCAAAACATGAAAGTTGTAGCTTGTTGCATAATCTACAACTTTGATTCACAAAGATTTCCCAAATGAGGCTTGTATCTCAAGTTACAATTTTTGGAATAAGGGTACTAAACCATTCTTAAATTAGTGAAAATTTGACCTATCTTGGACAAGTTTTTTGCCTAACTTCAAGACCATTTTTCATACACTTCCACTTGGAATTTCAATTTTCACTTCAAAGATGGATTGTAGTACACATTCCAAGCTTTCCAAAATGTCCAAGAACTTCTCAAACAACCTCATGGTTAGGGAGAATTGAATTTTGCAAAATGACAAAAACTCACTTTGTTCATGACCAAGTTACATGTCCATAACCTTGCAATTTGAACTCAGCATGCCTTAAGCAAGATTACAGGTCTTTTATCTCATCTACACTCCATAATTTAATGCCAATCCTTTGTGACAAGGTGTTGTTCTATGAGTTTGGACATTGTATGCAAGATTAATCCATTTATAGATAAAGCATAATATCCATTCTTGAAAAGTTGCACTTTATGTCTAAAGCAAATCCAAGCAAGTACAGTTAAGATTTCTTTGGCACAAGTTTATGGACAAATTGCACTGATCAAGGCTAATGTATGCAGCATAGATTGGGGGCCTGTACAGGCTAGAAACACCAAGTTGACATTTGTTGCTTAAAGTTGAAGAAAAGTGCCATAACACAAACAACTCTCATCTCAGCAAAAACCAGCTTAGGCAAACTTGTCAAACACATTCCAAACAATCATCTTGCCCTGAAACACGAGCTAAACACCTTCCAAACCTCATCAAACCAAAAAACACCATCAAACTGCAAAAATAGAGTTGCCTTTGCAGATTGAGTTCCAACTCTCAATCCTCTCAAGCATTCTTGCCAAAACCAGTTCACACACCTTCCCTACCATCAATGCAAGCTAACCAAGAGCAAAAACACGACCTGTAATCCCTCTAACTGGTTCCACCATTTTCATATTTCTGACTTGCAGGTGAAGTTCTCTAGCTCGATTCAGAAGCTTTCAAGACAAAGTAAACATTGGAATAGCATCCCTGGACCTCAAGGAAGCTTTTCCAATCATCACCTTGCACTGAAAGTTCTTACATTTCCAGATAGAACTTCAACTAAACAGGTAAGTTTTTGAATTCGTATCTCTCTTATTAGGCATCATTAGCTTTAAGTTTGTGAATAAACAATGTTCTACTCATGCCACTGAACATGTACATGTTTTTACTTTTCATTTCTTTTGCTTGAGCTGTGAGAATTTAAGGTTTGAAAATGGCAGAAAATCTAGGTTAGAATTTGGGGGAGAAGAAATTCTCCCGCATCTTAGAGAGTTAGATCAAGTTCTGCATATGGTTGGATTCGTCTCTTCATGATGAACATTTTTTATGTTATGAGTTTTCATTGAAAAGCCAGGAATCAGGAGTTAGAAGTTTGAGAAGAATGGCGCGCGTTTTTGAACGTTTCTGGCTGAAGGTTGAAGACAATGTCTTCCTGGGCTGGGCCTGAACCATTTTCTTATTCACACCACTTTTCTTGTTTTGCACCCCCTGAGCCCATTTCATTTATTTTTAATGATTTCTGACTTTTTCTTTTTTTGATTGATTCATTTATTTTTTCTCATGTTATTAAAAATATAAAAATCTTTTTTCTCACCATTTTTTAATTTATTAGGTATTTATATGATTTTCTTTTGACTAATACCTAAATAAATAAATATATAAATTTCATTAAAAATATTGAGAAATATGTAAAAATACTTTTATTTTCATTTTTTTTATTTTATTATACCTTCTGAAAATATTTTACATAAAAAATACCTTTTTTTTTTGCAAATATTAAAAATTATTATTATTTATATATATAACACATATTTAAAATAATACATATATACATATATTTATTAATATATTTAGGGTAAATACAAAATATATACATTTTTGTTTTTTTTATTACTATTAATATTTAATATAAAAATACATTTTTGACAAATACTTCACTTTATTTTATTTTGTACATAATAAATAAATAATTATATTAAATTAAATAATAATACATTTCATTTAATAAAAATTAGGGTTTTGCCCTAAATTTAAAAATACTCCAAAAAATAATATCTTTTTATTTTCTCTTTATTTTACATAAATAATACTTTTTTCATACATATAAAAAAAAAACCTTTTTTTGCATTCTTGCATATTTGTTCTATTTCTATTTTATTTATTCAATTAAATTATCTTGCAAATAATTCAAATCTTGATGTAATAGTTTTAGGTTTAAATTCCTTGTCAAAATCCCCATTTGAAACATTGTACCCCCCTCCCTATATTATTGTGTTGTAATAGCGTAGGAGTTTAAATTTCGCACTTTATCGCTTTCTAAATATACAATGCTAGAATTAGGGTTTATATGCGAATAAAACGAACAAAATAGTTATGACCTAATCTCAAGACAAACAAGCATGAAAATGGACACACAAATCACACTTGCCCCCCAAGGGTATTCCACTTTGTTGCCTTCAAATAAATGGGCCATATTGCGTGTTAGGTCTCTTTGGGCAAACCAAACAAATCAAATGATCATAGTCCCTCGATGACGCTTTCAAAATGTTGCCTAAACAAATGATCAAGTCCCTTAAAGAAAATGCCCAAAGATACTTGGCACCGTTGCAATTATGGTCTAAACGATGACCCGCGCCCGTCCCTTTCACATCCTAACATGAGATTGTCCACCAAATACAATGGTGGAACAAACTTATTAAAAGGGTTAAAACATAGCAATAAACTTTGAGAAATTTAGGAGTAGATAACCTCTTAGTTACTTGAATCAAACTTGCAAAACAAAACACTTGCCTATTTTCTAAAAACACACCTCACAACACTTTCAAAACAATCTTCAAAAACAAATGAAAACCTTTTCAAAAGACATACACCTTTGCATACATCCCAACATGGATCATTACAAAGGTTGCCACCACATTGGCTTCTTTTCAAAACATTTTTCAAACCCACACACACATAAGCACCATTTCAAACAATTGAAAACAAAAGGCAAGTGATCTAAGCAAGTAACTAAGAGCCCATGGATAACCATGGATAGAAAGGGTGCTAATACCTTCCCTTTCTATAATCTACTCCCCGAACCCAAGAAAAATCTCAAAGGTTTTTGCTGTGCTTTTTAAACCTTTCCTTAGGATAAAATAAAAAGTCGGTGGCGACTCTTGCTCAACCGAAACATTTGCGAAAACAAACGCAAAACCATAGTCAGTTCTCCCACTGTATCACACATAGCATCGCTTTTCACTGAAGAAGAACTACCAACATTTACTGAGGGTATCAAAAAGATAAAAATCATCGACGTTCACTACCAATGACATACCAACTTTTACGGAACTTAGAAAGAGAATATATCATAGCATCGCCGTTCACTGACGATGAACGACCAACGTTCACTGAAGGTAGAAAAAAGATAATAATCATCGACGTTCACTACCAATGACCTACCAACTTTATCTGAAGGTAGAAAGAGAATATATCATAGCATATCCATTCACTGAAAATGAACTACCAACGTTCACTGAAGGTAGAAAAAAGATAACAATCATCAAAGTTCATTTCCAATGACCTACAAACTTTCACTGAAGGTTGAAAGAGAATATATCATAGCATCGCTTTTCACTGAAGATGAACTACCAACGTTTACTGAGGGTAGCAAAAAGATAACAATAATCGATTTTCACTGCCAATGACCTACCAACTTTAACTGAAGGTAGAAGGAGAATATATCATAGCATCGCCGTTCACTGACGATGAACTAACAATGTTTACTGAGGGTAGCAAAAAGATAACAATCATCGACGTTCACTGCCAATGACCTACTAAATTTCACTGAAGGTAGAAAGAGAATATATCATAGCATCACCTTTTACTGACGATGAACTACCAACGTTTACTAAGAGTAGCAAAAAGATAACAATCATCGACGTTTATTGCCAATGACCTACCAACTTTCACTGAATGTAGAAAGAGAATTTATCATAGCATCACCTTTCACTGACGATGAACTACCAACGTTCACTGAAGGTAGCAAAAAGATAACAATCATCGACGTTCACTGCCAATGAACTACCAACTTTCACTGAAGGTAGAAAGATAATATGTCATAGCATCGTCTTTCACTGACGATGAACTACCAATGTTCACTAAAGGTAGCAAAAAGATAACAATCATCGATGTTCACTGCCAATGACCTACAAACTTTCATTGAAGGTAGAAAGAGATTATATCATAGCATCGCCTTTCACTGAAGATGAACTACCAACGTTTACAGAGGGTAACAAAAAGATAACAATCATCGACGTTCACTGCCAATGACCTACCAACTTTTACTGAAGGTAATAAGAGAATATATCATAGCATCGCCGTTCACTGACGATGAACTACCAACGTTCACTAAAGGTAGCAAAAAGATAACAATCAGTGAAGTTCACTGAAAATGACCTACCAACTTTCACTGAAGGTAGAAATAGAATATATCATAGAATCACCTTTTACTGACTATGAACTACCAACGTTTACTAAGAGTAGCAAAAAGATAACAATCATCGACGTTCATTGCCAATGACTTACCAACTTTCACTGAAGGTAGAAAGAGAATATATCATAGCATCGCTTTTAACTGAAGATGAACTACCAACGTTTACTGAGTGTAGCAAAAATATAATAATCATTGACATTCACTGCCAATGACCTACCAACTTTCACTGAAGGTAGAAAGAGAATATATCATAGCATCACCGTTCACTGACGATGAACTACCAATGTTTACGGAGGGTAGCAAAAAGATAACAATTATCGAAGTTCATTGCCAATGACCTACCAACTTTCACTGAAGGTTGAAAGAGAATATATCATAGCATCGCTTTTCATTGAAGATGAACTACCAACGTTTACTGAGGGTAGCAAAAAGATAACAATCATCGACGTTCACTGCCAATGACCTACCAACTTTCACTGAAGGTAGAAAGAGAATATATCATAGCATCGCCGTTCACTGACGATGAACTACCAATGTTTACTGAGGGTAGCAAAAAGATAACAATCATCGACGTTCACTGCCAATGACCTACTAACTTTCACTGAAGGTAGAAAGAGAATATATCATAGCATCACCTTTTACTGACGATGAACTACCAACGTTTACTAAGGGTAGCAAAAAGATAACAATCATCGACGTTCACTGCCAATGACCTACCAACTTTCACAGAAGGTAGAAAGAGAATATTTCATAGCATCGCCGTTCACTGACGATGAATTACAAATGTCTACTGAGGGTAGCAAAAAGATAACAATCATCGACGTTCACTGCCAATGACCTACCAACTTTATCTGAAGGTAGAAAGAGAATATATCATAGCATCGCCATTCACTGACGATGAACTACCAATGTTTACTGAGGGTAGCAAAAAGATAACAATCGTCGACGTTCACTGCCAATGACCTACTAACTTTCACTGAAGGTAGAAAGAGAATATATCATAGCATCACCTTTTACTGACGATGAACTACCAACGTTTACTGAGGGTAGTAAAAAGATAACAATCGTCGACGTTCACTGCCAATGACCTACTAACTTTAAATGAAGGTAGAAAGAGAATATATCATAGCATCACCTTTTACTGACGATGAACTACCAACGTTTACTAAGGGTAGCAAAAAGATAACAATCATCGATGTTCACTGCCAATGACCTACCAACTTTCACTGAAGGTAGAAAGAGAATATTTCATAGCATCGCCGTTCACTGACGATGAACTACAAATGTCTACTGAGGGTAGAAAAAAGATAACAATCATCGACGTTCACTGCCAATGACCTACCAAATTTATTTGAAGGTATAAAGAGAATATATCATAGCATCTCCGTTCACTGACGATGAACTACCAACGTTCACTGAAGGTAGCAAAAAGATAACAATCATCGAAATTCATTTCCAATGACCTACCAACTTTCACTGAAGGTAGAAAGAGAATATATCATAGCATCGCTTTTAACTGAAGATGAACTACCAACGTTTACTTAGGGTAGAAAAAAGATAACAATCATCGACATTCACTGCCAATGACCTACCAACTTTCACTGAAGGAAGAAAGAGAATATATCATAGCATCACCGTTCACTGACGATGAACTACCAATGTTTACTGACGGTAGCAAAAAGATAACAATCATCGATGTTCACTGCCAATGACCTACTAACTTTCACTGAAGGTAGAAAGAGAATATATCATAGTATCGCTTTTCACAGAAGATGAACTACCAACGTTTACTAAGAGTAGCAAAAAGATAACAATCATCGACGTTCACTGCCAATGACCTACCAACTTTCACTGAAGGTAGAAAGAGAATATATCATAGCATCGTCGTTCACTGGCGATGAACTACCAATGTTTACTGAGGGTAGCAAAAAGATAACAATCGTCGACGTTCACTGCCAATGACCTACTAACTTTCACTGAAGGTAGAAAGAGAATATATCATAGCATCACCTTTTACTGACGATGAACTACCAACGTTTACTAAGGGTAGCAAAAAGATAACAATCATCGACGCTCACTGCCAATGACCTACCAACTTTCACTGAAGGTAGAAAGAGAATATTTCATAGCATCATCGTTCACTGACGATGAACTACAAATGTCTACTGAGGGTAGCAAAAAGATAACAATCATCGACGTTTACTGCCAATGACCTACCAACTTTATCTGAAGGTAGAAAGAGAATATATCATAGCATCGCCATTCACTGACGATGAACTACCAACATTCACTGAAGGTAGCAAAAAGATAACAATCATCAAAGTTCATTTCCAATGACCTACAAACTTTCACTGAAGGTTGAAAGAGAATATATCATAGCATCGCTTTTCACTGAAGATGACCTACCAACATTTACTGAGGGTAGCAAAAAGATTACAATCATCGATGTTCACTGCCAATGACCTACCAACTTTCACTGAAGGTAGAAAGAGAATATATCATAGCATCGTCGTTCACTGGCGATGAACTACCAATGTTTACTGAGGGTAGCAAAAAGATAACAATCGTCGACGTTCACTGCCAATGACCTACTAACTTTCACTGAAGGTAGAAAGAGAATATATCATAGCATCACCTTTTACTGACGATGAACTACCAACCTTTACTAAGGGTAGCAAAAAGATAACAATCATCGACGCTCACTGCCAATGACCTACCAACTTTCACTGAAGGTAGAAAGAGAATATTTCATAGCATCATCGTTCACTGACGATGAACTACAAATGTCTACTGAGGGTAGCAAAAAGATAACAATCATCGACGTTTACTGCCAATGACCTACCAACTTTATCTGAAGGTAGAAAGAGAATATATCATAGCATCGCCATTCACTGACGATGAACTACCAACATTCACTGAAGGTAGCAAAAAGATAACAATCATCAAAGTTCATTTCCAATGACCTACAAACTTTCACTGAAGGTTGAAAGAGAATATATCATAGCATCGCTTTTCACTGAAGATGACCTACCAACGTTTACTGAGGGTAGCAAAAAGATTACAATCATCGATGTTCACTGCCAATGACCTACCAACTTTCACTGAAGGTAGAAAGAGAATATATCATAGCATCGCCGTTCACTGACGATGAACTACCAATGTTTACTGAGGGTAGCAAAAAGATAACAATCATCGATGTTCACTGCCAATGACCTACTAACTTTCACTGAGGGTAGAAAGAGAATATATCATAGCATCACCTTTTACTAATGATGAACTACCAACGTTTACTAAGAGTAGCAAAAAGATAACAATCATCGACGTTTATTCCCAATGACCTACCAATTTTCACTGAATGTAGAAAGAGAATTTATCATAGCATCACCTTTCACTGACGATGAACTACCAACGTTCACTGAAGGTAGCAAAAAGATAACAATCATTGAAGTTCACTGACAATGACCTACCAACTTTCACTGAAGGTAGAAATAGAATATATCATAGCATCACCTTTTACTGACTATGAACTACCAACGTTTACTAAGAGTAGCAAAAAGATAACAATCATCGACGTTCATTACCAATGACCTACCAACTTTCACTGAAGGTAGAAAGAGAATATATCATTGCATCGCTTTTAACTGAAGATGAACTACCAACGTTTACTGAGGGTAGCAAAAAGATAACAATCATTGACATTCACTGCCAATGACCTACCAACTTTCATTGAAGGTAGAAAGAGAATATATCATAGCATCACCGTTCACTGACGATGAACTACCAATGTTTACTGAGGGTAGCAAAAAGATAACAATTATCGAAGTTTATTGCCAATGACCTACCAACTTTCATTGAAGGTTGAAAGAGAATATATCATAGCATCGCTTTTCACAGAAGATGAACTACCAACGTTTACTGAGGGTAGCAAAAAGATAACAATCATCGACGTTCACTTCCAATGACCTACCAACTTTCACTGAAGGTAGAAAGAGAATATATCATAGCATCGCCGTTCACTGGCGATGAACTACCAATGTTTACTGAGGGTAGCAAAAAGATAACAATCGTCGACGTTCACTGCCAGTGACCTACTAACTTTCACTGAAGGTAGAAAGAGAATATATCATAGCATCACCTTTTACTGACGATGAACTACCAACGTTTACTAAGGGTAGCAAAAAGATAACAATCATCGACGTTCACTGCCAATGACCTACCAACTTTCACTGAAGGTAGAAAGATAATATTTCATAGCATCATCATTCACTGACGATGAACTACAAATGTCTACTGAGGGTAGCAAAAAGATAACAATCATCGACGTTCACTGCCAATGACCTACCAACTTTATCTGAAGGTAGAAAGAGAATATATCATAACATCACCATCCACTGACGATGAATTACCAACGTTCACTGAAGGTAGCAAAAATATAACAATCATCAAAGTTCATTTCCAATGACCTACATACTTTCAGTGAAGGTTGAAAGAGAATATATCATAGCATCGCTTTTCACTGAAGATGAACTACCAACGTTTACTGAGGGTAGAAAAAAGATAACAATCATCGATGTTCAATGCCAATGACCTACCAACTTTCACTGAAGGTAGAAAGAGAATATATCATAGCATCGCCGTTCACTGACGATGAACTACCAATGTTTACTTAGGGTAGCAAAAAGATAACAGTCATCGACGTTCACTGCCAATGACCTACCAACTTTCACTGAAGGTGGAAAGAGTATATATCATAGCATCGCCGTTCACTGGCGATGAACTACCAATGTTTACTGAGGGTAGCAAAAAGATAACAATCGTCGACGTTCACTGCCAATGACCTACTAACTTTCACTGAAGGTAGAAAGAGAATATATCATAGCATCACCTTTCACTGACGATGAACTACCAACGTTTACTAAGGGTAGCAAAAAGATAACAATCATCGACGTTCACTGCCAATGACCTACCAACTTTCACTGAAGGTAGAAATACAATATATCATAGCATCACCTTTTACTGAATATGAACTACCAACGTTTACTAAGAGTAGCAAAAAGATAACAATCATCGACGTTTATTGCCAATGACCTACCAATTTTCATTGAATGTAGAAAGAGAATTTATCATAGCATCACCTTTCACTGACGATGAACTACCAACGTTCACTGAAGGTAGCAAAAAGATAACAATCATTGAAGTTCACTGACAATGACCTACCAACTTTCACTGAAGGCAGAAATAGAATATATCATAGCATCACCTTTTACTGACTATGAACTACCAACGTTTACTAAGAGTAGCAAAAAGATAACAATCGTCGACGTTCATTGCCAATGACCTACCAACTTTCACTGAAGGTAGAAAGAGAATATATCATAGCATCGCTTTTAACTGAAGATGAACTACCAACGTTTACTGAGGGTAGAAAAAAGATAACAATCATCGACGTTCACTGCCAATGACCTACCAACATTATCTGAAGGTAGAAAGAGAATATATCATAGCATCGCCATTCACTGACGATGAATTACGAACGTTCACTGAAGGTAGCAAAAAGATAACAATCATCAAAGTTCATTTCCAATGACCTTCAAACTTTCACTGAAGGTTGAAAGAGAATATATCATAGCATCGCTTTTCACTGAAGATGACCTACCAACGTTTACTGAGGGTAGCAAAAAGATAACAATCATCGATGTTCACTGCCAATGACCTACCAACTTTCACTGAAGGTAGAAAGAGAATATATCATAGCATCGCCGTTCACTGACGATGAACTACCAATGTTTACTAAGGGTAGCAAAAAGATAACAATCATCGACGTTCACTGCCAATGACCTACTAACTTTCACTGAGGGTAGAAACAGAATATATCATAGCATCACCTTTTACTGATGATGAACTACCAACGTTTACTAAGAGTAGCAAAAAGATAACAATCATCGACGTTTATTGCCAATGACCTACCAATTTTCACTGAATGTAGAAAGAGAATTTATCATAGCATCACCTTTCACTGACGATGAACTACCAACGTTCACTGAAGGTAGCAAAAAGATAACAATCATTGAAGTTCACTGACAATGACCTACCAACTTTCACTGAAGGTAGAAATAGAATATATCATAGCATCACCTTTTACTGACTATGAACTACCAACGTTTACTAAGAGTAGCAAAAAGATAACAATCATCGACGTTCATTGCCAATGACCTACCAACTTTCACTGAAGGTAGAAAGAGAATATATCATAGCATCACTTTTAACTGAAGATGAACTACCAACGTTTACTGAGGGTAGCAAAAAGATAACAATCATTGGCATTCACTGCCAATGACCTACCAACTTTCTTTGAAGGTAGAAAGAGAATATATCATAGCATCACCGTTCACTGACGATGAACTACCAATGTTTACTGAGGGTAGCAAAGAGATAACAATTATCGAAGTTTATTGCCAATGACCTACCAACTTTCACTGAAGGTTGAAAGAGAATATATCATAGCATCGCTTTTCACAGAAGATGAACTACCAACGTTTACTGTGGGTAGCAAAAAGATAACAATCATCGACGTTCACTGCCAATGACCTACCAACTTTCACTGAAGGTAGAAAGAGAATATATCATAGCATCGCCGTTCACTGGCGATGAACTACCAATGTTTACTGAGGGTAGCAAAAAGATAACAATCGTCGACGTTCACTGCCAATGACCTACTAACTTTCACTGAAGGTAGAAAGAGAATATATCATAGCATCACCTTTTACTGACGATGAACTACCAACGTTTACTAAGTGTAGCAAAAAGATAACAATCATCGACGTTCACTGCCAATGACCTACCAACTTTCACTGAAGGTAGAAAGAGAATATTTCATAGCATCATCGTTCACTGACGATGAACTACAAATGTCTACTGAGGGTAGCAAAAAGATAACAATCATCGACGTTCACTGCCAATGACCTACCAACTTTATCTGAAGGTAGACAGAGAATATATCATAGCATCGCCATTCACTGACGATGAATTACCAACGTTCACTGAAGGTAGCAAAAAGATAACAATCATCAAAGTTCATTTCCAATGACCTACAAACTTTCACTGAAGGTTGAAAGAGAATATATCTGAGCATCGCTTTTCACTGAAGATGACCTACCAATGTTTACTGAGGGTAGCAAAAAGATAACAATCATCGATGTTCACTGCCAATGACCTACCAACTTTCACTGAAGGTAGAAAGAGAATATATCATAGCATCGCCGTTCACTGACGATGAACTACCAATGTTTACTGAGGGTAGCAAAAAGATAACAATCATCGAAGTTCACTGCCAATGACCTACTAACTTTCACTGAGGGTAGAAAGAGAATATATCATAGCATCACCTTTTACTGATGATGAACTACCAACGTTTACTAAGAGTAGCAAAAAGATAACAATCATCGACGTTTATTTCCAATGACCTACCAATTTTCATTGAATGTAGAAAGAGAATTTATCATAGCATCACCTTTCATTGACGATGAACTACCAACGTTCACTGAAGGTAGCAAAAAGATAACAATCATTGAAGTTCACTGACAATGACCTACCAACTTTCACTGAAGGTAGAAATAGAATATATCATAGCATCACCTTTTACTGACTATGAACTACCAACGTTTACTAAGAGTAGCAAAAAGATAACAATCATCGACGTTCATTGCCAATGACCTACCAACTTTCACTGAAGGTAGAAAGAGAATATTTCATAGCATCATCGTTCACTGACGATGAACTACAAATGTCTACTGAGGGTAGCAAAAAGATAACAATCATCGACGTTCACTGCCAATGACCTACCAACTTTATCTGAAGGTAGAAAGAGAATATATCATAGCATCGCCATTCACTGCCGATGAATTACCAACGTTCACTGAAGGTAGCAAAAAGATAACAATCATCAAAGTTCATTTCCAATGACCTACAAACTTTCACAGAAGGTTGAAAGAGAATATATCATAGCATCGCTTTTCACTAAAGATGACCTACCAACGTTTACTGAGGGTAGCAAAAAGATAACAATCATCGATGTTCACTGCCAATGACCTACCAACTTTCACTGAAGGTAGAAAGAGAATATATCATAGCATCGCCGTTCACTGACAATGAACTACCAATGTTTACTGAGGGTAGCAAAAAGATAACAATCATCGACGTTCACTGCTAATGACCTACTAACTTTCACTGAGGGTAGAAAGAGAATATATCATAGCATCACCTTTTACTGATGATGAACTACCAACGTTTACTAAGAGTAGCAAAAAGATAACAATCATCAACGTTTATTGCCAATGACCTTCCAATTTTCACTGAATGTAGAAAGAGAATTTATCATAGCATCACCTTTCACTGACGATGAACTACCAACGTTCACTGAAGGTAGCAAAAAGATAACAATCATTGAAGTTCACTGACAATGACCTACCAACTTTCACTGAAGGTAGAAATAGAATATATCATAGCATCACCTTTTACTGACTATGAACTACCAACGTTTACTAAGAGTAGCAAAAAGATAACAATCATCGACGTTCATTGCCAATGACCTACCAACTTTCACTGAAGGTAGAAAGAGAATATTTCATAGCATCATCGTTCACTGACGATGAACTACAAATGTCTACTGAGGGTAGCAAAAAGATAACAATCATCGACGTTCACTGCCAATGACCTACCAACTTTATCTGAAGGTAGAAAGAGAATATATCATAGCATCGCCATTCACTGACGATGAATTACCAACGTTCACTGAAGGTAGCAAAAAGATAACAATCATCAAAGTTCATTTCCAATGACCTACAAACTTTCACTGAAGGTTGAAAGAGAATATATCATAGCATCGCTTTTCACTGAAGATGACCTACCAACGTTTACTGAGGGTAGCAAAAAGATAACAATCATCGATGTTCACTGCCAATGACCTACCAACTTTCACTGAAGGTAGAAAGAGAATATATCATAGCATCGCCGTTCACTGACGATGAACTACCAATGTTTACTGAGGGTAGCAAAAAGATAACAATCATCGACGTTCACTGCTAATGACCTACTAACTTTCACTGAGGGTAGAAAGAGAATATATCATAGCATCACCTTTTACTGATGATGAACTACCAACGTTTACTAAGAGTAGCAAAAAGATAACAATCATCAATGTTTATTGCCAATGACCTTCCAATTTTCACTGAATGTAGAAAGAGAATTTATCATAGCATCACCTTTCACTGACGATGAACTACCAACGTTCACTGAAGGTAGCAAAAAGATAACAATAATTGAAGTTCACTGACAATGACCTACCAACTTTCACTGAAGGTAGAAATAGAATATATCATAGCATCACCTTTTACTGACTATGAACTACCAACGTTTACTAAGAGTAGCAAAAAGATAACAATCATCGACGTTCATTGCCAATGACCTACCAATTTTCACTGAATGTAGAAAGAGAATTTATCATAGCATCACCTTTCACTGACGATGAACTACCAACATTCACTGAAGGTAGCAAAAAGATAACAATCATTGAAGTTCACTGACAATGACCTACCAACTTTCAATGAAGGTAGAAATAGAATATATCATAGCATCACCTTTTACTGACTATGAACTACCAACGTTTACTAAGAGTAGCAAAAAGATAACAATCATCGACGTTCATTGCCAATGACCTACCAACTTTCACTGAAGGTAGAAAGAGAATATATCATAGCATCGCTTTTAACTGAAGATGAACTACCAACGTTTACTGAGGGTAGCAAAAAGATAACAATCATTGACATTCACTGCCAATGACCTACCAACTTTCATTGAAGGTAGAAAGAGAATATATCATAGCATCACCGTTCACTGACGATGAACTACCAATGTTTACTGAGGGTAGCAAAGAGATAACAATTATCGAAGTTTATTTCCAATGACCTACCAACTTTCAATGAAGGTTGAAAGAGAATATATCATAGCATCGCTTTTCATAGAAGATGAACTACCAACGTTTACTGTGGGTAGCAAAAAGATAACAATCATCGACGTTCATTGCCAATGACCTACCAACTTTCACTGAAGGTAGAAAGAGAATATATCATAGCATCACCGTTCACTGGCGATGAACTACCAATGTTTACTGAGGGTAGCAAAAAAATAACAATCGTCGACGTTCACTGCCAATGACCTACTAACTTTCACTGAAGGTAGAAAGAGAATATATAATAGCATCACCTTTTACTGACGATGAACTACCAACGTTTACTAAGTGTAGCAAAAAGATAACAATCATCGACGTTCACTGCCAATGACCTACCAACTTTCACTAAAGGTAGAAAGAGAATATTTCATAGCATCATCGTTCACTGACGATGAACTACAAATGTCTACTGAGGGTAGCAAAAAGATAACAATCATCGACGTTCACTGCCAATGACCTACCAACTTTATCTGAAGGTAGAAAGAGAATATATCATAGCATCGCCATTCACTGACGATGAATTACCAACGTTCACTGAAGGTAGCAAAAAGATAACAATCATCAAAGTTCATTTCCAATGACCTACAAACTTTCACTGAAGGTTGAAAGAGAATATATCATAGCATCGCTTTTCACTGAAGATGACCTACCAACGTTTACTGAGGGTAGCAAAAAGATAACAATCATCGATGTTCACTGCCAATGACCTACCAACTTTCACTGAAGGTAGAAAGAGAATATATCATAGCATCGCCGTTCACTGACGATGAACTACCAATGTTTACTGAGGGTAGCAAAAAGATAACAATCATCGACGTTCACTGCCAATGACCTACTAACTTTCACTGAGGGTAGAAAGAGAATGTATCATAGCATCACCTTTTACTGATGATGAACTACCAACGTTTACTAAGAGTAGGAAAAAGATAACAATCATCGACGTTTATTGCCAATGACCTACCAATTTTCACTGAATGTAGAAAGAGAATTTATCATAGCATCACCTTTCACTGACGATGAACTACCAACGTTCACTGAAGGTAGCAAAAAGATAACAATCATTGAAGTTCACTGACAATGACCTACCAACTTTCACTGAAGGTAGAAATAGAATATATCATAGCATCACCTTTTACTGACTATGAACTACCAACGTTTACTAAGAGTAGCAAAAAGATAACAATCATCGACGTTCATTGCCAATGACCTACCAACTTTCACTGAAGGTAGAAAGAGAATATATCATAGCATCGCTTTTAACTGAAGATGAACTACCAACGTTTACTGAGGGTAGCAAAAAGATAACAATCATTGACATTCACTGCCAATGACCTACCAACTTTCATTGAAGGTAGAAAGAGAATATATCATAGCATCACCGTTCACTGACGATGAACTACCAATGTTTACTGAGGGTAGCAAAGAGATAACAATTATCGAAGTTTATTTCCAATGACCTACCAACTTTCAATGAAGGTTGAAAGAGAATATATCATAGCATCGCTTTTCATAGAAGATGAACTACCAACGTTTACTGTGGGTAGCAAAAAGATAACAATCATCGACGTTCATTGCCAATGACCTACCAACTTTCACTGAAGGTAGAAAGAGAATATATCATAGCATCACCGTTCACTGGCGATGAACTACCAATGTTTACTGAGGGTAGAAAAAAAATAACAATCGTCGACGTTCACTGCCAATGACCTACTAACTTTCACTGAAGGTAGAAAGAGAATATATAATAGCATCACCTTTTACTGACGATGAACTACCAACGTTTACTAAGTGTAGCAAAAAGATAACAATCATCGACGTTCACTGCCAATGACCTACCAACTTTCACTAAAGGTAGAAAGAGAATATTTCATAGCATCATCGTTCACTGACGATGAACTACAAATGTCTACTGAGGGTAGCAAAAAGATAACAATCATCGACGTTCACTGCCAATGACCTACCAACTTTATCTGAAGGTAGAAAGAGAATATATCATAGCATCGCCATTCACTGACGATGAATTACCAACGTTCACTGAAGGTAGCAAAAAGATAACAATCATCAAAGTTCATTTCCAATGACCTACAAACTTTCACTGAAGGTTGAAAGAGAATATATCATAGCATCGCTTTTCACTGAAGATGACCTACCAACGTTTACTGAGGGTAGCAAAAAGATAACAATCATCGATGTTCACTGCCAATGACCTACCAACTTTCACTGAAGGTAGAAAGAGAATATATCATAGCATCGCCGTTCACTGACGATGAACTACCAATGTTTACTGAGGGTAGCAAAAAGATAACAATCATCGACGTTCACTGCCAATGACCTACTAACTTTCACTGAGGGTAGAAAGAGAATGTATCATAGCATCACCTTTTACTGATGATGAACTACCAACGTTTACTAAGAGTAGGAAAAAGATAACAATCATCGACGTTTATTGCCAATGACCTACCAATTTTCACTGAATGTAGAAAGAGAATTTATCATAGCATCACCTTTCATTGACGATGAACTACCAACGTTCACTGAAGGTAGCAAAAAGATAACAATCATTGAAGTTCACTGACAATGACCTACCAACTTTCACTGAAGGTAGAAATAGAATATATCATAGCATCACCTTTTACTGACTATGAACTACCAACGTTTACTAAGAGTAGCAAAAAGATAACAATCATCGACGTTCATTGCCAATGACCTACCAACTTTCACTGAAGGTAGAAAGAGAATATTTCATAGCATCATCGTTCACTGACGATGAACTACAAATGTCTACTGAGGGTAGCAAAAAGATAACAATCATCGACGTTCACTGCCAATGACCTACCAACTTTATCTGAAGGTAGAAAGAGAATATATCATAGCATCGCCATTCACTGCCGATGAATTACCAACGTTCACTGAAGGTAGCAAAAAGATAACAATCATCAAAGTTCATTTCCAATGACCTACAAACTTTCACAGAAGGTTGAAAGAGAATATATCATAGCATCGCTTTTCACGAAAGATGACCTACCAACGTTTACTGAGGGTAGCAAAAAGATAACAATCATCGATGTTCACTGCCAATGACCTACCAACTTTCACTGAAGGTAGAAAGAGAATATATCATAGCATCGCCGTTCACTGACAATGAACTACCAATGTTTACTGAGGGTAGCAAAAAGATAACAATCATCGACGTTCACTGCTAATGACCTACTAACTTTCACTGAGGGTAGAAAGAGAATATATCATAGCATCACCTTTTACTGATGATGAACTACCAACGTTTACTAAGAGTAGCAAAAAGATAACAATCATCAACGTTTATTGCCAATGACCTTCCAATTTTCACTGAATGTAGAAAGAGAATTTATCATAGCATCACCTTTCACTGACGATGAACTACCAACGTTCACTGAAGGTAGCAAAAAGATAACAATCATTGAAGTTCACTGACAATGACCTACCAACTTTCACTGTAGGTAGAAATAGAATATATCATAGCATCACCTTTTACTGACTATGAACTACCAACGTTTACTAAGAGTAGCAAAAAGATAACAATCATCGACGTTCATTGCCAATGACCTACCAACTTTCACTGAAGGTAGAAAGAGAATATTTCATAGCATCATCGTTCACTGACGATGAACTACAAATGTCTACTGAGGGTAGCAAAAAGATAACAATCATCGACGTTCACTGCCAATGACCTACCAACTTTATCTGAAGGTAGAAAGAGAATATATCATAGCATCGCCATTCACTGACGATGAATTACCAACGTTCACTGAAGGTAGCAAAAAGATAACAATCATCAAAGTTCATTTCCAATGACCTACAAACTTTCACTGAAGGTTGAAAGAGAATATATCATAGCATCGCTTTTCACTGAAGATGACCTACCAACGTTTACTGAGGGTAGCAAAAAGATAACAATCATCGATGTTCACTGCCAATGACCTACCAACTTTCACTGAAGGTAGAAAGAGAATATATCATAACATCGCCGTTCACTGACGATGAACTACCAATGTTTACTGAGGGTAGCAAAAAGATAACAATCATCGACGTTCACTGCTAATGACCTACTAACTTTCACTGAGGGTAGAAAGAGAATATATCATAGCATCACCTTTTACTGATGATGAACTACCAACGTTTACTAAGAGTAGCAAAAAGATAACAATCATCAATGTTTATTGCCAATGACCTTCCAATTTTCACTGAATGTAGAAAGAGAATTTATCATAGCATCACCTTTCACTGACGATGAACTACCAACGTTCACTGAAGGTAGCAAAAAGATAACAATAATTGAAGTTCACTGACAATGACCTACCAACTTTCACTGAAGGTAGAAATAGAATATATCATAGCATCACCTTTTACTGACTATGAACTACCAACGTTTACTAAGAGTAGCAAAAAGATAACAATCATCGACGTTCATTGCCAATGACCTACCAATTTTCACTGAATGTAGAAAGAGAATTTATCATAGCATCACCTTTCACTGACGATGAACTACCAACATTCACTGAAGGTAGCAAAAAGATAACAATCATTGAAGTTCACTGACAATGACCTACCAACTTTCAATGAAGGTAGAAATAGAATATATCATAGCATCACCTTTTACTGACTATGAACTACCAACGTTTACTAAGAGTAGCAAAAAGATAACAATCATCGACGTTCATTGCCAATGACCTACCAACTTTCACTGAAGGTAGAAAGAGAATATATCATAGCATCGCTTTTAACTGAAGATGAACTACCAACGTTTACTGAGGGTAGCAAAAAGATAACAATCATTGACATTCACTGCCAATGACCTACCAACTTTCATTGAAGGTAGAAAGAGAATATATCATAGCATCACCGTTCACTGACGATGAACTACCAATGTTTACTGAGGGTAGCAAAGAGATAACAATTATCGAAGTTTATTTCCAATGACCTACCAACTTTCAATGAAGGTTGAAAGAGAATATATCATAGCATCGCTTTTCATAGAAGATGAACTACCAACGTTTACTGTGGGTAGCAAAAAGATAACAATCATCGACGTTCATTGCCAATGACCTACCAACTTTCACTGAAGGTAGAAAGAGAATATATCATAGCATCACCGTTCACTGGCGATGAACTACCAATGTTTACTGAGGGTAGCAAAAAAATAACAATCGTCGACGTTCACTGCCAATGACCTACTAACTTTCACTGAAGGTAGAAAGAGAATATATAATAGCATCACCTTTTACTGACGATGAACTACCAACGTTTACTAAGTGTAGCAAAAAGATAACAATCATCGACGTTCACTGCCAATGACCTACCAACTTTCACTAAAGGTAGAAAGAGAATATTTCATAGCATCATCGTTCACTGACGATGAACTACAAATGTCTACTGAGGGTAGCAAAATGATAACAATCATCGACGTTCACTGCCAATAACCTACCAACTTTATCTGAAGGTAGAAAGAGAATATATCATAGCATCGCCATTCACTGACGATGAATTACCAACGTTCACTGAAGGTAGCAAAAAGATAACAATCATCAAAGTTCATTTCCAATGACCTACAAACTTTCACTGAAGGTTGAAAGAGAATATATCATAGCATCGCTTTTCACTGAAGATGACCTACCAACGTTTACTGAGGGTAGCAAAAAGATAACAATCATCGATGTTCACTGCCAATGACCTACCAACTTTCACTGAAGGTAGAAAGAGAATATATCATAGCATCGCCGTTCACTGACGATGAACTACCAATGTTTACTGAGGGTAGCAAAAAGATAACAATCATCGACGTTCACTGCCAATGACCTACTAACTTTCACTGAGGGTAGAAAGAGAATGTATCATAGCATCACCTTTTACTGATGATGAACTACCAACGTTTACTAAGAGTAGGAAAAAGATAACAATCATCGACGTTTATTGCCAATGACCTACCAATTTTCACTGAATGTAGAAAGAGAATTTATCATAGCATCACCTTTCACTGACGATGAACTACCAACGTTCACTGAAGGTAGCAAAAAGATAACAATCATTGAAGTTCACTGACAATGACCTACCAACTTTCACTGAAGGTAGAAATAGAATATATCATAGCATCACCTTTTACTGACTATGAACTACCAACGTTTACTAAGAGTAGCAAAAAGATAACAATCATCGACGTTCATTGCCAATGACCTACCAACTTTCACTGAAGGTAGAAAGAGAATATATCATAGCATCGCTTTTAACTGAAGATGAACTACCAACGTTTACTGAGGGTAGCAAAAAGATAACAATCATTGACATTCACTGCCAATGACCTACCAACTTTCATTGAAGGTAGAAAGAGAATATATCATAGCATCACCGTTCACTGACGATGAACTACCAATGTTTACTGAGGGTAACAAAAAGATAACAATTATCGAAGTTTATTGCCAATGACCTACCAACTTTCATTGAAGGTTAAAAGAGAATATATCATAGCATCGCTTATCACAGAAGATGAACTACCAACGTTTACTGAGGGTAGCAAAAAGATAACAATCATCGACGTTCACTGCCAATGACCTACCAACTTTCACTGAAGGTAGAAAGAGAATATATCATAGCATCGCCGTTCACTGGCGATGAACTACCAATGTTTACTGAGGGTAGCAAAAAGATAACAATCGTCGACGTTCACTGCCAATGACCTACTAACTTTCACTGAAGGTAGAAAGAGAATATATCATAGCATCACCTTTTACTGACGATGAACTACCAACGTTTACTAAGGGTAGCAAAAAGATAACAATCATCGACATTCACTGCCAATGACCTACCAACTTTCACTGAAGGTAGAAAGAGAATATTTCATAGCATCATCGTTCACTGACGATGAACTACAAATGTCTACTGAGGGTAGCAAAAAGATAACAATCATCGACGTTCACTACCAATGACCTACCAACTTTATCTGAAGGTAGAAAGAGAATATATCATAGCATCACCATTCACTGACGATGAATTACCAACGTTCACTGAAGGTAGAAAAAAGATAACAATCATCAAAGTTCATTTCCAATGACCTACAAACTTTCACTGAAGGTTGAAAGAGAATATATCATAGCATCGCTTTTCACTGAAGATGAACTACCAACGTTTACTGAGGGTAGCAAAAAGATAACAATCATCGATGTTCACTGCCAATGACCTACCAACTTTCACTGAAGGTAGAAAGAGAATATATCATAGCATCGCTGTTCACTGACGATGAACTACCAATGTTTACTTAGGGTAGAAAAAAGATAACAACCATCGACGTTCACTGGCAATGACCTACCAACTTTCACTGAAGGTAGAAAGAGAATATATCATAGCATCGCCGTTCATTGGCGATGAACTACCAATGTTTACTGAGGGTAGCAAAAAGATAACAATCGTCTATGTTCACTGCCAATGACCTACTAACTTTCACTGAAGGTAGAAAGAGAATATATCATAGCATCACCTTTTACTGACGATGAACTACCAATGTTTACTAAGGGTAGCAAAAAGATAACAATCATCGACGTTCACTGCCAATGACCTACCAACTTTCACTGAAGGTAGAAAGAGAATATTTCATAGCATCATCGTTCACTGACGATGAACTACAAATGTCTACTGAGGGTAGCAAAAAGATAACAATCATCGACGTGCACTGCCAATGACCTACCAACTTTATCTGAAGGTAGAAAGAGAATATATCACAGCATCGCCATTCACTGACGATGAATTACCAACGTTCACTGAAGGTAGCAAAAAGATAACAATCATCAAAGTTCATTTCCAATGACCTACAAACATTCACTGAAGGTTGAAAGAGAATATATTATAGCATCGCTTTTCACTGAAGATGACCTACCAACATTTACTGAGGGTAGCAAAAAGATAACAATCATCGATGTTCACTGCCAATGACCTACCAACTTTCACTGAAGGTAGAAAGAGAATATATCATAGCATCGCCTTTCACCGACGATGAACTACCAATGTTTACTGAGGGTAGCAAAAAGATAACAATCATCGACGTTCACTGCCAATGACCTACTAACTTTCACTGAGGGTAGAAAGAGAATATATCATAGCATCACCTTTTACTGATGATGAACTACCAACGTTTACTAAGAGTAGCAAAAAGATAACAATCATCGACGTTTATTGCCAATGACCTACCAATTTTCACTGAATGTAGAAAGAGAATTTATCATAGCATCACCTTTCACTGACGATGAACTACCAACATTCACTGAAGGTAGCAAAAAGATAACAATCATTGAAGTTCACTGACAATGACCTACCAACTTTCACTGAAGGTAGAAATAGAATATATCATAGCATCACCTTTTACTGACTATGAACTACCAACGTTTACTAAGAGTAGAAAAAAGATAACAATCATCGACGTTCATTGCCAATGACCTACCAACTTTCACTGAAGGTAGAAAGAGAATATATCATAGCATCGCTTTTAACTGAAGATGAACTACCAACGTTTACTGAGGGTAGCAAAAAGATAACAATCATTGACATTCACTGCCAATGACCTACCAACTTTCATTGAAGGTAGAAAGAGAATATATCATAGCATCACCGTTCACTGACGATGAACTACCAACGTTTACTGAGGGTAGCAAAAAGATAACAATCATCGACGTTCACTGCCAATGACCTACCAACTTTCACTGAAGGTAGAAAGAGAATATATCATAGCATCGCCGTTCACTGGCGATGAACTACCAATGTTTACTGAGGGTAGCAAAAAGATAACAATTGTCAACGTTCACTGCCAATGACCTACTAACTTTCACTGAAGGTAGAAAGAGAATATATCATAGCATCACCTTTTACTGACGATGAACTACCAACGTTTACTAAGGGTAGCAAAAAGATAACAATCATCGACGTTCACTGCGAATGACCTACCAACTTTCACTGAAGGTAGAAAGAGAATATTTCATAGCATCATCGTTCACTGACGATGAACTACAAATGTCTACTGAGGGTAGCAAAAAGATAACAATCATCGACGTTCACTGCCAATGACCTACCAACTTTATCTGAAGGTAGAAAGAGAATATATCATAGCATCACCATTCACTGACGATGAATTACCAACGTTCACTGAAGGTAGAAAAATGATAACAATCATCAAAGTTCATTTCCAATGACCTACAAACTTTCACTGAAGGTTGAAAGAGAATATATCATAGCATCGCTTTTCACTGAAGATGAACTACCAACGTGTACTGAGGGTAGCAAAAAGACAACAATCATCGATGTTCACTGCCAATGACCTCCCAACTTTCACTGAAGGTAGAAAGAGAATATATCATAGCATCGCCGTTCACTGACGATGAACTACCAATGTTTACTGAGGGTAGCAAAAAGATAACAATCATCGACGTTCACTGCCAATGACCTACTAACTTTCACTGAGGGTAGAAAGAGAATATATCATAGCATCACCTTTTACTGATGATGAACTACCAACGTTTACTAAGAGTAGCAAAAAGATAACAATCATCGACGTTTATTGCCAATGACCTACCAATTTTCACTGAATGTAGAAAGAGAATTTATCATAGCATCACCTTTCACTGACGATGAACTACCAACGTTCACTGAAGGTAGCAAAAAGATAACAATCATCGATGTTCACTGCCAATGAACTACCAACTTTCACTGAAGGTAGAAAGAGAATATATCATAGCATCGTCTTTCACTGACGATGAACTACCAACGTTCACTAAAGGTAGCAAAAAGATAACAATCATCCATGTTCACTGCCAATGACCTACCAACTTTCATTGAAGGTAGAAAGAGATTATATCATAGCATCGCCTTTCACTGAAGATGAACTACCAACGTTTACAGAGGGTAACAAAAAGATAACAATCATTGACGTTCACTGCCAATGACCTACCAACTTTTACTGAAGGTAATAAGAGAATATATCATAGCATCGCCGTTCACTGACGATGAACTACCAACGTTCACTGAAGGTAGCAAAAAGATAACAATCATTGAAGTTCACTGACAATGACCTACCAACTTTCACTTAAGGTAGAAATAGAATATATCATAGCATCACCTTTTACTGACTATGAACTACCAACATTTACTAAGAGTAGAAAAAAGATAACAATCATCGATGTTCATTGCCAATGACCTACCAACTTTCACTGAAGGTAGAAAGAGAATATATCATAGCATCGGTTTTAATTGAAGATGAACTACCAACGTTTACTGAGGGTAGCAAAAAGATAATAATCATTGACATTCACTGCCAATGACCTACCAACTTTCACCGAAGGTAGAAAGAGAATATATCATAGTATCACCGTTCACTGACGATGAACTACCAATGTTTACTGAGGGTAGCAAAAAGATAACAATTATCGAAGTTCATTGCCAATGACCTACCAACTTTCACTGAAGGTTGAAAGAGAATATATCATAGCATCGCTTTTCACAGAAGGTGAACTACCAACGTTTACTGAGGGTAGCAAAAAGATAACAATCATCGACGTTCACTGCCAATGACCTACCAACTTTCACTGAAGGTAGAAAGAGAATATATCATAGCATCGGCGTTCACTGACGATGAACTACCAATGTTTACTGAGGGTAGCAAAAAGATAACAATCATCGACGTTCACTGCCAATGACCTACTAACTTTCACTGAAGGTAGAAAGAGAATATATCATAGCATCACCTTTTACTGACGATGAACTACCAACGTTTACTAAGGGTAGCAAAAAGATAACAATCATCGACGTTCACTGCCAATGACCTACCAACTTTCACTGAAGGTAGAAAGAGAATATTTCATAGCATCATCGTTCACTGACGATGAACTACAAATGTCTACTGAGGGTAGCAAAAAGATAACAATCATCGACGTTCACTGCCAATGACCTACCAACTTTATCTGAAGGTAGAAAGAGAATATATCATAGCATCACCATTCACTGACGATGAATTACCAACGTTCACTGAAGGTAGCAAAATGATAACAATCATCAAAGTTCATTTCCAATGACCTACAAACTTTCACTGAAGGTTGAAAGAGAATATATCATAGCATCGCTTTTCACTGAAGATGAACTACCAACGTTTACTGAGGGTAGCAAAAAGATAACAATCATTGAAGTTCACTGACAATGACCTACCAACTTTCACTGAAGGTAGAAATAGAATATATCATAGCATCACCTTTTACTGACTATGAACTACCAACGTTTACTAAGAGTAGCAAAAAGATAATAATCATCGACGTTCATTGCCAATGACCTACCAACTTTCACTGAAGGTAGAAAGAGAATATATCATAGCATCGCTTTTAACTGAAGATGAACTACCAACGTTTACTGAGGGTAGCAAAAAGATAACAATCATTGACATTCACTGCCAATGACCTACCAACTTTCATTGAAGGTAGAAAGAGAATATATCATAGCATCACCGTTCACTGACGATGAACTACCAATGTTTACTGAGGGTAGCAAAAAGATAACAATTATCGAAGTTTATTGCTAATGACCTACCAACTTTCACTGAAGGTTGAAAGAGAATATATCATAGCATCGCTTTTCACAGAAGATGAACTACCAACGTTTACTGAGGGTAGCAAAAAGATAACAATCATCGACGTTCACTGCCAATGACCTACCAACTTTCACTGAAGGTAGAAAGAGAATATATCATAGCATCGCCGTTCACTGGCGATGAACTACCAATGTTTACTGAGGGTAGCAAAAAGATAACAATCGTCGACGTTCACTGCCAATGACCTACTAACTTTCACTGAAGGTAGAAAGAGAATATATCATAGCATCACCTTTTACTGACGATGAACTACCAACGTTTACTAAGGGTAGAAAAAAGATAACAATCATCGACGTTCACTGCCAATGACCTACCAACTTTCACTGAAGGTAGATAGAGAATATTTCATAGCATCATCGTTCACTGACGATGAACTACAAATGTCTACTGAGGGTAGCAAAAAGATAACAATCATCGATGTTCACTGCCAATGACCTACCAACTTTATCTGAAGGTAGAAAGAGAATATATCATAGCATCACCATTCACTGACGATGAATTACCAACGTTCACTGAAGGTAGAAAAATGATAAAAATCATCAAAGTTCATTTCCAATGACCTACAAACATTCACTGAAGGTTGAAAGAGAATATATCATAGCATCGCTTTTCACTGAAGATGAACTACCAACGTTTACTAAGGGTAGCAAAAAGATAACAATCATCGATGTTCACTGCCAATAACCTACCAACTTTCACTGAAGGTAGAAAGAGAATATATCATAGCATCGCCGTTCACTGACGATGAACTACCTATGTTTACTGAGGGTAGCAAAAAGATAACAATCATCGACGTTCACTGCCAATGACCTACTAACTTTCACTGAGGGTAGAAAGAGAATATATCATAGCATCACCTTTTACTGATGATGAACTACCAACGTTTACTAAGAGTAGCAAAAAGATAACAATCATCGACGTTTATTGCCAATGACCTACCAATTTTCACTGAATGTAGAAAGAGAATTTATCATAGCATCACCTTTCACTGACGATGAACTACCAACGTTCACTGAAGGTAGCAAAAAGATAACAATCATCGACGTTCACTACCAATGAACTACCAACTTTCACTGAAGGTAGAAAGAGAATATATCATAGCATCGTCTTTCACTGACGATGAACTACCAAAGTTCACTAAAGGTAGCAAAAAGATAACAATCATCCATGTTCACTGCCAATGACCTACCAACTTTCATTGAAGGTAGAAAGAGATTATATCATAGCATTGCCTTTCACTGAAGATGAACTACCAACGTTTACAGAGGGTAACAAAAATATAACAATCATCGACGTTCACTGCCAATGACCTACCAACTTTTACTGAAGGTAATAAGAGAATATATCATAGCATCGCCGTTCACTGACGATGAACTACCAACGTTCACTGAAGGTAGCAAAAAGATAACAATCATTGAAGTTCACTGACAATGACCTACCAACTTTCACTGAAGGTAGAAATAGAATATATCATAGCATCACCTTTTACTGACTATGAACTACCAAAGTTTACTAAGAGTAGCAAAAAGATAACAATCATCGACGTTCATTGCCAATGACCTTGCAACTTTCACTGAAGTTAGAAAGAGAATATATCATAGCATCGGTTTTAATTGAAGATGAACTACCAACGTTTACTGAGGGTAGCAAAAAGATAATAATCATTGACATTCACTGCCAATGACCTACCAACTTTCACCGAAGGTAGAAAGAGAATATATCATAGTATCACCGTTCACTAACGATGAACTACCAATGTTTACTGAGGGTAGCAAAAAGATGACAATTATCGAAGTTCATTGCCAATGACCTACAAACTTTCACTGAAGGTTGAAAGAGAATATATCATAGCATCGCTTTTCACAGAAGGTGAACTACCAACGTTTACTGAGGGTAGCAAAAAGATAACAATCATCGACGTTCACTGCCAATGACCTACCAACTTTCACTGAAGGTAGAAAGAGAATATATCATAGCATCGACGTTCACTGACGATGAACTACCAATGTTTACTGAGGGTAGCAAAAAGATAACAATCGTCGATGTTCACTGCCAATGACCTACTAACTTTCACTGAAGGTAGAAAGAGAATATACAATAGCATCACCTTTTACTGACGATGAACTACCAACGTTTACTAAGGGTAGAAAAAAGATAACAATCATCGACGTTCACTGCCAATGACCTACCAACTTTCACTGAAGGTAGAAAGAGAATATTTCATAGCATCGCCGTTCACTAATGATGAACTACAAATGTCTACTGAGGGTAGCAAAAAGATAACAATCATCGACGTTCACTGCCAATGACCTACCAACTTTATCTGAAGGTAGAAAGAGAATATATCATAGCATCGCCATTCACTGACGATGAAATACCAACGTTCACTGAAGGTAGCAAAAAGATAACAATCATTAAAGTTCATTGCCAATGACCTACAAACTTTCACTGAAAGTTGAAAGAGAATATATCATAGCATCGCTTTTCACTAAAGATGAACTACCAACGTTTAATGAGGGTAGCAAAAAGATAACAATCATCCATGTTCACTCCCAATGACCTACCAACTTTCACTGAAGGTAGAAAGAGAATTTATCATAGCATCGCCGTTCACTGACGATTAACTACCAATGTTTACTGAGGGTAGCAAAAAGATAACAATCATCGACGTTCACTGACAATGACCTACTAACTTTCACTGAAGGTAGAAAGAGAATATATCATAGCATCACCTTTTACTGACGATGAACTACCAACGTTTACTAAGAGTAGCAAAAAGATAACAATCATCGACTTTCATTGCCAATGACCTACCAACTTTCACTGAATGTAGAAAGAGAATTTATCATAGCATCACCTTTCAGTGACGATGAACTACCAACGTTCACTAAAGGTAGCAAAAAGATAACAATCATAGACGTTCACTGCCAATGAACTACCAACTTTCACTGAAGGTAGAAAGAGAATATATCATAGCATCGCCATTCACTGACGATGAACTACCAACGTTCACTGAAGGTACAAAAAAGAGAACAATCATCAAAGTTCATTTCCAATGACCTACAAACTTTCACTGAAGGTTGAAAGAGAATATATCATAGCATCGCTTTTCACTGAAGATGAACTACCAACGTTTACTGAGGGTAGCAAAAAGATAACAATCATCGATGTTCACAGCCAATGACCTACCAACTTTCACTGAAGGTAGAAAGAGAATATATCATAACATCACCGTTCACTGACGATGAACTACCAATGTTTACTGAGGGTAGCAAAAAGATAAAAATCATCGACGTTCACTGCCAATGACCTACTAACTTTCACTGAAGGTAGAAAGAGAATATATCATAGCATCACCTTTTACTGACGATGAACTACCAACGTTTACTAAGAGTAGCAAAAAGATAACAATCATCGACGTTCATTGCCAATGACCTACCAACTTTCACTTAATGTAGAAAAAGAATTTATCATAGCATCACCTTTCAATGACGATGAACTACCAACGTTCACTGAAGGTAGCAAAAAGATAACAATCATCGACGTTCACTGCCAATGAACTACCAACTTTCACTGAAGGTAGAAAGAGAATATATCATAGCATCGTCTTTCTCTGACGATGAACTATCAACGTTCATTAAAAGGTAGCAAAAAGATAACAATCGTCAATGTTCACTGCCAATGACCTACCACCTTTCATTTAAGGTAGAAAGAGATTATATCATAGCATCGCCTTTCACTGAAGATGAACTACCAACGTTTACAGAGGGTAACAAAAAGATAACAATCATCGAAGTTCACTGCCAATGACCTACTAACTTTTACTGAAGGTAATAAGAGAATATATCATAGCATCACCTTTTACTGACTATGAACTACCAACGTTTACTAAGAGTAGCAAAAAGATAACAATCATCGACGTTCATTGCCAATGACCTACCAACTTTCACTGAAGGTAGAAAGAGAATATATCATAGCATCGCTTTTAACTGAAGATGAACTACCACTGTTTACTGAGGGTATCAAAAAGATAACAATCATCGATGTTCACTGCCAATGACCTACCAACTTTCACTGAAGGTAGAAAGAGAATATATCATAGCATCTCCGTTCACTGACGATGAACTACCAACATTCACTGAAGGTAGCAAAAAGATAACAATCACCAACATTCACTTCCAATGACCTACCAACTTTCACTGAAGGTAGAAAGAGAATATATCATAACATCGCTTTTCACTGAAGAAGAACTACCAACATTTACTGAGGGTAGAAAAAAGATAAAAATCATCGCCGTTCACTGACGATGAACTACCAACGTTCACTGAAGGTAGAAAAAAGATAATAATCATCGATGTTCATTACCAATGACCTACCAACTTTCACTAAAGGTAGAAAGAGATTTTATCATAGCATCACCTTTCACTGACGACGAACTACCAACGTTCACTGAAGGTAGCAAAAAGATAACAATCGTCGACGTTCACTACCAATGACCTACCAACTTTATCTGAAGGTAGAAAGATAATATATCATAGCATCGCCATTCACTGACGATGAACTACCAACGTTCACTGAAGGTAGACAAAAGATAACAATCATCAAAGTTCATTTCCAATAACCTACAAACTTTCACTGAAGGTTGAAAGAGAATATATAATAGCATCGCTTTTCACTGAAGATGAACTACCAACGTTTACTGAGGGTAGCAATAAGATAACAATCATCGACGTTCACTGCCAATGAACTACCAACTTTCACTTTAGGTAGAAAGAGAATATATCATAGCATCGTCTTTCACTGACGATGAACTACCAACATTCACTAAAGGTAGCAAAAAGATAACAATCGTCGATGTTCACTGCCAATGACCAACCAACTTTCATTGAAGGTAGAAACAGATTATATCATAGCATCGCCTTTCATTGAAGATGAACTACAAACGTTTACAGAGGGTAGAAAAAAGATAACAATCGTCTACGTTCACTGCCAATGACCTACCAACTTTTACTGAAGGTAATAAGAGAATATATCATAGCATCGTCGTTCACTGACGATGAACTACCAACGTTCACTGAAGGTAGCAAAAAGATAACAATCATTGAAGTTCACTGACAATGACCTACCAACTTTCACTGAAGGTAGAAAGAGAATATATCATAGCATCACCATTCACTGACGATGAATTACCAACGTTCACTGAAGGTAGCAAAATGATAACAATCATCAAAGTTCATTTCCAATGACCTACCAACTTTCACTGAAGGTAGAAAGAGAATATATCATAGCATCTCCGTTCACTGACGATGAACTACCAACATTCACTGAAGGTAGCAAAAAGATAACAATCATCGATGTTCACTGCCAATAACCTACCAACTTTCACTGAAGGTAGAAAGAGAATATATCATAGCATCGCCGTTCACTGACGATGAACTACCTATGTTTACTGAGGGTAGCAAAAAGATAACAATCATCGACGTTCACTGCCAATGACCTACTAACTTTCACTGAGGGTAGAAAGAGAATATATCATAGCATCACCTTTTACTGATGATGAACTACCAACGTTTACTAAGAGTAGCAAAAAGATAACAATCATCGACGTTTATTGCCAATGACCTACCAATTTTCACTGAATGTAGAAAGAGAATTTAACATAGCATCACCTTTCACTGACGATGAACTACCAACGTTCACTGAAGGTAGCAAAAAGATAACAATCATCGACGTTCACTGCCAATGAACTACAAACTTTCACTGAAGGTAGAAAGAGAATATATCATAGCATCGTCTTTCACTGACGATGAACTACCAACGTTCGCTAAAGGTAGCAAAAAGATAACAATCATCCATGTTCACTGCCAATGACCTACCAACTTTCATTGAAGGTAAAAAGAGATTATATCATAGCATTGCCTTTCACTGAAGATGAACTACCAACGTTTACAGAGGGTAACAAAAATATAACAATCATCGACGTTCACTGCCAATGACCTACCAACTTTTACTGAAGGTAATAAGAGAATATATCATAGCATCGCCGTTCACTGACGATGAACTACCAACGTTCACTGAAGGTAGCAAAAAGATAACAATCATTGAAGTTCACTGACAATGACCTACCAACTTTCACTGAAGGTAGAAATAGAATATATCATAGCATCACCTTTTACTGACTATGAAATACCAAAGTTTACTAAGAGTAGCAAAAAGATAACAATCATCGACGTTCATTGCCAATGACCTACCAACTTTCACTGAAGTTAGAAAGAGAATATATCATAGCATCGGTTTTAATTGAAGATGAACTACCAACGTTTACTGAGGGTAGCAAAAAGATAATAATCATTGACATTCACTGCCAATGACCTACCAACTTTCACCGAAGGTAGAAAGAGAATATATCATAGTATCACCGTTCACTAACGATGAACTACCAATGTTTACTGAGGGTAGCAAAAAGATAACAATTATCGAAGTTCATTGCCAATGACCTACAAACTTTCACTGAAGGTTGAAAGAGAATATATCATAGCATCGCTTTTCACAGAAGGTGAACTACCAACGTTTACTGAGGGTAGCAAAAAGATAACAATCATCGACGTTCACTGCCAATGACCTACCAACTTTCACTGAAGGTAGAAAGAGAATATATCATAGCATCGACGTTCACTGACGATGAACTACCAATGTTTACTGAGGGTAGCAAAAAGATAACAATCGTCGACGTTCACTGCCAATGACCTACTAACTTTCACTGAAGGTAGAAAGAGAATATACCATAGCATCACCTTTTACTGACGATGAACTACCAACGTTTACTAAGGGTAGAAAAAAGATAAAAATCATCGACGTTCACTGCCAATGACCTACCAACTTTCACTGAAGGTAGAAAGAGAATATTTCATAGCATCGCCGTTCACTAACGATGAACTACAAATGTCTACTGAGGGTAGCAAAAAGATAACAATCATCGACGTTCACTGCCAATGACCTACCAACTTTATCTGAAGGTAGAAAGAGAATATATCATAGCATCGCCATTCACTGACGATGAAATACCAACGTTCACTGAAGGTAGCAAAAAGATAACAATCATTAAAGTTCATTGCCAATGACCTACAAACTTTCACTGAAAGTTGAAAGAGAATATATCATAGCATCGCTTTTCACTAAAGATGAACTACCAACGTTTAATGAGGGTAGCAAAAAGATAACAATCATCCATGTTCACTCCCAATGACCTACCAACTTTCACTGAAGGTAGAAAGAGAATTTATCATAGCATCACCGTTCACTGACGATGAACTACCAATGTTTACTGAGGGTAGCAAAAAGATAACAATCATCGACGTTCACTGACAATGACCTACTAACTTTCACTGAAGGTAGAAAGAGAATATATCATAGCATCACCTTTTACTGACGATGAACTACCAACGTTTACTAAGAGTAGCAAAAAGATAACAATCATCGACTTTCATTGCCAATGACCTACCAACTTTCACTGAATGTAGAAAGAGAATTTATCATAGCATCACCTTTCAGTGACGATGAACTACCAACGTTCACTAAAGGTAGCAAAAAGATAACAATCATCGACGTTCACTGCCAATGAACTACCAACTTTCACTGAAGGTAGAAAGAGAATATATCATAGCATCGCCATTCACTGACGATGAACTACCAACGTTCACTGAAGGTAGCAAAAAGAGAACAATCATCAAAGTTCATTTCCAATGACCTACAAACTTTCACTAAAGGTTGAAAGAGAATATATCATAGCATCGCTTTTCACTGAAGATGAACTACCAACGTTTACTGAGGGTAGCAAAAAGATAACAATCATCGATGTTCACAGCCAATGACCTACCAACTTTCACTGAAGGTAGAAAGAGAATATATCATAACATCGCCGTTCACTGACGATGAACTACCAATGTTTACTGAGGGTAGCATAAAGATAAAAATCATCGACGTTCACTGCCAATGACCTACTAACTTTCACTGAAGGTAGAAAGAGAATATATCATAGCATCACCTTTTACTGACGATGAACTACCAACGTTTACTAAGAGTAGCAAAAAGATAACAATCATCGACGTTCATTGCCAATGACCTACCAACTTTCACTTAATGTAGAAAAAGAATTTATCATAGCATCACCTTTCAATGACGATGAACTACCAACGTTCACTGAAGGTAGCAAAAAGATAACAATCATCGACGTTCACTTCCAATGAACTACCAACTTTCACTGAAGGTAGAAAGAGAATATATCATAGCATCGTCTTTCTCTGACGATGAACTATCAACGTTCATTAAAAGGTAGCAAAAAGATAACAATCGTCAATGTTCACTGCCAATGACCTACCACCTTTCATTGAAGGTAGAAAGAGATTATATCATAGCATCGCCTTTCACTGAAGATGAACTACCAACGTTTACAGAGGGTAACAAAAAGATAACAATCATCGAAGTTCACTGCCAATGACCTACTAACTTTTACTGAAGGTAATAAGAGAATATATCATAGCATCACCTTTTACTGACTATGAACTACCAACGTTTACTGAGGGTAGCAAAAAGATAACAATCATCGACGTTCATTGCCAATGACCTACCAACATTCACTGAAGGTAGAAAGAGAATATATCATAGCATCGCTTTTAACTGAAGATGAACTACCACTGTTTACTGAGGGTATCAAAAAAATAACAATCATCGACGTTCACTGCCAATGACCTACCAACTTTCACTGAAGGTAGAAAGAGAATATATCATAGCATCTCCATTCACTGACGATGAACTACCAACATTCACTGAAGGTAGCAAAAAGATAACAATCACCAACATTCACTTCCAATGACCTACCAACTTTCACTGAAGGTAGAAAGAGAATATATCATAACATCGCTTTTCACTGAAGAAGAACTACCAACATTTACTGAGGGTAGAAAAAAGATAAAAATCATCGCCGTTCACTGACGATGAACTACCAACGTTCACTGAAGGTAGAAAAAAGATAATAATCATCGATGTTCATTACCAATGACCTACCAACTTACACTAAAGGTAGAAAGAGATTTTATCATAGCATCACCTTTCACTGACGACGAACTACCAACGTTCACTGAAGGTAGCAAAAAGATGACAATCGTCGATGTTCACTACCAATGACCTACCAACTTTATCTGAAGGTAGAAAGAGAATATATCATAGCATCGCCATTCACTGACGATGAACTACCAACGTTCACTGAAGGTAGACAACAGATAACAATCATCAAAGTTCATTTCCAATGACCTACAAACTTTCACTGAAGGTTGAAAGAGAATATATAATAGCATTGCTTTTCACTGAAGATGAACTACCAACGTTTACTGAGGGTAGCAAAAAGATAACAATCATCGACGTTCACTGCCAATGAACTACCAACTTACACTTTAGGTAGAAAGAGAATATATCATGGCATCGTCTTTCACTGACGATGAACTACCAACGTTCACTAAAGGTAGCAAAAAGATAACAATCGTCGATGTTCACTGCCAATGACCAACCAAATTTCATTGAAGGTAGAAACAGATTATATCATAGCATCGCCTTTCATTGAAGATGAACTACCAACATTTACAAAGGGTAGCAAAAAGATAACAATCATCTACGTTCACTGCCAATGACCTACCAACTTTCACTGAAGGTAGAAAGAGAATATATCATAGCATCGTCGTTCACTGACGATGAACTACCAACGTTCACTGAAGGTAGCAAAAAGATAACAATCATTGAAGTTCACTGACAATGACCTACCAACTTTCACTGAAGGTAGAAAGAGAATATATCATAGCATCACCTTTTACTGACTATGAACTACTAACGTTTACTAAGAGTAGCAAAAAGATAACAATCATCAACGTTCATTGCCAATGACCTACCAACTTTCACTGAAGGTAGAAAGAGAATATATCATAGCATCTCCGTTCACTGACGATGAACTACCAACATTCACTGAAGGTAGAAAAAAGATAACAATCACCAACGTTCACTTCCAATGACCTACCAACTTTCACTGAAGGTAGAAAGAGAATATATCATAGCATCGCTTTTCACTGAAGAAGAACTACCAACATTTACTGAGGGTAGAAAAAAGATAAAAATCATCGCCGTTCACTGACGATGAACTACCAACGTTCACTGAAGGTAGAAAAAAGATAATAATCATCGATGTTCATTACCAATGACCTACCAACTTTCACTAAAGGTAGAAAGAGATTTTATCATAGCATCACCTTTCACTGACGACGAACTACCAACATTCACTGAAGGTAGCAAAAAGATGACAATCGTCGACGTTCACTACCAATGACCTAACAACTTTACCTGAAGGTAGAAAGAGAATATATCATAGCATCGCCATTCACTGACGATGAACTACCAACGTTCACTGGAGGTAGACAAAAGATAACAATCATCAAAGTTCATTTCCAATTACCTACAAACTTTCACTGAAGACGAACTACGAACATTTACTGAGGGTAGCAAAAAGATAACAATCATCTACGTTCACTGCCAATGACCTACCAACTTTTACTGAAGGTAATAAGAGAATATATCATAGCATCGTCGTTCACTGACGATGAACTACCAACGTTCACTGAAGGTAGCAAAAAGATAACAATCATTGAAGTTCACTGACAATGACCTACCAACTTTCACTGAAGGTAGAAAGAGAATATATCATAGCATCACCTTTTACTGACTATGAACTACTAACGTTTACTAAGAGTAGCAAAAAGATAACAATCATCAACGTTCATTGCCAATGACCTACCAACTTTCACTGAAGGTAGAAAGAGAATATATTATAGCATCGCTTTTAACTGAATATGAACTACCACTGTTTACTGAGGGTATCAAAAAGATAACTATCATCGACGTTCACTGCCAATGACCTACCAACTTTCACTGAAGGTAGAAAGAGAATATATCATAGCCTCTCCGTTCACTGACGATGAACTACCAACATTCACTGAAGGTATAAATAAGATAAGAATCATCGATGTTCACTGCCAGTGACCTACCAAGTTTCAATGAAGGTAGAAATAGAATATATCATAGCATCTCCGTTCACTGACGATGAACTACCAACATTCACTGAGGGTAGCAAAAAGATAAAAATTATCGACGTTCACTGCCAATGACCTACCAACTTTAACCGAACTTAGAAAGAGAATATATCATAGCATCGCCGTTCACTGACGATGAACTACCAACATTCACTGACGGTAGAAAAAAGATAATAATCATCGATCTTCATTACCAATGACCTACCAACTTTCACTAAAGGTAGAAAGAGAATTTATCATAGAATCACCTTTCACTGACGACGAACTACCAACGTTCACTGAAGGTAGCAAAAAGATGACAATCGTCGACGTTCACTACCAATGACCTACCAACTTTATCTGAAGGTAGAAAGAGAATATATCATAGCATCGCCATTCACTGACGATGAACTACCAACGTTCACTGAGGGTAGCAAAAAGATAACAATTATCGAAGTTCATTGCCAATGACCTACAAACTTTCACTGAAGGTTGAAAGAGAATATATCATAGCATCGCTTTTCACAGAAGGTGAACTACCAACGTTTACTGAGGGTAGCAAAAAGATAACAATCATCGACGTTCACTGCCAATGACCTACCAACTTTCACTGAAGGTAGAAAGAGAATATATCATAGCATCGACGTTCACTGACGATGAACTACCAATGTTTACTGAGGGTAGCAAAAAGATAACAATCGTCGACGTTCACTGCCAATGACCTACTAACTTTCACTGAAGGTAGAAAGAGAATATACCATAGCATCACCTTTTACTGACGATGAACTACCAACGTTTACTAAGGGTAGAAAAAAGATAACAATCATCAAAGTTCATTGCCAATGACCTACCAACTTTCATTGAATGTAGAAAGAGAATTTATCATAGCATCACCTTTCACTGACGATGAACTACCAACGTTCAGTGAAGGTAGCAAAAAGAAAACAATCATCGACGTTCACTGCCAATGAACTACCAACTTTCACTGAAGGTAGAAAGAGAATATATCATAGCATCGTCTTTCACTGACGATGAACTACCAACGTTCACTAAAGGTAGCAAGAAGATAACAATCGTCGATGTTCACTGCCAATGACCTACCAACATTCATTAAGGCTAGAAAGAGATTATATCATAGCATCACCTTTCACTGAAGATGAACTACCAACGTTTACAGAGGGTAGAAAAAAGATAACAATCATCGACGTTCACTGCCAATGACCTAACAACTTTTACTTAAGGTAATAAGAGAATATATCATAGCATCACCGTTCACTGATGATGAACTACCAACGTTCACTGAAGGTAGCAAAAAAATAACAATCATTGAAGTTCACTGACAATGACCTACAAACTTTCACTGAAGGTAGAAAGAGAATATATCATAGCATCACCTTTTACTGACTATGAACTACAAACGTTTACTAAGAGTAGCAAAAAGATAAAAATCATCGACGTTCATTGCCAATGACCTACCAACTTTCACTGAAGGTAGAAAGAGAATATATCATAGCATCGCTTTTAACTGAAGATGAACTGCCATTGTTTACTGAGGGTATCAAAAAGATAACATTCATCGACGTTCACTGCCAATGACCTACCAATTTTCAATGAACGTAGAAATAGAATATATCATAGCATCGCCGTTCACTGATGATGAACTATCAAGGTTTACTGAGGGTAGAAAAAAGATAACAATCACCGATGTTCACTGCCAATGACCTACTAACTTTCACTGAAGGTAGAAAGAGAATATATCATAGCATCACCTTTTACTGACAATGAACTAACAACGTTTACTAAGAGTAGCAAAAAGATAACAACCATCGACGTTCATTACCAATGACCTACCAAGTTTCACTGAAGGTAGAAAGAGAATATATCATAGCATCACCTTTCACTGACGATGAACTACCAACATTCACTGAAGGTAGAAAAAAGATAACAATCATTGACGTTCACTGCCAATGACGTACCAACTTTCACTGAAGGTAGAAAGAGAATATATCATAGCATCACCGTTCACTGACGATGAACTATCAAGGTTCACTGAAGGTAGAAATAAGATAACAATCATCGATGTTCACTTCCAATGACCTACCATGTTTCCCTGAAGATAGAAAGAGAATATATCATAGCTTCACCATTCACTAACGATGAACTACCAACATTCACTGAAGGTAGCAAAAAGATAACAATCATCGACGTTCACTTCCAATGAACTACCAACACTCACTGAAGGTAGAAAGAGAATATATCATAGCATCGTCTTTCCCTGACGATGAACTACCAACGTTTACTGAGGGTAGCAAAAAGATAACAATCATCGACTTTCACTGCCAATGACCTACCAACTTTCACTGAAGGTAGAAAGAGAATATATCATAGCATCGCCGTTCACTGACGATGAACAACCAATGTTTACTGAGGGTAGAAAAAAGATAACAATCATCGATGTTCACTGCCAATGACCTACTAACTTTCACTGAAGGTAGAAAGAGAATATATCATAGCATCACCTTTTACTGACAATGAACTAACAACGTTTACTAAGAGTAGCAAAAAGATAACAACCATGGACGTTCATTGCCAATGACCTACCAAGTTTCACTGAAGGTAGAAAGAGAATATATCATAGCATCACCTTTCACTGACGATGAACTACCAACATTCACTGAAGGTAAAAAAAAGATAACAATCATCGACGTTCACTGCCAATGACATATCAACTTTCACTTAAGGTAGAAAGAGAATATATCATAGCATCACCGTTCACTGACGATGAACTACCAATGTTCACTGAAGGTAGAAATAAGATAACAATCATCGATGTTCACTGCCAATGACCTACCAAGTTTCAGTGAAGGTAGAAAGAGAATATATCATAGCTTCACCATTCACTAACGATGAACTACCAACATTCACTGAAGGTAGCAAAAAGATAACAATCATCGACGTTCACTGCCAATGAACTACCAACACTCAATGAAGGTAGAAAGAGAATATATCATAGCATCATCTTTCACTGACGATGAACTACCAACGTTTACTGAAGGTAGCAAAAAGATTACACTCATCGACGTTCACTGCCAATGACCTACCAACTTTTACCGAAGGTAATAAGAGAATATATCATAACATCGTCGTTCACTGATGTGAACTACCATCATTCACTGAAGTTATCAAAAAGATAACACTCATAGAAGTTCACTGACAATGACCTACCAACTTTCACTGAAGGTAGAGAGAGAATATATCATAGCATCGCCTTTCACTGACGATGAACTACCAACTTTCACTGAATGTAGAAAAAAGATAACAATCATCGACGTTCATTTCCAATGACCTACCAACTTTTACTAAAGGTAGAAAGAGAATATATCATAGCATCGTCGTTCACTGACGATGAACTAATAACATTAAATGATTTTAGCCAAAAGATTACAATCATCGACGTTCACTGCTAATGAACTACAAACTTTCACTGAAGGTAGAGAGAGAATTTATAAAAGCATCGCCGTTCACTGACGATGAACTACCAAGGTTTACTGAGAGTAGCAAAAATATAACAATCATCGATGTTCACTGGCAATGACCTACCAACTTTCACTGATTGTAGAAAGAGAATATATCATAGCATCGCCTTTCACTGACGATGAACTACTAACATTCACTGAGAGTAGCAAAAAGATAAAAATCATCAACGTTCATTGCCAATGACCTACCAACTTTCACTAAAGGTAGAAACTGAATATATCATAGCATCACCTTTCACTGACGATGAACTAACAACGTTCACTGAAGGTAGCAAAAATTTAACAATCAGTGACGTTCACTACCAATGACCAACCAACTTTCCCTGAAGGTAGAAAGAGAATATATCATAGCATCGTCGTTCACTGACGATGAACTACCAACATTCACTAAAGTAAGCAAAAAGATAACAATCATCGAAGTTCACTTCCATTGACCTAACAACTTTCACTGAAGGTAGAAAGGGAATATATCATATCATCGCCTTTCACTGACGATGAACTACACACGTTCACTGAAGGTAGCAAAAAGATAACAATCATCGATGTTCACTGCCAATGACATACCAACTTTCACTGAAGGTAGAAAGAGAATATATCATAGCATCGCTGTTCACTGACGATGAACTACCAATGTTCATTGAAGGTAGCAAAAAGATGACAATCGTCGACGTTCACTACCAATGACCGACCAACTTTATCTGAAGGAAGAAAGAGAATATATCATAGCATCGCCGTTCACTAACGATGAACTACAAATGTTCATTGAAGGTAGCAAAAAGATAACAATCATCGAAGTTCATTGCCAATGACCTACCAACTTTCACTGAAGGTTGAAAGAGAATATATAAAAGCATCGCTGTTCACTGACGATGAACTACCAACGTTTACTGAGAGTAGCAAAAATATAACAATCATCGACTTTCACTGCCAATGACCTACCAACTTTCACTGAAGGTAGAAAGAGAATATATCATAGCATCACCTTTCATTGACGATGAACTACTAACATTCACTGAGAGTAGCAAAAAGATAACAATCATCGACGTTCATTTCCAATGACCTACCAACTTTCACTGAAGGTAGAAAGAGAATATATCATAGCTTCACCTTTCACAGACGATGAAATAATAACGTTCACTGAAGGTAGCAAAAAGATAACAATCATCGACGTTCACTGCCAATGACCTACCAACTTTCCCAGAAGGTAGAAATAGAATATATCTTAGCATCGCCGTTCACTGACGATGAACTACCAACATTCACTAAAGTTAGAAAATAGATAACAATCATCGAAGTTCACTTCCAATGACCTAACAACTTTCACTAAAGGTAGAAAGAGAATATATCATAGCATCACCTTTCACTGACGATGAACTACCAATGTTCACTGAAGGTAGAAAAAGATTACAATCGTCGAAGTTCACTACCAATGACCTACCAACTTTCACTGAAGGTAGAAAGAGAATATATCATAGTATCACCGTTCACTGACGATGAACTACCAACATTCACTGAAGGTATAAAAAAGATAATAATCATCGATGTTCACTGCCAATGACCTACCAACTTTATCTGAAGGCAGAAATAGAATATATCATAGCATCGCCGTTCACTGACGATTAACTACCAACATTCACTGAAGGTAGCAAAAAGATAACAATCATCGAAGTTCATTGCCAATGACCTACCAACTTTCACTGAAGGTTGAAAGAGAATATATCATAGCATCACTTTTCACTGAAGATGAACTACCAACGTTTACTGAGGGTAGCAAAAAGATAATAATCATCCATGTTCACTGCCAATGACCTACCAACTTTCACTGAAGGTGGAAAGAGAATATATCATAGCATCGCCGTTCACTGAGGATGAACTACCAATGTTCACTGAAGGTAGCAAAAAGATAAAAATCATCGACGTTCACTGCTAATGAACTACAAACTTTCACTGAAGGTAGAAAGAGAATATATCATAGCATCGTCTTTCAGTGACAATTAACTACCAACGTTCACTAAAGGTAGCAAAAAGATAACAATCGTTGACGTTCACTGCCAATGACCTACCAACTTTCATTGAAGGTAGAAAGAGAATATATCGTAGCATCGCCTTTCATTGAAGATGAACTACCAACGTTTACTGAGGGTAGCAAAAAGATAACAATTATCGACGTTCACTGCCAATGACCTACCAACTTTTACTGAAGGTAATAAGAGAATATATCATAGCATCTCCGTTCACTGGCAATGAACAACCATCATTCACTGAAGTTATCAAAAAGATAACACTCATTGAACTTCATTGACAATGACCTACCAACTTTCACTGAAGGTAGAAATAGAATATATGATAGCATCTCCGTTCACTGACGATGAACTACCAACGTTCACTGCAGGTAGAAAAAAGATAATAATCATCGATGTTCACTGCTAATGACCTATCAACTTTCACTGAAGGTAGAAAGAGAATATATCATAGCATCGTCTTTCACAGACGATGAACTACCAACCTTCACTATAGGTAGCAAAAAGATAACAATCGTCGACGTTCACTGCCAATGACCTACCAACTTTAATTGAAGGTAGAAAGAGAATATATCATAACATCGCCTTTCACTGAAGATCAACTACCAACGTTTACTGATGATGAACTACCATCATTCACTGAATTTATCATAGCATCGTCTTTCACTGAAGATCAACTACCAACGTTTACTGAGGGTAGCAAAAAGATAACAATCATCGATGTTCACTTCCTATGACCTACCAATATTTAGTGAAGGTAATAAGAGAATATATCATAGCATCGCCATTCACTGACGATGAACAACCATCATTCACTGAAGTTATCAAAAAGATAACACGCATCGAATTTTACTGCCAATGACCTACCAACTTTTACTGAAGGTAATAAGAGAGTATATCATAGCATTGTCGTTCAATGACGATGAACTACCATCATTCACTGAAGTTATCAAAAAGATAACACTCATAGAAGTTCACTGACAATGACCTATAAACTTTCCATGAAGGTAGAAAGAGAATATATCATAGCATCGCCTTTCACTGACGATGAACTACCAACTTTCACTGAATGTAGAAAAAAGATAACAATCATCGACGTTCACTTCTAATGACCTACCAACTTTCACTAAAGGTAGAAAGAGAATATATCATAGCATCGCCTTTCACTGACGATGAACTACCAACTTTCACTGAATGTAGAAAAAAGATAACAATCATCGACGTTCACTTCCAATGACCTACCAACTTTCACTAAAGGTAGAAAGAGAATATATCATAGCATCGCCGTTCACTGACGATGAACTACTAACATTCAATTATTTTAGCCAAAAGATCACAACCATCGATGTTCACTGCTAATGACCTACCAACTTTCACTGAAGGTAGAGAGAGAATATATAAAAGCATCGCCGTTCACTGACGATGAACTACCAACGTTTACTGAGAGTAGCAAAAATATAACATTCATCGACGTTCACTGCCAATGACCTACCAACTTTCCATGAAGGTAGAAAGAGAATATATCATAGCATCGCCTTTCACTGACGATGAACTACCAACGTTCACTGAAGGTAGAAAAAAGATGACAATCGTCGAAGTTCACTACCAATGACCTACCAACTTTCACTGAAGGTAGAAAGAGAATATATCATAGCATCGCCATTCACTGACGAGGAACTACCAACATTCACTGAAGGTATAAAAAAGATAATAATCATCGATGTTCACTGCCAATGACCTACCAACTTTATCTGAAGGCAGAAATAGAATATATCATAGCATCGCCGTTCACTGACGATGAACTACCAACGTTCACTAAAGGTAGAAAAAAGATAACAATCATCGAAGTTCATTGCCAATGACCTACCAACTTTCACTGAAGGTTGAAAGAGAATATATCATAGCATCGCTTTTCACTGAAGATGAACTACCAACGTTTACTGAGGGTAGCAAAAAGATAACAATCATCCATGTTCACTGCCAATGACCTACCAACTTTCACTGAAGGTTGAAAGAGAATATATCATAGCATCGCCGTTCACTGACGATGAACTACCAATGTTTACTGAGGGTAGCCAAAAGATAACAATCATCGACGTTCACTGCCAATGACCTACTAACTTTCACTGAAGGTAGAAAGAGAATATATCATAGCATCACCTTTTACTGACTATGAACTACCAACGTTTACTAAGAGTAGCAAAAAGATAACAATCATCGACGTTCATTGCCAATGACCTACCAACTTTCACTGAAGGTAGAAAGAGAATTTATCATAGCATCACCTTTCACTGATGATGAACTACCAACGTTCAATGAAGGTAGCTAAAAGATAACAATCATCGACGTTCACTGCCAATGACATACCAACTTTCACTGAAGGTAGAAAGAGAATATATCATAGCATCACCGTTCACTGACGATGAACTACCAACATTCACTGAAGGTAGAAATAAGATTACAATCATCGATGTTCACTGCCAATGACCTACCAAGTTTCACCTAAGGTAGAAAGAGAATATATCATAGCATCGCAGTTCACTGACGATGAACTACCAACATTCACTGAAGGTAGCAAAAAGATAACAATCATCGACGTTCACTGCTAATGAACTACAAACTTTCACTGAAGGTAGAAAGATAATATATCATAGCATCGTCTTTCAGTGACAATTAACTACCAACATTCACTAAAGGTAGCAAAAAGATAACAATCGTTGACGTTCACTGCCAATGACCTACCAACATTCATTGAAGGTAGAAACAGAATATATAGTAGCATCGCCTTTCATTAAAGATGAACTACCAACGTTTACTGAGGGTAGCAAAAAGATAACAATCATCGACGTTCACTGTCAATGACCTACCAACTTTTACTGAAGGTAATAAGAGAATATATCATAGCATCTCCGTTCACTGGCAATGAACAACCATCATTCAATGAAGTTATCAAAAATATAACACTCATTGAAGTTCATTGACAATGACCTACAAACTTTCACTGAAGGTAGAAATAGAATTTTTGATAGCATCGCCGTTCACTGACGATGAACTACCAACGTTCACTGAAGGTTGAAAAAAGATAATAATCATCGATGTTCACTGCCAATGACCTATCAACTTTCACTGAAGGTAGAAAGAGAATATATCATAGCATCGTCTTTCACTGACGATGAACTACCAACCTTCACTATAGGTAGCAAAAAGATAACAATCGTCGACGTTCACTGCCAATGACCTACCAACTTTAATTGAAGGTAGAAAGAGAATATATCATAACATCGCCTTTCACTGAAGATCAACTACCAACGTTTACTGAGGGTAGCAAAAAGATAACAATCATCGACGTTCACTGCCTAGGACCTACCAACTTTTAGTCAAGGTAATAAGAGAATATATCATAGCATCGCCGTTCACTGACGATGAATAACCATCATTCACTGAAGTTATCAAAAAGATAACCCGCATCGAATTTTACTGCCAATGACCTACCAACTTTTAATGAAGGTAATAAGAGAGTATATCATAGCATCGTTGTTCACTGACGATGAACTACCATCATTCACTGAAGTTATCAAAAAGATAACACTCATAGAAGTTCACTGACAATGACCTACAAACTTTCCATGAAGGTAGAAAGAGAATATATCATAGCATCGCCTTTCACTGACGATGAACTACCAACTTTCACTGAATGTAGAAAAAAGATAACAATCATCGACGTTCACTTATAATGACCTACCAACTTTAACTAAAGGTAGAAAAAGAATATATCATAGCATCGCCTTTCACTGACGATGAACTACCAACTTTCACTGAATGTAGAAAAAAGATAACAATCATCGACGTTCACTTCTAATGACCTACCAACTTTCACTAAAGGTAGAAAGAGAATATATCATAGCATCGCCGTTCACTGACGATGAACTACTAACATTCAATTATTTTAGCCAAAAGATCACAACCATCGATGTTCACTGCTAATGACCTACCAACTTTCACTGAGGGTAGAGAGAGAATATATAAAAGCATCGCCTTTCACTGACGATGAACTACCAACGTTTACTGAGAGTAGCAAAAATATAACATTCATCGACGTTCACTGCCAATGACCTACCAACTTTCACTGAAGGTAGAAAGAGAATATATCATAGCATCGCTTTTCACTGACGATGAACTACTAACATTCATTGAGAGTAGCAAAAAGATAACAATCATCGACGTTCACTGCTAATGAACTACAAACTTTCACTGAAGGTAGAAAGAGAATATATCATAGCATCGTCTTTCAGTGACAATTAACTACCAACAATCACTAAAGGTAGCAAAAAGATAACAATCGTTGACGTTCACTGCCAATGACCTACCAACTTTCATTGAAGGTAGAAAGAGAATATATCGTAGCATCGCCTTTTATTGAAGATGAACTACCAACGTTTACTGAGGGTAGCAAAAAGATAACAATCATCGACGTTCACTGCCAATGACCTACCAACTTTTACTGAAGGTAATAAGAGAATATATCATAGCATCTCCGTTCACTGGCAATGAACAACCATCATTCACTGCAGTTATCAAAAAGATAACACTCATTGAAGTTCATTGAAAATGACCTACCAACTTTCACTGAAGGTAGAAATAGAATATATGATAGCATCTCCGTTCACTGACGATGAACTACCAACGTTCACTGAAGGTAGAAAAAAGATAATAATCATCGATGTTCACTACCAATGACCTATCAACTTTCACTGAAGGTAGAAAGAGAATATATCATAGCATCTTCTTTCACTGACGATGAACTACCAACCTTCACTATAGGTAGCAAAAAGATAACAATCATCGACGTTCACTGCCAATGACCTACCAACTTTAATTGAAGGTAGAAAGAGAATATATCATAACATCGCCTTTCACTGAAGATCAACTACCAATGTTTACTGAGGGTAGCAAAAAGATAACAATCATCGACGTTCACTGCCTATGACCTACCAACTTTTAGTGAAGGTAATAAGAGAATATATCATAGCATCGCCGTTCACTGACGATGAACAACCATCATTCACTGAAGTTATCAAAAACATAACACGCATCGAATTTTACTGCCAATGACCTACCAACTTTTACTGAAGGTAATAAGAGAGTATATCATAGCATCGTCGTTCACTGACGATGAACTACCATCATTCACTGAAGTTATCAAAAAGATAACACCCATAGAAGTTCACTGACAATGACCTACAAACATTCCATGAAGGTAGAAAGAGAATATATCATAGCATCGCCTTTCACTGACGATGAACTACCAACTTTTACTGAATGTAGAAAAAAGATAACAATCATCGACGTTCACTTCTAATGACCTACCAACTTTCACTAAAGGTAGAAAGAGAATATATCATAGCATCGCCTTTCACTGACGATGAACTACCAACTTTCACTGAATGTAGAAAAAAGATAACAATCATCGACGTTCACTTCCAATGACCTACCAACTTTCACTAAAGGTAGAAAGAGAATATATCATAACATCGCCGTTCACTGACGATGAACTACTAACATTCAATTATTTTAGCCAAAAGATCACAACCATCGATGTTCACTGCTAATGACCTACCAACTTTCACTGAAGGTAGAGAGAGAATATATAAAAGAATCGCCTTTCACTGACGATGAACTACCAACGTTTACTGAGAGTAGCAAAAATATAACATTCATCGACGTTCACGGCCAATGACCTACCAACTTTCCATGAAGGTAGAAAGAGAATATATCATAGCATCGCCTTTCACTGACGATGAACTACCAACTTTCATTGAATGTAGAAAAAAAGATAACAATCATCGACGTTCACTGCCAATGACCTACCAACTTTCCCTGAAGGTAGAAAGAGAATATATCTTAGCATCGCCGTTCACTGACGATGAACTACCAACATTCACTAAAGTTAGAAAATAGATAACAATCATCGAAGTTCACTTCTAATGACCTAACAACTTTCACTAAAGGTAGAAAGAGAATATATCATAGCATCGCCTTTCACTGACGATGAACTACCAACGTTCACTGAAGGTAGCAAAAAGATGACAATCGTCGAAGTTCACTACCAATGACCTACAAACTTTCACTGAAGGTAGAAAGAGAATATATCATAGCATCACCGTTCACTGACGATGAACTACCAACGTTCACTGAAGGTATAAAAAAGATAATAATCATCGATGTTCACTGCCAATGACCTATCAACTTTCACTGAAGGTAGAAAGAGAATATATCATAGCATCTTCTTTCACTGACGATGAACTACCAACCTTCACTATAGGTAGCAAAAAGATAACAATCATCGACGTTCACTGCCAATGACCTACCAACTTTAATTGAAGGTAGAAAGAGAATATATCATAACATCGCCTTTCACTGAAGATCAACTACCAATGTTTACTGAGGGTAGCAAAAAGATAACAATCATCGACGTTCACTGCCTATGACCTACCAACTTTTAGTGAAGGTAATAAGAGAATATATCATAGCATCGCCGTTCACTGACGATGAACAACCATCATTCACTGAAGTTATCAAAAACATAACACGCATCGAATTTTACTGCCAATGACCTACCAACTTTTACTGAAGGTAATAAGAGAGTATATCATAGCATCGTCGTTCATTGACAATGAACTACCATCATTCACTGAAGTTATCAAAAAGATAACACTCATAGAAGTTCACTGACAATGACCTACAAACATTCCATGAAGGTAGAAAGAGAATATATCATAGCATCGCCTTTCACTGACGATGAACTACCAACTTTCACTGAATGTAGAAAAAAGATAACAATCATCGACGTTCACTTCCAATGACCTACCAACTTTCACTAAAGGTAGAAAGAGAATATATCATAACATCGCCGTTCACTGACGATGAACTACTAACATTCAATTATTTTAGCCAAAAGATCACAACCATCGATGTTCACTGCTAATGACCTACCAACTTTCACTGAAGGTAGAGAGAGAATATATAAAAGAATCGCCGTTCACTGACGATGAACTACCAACGTTTACTGAGAGTAGCAAAAATATAACATTCATCGACGTTCACGGCCAATGACCTACCAACTTTCCATGAAGGTAGAAAGAGAATATATCATAGCATCGCCTTTCACTGACGATGAACTACCAACTTTCATTGAATGTAGAAAAAAAGATAACAATCATCGACGTTCACTGCCAATGACCTACCAACTTTCCCTGAAGGTAGAAAGAGAATATATCTTAGCATCGCCGTTCACTGACGATGAACTACCAACATTCACTAAAGTTAGAAAATAGATAACAATCATCGAAGTTCACTTCTAATGACCTAACAACTTTCACTAAAGGTAGAAAGAGAATATATCATAGCATCGCCTTTCACTGACGATGAACTACCAACGTTCACTAAAGGTAGCAAAAAGATGACAATCGTCGAAGTTCACTACCAATGACCTACAAACTTTCACTGAAGGTAGAAAGAGAATATATCATAGCATCACCGTTCACTGACGATGAACTACCAACGTTCACTGAAGGTATAAAAAAGATAATAATCATCGATGTTCACTGCCAATGACCTATCAACTTTCACTGAAGGTAGAAAGAGAATATATCATAGCATCTTCTTTCACTGACGATGAACTACCAACCTTCACTATAGGTAGCAAAAAGATAACAATCATCGACGTTCACTGCCAATGACCTACCAACTTTAATTGAAGGTAGAAAGAGAATATATCATAACATCGCCTTTCACTGAAGATCAACTACCAATGTTTACTGAGGGTAGCAAAAAGATAACAATCATCGACGTTCACTGCCTATGACCTACCAACTTTTAGTGAAGGTAATAAGAGAATATATCATAGCATCGCCGTTCACTGACGATGAACAACCATCATTCACTGAAGTTATCAAAAACATAACACGCATCGAATTTTACTGCCAATGACCTACCAACTTTTACTGAAGGTAATAAGAGAGTATATCATAGCATCGTCGTTCACTGACAATGAACTACCATCATTCACTGAAGTTATCAAAAAGATAACACTCATAGAAGTTCACTGACAATGACCTACAAACATTCCATGAAGGTAGAAAGAGAATATATCATAGCATCGCCTTTCACTGACGATGAACTACCAACTTTTACTGAATGTAGAAAAAAGATAACAATCATCGACGTTCACTTCTAATGACCTACCAACTTTCACTAAAGGTAGAAAGAGAATATATCATAGCATCGCCTTTCATTGACGATGAACTACAGACTTTCACTGAATGTAGAAAAAAGATAACAATCATCGACGTTCACTTCCAATGACCTACCAACTTTCACTAAAGGTAGAAAGAGAATATATCATAACATCGCCGTTCACTGACGATGAACTACTAACATTCAATTATTTTAGCCAAAAGATCACAACCATCGATGTTCACTGCTAATGACCTACCAACTTTCACTGAAGGTAGAGAGAGAATATATAAAAGAATCGCCGTTCACTGACGATGAACTACCAACGTTTACTGAGAGTAGCAAAAATATAACATTCATCGACGTTCACGGCCAATGACCTACCAACTTTCCATGAAGGTAGAAAGAGAATATATCATAGCATCGCCTTTCACTGACGATGAACTACCAACTTTCATTGAATGTAGAAAAAAAGATAACAATCATCGACGTTCACTGCCAATGACCTACCAACTTTCCCTGAAGGTAGAAAGAGAATATATCTTAGCATCGCCGTTCACTGACGATGAACTACCAACATTCACTAAAGTTAGAAAATAGATAACAATCATCGAAGTTCACTTCTAATGACCTAACAACTTTCACTAAAGGTAGAAAGAGAATATATCATAGCATCGCCTTTCACTGACGATGAACTACCAACGTTCACTGAAGGTAGCAAAAAGATGACAATCGTCGAAGTTCACTACCAATGACCTACCAACTTTCACTGAAGGTAGAAAGAGAATATATCATAGCATCACCGTTCACTGACGATGAACTACCAACGTTCACTGAAGGTATAAAAAAGATAATAATCATCGATGTTCACTGCCAATGACCTACCAACTTTATCTGAAGGCAGAAATAGAATATATCATAGCATCGCCGTTCACTAACGATGAACTACCAACGTTCACTGAAGGTAGCAAAAAGATAACAATCATCGAAGTTCATTGCCAATGACCTACCAACTTTCACTGAAGGTTGAAAGAGAATATATCATAGCATCGCTTTTCACTGAAGATGAACTACCAATGTTTACTGAGGGTAGCAAAAAGATAACAATCATCGACGTTCACTGCCAATGACCTACTAACTTTCACTAAAGGTAGAAAGAGAATATATCATAGCATCACCTTTTACTGACGATGAACTACCAACGTTTACTAAGAGTAGCAAAAAGATAACAATCATCAACGTTCATTGCCAATGACCTACCAACTTTCACTGAAGGTAGAAAGAGAATTTATCATAGCATCACCTTTCATTGATGATGAACTACCAACGTTCAATGAAGGTAGCTAAAAGATAACAATCATCGACGTTCACTGCCAATGACATACCAACTTTCATTGAAGGTAGAAAGAGAATATATCATAGCATCACCGTTCACTGATGATGAACTACCAACGTTCACTGAAGGTAGAAATAAGATTACAATCATCGATGTTCACTGCCAATGACCTACCAAGTTTCACCTAAGGTAGAAAGAGAATATATCATAGCATCGCAGTTCACTGACGATGAACTACCAACATTTACTGAAGGTAGCAAAAAGATAACAATCATCGACGTTCACTGCTAATGAACTACAAACTTTCACTGAAGGTAGAAAGAGAATATATCATAGCATCGTCTTTCAGTGACAATTAACTACCAACATTCACTAAAGGTAGCAAAAAGATAACAATCGTTGACGTTCACTGCCAATGACCTACCAACTTTCATTGAAGGTAGAAACAGAATATATAGTAGCATCGCCTTTCATTGAAGATGAACTACCAGCGTTTAATGAGGGTAGCTAAAAGATAACAATCATCGACGTTCACTTCCAATGACCTACCAAATTTTACTGAAGGTAATAAGAGAATATATCATAGCATCTCCGTTCACTGGTGATGAACTACCAACGTTCACTGAAGGTAGAAAAAAGATAATAATCATCGATGTTCACTGCCAATGACCTATCAACTTTCACTGAAGGTAGAAAGAGAATATATCATAGCATCGTCTTTCACTGACGATGAACTACCAACCTTCACTATAGGTAGCAAAAAGATAACAATCGTCGATGTTCACTGCCAATGACCTACCAACTTTAATTGAAGGTAGAAAGAGAATATATCATAACATCGCCTTTCACTGAAGATCAACTACCAACGTTTACTGAGGGTAGCAAAAAGATAACAATCATCGACGTTCACTGCCTATGACCTACCAACTTTTAGTGAAGGTAATAAGAGAATATATCATAGCATCGCTGTTCACTGACGATGACCAACCATCATTCACTGAAGTTATAAAAAAGATAACACGCATCGAATTTTACTGCCAATGACCTACCAACTTTTACTTAAGGTAATAAGAGAGTATATCATAGCATCGTCGTTCACTGACGATGAACTACCATCATTCACTGAAGTTATCAAAAAGATAACACTCATAGAAGTTCACTGACAATGACCTACAAACTTTCCATGAAGGTAGAAAGAGAATATATCATAGCATCGCCTTTCACTGACGATGAACTACCAACTTTCACTAAATGTATAAAAAAGATAACAATCATCGACGTTCACTTCTAATGACATACCAACTTTCACTAAAGGTAGAAAGAGAATATATCATAGCATCGCCTTTCACTGACGATGAACTACCAACTTTCACTGAATGTAGAAAAAAGATAACAATCATCGACGTTCACTTCAAATGACCTACCAACTTTCACTAAAGGTAGAAAGAGAATATATCATAGCATCGCCGTTCACGGACGATGAACTACTAACATTCAATTATTTTAGCCAAAAGATCACAACCATCAATGTTCACTGCTAAAGACCTACCAACTTTCACTGAAGGTAGAGAGAGAATATATAAAAGCATCGCCGTTCACTGACGATGAACTACCAACGTTTACTGAGAGTAGCAAAAATATAACATTCATCGACGTTCACTACCAATGACCTACCAACTTTCACTGAAGGTAGAAAGAGAATATATCATAGCATCGCTTTTCACTGACGATGAACTACTTACATTCACTGAGAGTAGCAAAAAGATAACAATCATCGACGTTCATTGCCAATGACCTACCAACTTTCACTGAAGGTAGAAAGATAATATATCATAGCATCACCTTTCACTGACGATGAACTACCAATGTTCATTGAAGGTAGAAAAAAGATAACAATCATCGACGTTCATTGCCAATGACCTACCAACTTTCCCTGAAGGTAGAAAGAGAATATATCATAGCATCGACGTTCACTGACAATGAACTACCAACATTCACTAAAGTTACAAAATAGATAACAATCATCGAAGTTCACTTCCAATGACCTAACAACTTTCACCGAAGGTAGAAAGAGAATATATCATAGCATCGTCTTTCACTAACGATGAACTACCAATGTTCACTGAAGGTAACAAAAAGATGACAATCGTCGATGTTCACTACCAATGACCTACCAACTTTATCTGAAGGTAGAAAGAGAATACATCATAGCATCGCTGTTCACTGACGATGAACTACCAACGTTCATTGAAGGTAGCAAAAAGATAACAATCATCGAAGTTCATTGCCAATGACCTACCAACTTTCACTGAAGGTTGAAAGAGAATATATCGTAGCATCGCTTTTCACTGAATATGAACTACCTATTTTTACTGAGGGTAGCAAAAAGATAACAATCATCGACTTTCACTGCCAATGACCTACCAACTTTCACTGAAGGTAGAAAGAGAATATATCATAGCCTCTCCGTTCACTTACGATGAACTACCAATGTTTACTGAGGGTAGCAAAAAGATAACAACCATCGACGTTCACTTCCAATGACCTACTAACTTTCACTGAAGGTAGAAAGAGAATATATCATAGCATCACCTTTTACTGACGATGAACTACCAATGTTTACTAAGAGTAGCAAAAAGATAACAATCATCGATGTTCACTGCCAATGACCTACCAACTTTCACTGAAGGTAGAAAGAGAATATATCATAGAATCACCGTTCACAGACAATGAACTACCAATGTTCACTGAAGGTAGAAATAAGATAACCATCATCGATCTTCACTGCCAATGACCTACCAAGTTTCACTGAAGGTAGAGAGAGAATATATCATAGCATCGCTGTTCACTTAAGGTGAACTACCAACATTTACTGAAGGTAGAAAAAAGATAACAATCATCGACGTTCACTGCCAATGACCTACCAACTTTCCCTGAAGGTAGAAAGGGAATATATCATAGCGTCGTCTTTCACTGATGATGAACTACCAACGTTCACTAAAGGTAGCAAAAAGATAACAATCGTCGACGTTCATTGCCAATGACCTACCAACTTTCACTGAAGGTAGAAAGAGAATATTTCATAGCATCGCCTTTCACTGAAGATTAACTACCAACGTTTACTGAAGGTAGCAAAAAGATTACAATCATCGACGTTCACTGCCAATGACCTACCAACTTTCCCTGAAGGTAGAAAGAGAATATATCATAGCATCACCGTTCACTGACGATGAACTACCAACATTCACTAAAGTTAGAAAATAGATAACAATCATCGAAGTTCACTTCCAATGACCTAACAACTTTCACTGAAGGTAGAAAGAGAATATATCATAGCATCGCCGTTCACTAACGATGAACTACCAACATTCACTGAAGGTAGCAAAAAGATAACAATCATCAATGTTCACTGCCAATGAACTACCAACTTTCACTGAAGGTAGAAAGAGAATATATCATAGCATCGTCTTTCACTGACGATGGACTACCAACGTTCACTGAAGGTTGCAAAAAGATAACAATCGTCCACGTTCACTGCCGATGACCTACCAACTTTCATTGAAGGTAGAAAGAGAATATATCATAGCATCGCCTTTCACTGGAGATGAACTACCAATGTTTACTGAGGGTAACAAAAAGATAACAATCATCGACTTTCATTGCCAATGACCTACCAACTTTTACTGAAGGTTATAAGAGAATATATCATAGCATCGCCGTTCACTGACGATGAACTACCATCATTCACTAAAGTTATCAAAAAGATAACACTCATAGAAGTTCACTGACAATGACCTACCAACTTTCACTGAAGGTAGAAAAAGAATATATCATAGCATCGCCTTTCACTGACGATGAACTACCAACTTTCACTGAATGTAGAAAAAAGATAACAATCATCGACGTTCACTTCCAATGACCTACCAACTTTCACTGAAGGTAGAAAGAGAATATATCATAGCATCGCCGTTCACTGACGATGAACTAATAACATTCAATGATTTTAGCCAAAAGATTACAATCATCGACGTTCACTTCCAATGACCTACCAACTTTCACTGGAGGTAGAAAGAGAATATATCATAGCATCGCCGTTCACTGACGATGAACTACTAACATTAAATGATTTTTGCCAAAAGATCATATTCATCGACGTTCACTGCTAATGACCTACCAACTTTCACAGAAGGTAGAGAGAGAATATATAAAAGCATCGCCGTTCACTTACGATGAACTACCAAAGTTTACTGAGAGTAGCAAAAATATAACAATCATCGACGTTCACTGCCAATAACCTACCAACTTTCACTGAAGGTAGAAAGAGAATATTTAATAGCATCGCCTTTCACTGAAGATGAACTACCAACGTTTAATAAAGGTAGCAAAAAGATTACAATCATCGATGTTCACTGCCAATGACCTACCAACTTTCCCTGAAGGTATAAAGAGAATATATCATAGCATCGTCGTTCACTGACGATGAACTACCAACATTCACTAAACTTAGCAAAAAGATAACAATCATCAAAGTTCACTTCCAATGACCTAACAACTTTCACTGAAGGTAGAAAGAGAATATATCATAGAATCGCCTTTCATTGACGATGAACTACTAACGTTCACTGAAGGTAGAAAAAAGATAACAATCGTGGATGTTCACTGCCAATGACCTACCAACTTTCACTGAAGGTAGAAAGAGAATATATCATAGCATCGCCGTTATCTGACGATGAATTACCAACATTCACTGAAGGTAGAAAAAAGATAATAGTCATCGATGTTCACTGCCAATGACCTATCAACTTTCACTGAAGGTAGAATGAGAATATATCATAACATTGTCTTTCACTAACGATGAACTACCAATGTTCACTGAAGGTAGCAAAAATATGACAATCGTCGACGTTCACTACCAATGACCTACCAACTTTATCTGAAGGTAGAAAGAGAATATATCATAGCATCGCTGTTCACTATTGATGAACTACAAACTTTCACTGAAGGTAGCAAAAAGATAACAATCATCGAATTTCATTGCCAATGACCTACCAACTTTCACTGAAGGTAGAAAGATAATTTATCATAGAATCACCTTTCACTGACGATGAACTACCAACGTTCACTGAAAGTAGAAATAAGATAACAATCATCGATGTTCACTGCCAATGACCTACCAAGTTTCACTGAAGGTAGAAAGAGAATATATCATAGCATCGCCGTTCATTGACGATGAACTACCATCATTCACAGAAGGTAGCAAAAAGATAACAATCATCGACGTTCACTTCCAATGAACTACCAACTTTCACTGAAGGTAGAAAGAGAATATATCATAACATCACCTTTTACTGACGATGAACTACCAACGTTTACTAAGAGTACCAAAAAGATAACAATCATCAACGTTCATTGCCAATGACCTACCAACTTTCATTGAAGATTGAAAGAGAATATATCGTAGCATCGCTTTTCACTGAATATGAACTACCAATTTTTACTGAGGGTAGCAAAAAGATAACAATCATCGACTTTCACTGCCAATGACCTAGCAACTTTCACTGAAGGTAGAAAGAGAATATATCATAGCCTCTCCGTTCACTTACGATGAACTACCAATGTTTAGTGAGGGTAGCAAAAAGATAACAACCATCGACGTTCACTTCCAATGACCTACTAACTTTCACTGAAGGTAGAAAGAGAATATATCATAGCATCACCTTTTACTGACGATGAACTACCAATGTTTACTAAGAGTAGCAAAAAGATAACAATCATCGATGTTCACTGCCAATGACCTACCAACTTTCACTGAAGGTAGAAAGAGAATATATCATAGAATCACCGTTCACAGACGATGAACTACCAATGTTCACTGAAGGTAGAAATAAGATAACCATCATCGATCTTCACTGCCAATGACCTACCAAGTTTCACTGAAGGTAGAGAGAGAATATATCATAGCATCGCTGTTCACTTAAGGTGAACTACCAACATTTACTGAAGGTAGAAAAAAGATAACAATCATCGACGTTCACTGCCAATGACCTACCAACTTTCCATGAAGGTAGAAAGAGAATATATCATAGCATCGTCTTTCACTGATGATGAACTACCAACGTTCACTAAAGGTAGCAAAAAGATAACAATCGTCGACGTTCATTGCCAATGACCTACCAACTTTCACTGAAGGTAGAAAGAGAATATTTCATAGCATCGCCTTTCACTGAAGATTAACTACAAACGTTTACTGAAGGTAGCAAAAAGATTACAATCATCGACGTTCACTGCCAATGACCTACCAACTTTCCCTGAAGGTAGAAAGAGAATATATCATAGCATCACCGTTCACTGACGATGAACTACCAACATTCACTAAAGTTAGAAAATAGATAACAATCATCGAAGTTCACTTCCAATGACCTAACAACTTTCACTGAAGGTAGAAAGAGAATATATCATAGTATCGCCGTTCACTAACGATGAACTACCAACATTCACTGAAGGTAGAAAAAAGATAACAATCATCGACGTTCACTGCCAATGACCTACCAACTTTCCCTGAAGGTAGAAAGAGAATATATCATAGCGTCGTCTTTCACTGATGATGAACTACCAACGTTCACTAAAGGTAGCAAAAAGATAACAATCGTCGACGTTCATTGCCAATGACCTACCAACTTTCACTGAAGGTAGAAAGAGAATATTTCATAGCATCGCCTTTCACTGAAGATTAACTACCAACGTTTACTGAAGGTAGCAAAAAGATTACAACATCGACGTTCACTGCCAATGACCTACCAACTTTCCCTGAAGGTAGAAAGAGAATATATCATAGCATCACCGTTCACTGACGATGAACTACCAACATTCACTAAAGTTAGAAAATAGATAACAATCATCGAAGTTCACTTCCAATGACCTAACAACTTTCACTGAAGGTAGAAAGAGAATATATTATAGCATCGCCGTTCACTAACGATGAACTACCAACATTCACTGAAGGTAGCAAAAAGATAACAATCATCAATGTTCACTGCCAATGAACTACCAACTTTCACTGAAGGTAGAAAGAGAATATATCATAGCATCGTCTTTCACTGACGATGGACTACCAACGTTCACTGAAGGTTGCAAAAAGATAACAATCGTCCACGTTCACTGCCGATGACCTACCAACTTTCATTGAAGGTAGAAAGAGAATATATCATAGCATCGCCTTTCACTGGAGATGAACTACCAATGTTTACTGAGGGTAACAAAAAGATAACAATCATCGACTTTCATTGCCAATGACCTACCAACTTTTACTGAAGGTTATAAGAGAATATATCATAGCATCGCCGTTCACTGACGATGAACTACCATCATTCACTAAAGTTATCAAAAAGATAACACTCATAGAAGTTCACTGACAATGACCTACCAACTTTCACTGAAGGTAGAAAAAGAATATATCATAGCATCGCCTTTCACTGACGATGAACTACCAACTTTCACTGAATGTAGAAAAAAGATAACAATCATCGACGTTCACTTCCAATGACCTACCAACTTTCACTGAAGGTAGAAAGAGAATATATCATAGCATCGCCGTTCACTGACGATGAACTAATAACATTCAATGATTTTAGCCAAAAGATTACAATCATCGACGTTCACTTCCAATGACCTACCAACTTTCACTGGAGGTAGAAAGAGAATATATCATAGCATCGCCGTTCACTGACGATGAACTACTAACATTAAATGATTTTTGCCAAAAGATCATATTCATCGACGTTCACTGCTAATGACCTACCAACTTTCACAGAAGGTAGAGAGAGAATATATAAAAGCATCGCCGTTCACTTACGATGAACTACCAAAGTTTACTGAGAGTAGCAAAAATATAACAATCATCGACGTTCACTGCCAATAACCTACCAACTTTCACTGAAGGTAGAAAGAGAATATTTAATAGCATCGCCTTTCACTGAAGATGAACTACCAACGTTTAATAAAGGTAGCAAAAAGATTACAATCATCGATGTTCACTGCCAATGACCTACCAACTTTCCCTGAAGGTATAAAGAGAATATATCATAGCATCGTCGTTCACTGACGATGAACTACCAACATTCACTAAACTTAGCAAAAAGATAACAATCATCAAAGTTCACTTCCAATGACCTAACAACTTTCACTGAAGGTAGAAAGAGAATATATCATAGAATCGCCTTTCATTGACGATGAACTACTAACGTTCACTGAAGGTAGAAAAAAGATAACAATCGTGGATGTTCACTGCCAATGACCTACCAACTTTCACTGAAGGTAGAAAGAGAATATATCATAGCATCGCCGTTATCTGACGATGAATTACCAACATTCACTGAAGGTAGAAAAAAGATAATAGTCATCGATGTTCACTGCCAATGACCTATCAACTTTCACTGAAGGTAGAATGAGAATATATCATAACATTGTCTTTCACTAACGATGAACTACCAATGTTCACTGAAGGTAGCAAAAATATGACAATCGTCGACGTTCACTACCAATGACCTACCAACTTTATCTGAAGGTAGAAAGAGAATATATCATAGCATCGCTGTTCACTATTGATGAACTACAAACTTTCACTGAAGGTAGCAAAAAGATAACAATCATCGAATTTCATTGCCAATGACCTACCAACTTTCACTGAAGGTAGAAAGATAATTTATCATAGAATCACCTTTCACTGACGATGAACTACCAACGTTCACTGAAAGTAGAAATAAGATAACAATCATCGATGTTCACTGCCAATGACCTACCAAGTTTCACTGAAGGTAGAAAGAGAATATATCATAGCATCGCCGTTCATTGACGATGAACTACCATCATTCACTGAAGGTAGCAAAAAGATAACAATCATCGACGTTCACTTCCAATGAACTACCAACTTTCACTGAAGGTAGAAAGAGAATATATCATAACATCACCTTTTACTGACGATGAACTACCAACGTTTACTAAGAGTACCAAAAAGATAACAATCATCAACGTTCATTGCCAATGACCTACCAACTTTCATTGAAGATTGAAAGAGAATATATCGTAGCATCGCTTTTCACTGAATATGAACTACCAATTTTTACTGAGGGTAGCAAAAAGATAACAATCATCGACTTTCACTGCCAATGACCTAGCAACTTTCACTGAAGGTAGAAAGAGAATATATCATAGCCTCTCCGTTCACTTACGATGAACTACCAATGTTTAGTGAGGGTAGCAAAAAGATAACAACCATCGACGTTCACTTCCAATGACCTACTAACTTTCACTGAAGGTAGAAAGAGAATATATCATAGCATCACCTTTTACTGACGATGAACTACCAATGTTTACTAAGAGTAGCAAAAAGATAACAATCATCGATGTTCACTGCCAATGACCTACCAACTTTCACTGAAGGTAGAAAGAGAATATATCATAGAATCACCGTTCACAGACGATGAACTACCAATGTTCACTGAAGGTAGAAATAAGATAACCATCATCGATCTTCACTGCCAATGACCTACCAAGTTTCACTGAAGGTAGAGAGAGAATATATCATAGCATCGCTGTTCACTTAAGGTGAACTACCAACATTTACTGAAGGTAGAAAAAAGATAACAATCATCGACGTTCACTGCCAATGACCTACCAACTTTCCATGAAGGTAGAAAGAGAATATATCATAGCATCGTCTTTCACTGATGATGAACTACCAACGTTCACTAAAGGTAGCAAAAAGATAACAATCGTCGATGTTCATTGCCAATGACCTACCAACTTTCACTGAAGGTAGAAAGAGAATATTTCATAGCATCGCCTTTCACTGAAGATTAACTACCAACGTTTACTGAAGGTAGCAAAAAGATTACAATCATCGACGTTCACTGCCAATGACCTACCAACTTTCCCTGAAGGTAGAAAGAGAATATATCATAGCATCACCGTTCACTGACGATGAACTACCAACATTCACTAAAGTTAGAAAATAGATAACAATCATCGAAGTTCACTTCCAATGACCTAACAACTTTCACTGAAGGTAGAAAGAGAATATATCATAGTATCGCCGTTCACTAACGATGAACTACCAACATTCACTGAAGGTAGAAAAAAGATAACAATCATCGACGTTCACTGCCAATGACCTACCAACTTTCCCTGAAGGTAGAAAGAGAATATATCATAGCGTCGTCTTTCACTGATGATGAACTACCAACGTTCACTAAAGGTAGCAAAAAGATAACAATCGTCGACGTTCATTGCCAATGACCTACCAACTTTCACTGAAGGTAGAAAGAGAATATTTCATAGCATCGCCTTTCACTGAAGATTAACTACCAACGTTTACTGAAGGTAGGAAAAAGATTACAATCATCGACGTTCACTGCCAATGACCTACCAACTTTCCCTGAAGGTAGAAAGAGAATATATCATAGCATCACCGTTCACTGACGATGAACTACCAACATTCACTAAAGTTAGAAAATAGATAACAATCATCGAAGTTCACTTCCAATGACCTAACAACTTTCACTGAAGGTAGAAAGAGAATATATTATAGCATCGCCGTTCACTAACGATGAACTACCAACATTCACTGAAGGTAGCAAAAAGATAACAATCATCAATGTTCACTGCCAATGAACTACCAACTTTCACTGAAGGTAGAAAGAGAATATATCATAGCATCGTCTTTCACTGACGATGGACTACCAACGTTCACTGAAGGTTGCAAAAAGATAACAATCGTCCACGTTCACTGCCGATGACCTACCAACTTTCATTGAAGGTAGAAAGAGAATATATCATAGCATCGCCTTTCACTGGAGATGAACTACCAATGTTTACTGAGGGTAACAAAAAGATAACAATCATCGACTTTCATTGCCAATGACCTACCAACTTTTACTGAAGGTTATAAGAGAATATATCATAGCATCGCCGTTCACTGACGATGAACTACCATCATTCACTGAAGTTATCAAAAAGATAACACTCATAGAAGTTCACTGACAATGACCTACCAACTTTCACTGAAGGTAGAAAAAGAATATATCATAGCATCGCCTTTCACTGACGATGAACTACCAACTTTCACGGAATGTAGAAAAAAGATAACAATCATCGACGTTCACTTCCAATGACCTACCAACTTTCACTGAAGGTAGAAATAGAATATATCATAGCATCGCCGTTCACTGACGATGAACTAATAACATTCAATGATTTTAGCCAAAAGATTACAATCATCGACGTTCACTTCCAATGACCTACCAACTTTCACTGGAGGTAGAAAGAGAATATATCATAGCATCGCCGTTCACTTACGATGAACTACTAACATTAAATGATTTTTGCCAAAAGATCATATTCATCGACGTTCACTGCTAATGACCTACCAACTTTCACAGAAGGTAGAGAGAGAATATATAAAAGCATCACCGTTCACTTACGATGAACTACCAAAGTTTACTGAGAGTAGCAAAAATATAACAATCATCGACGTTCACTGCCAATGACCTACCAACTTTCACTGAAGGTAGAAAGAGAATATTTAATAGCATCGCCTTTCACTGAAGATGAACTACCAACATTCACTAAACTTAGCAAAAAGATAACAATCATCAAAGATAACAATCGTGGATGTTCACTGCCAATGACCTACCAACTTTCACTGAAGGTAGAAAGAGAATATATCATAGCATCGCCGTTCACTGACGATGAATTACCAACATTCACTGAAGGTAGAAAAAAGATAATAGTCATCGATGTTCACTGCCAATGACCTATCAACTTTCACTGAAGGTAGAATGAGAATATATCATAACATTGTCTTTCACTAACGATGAACTACCAATGTTCACTGAAGGTATCAAAAATATGACAATCGTCGACGTTCACTACCAATGACCTACCAACTTTATCTGAAGGTAGAAAGAGAATATATCATAGCATCGCCGTTCACTAATGATGAACTACAAACTTTCACTGAAGGTAGCAAAAATATAACAATCATCGAATTTCATTGCCAATGACCTACCAACTTTCACTGAAGGTAGAAAGATAAGTTATCATAGAATCACCTTTCACTGACGATGAACTACCAACGTTCACTGAAAGTAGAAATAAGATAACAATCATCAACGTTCACTGCCAATGACCTACCAAGTTTCACTGAAGGTAGAAAGAGAATTTATCATAGAATCACCTTTCATTGACGATGAACTACCAACGTTCACTGAAGGTAGCAAAATGATAACAATCATCGACGTTCGCTGCCAATGACGTACCAACTTTCACTGAAGGTAGAAAGAGAATATCTCATAGCATCATCGTTCACTAACGATGAACTACCAACGTTAACTGAAGGTAGAAATAAGATAACAATCATCGATGTTCACTGCCAATAACCTACCAACTTTCACTGAAGGTAGAAAGAGAATATAACATAGCATCACCATTCACTAACGATGAACTACCAACATTCACTAAAGGTAGCAAAAAGATAACAATCATCGATGTTCACTCCCAATGAACTACCAACTTTCACTGAAGGTAGAAAGAGAATATATCATAGCATCGTCTTTCACTGACGAAACACTACCAACATTCACTAAAGGTAGCAAAAAGATAACAATCGTCCACGTTCACTGCCGATGACCTACCAACTTTCATTGAAGGTAGAAAGAGAATATATCATAGCATCGCCTTTCACTGGAGATGAACTACCAATGTTTACTGAGGGTAACAAAAAGATAACAATCATCGACGTTCACTGCCAATGACCTACCAACTTTTCCTGAAGGTTATAAGAGAATATATCATAGCATCGCCGTTCACTGACGATGAACTACCATCATTCACTGAAGTTATAAAAAGATAACACTCATAGAAGTTCACTGACAATGACCTACCAACTTTCACTGAAGTGAGAAAAAGAATATATCATAGCATCGCCTTTCACTGACGATGAACTACCAACTTTCACTGAATGTAGAAAAAAGATAACAATCATCGACGTTCACTTCCAATGACCTACCAACTTTCACTGAAGGTAGAAAGAGAATATATCATAGCATCGCCGTTCACTGACGATGAACTAATAACATTCAATGATTTTAGCCAAAAGATCACAATCATCGACGTTCACTTCCAATGACCTACCAACTTTCACTGGAGGTATAAAGAGAATATATCATAGCATCGCCGTTCACTGACGATGAACTACTAACATTAAATGATTTTAGCTAAAAGATCATATTCATCGACGTTCATTGCTAATGACCTACCAACTTTCACGGAAGGTAGAGAGAGAATATATAAAAGCATCGCCGTTTACTTACGATGAACTACCAAAGTTTACTGAGAGTAGCAAAAATATAACAATCATCGACGTTCACTGCCAATGACCTACCAACTTTCACTGAAGGTAGAAAGAGAATATATCATAGCATCACCTTTCACTGACGATGAACTACCAATGTTCACTAAAGGTAGCAAAAATATAACAATCATCGATGTTCACTGCCAATGACCTACCAATTTTCCATGAAGGTATAAAGAGAATATATCATAGCATCGCCGTTCACTGACGATGAACTACCAACATTCACTAAATTTAGCAAAAAGATAACAATCATCGAAGTTCACTTCCAATGACCTAACAACTTTTACTGAAGGTAGAAAGAGAATATATCATAGAATCTCCGTTCATTGACGATGAACTACCAACGTTCACTGAAGGTAGCAAAAAGATGACAATCGTCGATGTTCACTGCCAATGACCTACCAACTTTCACTGAAGGTAGAAAGAGAATATAGCATAGCATCACCATTCACTGAAGATGTACTACCAATGTTCACTAAAGGTAGAAAAAAGATAATAATCATCGATGTTCACTGCCAATGACCTATCAACTTTCACTGAAGGTAGAAAGAGAATATATCATAGCATCGCCGTTCACTGACGATGAACTACCAACATTTACTGAGAGTAGCAAAAATATAACAATCATCGACGTTCACTGCCAATGACCTACCAACTTTTACTGAAGGTAGAAAGAGAATATATGATAGCATCGCTGTTCACTGATGATGAACTACCAATGTTCACTGAAGGTAGAAAAACGATAATAATCATCGATGTTCAATGCCAATGACCTATCAACTTTCACTGAAGGTAGAAAGAGAAAATATCATAGCATCGTCTTTCACTGACGATGAATTACCAATGTTCACTGAAGGTAGCAAAAAGATTAAAATCATCGATGTTCACTACCAATGACCTACCAACTTTATCTGAAGGTAGAAAGAGAATATATCATAGCATCACAATTCACTGACGATGAACTACCAACGTTCACTGAAGGTAGCAAAAAGATAACAATCATCGAAGTTCATTGCCAATGACCTACCAACTATCACTTAAGGTAGAAATAGAATTTATCATAGCATCACCTTTCACTGACGATGAACTACCAACGTTCACTGAAGGTAGAAAAAAGATAACAATCATCGACGTTCACTTCCAATGAACTACCAACTTTCACTGAAGGTAGAAAGAGAATATATCATAACATCACCTTTTACTGACGATGAACTACCAACGTTTACTAAGAGTACCAAAAAGATAACAATCATCAACATTCATTGCCAATGACCTACCAACTTTCACTGAAGGTAGAAAGAGAATTTATCATAGAATCACCTTTCATTGACGATGAACTACCAACGTTCACTGAAGGTAGCAAAAAGATAACAATCATCGACGTTCGCTGCCAATGACGTACCAACTTTCACTGAAGGTAGAAAGAGAATATATCATAGCATCATCGTTCACTGACGATGAACTACCAACGTTAACTGAAGGTAGAAATAAGATAACAATCATCGATGTTCACTGCCAATAACCTACCATGTTTCACTGAAGGTAGAAAGAATATATATCATAGCATCGTCGTTCACTAACGATGAACTACCAACATTCACTGAAGGTAGCAAAAAGATAACAATCATCGATGTTCACTACCAATGAACTACCAACTTTCACTGAAGGTAGAAAGAGAATATATCATAGCATCGTCTTTCACTGACGAAACACTACCAACGTTCACTAAAGGTAGCAAAAAGATAACAATCGTCCACGTTCACTGCCGATGACCTACCAACTTTCATTGAAGGTAGAAAGAGAATATATCATAGCATCGCCTTTCACTGGAGATGAACTACCAATGTTTACTGAGGGTAACAAAAAGATAACAATCATCGACGTTCACTGCCAATGACCTACCAACTTTTACTGAAGGTTATAAGAGAATATATCATAGCATCGCCGTTCACTGACGAGGAACTACCATCATTCACTGAAGTTATAAAAAGATAACACTCATAGAAGTTCACTGACAATGACCTACCAACTTTCACTGAAGTGAGAAAAAGAATATATCATAGCATCGCCTTTCACTGACGATGAACTACCAACTTTCACTGAATGTAGAAAAAAGATAACAATCATCGACGTTCACTTCCAATGACCTACCAACTTTCACTGAAGGTAGAAAGAGAATATATCATAGCATCGCCGTTCACTGACGATGAACTAATAACATTCAATGATTTTAGCCAAAAGATCACAATCATCGACGTTCACTTCCAATGACCTACCAACTTTCACTGGAGGTATAAAGAGAATATATCATAGCATCGCCGTTCACTGACGATGAACTACTAACATTAAATGATTTTAGCCAAAAGATCATATTCATCGACGTTCATTGCTAATGACCTACCAACTTTCACGGAAGGTAGAGAGAGAATATATAAAAGCATCGCCGTTTACTTACGATGAACTACCAAAGTTTACTGAGAGTAGCAAAAATATAACAATCATCGACGTTCACTGCCAATGACCTACCAACTTTCACTGAAGGTAGAAAGAGAATATATCATAGCATCACCTTTCACTGACGATGAACTACCAATGTTCACTGAAGGTAGCAAAAATATAACAATCATCGATGTTCACTGCCAATGACCTACCAATTTTCCATGAAGGTATAAAGAGAATATATCATAGCATCGCCGTTCACTGACGATGAACTACCAACATTCACTAAATTTAGCAAAAAGATAACAATCATCGAAGTTCACTTCCAATGACCTAACAACTTTTACTGGAGGTAGAAAGAGAATATATCATAGAATCTCCGTTCATTGACGATGAACTACCAACGTTCACTGAAGGTAGCAAAAAGATGACAATCGTCGATGTTCACTGCCAATGACCTACCAACTTTCACTGAAGGTAGAAAGAGAATATAGCATAGCATCACCATTCACTGAAGATGTACTACCAATGTTCACTAAAGGTAGAAAAAAGATAATAATCATCGATGTTCACTGCCAATGACCTATCAACTTTCACTGAAGGTAGAAAGAGAATATATCATAGCATCGCCGTTCACTGACGATGAACTACCAACATTTACTGAGAGTTGCAAAAATATAACAATCATCGACGTTCACTGCCAATGACCTACCAACTTTTACTGAAGGTAGAAAGAGAATATATGATAGCATCGCTGTTCACTGATGATGAACTACCAATGTTCACTGAAGGTAGAAAAACGATAATAATCATCGATGTTCAATGCCAATGACCTATCAACTTTCACTGAAGGTAGAAAGAGAAAATATCATAGCATCGTCTTTCACTGACGATGAATTACCAATGTTCACTGAAGGTAGCAAAAAGATTAAAATCATCGACGTTCACTACCAATGACCTACCAACTTTATCTGAAGGTAGAAAGAGAATATATCATAGCATCACAATTCACTGACGATGAACTACCAACATTCACTGAAGGTAGCAAAAAGATAACAATCATCGAAGTTCATTGCCAATGACCTACCAACTTTCACTTAAGGTAGAAATAGAATTTATCATAGCCTCACCTTTCACTGACGATGAACTACCAACATTCACTGAAGGTAGCAAAAAGATAACAATCATCGACGTTCACTGCCAATGACCTACCAACTTTCACTGAAGGTAGAAATAGAATATATCATAGCATCACCGTTCACTTACGATGAACTACCAATGTTCACTGAAGGTAGAAATAAGATAACAATCATCGATGTTCACTGCCAATGACCTACCAAGTTTCATTGAAGGTAGAAAGAGAATATATCATAGCATCGCCGTTCAGTGACGATGAACTACCAACATTCACTGAAGGTAGCAAAAAGATAACAATCATCGACGTTCACTGCCAATGAACTACCAACTTTCATTGAAGGTAGAAAGAGAATATATCATAGCATCGCCTTTCACTGAAGATTAACTACCAACGTTTACTGAGGGTAGCAAAAAGATAACAATCATCGACGTTCTTGCCAATGACCTTCCAACTTTTACTGAAGGTTATAAGAGAATATATCATAGCATCGCCGTTCACTAACGATGAACTACCATCATTCACTGAAGTTATCAAAAAGACAACACTCATAGAAGTTCACTGACAATGACCTACCAACTTTCATTGAAGGTAGAAAGAGAATATATCATAGCATCGCCTTTCACTGACGATGAACTACCAACTTTCACTGAATGTAGAAAAAAGATAACAATCATCGACGTTCACTTCCAATGACCTACCAACTTTCACTGAAGGTAGAAAGAGAATATATCATAGCATCGCCATTCATTGACGATGAACTACTAACATTCAATGATTTTAGCCAAAACATCACAATCATCAACTATCCCTGCTAATGACCTACCAACTTTCACTGAAGGTAGAGAGAGAATATATAAAAGCATCGCCGTTCACTTACGATGAACTACCAACATTTACTAAGAGTAGCAAAAATATAACAATCATCGACGTTCACTACCAATGACCTACCAACTTTTACTGAAGGTAGAAAGAGAATATGTGATAGCATCGTCGTTCACTGATGATGAACTACCAATGTTCATTGAAGGTAGAAAAAAGATAATAATCATCGATGTTCAATGCCAATGACCTATCAAGTTTCACTGAAGGTAGAAAGAGAATATATCATAACATCGTCTTTCACTGACGATGAATTACCAATGTTCACTGAAGGTAGCAAAAATATGACAATCGTCGATGTTCACTACCAATGACCTACCAACTTTCACTGAAGGTAGAAAGATAATTTATCATATAATCACCTTTCACTGACGATGAACTACCAACGTTCACTGAAGGTAGCAAAAAGATAACAATCATCGACGTTCACGTCTATTAACGTACCAACTTTCACTGAAGGTAGAAAGAGAATATATCATAGCATCATGGTTCACTGACGATGAACTACCAACGTTCACTGAAGGTAGAAATAAGATAACAATCATCGATGTTCACTGCCAATGACCTACCAAGTTTCACTGAAGGTAGAAAGAGAATATATCATATCATCGCCGTTCACTGACGATGAACTACCAACATTCACTGAAGGTAGCAAAAAGATAACAATAATCGATGTTCACTGCCAATGAACTACCAACTTTCACTAAAGGTAGAAAGAGAATATATCATAGCATCGTCTTTCACTGACGATGAACTACCAACGTTCACTAAAGGTAGCAAAAAGATAACAATCGTCGATGTTCATTGCCGATGACCTACCAACTTTCATTGAAGGTAGAAAGAGAATATATCATAGCATCGCCTTTCACTGAAGATTAACTACCAATGTTTACTGAGGGTAGCAAAAAGATAACAATCATCGACGTTCCTGCCAATGACCTTCCAACTTTTACTGAAGGTTATAAGAGAATATATCATAGCATCGCCGTTCACTGACGATGAACTACCATCATTCACTGAAGTTATCAAAAAGACAACACTCATAGAAGTTCACTGACAATGACCTACCAACTTTCATTGAAGGTAGAAAGAGAATATATCATAGCATCGCCTTTCACTGACGATGAACTACCAACTTTCACTGAATGTAGAAAAAAGACAACATTCACCGACGTTCACCTCCAATGACCTACCAACTTTCACTAAAGGTAGAAAGAGAATATATCATAGCATCGCCGTTCACTGACGATGAACTACAAACATTAAATGATTTTAGCCAAAAGATCACAATCATCGACGTTCACTGCTAATGACCTACCAACTTTCACTGAAGGTAGAGAGAGAATATATAAAAGCATCGCCGTTCACTGACAATGAACTACCAGCGTTTACTGAGAGTAGCAAAAATATAACAATCATCGACGTTCACTGCCAATGACCTACCAACTTTCACTGAAGGTAGAAAGAAAATATATCATAGCATCGCCTTTCACTGACGATGAACTACCAACTTTCACTGAATGTAGAAAAAAGATAACAATCATCGATGTTCACTTCCAATCACCTACCAACTTTCACTGAAGGTAGAAAGATAATATATCAAAGCATCGCCATTCATTGACGATGAACTACTAACATTCAATGGTTTTAGCCAAAAGATCACAATCATCGACGCTCACTGATAATGACCTACCAACTTTCACTGAAGGTAGAGAGAGAATATATAAAAGCATCGCCGTTCACTGACGATGAACTACCAACATTTTCTGAGAGTAGCAAAAATATAACAATCATCGACGTTCACTGCCAATGACCTACCAACTTTTACCAAAGGAAGAAAGAGAATATATGATATCATCGCCGTTCACTGATGATAAACTACAAATGTTCACTGAAGGTAGAAAAAAGATAATAATCATCGATGTTCACTGCCAATGACCTATCAACTTTCACTGAAGGTAGAAAAAGAATATATCATAGCATCGTCTTTCACTGACGATGAACTACCAATGTTCACTGAAGGTAGCAAAAAGATGACAATCATCGACGTTCACTACCAATGACCTACCAACTTTATCTGAAGGTAGAAAGAGAATATATCATAGCATCGCCGTTTACTGACGATGAACTACAATCTTTCACTGAAGGTAGCAACAAGATAACAATCATCAAAGTTCATTGCCAATGACCTACCAACTTTCACTGAAGGTAGAAATATAATTTATCATATAATCACCTTTCACTGACGATGAACTACCAAAGTTCACTGAAGGTAGCAAAAAGATAACAATCATCGACGTTCACGTCTAATGACGTACCAACTTTCACTGAAGGTAGAAAGAGAATATATCATAGCATCATGGTTCACTGACGATGAACTACCAACGTTCACTGAAGGTAGAAATAAGATAACAATCATCGATGTTCACTGCCAATGACCTACCAAGTTTCACTGAAGGTAGAAAGAGAATATATCATAGCATCGCCGTTCACTGACGATGAACTACCAACACTCACTGAAGGTAGCAAAAAGATAACAATCATCGACGTTCAATGCCAATGAACTACCAACTTTCACTGAAGGTAGAAAGTGAATATATCATAGCATCGTCTTTCACTGACGATGAACTTACAACATTCACTAAAGGTAGCAAAAAGATAACAATCGTCGACGTTCACTGCCAATGACCTACCAACTTTCATTGAAGGAAAAAAGAGAATATATCATAGCATCGCCTTTCGCTGAAGATGAACTACCAATGTTTACTGCGGGTAGCAAAAACATAACAATCATCGACGTTCACTGCCAATGACCTACCAACTTTTACTGAAGGTTATAAGAGAATATATCATAGCATCGCCGTTCACTGACGATGAACTACCATCATTCACTGAAGTTATCAAAAAGATAACACTCATAGAAATTCACTGACAATGACCTACCAACTTTCACTAAAGGTAGAAAGAGAATATATCATAGCATATCCTTTCACTGACGATGAACTACCAACATTCACTGAATGTAGAAAAAAGATAACAATCATCGACGTTCACTCCCAATGAAGTACCAACTTTCAATGAAGGTAGAAAGAGAATATATCATAGCATCACTTTTCACTTACGATGAACTACCAATGTTCACTGAAGGTAGAAATAAGATAACAATCATCGATGTTCACTGCCAATGACCTACCAAGTTTCACTGAAGGTAGAAAGAGAATATATCGTAGCATCGCCGTTCACTGACGATGAACTACCAACATTCACTAAAGGTAGCAAAAAGATAAAAATCATCGACGTTCACTGCGAATGAACTACCAACTTTCACTGAAGGTAGAAAGAGAATATATCATAGAATCGTCTTTCACTGACGATGAACTACCAACGTTCACTAAAGGTAGCAAAAAGATAACAATCGTCGACGTTCACTGCCGATGACCTACCAACTTTCATTGAAGGTAGAAAGAGAATATATCATAGCATCGCCTTTCACTGAAGATTAACTACCAACGTTTACTGAGGGTAGCAAAAAGATAACAATTATCGACGTTCACTGCCAATGACCTACCAACTTTTACTGAAGGTTATAAGAGAATAAATCATAGCATCGCCGTTCACTGACGATGAACTACCATCATTCATTGAAGTTATCAAAAAGACAACACTCATAGAAGTTCACTGACAACGACCTACCAACTTTCACTGAAGGTAGAAAGAGAATATATCATAGCATCGCCTTTCACTGACGATGAACTACCAACATTCACTGAATGTAGAAAAAAGATAACAATCATCGACGTTCACTTGCAATGACCTACCAACTTTCACTGAAGGTAGAAAGAGAATATATCATAGCATCGCCATTCACTGACGATGAACTACTAACATTCAATGATTTTAGCCAAAAGATCACAATCATCGACGTTCACTGCTAATGACCTACAAACTTTCACTGAAGGTAGAGAGAGAATATATAAAAGCATCACCGTTCACTGACGATGAACTACCAACATTTACTGAGAGTAGCAAAAATATAACAATCATCGACGTTCATTGCCAATGACCTACCAACTTTTACTGAAGGTAGAAAGAGAATATATAATAGCATCAGCGTTCACTGACGATGAACTACCAACGTTTACTGAGAGTAGCAAAAATATAAAAATCATCGACGTTCACTGCCAATGACCTACCATCTTTCACTGAAGGTAGAAAGAGAATATATCATAACATCGCCTTTCTCTGACGATGAACTACCAACTTTCACTGAATGTAGAAAAAAGATAACAATCATCGACGTTCACTTTCAATGACCTACAACCTTTCACTGAAGGTAGAAAGAGAATATATCATAGCATCGCCATTCATTGACGATGAACTACTAACATTCAATGATTTTAGTCAAAAGATCACAATCATCGACGTTCACTGCTAATGACCTACCAACTTTCACTAAAGGTAGAGAGAGAATATATAAAAGCATCGCCGTTCACTGACGATGAACTACCAACATTTACTGAGAGTAGCAAAAATATAACAATCATCGACGTTCACTGCCAATGACCTACCAACTTTTACCGAAGGAAGAAAGAGAATATATGATAGCATCGCCGTTCACTGATGATGAACTAAAAATGTTCACTGAAGGTAGAAAAAAGATAATAATCATCGATGTTCACTGCCAATGACCTATCAACTTTCACTGAAGGTAGAAAAAGAATATATCATAGCATCGTCTTTCACTGACGATGAACTACCAATGTTCACTGAAGGTAGCCAAAATATGACAATCGTCGATGTTCACTACCAATGACCTACCAACTTTATCTGAAGGTAGAAAGAGAATATATCATAGCATCGCCGTTCATTGACGATGAACAACAATCTTTCACTGAAGGTAGAAAAAAGATAACAATCATCAAAGTTCATTGCCAATTACCTACCAACTTTCACTGAAGGTAGAAAGATAATTTATCATATAATCACCTTTCACTGACGATGAACTACCAACGTTCACTGAAGGTAGCAAAAAGATAACAATCATCGACGTTCATGTCTAACGACGTACCAACTTTCACTGAAGGTAGAAAGAGAATATATGATAGCATCATGGTTCACTGACGATGAACTACCAACGTTCACTGAAGGTAGAAATAAGATAACAATCATCGATGTTCACTGCCAATGACCTACCAAGTTTCACTGAAGGTAGAAAGAGAATATATCATAGCATCGCCGTTCACTGACGATGAACTACCAACATTCACTGAAGGTAGCAAAAAGATAACAATCATCGACGTTCAATGCCAATGAACTACCAACTTTCACTGAAGGTAGAAAGTGAATATATCATAGCATCGTCTTTCACTGACGATGAACTTACAACATTCACTAAAGGTAGCAAAAAGATAACAATCGTCGACGTTCACTGCCAATGACCTACCAACTTTCATTGAAGGAAAAAAGAGAATATATCATAGCATCGCCTTTCGCTGAAGATGAACTACCAACGTTTACTGCGGGTAGCAAAAACATAACAATCATCGACGTTCACTGCCAATGACCTACCAACTTTTACTGAAGGTTATAAGAGAATATATCATAGCATCGCCGTTCACTGACGATGAACTACCATCATTCACTGAAGTTATCAAAAAGATAACACTCATAGAAATTCACTGACAATGACCTACCAACTTTCACTGAAGGTAGAAAGAGAATATATCATAGCATATCCTTTCACTGACGATGAACTACCAACATTCACTGAATGTAGAAAAAAGATAACAATCATCAACGTTCACTCCCAATGAAGTACCATCTTTCAATGAAGGTAGAAAGAGAATATATCATAGCATCACTTTTCACTTACGATGAACTACCAATGTTCACTGAAGGTAGAAATAAGATAACAATCATCGATGTTCACTGCCAATGACCTACCAAGTTTCACTGAAGGTAGAAAGAGAATATATCGTAGCATCGCCGTTCACTGACGATGAACTACCAACATTCACTAAAGGTAGCAAAAAGATAAAAATCATCGACGTTCACTGCGAATGAACTACCAACTTTCACTGAAGGTAGAAAGAGAATATATCATAGAATCGTCTTTCACTGACGATGAACTACCAACGTTCACTAAAGGTAGCAAAAAGATAACAATCGTCGACGTTCACTGCCGATGACCTACCAACTTTCATTGAAGGTAGAAAGAGAATATATCATAGCATCGCCTTTCACTGAAGATTAACTACCAACGTTTACTGAGGGTAGCCAAAAGATAACAATCATCGACGTTCGCTGCCAATGACCTACCAACTTTTACTGAAGGTTATAAGAGAATAAATCATAGCATCGCCGTTCACTGACGATGAACTACCATCATTCATTGAAGTTATCAAAAAGACAACACTCATAGAAGTTCACTGACAATGACCTACCAACTTTCACTGAAGGTAGAAAGAGAATATATCATAGCATCGCCTTTCACTGACGATGAACTACCAACATTCACTGAATGTAGAAAAAAGATAACAATCATCGACGTTCACTTGCAATGACCTACCAACTTTCACTGAAGGTAGAAAGAGAATATATCATAGCATCGCCATTCACTGACGATGAACTACTAACATTCAATGATTTTAGCCAAAAGATCACAATCATCGACGTTCACTGCTAATGACCTACAAACTTTCACTGAAGGTAGAGAGAGAATATATAAAAGCATCACCGTTCACTGACGATGAACTACCAACATTTACTGAGAGTAGCAAAAATATAACAATCATCGACGTTCATTGCCAATGACCTACCAACTTTTACTGAAGGTAGAAAGAGAATATATAATAGCATCAGCGTTCACTGACGATGAACTACCAACGTTTACTGAGAGTAGCAAAAATATAACAATCATCGATGTTCACTGCCAATGACCTACCATCTTTCACTGAAGGTAGAAAGAGAATATATCATAACATCGCCTTTCTCTGACGATGAACTACCAACTTTCACTGAATGTAGAAAAAAGATAACAATCATCGACGTTCACTTTCAATGACCTACCAACTTTCACTGAAGGTAGAAAGAGAATATATCATAGCATCGCCATTCATTGACGATGAACTACTAACATTCAATGATTTTAGCCAAAAGATCACAATCATCGACGTTCACTGCTAATGACCTACCAACTTTCACTGAAGGTAGAGAGAGAATATATAAAAGCATCGCCGTTCACTGACGATGAACTACCAACATTTACTGAGAGTAGCAAAAATATAACAATCATCGACGTTCACTGCCAATGACCTACCAACTTTTACCGAAGGAAGAAAGAGAATATATGATAGCATCGCCGTTCACTGATGATGAACTACCAACGTTTACTGAGAGTAGAAAAAATATAACAATCATCGACGTTCACTGCCAATGACCTACCATCTTTCACTGAAGGTAGAAAGAGAATATATCATAACATCGCCTTTCTCTGACGATGAACTACCAACTTTCACTGAATGTAGAAAAAAGATAACAATCATCGACGTTCACTTTCAATGACCTACCAACTTTCACTGAAGGTAGAAAGAGAATATATCATAACATCGCCATTCATTGACGATGAACTACTAACATTCAATGATTTTAGCCAAAAGATCACAATCATCGACGTTCACTGCTAATGACCTACCAACTTTCACTGAAGGTAGAGAGAGAATATATAAAAGCATCGCCGTTCACTGACGATGAACTACCAACATTTACTGAGAGTAGCAAAAATATAACAATCATCGACGTTCACTGCCAATGACCTACCAACTTTTACCGAAGGAAGAAAGAGAATATATGATAGCATCGCCGTTCACTGATGATGAACTACAAATGTTCACTGAAGGTAGAAAAAAGATAATAATCATCGATGTTCACTGCCAATGACCTATCAACTTTCACTGAAGGTAGAAAAAGAATATATCATAGCATCGTCTTTCACTGACGATGAACTACCAATGTTCACTGAAGGTAGCCAAAATATGACAATCGTCGACGTTCACTACCAATGACCTACCAACTTTATCTGAAGGTAGAAAGAGAATATATCATAGCATCGCCGTTCATTGACGATGAACAACAATCTTTCACTGAAGGTAGCAAAAAGATAACAATCATCAAAGTTCATTGCCAATTACCTACCAACTTTCACTGAAGGTAGAAAGATAATTTATCATATAATCACCTTTCACTGACGATGAACTACCAACGTTCACTGAAGGTAGCAAAAAGATAACAATCATCGACGTTCATGTCTAATGACGTACCAACTTTCACTGAAGGTAGAAAGAGAATATATGATAGCATCATGGTTCACTGAAGATGAACTACCAACGTTCACTGAAGGTAGAAATAAGATAACAATCATCGATGTTCACTGCCAATGACCTACCAAGTTTCACTGAAGGTAGAAAGAGAATATATCATAGCATCGCCGTTCACTGACGATGAACTACCAACATTCACTGAAGGTAGCAAAAAGATAACAATCATCGACGTTCACTGCCAATGAACTACCAACTTTCACTTAAGGTAGAAAGAGAATATATCATAACATCGTCTTTCACTGACGATGAACTACCAACGTTCACTAAAGGTAGCAAAAAGATAACAATCGTCGACGTTCACTGCCGATGACCTACCAACTTTCATTGAAGGTAGAAAGAGAATATATCATAGCATCTCCTTTAACTGAAGATGAACTATCAACGTTTACTGAGGGTAGAAAAAAGATAACAATCATCTAAGTTCACTACCAATGACCTACCAACTTTTACTGAAGGTTATAAGAGAATATATCATAGCATCGTCGTTCACTGACGATGAACTACCATCATTCACTGAAGTTATCAAAAAGACAACACTCATAGAAGTTCACTGACAATGACCTACCAACTTTCACTGAAGGTAAAAAGAGAATATATCATAGCATCGCCTTTCACTGACGATGAACTACCAACTTTCACTGAATGTAGAAAAAAGATAACAATCATCAACGTTCACTTCCAATGACCTACCAACTTTCACTGAAGGTAGAAAGAGAATATATCATAGCATCGCGGTTCACTGACGATGAACTACAAACATTAAATGATTTTAGCCAAAAGATCACAATCATCGACGTTCACTGCTAATGACCTACCAACTTTCACTGAAGGTAGAGAGAGAATATATAAAAGCATCGCCGTTCACCGACGATGAACTACCAACGTTTACTGAGAGTAGCAAAAATATAACAATCATCGACGTTCACTGCCAATGACCTACCAACTTTCACTGAAGGTAGAAAGAGAATATATCATAGCATCGCCTTTCACTGACGACGAACTACCAACTTTTACTGAATGTAGAAAAAGATAACAATCATCGATGTTCACTTCCAATGACCTACCAACTTTCACTGAAGGTAGAAAGAGAATATATCATAGCATCGCCATTCACTGACGATGAACTACTAACATTCAATGATTTTCGCCAAAAGATCACAATCATCGACGTTCACTGCTAATGATCTACCAACTTTAACTGAAGGTAGAGAGAGAATATATAAAAGCATCGCCGTTCACTGACGATGAACTACCAACATTTACTGAGAGTAGCAAAAATATAACAATCATCGACGTTCACTGCCAATGACCTACCAACTTTTACTGAAGGAAGAAAGAGAATATATGATAGCATCGCCGTTCACTGATGATGAACTACCAACGTTCACTGAAGTTAGAAAAAAGATAATAATCATCGATGTTCACTGCCAATGACCTATCAACTTTCACTGAAGGTAGAAAGAGAATATATCATAGCATCGTCTTTCACTGACGATGAACTACCAATGTTCACGGAAGGTATAAAAAAGATGAAAATTGTCGACGTTCACTACCAATGACCTACCAACTTTATCTGAAGGTAGAAAGAGAATATATCATAGCATCGCCGTTCACTGACGATGAACTACAAACTTTCACTGAAGGTAGCAAAAAGATAACAATCATCGAAGTTCATTGCCAATGACCTACCAACTTTAACTGATGGTAGAAAGATAATTTATCATATAATCACCTTTTACTGACGATGAACTACCAACGTTCACTGAAGGTAGAAAAAAGATAACAATCATCGACGTTCACGTCCAAAGGCAGAGCAACTTTCACTGAAGGTAGAAAGAGAATATATCATAGCATCACGGTTCACTGACGATGAACTACCAACGTTCACTGAAAGTACAAAATAAGATAACAATCATCGATGTTCACTGCCAATGACCTACCAAGTTTCACTGAAGGTAGAAAGAGAATATATCATAGAATCGCCGTTCACTGACGATGAACTACCACCATTCACTGAAGGTAGCAAAAAGATAACAATCATCGATGTTCACTGCCAATGAACTACCCACTTTCACTGAAGGTAGAAAGAGAATATATCATAGCATCGTCTTTCACTGACGATGAACTAGTAACGTTCACTAAAGGTAGCAAAAAGATAACAATCGTCGACGTTCACTGCCAATGACCTACAAACTTTCATTGAAGGTAGAAAGAGAATACATCATAGCATCGCCTTTCACTGAAGATGAACTACCAACGTTTACTGAGGGTAGCAAAAAGATAACAATCATCGACGTTCACTGCCAATGACCTAACAACTTTTACCGAAGGTTATAAGAGAATATATCATAGCATCGCCGTTCACTGATGATGAACTACCATCATTCACTGAAGTTATCAAAAAGATAACACTCATAGAAATTCACTGACAATGACCTACCAACTTTCACTGAAGGTAGAAAGAGAATATATCATAGCATCGCCGTTCACTGACGATGAACTACAAACTTTCACTGAAGGTAGCAAAAAGATAACAATCATCTAAGTTCATTGCCAATGACCTACCAACTTTCACTGAAGGTAGAAAGATAATTTATCATATAATCACCTTTTACTGACGATGAACTACCAACGTTCACTGAAGGTATCAAAAAGATAACAATCATCGACGTTCACGTCCAAAGGCAGAGCAACTTTCACTGAAGGTAGAAAGAGAATATATCATATCATCACGGTTCACTGACGATGAACTGCTAATGTTCACTGAAGGTAGAAATAAGATAACAATCATCGATGTTCACTGCCAATGACCTACCAAGTTTCACTGAAGGTAGAAAGAGAATATATCATAGCATCGCCGTTCACTGACGATGAACTACCAACATTCACTGAAGGTAGCAAAAAGATAACAATCATCTATGTTCACTGCCAATGAACTACCAACTTTCACTGAAGGTAGAAAGAGAATATATCATAGCATCGTCTTTCACTGACGATGAACTAGTAACGTTCACTAAAGGTAGCAAAAAGATAACAATCGTCGACGTTCACTGCCAATGACCTACAAACTTTCATTGAAGGTAGAAAGAGAATACATCATAGCATCGCCTTTCACTGAAGATGAACTACCAACAGTTACTAAGGGTAGCAAAAAGATAACAATCATCGACGTTCACTGCCAATGACCTAACAACTTTTACTGAAGGTTATAAGAGAATATATCATAGCATCGCCGTTCACTGATGATGAACTACCATCATTCACTGAAGTTATCAAAAAGATAACACTCATAGAAATTCACTGACAATGACCTACCAACTTTCACTGAAGGTAGAAAGAGAATATATCATAGCATCGCCGTTCACTGAAGATGAACTACAAACTTTCACTGAAGGTAGCAAAAAGATAACAATCATCGAAGTTCATTGCCAATGACCTACCAACTTTCACTGAAGGTAGAAAGATAATTTATCATATAATCACCTTTTACTGACGATGAACTACCAACGTTCACTGAAGGTATGAAAAAGATAACAATCATCGACGTTCACGTCCAAAGGCAGAGCAACTTTCACTGAAGGTAGAAAGAGAATATATCATATCATCACGGTTCACTGATGATGAACTGCCAATGTTCACTGAAGGTACAAATAAGATAACAATCATCGATGTTCACTGCCAATGACCTACCAAGTTTCACTGAAGGTAGAAAGAGAATATATCATAGCATCGCCGTTCACTGACGATGAACTACCAACATTCACTGAAGGTAGCAAAAAGATAACAATCATCGATGTTCACTGCCAATGAACTACCAACTTTCACTGAAGGTAGAAAGAGAATATATCATAGCATCGTCTTTCACTGACGATGAACTAGTAACATTCACTAAAGGTAGTAAAAAGATAACAATCGTCGACGTTCACTGCCAATGACCTACAAACTTTCATTGAAGGTAGAAAGAGAATACATCATAGCATCGCCTTTCACTGAAGATGAACTACCAACAGTTACTAAGGGTAGCAAAAAGATAACAATCATCGACGTTCACTGCCAATGACCTAACAACTTTTACTGAAGGTTATAAGAGAATATATCATAGCATCGCCGTTCACTGATGATGAACTACCATCATTCACTGATGTTATCAAAAAGATAACACTCATAGAAATTCACTGACAATGACCTACCAACTTTCCTTGAAGGTAGAAAGAGAATATATCATAGCATCTCCTTTCATTGACGATGAACTACCAACATTCACTGAATGTAGAAAAAAGATATCAATCATCGACGTTCACTTCCAATGACCTACCAACTTTCACTGGAGGTAGAAAGAGAATATATCATAGCATCGCCATTCACTGACGATGAACTACTAACATCCAATGATTTTAGCCAAAAGATCACAATCATCGACGTTCACTGCTAATGACCTACCTACTTTTACTGAAGGTAGAGAGAGAATATATAAAAGCATCGCCGTTCACTGATGATGAACTACCAACGTTTACTGAGAGTAGCAAAAATATAACAATCATCGACGTTCACTGCCAATGACCTACCAACTTTCACTGAAGGTAGAAAGAGAATATATCATATCATCGCCTTTCACTGATGATGAACTACCAACTTTCACTGAATGTAGAAAAAAGATAACAATCATCGACGTTCACTTCCAATGACCTACCAACTTTGACTGAATGTAGAAAGAGAATATATCATAGCATCGCCATTCACTGATGATGAACTACTAACATTCAATGATTTTAGCCAAAAGATCACAATCATCGACGTTCACTGCTAATGACCTACCAACTTTCACTGAAGGTAGAGAGAGAATATATAAAAGCATCGCCGTTCAATGACGATGAACTACCAAAATTTACTGAGAGTAGCAAAATTATAACAATCATCGACGTTCACTGTCAATGACCTACCAACTTTTTCTGATTGTAGAAAGAGAATATATGATAGCATCGCCGTTCACTGATGATGAACTACCAATGTTCACTGAAGTTAGAAAAAAGATAATATCATCGATGTTCACTGCCATTGACCTATCAACTTTCATTGAAGGTAGAAAGAGAATATATCATAGCATCGTCTTTCACTGACGATGAACTACCAATGTTCACTGAAGGTAGCAAAAAGATGACAATCATCGACGTTCACTACCAATGACCTACCAACTTTATCTGAAGGTAGAAAGAGAATATATCATAGCATCGCCGTTCACTGATGATGAACTACAAACTTTCACTGAAGGTAGCAAAAAGATAACAATCATCGAAGTTCATTGCCAATGACCTACCAACTTTCACTGAAGGTAGAAAGATAATTTATCATATAATCACCTTTCACTGACGATGAACTACCAACATTCACTGAAGGTAGCAAAAAGATAACAATCGTCGACGTTCACGTCCAATGACGTACCAACTTTCACTGAAGGTAGAAAGAGAATATATCATAGCATCAGGGTTCACTGACGATGAACTACCAACGTTCACTGAAGGTAGAAATAAGATAACAATCATCGATGTTCACTGCCAATGACCTACCAAGATTCACTGAAGGTAGAAAGAGAATATATCATAGCATCGCCGTTCACTGGCGATGAACTACCAACATTCACTGAAGGTAGAAAAAAGATAACAATCATCGACGTTCACTGCGAATGAACTACCAACTTTCACTGAAGGTAGAAAGAGAATATATCATAGCATCGTCTTTCACTGACGATGAACTACCAACGTTCACTAAAGGTAGCAAAAAGATAACAATCATCGACGTTCACTGCCGATGACCTACCAACTTTCATTGAAGGTAGAAAGAGAATATATCATAGCATCGCTTTTCACTGAAGATTAACTATCAACGTTTATTGAGGGTAGAAAAAAGATAACAATCATCGACGTTCACTGCCAATGACCTACAAACTTTTACTGAAGGTTATAAGAGAATATATCATAGCATCACCGTTCACTGACGATGAACTACCATCATTCACTGAAGTTATCAAAAAGACAACACTCATAGAAGTTTACTGACAATGACCTACCAAATTTCACTGAAGGTAGAAAGAGAATATATCATAGCATCGCCTTTCACTGACGATGAACTACCAACTTTCACTGAATGTAGAAAAAAGATAACAATCATCGACGTTCACTTCCAATGACCTAACAACTTTCAATGAAGGTAGAAAGAGAATATATCATAGCATCGCGGTTCACTGACGATGAACTACAAACATTAAATGATTTTAGCCAAAAGATCACAATCATCAACGTTCACTGCTAATGACCTACACACTTTCACTGAAGGTAGAGAGAGAATATATAAAAGCATCGCCGTTCACCGATGATGAACTACCAACACTTACTGAGAGTAGAAAAAATATAACAATCAACGACGTTCACTGCCAATGACCTACCAACTTTCACTGAAGGTAGAAAGAGAATATATCATAGCATCGCCTTTCACTGATGATGAACTACCAACTTTCATTGAATGTAGAAAAAAGATAACAATCATCGACGTTTACTTCCAATGACCTACCAACTTTCACTGAAGGTAGAAAGAGAATATATCATAGCATCGCCATTCACTGACGATGAACTACTAACATTCAATGATTTTAGCCAAAAGATCACAATCATCGACGTTCACTGCTAATGACCTACCAACTTTCACTGAAGGTAGAGAGAGAATATATAAAAGCATCGCCGTTCACTGACGATGAACTACCAACATTTACTGAGAGTAGAAAAAATATAACAATCATCGATGTTCACTGTCAATGACCTACCAACTTTTACTGAAGGTAGAAAGAGAATATATGATAGCATCACCGTTCACTGATGATGAACTACCAACGTTCACTGAAGTTAGAAAAAAGATAATAATCATCGATGTTCACTGCCAATGACCTATCAACTTTCACTGAAGGTAGAAAGAGAATATATCATAGCATCGTGTTTCACTGACGATGAACTACCAATGTTCACGGAAGGTAGAAAAAAGATGACAATTGTCGATGTTCACTACCAATGACCTACCAACTTTATCTGAAGGTAGAAAGAGAATATATCATAGCATCGCCGTTCACTGACGATGAACTACAAACTTTCACTAAAGGTAGCAAAAAGATAACAATCATCGAAGTTCATTGCCAATGACCTACCAACTTTCACTGAAGGTAGAAAGATAATTTATCATATAATCACCTTTCACTGACGATTAACTACCAACGTTCACTAAAGGTAGCAAAAAGATAACAGTCATCGACGTTCACGTCCAATGACGTACCAACTTTCACTGAAGGTAGAAAGAGAATATATCATAGCATCACGATTCACTGACGATGAACTACCAACGTTCACTGAAGGTAGAAATAAGATAACAATCATCGATGTTCACTGCCAATGACCTACCAAGTTTCACTGAAGGTAGAAAGAGAATATATCATAGCATCGTCGTTCAGTGACGATGAACTACCAAGATTCACTGAAGGTAGCAAAAAGATAACAATCATCGACGTTCACTGCCAATGAACTACCAACTTTCACTGAAGGTAGAAAGAGAATATATCATAGCATTGTCTTTCACTGACGATGATTTACCAACGTTCACTAAAGGTAGCAAAAAGATAACAATCGTCGACGTTCACTGCCAATGACCTACCAACTTTCATTGAAGGTAGAAAGAGAATACATCATAGCATCGCCTTTCATTGAAGATGAACTACCAACGTTTACTGAGGGTAGCAAAAAGATAACAATCATCGACGTTCACTGCCAATGACCTACCAACTTTTACTGAAGGTTATAAGAGAATATATCTTAGCATCGCCGTTCACTGATGATGAACTACCATCATTCACTGAAGTTATCAAAAAGATAACACTCATAGAAATTCACTGACAATGACCTACCAACTTTCACTGAAGGTAGAAAGAGAATATATCATAGCATCTCCTTTCACTGACGATGAACTACCAACATTCACTGAATGTAGAAAAAAGATATCAATCTTCGACGTTCACTTCCAATGACCTACCAACTTTCACTAGAGGTAGAAAGAGAATATATCATAGCATCGCCATTCACTGACGATGAACTACTAACATTCAATGATTTTAGCCAAAAGATCACAATCATCGACGTTCACTGCTAATGACCTACCAACTTTCACTGAAGGTAGAGAGATAATATATAAAAGCATCACCGTTCACTGACGATGAACTACCAACATTTACTGAGAGTAGCAAAAATATAACAATCATCGACATTCACTGCCAATGACCTACCAACTTTCACTGAAGGTAGAAAGAGAATATATCATAGCATCGCCTTTCACTGATGATGAACTACCAACTTTCACTGAATGTAGAAAAAAGATAACAATCATCGACGTTCACTTCCAATGACCTACCAACTTTGATTGAAGGTAGAAAGAGAATATATCATAGCATCGCCATTCACTGACGATGAACTACTAACATTCAATGATTTTAGCCAAAAGATCACAATCATCAACGTTCACTGCTAATGACCTACCAACTTTCACTGAAGGTAGAGAGAGAATATATACAAGCATCGCCGTTCACTGACGATGAACTACCAACGTTTACTGAGAGTAGAAAAAATATAACAATCATCGACGTTCACTGCCAATGACCTACCACCTTTCACTGAAGGTAGAAAGAGAATATATCATAGCATCGCCTTTCACTGACGATGAACTACAAACTTTCACTGAATGTAGAAAAAAGATAACAATCATCGACTTTCACTTCTAATGACCTACCAACTTTCACTGAAGGTAGAAAGAGAATATATCATAGCATCGCCATTCACTGACGATGAACTACTAACATTCAAGGATTTTAGCCAAAAGATCACAATCATCGACGTTCACTGCTAATGAACTACCAACTTTCACTGAAGGTAGAGAGAGAATATATAAAAGCATCGTCGTTCACCGACGATGAACTACCAACATTTACTGAGAGTAGCAAAAAGATAACAATCATCGACGTTCACTGCCAATGACCTACCAACTTTTACTGAAGGTAGAAAGAGAATATATGAAAGCATCGCCGTTCACTGATGATGAACTACCAACGTTCACTGAAGGTAGAAAAAAGATAATAATCATCGATGTTCACTGCCAATGACCTACCAACTTTATCTGAAGGTAGAAAGAGAATATATCATAGCATCGCCGTTCACTGATAATGAACTACAAAATTTCACTGAAGGTAGCAAAAAGATAACAATCATCGAAGTTCATTGCCAATGACTTACCAACTTTCACTGAAGGAAGAAAGATATTTTATCATATAATCACCTTTCACTGACGATGAACTACCAACGTTCACTGAAGGTAGAAAAAAGATAACAATCATCGACGTTCACGTCCAATGACGTACCAACTTTCACTGAAGGTAGAAAGAGAATATATCATAGCGTCACGGTTCACTGACGATGAACTACCAATGTTCACTGAAGGTAGAAATAAGATAACAATCATCGATTTTTACTGCCAATGACCTACCAAGTTTCACTAAAGGTAGAAAGAGAGTATATCATAGCATCGTCGTTCACTGACGATGAACTACCAACATTCACTTAAGGTAGAAAAAAGATAACAATCATCGACGTTCACTGCCAATGAACTACCAACTTTAACTGAAGGTAGAATGAGAATATATCATAGCATCGTCTTTCACTGACGATGAACTACCAACGTTCACTAAAGGTAGCAAAAAGATAACAATCGTCGACGTTCACTGCCAATGACCTACCAACTTTCATTGAAGGTAGAAAGAGAATATATCATAGCATCGCCTTTAACTGAACATGAACTACCAACGTTTACTGAGGGTAGCAAAAAGATAACAATCATCGACGTTCACTGCCAATGACCTACCAACTTTTACTGAAGGTTATAAGAGAAAATATCACAGCATCTCCGTTCACTGATGATGAACTACCATCATTCACTGAAGTTATCAAAAAGATAACACTCATAGAAATTCACTGACAATGAACTACCAACTTTCACTGAATGTAGAAAGAGAATATATCATAGCATCTCCTTTCACTGACGATGAACTACCAACATTCACTAAATGCAGAAAAAAGATAACAATCATCGACGTTCACTTCCAATGACCTACCAACTTTCACTGGAGGTAGAAAGAGAATATATCATAGCATCGCCATTCACTGACGATGAACTACTAACATTCAATGATTTTAGCCAAAAGATCACAATCATCGACGTTCACTGCTAATGACCTACCAACTTTCACTGAAGGTAGAGAGAGAATATATAAAAGCATCGCCGTTCACTGACCATGAACTACCAACGTTTACTGAGAGTAGCAAAATATAACAATCACCGACATTCATTGCCAATAACCTACCAACTTTCATTGAAGGTAGAAAGAGAATATATCATAGCATCGCCTTTCACTGAAGATGAACTACCAACATTTACTGAGGGTAGAAAAAAGATAACAATCATCAACGTTCACTGCCAATGACCTACCAACTTTTACTGAAGGTTATAAGAGAATATAGCATAGCATTGCCGTTCACTGACGATAAACTACCATCATTCACTGAAGTTATCAAAATGATAACACTCATAGAAATTCACTGACAATGACCTACCAACTTTCACTGAAGGTAGAAAGAGAATATATCATAGAATCGTCTTTCATTGACCATTAACTACCAACGTTCACTGAAGGTAGAAAAAAGATAACAAACTTCGATGTTCACTGCGAATGACCTACCAACTTTCACTGAAGGTAGAAAGAGAATATATCATAGCATCGCCGTTCACTGACGATGAACTACCAACGTTCACTGAAGGTAGAAAAAAGATAATAATCATCGATGTTCACTGCCAATGACCTATCAACTTTCACTGAAGGTAGAAGGAGAATATATCATAGCATCACCGTTCACTGATGATGAACTACCAACATTCACTGAAGGTAGAAAAAAGATAACAATCATCGACGTTCACTGCCAATGAACTACCAACTTTCACTGAATGTAGAAAGAGAATATATCATAGCATCGTCTTTCACTGACGATGAACTACCAACGTTCACTAAAGGTAGAAAAAAGATAACAATCGTCGATGTTCACTGCCAATGACCTACCAACTTTCATTGAAGGTAGAAAGAGAATATATCATAGCACCGCCTTTCACTGAAGATGAACTACCAACATTTACTGAGGGTAGCAAAAAGATACTAATCATCGACGTTCACTGCCAATGACCTACCAACTTTTACTGAAGGTTATAAGAGAATATATCATAGCATCACCGTTCACTGACGATGAACTACCATCATTCACTAAAGTTATCAAAAAGATAACACTCATAGAAGTTCACTGACAATGACCCACCAACCTTCACTGAAGGTAGAGAGAGAATATATCATAGCATCGCCTTTCACTGACGATGAACTACCAACTTTCATTGAATGTAGAAAAAAGATAACAATCGTCGACGTTCACTGCCAATGACCTACCAACTTTCATTGAAGGTAGAAAGAGAATATATCATAGCATCGCCTCTCACTGAAGATGAACTACCAACGTTCGCTGAAGGTAGGAAAAAGATAACAATCATCGACGTTCACTGCCAATGACCTACCAACTTTCCCTGAAGGTAGAAAGAGAATATATCATAGCATCGCCGTTCAATGACGATGAACTACCAACTTTCACTAAAGTTAGCAAAAAGATAACAATCGTCGACGTTCACTTCCAATGACCTACCAACTTTCATTGAATGTAGAAAGAGAATATATCATAGCATCGCCTTTCACTAAAGATGAACTACCAACGTTTACTGAGGGTAGCAAAAAGATAACAATCATCGACGTTCACTGCCAATGACCTACAAACTTTTACTGAATGTTATAAGAGAATATATCATAGCATCATCGTTCACTGACGATGAACTACCATCATTCACTAAAGTTATCAAAAAGATAACACTCATAGAAGTTCACTGACAATGACCCACCAACTTTCACTGAAGGTAGAGAGAGAATATATCATAGCATCGCCTTTCACTGACGATGAACTACCAACTTTCATTGAATGTAGAAAAAAGATATCAATCTTCGATGTTCACTTACAATGACCTACCAACTTTCACTGAAGGTAGAAAGAGAATATATCATAGCGTCGTCGGTCACTGACGGTGAACTACTAACATTCAATGATTTTAGCCACAAGATCACAATCATCGACGTGCACTGCTAATGACCTGCCAACTTTCATTGAAGGTAGAGAGAGAATATATAAAAGCATTGCCATTCACTGACGATGAACTACCAACGTTTACTGAGAGTAGGAAAAATATAACAATCATCGAAGTTCACTGTCAATGACCTACCAACTTTCACTGAAGGTAGAAAGAGCATATATCATAGCATCGCCTTTCACTGACGATGAACTACTAACATTCACTGAGAGTAGCAAAAAGATAACAATCATCGATGTTCATTGCCAATGACCTACCAACTTTCACTGAAGGTAGAAAGAGAATATATCATAGCATCACATTTCACTGACGATGAACTACCAACGTTCACTGAAGGTAGGAAAAAGATAACAATCAGCGACGTTCACTGCCAATGACCTACCGACTTTCCCTGAAGGTAGAAAGAGAATATATCATAGCATCGCCGTTCAATGACGATGAACTACCAACATTCACTAAAGTTAGCAAAAAGATAACAATCATCGACGTTCACTGCCAATGACCTACCAACTTTCATTAAAGGTAGAAAGAGAATATCTCATAGCATCGCCTTTCACTAAAGATGAACTACCAACGTTTACTGAGGGTAGCAAAAAGATAACAATCATCGACGTTCACTGCCAATGACCTACCAACATTCATGGAAGGTAGAAAGAGAATATATAATAGAATCGTCTTTCATTGACGATGAACTACCAACGTTCACTGAAGGTAGCAAAAAGATAACAATCGTCGATGTCCACTGCCAATGACCTACCAACATTCATTGAAGGTAGAAAGAGAATATATCATAGCATCTCCTTTCACTGAAGATGAACTACCAACGTTTACCAAGGGTAGCAAAAAGATAACAATCATCGACGTTCATTGCCAATGACCTACCAACTTTCACTGAAGGTAGAAAGAGAATATATCATAGAATCGTCTTTCATTGACGATGAGCTACCAACGTTCACTGAAGGTAGCAAAAAGATAACAATCGTCGATGTTCACGGCCAATGACCTATCAACTTTCACTGAAGGTAGAAAGAGAATATATCATAGCATCTCCGTTCACTGACGATGAACTACCAACGTTCACTGAAGGTAGAAAAAAGATAACAATCGTCGAAGTTCATTGCCAATGACCTACCAACTTTCACTGAAGGTAGAAAGAGAATTTATCATAACATCACCTTTCACTGACGATGAACTACCAACGTTCACTGAAGGTAGCAAAAAGATAACAATCATCGACGTTCACTGGCAATGACGTACCAACTTTCACTGAAGGTAGAAAGAGAATATATCATAGCATCACCATTCACTGCCGATGAACTACCAACGTTCACTGAAGGTAGAAATAAGATAATAATCATCGATGTTCACTGCCAATGACCTACCAAGTTTCACTGAAGGTAGAAAGAGAATATATCATAGCATCGTCGTTCACTGACGATGAACTACCAACATTCACTGAAGGTAGCAAAAAGATAACAATCATCGACGTTCACTGCCAATGAACTACCAACTTTCACTGAAGGTAGAAAGAGAATATACCATAGCATCGTCTTTCACTGACGATGAACTACCAATGTTCACTAAAGGTAGCAAAAAGATAACAATCGTCGACGTTCACTGCCAATGACCTACCAACTTTCATTGAAGGTAGAAAGAGAATATATCATAGCATCGCCTTTCACTGAAGATGAACTACCAACGTTTACTGAGGGTAGCAAAAAGATAACAATCATCGACGTTCACTGCCAATGACCTACCAACTTTTACTGAAGGTTATAAGAGAATATATCATAACATCGCCGTTCACTGACGATGAACTACCATCATTCAATGAAGTTATCAAAAAGATAACACTCATAGAATTTCACCGACAATGACCTACCAACTTTCACTGAAGGTATAAAGAGAATATACCATAACATCGCCTTTCACTAACGATGAATTACCAACTTTCACTGAATGTAGAAAAAAGATAACAATCATCGACGTTCACTTCCAATGAGCTACCAACTTTCACTGAAGGTAGAAAGAGAATATATCATAGCATCGTCGTTCACTGACGATGAACTACTAACATGCAATGATTTTAGCCAAAAGATTAAAATCATCGACGTTCACTGCTAATGACCTACCAACTTTCACTGAAGGTAGAGAGAGAATATATTAAAGCATCTCTGTTCACTGGCGATGAACTACCAACGTTTACTGAGACTAGCAAAAATATAACAATCATCGACGTTCACTGCCAATGACCTACCAACTTTCACTGAAGGTAGAAAGAGAATATATCATAACATCGCCTTTCACTGACAATAAACTACTAACATTCACTGAGAGTAGCAAAAAGATAACAATCATCGACGTTCATTGCCAATGACCTACCAACTTTAACTGAAGGTAGAAAGAGAATATATCATAGAATCACCTTTCACTGACGAGGAACTACCAACGTTCACTGAAGGTAGCAAAAAGATAACAATCATCGACGTTCACTGCCAATGACCTACCAACTTTCCCTGAAGGTAGAAAGAGAATATATCATAGCATCGCCGTTCACTGACGATGAACTACCAACATTCACTAGAGTTAGCAAAAAGATAACAATCATCGACGTTCACTGCCAATGACCTACCAACTTTCATTGAAGGTAGAAAGAGAATATATCATAGCATCTCCTTTCACTGAAGATGAACTACCAACGTTTACTGAGGGTAGCAAAAAGATAACAATCATCGACGTTCACTGCCAATGACCAACCAACTTTCACTGAAGGTAGAAAGAGAATATATCATAGAATCGTCTTTCATTGACGATGAACTACCAACGTTCACTGAAGGTAGAAAAAAGATAATAATCGTCGATGTTCACTGCCAATGACCTATAAAATTTCACTGAAGGTAGAAAGAGAATATATCATAGCATCGCCGTTCACTGACGATGAACTACCAACGTTCACTGAAGGTAGAAAAAAGATAATAATCATCGATGTTCACGGCCAATGACCTATCAACTTTCACTGAAGGCGGAAAGAGAATATATCATAGCATTGATTTTCACTTACGATGAACTACCAACGTTCACTGAAGGTAGCAAAAAGATAACAATCATCGACGTTCACTGCCAATGACGTACCAACTTTCACCGAAGGTAGAAAGATAATATATCATAGCATCAGCGTTCACTGACGATGAACTACCAACGGTCACTGAAGGTAGAAATAAGATAACAATCATCGATGTTCACTGCCAATGACCTACCAAGTTTCACTTAAGGTAGAAAGAGAATATATCATAGCATCGTCGTTCACTGACGATGAACTACCAACATTCACTGAAGGTAGCGAAAAGATAACAATCATCGACGTTCACTGCCAATGAACTACCAACTTTCACTGAAGGTAGAAAGAGAATATACCATAGCATCGTCTTTCACTGACGATGAACTACCAATGTTCACTAAAGGTAGCAAAAAGATAACAATCGTCGACGTTCACTGCCAATGACCTACCAACTTTCATTGAAGGTAGAAAGAGAATATATCATAGCATCGCCTTTCACTGAAGATGAACTACCAACGTTTACTGAGGGTAGCAAAAAGATAACAATCATCGACGTTCACTGCCAATGACCTACCAACTTTTACTGAAGGTTATAAGAGAATATATCATAGCATCGCCGTTCACTGACGATGAACTACCATCATTCAATGAAGTTATCAAAAAGATAACACTCATAGAATTTCACTGACAATGACCTACCAACTTTCACTGAAGGTAGAAAGAGAATATACCATAGCATCGCCTTTCACTAACGATGAATTACCAACTTTCACTAAATGTAGAAAAAAGATAACAATCATCGACGTTCACTTCCAATGAGCTACCAACTTTAACTGAAGGTAGAAAGAGAATATATCATAGCATCGTCGTTCACTGACGATGAACTACTAACATTCAATGATTTTAGCCAAAAGATTAAAATCATCGATGTTCACTGCTAATGACCTACCAACTTTCACTGAAGGTAGAGAGAGAATATATTAAAGCATCTCCGTTCACTGACGATGAACTACAAACGTTTACTGAGACTAGCAAAAATATAACAATCATCGATGTTCACTGCCAATGACCTACCAACTTTCACTGAAGGTAGAAAGAGAATATATCATAGCATCGCCTTTCACTGATGATGAACTACTAACATTCACTGAGAGTAGCAAAAAGATAACAATCATCGACGTTCATTGCCAATGACCTACAACCTTTCACTGAAGGTAGAAAGAGAATATATCATAGCATCACCTTTCACTGACGAGGAACTACCAACGTTCACTGAAGGTAGCAAAAAGATAACAATCATCGACGTTCACTGCCAATGACCTACCAACTTTCCCTTAAGGTAGAAAGAGAATATATCATAGCATCGCCGTTCACTGACGATGAACTACCAACATTCACTAAAGTTAGCAAAAAGATAACAATCATCGACGTTCACTGCCAATGACCTACCAACTTTCTTTGAAGGTAGAAAGAGAATATATCTTAGCATCTCCTTTCACTGAAGATGAACTACCAACGTTTACTGCGGGTAGCAAAAAGATAACAATCATCGACGTTCACTGCAAATGACCAACCAACTTTCACTGAAGGTAGAAAGAGAATATATCATAGAATCGTCTTTCATTGACGATGAACTACCAACGTTCACTGAAGGTAGAAAAAAGATAATAATCGTCGATGTTCACTGCCAATGACCTATCAACTTTCACTGAAGGTAGAAAGAGAATATATCATAGCATCGCCGTTCACTGACGTTGAACTACCAACGTTCACTGAAGGTAGAAAAAAGATAATAATCATCGATGTTCACGGCCAATGACCTGTCAACTTTCACTGAAGGTAGAAAGAGAATATATCCTAGCATCGCTTTTCACTTACGATGAACTACCAACGTTCACTGAAGGTAGAAATAAGATAACAATCATCGATGTTCACTGCCAATGACCTACCAAGTTTCACTGAAGGTACAAAGAGAATATATCAGAGCATCGCCGTTCACTGATGATGAACTACCAATGTTCATTGAAGGTAGAAAAAAGATGACAATCGTCGACGTTCACTACCAATGACCTACCAACTTTATCTGAAGGTAGAAAGACAATATATCATAGCATCGCCGTTCACTGACGATGAACTACCAACATTCACTGAAGGTAGCCAAAAGATAAAAATCATCGAAGTTCATTGCTAACGACCTACCAACTTTCACTGAAGGTTGAAAGAGAATATATTATAGCATCGCTTTTCACTGAAGATGAACTACCAACGTTCACTGAAGGTAGCAAAAAGATGACAATCGTCGATGTTCACTGCCATTGACCTACCAACTTTCACTGAAGGTAGAAAGAGAATATATCATAGCATTGTCGTTCAATGACGATGAACTACCAACGTTCACTTAAGGTAGAAAAAAGATAATAATCATCGATGTTCACTGCCAATGACCTATCAACTTTCACAGAAGGTAGAAATATAATATATCATAGCATCTCTTTTCACTGAAGAAGAACTACAAACATTTACTGAGGGTAGCAAAAAGATAATAATCATCGACGTTCACTGCCAATTACCTAACAACTTTTACCGAAGGTAGAAAGAGAATATATGATAGCATCGCCGTTCACTGACGATGAACTACCAACGTTCACTGAAGGTAGAAAAAAGATAATAATCATCGATGTTAACTGCCAATGACCTATCAACTTTCACTGAAGGTAGAAAGATAATTTATCATAGCATCACCTTTCACTGACGATGAACTACCAACGTTCACTGAAGGTAGCAAAAAGATAACAATCATCGATGTTCACTGCCAATGACGTACCAACTTTCACTGAAGGTAGAAAGAGAATATATCATAGCATCACCGTTCACTGATGATGAACTACCAACGTTCACTGAAGGTAGAAATAAGATAACAATCATCGATGTTCACTGCCAATGACCTACCAAGTTTCACTGAAGGTAGAAAGAGAATATATCATAGCATCGTCGTTCACTGACGATGAACTACCAACATTCACAGGGGGTAGCAAAAAGATAACAATCATCGACGTTCACTGCCAATGAACTACCAACTTTCACTGAAGGTAGAAAGAGAATATACCATAGCATCGTCTTTCACTGACGATGAACTACCAATGTTCACTAAAGGTAGCAAAAAGATAACAATCGTCGATGTTCACTGCCAATGACCTATCAACTTTCATTGAAGGTAGAAAGAGAATATATCATAGCATCGCCTTTCACTGAAGATGAACTACCAACGTTTACTGAGGGTAGCAAAAATATAACAATCATCGACGTTCACTGCCAATGACCTACCAACTTTTACTGAAGGTTATAAGATAATATATCATAGCATCGCCGTTCACTGACGATGAACTACCATCATTCAATGAAGTTATCAAAAAGATAACACTCATAGAATTTCAATGATAATGACCTACCAACGTTCACTGAAGGTAGAAAGAGATAATATCATAACATCGCCTTTCACTGTCGATGAACTACTAACTTTCACTGAATGTAGAAAAAAGGTAACAATAATTGACGTTCACTTCCAATGACCTACCAACTTTCACTGAAGGTAGAAAGAGAATATATCATAGCATCGTCGTTCACTGACAATGAACTACTAACATTCAATGATTTTAGCCAAAAGATTAAAATCATCGACGTTCACTGCTAATGACCTACCAACTTTCACTGAAGGTAGAGAGAGAATATATAAAAGCATCGCCGTTCACTGACGATGAACTACCAACGTTTACCGAGACTAGCAGAAATATAAAAATCATCGACGTTCAGTGCCAATGACCTACCAACTTTCACTGAAGGTAGAAAGAGAATATATCATAGCATCACCTTTCACTGATGATGAACTACCAACGTTCATTGAAGGTAGCAAAAAGATAACAATCATCGACGTTCACTGCCAATGACCTACCAACTTTCATTGAAGGTAGAAAGAGAATATATCATAGCATCTCCTTTCACTGAAGATGAACTACCAACGTTTACTGAGGGTAGCAAAAAGATAATTATCATCGACGTTCACTGCCAATGACCTACAAACTTTCACTGAAGGTAGAAAGAGAATATATCATAGAATCGTCTTTCATTGACGATGAACTACCAACGTTCACTGAAGGTAGCATAAAGATAACAATCGTCGATGTTCACTGCCAATGACCTATCAACTTTCACTGAAGGTAGAAAGAGAATATATCATAGCATTGCTTTTCACTTACGATGAACTACCAACGTTCACTGAATGTAGCAAAAAGATAACAATCATCGATGTTCACTGCCAATGACGTACCAACTTTCACCGAAGGTAGAAAGATAATATATCATAGCATCACCGTTCACTGATGATGAACTACCAACGTTCACTGAAGGTAGAATTAAGATAACAATCATCGATGTTCACTGCCAATGACCTACCAAGTTTCAGTGAAGGTAGAAAGAGAATATATCATAGCATCACCGTTCACCGATGATGAACTACCAATGTTCATTGAAGGCAGAAAAAAGATGACAATCATCGACGTTCACTACCAATGACCTACCAACTTTATCTGAAGGTAGAAAGAGAATATATCATAGCATCGCCGTTCACTGACGATGAACTACCAACCTCCACTGAAGGTAGCAAAAAGATAACAATCATTGAAGTTCATTGCTAATGACCTACCAACTTTCACTGAAGGTTGAAAGAGAATATACCATAGCATCGCTTTTCACTGAAGATGAACTACCAACGTTCACTAAAGGTAGCAAAAAGATGACAATCGTCGATGTTCACTGCCAATGACCTACCAACTTTCACTGAAGGTAGAAAGAGAATATATCATAGCATTGTCGTTCAATGACGATGAACTACCAACGTTCACTGAAGGTAGAAAAAAGATAATAATCATCGATGTTCACTGCCAATGACCTATCAACTTTCACTGAAGGTAGAAATAGAATATATCATAACATCGCTTTTCACTGAAGAAGAACTACCAACATTTACTGAGGGTGGCAAAAAGATAATAATCATCTACGTTCACTGCCAATTACCTACCAACTTTTACCGAAGGTAGAAAGAGAATATATGATAGCATCGCCGTTCACTGACGATGAACTACCAATGTTCACTGAAGGTAGAAAAAAGATAATAATCATCGATGTTCACTGCCAATGACCTATCAACTTTCACTGAAGGTAGAATTATAATATATCATAGCATCGTCTTTCACTGACGATGAACTACCAATGTTCACTGAAGGTAGCAAAAAGATGACAATCATCGACGTTCACTACCAATGACCTACCAACTTTATCTGAAGGTAGAAAGAGAATATATCATAGCATCGCCATTCACTGACGATGAACTACCAACGTTCACTGAAGGTAGCAAAACGATAACAATCATCGACGTTCACTAGAAATGACGTACCAACTTTCACTGAATGTAGAAAGAGAATATATCATAGCATCACCGTTCATCGACGATGAACTACCAACATTCACTGAAGGTAGAAATAAGATAACAATCATCGATGTTCACTGCCAATGACCTACCAAGTTTCACTGAAGGTAGAAAGAGAGTATATCATAGCATTGCCGTTGACTGGCGATGAACTACCAACATTCACTGAAGGTAGCAAAAAGATAACAATCATCGATGTTCACTACCAATGAACTTCCAACTTTCACTGAAGGTAGAAAGAGAATATATCATAGCATCGTCTTTCACTGACGATGAACTACCAACGTTCACTAAAGGTAGCAAAAAGATAACAATCATCGAAGTTCATTGCTAATGACCTACCAACTTTCACTGAAGGTTGAAAGAGAATATATCATAGCATCGCTTTTCACTGAAGATAAACTACCAACGTTCACTGAAGGTAGCAAAAAGATGATAATCGTCGATGTTCACTGCCAATGACCTAACAACTTTCACTGAAGGTAGAAAGAGAATATATCATAGCATTGTCGTTCAATGACGATGAACTACCAACGTTCACTGAAGGTAGAAAAAAGATAATAATCATCGATGTTCACTGCCAATGACCTATCAACTTTCACTGAAGGTAGAAATAGAATATATCAGAACATCTCTTTTCACTGAATAAGAACTACAAACATTTACTGAGGGTAGCAAAAAGATAATAATCATCGACGTTCAGTGCCAATTACCTACCAACTTTTACCGAAGGTAGAAAGAGAATATATGATAGCATCGCCGTTCACTGACGATGAACTACCAATGTTCACTGAAGGTAGAAAAAAGATAATAATCATCGATGTTCACTGCCAATGACCTATCAACTTTCACTGAAGGTAGAAATAGAATATATCAGAACATCTCTTTTCACTGAATAAGAACTACAAACATTTACTGAGGGTAGCAAAAAGATAATAATCATCGACGTTCACTGCCAATTACCTACCAACTTTTACCGAAGGTAGAAAGAGAATATATCATAGCATCGTCTTTCACTGACGATGAACTACCAATGTTCACTTAAGGTAGAAAAAAGATGACAATCATCGACGTTCACTACCAATGACCAACCAACTTTATCTGAAGGTAGAAAGAGAATATATCATAGCATCACCATTCATTGACGATGAAATACCAACGTTCACTGAAGGTAGCAAAAAGATAACAATCATCGACGTTCACTTCCAATGACGTACCAACTTTCACTGAAGGTAGAAAGAGAATATATCATAGCATCACCGTTCACTGACGATGAACTACCAACGTTCACTGAAGGTAGAAATAAGATAACAATCAACGATGTTCACTGCCAATGACCTACCAAGTTTCACTGAAGGTAGAAAGAGAGTATATCATAGCATTGCCATTCATGGACAATGAACTACAAACATTCACTGAAGGTAGCAAAAAGATAACAATCATCGACGTTCACTACCAATGAACTTCCAACTTTCACTGAAGGTAGAAAGAGAATATATTATAACATCGTCTTTCACTGACGATGAACTACCAACGTTCACTAAAGGTAGCAAAAAGATAACAATCGTCGACGTTCACTGCCAATGACCTACCAACATTCATTGAAGGTAGAAAGAGAATATATCATAGCATCGCCTTTCACTGAAGATGAACTACCAACGTTTACTGAGGGTAGCAAAAAGATAACAATCATCGATGTTCACTGCCAATGACCTACCAACTTTTACTAAAGGTTATAAGAGAATATATCATAGCATCGCCGTTCACTGAAGATGAACTACCATCATTCACTGAAGTTATCAAAAAGATAACACTCATAGAAGTTCACTAACAATGACCTACCAACATTCACTGAAGGTAGAAAGAGAATATATCATAACATCGTCTTCCACTGACGATGAACTACCAACGTTCACTGAAGGTAGAAAAAAGATAATAATCATCGATGTTCACGGCCAATGACCTATCAACTTTCACTGAAGGTAGAAAGAGAATATATCATAGCATCGCTTTTCACTGAAGAAGAACTACCAACATTTACTGAGGGTAGCAAAAATATAACAATCATCGACGTTCACTGCCAATGTCATACCAACTTTCACTGAAGGTAGAAAGAGAATATATCATAGCATCACCTTTCACTGACGATGAACTACCAACGTTCACTGAAGGTAGCAAAAAGATAACAATCATCGACGTTCACTTCCAATGACCTACAAACTTTCACTAAAGGTAGAAAGAGAATATATTATAGCATCACCGTTCACTGACGATGATCTACCAATGTTTACTGAGGGTAGCAAAAAGATAACAATCATCGAAGTTCTCTGCCAATGACCTACTAACTTTCACTGAAGGTAGAAAGAGAATATATCATAGCATCACCTTTTACTGACGATGAACTTCCAACGTTTACTAAGAGTAGCAAAAATATAACAATCTTCGACGTTCATTCCCAATGACCTACCAACTTTCCATGAAGGTAGAAAGAGAATATATCATAGCATCGCCTTTCACTGACGATGAACTACCAACTTTCACTGAATGTAGAAAAAAGATAACAATCATCGATGTTCACTTCTAATGACCTACCAACTTTCACTGAAGGTAGAAAGAAAATATATCATAGCATCGCCATTCACTGACGATGAACTACATATTCAATGATTTTAGCCAAAAGATCACAATCATCGACGTTCACTGCTAATGACCTAACAACTTTCACTGAAGGTAGAGAGAGAATATATAAAAGCATCGCCGTTCACTGACGATTAACTACCAACATTTACTGAGAGTAGCAAAAATATAACAATCATCGACGTTCACTGCCAATGACATACCAACTTTCACTGAAGGTAGAAAGAGAATATATCATAGCATCGCCTTTCACTGACGATGAACTACCAACGTTCACTGAAGGTAGCAAAAAGATAACAATCATCGACGTTCACTGCCAATGACCTACAAACTTTCACTGAAGGTAGAAAGAGAATATATTATAGCATCATCGTTCACTGACGATGAACTACCAATGTTTACTGAGGGTAGAAAAAAGATAACAATCATCGACGTTCACTGCCAATGACCTACTAACTTTCACTGAAGGTAGAAAGAGAATATATCATAGCATCACCTTTTACTGACGATGACCTTCCAACGTTTACTAAGAGTAGCAAAAAGATAACAATCTTCGACGTTCATTCCCAATGACCTACCAACTTTCCATGAAGGTAGAAAGAGAATATATCATAGCATCGCCTTTCACTGACGATGAACTACCAACTTTCACTGAATGTAGAAAAAAGATAACAATCATCAACGTTCACTTCCAATGACCTACCAACTTTCACTGAAGGTAGAAAGAGAATATATCATAGCATCGTCGTTCACTGACGATGAACTACTAACATTAATTGATTTTAGCCAAAAGATCACAATCATCGACGTTCACTGCCAATGACCTACCAACTTTCACTGAAGGTAGAGAGAGAATATATAAAAGCATTGCCGTTAACTGACAATGAACTACCAACGTTTACTGAGAGTAGAAAAAATATAACAATCATCGACGTTCACTGCCAATGACCTACCAACTTTCACTGAAGGTAGAAAGAGAATATATCATAGCATCGAATTTCACTGACGATGAACCACTAACATTCACTGAGAGTAGCAAAAAGATAACAATCATCGACGTTCACTGCCAATGACCTACAAACTTTCACTGAAGGTAGAAAGAGAATATATCATAGCATCACCGTTCACTGACGATGAACTATCAATGTTTACTGAGGGTAGCAAAAATATAACAATCATCGACGTTCACTGCCAATGACCTACTAACTATCACTAAAGGTAGAAAGAGAATATATCATAGCATCACCTTTTACTGACGATGAACTTCCAACGTTTACTAAGAGTAGCAAAAAGATAACAATCTTCGACGTTCATTCCCAATGACCTACCAACTTTCCATGAAGGTAGAAAGAGAATATATCATAGCATCGCCTTTCACTGACGATGAACTACCAACTTTCACTGAATGTAGAAAAAAGATAACAATCATCAACGTTCACTTCCAATGACCTACCAACTTTCACTGAAGGTAGAAAGAGAATATATCATAGCATCGCCGTTCACTGACGATGAACTACTAACATTAATTGATTTTAGCCAAAAGATCACAATCATCGACGTTCACTGCCAATGACCTACCAACTTTCACTGAAGGTAGGGAGAGAATATATAAAGGCATTGCCGTTAACTGACGATGAACTACCAACGTTTACTGAGAGTAGCAAAAATATAACAATCATCGACGTTCACTGCCAATGACCTACCAACATTCACTGAAGGTAGAAAGAGAATATATCATAGCATCGAATTTCACTGACGATGAACCACTAACATTCACTGAGAGTAGCAAAAAGATAACAATCATCGACGTTCATTGCCAATGACCTACAACCTTTCACTGAAGGTTGAAAGAGAATATATCATAGCATCACCTTTCACTGACGATGAACTACCAACATTCACTGAAGGTAGCAAAAAGATAACAATCATCAATGTTCACTGCCAATGACCTACCAACTTTCCCTGAAGGTAGAAAGAGAATATATCATAGCATCGCTGTTCACTGACGATGAACTACCAACATTCACTAAAGTTAGCAAAAAGATAACAATCATCGAGTTCACTTCCAATGACCTAACAACTTTCACTGAAGGTAGAAAGAGAATATATCATAGAATCGCCTTTCATTAACGATAAACTACCAACGTTCACTGAAGGTAGCAAAAAGATTACAATCGTCGATGTTCACTGCCAATGACCTACCAACTTTCACTGAAGGTAGAAAGACAATATATCATAGCATCGCCGTTCACTAACGATGAACTACCAACATTCACTGAAGGTAGAAAAAAGATAATATTCATCGATGTTCACTGCCAATGACCTATCAACTTTCACTGAAGGTAGGAAGAGAATATATCATAGCATCGCTTTTCATTGAAGAAGAACTACCAACATTTACTGAGGGTAGCAAAAAGATAACAATCATCGACGTTCACTGCCATTGACCTACCAACTTTTATCGAAGGTAGAAAGAGAATATATGATAGCATCGCCGTTCACTGACAATGAACTACCAACGTTCACTGAAGGTAGAAAAAAGATAATAATCAACGATGTTCACTGCCAATGACCTATCAACTTTCACTAAAGGTAGAAAGAGAATATATCATAGCATCGTCTTTCACTGACGATCAACTACCAATGTTAACTGAAGGTAGCAAAAAGATCACAATCGTCGTTGTTCACTACCAATGACCTACCTACTTTATCTGAAGGTAGAAAGAGAATATATCATAGCATCGCCGTTTACTGACGATGAACTAGAAACGTTCACTGAAGGTAGCAAAAAGATAACAATCATCGAAGTTCATTGCCAGTGACCTACAAACTTTCACTGAAGGTTGAAATAGAATATATCATAGCATCGCTTTGCACTAAAGATGAACTACCAATGTTTACTGAGGGTATCAAAAAGATAACAATCATCGACGTTCACTGCGAATGACCTACCAACTTTCACTGAAGGTAGAAAGAAAATATATTATAGCATCGCCGTTCACTAACGATGAACTACCAATGTTTACTGAGGCTAGCAAAAAGATAACAATCATCGACGTTCACTGCCAATGACCTACTAACTTTCACTGAAGGTAGAAAGAGAATATATCATAGCATCACCTTTTACTGACGATGAACTACCAACATTTACTAAGAGCAGAAAAAATATAACAATCATCGACGTTCATTTCCAATGACCTACCAACTTTCACTGAAGGTAGAAAGAGAATATATCATACAATCGCCGTTCAATGACGATGAACTACTAACATTAAATGACTTTAGCCAAAAGATCACAATCATCGACGTTCATTGCTAATGACCTACCAACTTTCACTGAAGGTAGAGAGAGAATATATAAAAGCATCGCCGTTTACTGACGATGAACTACCAATGTTTACTGAGGGTAGAAAAAAGATACCAATCATCGACGTTCACTGCCAATGACCTACTAACTTTCACTGAAGGTAGAAAGAGAATATATCATAGCATTACCTTTTACTGACGATGAACTTCCAACGTTTACTAAGAGTAGCAAAAAGATAACAATCTTCGACGTTCATTCCCAATGACCTACCAACTTTCCATGAAGGTAGAAAGAGAATATATCATAGCATCGCCTTTCACTGACGATGAACTACCAACTTTCACTTAATGTAGAAAAAAGATAACAATCATCAACATTCACTTCCAATGACCTACCAACTTTCACTGAAGGTAGAAAGAGAATATATCATAGCATCGCCGTTCACTGACGATGGACTACTAACATTAATTGATTTTAGCCAAAAGATCACAATCATCGACGTTCACTGCCAATGACCTACCAACTTTCACTGAAGGTAGAGAGAGAATATATAAAAGCATTGCCGTTAACTGACAATGAACTACCAACGTTTACTGAGAGTAGCAAAAATATAACAATCATCGACGTTCACTGCCAATGACCTACCAACTTTCACTGAAGGTAGAAAGAGAATATATCATAGCATCGAATTTCACTGACGATGAACCACTAACATTCACTGAGAGTAGCAAAAAGATAACAATCATCGACGTTCACTGCCAATGACCTACAAACTTTCACTGAAGGTAAAAAGAGAATATATCATAGCATCACCGTTCACTGACGATGAACTACCAATGTTTACTGAGGGTAGCAAAAATATAACAATCATCGACGTTCACTGCCAATGACCTACTAACTTTCACTAAATGTAGAAAGAGAATATATCATAGCATCACCTTTTACTGACGATGAACTTCCAACGTTTACTAAGAGTAGCAAAAAGATAACAATCTTCGACGTTCATTCCCAATGACCTACAAACTTTCCATGAAGGTAGAAAGAGAATATATCATAGCATCTCCTTTCACTGACGATGAACTACCAACTTTCACTGAATGTAGAAAAAAGATAACAATCATCAACGTTCACTTCCAATGACCTACCAACTTTCACTGAAGGTAGAAATAGAAAATATCATAGCATCACCGTTCACTGACGATGAACTACTAACATTAATTGATTTTAGCCAAAAGATCACAATCATCGACGTTCACTGCCAATGACCTACCAACTTTCACTGAAGGTAGGGAGAGAATATATAAAAGCATTGCCGTTAACTGACGATGAACTACCAACGTTTACTGAGAGTAGCAAAAATATAACAATCATCGACGTTCACTGCCAATGACCTACCAACTTTCACTGAAGGTAGAAAGAGAATATATCATAGCATCGAATTTCACTGACGATGAACCACTAACATTCACTGAGAGTAGCAAAAAGATAACAATCATCGACGTTCATTGCCAATGACCTACCAACTTTCACTGAAGGTTGAAAGAGAATATATCATAGCATCACCTTTCACTGACGATGAACTACCAACATCCACTGAAGGTAGCAAAAAGATAACAATCATCAATGTTCACTGCCAATGACCTACCAACTTTCCCTGAAGGTAGAAAGAGAATATATCATAGCATCGCTGTTCACTGACGATGAACTACCAACATTCACTAAAGTTAGCAAAAAGATAACAATCATCGAGTTCACTTCCAATGACCTAACAACTTTCACTGAAGGTAGAAAGAGAATATATCATAGAATCGCCTTTCATTGACGATAAACTACCAACGTTCACTGAAGGTAGCAAAAAGATTACAATCGCCGATGTTCACTGCCAATGACCTAATAACTTTCACTGAAGGTAGAAAGAGAATATATCATAGCATCGCCGTTCACTAACGATGAACTACCAACATTCACTGAAGGTAGAAAAAAGATAATATTCATCGATGTTCACTGCCAATGACCTATCAACTTTCACTGAAGGTAGGAAGAGAATATACCATAGCATCACTTTTCACTGAAGAAGAACTACCAACATTTACTGAGGGTAGCAAAAAGATAACAATCATCGACGCTCACTGCCAATGACCTACCAACTTTTATCGAAGGTAGAAAGAGAATATATGATAGCATCGCCGTTCACTGACAATGAACTACCAACATTCACTGAACGTAGAAAAAAGATAATAATCATCGATGTTCACTGCCAATGACCTATCAACTTTCACTAAAGGTAGAAAGAGAATATATCATAGCATCGTCTTTCACGGACGATCAACTACCAATGTTAACTGAAGGTAGCAAAAAGATCACAATCGTCGTTGTTCACTACCAATGACCTACCAACTTTATCTGAAGGTAGAAAGAGAATATATCATAGCATCGCCGTTTACTGACGATGAACTACCAACGTTCACTGAAGGTAGCAAAAAGATAACAATCATCGAAGTTCATTGAAAATGACCTACCAACTTTCACTGAAGGTTGAAAGAGAATATATCATAGCATCGCTTTGCACTAAAGATGAACTACCAATGTTTACTGAGGGTATCAAAAAGATAACAATCATCGACGTTCACTGCGAATGACCTACCAACTTTCACTGAAGGTAGAAAGAAAATATATCATAGCATCGCCGTTCACTAACGATGAACTACCAATGTTTACTGAGGCTAGCAAAAAGATAACAATCATCGACGTTCACTGCCAATGACCTACTAACTTTCACTGAAGGTAGAAAGAGAATATATCATAGCATCACCTTTTACTGACGATGAACTACCAACATTTACTAAGAGTAGAAAAAATATAACAATCATCGACGTTCATTTCCAATGACCTACCAACTTTCACTGAATGTAGAAAGAGAATATATCATAGCATCGCCGTTCACTGACGATGAACAACTAACATTAAATGACTTTAGCCAAAAGATCACAATCATCGACGTTCATTGCTAATGACCTACCAACTTTCACTGAAGGTAGAGAGAGAATATATAAAAGCATCGCCGTTCACTGACGATGAACTACCAATGTTTACTGAGGGTAGAAAAAAGATACCAATCATCGACGTTCACTGCCAATGACCTACTAACTTTCACTGAAGGTAGAAAGAGAATATATCATAGCATCACCTTTTACTGACGATGAACTTCCAACGTTTACTAAGAGTAGCAAAAATATAACATTCTTCGACGTTCATTCCCAATGACCTACCAACTTTCCATGAAGGTAGAAAGAGAATATATCATAGCATCGCCTTTCACTGACGATGAACTACCAACTTTCACTGAATGTAGAAAAAAGATAACAATCATCAACGTTCACTTCCAATGACCTACCAACTTTCACTGAAGGTAGAAAGAGAATATATCATAGCATCGCCGTTCACTGACGATGAACTACTAACAATAATTGATTTTAGCCAAAAGATCACAATCATCGACGTTCACTGCCAATGACCTACCAACTTTCACTGAAGGTAGAGAGAGAATATATAAAAGCATTGCCGTTAACTGACAATGAACTACCAACGTTTACTGAGAGTAGCAAAAATATAACAATCATCGACGTTCACTGCCAATGACCTACCAACTTTCACTGAAGGTAGAAAGAGAATATATCATAGCATCGAATTTCACTGACGATGAACCACTAACATTCACTGAGAGTAGCAAAAAGATAACAATCATCGACGTTCACTGCCAATGACCTACTAACTTTCACTGAAGGTAGAAAGAGAATATATCATAGCATCACCTTTTACTGACGATGAACTACCAACATTTACTAAGAGTAGAAAAAATATAACAATCATCGACGTTCATTTCCAATGACCTACCAACTTTCACTGAATGTAGAAAGAGAATATATCATAGCATCGCCGTTCACTGACGATGAACAACTAACATTAAATGACTTTAGCCAAAAGATCACAATCATCGACGTTCATTGCTAATGACCTACCAACTTTCACTGAAGGTAGAGAGAGAATATATAAAAGCATCGCCGTTCACTGACGATGAACTACCAATGTTTACTGAGGGTAGAAAAAAGATACCAATCATCGACGTTCACTGCCAATGACCTACTAACTTTCACTGAAGGTAGAAAGAGAATATATCATAGCATCACCTTTTACTGACGATGAACTTCCAACGTTTACTAAGAGTAGCAAAAATATAACATTCTTCGACGTTCATTCCCAATGACCTACCAACTTTCCATGAAGGTAGAAAGAGAATATATCATAGCATCGCCTTTCACTGACGATGAACTACCAACTTTCACTGAATGTAGAAAAAAGATAACAATCATCAACGTTCACTTCCAATGACCTACCAACTTTCACTGAAGGTAGAAAGAGAATATATCATAGCATCGCCGTTCACTGACGATGAACTACTAACAATAATTGATTTTAGCCAAAAGATCACAATCATCGACGTTCACTGCCAATGACCTACCAACTTTCACTGAAGGTAGAGAGAGAATATATAAAAGCATTGCCGTTAACTGACAATGAACTACCAACGTTTACTGAGAGTAGCAAAAATATAACAATCATCGACGTTCACTGCCAATGACCTACCAACTTTCACTGAAGGTAGAAAGAGAATATATCATAGCATCGCCGTTCACTGACGATGAACAACTAACATTAAATGACTTTAGCCAAAAGATCACAATCATCGACGTTCATTGCTAATGACCTACCAACTTTCACTGAAGGTAGAGAGAGAATATATAAAAGCATCGCCGTTCACTGACGATGAACTACCAATGTTTACTGAGGGTAGAAAAAAGATACCAATCATCGACGTTCACTGCCAATGACCTACTAACTTTCACTGAAGGTAGAAAGAGAATATATCATAGCATCACCTTTTACTGACGATGAACTTCCAACGTTTACTAAGAGTAGCAAAAATATAACATTCTTCGACGTTCATTCCCAATGACCTACCAACTTTCCATGAAGGTAGAAAGAGAATATATCATAGCATCGCCTTTCACTGACGATGAACTACCAACTTTCACTGAATGTAGAAAAAAGATAACAATCATCAACGTTCACTTCCAATGACCTACCAACTTTCACTGAAGGTAGAAAGAGAATATATCATAGCATCGCCGTTCACTGACGATGAACTACTAACAATAATTGATTTTAGCCAAAAGATCACAATCATCGACGTTCACTGCCAATGACCTACCAACTTTCACTGAAGGTAGAGAGAGAATATATAAAAGCATTGCCGTTAACTGACAATGAACTACCAACGTTTACTGAGAGTAGCAAAAATATAACAATCATCGACGTTCACTGCCAATGACCTACCAACTTTCACTGAAGGTAGAAAGAGAATATATCATAGCATCGAATTTCACTGACGATGAACCACTAACATTCACTGAGAGTAGCAAAAAGATAACAATCATCGACGTTCACTGCCAATGACCTACAAACTTTCATTGAAGGTAGAAAGAGAATATATCATAGCATCACCGTTCACTGACGATGAACTACCAATGTTTACTGAGGGTAGCAAAAATATAACAATCATCGACGTTCACTGCCAATGACCTACTAACTTTCACTAAAGGTAGAAAGAGAATATATCATAGCATCACCGTTCACTGACGATGAACTACCAATGTTTACTGAGGGTAGCAAAAATATAACAATCATCGACGTTCACTGCCAATGACCTACCAACTTTCCATGAAGGTAGAAAGAGAATATATCATAGCATCGCCTTTCACTGACGATGAACTACCAACTTTCACTGAATGTAGAAAAAAGATAACAATCATCAACGTTCACTTCCAATGACCTACCAACTTTCACTGAAGGTAGAAAGAAAATATATCATAGCATCGCCATTCACTGACGATGAACTACTAACATTAATTGATTTTAGCCAAAAGATCACAATCATCGACGTTCACTGCCAATGACCTACCAACTTTCACTAAAGGTAGGGATAGAATATATAAAAGCATTGTCGTTAACTGACGATGAACTACCAACGTTTACCGAGAGTAGCAAAAATATAACAATCATCGACGTTCACTGCCAATAACCTACCAACTTTCCCTGAAGGTAGAAAGAGAATATATCATAGCGTCGCTGTTCACTGACGATGAACTACCAACATTCACTAAAGTTAGCAAAAAGATAACAATCATCGAGTTCACTTCCAATGACCTAACAACTTTCACTGAAGGTAGAAAGAGAATATATCATAGAATCGCCTTTCATTGACGATAAACTACCAACGTTCACTGAAGGTAGCAAAAAGATTACAATCGTCGATGTTCACTGCCAATGACCTAATAACTTTCACTGAAGGTAGAAAGAGAATATATCATAGCATCACCTTTTACTGACGATGAACTACCAACATTTACTAAGAGTAGAAAAAATATAACAATCATCGACGTTCATTTCCAATGACCTACCAACTTTCACTGAAGGTAGAAAGAGAATATATCATAGCATCGCCGTTCACTGACGATGAACTACTAACATTAAATGACTTTAGCCAAAAGATCACAATCATCGACGTTCATTGCTAATGACCTACCAACTTTCACTGAAGGTAGAGAGAGAATATATAAAAGCATCGCCGTTCACTGACGATGAACTACCAATGTTTACTGAGGGTAGAAAAAAGATACCAATCATCGACGTTCACTGCCAATGACCTACTAACTTTCACTGAAGGTAGAAAGAGAATATATCATAGCATCACCTTTTACTGACGATGAACTTCCAACGTTTACTAAGAGTAGCAAAAAGATAACAATCTTCGACGTTCAATCCCAATGACCTACCAACTTTCCATGAAGGTAGAAAGAGAATATATCATAGCATCGCCTTTCACTGACGATGAACTACCAACTTTCACTGAATGTAGAAAAAAGATAACAATCATCAACGTTCACTTCCAATGACCTACCAACTTTCACTGAAGGTAGAAAGAGAATATATCATAGCATCGCCGTCCACTGACGATGAACTACTAACAATAATTGATTTTAGCCAAAAGATCACAATCATCGACGTTCACTGCCAATGACCTACCAACTTTCACTGAAGGTAGAGAGAGAATATATAAAAGCATTGTCGTTAACTGACAATGAACTACCAACGTTTACTGAGAGTAGCAAAAATATAACAATCATCGAAGTTCACTGCCAATGACCTACCAACTTTCACTGAAGGTAGAAAGAGAATATATCATAGCATCGAATTTCATTGATGATGAACCACTAACATTCACTGAGAGTAGCAAAAAGATAACAATCATCGACGTTCACTGCCAATGACCTACAAACTTTCATTGAAGGTAGAAAGAGAATATATCATAGCATCACCGTTCACTGACGATGAACTACCAATGTTTACTAAGGGTAGCAAAAATATAACAATCATCGACGTTCACTGCCAATGACCTACTAACTTTCACTAAAGGTAGAAAGAGAATATATCATAGCATCACCTTTTACTGACGATGAACTTCCAACGTTTACTAAGAGTAGCAAAAAGATAACAATCTTCGACGTTCATTCCCAATGACCTACCAACTTTCCATGAAGGTAGAAGGAGAATATATCATAGCATCGCCTTTCACTGACGATGAACTACCAACTTTCACTGAATGTAGAAAAAAGATAACAATCATCAATGTTCACTTCCAATGACCTACCAACTTTCACTGAAGGTAGAAAGAAAATATATCATAGCATCGCCATTCACTGACGATGAACTACTAACATTAATTGATTTTAGCCAAAAGATCACAATCATCGACGTTCACTGCCAATGACCTACCAACTTTCACTGAAGGTAGGGATAGAATATATAAAAGCATTGCCGTTAACTGACGATGAACTACCAACGTTTACTGAGAGTAGCAAAAATATAACAATCATCGACGTTCACTGCCAATGACCTACCAACTTTCACTGAAGGTAGAAAGAGAATATATCATAGCATCGAATTTCACTGACGATGAACCACTAACATTCACTGAGAGTAGCAAAAAGATAACAATCATCGACGTTCATTGCCAATGACCTACCAACTTTCACTGAAGGTTGAAAGAGAATATATCATAGCATCACCTTTCACTGACGATGAACTACCAACATTCACTGAAGGTAGCAAAAAGATAACAATCATCAATGTTCACTGCCAATGACCTACCAACTTTCCCTGAAGGTAGAAAGAGAATATATCATAGCATCGCTGTTCACTGACGATGAACTACCAACATTCACTAAAGTTAGCAAAAAGATAACAATCATCGAGTTCACTTCCAATGACCTAACAACTTTCACTGAAGGTAGAAGAGAATATATCATAGAATCGCCTTTCATTGACGATAAACTACCAACGTTCACTGAAGGTAGCAAAAAGATTACAATCGTCGATGTTCACTGCCAATGACCTAATAACTTTCACTGAAGGTAGAAAGAGAATATATCATAGCATCGCCGTTCACTAACGATGAACTAACAACATTCACTGAAGGTAGAAAAAAGATAATATTCATCGATGTTCACTGCCAATGACCTATCAACTTTCACTGAAGGTAGGAAGAGAATATATCATAGCATCACTTTTTACTGAAGAAGAACTACCAACATTTACTGAGGGTAGCAAAAAGATAACAATCATCGATGTTCACTGCCAATGACCTACCAACTTTTATCGAAGGTAGAAAGAGAATATATGATAGCATCGCCGTTCACTGACAATGAACTACCAACGTTCACTGAAGGTAGAAAAAAGATAATAATCATCGATGTTCACTGCCAATGACCTATCAACTTTCACTAAAGGTAGAAAGAGAATATATCATAGCATCGTCTTTCACGGACGATCAACTACCAATGTTAACTGAAGGTAGCAAAAAGATCACAATCGTCGTTGTTCACTACCAATGACCTACCAACTTTATCTGAAGGTAGAAAGAGAATATATCATAGCATCGCCGTTTACTGACGATGAACTACCATCGTTCACTGAAGGTAGCAAAAAGATAACAATCATCGAAGTTCATTGAAAATGACCTACCAACTTTCACTGAAGGTTGAAAGAGAATATATCATAGCATCGCTTTGCACTAAAGATGAACTACCAATGTTTACTGAGGGTATCAAAAAGATAACAATCATCGACGTTCACTGCGAATGACCTACCAACTTTCACTGAAGGTAGAAAGAAAATATATCATAGCATCGCCGTTCACTAACGATGAACTACCAATGTTTACTGAGGCTAGCAAAAAGATAACAATCATCGACGTTCACTGCCAATGACCTACTAACTTTCACTGAAGGTAGAAAGAGAATATATCATAGCATCACCTTTTACTGACGATGAACTACCAACATTTACTAAGAGTAGAAAAAATATAACAATCATCGACGTTCATTTCCAATGACCTACCAACTTTCACTGAATGTAGAAAGAGAATATATCATAGCATCGCCGTTCACTGACGATGAACAACTAACATTAAATGACTTTAGCCAAAAGATCACAATCATCGACGTTCATTGCTAATGACCTACCAACTTTCACTGAAGGTAGAGAGAGAATATATAAAAGCATCGCCGTTCACTGACGATGAACTACCAATGTTTACTAAGGGTAGAAAAAAGATACCAATCATCGACGTTCACTGCCAATGACCTACTAACTTTCACTGAAGGTAGAAAGAGAATATATCATAGCATCACCTTTTACTGACGATGAACTTCCAACGTTTACTAAGAGTAGCAAAAATATAACATTCTTCGACGTTCATTCCCAATGACCTACCAACTTTCCATGAAGGTAGAAAGAGAATATATCATAGCATCGCCTTTCACTGACGATGAACTACCAACTTTCACTGAATGTAGAAAAAAGATAACAATCATCAACGTTCACTTCCAATGACCTACCAACTTTCACTGAAGGTAGAAAGAGAATATATCATAGCATCGCCGTTCACTGACGATGAACTACTAACAATAATTGATTTTAGCCAAAAGATCACAATCATCGACGTTCACTGCCAATGACCTACCAACTTTCACTGAAGGTAGAGAGAGAATATATAAAAGCATTGCCGTTAACTGACAATGAACTACCAACGTTTACTGAGAGTAGCAAAAATATAACAATCATCGACGTTCACTGCCAATGACCTACCAACTTTCACTGAAGGTAGAAAGAGAATATATCATAGCATCGAATTTCACTGACGATGAACCACTAACATTCACTGAGAGTAGCAAAAAGATAACAATCATCGACGTTCACTGCCAATGACCTACAAACTTTCATTGAAGGTAGAAAGAGAATATATCATAGCATCACCGTTCACTGACGATGAACTACCAATGTTTACTGAGGGTAGCAAAAATATAACAATCATCGACGTTCAGTGCCAATGACCTACTAACTTTCACTAAAGGTAGAAAGAGAATATATCATAGCATCACCTTTTACTGACGATGAACTTCCAACGTTTACTAAGAGTAGCAAAAAGATAACAATCTTCGACGTTCATTCCCAATGACCTACCAACTTTCCATGAAGGTAGAAAGAGAATATATCATAGCATCGCCTTTCACTGACGATGAACTACCAACTTTCACTGAATGTAGAAAAAAGATAACAATCATCAACGTTCACTTCCAATGACCTACCAACTTTCACTGAAGGTAGAAAGAAAATATATCATAGCATCGCCATTCACTGATGATGAACTACTAACATTAATTGATTTTAGCCAAAAGATCACAATCATCGACGTTCACTGCCAATGACCTACCAACTTTCACTAAAGGTAGGGATAGAATATATAAAAGCATTGTCGTTAACTGACGATGAACTACCAACGTTTACTGAGAGTAGCTAAAATATAACAATCATCGACGTTCACTACCAATGACCTACAAACTTTCCCTGAAGGTAGAAAGAGAATATATCATAGCATCGCTGTTCACTGACGATGAACTACCAACATTCACTAAAGTTAGCAAAAAGATAACAATCATCGAGTTCACTTCCAATGACCTAACAACTTTCACTGAAGGTAGAAAGAGAATATATCATAGAATCGCCTTTCATTGACGATAAACTACCAACGTTCACTGAAGGTAGCAAAAAGATTACAATCGTCGATGTTCACTGCCAATGACCTAATAACTTTCACTGAAGGTAGAAAGAGAATATATCATAGCATCACCTTTTACTGACGATGAACTACCAACATTTACTAAGAGTAGAAAAAATATAACAATCATCGACGTTCATTTCCAATGACCTACCAACTTTCACTGAAGGTAGAAAGAGAATATATCATAGCATCGCCGTTCACTGACGATGAACTACTAACATTAAATGACTTTAGCCAAAAGATCACAATCATCGACGTTCATTGCAAATGACCTACCAACTTTCACTGAAGGTAGAGAGAGAATATATAAAAGCATCGCCGTTCACTGACGATGAACTACCAATGTTTACTGAGGGTAGAAAAAAGATACCAATCATCGACGTTCACTGCCAATGACCTACTAACTTTCACTGAAGGTAGAAAGAGAATATATCATAGCATCACCTTTTACTGACGATGAACTTCCAACGTTTACTAAGAGTAGCAAAAAGATAATAATCTTCGACGTTCAATCCCAATGACCTACCAACTTTCCATGAAGGTAGAAAGAGAATATATCATAGCATCGCCTTTCACTGACGATGAACTACCAACTTTCATTGAATGTAGAAAAAAGATAACAATCATCAACGTTCACTTCCAATGACCTACCAACTTTCACTGAAGGTAGAAAGAGAATATATCATAGCATCGCCGTCCACTGACGATGAACTACTAACAATAATTGATTTTAGCCAAAAGATCACAATCATCGACGTTCACTGCCAATGACCTACCAACTTTCACTGAAGGTAGAGAGAGAATATATAAAAGCATTGCCGTTAACTGACAATGAACTACCAACGTTTACTGAGAGTAGCAAAAATATAACAATCATCGACGTTCACTGCCAATGACCTACCAACTTTCACTGAAGGTAGAAAGAGAATATATCATAGCATCGAATTTCATTGACGATGAACCACTAACATTCACTGAGAGTAGCAAAAAGATAACAATCATCGACGTTCACTGCCAATGACCTACAAACTTTCATTGAAGGTAGAAAGAGAATATATCATAGCATCACCGTTCACTGACGATGAACTACCAATGTTTACTGAGGGTAGCAAAAATATAACAATCATCGACGTTCACTGCCAATGACCTACTAACTTTCACTAAAGGTAGAAAGAGAATATATCATAGCATCACCTTTTACTGACGATGAACTTCCAACGTTTACTAAGAGTAGCAAAAAGATAACAATCTTCGACGTTCATTCCCAATGACCTACCAACTTTCCATGAAGGTAGAAGGAGAATATATCATAGCATCGCCTTTCACTGACGATGAACTACCAACTTTCACTGAATGTAGAAAAAAGATAACAATCATCAACGTTCACTTCCAATGACCTACCAACTTTCACTGAAGGTAGAAAGAAAATATATCATAGCATCGCCATTCACTGACGATGAACTACTAACATTAATTGATTTTAGCCAAAAGATCACAATCATCGACGTTCACTGCCAATGACCTACCAACTTTCACTGAAGGTAGGGATAGAATATATAAAAGCATTGCCGTTAACTGACGATGAACTACCAACGTTTACTGAGAGTAGCAAAAATATAACAATCATCGACGTTCACTGCCAATGACCTACCAACTTTCACTGAAGGTAGAAAGAGAATATATCATAGCATCGAATTTCACTGACGATGAACCACTAACATTCATTGAGAGTAGCAAAAAGATAACAATCATCGACGTTCATTGCCAATGACCTACCAACTTTCACTGAAGGTTGAAAGAGAATATATCATAGCATCACCTTTCACTGACGATGAACTACCAACATTCACTGAAGGTAGCAAAAAGATAACAATCATCAATGTTCACTGCCAATGACCTACCAACTTTCCCTGAAGGTAGAAAGAGAATATATCATAGCATCGCTGTTCACTGACGATGAACTACCAGCATTCACTAAAGTTAGCAAAAAGATAACAATCATCGAGTTCACTTCCAATGACCTAACAACTTTCACTGAAGGTAGAAAGAGAATATATCATAGAATCGCCTTTCATTGACCATAAACTACCAACGTTCACTGAAGGTAGCAAAAAGATTACAATCGTCGATGTTCACTGCCAATGACCTAATAACTTTCACTGAAGGTAGAAAGAGAATATATCATAGCATCGCCGTTCACTAACGATGAACTAACAACATTCACTGAAGGTAGAAAAAAGATAATATTTATCGATGTTCACTGCCAATGACCTATCAACTTTCACTGAAGGTAGGAAGAGAATATATCATAGCATCACTTTTCACTGAAGAAGAACTACCAACATTTACTGAGGGTAGCAAAAAGATAACAATCATCGATGTTCACTGCCAATGACCTACCAACTTTTATCGAAGGTAGAAAGAGAATATATGATAGCATCGCCGTTCACTGACAATGAACTACCAACGTTCACTGAAGGTAGAAAAAAGATAATAATCATCGATGTTCACTGCCAATGACCTATCAACTTTCACTAAAGGTAGAAAGAGAATATATCATAGCATCGCCTTTCACGGACGATCAACTACCAATGTTAACTGAAGGTAGCAAAAAGATCACAATCGTCGTTGTTCACTACCAATGACCTACCAACTTTATCTGAAGGTAGAAAGAGAATATATCATAGCATCGCCGTTTACTGACGATGAACTACCATCGTTCACTGAAGGTAGCAAAAAGATAACAATCATCGAAGTTCATTGAAAATGACCTACCAACTTTCACTGAAGGTTGAAAGAGAATATATCATAGCATCGCTTTGCACTAAAGATGAACTACCAATGTTTACTGAGGGTATCAAAAAGATAACAATCATCGACGTTCACTGCGAATGACCTACCAACTTTCACTGAAGGTAGAAAGAAAATATATCATAGCATCGCCGTTCACTAACGATGAACTACCAATGTTTACTGAGGCTAGCAAAAAGATAACAATCATCGACGTTCACTGCCAATGACCTACTAACTTTCACTGAAGGTAGAAAGAGAATATATCATAGCATCACCTTTTACTGACGATGAACTTCCAACGTTTACTAAGAGTAGCAAAAAGATAACAATCTTCGACGTTCATTCCCAATGACCTACCAACTTTCCATGAAGGTAGAAAGAGAATATATCATAGCATCGCCTTTCACTGACAATGAACTACCAACTTTCACTGAATGTAGAAAAAAGATAACAATCATCAACGTTCACTTCCAATGACCTACCAACTTTCACTGAAGGTAGAAAGAAAATATATCATAGCATCGCCATTCACTGACGATGAACTACTAACATTAATTGATTTTAGCCAAAAGATCACAATCATCGACGTTCACTGCCAATGACCTACCAACTTTCACTAAAGGTAGGGATAGAATATATAAAAGCATTGTCGTTAACTGACGATGAACTACCAACGTTTACTGAGAGTAGCAAAAATATAACAATCATCGACGTTCACTGCCAATGACCTACAAACTTTCCCTGAAGGTAGAAAGAGAATATATCATAGCATCGCTGTTCACTGATGATGAACTACCAACATTCACTAAAGTTAGCAAAAAGATAACAATCATCGAGTTCACTTCCAATGACCTAACAACTTTCACTGAAGGTAGAAAGAGAATATATCATAGAATCGCCTTTCATTGACGATAAACTACCAACGTTCACTGAAGGTAGCAAAAAGATTACAATCGTCAATGTTCACTGCCAATGACCTAATAACTTTCACTGAAGGTAGAAAGAGAATATATCATAGCATCACCTTTTACTGACGATGAACTACCAACATTTACTAAGAGTAGAAAAAATATAACAATCATCGACGTTCATTTCCAATGACCTACCAACTTTCACTGAAGGTAGAAAGAGAATATATCATAGCATCGCCGTTCACTGACGATGAACTACTAACATTAAATGACTTTAGCCAAAAGATCACAATCATCGACGTTCATTGCTAATGACCTACCAACTTTCACTGAAGGTAGAGAGAGAATATATAAAAGCATCTCCGTTCACTGACGATGAACTACCAATGTTTACTGAGGGTAGAAAAAAGATACCAATCATCGACGTTCACTGCCAATGACCTACTAACTTTCACTGAAGGTAGAAAGAGAATATATCATAGCATCACCTTTTACTGACGATGAACTTCCAACGTTTACTAAGAGTAGCAAAAAGATAACAATCTTCGACGTTCAATCCCAATGACCTACCAACTTTCCATGAAGGTAGAAAGAGAATATATCATAGCATCGCCTTTCACTGACGATGAACTACCAACTTTCACTGAATGTAGAAAAAAGATAACAATCATCAACGTTCACTTCCAATGACCTACCAACTTTCACTGAAGGTAGAAAGAGAATATATCATAGCATCGCCGTCCACTGACGATGAACTACTAACAATAATTGATTTTAGCCAAAAGATCACAATCATCGACGTTCACTGCCAATGACCTACCAACTTTCACTGAAGGTAGAGAGAGAATATATAAAAGCATTGCCGTTAACTGACAATGAACTACCAACGTTTACTGAGAGTAGCAAAAATATAACAATCATCGACGTTCACTGCCAATGACCTACCAACTTTCACTGAAGGTAGAAAGAGAATATATCATAGCATCGAATTTCATTGACGATGAACCACTAACATTCACTGAGAGTAGCAAAAAGATAACAATCATCGACGTTCACTGCCAATGACCTACAAACTTTCATTGAAGGTAGAAAGAGAATATATCATAGCATCACCGTTCACTGACGATGAACTACCAATGTTTACTGAGGGTAGCAAAAATATAACAATCATCGACGTTCACTGCCAATGACCTACTAACTTTCACTAAAGGTAGAAAGAGAATATATCATAGCATCACCTTTTACTGACGATGAACTTCCAACGTTTACTAAGAGTAGCAAAAAGATAACAATCTTCGACGTTCATTCCCAATGACCTACCAACTTTCCATGAAGGTAGAAGGAGAATATATCATAGCATCGCCTTTCACTGACGATGAACTACCAACTTTCACTGAATGTAGAAAAAAGATAACAATCATCAACGTTCACTTCCAATGACCTACCAACTTTCACTGAAGGTAGAAAGAAAATATATCACAGCATCGCCATTCACTGACGATGAACTACTAACATTAATTGATTTTAGCCAAAAGATCACAATCATCGACGTTCACTGCCAATGACCTACCAACTTTCACTGAAGGTAGGGATAGAATATATAAAAGCATTGCCGTTAACTGACGATGAACTACCAACGTTTACTGAGAGTAGCAAAAATATAACATTCATCGACGTTCACTGCCAATGACCTACCAACTTTCACTGAAGGTAGAAAGAGAATATATCATAGCATCGAATTTCACTGACGATGAACCACTAACATTCACTGAGAGTAGCAAAAAGATAACAATCATCGACGTTCATTGCCAATGACCTACCAACTTTCACTGAAGGTTGAAAGAGAATATATCATAGCATCACCTTTCACTGACGATGAACTACCAACATTCACTGAAGGTAGCAAAAAGATAACAATCATCAATGTTCACTGCCAATGACCTACCAACTTTCCCTGAAGGTAGAAAGAGAATATATCATAGCATCGCTGTTCACTGACGATGTACTACCAACATTCACTAAAGTTAGCAAAAAGATAACAATCATCGAGTTCACTTCCAATGACCTAACAACTTTCACTGAAGGTAGAAAGAGAATATATCATAGAATCGCCTTTCATTGACGATAAACTACCAACGTTCACTGAAGGTAGCAAAAAGATTACAATCGTCAATGTTCACTGCCAATGACCTAATAACTTTCACTGAAGGTAGAAAGAGAATATATCATAGCATCGCCGTTCACTAACGATGAACTAACAACATTCACTGAAGGTAGAAAAAAGATAATATTCATCGATGTTCACTGCCAATGACCTATCAACTTTCACTGAAGGTAGGAAGAGAATATATCATAGCATCACTTTTCACTGAAGAAGAACTACCAACATTTACTGAGGGTAGCAAAAAGATAACAATCATCGATGTTCACTGCCAATGACCTACCAACTTTTATCGAAGGTAGAAAGAGAATATATGATAGCATCGCCGTTCACTGACATTGAACTACCAACGTTCACTGAAGGTAGAAAAAAGATAATAATCATCGATGTTCACTGCCAATGACCTATCAACTTTCACTAAAGGTAGAAAGAGAATATATCATAGCATCGTCTTTCACGGACGATCAACTACCAATGTTAACTGAAGGTAGCAAAAAGATCACAATCGTCGTTGTTCACTACCAATGACCTACCAACTTTATCTGAAGGTAGAAAGAGAATATATCATAGCATCGCCGTTTACTGACGATGAACTACCATCGTTCACTGAAGGTAGTAAAAAGATAACAATCATCGAAGTTCATTGAAAATGACCTACCAACTTTCACTGAAGGTTGAAAGAGAATATATCATAGCATCGCTTTGCACTAAAGATGAACTACCAATGTTTACTGAGGGTATAAAAAAGATAACAATCATCGACGTTCACTGCGAATGACCTACCAACTTTCACTGAAGGTAGAAAGAAAATATATCATAGCATCGCCGTTCACTAACGATGAACTACCAATGTTTACTGAGGCTAGCAAAAAGATAACAATCATCGACGTTCACTGCCAATGACCTACTAACTTTCACTGAAGGTAGAAAGAGAATATATCATAGCATCACCTTTTACTGACGATGAACTACCAACATTTACTAAGAGTAGAAAAAATATAACAATCATCGACGTTCATTTCCAATGACCTACCAACTTTCACTGAAGGTAGAAAGAGAATATATCATAGCATCGCCGTTCACTGACGATGAACTACTAACATTAAATGACTTTAGCCAAAAGATCACAATCATCGACGTTCATTGCTAATGACCTACCAACTTTCACTGAAGGTAGAGAGAGAATATATAAAAGCATCGCCGTTCACTGACGATGAACTACCAATGTTTACTGAGGGTAGAAAAAAGATACCAATCATCGACGTTCACTGCCAATGACCTACTAACTTTCACTGAAGGTAGAAAGAGAATATATCATAGCATCACCTTTTACTGACGATGAACTTCCAATGTTTACTAAGAGTAGCAAAAAGATAACAATCTTCGACGTTCATTCCCAATGACCTACCAACTTTCCATGAAGGTAGAAAGAGAATATATCATAGCATCGCCTTTCACTGATGATGAACTACCAACTTTCACTGAATGTAGAAAAAAGATAACAATCATCAACGTTCACTTCCAATGACCTACCAACTTTCACTGAAGGTAGAAAGAGAATATATCATAGCATCGCGGTTCACTGACGATGAACTACTAACAATAATTGATTTTAGCCAAAAGATCACAATCATCGACGTTCACTGCCAATGACCTACCAACTTTCACTGAAGGTAGAGAGAGAATTTATAAAAGCATTGCCGTTAACTGACAATGAACTACCAACGTTTACTGAGAGTAGCAAAAATATAACAATCATCGACGTTCACTGCCAATGACCTACCAACTTTCACTGAAGGTAGAAAGAGAATATATCATAGCATCGAATTTCACTGACGATGAACCACTAACATTCACTGAGAGTAGCAAAAAGATAACAATCATCGACGTTCACTGCCAATGACCTACAAACTTTCACTGAAGGTAGAAAGAGAATATATCATAGCATCACCGTTCACTGACGATGAACTACCAATGTTTACTGAGTGTAGAAAAAATATAACAATCATCGACGTTCACTGCCAATGACCTACTAACTTTCACTAAAGGTAGAAAGAGAATATATCATAGCATCACCTTTTACTGACGATGAACTTCCAACGTTTACTAAGAGTAGCAAAAAGATAACAATCTTCGACGTTCATTCCAAATGACCTACTAACTTTCCATGAAGGTAGAAAGAGAATATATCATAGCATCGCCTTTCACTGACGATGAACTGCCAACTTTCACTGAATGTAGAAAAAAGATAACTATCATCAACGTTCACTTCCAATGACCTACCAACTTTCACTGAAGGTAGAAAGAGAATATATCATAGCATCGCCATTCATTGACGATGAACTACTAACATTAATTGATTTTAGCCAAAAGATCACAATCATCGACGTTCACTGCCAATGACCTACCAACTTTCATTGAAGGTAGGGAGAGAATATATAAAAGCATTGCCGTTAACTGACGATGAACTACCAACGTTTACTGAGAGTAGCAAAAATATAACAATCATCGACGTTCACTGCCAATGACCTACCAACTTTCACTGAAGGTAGAAAGAGAATATATCATAGCATCGAATTTCACTGACGATGAACCACTAACATTCACTGAGAGTAGCAAAAAGATAACAATCATCGACGTTCATTGCCAATGACCTACCAACTTTCACTGAAGGTTGAAAGAGAATATATCATAGCATCACCTTTCACTGACGATGAACTACCAACATTCACTGAAGGTAGCAAAAAGATAACAATCATCAATGTTCACTGCCAATGACCTACCAACTTTCCCTGAAGGTAGAAAGAGAATATATCATAGCATCACTGTTCACTGACGATGAACTACCAACATTCACTAAAGTTAGCAAAAAGATAACAATCATCGAGTTCACTTCCAATGACCTAATAACTTTCACTGAAGGTAGAAAGAGAATATATCATAGAATCGCCTTTCATTGACGATAAACTATCAACGTTCACTGAAGGTAGCAAAAAGATTACAATCGTCGATGTTCACTGCCAATGACCTAATAACTTTCACTGAAGGTAGAAAGAGAATATATCATAGCATCGCCGTTCACTAACGATGAACTAACAACATTCACTGAAGGTAGAAAAAAGATAATATTCATCGATGTTCACTGCCAATGACCTATCAACTTTCACTGAAGGTAGGAAGAGAATATATCATAGCATCACTTTTCACTGAAGAAGAACTACCAACATTTACTGAGGGTAGCCAAAAGATAACAATCATCGACGTTCACTGCCAATGACCTACCAACTTTTATCGAAGGTAGAAAGAGAATATATGATAGTATCGTCGTTCACTGACAATGAACTAACAACGTTCACTGAAGGTAGAAAAAAGATAATAATCATCGATGTTCACTGCCAATGACCTATCAACTTTCACTAAAGGTAGAAAGAGAATATATCATAGCATCGTCTTTCACTGACGATCAACTACCAATGTTAACTGAAGGTAGCAAAAAGATCACAATCGTCGTTGTTCACTACCAATGACCTACCAACTTTATCTGAAGGTAGAAAGAGAATATATCATAGCATCGCCGTTTACTGACGATGAACTACCAACGTTCACTGAAGGTAGCAAAAAGATAACAATCATCGAAGTTCATTGCCAATGACCTACCAACTTTCACTGAAGGTTGAAAGAGAATATATCATAGCATCGCTTTGCACTAAAGATGAACTACCAATGTTTACTGACGGTATCAAAAAGATAACAATCATCGACGTTCACTGCGAATGACCTACCAACTTTCACTGAAGGTAGAAAGAAAATATATCATAGCTTCACCGTTCACTAACGATGAACTACCAATGTTTACTGAGGCTAGCAAAAAGATAATAATCATCGACGTTCACTACCAATGACCTACTAACTTTCACTGAAGGTAGAAAGGGAAAATATCATAGCATCACCTTTTACTGACGATGAACTACCAACATTTACTAAGAGTAGAAAAAATATAACAATCATCGACGTTCATTTCCAATGACCTACCAACTTTCACTGAAGGTAGAAAGAGAATATATCATAGCATCGCCGTTCACTGACGATGAACTACTAACATTAAATCACTTTAGCCAAAAGATCAAAATCATCGACGTTCATTGCTAATGACCTACCAACTTTCACTGAAGGTAGAGAGAGAATATATAAAAGCATCGCCGTTCACTAACGATGAACTACCAATGTTTACTGAGGGTAGAAAAAAGATACCAATCATCGACGTTCACTGCCAATGACCTACTAACTTTCACTGAAGGTAGAAAGAGAATATATCATAGCATCACCTTTTACTGACGATGAACTTCCAACGTTTACTAAGAGTAGCAAAAAGATAACAATCTTCGACGTTCATTCCCAATGACCTACCAACTTTCCATGAAGGTAGAAAGAGAATATATCATAGCATCGCCTTTCACTGATGATGAACTACCAACTTTCACTGAATGTAGAAAAAAGATAACAATCATCAACGTTCACTTCCAATGACCTACCAACTTTCACTGAAGGTAGAAAGAGAATATATCATAGCATCACCGTTTACTAACGATGAACTACTAACATTAATTGATTTTAGCCAAAAGATCACAATCATCGACGTTCACTGCCAATGACCTACCAACTTTCACTAAAGGTAGGGAGAGAATATATAAAAGCATTGCCGTTAACTGACGATGAACTACCAACGTTTACTGAGAGTAGGAAAAATATAACAATCATCGACGTTCATTGCCAATGAACTACCAACTTTCACTGAAGGTAGAAAGAGAATATATCATAGCATCACCTTTCACTGACGATGAACTACCAACATTCACTAAAGGTAGCAAAAAGATAACAATCATCAATGTTCACTGCCAATGACCTACCAACTCTCCCTGAAGGTAGAAAGAGAATATATCATAGCATCGCTGTTCACTGACGATGAACTACCAACATTCACAAAAGTTAGCAAAAAGATAACAATCATCGAGTTCACTTCCAATGACCTAACAACTTTCACTGAAGGTACAAAGAGAATATATCATAGAATCGTCTTTCATTGACGATAAACTACCAACGTTCACTGAAGGTAGCAAAAAGATTACAATCGTCGATGTTCACTGCCAATGACCTAATAACTTTCACTGAAGCTAGAAAGAGAATATATCATAGCATCGCCGTTCACTAACGATGAACTAACAACATTCACTGAAGGTAGAAAAAAGATAATATTCATCGATGTTCACTGCCAATGACCTATCAACTTTCACTGAAGGTAGGAAGAGAATATATCATAGCATCTCTTTTCACTGAAGAAGAACTACCAACATTTACTGAGGGTAGCAAAAAGATAACAATCGTCGACGTTCACTGCCAATGACCTACCAACTTTTATCGAAGGTAGAAAGAGAATATATGATAGCATCTCCCTTCACTGGCAATGAACTACCAACGTTCGTTGAAGGTAGAAAAAAGATAATAATCATCGATGTTCACTGCCAATGACCTATCAACTTTCACTAAAGGTAGAAAGAGAATATATCATAGCATCGTCTTTCACTGACGATCAACTACCAATGTTAACTGAAGGTAGCAAAAAGATCACAATCGTCGTTGTTCACTACCAATGACCTACCAACTTTATCTGAAGGTAGAAAGAGAATATATCATAGCATCGCCGTTTACTGACGATGAACTACCAACGTTCACTGAAGGTAGCAAAAAGATAACAATCATCGAAGTTCATTGCCAATGACCTACCAACTTTCACTGAAGTTGAAAGAGAATATATCATAGCATCGCTTTGCACTAAAGATGAACTATCAATGTTTACTGAGGGTATCAAAAAGATAAAAATCATCGACGTTCACTGCGAATTACCTACCAACTTTCACTGAAGGTAGAAAGAAAATATATCATAGCATCGTCGTTCACTAACGATGAACTACCAATGTTTACTGAGGCTAGCAAAAAGATAACAATCATCGAAGTTCACTGCCAATGACCTACTAACTTTCACTGAAGGTAGAAAGAGAATATATCATAGCATCACCTTTTACTGACGATGAACTACCAACATTTACTAAGAGTAGAAAAAATATAACAATCATCGACGTTCATTTCCAATGACCAACCAACTTTCACTGAAGGAAGAAAGAGAATATATCATAGCATCGCCGTTCTCTGACGATGAACTACTAACATTAAATCACTTTAGCCAAAAGATCACAATCATCAACGTTCATTGCTAATGACCTACCAACTTTCACTGAAGGTAGAGAGAGAATATATAAAAGCATCGCCGTTCACTGACGATGAACTACCAACTTTCCCTGAAGGTAGAAAGAGAATATATCATAGCATCGCTGTTCACTGACGATGAACTACCAACATTCACTAAAGTTAGCAAAAAGATAATAATCATCGAGTTCACTTCCAATGACCTAACAACTTTCACTGAAGGTAGAAAGAGAATATATCATAGAATCGCCTTTCATTGACGATAAACTACCAACGTTCACTGAAGGTAGCAAAAAGATTACAATCGTCGATGTTCACTGCCAATGACCAACCAACTTTCACTGAACGTAGAAAAAGAATATATCATAGCATCGCTGTTCACTGACGATGAAATACCAAGATTCACTAAAGTTAGCAAAAAGATAACAATCATCGAGTTCACTTCCAATGACCTAACAACTTTCACTGAAGGTAGAAAGAGAATATATCATAGAATCGCCTTTCATTGCCAATGACCTACCAACGTTCACTGAAGGTAGCAAAAAGATTACAATCGTCGATGTTCACTGCCAATGACCTACCAACTTTCACTGAAGGTAGAAAAAGAATATATCATAGCATCGCCGTTCACCGACGATGAACTACCAACGTTCACTGAAGGTAGAAAAAAGATAATAATCATCGATGTTCACTGCCAATAACCTATCAACTTTCATTGAAGGTAGGAAGAGAATATATCATAGAATCGCTTTTCACTATAGAAGAACTACCAACATTTACTGAGGGTAGCAAAAAGATAACAATCATCGACGTTCACTTCCAATGACCTATCAACTTTCACTAAAGGTAGAAAGAGAATATATCATAGCATCGTCTTTCATTGACGATCAACTACCAATGATCACTGAAGGTAGCAAAAAGATGACAATCGTCGATGTTCACTACCAATGACCTACCAACTTTATCTGAAGGTAGAAAGAGAATATATCATAGCATCATCGTGCACTGACGATGAACTACCAACGTTCACTGAAGGTAGCAAAAAGATAACAATCATCGAAGTTCATTGCCAATGACCTACCAACTTTCACTGAAGGTTGAAAGAGAATATATCATAGCATCGCTTTGCACTGAAGATGAACTACCAATGTTTACTGAGGGTATCAAAAAGATAACAATCATCGACGTTCACTGCCAATGACCTACCAACTTTCACTGAAGGTAGAAAGAAAATATATCATAGCATCGCCGTTCACTAACGATGAACTACCAATGATTACTGAGGCTAGCAAAAAGATAACAATCATCGACGTTCACTGCCAATGACCTACTAACTTTCACTGAAGGTAGAAAGAGAATATATCATAGCATCACCTTTTACCGACGATGAACTGCCAATATTTACTAAGAGTAGAAAATATATAACAATCATCTACGTTCATTTCCAATGACCTACCAACTTTCACTGAAGGTAGAAAGAGAATATATCATAGCATCGTCTTTCACTAACGATGAACTACCAACGTTAACTAAAGGTAGCAAAAAGATAACAATCGTCGACGTTCACTGCCAATGACCTACCAACTTTCACTGAAGGTAAAAAGAGAATATATCATAGCATCGCCTTTCACTGAAGATGAACTACCAACGTTTACTGAGGGTAGCAAAAAGATAAAAATCATCGATGTTCACTGCCAATGACCTACCAACTTTTACTGAAGGTTATAAGAGAATATATCATAGCATCGCCGTTCACTGACGATGAACTACCATCATTCACTGAAGTTATCAAAAATATAACACTCATAGAAGTTCACTGACAATGACCTACCAACATTCACTGAAGGTAGAAAGACAATATAGCATAGCATCGCCTTTCACTGACAATGAACTACCAACTTTCACTGAATGTAGAAAAAAGATAACAATCATCGATGTTCACTTACAATGACCTACCAACTTTCACTGAAGGTAGAAAGAAAATATATCATAGCATCGCCATTCACTGACGATGAACTACATATTCAATGATTTTAGCCAAAAGATCACAATCATCGACGTTCACTGCTAATGACCTAACAACTTTCACTGAAGGTAGAGAGAGAATATATAAAAGCATCGCCGTTCACTGACGATGAACTACCAACATTTACTGAGAGTAGCAAAAATATAACAATCATCGACGTTCACTGCCAATGACATACCAACTTTCACTGAAGGTAGAAAGAGAATATATCATAGCATCACCGTTCACTGACGATGAACTACCAACGTTCACTGAAGGTAGCAAAAAGATAACAATCATCGACGTTCACTGCCAATGACCTACTAACTTTCACTAAAGGTAGAAAGAGAATATATCATAGCATCACCTTTTACTGACGATGAACTTCCAACGTTTACTAAGAGTAGCAAAAAGATAACAATCTTCGACGTTAATTCCCAATGACCTACCAACTTTCCATGAAGGTAGAAAGAGAATATATCATAGCATCGCCTTTCACTGACGATGAACTACCAACTTTCACTGAATGTAGAAAAAAGATAACAATCATCAACGTTCACTTCCAATGACCTACCAACTTTCAGTGAAGGTAGGGAGAGAATATATAAAAGCATTACCGTTAACTGACGATGAACTACCAACGTTTACTGAGAGTAGCAAAAATATAACAATCATCGATTTCACTGCCAATGACCTACCAACTTTCACTGAAGGTAGAAAGAGAATATATCATAGCATCGAATTTCACTGACGATGAACCACTAACATTCACTGAGAGTAGCAAAAAGATAACAATCATCGATGTTCATTGCCAATGACCTACCAACTTTCACTGAAGGATGAAAGAGAATATATCATAGCATCACCTTTCACTGACGATGAACTACTAACATTCACTGAAGGTAGCAAAAAGATAACAATCATCAATGTTCACTGCCAATGACCTACCAACTTTCCCTGAAGGTAGAAAGAGAATATATCATAGCATCGCTGTTCACTGACGATGAACTACCAACATTCACTAAAGTTAGCAAAAAGATAACAATCATCGAGTTCACTTCCAATGAACTAACAACTTTCTCTGAAGGTAGAAAGAGAATATATCATAGAATCGCCTTTCATTGACGATTAACTACCAACTTTCACTGAAGGTAGAAAGAGAATATATGATAGTATCGCTGTTCACTGACGATGAACTACCAACATTCACTGAAGGTAGAAAAAAGATAATATTCATCGATGTTCATTGCCAATGACCTATCAACTTTCACTGAAGGTAGGAAGAGAATATATTATAGCATCGCTTTTCACTGAAGAAGAACTACCAACATTTGCTAAGGGTAGCAAAAAGATAACAGTCATCAACGTTCACTGCCAATGACCTACCTACTTTTACCGAAGGTAGAAAGAGAATATATGATAGCATCGCCGTTCACTGACGATGAACTACCAACGTTCACTGAAGGTAGAAAAAAGATAATAATCATCGATGTTCACTGCCAATGACCTATCAACTTTCACTAAAGGTAGAAAGAGAATATATCATAGCATCGTCTTTCACTGACGATCAACTACCAATGTTCACTGAAGGTAGCAAAAAGATCACAATCGTCGTTGTTCACTACCAATGACCTACCAAATTTATCTGAAGGTAGAAAGAGAATATATCATAGCATCGCCGTTCACTGACGATGAACTACCAACGTTCACTGAAGGTAGCAAAAAGATAACAATCATCGAAGTTCATTGCCAATGACCTACCAACTTTCACTGAAGGTTGAAAGAGAATATATCATAGCATCGCTTTGCACTGAAGATGAACTACCAATGTTTAATGAGGGTATCAAAAAGATAACAATCATCGACGTTCACTGCTTATGACCTACCAACTTTCACTGAAGGTAGAAAGAAAATATATCATAGCATCGCCGTTCACTAACGATGAACTACCAATGTTTACTGAGGCTAGCAAAAAGATAACAATCATCGACGTTCACTGCCAATGACCTACTAACTTTCACTGAAGGTAGAAAGAGAATATATCATAGCATCACCTTTTACTGACGATGAACTACCATACCAACATTTACTAAGAATAGAAAAAATATAACAATCATCGACGTTCATTTCCAATGACCTACCAACTTTCACTGAAGGTAGAAAGAGAATATATCATAGCATCGCCGTTCAAAGATGATGAACTACTAACATTAAATGATTTTAGCCAAAAGATCACAATCATCGACGTTCATTGCTAATGACCTACCAACATTCACTAAAGGTAGAGAGAGAATATATAAAAGCATCGTCGTTCACTGACGATGAACTACTAACGTTTACTGAGAGTAGCAAAAATATAACAATCATCGACGTTCACTGCCAATGACCTACCAACTTTCACTGAAGGTAGAAAGAGAATATATCATAGCATCGCCTTTCACTGACGATGAACTACTAACATTCACTGAAAGTGGCAAAAAGATAACAATCATCGATGTTCATTGCCAATGACCTACCAACATTCACTGAAGGTAGAAAGAGAATATATCATAGCATCACCTTTCACTGACGATGAACTTCCAACGTTCACTGAAGGTAGCAAAAAGATAACAATCATCAACGTTCACTGCCAATGACCTACCAACTTTCCCTGAAGGTAGAAAGAGAATATATCATAGCATCGCCGTTCACTGGCGATGAACTACCAACATTCACTAAAGTTAGCAAAAAGATAACAATCATCGAAGTTCACTTCCAATGACCTAACAACTTTCGTTGAAGGTAGAAAGAGAATATATCATAGAATCACCTTTCATTGACGATGAACTACCAACGTTCACTGAAGGTAGCAAAAAGATAACAATCGTCGATGTTCACTGCCAATGACCTACCAACTTTCACTGAAGGTAGAAAGAGAATATATCATAGCATCGCCATTCACTGACGATGAACTACCAACATTCACTGAAGGTAGAAAAAAGATAATAATCATCGATGTTCACTGCCAATGACCTATCAAATTTCACTGAAGGTAGAAAGATAATATATCATAGCATCGCTTTTCACTGACGATGAACTACTAACATTCACTGAAAGTGGCAAAAAGATAACAATCATCGACGTTCATTGCCAATGACCTACCAACATTCACTGAAGGTAGAAAGAGATTATATCATAGCATCACCTTTCACTGACGATGAACTTCCAATGTTCACTGAAGGTAGCAAAAAGATAACAATCATCAACGTTCACTGCCAATGACCTACCAACTTTCCCTGAAGGTAGAAAGAGAATATATCATAGCATCGCCGTTCACTGGCGATGAACTACCAACATTCACTAAAGTTAGCAAAAAGATAACAATCATCGAAGTTCACTTCCAATTACCTAACAACTTTCGTTGAAGGTAGAAAGAGAATATATCATAGAATCACCTTTCATTGACGATGAACTACCAACGTTCACTGAAGGTAGCAAAAAGGTAACAATCGTCGATGTTCACTGCCAATGACCTACCAACTTTCATTGAAGGTAGAAAGAGAATATAGCATAGCATCGCCTTTCACTGACAATGAACTACCAACTTTCACTGAATGTAGAAAAAAGATAACAATCATCGATGTTCACTTACAATGACCTACCAACTTTCACTGAAGGTAGAAAGAAAATATATCATAGCATCGCCATTCACTGACGATGAACTACATATTCAATGATTTAAGCCAAAAGATCACAATCATCGACGTTCACTGCTAATGACCTAACAACTTTCACTGAAGGTAGAGAGAGAATATATAAAAGCATCGTCGTTCACTGACGATGAACTACCAACATTTACTGAGAGTAGCAAAAATATAACAATCATCGACGTTCACTGCCAATGACATACCAACTTTCACTGAAGGTAGAAAGAGAATATATCATAGCATCACCGTTCACTGACGATGAACTACCAACGTTCACTGAAGGTAGCAAAAAGATAACAATCATCGACGTTCACTGCCAATGACCTACTAACTTTCACTAAAGGTAGAAAGAGAATATATCATAGCATCACCTTTTACTGACGATGAACTTCCAACGTTTACTAAGAGTAGAAAAAAGATAACAATCTTCGATGTTCATTCCCAATGACCTACCAACTTTCCATGAAGGTAGAAAGAGAATATATCATAGCATCGCCTTTCACTGACGATGAACTACCAACTTTCACTGAATGTAGAAAAAAGATAACAATCATCAACGTTTACTTCCAATGACCTACCAACTTTCACTAAAGGTAGAAAGAGAATATATCATAGCATCGCCGTTCACTAACGATGAACTACTAACATTAATTGATTTTAGCCAAAAGATCACAATCATCGACGTTCACTGCCAATGACCTACTAACTTTCAGTGAAGGTAGGGAGAGAATATATAAAAGCATTACCGTTAACTGACGATGAACTACCAACGTTTACTGAGAGTAGAAAAAATATAACAATCATCGATTTCACTGCCAATGACCTACCAACTTTCACTGAAGGTAGAAAGAGAATATATCATAGATCCGAATTTCACTGACGATGAACCACTAACATTCACTGAGAGTAACAAAAAGATAACAATCATCGATGTTCATTGCCAATGACCTACCAACTTTCACTGAAGGATGAAAGAGAATATATCATAGCATCACCTTTCACTGACGATGAACTACCAACATTCACTGAAGGTAGCAAAAAGATAACAATCATCAATGTTCACTGCCAATGACCTACCAACTTTCCCTGAAGGTAGAGAGAGAATATATCATAGCATCGCTGTTCACTGACGATGAACTACCAACATTCACTAAAGTTAGCAAAAAGATAACAATCATCGAGTTCACTTCCAATGAACTAACAACTTTCACTGAAGGTAGAAAGAGAATATATCATAGAATCGCCTTTCATTGACGATTAACTACCAACTTTCACTGAAGGTAGAAAGAGAATATATCATAGTATCACTGTTCACTGACGATGAACTACCAACATTCACTGAAGGTAGAAAAAAGATAATATTCATCGATGTTCATTACCAATGACCTATCAACTTTCAATGAAGGTAGGAAGAGAATATATTATAGCATCGCTTTTCACTGAAGAAGAACTACCAACATTTGCTAAGGGTAGCAAAAAGATAACAGTCATCGACGTTCACTGCCAATGACCTACCTATATTTACCGAAGGTAGAAAGAGAATATATGATAGCATCGCCGTTCACTGACGATGAACTACCAACGTTCACTGAAGGTAGAAAAAAGATAATAATCATCGATGTTCACTGCCAATGACCTATCAACTTTCACTAAAGGTAGAAAGAGAATATATCATAGCATCGTCTTTCACTAACGATCAACTACCAATGTTCACTGAAGGTAGCAAAAAGATCACAATCGTCGTTGTTCACTACCAATGACCTACCAACTTTATCTGAAGGTAGAAAGAGAATATATCATAGCATCGCCGTTCACTGACGATGAACTACCAACGTTCACTGAAGGTAGCAAAAAGATAACAATCATCGAAGTTCATTGCCAATGACCTACCAACTTTCACTGAAGGTTGAAAGAGAATATATCATAGCATCGCTTTGCACTGAAGATGAACTACCAATGTTTAATGAGGGTATCAAAAAGATAACAATCATCGACGTTCACTACCAATGACCTACCAACTTTCACTGAAGGTAGAAAGAAAATATATCATAGCATCGCCGTTCACTAACGATGAACTACCAATGTTTACTGAGGCTAGCAAAAAGATAACAATCATCGACGTTCACTGCCAATGACCTACTAACTTTCACTGAAGGTAGAAAGAGAATATACCATAGAATCGCCTTTCATTGACGATTAACTACCAACTTTCACTGAAGGTAGAAAGAGAATATATCATAGTATCGCTGTTCACTGACGATGAACTACCAACATTCACTGAAGGTAGAAAAAAGATAATATTCATCGATGTTCATTGCCAATGACCTATCAACTTTCACTGAAGGTAGGAAGAGAATATATTATAGCATCGCTTTTCACTGAAGAAGAACTACCAACATTTGCTAAGGGTAGCAAAAAGATAACAGTCATCGACGTTCACTGCCAATGACCTACCTACTTTTACCAAAGGTAGAAAGAGAATATATGATAGCATCGCCGTTCACTGACGATGAACTACCAACGTTCACTGAAGGTAGAAAAAAGATAATAATCATCGATGTTCACTCCCAATGACCTATCAACTTTCACTAAAGGTAGAAAGAGAATATATCATAGCATCGTCTTTCACTGACAATCAACTACCAATGTTCACTGAAGGTAGCAAAAAGATCACAATCGTCGTTGTTCACTACCAATGACCTACCAACTTTATCTGAAGGTAGAAAGAGAATATATCATAGCATCGCCGTTCACTGACGATGAACTACCAACGTTCACTGAAGGTAGCAAAAAGATAACAATCATCGAAGTTCATTGCTAATGACCTACCAACTTTCACTGAAGGTTGAAAGAGAATATATCATAGCATCGCTTTGCACTGAAGATGAACTACCAATGTTTAATGAGGGTATCAAAAAGATAACAATCATCGACGTTCACTGCCAATGACCTACCAACTTTCACTGAAGGTAGAAAGAAAATATATCATAGCATCGCCGTTCACTAACGATGAACTACCAATGTTTACTGAGGCTAGCAAAAAGATAACAATCATCGACGTTCACTGCCAATGACCTACTAACTTTCACTGAAGGTAGAAAGAGAATATACCATAGAATCGCCTTTCATTGAGGATTAACTACCAACTTTCACTGAAGGTAGAAAGAGAATATATCATAGTATCGCTGTTCACTGACGATGAACTACCAACATTCACTGAAGGTAGAAAAAAGATAATATTCATCGATGTTCATTGCCAATGACCTATCAACTTTCACTGAAGGTAGGAAGAGAATATATTATAGCATCGCTTTTCACTGAAGAAGAACTACCAACATTTGCTAAGGGTAGCAAAAAGATAACAGTCATCGACGTTCACTGCCAATGACCTACCTACTTTTACCGAAGGTAGAAAGAGAATATATGATAGCATCGCCGTTCACTGACGATGAACTACCAACGTTCACTGAAGGTAGAAAAAAGATAATAATCATCGATGTTCACTGCCAATGACCTATCAACTTTCACTAAAGGTAGAAAGAGAATATATCATAGCATCGTCTTTCACTGACAATCAACTACCAATGTTCACTGAAGGTAGCAAAAAGATCACAATCGTCGTTGTTCACTACCAATGACCTACCAACTTTATCTGAAGGTAGAAAGAGAATATATCATAGCATCGCCGTTCACTGACGATGAACTACCAACGTTCACTGAAGGTAGCAAAAAGATAACAATCATCGAAGTTCATTGCCAATGACCTACCAACTTTCACTGAAGGTTGAAAGAGAATATATCATAGCATCGCTTTGCACTGAAGATGAACTACCAATGTTTAATGAGGGTATCAAAAAGATAACAATCACCGACGTTCACTGCCAATGACCTACCAACTTTCACTGAAGGTAGAAAGAAAATATATCATAGCATCGCCGTTCACTAACGATGAACTACCAATGTTTACTGAGGCTAGCAAAAAGATAACAATCATCGACGTTCACTGCCAATGACCTACTAACTTTCACTGAAGGTAGAAAGAGAATATATCATAGCATCACCTTTTACTGACGATGAACTACCATACCAACATTTACTAAGAATAGAAAAAATATAACAATCATCGACGTTCATTTCCAATGACCTACCAACTTTCACTGAAGGTAGAAAGAGAATATATCATAGCATCGCCGTTCACTGATGATGAACTACTAACATTAAATGATTTTAGCCAAAAGATCACAATCATCGACGTTCATTGCTAATGACCTACCAACATTCACTAAAGGTAGAGAGAGAATATATAAAAGCATCGTCGTTCACTGACGATGAACTACTAACGTTTACTGAGAGTAGCAAAAATATAACAATCATCGACGTTCACTGCCAATGACCTACCAACTTTCACTGAAGGTAGAAAGAGAATATATCATAGCATCGCCTTTCACTGACGATGAACTACTAACATTCACTGAAAGTGGCAAAAAGATAACAATCATCGACGTTCATTGCCAATGACCTACCAACATTCACTGAAGGTAGAAAGAGAATATATCATAGCATCACCTTTCACTGACGATGAACTTCCAACGTTCACTGAAGGTAGCAAAAAGATAAAAATCATCAACGTTCACTGCCAATGACCTACCAACTTTCCCTGAAGGTAGAAAGAGAATATATCATAGCATCGCCGTTCACTGGCGATGAACTACCAACATTCACTAAAGTTAGCAAAAAGATAACAATCATCGAAGTTCACTTCCAATGACCTAACAACTTTCGTTGAAGGTAGAAAGAGAATATATCATAGAATCACCTTTCATTGACGATGAACTACCAACGTTCACTGAAGGTAGCAAAAAGATAACAATCGTCGATGTTCACTGCCAATGACCTACCAACTTTCACTGAAGGTAGAAAGAGAATATATCATAGCATCGCCATTCACTGACGATGAACTACCAACATTCACTGAAGGTAGAAAAAAGATAATAATCATCGATGTTCACTGCCAATGACCTATCAAATTTCACTGAAGGTAGAAAGAGAATATATCATAGCATCGCTTTTCACTGACGATGAACTACTAACATTCACTGAAAGTGGCAAAAAGATAACAATCATCGACGTTCATTGCCAATGACCTACCAACATTCACTGAAGGTAGAAAGAGAATATATCATAGCATCACCTTTCACTGACGATGAACTTCCAACGTTCACTGAAGGTAGCAAAAAGATAACAATCATCAAGGTTCACTGCCAATGACCTACCAACTTTCCCTGAAGGTAGAAAGAGAATATATCATAGCATCGCCGTTCACTAGCGATGAACTACCAACATTCACTAAAGTTAGCAAAAAGATAACAATCATCGAAGTTCACTTCCAATGACCTAACAACTTTCGTTGAAGGTAGAAAGAGAATATATCATAGAATCACCTTTCATTGACGATGAACTACCAACGTTCACTGAAGGTAGCAAAAAGATAACAATCGTCGATGTTCACTGCCAATGACCTACCAACTTTCACTGAAGGTAGAAAGAGAATATAGCATAGCATCGCCTTTCAGTGACAATGAACTACCAACTTTCACTGAATGTAGAAAAAAGATAACAATCATCGATGTTCACTTACAATGACCTACCAACTTTCACTGAAGGTAGAAAGAAAATATATCATAGCATCGCCATTCACTGACGATGAACTACATATTCAATGATTTTAGCCAAAAGATCACAATCATCGACGTTCACTGCTAATGACCTAACAACTTTCACTGAAGGTAGAGAGAGAATATATAAAAGCATCGTCGTTCACTGACGATGAACTACCAACATTTACTGAGAGTAGCAAAAATATAACAATCATCGACGTTCACTGCCAATGACATACCAACTTTCACTGAAGGTAGAAAGAGAATATATCATAGCATCACCGTTCACTGACGATGAACTACCAACGTTCATTGAAGGTAGCAAAAAGATAACAATCATCGACGTTCACTGCCAATGACCTACTAACTTTCACTAAAGGTAGAAAGAGAATATATCATAGCATCACCTTTTACTGACGATGAACTTCCAACGTTTACTAAGAGTAGAAAAAAGATAACAATCTTCGATGTTCATTCCCAATGACCTACCAACTTTCCATGAAGGTAGAAAGAGAATATATCATAGCATCGCCTTTCACTGACGATGAACTACCAACTTTCACTGAATGTAGAAAAAAGATAACAATCATCAACGTTCACTTCCAATGACCTACCAACTTTCACTAAAGGTAGAAAGAGAATATATCATAGCATCGCCGTTCACTGACGATGAACTACTAACATTAATTGATTTTAGCCAAAAGATCACAATCATCGACGTTCACTGCCAATGACCTACTAACTTTCAGTGAAGGTAGGGAGAGAATATATAAAAGCATTACCGTTAACTGACGATTAACTACCAACGTTTACTGAGAGTAGAAAAAATATAACAATCATCGATTTCACTGCCAATGACCTACCAACTTTCACTGAAGGTAGAAAGAGAATATATCATAGCATCGAATTTCACTGACGATGAACCACTAACATTCACTGAGAGTAGCAAAAAGATAACAATCATCGATGTTCATTGCCAATGACCTACCAACTTTCACTGAAGGATGAAAGAGAATATATCATAGCATCACCTTTCACTGACGATGAACTACCAACATTCACTGAAGGTAGCAAAAAGATAACAATCATCAATGTTCACTGCCAATGACCTACCAACTTTCCCTGAAGGTAGAGAGAGAATATATCATAGCATCGCTGTTCACTGACGATGAACTACCAACATTCACTAAAGTTAGCAAAAAGATAACAATCATCGAGTTCACTTCCAATGAACTAACAACTTTCACTGAAGGTAGAAAGAGAATATATCATAGAATCGCCTTTCATTGACGATTAACTACCAACTTTCACTGAAGGTAGAAAGAGAATATATCATAGTATCGCTGTTCACTGACGATGAACTACCAACATTCACTGAAGGTAGAAAAAAGATAATATTCATCGATGTTCATTACCAATGACCTATCAACTTTCAATGAAGGTAGGAAGAGAATATATTATAGCATCGCTTTTCACTGAAGAAGAACTACCAACATTTGCTAAGGGTAGCAAAAAGATAACAGTCATCGACGTTCACTGCCAATGACCTACCTACTTTTACCGAAGGTAGAAAGAGAATATATGATAGCATCGCCGTTCACTGACGATGAACTACCAACGTTCACTGAAGGTAGAAAAAAGATAATAATCATCGATGTTCACTGCCAATGACCTATCAACTTTCACTAAAGGTAGAAAGAGAATATATCATAGCATCGTCTTTCACTGACGATCAACTACCAATGTTCACTGAAGGTAGCAAAAAGATCACAATCGTCGTTGTTCACTACCAATGACCTACCAACTTTATCTGAAGGTAGAAAGAGAATATATCATAGCATCGCCGTTCACTGACGATGAACTACCAACGTTCACTGAAGGTAGCAAAAAGATAACAATCATCGAAGTTCATTGCCAATGACCTACCAACTTTCACTGAAGGTTGAAAGAGAATATATCATAGCATCGCTTTGCACTGAAGATGAACTACCAATGTTTAATGAGGGTATCAAAAAGATAACAATCATCAACGTTCACTGCCAATGACCTACCAACTTTCACTGAAGGTAGAAAGAAAATATATCATAGCATCGCCGTTCACTAACGATGAACTACCAATGTTTACTGAGGCTAGCAAAAAGATAACAATCATCGACGTTCACTGCCAATGACCTACTAACTTTCACTGAAGGTAGAAAGAGAATATACCATAGAATCGCCTTTCATTGACGATTAACTACCAACTTTCACTGAAGGTAGAAAGAGAATATATCATAGTATCGCTGTTCACTGACGATGAACTACCAACATTCACTGAAGGTAGAAAAAAGATAATATTCATCGATGTTCATTGCCAATGACCTATCAACTTTCACTGAAGGTAGGAAGAGAATATATTATAGCATCGCTTTTCACTGAAGAAGAACTACCAACATTTGCTAAGGGTAGCAAAAAGATAACAGTCATCGACGTTCACTGCCAATGACCTACCTACTTTTACCGAAGGTAGAAAGAGAATATATGATAGCATCGCCGTTCACTGACGATGAACTACCAACGTTCACTGAAGGTAGAAAAAAGATAATAATCATCGATGTTCACTGCCAATGACCTATCAACTTTCACTAAAGGTAGAAAGAGAATATATCATAGCATCGTCTTTCACTGACAATCAACTACCAATGTTCACTGAAGGTAGCAAAAAGATCACAATCGTCGTTGTTCACTACCAATGACCTACCAACTTTATCTGAAGGTAGAAAGAGAATATATCATAGCATCGTCGTTCACTGACGATGAACTACCAACGTTCACTGAAGGTAGCAAAAAGATAACAATCATCGAAGTTCATTGCCAATGACCTACCAACTTTCACTGAAGGTTGAAAGAGAACATATCATAGCATCGCTTTGCACTGAAGATGAACTACCAATGTTTAATGAGGGTATCAAAAAGATAACAATCATCGACGTTCACTGCCAATGACCTACCAACTTTCACTGAAGGTAGAAAGAAAATATATCATAGCATCGCCGTTCACTAACGATGAACTACCAATGTTTACTGAGGCTAGCAAAAAGATAACAATCATCGACGTTCACTGCCAATGACCTACTAACTTTCACTGAAGGTAGAAAGAGAATATATCATAGCATCACCTTTTACTGACGATGAACTACCATACCAACATTTACTAAGAATAGAAAAAATATAACAATCATCGACGTTCATTTCCAATGACCTACCAACTTTCACTGAAGGTAGAAAGAGAATATATCATAGCATCGCCGTTCACTGATGATGAACTACTAACATTAAATGATTTTAGCCAAAAGATCACAATCATCGACGTTCATTGCTAATGACCTACCAACATTCACTAAAGGTAGAGAGAGAATATATAAAAGCATCGTCGTTCACTGACGATGAACTACTAACGTTTACTGAGAGTAGCAAAAATATAACAATCATCGACGTTCACTGCCAATGACCTACCAACTTTCACTGAAGGTAGAAAGAGAATATATCATAGCATCGCCTTTCACTGACGATGAACTACTAACATTCACTGAAAGTGGCAAAAAGATAACAATCATCGACGTTCATTGCCAATGACCTACCAACATTCACTGAAGGTAGAAAGAGAATATATCATAGCATCACCTTTCACTGACGATGAACTTCCAACGTTCACTGAAGGTAGCAAAAAGATAAAAATCATCAACGTTCACTGCCAATGACCTACCAACTTTCCCTGAAGGTAGAAAGAGAATATATCATAGCATCGCCGTTCACTGGCGATGAACTACCAACATTCACTAAAGTTAGCAAAAAGATAACAATCATCGAAGTTCACTTCCAATGACCTAACAACTTTCGTTGAAGGTAGAAAGAGAATATATCATAGAATCACCTTTCATTGACGATGAACTACCAACGTTCACTGAAGGTAGCAAAAAGATAACAATCATCGATGTTCACTGCCAATGACCTACCAACTTTCACTGAAGGTAGAAAGAGAATATATCATAGCATCGCCATTCACTGACGATGAACTACCAACATTCACTGAAGGTAGAAAAAAGATAATAATCATCGATGTTCACTGCCAATGACCTATCAAATTTCACTGAAGGTAGAAAGAGAATATATCATAGCATCGCTTTTCACTGACGATGAACTACTAACATTCACTGAAAGTGGCAAAAAGATAACAATCATCGACGTTCATTGCCAATGACCTACCAACATTCACTGAAGGTAGAAAGAGAATATATCATAGCATCACCTTTCACTGACGATGAACTTCCAACGTTCACTGAAGGTAGCAAAAAGATAACAATCATCAAGGTTCACTGCCAATGACCTACCAACTTTCCCTGAAGGTAGAAAGAGAATATATCATAGCATCGCCGTTCACTAGCGATGAACTACCAACATTCACTAAAGTTAGCAAAAAGATAACAATCATCGAAGTTCACTTCCAATGACCTAACAACTTTCGTTGAAGGTAGAAAGAGAATATATCATAGAATCACCTTTCATTGACGATGAACTACCAACGTTCACTGAAGGTAGCAAAAAGATAACAATCGTCGATGTTCACTGCCAATGACCTACCAACTTTCACTGAAGGTAGAAAGAGAATATAGCATAGCATCGCCTTTCACTGACAATGAACTACCAACTTTCACTGAATGTAGAAAAAAGATAACAATCATCGATGTTCACTTACAATGACCTACCAACTTTCACTGAAGGTAGAAAGAAAATATATCATAGCATCGCCATTCACTGACGATGAACTACATATTCAATGATTTTAGCCAAAAGATCACAATCATCGACGTTCACTGCTAATGACCTAACAACTTTCACTGAAGGTAGAGATAGAATATATAAAAGCATCGCCGTTCACTGACGATGAACTACCAACATTTACTGAGAGTAGCAAAAATATAACAATCATCGACGTTCACTGCCAATGACATACCAACTTTCACTGAAGGTAGAAAGAGAATATATCATAGAATCACCGTTCACTGACGATGAACTACCAACGTTCACTGAAGGTAGCAAAAAGATAACAATCATCGACGTTCACTGCCAATGACCTACTAACTTTCACTAAAGGTAGAAAGAGAATATATCATAGCATCACCTTTTACTGACGATGAACTTCCAACGTTTACTAAGAGTAGCAAAAAGATAACAATCTTCGACGTTCATTCCCAATGACCTACCAACTTTACATGAAGGTAGAAAGAGAATATATCATAGCATCGCCTTTCACTGACGATGAACTACCAACTTTCACTGAATGTAGAAAAAAGATAACAATCATCAACGTTCACTTCCAATGACCTACCAACTTTCACTAAAGGTAGAAAGAGAATATATCATAGCATCGCCGTTCACTGACGATGAACTACTAACATTAATTGATTTTAGCCAAAAGATCACAATCATCGACGTTCACTGCCAATGACCTACTAACTTTCAGTGAAGGTAGGGAGAGAATATATAAAAGCATTACCGTTAACTGACGATGAACTACCAACGTTTACTGAGAGTAGCAAAAATATAACAATCATCGATTTCACTGCCAATGACCTACCAACTTTCACTGAAGGTAGAAAGAGAATATATCATAGCATCGAATTTCACTGACGATGAACCACTAACATTCACTGAGAGTAGCAAAAAGATAACAATCATCGATGTTCATTGCCAATGACCTACCAACTTTCACTGAAGGATGAAAGAGAATATATCATAGCATCACCTTTCACTGACGATGAACTACCAACATTCACTGAAGGTAGCAAAAAGATAACAATCATCAATGTTCACTGCCAATGACCTACCAACTTTCCCTGAAGGTAGAAAGAGAATATATCATAGCATCGCTGTTCACTGACGATGAACTACCAACATTCACTAAAGTTAGCAAAAAGATAACAATCATCGAGTTCACTTCCAATGAACTAACAACTTTCACTGAAGGTAGAAAGAGAATATATCATAGAATCTCCTTTCACTGACGATTAACTACCAACGTTCACTGAAGGTAGCAAAAAGATTACAATCGTCGATGTTCACTGCCAATGACCTACCAACTTTCACTGAAGGTAGAAAGAGAATATATCATAGTATCGCTGTTCACTGACGATGAACTACCAACATTCACTGAAGGTAGAAAAAAGATAATATTCATCGATGTTCATTGCCAATGACCTATCAACTTCCACTGAAGGTAGGAAGAGAATATATTATAGCATCGCTTTTCACTGAAGAAGAACTACCAACATTTGCTAAGGGTAGCAAAAAGATAACAGTCATCGACGTTCACTGCCAATGACCTACCTACTTTTACCGAAGGTAGAAAGAGAATATATGATAGCATCGCCGTTCACTGACGATGAACTACCAACGTTCACTGAAGGTAGAAAAAAGATAATAATCATCGATGTTCACTGCCAATGACCTATCAACTTTCACTAAAGGTAGAAAGAGAATATATCATAGCATCGTCTTTCACTGACGATCAACTACCAATGTTCACTGAAGGTAGCAAAAAGATCACAATCGTCGTTGTTCACTACCAATGACCTACCAACTTTATCTGAAGGTAGAAAGAGAATATATCATAGCATCGTCGTTCACTGACGATGAACTATCAACGTTCACTGAAGGTAGCAAAAAGATAACAATCATCGAAGTTCATTGCCAATGACCTACCAACTTTCACTGAAGGTTGAAAGAGAATATATCATAGCATCGCTTTGCACTGAAGATGAACTACCAATGTTTAATGAGGGTATCAAAAAGATAACAATCATCGACGTTCACTGCCAATGACCTACCAACTTTCACTGAAGGTAGAAAGAAAATATATCATAGCATCGCCGTTCACTAACGATGAACTACCAATGTTTACTGAGGCTAGCAAAAAGATAACAATCATCGACGTTCACTGCCAATGACCTACTAACTTTCACTGAAGGTAGAAAGAGAATATATCATAGCATCACCTTTTACTGACGATGAACTACCATACCAACATTTACTAAGAATAGAAAAAATATAACAATCATCGACGTTCATTTCCAATGACCTACAAACTTTCACTGAAGGTAGAAAGAGAATATATCATAGCATCGCCGTTCACTGATGATGAACTACTAACATTAAATGATTTTAGCTAAAAGGTCACAATCATCGACGTTCATTGCTAATGACCTACCAACATTCACTAAAGGTAGAGAGAGAATATATAAAAGCATCGTCGTTCACTGACGATGAACTACTAACGTTTACTGAGAGTAGCAAAAATATAACAATCATCGACGTTCACTGCCAATGACCTACCAACTTTCACTGAAGGTAGAAAGAGAATATATCATAGCATCGCCTTTCACTGACGATGAACTACTAACATTCACTAAAAGTGGCAAAAAGATAACAATCATCGACGTTCATTGCCAATGACCTACCAACATTCACTGAAGGTAGAAAGAGAATATATCATAGCATCACCTTTCACTGACGATGAACTTCCAACGTTCACTGAAGGTAGCAAAAAGATAACAATCATCAACGTTCACTGCCAATGACCTACCAACTTTCCCTGAAGGTAGAAAGAGAATATATCATAGCATCGCCGTTCACTGGCGATGAACTACCAACATTCACTAAAGTTAGCAAAAAGATAACAATCATCGAAGTTCACTTCCAATGACCTAACAACTTTCGTTGAAGGTAGAAAGAGAATATATCATAGAATCACCTTTCATTGACGATGAACTACCAACGTTCACTGAAGGTAGCAAAAAGATAACAATCGTCGATGTTCACTGCCAATGACCTACCAACTTTCACTGAAGGTAGAAAGAGAATATATCATAGCATCACCTTTCACTGACGATGAACTACCAACATTCACTGAAGGTAGCAAAAAGATAACAATCATCAATGTTCACTGCCAATGACCTACCAACTTTCCCTGAAGGTAGAAAGAGAATATATCATAGCATCGCTGTTCACTGACGATGAACTACCAACATTCACTAAAGTTAGCAAAAAGATAACAATCATCGAGTTCACTTCCAATGAACTAACAACTTTCACTGAAGGTAGAAAGAGAATATATCATAGAATCTCCTTTCACTGACGATTAACTACCAACGTTCACTGAAGGTAGCAAAAAGATTACAATCGTCGATGTTCACTGCCAATGACCTACCAACTTTCACTGAAGGTAGAAAGAGAATATATCATAGTATCGCTGTTCACTGACGATGAACTACCAACATTCACTGAAGGTAGAAAAAAGATAATATTCATCGATGTTCATTGCCAATGACCTATCAACTTCCACTGAAGGTAGGAAGAGAATATATTATAGCATCGCTTTTCACTGAAGAAGAACTACCAACATTTGCTAAGGGTAGCAAAAAGATAACAGTCATCGACGTTCACTGCCAATGACCTACCTACTTTTACCGAAGGTAGAAAGAGAATATATGATAGCATCGCCGTTCACTGACGATGAACTACCAACGTTCACTGAAGGTAGAAAAAAGATAATAATCATCGATGTTCACTGCCAATGACCTATCAACTTTCACTAAAGGTAGAAAGAGAATATATCATAGCATCGTCTTTCACTGACGATCAACTACCAATGTTCACTGAAGGTAGCAAAAAGATCACAATCGTCGTTGTTCACTACCAATGACCTACCAACTTTATCTGAAGGTAGAAAGAGAATATATCATAGCATCGTCGTTCACTGACGATGAACTATCAACGTTCACTGAAGGTAGCAAAAAGATAACAATCATCGAAGTTCATTGCCAATGACCTACCAACTTTCACTGAAGGTTGAAAGAGAATATATCATAGCATCGCTTTGCACTGAAGATGAACTACCAATGTTTAATGAGGGTATCAAAAAGATAACAATCATCGACGTTCACTGCCAATGACCTACCAACTTTCACTGAAGGTAGAAAGAAAATATATCATAGCATCGCCGTTCACTAACGATGAACTACCAATGTTTACTGAGGCTAGCAAAAAGATAACAATCATCGACGTTCACTGCCAATGACCTACTAACTTTCACTGAAGGTAGAAAGAGAATATATCATAGCATCACCTTTTACTGACGATGAACTACCATACCAACATTTACTAAGAATAGAAAAAATATAACAATCATCGACGTTCATTTCCAATGACCTACAAACTTTCACTGAAGGTAGAAAGAGAATATATCATAGCATCGCCGTTCACTGATGATGAACTACTAACATTAAATGATTTTAGCTAAAAGGTCACAATCATCGACGTTCATTGCTAATGACCTACCAACATTCACTAAAGGTAGAGAGAGAATATATAAAAGCATCGTCGTTCACTGACGATGAACTACTAACGTTTACTGAGAGTAGCAAAAATATAACAATCATCGACGTTCACTGCCAATGACCTACCAACTTTCACTGAAGGTAGAAAGAGAATATATCATAGCATCGCCTTTCACTGACGATGAACTACTAACATTCACTAAAAGTGGCAAAAAGATAACAATCATCGACGTTCATTGCCAATGACCTACCAACATTCACTGAAGGTAGAAAGAGAATATATCATAGCATCACCTTTCACTGACGATGAACTTCCAACGTTCACTGAAGGTAGCAAAAAGATAACAATCATCAACGTTCACTGCCAATGACCTACCAACTTTCCCTGAAGGTAGAAAGAGAATATATCATAGCATCGCCGTTCACTGGCGATGAACTACCAACATTCACTAAAGTTAGCAAAAAGATAACAATCATCGAAGTTCACTTCCAATGACCTAACAACTTTCGTTGAAGGTAGAAAGAGAATATATCATAGAATCACCTTTCATTGACGATGAACTACCAACGTTCACTGAAGGTAGCAAAAAGATAACAATCGTCGATGTTCACTGCCAATGACCTACCAACTTTCACTGAAGGTAGAAAGAGAATATATCATAGCATCACCTTTCACTGACGATGAACTACCAACATTCACTGAAGGTAGCAAAAAGATAACAATCATCAATGTTCACTGCCAATGACCTACCAACTTTCCCTGAAGGTAGAAAGAGAATATATCATAGCATCGCTGTTCACTGACGATGAACTACCAACATTCACTAAAGTTAGCAAAAAGATAACAATCATCGAGTTCACTTCCAATGAACTAACAACTTTCACTGAAGGTAGAAAGAGAATATATCATAGAATCTCCTTTCACTGACGATTAACTACCAACGTTCACTGAAGGTAGCAAAAAGATTACAATCGTCGATGTTCACTGCCAATGACCTACCAACTTTCACTGAAGGTAGAAAGAGAATATATCATAGTATCGCTGTTCACTGACGATGAACTACCAACATTCACTGAAGGTAGAAAAAAGATAATATTCATCGATGTTCATTGCCAATGACCTATCAACTTCCACTGAAGGTAGGAAGAGAATATATTATAGCATCGCTTTTCACTGAAGAAGAACTACCAACATTTGCTAAGGGTAGCAAAAAGATAACAGTCATCGACGTTCACTGCCAATGACCTACCTACTTTTACCGAAGGTAGAAAGAGAATATATGATAGCATCGCCGTTCACTGACGATGAACTACCAACGTTCACTGAAGGTAGAAAAAAGATAATAATCATCGATGTTCACTGCCAATGACCTATCAACTTTCACTAAAGGTAGAAAGAGAATATATCATAGCATCGTCTTTCACTGACGATCAACTACCAATGTTCACTGAAGGTAGCAAAAAGATCACAATCGTCGTTGTTCACTACCAATGACCTACCAACTTTATCTGAAGGTAGAAAGAGAATATATCATAGCATCGTCGTTCACTGACGATGAACTATCAACGTTCACTGAAGGTAGCAAAAAGATAACAATCATCGAAGTTCATTGCCAATGACCTACCAACTTTCACTGAAGGTTGAAAGAGAATATATCATAGCATCGCTTTGCACTGAAGATGAACTACCAATGTTTAATGAGGGTATCAAAAAGATAACAATCATCGACGTTCACTGCCAATGACCTACCAACTTTCACTGAAGGTAGAAAGAAAATATATCATAGCATCGCCGTTCACTAACGATGAACTACCAATGTTTACTGAGGCTAGCAAAAAGATAACAATCATCGACGTTCACTGCCAATGACCTACTAACTTTCACTGAAGGTAGAAAGAGAATATATCATAGCATCACCTTTTACTGACGATGAACTACCATACCAACATTTACTAAGAATAGAAAAAATATAACAATCATCGACGTTCATTTCCAATGACCTACAAACTTTCACTGAAGGTAGAAAGAGAATATATCATAGCATCACCGTTCACTGATGATGAACTACTAACATTAAATGATTTTAGCTAAAAGGTCACAATCATCGACGTTCATTGCTAATGACCTACCAACATTCACTAAAGGTAGAGAGAGAATATATAAAAGCATCGTCGTTCACTGACGATGAACTACTAACGTTTACTGAGAGTAGCAAAAATATAACAATCATCGACGTTCACTGCCAATGACCTACCAACTTTCACTGAAGGTAGAAAGAGAATATATCATAGCATCGCCTTTCACTGACGATGAACTACTAACATTCACTAAAAGTGGCAAAAAGATAACAATCATCGACGTTCATTGCCAATGACCTACCAACATTCACTGAAGGTAGAAAGAGAATATATCATAGCATCACCTTTCACTGACGATGAACTTCCAACATTCACTGAAGGTAGCAAAAAGATAACAATCATCAACGTTCACTGCCAATGACCTACCAACTTTCCCTGAAGGTAGAAAGAGAATATATCATAGCATCGCCGTTCACTGGCGATGAACTACCAACATTCACTAAAGTTAGCAAAAAGATAACAATCATCGAAGTTCACTTCCAATGACCTAACAACTTTCGTTGAAGGTAGAAAGAGAATATATCATAGAATCACCTTTCATTGACGATGAACTACCAACGTTCACTGAAGGTAGCAAAAAGATAACAATCGTCGATGTTCACTGCCAATGACCTACCAACTTTCACTGAAGGTAGAAAGAGAATATATCATAGCATCGCCATTCACTGACGATGAACTACCAACATTCACTGAAGGTAGAAAAAAGATAATAATCATCGATGTTCACTGCCAATGACCTATCAAATTTCACTGAAGGTAGAAAGAGAATATATCATAGCATCGCTTTTCACTAAAGAAGAACTACCAACATTTACTGAGGGTAGCAAAAAGATAACAATCATCGACGTTCACTGCCAATGACCTACCAACTTTATCTGAAGGTAGAAAGATAATATATCATAGCATCGTCGTTCACTGACGATGAACTACCAACGTTCACTGAAGGTAGCAAAAATATAACAATCATCGAAGTTCATTGCCAATGACCTACCAACTTTCACTGAAGGTTGAAAGAGAATATATCATAGCATCGCTTTGCATTGAAGATGAACTACCAATGTTTACCGAGGGTATCAAAAAGATAACAATCATCGATGTTCACTGCCAATGACCTACCAACTTTCACTGAAGGTAGAAAGAAAATATATCATAGCAACGCCGTTCACTAACGATGAACTACCAAAGTTTACTGAGGCTAGCAAAAAGATAACAATCATCGACGTTCACTGCCAATGACCTACTAACTTTCACTGAAGGTAGAAAGAGAATATATCATAGCATCACCTTTTACTGACGATGAACTAGCAACATTTACTATGAGTAGAAAATAGATAACAATCATCGACGTTCATTTCCAATGACCTACCAACTTTCACTGAAGGTAGAAAGAGAATATATCATAGCATCGCCGTTCACTGACGATGAACTACTAACATTAAATGATTTTAGCCAAAAGATCACAATCATCGATGTTCATTGCTAATGACCTACCAACATTCACTAAAGGTAGAGAGAAAATATATAAAAGCATCGTCGTTCACTGACGATGAACTACCAACATTTACTGAGAGTAGCAAAAATATAACAATCATCGACGTTCACTGCCAATGACCTACCAACTTTCACGGAAGGTAGAAAGAAAATATATCATAGCATCGCCGTTCACTAACGATGAACTACCAATGTTTACTGAGGCTAGCAAAAAGATAACAATCATCGACGTTCACTGCCAATGACCTACTAACTTTCACTGAAGGTAGAAAGAGAATATATCATAGCATCACCTTTTACTGACGATGAACTAGCAACATTTACTAAGAGTAGAAAACAGATAACAATCATCGACGTTCATTTCCAATGACCTACCAACTTTCACTGAAGGTAGAAAGAGAATATATCATAGCATCGCCGTTCACTGACGATGAACTACTAACATTAAATGATTTTAGCCAAAAGATCACAATCATCGACGTTCATTGCTAATGACCTACCAACATTCACTAAAGGTAGAGAGAGAATATATAAAAGCATCGTCGTTAACTGACGATGAACTACCAATGTTTACTGAGAGTAGAAAAACTATAACAATCATCGACGTTCACTGCCAATGACCTATCAAATTTCACTGAAGGTAGAAAGAGAATATATCATAGCATCGCTTTTCACTAAAGAAGAACTACCAACATTTACTGAGGGTAGCAAAAAGATAACAATCATCGACGTTCACTGCCAATGACCTACCAACTTTATCTGAAGGTAGAAAGAGAATATATCATAGCATCGTCGTTCACTGACGATGAACTACCAACGTTCACTGAAGGTAGCAAAAAGATAACAATCATCGAAGCTCATTGCCAATGACCTACCAACTTTCACTGAAGGTTGAAAGAGAATATATCATAGCATCGCTTTGCACTGAAGATGAACTTCCAATGTTTACCGAGGGTATCAAAAAGATAACAATCATCGACGTTCACTGCCAATGACCTACCAACTTTCACTGAAGGTAGAAAGAAAATATATCATAGCATCGCCGTTCACTAATGATGAACTACCAATGTTTACTGAGGCTAGCAAAAAGATAACAATCATCGACGTTCACTTCTAATGACCTACTAACTTTCACTGAAGGTAGAAAGAGAATATATCATAGCATCACCTTTTACTGACGATGAACTAGCAACATTTACTAAGAGTACAAAACAGATAACAATCATCGACGTTCATTTCCAATGACCTACCAACTTTCACTGAAGGTAGAAAGAAAATATATCATAGCATCGCCGTTCACTGACGATGAACTACTAACATTAAATGATTTTAGCCAAAAGATCACAATCATCGACGTTCATTGCTAATGACCTACCAACATTCACTAAAGGTAGAGAGAGAATATATAAAAGCATCGTCGTTCACTGACGATGAACTACCAACGTTTACTAAGAGTAGCAAAAATATAACAATCATCGACGTTCACTGCCAATGACCTACCATCTTTCACGGAAGTTAGAAAGAGAATATATCATAGCATCGCCTTTCACTGACGATGAACTACTAACATTCACTGAAAGTGGCAAAAAGATAACAATCATCGACGTTCATTGCCAATGACCTACCAACATTCACTGAAGGTAGAAAGAGAATATATCATAGCATCACCTTTCACTGACGATGAACTTCCAACATTCACTGAAGGTAGCAAAAAGATAACAATCATCAACGTTCACTGCCAATGACCTACCAACTTTCCCTGAAGGTAGAAAGAGAATATATCATAGCATCTCTGTTCACTGGCGATGAACTACCAACATTCACTAAAGTTTGCAAAAAGATAACAATCATCGAAGTTCACTTCCAATGACCTAACAACTTTCATTGAAGGTAGAAAGAGAATATATCATAGAATCACCTTTCATTGACGATGAACTACCAACATTCACTGAGGGTAGAAAAAATATAACAATCATCGACGTTCACTGCCAATGACCTACAGACTTTATCTGAAGGTAGAAAGAGAATATATCATAGCATCACCGTTCACTGACGATGAACTAACAACATTCACTGAAGGTAGAAAAAAGATAATAATCATTGATGTTCACTGTCAATGACCTATCAACTTTCACTGAAGGTAGAAAGAGAATATATCATAGCGTCGCTTTTCACTGACGATGTACTACCAACATTTACTGAGAGTAGCAAAAATATAACAATCATCGACGTTCACTGCCAATGACATACCAACTTTCACTGAAGGTAGAAAGAGAATATATCATAGCATCGCCTTTCACTGACGATGAACTACCAACGTTCACTGAAGGTAGCAAAAAGATAACAATCATCGACGTTCACTGCCAATGACCTACAAACTTTCGCTGAATGTAGAAAGAGAATATATCATAGCATCACCGTTCACTAACGATGAACTACCAATGTTTACTGTGGGTAGCAAAAAGATAACAATCATCGACGTTCACTGCCAATGACCTACTAACTTTCACTAAAGGTAGAAAGAGAATATATCATAGCATCACCTTTTACTGACGATGAACTTCCAACGTTTACTAAGAGTAGCAAAAAGATAACAATCTTCGACGTTCATTCCCAATGACCTACCAACTTTCCATGAAGGTAGAAAGAGAATATATCATAGCATCGCCTTTCACTGACGATGAACTACCAACTTTCACTGAATGTAGAAAAAAGATAACAATCATCAACGTTCACTTCCAATGACCTACCAACTTTCACTGAAGGTAGAAAGAGAATATATCATAGCATCGCCGTTCACTGACGATGAACTACTAACATTAATTGATTTTAGCCAAAAGATCACAATCATCGACGTTCACTGCCAATGACCTACCAACTTTCAGTGAAGGTAGGGAGAGAATATATAAAAGCATTGCCGTTAACTGACGATGAACTACTAACGTTTACTGAGAGTAGCAAAAATATAACAATCATCGATTTCACTGCCAATGACCTACCAACTTTCACTGAAGGTAGAAAGAGAATATATCATAGCATCGAATTTCACTGACGATGAACCACTAACATTCACTGAGAGTAGCAAAAAGATAACAATCATCGACGTTCATTGCCAATGACCTACCAACTTTCACTGAAGGATGAAAGAGAATATATCATAGCATCACCTTTCACTGACGATGAACTACCAACATTCACTGAAGGTAGCAAAAAGATAACAATCATCAATGTTCACTGCCAATGTCCTACCAACTTTCCCTGAAGGTAGAAAGAGAATATATCATAGCATCGCTGTTCACTGACGATGAACTACCAACATTCACTAAAGTTAGCAAAAAGATAACAATCATCGAGTTCACTTCCAATGAACTAACAACTTTCACTTAAGGTAGAAAGAGAATATATCATAGAATCGCCTTTCATTGACGATAAACAACCAACGTTCACTGAAGGTAGCAAAAAGATTACAATCGTCGATGTTCACTGCCAATGACCTACCAGCTTTCACTGAAGGTAGAAAGAGAATATATCATAGTATCACCGTTCACTGACGATGAACTACCAACATTCACTGAAGGTAGAAAAAAGATAATATTCATCGATGTTCATTGCCAATGACCTATCAACTTTCACTGAAGGTAGGAGGACAATATATTATAGCATCGCTTTTCACTGAAGAAGAACTACCAACATTTGCTGAGGGTAGCAAAAAGATAACAATCATCGACGTTCACTGCCAATGACCTACCTACTTTTACCGAAGGTAGAAAGAGAATATATGATAGCATCGCCGTTCACTGACGATGAACTACCAACGTTCACTGAAGGTAGAAAAAAGATAATAATCATCGATGTTCACTGCCAATGACCTATCAACTTTCAGTAAAGGTAGAAAGAGAATATATCATAGCATCGTCTTTCACTGACGATCAACTACCAATGTTCACTGAAGGTAGCAAAAAGATCACAATCGTCGTTGTTCACTACCAATGACCTACCAACTTTATCTGAAGTTAGAAAGAGAATATATCATAGCATCGCCGTTCACTGACGATGAACTACCAACGTTCACTGAAGGTAGCAAAAAGATAACAATCATCGAAGATCATTGCCAATGACCTACCAACTTTCACTGAAGGTTGAAAGAGAATATATCATAGCATCTCTTTGCACTGAAGATGAACTACCAATGTTTAATGAGGGTATCAAAAAGATAACAATCATCGACGTTCACTGCCAATGACATACCAACTTTCACTGAAGGTAGAAAGAAAATATATCATAGCATCGCCGTTCACTAACGATGAACTACCAATGTTTACTGAGGCTAGCAAAAAGATAACAATCATCGACGTTCACTGCCAATGACCTACTAACTTTCACTGAAGGTAGAAAGAGAATATATCATAGCATCACCTTTTACTGACGATGAACTACCATACCAACATTTACTAAGAATAGAAAAAATATAACAATCATCGACGTTCATTTCCAATGACCTACCAACTTTCACTGAAGGTAGAAAGAGAATATATCATAGCATCACCGTTCACTGATGATGAACTACTAACATTAAATGATTTTAGCCAAAAGATCACAATCATCGATGTTCATTGCTAATGACCTACCAACATTCACTAAAGGTAGAGAGAGAATATATAAAAGCATCGTCGTTCACTGACGATGAACTACTAACATTTACTGAGAGTAGCAAAAATATAACAATCATCGACGTTCACTGCCAATGACCTACCAACTTTCACTGAAGGTAGAAAGAGAATATATCATAGCATCGCCTTTCACTGACGATGAACTACTAACATTCACTGAAAGTGGCAAAAAGATAACAATCATCGACGTTCATTGCCAATGACCTACCAACATTCACTGAAGGTAGAAAGAGAATATATCATAGCATCACCTTTCACTGACGATGAACTTCCAACGTTCACTTAAGGTAGCAAAAAGATAACAATCATCAACGTTCACTGCCAATGACCTACCAACTTTCCCTGAAGGTAGAAAGAGAATATATCATAGCATCGCCGTTCACTGGCGATGAACTACCAACATTCACTAAAGTTAGCAAAAAGATAACAATCATCGAAGTTCACTTCCAATGACCTAATAACTTTCGTTGAAGGTAGAAAGAGAATATATCATAGAGTCACCTTTCATTGACGATGAACTACCAACGTTCACTGAAGGTAGCAAAAAGATAACAATCATCGACGTTCACTGCCAATGACCTATAAACTTTATCTGAAGGTAGAAAGAGAATATATCATAGCATCGCCGTTCACTGACGATGAACTACCAACATTCACTGAAGGTAGAAAAAAGATAATAATCATTGATGTTCACTGCCAATGACCTATCAACTTTCACTGAAGGTAGAAAGAGAATATATCATAGCGTCGCTTTTCACTGACGATGAACTACCAACATTTACTGAGAGTAGCAAAAATATAACAATCATCGACGTTCACTGCCAATGACATACCAACTTTCACTGAAGGTAGAAAGAGAATATATCATAGCATCGCCTTTCACTGACGATGAACTACCAACGTTCACTGAAGGTAGCAAAAAGATAACAATCATCGACGTTCACTGGCAATGACCTACAAACTTTCACTGAATGTAGAAAGAGAATATATCATAGCATCACCGTTCACTGACGATGAACTACCAATGTTTACTGAGGGTAGCAAAAAGATAACAATCATCGACGTTCACTGCCAATGACCTACTAACTTTCACTAAAGGTAGAAAGAGAATATATCATAGCATCACCTTTTACTGACGATGAACTTCCAATGTTTACTAAGAGTAGAAAAAAGATAACAATCTTCGACGTTCATTCCCAATGACCTACCAACTTTCCATGAAGGTAGAAAGAGAATATATCATAGCATCGCCTTTCACTGACGATGAACTACCAACTTTCACTGAATGTAGAAAAAAGATAACAATCATCAACGTTCACTTCCAATGACCTACCAACTTTCACTGAAGGTAAAAAGAGAATATATCATAGCATCGCCGTTCACTGACGATGAACTACTAACATTAATTGATTTTAGCCAAAAGATCACAATCATCGACGTTCACTGCCAATGACCTACCAACTTTCTGTGAAGGTAGGTAGAGAATATATAAAAGCATTGCCGTTAACTGACGATGAACTACCAACGTTTACTGAGAGTAGCAAAAATATAACAATCATCGATTTCACTGCCAATGACCTACCAACTTTCACTGAAGGTAGAAAGAGAATATATCATAGCATCGAATTTCACTGACGATGAACCACTAACAATCACTGAGAGTAGCAAAAAGATAACAATCATCGACGTTCATTGCCAATGACCTACCAACTTTCACTGAAGGATGAAAGAGAATATATCATAGCATCACCTTTCACTGACGATGAACTACCAACATTCACTGAAGGTAGCAAAAAGATAACAATCATCAATGTTCACTGCCAATGACCTACCAACTTTCCATGAAGGTAGAAAGAGAATATATCATAGCATCGCTGTTCACTGACGATGAACTACCAACATTCACTAAAGTTAGCAAAAAGATAACAATCATCGAGTTCACTTCCAATGAACTAATAACTTTCACTGAAGGTAGAAAGAGAATATATCATAGAATCGCCTTTCATTGACGATAAACAACCAACGTTCACTGAAGGTAGCAAAAAGATTACAATCGTCGATGTTCACTGCCAATGACCTACCAGCTTTCACTGAAGGTAGAAAGAGAATATATCATAGTATCGCCGTTCACTGACGATGAACTACCAACATTCACTGAAGGTAGAAAAAAGATAATATTCATCGATGTTCATTGCCAATGACCTATCAACTTTCACTGAAGGTAGGAGGAGAATATATTATAGCATCGCTTTTCACTGAAGAAGAACTACCAACATTTGCTGAGGGTAGCAAAAAGATAACAATCATCGACGTTCACTGCCAATGACCTACCTACTTTTACCGAAGGTAGAAAGAGAATATATGATAGCATCGCTGTTCACTGACGATGAACTACCAACGTTCACTGAAGGTAGAAAAAAGATAATAATCATCGATGTTCACTCCCAATGACCTATCAACTTTCAGTAAAGGTAGAAAGAGAATATATCATAGCATCGTCTTTCACTGACGATCAACTACCAATGTTCACTGAAGGTAGCAAAAAGATCACAATCGTCGTTGTTCACTACCAATGACCTACCAACTTTATCTGAAGTTAGAAAGAGAATATATCATAGCATCGCCGTTCACTGACGATGAACAACCAACGTTCACTGAAGGTAGCAAAAAGATAACAATCATCGAAGATCATTGCCAATGACCTACCAACTTTCACTGAAGGTTGAAAGAGAATATATCATAGCATCTCTTTGCACTGAAGATGAACTACCAATGTTTAATGAGGGTATCAAAAAGATAACAATCATCGACGTTCACTGCCAATGACATACCAACTTTCACTGAAGGTAGAAAGAAAATATATCATAGCATCGCCGTTCACTAACGATGAACTACCAATGTTTACTGAGGCTAGCAAAAAGATAACAATCATCGACGTTCACTGCCAATGACCTACTAACTTTCACTGAAGGTAGAAAGAGAATATATCATAGCATCACCTTTTACTGACGATGAACTACCATACCAACATTTACTAAGAATAGAAAAAATATAACAATCATCTACGTTCATTTCCAATGACCTACCAACTTTCACTGAAGGTAGAAAGAGAATATATCATAGCATCACCGTTCACTGATGATGAACTACTAACATTAAATGATTTTAGCCAAAAGATCACAATCATCGATGTTCATTGCTAATGACCTACCAACATTCACTAAAGGTAGAGAGAGAATATATAAAAGCATCGTCGTTCACTGACGATGAACTACTAACGTTTACTGAGAGTAGCAAAAATATAACAATCATCGACGTTCACTGCCAATGACCTACCAACTTTCACTGAAGGTAGAAAGAGAATATATCATAGCATCGCCTTTCACTGACGATGAACTACTAACATTCACTGAAAGTGGCAAAAAGATAACAATCATCGACGTTCATTGCCAATGACCTACCAACATTCACTGAAGGTAGAAAGAGAATATATCATAGCATCACCTTTCACTGACGATGAACTTCCAACGTTCACTTAAGGTAGCAAAAAGATAACAATCATCAACGTTCACTGCCAATGACCTACCAACTTTCCCTGAAGGTAGAAAGAGAATATATCATAGCATCGCCGTTCACTGGCGATGAACTACCAACATTCACTAAAGTTAGCAAAAAGATAACAATCATCGAAGTTCACTTCCAATGACCTAATAACTTTCGTTGAAGGTAGAAAGAGAATATATCATAGAGTCACCTTTCATTGACGATGAACTACCAACGTTCACTGAAGGTAGCAAAAAGATAACAATCATCGACGTTCACTGCCAATGACCTACAAACTTTATCTGAAGGTAGAAAGAGAATATATCATAGCATCGCCGTTCACTGACGATGAACTACCAACATTCACTGAAGGTAGAAAAAAGATAATAATCATTGATGTTCACTGCCAATGACCTATCAACTTTCACTGAAGGTAGAAAGAGAATATATCATAGCGTCGCTTTTCACTGACGATGAACTACCAACATTTACTGAGAGTAGCAAAAATATAACAATCATCGACGTTCACTGCCAATGACATACCAACTTTCACTGAAGGTAGAAAGAGAATATATCATAGCATCGCCTTTCACTGACGATGAACTACCAACGTTCACTGAAGGTAGCAAAAAGATAACAATCATCGACGTTCACTGGCAATGACCTACAAACTTTCACTGAATGTAGAAAGAGAATATATCATAGCATCACCGTTCACTGACGATGAACTACCAATGTTTACTGAGGGTAGCAAAAAGATAACAATCATCGACGTTCCTTGCCAATGACCTACTAACTTTCACTAAAGGTAGAAAGAGAATATATCATAGCATCACCTTTTACTGACGATGAACTTCCAATGTTTACTAAGAGTAGAAAAAAGATAACAATCTTCGACGTTCATTCCCAATGACCTACCAACTTTCCATGAAGGTAGAAAGAGAATATATCATAGCATCGCCTTTCACTGACGATGAACTACCAACTTTCACTGAAGGTAGAAAAAAGATAACAATCATCAACGTTCACTTCCAATGACCTACCAACTTTCACTGAAGGTAAAAAGAGAATATATCATAGCATCGCCGTTCGCTGACGATGAACTACTAACATTAATTGATTTTAGCCAAAAGATCACAATCATCGACGTTCACTGCCAATGACCTACCAACTTTCTGTGAAGGTAGGGAGAGAATATATAAAAGCATTGCCGTTAACTGACGATGAACTACCAACGTTTACTGAGAGTAGCAAAAATATAACAATCATCGATTTCACTGCCAATGACCTACCAACTTTCACTGAAGGTAGAAAGAGAATATATCATAGCATCGAATTTCACTGACGATGAACCACTAACAATCACTGAGAGTAGCAAAAAGATAACAATCATCGACGTTCATTGCCAATGACCTACCAACTTTCACTGAAGGATGAAAGAGAATATATCATAGCATCACCTTTCACTGACGATGAACTACCAACATTCACTGAAGGTAGCAAAAAGATAACAATCATCAATGTTCACTGCCAATGACCTACCAACTTTCCATGAAGGTAGAAAGAGAATATATCATAGCATCGCTGTTCACTGACGATGAACTACCAACATTCACTAAAGTTAGCAAAAAGATAACAGTCATCGAGTTCACTTCCAATGAACTAATAACTTTCACTGAAGGTAGAAAGAGAATATATCATAGAATCGCCTTTCATTGACGATAAACTACCAACGTTCACTGAAGGTAGCAAAAAGATTACAATCGTCGATGTTCACTGCCAATGACCTACCAACTTTCACTGAAGGTAGAAAGAGAATATATCATAGTATCGCCGTTCACTGACGATGAACTACCAACATTCACTAAAGGTAGAAAAAAGATAATATTCATCGATGTTCATTGCCAATGACCTATCAACTTTCACTGAAGGTAGGAAGAGAATATATTATAGCATCGCTTTTCACTGAAGAAGAACTACCAACATTTGCTGAGGGTAGCAAAAAGATAACAATCATCGACGTTCACTGCCAATGACCTACCTACTTTTACCGAAGGTAGAAAGAGAATAAATGATAGCATCGCCGTTCACTGACGATGAACTACCAACGTTCACTGAAGGTAGAAAAAAGATAATAATCATCGATGTTCACTGCCAATGACCTATCAACTTTCACTAAAGGTAGAAAGAGAATATATCATAGCATCGTCTTTCACTGACGATCAACTACCAATGTTCACTGAAGGTAGCAAAAAGATCACAATCGTCGTTGTTCACTACCAATGACCTACCAACTTTATCTGAAGGTAGAAAGAGAATATATCATAGCATCGCCGTTCACTGACGATGAACTACCAACGTTCACTGAAGGTAGCAAAAAGATAACAATCATCGAAGTTCATTGCCAATGACCTACCAACTTTCACTGAAGGTTGAAAGAGAATATATATCATAGCATCGCTTTGCACTGAAGATGAACTACCAATGTTTAATGAGGGTATCAAAAAGATAACAATCATCGACGTTCACTGCCAATGACCTACCAACTTTCACTGAAGGTAGAAAGAAAATATATCATAGCATCGTCGTTCACTAACGATGAACTACCAATGTTTACTGAGGCTAGCAAAAAGATAACAATCATCGACGTTCACTGCCAATGACCTACTAACTTTCACTGAAGGTAGAAAGAGAATATATCATAGCATCACCTTTTACTGACGATGAACTACCATACCAATATTTACTAAGAATAGAAAAAATATAACAATCATCGACGTTCATTTCCAATGACCTACCAACTTTCACTGAAGGTAGAAAGAGAATATATCATAGCATCGCCGTTCACTGATGATGAACTACTAACATTAAATGATTTTAGCCAAAAGATCACAATCATCGTCGTTCATTGCTAATGACCTACCAACATTCACTAAAGGTAGAGAGAGAATATATAAAAGCATCGTCGTTCACTGACGATGAACTACTAACGTTTACTGAGAGTAGCAAAAATATAACAATCATCGACGTTCACTGCCAATGACCTACCAACTTTCACGCAAGGTAAAAAGAGAATATATCATAGCATCGCCTTTCACTAACGATGAACTACTAACATTCACTGAAAGTGGCAAAAAGATAACAATCATCGACGTTCATTGCCAATGACCTACCAACATTCACTGAAGGTAGAAAGAGAATATATCATAGCATCACCTTTCACCGACGATGAACTTCCAATGTTCACTGAAGGTAGCAAAAAGATAACAATCATCAACGTTCACTGCCAATGACCTACCAACTTTCCCTGAAGGTAGAAAGAGAATATATCATAGCATCTCCGTTCACTGACGATGAACTACCAACATTCACTAAAGTTAGCAAAAAGATAACAATCATCGAAGTTCACTTCCAATGACCTAAAAACTTTCATTGAAGGTAGAAAGAGAATATATCACAGAATCACCTTTCATTGACGATGAACTACCAACGTTCACTGAGGGTAGCAAAAAGATAACAATCATCGACGTTCACTGCCAATGAACTACAAACTTTATCTGAAGGTAGAAAGAGAATATATCATAGCATCGCCGTTCACTGACGATGAACTACCAACATTCACTGAAGGTAGAAAAAAGATAATAATCATTGATGTTCACTGCCAATGACCTATCAACTTTCACTGAAGGTAGAAAGAGAATATATCATAGCGTCGCTTTTCACTGAAGAAGAACTACCAACCTTTACTGAGGGTAGCAAAAAGATAACAATCATCGATGTTCACTGCCAATGACCTACCAACTTTATCTGAAGGTAGAAAGAGAATATATCATAGCATCGCCGTTCACTGACGATGAACTACCAACGTTCACTGAAGGTAGCAAAAAGATAACAATCATCGAAGTTCATTGCCAATGACCTACCAACTTTCACTGAAGGTTGAAAGAGAATATATCATAGCATCGCTTTGCACTGAAGATGAACTACCAATGTTTACCGAGGGTATCAAAAAGATAACAATCATCGACGTTCACTGCCAATGACCTACCAACTTTCACTGAAGGTAGAAAGAAAATATATCATAGCATCGCCGTTCACTAACGATGAACTACCAATGTTTACTGAGGCTAGCAAAAAGATAACAATCATCGACGTTCACTGCCAATGACCTACTAACTTTCACTTAAGGTAGAAAGAGAATATATCATAGCATCACCTTTTACTGACGATGAACTAGCAACATTTACTAAGAGTAGAAAACAGATAACAATCATCGACGTTCATTTCCAATGACCTACCAACTTTCACTGAAGGTAGAAAGAGAATATATCATAGCATCGCCGTTCACTGCCGATGAACTACTAACATTAAATGATTTTAGCCAAAAGATCACAATCATCGACGTTCATTGCTAATGACCTACCAACATTCACTAAAGGTAGAGAGAGAATATATAAAAGCATCGTCGTTCACTGACGATGAACTACCAACGTTTACTGAGAGTAGCAAAAATATAACAATCATCGACGTTCACTGCCAATGACCTACCAACTTTCACGCAAGGTAAAAAGAGAATATATCATAGCATCGCCTTTCACTAACGATGAACTACTAACATTCACTGAAAGTGGCAAAAAGATAACAATCATCGACGTTCATTGCCAATGACCTACCAACATTCACTGAAGGTAGAAAGAGAATATATCATAGCATCACCTTTCACCGACGATGAACTTCCAATGTTCACTGAAGGTAGCAAAAAGATAACAATCATCAACGTTCACTGCCAATGACCTACCAACTTTCCCTGAAGGTAGAAAGAGAATATATCATAGCATCTCCGTTCACTGACGATGAACTACCAACATTCACTAAAGTTAGCAAAAAGATAACAATCATCGAAGTTCACTTCCAATGACCTAACAACTTTCATTGAAGGTAGAAAGAGAATATATCACAGAATCACCTTTCATTGACGATGAACTACCAACGTTCACTGAGGGTAGCAAAAAGATAACAATCATCAACGTTCACTTCCAATGAACTACAAACTTTATCTGAAGGTAGAAAGAGAATATATCATAGCATCGCCGTTCACTGACGATAAACTACCAACATTCACTGAAGGTAGAAAAAAGATAATAATCATTGATGTTCACTGCCAATGACCTATCAACTTTCAATGAAGGTAGAAAGAGAATATATCATAGCGTCGCTTTTCACTGAAGAAGAACTACCAACCTTTACTGAGGGTAGCAAAAAGATAACAATCATCGATGTTCACTGCCAATGACCTACCAACTTTATCTGAAGGTAGAAAGAGAATATATCATAGCATCGCCGTTCACTGACGATGAACTACCAACGTTCACTGAAGGTAGCAAAAAGATAACAATCATCGAAGTTCATTGCCAATGACCTAACAACATTCACTGAAGGTTGAAAGAGAATATATCATAACATCGCTTTTCACTGAAGATGAACTACCAACGTTTACTGAGGGTAGAAAAAAGATAACAATCATCGAAGTTCACTGCCAATGACCCACCAACTTTCAATGAAGGTAGAAAGAGAATATATCATAGCATTGCCGTTCACTGACGATGAACTGCCAATGTTTACTGAGGGTAGAAAAAAGATAATAATCATCGACGCTCACTGCCAATGACCTACCAAATTTTCACTGAAGGTAGAAAGAGAATATATCATAGCATCACCTTTCACTGACGATGAACTACCAACGTTTACTAAGAGTAGAAAAAAGATAACAATCATCGATGTTCACTGCCAATGACCTACCAACATTCCCTGAAGGTAGAAAGAGAATATATCATAGCATCACCTTTCACTGACGATGAACTACCAACATTCACTAAAGGGAGCAAAAAGATAACAATCATCAACGTTCACTGCCAATTACATAACAACTTTCACTGAAGGTATAAAGAGAATATATCATAGCATGATCAGTCACTAACGATGAACTACCAACGTTCACAGAAGGTAGCAAAAAGATTACAATCGTCGATGTTCACTGCCAATGACCTACCAACTTTCACTGAAGGTAGAAAGAGAATATATCATAGCATCGTCGTTCACTGACGATGAACTACCAACGTTCACTGAAGGTAGAAAAAAGATAATAATCATCGATGTTCACTGCCAATGACCTATCAACTTTCACTGTAGGTAGGAAGAGAATATATCATAACATCGCTTTTCACTGAAGAAGAACTACCAACATTTACTGAGGGTAGCAAAAAGATAAGAATCATCGACGTTCACTGCCAATGACCTACCAACTTTGACCGAAGGTAGAAAGAGAATATATGTTAGCATCGCCGTTCACTGACGATGAACTACCAACGTTCACTGAAGGTAGAAAAAAGATAATAATCATCGATGTTCACTGCCAATGACCTATCAACTTTCACTAAAGGTAGAAAGAGAATATAACATAGCATCGTCTTTCACTGACGATCAACTACCAATGTTCACTGAAGGTAGCAAAAAGATGACAATCGTCGATGTTCACTACCAATTACCTACCAACTTTATGTGAAGGTAGAAAGAGAATATATCATAGCATCGCCGTTCACTGACGATGAACTACCAACGTTCACTGAAGGTAGCAAAAAGATAACAATCCTCGAAGTTCATTGCCAATGACCTACCAACTTTCACTGAAGGTTGAAAGAGAATATATCATAGCATCGCTTTGCACTGAAGATGAACTACCAACGTTTACTGAGGTTATCAAAAAGATAACAATCATCGACGTTCACTGCCAATGACCTACTAACTTTCACTGAAGGTAGAAAGAAAATATATCATAGCATCGCCGTTCACTGACGATGAACAACCAATGTTTACTGTGGGTAACAAAAAGATAACAATCATAGATGTTCACTGCCAATAACCTACTAACTTTCACTGAAGGTAGAAAGAGAATATATCATAGCATCACCTTTTACTGAAGATGAACTACCAACGTTTACTAAGAGTAGAAAAAAGATAACAATCATCTACGTTCATTTCCAATGACCTAACAACTTTCAATGAAGGTAGAAAGAGAATATATCATAGCATCGCCTTTCATTGACGATGAACTACCAACTTTCACTGAATGTAGAAAAAAGATAACAATCATCAACGTGCACTTCCAATGACCTACCAACTTTCACTGAAGGTAGAAAGACAATATATCATAGCATCTCCGTTCACTGACGATGAACTACTAACATTAAATGATTTTAGCCAAAAGATCACAATCATCGACGTTCATTGCTAATGACCTACCAACTTTCACTGAAGGTAGAAAGAGAATATTTAAAAGCATCGCCGTTCACTGACGATGAACTACCAACGTTTACTGATAGTAACAAAAATATAACAATCATCGACGTTCACTACCAATGACCTACCAACTTTCACTGAAGGTAGAAAGAGAATATATCATAGCATCACCTTTCACTGATGATGAACTTCCAACGTTCACTGAAGGTAGCAAAAATATAACAATCATCAACGTTCACTGCCAATGACCTACCAACTTTCCCTGAAGGTAGAAAGAGAATATATCATAGCATCTCCGTTCACTGGCGATGAACTACCAACATTCACTAAAGTTAGCAAAAAGATAACAATCATCAAAGTTCACTTCCAATGACCTAACAACTTTCACTGAAGGTAGAAAGAGAATATATCATAGAATCACCTTTCATTGATGATGAACTACCAATGTTCACTAAAGGTAGAAAAAAGATAACAATCGTCGATGTTCACTGCCAATGACCTACCAACTTTCACTGAAGGTAGAAAGAAAATATATCATAGCATCGCGATTCACTGACGATGAACTACAAACATTCACTGAAGGTAGAAAAACGATAATAATCATCGATGTTCACTGCCAATGACCTATCAAATTTCACTGAAGGTAGAAAGAGAATATATCATAGCATCGCTTTTCACTAAAGAAGAACTACCAACATTTACAGAGGGTAGCAAAAAGATAACAATCATCGACGTTCACTGCCAATGACCTACAAACTTTATCTGAAGGTAGAAAGAGAATATATCATAGCATCGCCGTTCACTGACGATGAACTACCAACATTCACTGAAGGTATAAAAAAGATAATAATCATTGATGTTCACTGCCAATGACCTATCAACTTTCACTGAAGGTAGAAAGAGAATATATCATAGCATCGCTTTTCACTGAAGAAGAGCTACCAACCTTTACTGAGGGTAGCAAAAAGATAACAATCATCGACGTTCACTGCCAATGACCTACCAAATTTATCTGAAGGTAGAAAGAGAATATATTATAGCATCGCCGTTCACTGACGATGAACTACAAACGTTCACTGAAGGTAGCAAAAAGATAACAATCATCGAAGTTCATTGCTAATGACCTAACAACTTTCACTGAAGGTTGAAAGAGAATATATCATAGCATCGCTTTTCACTGAAGATGAACTACCAACGTTTACTGAGGGTAGAAAAAAGATAACAATCATCGAAGTTCACTGCCAATGACCCACCAACTTTCAATGAAGGTAGAAAAAGAATATATCATAGCATTGCCGTTCACTGATGATGAACTACCAATGTTTACTGAGGGTAGAAAAAAGATAACAAGCATCGACGTTCACTGCCAATGACCTACCAACTTTCGCTGAAGGTAGAAAGAGAATATATCATAGCATCACCTTTCACTGACGATGAACTACCAACGTTTACTAAGAGTAGCAAAAAGATAACAATCATCGACGTTCACTGCCAATGACCTACCAACATTCCTTGAAGGTAGAAAGAGAATATATCATAGCATCACCTTTCACTGACGATGAACTACCAACGTTCACTAAAGGTAGCAAAAAGATAACAATCATAAACGTTCACTGCCAATGACCTAACAACTTTCACTGAAGGTATAAAGAGAATATATCATAGCATCATCAATCACTAACGATGAACTACCAACGTCCACAAAAGGTAGAAAAAAGATTACAATCGTCGATGTTCACTGCCAATGACCTACCAACTTTCACTGAAGGTAGAAAGAGAATATATCATAGCATCGCCGGTCACTGACGATGAACTACCAACGTTCACTGAAGGTATAAAAAAGATAATAATCATCGATGTTCACTGCCAATGACCTATCAACTTTCACTGAAGGTAGGAAGAGAATATATCATAGCATCGCTTTTCACTGAAGAAGAACTACCAACATTTATTGAGGGTAGCAAAAAGATAACAATCATCGACGTTCACTACCAATGACCTACCAACTTTTACCGAAGGTAGAAAGAGAATATATGATAGCATTGTCGTTCACTGACGATGAACTACCAACGTTCACTGAAGGTAGAAAAAAGATAATAATCATCGATGTTCATTGCCAATGACCTATCAACTTTCACTAAAGGTAGAAAGAGAATATATCATAGCATCGTCTTTCATTGATGATCAACTACCAATGTTCACTGAAGGTAGCAAATAGATGACAATCGTCGATGTTCACTACCAATGACCTACCAACTTTATCTGAAGGTAGAAAGAGAATATATCATAGCATCGCCGTTCACTGACGATGAACTACCAACGTTCACTGAAGGTAGCAAAAAGATAACAATCATCGAAGTTCATTGCCAATGACCTACCAACTTTCACTGAAGGTTGAAAGAGAATATATCATAGCATCGCATTGCACTGAAGATGAACTACCAATGTTTACCGAGGGTATCAAAAAGATAACAATCATCGACGTTCACTGCCAATGACCTACCAACTTTCACTGAATGTAGAAAGAAAATATATCATAGCATAGCCGTTCACTAACGATGAACTACCAATGTTTACTGAGGCTAGCAAAAAGATAACAATCATCGACGTTCACTGCCAATGACCTACTAACTTTCACTGAAGGTAGAAAGAGAATATATCATAGCATCACCTTTTACTGATGATGAACTACCAACATTTACTAAGAGTAGAAAACAGATAACAATCATCGACGTTCATTTCCAATGACCTACCAACTTTCACTGAAGGTAGAAAGAGAATATATCATAGCATCGCCGTTCACTGACGATGAACTACTAACATTAAATGATTTTAGCCAAAAGATCACAATCATCGACGTTCATTGCTAATGACCTACCAACATTCACTAAAGGTAGAGAGAGAATATATAAAAGCATCGTCGTTCACGGACGATGAACTAGTAACGTTTACTGAGAGTAGCAAAAATATAACAATCATCGACGTTCACTGCCAGTGACCTACCAACTTTCACTGAAGGTAGAAAGAGAATATATCATAGCATCGCCTTTCACTGACGATGAACTACTAACATTCACTGAAAGTGGCAAAAAGATAACAATCATCAACGTTCACTGCCAATGACCTACCAACTTTCCATGAAGGTAGAAAGAGAATTTATCATAGCATCGCCGTTCCCTGGCGATGAACTACCAACATTCACTAAAGTTAGCAAAAAGATAACAATCATCGAAGTTCACTTCCAATGACCTAACAACTTTCATTGAAGGTAGAAAGAGAATATATCATAGAATCACCTTTCATTGACGATGAACTACCAACGTTCACTGAAGGTAGCAAAAAGATAACAATCGTCGATGTTCACTGCCAATGACCTACCAACTTTCACTGAAGGTAGAAAGAGAATATATCATAGCATCGCCATTCCCTGACGATGAACTAACAACATTCACTGAATGTAGAAAAAAGATAATAATCATCGATGTTCACTGCGAATGACCTATCAAATTTCACTGAAGGTAGAAAGAGAATATATCATAGCATCGCTTTTCACTAAAGAAGAACTACCAATATTTACTGAGGGTAGAAAAAAGATAACAATCATCGACGTTCACTGCCAATGACCTACCAACTTTATCTGAAGGTAGAAAAAGAATATATCATAGCATCGCCGTTCACTGACGATGAACTACCAACATTCACTGAAGGTAGCAAAAAGATAACAATCATCGAAGTTCATTGCCAATGACCTACCAACTTTCACTAAAGGTTGAAAGAGAATATATCATAGCATCGCTTTGCACTGAAGATGAACTACCAATGTTTACCGAGGGTATCAAAAAGATAACAATCATCGACGTTCACTGCCAATGACCTACTAACTTTCACTGAAGGTAGAAAGAGAATATATCATAGCATCACCTTTTACTGACGATGAACTACCAACATTTACTAAGAGTAGAAAACAGATAACAATCATCGACGTTCATTTCCAATGACCTACCAACTTTCACTGAAGGTAGAAAGAGAATATATCATAGCATCGTCGTTCACTGACGATGAACTACTAACATTAAATGATTTTAGCCAAAAGATCACAATCATCGACGTTCATTGCTAATGACCTACCAACATTCACTAAAGGTAGAGAGAGAATATATAAAAGCATCGTCGTTCACTTACGATGAACTACTAACGTTTACTGAGAGTAGCAAAAATATAACAATCATCGTCGTTCACTGCCAATGACCTACCAACTTTCCCTGAAGGTAGAAAGAGAATATATCATAGCATCGCCTTTAACTGACGATGAACTACTAACATTCACTGAAAGTGGCAAAAAGATAACAATCATCAACGTTCACTGCCAATGACCTACCAACTTTCCCTGAAGGTAGAAAGAGAATTTATCATAGCATCGCCGTTCCCTGGCGATGAACTACCAACATTCACTAAAGTTAGCAAAAAGATAACAATCATCGAAGTTCACTTCCAATGACCTAACAACTTTCATTGAAGGTAGAAAGAGAATATATCATAGAATCACCTTTCATTGACGATGAACTACCAACGTTCACTGAAGGTAGCAAAAAGATAACAATCGTCGATGTTCACTGCCAATGACCTACCAACTTTCACTGAAGGTAGAAAGAGAATATATCATAGCATCGCCATTCACTGACGATGAACTACCAACATTCACTGAAGGTAGAAAAAAGATAATAATCATCGATGTTCACTGCGAATGACCTATCAAATTTCACTGAAGGTAGAAAGAGAATATTTCATAGCATCGCTTTTCAATAAAGAAGAACTACCAGCATTTACTGAGGGTAGCAAAAAGATAACAATCATCGACGTTCACTGCCAATGACCTACCAACTTTATCTGAAGGTAGAAAGAGAATATATCATAGCATCGCCGTTCACTGACGATGAACTACCAACATTCACTGAAGGTAGCAAAAAGATAACAATCATCGAAGTTCATTGCCAATGACCTACCAACTTTCACTAAAGGTTGAAAGAGAATATATCATAGCATCGCTTTGCACTGAAGATGAACTACCAATGTTTACCGAGGGTATCAAAAAGATAACAATCATCGACTTTCACTGCCAATGAACTACCAACTTTCACTGAAGGTAGAAAGAAAATATATCATAGCATCGCCGTTCACTAACGATGAACTACCAATGTTTACTGAGGATAGCAAAAAGATAACAATCATCGACATTCACTGCCAATGACCTACTAACTTTCACTGAAGGTAGAAAGAGAATATATCATAGCATCACCTTTTACTGACGATGAACTACCAATATTTACTAAGAGTAGAAAACAGATAACAATCATCGACGTTCATTTCCAATGACCTACCAAATTTCACTGAAGGTAGAAAGAGAATATATCATAGCATCGCCGTTCACTGACGATGAACTACTAACATTAAATGATTTTAGCCAAAAGATCACAATCATCGACGTTCATTGCTAATGACCTACCAACATTCACTAAAGGTAGAGAGAGAATATATAAAAGCATCGTCGTTCACTGACGATGAACTACTAACGTTTACTGAGAGTAGCAAAAATATAACAATCATCGACGTTCACTGCCAATGACCTACCAACTTTCCCTGAAGGTAGAAAGAGAATATATCATAGCATCGCCTTTAACTGACGATGAACTACTAACATTCACTGAAAGTGGCAAAAAGATAACAATCATCAACGTTCACTGCCAATGACCTACCAACTTTCCCTGAAGGTAGACAGAGAATTTATCATAGCATCGCCGTTCCCTGGCGATGAACTACCAACATTCACTAAAGTTAGCAAAAAGATAACAATCATCGAAGTTCACTTCCAATGACCTAACAACTTTCATTGAAGGTAGAAAGAGAACATATCATAGAATCACCTTTCATTGACGATGAACTACCAACGTTCACTGAAGGTAGCAAAAAGATAACAATCGTCGATGTTCACTGCCAATGACCTACCAACTTTCACTGAAGGTAGAAAGAGAATATATCATATCATCGCCATTCACTGACGATGAACTACCAACATTCATTGAAGGTAGAAAAAAGATAATAATCATCGATGTTCACTGCGAATGACCTATCAAATTTCACTGAAGGTAGAAAGAGAATATATCATAGCATCGCTTTTCACTAAAGAAGAATTACCAACATTTACTGAGGGTAGCAAAAAGATAACAATCATCGACGTTCACTGCCAATGACCTATCAACTTTATCTGAAGGTAGAAAGAGAATATATCATAGCATCGCCGTTCACTGACGATGAACTACCAACATTCACTGAAGGTAGCAAAAAGATAACAATCATCGAAGTTCATTGCCAATGACCTACCAACTTTCACTAAAGGTTGAAAGAGAATATATCATAGCATCGCTTTGCACTGAAGATGAACTACCAATGTTTACCGAGGGTATCAAAAAGATAACAATCATCGACGTTCACTGCCAATGACCTACCAACTTTCACTGAAGGTAGAAAGAAAATATATCATAGCATCGCCGTTCACTAACGATGAACTACCAATGTTTACTGAGGCTAGCAAAAAGATAACAATCATCGACGTTCACTGCCAATGACCTACTAACTTTCAGTGAAGGTAGAAAGAGAATATATCATAGCATCACCTTTTACTGACGATGAACTACCAACATTTACTAAGAGTAGAAAACAGATAACAATCATCGACGTTCATTTCCAATGACCTACCAACTTTCACTGAAGGTAGAAAGAGAATATATCATAGCATCGCCGTTCACTGACGATGAACTACTAACATTAAATGATTTTAGCCAAAAGATCACAATCATCGACGTTCGTTGCTAATGACCTACCAACATTCACTAAAGGTAGAGAGAGAATATATAAAAGCATCGTCGTTCACTGACGATGAACTACCAACGTTTACTGAGAGTAGCAAAAATATAACAATCATCGACGTTCACTGCCAATGACCTACCAACTTTCAATGAAGGTAGAAAGAGAATATAGCATAGCATCGCCTTTCACTGACGATGAACTACTAACATTCACTGAAAGTGGCAAAAAGATAACAATCATCAACGTTCACTGCCAATGACCTACCAACTTTCCCTGAAGGTAGAAAGAGATTTTATCATAGCATCACCTTTCACTGACGATGAACTTCCAACGTTCACTGAAGGTAGCAAAAAGATAACAATCATCAACGTTCACTGCCAATGACCTACCAACTTTCCCTGAAGGTAGAAAGAGAATATATCATAGCATCGCCGTTCACTAGCGATGAACTACCAACATTCACTAAAGTTAGCAAAAAGATAACAATCATCGAAGTTCACTTCCAATGACCTAACAACTTTCATTGAAGTTAGAAAGAGAATATATCATAGAATCACCTTTCATTGATGATGAACTACCAACGTTCACTGAAGGTAGCAAAAAGATAACAATCGTCGATGTTCACTGCCAATGACCTACCAACTTTCACTGAAGGTAGAAAGAGAATATATCATAGCATCGCCATTCACTGACGATGAACTACCAACATTCACTGATGGTAGAAAAAAGATAATAATCATCGATGTTCACTGCCAATGACCTATCAAATTTCATTGAAGGTAGAAAGAGAATATATCATAGCATCACTTTTCACTAAAGATGAACTACCAACATTTACTGAGGGTAGAAAAAAGATAACAATCATCGACGTTCACTGCCAATGACCTACAAACTTTATCTGAAGGTAGAAAGTGAATATATCAAAGCATCGCCGTTCATTGACGATGAACTACCAACATTCACTGAAGGTAGAAAAAAGATAATAATCATTGATGTTCACTGCCAATGACCTATCAACTTTCACTGAAGGTAGAAAGAGAATATATCATAGCGTCACTTTTCACTGAAGAAGAACTACCAACCTTTACTGAGGGTAGCAAAAAGATAACAATCATCGATGTTCACTGCCAATGACCTACCAACTTTATCTGAAGGTAGAAAGAGAATATATCATAGCATCGCCGTTCACTAACGATGAACTACCAACGTTCACTGAAGGTAGCAAAAAGATAACAATCATCGAAGTTCATTGCCAATGACCTAACAACTTTCACTGAAGGTTGAAACAGAATATATCATAACATCGCTTTTCACTGAAGATGAACTACCAACGTTTACTGAGGGTAGAAAAAAGATAACAATCATCGAAGTTCACTGCCAATGACCCACCAACTTTCAATGAAGGTAGAAAGAGAATATATCATAGCATTGTCGTTCACTGATGATGAACTGCCAATGTTTACTGAGGGTAGAAAAAAGATAACAATCATCGACGTTCACTGCCAATGACCTACCAAATTTTCAGTGAAGGTAGAAAGAGAATATATCATAGCATCACCTTTCACTGACGATGAACTACCAACGTTTACTAAGAGTAGCAAAAAGATAACAATCATCGACGTTCACTGCCAATGACCTACCAACATTCCCTGAAGGTAGAAAGAGAATATATCATAGCATCACCTTTCACTGACGATGAACTACCAACTTTCACTAAAGGGAGCAAAAAGATAACAATCATCAACGTTCACTGCCAATTACATAACAACTTTCACTGAAGGTATAAAGAGAATATATCATAGCATCATCAGTCACTAACGATGAACTACCAACGTTCACAGAAAGTAGCAAAAAGATTACAATCGTCGATGTTCACTGCCAATGACCTACCAACTTTAACTGAAGGTAGAAAGAGAATATATCATAGCATCGCCGTTCACTGATGATGAACTACCAACGTTCACTGAAGGTAAAAAAAAGATAATAATCATCGATGTTCACTGCCAATGACCTATCAACTTTCACTGTAGGTAGGAAGAGAATATATCATAACATCGCTTTTCATTGAAGAAGAACTACCAACATTTACTGAGGGTAGCAAAAAGATAAGAATCATCGACGTTCAATGCCAATGACCTACCAACTTTTACCGAAGGTAGAAAGAGAATATATGATAGCATCGCCGTTCACTGACGATGAACTACCAACGTTCACTGAAGGTAGAAAAAAGATAATAATCATCGATGTTCACTGCCAATGACCTATCAAATTTCACTGAAGGTAGAAAGAGAATATATCATAGCATCGCTTTTCACTAAAGAAGAACTACCAACATTTATTGAGGGTAGCAAAAAGATAACAATCATCGACGTTCACTGCCAATGACCTACAAACTTTATCTGAAGGTAGAAAGAGAATATATCATAGCATCGCCGTTCACTGACGATGAACTACCAACATTCACTGAAGGTAGAAAAAAGATAATAATCATTGATGTTCACTGCCAATGACCTATCAACTTTCACTGAAGGTAGAAAGAGAATATATCATTGCGTCGCTTTTCACTGAAGAAGAACTACCAACCTTTACTGAGGGTAGCAAAAAGATAACAATCATCGACGTTCACTGCCAATGACCTACCAACTTTATCTGAAGGTAGAAAGAGAATATATCATAGCATCGCCGTTCACTGACGATGAACTACCAACGTTCACTGAAGGTAGCAAAAAGATAACAATCATCGAAGTTCATTGCCAATGACCTAACAACTTTCACTGAAGGTTGAAAGAGAATATATCATAACATCGCTTTTCACTGAAGATGAACTACCAACGTTTACTGAGGGTAGAAAAAAGATAACCATCATCGAAGTTCACTGCCAATGACCCACCAACTTTCAATGAAGGTAGAAAGAGAATATATCATAGCATTGCCGTTCACTGACGATGAATTGCCAATGTTTACTGAGGGTAGAAAAAAGATAACAATCATCGACGTTCACTGCCAATGACCTACCAAATTTTCACTGAAGGTAGAAAGAGAATATATCATTGCATCACCTTTCACTGACGATGAACTACCAACGTTTACTAGGAGTAGCAAAAAGATAACAATCATCGACGTTCACTGCCAATGACCTACCAACATTCCCTGAAGGTAGAAAGAGAATATATCATAGCATCACCTTTCACTGACGATGAACTACCAACGTTCACTAAAGGGAGCAAAAAGATAACAATCATCAACGTTCACTGCCAATTACATAACAACTTTCACTGAAGGTATAAAGAGAATATATCATAGCATTATCAGTCACTAACGATGAACTACCAACGTTCACAGAAGGTAGCAAAAAGATTACAATCGTCGATGTTCACTGCCAATGACCTACCAACTTTCACTGAAGGTAGAAAGAGAATATATCATAGCATCGCCGTTCACTGACGATGAACTACCAACGTTCACTGAAGGTAGAAAAAAGATAATAATCATCGATGTTCACTGCCAATGACCTTTCAACTTTCACTGAAGGTAGGAAGAGAATAAATAATAACATCGCTTTTCACTGAAGAAGAACTACCAACATTTACTGAGGGTAGCAAAAAGATAACAATCATCGACGTTCACTGCCAATGACCTACCAACTTTTACGGAAGGTAGAAAGAGAATATATGATAGCATCACCGTTCACTGACGATGAACTACCAACGTTCACTGAAGGTAGAAAAAAGATAATAATCATCGATGTTCACTGCCAATGACCTATCAACTTTCACTAAAGGTAGAAAGAGAATATATCATAGCATCGTCTTTCAATGACGATCAACTACCAATGTTCACTGAAGGTAGCAAAAAGATGACAATCGTCGATGTTCACTACCAATTACCTACCAACTTTATCTGAAGGTAGAAAGAGAATATATCATAGCATCGCCGTTCACTGACGATGAACTACCAACGTTCACTTAAGGTAGCAAAAAGATAACAATCATCGAAGTTCATTGCCAATGACCTACCAACTTTCACTAAAGGTTGAAAGAGAATATATCATAGCATCGCTTTGCACTGAAGTTGAACTACCAACGTTTACTGAGGGTATCAAAAAGATAACAATCATCGACGTTCACTGCCAATGACCTACCAACTTTCACTGAAGGTAGAAAGAAAATATATCATACCATCGCCGTTCACTGACGATGAACTACCAATGTTTACTGTGGGTAGAAAAAAGATAACAATCATAGACGTTCACTGCCAATAACCTACTAACTTTCACTGAAGGTAGAAAGAGAATATATCATAGCATCACCTTTTACTGACGATGAACTACCAACGTTTATTAAGAGTAGAAAAAAGATAACAATCATCGACATTCTTTTCCAATGACCTACCATCTTTCAATGAAGGTAGAAAGAGAATATATCCTAGCATCGCCTTTCATTGACGATGAACTACCAACTTTCACTGAATGTAGAAAAAAGATAACAATCATCAACGTTCACTTCCAATGACCTACCAACTTTCACTGAAGGTAGAAAGACAATATATCATAGCATCGCCGTTCACTGACGATGAACTACTAACATTAAATGATTTTAGCCAAAAGATCACAATCATCGACGTTCATTGCTAATGACCTACCAACTTTCACTGAAGGTAGAGAGAGAATATATAAAAGCATCGCCGTTCACTGACGATGAACTATCAACGTTTACTGAGAGTAGCAAAAATATAACAATCATCGACGTTCACTGCCAATGACCTACCAACTTTCACTGAAGGTAGAAAGAGAATATATCATAGCATCGCCTTTCACTGAAGATGAACTACTAACATTCACTGAAAGTGACAAAAAGATAACAATCATCGACGTTCATTGCCAATTACCTACCAACATTCACTGAAGGTAGAAAGAGAATATATCATAGCATCACCTTTCACTGACGATGAACTTCCAACGTTCACTGAAGGTAGCAAAAAGATAACAATCATCAACGTTCACTGCCAATGACCTACCAACTTTCCCTGAAGGTAGAAAGAGAATATATCATAGCATCGCCGTTCACTGGCGATGAACTACCAACATTCACTAAAGTTAGCAAAAAGATAACAATCATCGAAGTTCACTTCCAATGACCTAACAACTTTCACTGAAGGTAGAAAGAGAATATATCATAGAATCACCTTCCATTGAGGATGAACTACCAACGTTCATTGAAGGTAGCAAAAAGATAACAATCGTCGATGTTCACTGCCAATGACCTACCAACTTTCACTGAAGGTAGAAAGAGAATATATCATAGCATCGCCATTCACTGACGATGAACTACCAACATAAACTGAAGGTAGAAAAAAGATAATAATCATCGATGTTCACTGCCAATGACCTATCAAATTTCACTGAAGGTAGAAAGAGAATATATCATAGCATCGCTTTTCACTAAAGAAGAACTACCAACATTTACTGAGGGTAGCAAAAAGATAACAATCATCGATGTTCATTGCCAATGACCTACCAACATTATCTGAAGGTAGAAAGAGAATATATCATAGCATCGCCTTTCACTGACGATGAACTACTAACATTCACTGAAAGTGGCAAAAAGATAACAATCATCGACGTTCATTGCCAATGACCTACCAACATTCACTGAAGGTAGAAAGAGAATATATCATAGCATCACCTTTCACTGACGATGAACTTCCAACGTTCACTGAAGGTAGCCAAAAGATAACAATCATCAATGTTCACTGCCAATGACCTACCAACTTTCCCTGAAGGTAGAAAGAGAATATATCATAGCATCGCCGTTCAATGGCGATGAACTACCAACATTCACTAAAGTTAGCAAAAAGATAACAATCATCAAAGTTCACTTCCAAGACCTAACAACTTTCATTGAAGGTAGAAAGAGAGTATATCATAAAATCACCTTTCATTGACGATGAACTACCAACGTTCACTGAAGGTAGCAAAAAGATAACAATCGTCGATGTTCACTGCCAATGACCTACCAACTTTCACTGAAGGTAGAAAGAGAATATATCATAGCATCGCCATTCACTGACGATGAACTACCAACATTCACTGAAGGTAGAAAAAAGATAATAATCATCGATGTTCACTGCCAATGACCTATCAAATTTCACTGAAGGTAGAAAGAGAATATATCATAGCATCACTTTTCACTAAAGAAGAACTACCAACATTTACTGAGGGTAGCAAAAAGATAACAATCATCGACGTTCACTGCCAATGACCTACCAACTTTATCTGAAGGTAGAAAGAGAATATATCATAGCATCGCCGTTCACTGACAATGAACTACCAACATTCACTGAAGGTAGAAAAAAGATAATAATCATTGATGTTCACTGCCGATGACCTATCAACTTTCACTGAAGGTAGAAAGAGAATATATCATAGTGTCGCTTTTCACTGAAGAAGAACTACCAACCTTTACTGAGGGTAGCAAAAAGATAACAATCATCGACGTTCACTGCCAATGACCTACCAACTTTATCTGAAGGTAGAAAGAGAATATATCATAGCATCGCCGTTCACTGACGATGAACTACCAACGTTCACTGAAGGTAGCAAAAAGATAACAATCATCGAAGTTCATTGCCAATGACCTAATAACTTTCACTGAAGGTTGAAAGAGAATATATCATAACATCGCTTTTCACTAAAGATGAACTACCAACGTTTACTGAGGGTAGAAAAAAGATAACAATCATCGAAGTTCACTGCCAATGACCCACCAACTTTCAATGAAGGTAGAAAGAGAATATATCATAGCATTGTCGTTCACTGACAATGAACTACCAATGTTTACTGAGGGTAGAAAAAAGATAACAATCATCGACGTTCACTGCCAATGACCTACCAACTTTCACTGAAGGTAGAAAGAGAATATATCATAGCATCACCTTTCATTGACGATGAACTACCAACGTTTACTAAGAGTAGCAAAAAGATAACAATCATCGACGTTCACTGCCAATGACCTACCAACATTCCCTGAAGGTAGAAAGAGAATATATCATAGCATCACCTTTCACTGACGATGAACTACCAACGTTCACTAAAGGTAGCAAAAAGATAACAATCATCAACGTTCACTGCCAATTACATAACAACTTTCACTGAAGGTATAAAGAGAATATATCATAGCATCATCAGTCACTAACGATGAACTACCAATGTTCACAGAAGGTAGAAAAAAGATTACAATCGTCGATGCTCACTGCCAATGACCTACCAACTTTCACTGAAGGTAGAAAGAGAATATATCATAGCATCGCCGTTCACTGACGATGAACTACCAACGTTCATTGAAGGTAGAAAAAAGATAATAATCATCGATGTTCACTGCCAATGACCTATCAACTTTAACTGAAGGTAGGAAGGGAATAAATCATAACATCGCTTTTCACTGAAGAAGAACTACCAACATTTACTGAGGGTAGCAAAAAGATAACAATCATCGACGTTCACTGCCAATGACCTACCAACTTTTACCGAAGGTAGAAAGAAAATATATGATAGCATCGCCGTTCACTGACGATGAACTACCAACGTTCACTGAAGGTAGAAAAAAGATAATAATCATCGATGTTCACTGCCAATGACCTATCAACTTTCACTAAAGGTAGAAAGAGAATATATCATAGCATCGTCTTTCACTGACGATCAACTACCAATGTTCACTGAAGGTAGCAAAAAGATGACAATCGTCGATGTTCACTACCAATTACCTACCAACTTTATCTGAAGGTAGAAAGAGAATATATCATAGCATCGCCGTTCACTGACGATGAACTACCAACGTTCACTGAAGGTAGCAACAAGATAACAATCATCGAAGTTCATTGCCAATGACCTACCAACTTTCACTGAAGGTTGAAAGAGAATATATCATAGCATCGCTTTGCACTGAAGATGAACTACCAACGTTTACTGAGGGTATCAAAAAGATAATAATCATCGACGTTCACTGCCAATGACCTACCAACTTTCACTGAAGGTAGAAAGAAAATATATCATAGCATCGCCGTTCATTGACGACGAACTACCAATGTTTACTGTGGGTAGCAAAAAGATAACAATCATAGACGTTCACTGCCAATAACCTACTAACTTTCACTGAAGGTAGAAAGAGAATATATCATAGCATCACCTTTTACTGACGATGAACTACCAACGTTTACTAAGAGTAGAAAAAAGATAACAATCATCGACATTCATTTCCAATGACCTACCAACTTTCAATGAAGGTAGAAAGAGAATATATCATAGCATCGCCTTTCATTGACGATGAACTACCAACTTTCACTGAATGTAGAAAAAAGATAACAATCATCAACGTTCACTTCCAATGACCTACTAACTTTCACTGAAGGTAGAAAGACAATATATCATAGCATCGTCGTTCACTGACGATGAACTACTAACATTAAATGATTTTAGCCAAAAGATCACAATCATCGACGTTCATTTCTAATGACCTACCAACTTTCACTGAAGGTAGAGAGAGAATATATAAAAGCATCACCGTTCACTAACGATGAACTACCAACGTTTACTGAGAGTAGCAAAAATATAACAATCATCGACGTTCACTTCCAATGACCTACCAACTTTCACTGAAGGTAGAAAGAGAATATATCATAGCATCGCCTTTCACTGACGATGAACTACTAACATTCACTGAAAGTTACAAAAAGATAACAATCATCGACGTTCACTGCGAATGACCTATCAACTTTCACTGAAGGTAGAAATAGAATACATCATAGCATCACCGTTCACTGATGATGAACTACCAACATTCATTGAAGCTAGAAAAAATATAACAATCATCGACGTTCACTGCCAATGACCTACCAACTTTTACTGAAGGTAGAAATAGAATATATCATAGCATCGCCGTTCATTGACGATGAACTACCAACACTCACTAAACTTAGAAAAAAGATAACAATCATCGATGTTCACTGCCAATGACCTACCTACTTTCACTGATGGTAGAAAGAGAATATATCATAGAATCACCTTTCATTGACGATGAACTACCAACGTTTAATGAGTAGCAAAAAGATAACAATCGTCGATGTTCACTTCCAATGACCTACCAACATTATCTGAAGGTAGAAAGAGAATATATCATAGCATCGCCGTTCACTGACGATGAACTACCAACATTCACTGAAGGTAGAAAAAAGATAATAATCATTGTTGTTCACTGCCAATGACCTATCAACTTTCACTGAAGGTAGAAAGAGAATATATCATAGCAACGCTTTTCACTAAAGAAGAACTACCAAAATTTACTGAGGGTAGCAAAAAGATAACAATCATCGATGTTCACTGCCAATGACCTACCAACTTTATCTGAAGGTAGAAAGAGAATATATCATAGCTTCACCGTTCACTGACAATGAACTTACAACGTTCACTGAAGGTAGCAAAAAGATAACAATCATCGAAGTTCATTGCCAATGACCTAACAACTTTCACTGAAGGTTGAAAGAGAATATATCATAGCATTGCTTTTCACTGAAGATGAACTACCAACGTTTACTGAGAGTAGAAAAAATATTACAATCATCGAAGTTCACTGCCAATGACCCACCAACTTTCACTGAAGGTAGAAAGAGAATATATCATAGCATTGACGTTCACTGACGATGAACTACCAATGTTTACTGAGGGTAGAAAAAAGATAACAATCATCGACGTTCACTGCCAATGACCTACCATCTTTCACTGAAGGTAGAAAGAAAATATATCATAGCATCACCTTTCACTGACGATGAACTACCAACATTTACTAAGAGTAGCAAAAAGATAACAATCATCGATGTTCACTGCCAATGACCTACCAACATTCCGTGAAGGTAGAAAGAGAATATATCATAGTATCACCTTTCACTGACGATGAACTACCAACGTTCACTAAAGGTAGCAAAAAGATAACAATCATCAACGTTCACTGCCAATGACCTAACAACTTTCACTGAAGGTATAAAGATGATATATCATAGCATCATCAGTCACTAACGATGAACTACCAACGTTCACAGAAGGTAGCAAAAAGATAACAATCATCGACGCTCACTTCGAATGACCTATCAACTTTCACTGAAGGTAGAAATAGGTTACATCATAGCATCACCGTTCACTGATGATGAACAACCAACTTTCATTGAAGCTAGAAAAAATATAACAATCATCGACGTTCACTGCCAATGACCTACCAACTTTTACTGAAGGTAGAAATAGAATATATCATAGCATCGCCGTTCATTGACGATGAACTACCAACATTCACTAAACTTAGAAAAAAGATAACAATCATCGATGTTCACTGCCAATGACCTACCCACTTTCACTGAAGGTAGAAAGAGAATATATCATACCATCACCTTTCACTGACGATGAACTACCATCATTCATTGAAGTTATCAAAAAGATAACACTCATACAAGTTCACTGACAATGACCTACCAACTTTCACTAAAGGTACTAAGATAATATATCATAGCATCGTTTTCACCGAAGATGAAGTACCAACGTTTACTGAGGGTAGCAAAAAGATAACAATCATCGATGTTCACTGCCAATGACCTACCAACTTTTACTGAAGGTTATAAGAGAATATATCATAGAATCACCGTTCACTGACGATGAACTACCATCATTCACTAAAGTTATCAAAAAGATAACACTCATACAAGTTCACTTACAATGACCTACCAACTTTCACCGAAGGTACTAAGATAATATATCATAGCATCGCTTTTCATTGAAGATGAAGTACCAACGTTTACTGAGGGTAGCAAAAAGATAACAATCATCGATGTTCACTGCCAATGACCTACCAACTTGTGCTGAAGGTTATAAGAGAATATATCATAGCATCACCGTTCACTGACGATTAACTACCGACGTTCACTGAAGGTAAGAAAAAGATAACAATCATTGAAGTTCACTGCCAATGACCTGACAACTTTCACTAAAGGTAGAAATAGTATATATCATAGCATCTTCTTTCACTGACGATGAACTACCAACGTTCATTGAAGGTAGCAAAAAGATAACAATCGTCGATGTTCACTACCAATGAACTACCAACTTTCACTGAAGGTAGAAAGAGAATATATCATAACATCGCCGTTCACTGACGATGAACTACCAACGTTCACTGAAGGTAGCAAAAAGATAACAATCATCAAAGTTCACTTCCAATGACCTACCAACTTTCACTGAAGGTAGAAATATAATATATCATAGCATCGCCTTTCACTGAAGATGAACTACCAACGTTTACTGAGGGTAGCAAAAAGATAACAATCATCGACGTTCACTGCCAATGACCTACCAACTTTTACTGAAGGTAGAAAGAGAATATATCATAGAATCGCCGTTCACCGATGATGAACTACCAACATTCACTAAAGTTATCAAAAAGATAACAATCATCGAAGTTCACTGCCAATGACCTACCAACTTTCACTGAAGGTAGAAAGAGAATATATCAAAGCATCGCCTTTCACTGATGATGAACTACCAACTTTCACTGAAGGTAGAAAAAATATAACAATCGTCGATGTTCACTACCAATGACCTACAAACTTTCACTAAAGGTAGAAAGAGAATATATCATAGCATCGCCTTTCACTAATGTTGAACTACTAACATTCACTGAGAGTAGCAAAAAGATAACAATCATCGGTGTACACTACCAATGACCTACCAACTTTCACTAAACGTAGAAAGAGAATATATCATAACATCACCTTTCACTGACGATGAACTACCAACGTTCACTGAAGGTAGCAAAAAGAAAACAATCATCGATGTTCACTGCCAATGACCTACCAACTTTCCCTGACGGTAGAAAGAGAATATATCATAGCATCGTCTTTCACTGACGATGAACTACCAACGTTCACTGAAGGTAGAAAAAAGATGACAATCGTCGATGTTCACTGCCAATGACCTACCAACTTTAACTGAATGTATAAAGAGAATATATCATAGCATCGTCGTTCACTGACGATGTACTACCAACGTTCACTGAAGGTAGAAAAAAGATAACAATCATCAAAGTTCACTGCCAATGACCTACCAACTTTCACTAAAGGTAGAAAGAGAATATATCATAGCATCGCTTTTCACTGAAGATGAACTACCAACGTTTACTGAGGGTAGCAAAAAGATTACAATCATCGAAGTTCACTGACAATGACCTACCAACTTTTATTGAAGTTAGAAAGAGAATATATCATGGCATCGCCGTTCACTGACGATGAACTACCAACATTCACTAAAGTTAGCAAAAAGATAACAATAATCGAAGTTCACTGCCAATGACCTACCAAATTTCACTGAAGGTAGAAAGAGAAAATCGCCGTTCACTGACGATGAACTACCAACATTCACTAAAGGTAGAAAAAAGATAACAATCATCGACGTTCACTGCGAATGACCTACCAACTTTCACTGAAGGTAGAAAGAGAATATATCATAGCATCTTCGTTCACTGACGATGAACAACAAAAGTTTACTAAGGGTAGCAAAAAGATAACAATCATTGACGTTCATTGCTAATGACCTACCAACTTTCACTGAAGGTAGAAAGAAAATATATAAAAGCATCGCCTTTCACTGACGATGAACTACCAACATTTACAGAGAGTAGCAAAAAGATAACAATAATCGACTTTCACTAGCAATTTTAGGTCATTTGAATCAATGTTGACTTTTCAAAATATCCAAAAATTTCCCAACTTCCACAAGGCATAACTTGCTCAATTTTTAAGCTTTGCTCATGTTCTTGGACATTTTGGAAAGGTCTTTGAGTCCTCTAACCAATGTCTTTGGTCCCATGTCATTTGGATTTACCAATCTCAAGTTATGGCCTTTGACTTAAAGTCCCTTTTTGTTGACTTTTGAAAATGACCTATAATGTTGAAATTGATAACTTTTTGTGAGAGAATTTCTTGGACTTGAAGTATGAAGATGTGTTGTAGGAAATGTCTTTATCTTCAAAATGAGCTTTGGATGGAATTTTTCTGATAATCCATGTGAACGTTATGCCCTGGTCAATTTACAGTTGACTTTTTCAGCTGTCCAAATAAGGAAACTTTTGCATCTTGATGATTTCTGAGCCAAGCTTTGAGAATCATGATCAAGCATTGATCAAATGATGTTTGTGGCTTCAAAATGAGATGTTGACCAAAAATTTGAACTTTTGACTGTCAAATGACCATTTTGCCCCTACAGTTGACTGTAGTGCAATTAGGGTTTTGACTGTGCAATTTTGTGCTGAAAGTCTTGAAACTTTGTATGAGGATGCTTGACCATATTTGTAGGCATGTGGGACTTGATTGGACCCTTGGAAACTTCATTTTCTTGATCAGAACAAAAACCTAATTTTGACTGTTTAGGAGGCCCTTGAACTGTGCCACCCTTGGGGAATTTTGAAGCTTGACTTGGCATTTTCTTGAAGAATATGGGAGGGCAAATTTTGGGGTACAACAGTTGCCCGTGTTCAATCTTCTTAGACCTGAGGATGCAGATTGGCTGACGTGCCTTTCGTAATCCGAGGGTGGAAGATGATTGAACACTAGAGTGCCCAGAAATTTGCGCTCACATAGTAGCAGTGTGATGGTGGAATGGGCTTATAGATGCCATTTAGAGAGATGCTGGAAGGTGGATGGGCTTATAGATGCCATCTGGACGTTGATTGCGTAAGAGATTCCTCAGCGAGAACTTGCATACCTGCAAAAGAAAAATGAGTACCTGACATGTTGCAGGAACTGGTCTTCAGATGCTTGGTATAGATGTGTCCTGACTGGTTACAGGAGCTGAGTCTGGATCTTCAGACGTGCCCTGGCGAGATACAGGAACCGGATCCTCGAACTCTTCAGACACACCCTGGAAAGATACAGGAATCGGATCTGGTATTCAGAAAGGTTGGTGAGTTGTCTCTAACGACGAGTGTCTATAACGACGAGTGTCTATAATGACGAGTGTCTATAACGACGAGTGTCTATAACGACGAGTGTCTATAACGACGAGTGTCTATAACGACGAGTGTCTATAACGACGAGTGTCTATAACGACGAGTGTCTATAACGACGAGTGTCTATAACGACGAGTGTCTATAACGACGAGTGTCTATAACGACGAGTGTCTATAACGACGAGTGTCTATAACGACGAGTGTCTATAACGATGAGTGTCTATAACGACGAGTGTCTATAACGACGAGTGTCTATAACGACGAGTGGAAGTAATTTTAACTGGACTTGTCTTCTTTTGACGGGATTTGTCTACTTTGACTGAATTTGTCTACTTTGACTGAATTGGTCTACTTTGACTGAATTGGTCTACTTTGACTGAATTGGTCTCTTTTGGCTATATTTGTCTACTCTGACATAGCTGATCCTTTAACTGTATCCTTCCTGAAAGGTAAAGGTCAATCATATGCAGTGCATGATATGGATCAAGCAACGACATAAATGAGATTGTATGACATGACGCACATATGCATGTATCATGATGTATGAAAGTGTGATGTTTATGAATGTATTTTTGTCTAGGAAAGTAAGTCCTTGACGGGTGCCGGGACGTCATTCCTGGGCTGATGTTGGAGAATAGATTTTGCTTCCGCTGGGGACGACGATTGCAAGAATACCGGTAGGAGAAGATAACTCTGTTGGGCAATAGACTTGGCGAATAGATTACTCTGCGGGGAGGTAACTCTTGTGGGGAAAGAGAGGTACTTTGTTGAGGTGCTGATGATAACTCCGCTGGGGATACCATTGTTGGGCTCTGTTGGAAGTTTTGATGAACTCCGCTGGGGATAGGAAGACTTTGTCGGGGACGATCTTTTCGTGGCTTTTGGCTGAGGATAACCCAGTTATATCCTGGTAGGGAAATAACTCTTTGAATAAAGCCGGGAGACGCGTTCGTGCTTTGCGAGGGATAAGCTTCCAGAATCTACTGGAGATAAGCTTACTGCTTGGGGAGATGGATTCCAACTTTCTTGGGGAAACTGGATTGGACTCTCCTGGGGGAGTATTGAACTGTATTGGTTGTGTTCTTCAACGGAACCTTCATTGATACCTTGGAGGACAGAACAATCAGCTTGCTTAGACAGCTCCTTATTGCCCCTGTTTCTGAGGTGGGGGAGGAAGCCCTGTGAGGTGATGATAGTTGTTGTGGGTCAAACCTTCTTCAGGTAGGCAGATGACAAGATGCCAGGACATAGTCGTACGCTTTAATCCCTAACTTTTTCCTGGACCGCCCTTTCGGGTTTTTAGTCCACCGGGATACCCATTTTTGCCCAAGCCGCCTTTTCAGGTTTTCGACTTGCCGGGTGTACAGATCTTTCATTTTCATCCCTTATTTTTTCCCGAACCCTTTTGGTTCGCCGGGAAGCCCTGATTTTTTCCTAGGTATGTCAACCTAGCGGGTCTTTAATTTTGCGTAGCATTTTTCGACTATGTCCGTTCTCAGAAAGTAGGGAGTTGCCCCTGTTAGAAGTGTTTTGTCATGCCACCAGAAGGTGTTTGATCAGGCAAGACTCGTTGTTGGAATGCCCCAAGTGACTCAGGCGGAGATTTGCCCCAGGCTATTTGGCCTTGAGAGATTCCCTGAATCTTGACTGGACTGCCCCTAGATGATGGACACTGATCATGCTATGCCCCTTGATTGGAAATGCTTTTGTCCACTAGGTATTCATCGTGCGAACTTCCCTGCTGTTCAAACAAATATTCATATGCAAACAAAGTTATGTTAAAAATGCAAAGCTTATGTCTGTTTCGAAGTTTTTTGGAAATGCATTCTTTTTCATAAAACAAATGAATGTCTGTAAAACGTGATGTCAACTCCGTATTTACCGTAGGCCTTAAGGAGTCAGGATACCTTTCGTAACAGTATGCTTTCGAACTAACCCATGCTTCAGCTAGGACTTTTAAGGGTTATAACGTGGTCTGGTTCACGGTTTAAGAAACAAAGGATAAAGGCTCAAATTTTATTTGTACCCCCCCGCTCTTCGTGATGTCCTCCAAACCTAAACTCAGTTGATCATACGTTAGACCTTGTTTGAGTCTTTGCTCTGATTTTCCGGTGATGATTCAGATATTGATGATTTATTTTGAATAGGCAGTCATTCCTTTTGTTGAGGGTTTGTATGACCTCTTCCTTTTTTATTTTTGTTATCCCTTTCCTTTTTTGCCTGAACTGTTTCCTTTTTTGGAATTACAGTCAGCGGGATGCCCCAGTTTTGTAAGTCTCTTTCATGGGTTTTGACTTAATGGGTTTTTTTTTTTTTTTGAGAAGTAATGACTGCCTTCCTTTATGATTGTTCGGAACCATCACTGTCTTTTTTGTTTTATAAGGATTCCTTTGATGCCATTCATCGTGCACCTGGATCAACTGAGAGAACTACCCTGCCCCAGGTTATGATAAAGGGTTTTAATTTTCGAAAAGAAAAACTCCTACTCCTTTGGCTCAGAGGGGTTGACGAGGGATTATCATCCTTATAACTCCAGTGTTTAGGAATTGAAACAATGCCTGTACCTCATCAGCGGGGTCTGTTCAAAAGCATACTGTAATGATCGCGGTATCGTTTTCGTCATCCTCCCTCAAGAGGCTTAGAATTATTATTTGAGATTTAATCATCAGAAAAAAATATGAAAATAATTTGCACTTAGTGAATACGAATATATTGTTTCAAAACAGACATATGCGATGCATTAAAGAAATAACAATGTTTAACATGAGTAAATGTTTGAACAATCAAAAGAAAATTACAACTTGAATTCAAATGAACAAAAAAGTGCTTTCTATCCTAGCCATGTTTTGGCATGGAAGCAGTGATCACGTTGGGAGCCTCTGGAGAGTCGAGTTGGACTTCCTTCGCGTCGATCAGATCTTGAACCTTGTTTCTCAAAGTCCAACAGTCATCTGTAGCATGCCCCGGGCTGTCGGAATGATAGGCGCAGCGAGCATTGGGATTGTACCTTGAAGGTGTCCTGTTAGGATTCTTCGGGGGATCCATGAGAGTTACCAACCTGGTTTCCAGTAGCTGTGGCAATATCTGTGACAAGGTCATGCCGAGGGGAGTAAATTGCCTCTTAGGTCTTTCTTCCCTTTGTTGACTGCGATGCTGAGGAGCACCGGCCGGCTTTGCAATAGCCACCGCGTTGACAGCACTAGATTCTCTCTTGGATGGTTTCTTCTCAATGTTCGAGGAGTCACCATTATGTATTTTCCCTGACTTGATACCAGCTTCTATTCTTTCCCCGGTCAAGACTAAATCTGTAAATCCAACAGCAGAATTCCCAATCAGGTGGTTGAAGAATGGACCGGACAGGGTCCCTAAGAACATATCAATGAGCTCGCGGTCGGTTAGAGGTGGCTGTACCCTTCCAGCAAGGTCCCTCCACTTTTGGGCATATTCTTTGAATCCTTCGCTTGCACCCATAGACATTCCTTGAAGTTGAGTGCGCGTGGGAGCAAGGTCGGCGTTGTATTGGTACTGCTTGTAGAAAGCAGTGGCCAAGTCCTCCCAGCTGCGGATGTTGGCTCCATTCAGTTGATAGAACCAGTCAAGCTGAGTCCCTGAAAGACTCTCCTGAAAAAAGTGGATCCATAAGTTCCTGTCGCCTGTGTAGGGCTGGATCCTCCTCATGTATGACCTGAGATGCAGCTTTGGACAGGATGCCCCGTCGTAATTTGCAAAGGCAGGTGCCTTGAATTTGTGCGGGATCACTACCCCAGAAGACAGACCTAGATCCTCGAAGTCCAGGCCAGGCACTTTTTGTATCTCCATAGCACTTAGCCGGTCTTCCAACTGTTTGTACCTATCCTCGGCCGGAGGGTACTATTCGTCATTGAAATCTGTCTCATTGTCAGAGACCACTGGACTGGGAACCCTTTCCTCTTGATGACTGCCTTTCCCCACAGATGGAGTTGTCCTCTCAGCTTCATCCTGCAGTGTGTTCCCAGATCTGCGTCTACGGCTGAACAAAATAGTCCTCTTCTTCTTCTTTTTCGAGAGCAGGGTCTTCAGATCTCGTTGCCCCTGGGTCCAATTCATGATCAGCTCTTGGAACTGGGCGTTCTGAGCCTGGAGGGCCTTGATGGTGTGCTCGGTTGAGGATTCAGGATTCATGATGAGACTGCTGAAATAAACAGCGAAGAAGGTAAGCAACCTGCAGAGAATGGGTACCTGTTATACAATGATATGTATGATATGCATGCAATGTTTTCAAGGACCTCGCGGGGTAAACAAGAAAATTTGTTAGAACTTGGGTCCGGTAGCTTGATTGAAGGAGCTCCATGTTGTTGAGAGTCCTTCTTCAAGGGTCAAAGGCTCACCATATCCAGTGGGTCATAGCCCCTGACAACCTTGGCTAGAGGAAAATAAATCCTCTTTGCCCCTTGCTGGATGTTTGATTTATCATGACCTGCATCACAAGCCCTTGAGATCCTTGAAATGGGTTAGGATGTATACGATGGTATGATGTCATGCTATGCATGGGGTAATGTAGGTAACCCTGTTATGAGTCCTAATTAAGGACTGCAAACTAAAACCTGCAAGAAACCCAAGTAAAACCTGTCATGAGTCCCGATTAAGGACTATGAACAAAACCTGCAAGAAACTTAGTAAGCCCTGTTATGAGTCCTAGTTAAGGACTAAAACCTGCAGGAAATTTAGCAAGCCCTGTTATGAGTCCTGGTTAAGGACTATAAACAAAACCTGCAAGAAGTTCAGATGTCAGATAACAAGCATGCAAGTAATCCAAGTTTGAAGGCACACAAGTCACACAAGACAAGCCCTTAGGGTTTAAGGCCAGCATGGGGTCTGGGTATTACCCTCTTGAAGTTGGTGGGCTCAACCTGTCCTATTAGAAGTAACCAGGTTCTAAGGGTCCCAATATCACTGGACTATTTTCATTGTTCATCGTTTCGATTTAGGCACTGAACTGGCGACCGAAATATTCCAAGAAAACACCCCTCAATTGAGTGTAGTATCGAGTATCAACCAACCTCGGACTGCACCAAAGTCAGTTATCTCACTACCCTAAAGAGGCCAAGATAGTTCAATTAAGGTTCCTAAGGTCTGTTGATGCTTCACGACACCACGCGGAGGCCCCGTACTCTCCTTGAATGAACTCAAGGGTTACCGGTACACACCAAAGTGCCACATCAACGTAGCAGACTGTTTCAACCATGTCGGTATACCCCGCACAGTTCCTTCACAGCCTTGTTGCTACTTTCTAAGAAAGGTATCCCCAGATCCGGGTTAGGATCTATAGAACTCCCAAGCAACCCACAATTTAAAGCATACAAGGAAAACAATTGAAAACACAGTTATGAACTAGCCCTAAGGTACACCTCACTTTAAGTATCATCCCCAGCAGAGTCGCCAGTTCTGTGATCGGTGGATCTGGAACTGACAGTTTAACGCTGGTTCGCGAAATGTCGCGGTAAGCAAGAGTCGCCACCGTCTTTTATTTTCTCCAAATGGAAAGGACAAAAGCACAGAAAAATTCCTTAAAGAGATTGCTCTCGGTTCGGGAGGTAGGTTATAGAAAGGGAAGGTGTTAGCACCCTTTCTATCCATGGTTATCCATGGGCTCTTAGCTACTTGCTCATTGTGTTTTCAAAAATGGTTTGTTTGCTTTTCAATTGTGGGTTTTAAAAAGTTTCTTTGAAAATTCCAGTTCGACTCTTGTATCGGTCCTCAAGAGTGTTTGAAAAATTGCTTTCGAAAGCTTTTTGAAAAGGTGTCGGTGTGAAAAGTATTTTGGATTTGTTTTTGAAATTAGAGCAAGTATCTAGAGTCGTCTACCTACCCTAAGGAATTCGTCTGTGTAGATGTCCTTTAAAGTAGTGCCATCCCACCATTGAGAGGTAGGTAGCACCACCGTTGGAGGTGTTCGGGTCAATTCGAGGTTCGGGACATGGTGATCACCAGAGCAATAGGAAGACACCTTAGAAGCTACCCTCATGCCAGGTTCCCGGATCATGAGGACTTACTAAGACATCCTCTACTCGACGATCACCTTTCGAGGCAAGGCAACAGTGAGGCGTACCCTAGGGGTGGTGTGTGCGATTTGTGTGTCATGTTCAGATATTTTTTGTCTTTTGTCATGTTATTGGTGATCTAACGTTTGTTTTTATTTTTGTCCATACATTCTTTCATGCCTTGATTTAACAGTTTAAAGTGCGAGAAGTAAAATTCTAAGCTATTACAAAAGGCGCGGGTCCACATCGCCAAAATTTCTTGAACCCGATTTGACAGAAAAATAAAGAAAGTAAAAGAAAAGTGCGAGCAATTAGTTACACGGCTTTGGGAGAGATACATCAAAATTATAAAGAAATAAATGCGAATTAAATAAGAATTAATACGAGGGCGTTGGACCCTTTTTGCAAAATTAAATTAATGATGGAATTAAGGAAAGAAATTGTTTTTTGGTATTTTTGGTATTTTATGATTTTAATGCAATTAAAATAAATGCTAACCCTAATTCTAATTGTTTTTTAATTTATTAAGAAAAGAAAATTACATTTTAACCTAAAATTATCCCTAATTGATTTACATGCATTTTAATTACAAAAATAAATATTTAATATTTTAATTATTATGAAAGAAAAATAAAAAGGAATAAAAATTATCATAAACCCTAATTCTATATTTTTTAGATTTTTATTAAAAAGATTAAAATTAAAACCTAAATTTAAAACTAATCAATTAAAGTTATTTATTTACAAAAATACTAAAATAAAAATATTTATTATATTTTTTCTCTTTTTCTGATTTTTTATGGTGTTTTTTATATATTGTGAAAATAATAAATTAATTAAACAAAACAATGATTAAAAGAAAGTAAAATAAAATAAAGAAAAATAAAGAAGGTTTGCAAACCTAGGGGGTTCAGACCCCAAATAGGAGGTATAGCCCAGCAATTTGAGGCCCATTTAGTCATGGCCTGGTTGACTTTTCCAGGACACGTATGGTGCATTGACTCAGGCCTATGGTACGCTTCAGATTATGGCCGTTTGATCATCTTCATTGGACACGTGGGCAGCTGGATTGAGAAGCGCATGGTACGTCCTAACGCTGAAACTGCACATGAACATCATATGAAAAATAATGTGAAAGGAGGTGAGGACCTGGGGCTCGAACCCAGGTCCTGAATGTTACCAATCACTATGCTTGCCAACCGTTCCAGATGCGCGCTTTGTACATTAAATAACATACAATAAATATAAAATAAATAATAGTTAGTGGAGCCTCCGCGCGCGAAAATTTGAACCAACCATCCATGCCTCGCCACCTAAGCGTCTTCTTCTTCGTTCCCTGAAATATAAAATCATAAGCAACGGTTTTTTAACCGTTCCAGAAGGTACCATTCCAGAAAATAGCGATTAGGAATTCTTGCATCAGAACTTAGGCGCGACACATGGATTCTTTTCGTCCAGACACGCTCGTTTTAATGGTCCAGGTCCCAAGTCTCAATTTTTCTTTGGATGGAAAGCCCCAATTTGCCAAGCCTGAAACCCTAAAATATGACAATGGTATATTTGCATATAGTGTATAAAAATGCAATTAATCCATATGGTTAGCTTCAGAATGCAATACTCAGTATGAATACACAAATAAAATGCCATGAAATTGTCTCAAAGTTAAACACGAGTATGCATTTTTATGAGAAAAAATTCGATTTTGTACAATGATCTAGGGCGTTAGAGTTGGTGTTTTCGATTGGGAATCCTTCCTTGAAGCTTCAGGAAGGTGATGGCACAAGTCTTTTGCCCTGAATCCTCTTCTAGCCTGGTTTTCAGATTTGAGATTTTTGCCAAAAATTTTGAGTTTGATAATGGAGTTTTGCGCAGCTTTTCTGGTCCTCTTCATTAGGTTTTGATTCTTTGTATATGTATGAAGGAATTAGGTCAACAAACTTGATCAAAATCTTTTGCATTCATGGTTTTTGAGATTTGATTTTTCAAGATCTTTTTCCAATATTTTCCATGCTATTTTGTACCAATCATGACCAATTCTCTTCAAATCTTTCCATATTTGATTATGCACGAATTTTTGAACCTATTACATGTACAAAAAGATTTGATTAATTAGGTTAAGTATTTTTCATGTATTTAATTGATTTAAATGAATTATTATTAATAAAAATTCAAATAATTAAATAAAAAATGAATAAAAACTTCCCTTTGGGCCAAGTGGTCGTTCACATGTCTTGGATGATGAATTGTGGAAGAAAAATAGGCCCATTAGCAATTTTAGGTCATTTGAATCAATGTTGACTTTTCAAAATATCCAAAAATTTCCCAACTTCCACAAGGCATAACTTGCTCAATTTTTAAGCTTTGCTCATGTTCTTGGACATTTTGGAAAGGTATTTGAGTCCTCTAACCAATGTCTTTGGTCCCATGTCATTTTGATTTACCAATCTCAAGTTATGGCCTTTGACTTAAAGTCCCTTTTTGTTGACTTTTGAAAATGACCTATAATGTTGAAATTGATAACTTTTTGTGAGAGAATTTCTTGGACTTGAAGTATGAAGATGAGTTGTAGGAAATGTCTTTCTCTTCAAAATGAGCTTTGGATGGAATTTTTCTGATAATCCATGTGAACGTTATGCCCTGGTCAATTTACAGTTGACTTTTTCAGCTGTCCAAATAAGGAAACTTTTGCATCTTGATGATTTCTGAGCCAAGCTTTGAGAATCATGATCAAGCATTGATCAAATGATGTTTGTGGCTTCAAAATGAGATGTTGACCAAAAATTTGAACTTTTGACTGTCAAATGACCATTTTGCCCCTACAGTTGACTGTAGTGCAATTAGGGTTTTGACTGTGCAATTTTGTGCTGAAAGTCTTGAAACTTTGTATGAGGATGCTTGACCATATTTGTAGGCATGTGGGACTTGATTGGACCCTTGGAAACTTCATTTTCTTAATCAGAACAAAAACCTAATTTTGACTGTTTAGGAGGCCCTTGAACTGTGCCACCCTTGGGGAATTTTGAAGCTTGACTTGGCATTTTCTTGAAGAATATGGGAGTGCAAATTTTGGGGTACAACACCTACCAACTTACACTGAAGGTAGAAAGAGAATATATCATAGCATCGCCGTTCACTGACGATGAACTACCAACGTTCACTAATGGTAGCAAAAATATAACAATCATAGACGTTCACTGCCAATGACCTACCAACTTTCATTGAAGGTAGAAAGATAATATATCAAAGCATCGCCTTTCACTAACGATGAACTACCAATATTCCCTGAGGGTAGCAAAAAGATAACAATCATCGATGTTCACTGCCAATGACCTGCCAACTTACACTGATGGTAGAAAGAGAATATATCATAGCATCTCCGTTCACTGACGATGAATTACCAATGTTGACTGAAGGTAGCAAAAAGATAACAATCATCGATGTTCACTGCCAATGACCTATCAACTTTCACTGAAGGTAGAAAGAGAATATATAATAGCATCTCCTTTCACTGAAGATGAACTACCAACGTTTACTAAGGGTAGAAAAAATATAGCAATCATCGACATTCACTGCCAATGACCTACTAACTTTCACTGAAGGTAGAAAGAGAATATATCAAAGCATCGCCTTTCACTAATGATGAACTACCAACATTTACTGAGGGTAGCAAAAAGATAACAATCATCGACGTTCACTTCCAATGACCTACCACCTTTATTGAAGGTAGAAAGAGGATATATCATAGCATCACCGGTCACATACGATGAACTACCAACATTCATTGAAGGTAGCAAAAAGATAAAAATCATCGACGTTCACTGCCAATGACATACCAACTTACATTGAAGGTAGAAAGAGAATATATCATACCATCGCCGTTCACTGTTGATGAACTACCAACATTCACTGAAGGTAGCAAAAATATAACAATCACCGATGTTCACTGCCAATGACCTACCAACATTCACTAAAGGTAGAAAGAGAATATATCATAGCATCACTGGTCACTGACGATGAACTACCAACATTCACTGAAGGTAGCAAAAAGATAAAAATCATCGACGTTCACTGCCAATGACCTACAAACTTACACTTAAGGTAGAAAGAGAATATATCATAGCATCGCCATTCACTGACGATGAACTACCAACGTTCACGTATGGTAGAAAAAATATAACAATCATCGACGTTCACTGACAATGACCTATCAACTTTTACTGAAGGTAGAAAGAGAATATATCATAGCATCGCCTTTCACTGACAATGAACTACCAACATTCACTGAGGGTAGAAAAAAGATAACAATCATCGATGTTCACTGTCAATGACCTACCAACTTACACTGATGGTAGAAATAGAATATATCATAGCATCTCCGTTCACTGACGATGAATTACCAACGTTGACTGAAGGTAGCAAAAAGATAACAATCATCGATGTTCACTGCCAATGACATATCAACTTTATCTGAAGGTAGAAAGAGAATATATCATAACATCTCCTTTCACTGAAGATGAACTACCAACGTTTACTAAGGGTACCAAAAAGATAACAATCATGGATGTTCACTGCCAATGACCTACCAACTTTCACTGAAGGTAGAAAGAGAATATATTATAGCATCGCCTTTCACTGACGATGAACTAACAACGTTAACTGAAGGTTACAAAAATATAACAATCATCGACGTTCACTGCCAATAACCTACCAACTTTCACTGAAGGTAGAAAGAGAATATATCATAGCATCACCCTTAACTGACGATGAACTACAAACGTTTACTAAGGGTAGAAAAAAGATTGCAACCATCGACGTTCACTTCCAAAGACCTACCAACTTTCCCTGAAGGTAGAAAGAGAATATATCAAAGCATCACCTTTCACTGACAATGAACTACCAACATTTACTGAGGGTAGCAAAAAGATAACAATCATCGACGTTCACTGCGAATGAGCTGCCAACTTTTAGTGAAGGTAGAAAGAGAATATATTATAGCATCGCCTTTCACTGACGATGAACTACCAACGTTAACTGAAGGTACCAAAAATATAACAATCATCACCGTTCACTGTGAATGACCTACCAACTTTCACTGAAGGTAGAAAGAGAATATATCATAGCATAACCGGTCACATACGATGAACTACCAACATTCACTGAAGGTAGCAAAAAGATAAAAATCATCGATGTTCACTGCCAATGACCTACCAACTTACACTTAAGGTAGAAAGAGAATATATCATAGCATCGCCATTCACTGACGATGAACTACCAACGTTCACGTATGGTAGAAAAAATATAACAATCATCGACGTTCACTGACAATGACCTATCAACTTTTACTGAAGGTAGAAAGAGAATATATCATAGCATCGCCTTTCACTGACAATGAACTACCAACATTCACTGAGGGTAGAAAAAAGATAACAATCATCGATGTTCACTGTCAATGACCTACCAACTTACACTGATGGTAGAAATAGAATATATCATAGCATCTCCGTTCACTGACGATGAATTACCAACGTTGACTGAAGGTAGCAAAAAGATAACAATCATCGATGTTCACTGCCAATGACATATCAACTTTATCTGAAGGTAGAAGGAGAATATATCATAACATCTCCTTTCACTGAAGATGAACTACCAACGTTTACTAAGGGTACCAAAAAGATAACAATCATGGATGTTCACTGCCAATGACCTACCAACTTTCACTGAAGGTAGAAAGAGAATATATTATAGCATCGCCTTTCACTGACGATGAACTAACAACGTTAACTGAAGGTTACAAAAATATAACAATCATCGACGTTCACTGCCAATAACCTACCAACTTTCACTGAAGGTAGAAAGAGAATATATCATAGCATCACCCTTAACTGACGATGAACTACAAACGTTTACTAAGGGTAGAAAAAAGATTGCAACCATCGACGTTCACTTCCAAAGACCTACCAACTTTCCCTGAAGGTAGAAAGAGAATATATCAAAGCATCACCTTTCACTGACAATGAACTACCAACATTTACTGAGGGTAGCAAAAAGATAACAATCATCGACGTTCACTGCCAATGAGCTGCCAACTTTTAGTGAAGGTAGAAAGAGAATATATTATAGCATCGCCTTTCACTGACGATGAACTACCAACGTTAACTGAAGGTACCAAAAATATAACAATCATCACCGTTCACTGTGAATGACCTACCAACTTTCACTGAAGGTAGAAAGAGAATATATCATAGCATAACCGGTCACATACGATGAACTACCAACATTCACTGAAGGTAGCAAAAAGATAAAAATCATCGATGTTCACTGCCAATGACCTACCAACTTACACTTAAGGTAGAAAGAGAATATATCATAGCATCGCCATTCACTGACGATGAACTACCAACGTTCACGTATGGTAGAAAAAATATAACAATCATCGACGTTCACTGACAATGACCTATCAACTTTTACTGAAGGTAGAAAGAGAATATATCATAGCATCGCCTTTCACTGACAATGAACTACCAACATTCACTGAGGGTAGAAAAAAGATAACAATCATCGATGTTCACTGTCAATGACCTACCAACTTACACTGATGGTAGAAATAGAATATATCATAGCATCTCCGTTCACTGACGATGAATTACCAACGTTGACTGAAGGTAGCAAAAAGATAACAATCATCGATGTTCACTGCCAATGACATATCAACTTTATCTGAAGGTAGAAAGAGAATATATCATAACATCTCCTTTCACTGAAGATGAACTACCAACGTTTACTAAGGGTACCAAAAAGATAACAATCATGGATGTTCACTGCCAATGACCTACCAACTTTCACTGAAGGTAGAAAGAGAATATATTATAGCATCGCCTTTCACTGACGATGAACTAACAACGTTAACTGAAGGTTACAAAAATATAACAATCATCGACGTTCACTGCCAATAACCTACCAACTTTCACTGAAGGTAGAAAGAGAATATATCATAGCATCACCCTTAACTGACGATGAACTACAAACGTTTACTAAGGGTAGAAAAAAGATTGCAACCATCGACGTTCACTTCCAAAGACCTACCAACTTTCCCTGAAGGTAGAAAGAGAATATATCAAAGCATCACCTTTCACTGACAATGAACTACCAACATTTACTGAGGGTAGCAAAAAGATAACAATCATCGACGTTCACTGCGAATGAGCTGCCAACTTTTAGTGAAGGTAGAAAGAGAATATATTATAGCATCGCCTTTCACTGACGATGAACTACCAACGTTAACTGAAGGTACCAAAAATATAACAATCATCACCGTTCACTGTGAATGACCTACCAACTTTCACTGAAGGTAGAAAGAGAATATATCATAGCATAACCGGTCACATACGATGAACTACCAACATTCACTGAAGGTAGCAAAAAGATAAAAATCATCGATGTTCACTGCCAATGACCTACCAACTTACACTTAAGGTAGAAAGAGAATATATCATAGCATCGCCATTCACTGACGATGAACTACCAACGTTCACGTATGGTAGAAAAAATATAACAATCATCGACGTTCACTGACAATGACCTATCAACTTTTACTGAAGGTAGAAAGAGAATATATCATAGCATCGCCTTTCACTGACAATGAACTACCAACATTCACTGAGGGTAGAAAAAAGATAACAATCATCGATGTTCACTGTCAATGACCTACCAACTTACACTGATGGTAGAAATAGAATATATCATAGCATCTCCGTTCACTGACGATGAATTACCAACGTTGACTGAAGGTAGCAAAAAGATAACAATCATCGATGTTCACTGCCAATGACATATCAACTTTATCTGAAGGTAGAAGGAGAATATATCATAACATCTCCTTTCACTGAAGATGAACTACCAACGTTTACTAAGGGTACCAAAAAGATAACAATCATGGATGTTCACTGCCAATGACCTACCAACTTTCACTGAAGGTAGAAAGAGAATATATTATAGCATCGCCTTTCACTGACGATGAACTAACAACGTTAACTGAAGGTTACAAAAATATAACAATCATCGACGTTCACTGCCAATAACCTACCAACTTTCACTGAAGGTAGAAAGAGAATATATCATAGCATCACCCTTAACTGACGATGAACTACAAACGTTTACTAAGGGTAGAAAAAAGATTGCAACCATCGACGTTCACTTCCAAAGACCTACCAACTTTCCCTGAAGGTAGAAAGAGAATATATCAAAGCATCACCTTTCACTGACAATGAACTACCAACATTTACTGAGGGTAGCAAAAAGATAACAATCATCGACGTTCACTGCCAATGAGCTGCCAACTTTTAGTGAAGGTAGAAAGAGAATATATTATAGCATCGCCTTTCACTGACGATGAACTACCAACGTTAACTGAAGGTACCAAAAATATAACAATCATCACCGTTCACTGTGAATGACCTACCAACTTTCACTGAAGGTAGAAAGAGAATATATCATAGCATAACCGGTCACATACGATGAACTACCAACATTCACTGAAGGTAGCAAAAAGATAAAAATCATCGATGTTCACTGCCAATGACCTACCAACTTACACTTAAGGTAGAAAGAGAATATATCATAGCATCGCCATTCACTGACGATGAACTACCAACGTTCACGTATGGTAGAAAAAATATAACAATCATCGACGTTCACTGACAATGACCTATCAACTTTTACTGAAGGTAGAAAGAGAATATATCATAGCATCGCCTTTCACTGACAATGAACTACCAACATTCACTGAGGGTAGAAAAAAGATAACAATCATCGATGTTCACTGTCAATGACCTACCAACTTACACTGATGGTAGAAATAGAATATATCATAGCATCTCCGTTCACTGACGATGAATTACCAACGTTGACTGAAGGTAGCAAAAAGATAACAATCATCGATGTTCACTGCCAATGACATATCAACTTTATCTGAAGGTAGAAGGAGAATATATCATAACATCTCCTTTCACTGAAGATGAACTACCAACGTTTACTAAGGGTACCAAAAAGATAACAATCATGGATGTTCACTGCCAATGACCTACCAACTTTCACTGAAGGTAGAAAGAGAATATATTATAGCATCGCCTTTCACTGACGATGAACTAACAACGTTAACTGAAGGTTACAAAAATATAACAATCATCGACGTTCACTGCCAATAACCTACCAACTTTCACTGAAGGTAGAAAGAGAATATATCATAGCATCACCCTTAACTGACGATGAACTACAAACGTTTACTAAGGGTAGAAAAAAGATTGCAACCATCGACGTTCACTTCCAAAGACCTACCAACTTTCCCTGAAGGTAGAAAGAGAATATATCAAAGCATCACCTTTCACTGACAATGAACTACCAACATTTACTGAGGGTAGCAAAAAGATAACAATCATCGACGTTCACTGCCAATGAGCTGCCAACTTTTAGTGAAGGTAGAAAGAGAATATATTATAGCATCGCCTTTCACTGACGATGAACTACCAACGTTAACTGAAGGTACCAAAAATATAACAATCATCACCGTTCACTGCGAATGACCTACCAACTTTCACTGAAGGTAGAAAGAGAATATATCATAGCATAACCGGTCACATACGATGAACTACCAACATTCACTGAAGGTAGCAAAAAGATAAAAATCATCGATGTTCACTGCCAATGACATACCAACTTACACTGACGGTAGAAAGAGAATATATCATAAAATCGCCGTTCACTGTTGATGAACTACCAACGTTTACTGAAGGTAGCAAAAATATAACAATCATCGACGTTCACTGCCAATGACCTACCAACTTTCACTAAAAGTAGAAAGAGAATATATCATACCATCACCGTTCACTGACGATGAACTACCAACATTCACTGAAGGTAGCAAAAAGATAACAATCATCGATGTTCACTACCAATGACCTATCAAATTTCACTGAAGGTAGAAAGAGAATATATCATAGCATCTCCCTCACTGAAGATGAACTACCAACGTTTACTGAGGGTAGCAAAAAGATAACAGTCATCGACGTTCACTGCGAATGACCTACAAACATTTACTGAAGGTAGAAAGAGAATATATCATAGCAACGCCGTTCACTGACGATGAACTACCAACATTCACTGAAGTTAGCAAAAGATAACAATCATCGAAGTTCGCTGCCAATGAGCTACCAACTTTCACTAAAGGTAGAAAGAGAATAAATCATTGCATTGCCTTTCACTGACGATGAACTACCAACTTTCACTGAAGGTAGCAAAAAGATAACAGTCATCGACGTTCACTGCCAATGACCTACCAACTTTCACTGAAGGTAGAAAGAGAATATATCATAGCATCACCGTTCACTGACGATGAACTACCAACGTTTACTTAGGGTAGAAAAAAGATAGTAATCATCGACATTCACTGCCAATGACCTACCAACTTTCACTGAAGGTAAAAAGAGAATATATCAAAGCATCGCCTTTCACTGATGATGAACTACCAACATTTACTGAGGGTAGCAAAAAGATAACAATCATCGACATTCACTTCCAATGACCTACCACCTTTATTGAAGGTAGAAAGAGGATATATCATAGCATCACCGGTCACATACGATGAACTACCAACATTCACTGAAGGTAGCAAAAAGATAAAAATCATCGACGTTCACTGCCAATGACCTACCAACTTACACTTAAGGTAGAAAGAGAATATATCATAGCATCGCCGTTCACTGACGATGAACTACCAACGTTCACGTATGGTAGCAAAAATATAACAATCATCGATGTTCACTGACAATGACCTATCAACTTTCACTGAAGGTAGAAAGAGAATATATCATAGCATCTCCTTTCACTGAAGATGAACTACCAACGTTTACTGAGGGTACCAAAAAGATAACAATCATGGATGTTCACTGCCAATGACCTACCAACTTTCACTGAAGGTAGAAAGAGAATATATTATAGCATCGCCTTTCACTGACGATGAACTAACAACGTTAACTGAAGGTTACAAAAATATAACAATCATCGACGTTCACTGCCAATGACCTACCAACTTTCACTGAAGGTAGAAAGAGAATATATCATAGCATCACCCTTAACTGACGATGAACTACAAACGTTTACTAAGGGTAGAAAAAAGATAAAAATCATTGACGTTCACTGCCAATGACCTACCAACTTACACTGAAGGTAGAAAGAGAATATATCATAGCATCGCCGTTCACTGACGATGAACTACCAACGTTCACGTATGGTAGCCAAAATATAACAATCATCGACGTTCACTGCCAATGACCTACCAACTTTCATTGAAGGTAGAAAGAGAATATATCAAAGCATCGCCTTTCACTGATGATGAACTACCAACATTCACTGAGGGTAGAAAAAAGATAACAATCATCGATGTTCACTGCCAATGACCTACCAACTTACACTGATGGTAGAAAGAGAATATATCATAGCATCTCCGTTCACTGACGATGAATTACCAATGTTGACTGAAGGTAGCAAAAAGATAACAATCATCGATGTTCACTGCCAATGACCTATCAACTTTCACTGAAGGTAGAAAGAGAATATATCATAGCATCTCCTTTCACTGACGATGAACTACAAACATTCACTAAGGGTAGAAAAAAGATAACAATCATCGATGTTCACTGCCAATGACCTACCAACTTTCACTGAAGGTAGAAAGAGAATATATTATAGCATCGCCTTTCACTGACGATGAAATACCAACGTTAACTGAAGGTAACAAAAACATAACAATCATCGACGTTCACTGCCAATGACCTACCAACTTTCACTGAAGGTAGAAAGAGAATATATCATAGCATCACCCTTAACTGACGATGAACTACAAACGTTTACTAAGGGTAGCAAAAAGATTGCAATCATCGACGTTCACTGCCAAAGACCTACCAACTTTCCCTGAAGGTAGAAAGAGAATATATCAAAGATTCGCCTTTCACTGACAATGAACTACCAACATTTACTGAGGGTAGCAAAAAGATAACAATCATCGACGTTCACTACCAATGAGTGCCAACTTTCACTGAAGGTAGAAAGAGAATATATTATAGCATCGCTTTTCACTGACGATGAACTACCAACATTCACTGAAGGTAACAAAAATATAACAATCACTGACTTTCACTGCCAATGACCTACCAAATTTCACTAAAGGTAGAAAGAGAATATATCATAGCATCACCGGTCACTGACGATGAACTACCAACATTCACTGAAGGTAGCAAAAAGATAAAAATCATTGACGTTCACTGCCAATGACCTACCAACTTACACTGAAGGTAGAAAGAGAATATATCATAGCATCGCCGTTCACTGACGATGAACTACCAACGTCACGTATGGTAGCCAAAATATAACAATCATCGACGTTCACTGCCAATGACCTACCAACTTTCATTGAAGGTAGAAAGAGAATATATCAAAGCATCGCCTTTCACTGACGATGAACTTCCAACATTCACTGAGGGTAGAAAAAAGATAACAATCATCGATGTTCACTGCCAATGACCTACCAACTTACACTGATGGTAGAAAGAGAATATATCATAGCATCTCCGTTCACTGACAATGAATTACCAATGTTGACTGAAGGTAGCAAAAAGATAACAATCATCGATGTTCACTGCCAATGACCTATCAACTTTCACTGAAGGTAGAAAGAGAATATATCATAGCATCTCCTTTCACTGACGATGAACTACCAACATTCACTGAGGGTAGAAAAAAGATAACAATCATCGATGTTCACTGCCAATGACCTACCAACTTTCACTGAAGGTAGAAAGAGAATATATTATAGCATCGCCTTTCACTGACGATGAACTACCAACGTTAACTGAAGGTAACAAAAATATAACAATCATCATCGTTCACTGCGAATGACCTACCAACTTTCACTGAAGGTAGAAAGAGAATATATCATAGCATAACCGGTCACATACGTTGAACTACCAACATTTACTGAAGGTAGCAAAAAGATAAAAATCATCGATGTTCACTGCCAATGACATACCAACTTACACTGAAGGTAGAAAGAGAATATATCATACCATCGCCGTTCACTGTTGATGAACTACCAACATTCACTGAAGGTAGCAAAAATATAACAATCATCGACGTTCACTGCCAATGACCTACCAAATTTCACTAAAGGTAGAAAGAGAATATATCATAGCATCACCGGTCACTGACGATGAACTACCAACATTCACTGAAGGTAGCAAAAAGATAACAGTCATCGACGTTCACTGCCAATGACCTACCAACTTACACTGAAGGTAGAAAGAGAATATATCATAGCATCGCCGTTCACTGACGATGAACTACCAACGTTCACTAATGGTAGCAAAAATATAACAATCATAGACGTTCACTGCCAATGACCTACCAAATTTCATTGAAGGTAGAAAGATAATATATCAAAGCATCGCCTTTCACTGACGATGAACTACCAACATTCACTGAGGGTAGAAAAAAGATAACAATCATCGATGTTCACTGCCAATGACCTACCAACTTACACTGATGGTAGAAAGAGAATATATCATAGCATCTCCGTTCACTGACGATGAATTACCAATGTTGACTGAAGGTAGCAAAAAGATAACAATCATCGATGTTCACTGCCAATGACCTATCAACTTTCACTGAAGGTAGAAAGAGAATATATCATAGCATCTCCTTTCACTGACGATGAACTACAAACATTCACTGAGGGTAGAAAAAAGATAACAATCATCGATGTTCACTGCCAATGACCTACCAACTTTCACTGAAGGTAGAAAGAGAATATATTATAGCATCGCCTTTCAGTGACGATAAAATACCAACGTTAACTGAAGGTAACAAAAATATAACAATCATCGACGTTCACTGCCAATGACCTACCAACTTTCACTGAAGGTAGAAAGAGAATATATCATAGCATCACCCTTAACTGACGATGAACTACAAACGTTTACTAAGGGTAGCAAAAAGATTGCAATCATCGACGTTCACTGCCAAAGACCTACAAACTTTCCCTGAAGGTAGAAAGAGAATATATCAAAGCATCGCCTTTCACTGACAATGAACTACCAACATTTACTGAGGGTAGCAAAAAGATAACAATCATCGACGTTCACTACCAATGAGCTGCCAACTTTCACTGAAGGTAGAAAGAGAATATATTATAACATCGCTTTTCACTGACGATGAACTACCAACATTCACTGAAGGTAACAAAAATATAACAATCACCGACTTTCACTGCCAATGACATACCAAATTTCACTAAAGGTAGAAAGAGAATATATCATAGCATCACCGGTCACTGACGATGAACTACCAACATTCACTGAAGGTAGCAAAAAGATAAAAATCATTGACTTTCACTGCCAATGACCTACCAACTTACACTGAAGGTAGAAAGAGAATATATCATAGCATCGCCATTCACTGACGATGAACTACCAACGTTCATTTATGGTAGCCAAAATATAACAATCATCGACGTTCACTGCCAATGACCTACCAACTTTCATTGAAGGTAGAAAGAGAATATATCAAAGCATCGCCTTTCACTGACGATGAACTACCAACATTCACTGAGGGTAGAAAAAAGATAACAATCATCGATGTTCACTGCCAATGACCTACCAACTTACACTGATGGTAGAAAGAGAATATATCATAGCATCTCCGTTCACTGACAATGAATTACCAATGTTGACTGAAGGTAGCAAAAAGATAACAATCATCGATGTTCACTGCCAATGACCTATCAACTTTCACTGAAGGTAGAAAGAGAATATATCATAGCATCTCCTTTCACTGACGATGAACTACCAACATTCACTGAGGGTAGAAAAAAGATAACAATCATCGATGTTCACTGCCAATGACCTACCAACTTTCACTGAAGGTAGAAAGAGAATATATTATAGCATCGCCTTTCACTGACGATGAACTACCAACGTTAACTGAAGGTAACAAAAATATAACAATCATCATCGTTCACTGCGAATGACCTACCAACTTTCACTGAAGGTAGAAAGAGAATATATCATAACATAACCGGTCACATACGTTGAACTACCAACATTTACTGAAGGTAGCAAAAAGATAAAAATCATCGACGTTCACTGCCAATGACCTACCAACTTACACTGAAGGTAGAAAGAGAATATATCATAGCATCGCCGTTCACTGACGATGAACTAGCAACGTTCACTAATGGTAGCAAAAATATAACAATCATAGACGTTCACTGCCAATGACCTACCAAATTTCATTGAAGGTAGAAAGATAATATATCAAAGCATCGCCTTTCACTGACGATGAACTACCAACATTCCCTGAGGGTAGCAAAAAGATAACAATCATCGATGTTCACTGCCAATGACCTGCCAACTTACACTGATGGTAGAAAGAGACTATATCATAGCATCTCCGTTCACTGACGATGAACTACCAATGTTGAATAAAGCTAGCAAAAAGATAACAATCATCAATGTTCACTGCCAATGACCTATCAACTTTCACTGAAGGTAGAAAGAGAATATATAATAGCATCTTCTTTCACTGAAGATGAACTACCAACATTTACTGAGGGTAGCAAAAAGATAACAATCATCGATGTTCACTGCCAATGACCTACCAACTTTCACTGAAGGTAGTAAGAGAATATATTATAGCATCGCCTTTCACTGACGATGAACTACCAACGTTAACTGAAGGTAACAAAAATATAACAATCATCGATGTTCACTGCCAATGACCTACCAACTTTCACTGAAGGTAGAAAGAGGATATATCATAGCATCACCGGTAACATAAGATGGACTACCAACAGTCACTGATGGTAGCAAAAATATAAAAATCATCGACGTTCACTGCCAATGACCTACCTACTTTAACTGAAGGTAGAAAGAGAATATATCATAACATCACTTTTCACTGAAGATGAACTGCCAACGTTTACCGAGGGTAGAAAAAAGATTACAATCATCGACGTTCACTGCCAATGACCTACCAACTTACACTGAAGGTAGAAAGAGAATATATCATAGCATCGCCGTTCACTGACGATGAACTAGCAACGTTCACTAATGGTAGCAAAAATATAACAATCATAGACGTTCACTGCCAATGACCTACCAAATTTCATTGAAGGTAGAAAGATAATATATCAAAGCATCGCCTTTCACTGACGATGAACTACCAACATTCCCTGAGGGTAGCAAAAAGATAACAATCATCGATGTTCACTGCCAATGACCTGCCAACTTACACTGATGGTAGAAAGAGACTATATCATAGCATCTCCGTTCACTGACGATGAACTACCAATGTTGAATAAAGCTAGCAAAAAGATAACAATCATCAATGTTCACTGCCAATGACCTATCAACTTTCACTGAAGGTAGAAAGAGAATATATAATAGCATCTTCTTTCACTGAAGATGAACTACCAACATTTACTGAGGGTAGCAAAAAGATAACAATCATCGATGTTCACTGCCAATGACCTACCAACTTTCACTGAAGGTAGTAAGAGAATATATTATAGCATCGCCTTTCACTGACGATGAACTACCAACGTTAACTGAAGGTAACAAAAATATAACAATCATCGATGTTCACTGCCAATGACCTACCAACTTTCACTGAAGGTAGAAAGAGGATATATCATAGCATCACCGGTAACATAAGATGGACTACCAACAGTCACTGATGGTAGCAAAAATATAAAAATCATCGACGTTCACTGCCAATGACCTACCTACTTTAACTGAAGGTAGAAAGAGAATATATCATAACATCACTTTTCACTGAAGATGAACTGCCAACGTTTACCGAGGGTAGAAAAAAGATTACAATCATCGACGTTCACTGCCAATGACCTACCAACTTACACTGAAGGTAGAAAGAGAATATACATAGCATTGCCGTTCACTGACGATGAACTACCAACGTTCACGTATGGTAGCAAAAATATAACAATCATCGACCTTCACTGCCAATGACCTACCAACTTTCATTGAAGGTAGAAAGAGAATATATCAAAGCATCGCCTTTCACTGACGGTGAACTACCAACATTCACTGAGGGTAGCAAAAAGATAACAATCATCGATGTTCACTGCCAATGACCTACCAACTTACACTGATGGTAGAAAGAGAATATATCATAGCATCTCCATTCATTGACGATGAATTACCAATGTTGAATAAAGCTAGCAAAAAGATAACAATCATCAATGTTCACTGCCAATGACCTATCAACTTTCACTGAAGGTAGAAAGAGAATATATAATAGCATCTTCTTTCACTGAAGATGAACTACCAACATTTACTGAGGGTAGCAAAAAGATAACAATCATCGATGTTCACTGCCAATGACCTACCAACTTTCACTGAAGGTAGTAAGAGAATATATTATAGCATCGCCTTTCACTGACGATGAACTACCAACGTTAACTGAAGGTAACAAAAATATAACAATCATCGATGTTCACTGCCAATGACCTACCAACTTTCACTGAAGGTAGAAAGAGGATATATCATAGCATCACCGGTAACATAAGATGGACTACCAACATTCACTGAAGGTAGCAAAAAGATAACAATCATCGATGTTCACTGCCAATGACCTATCAACTTTCACTGAAGGTAGAAAGAGAATATATCATAGCATCTCCTTTCACTGAAGATGAACTACCAACGTTTACTGAGGGTAGCAAAAAGATAACAATCATCGATGTTCACTGCCAATGACCTACCAACTTTCACTGAAGGTAGAAGGAGAATATATTATAGCATCGCCTTTCACTAAAGATGAACTACCAACGTTAACTGAAGGTAAAAAAAATATAACAATCATCGACGTTCACTGCCAATGACCTACCAACTTTCACTGAAGGTAGAAAGAGAATATATCATAGCATCACCCTTAGCTGACGATGAACTACAGACGTTTACTAAGGGTAGCAAAAATATTGCAATCATCGACGTTCACTGCCAATGACCTACCAACTTTACCAGAAGGTAGAAAGAGAATATATAAAAGCATCGCCTTTCACTGACGATGAACTACCAACATTTACTGAGGGTAGCAAAAAGATAACAATCATCGACGTTCACTGCCAATGAGCTGCCAACTTTCACTGAAGGTAGAAAGAGAATATATTATAGCATCGCATTTCACTGACGATGAACTACCAACGTTCACTGAAGGTAACAAAAATATAACAATCACCAACTTTCACTGCCAATGACCTACCAAATTTAACTGAAGGTAGAAAGAGAATATATCATAGCATCACCAGTCACTGACGATGAACTACCAACATTCACTGAAGGTAGCAAAAAGATAAAAATCATTGACGGTCAATTCCAATGACCTACCAACTTACACTGAAGGTAGAAAGAGAATATATCATAGCATCGCCGTTCACTGACGATGAACTACCAACGTTCACGTATGGTAGCAAAAATATAACAATCATCGACGTTCACTGCCAATGACCTACCAACTTTCATTGAAGGTAGAAAGAGAATATATCAAAGCATCGCCTTTCACTGACGATGAACTACCAACATTCACTGAGGGTAGCAAAAAGATAACAATCATCGATGTTCACTGCCAATGACCTACCAACTTACACTGATGGTAGAAAGAGAATATATCATAGCATCTCCGTTCACTGACGATGAATTACCGATGTTGACTGAAGGTAGCAAAAAGATAACAATCATCGATGTTCATTGCCAATGATCTATCAACTTTCACTGAAGGTAGAAAGAGAATATATAATAGCATCTCCTTTCACTGAAGATGAACTACCAACGTTTACTGAGGGTCGCAAAAAGATAACAATCATCAACGATCACTGCCAATGACCTAGCAACTTTCACTGAAGGTAGAAAGAGAATATATTATAGCATCGCCTTTCACTGACGATGAACTACCAACGTTAACTGAAGATAACAAAAATATAACAATCATCGACGTTCACTGCGAATGACCTACCAACTTTCACTGAAGGTAGAAAGAGAATATATCATAGCATCACCGGTCACATACGATGAACTACCAACATTCACTGAAGGTAGCAAAAAGATAAAATTCATCGATGTTCACTGCGAATGACATACCAACTTACACTGAAGGTAGAAAGAGAATATATCATACCATCGCCGTTCACTGTTGATGAACTACCAACATTCACTGAAGGTAGCAAAAATATAACAATCATCGACGTTCACTGCCAATGACCTACCAACTTTCACTAAAGGTAGAAAGATAATATATCATAGCATCACCGTTCACTGAACATGAACAACCAATGTTCACTGAATGTAGCAAAAAGATAATAATCATCGATGTTCACAGCCAATGACCTACCAACTTACACTGATGGTAGAAAGAGAATATATCATAGCATCTCCGTTCACTGACGATGAATTACCAATGTTGATTGAAGGTAGCAAAAAGATAACAATCATCGATGTTCACTGCCAATGACCTATCAAATTTCACTGAAGATAGAAAGAGAATATATAATAGCATCTCCTTTCACTGAAGATGAACTACCAACGTTTACTGAGGGTAGCAAAAAGATAACAATCATCGACGTTCACTGCCAATGACGTACCAACTTTCACTGAAGGTAGAAAGGGAAATATATTATAGCATCGCCTTTCACTGACGATGAACTACCAACGTTAACTGAAGGTAACAAAAATATAACAATCATCGACGTTCACTGCCAATGACCTACCAACTTTCACTGAAGGTAGAAAGAGAATATATCATAGCATCACCGGTCACATACGATGAACTACCAACATTTACTGAAGGTAGCAAAAAGATAAAAATCATCGACGTTCACTACCAATGACATACCAACTTACATTGAAGGTAGAAAGAGAATATATCATACAATCACCGTTCACTGTTGATGAACTACCAACGTTCACTGAAGGTAGCAAAAGTATAACAATCATCGACGTTCACTGCCAATGACCTACCAACTTTCACTAAAGGTAGAAAGAGAATATATCATAACATCACCGTTCACTGAAGATGAACTACCAACGTTCACTGAATGTTGCAAAAAGATAACAATCATTGATGTTCACTGCAAATGACCTACCAACTTAAACTGATGGTAGAAAAAGAATATATCATAGCATCCCCATTCACTGACGATGAACTACCAATGCTCACTGAAGGTAACAAAAATATAACAATCATCGACGTTCACTGCCAATGACCTACCAAATTTCAATGAAGGTAGAAAGAGAATATATCATAGCATCACCGGTCACTGACGATGAACTACCAACATTCACTAATGGTAGCAAAAAGATAAAAATCATCGACGTTCACTGCCAATGACCTACCTACTTTAACTGAAGGTAGAAAGAGAATATATCATAGCATCACTTTTCACTGAAGATGAACTGCCAACGTATACTGAGGGTAGAAAAAAGATTACAATCATCGACGTTCACTGACAATGACCTGCCAACTTTTACTGAAGGTAGAAAGAGAATATATCATACCATCGCCTTTCACTGACGATGAACTACCAACATTCACTAAGGGTAGCAAAAAGATAACAATCATCGATGTTCACTGTCAATGACCTACCAACTTACACTGATGGTAGAAAGAGAATATATCATAGCATCTCCGTTCACTGACGATGAATTACCAACGTTGACTGAAGGTAGCAAAAAGATAACAATCATCGATGTTCACTGCCAATGACCAATCAACTTTCACTGAAGGTAGAAAGAGAATATATCATAGCATCTCCTTTCACTGAAGATGAACTACCAACGTTTACTGAGAGTAGCAAAAAGATAACAATCAACGATGTTCACTGCCAATTACCTACCAACTTTCACTGAAGGTAGAAAGAGAATATATTATAGCATCGCCTTTCACTGACGATGAACTACCAACATTAACTGAAGGTAACAAAAATATAACAATCATCGACGTTCACTGCCAATGACCTACCAACTTTTACTGAAGGTAGAAAGATAATATTTCATAGCATCACCGGTCACATACGATGAACTACCAACATTCACTGAAGGTAGCAAAAAGATAAAAATCATCGATGTTCACTGCCAATGACATACCAACTTACACTGAAGGTAGAAAGAGAATATATCATACCATCGCCGTTCACTGTTGATGAACTACCAACGTTCACTGAAGGTAGCAAAAATATTACAATCATCGACGTTCACTGCCAATGACCTACCAACTTTCATTGAAGGTAGAAAGAGAATATATCAAAGCATCGCCTTTCATTGACAATGAACTTCCAACGTTTACTGAGGGTAGCAAAAAGATAACAATCATCAACGTTCACTGCCATTGACCTAACAACTTTCACTAAAGGTAGAAAGAGAATATATCATAGCATCCCCATTCACTGACGATGCACTACCAACGTTCACTAATGGTAGCAAAAATATAACAATCATCGACGTTCACTGCCAATGACCTACCAACTTTCACTAAAGGTAGAAAGAGAATATATCATAGCATCACCGTTCACTGAAGATGAACTACCAACGTTCTTTGAATGTAGCAAAAAGATAACAATCATCGATGTTCACTGCCAATGACCTACCAACTTACACTGATGGTAGAAAGAGAATATATCATAGCATCCCAATTCACTGATGATGAACTATCAACGTTCACTGAAGGTAGAAAAAATATAACAATAACGACGTTCACTTCCAATGAGCTACCAACTTTCACTGAAGGTAGAAAGAGAATATATTATAGCATCGCTTTTCACTGATGATGAACAACCAACTCTCACTGAAGGTAACAAAAATATAACAATCATCGACATTCACTGCCAATGACCTACCAAATTTCAATGAAGGTAGAAAGAATATATCATAGCATCACCGGTCACTGACGATGAACTACCAACATTCACTGATGGTAGCAAAAAGATAAAAATCATCGACGTTCACTGCCAATGACCTACCTACTTTAACTGAAGGTAGAAAGAGAATATATCATAGCATCACTTTTCACTGAAGATGAACTTCCAACGTTTACTGAGGGTAGAAATAAGATTACAAACATCGACGTTCACTGACAATGACCTACCAACTTTCACTGAAGGTAGAAAGAGAATATATTATAACATCTCCTGTCACTGACGATGAACTACCAACATTCACTGAGGGTAGAAAAAAGATAACAATCATCGATGTTTACTGTCAATAACCTACCAACTTACACTGATGGTAGAAAGAGAATATATCATAGCATCTCCGTTCACTGACGATGAATTACCAACGTTGACTGAAGGTAGCAAAAAGATAACAATCATCGATGTTCACTGCCAATGACCTATCAACTTTCACTGAAGGTAGAAAGAGAATATATCATAGCATCTCCTTTCACTGAAGATGAACTACCAATGTTTATGAGGGTAGAAAAAAGATAACAATCATCGATGTTCACTGCCAATGACCTACCAACTTTCACTTAAGGTAGAAAGAGAATATATTATAGCATCACCTTTCACTGACGATGAACTACCAACGTTAACTGAAGGTAACAAAAATATAACAATCATCGACGTTCACTGTCAATGACCTACCAACTTACACTGAAGGTAGAAAGAGAATATTTCATAGCATCATCGGTCACATACGATGAACTACCAACATTCACTGAAGGTAGCAAAAAGATAAAAATCATCGACGTTCACTGCCAATGACATACTGTTGTACCCCAAAATTTGCCCTCCCATATTCTTCAAAGTTTTGGCAAACATCCTCTTCACGCATTTATTTTTATTTCTTCTACGAATGTAATGTATTTGCCCCAAAGCCTTGTAATAGATAATTAGGGTATTTACTTTTCGCACTTTGTTTCAAATCGGGTCTTGGTTTAATTTGGCGTTGTAGACCCGCGCCTTATAATAGCGTAGGACCTTTATCTTTCCGCATTTTTATTTCCGCACCTTTTAAACTGTTAAAACACATGAAAGAATGAATGCCAAAAATAAAATCAAGTCGTAGATCACCAATGCATGACAAGACAAATAATAACTGAAAATGACACACAATTCACACACCACTCCTAGGGTACGCCTCACTGTTGCCATGCCCCTCGAAAAGTGGTCGTCAAGTACCGGACGTCTTAGTAAGTCCTTATGTCCATGAACATGGCATAAGGGTAGCTTCTAAGGTGTCCTATTGTTGCTCTGGTGATCACACTGTTGCCTTGCCCCTCGAAACGTGGTCGTCGACTATAGGACATCTTAGTGAGTCCTTATGTTTCATTGATCTGGTTGCCTCGAAACAAGTTGCCTCGGAATAGTTGCCTCGGAATAAAAGATCAATGGCATAAGGGTAGCTTCTAAGGTATCTTACCGTTGCTCGGTGACCACACTGTCCCTAACCCTCGAATTGACCCGAACACCTCCAACGGTGGTGCTACCTACCTCTCAATGGTGGGACGACACTACCTTAAGGACATTTACACAGACTAATTCCTTAGGGTAGGTAGATGACTCGTAGATACTTGCTCTAATTCAAAACAAATCAAAAACTTCTTTTCACACCGACACTTTGCAAAAAGCTTTCAAAACAAACTTTTCAAACACTCTTGAGGACTGATACAAGAGTCGATCTGAAACTTTAAACGAAACTTTTTTTAAACCCACTCACACTTGAAAAGCAAACAAGCACTTTGAAAACACAAATGAGCAAGTATCTAAGAGCCCATGGATAACCATGGATAGAACGGGTGCTAACACCTTCCCTTTCTATAAATCTACCTCCCGAACCGAGAACTAATCACATAAGGAATTTTTCTGTGCTTTTGTCCTTTCCATTTGGAGAAAATAAAATACGGTGGCGACTCTTGCTTCCGCGACATTTTGCGAACCAGCGTTAAACAGTCAGTTCCAGATCCACCGATCACACATACCAACTTACACTGAAGGTAGAAAGAGAATATATCATACCATCATCGTTCACTGTTGATGAACTACCAACGTTCACTGAAGGTAGCAAAAACATTACAATCATCGACGTTCACTGCCAATGACCTACCAACTTTCATTGAAGGTAGAAAGAGAATATATCAAAGCATCGCCTTTCATTGACAATGAACTTACAACGTTTACTGAGGGTAGAAAAAAGATAACAATCATCGACGTTCACTGCCATTGACCTAACAACTTTCACTAAAGGTAGAAAGAGAATATATCATAGCATCCCCATTCACTGACGACGCACTACCAACGTTCATTAAAGGTAGCAAAAATATAACAATCATCGATGTTCACTGCCAATGACCAACCAGCTTTCACTAAAGGTAGAAAGAGAATATATCATAGCATCACCGTTCACTGAAGATGAACTACCAACGTTCACTGAATGTAGCAAAAAGATAACAATCATCGATGTTCACTGCCAATGACCTACAAACTTACACTGATGGTAGAAAGAGAATATATCATAGCATCCAAATTCACTGATGATGAACTATCAACGTTCACTGAAGGTAGAAAAAATATAACAATCATCGACGTTCACTGCCAATGAGCTACCAACTTTCACTGAAGGTAGAAAGAGAATATATTATAGCATCGCTTTTCACTGACGATGAACTACCAACGCTCACTGAAGGTAACAAAAATATAACAATCATCGACATTCACTGCCAATGACCTACCAAATTTCAATGAAGGTAGAAAGAGAATATATCATAGCATCACTGGTCACTGACGATGAACTACCAACATTCACTGATGGTAGCAAAAAGATAAAAATCATCGACGTTCACTGCCAATGACCTACCTACTTTAAATGAAGGTAGAAAGAGAATATATCATAGCATCACTTTTCACTGAAGATGAACTTCCAACGTTTACTGAGGGTAGAAAAAAGATTACAAACATCAACGTTCACTGACAATGACCTACCAACTTTTACTGAAGGTAGAAAGAGAATATATCATAGCATCGCCTTTCACTGACGATGAACTACCAACATTCACTGAGGGTAGAAAAAAGATAACAATCATCGATGTTCACTGTCAATGACCTACCAACTTACAATGATGGTAGAAAGAGAATATATCATAGCATCTCCGTTCACTGACGATGAATTACCAACGTTGACTAAAGGTAGCAAAAAGATAACAATCATCGATGTTCACTGCCAATGACCTATCAACTTTCACTGAAGGTAGAAAGAGAAGATATCATAGCATCTCCTTTCACTGAAGATGAACTACCAACGTTTACTGAGGGTAGCAAAAAGATAACAATCATCGACGTTCACTTCCAATGACCTACCAACTTTCACTTAAGGTAGAAAGAGAATATATTATAGCATCGCCTTTCACTGACGATGAACTACCAACATTAACTGAAGGTAACAAAAATATAACAATCATCGACGTTCACTGCGAATGACCTACCAACTTTCACTGAAGGTAGAAAGAGAATATATCATAGCATCACCGGTCACTGACGATGAACTACCAACATTCACTGAAGGTAGGAAAAAGATAAAAATCATCGACATTCACTGCCAATGACCTACCAAATTACACTGAAGGTAGAAAGAGAATATATCATAGCATCGCTGTTCACTGACGATTAACTGCCAATGTTCACTTAAGGTAGCAAAAATATAACAATCATCGACGTTCACTGCCAATGACCTACCAACTTTCATTGAAGGTAGAAAGAGAATATATCAAAGCATCGCCTTTTACTGACGATGAACTACCAACCTTTAATAAGGGTTGCAAAAAGATAACAATCATCGACGTTCACTGCCAATGATCTACCAACTTTCACTGAAGGTAGAAAGAGAATATATCATAGCATCCGCATTCACTGACGATGCACTACCAACGTTCACTGAAGGTAGCAAAAATATAACAATCATCGACGTTCACTGCCAATAAGCTACCAACTTTCACCGAAGGTAGAAAGAGAATATATTATAGCATCGCTTTTCACTGACGATGAACTACCAACGCTCACTGAAGGTAACAAAAATATAACAATCATCGACGTTCACTGCCAATGACCTACCAAATTTCACTGAAGGTAGAAAGAGAATATATCATAGCATCACTGGTCACTGACGATGAACTACCAACATTCACTGAAGGTAGCAAAAAGATAAAAATCATCGACGTTCACTTCCAATGACCTACCAACTTAACTTGAAGGTAGAAATAGAATATATCATAGCATCATCAATCACTGACGATGAACTACCAATGTTCACTAAAGGTAGCAAAAATATAACAATCATCGACGTTAACTGCCAATGACCTACCAACTTTCATTGAAGGTAGAAAGAGAATAGATCAAAGCATCGCCTTTCACTGACGATGAACTACCAACATTCACTGAGGGTAGCAAAAAGATAACAATCTTCGATGTTCACTGCCAATGACCTACAAACTTACACTGATGGTAGAAAGAGAATATATCATAGCATCTCCGTTCACTAATGATGAATTACCAACGTTGATTGAAGGTGGCAAAAAGATAACAATAATCAATGTTCACTGCCAATGACCTATCAACTTTCACTGAAGGTAGAAAGAGAATATATCATAGCATCTCCTTTCACTGAAGATGAACTACCAACGTTTATGAGGGTAGCAAAAAGATAACAATCATCGATGTTCACTACCAATGACCTACCAACTTTCACTTAAGGTAGAAAGAGAATATATTATAGCATCACCTTTCACTGACGATGAACAACAAACGTTAACTGAAGGTAACAAAAATATAACAATCATCGACGTTCACTGTCAATGACCTACCAACTTACACTGAAGGTAGAAAGAGAATATTTCATAGCATCATCGGTCACATACGATGAACTACCAACATTCACTGAAGGTAGCAAAAAGATAAAAATCATCGACGTTCACTGCCAATGACATACCAACTTACACTGAAGGTAGAAAGAGAATATATCATACAATCGCCGTTCACTGTTGATGAACTACCAACGTTCACTGAAGGTAGCAAAAATATAACAATCATCGACGTTCACTGCCAATGACCTACCAACTTTCATTAAAGGTAGAAAGAGAATATATCAAAGCATCGCCTTTCATTGACAATGAACTTCCAACGTTTACTAAGGGTAGCAAAAAGATAACAATCATCGACGTTCACTGCCATTGACGCAACAACTTTCACTGAAGGTAGAAAGAGAATATATCATAGCATCCCCATTCACTGACGACGCACTACCAACGTTCACTAAAGGTAGCAAAAATATAACAATCATCGACGTTCACTGCCAATGACCTACCAACTTTCACTAAGGGTAGAAAGAGAATATATCATAGCATCACCGTTCCCTGAAGATGAACTACCAACGTTCACTGAATGTAGCAAAAAGATAACAATCATCGATGTTCACTGCCAATGACCTACCAACTTACACTGATGGTAGAAAGAGAATATATCATAGCATCCCAATTCACTGATGATGAACTATCAATGTTCACTGAAGGTAGAAAAAATATAACAATCATCGACGTTCACTGCCAATGAGCTACCAACTTTCACTGAAGGTAGAAAGAGAATATATTATAGCATCGCTTTTCACTGACGATGAACTACCAACACTCACTGAAGGTAACAAAAATATAACAATCATCGACGTTCACTGCCAATGAGCTACCAACTTTCACCGAAGGTAGAAAGAGAATATATTATAGCATCGCTTTTCACTGACGATGAACTACCAACGCTCACTGAAGGTAACAAAAATAACAATCATCGACGTTCACTGCCAATGACCTACCAAATTTCACTGAAGGTAGAAAGAGAATATATCATAGCATCACTGGTCACTGACGATGAACTACCAACATTCACTGAAGGTAGCAAAAAGATAAAAATCATCGACGTTCACTTCCAATGACCTACCAACTTAACCTGAAGGTAGAAAGAGAATATATCATAGCATCATCAATCACTAACGATGAACTACCAATGTTCACTGAAGGTAGCAAAAATATAACAATCATCGACGTTAACTGCCAATGACCTACCAACTTTCATTGAAGGTAGAAAGAGAATAGATCAAAGCATCGCCTTTCACTGACGATGAACTACCAACATTCACTGAGGGTAGCAAAAAGATAACAATCATCGATGTTCACTGCCAATGACCTACAAACTTACACTGATGGTAGAAAGAGAATATATCATAGCATCTCCGTTCACTAATGATGAATTACCAACGTTGATTGAAGGTGGCAAAAAGATAACAATAATCAATGTTCACTGCCAATGACCTATCAACTTTCACTGAAGGTAGAAAGAGAATATATCATAGCATCTCCTTTCACTAAAGATGAACTACCAACGTTTATGAGGGTAGCAAAAAGATAACAATCATCGATGTTCACTACCAATGACCTACCAACTTTCACTTAAGGTAGAAAGAGAATATATTATAGCATCACCTTTCACTGACGATGAACAACCAACGTTAACTGAAGGTAACAAAAATATAACAATCATCGACGTTCACTGTCAATGACCTACCAACTTACACTGAAGGTAGAAAGAGAATATTTCATAGCATCATCGGTCACATACGATGAACTACCAACATTCACTGAAGGTAGCAAAAAGATAAAAATCATCGACGTTCACTGCCAATGACATACCAACTTACACTGAAGGTAGAAAGAGAATATATCATACCATCGCCGTTCACTGTTGATGAACTACCAACGTTCACTGAAGGTAGCAAAAATATAACAATCATCGACGTTCACTGCCAATGACCTACCAACTTTCATTAAAGGTAGAAAGAGAATATATCAAAGCATCGCCTTTCATTGACAATGAACTTCCAACGTTTACTAAGGGTAGCAAAAAGATAACAATCATCGACGTTCACTGCCATTGCCGTAACAACTTTCACTGAAGGTAGAAAGAGAATATATCATAGCATCACCGTTCACTAAAGATGAACTACCAACGTTCACTGAATGTAGCAAAAAGATAACAATCCTCGATGTTCACTGCCAATGACCTACCATCTTACATTGATGGTAGAAAGAGAATATATCATAGCATCCCAATTCACTGATGATGAACTATCAACGTTCACTGAAGGTAGAAAAAATATAACAATCATCGACGTTCACGGCCAATGAGCTACCAACTTTCACTGAAGGTAGAAAGAGAATATATTATAGCATCGCTTTTCACTGACGATGAACTACCAACGCTCACTGAAGGTAACAAAAATATAACAATCATCGACATTCACTGCCAATGACCTACCAAATTTCAAAGAAGGTAGAAAGAGAATATATCATAGCATCACCAGTCACTGACGATGAACTACCAACATTCACTGATGGTAGCAAAAAGATAAAAATCATCGACGTTCACTGCCAATGACCTACCTACTTTAACTGAAGGTAGAAAGAGAATATATCATAGCATCACTTTTAACTGAAAATGAACTTCTAACGTTTACTGAGGGTAGAAAAAAGATTACAAACATCGACGTTCATTGACAATGACCTACCAACTTTTACTGAAGGTAGAAAGAGAATATATCATAGCATCGCCTTTCACTGACGATGAACTACCAACATTCACTGAGGGTAGAAAAAAGATAACAATCATCGATGTTCACTGTCAATGACCTACCAACTTACAATGATGGTAGAAAGAGAATATATCATAGCATCTCCGTTCACTGACGATGAATTACCAACGTTGACTGAAGGTAGCAAAAAGATAACAATCATCGATGTTCACTGCCAATGACCTATCAACTTTCACTGAAGGTAGAAAGAGAATATATCATAGCATCTCCTTTCACTGAAGATGAACTACCAACGTTTACTGAGGGTAGCAAAAAGATAACAATCATCGACGTTCACTTCCAATGACCTACCAACTTTCACTTAAGGTAGAAAGAGAATATATTATAGCATCGCCTTTCACTGACGATGAACTACCAACGTTAACTGAAGGTAACAAAAATATAACAATCATCGACGTTCACTGTCAATGACCTACCAACTTTCACTGAAGGTAGAAAGAGAATATATCATAGCATCACCGGTCACTGACGATGAACTACCAACATTCACTGATGGTAGGAAAAAGATAAAAATCATCGACATTCACTGCCAATGACCTACCAAATTACACTGAAGGTAGAAAGAGAATATATCATAGCATCGCCGTTCACTGACGATTAACTGCCAACGTTCACTGAAGGTAGCAAAAATATAACAATCATCGACGTTCACTGCTAATGACCTACCAAATTTCACTGAAGGTAGAAAGAGAATATATCATAGCATCACCGATCACTGACGATGAACTACCAACATTCACTGAAGGTAGCAAAAAGATAAAAATCATCGACGTTCACTTCTAATGACCTACCAACTTAACCTGAAGGTAGAAAGAGAATATATCATAGCATCGCCGTTCACTGACGATGAACTACCATGTTCACTGAAGGTAGCAAAAATATAACAATCATTGACGTTAACTGCTAATGACCTACCAACATTCATTGAAGGTAGAAAGAGAATATATCAAAGCATCGCCTTTCACTGCCGATAAACTACCAACATTCACTGAGGGTAGCAAAAAGATAACAATCATCGATGTTCACTGGCAATGACCTACAAACTTACGCTGATGGTAGAAAGAGAATATATCATAGCATCTCCGTTCACTAATGATGAATTACCAACGTTGATTGAAGGTGGCAAAAAGATAACAATAATCAATGTTCACTGCCAATGACCTATCAACTTTTACTGAAGGTAGAAAGAGAATATATCATAGCATCTCCTTTCACTGAAGATGAACTACCAACGTTTACTGAGGGTAGCAAAAAGATAACAATCATCGACGTTCACTGCCAATGACCTACCAACTTTCACTGAAGGTAGAAAGAGAATATATTATAGCATCTCCTGTCACTGACGATGAACTACCAACGTTAAATGAAGGTAACAAAAATATAACAATCATCGACGTTCACTGCTAATGACCTACCAACATTCACTGAAGGTAGAAAGAGAATATATTATAGCATCACTGGTCACTGACGATGAACTACCAACATTCACTGAAGGTAGCAAAAAGATAAAAATCATCGACGTTCACTGCCAATGACCTACCAACTTAAACTGAAGGTAGAAAGAGAATATATCATATCATCGCCGTTCACTGATGATGAACTACCAACGTTCACTGAAGGTAGCAAAAATATAAAAATCATCGACGTTCACTGCCAATGACCTACCAACTTTCATTGAAGGTAGAAAGAGAATATATCAAAGCATCTCTTGTCACTGACGATGAACTACCAACGTTAACAGAAGGTAACAAAAATATAACAATCATCGATGTTCACTGCCAATGACCTACCAACTTACACTGATGGTAGAAAGAGAATATATCATAGCATCTCCGTTCATTGACGATGAATTACCAACGTTGACTGAAGGTAGCAAAAATATAACAATCATCGATGTTCACTGCCAATGACCTATCAACTTTCACTGAAGGTAGAAAGAGAATATATCATAGCATCTCCTTTCACTGAAGGTGAACTACCAACGTTTACTAAGGGTAGCAAAAAGATAACAATCATCGACGTTCACTGCCAATGACCTACCAACTTTCACTGAAGGTAGAAAGAGAATATATTATAGCATCTCTTGTCACTGACGATGAACTACCAACGTTAACAGAAGGTAACAAAAATATAACAATCATCGACGTTCACTTCCAATGACCTACCAACAATCACTGAAGGTAGAAAGAGAATATATCATAGCATCACCGGTCACTGACGAAGAACTACCAACATTCACTGAAGGTAGCAAAAAGATAAAAATCATCGATGTTCACTGCCAATGACCTGCCAACTTACACTGAAGGTAGAAAGAGAATATATCAAAGCATCGCCTTTCACTGACGATGACCTACCAACTTACATTGATGGTAGCATGAGAATATATCATAGCATCTCCGTTCACTGACGATGAATTACCAACGTTGAATGAAGGTAGCAAAAAGATAACAATCATCGATGTTCACTGCCAATGACATATCAACTTTCACTGAAGGTAGAAAGAGAATATATCATAGCATCTCCTTTCATTGAAGATGAACTATTAACCTTTACTGAGGGTAGTAAAAATATAACAATCATCGACGTTCACTGATAATGACCTAACAACTTTCACTAAAGGTAGAAAGAGAATATATCATAGCATCGCTGTTCACTGAAGATGAACTACCAACGTTCACTAAAGGTAGCAAAAAGGTAACAATCATCAATGTTCACTGCCAATAACCTACCAACTTACACTGAAGGTAGAAAGAGAATATATCATAGCATCGCCATTAATTGACGATGAACTACCAACATTCACTAAAGTTAGCAAAAATATAACAATCATCGATGTTCACTGCCAATGACCTACCAACTTACACTGAAGGTATAAAGAGAATATATCATAGCATCTCCGTTCACTGATGATGAATTACCAACGTTGACTGAAGCTAGCAAAAAGATAACAATCATCGATGTTCACTGCCAATGACCTATCAACTTTCACTAAAGGTAGAAAGAGAATATGTCATAGCATCTCCTTTCACCGAAGATGAACTACCAACGTTTACTAAGGGTAGCAAAAAGATAACAATCATCGACGTTCACTGCCAATGACCTACCAACTTTCACTGAAGGTAGAAAGAGAATATATTATAGCATCGCCTTTCACTGACGATGAACTACCAATGTTAACTTAAGGTAACAAAAATATAAAAATCATTGACGTTCACTGCCAATGACCTACCAACTTTCACTGAAGGTAGAAAGAGAATATATCATAGCATCACCGGACACTGACGATGAACTACCAACATTCACTGAAGGTAGCAAAAAGATAATAATCATCGATGTTCACTGCCAATGACCTACCAACTTACACTGAAGGTAGAAAGAGAATATTTCATAGCATCACCGTTCACTGACGATGAACTACCAACGCTCATTGAAGGTAGAAAAAAATATAACAATCATCGACGTTCACTGCTAATGACCTACCAACTTTCATTGAAGGTAGAAAGAGAATATATCAAAGCATCGCCTTTCACTGACGATGAACTACCAACATTCACTTAGGGTAGCAAAAAGATAACAATCATCGATGTTCACTGCCAATGACCTACCAACTTACACTGATGGTAGCATGAGAATATATCATAGCATCTCCGTTCACTGACGATGAATTACCAACGTTGACTGAAGGTAGCAAAAAGATAACAATCATCGATGTTCACTGCCAATGACATATCAACTTTCACTGAAGGTAGAAAGAGAATATATCATAGCATCTCCTTTCATTGAAGATGAACTATTAACCTTTACTGAGGGTAGAAAAAATATAACAATCATCGACGTTCACTTATAATGACCTAACAACTTTCACTAAAGGTAGAAAGAGAATATATCATAGCATCGCTGTTCACTGAAGATGAACTACCAACATTCACTAAAGGTAGCAAAAAGGTAACAATCATCAATGTTCACTGCCAATAACCTACCAACTTACACTGAAGGTAGAAAGAGAATATATCATAGCATTGCCATTAATTGACGATGAACTACCAACATTCACTAAAGTTAGCAAAAATATAACAATCATCGATGTTCACTGCCAATGACCTACCAACTTACACTGAAGGTATAAAGAGAATATATCATAGCATCTCCGTTCACTGATGATGAATTACCAACGTTGACTGAAGCTAGCAAAAAGATAACAATCATCGATGTTCACTGCCAATGACCTATCAACTTTCACTAAAGGTAGAAAGAGAATATGTCATAGCATCTCCTTTCACCGAAGATGAACTACCAACGTTTACTAAGGGTAGCAAAAAGATAACAATCATCGACGTTCACTGCCAATGACCTACCAACTTTCACTGAAGGTAGAAAGAGAATATATTATAGCATCGCCTTTCACTGACGATGAACTACCAACGTTAACTTAAGGTAACAAAAATATAAAAATCATTGACGTTCACTGCCAATGACCTACCAACTTTCACTGAAGGTAGAAAGAGAATATATCATAGCATCACCGGTCACTGACGATGAACTACCAACATTCACTGAAGGTAGCAAAAAGATAATAATCATCGATGTTCACTGCCAATGACCTACCAACTTATACTGAAGGTAGAAAGAGAATATATCATAGCATCGCCGTTCACTGATGATGAAATACCAACGTTCATTGAAGGTAGCAAAAATATAACAATCATCGATGTTCACTGGCAATGACCTACCAACTTTCATTTAAGGTAGAAAGAGAATATATCAAAGCATTGCCTTTCACTGATGATGAACTACCAACATTCACTTAGGGTAGCAAAAAGATAACAATCATCGATGTTCACTGCCAATGACCTACCAACTTAAACTGATGGTTGAAAGAGAATATATCATGGCATCTCCGTTCACTGACGATGAATTACCAACGTTGACTGAAGGTAGCAAAAAGATAACAATCATTGATGTTCACTGCCAATGACCTATCAACTTTCACTGAAGGTAGAAAGAGAATATATCATAGCATCTCCTTTCCCCGAAGATGAACTACCAATGTTTACTGAGGGTAGCAAAAAGATAATAATCATCGACGTTCACTGCCAATGACCTACAAACTTTCACTGAAGGTAGAAAGAGAATATATTGTAGCATCGCCTTTCACTGACGATGAACTACCAACGTTAACTGAAGGAAACAAAAAGATAAAAATCATCGACGTTCACTGCCAATGACCTACCAACTTACACTGAAGGTAGAAAGAGAATATATCATAGCATCGTCATTCACTGACGGTGAACTAGCAACGTTCACTGAAAGTAGCAAAAATATAACAATCATCGACGTTCACTGCCAATGACCTACCAACTTTCACTAAATGTAGAAAGAGAATATATCATAGCATCACCGTTCACTGAAGATGAACTACCAACATTCACAGAATGTAGCAAAAAGACAACAATCATCGATGTTCACTGCCAATGACCTACCAACTTACACTGATGGTAGAAAGAGAATATATCATAGCATCCCCATTCACTGACGATGAACTACCAACGTTCACTGAAGGTAGCAAAAATTTAACAATCATCAATGTTCACTGCCTATGAACTACCGACTTTCACTGAAAGTAGAAAGATAATATATCATACAATCGATTTTCATTAAAGATGAACTACCAACGTTCACTGAAGGTAGCAAAACGATAACAATCATCGACGTTCACTTTCAATGACCTACCAACTTTTACTGAAGGTAGAAAGAGAATATATCATAACATCGACGTTCACTGACGATGAACTACCAAAGTTCACTGAAGGTAGCAAAAAGATAACAATTATCGACTTTCACTGCCAATGACCTACTAACTTTCACTGAAGGTAGAAAGAGAATATATCATAGCATCGCCGTTCACTGAAGATGAACAACCAACGTTCACTAAAGGTAGCAAAAATGTAACAATTATCGACGTTCACTGCCAATAACCTACCAACTTACACTTAAGGTAGAAAGAGAATATATAATAGCATCACCATTAATTGACGATGAATTACCAACATTAACTAAGGTTGGCAAAAATATAACAATCATCAATGTTCACTGCCAATGACCTACTAAATTATACTGAAGGTAGAAAGAGAATATATCATAGCATCGCCGTTCACTGACGATGAACTACCAACGTTCACTTAAGGTAGCAAAAATATAACAATCATCGACGTTCACTGGCAATGACCTACCTACTTTCATTGAAGGTAGAAAGAGAATATATCATAGCATCTCCTTTCACTGAAGATGAACTAGCAATGTTTACTGAGGGTAGCAAAAAGATAACAATCATCGACGTTCACTGCCAATGACCTACCAACTTTCACTGAAGGTAGAAAGAGAATATATTATAGCATCGCCTTTCACTGACGATGAACTACCAACGTTAACTGAAGGTAACAAAAAGATAAAAATCATCGACGTTCACTGCCAATGACCTACCAACTTACACTGAAGGTAGAAAGAGATTATATCATACCATCGCCGTTCACTGTTGATGAACTACCGACGTTCACTGAAGGTAGCAAAAATATAAAAATCACCGATGTTCACTGCCAATGACCTATTAACATTCACTAAAGGTAGAAAGAGAATATATCATAGCATCACCGTTCACAGAAGATGAACTACCAACATTCACTGAAGGTAGCAAAAAGATAACAATCATCGACGTTCACTGCCAATGACCTACCAACTTTTACTAAAGGTAGAAAGAGAATATATCATAGAATCGCCGTTCACTGACGATGAACTACCAATGTTCACTGAAGGTAGCAAAAATATAACAATCATTGACGTTAACTGCTAATGACCTACCGACATTCATTGAAGGTAGAAAGAGAATATATCAAAGCATCGCCTTTCACTGCCGATAAACTACCAACATTCACTGAGGGTAGCAAAAAGATAACAATCATCGATGTTCACTGGCAATGACCTACAAACTTACGCTGATGGTAGAAAGAGAATATATCATAGCATCTCCGTTCACTAATGATGAATTACCAACGTTGATTGAAGGTGGCAAAAAGATAACAATAATCAATGTTCACTGCCAATGACCTATCAACTTTTACTGAAGGTAGAAAGAGAATATATCATAGCATCTCCTTTCACTGAAGATGAACTACCAACGTTTACTGAGGGTAGCAAAAAGATAACAATCATCGACGTTCACTGCCAATGACCTACCAACTTTCACTGAAGGTAGAAAGAGAATATATTATAGCATCTCCTGTCACTGACGATGAACTACCAACGTTAAATGAAGGTAACAAAAATATAACAATCATCGACGTTCACTGCTAATGACCTACCAACATTCACTGAAGGTAGAAAGAGAATATATTATAGCATCACTGATCACTGACGATGAACTACCAACATTCACTGAAGGTAGCAAAAAGATAAAAATCATCGACGTTCACTGCCAATGACCTACCAACTTAAACTGAAGGTAGAAAGAGAATATATCATATCATCGCCGTTCACTGATGATGAACTACCAACGTTCACTGAAGGTAGCAAAAATATAAAAATCATCGACGTTCACTGCCAATGACCTACCAACTTTCATTGAAGGTAGAAAGAGAATATATCAAAGCATCTCTTGTCACTGACGATGAACTACCAACGTTAACAGAAGGTAACAAAAATATAACTATCATCGATGTTCACTGCCAATGACCTACCAACTTACACTGATGGTAGAAAGAGAATATATCATAGCATCTCCGTTCATTGACGATGAATTACCAACGTTGACTGAAGGTAGCAAAAATATAACAATCATCGATGTTCACTGCCAATGACCTATCAACTTTCACTGAAGGTAGAAAGAGAATATATCATAGCATCTCCTTTCACTGAAGGTGAACTACCAACGTTTACTAAGGGTAGCAAAAAGATAACAATCATCGACGTTCACTGCCAATGACCTACCAACTTTCACTGAAGGTAGAAAGAGAATATATTATAGCATCTCTTGTCACTGACGATGAACTACCAACGTTAACAGAAGGTAACAAAAATATAACAATCATCGACGTTCACTTCCAATGACCTACCAACATTCACTGAAGGTAGAAAGAGAATATATCATAGCATCACCGGTCACTGACGAAGAACTACCAACATTCACTGAAGGTAGCAAAAAGATAAAAATCATCGATGTTCACTGCCAATGACCTACCAACTTACACTGAAGGTAGAAAGAGAATATTTCATAGCATCACCGTTCACTGACGATGAACTACCAACGCTCATTGAAGGTAGAAAAAAATATAACAATCATCGACGTTCACTGCTAATGACCTACCAACTTTCATTGAAGGTAGAAAGAGAATATATCAAAGCATCGCCTTTCACTGACGATGAACTACCAACATTCACTTAGGGTAGCAAAAAGATAACAATCATCGATGTTCACTGCCAATGACCTACCAACTTACACTGATGGTAGCATGAGAATATATCATAGCATCTCCGTTCACTAACGATGAATTACCAACGTTGACTGAAGGTAGCAAAAAGATAACAATCATCGATGTTCACTGCCAATGACATATCAACTTTCACTGAAGGTAGAAAGAGAATATATCATAGCATCTCCTTTCATTGAAGATGAACTATTAACCTTTACTGAGGGTAGCAAAAATATAACAATCATCGACGTTCACTGATAATGACCTAACAACTTTCACTAAAGGTAGAAAGAGAATATATCATAGCATCGCTGTTCACTGAAGATGAACTACCAACGTTCACTAAAGGTAGCAAAAAGGTAACAATCATCAATGTTCACTGCCAATAACCTACCAACTTACACTGAAGGTAGAAAGAGAATATATCATAGCATCGCCATTAATTGACGATGAACTACCAACATTCACTAAAGTTAGCAAAAATATAACAATCATCGATGTTCACTGCCAATGACCTACCAACTTACACTGAAGGTATAAAGAGAATATATCATAGCATCTCCGTTCACTGATGATGAATTACCAACGTTGACTGAAGCTAGCAAAAAGATAACAATCATCGATGTTCACTGCCAATTACCTATCAACTTTCACTAAAGGTAGAAAGAGAATATGTCATAGCATCTCCTTTCACCGAAGATGAACTACCAACGTTTACTAAGGGTAGCAAAAAGATAACAATCATCGACGTTCACTGCCAATGACCTACCAACTTTCACTGAAGGTAGAAAGAGAATATATTATAGCATCGCCTTTCACTGACGATGAACTACCAACGTTAACTTAAGGTAACAAAAATATAAAAATCATTGACGTTCACTGCCAATGACCTACCAACTTTCACTGAAGGTAGAAAGAGAATATATCATAGCATCACCGGTCACTGACGATGAACTACCAACATTCACTGAAGGTAGCAAAAAGATAATAATCATCGATGTTCACTGCCAATGACCTACCAACTTATACTGAAGGTAGAAAGAGAATATATCATAGCATCGCCGTTCACTGATGATGAAATACCAACGTTCATTGAAGGTAGCAAAAATATAACAATCATCGATGTTCACTGGCAATGACCTACCAACTTTCATTTAAGGTAGAAAGAGAATATATCAAAGCATTCCCTTTCACTGATGATGAACTACCAACATTCACTTAGGGTAGCAAAAAGATAACAATCATCGATGTTCACTGCCAATGACCTACCAACTTAAACTGATGGTTGAAAGAGAATATATCATGGCATCTCCGTTCACTGACGATGAATTACCAACGTTGACTGAAGGTAGCAAAAAGATAACAATCATTGATGTTCACTGCCAATGACCTATCAACTTTCACTGAAGGTAGAAAGAGAATATATCATAGCATCTCCTTTCCCCGAAGATGAACTACCAATGTTTACTAAGGGTAGCAAAAAGATAATAATCATCGACGTTCACTGCCAATGACCTACAAACTTTCACTGAAGGTAGAAAGAGAATATATTGTAGCATCGCCTTTCACTGACGATGAACTACCAACGTTAACTGAAGGAAACAAAAAGATAAAAATCATCGACGTTCACTGCCAATGACCTACCAACTTACACTGAAGGTAGAAAGAGAATATATCATAGCATCGTCATTCACTGACGGTGAACTACCAACGTTCACTGAAAGTAGCAAAAATATAACAATCATCGACGTTCACTGCCAATGACCTACCAACTTTCACTAAATGTAGAAAGAGAATATATCATAGCATCACCGTTCACTGAAGATGAACTACCAACATTCACAGAATGTAGCAAAAAGACAACAATCATCGATGTTCACTGCCAATGACCTACCAACTTACACTGATGGTAGAAAGAGAATATATCATAGCATCCCCATTCACTGACGATGAACTACCAACGTTCACTGAAGGTAGCAAAAATTTAACAATCATCAATGTTCACTGCCTATGAACTACCGACTTTCACTGAAAGTAGAAAGATAATATATCATACAATCGATTTTCATTAAAAATGAACTACCAACGTTCACTGAAGGTAGCAAAACGATAACAATCATCGACGTTCACTGCCAATGACCTACCAACTTTTACTGAAGGTAGAAAGAGAATATATCATAACATCGACGTTCACTGACGATGAACTACCAAAGTTCACTGAAGGTAGCAAAAAGATAACAATTATCGACTTTCACTGCCAATGACCTACTAACTTTCACTGAAGGTAGAAAGAGAATATATCATAGCATCGCCGTTCACTGAAGATGAACAACCAACGTTCACTAAAGGTAGCAAAAATGTAACAATTATCGACGTTGCCAATAACCTACCAACTTACACTTAAGGTAGAAAGAGAATATATAATAGCATCACCATTAATTGACGATGAATTACCAACATTAACTAAGGTTGGCAAAAATATAACAATCATCAATGTTCACTGCCAATGACCTACTAAATTATACTGAAGGTAGAAAGAGAATATATCATAGCATCGCCGTTCACTGACGATGAACTACCAACGTTCACTTAAGGTAGCAAAAATATAACAATCATCGACGTTCACTGGCAATGACCTACTTACTTTCATTGAAGGTAGAAAGAGAATATATCATAGCATCTCCTTTCACTGAAGATGAACTAGCAATGTTTACTGAGGGTAGCAAAAAGATAACAATCATCGACGTTCAGTGCCAATGACCTACCAACTTTCACTGAAGGTAGAAAGAGAATATATTATAGCATCGCCTTTCACTGACGATGAACTACCAACGTTAACTGAAGGTAACAAAAAGATAAAAATCATCGACGTTCACTGCCAATGACCTACCAACTTACACTGAAGGTAGAAAGAGATTATATCATACCATCGCCGTTCGCTGTTGATGAACTAGCGACGTTCACTGAAGGTAGCAAAAATATAAAAATCATCGATGTTCACTGCCAATGACCTATTAACATTCACTAAAGGTAGAAAGAGAATATATCATAGCATCACCGTTCACAGAAGATGAACTACCAACATTCACTGAAGGTAGCAAAAAGATAACAATCATCGACGTTCACTGCCAATGACCTACCAACTTTTACTAAAGGTAGAAAGAGAATATATCATAACATCGACGTTCACTGACGATGAACTAACAAAGTTCACTGAAGGTAGCAAAAAGATAACAATTATCGACGTTCACTGCCAATGACCTACTAACTTTCACTGAAGGTAGAAGGAGAATATATCATAGCATCGCCTTTCACTGAAGATGAACTACCAACGTTCACTAAAGGTAGAAAAAAGGTAACAATCATCGACGTTCACTGCCAATAACCTACCAACTTACACTGAAGGTAGAAAGAGAATATATCATAGCATCACCATTAATTGACGATGAACTACAAACATTCACTAAAGTTAGCAAAAATATAACAATCATCGATGTTCATTGCCAATGACCTACCAACTTACACTGAAGGTAGAAAGAGAATATATCATAGCATCGCCGTTCACAGACGATGAACTACCAACATTCATTGAAGGTAGCAAAAATATAACAATCATCGACGTTCACTGCCAATGACCTACCAACTTTCAATGAAGGTAGAAAGAGAATATATTATAGCATCGCCTTTCACTGACGATAAACTACCAACATTAACTGAAGGTAACAAAAATATAACAATCATCGACGTTCACTGCCAATGACCTACCAACTTTCACTGATGGTAGAAAGAGAATATATCATAGCATCACCGGTCACTGACGATGAACTACCAACATTCACTGAAGGTAGCAAAAAGATAAAAATCATCGACGTTCACTGCCAATGACCTACCAACTTACACTGAAGGTAGAAAGAGAATATATCCTAGCATCGTCGTTCACTGATGATGAACTACCAACGTTCACTGAAGGTAGCAAAAATATAACAATCATCGACGTTCACTGCCAATGACCTACCAACTTTCACTAAATGTAGATAGAGAATATATCATGGCATCACCGTTCACTGAAGATGAACTACCAACGTTCACAGAATGTAGCAAAAAGACAACAATCATCGATGTTCACTGCCAATGACCTACCAACTTACACTGATGGTAGAAAGAGAATATATCATAGCATCCCCATTCATTGACGATGAACTACCAACCTTCACTGAAGGTAGCAAAAATATAACAATCATCAACGTTCACTGCCTATGAACTACCGACTTTCACTGAAAGTAGAAAGATAATATATCATAGCATCGATTTTCATTAAAGATGAACTACCAACGTTCACTGAAGGTAGCAAAACGATAACAATCATCGACGTTCACTGCCAATGACCTACCAACTTTTACTAAAGGTAGAAAGAGAATATATCATAACATCGACGTTCACTGACGATGAACTAACAAAGTTCACTGAAGGTAGCAAAAAGATAACAATTATCGACGTTCACTGCCAATGACCTACTAACTTTCACTGAAGGTAGAAGGAGAATATATCATAGCATCGCCTTTCACTGAAGATGAACTACCAACGTTCACTAAAGGTAGAAAAAAGGTAACAATCATCGACGTTCACTGCCAATAACCTACCAACTTACACTGAAGGTAGAAAGAGAATATATCATAGCATCACCATTAATTGACGATGAACTACAAACATTCACTAAAGTTAGCAAAAATATAACAATCATCAATGTTCATTGCCAATGACCTACCAACTTACACTGAAGGTAGAAAGAGAATATATCATAGCATCGCCGTTCACAGACGATGAACTACCAACATTCATTGAAGGTAGCAAAAATATAACAATCATCGACGTTCACTGCCAATGACCTACCAACTTTCAATGAAGGTAGAAAGAGAATATATTATAGCATCGCCTTTCACTGACGATGAACTACCAACATTAACTGAAGGTAACAAAAATATAACAATCATCGACGTTCACTGCCAATGACCTACCAACTTTCACTGATGGTAGAAAGAGAATATATCATAGCATCACCGGTCACTGACGATGAACTACCAACATTCACTGAAGGTAGCAAAAAGATAAAAATCATCGACGTTCACTGCCAATGACCTACCAACTTACACTGAAGGTAGAAAGAGAATATATCCTAGCATCGTCGTTCACTGATGATGAACTACCAACGTTCACTGAAGGTAGCAAAAATATAACAATCATCGACGTTCACTGCCAATGACCTACCAACTTTCACTAAATGTAGATAGAGAATATATCATGGCATCACCGTTCACTGAAGATGAACTACCAACGTTCACAGAATGTAGCAAAAAGACAACAATCATCGATGTTCACTGCCAATGACCTACCAACTTACACTGATGGTAGAAAGAGAATATATCATGTCATCCCCATTCACTGACGATGAACTACCAACCTTCACTGAAGGTAGCAAAAATATAACAATCATCAACGTTCACTGCCTATGAACTACCGACTTTCACTGAAAGTAGAAAGATAATATATCATAGCATCGATTTTCATTAAAGATGAACTACCAACGTTCACTGAAGGTAGCAAAACGATAACAATCATCGACGTTCACTGCCAATGACCTACCAACTTTTACTAAAGGTAGAAAGAGAATATATCATAACATCGACGTTCACTAACGATGAACTACCAAAGTTCACTGAAGGTAGCAAAAAGATAACAATTATCGACTTTCACTGCCAATGACCTACTAACTTTCACTAAAGGTAGAAAGAGAATATATCATAGCATCGCCATTAATTGACGATGAACTACCAACATTCACTAAAGTTAGCAAAAATATAACAATCATCGATGTTCATTGCCAATGACCTACCAACTTACACTGAAGGTAGAAAGAGAATATATCATAGCATCACCGTTCACTGACGATGAACTACCAACATTCATTGAAGGTAGCAAAAATATAACAATCATCGACGTTCACTGCCAATGACCTACCAACTTTCAATGAAGGTAGAAAGAGAATATATTATAGCATCGCCTTTCACTGATGATGAACTACCAATGTTAACTAAAGGTAACAAAAATATAACAATCATCGACGTTCACTGCCAATGACCTACCAACTTTCACTGAAGGTAGAAAGAGAATATATCATAGCATCACCGGTCACTGACGATGAACTACCAACATTCACTGAAGGTAGCAAAAAGATAAAAATCATCGACGTTCACTGCCAATTACCTACCAACTTACACTGAAGGTAGAAAGAGAATATATCATAGCATCGTCGTTCACTGATGATGAACTACCAACATTCACTGAAGGTAGCAAAAATATAACAATCATCGACGTTCACTGCCAATGACCTACCAACTTTCACTAAATGTAGATAGAGAATATATCATAGGATCACCGTTCACTGAAGATGAACTACCAACGTTAACAGAATGTAGCAAAAAGACAACAATCATCGATGTTCACTGCCAATGACCTACCAACTTACACTGATGGTAGAAAGAGAATATATCATAGCATCTCCATTCACTGACGATGAACTACCAACCTTCACTGAAGGTAGCAAAAATATAAGAATCATCAACGTTCACTGCCTATGAACTACCGACTTTCACTGAAAGTAGAAAGATAATATATCATAGCATCGATTTTCATTAAAGATGAACTACCAACGTTCACTGAAGGTAGCAAAACGATAACAATCATCGACGTTCACTGCCAATGACCTACCAACTTTTACCAAAGGTAGAAAGAGAATATATAATAACATCGACGTTCACTGACGATGAACTACCAAAGTTCACTGAAGGTAGCAAAAAGATAACAATTATCGACTTTCACTGCCAATGATCTACTAACTTTCACTGAAGGTAGAAAGAGAATATATCATAGCACCGCCATTCACTGAAGATGAACTACCAACATTCACTAAAGGTAGCAAAAATGTAACAATCATCGACGTTCACTGCCAATAACCTACCAACTTACACTTAAGGTAGAAAGATAATATATCATAGCATCGCCATTAATTGACGATGAATTACCAACATTCACTAAAGTTGGAAAAAATATAACAATCATCAATGTTCACTGCCAATGACCTACCAACTTATACTGAAGGTAGAAAGAGAATATATCATAGCATCGCCGTTCACTGACGATGAACTGCCAACGTTCACTGAAGGTAGCAAAAATATAACAATCATCGACGTTCACTGGCAATGACCTACCAACTTTCATTGAAGGTAGAAAGAGAATATATCAAAGCATCGCCTTTCACTGAAGATGAACTACCAACATTTACTGAGGGTAGCAAAAAGATAACAATCATCGATGTTCACTGCCAATGACCTACCAACTTACACTGATGGTAGAAAGATAATATATCATAGCATCTCTGTTCACTGACAATGAATTACCAACGTTGACTGAAGGTAGCAAAAAGATAACAATCATTGATGTTCACTGCCAATGACCTATCAACTTTAACTGAAGGTAGAAAGAGAATATATCATAGCATCTCCTTTCACTGACGATGAACTACCAATGTTAACTGAAGGTAACAAAAAGATAAAAATCATCGACGTTCACTGCCAATGACCTACCAACTTACACTGAAGGTAGAAAGAGAATATATCATACCATCGTCGTTCAATGTTGATGAACTACCAACGTTCATTGAAGGTAGCAAAAATATAAAAATCATCGATGTTCACTGCCAATGACCTATTAACTTTCACTAAAGGTAGAAAGAGAATATATCATAGCATCACCGTTCACTGAAGATGAACTACCAACGTTCACTGAAGGTAACAAAAAAGTTAACAATCATCGACGTTCACTGCCAATGACCTACCAACTTTTACTGAAGGTAGAAAGAGAATATATCATAACATCGATGTTCACTGACGATGAACTACCAAAGTTCACTGAAGGTAGCAAAAAGATAACAATTATCGATGTTCACTGCCAATGACCTACTAACTTTCACTGAAGGTAGAAAGAGAATATATCATAGCATCGCCTTTCACTGAAGATGAACTACCAACATTCACTAAAGGTAGAAAAAAGGTAACAATCATCGACGTTCACTGCCAATAACCTACCAACTTACACTGAAGGTAGAAAGAGAATATATCATAGCATCGCCATTAATTGACGATGAACTACCAACATTCACTAAAGTTAGCAAAAATATAACAATCATCGATGTTCATTGCCAATCACCTACCAACATAAACTAAAGGTAGAAAGAGAATATATCATAGCATCGCCGTTCACTGACGATGAACTACCAACATTCAATCAAGGTAGCAAAAAGATAACAATCATCGGCGTTCACTGCCAATGACCTACCAACTTCAACTGAAGGTAGAAAGAGAATATATTATAGCATCGCCTTTCACTGACGATGAACTACCAACGTTAACTGAAGGTAACAAAAAGATAAAAATCATCGACGTTCACTGCCAATGACCTACCAACTTACACTGAAGGTAGAAAGAGAATATATCATACCATCGCCGTTCACTGTTGATGAACTACCAACGTTCATTGAAGGTAGCAAAAATATAAAAATCATCGATGTTCAATGCCAATGACCTATTAACTTTCACTAAAGGTAGAAAGAGAATATATCATAGCATCTCCGTTCACTGAAGATGAACTACCAACGTTCACTGAAGGTAGCAAAAAGATAACAATCATCGACGTTCACTGCCAATGACCTACCAACTTTCACTAAATGTAGAAAGAGAATATATCATAGCATCACCGTTCACTGAAGATGAACTACCAACATTCATAGAATGTAGCAAAAAGACAACAATCATCGATGTTCACTTCCAATGACCTACCAACTTACACTGATGGTAGAAAGAGAATATATCATAGCATCCCCATTCACTGACGATGAACTACCAACGTTCACTGAAGGTAGCAAAAATATAACAATCATCAATGTTCACTGCCTATGAACTACCGACTTTCACTGAAAGTAGAAAGATAATATATCATACAATCTATTTTCATTAAAGATGAACTACCAACGTTCACTGAAGGTAGCAAAACGATAACAATCATCGACGTTCACTGCCAATGACCTACCAACTTTTACTGAAGGTAGAAAGAGAATATATCATAACATCGACGTTCACTGATGATGAACTACCAAAGTTCACTGAAGGTAGCAAAAAGATAACAATTATCGCCTTTCACTGCCAATGACCTACTAACTTTCACTAAAGGTAGAAAGAGAATATATCATAGCATCGCCGTTCACAGAAGATGAACTACCAACATTCACTGAAGGTAGCAAAAAGATAACAATCATCGACGTTCACTGCCAATGACCTACCAACTTTTACTAAAGGTAGAAAGAGAATATATCATAACATCGACGTTCACTGACGATGAACTACCAAAGTTCACTTAAGGTAGCAAAAAGATAACAATCATCGACGTTCACTGCCAATGACCTACCAACTTTCACTAAATGTAGATAGAGAATATATCATAGGATCACCGTTCACTGAAGATGAACTACCAACGTTAACAGAATGTAGCAAAAAGACAACAATCATCGATGTTCACTGCCAATGACCTACCAACTTACACTGATGGTAAAAAGAGAATATATCATAGCATCTCCATTCACTGACGATGAACTACCAACCTTCACTGAAGGTAGCAAAAATATAAGAATCATCAACGTTCACTGCTTATGAACTACCGACTTTCACTGAAAGTAGAAAGATAATATATCATAGCATCGATTTTCATTAAAGATGAACTACCAACGTTCACTGAAGGTAGCAAAACGATAACAATCATCGACGTTCACTGCCAATGACCTACCAACTTTTACTAAAGGTAGAAAGAGAATATATAATAACATCGACGTTCACTGACGATGAACTACCAAAGTTCACTGAAGGTAGCAAAAAGATAACAATTATCGACTTTCACTGCCAATGATCTACTAACTTTCACTGAAGGTAGAAAGAGAATATATCATAGCACCGCCGTTCACTGAAGATGAACTACCAACATTCACTAAAGGTAGAAAAAATGTAACAATCATCGACGTTCACTGCCAATAACCTACCAACTTACACTTAAGGTAGAAAGATAATATATCATAGCATCGCCATTAATTGACGATGAATTACCAACATTCACTAAAGTTGGAAAAAATATAACAATCATCAATGTTCACTGCCAATGACCTACCAACTTATACTGAAGGTAGAAAGAGAATATATCATAGCATCGCCGTTCACTGACGATGAACTGCCAACATTCACTGAAGGTAGCAAAAATATAACAATCATCGACGTTCACTGGCAATGACCTACCAACTTTCATTGAAGGTAGAAAGAGAATATATCAAAGCATCGCCTTTCACTGAAGATGAACTACCAACATTTACTGAGGGTAGCAAAAAGATAACAATCATCGATGTTCACTGCCAATGACCTACCAACTTACACTGATGGTAGAAAGATAATATATCATAGCATCTCTGTTCACTGACAATGAATTACCAATGTTGACTGAAGGTAGCAAAAAGATAACAATCATTGATGTTCACTGCCAATGACCTATCAACTTTAACTGAAGGTAGAAAGAGAATATATCATAGCATCTCCTTTCACTGACGATGAACTACCAATGTTAACTGAAGGTAACAAAAAGATAAAAATCATCGACGTTCACTGCCAATGACCTACCAACTTACACTGAAGGTAGAAAGAGAATATATCATACCATCGTCGTTCAATGTTGATGAACTACCAACTTTCATTGAAGGTAGCAAAAATATAAAAATCATCGATGTTCACTACCAATGACCTATTAACTTTCACTAAAGGTAGAAAGAGAATATATCATAGCATCACCGTTCACTGAAGATGAACTACCAACGTTCACTGAAGGTAACAAAAAAGTTAACAATCATCGACGTTCACTGCCAATGACCTACCAACTTTTACTGAAGGTAGAAAGAGAATATATCATAACATCGATGTTCACTGACGATGAACTACCAAAGTTCACTGAAGGTAGCAAAAAGATAACAATTATCGATGTTCACTGCCAATGACCTACTAACTTTCACTGAAGGTAGAAAGAGAATATATCATAGCATCGCCTTTCACTGAAGATGAACTACCAACATTCACTAAAGGTAGAAAAAAGGTAACAATCATCGACGTTCACTGCCAATAACCTACCAACTTACACTGAAGGTAGAAAGAGAATATATCATAGCATCGCCATTAATTGACGATGAACTACCAACATTCACTAAAGTTAGCAAAAATATAACAATCATCGATGTTCATTGCCAATGACCTACCAACATAAACTGAAGGTAGAAAGAGAATATATCATAGCATCGCCGTTCACTGACGATGAACTACCAACATTCAATCAAGGTAGCAAAAAGATAACAATCATCGGCGTTCACTGCCAATGACCTACCAACTTCAACTGAAGGTAGAAAGAGAATATATTATAGCATCGCCTTTCACTGACGATGAACTACCAACGTTAACTGAAGGTAACAAAAAGATAAAAATCATCGACGTTCACTGCCAATGACCTACCAACTTACACTGAAGGTAGAAAGAGAATATATCATACCATCGCCGTTCACTGTTGATGAACTACCAACGTTCATTGAAGGTAGCAAAAATATAAAAATCATCGATGTTCAATGCCAATGACCTATTAACTTTCACTAAAGGTAGAAAGAGAATATATCATAGCATCACCGTTCACTGAAGATGAACTACCAACGTTCACTGAAGGTAGCAAAAAGATAACAATCATCGACGTTCACTGCCAATGACCTACCAACTTTCACTAAATGTAGAAAGAGAATATATCATAGCATCACCGTTCACTGAAGATGAACTACCAACATTCATAGAATGTAGCAAAAAGACAACAATCATCGATGTTCACTTCCAATGACCTACCAACTTACACTGATGGTAGAAAGAGAATATATCATAGCATCCCCATTCACTGACGATGAACTACCAACGTTCACTGAAGGTAGCAAAAATATAACAATCATCAATGTTCACTGCCTATGAACTACCGACTTTCACTGAAAGTAGAAAGATAATATATCATACAATCGATTTTCATTAAAGATGAACTACCAACGTTCACTGAAGGTAGCAAAACGATAACAATCATCGACGTTCACTGCCAATCACCTACCAACTTTCACTGAAGGTAGAAAGAGAATATATCATAGCATCACCGTTCACTGACGATGAACTACCAACATTCACTGAAGGTAGAAGGAGAATATATCATAGCATCTCCTTTCCCTGAAGATGAACTACCAATGTTTCTTGAGGGTAGCAAAAAGATAATAATCATCGACGTTCACTGCCAATGACCTACCAACTTTCACTGAAGGTAGAAAGAGAATATATTATAGCATCGCCTTTCACTAACGATGAACTACCAACGTTAACTGAAGGTAACAAAAAGATAAAAATCATCGACGTTCACTGCCAATGACCTACCAACTTTCACTGAAGGTAGAAAGAGAATATATCATAGCATCACCGTTCACTGACGATGAACTACCAACATTCACTGAAGGTAGCAAAAAGATAAAAATCATCGACGTTCACTGTCAATGACCTACCAACTTACACTGAAGGTAGAAAGAGAATATATCATAGCATCGTCGTTCACTGACGATGAACTACCAACGTTCACTGAAAGTAGCAAAAATATAACAATCATCGACGTTCACTGCCAATGACCTACCAACTTTCACTAAATGTAGAAAGAGAATATATCATAGCATCACCGTTCACTGAAGATGAACTACCAACATTCATAGAATGTAGCAAAAAGACAACAATCATCGATGTTCACTTCCAATGACCTACTAACTTACACTGATGGTAGAAAGAGAATATATCATAGCATCCCCATTCACTGACGATGAACTACCAACGTTCACTGAAGGTAGCAAAAATATAACAATCATCAATGTTCACTGCCTATGAACTACCGACTTTCACTGAAAGTAGAAAGATAATATATCATACAATCGATTTTCATTAAAGATGAACTACCAACGTTCACTAAAGGTAGCAAAACGATAACAATCATCGACGTTCACTGCCAATGACCTACCAACTTTTACTGAAGGTAGAAAGAGAATATATCATAACATCGACGTTCACTGATGATGAACTACCAAAGTTCACTGAAGGTAGCAAAAAGATAACAATTATCGCCTTTCACTGCCAATGACCTACTAACTTTCACTAAAGGTAGAAAGAGAATATATCATAGCATCGCCGTTCACAGAAGATGAACTACCAACATTCACTGAAGGTAGCAAAAAGATAACAATCATCGACGTTCACTGCCAATGACCTACCAACTTTTACTAAAGGTAGAAAGAGAATATATCATAACATCGACGTTCACTGACGATGAACTACCAAAGTTCACTGAAGGTAGCAAAAAGATAACAATTATCGACGTTCACTGCCAATGACCTACTAACTTTCACTGAAGGTAGAAAGAGAATATATCATAGCATCACCTTTCACTGAAGATGAACTACCAACATTCACTAAAGGTAGAAAAAAGGTGACAATCATCGACATTCACTGCCAATAACCTACCAACTTACACTGAAGGTAGAAAGAGAATATATCATAGCATCGCCATTAATTGACGATGAACTACAAACATTCACTAAAGTTAGCAAAAATATAACAATCATCGATGTTCATTGCCAATTACCTACCAACTTACACTGAAGGTAGAAATAGAATATATCATAGCATCGCCGTTCACTGACGATGAACTACCAACATTCATTGAAGGTAGCAAAAATATAACAATCATCGACGTTCACTGCCAATGACCTACCAACTTTCAATGAAGGTAGAAAGAGAATATATTATAGCATCGCCTTTCACTGACGATGAACTACCAACATTAACTGAAGGTAACAAAAATATAACAATCATCGACGTTCACTGCCAATGACCTACCAACTTTCACTGATGGTAGAAAGAGAATATATCATAGCATCGCCGTTCACTGACAATGAACTACCAACATTCATTCAAGGTAGCAAAAAGATAACAATCATCGGCGTTCACTGCCAATGAACTACCAACTTTCACTGAAGGTAGAAAGAGAATATATTATAGCATCGCCTTTCACTGACGATGAACTACCAACGTTAACTGAAGGTAACAAAAAGATAAAAATCATCGACGTACACTGCCAATGACTTACCAACTTACACTGAAGGTAGAAAGAGAATATATCATACCATCGCCGTTCACTGTTGATGAACTACCAACGTTCATTGAAGGTAGCAAAAATATAAAAATCATCGATGTTCACTACCAATGACCTACCAACTTTCACTGAAGGTAGAAAGAGAATATATCATAGCATCACCGTTCACTGAAGATGAACTACCAACGTTCACTGAAGGTAGCAAAAAGATAACAATCATCGATGTTCACTGCCAATGACCTACCAACTTTCACTGAAGGTAGAAAGAGAATATATCATAGCATCTCCTTTCCCTGAAGATGAACTACCAATGTTTACTGAGGGTAGCAAAAAGATAATAATCATCGACGTTCACTGCCAATGACCTACCAACTTTCACTGAAGGTAGAAAGAGAATATATTATAGCATCGCCTTTCACTGTCGATGAACTACCAACGTTAACTGAAGCTAACAAAAAGATAAAAATCATCGACGTTCACTGCCAATGACCTTCCAACTTTCACTGAAGGTAGAAAGAGAATATATCATAGCATCACCGTTCACTGACGATGAACTACCAACATTCACTGAAGGTAGCAAAAAGATAAAAATCATCGACGTTCACTGCCAATGACCTACCAACTTACACTGAAGGTAGAAAGAGAATATATCATAGCATCGTCGTTCACTGACGATGAACTACCAACGTTCACTGAAAGTAGCAAAAATATAACAATAATCGACGTTCACTGCCAATGACCTACCAACTTTCACTAAATGTAGAAAGAGAATATATCATAGCATCACCGTTCACTGAAGATGAACTACCAACATTCACAGAATGTAGCAAAAAGACAACAATCATCGATGTTCACTGCCAATGACCTACCAACTTACACTGATGGTAGAAAGAGAATATATCATAGCATCCCCATTCACTGACGATGAACTACCAACGTTCACTGAAGGTAGCAAAAATATAACAATCATCAATGTTCACTGCCTATGAACTACCGACTTTCACTGAAAGTAGAAAGATAATATATCATACAATCGATTTTCATTAAAGATGAACTACCAACGTTCACTGAAGGTAGCAAAACGATGACAATCATCGACGTTCACTGCCAATGACCTACCAACTTTTACTGAAGGTAGAAAGAGAATATATCATAACATCGACGTTCACTGACGATGAACTACCAAAGTTCACTGAAGGTAGCAAAAAGATAACAATTATCGACTTTCACTGCTAATGACCTACTAACTTTCACTGAAGGTAGAAAGAGAATATATCATAGCATCGCCGTTCACTGAAGATGAACTACCAACGTTCACTAAAGGTAGCAAAAATGTAACAATTATCGACGTTCACTGCCAATAACCTACCAACTTACACTTAAGGTAGAAAGAGAATATATCATAGCATCGCCATTAATTGACGATGAATTACCAACATTAACTAAGGTTGGCAAAAATATAACAATCATCAATGTTCACTGCCAAAGACCTACCAAATTATACTGAAGGAAGAAAGAGAATATATCATAGCATCGCCGTTCACTGACGATGAACTACCAACGTTCACTGAAGGTAGCAAAAATATAACAATCATCGACGTTCACTGGCAATGACCTACCAACTTTAATTGAAGGTAGAAAGAGAATATATCAAAGCATCGCCTTTCACTGACGATGAACTACCAACATTCACTGAGGGTAGCAAAAAGATAACAATCATCGATGTTCACTGCCAATGACCTACCAACTTACACTGATGGTAGAAAGAGAATATATCAAAGCATCTCCGTTCACTGACGATGAATTACCAACGTTGACTGAAGGTAGCAAAAAGATCACAATCATCGATGTTCACTGCCAATGACCTATCAACTTTCACTGAAGGTAGAAAGAGAATATATCATAGCATCTCCTTTCACTGAAGATGAACTAGCCATGTTTACTGAGGGTAGCAAAAAGATAACAATCATCGACGTTCACTGCCAATGACCTATTAACATTCACTAAAGGTAGAAAGAGAATATATCATAGCATCACCGTTCACAGAAGATGAACTACCAACATTCACTGAAGGTAGCAAAAAGATAACAATCATCGACGTTCACTGCCAATGACCTACCAACTTTTACTAAAGGTAGAAAGAGAATATATCATAACATCGACGTTCACTGACGATGAACTACCAAAGTTCACTGAAGGTAGCAAAAAGATAACAATTATCGACGTTCACTGCCAATGACCTACTAACTTTCACTGAAGGTAGAAAGAGAATATATCATAGCATCGCCTTTCACTGAAGATAAACTACCAACGTTCACTAAAGGTAGAAAAAAGGTAACAATCATCGACGTTCACTGCCAATAACCTACCAACTTACACTGAAGGTAGAAAGAGAATATATCATAGCATCGCCATTAATTGACGATGAACTACAAACATTCACCAAAGTTAGCAAAAATATAACAATCATCGATGTTCATTGCCAATGACCTACCAACTTACACTGAAGGTAGAAAGAGAATATATCATAGCATCACCGTTCACTGACGATGAACTACCAACATTCATTGAAGGTAGCAAAAATATAACAATCATCGACGTTCACTGCCAATGACCTACCAACTTTCAATGAAGGTAGAAAGAGAATATATCATAGCATCGCCGTTCACTGAAGATGAACTACCAACGTTCACTAAAGGTAGCAAAAATGTAACAATTATCGACATTCACTGCCAATAACCTACCAACTTACACTTAAGGTAGAAAGAGAATATATCATAGCATTGCCATTAATTGACGATGAATTACCAACATTAACTAAGGTTGGCAAAAATATAACAATCATCAATGTTCACTGCCAATGACCTACCAAATTATACTGAAGGTAGAAAGAGAATATATCATAGCATTGCCGTTCACTGACGATGAACTACCAACGTTCACTGAAGGTAGCAAAAATATAACAATCATCGACGTTCACTGGCAATGACCTACCAACTTTAATTGAAGGTAGAAAGAGAATATATCAAAGCATCGCCTTTCACTGACGATGAACTACCAACATTCACTGAGGGTAGCAAAAAGATAACAATCATCGATGTTCACTGCCAATGACCTACCAACTTACACTGATGGTAGAAAGAGAATATATCAAAGCATCTCCGTTCACTGACGATGAATTACCAACGTTGACTGAAGGTAGCAAAAAGATAAAAATCATCGACATTCACTGCCAATGACCTACCAACTTACACTGAAGGTAGAAAGAGAATATATCATACCATCGCCGTTCACTGTTGATGAACTACCAACGTTCACTGAAGGTAGCAAAAATATAAAAATCATCGATGTTCACTGCCAATGACCTATTAACATTCACTAAAGGTAGAAAGAGAATATATCATAGCTACACCGTTCACAGAAGATGAACTACCAACATTCACTGAAGGTAGCAAAAAGATAACAATCATCGACGTTCACTGCCAATGACCTACCAACTTTTACTAAAGCTAGAAAGAGAATATATCATAACATCGACGTTCACTGACGATGAACTACCAAAGTTCACTGAAGGTAGAAAAAAGATAACAATTATCGACGTTCACTGCCAATGACCTACTAACTTTCACTGAAGGTAGAAAGAGAATATATCATAGCATCGCCTTTCACTGAAGATGAACTACCAACATTCACTAAAGGTAGAAAAAAGGTAACAATCATCGACGTTCACTGCCAATAACCTACCAACTTACACTGAAGGTAGAAAGAGAATATATCATAGCATCGCCATTAATTGACGATGAACTACAAACATTCACTAAAGTTAGCAAAAATATAACAATCATCGATGTTCATTGCCAATGACCTACCAACTTACACTGAAGGTAGAAAGAGAATATATCATAGCATCGCCGTTCACTGACGATGAACTACCAACATTCATTGAAGGTAGCAAAAATATAACAATCATCGACGTTCACTGCCAATGACCTACCAACTTTAAATGAAGGTAGAAAGAGAATATATTATAGCATCGCCTTTCACTGATGATGAACTACCAACATTAACTGAAGGTAACAAAAATATAACAATCATCGACGTTCACTGCCAATGACCTACCAACTTTCACTGATGGTAGAAAGAGAATATATCATAGCATCACCGGTCACTGACGATGAACTACCAACATTCACTGAAGGTAGCAAAAAGATAAAAATCATCGACGTTCACTGCCAATGACCTACCAACTTACACTGAAGGTAGAAAGAGAATATATCATACCATCGCCGTTCACTGTTGATGAACTACCAACGTTCACTGAAGGTAGCAAAAATATAAAAATCATCGATGTTCACTGCCAATGACCTATTAACATTCACTAAAGGTAGAAAGAGAATATATCATAGCTATACCGTTCACAGAAGATGAACTACCAACATTCACTGAAGGTAGCAAAAAGATAACAATCATCGACGTTCACTGCCAATGACCTACCAACTTTTACTAAAGCTAGAAAGAGAATATATCATAACATCGACGTTCACTGACGATGAACTACCAAAGTTCACTGAAGGTAGAAAAAAGATAACAATTATCGACGTTCACTGCCAATGACCTACTAACTTTCACTGAAGGTAGAAAGAGAATATATCATAGCATCGCCTTTCACTGAAGATGAACTACCAACATTCACTAAAGGTAGAAAAAAGGTAACAATCATCGACGTTCACTGCCAATAACCTACCAACATACACTGAAGGTAGAAAGAGAATATATCATAGCATCGCCATTAATTGACGATGAACTACAAACATTCACTAAAGTTAGCAAAAATATAACAATCATCGATGTTCATTGCCAATGACCTACCACCTTACACTGAAGGTAGAAAGAGAATATATCATAGCATCGCCGTTCACTGACGATGAACTACCAACATTCATTGAAGGTAGCAAAAATATAACAATCATCGACGTTCACTGCCAATGACCTACCAACTTTAAATGAAGGTAGAAAGAGAATATATTATAGCATCGCCTTTCACTGACGATGAACTACCAACATTAACTGAAGGTAACAAAAATATAACAATCATCGACGTTCACTGCCAATGACCTACCAACTTTCACTGATGGTAGAAAGAGAATATATCATAGCATCACCGATCACTGACGATGAACTACCAACATTCACTGAAGGTAGCAAAAAGATAAAAATCATCGACGTTCACTGCCAATGACCTACCAAGTTTCACTAAATGTAGATAGAGAATATATCATAGCATCACCGTTCACTTAAGATGAACTACCAACGTTCACAGAATGTAGCAAAAAGACAACAATCATCGATGTTCACTGCCAATGACCTACCAACTTACACTGATGGTAGAAAGAGAATATATCATAGCATCCCCATTCACTGACGATGAACTACCAACCTTCACTGAAGGTAGCAAAAATATAACAATCATCAACGTTCACTGCCTATGAACTACCGACTTTCATTGAAAGTAGAAAGATAATATATCATAGCATCGATTTTCATTAAAGATGAACTACCAACGTTCACTGAAGGTAGCAAAACGATAACAATCATCGACGTTCACTGGTAATGACCTACCAACTTTTACTAAAGGTAGAAAGAGAATATATCATAACATCGACGTTCACTGACGATGAACTACCAAAGTTCACTGAAGGTAGCAAAAAGATAACAATTATCGACTTTTACTGCCAATGACCTACTAACTTTCACTAAAGGTAGAAAGAGAATATATCATAGCATCGCCATTAATTGACGATGAACTACCAACATTCACTAAAGTTAGAAAAAATATAACAATCATCGATGTTCATTGCCAATGACCTACCAACTTACACTGAAGGTAGAAAGAGAATATATCATAGCATCACCGTTCACTGACGATGAACTACCAACATTCATTGAAGGTAGAAAAAATATAACAATCATCGACGTTCACTGCCAATGACCTACCAACTTTCAATGAAGGTAGAAAGAGAATATATTATAGCATCGCCTTTCACTGATGATGAACTACCAATGTTAACTGAAGGTAACAAAATTATAACAATCATCGACGTTCACTGCCAATGACCTACCAACTTTCACTGAAGGTAGAAAGAGAATATATCATAGCATCACCGGTCACTGACGATGAACTACCAACATTCACTGAAGGTAGCAAAAAGATAAAAATCGTCGACGTTCACTGCCAATGACCTACCAACTTAAACTGAAGGTAGAAAGAGAATATATGATAGCATCGTCGTTCACTGATGATGAACTACCAACGTTCACTGAAGGTAGAAAAAATATAACAATCATCGATGTTCACTGCCAATGACCTACCAACTTTCACTAAATGTAGATAGAGAATATATCATAGCATCACCGTTCACTGAAGATGAACTACCAACGTTCACATAATGTAGCAAAAAGACAACAATCATCGATGTTCACTGCCAATGACCTACCAACTTACACTGATGGTAGAAAGAGAATATATCATAGCATCCCCATTCACTGACGATGAACTACCAACCTTCACTGAAGGTAGCAAAAATATAACAATCATCAACGTTCACTACCTATGAACTACCGACTTTCACTAAAAGTAGAAAGATAATATATCATAGCATCGATTTTCATTAAAGATGAACTACCAACGTTCACTGAAGGTAGCAAAACGATAACAATCATCGACGTTCACTGCCAATGACCTACCAACTTTTACTAAAGGTAGAAAGAGAATATATCATAACATCGACGTTCACTGACGATGAACTACCAAAGTTCACTGAAGGTAGCAAAAAGATAACAATTATCGACTTTCACTGCCAATGACCTACTAACTTTCACTAAAGGTAGAAAGAGAATATATCATAGCATCGCCATTAATTGACGATGAACTACCAACATTCACTAAAGTTAGAAAAAATATAACAATCATCGATGTTCATTGCCAATGACCTACCAACTTACACTGAAGGTAGAAAGAGAATATATCATAGCATCACCGTTCACTGACGATGAACTACCAACATTCATTGAAGGTAGAAAAAATATAACAATCATCGACGTTCACTGCCAATGACCTACCAACTTTCAATGAAGGTAGAAAGAGAATATATTATAACATCGCCTTTCACTGATGATGAACTACCAACGTTAACTGAAGGTAACAAAATTATAACAATCATCGACGTTCACTGCCAATGACCTACCAACTTTCACTGAAGGTAGAAAGAGAATATATCATAGCATCACCGGTCACTGACGATGAACTACCAACATTCACTGAAGGTAGCAAAAAGATAAAAATCGTCGACGTTCACTGCCAATGACCTACCAACTTAAACTGAAGGTAGAAGGAGAATATATGATAGCATCGTCGTTCACTGATGATGAACTACCAACGTTCACTGAAGGTAGAAAAAATATAACAATCATCGATGTTCACTGCCAATGACCTACCAACTTTCACTAAATGTAGATAGAGAATATATCATAGCATCACCGTTCACTGAAGATGAACTACCAACGTTCACATAATGTAGCAAAAAGACAACAATCATCGATGTTCACTGCCAATGACCTACCAACTTACACTGATGGTAGAAAGAGAATATATCATAGCATCCCCATTCACTGACGATGAACTACCAACCTTCACTGAAGGTAGCAAAAATATAACAATCATCAACGTTCACTACCTATGAACTACCGACTTTCACTAAAAGTAGAAAGATAATATATCATAGCATCGATTTTCATTAAAGATGAACTACCAACGTTCACTGAAGGTAGCAAAACGATAACAATCATCGACGTTCACTGCCAATGACCTACCAACTTTTACTAAAGGTAGAAAGAGAATATATAATAACATCGACGTTCACTGACGATGAACTACCAAAGTTCACTGAAGGTAGCAAAAAGATAACAATTATCGACTTTCACTGCCAATGACCTACTAACTTTCACTGAAGGTAGAAAGAGAATATATCATAGCACCGCCGTTCACTGAAGATGAACTACCAACATTCACTAAAGGTAGCAAAAATGTAACAATCATCGACGTTCACTGCCAATAACCTACCGACTTACACTTAAGGTAGAAAGAGAATATATCATAGCATCGCCATTAATTGACAATGAACTACCAACATTCATTGAAGGTAGAAAAAATATAACAATCATCGACGTTCACTGCCAATGACCTACCAACTTTCAATGAAGGTAGAAAGAGAATATATTATAGCATCGCCTTTCACTGATGATGAACTACCAACGTTAACTAAAGGTAACAAAATTATAACAATCATCGACGTTCACTGCCAATGACCTACCAACTTTCACTGAAGGTAGAAAGAGAATATATCATAGCATCACCGGTCACTGACGATGAACTACCAACATTCACTGAAGGTAGCAAAAAGATAAAAATCGTCGACGTTCACTGCCAGTGACCTACCAACTTACACTGAAGGTAGAAAGAGACTATATGATAGCATCGTCGTTCACTGATGATGAACTACCAACGTTCACTGAAGGTAGAAAAAATATAACAATCATCGATGTTCACTGCCAATGACCTACCAACTTTCACTAAATGTAGATAGAGAATATATCATAGCATCACCGTTCACTGAAGATGAACTACCAACGTTCACAGAATGTAGCAAAAAGACAACAATCATCGATGTTCACTGTCAATGACCTACCAACTTACACTAATGGTAGAAAGAGAATATATCATAGCATCCCCATTCACTGACGATGAACTACCAACCTTCACTGAAGGTAGCAAAAATATAACAATCATCAATGTTCACTACCTATGAACTACCGACTTTCACTAAAAGTAGAAAGATAATATATCATAGCATCGATTTTCATTAAAGATGAACTACCAACGTTCACTGAAGGTAGCAAAATGATAACAATCATCGACGTTCACTGCCAATGACCTACCAACTTTTACTAAAGGTAGAAAGAGAATATATAATAACATCGACGTTCACTGACGATGAACTACCAAAGTTCACTGAAGGTAGCAAAAAGATAACAATTATCGACTTTCACTGCCAATGACCTACTAACTTTCACTGAAGGTAGAAAGAGAATATATCATAGCACCGCCGTTCACTGAAGATGAACTACCAACATTCACTAAAGGTAGCAAAAATGTAACAATCATCGACGTTCACTGCCAATAACCTACCAACTTACACTTAAGGTAGAAAGAGAATATATCACAGCATCGCCATTAATTGACAATGAATTACCAACATTCACTAAAGTTGGAAAAAATATAACAATCATCAATGTTCACTGCCAATGACCTACCAACTTATACTGAAGGTAGAAAGAGAATATATCATAGCATAGTCGTTCACTGACGATGAACTACCAACGTTCATTGAAGGTAGCAAAAATATAACAGTCATCGACGTTCACTGGCAATGACCTACCAACTTTCATTGAAGGTAGAAAGAGAATATATCAAAGCATCGCCTTTCACTGACGATGAACTACCAACATTCACTAAAGGTAGCAAAAAGATAGCAATCATCGATGTTCATTGCAAATGACCTACCAACTTACACTGATGGTAGAAAGATAATATATCATAGCATCTCCGTTCACTGACAATGAATTACCAACATTGACTGAAAGTAGCAAAAAGATAACAATCATTGATGTTCACTGCCAATGACCTAACAACTTTCACTGAAGGTAGAAAGAGAATATATCATAGCATCTCCTTTCACTGACGATAAACTACCAACGTTAACTGAAGGCAACAAAAAGATAAAAATCATCGAGGTTCACTGCCAATGACCTACCAACTTACACTGAAGGTAGAAAGAGAATATATCATACCATCGCCGTTCACTGTTGATGAACTACCAACGTTCATTGAAGGTAGCAAAAATATAAAAATCATCGATGTTCACTGCCAATGACCTATTAACTTTCACTAAAGGTAGAAAGAGAATATATCATAGCATCACCGTTCACTGAAGTTGAACTACCAACATTCACTGAAGGTAGCAAAAAGATAACAATCATCGACGTTCACTGCCAATGACCTACCAACTTTTACTGAAGGTAGAAAGAGAATATATCATAACATCGACGTTCACTGACGATGAACTACCAAAGTTCACTGAAGGTAGCAAAAAGATAACAATTATCGACGTTCACTGCCAATGACCTACTAACTTTCACTGAAGGTAGAAAGAGAATATATCACAGCATCGCCTTTCACAGAAGATGAACTACCAACGTTGACTAAAGGTAGAAAAAAGGTAACAATCATCGACGTTCACTGCCAATAACCTACCAACTTACACTGAAGGTAGAAAGAGAATATATCATAGCATCGCCATTAATTGACGATGAACTAGCAACATTCACTAAAGTTAGCAAAAATATAACAATCATCGATGTTCATTGCCAATGACCTACCAACTTACACTGAAGGTAGAAAGAGAATATATCATAGCATCGCCGTTCACTGACGATGAACTACCAACATTCATTCAAGGTAGCAAAAATATAACAATCATCGACGTTCACTGCCAATGACCTACCAACTTTCAATGAAGGTAGAAAGAGAATATATTATAGCATCGCCTTTCACTGACGATGAACTACCAACGTTAACTGAAGGTAACAAAAATATAACAATCATCGACGTTCAGTGCCAATGACCTACCAACTTTCATTGAAGGTAGAAAGAGAATATATCATAGCATCGCCATTAATTGACGATGAACTACAACCATTCATTAAAGTTAGCAAAAATATAACAATCATCGATGTTCACTGCCAATGACCTACCAACTTACACTAAAGGTAGAAAGAGAATATATAATAGCATCTCCGTTCACTGATGATGAATTACCAACATTGACTGAAGCTAGCAAAAAGATAACAATCATCGATGTTCACTGCCAATGACCTATCAACTTTCACTGAAGGTAGAAAGAGAATATGTCATAGCATCTCCTTTCACTGAAGATGAACTACCAACTTTTACTGGGGGTAGCAAAAAGATAACAATCATCGATGTTCACTGCCAATGACCTACCAACTTTCACTGAAGGTAGAAAGAGAATATATTATAGCATCGCCTTTCACTGACGATGAACTACCAACGTTAACTGAAGGTAACAAAAATATAAAAATCATCGACGTTCACTGCCAATGACCTACCAACTTTCACTGAAGGTAGAAAGAGAATATATCATAGCATCACCGGTCACTGGCGATGAACTACCAACATTCACTGAAGGTAGCAAAAAGATAACAATCATCGATGTTCACTTGCAATGACCTACCAACTTATACTGAAGGTAGAAAGAGAATATATCATAGCATCGCCGTTCACTGATGATGAAATACCAACGTTCACTGAAGGTACCAAAAATATAACAATCATCGACGTTCACTGGCAATGACCTACCAACTTTCATTGAAGGTAGAAAGATAATATATCAAAGCATCGCCTTTCACTGACGATGAACTACCAACATTCACTGAGGGTAGCAAAAAGATGACAATCATCGATGTTCACTGCCAATGACCTACCAACTTACACTGAAGGTAGAAAGAGAATATATCATAGCATCGCCGTTCACTGACGATGAACTACCAACATTCATTCAAGGTAGCAAAAAGATAACAATCATCGGCGTTCACTGCCAATGACCTACCAACTTTCACTGAAGGTAGAAAGAGAATATATTATAGCGTCGCCTTTCACTGACGATGAACTACCAACGTTAACTGAAGGTAACAAAAAGATAAAAATCATCGACGTTCACTGCCAATGACCTACCAACTTACACTGAAGGTAGAAAGAGAATATATCATACCATCACCGTTCACTGTTGATGAACTACCAACGTTCATTGAAGGTAGCAAATATATAAAAATCATCGATGTTCACTGCCAATGACCTATTAACTTTCACTAAAGGTAGAAAGAGAATATATCATAGCATCACCGTTCACTGAAGATGAACTACCAACGTTCACTGAAGGTAGCAAAAAGATAACAATCATCGACGTTCACTGCCAATGACCTACCAACTTTTACTGAAGGTAGAAAGAGAATATATCATAACATCGACGTTCACTGACGATGAACTACCAAAGTTCACTGAAGGTAGCAAAAAGATAACAATTATCGACGTTCACTGCCAATGACCTACTAACTTTCACTGAAGGTAGAAAGAGAATATATCATAGCATCGCCTTTCACTGAAGATGAACTACCAACGTTCACTAAAGGTAGAAAAAAGGTAACAATCATCGACGTTCACTGCCAATAACCTACCAACTTACACTGAAGGTAGAAAGAGAATATATCATAGCATCGCCATTAATTGAGGATGAACTACCAACATTCACTAAAGTTAGCAAAAATATAACAATCATCGATGTTCATTGCCAATGACCTACCAACTTACACTGAAGGTAGAAAGAGAATATATCATAGCATCGCCGTTCACTGACGATGAACTACCAACATTCATTCAAGGTAGCAAAAAGATAACAATCATCGGCGTTCACTGCCAATGACCTACCAACTTTCACTGAAGGTAGAAAGAGAATATATTATAGCATCGCCTTTCACTGACGATGAACTACCAACGTTAACTGAAGGTAACAAAAAGATAAAAATCATCGACGTTCACTGCCAATGACCTACCTACTTACACTGAAGGTAGAAAGAGAATATATCATACCATCGCTGTTCACTGTTGATGAACTACCAACGTTCATTGAAGGTAGCAAAAATATAAAAATCATCGATGTTCACTGCCAATGACCTATTAACTTTCACTAAAGGTAGAAAGAGAATATATCATAGCGTCACTGTTCACTGAAGATGAACTACCAACGTTCACTGAAGGTAGCAAAAAGATAACAATCATTGACGTTCACTGCCAATGACCTACCAACTTTTACTGAAGGTAGAAAGAGAATATATCATAACATCGACGTTCATTGACGATGAACTACCAAAGTTCACTGAAGGTAGCAAAAAGATAACAATTATCGACGTTCACTGCCAATGACCTACTAACTTTCACTGAAGGTAGAAAGAGAATATATCATAGCATCGCCTTTCACTGAAGATGAACTACCAACATTCACTAAAGGTAGAAAAAAGGTAACAATCATCGAAGTTCACTGCCAATAACCTACCAACTTACACTGAAGGTAGAAAGAGAATATATCATAGCATCGCCATTAATTGACGATGAACTACCAACATTCACTAAAGTTAGCAAAAATATAATAATCATCGATGTTCATTGCCAATGACCTACCAACTTACACTGAAGGTAGAAAGAGAATATATCATAGCATCGCCGTTCACTGACGATGAACTACCAAAATTCATTCAAGGTAGCAAAAATATAACAATCATCAACGTTCACTGCCAATGACCTACCAACTTTCACTGAAGGTAGAAAGAGAATATATCATAGCATCGCTGTTCACTGTTGATGAACTACCAACGTTCATTGAAGGTAGCAAAAATATAAAAATCATCGATGTTCACTGCCAATGACCTATTAACTTTCACTAAAGGTAGAAAGAGAATATATCATAGCGTCACCGTTCACTGAAGATGAACTACCAACGTTCACTGAAGGTAGCAAAAAGATAACAATCATTGACGTTCACTGCCAATGACCTACCAACTTTTACTGAAGGTAGAAAGAGAATATATCATAACATCGACGTTCATTGACGATGAACTACCAAAGTTCACTGAAGGTAGCAAAAAGATAACAATTATCGACGTTCACTGCCAATGACCTACTAACTTTCACTGAAGGTAGAAAGAGAATATATCATAGCATCGCCTTTCACTGAAGATGAACTACCAACATTCACTAAAGGTAGAAAAAAGGTAACAATCATCGAAGTTCACTGCCAATAACCTACCAACTTACACTGAAGGTAGAAAGAGAATATATCATAGCATCGCCATTAATTGACGATGAACTACCAACATTCACTAAAGTTAGCAAAAATATAATAATCATCGATGTTCATTGCCAATGACCTACCAACTTACACTGAAGGTAGAAAGAGAATATATCATAGCATCGTCGTTCACTGACGATGAACTACCAAAATTCATTCAAGGTAGCAAAAATATAACAATCATCGACGTTCACTGCCAATGACCTACCAACTTTCACTGAAGGTAGAAAGAGAATATATCATAGCATCACCGGTCACTGACGATGAACTACCAACATTCACTGAAGGTAGCAAAAAGATAAAAATCATCGACGTTCACTGCCTATAAACTACCGACATTCACTGAAAGTAGAAAGATAATATATCATAACATCGACGTTCATTGACGATGAACTACCAAAGTTCACTGAAGGTAGCAAAAAGATAACAATTATCGACGTTCACTGCCAATGACCTACCAACTTTCACTAAATGTAGATAGAGAATATATCATAGCATCACCGTTCACTGAAGATGAACTACCAACGTTCACTAAAGGTAGAAAAAAGGTAACAATCATCGATGTTCACTGCCAATAACCTACCAACTTACACTAAAGGTAGAAAGAGAATATATCATAGCATCGCCATTAATTGACGATGAACTACCAACATTCACTAAAGTTAGCAAAAATATAACAATCATCGATGTTCATTGCCAATGACCTACCAACTTACACTGAAGGTAGAAAGAGAATATATCATAGCATCGCCGTTCACTGACGATGAACTACCAACGTTCATTGAAGGTAGCAAAAATATAACAATCATCGACGTTCACTGCCAATGACCTACCAACTTTCACTGAAGGTAGAAAGAGAATATATCATAGCATAGCCGTTCACTGAAGATGAACGACCAACGTTCACTAAAGGTAGCAAAAAGGTAACAATCATCAACGTTCACTGCCAATAACCTACTAACTAAAACTGAACGTAGAAAGATAATATATCATAGCATCGCCATTAATTGACGATGAACTACAAACATTCATTAAAGTTAGCAAAAATATAACAATCATCGATGTTCACTGCCAATGACCTACCAACTTACACTGAAGGTAGAAAGAGAATATATCATAGCATCTCCGTTCACTGATGATGAATTACCAACATTGACTGAAGCTAGCAAAAAGATAACAATCATCGATGTTCACTGCCAATGACCTATCAACTTTCACTGAAGGTAGAAAGAGAATATGTCATAGAATCTCCTTTCACTGAAGATGAACTACCAACGTTTACTGGGGGTAGCAAAAAGATAACAATCATCGACGTTCACTGCCAATGACCTACCAACTTTCACTGAAGGTAGAAAGAGAATATATTATAGCATCGCCTTTCACTGACGATGAACTACCAACGTTAACTGAAGGTAACAAAAATATAAAAATCATCGACGTTCACTGCCAATGAATACCAACTTTCACTGAAGGTAGAAAGAGAATATATCATAGCATCACCGGTCACTGGCGATGAACTACCAACATTCACTGAAGGTAGCAAAAAGATAACAATCATCGATGTTCACTTGCAATGACCTACCAACTTATACTGAAGGTAGAAAGAGAATATATCATAGCATCGCCGTTCACTAATGATGAAATACCAACGTTCACTGAAGGTAGCAAAAATATAATAATCATCGACGTTCACTGGAAATGACCTACCAACTTTCATTGAAGGTAGAAAGATAATATATCAAAGCATCGCCTTTCACTGACGATGAACTACCAACATTCACTGAGGGTAGCAAAAAGATGACAATCATCGATGTTCACTGCCAATGACCTACCAACTTACACTGATGGTTGAAAGAGAATATATCATAGCATCTCCGTTCACTGATTATGAATTACCAACGTTGACTGAAGGTAGCAAAAAGATAACAATCATCGATGTTCACTGCCAATGACCTATCAACTTTCACTAAAGGTAGAAAGAGAATATATCATAACATCTCCTTTCACTGAAGATGAACTACCAATGTTTACTGAGGGTAGCAAAAAGATAACAATCATCGACGTTCACTGCCAATGACCTACCAACTTTCACTGAAGGTTGAAAGAGAATATATTATAGCATCGCCTTTCACTGACGATGAACTACCAACGTTAACTGAAGGTAACAAAAAGATAAAAATCATCGATGTTCACTGCCAATGACCTACCAACTTACACTGAAGGTAGAAAGAGAATATATCATACCATCACCGTTCACTGTTGATGAACTTCCAACGTTCACTAAAGGTAGCAAAAAGATAACAATCATCGATGTTCACTGCCAATGACCTGTCATCTTTCACTGAAGGTAGAAAGAGAATATATCATAGCATCTCCTTTCACTGAAGATGAACTACCAACGTTTACTGAGGGTAGCAAAAAGATAACAATCATCGACGTTCACTGCCAATGACCTACCAACTTTCAATGAAGGTAGAAAGAGAATATATTATAGCATCGCCTTTCACTGACGATGAACTACCAACGTTAACTGAAGGTAACAAAAATATAACAATCATCGACGTTCACTGCCAATGACCTACCAACTTTCACTGAAGGTAGAAAGAGAATATATCATAGCATCACCGGTCATTGACGATGAACTACCAACATTCACTGAAGGTAGCAAAAAGATAAAAATCATCGACGTTCACTGCCAATGACCTACCAACTTACAGTGAAGGTAGAAAGAGAATATATCATAGCATCATCGTTCACTGACGACGAACTACCAACATTCACTGAAGGTAGCAAAAATATAACAATCATCAACGTTCACTGCCAATGACCTACCAACTTTCACTAAAGGTAGAAAGAGAATATATCATAGCATCGCCGTTCACTGAAGATGAACTACCAACGTTCACTGAATGTATAAGAAAGACAACAATCATCGATGTTCACTGCCAATGACCTACGAACTTACACTGATTGTAGAAAGAGAATATATCATAGCATCCCCATTCACTGACGATGAACTACCAACGTTCACTGAAGGTAGCAAAAATATAACAATCATCAACATTCACTGCCTATGAATTACCGACTTTCACTGAAAGTAGAAAGATAATATATCATAGCATCGATTTTCATTAAAGATGAACTACCAACGTTCACTGAAGGTAGCAAAATGATAACAATCATCGACGTTCACTGCCAATGACCTACCAACTTATATTGAAGCTAGAAAGAGAATATATCATAACATCGACGTTCACTGACGATGAACTACCAAAGTTCACGGAAGGTAGCAAAAAGATAGCAATTATCGACTTTCACTGCCAATGACCTACTAACTTTCACTGAAGGTAGAAAGAGAATATATCATAGCATCGCCGCTCACTGAAGATGAACTATCAACGTTCACTAAAGGTAGCAAAAAGGTAACAATCATCGACGTTCACTGCCAATAACCTACCAACTTACACTTAAAGTAGAAAGAGAATATATTATAGCATCGCCATTAATTGACGATGAATTACCAACATTCACTATAGTTGGCAAAAATATAACAATCATCAATGTTCACTTCCAATGACCTACCAACTTATACTGAAGGTAGAAAGGGAATATATCATAGCATCGCCGTTCACTGACGATGAACTACCAACGTTCACTGAAGGTAGCAAAAATATAACAATCATCGACGTTCACTGGCAATGACCTACCAACTTTCATTGAAGGTAGAAAGAGAATATATCAAAGCATCACCTTTCACTGACGATAAAATACCAACATTCACTAAGGGTAGCAAAAAGATAACAATCATCGATGTTCACTGCCAAATACCTACCAACTTACACTGATGGTAGAAAGAGAATATATCATAGCATCTCCATTCACTGACGATGAATTACCAACGATGACTGAAGGTAGCAAAAAGATAACAATCATCGATGTTCACTGCCAATGACCTATCAACTTTCACTGAAGGTAGAAAGAGAATATATCATAGCATCTCCTTTCACTGAAGATGACCTAGCAATGTTTACTGAGGGAAGCAAAAAGATAACAATCATCGACGTTCACTGCCAATGACCTACCAACTTTAATTGAAGGTAGAAAGAGAATATATTATAGCATCGCCTTTCACTGACAATGAACTACCAACGTTAACTGAAGGTAACAAAAAGATAAAAATCATCGACGTTCACTGCCAATGACCTACCAACTTACACTGAAGGTAGAAAGAGAATATATCATACCATCGCCGTTCACTGTTGATGAACTACCAACGTTCATTGAAGGTAACAAAAATATAAAAATCATCGATGTTCACTGCCAATGACCTATTAACTTTCACTAAAGGTAGAAAGAGAATATATCATAGCATCACCGTTCACTGAAGATGAACTACCAACGTTCACTGAAGGTAGCAAAAAGATAACAATCATCGACGTTCACTGCCAATGACCTACCAACTTTTACTGAAGGTAGAAAGAGAATATATTATAACATCGACGTTAACTGACGATGAACTACCAAAGTTCACTAAAGGTAACAAAATGATAACAATTATCGACGTTCAATGCCAATGACCTACTAACTTTCACTAAAGATAGAAAGAGAATATATCATAGCATCGCCGTTCACTAAAGATGAACTACTAACGTTCACTAAAGGTAGAAAAAAGGTAACAATCATCGAAGTTCACTGCCAATAACCTACCAACTTACACTGAAGGTAGAAAGAGAATATATCATAGCATCGCCATTAATTGACGATGAACTACCAACATTCACTAAAGTTAGCAAAAATATAACAATCATCGATGTTCATTGCCAATGACCTACCAACTTACACTGAAGGTAGAAAGAGAATATATCATAGCATCGCCGTTCACTGACGATGAACTACCAACGTTCATTGAGGGTAGCAAAAATATCACAATCATTGACGTTCACTGCCAATGACCTACCAACTTTCATTGAAGGTAGAAAGAGAATATATCAAAGCATCGCCTTTCACTGACGATGAACTACCAACATTCACTGAGGGTAGCAAAAAGATAACAATCATCGATGTTCACTGCCAATGACCTACCAACTTACACTGATGGTAGAAAGAGAATATATCATAGCATCTCCTTTCACTGAAGATGAACTAGTAATGTTTACTGAGGGTAGCAAAAAGATAACAATCATCGACGTTCACTGCCAATGACCTACCAACTTCCACTGAAGGTAGAAAGAGAATATATTATATCATCGCCTTTCACTGACGATGAATTACCAACGTTAACTGAAGGTAACAAAAAGATAAAAATCATCGACGTTCACTGCCAATGACCTACCAACTTACACTGAAGGTAGAAAGAGAATATATCATACCATCGTTGTTCATTGTTGATGAACTACCAACGTTCATTGAAGGTAGCAAAAATATAAAAATCATCGATGTTCACTGCCAATGACCTATTAACTTTCACTAAAGGTAGAAAGAGAATATATCATAGCATCACCGTTCACTAAAGATGAACTACCAACGTTCACTGAAGGTAGCAAAAAGATAACAATCATCGACGTTCACTGCCAATGACCTACCAACTTTTACTGAAGGTAGAAAGAGGATATATCATAACATCGACATTCACTGACGATGAACTACCAAAGTTCACTAAAGGTAGCAAAATGATAACAATTATCGACGTTCACTGCCAATGACCTACTAACTTTCACTGAAGATAGAAAGAGAATATATCATAGCATCGCCGTTCACTGAAGATGAACTACTAACGTTCACTAAAGGTAGAAAAAAGGTAACAATCATCGACGTTCACTGCCAATAACCTACCAACTTACACTGAAGGTAGAAAGAGAATATATCATAGCATCGCCATTAATTGACGATGAACTACCAACATTCAGTAAAGTTCGCAAAAATATAACAATTATCGATGTTCATTGCCAATGACCTACCATCTTACACTGAAGGTAGAAAGAGAATATATCATAGCATCGCCGTTCACTGACGATGAACTACCAACGTTCATTGAAGGTAGCAAAAATATAACAATCATCGACGTTCACTGCCAATGACCTACCAACTTTCATTGAAGGTAGAAAGAGAATATATCAAAGCATCGCCTTTCACTGACGAGGAACTACCAACATTCACTGAGGGTAGCAAAAAGATAACAATCATCGATGTTCACTGCCAATGACCTACCAACTTACACTGATGGTAGAAAGAGAATATATCATAGCATCTCCTTTCACTGAAGATGAACTAGCAATGTTTACTGAGGGTAGCAAAAAGATAACAATCATCGACGTTCACTGCCAATGACCTACCAACTTCCACTGAAGGTAGAAAGAGAATATATTATATCATCGCCTTTCACTGACGATGAACTACCAACGTTAACTGAAGGTAACAAAAAGATAAAAATCATCGACATTCACTGCCAATGACCTACCGACTTACACTGAAGGTAGAAAGAGAATATATCATACCATCGCCGTTCACTGTTGATAAACTACCAACGTTCATTGAAGGTAGCAAAAATATAAAAATCATCGATGTTCACTGCTAATGACCTATTAACTTTCACTAAAGGTAGAAAGAGAATATATCATAGCATCACCGTTCACTGAAGATGAACTACCAACGTTCACTGAAGGTAGCAAAAAGATAACAATCATCGACGTTCACTGCCAATGACCTACCAACTTTTACTGAAGGTAGAAAGAGAATATATCATAACATCGACGTTCACTGACGATGAACTACCAAAGTTCACTAAAGGTAGCAAAATGATAACAATTATCGACATTCACTGCCAATGACCTACTAACTTTCACTGAAGATAGAAAGAGAATATATCATAGCATCGCCGTTCACTGAAGATGAACTACTAACGTTCACTAAAGGTAGAAAAAAGGTAACAATCATCGACGTTCACTGGCAATAACCTACCAACTTACACTGAAGGGAGAAAGAGAATATATCATAGCATCACCATTAATTGACGATGAAGTACCAACATTCACTAAAGTTAGCAAAAATATAACAATCATCGATGTTCATTGCCAATGACCTACCAACTTACACTGAAGGTAGAAAGAGAATATATCATAGCATCGCCGTTCACTGATGATGAACTACCAACTTTCATTGAAGGTAGCAAAAATATCACAATCATTGACGTTCACTGCCAATGACCTACCAACTTTCATTGAAGGTAGAAAGAGAATATATCAACACATCGCCTTTCACTGACGATGAACTACCAACATTCACTGAGGGTAGCAAAAAGATAACAATCATCGATGTTCACTGCCAATGACCTACCAACTTACACTGATGGTAGAAAGAGAATATATCATAGCATCTCCTTTCACTGAAGATGAACTAGCAATGTTTACTGAGGGTAGCAAAAAGATAACAATCATCGACGTTCACTGCCAATGACCTACCAACTTCCACTGAAGGTAGAAAGAGAATATATTATATCATCGCTTTTCACTGACGATGAACTACCAACGTTAACTGAAGGTAACAAAAAGATAAAAATCATCGACGTTCACTGCCAATGACCTACCAACTTACACTGAAGGTAGAAAGAGAATATATCATACCATCGTCGTTCACTGTTGATGAACTACCAACTTTCATTGAAGGTAGCAAAAATATAAAAATCATCGATGTTCACTGCCAATGACCTATTAACTTTCACTAAAGGTAGAAAGAGAATATATCATAGCATCACCGTTCACTGAAGATGAACTACCAACGTTCACTGAAGGTAGCAAAAAGATAACAATCATCGACGTTCACTGCCAATGACCTACCAACTTTTACTGAAGGTAGAAAGAGAATATATCATAACATCGACATTCACTGACGATGAACTACCAAAGTTCACTAAAGGTTGCAAAATGATAACAATTATCGACGTTCACTGCCAATGACCTACTAACTTTCACTGAAGATATAAAGAGAATATATCATAGCATCGCCATTCACTGAAGATGAACTACTAACGTTCACTAAAGGTAGAAAAAAGGTAACAATCATCGACGTTCACTGCCAATAACCTACCAACTTACACTGAAGGTAGAAAGAGAATATATCATAGCATCGCCATTAATTGACGATGAACTACCAACATTCACTAAAGTTAGCAAAAATATAACAATCATCGATGTTCATTTCCAATGACCTACCAACTTACACTGAAGGTAGAAAGAGAATATATCATAGCATCGCCGTTCACTGACGATGAACTACCAACGTTCATTGAAGGTAGCAAAAATATAACAATCATCGACGTTCACTGCCAATGACCTACCAACTTTCATTGAAGGTAGAAAGAGAATATATCAAAGCATCGCCTTTCACTAACGAGGAACTACCAACATTCACTGAGGGTAGCAAAAAGATAACAATCATCGATGTTCACTGCCAATGACCTACCAACTTACACTGATGGTAGAAGGAGAATATATCATAGCATCTCCTTTCACTGAAGATGAACTAGCAATGTTTACTGAGGGTAGCAAAAAGATAACAATCATCGACGTTCACTGCCAATGACCTACCAACTTCCACTGAAGGTAGAAAGAGAATATATTATATCATCGCCTTTCACTGACGATGAACTACCAACGTTAACTGAAGGTAACAAAAAGATAAAAATCATCGACGTTCACTGCCAATGACCTACCGACTTACACTGAAGGTAGAAAGAGAATATATCATACCATCGCCGTTCACTGTTGATAAACTACCAACGTTCATTGAAGGTAGCAAAAATATAAAAATCATCGATGTTCACTGCCAATGACCTATTAACTTTCACTAAAGGTAGAAAGAGAATATATCATAGCATCACCGTTCACTGAAGATGAACTACCAACGTTCACTGAAGGTAGCAAAAAGATAACAATCATCGACGTTGACTGCCAATGACCTACCAACTTTTACTGAAGGTAGAAAGAGAATATATCATAACATCGACGTTCACTGACGATGAACTACCAAAGTTCACTAAAGGTAGCAAAAAGATAACCATTATCGACGTTCACTGCCAATGACTATTGTAGCCCAAAATTTTCCCTCCCATTCTCTCAACATTTTCTCATCACAAGGCCCTTGGAGCTCAAGATCCAATTAGGGTTTCCTCTGCAAGACTTCTCCTAGCACTGTTGACCCAAATTAGGGTTTGTGTCTACACAAAGATTTTTGACCTAAAATGCCTAAGAAAACTTTCATGCTTCATGTTGGACTCCCAAGTTTATCCATACCAAGTTACAAGCCTTTATTCCAACCTTTGCCCAGTCAATTGGACAGATGACCTAGAAATCAGCTGTATTGGGGAAAAAGTCAACTGTGGCCAATTGACAGTCAAACCTCATGAAAATTGACCCACATCAACATCATGAACTCATATGGACAATTTGATCAAGTTTGGATCACAATTCCACAAGAAATTTGATCAGATCACCAAAAGGGCAAAATGGTCATTTTTAGGGTTTTGACTGCACAAAGGTAATTTTTGACTGTTTGACCTAGCCAATGGCAAACCAAGCTCACATATGGACTCAAGGACCCATGGAATTTTCTTGACATACTCAACAATTTCAAAAGATCCCAAATACACAAGATTGATATTTGAATTTTCCAGTCAATTGATCAATTTTTGACTGTATACTGAAAAGTCAAACTTTGACTTTTTGGTCAAAATCAAGTGTCAAGATTCATTTTTCATCAAAACATGCCAAATCATGAAGCTTGTTCATCAAGAAATCCAAAATCACAAATTAGGGTTTGAAATGAAGATTTTTCATAACTTAGAATTTTTCTAAGTTATGAAAAACCCTAATTTTTTCCTAACTTTGTCCCACTTTCTCATCAAGATGCATTTGGATTCAAGGAAAAGTCAAAACATGAAAGTTGTAGTCCATTGCAAAATCTACAACTTTGATTCACAAAGTTTCCTCAAAAGAAGCTTGTAGCTCAAGTTACAATTTTTGGAACAAGGGTACCAAACCATTCTTAATTTAGAGAAATTTGACCTATTTTAGGCAAGGTTTTTGCCTAACTTCAAGACCACTTTTCACATACTTCCACTTGGAATTTCAATTTTCATTATAAATATGGATTGTAGTACACATTCCAATCTTTCCAAAATGTCCAAGAACTCATCAAACAACCTCATGGTTAGGGAGAATCGAATTTGGCAAGTTGGGAAAAACTCACTTTATTTTTGGCCAATTTACATGTTCATACACTTGTGCCATTTTGAACTCAGCTTGCATTCCTTGATTACAGGTCCTATATCCCATTTTCACTCAATAATTTAATGCTAACCCATTGTGCCAAGATCTTATTTTATGTGTTCAAGCATTGTATGCAAAATTAAGCCATAAGTAGAAAAAGCATTATATCCATTTTAAAAAAGTTGAACTTTATGTCAAATGCAAATCCAAGAAGCATAGGCACAATCTTTTAAAGCTGGTATTTTGTACACAAATCACTCTAACCAAGACTAATGTATGCAGCATAGATTGGGGGCCTGTACAAGCTAGAAAGACCAAGTTGATTTTCTTGCTTAAAGTTGAAGTAACCTTGCATAACAACTACCAACTCTCATTTCTGTCAACAAGGGCTTAAGCAAATATTGTGAACACTTTCCAAACACCAACCCTGACCTGAAACACGAGCCAACCATCTCCATTGCCTTCACAAACACATAATCACCATAAAACTGCAAAAACAGGGCATAAGTTGCAGTTGGACTTCTATAGTTCATTCCATTCATGCATTCTTGCTAAGACTTGTTCAAACACATCCCACATCATCCCTTGAAACGGTTCCAAGCCCTAAACACGACCTGTAACACTCCTAACCCACATCACCATTTTAATATTTTCTGTTTTGCAGTTGGAGTGCCATAACACGATTCACTTGGTTTCAAAGCAATCTAAAGGTTGGAATAGCATCCTGAGATATCAAGGAAGCTATACAAATCATTACCTTGCCTTGTAAGCATCTCCATTGTTGCACACGTTTCCAACTGAACAGGTAAGTTCATGAACTCTTATCTCTCTATCCAGGCATAGTTAGGTTTAGATTTGTGAAGAAATTATGTCACATTCATAGCCCTGAACATGCCCATATCATTAGTTTTCATTTATGTTATGTGTGCTTAGAGAATTTTAAGTCTGAACATTGAATAAAAACTAGGTCAGGAATTGGGGGAGAATAAATTCTCTCTCATTTCTGAGAGTTAAGATGAGTTCTTTATATGTCCAGAATCGTGGTTTGATGCTCTTCATTTCTTGTGTTGTGAGTTTGTGCTAAAAATCAGGGAATCTGGAGATAGCAAACGCGTGTTTTTGTTGAACAGAGATGCTGGAGGTTGAAGAAGACAGGGTCTTGGGCTGGGCCTGAGATTTATCTTTTCTTTTCACACCACTGTATTGCACATGCACCCCCCTGACCCATTTTGAAATTTACTTGTTATTTTCCATTTTTTCTTTTTGATTTTGTTTCCATATTTTTATTTAAATCATAAAAAACATTAAAAACATTTTTTCCATATTTTTTGCATTTTATTTTGATATTTATTTGACTTTAGTTAGTTTTGTAGATAAATAAATAAATATACCTTTATTTAAAAATACAAAAGTAAGACAAACATACTTTATTTCTTCTTTTTTATTTTTATTTTTATGTTATCTCTTGAAAACCTCTTATAATATAAATATATTTTTCTATAATATTAAACATTTTATTTTTGTACATATAATGCATATTTAATAAATAAAGTAAAATACTTATACATATTTATTAATATATTTAGAAAAATACAAAGAATTAATACATTTTTGTTTTTATTAAATATTTGACCTCAAAAATACTTTTTATATAAAATACCTTCTTTTATTTATTTTTTGTAAATAATTAATAAATATTGCATATATCATACAATAAATACTTTTATTTGTAAAAATTAGGGTTTTTGCCCTAAATGCATAAAAATACCAAAAATTAATTGATTTTATTTTTGCTTATTTGATACATGATAAATACTTTTTTACATACATATGAAAAACCTTTTTTTTGAATTTTTGCATATTTATCTTATTTTTATTTGAATATTGTGTAAATAAATACTCTTGCAAAATTCCAAGTTTGATGTAATAGTCTAGGGTTTTAATTCTTGTCAAAATACCCCCATTTGAAAATTTGTACCCCCCTTCCCATATATTGTGTTGTAATAACTTAGGAACTTTATTTTTCGCACTTTAAAGCTTTCTAATTATTCCATGTTAGAATTAGGGTTTGTATGCAAATCAATTAACCAAAATAGTTTGACCTAACTTCAAGATAAACAAGCATGAAAATGGACAACACTAATCACACTTGCACCCCTAGGGTATTCCACTTGTTGCCTTCAATAATGGGCCATATTGCATGTTAGGTCTCTTTGGGCAAAACAAACACAATTCAAATGATCATAGTCCCTCGATGACGCTTTTGAAAGTTTCCTAAAAATGATCAAGTCCCTCAAAGGAAAAATTGCCCAAAGATACTTGGCACCATTGCAATTATGGTCTAAACGATGACCCATGCCCGTCCCTTTCACATCCTAACACAAGATTATCCACCAAATACAATGGTGGAACAAAATTGTTAAAAGGGTTAAAACATAGCAAAGATCTTTGAGAAATTTAGGGTAGATAGCTCTTGGTTGCTTGCCAACTTGCAAAACAAAAACACTTGCCTATTTTTCAAAATCACACATCAATACACTTTAAAAAACAACTTTCCAAAACATTGAAAACCTTTTCAAAAGACATACACCTTTGTATACATCCCAACATGGATCATTACAAAGGTTGCCACCACATTGGCCTCTTTCCAAAACATTGAAAACCTTTTCAAAAGACATACACCTTTGTATACATCCCAACATGGATCATTACAAAGGTTGCCACCACATTGGCCTCTTTTCAAAACATTTTCAAAATCCACACACAAAGCACCATTTCAAACAATTGAAAATTAAGGCAAGTTGATCTAAGCAAGTAACTAAGAGCCCATGGATAACCATGGATAAAAAGGGTGCTAAAACCTTCCCTTTCTATAATCTACCTCCCGAACCGAAAAACATCTCGAAAAGGAATTTTGTTGTGCTTTTGTCCTTTCCTTGTTGGAGAACATAAAAGACGGTGGCGACTCTTGCTTACCGCGACATTTCGCGAACCAGCATTTCAAAAACAGTCAGTTCTATTTCCACCGATCACAATGACCTACTAACTTTCACTGAAGGTAGAAAGAGAATATATCATAGCATCGCCGTTCACTGAAGATGAACTACTAACGTTCACTAAAGGTAGAAAAAAGGTAACAATCATCGACGTTCACTGCCAATAACCTGCCAACTTACACTGAAGGTAGAATAAGAATATATCATAGCATCGCCATTAATTGACGATGAACTACCAACATTCACTAAAGTTAGCAAAAATATAACAATCATCGATGTTCATTGCCAATGACCTACCAACTTACAATGAAGGTAGAAAGAGAATATATCATAGCATCGCCGTTCACTGATGATGAACTAGCAACGTTCATTGAAGGTAGCAAAAATATAACAATCATCGACGTTCACTGCCAATGACCTACCAACTTTCATTGAAGGTAGAAAGAGAATATATCAAAGAATCGCCTTTCACTGACGATGAACTACCAACATTCACTGAGGGTAGCAAAAAGATAACAATCATCGATGTTCACTGCCAATGACCTACCAACTTACACTGATGGTAGAAATAGAATATATCATAGCATCTCCGTTCACTGACGATGAATTACCAACATTGGCTGAAGGTAGAAAAAAGATAACAATCATCGATGTTCACTGCCAATGACCTACCAACTTACACTGAAGGTAGAAAGAGAATATATCATACCATCACTGTTCACTGTTGATGAACTTCCAACATTCACTAAAGGTAGCAAAAAGATAACAATCATCGATGTTCACTGCCAATGACCTGTCAACTTTCACTGAAGGTAGAAAGAGAATATATCAAAGCATCTCCTTTCACTGAAGATGAACTACCAACGTTTACTGAGGGTAGCAAAAAGATAACAATCATCGACGTTCACTGCCAATGACCTACAACCTTTCAATGAAGGTAGAAAGAGAATATATTATAGCATCGCCTTTCACTGAAGATGAACTACCAACGTTAACTGAAGGTAACAAAAATATAACAATCATCGACGTTCACTGCCAATGACCTACCAACTTTCATTGAAGGTAGAAAGAGAATATATCATAGCATCACCGGTCACTGACGATGAACTACCAACATTCACTGAAGGTAGCAAAAAGATAAAAATCATTGACGTTCACTGCCAATGACATACCAACTTACACTGAAGGTAGAAAGAGAATATATCATAGCATCGTCGTTCACTAACGATGAACTACCAACATTCACTGAAGGTAGCAAAAATATAATAATCATCGACGTTCACTGCCAATGACCTACCAACTTTCACTAAAGGTAGAAAGAGAATATATCATAGCATCACTGTTCACTGAAGATGAACTACCAACGTTCACTGAATGTAGCAAAAAGACAACAATCATCGATGTTCACTGCCAATGACCTACCAACTTACACTGATGGTAGAAAGAGTATATATCATAACATCCCCATTCACTGATGATGAACTACCAACGTTCACTAAAGGTAGCAAAAATATAACAATCATCAACGTTCACTGCCTAGGAACTACCGAATTTCACTGAAAGTAGAAAGATAATATATCATAGCATCGATTTTCATTAAAGATGAACTACCAACATTCACTGAAGGTAGCAAAACGATAACAATCATCGACGTTCACTGCCAATGACCTACCAACTTTTACTGAAGGTAGAAAGAGAATATATCATAACATCGACGTTCACTGACGATGAACTACCAAAGTTCACTGAAGGTAGCAAAAAGATAGCAATTATCGACTTTCACTGCCAATGACCTACTAACTTTCACTGAAGGTAGAAAGAGAATATATCATAGCATCCCCGTTCACTGAAGATGAACTACCAACGTTCACTAAAGGTAGCAAAAAGGTAACAATCATCGACGTTCACTGCCAATAACCTACCAACTTACACTTAAGGTAGAAAGAGAATATATCATAGCATCGCCATTAATTGACGATGAATTACCAACATTCACTAAAGTTGGCAAAAATATAACAATCATCAATGTTCACTGCCAATGACCTACCAACTTATACTGAAGGTAGAAAGAGAATATATCATAGCATCGTCGTTCACTGATGATGAACTACCAACATTCACAGAAGGTAGCAAAAATATAACAATCATCTACGTTCCTTGGCAATGACCTACCAACTTTCATTGAAGGTAGAAAGAGAATATATCAAAGCATCGCCTTTCAATGACGATGAACTACCAACATTCACTGAGGGTAGCAAAAAGATAACAATCATCGATGTTCACTGCCAATGACCTACCAACTTACACTGATGGTAGAAAGAGAATATATCATAGCATCTCCGTTCACTGACGATGAATTACCAACGTTGACTGAAGGTAGCAAAAAGATAACAATCATCGATGTTCACTGCCAATGACCTATCAACTTTCACTGAAGGTAGAAAAAGAATATATCATAGCATCTCCTTTCACTGAAGATGAACTAGCAATGTTTACTGAGGGTAGCAAAAAGATAACAATCATCGACGTTCACTGCCAATGACCTGCCAACTTTCAATGAAGGTAGAAAGAGAATATATTATAGCATCGCCTTTCACTGACGATGAACTACCAACGTTAACTGAAGGTAACAAAAAGATAAAAATCATCGATGTTCACTGGCAATGACCTACCAACTTACACTGAAGGTAGAAAGAGAATATGTCATACCATCATTGTTCACTGTTGATGAACTACCAACGTTCACTGAAGGTAGCAAAAATATAAAAATCATCGATGTTCACTGCCAATGACCTATTAACTTTCACTAAAGGTAGAAAGAGAATATATCATAGCATAGTCGTTCACTAAAGATGAACTACCAACGTTCACTGAAGGTAGCAAAAAGATAACAATCATCGACGTTCACTGCCAATGACCTACCAACTTTCATTGAAGGTAGAAAGAGAATATATCAAAGCATCAGCTTTCACTGACGATGAACTACCAACATTCACTGAGGGTAGCAAAAAGATAACAATCATCGATGTTCACTTTCAATGACCTACCAACTTACACTGATGGTAAAAAGAGAATATATCATAGAATCTTCGTTCACTAACGATGAATTACCAACATTGGCTGAAGGTAGAAAAAAGATAACAATCATCAATGTTCACTGCCAATGACCTACCAACTTACACTGAAGGTAGAAAGAGAATATATCATACCATCACCGTTCACTGTTGATGAACTTCCAACGTTCACTAAAGGTAGCAAAAAGATAACAATCATCGATGTTCACTGCCAATGACCTGTCAACTTTCACTGAAGGTTGAAAGAGAATATGTCATAGCATCGCCAATAATTGACGATGAATTACCAACATTCACTAAAGTTGGAAAAAATATAACAATCATCAATGTTCACTGCCAATGACCTACCAACTTTCAATGAAGGTAGAAAGAGAATATATTATAGCATCGCCTTTCACTTACGATGAACTACCAACGTTAACTGAAGGTAACAAAAATATAACAATCATCGACGTTCACTGCCAATGACCTACCAACTTTCATTAAAGGTAGAAAGAGAATATATCATAGCATCACCGGTCACTGACGATGAACTACCAACATTCACTGAAGGTAGCAAAAAGATAAAAATCATTGACGTTCACTGCCAATGACCTACCAACTTACACTGAAGGTAGAAAGAGAATATATCATAGCATCGTCGTTCACTGACGATGAACTACCAACATTCACTGAAGGTAGCAAAAATATAACAATCATCGACGTTCACTGCCAATGACCTACCAACTTTCACTAAAGGTAGAAAGAGAATATATCATAACATCACCGTTCACTGAAGATGAACTACCAACGTTCACTGAATGTAGCAAAAAGACAACAATCATCGATGTTCACTGCCAATGAGCTACCAACTTACACTGATGGTAGAAAGAGAATATATTATAGCATCCCCATTCACTGATGATGAAGTACCAACGTTCACTGAAGGTAGCAAAAATATAACAATCATCAACGTTCACTGCCTATGAACTACCGACTTTCACTGAAAGTAGAAAGATAATATATCATAGCATCGATTTTCATTAAAGATGAACTACCAACGTTCACTGAAGGTAGCAAAACGATAACAATCATCGACATTCACTGCCAATGACCTACCAACTTTTACTGAAGGTAGAAAGAGAATATATCATAACATCGACGTTCACTGACGATGAACTACCAAAGTTCACTGAAGGTAGCAAAAAGATAGCAATTATCGACTTTCACTGCCAATGACCTACTAACTTTCACTGAAGGTAGAAAGAGAATATATCATAGCATCGCCGTTCACTAAAGATGAACTACCAACGTTCGCTAAAGGTAGCAAAAAGGTAACAATCATCGATGTTCACTGCCAATGACCTGTCAACTTTCACTGAAGGTTGAAAGAGAATATGTCATAGCATCGCCAATAATTGACGATGAATTACCAACATTCACTAAAGTTGGAAAAAATATAACAATCATCAATGTTCACTGCCAATGACCTACCAACTTTCAATAAAGGTAGAAAGAGAATATATTATAGAATCGCCTTTCACTTACGATGAACTACCAACGTTAACTGAAGGTAACAAAAATATAACAATCATCGACGTTCACTGCCAATGACCTACCAACTTTCATTAAAGGTAGAAAGAGAATATATCATAGCATCACCGGTCACTGACGATGAACTACCAACATTCACTGAAGGTAGCAAAAAGATAAAAATCATTGACGTTCACTGCCAATGACCTACCAACTTACACTAAAGGTAGAAAGAGAATATATCATAGCATCGTCGTTCACTGACGATGAACTACCAACATTCACTGAAGGTAGCAAAAATATAACAATCATCGACGTTCACTGCCAATGACCTACCAACTTTCACTAAAGGTAGAAAGAGAATATATCATAACATCACCGTTCACTGAAGATGAACTACCAACGTTCACTGAATGTAGCAAAAAGACAACAATCATCGATGTTCACTGCCAATGAGCTACCAACTTACACTGATGGTAGAAAGAGAATATATCATAGCATCCCCATTCACTGATGATGAAGTACCAACGTTCACTGAAGGTAGCAAAAATATAACAATCATCAACGTTCACTGCCTATGAACTACCGACTTTCACTGAAAGTAGAAAGATAATATATCATAGCATCGATTTTCATTAAAGATGAACTACCAACGTTCACTGAAGGTAGCAAAACGATAACAATCATCGACATTCACTGCCAATGACCTACCAACTTTTACTGAAGGTAGAAAGAGAATATATCATAACATCGACGTTCACTGACGATGAACTACCAAAGTTCACTGAAGGTAGCAAAAAGATAGCAATTATCGACTTTCACTGCCAATAACCTACCAACTTACACTTAAGGTAGAAAGAGAATATATCATAGCATCGCCATTAATTGACGATGAATTACCAACATTCACTAAAGTTGGCAAAAATATAACAATCATCAATGTTCACTGCCAATGACCTACCAACTTATACTGAAGGTAGAAAGAGAATATATCATAGCATCGCCGTTCACTGACGATGAACTACCAACATTCATTGAAGGTAGCAAAAATATAACAATCATCGACGTTCACTGCCAATGACCTACCAACTTTCATTGAAGGTAGAAAGAGAATATATCAAAGCATCGCCTTTCACTGACGATGAACTACCAACATTCACTGAGGGTAGCAAAAAGATAACAATCATCGATGTTCACTGCCAATTACCTACCAACTTACACTGATGGTAGAAAGAGAATATATCATAGCATCTCCGTTCACTGACGATGAATTACCAACATTGGCTGAAGGTAGAAAAAAGATAACAATCATCAATGTTCACTGCCATTGACCTACCAACTTACACTGAAGGTAGAAAGAGAATATATCATACCATCACCGTTAACTGTTGATGAACTTCCAACGTTCACTAAAGGTAGCAAAAAGATAACAATCATCGATGTTCACTGCCAATGACCTGTCAACTTTCACTGAAGGTAGAAAGAGAATATATCATAGCATCTCCTTTCACTGAAGATGAACTACCAACGTTTACTGAGGGTAGCAAAAAGATAGCAATCATCGACGTTCGCTGCCAATGACCTACCAACTTTCAATGAAGGTAGAAAGAGAATATATTATAGCATCGCCTTTCACTGACGATGAACTACCAACGTTAACTGAAGGTAACAAAAATATAACAATCATCGACGTTCACTGCCAATGACCTACCAACTTTCATTGAAGGTAGAAAGAGAATATATCATAGCATCACCGGTCACTGACGATGAACTACCAACATTCACTGACGGTAGCAAAAAGATAAAAATCATTGACGTTCACTGCCAATGACCTACCAACTTACACTGAAGGTAGAAATAGAATATATCATAGCATCGTCGTTCACTGATGATGAACTACCAATGTTCACTGAAGGTAGCAAAAATATAACAATCATCGACGTTCACTGCCAATGACCTACCAACTTTCACTAAAGGTAGAAAGAAAATATATCATAGCATCACCGTTCATTGAAGATGAACTACCAACGTTCACTGAATGTAGCAAAAAGACAACAATAATCGATGTTCACTGCCAATGACCTACTAACTTACACTGATGGTAGAAAGAGAATATATCATAGCATCCCCATTCACTGATGATGAACTACCAACGTTCACTGAAGGTAGCAAAAATATAACAATCATCAACGTTCACTGCCTATGAACTACCGACTTTCACTGAAAGTAGAAAGATAATATATCATAGCATCGATTTTCATTAAAGATGAACTACCAACGTTCACTGAAGGTAGCAAAACGATAACAATCATCGACGTTCACTGCCAATGACCTACCAACTTTTACTGAAGGTAGAAAGAGAATATATCATAACATCGACGTTCACTGACGATGAACTACCAAAGTTCACTGAAGGTAGCAAAAAGATAGCAATTATCGACTTTCACTGCCAATGACCTACCAACTTTCATTGAAGGTAGAAAGAGAATATATCAAAGCATCGCCTTTCACTGACGATGAACTACCAACATTCACTGAGGTTAGAAAAAACATAACAATCATCGATGTTCACTGCCAATGACCTACCAACTTACATTGATGGTAGAAAGAGAATATATCATAGCATCTCCGTTCACTGATAATGAATTACCAACATTGGATGAAGGTAGAAAAAAGATAACAATCATCGATGTTCACTGCCAATGACCTACCAACTTACATTGAAGGTAGAAAGAGAATATATCATGCCATCACTGTTCACTGTTGATGAACTTCCAACATTCACTAAAGGTAGCAAAAAGATAACAATCATCGATGTTCACTGCCAATGACCTCTCAACTTTCACTGAAGGTAAAAAGAGAATATATCATAGCATCTCCTTTCACTGAAGATGAACTACCAATGTTTACTGAGGGTAGCAAAAAGATAACAATCATCGACGTTCACTGCCAATGACCTACCAACTTTCAATGAAGGTATAAAGAGAATATATTATAGCATCTCCTTTCACTGACGATGAACAACCAACGTTAACTGAAGGTAACAAAAATATAACAATCATCGACGTTCACTACCAATGACCACCCAACTTTCACTGAAGGTAGAAAGAGAACATATCATAGCATCACCGGTCACTGACGATGAACTACCAACATTCACTGAAGGTAGCAAAAAGATAAAAATCATTGACGTTCACCGCCAATGACCTACCAACTTACACTGAAGGTAGAAAGAGAATATATCATAGCATCGTCATTCACTGACGATGAACTACCAACGTTCACTGAAGGTAGGTAAAATATAACAATCATTGACGTTCACTGCCAATGACCTACCAACTTTCACTAAAGGTAGAAAGAGAATATATCATAGCATCACCGTTCACTGAAGATGAACTACCAACGTTCACTGAAAGTAGCAAAAAGACAACAATCATCGATGTTCACTGCCAATGACCTACCAACTTACACTGATGGTAGAAAGAGAATATATCATAGCATCCCCATTCACTGACGCTAAACTACCAACGTTCACTGAAGGTAGCAAAAATATAACAATCATCAACGTTCACTGCCAATAACCTACCAACTTACACTTAAGGTAGAAAGAGAATATACCATAGCATCGCCGTTCACTGAAGATGAACTACCAAAGTTCACTAAAGGTAGCAAAAAGGTAACAATCATCGACGTTCACTGCCAATAACCTACCAACTTACACTAAAGGTAGAAAGAGAATATATCATAGCATCGCCATTAATTGACGAAGAATTACCAACATTCACTAAAGTTGGCAAAAATATAACAATAGTCAATGTTCACTGCCAATGACCTACCAACCTATACTGAAGGTAGAAAGATAATATATCATAGCATCGCCGTTCACTGACGATGAACTACCAACGTTCACTGAAGGTAGAAAATATATAACAATCATCGATGTTCACTGCCAATGACCTATCAACTTTCACTGAAGGTAGAAACAGAATATATCATAGCATCTCCTTTCACTGAAGATGAACTAGCAATGTTTACTGAGGGTAGCAAAAAGATAACAATCATCGACGTTCACTGCCAATGACCTGCCAACTTTCAATGAAGGTAGAAAGAGAATATATTATAGCATCGCCTTTCACTGACGATGAACTACCAACGTTAACTGAAGGTAACAAAAAGATAAAAATCATCGATGTTCACTGGCAATGACCTACCAACTTACACTGAAGGTAGAAAGAGAATATGTCATACCATCATTGTTCACTGTTGATGAACTACCAACGTTCACTGAAGGTAGCAAAAATATAAAAATCATCGATGTTCACTGCCAATGACCTATTAACTTTCACTAAAGGTAGAAAGAGAATATATCATAGCATAGTCGTTCACTAAAGATGAACTACCAACGTTCACTGAAGGTAGCAAAAAGATAACAATCATCGACGTTCACTGCCAATGACCTACCAACTTTCATTGAAGGTAGAAAGAGAATATATCAAAGCATCAGCTTTCACTGACGATGAACTACCAACATTCACTGAGGGTAGCAAAAAGATAACAATCATCGATGTTCACTTTCAATGACCTACCAACTTACACTGATGGTAAAAAGAGAATATATCATAGAATCTCCGTTCACTAACGATGAATTACCAACATTGGCTGAAGGTAGAAAAAAGATAACAATCATCAATGTTCACTGCCAATGACCTACCAACTTACACTGAAGGTAGAAAGAGAATATATCATACCATCACCGTTCACTGTTGATGAACTTCCAACGTTCACTAAAGGTAGCAAAAAGATAACAATCATCGATGTTCACTGCCAAAGACCTGTCAACTTTCACTGAAGGTTGAAAGAGAATATGTCATAGCATCGCCAATAATTGACGATGAATTACCAACATTCACTAAAGTTGGAAAAAATATAACAATCATCAATGTTCACTGCCAATGACCTACCAACTTTCAATGAAGGTAGAAAGAGAATATATTATAGCATCGCCTTTCACTTACGATGAACTACCAACGTTAACTGAAGGTAACAAAAATATAACAATCATCGACGTTCACTGCCAATGACCTACCAACTTTCATTAAAGGTAGAAAGAGAATATATCATAGCATCACCGGTCACTGACGATGAACTACCAACATTCACTGAAGGTAGCAAAAAGATAAAAATCATTGACGTTCACTGCCAATGACCTACCAACTTACACTGAAGGTAGAAAGAGAATATATCATAGCATCGTCGTTCACTGACGATGAACTACCAACATTCACTGAAGGTAGCAAAAATATAACAATCATCGACGTTCACTGCCAATGACCTACCAACTTTCACTAAAGGTAGAAAGAGAATATATCATAACATCACCGTTCACTGAAGATGAACTACCAACGTTCACTGAATGTAGCAAAAAGACAACAATCATCGATGTTCACTGCCAATAAGCTACCAACTTACACTGATGGTAGAAAGAGAATATATCATAGCATCCCCATTCACTGATGATGAAGTACCAACGTTCACTGAAGGTAGCAAAAATATAACAATCATCAACGTTCACTGCCTATGAACTACCGACTTTCACTGAAAGTAGAAAGATAATATATCATAGCATCGATTTTCATTAAAGATGAACTACCAACGTTCACTGAAGGTAGGAAAACGATAACAATCATCGACATTCACTGCCAATGACCTACCAACTTTTACTGAAGGTAGAAAGAGAATATATCATAACATCGACGTTCACTGACGATGAACTACCAAAGTTCACTGAAGGTAGCAAAAAGATAGCAATTATCGACTTTCACTGCCAATGACCTACTAACTTTCACTGAAGGTAGAAAGAGAATATATCATAGCATCGCCGTTCACTGAAGATGAACTACCAACGTTCGCTAAAGGTAGCAAAAAGGTAACAATCATCGATGTTCACTGCCAATGACCTGTCAACTTTCACTGAAGGTTGAAAGAGAATATGTCATAGCATCGCCAATAATTGACGATGAATTACCAACATTCACTAAAGTTGGAAAAAATATAACAATCATCAATGTTCACTGCCAATGACCTACCAACTTTCAATAAAGGTAGAAAGAGAATATATTATAGAATCGCCTTTCACTTACGATGAACTACCAACGTTAACTGAAGGTAACAAAAATATAACAATCATCGACGTTCACTGCCAATGACCTACCAACTTTCATTAAAGGTAGAAAGAGAATATATCATAGCATCACCGGTCACTGACGATGAACTACCAACATTCACTGAAGGTAGCAAAAAGATAAAAATCATTGACGTTCACTGCCAATGACCTACCAACTTACACTAAAGGTAGAAAGAGAATATATCATAGCATCGTCGTTCACTGACGATGAACTACCAACATTCACTGAAGGTAGCAAAAATATAACAATCATCGACGTTCACTGCCAATGACCTACCAACTTTCACTAAAGGTAGAAAGAGAATATATCATAACATCACCGTTCACTGAAGATGAACTACCAACGTTCACTGAATGTAGCAAAAAGACAACAATCATCGATGTTCACTGCCAATGAGCTACCAACTTACACTGATGGTAGAAAGAGAATATATCATAGCATCCCCATTCACTGATGATGAAGTACCAACGTTCACTGAAGGTAGCAAAAATATAACAATCATCAACGTTCACTGCCTATGAACTACCGACTTTCACTAAAAGTAGAAAGATAATATATCATAGCATCGATTTTCATTAAAGATGAACTACCAACGTTCACTGAAGGTAGCAAAACGATAACAATCATCGACATTCACTGCCAATGACCTACCAACTTTTACTGAAGGTAGAAAGAGAATATATCATAACATCGACGTTCACTGACGATGAACTACCAAAGTTCACTGAAGGTAGCAAAAAGATAGCAATTATCGACTTTCACTGCCAATAACCTACCAACTTACACTTAAGGTAGAAAGAGAATATATCATAGCATCGCCATTAATTGACGATGAATTACCAACATTCACTAAAGTTGGCAAAAATATAACAATCATCAATGTTCACTGCCAATGACCTACCAACTTATACTGAAGGTAGAAAGAGAATATATCATAGCATCGTCGTTCACTGACGATGAACTACCAACATTCATTGAAGGTAGCAAAAATATAACAATCATCGACGTTCACTGCCAATGACCTACCAACTTTCATTGAAGGTAGAAAGAGAATATATCAAAGCATCGCCTTTCACTGACGATGAACTACCAACATTCACTGAGGGTAGCAAAAAGATAACAATCATCGATGTTCACTGCCAATTACCTACCAACTTACACTGATGGTAGAAAGAGAATATATCATAGCATCTCCGTTCACTGACGATGAATTACCAACATTGGCTGAAGGTAGAAAAAAGATAACAATCATCAATGTTCACTGCCATTGACCTACCAACTTACACTGAAGGTAGAAAGAGAATATATCATACCATCACCGTTAACTGTTGATGAACTTCCAACGTTCACTAAAGGTAGCAAAAAGATAACAATCATCGATGTTCACTGCCAATGACCTGTCAACTTTCACTGAAGGTAGAAAGAGAATATATCATAGCATCTCCTTTCACTGAAGATGAACTACCAACGTTTACTGAGGGTAGCAAAAAGATAACAATCATCGACGTTCGCTGCCAATGACCTACCAACTTTCAATGAAGGTAGAAAGAGAATATATTATAGCATCGCCTTTCACTGACGATGAACTACCAACGTTAACTGAAGGTAACAAAAATATAACAATCATCGACGTTCACTGCCAATGACCTACCAACTTTCATTGAAGGTAGAAAGAGAATATATCATAGCATCACCGGTCACTGACGATGAACTACCAACATTCACTGACGGTAGCAAAAAGATAAAAATCATTGACGTTCACTGCCAATGACCTACCAACTTACACTGAAGGTAGAAATAGAATATATCATAGCATCGTCGTTCACTGATGATGAACTACCAACGTTCACTGAAGGTAGCAAAAATATAACAATCATCGACGTTCACTGCCAATGACCTACCAACTTTCACTAAAGGTAGAAAGAAAATATATCATAGCATCACCGTTCATTGAAGATGAACTACCAACGTTCACTGAATGTAGCAAAAAGACAACAATAATCGATGTTCACTGCCAATGACCTACTAACTTACACTGATGGTAGAAAGAGAATATATCATAGCATCCCCATTCACTGATGATGAACTACCAACGTTCACTGAAGGTAGCAAAAATATAACAATCATCAACGTTCACTGCCTATGAACTACCGACTTTCACTGAAAGTAGAAAGATAATATATCATAGCATCGATTTTCATTAAAGATGAACTACCAACGTTCACTGAAGGTAGCAAAACGATAACAATCATCGACGTTCACTGCCAATGACCTACCAACTTTTACTGAAGGTAGAAAGAGAATATATCATAACATCGACGTTCACTGACGATGAACTACCAAAGTTCACTGAAGGTAGCAAAAAGATAGCAATTATCGACTTTCACTGCCAATGACCTACCAACTTTCATTGAAGGTAGAAAGAGAATATATCAAAGCATCGCCTTTCACTGACGATGAACTACCAACATTCACTGAGGTTAGAAAAAACATAACAATCATCGATGTTCACTGCCAATGACCTACCAACTTACATTGATGGTAGAAAGAGAATATATCATAGCATCTCCGTTCGCTGATAATGAATTACCAACATTGGATGAAGGTAGAAAAAAGATAACAATCATCGATGTTCACTGCCAATGACCTACCAACTTACACTGAAGGTAGAAAGAGAATATATCATGCCATCACTGTTCACTGTTGATGAACTTCCAACGTTCACTAAAGGTAGCAAAAAGATAACAATCATCGATGTTCACTGCCAATGACCTCTCAACTTTCACTGAAGGTAGAAAGAGAATATATCATAGCATCTCCTTTCACTGAAGATGAACTACCAACGTTTACTGAGGGTAGCAAAAAGATAACAATCATCGACGTTCACTGCCAATGACCTACCAACTTTCAATGAAGGTATAAAGAGAATATATTATAGCATCTCCTTTCACTGACGATGAACAACCAACGTTAACTGAAGGTAACAAAAATATAACAATCATCGACGTTCACTACCAATGACCACCCAACTTTCACTGAAGGTAGAAAGAGAACATATCATAGCATCACCGGTCACTGACGATGAACTACCAACATTCACTGAAGGTAGCAAAAAGATAAAAATCATTGACGTTCACTGCCAATGACCTACCAACTTACACTGAAGGTAGAAAGAGAATATATCATAGCATCGTCATTCACTGACGATGAACTACCAACGTTCACTGAAGGTAGGTAAAATATAACAATCATTGACGTTCACTGCCAATGACCTACCAACTTTCACTAAAGGTAGAAAGAGAATATATCATAGCATCACCGTTCACTGAAGATGAACTACCAACGTTCACTGAATGTAGCAAAAAGACAACAATCATCGATGTTCACTGCCAATGACCTACCAACTTACACTGATGGTAGAAAGAGAATATATCATAGCATCCCCATTAACTGACGCTACACTACCAACGTTCACTGAAGGTAGCAAAAATATAACAATCATCAACGTTCACTGCCAATAACCTACCAACTTACACTTAAGGTAGAAAGAGAATATACCATAGCATCGCCGTTCACTGAAGATGAACTACCAAAGTTCACTAAAGGTAGCAAAAAGGTAACAATCATCGACGTTCACTGCCAATAACCTACCAACTTACACTAAAGGTAGAAAGAGAATATATCATAGCATCGCCATTAATTGACGAAGAATTACCAACATTCACTAAAGTTGGCAAAAATATAACAATCATCAATGTTCACTGCCAATGACCTACCAACCTATACTGAAGGTAGAAAGATAATATATCATAGCATCGCCGTTCACTGACGATGAACTACCAACGTTCACTGAAGGTAGAAAATATATAACAATCATCGACGTTCACTGGCAATGACCTACCAACTTTCATTGAAGGTAGAAAGAGAATATATCAAAGCATCGCCTTTCACTGACGATGAACTACCAACATTCACTGAGGGTAGCAAAAAGATAACAATCATCGATGTTCACTGCCAATGACCTACCAACTTACACTGATGGTAGAAAGAGAATATATCATAGCAGCCCCGTTCACTGACGATGAATTACCAACGTTGACTGAAGGTAGCAAAAAGATAACAATCATCGATGTTCACTACCAATGACCTATCAACTTTCATAGAAGGTAGAAAGAGAATATATCATAGCATATCCTTTCACTGAAGATGAACTAGCAATGTTTACTGAGGGTAGCAAAAAGATAACAATCATCGACGTTCACTGCCAATGACCTACCAACTTTCACTGAAGGAAGAAAGAGAATATATTATAGCATCGCCTTTCACTGACGATGAACTACCAATGTTAACTGAAGGTAACAAAAAGATAAAAATCATCGACGTTCACTGCCAATGACCTACCAACTTACACTGAAGGTAGAAAGAGAATATATCATACCATCGCCGTTCACTGTTGATGAACTACCAACGTTCACTGAAGGTAGCAAAAATATAAAAATCATCGATGTTCACTGCCAATGACCTATTAACTTTCACTAAAGGTAGAAAGAGAATATATAATAGCATCACCGTTCACTGAAGATAAACTACCAACGTTCACTGAAGGTAGCAAAAAGATAACAATCATCGACGTTCACTGCCAATGACCTACCAACGTTTACTGAAGGTAGAAAGAGAATATATCATAACATCGACGTTCACTGACGATGAACTACCAAAGTTCACTAAAGGTAGCAAAAAGATAACAATTATCGACGTTCACTGCCAATGACCTACTAAATTTCACTGAAGGTAGAAAGAGAATATATCATAGCATCTCCGTTCACTGAAGATGAACTACCAACATTCACTAAAGGTAGAAAAAAGGTAACAATCATCGACGTTCACTGCCAATAACCTACCAACTTACACTGAAGGTAGAAAGAGAATATATCATAGCATCGCCATTAATTAACGATGAACTAGCAACATTCACTAAAGTTAGCAAAAATATAACAATCATCGATGTTCATTGCCAATGACCTACCAACTTGTACTGAAGGTAGAAAGAGAATATATCATAGCATTGCTATTCACTGACGATGAACTACCAACGTTCATTGAAGGTAGCAAAAATATAACAATCATCAACGTTCACTGCCAATGACCTACCAACTTTCATTGAAGGTAGAAAGAGAATATATCAAAGCATCGCCTTTCACTGACGATGAACTACCAACATTCACTGAGGTTAGCAAAAACATAACAATCATCGATGTTCACTGCCAATGACCTACCAACTTACATTGATGGTAGAAAGAGAATATATCATAGCATCTCCATTCACTGATAATGAATTACCAACATTAGATGAAGGTAGAAAAAAGATAACAATCATCGATGTTCACTGCCAATGACCTACCAACTTACACTGAATGTAGAAATAGAATATATCATGCCATCACCGTTCACTGTTGATGAACTTCCAACGTTCACTAAAGGTAGCAAAAAGATAACAATCATCGATGTTCACTGCCAATGACCTCTCAACTTTCACTGAAGGTAGAAAGAGAATATATCATAGCATCTCCTTTCACTGAAGATGAACTACCAACGTTTACTGAGGGTAGCAAAAAGATAACAATCATCGACGTTCACTGCCAATGACCTACCAACTTTCAATGAAGGTATAAAGAGAATATATTATAGCATCGCCTTTCACTGACGATGAACTACCAACGTTAACTAAAGGTAACAAAAATATAACAATCATCGACGTTCACTACCAATGACCTCCCAACTTTCACTGAAGGTAGAAAGAGAACATATCATAGCATCACCGGTCACTGACGATGAACTACCAACATTCACTGAAGGTAGCAAAAAGATAAAAATCATTGACGTTCACTACCAATGACCTACCAACTTACACTGAAGGTAGAAAGAGAATATATCATAGCATCGTCGTTCACTGACGATGAACTACCAACGTTCACTGAAGGTAGCAAAAATATAACAATCATTGACGTTCACTGCCAATGACCTACCAACTTTCACTAAAGGTAGAAAGAGAATATATCATAGCATCACCGTTCACTGAAGATGAACTACCAATGTTCACTGAATGTAGCAAAAAGACAACAATCATCGATGTTCACTGCCAATGACCTACCAACTTACACTGATGGTAGAAAGAGAATTTATCATAGCATCCCCATTCACTGACGCTAAACTACCAACGTTCACTGAAGGTAGCAAAAATATAACAATCATCAACGTTCACTGCCAATAACCTACCAACTTACACTTAAGGTAGAAAGAGAATATACCATAGCATCGCCGTTCACTGAAGATGAACTACCAAAGTTCACTAAAGATAGCAAAAAGGTAACAATCATCGAAGTTCACTGCCAATGACCTACCAACCTATACTGAAGGTAGAAAGATAATATATCATAGCATCGCCGTTCACTGACGATGAACTACCAACGTTCACTGAAGGTAGCAAATATATAACAATCATCGACGTTCACTGGCAATGACTTACCAACTTTCATTGAAGGTAGAAAGAGAATATATCAAAGCATCGCCTTTCACTGACGATGAACTACCAACATTCACATAGGGTAGCAAAAAGATAACAATCATCGATGTTCACTGCCAATGACCTACCAACTTACACTGATGGTAGAAAGAGAATATATCATAGCATCTCCGTTCACTGACGATGAATTACCAACGTTGACTGAAGGTAGCAAAAAGATAACAATCATCGATGTTCACTGCCAATGACCTATCAACTTTCATAGAAGGTAGAAAGAGAATATAGTATAGCATCTCCTTTCACTGAAGATGAACTAGCAATGTTTACTGAGGGTAGCAAAAAGATAACAATCATTGACGTTCACTGCCAATGACCTACCAACTTTCACTGAAGGTAGAAAGAGAATATATCATACCATCGCCGTTCACTGTTGATGAACTACCAACGTTCATTAAAGGTAGCAAAAATATAAAAATCATCGATGTTCACTGCCAATGACCTATTAACTTTCACTAAAGGTAGAAAGAGAATATATCATAGCATCACCGTTCACTGAAGATGAACTACCAACGTTCACTGAAGGTAGCAAAAAGATAACAATCATCGACGTTCACTGCCAATGACCTACGGACTTTTACTGAAGGTAGAAAGAGAATATATCATAACATCGACGTTTACTGATGATGAACTACCAAAGTTCACTAAAGGTAGCAAAAAGATAACAATTATCGACGTCCACTGCCAATGACCTACCAACTTTCACTAAAGGTAGAAAGAGAATATATCATAGCATCACTGTTCACTGAAGATGAACTACCAACGTTCACTGAATGTAGCAAAAAGACAATAATCATTGATGTTCACTGCCAATGACCTACCAACTTACACTGATGGTAGAAAGAGAATATATCATAGCATCCCCATTCACTGACGATGAACTGCCAACATTCATTGAAGGTAGCAAAAATATAACAATCATCAACATTCACTGCCTATGAACTACCGACTTTCAGTGAAAGTAGAAAGATAATATATCATAGCATCGATTTTCAATAAAGATGAACTACCAACGTTCACTAAAGGTAGCAAAAAGATAACAATCATCGACGTTCACTGCCAATGACCTACCAACTTTTACTGAAGGTAGAAAGAGAATATATCATAACATCGACGTTCACTGACGATGAACTACCAAAGTTCACTGAAGGTAGCAAAAAGATAACAATAATCGACGTTCACTGCCAATGACCTACTAACTTTCACTGAAGGTAGAAAGAGAATATATCATAGCATCGCCGTTCACTGAAGATGTACTACCAACGTTCACTAAAGGTAGCAAAAAGGTAACAATCATCGACGTTCACTGCCAATAACCTACCAACATACACTTAAGGTAGAAAGAGAATATATCATAGCATCGCCATTAATTGACGATGAATTACCAACATTCACTAAAGTTAGCAAAAATATAACGATCATCAATGTTCACTGCCAATGACCTACCAACTTATACTGAAGGTAGAAAGAGAATATATCATAGCATCGCCATTCATTAACGATGAACTAGCAACGTTCACTGAAGGTAGAAAAAATATAACAATCATCGACGTTCACTGGCAATGACCTACCAACTTTCATTGAAGGTAGAAAGAGAATATATCAAAGCATCGCCTTTCACTGACGATGAACTACCAACATTCACTGAGGGTAGCAAAAAGATTACAATCATCGATGTTCACTGCCAATGACCTACCAACTTACACTGATGGTAGAAAGAGAATATATGATAGCATCTCCGTTCACTGACGATGAATTACCAACGTTGACTGAAGGTAGCAAAAAGATAACAATCATCGATGTTCATTGCCAATGACCTATCAACTTTCACTGAAGGTAGAAAGAGAATATATCATAGCATCTCCTTTCACTGAAGATGAACTAGCAATGTTTACTGAGGGTAGCAAAAAGATAACAATCATCGACGTTCACTGCCAATGACCTACCAACTTTGACTGAAGGTAGAAAGAGAATATATTATAGCATCGCCTTTCACTGACAATGAACTACCAACGTTAACTGAAGGTAACAAAAAGATAAAAATCATCGACGTTCACTGCCAATGACCTACCAACTTACACTGAAGGTAGAAAGAGAATATATCATAGCATCTCCGTTCACTGACGATGAATAACCAACGTTGACTGAAGGTAGCAAAAAGATAACAATCATCGATGTTCATTGCCAATGACCTATCAACTTTCACTGAAGGTAGAAAGAGAATATATCATAGCATCTCCTTTCACTGAAGATGAACTAGCAATGTTTACTGAGGGTAGCAAAAAGATAACAATCATCGACGTTCACTGCCAATGACCTACCAACTTCAACTGAAGGTAGAAAGAGAATATATTATAGCATCGCCTTTCACTGACAATGAACTACCAACGTTAACTGAAGGTAACAAAAAGATAAAAATCATCGACGTTCACTTCCAATGACCTACCAACTTACACTGAAGGTAGAAAGAGAATATATCATAACATCATCGTTCACTGAAGATGAACTACCAACGTTCACTGAGGGTAGCAAAAAGATAACAATCATCGACGTTCACTGCCAATGACCTACCAACTTTTACTGAAGGTAGAAAGAGAATATATCATAACATCGACGTTCACTGAGGATGAACTACCAAAGTTCACTGAAGGTAGCAAAAAGATAACAATTATCGATGTTCACTGCCAATGACCTACTAACTTTCACTGAAGGTAGAAAGAGAATATATCATAGCATCGCCGTTCACTGACGATGAACTACCAACGTTCACTGAAGGTAGAAAAAATATAACAATCATCAACGTTCACTTCCAATGACCTACCAACTTACACTGAAGGTAGAAAGAGAATATATCATAGCATCATCGTTCACTGAAGATGAACTACCAACGTTCACTAAAGGTAGCAAAAAGATAAAAATCATCGACGTTCACTGCCAATGACCTACCAACTTACACTGAAGGTAGAAAGAAAATATATCATACCATCGCCGTTCACTGTTGATGAACTACCAACGTTCACTGAAGGTAGCAAAAATATAAAAATCATCGATGTTCACTGCCAATGACCTATTAACTTTCACTAAAGGTAGAAAGAGAATATATCATAGCATCACCGTTCATTAAAGATGAACTACCAACTTTTATTGAAGGTAGCAAAAAGATAACAATCATCGACGTTCACTGCCAATGACCTACGAACTTTTACTGAAGGTAGAAAGAGAATATACATAACATCGACGTTCACTGACGATGAACTGCCAAATTTCACTAAAGGTAGCAAAAAGATAACAATTATCGACGTTCACTGCCAATGACCTACCAACTTTCACTAAAGGTAGAAAGAGAATATATCATAGCATCACCGTTCACTGAAGATGAACTACCAACGTTCACTGAATGTAGCAAAAAGACAACAATCATCGATGTTCACTGCCAATGACCTACCAACTTACACTGATGGTAGAAAGAGAATATATCATAGCATCCCTATTCACTGACGATGAACTACTAACGTTCACTGAAGGTAGAAAAAATATAACAATCATCAACGTTCACTGCCTATGAACTACCGACTTTCACTGAAAGTAGAAAGATAATATATCATAACATCGATTTTCATTAAAGATGAACTACCAACGTTCACTGAAGGTAGCAAAAAGATAACAATCATCGACGTTCACTGCCAATGACCTACCAACTTTTACTGAAGGTAGAAAGAGAATATATCATAACATCGACGTTCACTGACGATGAACTACCAAAGTTCACTGAAAGTAGCAAAAAGATAACAATTATCGACGTTCACTGCGAATGACCTACTAACTTTCACTGAACGTAGAAAGAGAATATATCATAGCATCGCCGTTCACTGAAGATGAACTACCAACGTTCACTAAAGGTAGCAAAAAGGTAACAATCATCGACGTTCACTGCCAATAACCTACCAACTTACACTTATTGTAGAAAGAGAATATATCATAGCATCGCCATTAATTGACGATGAATTACCAACATTCACTAAAGTTAGCAAAAATATAACAATCATCAATGTTCACTGCCAATGACCTACCAACTTAAACTGAAGGTAGAAAGAGAATATATCATAGCATTGCCGTTCACTGACGATGAACTAGCAACGTTCACTGAAGGTAGCAAAAATATAACAATCATCGACGTTCACTGGAAATGACCTACCAACTTTCATGGAAGGTAGAAAGAGAATATATCAAAGCATCGCCTTTCACTGACGATGAACTACCAACTTTCACTGAGGTTAGCAAAAATATTACAATCATCGATGTTCACTGCCAATGACCTACCAACTTACACTGATGGTAGAAAGAGAATATATCATAGCATCTCCGTTCACTGACGATGAATTACCAACGTTGACTGAAGGTAGCAAAAAGATAACAATCATCGATGTTCACTGCCAATGACCTATTAACATTCACTGAAGGTAGAAAGAGAATACATCATAGCATCTCCTTTCACTGAAGATGAACTAGCAATGTTTACTGAGGGTAGCAAAAAGATAACAATCATCGACGTTCACTGCCAATGACCTACCAACTTTCACTGAAGGTAGAAAGAGAATATATTATAGCATCTCCTTTCACTGACGATGAACTACCAACGTTAACTGAAGGTAAGAAAAAGATAAAAATCATCGACGTTCACTGCCAATGACCTACCAACTTACACTGAAGGTAGAAAGAGAATATATCATAGCATCACCGTTCACTGAAGATGAACTACCAACGTTCACATGAAGGTAGCAAAAAGATAACAATCATCGACGTTCACTGCCAATGACCTACCAACTTTTACTGAAGGTAGAAAGAGAATATATCATAACATCGATGTTCACTGACGATGAACTACCAAAGTTCACTGAAGGTAGCAAAAGATAATAATTATCGACGTTCACTGCCAATGACCTACTAACTTTCACTGAAGGTAGAAAGAGAATATATCATAACATCGCCGTTCACTGACGATGAACTACCAACGTTCACTGAAGGAAGCAAAAATATAAAAATCATCAACGTTCACTGCCAATGACCTACCAACTTACACTGAAGGTAGAAAGAGAATATATCATAGCATCACAGTTCACTGAAGATGAACTACCAACGTTCACTGAAGGTAACAAAAAGATAAAAATCATCGACGTTCACTGCCAATGACCTACCAACTTACACTGAAGGTAGAAAGAGAATATATCATACCATCACCGTTCACCGTTAATGAACTACCAACGTTCACTGAAGGTAGCAAAAATATAAAAGTCATCGATGTTCACTGCCAATGACCTACGAACTTTTACTGAAGGTAGAAATAGAATATATCATAACATCGATGTTCACTAACGATGAACTACCAAAGTTCACTAAAGGTAGCAAAAAGATAACAATTATCAACGTTCACTGCCAATGACCTACCAACTTTCACTAAAGGTTGAAAGAGAATATATCATAGCATCACCGTTCACTGAAGATGAACTACCAACGTTCAGTGAATGTAGCAAAAAGACAACAATCATCGATGTTCACTGCCAATGACCTACCAACTTACACTGATGGTAGAAAGAGAATATATCACAGCATCCCTATTCACTGACGATGAACTACCAACGTTCACTGAAGGTAGCAAAAATATAACAATCATCAACGTTCACTGCCTATGAACTATCGACTTTCACTGAAAGTAGAAAGATAATATATCATAGCATCGATTTTCATTAAAGATGAACTACCAACGTTCACTGAAGGTAGCAAAAAGATAACAATCGTCGACGTTCACTGCCAATGACCTACCAACTTTTACTGAAGGTAGAAAGAGAATATATCATAACATCGACATTCACTGACGATGAACTACCAAAGTTCACTGAAGGTAGCAAAAAGATAACAATTATCGACGTTCACTGCCAATGACCTACTAACTTTCACTGAAGGTAGAAAGAGAATATATCATAGCATCGCCGTTCACTGAAGATGAACTACCAATGTTCACTAAAGGTAGCAAAAAGGTAACAATCATCGATGTTCACTTCCAATTACCTACCAACTTACACTTAAGGTAGAACGAGAATATATCATAGCATCGCCATTAATTGACGATGAATTACCAACATTCATTAAAGTTAGCAAAAATATAACAATCATCAATGTTCACTTCCAAAGACCTACCAACTTATACTGCAGGTAGAAAGAGAATATATCATAGCATCGTCGTTCACTGACCATGAACTAGCAACGTTCACTGAAGGTAGCAAAAATATAACAATCATCGACGTTCACTGGCAATGACCTACCAACTTTTATTGAAGGTAGAAAGAGAATATATCAAAGCATCGCCTTTCACTGACGATGAACTACCAACATTCACTGAGGGTAGCAAAAAGATAACAATCATCGATGATCACTGCCAATGACCTACCAACTTACACTGATGGTAGAAAGAGAATATATCATAGCATCTCCGGTCACTGACGATGAATTACCAATGTTGACTGAAGGTAGCAAAAAGATAACAATCATCGATGTTCACTGCCAATGACCTATCAACTTTCACTGAAGGTAGAAAGAGAATATTTCATAGCATCTCCTTTCACTGAAGATGAACTAGCAATGTTTACTGAGGGTAGCAAAAAGATAACAATCATCAGCGTTCAATGCCAATGACCTACCAACTTTCACTGAAGGTAGAAAGAGAATATATTATAGCATCGCCTTTCACTGATGATGAACTACCAACGTTAACTGAAGGTAACAAAAAGATAAAAATCATTGACGTTCACTGCCAATGACCTACCAACTTACACTGAAGGTAGAAAGAGAATATATCATACCATCGCCGTTCACTGTTGATGAACTCCCAACATTCACTGAAGGTAGAAAAAATATAAAAATCATCGATGTTTACTGCCAATGACCTATTAACTTTCACTAAAGGTAGAAAGAGAATATATCATAGCATCACCGTTCACTGAAGATGAACTACCAACGTTCACTCAAGGTAGCAAAAAGATAACAATCATCGACGTTCACTGCCAATGACCTACCAAGTTTTACTGAAGGTAGAAAGAGAATATATCATAACATCGACGTTCACTGACGATGAACTACCAAAGTTCACTGAAGGTAGCAAAAAGATAACAATTATCGACGTTCACTGCCAATGACCTACTAACTTTCACTGAAGGTAGAAAGAGAATATATCATAGCATCGCTGTTCACTGAAGATGAACTACCAACGTTCACTAAAGGTAGAAAAAAGGTAACAATCATCGACGTTCACTGCCAATAACCTACCAACTTACACTGAAGGTAGAAAGAGAATATATCATAGCATCGCCATTAATTGACGATGTACTACCAACATTCACTAAAGTTAGCAAAAAGATAACAATCATCGATGTTCATTGCCAATGACCTACCAACTTACACTGAAGGTAGAAAGAGAATATATCAAAGCATCACCTTTCACTGACGATGAACTACCAACATTCACCGAGGGTAGCAAAAAGATAACAATCATCGATGTTCACTGCCAATGACCTACCAACTTACACTGATGGTAGAAAGAGAATATATCATAGCATCTCCGTTCACTGACGATGAATTACCAACATTGGCTGAAGGTAGAAAAAAGATAACCATCATCGATGTTCACTGCCAATGACCTACAAACTTACACTGAAGGTAGAAAGAGAATATATCATACCATCACCATTCACTGTTGATGAACTTCCACCGTTCACTAAAGGTAGCAAAAAGGTAACAATCATCGATGTTCACTGCCAATGACCTGTCAACTTTCACTGAAGGTAGAAAGAGAATATATCATAGCATCTCCTTTCACTTAAGATGAACTACCAACGTTTACTGAGGGTAGAAAAAAGATAACAATCATCGATGTTCACTGCCAATGACCTACCAACTTTCAATGAAGGAAGAAAGAGAATATATTATAGCATCGCCTTTCACTGACGATGAACTACCAACGTTAACTAAAGGTAACAAAAATAGAAAAATCATCGACGTTCACTGCCAATGACCTACCAACTTTCACTGAAGGTAGAAAGAGAATATATCATAGCATCACCGGTCACTGACGATGAACTACCAACATTCACTGATTGTAGCAAAAAGATAAAAATCATTGACGTTCACTGCCAATGACCTACCAACTTACACTGAAGGTAGAAAGAGAATATATCATAGCATCGTCGTTCACTGACGATGAACTACCAACGTTCAATGAAGGTAGCAAAAATATAACAATCATCGATGTTCACTGCCAATGACCTACCAACTTTCACTAAAGGTGGAAAGAGAATATATCATAGCATCACCGTTCACTGAAGATGAACTACCAACGTTCACTGAATGTAGCCAAAAGACAACAATCATCGATGTTTACTGCCAATGACCTACCAACTTACACTGATGGTAGAAAGATAATATATCATAGCATCCCCATTCATTGACGATGAACTACCAACGTTCACTGAAGGTAGCAAAAATATAACAATCATCAACGTTCACTGCCTATGAACTACCGTCTTTCACTGAAAGTAGAAAGATAATATATCATAGCATCGATTTTCATTAAAGATGAACTACCAATGTTCAATGAAGGTAGCAAAAAGATAACAATCATCGACGTTCACTGCCAATGACCTACCAACTTTTACTGAAGGTAGAAAGAGAATATATCATAACATCGACGTTCACTGACGATGAACTACCAAAGTTCACTGAAGGTAGAAAAAAGATAACAATTATCGACGTTCACTGCCAATGACCTACTAACTTTCACTGAAGGTAGAAAGAGAATATATCATAGCATCGCCGTTCACTGAAGATGAACTACCAACGTTCACTAAAGGTAGCAAAAAGGTAACAATCATCGATGTTCACTGCCAATAACCTACATACTTACACTTAAGGTAGAAAGAGAATATATCATAGCATCGCCATTAATTGACGATGAATTACCAACATTCACTAAAGTTAGCAAAAATATAACAATCATCAATGTTCACTGCCAATGACCTACCAACTTATACTGAAGGTAGAAAGAGAATATATCATAGCATCGCCGTTCACTGACGATGAACTAGCAACGTTCACTGAAGGTAGAAAAAATATAACAATCATCGACGTTCACTGGTAATGACCTACCAACTTTCATTGAAGGTAGAAATAGAATATATCAAAGCATCGCCTTTCACTGACGATGAACTACCAACATTCAGTGAGGGTATTAAAAAGATAACAATCATCGATGTTCACTTCCAATGATCTACCAACTTACACTGATGGTAGAAAGAGAATATATCATAGCATCTCCGTTCACTGACGATGAATTACCAACGTTGACTGAAGGTAGCAAAAAGATAACAATCATCGATGTTCACTGCCAATGACCTATCAACTTCCACTGAAGGTAGAAAGAGAATATATCATAGCATCTCCTTTCACTGAAGATGAACTAGCAATGTTTACTGAGTGTAGCAAAAAGATAACAATCATCGACGTTCACTGCAAATGACCTACCAACTTTCACTGAAGGTAGAAAGAGAATATATTATAGCATCGCCTTTCACTGACGATGAACTACCAACGTTAACTGAAGGTAACAAAAAGATAAAAATCATCGACGTTCACTGCCAATGACCTACCAACTTACACTGAAGGTAGAAAGAGAATATATCATACCATCGTCGTTCACTGTTGATGAACTACCAATGTTCACTGAAGTTAGCAAAAATATAAAAATCATCGATGTTCACTGCCAATGACCTATTAACTTTCACTAATGGTAGAAAGAGAATATATCATAGCATCACCGTTCACTGAAGATGAACTACCAACGTTCACTGAAGGTAGCAAAAAGATAACAATCATCGACGTTCACTGCCAATGACCTACCAACTATCATTGAAGGTAGAAAGAGAATATATCATAGCATCACCGGTCACTGACGATGATCTAACAACATTCACTGAAGGTAGCAAAAAGATAAAAATCATTGACGTTCACTGCCAATGACCTACCAACTTACACTGAAGGTAGAAAGAGAATATAGCATAGCATCGTTGTTCACTGACGATGAACTACCAACGTTCACTGAAGGTAGCAAAAATATAACAATCATCGACGTTCACTGCCAATGACCTACCAACTTTCACTAAAGGTAGAAAGAGAATATATCATAGCATCACCGTTCACTGAAGATGAACTACCAACGTTCACTGAATGTAGCAAAAATATAACAATCATCGACGTTCACTGGCAATGACCTACCAACTTTCATTGAAGGTAGAAAGAGAATATATCAAAGCATCGCCTTTCACTGACGATGAACTACCAACATTCACTGAGGGTAGCAAAGAGATAACAATCATTGATGTTCACTGCCAATGACCTACCAACTTACACTCTTGGTAGAAAGAGAATATATCATAGCATCTCCGTTCACTGACGATGAATTACCAACATTGGCTGAAGGTAGAAAAAAGATAACAATCATCGATGTTCACTGCCAATGACCTATCAACTTTCACTGAAGGTAGAAAGAGAATATATCATAGCATCTCCTTTCGTTGAAGATGAACTACCAATGTTTACTGAGGGTAGTAAAAAGATAACAATTATCGACGTTCACTGCCAATGACCTACCAACTTTCACTGAAGGTAGAAAGAGAATATATTATAACATCTCGTTTCACTGACGATGAACTACCAACGTTAACTGAAGGTAACAAAAAGATAAAAATCATCGATTTTCACTGCCAATGACCTACCAACTTTCACTGAAGGTAGAAAGAGAATATATCATAGCATCGTCATTCACTGACGATGAACTACCAGTGTTCACTGAAGGTAGCAAAAATATAACAATCATCGACGTTCACTGCCAATGGCCTACCAACTTTCACCAAAGGTAGAGAGAGAATATATCATAGCATCACCATTCACTGAAGATTAACTACCAACGTTAACTGAATGTAGCAAAAAGATAACAATCATCGACGTTCACTGCCAATGACCTACCAACTTTCATTGAAGGTAGAAAGAGAATATATCATAGCATCGCCATTAATTGACGATGAATTACCAACATTCACTAAAGTTAGAAAAATATAACAATCATCAATGTTCACTGCCAATGACCTACCAACTTATACTGAAGGTAGAAAGAGAATATATCATAACATCGCCGTTCACTGAAGATGAACTACCAACGTTCACTAAAGGTAGAAAGAAGGTAACAATCATCGACGTTCACTGCCAATAACCTACCAACTTACACTGAAGGTAGAAAGAGAATATATCATAGCATCGCCATTAATTGACGATGAACTACCAACATTCACTAAAGTTAGCAAAAATATAACAATCAATGATGTTCATTGCCAATGACCTACCAACTTACACTGAAGGTAGAAAGAGAATATATCATAGCATCACCGTTCACTGACGATGAACTACCAACGTTCACTGAATGTAGCAAAAATATAACAATCATCGATGTTCACTGCCAATGACCTACCAACTTTCATTGAAGGTAGAAAGAGAATATATCAAAGCATCGCCTTTCACTGACGATGAACTACCAACATTCACTGAGGGTAGCAAAAAGATAACAATCATCGATGTTCACTTCCAATGACCTACCAACTTACAATGATGGTAGAAAGAGAATATATCATAGCATCTCCGTTCATTGATGATGAATTACCAATATTGGCTGAAGGTAGCAAAAAGATAACAATCATCGATGTTCACTGCCAATGACCTATCAACTTTCACTGAAGGTAGAAAGAGAATATATGATAGCATTTCCTTTCACTGAAGATGAACTACTAATGTTTACTGAGGGTAGCAAAAAGATAACAATCATCGACGTTCACTGCCAATGACCTACCAACTTTCACTGAAGGTAGAAAGAGAATATATTATAGCATCGCCTTTCACTGACGATGAACTACCAACGTTAACTGAAGGTAACAAAAAGATAAAAATCATCGATGTTCACTGCCAATGACCTACCAACTTTCACTGAAGGTAGAAAGAGAATATATCATAGCATCGCCGTTCACTGACGATGAACTACCAGCGTTCACTGAAGGTAGCAAAAATATAACAATCATCGACGTTCACAGTCAATGACCTACCAACTTTCACTAAAGGTATAGAGAGAATATATCATAGCATCACCATTCACTGAAGATGAACTACCAACGTTCACTGAATGTAGCAAAAAGATAACAATCATCGACGTTCATTGCTAATGACCTTCCAACTTTCACTGAAGGTAGAAAGAGAATATATTATAACATCGCCTTTCACTGACGATGAACTACCAAAGTTATCTGAAGGTAACAAAAATATAACAATCATCGACGTTCACTGGCAATGACCTACCAACTTTCACTGAAGGTAGAAAGAGAATATATCATAGCATCACCAGTCACTGACGATGAACTACCAACATTCACTGAAGGTAGCAAAAAGATAAAAATCATCGATGTTCACTGCCAATGACCTACCAACTTACACTGAAGGTAGAAAGAGAATATATCATACCATCGCCTTTCACTGATGATGAACTACCAACGTTCACTGAAGGTAGCAAAAATATAACAATCATCGACGTTAACTGCCAATGACCTACCAACTTTCACTAAAGGTAGAAAGAGAATATATCATAGCATCACCGTTCACTGAAGATGAACTACCAACATTCACTGAATGTAGCAAAAAGAAAACAATCATCGATGTTCACTACCAATGACCTACCAACTTACACTGAAGGTAGAAAGAGAATATATCATAGCATCACCGTTCACTGATGATGAACTACCAACATTCACTGAAGGTAGAAAAAATATAACAATCATCGATGTTCACTACAAATGACCTATCAACTTTCACTGAAGGTAGAAAGAGAATATATCATAGCATCTCCTTTCACTGAAGATGAACTACCAATGTTTACTGAGGGTAGCAAAAAGATAACAATCAACGATGTTCACTGCCTATGACCTACCAACTTTCAGTGAAGGTAGAAAGAGAGTATATTATAGCATCGCCTTTCACTGACGATGAACTACCAACGTTAACTGAAGGTAACAAAAAGATAAAAGTCATCGATGTTCACTGTCAATGAGCTACCAACTTACACTGAAGGTAGAAAGAGAATATATCATACCATCGCCGTTCACTGTTGATGAACTACCAACGTTCACTGAAGGTAGCAAAAATATAACAATCATCAATGTTCAATGCCAATGACCTATTAACTTTCACTAAAGGTAGAAAGAGAATATATCATAGCATCACCGTTCCCTGAAGATGAACTACCAACGTTCACTGAATGTAGCAAAAAGATAACAATCATCGATGTTCACTGCCAATGACCTATCAACTTTCACTGAAGGTAGAAAGAGAATATATCATAGCATCTCCTTTCACTGAAGATGAACTACCACTGTTTACTAAGGGTAGCAAAAATATAACAATCATCGACGTTCACTGCCAATGACCTACCAACTTTCACTGAAGGTAGAAAGAGAATATATTATAACATCGCCTTTCACTGACGATGAACTACCAACGTTAACTGAGGTAACAAAAAGATAAAAATCATCGACGTTCACTGCCAATGACCTACCAACTTACACTGAAGGTAGAAAGAGAATATATCATACCATCGCCGTTGACTGTTGATGAACTACCAACGTTTACTGAAGGTAACAAAAATATAACAATCATCGATGTTCATTGCCAATGACCTATTAACTTTCACTAAAGGTAGAAAGGGAATATATCATAGCATCACCGTTCACTGAAGATGAACTACCAACGTTCACTGAATGTAGCAAAAAGATAACAATAATCGATGTTCACTGCCAATGACCTATCAACTTTCACTGAAGGTAGAAAGAGAATATATCATAGCATCTCCTTTCACTGAAGATGAACTACCAATGTTTACTGAGGGTAGCAAAAAGATGACAATCGACGACGTTCACTGCCTATGACCTACCAACTTTCAGTGAAGGTAGAAAGAGAATATAGTATAGCATCGCCTTTCACTGACGATGAACTACCAACGTTAACTGATGGTAACAAAAAGATAAAAGTCATCGATGTTCACTGTCAATGACCTACCAACTTACACTGAAGGTAGAAAGAGAATATATCATACCATCGCCGTTCACTGTTGATGAACTACCAACGTTTACTGAAGGTAACAAAAATATAACAATCATCAATGTTCAATGCCAATGACCTATTAACTTTCACTAAAGGTAGAAAGAGAATATATCATAGCATCACCGTTCCCTAAAGATGAACTACCAACGTTCACTGAATGTAGCAAAAAGATAACAATCATCGATGTTCACTGCCAATGACCTATCAACTTTCACTGAAGGTAGAAAGAGAATATATCATAGCATCTCCTTTCACTGAAGATGAACTACCAATGTTTACTGAGGGTAGCAAAAAGATAACAATCATCGACGTTCACTGCCAATGACCTACCAACTTTCACTGAAGGTAGAAAGAGAATATATTATAACATCGCCTTTCACTGACGATGAACTACCAACGTTAACTGAGGTAACAAAAAGATAAAAATCATCGATGTTCACTGCCAATGACCTACTAACTTAAACTGAAGGTAGAAAGAGAATATATCATACCATCGCCGTTGACTGTTGATGAACTACCAACGTTTACTGAAGGTAACAAAAATATAACAATCATCGATGTTCACTGCAAATGACCTATTAACTTTCACTAAAGGTAGAAAGAGAATATATCATAGCATCACCGTTCCCTAAAGATGAACTACCAACGTTCACTGAATGTAGCAAAAAGATAACAATCATCGATGTTCACTGCCAATGACCTATCAACTTTCACTGAAGGTAGAAAGAGAATATATCATAGCATCTCCTTTCACTGAAGATGAACTACCAATGTTTACTAAGGGTAGCAAAGAGATAAAAATCATCGACGTTCACTGCCAATGACCTACCAACTTTCACTGAAGGTAGAAAGAGAATATATTATAGCATCGCCTTTCACTGACGATGAACTTCCAACGTTAACTGAAGCTAACAAAAATATAACAATCATCGACATTCACTGCCAATGACCTACCAACTTTCACTGAAGGTAGAAAGAGAATATATCATAGCATCACCGGTCACTGACGATGAACTACCAACATTCACTGAAGGTAGCAAAAAGATAAAAATCATCGACGTTCACTGCCAATGACCTACCAACTTACACTGAAGGTAAAAAGAGAATATATTATAGCATCGCTTTTCACTGACGATGAACTACCAACAATCACTGAAGGTAACAAAAATATAACAATCATCGACGTTACTTGCCAATGACCTACCAAATTTCACTGAAGGTAGAAAGAGAATATATCATAGTATCACCGGTCATTGACGATGAACTAGCAACATTCACTGAAGGTAGCAAAAAGATAAAAATCATCAACGTTCACTACCAATGACCTACCAACTTTCACTGAAGGTAGAAAGAGAATATATCATAGCATTGTCGTTCACTGACGATGAACTACCAACATTCACTGAAGGTAGCAAAAATATAACAATCATCGACGTTCACTGCCAATGACCTACCAACATTCATTGAAGGTAGAAAGAGAATATATCAAAGCATCACCTTTCACAGACGATGAACTACCAACATTCACTGAGGGTAGCAAAAAGATAACAATAATAGATGTTCACTGCCAATGACCTACCAACTTACACTGATGGTAGAAAGAGAATATATCATAGCATCTCCGTTCACTGACGATGAATTACCAACGTTGACTGAAGGTAGCAAAACGATAACAATCATCGATGTTCACTGCCCATGACCTATCAACTTTCACTGAAGGTAGAAAGAGAATATATCATAGCATCTCCTTCCACTGAAGATGAACTACCAACGTTTACTGAGGGTAGCAAAAAGATAACAATCATCGACGTTCACTGCCAATGACTTACCAACTTTCACTGAAGGTAGAAAGAGAATATATTATAGCATTGCCTTTCACTGACGATGAAATACCAACGTTCACTGAATGTAGCAAAAAGATAACAATCATCGATGTTCACTGCCAATGACCTATCAACTTTCACTGAAGGTAGAAAGAGAATATATCATAGCATCTCCTTTCACTGAAGATGAACTACCAATGTTTACTGAGGGTAGCAAAAAGATAACAATCATCGACGTTCACTGCCAATAACCTACCAACTTACACTGAAGGTAGAAAGAGAATATATCATAGCATCGCCATTAATTGACGATGAACTACCAACATTCACTAAAGTTAGCAAAAATATAACAATCAATGATGTTCATGGCCAATGACCTACCAACTTACATTGAAGGTAGAAAGAGAATATATCATAGCATCGCCGTTCACTGACGATGAACTACCAACGTTCACTGAATGTAGCAAAAATATAACAATCATCAACGTTCACTGCCAATGACCTACCAACTTTCATTGAAGGTAGAAAGAGAATATATCATAGCATCACCGGTCACTGACGATGAACTAACAACATTCACTGAAGTTAGCAAAAAGATAAAAATCATTGACGTTCACTGCCAATGACCTACCAACTTACACTGAAGGTAGAAAGAGAATATAGCATAGCATCGTCGTTCACTGACGATGAACAACCAACGTTCACTGAAGGTAGCAAAAATATAACAATCATCGACGTTCACTGCCAATGACCTACCAACTTTCACTAAAGGTAGAAAGAGAATATATCATAGCATCACCTTTCACTGAAGATGAACTACCAACGTTCACTGAATGTAGGAAAAATATAACAATCATCGACGTTCACTGCCTATGACCTACCAACTTTCATTGAAGGTAGAAAGAGAATATATCAAAGCATCGCCTTTCACTGACGATGAACTACCAACATTCACTGAGGGTAGCAAAAAGATAACAATCATTGATGTTCACTGCCAATGACCTACCAACTTACACTGATGGTAGAAAGAGAATATATCATAGCATCTCCGTTCACTGATGATGAATTACCAACATTGGCTGAAGGTAGAAAAAAGATAACAATCATCGATGTTCACTGCCAATGACCTATCAACTTTCACTGAAGGTAGAAAGAGAATATATCATAGCATCTCCTTTCACTGAAGATGAACTACCAATGTTTACTGAGGGTAGTAAAAAGATAACAATTATCGACGTTCACTGCCAATAACCTACCAACTTTCACTGAAGGTAGAAAGAGAATATATTATAACATCTCCTTTCACTGACAATGAACTACCAACGTTAACTGAAGGTAACAAAAAGATAAAAATCATTGATGTTCACTGCCAATGACCTACCAACTTTCACTGAAGGTAGAAAGAGAATATATCATAGCATCGCCGTTCACTGACGATGAACTACCAGTGTTCACTGAAGGTAGCAAAAATATAACAATCATCGACGTTCACTGCCAATGGCCTACCAACTTTCACTAAAGGTAGAGAGAGAATATATCATAGCATCACCATTCACTGAAGATTAACTACCAACGTTAACTGAATGTAGCAAAAAGATAACAATCATCGACGTTCACTGCCAATGACCTACCAACTTTCACTGAAGGTAGAAAGAGAATATATCATAGCATCGCCATTAATTGACGATGAATTACCAACATTCACTAAAGTTAGAAAAAATATAACAATCATCAATGTTCACTGCCAATGACCTACCAACTTATACTGAAGGTAGAAAGAGAATATATCATAGCATCACCGTTCACTGAAGATGAACTACCAACATTCACTAAAGGTAGAAAAAAGGTAACAATCATCGATGTTCACTGCCAATAACCTACCAACTTACACTGAAGGTAGAAAGAGAATATATCATAGCATCGCCATTAATTGACGATGAACTACCAACATTCACTAAAGTTAGCAAAAATATAACAATCAATGATGTTCATTGCCAATGACCTACCAACTTACACTGAAGGTAGAAAGAGAATATATCATAGCATCGCCGTTCACTGACGATGAACTACCAACGTTCACTGAATGTAACAAAAATATAACAATCATCGACGTTCACTGCCAATGACCTACCAACTTTCATTGAAGGTAGAAAGAGAATATATCATAGCATCACCGGTCACTGACGATGAACTAACAACATTCACTGAAGGTAGCAAAAAGATAAAAATCATTGACGTTCACTGCCAATGACCTACCAACTTACACTGAAGGTAGAAAGAGAATATAGCATAGCATCGTCGTTCACTGACGATGAACTACCAACGTTCACTGAAGGTAGCAAAAATATAACAATCATCGACGTTCACTGCCAATGACCTACCAACTTTCACTAAAGGTAGAAAGAGAATATATCATAGCATCACCGTTCACTGAAGATGAACTACCAACGTTCACTGAATGTAGCAAAAATATAACAATCATCGAAGTTCACTGGCAATGACCTACCAACTTTCATTGAAAGTAGAAAGAGAATATATCAAAGCATCGCCTTTCACTGACGATGAACTACCAACATTCACTGAGGGTAGCAAAAAGATAACAATCATTGATGTTCACTGCCAATGACCTACCAACTTACACTGATGGTAGAAAGAGAATATATCATAGCATCTCCGTTCACTGACGATGAATTACCAACATTGGCTGAAGGTAGAAAAAAGATAACAATCATCGATGTTCACTGCCAATGACCTATCAACTTTCACTGGAGGTAGAAAGAGAATATATCATAGCATCTCCTTTCACTGAAGATGAACTACCATGGTTTACTGAGGGTAGTAAAAAGATAACAATTATCGACGTTCACTGCCAATGACCTACCAACTTTCACTGAAGGTAGAAAGAGAATATATTATAGCATCTCCTTTCACTGACGATGAACTACCAACGTTAACTGAAGGTAACAAAAAGATAAAAATCATCGATGTTCACTGCCAATGACCTACCAACTTTCACTGAAGGTAGAAAGAGAATATATCATAGCATCGCCGTTCACTGACGATGAACTACCAGTGTTCACTGAAGGTAGCAAAAATATAACAATCATCGACGTTCACTGCCAATGGCCTACCAACTTTCACTAAAGGTAGAGAGAGACTATATCATAGCATCACCATTCACTGAAGATTAACTACCAACGTTAACTGAATGTAGCAAAAAGATAACAATCATCGATGTTCACTGCCGATGACCTACCAACTTTCACTGAAGGTAGAAAGAGAATATATCATAGCATCGCCATTAATTGACGATGAATTACCAACATTCACTAAAGTTAGAAAAAATATAACAATCATCAATGTTCACTGCCAATGACCTACCAACTTATACTGAAGGTAGAAAGAGAATATATCATAGCATCGCCGTTCACTGAAGATGAACTACCAACGTTCACTAAAGGTAGAAAAAATGTAACAATCATCGACGTTCACTGCCAATAACCTACCAACTTACACTGAAGGTAGAAAGAGAATATATCATAGCATCGCCATTAATTGACGATGAACTACCAACATTCACTAAAGTTAGGAAAAATATAACAATCAATGATGTTCATTGCCAATGACCTACCAACTTACACTGAAGGTAGAAAGAGAATATATCATAGCATCGCCGTTCACTGACGATGAACTACCAATGTTCACTGAATGTAGCAAAAATATAACAATCATCGATGGTCACTGCCAATGACCTACCAACTTTCATTGAAGGTAGAAAGAGAATATATCAAAGCATCGCCTTTCACTGATGATGAACTACCAACATTCACTGAGGGTAGCAAAATGATAACAATCATCGATGTTCACTTCCAATGACCTACCAACTTACAATGATGGTAGAAAGAGAATATATCATAGCATCTCCGTTCACTGACGATGAATTACCAACATTGGCTGAAGGTAGCAAAAAGATAACAATCATCGATGTTCACTGCCAATGACCTATCAACTTTCACTGAAGGTAGAAAGAGAATATATCATAGCATCTCCTTTCACTGAAGATGAACTACCAATGTTTACTGAGGGTAGTAAAAAGATAACAATTATCGACGTTCACTGCCAATAACCTACCAACTTTCACTGAAGGTAGAAAGAGAATATATTATAACATCTCCTTTCACTGACAATGAACTACCAACGTTAACTGAAGGTAACAAAAAGATAAAAATCATTGATGTTCACTGCCAATGACCTACCAACTTTCACTGAAGGTAGAAAGAGAATATATCATAGCATCGCCGTTCACTGACGATGAACTACCAGTGTTCACTGAAGGTAGCAAAAATATAACAATCATCGACGTTCACTGCCAATGGCCTACCAACTTTCACTAAAGGTAGAGAGAGAATATATCATAGCATCACCATTCACTGAAGATTAACTACCAACGTTAACTGAATGTAGCAAAAAGATAACAATCATCGACGTTCACTGCCAATGACCTACCAACTTTCACTGAATGTAGAAAGAGAATATATCATAGAATCGCCATTAATTGACGATGAATTACCAACATTCACTAAAGTTAGAAAAAATATAACAATCATCAATGTTCACTGCCAATGACCTACCAACTTATACTGAAGGTAGAAAGAGAATATATCATAGCATCACCGTTCACTGAAGATGAACTACCAACATTCACTAAAGGTAGAAAAAAGGTAACAATCATCGATGTTCACTGCCAATAACCTACCAACTTACACTGAAGGTAGAAAGAGAATATATCATAGCATCGCCATTAATTGACGATGAACTACCAACATTCACTAAAGTTAGCAAAAATATAACAATCAATGATGTTCATTGCCAATGACCTACCAACTTACACTGAAGGTAGAAAGAGAATATATCATAGCATCGCCGTTCACTGACGATGAACTACCAACGTTCACTGAATGTAACAAAAATATAACAATCATCGACGTTCACTGCCAATGACCTACCAACTTTCATTGAAGGTAGAAAGAGAATATATCATAGCATCACCGATCACTGACGATGAACTAACAACATTCACTGAAGGTAGCAAAAAGATAAAAATCATTGACGTTCACTGCCAATGACCTACCAACTTACACTGAAGGTAGAAAGAGAATATAGCATAGCATCGTCGTTCACTGACGATGAACTACCAACGTTCACTGAAGGTAGCAAAAATATAACAATCATCGACGTTCACTGCCAATGACCTACCAACTTTCACTAAAGGTAGAAAGAGAATATATCATAGCATCACCGTTCACTGAAGATGAACTACCAACGTTCACTGAATGTAGCAAAAATATAACAATCATCGAAGTTCACTGGCAATGACCTACCAACTTTCATTGAAAGTAGAAAGAGAATATATCAAAGCATCGCCTTTCACTGACGATGAACTACCAACATTCACTGAGGGTAGCAAAAAGATAACAATCATTGATGTTCACTGCCAATGACCTACCAACTTACACTGATGGTAGAAAGAGAATATATCATAGCATCTCCGTTCACTGACGATGAATTACCAACATTGGTTGAAGGTAGAAAAAAGATAACAATCATCGATGTTCACTGCCAATGACCTATCAACTTTCACTGAAGGTAGAAAGAGAATATATCATAGCATCTCCTTTCACTGAAGATGAACTACCATGGTTTACTGAGGGTAGTAAAAAGATAACAATTATCGACGTTCACTGCCAATGACCTACCAACTTTCACTGAAGGTAGAAAGAGAATATATTATAGCATCTCCTTTCACTGACGATGAACTACCAACGTTAACTGAAGGTAACAAAAAGATAAAAATCATCGATGTTCACTGCCAATGACCTACCAACTTTCACTGAAGGTAGAAAGAGAATATATCATAGCATCGCCGTTCACTGACGATGAACTACCAGTGTTCACTGAAGGTAGCAAAAATATAACAATCATCGACGTTCACTGCCAATGGCCTACCAACTTTCACTAAAGGTAGAGAGAGACTATATCATAGCATCACCATTCACTGAAGATTAACTACCAACGTTAACTGAATGTAGCAAAAAGATAACAATCATCGATGTTCACTGCCGATGACCTACCAACTTTCACTGAAGGTAGAAAGAGAATATATCATAGCATCGCCATTAATTGACGATGAATTACCAACATTCACTAAAGTTAGAAAAAATATAACAATCATCAATGTTCACTGCCAATGACCTACCAACTTATACTGAAGGTAGAAAGAGAATATATCATAGCATCGCCGTTCACTGAAGATGAACTACCAACGTTCACTAAAGGTAGAAAAAATGTAACAATCATCGACGTTCACTGCCAATAACCTACCAACTTACACTGAAGGTAGAAAGAGAATATATCATAGCATCGCCATTAATTGACGATGAACTACCAACATTCACTAAAGTTAGGAAAAATATAACAATCAATGATGTTCATTGCCAATGACCTACCAACTTACACTGAAGGTAGAAAGAGAATATATCATAGCATCGCCGTTCACTGACGATGAACTACCAATGTTCACTGAATGTAGCAAAAATATAACAATCATCGATGTTCACTGCCAATGACCTACCAACTTTCATTGAAGGTAGAAAGAGAATATATCAAAGCATCGCCTTTCACTGATGATGAACTACCAACATTCACTGAGGGTAGCAAAATGATAACAATCATCGATGTTCACTTCCAATGACCTACCAACTTACAATGATGGTAGAAAGAGAATATATCATAGCATCTCCGTTCACTGACGATGAATTACCAACATTGGCTGAAGGTAGCAAAAAGATAACAATCATCGATGTTCACTGCCAATGACCTATCAACTTTCACTGAAGGTAGAAAGAGAATATATCATAGCATCTCCTTTCACTGAAGATGAACTACCAATGTTTACTGAGGGTAGTAAAAAGATAACAATTATCGACGTTCACTGCCAATAACCTACCAACTTTCACTGAAGGTAGAAAGAGAATATATTATAACATCTCCTTTCACTGACAATGAACTACCAACGTTAACTGAAGGTAACAAAAAAATAAAAATCATTGATGTTCACTGCCAATGACCTACCAACTTTCACTGAAGGTAGAAAGAGAATATATCATAGCATCGCCGTTCACTGACGATGAACTACCAGTGTTCACTGAAGGTAGCAAAAATATAACAATCATCGACGTTCACTGCCAATGGCCTACCAACTTTCACTAAAGGTAGAGAGAGAATATATCATAGCATCACCATTCACTGAAGATTAACTACCAACGTTAACTGAATGTAGCAAAAAGATAACAATCATCGACGTTCACTGCCAATGACCTACCAACTTTCACTGAATGTAGAAAGAGAATATATCATAGCATCGCCATTAATTGACGATGAATTACCAACATTCACTAAAGTTAGAAAAAATATAACAATCATCAATGTTCACTGCCAATGATCTACCAACTTATACTGAAGGTAGAAAGAGAATATATCATAGCATCACCGTTCACTGAAGATGAACTACCAACATTCACTAAAGGTAGAAAAAAGGTAACAATCATCGATGTTCACTGCCAATAACCTACCAACTTACACTGAAGGTAGAAAGAGAATATATCATAGCATCGCCATTAATTGACGATGAACTACCAACATTCACTAAAGTTAGCAAAAATATAACAATCAATGATGTTCATTGCCAATGACCTACCAACTTACACTGAAGGTAGAAAGAGAATATATCATAGCATCGCCGTTCACTGACGATGAACTACCAACGTTCACTGAATGTAACAAAAATATAACAATCATCGACGTTCACTGCCAATGACCTACCAACTTTCATTGAAGGTAGAAAGAGAATATATCATAGCATCACCGGTCACTGACGATGAACTAACAACATTCACTGAAGGTAGCAAAAAGATAAAAATCATTGACGTTCACTGCCAATGACCTACCAACTTACACTGAAGGTAGAAAGAGAATATAGCATAGCATCGTCGTTCACTGACGATGAACTACCAACGTTCACTGAAGGTAGCAAAAATATAACAATCATCGACGTTCACTGCCAATGACCTACCAACTTTCACTAAAGGTAGAAAGAGAATATATCATAGCATCACCGTTCACTGAAGATGAACTACCAACGTTCACTGAATGTAGCAAAAATATAACAATCATCGAAGTTCACTGGCAATGACCTACCAACTTTCATTGAAAGTAGAAAGAGAATATATCAAAGCATCGCCTTTCACTGACGATGAACTACCAACATTCACTGAGGGTAGCAAAAAGATAACAATCATTGATGTTCACTGCCAATGACCTACCAACTTACACTGATGGTAGAAAGAGAATATATCATAGCATCTCCGTTCACTGACGATGAATTACCAACATTGGCTGAAGGTAGAAAAAAGATAACAATCATCGATGTTCACTGCCAATGACCTATCAACTTTCACTGAAGGTAGAAAGAGAATATATCATAGCATCTCCTTTCACTGAAGATGAACTACCATGGTTTACTGAGGGTAGTAAAAAGATAACAATTATCGACGTTCACTGCCAATGACCTACCAACTTTCACTGAAGGTAGAAAGAGAATATATTATAGCATCTCCTTTCACTGACGATGAACTACCAACGTTAACTGAAGGTAACAAAAAGATAAAAATCATCGATGTTCACTGCCAATGACCTACCAACTTTCACTGAAGGTAGAAAGAGAATATATCATAGCATCGCCGTTCACTGACGATGAACTACCAGTGTTCACTGAAGGTAGCAAAAATATAACAATCATCGACGTTCACTGCCAATGGCCTACCAACTTTCACTAAAGGTAGAGAGAGACTATATCATAGCATCACCATTCACTGAAGATTAACTACCAACGTTAACTGAATGTAGCAAAAAGATAACAATCATCGATGTTCACTGCCGATGACCTACCAACTTTCACTGAAGGTAGAAAGAGAATATATCATAGCATCGCCATTAATTGACGATGAATTACCAACATTCACTAAAGTTAGAAAAAATATAACAATCATCAATGTTCACTGCCAATGACCTACCAACTTATACTGAAGGTAGAAAGAGAATATATCATAGCATCGCCGTTCACTGAAGATGAACTACCAACGTTCACTAAAGGTAGAAAAAATGTAACAATCATCGACGTTCACTGCCAATAACCTACCAACTTACACTGAAGGTAGAAAGAGAATATATCATAGCATCGCCATTAATTGACGATGAACTACCAACATTCACTAAAGTTAGGAAAAATATAACAATCAATGATGTTCATTGCCAATGACCTACCAACTTACACTGAAGGTAGAAAGAGAATATATCATAGCATCGCCGTTCACTGACGATGAACTACCAATGTTCACTGAATGTAGCAAAAATATAACAATCATCGATGTTCACTGCCAATGACCTACCAACTTTCATTGAAGGTAGAAAGAGAATATATCAAAGCATCGCCTTTCACTGATGATGAACTACCAACATTCACTGAGGGTAGCAAAATGATAACAATCATCGATGTTCACTTCCAATGACCTACCAACTTACAATGATGGTAGAAAGAGAATATATCATAGCATCTCCGTTCACTGACGATGAATTACCAACATTGGCTGAAGGTAGCAAAAAGATAACAATCATCGATGTTCACTGCCAATGACCTATCAACTTTCACTGAAGGTAGAAAGAGAATATATGATAGCATTTCCTTTCACTGAAGATGAACTACTAATGTTTACTGAGGGTAGCAAAAAGATAACAATCATCGATGTTCACTGCCAATGACCTACCAACTTTCACTGAAGGTAGAAAGAGAATATATCATAGCATCGCCGTTCACTGACGATGAACTACCAGCGTTCACTGAAGGTAGCAAAAATATAACAATCATCGACGTTCACTGCCAATGACCTACCAACTTTCACTAAAGGTATAGAGAGAATATATCATAGCATCACCATTCATTGAAGATGAACTACCAACGTTCACTGAAAGTAGCAAAAAGATAACAATCATCGACGTTCATTGCTAATGACCTTCCAACTTTCACTGAAGGTAGAAAGAGAATATATTATAGCATCGCCTTTCACTGACGATGAACTACCAAAGTTAACTGAAGGTAACAAAAATATAACAATCATCGACGTTCACTGCCAATGAAATACCAACTTTCACTGAAGGTAGAAAGAGAATATATCATAGCATCACCAGTCACTGACGATGTACTACCAACATTCACTGAAGGTAGCAAAAAGATAAAAATCATCGATGTTCACTGCCAATGACCTACCAACTTACACTAAAAGTAGAAAGAGAATATATCATACCATCGCCTTTCACTGATGATGAACTACCAACGTTCACTGAAGGTAGCAAAAATATAACAATCATCGACGTTAACTGCCAATGACCTACCAACTTTCACTAAAGGTAGAAAGAGAATATATCATAGCATCACCGTTCACTGAAGATGAACTACCAACATTCACTGAATGTAGCAAAAAGAAAACAATCATCGATGTTCACTGCCAATGACCTACCAACTTACACTAAAGGTAGAAAGAGAATATATCATAGCATCACCGTTCACTGACGATGAACTACCAACATTCACTAAAGGTAGAAAAAATATAACAATCATCGACGTTCACTGCCAATGACCTACCAACTTACACTGAAGGTAGAAAGAGAATATATCAAAGCATCGCCTTTCACTGACGATGAACTACCAACGTTCACTGAAGGTAGCAAAAATATAACAATCATCAATGTTTAATGCCAATGACCTATTAACTTTCACTAAAGGTAGAAAGAGAATATATCATAGCATCACCTTTCCCTGAAGATGAACTACCAACGTTCACTGAATGTAGCAAAAAGATAACAATCATCGATCTTCACTGCCAATGACCTATCAACTTTCACTGAAGGTAGAAAGAGAATATATCATAGCATCTCCTTTCACTGAAGATGAACTACCAATGTTTACTGAGGGTAGCAAAAAGATAACAATCATCGACGTTCACTGCCAATGACCTACCAACTTTCACTGAAGGTAGAAAGAGAATATATTATAGCATCGCCTTTCACTGACGATGAACTACCAACCTTAACTGAAGGTAACAAAAAGATAAAAGTCATCGATGTTCACTGTCAATGACCTACCAACTTACACTGAAGGTAGAAAGAGAATATATCATACCATCGTCGTTCACTGTTGATGAACTACCAACGTTCACTGAAGGTAGCAAAAATATAACAATCATCAATGTTCAATGCCAATGACCTATTAACTTTCACTAAAGGTAGAAAGAGAATATATTATAGCATCGCCTTTCACTGACGATGAACTTCCAACGTTAACTGAAGGTAACAAAAATATAACAATCATCGACATTCACTGCCAATGACCTACCAACTTTCACTGGAGGTAGAAAGAGAATATATCATAGCATCACCAGTCACTGACGATGAACTACCAACATTCACTGAAGGTAGCAAAAAGATAAATATCATCGACGTTCACTGCCAATGACCTACCAACTTACACTGAAGGTAGAAAGAGAATATATCATACCATCGCCGTTCACTGTTGATGAACTACCAAAGTTCCCTGAAGGTAGCAAAAATATAACAATCATCGACGTTCACTGCCAATGACCTACCAACTTTCACTAAAGGTAGAAAGAGAATATATCATAGCATCACCATTCAGTGAAGATGAACTACCAACATTCACTGAATGTAGCAATAAGATAACAATCATCGATGTTCACTGCCAATGACCTACAAACTTACACTAATGGTAGAAAGAGAATATATCATAGCATCCCCATTCACTGACGATGAACTACCAACTTTCACTAAAGGTAACAAAAATATAACAATCATCGACGTTCACTGCCAATGACCTACCAAATTTCACTGAAGGTAGAAAGAGAATATATCATAGTATCACCGGTCATTGACGATGAACTAGCAACATTCACTGAAGGTAGCAAAAAGATAAAAATCATCAACGTTCACTACCAATGACCTACCAACTTTCACTGAAGGTAGAAAGAGAATATATCATAGCATTGCCGTTCACTGACGATGAACTACCAACATTCACTGAAGGTAGCAAAAATATAACAATCATCGACGTTCACTGCCAATGACCTACCAACATTCATTGAAGGTTGAAAGAGAATATATCAAAGCATCTCCTTTCACAGACGATGAACTACCAACATTCACTGAGGGTAGCAAAAAGATAACAATCATCGATCTTCACTGCCAATGACCTACAAACTTACACTGATGGTAGAAAGAGAATATATCATAGCATCTCCGTTCACTGACGATGAATTACCAACGTTGACTGAAGGTAGAAAAAAGAAAACAATCATCGATGTTCACTGCCAATGACCTATCAACTTTCACTGAAGGTAGAAAGAGAATATATCATAGCATCTCCTTCCACTGAAGATGAACTACCAACGTTTACTGAGGGTAGCAAAAAGATAACAATCATCGACGTTCACTGCCAATGACTTACCAACTTTCACTGAAGGTAGAAAGAGAATATATTATAGCATCGCCTTTCACTGACGATGAAATACCAACGTTCACTGAATGTAGCAAAAAGATAACAATCATCGATGTTCATTGCCAATGACCTATCAACTTTCACTGAAGGTAGAAAGAGAATATATCATAGCATCTCCTTTCACTGAAGATGAACTACCAATGTTTACTGAGGGTAGCAAAAAGATAACAATCATCGACGTTCACTACCAATGACCTACCGAATTTCACTGAAGGTAGAAAGAGAATATATTATAGCATCGCCTTTCACTGACGATGAACTACCAACGTTAACTGAGGTAACAAAAAGATAAAAATCATCGACGTTCACTGCCAATGACCTACCAACTTACACTGAAGGTAGAAAGAGAATATATCATACCATCGCCGTTCACTGTTGATGAACTACCAACGTTCACTGAAGGTAGAAAAAATATAACAATCATCGATGTTCACTGCCAATGACCTATTAACTTTCACTAAAGGTAGAAAGAGAATATATCATAGCATCACCGTTCACTGAAGATGAACTACCAACGTTCACTGAATGTAGCAAAAAGATAACAATCATCGATGTTTACTGCCAATGACCTATCAACTTTCACTGAAGGTAGAAAGAGAATATATCATAGCACCTCCTTTCACTGAAGATGAACTACCAATGTTTACTAAGGGTAGCAAAAAGATAACAATCATCGACATTCACTGCCAATGACCTACCAACTTTCACTGAAGGTAGAAAGAGAATATATTATAGCATCGCCTTTCACTGACGATGAACTTCCAATGTTAACTGAAGGTAACAAAAATATAACAATCATCGACATTCACTGCCAATGACCTACCAACTTTCACTGGAGGTAGAAAGAGAATATATCATAGCATCACCAGTCACTGATGATGAACTACCAACATTCACTGAAGGTAGCAAAAAGATAAATATCATCTACGTTCACTGCCAATGACCTACCAACTTACACTGAAGGTAGAAAGAGAAAATATCATACCATCGCCGTTCACTGTTGATGAACTACCAAAGTTCCCTGAAGGTAGCAAAAATATAACAATCATCGACGTTCACTGCCAATGACCTACCAACTTTCACTAAAGGTAGAAAGAGAATATATCATAGCATCACCATTCAGTGAAGATGAACTACCAACGTTCACTGAATGTAGCAATAAGATGACAATCATCGATGTTCACTGCCAATGACCTACAAACTTACACTAATGGTAGAAAGAGAATATATCATAGCATCCCCATTCACTGACGATGAACTACCAACGTTCACTGAAGGTAGAAAAAATATAACAATCATCGACGTTAACTGCCAATGACCTACCAACTTTCACTGAAGGTAGAAAGAGAATATATTATAACATCGATTTTCACTGACGATGAACTACCAACGTTCACTAAAGGTAACAAAAATATAACAATCATCGACATTCACTGCCAATGACTTACCAAATTTCAATGAAGGTAGAAAGAGAATATATTATAGTATCACTGGTCATTGACGATGAACTAGCAACATTCACTGAAGGTAGCAAAAAGACAAAAATCATCGATGTTCACTACCAATGACCTACCAACTTACACTGAAGGTAGAAAGAGAATATATCATAGCATTGCCGTTCACTGACGATGAACTACCAACATTCACTAAAGGTAGCAAAAATATAACAATCATCGACGTTCACTGCCAATGACCTACCAACTTTCATTGAAGGTAGAAAGAGAATATATCAAAGCATCGCCTTTCACAGACGATGAACTACCAACATTCACTGAGGGTAGCAAAAAGATAACAATCATCGATGTTCACTGCCAATGACCTACCAACTTACACTGATGGTAGAAATAGAATATATCATAGCATCTCCGTTCACTGACGATGAATTACCAACGTTGACTGAAGGTAGCAAAAAGATAACAATCATCGATGTTCACTTCCAATGACCTATCAACTTTCACTGAAGGTAGAAAGAGAATATATCATAGCATCTCCTTTCACTGAAGATGAACTACCAACGTTTACTAAGGGTAGCAAAAATATAACAATCAACGATGTTCACTGCCAATGACCTACCAACTTTCACTGAAGGTAGAAAGAGAATATATTATAGCATCACCTTTCACTGATGATGAACTACCAACGTTAACTGAAGGTAACAAAAATATAACAATCATCTACGTTCACTGCCAATGTCCTACCAACTTTCGCTGAAGGTAGAAAGAGAATATATCATAGCATCTCCGGTCACTGACGATGAACTACCAACATTCACTGTAGGTAGCAAAAAGATAAAAATCATCGTCGTTCACTGCCAATGACCTACCAACTTACACTGAAGGTAGAAAGAGAATATATCATATCATCGCCCTTCATTGATGATGAACTACCAACGTTCACTGAAGGTAACAAAAATATAACAATCATCGACATTCACTGCCAATGACCTACCAAATTTCACTGAAGGTAGAAATAGAATATATCATAGTATCACCGGTCATTGACGATGAACTACCAACATTCACTGAAGGTAGCAAAAAGACAAAAATCATCGATGTTCACTACCAATGACCTACCAACTTACACTGAAGGTAGAAAGAGAATATATCATAGCATTGTCGTTCACTGATGATGAACTACCAACGTCCACTAAAGGTAGCAAAAATATAACAATCATCGACGTTCACTGCCAATGACCTACCAACTTTCATTGAAGGTAGAAAGAGAATATATCAAAGCATCGCCTTTCACAGACGATGAACTACCAACATTCACTGAGGGTAGCAAAAAGATAACAATCATCGATGTTCACTGCCAATTACCTACCAACTTACACTGATGGTAGAAAGATAATATATCATAGCATCTCCGTTCACTGACGATGAATTACCAACGTTGACTGAAGGTAGCAAAAAGATAACAATCATCGATGTTCACTTCCAATGACCTATCAACTTTCACTGAAGGTAGAAAGAGAATATATCATAGCATCTCCTTTCACTGAAGATGAACTACCAACGTTTACTAAGGGTAGCAAAAATATAACAATCAACGATGTTCACTGCCAATGACCTACCAACTTTCACTGAAGGTAGAAAGAGAATATATTATAGCATCGCCTTTCACTGACGATGAACTACCAATGTTAACTGAAGGTAACAAAAATATAACAATCATCGACGTTCACTGCCAATGTCCTACCAACTTTCGCTGAAGGTAGAAAGAGAATATATCATAGCATCACCGGTCACTGACGATGAACTACCAACATTCACTGTAGGTAGCAAAAAGAAAAAAATCATCGACGTTCACTGCCAATGACCTACCAACTTACACTGAAGGTAGAGAGGGAATATATCATATCATCGCTGTTCATTGACGATGAACGACCAACATTCACTGAAGGTAGCAAAAATATAACAATCATCGACGTTCACTGACAATGAACTACCAACTTTCACTGAAACTAGAAATAGAATATATCATAGCATCGCCTTTCATTAACGATGAACTACCAACGTTCACTGAAGGTAGCAAAAAGATAACAATCATCGACTTTCACTGCCAATGACCTACCAAATTTTTCTGAAGGTAGAAAGAGAATATATCATAACATAGACGTTCACTGACGATGAACTACCAATGTTCACTGAAGGTAGCAAAAAGATAACAATTATCGATGTTCACTGCCAATGACCTACCAACTTTCACTGAAGGTAGAAAGAGAATATATCATAGCATCGCCGTTCACTAAAGATGAACTACCAACGTTCACTAAAGGTAGCAAAAAGGTAACAATCATCGACGTTCACTGCCAATAACCTACCAACTTACACTGAAGGTAGAAAGAGGATATATCATAGCATCGCCGTTCACTGACGATGAACTACCAACATTCACTGAAGGTAGCAAAAATATAACAATCAACGATGTTCACTGCCAATGACCTACCAACTTTCACTGAAGGTAGAAAGAGAATATATCATAGCATCTCCGTTCACTGACGATGAATTACCAATGTTGACTGAAGGTAGCAAAAAGATAACAATCATCGATGTTCACTGCCAATGACCTATCAACTTTCACTGAAGGTAGAAAGAGAATATATCATAGCATCTCCTTTCACTGAAGATGAACTACCAACGTTTACTGAGGGTAACAAAAAGATAACAATCATCGAAGTTGACTGCCAATGACCTACCAACTTTCACTGAAGGTAGAAAGAGAATATATTATAGCATCGCCTTTCACTGACGATGAACTACCAACGTTAACTGAAGGTAACAAAAATATAACAATCATCGACGTTCACTGCCAATGACCAACCAACTTTCACTGAAGGTAGAAAGAGAATATATCATAGCATCTTCGTTCATTGATGATTAACTACCAACATTCACTGAAGGTAGAAAAAAGATAACAATGATCTACGTTCACTGCCAATGACCTACCAACTTACACTGATGGTAGAAAGAGAATATATCATAGCATCCCCATTCACTGACGATGAACTACCAACATTCACTGAAGGTAGAAAAAATATAACAATCATCAATGTTCACTGCCAATGAACTACCAACTTTCACTGAAAGTAGAAAGAGAATATATCATAGCATCACCTTTCATTAACGATGAACTACCAACGTTCACTGAAGGTAGCAAAAAGATAACAATCATCGACGTTCACTGCCAATGACCTACCAACTTTTACTGAAGGTAGAAAGAGAATATATCATAACATCGACGTTCACTGACGATGAACTACCAACGTTCACTGAAGGTAGCAAAAAGATAACAATTATCGACTTTCACTGTCAATGACCAACCGACTTTCACTGAAGGTAGAAAGAGAATATATCATAGCATCCCCGTTCACTGAATATGAACTACCAACGTTCACTAAAGGTAGCAAAAAGTTAACAATCATCGACGTTCACTGCCAATAACCTACCAACTTACACTGAAGGTAGAAAGAGAATATATCATAGCATCGCCGTTTACTGACGATGAACTACCAACGTTCACTGAAGGTAGCAAAAATATAACAATCATCGATGTTCACTGCCAATGACCTACCAACTTTTACTGAAGGTAGAAAGAGAATATATCATAGCATCTCCGTTCACTGATGATGAATTACCAACGTTGACTGAAGGTAGCAAAAAGATAACAATCATCGATGTTCACTGCCAATGACCTATCAACTTTCACTGAAGGTAGAAAGAGAATATATCATAGCATCTCCTTTCACTGAAGATGAACTACCAACGTATACTGAGGGTAGCAAAAAGATAACAATCATCGACGTTCACTGCCAATGACCTACCAACTTTCATTCAAGGTAGAAAGAGAATATATCAAAGCATCGCCTTTCACTGACGATGAACTACCAATATTCACTGAGGGTAGCAAAAAGATAACAATCATCGATGTTCACTGCCAATAACCTACCAACTTACACTGAAGGTAGAAAGAGAATATATCATAGCATCGCCGTTCACTGACGATGAACTACCAACATTCACTGAAGGTAGCAAAAATATAACAATCAACGATAGTCACTGCCAATGACCTACCAACTTTCACTGAAGGTAGAAAGAGAATATATCATAGCATCTCCGTTCACTGACGATGAATTACCAATGTTGACTGAAGGTAGCAAAAAGATAACAATCATCGATGTTCACTGCCAATGACCTATCAACTTTCACTGAAGGTAGAAAGAGAATATATCATAGCATCTCCTTTCACTGAAGATGAACTACCAACGTTTACTGAGGGTAACAAAAAGATAACAATCATCGAAGTTGACTGCCAATGACCTACCAACTTTCACTGAAGGTAGAATAAGAATATATTATAGCATCGCCTTTCACTGACGATGAACTACCAACGTTAACTGAAGGTAACAAAAATATAACAATCATCGACGTTCACTGCCAATGACCAACCAACTTTCACTGAAGGTAGAAAGAGAATATATCATAGCATCTTCGTTCATTGATGATTAACTACCAACATTCACTGAAGGTAGAAAAAAGATAACAATGATCTACGTTCACTGCCAATGACCTACCAACTTACACTGATGGTAGAAAGAGAATATATCATAGCATCCCCATTCACTGACGATGAACTACCAACATTCACTGAAGGTAGAAAAAATATAACAATCATCAATGTTCACTGCCAATGAACTACCAACTTACACTGAAGGTAGAAAGAGAATATATCATAGCATCGCCGTTTACTGACGATGAACTACCAACGTTCACTGAAGGTAGCAAAAATATAACAATCATCGATGTTCACTGCCAATGACCTACCAACTTTCACTAAAGGTAGAAAGAGAATATATCATAGCATCTCCGTTCACTGATGATGAATTACCAACGTTGACTGAAGGTAGCAAAAAGACAAAAATCATCGATGTTCACTACCAATGACCTACCAACTTTCATTCAAGGTAGAAAGAGAATATATCAAAGCATCGCCTTTCACTGACGATGAACTACCAACATTCACTGAGGGTAGCAAAAAGATAACAATCATCGATGTTCACTGCCAATGACCTACCAACTTACACTGATGGTAGAAAGAGAATATATCATAGCATCTCCGTTCACTGATGATGAATTACCAACGTTGACTGAAGGTAGCAAAAAGATAACAATCATCGATGTTCACTGCCAATGACCTATCAAGTTTCACTGAAGGTAGAAAGAGAATATATCATAGCATTACCTTTCACTGACGATGAACTACCAACGTTCACTGAATGTAGCAAAAAGATAACAATCATCGATGTTCAATGCCAATGACCTATCAACTTTCACTGAAGGTAGAAAGAGAATATATCATAGCATCTCCTTTCACTGAAGATGAACTACCAATGTTTACTGAGGGTAGCAAAAAGATAACAATCATTGACGTTCACTACCAATGACCTACCAACTTTCACTGAAGGTAGAAAGAGAATATATTATAGCATCGCCTTTCAATGACGATGAACTACCAACGTTAACTGAGGTAACAAAAAGATAAAAATCATCGACGTTCACTGCCAATGACCTAACCAACTTACACTGAATGTAGAAAGAGAATATATCATACCATCGCCGTTCACTTTTGATGAAGTACCAACGTTCACTGAAGGTAGCAAAAATATAACAATCATCAACGTTCACTGCCAATGACCTACCAACTTTCACTAAAGGTAGAAAGAGAATATATCATAGCATCACAATTCACTGAAGATGAACTACCAACGTTCACTGAATGTAGCAAAAAGATAACAATCATCGATGTTCACTACCAATGACCTAGCAACTTACACTGATGGTAGAAAGAGAATGTATTATAGCATCCCCATTCACTGACGATGAACTACCAACGTTCACTGAAGGTAACAAAAATATAACAATCATCGACGTTCACTGCCAATGACCTACCAAATTTCACTGAACGTAGAAAGAGAATATATTATAGCATCACCGGTCATTGACGATGAACTACCAACATTCACTGAAGGTAGCAAAAAGATAAAAATCATCGACGTTCACTGCCAATGACCTACCAACTTACACTGAAGGTAGAAAGAGAATATATCATAGCATCTCCGTTCACTGTCGATGAACTACCAACATTCACTGAAGGTAGCAAAAATATAACAATCATCGACGTTCACTGCCAATGACCTACCAACTTTCATTCAAGGTAGAAAGAGAATATATCAAAGCATCGCCTTTCACTGACGAAGAACTACCAACATTCACTGAGGGTAGCAAAAAGATAACAATCATCGATGTTCACTGCCAATGACCTACCAACTTACACTGATGGTAGAAAGAGAATATATCATAGCATCTCCGTTCACTGATGATGAATTACCAACGTTGACTGAAGGTAGCAAAAAGATAACAATCATCGATGTTCACTGCCAATGACCTATCAACTTTCACTGAAGGTAGAAAGAGAATATATCATAGCATCACCTTTCACTGACGATGAACTACCAACGTTCACTGAATGTAGCAAAAAGATAACAATCATCGATGTTCAATGCCAATGACCTATCAACTTTCACTGAAGGTAGAAAGAGAATATATCATAGCATCTTCTTTCACTGAAGATGAACTACCAATGTTTACTGAGGGTAGCAAAAAGATAACAATCATCGACGTTCACTACCAATGACCTACCAACTTTCACTGAAGGTAGAAAGAGAATATATTATAGCATCGCCTTTCAATGACGATGAACTACCAACGTTAACTGAGGTAACAAAAAGATAAAAATCATCGACGTTCACTGTCAATGACCTACCAACTTACACTGAAGGTAGAAAGAGAACATATCATACCATCGCCGTTCACTGTTGATGAACTACCAACATTCACTGAAGGTAGCAAAAATATAACAATCATCGATGTTCACTGCCAATGACCTATTAACTTTCACTAAAGGTAGAAAGAGAATATATCATAGCATCACCGTTCACTGAAGATGAACTACCAACGTTCACTGAATGTAGCAAAAAGATAACAATCATCGATGTTCACTGCCAATGATCTATCAACTTTCACTGAAGGTAGAAAGAGAATATATAATAGCATCTCCTTTCACTGAAGATGAACTACCAATGTTTACTAAGGGTAGCAAAAAGATAACAATCATCGACATTCACTGCCAATGACCTACCAACTTTCACTGAAGGTAGAAAGAGAATATATTATATCATCGCCTTTCACTGACGATGAACTTCCAACGTTAACTGAAGGTAACAAAAATATAACAATCATCGACATTCACTGCCAATGACCTAACAACTTTCACTGAAGGTAGAAAGAGAATATATCATAGCATCACCGGTCACTGACAATGAACTACCAACATTCACTGAAGGTAGCAAAAAGATAAATATCATCGACGTTCACTGCCAATGACCTACCAACTTACACTGAAGGTAGAAAGAGAATATATCGTAGCATCTCCTTTCACTGAAGATGAACTACCAACGTATACTGAGGGTAGCAAAAAGATAACAATCATTAACGTTCACTGCCAATGACCTACCAACTTTCACTGAAGGTAGAAAGAGAATATATTATAGCATCACCTTTCACTGACGATGAACTACCAACATTCACTAAAGGTAGAAAAAAGATAAAAATCATCGACGTTCACTGCCAATGACTAACCAACTTACACTGAAGGTAGAAAGAGAATATATCATACCATCGCCGTTCACTTTTGATGAACTACCAACGTTCACTAAAGGTAGCAAAAATATAACAATCATCAACGTTCACTGCCAATGACCTACCAACTTTCACTAAAGGTAGAAAGAGAATATATCATAGCATCACAATTCACTAAAGATGAACTACCAACGTTCACTGAATGTAGCAAAAAGATAACAATCATCGATGTTCACTACCAATGACCTAGAAACTTACACTGATGGTAGAAAGAGAATATATTATAGCATCCCCATTCACTGACGATGAACTACCAACGTTCACTGAAGGTAACAAAAATATAATAATCATCGACCTTCACTGCCAATGACCTACCAAATTTCACTGAACGTAGAAAGAGAATATATCATAGCATCACCGGTCATTGACGATGAACTACCAACATTCACTGAAGGTAGCAAAAAGATAAAAATCATCGACGTTCACTGCCAATGACCTACCAACTTACACTGAAGGTAGAAAGAGAATATATCATAGCATCTCCGTTCACCGACGATGAACTACCAACGTTCACTGAAGGTAGCAAAAATATAACAATCATCGACGTTCACTGCCAATGACCTACCAACTTTCATTCAAGGTAGAAAGGGAATATATCAAAGCATCGCCTTTCACTGACGATGAACTACCAACATTCACTGAGGGTAGCAAAAAGATAACAATCATCGATGTTCACTGCCAATGACCTACCAACTTACACTGATGGTAGAAAGAGAATATATCATAGCATCTCCGTTCACTGATGATGAATTACCAACGTTGACTGAAGGTAGCAAAAAGATAACAATCATCGATGTTCACTGCCAATGACCTATTAACTTTCACTGAAGGTAGAAAGAGAATATATCATAGCATCTCCTTTCACTGAAGATGAACTACCAATGTTTACTGAGGGTAGCAAAAAGATAACAATCATCGATGTTCACTACCAATGACCTACCAACTTTCACTGAAGGTAGAAAGAGAATATATTATCGCATCGCCTTTCAATGACGATGAACTACCAACGTTAACTGAGGTAACAAAAAGATAAAAATCATCGACGTTCACTGCCAATGACCTACCAACTTACACTGAAGGTAGAAAGAGAATATATCATACCATCATCGTTCACTGTTGATGAACTACCAACATTCACTGAAGGTATCAAAAATATAACAATCATCGATGTTCACTGCCAATGACCTATTTACTTTCACTAAAGGTAGAAAGAGAATATATCATAGCATCACCGTTCACTGAAGATGAACTACCAACGTTCACTGAATGTAGCAAAAAGATAACAATCATCGATGTTCACTGCCAATGATCTATCAACTTTCACTGAAGGTAGAAAGAGAATATATCATAGCATCTCCTTTCACTGAAGATGAACTACCAATGTTTACTAAGGGTAGAAAAAAGATAACAATCATCGACATTCACTGCCAATGACCTACCAACTTTCACTGAAGTTAGAAAGAGAATATATTATAGTATCGCCTTTCACTAACGATGAACTTCCAACGTTAACTGAAGGTAACAAAAATATAACAATCATCGACATTCACTGCCAATGACCTAACAACTTTCACTGAAGGTAGAAAGAGCATATATCATAGCATCACCGGTCACTGACAATGAACTACCAACATTCACTGAAGGTAGCAAAAAGATAAATATCATTGACGTTCACTGCCAATGACCTACCAACTTACACTGAAGGTAGAAAGAGAATATATCATACCATCGTCGTTCACTGTTGATGAACTACCAAAATTCACTAAATGTAGTAAAAAGATAACAATCATCGATGTTCACTGCCAATGACCTACCAACTTACACTGATGGTAGAAAGAGAATATATCATAGCATCCCCATTCACTGACGATGAACTACGAACGTTCACTGAAGGTAGCAAAAATATAACAACCATCGACGTTCACTTCCAATGAGCTACCAACTTTCACTGAAGGTAGAAAGAGAATATATTATAGCATCGCTTTTCACTGACGATGAACTACCAACGTTCATTGAAGGTAACAAAAATATAACAATCATCGACGTTCACTGCCAATGTCCTACCAACTTTCACAGAAGGTAGAAAGACAATATATCATAGCATCACCGGTCACTGACGATAAACTACCAACATTCACTATAGGTAGCTAAAAGATAAAAATCATCGACGTTCACTGCCAATGACCTACCAACTTACACTGAAGGTAGAGAGAGAATATATCATATCATCGCCGTTCATTGATGATGAACTACCAACGTTCACTGAAGGTAGCAAAAATATAACAATCATCGACGTTCCTGCTAATGACCTACCAACTTTCACTAAAGGTAGAAAGAGAATATATCATAGCATCCCCGTTCTCTTAAGGTGAACTACCAACTTTCACTAAATGTAGCAAAAAGATAACAATCATCGATGTTCACTGCCAATGACCTATCAACTTTCACTGAAGGTAGAAAGAGAATATATCATAGCATCTCCGTTCACTGACGATGAACTACCAACGTTCACTGAAGGTAGCAAAAATATAACAATCATCGACATTCACTACCAATGACCTACCAACTTTCATTCAAGGTAGAAAGAGAATATATCAAAGCATCGCCTTTCACTGACGCTGAACTACCAACATTCACCGAAGGTAGCAAAAATATAACAATCAACGATGTTCACTGCCAATGACCTACCAACTTTCACTGAAGGTAGAAAGAGAATATATCATAGCATCTCCGTTCACTGACGATGAATTTCCAATGTTGATTGAAGGTAGCAAAAAGATAACAATCATCTATGTTCACTGCCAATGACCTATCAACTTTCACTGAAGGTAGAAAGAAAATATATCATAGCATCTCCTTTCACTGAAGATGAACTACCAACGTTTACTGAGGGTAGAAAAAAGATAACAATCATCGAAGTTGACGGCCAATGACCTACCAACTTTCACTGAAGGTAGAAAGAGAATATATTATAGCATCGCCTTTCACTGACGATGAACTACCAACGTTAACTGAAGGTAACAAAAATATAACAATCATCGACGTTCACTTCCAATGACCAACCAACTTTCACTGAAGGTAGAAAGAGAATATATCATAGCATCTTCGTTCATTGATGATTAACTACCAACATTCACTGAAGGTAGAAAAAAGATAACAATGATCTACGTTCACTGCCAATGACCTACCAACTTAATCTGATGGTAGAAAGAGAATATATCATAGCATCCCCATTCACTGACGATGAACTACCAACATTCACTGAAGGTAGAAAAAATATAACAATCATCAACGTTCACTGCCAATGAACTACCAACTTTCACTGAAAGTAGAAAGATAATATATCATAGCATCGCCTTTCATTAACGATGAACTACCAACGTTCACTGAAGGTAGCAAAAAGATAACAATTATCGATGTTCACTGCCAATGACCAACCAACTTTCACTGAAGGTAGAAAGAGAATATATCATAGCATCCCCGTTCAGTGAAGATGAACTACCAACATTCACTAAAGGTAGCAAAAAGTTAACAATCATCGACGTTCAATACCAATAACCTACCAACTTACACTGAAGGTAGAAAGAGAATATATCATAGCATCGCCGTTTACTGACGATGAACTACCAACGCTCACTGAAGGTAGCAAAAAGATAACAATCATCGATGTTCACTGCCAATGACCTATCAACTTTCACTGAAGGTAGAATGAGAATATATCATAGCATCTCCTTTCAATGAAGATGAACTACCAACGTATACTGAGGGTAGCAAAAAGATAACAATCATTGACGTTCACTGCCAATGACCTACCAACTTTCACTGAATGTAGAAAGAGAATATATTATAGCATCGCCTTTCACTGACGATGAACTACCAACATTCACTGAAGGTAGAAAAAAGATAAAAATCATCGTCGTTCACTGCCAATGACTAACCAACTTACACTGAAGGTAAAAAGAGAATATATCATACCATCGCCGTTCACTTTTGATGAACTACCAACGTTCACTGAAGGTAGCAAAAATATAACAATCATCAACGTTCACTGCCAATGAGCTACCAACATTCACTAAAGGTAGAAAGAGAATATATCATAGCATCACAACTCACTGAAGATGAACTACCAACTTTCACTGAATGTAGCAAAAAGATAACAATCATCGATGTTCACTACCAATGACCTATCAACTTACACTGATGGTAGAAAGAGAATATATTATAGCATCCCCATTCACTGACGATGAACTACCAACGTTCACTGAAGGTAACAAAAATATAACAATCATCGATGTTCACTGCCAATGACCTACCAAATTTCACTGAACGTAGAAAGAGAATATATCATAGCATCACCGGTCATTGACGATGAACTACCAACATTCACTGAAGGTAGCAAAAAAATAAAAATCATCGACGTTCACTACCAATGACCTACCAACTTACACTGAAGGTAGAAAGAGAATATATCATAGCATCTCCATTCACTGACGATGAACTACCAACATTCACTGAAGGTAGCAAAAATATAACAATCATCGACGTTCACTGCCAATGACCTACCAACTTTCATTCAAGGTAGAAAGAGAATATATCAAAGCATCGCCTTTCACTGACGATGAACTACCAACATTCACTGAGGGTAGCAAAAAGATAACAATCATCGATGTTATCTGCCAATGACCTACCAACTTACACTGATGGTAGAAAGAGAATATATCATAGCATCTCCGTTCACTGATGATGAATTACCAACGTTGACTGAAGGTAGCAAAAAGATAACAATCATCGATGTTCACTGCCAATGACCTATCAACTTTTACTGAAGGTAGAAAGATAATATATCATAGCATCGCCTTTCACTGACGATGAACTACCAACGTTCACTGAATGTAGCAAAAAGATAACAAACATCGATGTTCAATGCCAATGACCTATCAACTTTCACTGAAGGTAGAAAGAGAATATATCATAGCATCTCCTTTCACTGAAGATGAACTACCAATGTTTACTTAGGGTAGCAAAAAGATAACAATCATCGACGTTCACTACCAATGACCTACCAACTTTCACTGAAGGTAGAAAGAGAATATATTATAGCATCGCCTTTCAATGACGATGAACTACCAACGTTAACTGAGGTAACAAAAAGATAAAAATCATCGATGTTCACTGCCAATGACCTACCAACTTACACTGAAGGTAGAAAGAGAATATATCATACCATCGCCGTTCACTGTTGATAAACTACCAATGTTCACTGAAGGTAGCTAAAATATAACAATCATCGATATTCACTGCCAATGACCTATTAACTTTCACTAATGGTAGAAAGAGAATATATCATAGCATCACCGTTCACTGAAGATGAACTACCAACGTTCACTGAATGTAGCAAAAAGATAACAATCATCGATGTTCACTGCCAATGACCTATCAACTTTCACTGAAGGTAGAAAGAGAATATATCATAGCATCTCCTTTCACTGAAGATGAACTACCAATGTTTACTAAGGGTAGCAAAAAGATAACAATCATCGACATTCACTGCCAATGACCTACTAACTTTCACTGAAGGTAGAAAGAGAATATATTATAGCATCGCCTTTCACTGACGACGAACTTCCAATGTTAACTGAAGGTAACAAAAATATAACAATCATCGACATTCACTGCAAATGACCTACCAACTTTCACTGAAGGTAGAAAGAGAATATACCATAGCATCACCGGTCACTGACAATGAACTACCAACATTCACTGAAGGTAGCAAAAAGATAAATATCATCGACGTTCACTGCCAATGACCTACCAACTTACACTGAAGGTAGAAAGAGAATATATCATACCATCGTCGTTCACTGTTGATGAACTACCAAAGTTCACTGAATGTAGTAAAAAGATTACAATCATCGATGTTCATTGCCAATGACCTACCAAGTTACACTGATGGTAGAAAGAGAATATATAATAGCATCCCCATTCACTGACGATGAACTACCAACGTTCACTGAAGGTAGCAAAAATATAACGATCATCGACGTTCACTGCCAATGAGCTACCAACTTTCACTGAAGGTAGAAAGAGAATATATTATAGCATCGCTTTTCACTGACGATGAACTACCAACGTTCATTGAAGGTAACAAAAATATAACAATCATCGACATTCACTGCCAATGACCTACCACATTTCACTGAAGGTAGAAAGAGAATATATCATAGTATCACCGGTCATTGACGATGAACTAGAAACATTCACTGAAGGTAGCAAAAAGACAAAAATCATCGATGTTCACTACCAATGACCTACCAACTTACACTGAAGGTAGAAAGAGAATATATCCTGACATTGCCGTTCACTGACGATGAACTACCAACGTTCACTGAAGGTAGCAAAAATATAACAATCATCGACGTTCACTGCCAATGACCTACCAACTTTCATTGAAGGTAGAAAGAGAATATATCAAAGCATCGCCTTTCACAGACGATGAACTACCAACATTCACTGAGGGTAGCAAAAAGATAACAATCATCGATGTTCACTGCCAATGACCTACCAACTTACACTAATGGTAGAAAGAGAATATATCATAGCATCTCCGTTCAATGACGATGAATTACTAACGTTGACTGAAGGTAGCAAAAAGATAACAATCATCGATGTTCACTGCCAATGACCTATCAACTTTCACTGAAGGTAGAAAGAGAATATATCATAGCATCTCCGTTCACTGACGATGAACTACCAACGTTCACTGAGGGTAGCAAAAACATAACAAGCATCGATGTTCACTGCCAATGACCTACCAACTTACACTGATGGTAGAAAGAGAATATATCATAGCATCTCCGTTCACTGATGATTAATTACCAACGTTGACTGAAGGTAGCAAAAAGATAACAATCATCGATGTTCACTGCCAATGACCTATCAACTTTCACTGAAGGTGGAAAGAGAATATATCATAGCATCTCCTTCCACTGAAGATGAACTACCAACGTTTACTGAGGGTAGAAAAAAGATAACAATCATCAACGTTCACTGCCAATTACCTACCAACTTTCACTGAAGGTAGAAAGAGAATATATTATAGCATCGGCTTTCTCTGACGATGAACTACCAACGTTCACTGAATGAAGCAAAAAGATAACAATCATCGATGTTCACTGCTAATGACCTATCAACTTTCACTGAAGGTAGAAAGAGAATAGATCATAGCATCTCCTTTCACTGAAGATGAACTACCAATGTTTACTAAGGGTAGCAAAAAGATAACAATCATCGACATTCACTGCCAATGACCTACCAACTTTCACTGAAGGTAGAAAGAGAATATATTATAGCATCGCCTTTCACTGACGATGAACTACCAACATTAACTGAAGGTAACAAAAATATAACAATCATCGACGTTCACTGCCAATGACCAACAAACTTTCACTGAAGGTAGAAAGAGAATATATCAAAGCATCGCCTTTCACTGACGATGAACTACCAACATTCACTAAGGGTAGCAAAAAGATAACAATCATCGATGTTATCTGCCAATGACCTACCAACTTACACTGATGGTAGAAAGAGAATATATCATAGCATCTCCGTTCACTGATGATGAATTACCAACATTGACTGAAGGTAGCAAAAAGATAACAATCATCGATGTTCACTGCCAATGACCTATCAACTTTTACTGAAGGTAGAAAGATAATATATCATAGCATCGCCTTTCACTGACGATGAACTACCAACGTTCACTGAATGTAGCAAAAAGATAACAAACATCGATGTTCAATGCCAATGACCTATCAACTTTCACTGAAGGTAGAAAGAGAATATATCATAGCATCTCCTTTCACTGAAGATGAACTACCAATGTTTACTTAGGGTAGCAAAAAGATAACAATCATCGACGTTCACTACCAATGACTTACCAACTTTCACTGAAGGTAGAAAGAGAATATATTATAGCATCGCCTTTCAATGACGATGAACTACCAACGTTAACTGAGGTAACAAAAAGATAAAAATCATCGACGTTCACTGCCAATGACCTACCAACTTACACTGAAGGTAGAAAGAGAATATATCATACCATCGTCGTTCACTGTTGATAAACTACCAATGTTCACTGAAGGTAGCTAAAATATAACAATCATCGATGTTCACTGCCAATGACCTATTAACTTTCACTGAAGGTAGAAAGAGAATATATCATAGCATCTCCTTTCACTGAAGATGAACTACCAATGTTTACTGAGGGTAGCAAAAAGATAACAATCATCGATGTTCACTACCAATGACCTACCAACTTTCACTGAAGGTAGAAAGAGAATATATTATCGCATCGCCTTTCAATGACGATGAACTACCAACGTTAACTGAGGTAACAAAAAGATAAAAATCATCGACGTTCACTGCCAATGACCTACCAACTTACACTGAAGGTAGAAAGAGAATATATCATACCATCATCGTTCACTGTTGATGAACTACCAACATTCACTGAAGGTATCAAAAATATAACAATCATCGATGTTCACTGCCAATGACCTATTTACTTTCACTAAAGGTAGAAAGAGAATATATCATAGCATCACCGTTCACTGAAGATGAACTACCAACGTTCACTGAATGTAGCAAAAAGATAACAATCATCGATGTTCACTGCCAATGATCTATCAACTTTCACTGAAGGTAGAAAGAGAATATATCATAGCATCTCCTTTCACTGAAGATGAACTACCAATGTTTACTAAGGGTAGAAAAAAGATAACAATCATCGACATTCACTGCCAATGACCTACCAACTTTCACTGAAGTTAGAAAGAGAATATATTATAGTATCGCCTTTCACTAACGATGAACTTCCAACGTTAACTGAAGGTAACAAAAATATAACAATCATCGACATTCACTGCCAATGACCTAACAACTTTCACTGAAGGTAGAAAGAGCATATATCATAGCATCACCGGTCACTGACAATGAACTACCAACATTCACTGAAGGTAGCAAAAAGATAAATATCATTGACGTTCACTGCCAATGACCTACCAACTTACACTGAAGGTAGAAAGAGAATATATCATACCATCGTCGTTCACTGTTGATGAACTACCAAAATTCACTAAATGTAGTAAAAAGATAACAATCATCGATGTTCACTGCCAATGACCTACCAACTTACACTGATGGTAGAAAGAGAATATATCATAGCATCCCCATTCACTGACGATGAACTACGAACGTTCACTGAAGGTAGCAAAAATATAACAACCATCGACGTTCACTTCCAATGAGCTACCAACTTTCACTGAAGGTAGAAAGAGAATATATTATAGCATCGCTTTTCACTGACGATGAACTACCAACGTTCATTGAAGGTAACAAAAATATAACAATCATCGACGTTCACTGCCAATGTCCTACCAACTTTCACAGAAGGTAGAAAGACAATATATCATAGCATCACCGGTCACTGACGATAAACTACCAACATTCACTATAGGTAGCTAAAAGATAAAAATCATCGACGTTCACTGCCAATGACCTACCAACTTACACTGAAGGTAGAGAGAGAATATATCATATCATCGCCGTTCATTGATGATGAACTACCAACGTTCACTGAAGGTAGCAAAAATATAACAATCATCGACGTTCCTGCTAATGACCTACCAACTTTCACTAAAGGTAGAAAGAGAATATATCATAGCATCCCCGTTCTCTTAAGGTGAACTACCAACTTTCACTAAATGTAGCAAAAAGATAACAATCATCGATGTTCACTGCCAATGACCTATCAACTTTCACTGAAGGTAGAAAGAGAATATATCATAGCATCTCCGTTCACTGACGATGAACTACCAACGTTCACTGAAGGTAGCAAAAATATAACAATCATCGACATTCACTACCAATGACCTACCAACTTTCATTCAAGGTAGAAAGAGAATATATCAAAGCATCGCCTTTCACTGACGCTGAACTACCAACATTCACCGAAGGTAGCAAAAATATAACAATCAACGATGTTCACTGCCAATGACCTACCAACTTTCACTGAAGGTAGAAAGAGAATATATCATAGCATCTCCGTTCACTGACGATGAATTTCCAATGTTGATTGAAGGTAGCAAAAAGATAACAATCATCTATGTTCACTGCCAATGACCTATCAACTTTCACTGAAGGTAGAAAGAAAATATATCATAGCATCTCCTTTCACTGAAGATGAACTACCAACGTTTACTGAGGGTAGAAAAAAGATAACAATCATCGAAGTTGACGGCCAATGACCTACCAACTTTCACTGAAGGTAGAAAGAGAATATATTATAGCATCGCCTTTCACTGACGATGAACTACCAACGTTAACTGAAGGTAACAAAAATATAACAATCATCGACGTTCACTTCCAATGACCAACCAACTTTCACTGAAGGTAGAAAGAGAATATATCATAGCATCTTCGTTCATTGATGATTAACTACCAACATTCACTGAAGGTAGAAAAAAGATAACAATGATCTACGTTCACTGCCAATGACCTACCAACTTAATCTGATGGTAGAAAGAGAATATATCATAGCATCCCCATTCACTGACGATGAACTACCAACATTCACTGAAGGTAGAAAAAATATAACAATCATCAACGTTCACTGCCAATGAACTACCAACTTTCACTGAAAGTAGAAAGATAATATATCATAGCATCGCCTTTCATTAACGATGAACTACCAACGTTCACTGAAGGTAGCAAAAAGATAACAATTATCGATGTTCACTGCCAATGACCAACCAACTTTCACTGAAGGTAGAAAGAGAATATATCATAGCATCCCCGTTCAGTGAAGATGAACTACCAACATTCACTAAAGGTAGCAAAAAGTTAACAATCATCGACGTTCAATACCAATAACCTACCAACTTACACTGAAGGTAGAAAGAGAATATATCATAGCATCGCCGTTTACTGACGATGAACTACCAACGCTCACTGAAGGTAGCAAAAAGATAACAATCATCGATGTTCACTGCCAATGACCTATCAACTTTCACTGAAGGTAGAATGAGAATATATCATAGCATCTCCTTTCAATGAAGATGAACTACCAACGTATACTGAGGGTAGCAAAAAGATAACAATCATTGACGTTCACTGCCAATGACCTACCAACTTTCACTGAATGTAGAAAGAGAATATATTATAGCATCGCCTTTCACTGACGATGAACTACCAACATTCACTGAAGGTAGAAAAAAGATAAAAATCATCGTCGTTCACTGCCAATGACTAACCAACTTACACTGAAGGTAAAAAGAGAATATATCATACCATCGCCGTTCACTTTTGATGAACTACCAACGTTCACTGAAGGTAGCAAAAATATAACAATCATCAACGTTCACTGCCAATGAGCTACCAACATTCACTAAAGGTAGAAAGAGAATATATCATAGCATCACAACTCACTGAAGATGAACTACCAACTTTCACTGAATGTAGCAAAAAGATAACAATCATCGATGTTCACTACCAATGACCTATCAACTTACACTGATGGTAGAAAGAGAATATATTATAGCATCCCCATTCACTGACGATGAACTACCAACGTTCACTGAAGGTAACAAAAATATAACAATCATCGATGTTCACTGCCAATGACCTACCAAATTTCACTGAACGTAGAAAGAGAATATATCATAGCATCACCGGTCATTGACGATGAACTACCAACATTCACTGAAGGTAGCAAAAAAATAAAAATCATCGACGTTCACTACCAATGACCTACCAACTTACACTGAAGGTAGAAAGAGAATATATCATAGCATCTCCATTCACTGACGATGAACTACCAACATTCACTGAAGGTAGCAAAAATATAACAATCATCGACGTTCACTGCCAATGACCTACCAACTTTCATTCAAGGTAGAAAGAGAATATATCAAAGCATCGCCTTTCACTGACGATGAACTACCAACATTCACTGAGGGTAGCAAAAAGATAACAATCATCGATGTTATCTGCCAATGACCTACCAACTTACACTGATGGTAGAAAGAGAATATATCATAGCATCTCCGTTCACTGATGATGAATTACCAACGTTGACTGAAGGTAGCAAAAAGATAACAATCATCGATGTTCACTGCCAATGACCTATCAACTTTTACTGAAGGTAGAAAGATAATATATCATAGCATCGCCTTTCACTGACGATGAACTACCAACGTTCACTGAATGTAGCAAAAAGATAACAAACATCGATGTTCAATGCCAATGACCTATCAACTTTCACTGAAGGTAGAAAGAGAATATATCATAGCATCTCCTTTCACTGAAGATGAACTACCAATGTTTACTTAGGGTAGCAAAAAGATAACAATCATCGACGTTCACTACCAATGACCTACCAACTTTCACTGAAGGTAGAAAGAGAATATATTATAGCATCGCCTTTCAATGACGATGAACTACCAACGTTAACTGAGGTAACAAAAAGATAAAAATCATCGATGTTCACTGCCAATGACCTACCAACTTACACTGAAGGTAGAAAGAGAATATATCATACCATCGCCGTTCACTGTTGATAAACTACCAATGTTCACTGAAGGTAGCTAAAATATAACAATCATCGATATTCACTGCCAATGACCTATTAACTTTCACTAATGGTAGAAAGAGAATATATCATAGCATCACCGTTCACTGAAGATGAACTACCAACGTTCACTGAATGTAGCAAAAAGATAACAATCATCGATGTTCACTGCCAATGACCTATCAACTTTCACTGAAGGTAGAAAGAGAATATATCATAGCATCTCCTTTCACTGAAGATGAACTACCAATGTTTACTAAGGGTAGCAAAAAGATAACAATCATCGACATTCACTGCCAATGACCTACTAACTTTCACTGAAGGTAGAAAGAGAATATATTATAGCATCGCCTTTCACTGACGACGAACTTCCAATGTTAACTGAAGGTAACAAAAATATAACAATCATCGACATTCACTGCAAATGACCTACCAACTTTCACTGAAGGTAGAAAGAGAATATACCATAGCATCACCGGTCACTGACAATGAACTACCAACATTCACTGAAGGTAGCAAAAAGATAAATATCATCGACGTTCACTGCCAATGACCTACCAACTTACACTGAAGGTAGAAAGAGAATATATCATACCATCGTCGTTCACTGTTGATGAACTACCAAAGTTCACTGAATGTAGTAAAAAGATTACAATCATCGATGTTCATTGCCAATGACCTACCAAGTTACACTGATGGTAGAAAGAGAATATATAATAGCATCCCCATTCACTGACGATGAACTACCAACGTTCACTGAAGGTAGCAAAAATATAACGATCATCGACGTTCACTGCCAATGAGCTACCAACTTTCACTGAAGGTAGAAAGAGAATATATTATAGCATCGCTTTTCACTGACGATGAACTACCAACGTTCATTGAAGGTAACAAAAATATAACAATCATCGACATTCACTGCCAATGACCTACCACATTTCACTGAAGGTAGAAAGAGAATATATCATAGTATCACCGGTCATTGACGATGAACTAGCAACATTCACTGAAGGTAGCAAAAAGACAAAAATCATCGATGTTCACTACCAATGACCTACCAACTTACACTGAAGGTAGAAAGAGAATATATCCTGACATTGCCGTTCACTGACGATGAACTACCAACGTTCACTGAAGGTAGCAAAAATATAACAATCATCGACGTTCACTGCCAATGACCTACCAACTTTCATTGAAGGTAGAAAGAGAATATATCAAAGCATCGCCTTTCACAGACGATGAACTACCAACATTCACTGAGGGTAGCAAAAAGATAACAATCATCGATGTTCACTGCCAATGACCTACCAACTTACACTAATGGTAGAAAGAGAATATATCATAGCATCTCCGTTCAATGACGATGAATTACTAACGTTGACTGAAGGTAGCAAAAAGATAACAATCATCGATGTTCACTGCCAATGACCTATCAACTTTCACTGAAGGTAGAAAGAGAATATATCATAGCATCTCCGTTCACTGACGATGAACTACCAACGTTCACTGAGGGTAGCAAAAACATAACAAGCATCGATGTTCACTGCCAATGACCTACCAACTTACACTGATGGTAGAAAGAGAATATATCATAGCATCTCCGTTCACTGATGATTAATTACCAACGTTGACTGAAGGTAGCAAAAAGATAACAATCATCGATGTTCACTGCCAATGACCTATCAACTTTCACTGAAGGTGGAAAGAGAATATATCATAGCATCTCCTTCCACTGAAGATGAACTACCAACGTTTACTGAGGGTAGAAAAAAGATAACAATCATCAACGTTCACTGCCAATTACCTACCAACTTTCACTGAAGGTAGAAAGAGAATATATTATAGCATCGGCTTTCTCTGACGATGAACTACCAACGTTCACTGAATGAAGCAAAAAGATAACAATCATCGATGTTCACTGCTAATGACCTATCAACTTTCACTGAAGGTAGAAAGAGAATAGATCATAGCATCTCCTTTCACTGAAGATGAACTACCAATGTTTACTAAGGGTAGCAAAAAGATAACAATCATCGACATTCACTGCCAATGACCTACCAACTTTCACTGAAGGTAGAAAGAGAATATATTATAGCATCGCCTTTCACTGACGATGAACTACCAACATTAACTGAAGGTAACAAAAATATAACAATCATCGACGTTCACTGCCAATGACCAACAAACTTTCACTGAAGGTAGAAAGAGAATATATCAAAGCATCGCCTTTCACTGACGATGAACTACCAACATTCACTAAGGGTAGCAAAAAGATAACAATCATCGATGTTATCTGCCAATGACCTACCAACTTACACTGATGGTAGAAAGAGAATATATCATAGCATCTCCGTTCACTGATGATGAATTACCAACATTGACTGAAGGTAGCAAAAAGATAACAATCATCGATGTTCACTGCCAATGACCTATCAACTTTTACTGAAGGTAGAAAGATAATATATCATAGCATCGCCTTTCACTGACGATGAACTACCAACGTTCACTGAATGTAGCAAAAAGATAACAAACATCGATGTTCAATGCCAATGACCTATCAACTTTCACTGAAGGTAGAAAGAGAATATATCATAGCATCTCCTTTCACTGAAGATGAACTACCAATGTTTACTTAGGGTAGCAAAAAGATAACAATCATCGACGTTCACTACCAATGACTTACCAACTTTCACTGAAGGTAGAAAGAGAATATATTATAGCATCGCCTTTCAATGACGATGAACTACCAACGTTAACTGAGGTAACAAAAAGATAAAAATCATCGACGTTCACTGCCAATGACCTACCAACTTACACTGAAGGTAGAAAGAGAATATATCATACCATCGTCGTTCACTGTTGATAAACTACCAATGTTCACTGAAGGTAGCTAAAATATAACAATCATCGATATTCACTGCCAATGACCTATTAACTTTCACTAATGGTAGAAAGAGAATATATCATAGCATCACCGTTCACTGAAGATGAACTACCAACGTTCACTGAATGTAGCAAAAAGATAACAATCATCGATGTTCACTGCCAATGACCTATCAACTTTCACTGAAGGGAGAAAGAGAATATATCATAGCATCTCCTTTCACTGAAGATGAACTACCAATGTTTACTAAGGGTAGCAAAAAGATAACAATCATCGACATTCACTGCCAATGACCTACTAACTTTCACTGAAGGTAGAAAGAGAATATATTATAGCATCGCCTTTCACTGACGACGAACTTCCAACGTTAACTGAAGGTAACAAAAATATAACAATCATCGACATTCACTGCAAATGACCTACCAACTTTCACTGAAGGTAGAAAGAGAATATACCATAGCATCACCGGTCACTGACAATGAACTACCAACATTCACTGAAGGTAGCAAAAAGATAAATATCATCGACGTTCACTGCCAATGACCTACCAACTTACACTGAAGGTAGAAAGAGAATATATCATACCATCGTCGTTCACTGTTGATGAACTACCAAAGTTCACTGAATGTAGTAAAAAGATTACAATCATCGATGTTCATTGCCAATGACCTACCAACTTACACTGATGGTAGAAAGAGAATATATAATAGCATCCCCATTCAATGACGATGAACTACCAACGTTCACTGAAGGTAGCAAAAATATAACGATCATCGACGTTCACTGCCAATGAGCTACCAACTTTCACTGAAGGTAGAAAGAGAATATATTATAGCATCGCTTTTCACTGACGATGAACTACCAACGTTCATTGAAGGTAACAAAAATATAACAATCATCGACATTCACTGCCAATGACCTACCACATTTCACTGAAGGTAGAAAGAGAATATATCATAGTATCACCGGTCATTGACGATGAACTAGCAACATTCACTGAAGGTAGCAAAAAGACAAAAATCATCGATGTTCACTACCAATGACCTACCAACTTACACTGAAGGTAGAAAGAGAATATATCCTGACATTGCCGTTCACTGACGATGAACTACCAACGTTCACTGAAGGTAGCAAAAATATAACAATCATCGACGTTCACTGCCAATGACCTACCAACTTTCATTGAAGGTAGAAAGAGAATATATCAAAGCATCGCCTTTCACAGACGATGAACTACCAACATTCACTGAGGGTAGCAAAAAGATAACAATCATCGATGTTCACTGCCAATGACCTACCAACTTACACTAATGGTAGAAAGAGAATATATCATAGCATCTCCGTTCAATGACGATGAATTACTAACGTTGACTGAAGGTAGCAAAAAGATAACAATCATCGATGTTCACTGCCAATGACCTATCAACTTTCACTGAAGGTAGAAAGAGAATATATCATAGCATCTTCGTTCACTGACGATGAACTACCAACGTTCACTGAGGGTAGCAAAAACATAACAAGCATCGATGTTCACTGCCAATGACCTACCAACTTACACTGATGGTAGAAAGAGAATATATCATAGCATCTCCGTTCACTGATGATTAATTACCAACGTTGACTGAAGGTAGCAAAAAGATAACAATCATCGATGTTCACTGCCAATGACCTATCAACTTTCACTGAAGGTGGAAAGAGAATATATCATAGCATCTCCTTCCACTGAAGATGAACTACCAACGTTTACTGAGGGTAGCAAAAAGATAACAATCATCAACGTTCACTGCCAATTACCTACCAACTTTCACTGAAGGTAGAAAGAGAATATATTATAGCATCGGCTTTCTCTGACGATGAACTACCAACGTTCACTGAATGAAGCAAAAAGATAACAATCATCGATGTTCACTGCTAATGACCTATCAACTTTCACTGAAGGTAGAAAGAGAATATATCATAGCATCTCCTTTCACTGAAGATGAACTACCAATGTTTACTAAGGGTAGCAAAAAGATAACAATCATCGACATTCACTGCCAATGACCTACCAACTTTCACTGAAGGTAGAAAGAGAATATATTATAGCATCGCCTTTCACTGACGATGAACTACCAACATTAACTGAAGGTAACAAAAATATAACAATCATCGACGTTCACTGCCAATGACCAACAAACTTTCACTGAAGGTAGAAAGAGAATATATCATAGCATCTCCGTTCACTGACGATGAACTACCAACGTTTACTGAAGGTAGCAAAAATATAACAATCATCGACATTCACTGCCAATGACCTACCAACTTTCATTCAAGGTAGAAAGAGAATATATCAAAGCATCGCCTTTCACTGACGATGAACTACCAACATTCACTGAGGGTAGCAAAAAGATAACAAGCATCGATGTTCACTGCCAATGACCTACCAACTTACACTGATGGTAGAAAGAGAATATATCATAGCATCTCCGTTCACTGATGATGAATTACCAACGTTGACTGAAGGTAGCAAAAAGATAACAATCATTGATGTTCACTGCCAATGACCTATCAACTTTCACTGAAGGTAGAAAGAGAATATATCATAGCATCTCCTTCCACTGAAGATGAACTACCAACGTTTACTGAGGGTAGCAAAAAGATAACAATCATCGACGTTCACTGCCAATCACCTACCAACATTCACTGAAGGTAGAAAGAGAATATATAATAGCATCGGCTTTCATTGACGATGAACTACCAACGTTCACTGAATGTAGCAAAAAGATAACAATCATCGATGTTCACTGCCAATGACCTATCAACTTTCACTAAAGGTAGAAAGAGAATATATCATAGCATCTCCTTTCACTGAAGATGAACTACCAATGTTTACTGAGGGTAGCAAAAAGATAACAATCATCGACGTTCACTGCCAATGACCTACTAACTTTCACTGAAGGTAGAAAGAGAATATATTATAGCATCGCCTTTCAATGACGATGAACTACCAACGTTAACTGAGGTAACAAAAAGATAAAAATCATCGATGTTCACTGCCAATGACCTACTGTTGTACCCCAAAATTTGCCCTCCCATATTTCTCAAAACATTTCAAGAAAAATTCACAAGTCCAACTCGGCGCGTCATATTCAGGTGTTCTTTCACCAAGATATCTCTGATAACATATTCTCAAATTCAGGTTCGGCTCAAGAGTCAATTCTTTAAAGAAGGTATCCGAATGTGTGAGTTTTCTCGAAGAAATATGGTGAAAAAGTGTGCTGAAAGTGCAGTTTTTACGCGCTAAAAAATTCATAACTTGAAGATAGTGGCTCGTTTTGAACCCGTTCCGGTGGCCAAAATTCCGTCTTGACATTATCTACGTTTTCATCTCTCACGGCTGGAAGCCAATTTCGATCAGAAGGTCTTCAAAAATGTGGATTTATCAAGTATTTTCATACAGAAAATTTGTGACAGAAGTTTATTTGCGTCATGTTCAGAAAATCATAACTTGGTCGATTTTCATCGTATCGAGCTGGTTCTGGCGCCAAAATTTTACAAATTGAGTTGGCTACATTTTCATAGAAGGTATTGAGTTCAAACGGTATTCAAAAGGCCTTCGTTTTTTTCTCAGAGTGCATGACACGCTGAAAATCCTGAATGCTGAATATTATTTCATCTGGGCCGAAACTTCGAAAATTCATAACTCGGTCAATTTTTATCGGATTGGGCTCATATTTTTACACAAGGTCCCTGACTCATAGATCTACAACTTTGCTTCAAAAGTCGAGACCGGATTATGCTCCGGTAAATACCAGTTTTTTATTGAAGAACGTGTCAGAGTCGACACTGGAGCCCAAAATAAGTTTGTCTGAGCTGAAATTTCAAAAATTCATAACTAATTCACCGTTTATCCGATTGAGCCGATTTTCGGACAGGAGTTAGTTCTCGATGTAGGCTACATTTTGTTTTTCACATTTCAACTTCAAAAATTGCACTTAAGTCCCTGCGATTTAGCCTGGAAAGTGACGAACTCAAGTGAACATGGAGGCCCAATTGCACATTCAAAGCCCATTTTCTTTACCCTAATTTCCATTATATAATCACTTTCTTTTCACACAAACCAGAGAAGAAAAAAAGAGAGAAAAAACCTTGCCACAACACTGTTAGAATATCAAATTCTTTCAAGAACCCTAAAACCTTGAAATCCTTATTACAAATCCCTCTCTCACTACAAACAAGCCATCACAGTTACAAACAAACACCTCATTACTTCTTCAGTAAGGGTAAGACTGGCTTGATCTCCATGATCCAAAAGGCATAAAAGCATTCAGGTCACTAATTTTCCAGTAAGGGTAAGAGTGATTTAATCTCCATGATCAAAAGGGTATAATCATTCATACATGCCATATTGTGCCTAAACATTAAATTTCTTCATATATTGACTTTATTTGCATTTTATGATTTTATTTAATGTGTTCATGAGATTCAACACTGCAGATTTAGACAGGATCTCATGCAGGTTCATCAAGGAACGTTGAGGCCAAAACACAAATGGCCAAAAGCCAAAAGCCAAATGGCCAAAGTAGAACAACTTATGCATGATGAGGCCAAAACACAAATGGCCAAAAGTCAAAAGCCAAATGGACAAAGTAGAACAACTTATGCATGATGAGGCCAGAACACAAATGGCCAACAGCCAGAATACAAATGGCCATGAAACCCAATCCAATGGCCAAAGAATGCAGACCACGGTACTCAGGAGTCAATGAACACGCGCGTGATGCAAGAAAGTCAAACAAGGCTTTTTGTCTAATGGACCAGAATACTTCAAAAAACCTCCCCTTGGGTCTGAATACCCCCCATGGTTTGCATCAATTTTCAATTTTTATTTGTTTTTCTTTATTAATTCTATTAATTATTTTAATTGTTTTCTTTAATTTCCAATAAATAATTTTCATAATAAAAATAAATACAGAAAAATCAAAAAAATGTTTATTGTTATTAATATTAATTTCACTATTATTTTAGGTTGTAAATAAATGTTAAATAATTAATTTAGTTAAATTAGGTTTTAAAACTTAAATCTTTTTCTTAACAAATTAAAATATGTAGAAATTAGGGTTTTTAACTTTTCATCATTTTTTTAATAAATAATTTTCTCACCATTATTATTATTATTAATTAATTACTACTTTTGTAAATAAACATGTACATTAATAATTTAGTAAATTAGGTTTTAAACTTTAACTTTTTTTTTAATAATTAAAAATATTTAGAACTAGAGTTTCCTTCTAATTTTAAATTCTTTTCTTTATTTTCATTAAATACCAAAAACCTAAAAAACATTTCTTGTCTTAATTAAATAATAATTAGTTTTTAATTTCAATTTAATTTCAAAAGGGTCCAACGCCCTCAAACGTTCTATTTTTATTCTTTTCGCACGTTATTTTATTTTCCTTTGTGAATATTATGTAATTGCTCAAGCCTTGTAATAGTAATTAGGAATTTATTTACTTTCCGCATTTTTTATTCAAAACGGGTCTTTGTTAATTTGGCGATGTATAGACCCGCGCCTTGTAATAGCGTAGGATTTTACTTTCCGCACTTAAATTTCCGCACCTTTAAACTGCTAAACTTTGCATGAAAGAATGTATGGCCTAAATTAAAAACAATGCATAGATCACCATGATACATGTACAAGATAAATGCTAAGCTGAAAATAACACACAAATTCACACACCACTCTTAGGGTACGCCTCATTGTTGCCTTGCCTTCGAAACGTGGTCGTCGAGTATAGGACGTTTTAGTAAGTCCTTATGTCCGTTGATCCATATGCCTTAAAACAAGTTGCCTCGGAAAAGTTGCCTCGAATTAAAAAGGATCAATGGCATAAGGGTAGCTTCTAAGGTGTCCTACTGTTGCTCTGGTGACCACACTGTCCCTACAAACGAATTGACCCGAACACCTCCAACGGTGGTGCTACCTACCTCTCAATGGTGGGATGGCACTACCTTAAGGACTCTTACACAGCCTAATTCCTTAGGGTAGGTAGATGACTCATAGATACTTGCTCTATTCAAAAACAAATCAAAACTCTTTTAACACCGACACTTTTTAAAAAGCTTTCAAAACACATTTTCAAACACTCTTGAGGACTAATACAAGAGTCGATCTGAAATTTTTAAACGAAACTTTTTCAAACCCACTCACATTTGAAAAGCAAACAAACATTTTGAAAACACAAATGAGCAAGTATCTAAGAGCCCATGGATAACCATTGATAGAAAGGGTGCTAACACCTTCCCTTTCTATAAATCTACCTCCCGAACCGAGAGAAACTATCTCATAAGGAATTTTTCTTTGCTTTTGTCCTGTCCATGTTGGAGAAAATAAAAGACGGTGGCGACTCTTGCTTACCGCGACATTTCGCGAAACCAGCTTTAAACAGTCAGTTCCAGATCCACCGATCACACCTACCAACTTACACTGAAGGTAGAAAGAGAATTTATCATACCATCGCCGTTCACTGTTGATGAACTACCAACGTTCACTGAAGCTAGCAAAAATATAACAATCATCGATGTTCACTGCCAATGACCTATTAACTTTCACTAAAGGTAGAAATAGAATATATCCTAGCATCACCGTTCACTGAAGATGAACTACCAACGTTCACTTAATGTAGCAAAAAGATAACAATCATCGATGATCACTGCCAATGACCTATCAACTTTCACTGAAGGTAGAAAGAGAATATATCATAGCATCTCCTTTCACTGAAGATGAACTACCAATGTTTACTAAGGGTAGCAAAAAGATAACAATTATCGACATTCATTGCCAATGACCTACCAACTTTCACTGAAGGTAGAAAGAGAATATATTATAGCATCGCCTTTCACTGACGATGAACTTCCAACGTTAATTGAAGGTAACAAAAATATAACAATCATCGACATTCACTGCCAATGACCTATCAACTTTCACTGAAGGTAGAAAGAGAATATATCATAGCATCACCGTTCACTGCCAAGGACCTACCAACTTACACTGAAGGTAGAAAGAGAATATATCATACCATCGTCGTTCACTGTTAATGAACTACCAAAGTTCACTGAAGGTAGCAAAAATATAACAATCATCGACGTTCACTGCCAATGACCTACCAACTTTCACTAAAGGTAGAAAGAGAATATATCATAGCATCACCATTCACTGAAGATGAACTACCAACGTTCACTGAATGTAGCAAAAAGATAACAATCATCGATGTTCACTGCCAATGACCTACCAACTTACACTGATGGTAGAAAGAGAATATATCATAACATCCCCATTCACTGACGATGAACTACCAACATTCACTGAAGGTAGCAAAAATATAACAATCATCCACGTTCAATGCCAATGAGCTACCAACTTTCACTGAAGGTAAAAAGAGAATATATTATAGCATCGCTTTTCACTGACGATGAACTACCAACGTTCACTGAAGGTAACAAAAATATAGCAATCATCGACATTCACTGCCAATGACCTACCAAATTTCACTGAAGGTAGAAAGAGAATATATCATAGTATCACCGGTCATTGACGATGAACTAGCAACATTCACTAAAGGTAGCAAAAAGACAAAAATCATCGATGTTCACTACCAATGACCTACCAACTTACACTGAAGGTAGAAAGAGAATATATCATAGCATTGCTGTTCACTGACGATGAACTACCAACGTTCACTGAAGGTAGCAAAAATATAACAATCATCGATGTTCACTACCAATAACCTAGCAACTTTCATTGAAGGTAGAAAGAGAATATATCAAAGCACCGCCTTTCACAGACGATGAACTACCAACATTCACTGAGGGTCGAAAAAAGATAACAATCATCGATGTTCACTGCCAATGACCTACCAACTTACACTAATGGTAGAAAGAGAATATATCATAGCATCTCCGTTCACTGACGATGAATTACCAACGTTGACTGAAGGTAGCAAAAAGATAACAATCATCGATGTTCACTGCCAATGACCTATCGACTTTCACTGAAGGTAGAAAGAGAATATATCATAGCATCTCCTTTCACTGAATATGAACTACCAACGTTTACTAAGGGTAGAAAAAAGATAACAATCATCGACGTTCACTGCCAATGACCTACAAACTTTCACTGAAGGTAGAAAGAGAATATATTATAACATCGCCTTTCACTGACGATGAACTACCAACATTAACTGAAGGTAACAAAAATATAACAATCATCGACGTTCACTGCCAATGTCCTACAAACTTTCACTGAAGGTAGAAAGAGAATATATCATAGCATCACCGGTCACTGACGATGAACTACAAACATTTACTGAAGGTAGCAAAAAGATAAAAATCATCGACGTTCACTGCCAATAACCTTCCAACTTACACTGAAGGTAGAAAGAGAATATATCATATCATCGCCGTTCATTGATGATGAACTACCAACGTTCACTGAAGGTAGCAAAAATATAACAATCATCGACGTTCACTGCCAATGACCTACCAACTTTCACTAAAGGTAGAAAGAGAATATATCATAGCATCACCGTTCACTGAAGATGAACTACCAACGTTCACTAAATGTAGCAAAAAGATAAAAATCATCAATGTTCACTGCCAATGACCTACCAACTTACACTGATAGTAGAAAGAGAATATATCATAGCATCCCCATTCACTGACGATGAACTACCAACGTTCACTGAAGGTAGAAAAAATATAACAATCATCAACGTTTACTACCAATGAACTACCAACTTTCATTGAAAGTAGAAATAGAATATATCATAGCATCGCCTTTCATTAACGATGAACTACCAACGTTCACTGAAGGTAGCAAAAAGATAACAATCATCGACGTTCACTGCCAATGACCTACCAACTTTTACTGAAGGTAGAAAGAGAATATATCATAACATCGACGTTCACTAACGATGAACTACCAACGTTCACTGAAGGTTGCAAAAAGATAACAATTATCGACGTTCACTGCCAATGACCTACCAACTTTCACTAGAGGTAGAAAGAGAATATATCATAGCATCGCCGTTCACTGAAGATGAACTACCAACGTTCACTAAAGGTAGAAAAAAGGTAACAATCATCGACGTTCACTGCCAATAACCTACCAACTTACACTGAAGGTAGAAAGAGAATATATCATAGCATCGCCGTTCACTGACGATGAACTACCAACGTTCACTGAAGGTAGCAAAAATATAACAATCATCGATGTTCACTGCCAATGACCTACCAACTTTCACTGAAGGTAGAAAGAGAATATATCATAGCATCTCCTTTCACTGAAGATGAACTACCAACGTTTACTGAGGGTAGCAAAAAGATAACAATCATCGAAGTTCACTGCTAATGACCTACCAACTTTCACTAAAGGTAGAAAGAGAATATATTATAGCATCCCCGTTCACTGAAGATGAACTACCAACGTTCACTAAAGGTAGGAAAAAGGTAACAATCATCGACGTTCACTACCAATAACCTACCAACTTACACTGAAGGTAGAAAGAGAATATATCATAGCATCGCCGTTTATTGACGATGAACTACCAACATTCACTGAAGGTAGCAAAAATATAGCAATCATCGATGTTCACTGCCAATGACCTACCAACTTTCACTGAAGGTAGAAAGAGAATATATCATAGCATTTCCGTTCACTGACGATGAATTACCAACGTTGACTGAAGGTAGCAAAAAGATAACAATCATCGATGTTCACTGCCAATGACCTATCAACTTTCATTGAAGGTAGAAAGAGAATATATCATAGCATCTCCATTCACTGAAGATGAACTACCAACGTATACTGAGGGAAGCAAAAAGATAACTATCATTGACGTTCACTGCCAATGACCTACCAACTTTCACTGAAGGTAGAAAGAGAATATATTATAGCATCGCCTTTCACTGACGATGAAATACCAACATTCACTGAAGGTAGAAAAAAGATAAAAATCATCGACGTTCACTGCCAATGACCTACCAACTTACACTGAAGGTAGAAAGAGAATATATCATACCATCGCCGTTCACTTTTGATGAACTACCAACGTTCACTAAAGGTAGAAAAAATATAAAAATCATCAACGTTCACTGCCAATGACCTACCAACTTTCACTAAAGGTAGACAGAGAATATATCATAGCATCACAATTCACTGAAGATGAACTACCAACGTCCACTGAATGTAGCAAAAAGATAACAATCATCGATGTTCACTACCAATGACCTTGCAACTTACACTGATGGTAGAAAGAGAATATATTATAACATCCCCATTCACTGACGATGAACTACAAACGTTCACTGAAGGTAGCAAAAATATAACAATCATCGACGTTCACTGCCAATGAGCTACCAACTTTCACTGAAGGTAGAAAGAGAATATATTATAGCATCGCTTTTCACTGGCGATGAACTACCAACGTTCACATAAAGGTAACAAAAATAAAACAATCATCGACGTTCACAGCCAATGACCTACCAAATTTCACTAAAGGTAGAAAGAGAATATATCATAGAATCACCGTTCACTGAAGATGAACTACCAACGTTCACTAAATGTAGCAAAAAGATAACAATCATCAATGTTCACTGCCAATGACCTACCAACTTACACTGATAGTAGAAAGAGAATATATCATAGCATCCCCATTCACTGACGATGAACTACCAACGTTCACTGAAGGTAGAAAAAATATAACAATCATCAACGTTTACTACCAATGAACTACCAACTTTCATTGAAAGTAGAAATAGAATATATCATAGCATCGCCTTTCATTAACGATGAACTACCAACGTTCACTGAAGGTAGCAAAAAGATAACAATCATCGAAGTTCACTGCCAATGACCTACCAACATTTACTGAACTTAGAAAGAGAATATATCATAACATCGACGTTCACTGACGATGAACTACCAACGTTCACTGAAGGTAGCAAAAAGATAACAATTATCGACGTTCACTGCCAATGACCTACCAACTTTCACTGAAGGTAGAAAGAGAATATATCATAGCATCGCCGTTCACTGAAGATGAACTACCAACGTTCACTAAAGGTAGCAAAAAGGTAACAATCATCGACGTTCACTGCCAATAACCTACCAACTTACACTGAAGGTAAAAAGAGAATATATAATAGCATCGCCGTTCACTGACGATGAACTACCAACGTTCACTGAAGGTAGCAAAAATATAACAATCATCGATGTTCACTGCCAATGACCTACCAACTTTCACTGAAGGTAGAAAGAGAATATATCATAGCATCTCCTTTCACTGAAGATGAACTACCAACATTTACTGAGGGTAGCAAAAAGATAACAATCATCGAAGTTCACTGCCAATGACGTACCAACTTTCACTAAAGGTAGAAAGAGAATATATCATAGCATCCGCGTTCACTGAAGATGAACTACCAATGTTCACTAAAGGTAGGAAAAAGGTAACAATCATCGACGTTCACTTCCAATAACCTACCAACTTACACTGAAGGTAGAAAGAGAATATATCATAGCATCGCCGTTTATTGACGATGAACTACCAACGTTCACTGAAGGTAGCAAAAATATAGCAATCATCGATGTTCACTGCCAATGACCTACCAACTTTCACTGAAGTTAGAAAGAGAATATATCATAGCATCTCCGTTCACTGACGATGAATTACCAACATTGACTGAAGGTAGCAAAAAGATAACAATCATCGATGTTCACTGCCAATGACCTATCAACTTTCACTGAAGGTAGAAAGAGAATATATCATAGCATCTCCATTCACTGAAGATGAACTACCAACATATACTGAGGGAAGCAAAAAGATAACTATCATTGACGTTCACTGCCAATGACCTACCAACTTTCACTGAAGGTAGAAAGAGAATATATTATAGCATCGCCTTTCACTGACGATGAAATACCAACATTCACTGAAGGTAGAAAAAAGATAAAAATCATCGACGTTCACTGCCAATGACCTACCAACTTACACTGAAGGTAGAAAGAGAATATAGCATACCATCGCCGTTCACTTTTTATGAACTACCAACGTTCACTAAAGGTAGAAAAAATATAACAATCATCAACGTTCACTACCAATGACCTACCAACTTTCACTAAAGGTAGACAGAGAATATATCATAGCATCACAATTCACTGAAGATGAACTACCAACGTCCACTGAATGTAGCAAAAAGATAACAATCATCGATGTTCACTACCAATGACCTTGCAACTTACACTGATGGTAGAAAGAGAATATATTATAACATCCCCATTCACTGACGATGAACTACCAACGTTCACTGAAGGTAGCAAAAATATAACAATCATCGACGTTCACTGCCAATGAGCTACCAACTTTCACTGAAGGTAGAAAGAGAATATATTATAGCATCGCTTTTCACTGGCGATGAACTACCAACGTTCACATAAAGGTAACAAAAATAAAACAATCATCGACGTTCACTGCCAATGACCTACCAAATTTCACTGAAGGTAGAAAGAGAATATATCATAGCATCACCGTTCACTGAAGATGAACTACCAACGTTCACTAAATGTAGCAAAAAGATAACAATCATCAATGTTCACTGCCAATGACCTACCAACTTACACTGATAGTAGAAAGAGAATATATCATAGCATCCCCATTCATTGACGATGAACTACCAACGTTCACTGAAGGTAGAAAAAATATAACAATCATCAACGTTTACTACCAATGAACTACCAACTTTCATTGAAAGTAGAAATAGAATATATCATAGCATCGCCTTTCATTAACGATGAACTACCAACGTTCACTGAAGGTAGCAAAAAGATAACAATCATCGAAGTTCACTGCCAATGACCTACCAACTTTTACTGAAGGTAGATAGAGAATATATCATAACATCGACGTTCACTGACGATGAACTACCAACGTTCACTGAAGGTAGCAAAAAGATAACAATTATCGACGTTCACTGCCAATGACCTACCAACTTTCACTGAAGGTAGAAAGAGAATATATCATAGCATCGCCGTTCACTGAAGATGAACTACCAACGTTCACTAAAGGTAGCAAAAAGGTAACAATCATCGAAGTTCACTGCCAATAACCTACCAACTTACACTGAAGGTAAAAAGAGAATATATAATAGCATCGCCGTTCACTGACGATGAACTACCAACGTTCACTGAAGGTAGCAAAAATATAATAATCATCGATGTTCACTGCCAATGACCTACCAACTTTCACTGAAGGTAGAAAGAGAATATATCATAGCATCTCCTTTCACTGAAGATGAACTACCAACGTTTACTGAGGGTAGCAAAAAGATAACAATCATCGAAGTTCACTGCCAATGACGTACCAACTTTCACTAAAGGTAGAAAGAGAATATATCATAGCATCCGCGTTCACTGAAGATGAACTACCAACGTTCACTAAAGGTAGGAAAAAGGTAACAATCATCGACGTTCACTGCCAATAACCTACCAACTTACACTTAAGGTAGAAAGAGAATATATCATAGCATCGCCGTTTACTGACGATGAACTACCAACGTTCACTGAAGGTAGCAAAAATATAACAATCATCGATGTTCACTGCCAATGACCTACCAACTTTCACTGAAGGTAGAAAGAGAATATATCATAGCATCTCCGTTCACTGACGATGAATTACCAACGTTGATTGAAGGTAGCAAAAAGATAACAATCATCGATGTTCACTGCCAATGACCTATCAACTTTCACTGAAGGTAGAAAGAGAATATATCATAGCATCTCCTTTCACTGAAGATGAACTACCAACGTATACTGAGGGAAACAAAAAGATAACTATCATTGACGTTCACTGCCAATGACCTACCAACTTTCACTGAAGGTAGAAAGAGAATATATTATAGCATCGCCTTTCACTGACGATGAACTACCAACATTCACTGAAGGTAGAAAAAAGATAAAAATCGTCGACGTTCACTGCCAATGACCTAACAACTTACACTGAAGGTAGAAAGAGAATATATCATACCATCGCCGTTCACTTTTGATGAACTACCAACGTTCACTAAAGGTAGCAAAAATATAACAATCATCAACGTTCACTGCCAATGACCTACCAACTTTCACTAAAGGTAGACAGAGAATATATCATAGCATCACAATTCACTGAAGATGAACTACCAACGTTCACTGAATGTAGCAAAAAGATAACAATCATCGATGTTCACTACCAATGACCTTGCAACTTACACTGATAGTAGAAAGAGAATATATCATAGCATCCCCATTCACTGACGATGAACTACCAACGTTCACTGAAGGTAGCAAAAATATAACAATCATCGACGTTCACTGCCAATGAGCTACCAACTTTCACTGAAGGTAGAAAGAGAATATATTATAGCATCGCTTTTCACTGGCGATGAACTACCAACGTTCACATAAAGGTAACAAAAATAAAACAATCATCGACGTTCACAGCCAATGACCTACCAAATTTCACTAAAGGTAGAAAGAGAATATATCATAAAATCACCGTTCACTGAAGATGAACTACCAACGTTCACTAAATGTAGCAAAAAGATAACAATCATCAATGTTCACTGCCAATGACCTACCAACTTACACTGATAGTAGAAAGAGAATAAATCATAGCATCCCCATTCACTGACGAGGAACTACCAACGTTCACTGAAGGTAGAAAAAATATAACAATCATCAACGTTTACTACCAATGAACTACCAACTTTCATTGAAAGTAGAAATAGAATATATCATAGCATCGCCTTTCATTAACGATGAACTACCAACGTTCATTGAAGGTAGCAAAAAGATAACAATCATCGAAGTTCACTGCCAATGACCTACCAACATTTACTGAACTTAGAAAGAGAATATATCATAACATCGACGTTCACTGACGATGAACTACCAACGTTCACTGAAGGTAGCAAAAAGATAACAATTATCGACGTTCACTGCCAATGACCTACCAACTTTCACTGAAGGTAGAAAGAGAATATATCATAGCATCGCCGTTCACTGAAGATGAACTACCAACGTTCACTAAAGGTAGCAAAAAGGTAACAATCATCGACGTTCACTGCCAATAACCTACCAAGTTACACTGAAGGTAAAAAGAGAATATATAATAGCATCGCCGTTCACTGACGATGAACTACCAACGTTCACTGAAGGTAGCAAAAATATAACAATCATCGATGTTCACTGCCAATGACCTACCAACTTTCACTGAAGGTAGAAAGAGAATATATCATAGCATCTCCTTTCACTGAAGATGAACTACCAACATTTACTGAGGGTAGCAAAAAGATAACAATCATCGAAGTTCACTGCCAATGACGTACCAACTTTCACTAAAGGTAGAAAGAGAATATATCATAGCACCCGCGTTCACTGAAGATGAACTACCAATGTTCACTAAAGGTAGGAAAAAGGTAACAATCATCGATGTTCACTTCCAATAACCTACCAACTTACACTGAAGGTAGAAAGAGAATATATCATAGCATCGCCGTTTATTGACGATGAACTACCAACGTTCACTGAAGGTAGCAAAAATATAGCAATCATCGATGTTCACTGCCAATGACCTACCAACTTTCACTGAAGTTAGAAAGAGAATATATCATAGCATCTCCGTTCACTGACGATGAATTACCAACATTGACTGAAGGTAGCAAAAAGATAACAATCATCGATGTTCACTGCCAATGACCTATCAACTTTCACTGAAGGTAGAAAGAGAATATATCATAGCATCTCCATTCACTGAAGATGAACTACCAACGTATACTGAGGGAAGCAAAAAGATAACTATCATTGACGTTCACTGCCAATGACCTACCAACTTTCACTGAAGGTAGAAAGAGAATATATTATAGCATCGCCTTTCACTGACGATGAAATACCAACATTCACTGAAGGTAGAAAAAAGATAAAAATCATCGACGTTCACTGCCAATGACCTACCAACTTACACTGAAGGTAGAAAGAGAATATATCATACCATCGCCGTTCACTTTTTATGAACTACCAACGTTCACTAAAGGTAGAAAAAATATAACAATCATCAACGTTCACTGCCAATGACCTACCAACTTTCACTAAAGGTAGACAGAGAATATATCATAGCATCACAATTCACTGAAGATGAACTACCAACGTCCACTGAATGTAGCAAAAAGATAACAATCATCGATGTTCACAGCCAATGACCTTGCAACTTACACTGATGGTAGAAAGAGAATATATTATAACATCCCCATTCACTGACGATGAACTACCAACGTTCACTGAAGGTAGCAAAAATATAACAATCATCGACGTTCACTGCCAATGAGCTACCAACTTTCACTGAAGGTAGAAAGAGAATATATTATAGCATCGCTTTTCACCGGCGATGAACTACCAACGTTCACATAAAGGTAACAAAAATAAAACAATCATCGACGTTCACTGCCAATGACCTACCAAATTTCACTGAAGGTAGAAAGAGAATATATCATAACATCACCGTTCACTGAAGATGAACTACCAACGTTCACTAAATGTAGCAAAAAGATAACAATCATCAATGTTCACTGCCAATGACCTACCAACTTACACTGATAGTAGAAAGAGAATATATCATAGCATCCCCATTCATTGACGATGAACTACCAACGTTCACTGAAGGTAGAAAAAATATAACAATCATCAACGTTTACTACCAATGAACTACCAACTTTCATTGAAAGTAGAAATAGAATATATCATAGCATCGCCTTTCATTAATGATGAACTACCAACGTTCACTGAAGGTAGCAAAAAGATAACAATCATCGAAGTTCACTGCCAATGACCTACCAACTTTTACTGAAGGTAGATAGAGAATATATCATAACATCGACGTTCACTGACGATGAACTACCAACGTTCACTGAAGGTAGCAAAAAGATAACAATTATCGACGTTCACTGCCAATGACCTACCAACTTTCACTGAAGGTAGAAAGAGAATATATCATAGCATCGCCGTTCACTGAAGATGAACTACCAACGTTCACTAAAGGTAGCAAAAAGGTAACAATCATCGAAGTTCACTGCCAATAACCTACCAACTTACACTGAAGGTAAAAAGAGAATATATAATAGCATCGCCGTTCACTGACGATGAACTACCAACGTTCACTGAAGGTAGCAAAAATATAATAATCATCGATGTTCACTGCCAATGACCTACCAACTTTCACTGAAGGTAGAAAGAGAATATATCATAGCATCTCCTTTCACTGAAGATGAACTACCAACGTTTACTGAGGGTAGCAAAAAGATAACAATCATCGAAGTTCACTGCCAATGACGTACCAACTTTCACTAAAGGTAGAAAGAGAATATATCATAGCATCCGCGTTCACTGAAGATGAACTACCAACGTTCACTAAAGGTAGGAAAAAGGTAACAATCATCGACGTTCACTGCCAATAACCTACCAACTTACACTGAAGGTAGAAAGAGAATATATCATAGCATCGCCGTTTACTGACGATGAACTACCAACGTTCACTGAAGGTAGCAAAAATATAACAATCATCGATGTTCACTGCCAATGACCTACCAACTTTCACTGAAGGTAGAAAGAGAATATATCATAGCATCTCCGTTCACTGACGATGAATTACCAACGTTGATTGAAGGTAGCAAAAAGATAACAATCATCGATGTTCACTGCCAATGACCTATCAACTTTCACTGAAGGTAGAAAGAGAATATATCATAGCATCTCCTTTCACTGAAGATGAACTACCAACGTATACTGAGGGAAACAAAAAGATAACTATCATTGACGTTCACTGCCAATGACCTACCAACTTTCACTGAAGGTAGAAAGAGAATATATTATAGCATCGCCTTTCACTGACGATGAACTACCAACATTCACTGAAGGTAGAAAAAAGATAAAAATCGTCGACGTTCACTGCCAATGACCTAACAACTTACACTGAAGGTAGAAAGAGAATATATCATACCATCGTCGTTCACTTTTGATGAACTACCAACGTTCACTAAAGGTAGCAAAAATATAACAATCATCAACGTTCACTGCCAATGACCTACCAAGTTTCACTAAAGGTAGACAGAGAATATATCATAGAATCACAATTCACTGAAGATGAACTACCAACGTTCACTGAATGTAGCAAAAAGATAACAATCATCGATGTTCACTACCAATGACCTTGCAACTTACACTGATAGTAGAAAGAGAATATATCATAGCATCCCCATTCACTGACGATGAACTACCAACGTTCACTGAAGGTAGCAAAAATATAACAATCATCGACGTTCACTGCCAATGAGCTACCAACTTTCACTGAAGGTAGAAAGAGAATATATTATAGCATCGCTTTTCACTGACAATGAACTACCAACGTTCACTGAAGGTAACAAAAATATAACAATCATCGACGTTCACTGCCAATGACCTACCAAATTTCACTGAAGGTAGAAAGAGAATATATCATAGAATCACCGTTCACTGAAGATGAACTACCAACGTTCACTAAATGTAGCAAAAAGATAACAATCATCAATGTTCACTGCCAATGACCTACCAACTTACACTGATAGTAGAAAGAGAATATATCATAGCATCCCCATTCACTGACGATGAACTACCAACGTTCACTGAAGGTAGAAAAAATATAACAATCATCAACGTTTACTACCAATGAACTACCAACTTTCATTGAAAGTAGAAATAGAATATATCATAGCATCGCCTTTCATTAACGATGAACTACCAACGTTCACTGAAGGTAGCAAAAAGATAACAATCATCGACGTTCACTGCCAATGACCTACCAACTTTTACTGAAGGTAGAAAGAGAATATATCATAACATCGACGTTCACTGACGATGAACTACCAACGTTCACTGAAGGTAGCAAAAAGATAACAATTATCGACGTTCACTGCCAATGACCTACCAACTTTCACTGAAGGTAGAAAGAGAATATATCAAAGCATCGCCGTTCACTGAAGATGAACTACCAACGTTCACTAAAGGTAGCAAAAAGGTAACAATCATCGACGTTCACTGCCAATAACCTACCAACTTACACTGAAGGTAGAAAGAGAATATATCATAGCATCGCCGTTCACTGACGATGAACTACCAACGTTTACTGAAGGTAGAAAAAATATATCAATCATCGATGTTCACTGCCAATGACCTACCAACTTTCACTGAAGGTAGAAAGAGAATATATCATAACATCTCCTTTCACTGAAGATGAACTACCAACGTTTACTAAGGGTATCAAAAAGATAACAATCATCGAAGTTCACTGCCAATGACCTTCCAACTTTCACTAAAGGTAGAAAGAGAATATATCATAGCATCCCCGTTCACTGAAGATGAACTACCAACGTTCACTAAAGGTAGGAAAAAGGTAACAATCATCGACGTTCACTGCCAATAACCTACCAACTTACACTGAAGGTAGAAAGAGAATATATCATAGCATCGCCGTTTACTGACAATGAACTACCAACGTTCACTGAAGGTAGCAAAAATATAACAATCATCGATGTTCCATGCCAATGACCTACCAACTTTCACTGAAGGTAGAAAGAGAATATATCATAGCATCTCCTTTCACTGAAGATGAACTACCAACGTATACTGAGGGAAGCAAAAAGATAACTATCATTGACGTTCACTGCCAATGACCTACCAACTTTCACTGAAGGTAGAAAGAGAATATATTATAGCATCGCCTTTCACTGACGATGAACTACCAACATTCACTGAAGGTAGAAAAAAGATAAAAATCATCAACGTTCACTGCCAATGACCTACCAACTTTCACTGAAGGTAGAAAGAGAATATATTATAGCATCGCTTTTCACTGACGATGAACTACCAACGTTCACTGAAGGTAACAAAAATATAACAATCATCGACGTTCACTGCCAATGACCTACCAAATTTTACTAAACGTAGAAAAAGAATATATCATAGCATCACAGGTCATTGACGATGAACTACCAACATTCACTGAAGGTAGCAAAAAGATAAAAATCATCGACGTTCACTGCCAATGACCTACCAACTTACACTGAAGGTAGAAAGAGAATATATCATAGCATCTCCGTTCACTGACGATGAACTACCAACGTTCACTGAGGGTAGCAAAAAGATAACAATCATCGATGTTCACTGCCAATGACCTACAAACTTACACTGATGGTAGAAAGAGAATATATCATATCATCTCTGTTCACTGATGATGAATTACCAACGTTGACTGAAGGTAGCAAAAAGATAACAATCATCGATGTTCACTACCAATGACCTATCAACTTTCACTGAAGGTAGAAAGAGAATATATCATAGTATCTCCTTTCACTGACGATGAACTACCAACGTTCACTGAATGTAGCAAAAAGATAACAATCATCGATGTTCACTGCCAATGACCTATCAACTTTCACTGAAGGTAGAAAGAGAATATATCGTAGCATCTCCTTTCACTGAAGATGAACTACCAATGTTTACTGAGGGTAGCAAAAAGATAACAATCATCGACGTTCACTGCCAATGACCTACCAACTTACACTGAAGGTAGAAAGATAATATATCATACCATCGCCGTTCACTGTTGATGAACTAGCAACGTTCACTGAAGGTAGCAAAAATATAACAATCATCGACGCTTACATCCAATGACCTACCAACTTTCACTAAAGGTAGAAAGAGAATATATTATAGCATCGCTTTTCACTGACGATGAACTACCAACGTTCATTGAAGGTAACAAAAATATAACAATCATCGACATTCACTGCCAATGACCTACCAAATTTCACTGAAGGTAGAAAGAGAATATATTATAGTATCACCGGTCATTGACGATGAACTAGCAACATTCACTGAAGGTAGAAAAAAGACAAAAATCATCGATGTTCACTACCAATGACCTACCAACTTACACTGAAGGTAGAAAGAGAATATATCCTAGCATTGCCGTTCACTGACGATGAACTACCAACGTTCACTGAAGGTAGGAAAAATATAACAATCATCGACGTTCACTGCCAATGACCTACCAACTTTCATTGAAGGTAGAAAGAGAATACATCAAAGCATCGCCTTTCACAGACGATGAACTACCAACATTCACTGAGGGAAGCAAAAAGATAAATATCATTGATGTTCACTGCCAATGACCTACCAACTTTCACTGAAGGTAGAAAGAGAATATATTATAGCATCGCCTTTCACTGACGATGAACTACCAACATTCACTGAAGGTAGAAAAAAGATAAAAATCATCGACGTTCACTGCCAATGACCTACCAACTTACACTGAAGGTAGAAAGAGAATATATCATACCATCGCCGTTCACTTTTGATGAACTACCAACGTTCACTAAAGGTAGCAAAAATATAACAATCATCAACGTTCACTGCCAATGACCTACCAACTTTCACTAAAGGTAGACAGAGAATATATCATAGCATCACAATTCACTGAAGATGAACTACCAACGTTCACTGAATGTAGCAAAAAGATAACAATCATCGATGTTTACTACCAATGACCTTGCAACTTACACTGTTGGTAGAAAGAGAATATATTATAACATCCCCATTCACTGACGATGAACTACCAACGTTCACTGAAGGTAGCAAAAATATAACAATCATCGACGTTCACTGCCAATGAGCTACCAACTTTCACTGAAGGTAGAAAGAGAATATATTATAGAATCACCGTTCACTGAAGATGAACTACCAACGTTCACTAAATGTAGCAAAAAGATAACAATCATCAATGTTCACTGCCAATGACCTACCAACTTACACTGATACTAGAAAGAGAATATATCATAGCATCCCCATTCACTGACGATGAACTACCAACGTTCACTGAAGGTAGAAAAAATATAACAATCATCAACGTTTACTACCAATGAACTACCAACTTTCATTGAAAGTAGAAATAGAATATATCATAGCATCGCCTTTCATTAACGATGAACTACCAACGTTCACTAAAGGTAGCAAAAAGATAACAATCATCGACGTTCACTGCCAATGACCTACCAACTTTTACTGAAGGTAGAAAGAGAATATATCATAACATCGACGTTCACTGACGATGAACTACCAACGTTCACTGAAGGTAGCAAAAAGATAACAATTATCGACGTTCACTGCCAATGACCTACCAACTTTCACTGAAGGTAGAAAGAGAATATATCATAGCATCGCCGTTCACTGAAGATGAACTACCAACGTTCACTAAAGGTAGCAAAAAGGTAACAATCATCGACGTTCACTGCCAATAACCTACCAACTTACACTGAAGGTAGAAAGAGAATATATCATAGCATCGATGTTCACTGACGATGAACTACCAACGTTCAGTGAAGGTAGCAAAAATATAACAATCATCGATGTTCACTGCCAATGACCTACCAACTTTCACTGAAGGTAGAAAGAGAATATATCATAGCATCTCCTTTCACTGAAGATGAACTACCAACGTTCACTAAATGTAGCAAAAAGATAACAATCATCAATGTTCACTGCCAATGACCTACCAACTTACACTGATAGTAGAAAGAGAATATATCATAGCATCCCCATTCACTGACGATGAACTACCAACGTTCATTGAAGGTAGAAAAAATATAACAATCATCAACGTTTACTACCAATGAACTACCAACTTTCATTGAAAGTAGAAATAGAATATATCATAGCATCGCCTTTCATTAACGATGAACTACCAACGTTCACTAAAGGTAGCAAAAAGATAACAATCATCGACGTTCACTGCCAATGACCTACCAACTTTTACTGAAGGTAGAAAGAGAATATATCAACAATCGACGTTCATTGACGATGAACTACCAACGTTCACTGAAGGTAGCAAAAAGATAACAATTATCGACGTTCACTGCCAATGACCTACCAACTTTCACTGAAGGTAGAAAGAGAATATATCATAGCATCGCCGTTCACTGAAGATGAACTACCAACGTTCACTAAAGGTAGCAAAAAGGTAACAATCATCGACGTTCACTGCCAATAACCTACCAACTTACACTGAAGGTAGAAAGAGAATATATCATAGCATCGCCGTTCACTGACGATGAACTACCAACGTTTACTGAAGGTAGAAAAAATATATCAATCATTGATGTTCACTGCCAATGACCTACCAACTTTCACTGAAGGTAGAAAGAGAATATATCATAGCATCTCCTTTCACTGAAGATGAACTACCAACGTTTACTGAGGGTATCAAAAAGATAACAATCATCGAAGTTCACTGCCAATGACCTTCCAACTTTCACTAAAGGTAGAAAGAGAATATATCATAGCATCCCCGTTCACTGAAGATGAACTACCAACGTTCACTAAAGGTAGGAAAAAGGTAACAATCATCGACGTTCACTGTCAATAACCTACCAACTTACACTGAAGGTAGAAAGAGAATATATCATAGCATCGCCGTTTACTGACAATGAACTACCAACGTTCACTGAAGGTAGCAAAAATATAACAATCATCGATGTTCCATGCCAATGACCTACCAACTTTCACTGAAGGTAGAAAGAGAATATATCATAGCATCTCCTTTCACTGAAGATGAACTACCAACGTATACTGAGGGAAGCAAAGAGATAACTATCATTGACGTTCACTGCCAATGACCTACCAACTTTCACTGAAGGTAGAAAGAGAATATATTATAGCATCGCCTTTCACTGACGATGAACTACCAACGTATACTGAGGGAAGCAAAAAGATAACTATCATTGACGTTCACTGCCAATGACCTACCAACTTTCACTGAAGGTAGAAAGAGAATATATTATAGCATCGCCTTTCACTGATGATGAACTACCAACATTCACTGAAGGTAGAAAAAAGATAAAAATCATCGACGTTCACTGCCAATGACCTACCAACTTACACTAAAGGTAGAAAGAGAATATATCATACCATCGCCGTTCACTTTTGATGAACTACCAACGTTCACTAAAGGTAGCAAAAATATAACAATCATCAACGTTCACTGCCAATGACCTACCAACTTTCACTAAAGGTAGACAGAGAATATATCATAGCATCACAATTCACTGAAGATGAACTACCAACGTTCACTGAATGTAGCAAAAAGATAACAGTCATCGATGTTCACTACCAATGACCTTGCAACTTACACTGATGGTAGAAAGAGAATATATTATAACATCCCCATTCACTGACGATGAACTACCAACGTTCACTGAAGGTAGGAAAAATATAACAATCATCGACGTTCACTGCCAATGAGCTACCAACTTTCACTGAAGGTAGAAAGAGAATATATTATAGCATCGCTTTTCACTGACGATGAACTACCAACGTTCACTGAGGGTAGCAAAAAGATAACAAACATCGATGTTCACTGCCAATGACCTACCAAATTTCATTGAAAGTAGAAATAGAATATATCATAGCATCGCCTTTCATTAACGATGAACTACCAACGTTCACTGAAGGTAGCAAAAAGATAACAATCATCGACGTTCACTGCCAATGACCTACCAACTTTTACTGAAGGTAGAAAGAGAATATATCATAACATCGACGTTCACTGACGATGAACTACCAACGTTCACTGAAGGTAGCAAAAAGATAACAATTATCGACGTTCACTGCCAATGACCTACCAACTTTCACTGAAGGTAGAAAGAGAATATATCAAAGCATCGCCGTTCACTGAAGATAACCTACCAACGTTCACTAAAGGTAGCAAAAAGGTAACAATCATCGAGGTTCACTGCCAATAAGCTACCAACTTACACTGAAGGTAGAAAGAGAATATATCATAGCATCGCCGTTCACTGACGATGAACTACCAACGTTCACTGAAGGTAGCAAAAATATATCAATCATCGATGTTCACTGCCAATGACCTACCAACTTTCACTGAAGGTAGAAAGAGAATATATCATAGCATCTCCTTTCACTGAAGATGAACTACTAACGTTTACTGAGGGTAGCAAAAAGATAACAATCATCGAAGTTCACTGCCAATGACCTTCCAACTTTCACTAAAGGTAGAAAGAGAATATATCATAGCATCCCCGTTCACTGAAGATGAACTACCAACGTTCACTAAAGGTAGGAAAAAGGTAACAATCATCGATGTTCACTGCCAATAACCTACCAACTTACACTGAAGGTAGAAAGAGAATATATCATAGCATCGCCGTTTACTGACAATGAACTACCAACGTTCACTGAAGGTAGCAAAAATATAACAATCATCGATGTTCACTGCCAATGACCTACCAACTTTCACTGAAGGTAGAAAGAGAATATATCATAGCATCTCCGTTCACTGACGATGAATTACCAATGTTGACTGAAGGTAGCAAAAAGATAACAATCATCGATGTTCACTGCCAATGACCTATCAACTTTCACTGAAGGTAGAAAGAGAATATATCATAGCATCTCCTTTCACTGAAGATGAACTACCAACGTATATTGAGGGAAGCAAAAAGATAACTATCATTGACGTTCACCGCCAATGACCTACCAACTTTCACTGAAGGTAGAAAGAGAATATATTATAGCATCGCCTTTCACTGACGATGAACTACCAACATTCACTGAAGGTAGAAAAAAGATAAAAATCATCAACGTTCACTGCCAATGAACTACCAACGTTCACTGAAGGTAGCAAAAAGATAACTATCATTGACGTTCACTGCCAATGACCTACCAACTTTCACTGAAGGTAGAAAGAGAATATATTATAGCATCGCCTTTCACTGACGATGAACTACCAACATTCACTGAAGGGAGAAAAAAGATAAAAATCATCAACGTTCACTGCCAATGACCTTCCAACTTTCACTAAAGGTAGACAAAGAATATATCATAGCATCACAATTCACTGAAGATGATCTACCAACGTTCACTGAATGTAGCAAAAAGATAACAATCATCGATGTTCACTACCAATGACCTTGCAACTTACATTGATGGTAGAAAGAGAATATATTATAACATCCCCATTCATTGACGATGAACTACCAACATTCACTGAAGGTAGCAAAAAGATAAAAATCATCGACGTTCACTGCCAATGACCTACCAACTTACACTGAAGGTAGAAAGAGAATATATCATAGCATCTCCGTTCACTGACGATGAACTACCAACGTTCACTGAGGGTAGCAAAAAGATAACAATCATCGATGTTCACTGCCAATGACCTACAAACTTACACTGATGGTAGAAAGAGAATATATCATATCATCTATGTTCACTGATGATGAATTACCAACGTTGACTGAAGGTAGCAAAAAGATAACAATCATCGATGTTCACTACCAATGACCTATCAACTTTCACTGAAGGTAGAAAGAGAATATATCATAGCATCTCCTTTCATTGACGATGAACTACCAACGTTCACTGAATGTAGCTAAAAGATAACAATCATCGATGTTCACTGCCAATGACCTATCAACTTTCACTGAAGGTAGAAAGAGAATATATCGTAGCATCTCCTTTCACTGAAGATGAACTACCAATGTTTACTGAGGGTAGCAAAAAGATAACAATCATCGACGTTCACTGCCAATGACCTACCAACTTACACTGAAGGTAGAAAGAGAATATATCATACCATCGCCGTTCACTGTTGACGAACTACCAACGTTCACTGAAGGTAGCAAAAATATAACAATCATCGACGTTCACATCCAATAACCTACCAACTTTCACTAAAGGTAGAAAGAGAATATATTATAGCATCGCTTTTCACTGACGATGAACTACCAACGTTCATTGAAGGTAACAAAAATATAACAATCATCGACATTCACTGCCAATGACCTACCAAATTTCACTGAAGGTAGAAAGAGAATATATTATAGTATCACCGGTCATTGACGATGAACTAGCAACATTCACTGAAGGTAGAAAAAAGACAAAAATCATCGATGTTCACTACCAATGACCTACCAACTTACACTGAAGGTAGAAAGAGAATATATCCTAGCATTGCCGTTCACTGACGATGAACTACCAACGTTCACTGAAGGTAGGAAAAATATAACAATCATCGACGTTCACTGCCAATGACCTACCAACTTTCATTGAAGGTAGAAAGAGAATACATAAAAGCATCGCCTTTCACAGACGATGAACTACCAACATTCACTGAGGGTAGCAAAAAGATAACAATCATTGATGTTCACTGCCAATGACCTACCAACTTACACTGAAGGTAGAAAGAGAATATATCATAGCATCTCCGTTCACTGACGATGAACTACCAACGTTCACTGAAGGTAGCAAAAAGATAACAATCATCGATGTTCACTGCCAATGACCTATCAACTTTCACTGAAGGTAGAAAGATAATATATCATAGCATCTCCTTTCACTGAAGATGAACTACCAATGTTTACTGAGGGTAGAAAAAAGATAACAATCATCGACGTTCACTGCCAATGACCTACCAACTTTCACTGAAGGTAGAAAGAGAATATATTATAGCATCGCCTTTCAATGACGATGAACTACCAACGTTAATTGGAGTAACAAAAAGATAAAAATCATCGACGTTCACTGCCAATGACCTACATACTTACACTGAAGGTAGAAAGAGAATATATCATACCATCGCCGTTCACTGTTGATGAACTACCAACGTTCACTGAAGGTAGCAAAAATATAACAATCATCGACGTTCACATCCAATGACCTACCAACTTTCACTAAAGGTAGAAAGAGAATATATTATAGCATCGCTTTTCACTGACGATGAACTACCAACGTTCATTGAAGGTAACAAAAATATAACAATCATCACCTTCACTGCCAATGACCTACCAAATTTCACTGAATGTAGAAAGAGAATATATTATAGTATCACCGGTCATTGACGATGAACTAGCAACATTCACTGAAGGTAGAAAAAAGACAAAAATCATCGATGTTCACTACCAATGACCTACCAACTTACACTGAAGGTAGAAAGAGAATATATCCTAGCATTGTCGTTCAGTGACGATGAACTACCAACATTCACTGAAGGTAGGAAAAATATAATAATCATTGACGTTCACTGCCAATGACCTACCAACTTTCATTGAAGGTAGAAAGAGAGTATATCAAAGCATCGCCTTTCACAGACGATGAACTACCAACATTCACTAAGGGTAGCAAAAAGATAACAATCATTGATGTTCACTGCCAATGACCTACCAACTTACACTGAAGGTAGAAAGAGAATATATCATAGCATCTCCATTCACTGACGATGAACTACCAACGTTCACTGAAGGTAGCAAAAATATAACAATCATCGACGTTCACTGCCAATGGCCTACCAAGTTTCATTCAAGGTAGAAAGAGAATATATCAAAGCATCGCCTTTCACTGACGATGAACTACCAACATTCACTGAGGGTAGCAAAAAGATAACAATCATCGATGTTCACTGCCAATGACCTACCAACTTACACTGATGGTAGAAAGAGAATATATCATATCATCTCCGTTCACTGATGATGAATTACCAACGTTGACTGAAGGTAGCAAAAAGATAACAATCATCGATGTTCACTAACAATGACCTATCAACTTTCACTGAAGGTAGAAAGAGAAGATATCATAGCATCTCCTTTCACTGACGATGAACTACCAACGTTCACTGAATGTAGCAAAAAGATAACAATCATCAATGTTCACTGCCAATGACCTATCAACTTTCACTGAAGGTAGAAAGAGAATATATCATAGCATCTCCTTTCACTGAAGATGAACTACCAATGTTTACTGAGGGTAGCAAAAAGATAACAATCATCGACGTTCACTGCCAATGACCTACCAACTTTCACTGAAGGTAGAAAGAGAATATATTATAGCATCGCCTTTCAATGACGATGAACTACCAACGTTAACTGGGGTAACAAAAAGATAAAAATCATCGCCGTTCACTGCCAATGACCTACCAACTTACACTGAAGGTAGAAAGAGAATATATCATACCATCGCCGTTCACTGTTGATGAACTACCAACGTTCACTGAAGGTAGCAAAAATATAACAATCATCGACGTTCACATCCAATGACCTACCAACTTTCACTAAAGGTAGAAAGAGAATATATTATAGCATCGCTTTTCACTGACGATGAACTACCAACGTTCATTGAAGGTAACAAAAATATAACAATCATCGACATTCACTGCCAATGACCTACCAAATTTCACTGAAGGTAGAAAGAGAATATATTATAGTATCACCGGTCATTGACGATGAACTAGCAACATTCACTGAAGGTAGAAAAAAGACAAAAATCATCGATGTTCACTACCAATGACCTACCAACTTACACTGAAGGTAGAAAGAGAATATATCCTAGCATTGCCGTTCACTGACGATGAACTACCAACGTTCACTGAAGGTAGGAAAAATATAACAATCATCGACGTTCACTGCCAATGACCTACCAACTTTCATTGAAGGTAGAAAGAGAATATATCAAAGCATCGCCTTTCACAGACGATGAACTACCAACATTCACTGAGGGTAGCAAAAAGATAACAATCATTGATGTTCACTGCCAATGACCTACCAACTTACACTGAAGGTAGAAAGAGAATATATCATAGCATCTCCGTTCACTGACGATGAACTACCAACGTTCACTGAAGGTAGCAAAAATATAACAATCATCGACGTTCACTGCCAATGGCCTACCAACTTTCATTCAAGGTAGAAAGAGAATATATCAAAGCATCGCCTTTCACTGACGATGAACTACCAACATTCACTAAGGGTAGCAAAAAGATAACAATCATCGATGTTCACTGCCAATGACCTACCAACTTACACTGATGGTAGAAAGAGAACATATCATATCATCTCCGTTCACTGATGATGAATTACCAACGTTGACTGAAGGTAGCAAAAAGATAACAATCATTGATGTTCGCTGCCAATGACCTATCAACTTTCACTGAAGGTAGAAAGAGAATATATCATAGCATCTCCGTTCACTGACGATGAACTACCAACGTTCACTGAAGGTAGCAAAAATATAACAATCATCGACATTCACTGCCAATGACCTACCAACTTTCATTCAAGGTAGAAAGAGAATATATCAAAGCATCGCCTTTCACTGATGATGAACTACCAACATTCACCGAGGGTAGCAAAAAGATAACAATCATCGATGTTCACTGCCAATGGCCTACCAACTTACACTGATGGTAGAAAGAGAATATATCATAGCATCTCCGTTCACTGACAATGAATTACCAACATTAACTGAAGGTAGCAAAAAGATAACAATCATCGATGTTCACTGCCAATGACCTATCAACTTTCACTTAAGGTAGAAAGAGAATATAACATAGCATCTCCTTCCACTGAAGATGAACTACCAACATTTACTGAGGGTAGCAAAAAGATAACAATCATCAACGTTCACTTCCAATGACCTACCAACTTTCACTGAAGGTAGAAAGAGAATATATCAAAGCATCGCCTTTCACAGACGATGAACTACCAACATTCACTAAGGGTAGCAAAAAGATAACAATCATTGATGTTCACTGCCAATGACCTACCAACTTACACTGATGGTAGAAAGAGAATATATCATAGCATCTCCTTTCACTGAAGATGAACTACCAATGTTTACTGAGGGTAGAAAAAAGATAACAATCATCGACGTTCACTGCCAATGACCTACCAACTTTCACTGAAGGTAGAAAGAGAATATATTATAGCATCGCCTTTCAATGACGATGAACTACCAATGTTAACTGGGGTAACAAAAAGATAAAAATCATCGATGTTCACTGCCAATGACCTACCAACTTACACTGAAGGTAGAAAGAGAATATATCATACCATCGCCGTTCACTGTTGATGAACTACCAACGTTCATTGAGGGTAGCAAAAAGATAACAATCATCGACGTTCACATCCAATGACCTACCAACTTTCACTGAAGGTAGAAAGAGAATATATTATAGCATCGCCTTTCACTGACGATGAACTACCAACGTTCATTGAAGGTAACAAAAATATAACAATCATCGACATTCACTGCCAATGACCTACCAAATTTCACTGAAGGTAGAAAGAGAATATATTATAGTATCACCGGTCATTGACGATGAACTAGCAACATTCACTGAAGGTAGAAAAAAGACAAAAATCATCGATGTTCACTACCAATGACCTACCAACATACACTGAAGGTAGAAAGAGAATATATCCTAGCATTGCCGTTCACTGACGATGAACTACCAACGTTCACTGAAGGTAGGAAAAATATAACAATCATCGACGTTCACTACCAATGACCTACAAACTTTCATTGAAGGTAGAAAGAGAATATATCAAAGCATCGCCTTTCACAGACGATGAACTACCAACATTCACTGAGGGTAGCAAAAAGATAACAATCATTGATGTTCACTGCCAATGACCTACCAACTTACACTGATGGTAGAAAGAGAATATATCATAGCATCTCCGTTCAATGACGATGAATTACCAACGTTGACTGAAGTTAGCAAAAAGATATCAATCATTGATGTTCACTGCCAATGACCTATCAACTTTCACTGATGGTAGAAAGAGAATATATCATAGCATCTCCGTTCACTGACGATGAACTACCAACGTTCACTGAAGGTAGCAAAAATATAACAATCATCGACATTCACTTCCAATGACCTACCAACTTTCATTCAAGGTAGAAAGAAAATATATCAAAGCATCGCCTTTCACTGATGATGAACTACCAACATTCACCGAGGGTAGCAAAAAGATAACAATCATCGATGTTCACTGCCAATGACCTACCAACTTACACTGATGGTAGAAAGAGAATATATCATAGCATCTCCGTTCACTGATGATGAATTACCAACATTGACTGAAGGTAGCAAAAAGATAACAATCATCGATGTTCACTGCCAATGACCTATCAACTTTCACTGAAGGTAGAAAGAGAATATATCATAGCATCACCTTCCACTGAAGATGAACTACCAACGTTTACTGAGGGTAGCAAAAAGATAACAATCATCAACGTTCACTTCCAATGACCTACCAACTTTCACTGAAGGTAGAAAGAGAATATATTATAGCATCGCCTTTCACTGACGATGAACTACCAACGTTCACTGAATGTAGCAAAAAGATAACAACCATCGATGTTCACTGCCAATGACCTATCAACTTTCACTGAAGGTAGAAAGAGAATATATCATAGCATCTCCTTTCACTGAAGATGAACTACCAATGTTTACTGAGGGTAGAAAAAAGATAACAATCATTGACGTTCACTGCCAATGACCTACCAACTTTCACTAAAGGTAGAAAGAGAATATATTATAGCATCGCCTTTCACTGACGATGAACTTCCAACGTTAACTGAAGGTAACAAAAATATAACAATCATCGACATTCACTGCCAATGACCTACCAACTTTCACTGAAGGTAGAAAGAGAATATATCATAGCATCACCGGTCACTGACTATGAACTACCAACATTAACTGAAGGTAGCAAAAAGATAAATATCATCGACGTTCACTGCCAATGACCTACCAACTTACACTGAAGGTAGAAAGAGAATATATCATACCATCGTCGTTCACTGTTGATGAACTACCAACGTTCACTGAAGGTAGCAAAAATATAACAATCATCGATGTTCACTGCCAATGACCTATTAACTTTCACTAAAGGTAGAAAGAGAATCTATCATAACATCACCGTTCACTGAAGATAAACTACCAACGTTCACTGAATGTAGCAAAAAGATAACAACCATCGATGTTCACTGCCAATGACCTATCAGCTTTCACTGAAGGTAGAAAGAGAATATATCATAGCATCTCCTTTCACTGAAGATGAACTACCAATGTTTACTGAGGGTAGCAAAAAGATAACAATCATTGACGTTCACTGCCAATGACCTACCAACTTACACTGAAGGTAGAAAGAGAATATATCCTAGCATTGCCGTTCACTGACGATGAACTACCAACGTTCACTGAAGGTAGGAAAAATATAACAATCATCGACGTTCACTGCCAATGACCTACCAACTTTCATTGAAGGTAGAAAGAGAATACATAAAAGCATCGCCTTTCACAGACGATGAACTACCAACATTCACTGAGGGTAGCAAAAAGATAACAATCATTGATGTTCACTGCCAATGACCTACCAACTTACACTGAAGGTAGAAAGAGAATATATCATAGCATCTCCGTTCACTGACGATGAACTACCAACGTTCACTGAAGGTAGCAAAAAGATAACAATCATCGATGTTCACTGCCAATGACCTATCAACTTTCACTGAAGGTAGAAAGATAATATATCATAGCATCTCCTTTCACTGAAGATGAACTACCAATGTTTACTGAGGGTAGAAAAAAGATAACAATCATCGACGTTCACTGCCAATGACCTACCAACTTTCACTGAAGGTAGAAAGAGAATATATTATAGCATCGCCTTTCAATGACGATGAACTACCAACGTTAATTGGAGTAACAAAAAGATAAAAATCATCGACGTTCACTGCCAATGACCTACATACTTACACTGAAGGTAGAAAGAGAATATATCATACCATCGCCGTTCACTGTTGATGAACTACCAACGTTCACTGAAGGTAGCAAAAATATAACAATCATCGACGTTCACATCCAATGACCTACCAACTTTCACTAAAGGTAGAAAGAGAATATATTATAGCATCGCTTTTCACTGACGATGAACTACCAACGTTCATTGAAGGTAACAAAAATATAACAATCATCACCTTCACTGCCAATGACCTACCAAATTTCACTGAATGTAGAAAGAGAATATATTATAGTATCACCGGTCATTGACGATGAACTAGCAACATTCACTGAAGGTAGAAAAAAGACAAAAATCATCGATGTTCACTACCAATGACCTACCAACTTACACTGAAGGTAGAAAGAGAATATATCCTAGCATTGTCGTTCAGTGACGATGAACTACCAACATTCACTGAAGGTAGGAAAAATATAATAATCATTGACGTTCACTGCCAATGACCTACCAACTTTCATTGAAGGTAGAAAGAGAGTATATCAAAGCATCGCCTTTCACAGACGATGAACTACCAACATTCACTAAGGGTAGCAAAAAGATAACAATCATTGATGTTCACTGCCAATGACCTACCAACTTACACTGAAGGTAGAAAGAGAATATATCATAGCATCTCCATTCACTGACGATGAACTACCAACGTTCACTGAAGGTAGCAAAAATATAACAATCATCGACGTTCACTGCCAATGGCCTACCAAGTTTCATTCAAGGTAGAAAGAGAATATATCAAAGCATCGCCTTTCACTGACGATGAACTACCAACATTCACTGAGGGTAGAAAAAAGATAACAATCATCGATGTTCACTGCCAATGACCTACCAACTTACACTGATGGTAGAAAGAGAATATATCATATCATCTCCGTTCACTGATGATGAATTACCAACGTTGACTGAAGGTAGCAAAAAGATAACAATCATCGATGTTCACTAACAATGACCTATCAACTTTCACTGAAGGTAGAAAGAGAAGATATCATAGCATCTCCTTTCACTGACGATGAACTACCAACGTTCACTGAATGTAGCAAAAAGATAACAATCATCAATGTTCACTGCCAATGACCTATCAACTTTCACTGAAGGTAGAAAGAGAATATATCATAGCATCTCCTTTCACTGAAGATGAACTACCAATGTTTACTGAGGGTAGCAAAAAGATAACAATCATCGACGTTCACTGCCAATGACCTACCAACTTTCACTGAAGGTAGAAAGAGAATATATTATAGCATCGCCTTTCAATGACGATGAACTACCAACGTTAACTGGGGTAACAAAAAGATAAAAATCATCGCCGTTCACTGCCAATGACCTACCAACTTACACTGAAGGTAGAAAGAGAATATATCATACCATCGCCGTTCACTGTTGATGAACTACCAACGTTCACTGAAGGTAGCAAAAATATAACAATCATCGACGTTCACATCCAATGACCTACCAACTTTCACTAAAGGTAGAAAGAGAATATATTATAGCATCGCTTTTCACTGACGATGAACTACCAACGTTCATTGAAGGTAACAAAAATATAACAATCATCGACATTCACTGCCAATGACCTACCAAATTTCACTGAAGGTAGAAAGAGAATATATTATAGTATCACCGGTCATTGACGATGAACTAGCAACATTCACTGAAGGTAGAAAAAAGACAAAAATCATCGATGTTCACTACCAATGACCTACCAACTTACACTGAAGGTAGAAAGAGAATATATCCTAGCATTGCCGTTCACTGACGATGAACTACCAACGTTCACTGAAGGTAGGAAAAATATAACAATCATCGACGTTCACTGCCAATGACCTACCAACTTTCATTGAAGGTAGAAAGAGAATATATCAAAGCATCGCCTTTCACAGACGATGAACTACCAACATTCACTGAGGGTAGCAAAAAGATAACAATCATTGATGTTCACTGCCAATGACCTACCAACTTACACTGAAGGTAGAAAGAGAATATATCATAGCATCTCCGTTCACTGACGATGAACTACCAACGTTCACTGAAGGTAGCAAAAATATAACAATCATCGACGTTCACTGCCAATGGCCTACCAACTTTCATTCAAGGTAGAAAGAGAATATATCAAAGCATCGCCTTTCACTGACGATGAACTACCAACATTCACTAAGGGTAGCAAAAAGATAACAATCATCGATGTTCACTGCCAATGACCTACCAACTTACACTGATGGTAGAAAGAGAACATATCATATCATCTCCGTTCACTGATGATGAATTACCAACGTTGACTGAAGGTAGCAAAAAGATAACAATCATTGATGTTCGCTGCCAATGACCTATCAACTTTCACTGAAGGTAGAAAGAGAATATATCATAGCATCTCCGTTCACTGACGATGAACTACCAACGTTCACTGAAGGTAGCAAAAATATAACAATCATCGACATTCACTGCCAATGACCTACCAACTTTCATTCAAGGTAGAAAGAGAATATATCAAAGCATCGCCTTTCACTGATGATGAACTACCAACATTCACCGAGGGTAGCAAAAAGATAACAATCATCGATGTTCACTGCCAATGGCCTACCAACTTACACTGATGGTAGAAAGAGAATATATCATAGCATCTCCGTTCACTGACAATGAATTACCAACATTAACTGAAGGTAGCAAAAAGATAACAATCATCGATGTTCACTGCCAATGACCTATCAACTTTCACTTAAGGTAGAAAGAGAATATATCATAGCATCTCCTTCCACTGAAGATGAACTACCAACATTTACTGAGGGTAGCAAAAAGATAACAATCATCAACGTTCACTTCCAATGACCTACCAACTTTCACTGAAGGTAGAAAGAGAATATATCAAAGCATCGCCTTTCACAGACGATGAACTACCAACATTCACTAAGGGTAGCAAAAAGATAACAATCATTGATGTTCACTGCCAATGACCTACCAACTTACACTGATGGTAGAAAGAGAATATATCATAGCATCTCCTTTCACTGAAGATGAACTACCAATGTTTACTGAGGGTAGAAAAAAGATAACAATCATCGACGTTCACTGCCAATGACCTACCAACTTTCACTGAAGGTAGAAAGAGAATATATTATAGCATCGCCTTTCAATGACGATGAACTACCAATGTTAACTGGGGTAACAAAAAGATAAAAATCATCGATGTTCACTGCCAATGACCTACCAACTTACACTGAAGGTAGAAAGAGAATATATCATACCATCGCCGTTCACTGTTGATGAACTACCAACGTTCATTGAGGGTAGCAAAAAGATAACAATCATCGACGTTCACATCCAATGACCTACCAACTTTCACTGAAGGTAGAAAGAGAATATATTATAGCATCGCCTTTCACTGACGATGAACTACCAACGTTCATTGAAGGTAACAAAAATATAACAATCATCGACATTCACTGCCAATGACCTACCAAATTTCACTGAAGGTAGAAAGAGAATATATTATAGTATCACCGGTCATTGACGATGAACTAGCAACATTCACTGAAGGTAGAAAAAAGACAAAAATCATCGATGTTCACTACCAATGACCTACCAACATACACTGAAGGTAGAAAGAGAATATATCCTAGCATTGCCGTTCACTGACGATGAACTACCAACGTTCACTGAAGGTAGGAAAAATATAACAATCATCGACGTTCACTACCAATGACCTACAAACTTTCATTGAAGGTAGAAAGAGAATATATCAAAGCATCGCCTTTCACAGACGATGAACTACCAACATTCACTGAGGGTAGCAAAAAGATAACAATCATTGATGTTCACTGCCAATGACCTACCAACTTACACTGATGGTAGAAAGAGAATATATCATAGCATCTCCGTTCAATGACGATGAATTACCAACGTTGACTGAAGTTAGCAAAAAGATATCAATCATTGATGTTCACTGCCAATGACCTATCAACTTTCACTGATGGTAGAAAGAGAATATATCATAGCATCTCCGTTCACTGACGATGAACTACCAACGTTCACTGAAGGTAGCAAAAATATAACAATCATCGACATTCACTTCCAATGACCTACCAACTTTCATTCAAGGTAGAAAGAAAATATATCAAAGCATCGCCTTTCACTGATGATGAACTACCAACATTCACCGAGGGTAGCAAAAAGATAACAATCATCGATGTTCACTGCCAATGACCTACCAACTTACACTGATGGTAGAAAGAGAATATATCATAGCATCTCCGTTCACTGATGATGAATTACCAACATTGACTGAAGGTAGCAAAAAGATAACAATCATCGATGTTCACTGCCAATGACCTATCAACTTTCACTGAAGGTAGAAAGAGAATATATCATAGCATCACCTTCCACTGAAGATGAACTACCAACGTTTACTGAGGGTAGCAAAAAGATAACAATCATCAACGTTCACTTCCAATGACCTACCAACTTTCACTGAAGGTAGAAAGAGAATATATTATAGCATCGCCTTTCACTGACGATGAACTACCAACGTTCACTGAATGTAGCAAAAAGATAACAACCATCGATGTTCACTGCCAATGACCTATCAACTTTCACTGAAGGTAGAAAGAGAATATATCATAGCATCTCCTTTCACTGAAGATGAACTACCAATGTTTACTGAGGGTAGAAAAAAGATAACAATCATTGACGTTCACTGCCAATGACCTACCAACTTTCACTAAAGGTAGAAAGAGAATATATTATAGCATCGCCTTTCACTGACGATGAACTTCCAACGTTAACTGAAGGTAACAAAAATATAACAATCATCGACATTCACTGCCAATGACCTACCAACTTTCACTGAAGGTAGAAAGAGAATATATCATAGCATCACCGGTCACTGACTATGAACTACCAACATTAACTGAAGGTAGCAAAAAGATAAATATCATCGACGTTCACTGCCAATGACCTACCAACTTACACTGAAGGTAGAAAGAGAATATATCATACCATCGTCGTTCACTGTTGATGAACTACCAACGTTCACTGAAGGTAGCAAAAATATAACAATCATCGATGTTCACTGCCAATGACCTATTAACTTTCACTAAAGGTAGAAAGAGAATCTATCATAACATCACCGTTCACTGAAGATAAACTACCAACGTTCACTGAATGTAGCAAAAAGATAACAACCATCGATGTTCACTGCCAATGACCTATCAGCTTTCACTGAAGGTAGAAAGAGAATATATCATAGCATCTCCTTTCACTGAAGATGAACTACCAATGTTTACTGAGGGTAGCAAAAAGATAACAATCATTGACGTTCACTGCCAATGACCTACCAACTTTCACTGAAGGTGGAAAGAGAATATATTATAGCATCGCCTTTCACTGACGATGAACTTCCAACGTTAACTGAAGGTAACAAAAATATAACAATCATCGACATTCACTGCCAATGACCTACCAACTTTCACTGAAGGTAGAAAGAGAATATATCATAGCATCACCGGTCACTGACTATGAACTACCAACATTCACTAAAGGTAGCAAAAAGATAAATATCATCGACGTTCACTGCCAATGACCTACCAACTTACACTGAAGGTAGAAAGAGAATATATCATACCATCGTCGTTCACTGTTGATGAACTACCAACGTTCACTGAAGGTAGCAAAAATATAACAATCATCGATGTTCACTGCCAATGACCTACCAACTTTCACTGAAGGTAGAAAGAGAATATATTATAACATCGCCTTTCACTGACGATGAACTTCCAACGTTAACTGAAGGTAACAAAAGTATAATAATCATCGACATTCACTGCCAATGACCTACCAACTTTCACTGAAGGTAGAAAGAGAATATATCATAGCATCACCGGTCACTGACTATGAACTACCAACATTCACTGAAGGTAGCAAAAAGATAAATATCATCGACGTTCACTGCCAATGACCTACCAACTTACACTGAAGGTAGAAAGAGAATATATCATACCATCGTCGTTCACTGTTGATGAACTACCAAAGTTCACTGAAGGTAGCAAAAATATAACAATCATCGACGTTCACTGCCAATGACCTACCAACTTTCACTAAAGGTAGAAAGAGAATATATCATAGCATCACCATTCACTGAAGATGAACTACAACGTTCACTGAATGTAGCAAAAAGATAACAATCATCGATGTTCACTTCCAATGACCTACCAACTTACACTGATGGTAGAAAGAGAATATATCATAACATCCCCATTCACTGACGATGAACTACCAACGTTCACTGAAGGTAGCAAAAATATAACAATCATCGACGTTCATTGACAATGAGCTACCAACTTTCACTGAAGGTAAAAAGAGAATATATTATAGCATCGCTTTTCACTGAAGATGAACTACCAACGTTCACTGAAGGTAACAAATATAGCAATCATCGACATTCACTGCCAATGACCTACCAAATTTCACTGAAGGTAGAAAGAGAATATATCATAGTATCACCGGTCATTGACGATGAACTAGCAACATTCACTGAAGGTAGCAAAAAGACAAAAATCATCGATGTTCACTACCAATGACCTACCAACTTACACTGAAGGTAGAAAGAGAATATATCATAGCATTGCCGTTCACTGACGATGAACTACCAACGTTCACTAAAGGTAGCAAAAATATAACAATCATCGACGTTCACTGCCAATAACCTACCAACTTTCATTGAAGGTAGAAAGAGAATATATCAAAGCACCGCCTTTCACAGACGATGAAATACCAACATTCACTGCGGGTAGAAAAAAGATAACAATCATCGATGTTCACTGCCAATGACCTACCAACTTACACTAATGGTAGAAAGAGAATATATCATAGCATCTCCGTTCAATGACGATGAATTACCAACGTTGACTGAAGGTAGCAAAAAGATAACAATCATCGATGTTCACTGCCAATGACCTAACAACTTTCACTGAAGGTAGAAAGAGAATATATCATAGCATCTCCGTTCACTGACGATGAACTCCCAACATTCACTGAAGCTAGCAAAAATATAACAATCATCGACATTCACTGCCAATGACCTACCAACTTTCATACAAGGTAGAAAGAGAATATATCAAAGCATCGCCTTTCACTGACGATGAACTACCAACATTCACTGAGGGTAGCAAAAAGATAACAATCATCGATGTTCAATGCCAATGACCTACCAACTTACACTGATGGTAGAAAGAGAATATATCATAGCATCTCCGTTCACTGATGATGAATTACCAACGTTGACTGAAGGTAGCAAAAAGATAACAATCATCGATGTTCACTGCCAATGACCTATCAACTTTCACTGAAGGTAGAAAGAGAATATATCATAGCATCTCCTTCCACTGAAGATGAACTACCAACATTTACAGAGGGTAGCAAAAAGATAACAATCATCGACGTTCACTGCCAATGACCTACCAACTTTCACTGAAGGTAGAAAGAGAATATATTATAGCATCGCCTTTCATTGACGATGAACTACCAACGTTCACTGAATGTAGCAAAAAGATAACAATCATCGATGTTCACTGCCAATGACCTATCAACTTTCACTGAAGGTAGAAAGAGAATATATCATAGCATCTCCTTTCACTGAAGATGAACTACCAATGTTTACTGAGGGTAGCAAAAAGATAACAATCATCGATGTTCACTGCCAATGACCTACCAACTTTCACTGAAGGTAGAAAGAGAATATATTATAGCACTGCCTTTCAATGACGATGAACTACCAACGTTAACTGAGGTAACAAAAAGATAAAAATCATCGATGTTCACTGCCAATGACCTACCAACTTACACTGAAGGTAGAAAGAGAATATATCATACCATCGCCGTTCACTGTTGATGAACTACCAACGTTCACTGAAGGTAGCAAAAATATAACAATCATCGATGTTCACTGCCAATGACCTATTAACTTTCACTAAAGGTAGAAAGAGAATATATCATAGCATCACCGTTCACTGAAGATGAACTACCAACGTTCACTGAATGTAGCAAAAAGATAACGATCATCGATGTTCACTGCCAATGACCTATCAACTTTCACTGAAGGTAGAAAGAGAATATATCATAACATCTCCTTTCACTGAAGATGAACTACCAATGTTTACTAAGGGTAGCAAAAAGATAACAATAATCGACATTCACTGCCAATGACCTACCAACTTTCACTGAAGGTAGAAAGAGAATATAATATAGCATCGCCTTTCACTGACGATGAACTTCCAACGTTAACTGAAGGTAACAAAAATATAACAATCATCGACATTCACTGACAATGACCTACCAACTTTAACTGAAGGTAGAAAGAGAATATATCATAGCATCACCGGTCACTGACTATGAACTACCAACATTCACTACAGGTAGCAAAAAGATAAATATCATCGACGTTCACTGCCAATGACCTCCCAACTTACACTGAAGGTAGAAAGAGAATATATCATACCATCGTCGTTCACTGTTGATGAACTACCATAGTTAACTGAAGGTAGCAAAAATATAACAATCATCGACGTTCACTGCCAATGACCTACCAACTTTCACTAAAGGTAGAAAGAGAATATATCATAGCATCACCATTCACTGAAGATGAACTACCAACGTTCACTGAATGTAGCAAAAAGATAAAAATAATCGATGTTCACTTCCAATGACCTACCAACTTACTCTGATGGTAGAAAGAGAATATATCATAACATCCCCATTCACTGACGATGAACTACCAACGTTCACTGAAGGTAGCAAAAATATAACAATCATCGACGTTCACTGCCAATGGGCTACCAACTTTCACTGAAGGTAAAAAGAGAATATATTATAGCATCGCTTTTCACTGACGTTGAACTACCAACGTTCACTGAAGGTAACAAAAATATAGCAATCATCGACATTCACTGCCAATGACCTACCAAATTTCACTGAAGGTAGAAAGAGAATATATCATAGTATCACCGGTCATTGACGATGAACTAGCAACATTCACTGAAGGTAGCAAAAAGACAAAAATCATCGATGTTCACTACCAATGACCTACCAACTTATACTGAAGGTAGAAAGAGAATATATCATAGCATTGCCGTACACTGACGATGAACTACCAACGTTCACTGAAGGTAGCAAAAATATAACAATCATCGATGTTCACTGCCAATAACCTACCAACTTTCATTGAAGGTAGAAAGAGAATATATCAAAGCACCGCCTTTCACAGATGATGAACTACCAACATTCACTGAGGGTAGCAAAAAAAATAACAATCATCGATGTTCACTGCCAATGACCTACCAACTTACACTGATGGTAGAAAGAGAATATATCATAGCATCTCCGTTCACTGACGATGAATTACCAACGTTGACTGAAGGTAGCAAAAAGATAACAATCATCGATGTTCACTACCAATGACCTATCAACTTTCACTGAAGGTAGAAAGAGAATATATCATAGCATCTCCTTTCACTGAATATGAACTACCAACATTTTCTGAGGGTAGCAAAAAGATAACAATCATCGACGTTCACTGCCAATGACCTACCAACTTTCACTGAAGGTAGAAAGAGAATATATTATAGCATCGCCTTTCACTGACGATGAACTACCAACGTTAACTGAAGGTAACAAAAATATAACAATCATCGACGTTCACTGCCAATGTCCTACAAACTTTCACTGAAGGTAGAAAGAGAATATATCATAGCATCACCGGTCACTGACGATGAACTACCAACATTCACTGAAGGTAGCAAAAAGATAAAAATCATCGACGTTCACTGCCAATGACCTACCAACTTACACTGAAGGTAGAAAGAGAATATATCATATCATCATCGTTCATTGATGATGAACTACCAACGTTCACTGAAGGTAGCAAAAATATAACAATCATCGACGTTCACTGCCAATGACCTACCATATTTCACTAACGGTAGAAAAAGAATATATCATAGCATCACTGTTCACTGAAGATGAACTACCAACGTTCACTAAATGTAGCAAAAAGATAACAATCATCGATGTTCACTTCCAATGACCTACCAACTTACACTGATGGTAGAAAGAGAATATATCATAGCATCCCCATTCACTGACGATGAACTACCAACGTTTACTGAAGGTAGAAAAAATATAACAATCATCAACGTTTACTACCAATGAACTACCAACTTTCATTGAAAGTAGAAATAGAATATATCATAGCATCGCCTTTCATTAACGATGAACTACCAACGTTCACTGAAGGTAGCAAAAAGATAACAATCATCGACGTTCACTGCCAATGACCTACCAACTTTTACTGAAGGTAGAAAGAGAATATATCATAACATCGACGTTCACTGACGATGAACTACCAACGTTTACTGAAGGTAGCAAAAAGATTACAATTATTGACGTTCACTGCCAAGGACCTTCCAACTTCCACTGAAGGTAGAAAGAGAATATAACATAGCATCGCCGTTCACTGAAGATGAACTACCAACGTTCACTAAAGGTAGCAAAAAGGTAACAATCATCGACGTTCACTGCCAATAACCTACCAACTTACACTGAAGGTAGAAAGAGAATATATCATAGCATCACCGTTCACTGACGATGAACTACCAATGTTTACTGAGGGTAGCAAAAATATAACAATCATCGACGTTCACTGCCAATGACCTACTAACTTTCACTAAAGGTAGAAAGAGAATATATCATAGCATCACCTTTTACTGACGATGAACTTCCAACGTTTACTAAGAGTAGCAAAAAGATAACAATCTTCGACGTTCATTCCCAATGACCTACAAACTTTCCATGAAGGTAGAAAGAGAATATATCATAACATCTCCTTTCACTGACGATGAACTACCAACTTTCACTGAATGTAGAAAAAAGATAACAATCATCAACGTTCTCTTCCAATGACCTACCAACTTTCACTGAAGGTAGAAATAGAATATATTATAGCATCGCCTTTCACTGACGATGAACTACCAATGTTCACTGAAGGTAACAAAAATATAGCAATCATCGATATTCACTGCCAATGACCTACCAAATTTCACTGAAGGTAGAAAGAGAATATATCATAGCATCTCCTTTCACTGAAGATGAACTACCAACTTTTACTGAGGGTAGCAAAAAGATAACAATCATCGAAGTTCACTGCCAATGACCTACCAACTTTCACTGAAGGTAGAAAGAGAATATATTATAGCATCTCCTTTCACTGACGATGAACTACCAACGTTCACTGAAGGTAACAAAAATATAGCAATCATCGACATTCACTGCCAATGACCTACCAAATTTCACTGAAGGTAGAAAGAGAATATATCATAGTATCACCGGTCATTGACGATGAACTAGCAACATTCACTAAAGGTAGCAAAAAGACAAAAATCATCGATGTTCACTACCAATGACCTACCAACTTACACTGAAGGTAGAAAGAGAATATATCATACCATCGTCGTTCACTGTTGATGAACTACCAAAGTTCACTGAAGGTAGCAAAAATATAACAATCATCGACGTTCACTGCCAATGACCTACCAACTTTCACTAAAGGTAGAAAGAGAATATATCATAGCAACACCATTCACTGAAGATGAACTACCAACGTTCACTGAATGTAGCAAAAAGATAACAATCATCGATGTTCACTTCCAATGACCTACCAACTTACACTGATGGTAAAAAGAGAATATATCATAACATCCCCATTCACTAACGATGAACTACCAACGTTCACTGAAGGTAGCAAAAATATAACAATCATTGACGTTCACTGCCAATGAGCTACCAACTTTCACTGAAGGTAAAAAGAGAATATATTATAGCATCGCTTTTCACTGACGATGAACTACCAACGTTCACTGAAGGTAACAAAAATATAGCAATCATCGACATTCACTGCCAATGACCTACCAAATTTCACTGAAGGTAGAAAGAGAATATATCATAGTATCACCGGTCATTGACGATGAACTAGCAACATTCACTGAAGGTAGCAAAAAGACAAAAATCATCGATGTTCACTACCAATGACCTACCAACTTACACTGAAGGTAGAAAGAGAATATATCATAGCATTGCCGTACACTGACGATGAACTACCAACGTTCACTGAAGGTAGCAAAAATATAACAATCATCGATGTTCACTGCCAATGACCTATCAACTTTCAATGAAGGTAGAAAGAGAATATATCATAGCATCTCCTTTCACTGAATATGAACTACCAACATTTACTGAGGGTAGCAAGAAGATAACAATCATCGACGTTCACTGCCAATGACCTACCAACTTTCACTGAAGGTAGAAAGAGAATATATTATAGCATCGCCTTTTACTGACGATGAACTACCAACGTTAACTGAAGGTAACAAAAATATAACAATCATCGACGTTCACTGCAAATGTCCTACAAACTTTCACTGAAGGTAGAAAGAGAATATATCATAGCATCACCGGTCACTAACGATGAACTACCAACATTCACTGAAGGTAGCAAAAAGATAAAAATCATCGACGTTCACTGCCAATGACCTACCAACTTACACTGAAGGTAGAAAAAGAATATATCATATCATCATCGTTCATTGATGATGAACTACCAACGTTCACTGAAGGTAGCAAAAATATAACAATCATCGACGTTCACTGCCAATGACCTACCAACTTTCACTAAAGGTAGAAAGAGAATATATCATAGCATCACTGTTCACTGAAGATGAACTACCAACGTTCACTAAATGTAGCTAAAAGATAACAATCATCGATGTTCACTGCCAATGACCTACCAACTTACACTGATGGTAGAAAGAGAATATATCATAGCATCCCCATTCACTGACGATGAACTACCAACGTTCACTGAAGATAGAAAAAATATAATAATCATCAACGTTTACTACCAATGAACTACCAACTTTCATTGAAAGTAGAAATAGAATATATCATAGCATCGCCTTTCATTAACGATGAACTACCAACGTTCACTGAAGGTATCAAAAAGATAACAATCATCGACGTTCACTGCCAATGACCTACCAACTTTTACTGAAGGTAGAAAGAGAATATATCATAACATCGACGTTCACTGACGATGAACTACCAACGTTTACTGAAGGTAGCAAAAAGATAACAATTATCGACGTTCACTACCAATGACCTTCCAACTTCCAATGAAGGTAGAAAGAGAATATAACATAGCATCTCCGTTCACTGAAGATGAACTACCAACGTTCACTAAAGGTAGCAAAAAGGTAACAATCATCGACGTTCACTGCCAATAACCTACCAACTTACACTGAAGGTAGAAAGAGAATATATCATAGCATCTCCGTTCACTGACGATGAACTACCAACGTTCACTGAAGGTAGCAAAAATATAACAATCATCGATGTTCAAAGCCAATGACCTACCAACTTTCACTGAAGGTAGAAAGAGAATATATCATAGTATCTCCTTTCACTGAAGATGAACTACCAACTTTTACTGAGGGTAGCAAAAAGATAACAATCATCGAAGTTCACTGCCAATGACCTACCAACTTTCACTGAAGGTAGAAAGAGAATATATTATAGCATCGCCTTTCACTGACGATGAACTACCAACGTTCACTGAAGGTAACAAAAATATAGAAATCATCGACATTCACTGCCAATGACCTACCAAATTTCACTGAAGGTAGAAAGAGAATATATCATAGTATCACCGGTCATTGACGATGAACTAGCAACATTCACTGAAGGTAGCAAAAAGACAAAAATCATCGATGTTCACTACCAATGACCTACCAACTTACACTGAAGGTAGAAAGAGAATATATCATACCATCGTCGTTCACTGTTGATGAACTACCAAAGTTCACTGAAGGTAGCAAAAATATAACAATCATCGACGTTCACTGCCAATGACCTACCAACTTTCACTAAAGGTAGAAAGAGAATATATCATAGCATCACCATTCACTGAAGATGAACTACCAACGTTCACTGAATGTAGCAAAAAGATAACAATCATCGATGTTCACTTCCAATGACCTACCAATTTACACTGATGGTAGAAAGAGAATATATCATAACATCCCCATTCACTGACGATGAACTACCAACGTTCACTGAAGGTAGCAAAATATAACAATCATTGACGTTCACTACCAATGAGCTACCAACTTTCACTGAAGGTAAAAAGAGAATATATTATAGCATCGCTTTTCACTGACGATGAACTACCAACGTGCACTGAATGTACCAAAAATATAGCAATCATCGACATTCACTGCCAATGACCTACCAAATTTCACTGAAGGTAGAAAGAGAATATATCATAGTATCACCGGTCATTGACAATGAACTAGCAACATTCACTGAAGGTAGCAAAAAGACAAAAATCATCGATGTTCACTACCAATGACCTACCAACTTACACTGAAGGTAGAAAGAGAATATATCATAGCATTGCCGTACACTGACGATGAACTACCAACGTTCACTGAAGGTAGCAAAAATATAACAATCATCGACGTTCACTGCCAATAACCTACCAACTTTCATTGAAGGTATAAAGAGAATATATCAAAGCACCGCCTTTCACAGACGATGAACTACCAACATTCACTGAGGGTAGCAAAAAGATAACAATCATCGATGTTCACTGCCAATGACCTACCAACTTACACTGATGGTAGAAAGAGAATATATCATAGCATCTCCGTTCACTGACGATGAATTACCAACGTTGACTGAAGGTAGCAAAAAGATAACAATCATCGATGTTCACTGCCGATGACCTATCAACTTTCACTGAAGGTAGAAAGAGAATATATCATAGCATCTCCGTTCACTGAATATGAACTACCAACATTTACTGAAGGTAACAAAAATATAGCAATCATCGACATTCACTGCCAATGACCTACCAAATTTCACTGAAGGTAGAAAGAGAATATATCATAGTATCACCGGTCATTGACGATGAACTAGCAACATTCACTGAAGGTAGCAAAAAGACAAAAATCATCGATGTTCACTACCAATGACCTACCAACTTACACTGAAGGTAGAAAGAGAATATATCATAGCATTGTTGTACACTGATGATGAACTACCAACGTTCACTGAAGGTAGCAAAAATATAACAATCATCGACGTTCACTGCCAATAACCTACCAACTTTCATTGAAGGTAGAAAGAGAATATATCAAAGCACCGCCTTTCACAGACGATGAACTACCAACATTCACTGAGGGTAGCAAAAAGATAACAATCATCGATGTTCACTGCCAATGACCTACCAACTTACACTGATGGTAGAAAGAGAATATATCATAGCATCTCCGTTCACTGACAATGAATTACCAACGTTGACTGAAGGTAGCAAAAAGATAACAATCATCGATGTTCACTGCCGATGACCTATCAACTTTCACTGAAGGTAGAAAGAGAATATATCATAGCATCTCCTTTCACTGAATATGAACTACCAACATTTACTGAGGGTAGCAAAAAGATAACAATCATCGACGTTCACTGCCAATGACCTACCAACTTTCACTGAAGGTAGAAAGAGAATATATTATAGCATCGCCTTTCACTGACGATGAACTACCAACGTTAACTGAAGGTAACAAAAATATAACAATCATCGACGTTCACTGCCAATGTCCTACAAACTTTCACTGAAGGTAGAAAGAGAATATATCATAGCATCACCATTCACTGAAGATGAACTACCAACGTTCACTGAATGTAGCAAAAAGATAACAATCATCGATGTTCACTTCCAATGACCTACCAACTTACACTGATGGTAGAAAGAGAATATATCATAACATCCCCATTCACTGACGATGAACTACCAACGTTCACTGAAGGTAGCAAAAATATAACAATCATTGACGTTCACTACCAATGAGCTACCAACTTTCACTGAAGGTAAAAAGAGAATATATTATAGCATCGCTTTTCACTGACGATGAACTACCAACGTGCACTGAATGTAACAAAAATATAGCAATCATCGACATTCACTGCCAATGACCTACCAAATTTCACTGAAGGTAGAAAGAGAATATATCATAGTATCACCGGTCATTGACGATGAACTAGCAACATTCACTGAAGGTAGCAAAAAGACAAAAATCATCGATGTTCACTACCAATGACCTACCAACTTACACTGAAGGTAGAAAGAGAATATATCATAGCATTGTCGTACACTGACGATGAACTACCAACGTTCACTGAAGGTAGCAAAAATATAACAATCATCGACGTTCACTGCCAATAACCTACCAACTTTCATTGAAGGTATAAAGAGAATATATCAAAGCACCGCCTTTCACAGACGATGAACTACGAACATTCACTGAGGGTAGCAAAAAGATAACAATCATCGATGTTCACTGCCAATGACCTACCAACTTACACTGATGGTAGAAAGAGAATATATCATAGCATCTCCGTTCACTGACGATGAATTACCAACGTTGACTGAAGGTAGCAAAAAGATAACAATCATCGATGTTCACTGCCGATGACCTATCAACTTTCACTGAAGGTAGAAAGAGAATATATCATAGCATCTCCTTTCACTGAATATGAACTACCAACATTTACTGAAGGTAACAAAAATATAGCAATCATCGACATTCACTGCCAATGACCTACCAAATTTCATTGAAGGTAGAAAGAGAATATATCATAGTATCACCGGTCATTGACGATGAACTAGCAACATTCACTGAAGGTAGCAAAAAGACAAAAATCATCGATGTTCACTACCAATGACCTACCAACTTACACTGAAGGTAGAAAGAGAATATATCATAGCATTGCCGTACACTGATGATGAACTACCAACGTTCACTGAAGGTAGCAAAAATATAACAATCATCGACGTTCACTGCCAATAACCTACAAACTTTCATTGAAGGTAGAAAGAGAATATATCAAAGCACCACCTTTCACAGACGATGAACTACCAACATTCACTGAGGGTAGCAAAAAGATAACAATCATCGATGTTCACTGCCAATGACCTACCAACTTACACTGATGGTAGAAAGAGAATATATCATAGCATCTCCGTTCACTGACAATGAATTACCAACGTTGACTGAAGGTAGCAAAAAGATAACAATCATCGATGTTCACTGCCGATGACCTATCAACTTTCACTGAAGGTAGAAAGAGAATATATCATAGCATCTCCTTTCACTGAATATGAACTACCAACATTTACTGAGGGTAGCAAAAAGATAACAATCATCGACGTTCACTGCCAATGACCTACCAACTTTCACTGAAGGTAGAAAGAGAATATATTATAGCATCGCCTTTCACTGACGATGAACTACCAACGTTAACTGAAGGTAACAAAAATATAACAATCATCGACGTTCACTGCCAATGTCCTACAAACTTTCACTGAAGGTAGAAAGAGAATATATCATAGCATCACCATTCACTGAAGATGAACTACCAACGTTCACTGAATGTAGCAAAAAGATAAAAATCATCGATGTTCACTTCCAATGACCTACCAACTTACACTGATGGTAGAAAGAGAATATATCATAACATCCCCATTCACTGACGATGAACTACCAACGTTCACTGAAGGTAGCAAAAATATAACAATCATTGACGTTCACTACCAATGAGCTACCAACTTTCACTGAAGGTAAAAAGAGAATATATTATAGCATCGCTTTTCACTGACGATGAACTACCAACGTGCACTGAATGTAACAAAAATATAGCAATCATCGACATTCACTGCCAATGACCTACCAAATTTCACTGAAGGTAGAAAGAGAATATATCATAGTATCACCGGTCATTGACGATGAACTAGCAACATTCACTGAAGGTAGCAAAAAGACAAAAATCATCGATGTTCACTACCAATGACCTACCAACTTACACTGAAGGTAGAAAGAGAATATATCATAGCATTGCCGTACACTGACGATGAACTACCAACGTTCACTGAAGGTAGCAAAAATATAACAATCATCGACGTTCACTGCCAATAACCTACCAACTTTCATTGAAGGTATAAAGAGAATATATCAAAGCACCGCCTTTCACAGACGATGAACTACCAACATTCACTGAGGGTAGCAAAAAGATAACAATCATCGATGTTCACTGCCAATGACCTACCAACTTACACTGATGGTAGAAAGAGAATATATCATAGCATCTCCGTTCACTGACGATGAATTACCAACGTTGACTGAAGGTAGCAAAAAGATAACAATCATCGATGTTCACTGCCGATGACCTATCAACTTTCACTGAAGGTAGAAAGAGAATATATCATAGCATCTCCTTTCACTGAATATGAACTACCAACATTTACTGAAGGTAACAAAAATATAGCAATCATCGACATTCACTGCCAATGATCTACCAAATTTCACTGAAGGTAGAAAGAGAATATATCATAGTATCACCGGTCATTGACGATGAACTAGCAACATTCACTGAAGGTAACAAAAAGACAAAAATCATCGATGTTCACTACCAATGACCTACCAACTTACACTGAAGGTAGAAAGAGAATATATCATAGCATTGTCGTACACTGATGATGAACTACCAACGTTCACTGAAGGTAGCAAAAATATAACAATCATCGACGTTCACTGCCAATAACCTACCAACTTTCATTGAAGGTAGAAAGAGAATATATCAAAGCACCACCTTTCACAGACGATGAACTACCAACATTCACTGAGGGTAGCAAAAAGATAACAATCATCGATGTTCACTGCCAATGACCTACCAACTTACACTGATGGTAGAAAGAGAATATATCATAGCATCTCCGTTCACTGACAATGAATTACCAACGTTGACTGAAGGTAGCAAAAAGATAACAATCATCGATGTTCACTGCCGATGACCTATCAACTTTCACTGAAGGTAGAAAGAGAATATATCATAGCATCTCCTTTCACTGAATATGAACTACCAACATTTACTGAGGGTAGCAAAAAGATAACAATCATCGACGTTCACTGCCAATGACCTACCAACTTTCACTGAAGGTAGAAAGAGAATATATTATAGCATCGCCTTTCACTGACGATGAACTACCAACGTTAACTGAAGGTAACAAAAATATAACAATCATCGACGTTCACTGCCAATGTCCTACAAACTTTCACTGAAGGTAGAAAGAGAATATATCATAGCATCACCGGTCACTGACGATGAACTACCAACATTCACTGAAGGTAGCAAAAAGATAAAAATCATCGACGTTCACTGCCAATGACCTACCAACTTACACTGAAGGTAGAAAGAGAATATATCATATCATCATCGTTCATTGATGATGAACTACCAACATTCACTGAAGGTAGCAAAAATATAACAATCATCGACGTTCACTGCCAATGACCTACCAACTTTCACTAAAGGTAAAAAGAGAATATATCATAGCATCACTGTTCACTGAAGATGAACTACCAACGTTCACTAAATGTAGCAAAAAGATAACAATCATCGATGTTCACTGCCAATGACCTACCAACTTACACTGATGGTAGAAAGAGAATATATCATAGCATCCCCATTCACTGACGATGAACTACCAACGTTCACTGAAGGTAGAAAAAATATAACAATCATCAACGTTTACTACCAATGAACTACCAACTTTCATTGAAAGTAGAAATAGAATATATCATAGCATCGCCTTTCATTAACGATGAACTACCAACGTTCACTGAAGGTAGCAAAAAGATAACAATCATCGACGTTCACTGCCAATGACGTACCAACTTTTACTGAAGGTAGAAAGAGAATATATCATAACATCGACGTTCACTGACGATGAACTACCAACGTTCACTGAAGGTAGCAAAAAGATAACAATTATCGATGTTCACTGCCAATGACCTTCCAACTTTCACTGAAGGTAGAAAGAGAATATAACATAGCATCGCCGTTCATTGAAAATGAACTACCAACATTCACTAAAGGTAGCAAAAAGGTAACAATCATCGACGTTCACTTCCAATAACCTACCAACTTACACTGAAGGTAGAAAGAGAATATATCATAGCATCGCCGTTCCTTGACGATGAACTACCAACGTTCACTGAAGGTAGCAAAAATATAACAATCATCGATGTTCACTGCCAATGACCTACCAACTTTCACTGAAGGTAGAGAGAGAATATATCATAGCATCTCCTTTCACTGAAGATGAACTACCAACTTTTACTGAGGGTACCAAAAAGATAACAGTCATGGAAGTTCACTGCCAATGACCTACCAACTTTCACTGAAGGTAGAAAGAGAATATATTATAGCATCGCCTTTCACTGACGATGAACTACCAACGTTCACTGAAGGTAACAATAATATAGCAATCATCGACATTCACTGCCAATGACCTACCAAATTTCACTGAAGGTAGAAAGAGAATATATCATAGTATCACCGGTCATTGACGATGAACTAGCAACATTCACTGAAGGTAGCAAAAAGACAAAAATCATCGATGTTCACTACCAATGACCTACCAACTTACACTGAAGGTAGAAAGAGAATATATCATAGCATTGCCGTACACTGATGATGAACTACCAACGTTCACTGAAGGTAGCAAAAATATAACAATCATCGACGTTCACTGCCAATAACCTACCAACTTTCATTGAAGGTAGAAAGAGAATATATCAAAGCACCGCCTTTCACAGACGATGAACTACCAACATTCACTGAGGGTAGCAAAAAGATAACAATCATCGATGTTCACTGCCAATGACCTACCAACTTACACTGATGGTAGAAAGAGAATATATCATAGCATCTCCGTTCACTGACAATGAATTACCAACGTTGACTGAAGGTAGCAAAAAGATAACAATCATCGATGTTCACTGCCGATGACCTATCAACTTTCACTGAAGGTAGAAAGAGAATATATCATAGCATCTCCTTTCACTGAATATGAACTACCAACATTTACTGAGGGTAGCAAAAAGATAACAATCATCGACGTTCACTGCCAATGACCTACCAACTTTCACTGAAGGTAGAAAGAGAATATATTATAGCATCGCCTTTCACTGACGATGAACTACCAACGTTAACTGAAGGTAACAAAAATATAACAATCATCGACGTTCACTGCCAATGTCCTACAAACTTTCACTGAAGGTAGAAAGAGAATATATCATAGCATCACCGGTCACTGACGATGAACTACCAACATTCACTGAAGGTAGCAAAAAGATAAAAATCATCGACGTTCACTGCCAATGACCTACCAACTTACACTGAAGGTAGAAAGAGAATATATCATATCATCATCGTTCATTGATGATGAACTACCAACATTCACTGAAGGTAGCAAAAATATAACAATCATCGACGTTCACTGCCAATGACCTACCAACTTTCACTAAAGGTAAAAAGAGAATATATCATAGCATCACTGTTCACTGAAGATGAACTACCAACGTTCACTAAATGTAGCAAAAAGATAACAATCATCGATGTTCACTGCCAATGACCTACCAACTTACACTGATGGTAGAAAGAGAATATATCATAGCATCCCCATTCACTGACGATGAACTACCAACGTTCACTGAAGGTAGAAAAAATATAACAATCATCAACGTTTACTACCAATGAACTACCAACTTTCATTGAAAGTAGAAATAGAATATATCATAGCATCGCCTTTCATTAACGATGAACTACCAACGTTCACTGAAGGTAGCAAAAAGATAACAATCATCGACGTTCACTGCCAATGACGTACTAACTTTTACTGAAGGTAGAAAGAGAATATATCATAACATCGACGTTCACTGACGATGAACTACCAACGTTCACTGAAGGTAGCAAAAAGATAACAATTATCGATGTTCACTGCCAATGACCTTCCAACTTTCACTGAAGGTAGAAAGAGAATATAACATAGCATCGCCTTTCACTGAAGATGAACTACCAACATTCACTAAAGGTAGCAAAAAGGTAACAATCATCGACGTTCACTTCCAATAACCTACCAACTTACACTGAAGGTAGAAAGAGAATATATCATAGCATCGCCGTTCCTTGACGATGAACTACCAACGTTCACTGAAGGTAGCAAAAATATAACAATCATCGATGTTCACTGCCAATGACCTACCAACTTTCACTGAAGGTAGAGAGAGAATATATCATAGCATCTCCTTTCACTGAAGATGAACTACCAACTTTTACTGAGGGTAGCAAAAAGATAACAATCATGGAAGTTCACTGCCAATGACCTACCAACTTTCACTGAAGGTAGAAAGAGAATATATTATAGCATCGCCTTTCACTGACGATGAACTACCAACGTTCACTGAAGGTAACAAAAATATAGCAATCATCGACATTCACTGCCAATGACCTACCAAATTTCACTGAAGGTAGAAAGAGAATATATCATAGTATCACCGGTCATTGACGATGAACTAGCAACATTCACTGAAGGTAGAAAAAAGACAAAAATCATCGATGTTCACTACCAATGACCTACCAACTTACACTGAAGGTAGAAAGAGAATATATCATAGCATTGCCGTTCACTGACGATGAACTACCAACGTTCACTGAAGGTAGCAAAAATATAACAATCATCGACGTTCACTGCCAATAACCTACCAACTTTCATTGAAGGTAGAAACATAATATATCAAAGCACCGCCTTTCACAGACGATGAACTACCAACATTCACTGAGGGTAGCAAAAAGATAACAATCATCGAGGTTCACTGCCAATGACCTACCAACTTACATTGATGGTAGAAAGAGAATATATCGCAGCATCTCCGTTCACTGACGATGAATTACCAACGTTGACTGAAGGTAGCAAAAAGATAACAATCATCGATGTTCACTGCCAATGTCCTACAAACTTTCACTGAAGGTAGAAAGAGAATATATCATAGCATCACCGGTCACTGACGATGAACTACCAACGTTCACTGAAGGTAGAAAAAATATAACAATCATCAACGTTTACTTCCAATGAACTACCAACTTTCATTGAAAGTAGAAATAGAATATATCATAACATCGCCTTTCATTAACGATGAACTACCAACGTTCACTGAAGGTAGCAAAAAGATAACAATCATCGACGTTCACTGCCAATGACTTACCAACTTTTACTGAATGTAGAAAGAGAATATATCATAGCATCATCGTTCACTGAAGATGAACTACCAACATTCACTAAAGGTAGCAAAAAGGTAACAATCATCGACGTTCACTGCCAATAACCTACCAACTTACACTGAAGGTAGAAAGAGAATATATCATAGCATCGCCGTTTACTGACGATGAACTACCAACGTTTACTGAAGGTAGCAAAAATATAACAATCATCGATGTTCAATGCCAATGACCTACCAACTTTCACTGAAGGTAGAAAGAGAATATATCATAGCATCTCCGTTCAATGAAGATGAATTACCAACGTTGACTAAATGTAGCAAAAAGATAACAATCATCGATGTTCGCTGCCAATGACCTATCAACTTTCAATGAAGGTAGAAAGAGAATATATCATAGCATCTCCTTTCACTGAAGATGAACTACCAACGTTTACTGAGGGTAGCAAAAAGATAACAATCATTGACGTTCACTGCCAATGACCTACCAACTTTCACTGAAGGTAGAAAGAGAATATATTATAGCATCGCCTTTCACTGACGATGAACTACCAACAATCACTGAAGGTAGAAAAAAGATAAAAATCATCGACGTTCACTGCCAATGACCTACCAACTTACACTGAAGGTAGAAAGAGAATATATCATACCATCATCGTTCACTGTTGATGAACTACCAACGTTCACTGAAGGTTGCAAAAATATGACAATCATCAACGTTCACTGCCAATGACCTACCAACTTTCACTAAAGGTAGAAAGAGAATATATCATAGCATCACAATTCACTGAAGATGAACTACCAACGTTCACTGAATGTAGCAAAAAGATAACAATCATCGATGTTCACTGCCAATGACCTAGAAACTTACACTGATGGTAGAAAGAGAATATATTATAGCATCCCCATTCACTGATGATGAACTACCAACGTTCACTGAATGTAGCAAAAATATAACAATCATCGACGTTCACTGCCAATGAGCTACCAAGTTTCACTGAAGGTAGAAAGAGAATATATTATAGCATCGCTTTTCACTGACGATGAACTACCAACGTTCACTGAAGATAACAAAAATATAACAATCATCGACGTTCACTGCCAATGACCTACCAACTTTCATTGAAGGTAGAAAGAGAATATATCATAGCGTCACCGGTCACTGACGATGAACTACCAACATTCACTGAAGGTAGCAAAAAGATAAAAATCATCGACGTTCACTGCCAACGACCTACCAACTTACACAGAAGGTAGAAAGAGAATATATCATACCATCGTCGTTCATTAATGATGAACTACCAACATTCACTGAAGGTAGCAAAAATATAACAATCATCGACGTTCACTGCCAATGACCAACCAACTTTCACTGAAGGTAGAAAGAGAATATATCATAGCATCGTCGTTCATTGATGATTAACTACCAACATTCACTGAAGGTAGCAAAAAGATAACAATCATCTATGTTCACTGCCAATGACCTACCAACATACACTGATGGTAGAAAGAGAATATATCATAGCATCCCCATTCACTGACGATGAACTACCAACGTTCACTGAAGGTAGAAAAAATATAACAATCATCAACGTTCACTGCCAATGAACTACCAACTCTCACTGAAAGTAGAAAGAGAATATATCATAGCATCGCCTTTCATTAACGATGAACTACCAACGTTCACTGAAGGTAGCAAAAAGATAACAATCATCGATGTTCACTGCCAATGACCTACCAACTTTTACTGAAGGTAGAAAGTGAATATACATAACATCGACGTTCACTGACAATGAACTACCAACGTTCACTCAAGGTAGCAAAAAGATAACAATTATCGACGTTCACTTCCAATGACCTACCAACTTTCACTGAAGGTAGAAAGAGAATATATCATAGCATCGCCGTTCACTGAAGATGAACTACCAACGTTCACTAAAGGTAGCAAAAAGGTAACAATCATCGACGTTCACTGCCAATAACCTACCAACTTACACTGAAGGTAGAAAGAGAATACATCATAGCATCGCCGTTTACTGACGATGAACTACCAACGTTTACTGAAGGTAGAAAAAATATAACAATCATCGATGTTCACTGCCAATGACCTACCAACTTTCACTGAAGGTAGAAAGAGAATATATCATAGCATCTCCGTTCACTGAAGATGAATTACCAACGTTGACTGAAGGTAGCAAAAAGATAACAATCATCGATGTTCACTGCCAATGACCTATCAACTTTCACTGAAGGTAGAAAGAGAATATATCATAGCATCTCCTTTCACTGAAGATGAACTACCAACGTTTACTGAGGGTAGCAAAAATATAACAATCATTGATGTTCACTTCCAATGACCTACCAACTTTCAATGAAGGTAGAAAGAGAATATATTATAGCATCGCCTTTCACTGACGATGAACTACCAACATTCACTGAAGGTAGAAAAAAGATAAAAATCATCGACGTTCACTGCCAGTGACCTACAAACTTACACTGAAGGTAGAAAGAGAATATATCATACCATCGCCGTTCACTGTTGATGAACTACCAACGTTCACTGAAGGTAGCAAAAATATAACAATCATCAACGTTCACTGCCAATGACCTACCAACTTTCACTAAAGGTAGAAAGAGAATATATCATAGCATCACAATTCACTGAAGATGAACTACCAGCGTTTACTGAATGTAGCAAAAAGATAACAATCATCGATGTTCACTGCCAATGAACTAGCAAATTACACTGATGGTAGAAAGAGAATATATTATAGCATCCTCATTCACTGACGATGAACTACCAACGTTCACTGAATGTAGCAAAAATATAACAATCATCGACGTTCACTGCCAATGAGCTACCAACTTTCAATGAAGGTAGAAAGAGAATATATTATAGCATCGCTTTTCACTGACGATGAACTACCAACGTTCACTGAAGGTAACAAAAATATAACAATCATCGACGTTCACTGCCAATGACCTAGCAAATTTCACTGAAGGTAGAAAGAGAATATATCATTGCATCACCGGTCATTGACGATGAACTACCAACATTCACTAAAGGTAGAAAAAAGATAAAAATCATCGACGTTCACTGCCAATGACCTACCAACTTACACTGAAGGTAGAAAGAGAATATATCATAGAATATCCGTTCACTGACGATGAACTACCAACGTTCACTGAAGGTAGCAAAAATATAACAATCATCGACGTTCACTGCCAATGACCTACCAACTTTCATTCAAGGTAGAAAGAGAATATATCAAAGCATCGCCTTTCACTGACGATGAACTACCAACATACACTGAGGGTAGCAAAAAGATAACAATCATCGATGTTCACTGCCAATGACCTACCAACTTACACTGATGGTAGAAAGAGAATATATCATAGCATCTCCGTTCACTGATGATGAATTACCAACGTTGACTGAAGGTAGCAAAAAGATAATAATCATCGATGTTCACTGCCAAGGACCTATCAACTTTCATTGAAGGTAGAAAGAGAATATATCATAGCATCTCCTTTCACTGAAGATGAACTACCAACGTTTACTAAGGGTAGCAAAAAGATAACAATCATCGAGGTTCACTGCCAATGACCCACAAACTTTCACTGAAGGTAGAAAGAGAATATATTATATCATTGCCTTTCACTGACGATGAACTACCAAAGTTAACTGAAGGTGAAAAAAATATAACAATCATCGACGTTCACTGCCAATGACCTACGAACTTTCATTGAAGGTAGAAAGAGGATATATCATAGCGTCACTGGTCACTGACGATGAACTACCAACATTCACTGAAGGTAGCAAAAAGATAAAAATCATCGACGTTCACTGCCAACGACCTACCAACTTACACTGAAGGTAAAAAGAGAATATATCATACCATCACCGTTCATTGATGATGAACTACCAACGTTCACTGAAGGTAGCAAACATATAACAATCATCGAAGTTCACTGCCAATGACCTACCAACTTTCATTCAAGGTAGAAAGAGAATATATCAAAGCATCGCCTTTCACTGACGATGAACTACCAACATACACTGAGGGTAGCAAAAAGATAACAATCATCGATGTTCACTGCCAATGACCTACCAACTTACACTGATGGTAGAAAGAGAATATATCATAGCATCTCCGTTCACTGATGATGAATTACCAACGTTGACTGAAGGTAGCAAAAAGATAATAATCATCGATGTTCACTGCCAAGGACCTATCAACTTTCATTGAAGGTAGAAAGAGAATATATCATAGCATCTCCTTTCACTGAAGATGAACTACCAACGTTTACTGAGGGTAGCAAAAAGATAACAATCATCGACGTTCACTGCCAATGACCCACAAACTTTCACTGAAGGTAGAAAGAGAATATATTATAGCATCACCTTTCACTGACGATGAACTACCAAAGTTAACTGAAGGTGAAAAAAATATAACAATCATCGACGTTCACTGCCAATGACCTACGAACTTTCATTGAAGGTAGAAAGAGAATATATCATAGCATCACTGGTCACTGACGATGAACTACCAACATTCACTGAAGGTAGCAAAAAGATAAAAATCATCGACGTTCACTGCCAACGACCTACCAACTTACACTGAAGGTAAAAAGAGAATATATCATACCATCACCGTTCATTGATGATGAACTACCAACGTTCAGTGAAGGTAGCAAACATATAACAATCATCGAAGTTCACTGCCAATGACCAACCAACTTTGACTGAAGGTAGAAAGAGAATATATCATAGCATCGCCATTCATTGATGATTAACTACCAACATTCACTAAAAGGTAGCAAAAAGATAACAATCATCTACGTTCACTGCTAATGACCTACCAACTTACACTGATGGTAGAAAGAGAATATATCATAGCATCCCCATTCACTGACGATGAACTACCAACGTTCACTGAAGGTAGAAAAAATATAACAATCATCAACGTTCACTGCCAATGAACTACCAACTTTCACTGAAAGTAGAAAGAGAATATATCATAGCATCGCCTTTCATTAACGATGAACTACCAACGTTCATTGAAGGTAGCAAAAAGATAACAATCATCGATGTTCACTGCCAATGACCTACCAACTTTTACTGAAGGTAGAAAGTGATTATATTATAACGACGTTCACTGATGATGAACTACCAACATTCACTGAAGGTAGCAAAAAGATAACAATTATCGACGTTCACTGCCAATGACCTACCAACTTTCACTGAAGGTAGAAAGACAATATATCATAGCATCGCCGTTCACTGAAGATGAACTATCAACATTCACTAAAGGTAGAAAAAAGGTAACAATCATCGACATTCACTGCCAATAACCTACCAACTTACACTGAAGGTAGAAAGAGAATATATTATAGCATCCCCATTCACTGACGATGAACTACCAACATTCACTGAATGTAGCAAAAATATAAAAATCATCGACGTTCACTGCCAATGAGCTACCAACTTTCACTTAAGGTAGAAAGAGAATATATTATAGCATCGCTTTTCACTGACAATGAACTACCAACGTTCACTGAAGTTAAAAAAAATATAACAATCATCGAAGTTCACTGCAAATGACCTACCAACTTTCATTGAAGGTAGAAAGAGAATATATCATAGCGTCACCGGTCACTGACGATGAACTACCAACATTCACTGAAGGTAGCAAATAGATAAAAATCATCAACGTTCACTCCCAATGACCTACCAACTTACACTAAAGGTAGAAAGAGATTATATCATACCATCGTCGTTCATTGATGATGAACTACCAACGTTCACTGAAGGTAGCAAAAATATAACAATCATCGACGTTCACTGCCAATGACCAACCAACTTTCACTGAAGGTAGAAAGAGAATATATCATAGCATCACCGTTCATTGATGATTAACTACCAACATTCACTGAAGGTAGCAAAAAGATAACAATCATCTACGTTCACTGCCAATGACCTACCAACTTACACTGATGGTAGAAAGAGAATATATCATAGAATCCCCATTCACTGACGATGAACTACCAACGTTCAATGAAGGTAGAAAAAATATAACAATCATCAACATTCACTGCCAATGAATTACCAACTTTCACTGAAAGTAGAAAGAGAATATATCATAGCATCGCCTTTCATTAACGATGAACTACCAACGTTCACTGAAGGTAGCAAAAAGATAACAATCATCGACGTTCACTGCCAATGACCTACCAACTTTTACTGAAGGTAGAAAGTGAATATATCATAACATCGATGTTCACTGAAGATGAACTACCAACGTTCACTGAAGGTAGAAAAAAGATAACAATCATCGATGTTCACTGCCAATGACCTAGCAACTTACACTGATGGTAGAAAGAGAATATATTATAGCATCCCCATTCACTGACGATGAACTACTAACGTTCACTGAATGTAGCAAAAATATAACAATCATCGACGTTCACTGCCAATGAGCTACAAACTTTCACTGAAGGTAGAAAGAGAATATATTATAGCATCGCTTTTCACTAACGATGAACTACCAACGTTCACTGAAGGTAACAAAAATATAACAATCATCGACGTTCACTGCCATTGACCTACCAAATTTCACTGAAGGTAGAAAGAGAATATATCATAGCATCACCGGTCATTGACGATGAACTACTAACATTCACTGAAGGTAGCAAAAAGATAAAAATCATCGACGTTTACTGCCAATGACCTACCAACTTACACTGAAGGTAGAAAGAGAATATATCATAGCATCTCCTTTTACTGACGATGAACTACCAACGTTCACTGAAGGTAGCAAAAATATAACAATCATCGACGTTCACTGCCAATGACCTACCAACTTTCATTCAAGGTAGAAAGAGAATATATCAAAGCATCGCCTTTCACAGACGATGAACTACCAACATTCACTGAGGGTAGCAAAAAGATAACAATCATCGATGTTCACTGCCAATGACCTACCAACATACACTGATGGTAGAAAGAGAATATATCATAGCATCTCTGTTCACTGATGATGAATTACCAACGTTGACTGAAGGTAGCAAAAAGATAACAATCATCGATGTTCACTGCCAATGACCTATCAACTTTCATTGAAGGTAGAAAGAGAATATATCATAGCATCACCTTTCACTGAAGATGAACTACCAACGTTTACTGAGGGTAGCAAAAAGATAACAATCATCGCCGTTCACTACCAATGACCTACCAAATTTCACTGAAGGTAGAAAGAGAATATATTATAGCATCGCCTTTCACTGACGATGAACTACCAAAGTTAGCTGAAGGTGAAACAAATATAACAATCATCGACTTTCACTGCCAATGACCTACCAACTTTCATTGAAGGTAGAAAGAGAATATATCATAGCGTCACCGGTCACTGACGATGAACTACCAACATTCACTGAAGGTAGCAAAAAGATAAAAATCATCGACGTTCACTGCCAACGGCCTACCAACTTATACTGAAGGTAGAAAGAGAATATATCATACCATCGTCGTTCATTGATGATGAACTACCAACGTTCACTGAAGGTAGTAAAAATATAAAAATCATCGACGTTCACTGCCAATGACCAACCAACTTTCACTGAAGGTAGAAAGAGAATATATCATAGCATCACCGTTCATTGATGATTAACTACCATCATTCATTAAAGGTAGCAAAAAGATAACAATCATCTACGTTCACTGCCAATGACCTACCAACTTAAACTGATGGTAGAAAGAGAATATATCATAGCATCCCCATTCACTGACGATGAACTACCAACGTTCACTGAAGGTAGAAAAAATATACCAATCATCAACGTTCACTGCCAATGAACTACCCACATTCACTGAAAGTAGAAAGAGAATATATCATAGCATCGCCTTTCATTAACGATGAACTACCAACGTTCACTGAAGGTAGCAAAAAGATAACAATCATCGACGTTCACTGCCAATGACCTACCAACTTTTACTGAAGGTAGAAAGTGATTATATCATAACATCAATGTTCACTGAAGATGAACTACCAACGTTCACTGAAGGTAGAAAAAAGATAACAATTATCGACGTTCACTGCCAATGACCTACCAACTTTCACTGAAGGTAGAAAGAGAATATATCATAGCATCGCCGTTCACTGAAGATGAACTACCAATGTTCACTAAAGGTAGCAAAAAGGTAACAATCATCGACGTTCAATGCCAATAACCTTCCAAGTTACACTGAAGGTAGAAAGAGAATATATCATAGCATCGCCTTTTACTGACAATAAACTACCAACGTTTACTGAAGGTAGCAAAAATATAACAATCATCGATGTTCACTGCCAATGACCTACCAACTTTTACTGAAGGTAGAAAGAGAATATATCATAGCATCTCCGTTCACTGAAGATGAATTACCAACGTTGACTGAAGGTAGCAAAAAGATAAAAATCATCGATGTTCACTGCCAATGACCTATCAACTTTCACTAAAGGTAGAAAGAGAATAAATCATAGCATCTCCTTTCACTGAAGATGAACTACCAACGTTTACTGAGGGTAGCAAAAAGATAACAATCATTGACGTTCACTTCCAATGACCTACCAACTTTCACTGAAGGTAGAAAGAGAATATATTATAGCATCGCCTTTCACTGACGATGAACTACCAATATTCACTGAAGGTAGAAAAAAGATAAAAATCATCGACGTTCACTGCCAATGACCTACCAACTTACACTGAAGGTAGAAAGAGAATATATCATACCATCACCGTTCACTGTTGATGAACTACCAACGTTCACTGAAGGTAGCAAAAATATAACAATCATCAACGTTCACTGCCAATGACCTACCAACTTTCACTAAAGGTAGAAAGAGAATATATCATAGCATCACAATTCACTGAAGATGAACTACCAACGTTCACTGAATGTAGCAAAAAGATAACAATCATCGATGTTCACTGCCAATGACCTAGCAACTTACACTGATGGTAGAAAGAGAATATATTATAGCATCCCTATTCACTGACGATGAACTACCAACGTTCACTGAATGTAGCAAAAATATAACAATCATCGACGTTCACTGCCAATGAGCTACAAACTTTCACTGAAGGTAGAAAGAGAATATATTATAGCATCACTTTTCACTGACGATGAACTACCAACGTTCACTGAAGGTAACAAAAATATAACAATCATCGACGTTCATTGCCATTGACCTACCAAATTTCACTGAAGGTAGAAAGAGAATATATCATAGCATCACCGGTCATTGACGATGAACTACCAACATTCACTGAAGGTAGCAAAAAGATAAAAATCATCGACGCTCACTGCCAATGACCTACCAACTTACACTGAAGGTAGAAAGAGAATATATCATAGCATCTCCTTTTACTGACGATGAACTACCAACGTTCACTGAAGGTAGCAAAAATATAACTATCATCGACGTTCACTGCCAATGACCTACCAACTTTCATTCAAGGTAGAAAGAGAATATATCAAAGCATCGCCTTTCACTGACGATGAACTACCAACATTCACTGAGGGTAGCAAAAAGATAACAATCATCGATGTTCACTGCCAATGACCTACCAACTTACACTGATGGTAGAAAGAGAATATATCATAGCATCTCTGTTCACTGATGATGAATTACCAACATTGACTGAAGGTAGCAAAAAGATAACAATCATCGATGTTCACTGCCAATGACCTATCAACTTTCATTGAAGGTAGAAAGAGAATATATCATAGCATCTCCTTTCACTGAAGATGAACTACCAACGTTTACTGAGGGTAGCAAAAAGATAACAATCATCGCCGTTCACTACCAATGACCTACCAAATTTCACTGAAGGTAGAAAGAGAATATATTATAGCATCGCCTTTCACTGACGATGAACTACCAAAGTTAACTGAAGGTGAAACAAATATAACAATCATCGACGTTCACTGCCAATGACCTACCAACTTTCATTGAAGGTAGAAAGAGAATATATCATAGCGTCACCGGTCACTGACGATGAACTACCAACATTCACTGAAGGTAGCAAAAAGATAAAAATCATCGACGTTCACTGCCAACGACCTACCAACTTATACTGAAGGTAGAAAGAGAATATATCATACCATCGTCGTTCATTGATGATGAACTACCAACGTTCACTGAAAGTAGTAAAAATATAACAATCATCGACGTTCACTGCCAATGACCAACCAACTTTCACCGAAGGTAGAAAGAGAATATATCATAGCATCACCGTTCATTGATGATTAACTACCAACATTCACTGAAGGTAGCAAAAAGATAACAATCATCTACGTTCACTGCCAATGACCTACCAACTTACACTGATGGTAGAAAGAGAATATATCATAGCATCCCTATTCACTGACGATGAACTACCAACGTTCACTGAAGGTAGAAAAAATATACCAATCATCAACGTTCACTGCCAATGAACTACCCACATTCACTGAAAGTAGAAAGAGAATATATCATAACATCGCCTTTCATTAACGATGAACTACCAACGTTCACTGAAGGTAGCAAAAAGATAACAATCATCGACGTTCACTGCCAATGACCTACCAACTTTTACTGAAGGTAGAAAGTGAATATATCATAACATCGATGTTCACTAACGATGAACTACCAACATTCACTGAAGGTAGCAAAAAGATAACAATCATCGATGTTCACTGCCAATGACCTAGCAACTTACACTGATGGTAGAAAGAGAATATATTATAGCATCCCCATTCACTGACGATGAACTACTAACGTTCACTGAATGTAGCAAAAATATAACAATCATCGACGTTCACTGCCAATGAGCTACAAACTTTCACTGAAGGTAGAAAGAGAATATATTATAGCATCGCTTTTCACTAACGATGAACTACCAACGTTCACTGAAGGTAACAAAAATATAACAATCATCGACGTTCACTGCCATTGACCTACCAAATTTCACTGAAGGTAGAAAGAGAATATATCATAGCATCACCGGTCATTGACGATGAACTACTAACATTCACTGAAGGTAGCAAAAAGATAAAAATCATCGACGTTTACTGCCAATGACCTACCAACTTACACTGAAGGTAGAAAGAGAATATATCATAGCATCTCCTTTTACTGACGATGAACTACCAACGTTCACTGAAGGTAGCAAAAATATAACAATCATCGACGTTCACTGCCAATGACCTACCAACTTTCATTCAAGGTAGAAAGAGAATATATCAAAGCATCGCCTTTCACTGACGATGAACTACCAACATTCACTGAGGGTAGCAAAAAGATAACAATCATCGATGTTCACTGCCAATGACCTACCAACATACACTGATGGTAGAAAGAGAATATATCATAGCATCTCTGTTCACTGATGATGAATTACCAACGTTGACTGAAGGTAGCAAAAAGATAACAATCATCGATGTTCACTGCCAATGACCTATCAACTTTCATTGAAGGTAGAAAGAGAATATATCATAGCATCACCTTTCACTGAAGATGAACTACCAACGTTTACTGAGGGTAGCAAAAAGATAACAATCATCGCCGTTCACTACCAATGACCTACCAAATTTCACTGAAGGTAGAAAGAGAATATATTATAGCATCGCCTTTCACTGACGATGAACTACCAAAGTTAGCTGAAGGTGAAACAAATATAACAATCATCGACTTTCACTGCCAATGACCTACCAACTTTCATTGAAGGTAGAAAGAGAATATATCATAGCGTCACCGGTCACTGACGATGAACTACCAACATTCACTGAAGGTAGCAAAAAGATAAAAATCATCGACGTTCACTGCCAACGGCCTACCAACTTATACTGAAGGTAGAAAGAGAATATATCATACCATCGTCGTTCATTGATGATGAACTACCAACGTTCACTGAAGGTAGTAAAAATATAAAAATCATCGACGTTCACTGCCAATGACCAACCAACTTTCACTGAAGGTAGAAAGAGAATATATCATAGCATCACCGTTCATTGATGATTAACTACCATCATTCATTAAAGGTAGCAAAAAGATAACAATCATCTACGTTCACTGCCAATGACCTACCAACTTAAACTGATGGTAGAAAGAGAATATATCATAGCATCCCCATTCACTGACGATGAACTACCAACGTTCACTGAAGGTAGAAAAAATATACCAATCATCAACGTTCACTGCCAATGAACTACCCACATTCACTGAAAGTAGAAAGAGAATATATCATAGCATCGCCTTTCATTAACGATGAACTACCAACGTTCACTGAAGGTAGCAAAAAGATAACAATCATCGACGTTCACTGCCAATGACCTACCAACTTTTACTGAAGGTAGAAAGTGATTATATCATAACATCAATGTTCACTGAAGATGAACTACCAACGTTCACTGAAGGTAGAAAAAAGATAACAATTATCGACGTTCACTGCCAATGACCTACCAACTTTCACTGAAGGTAGAAAGAGAATATATCATAGCATCGCCGTTCACTGAAGATGAACTACCAATGTTCACTAAAGGTAGCAAAAAGGTAACAATCATCGACGTTCAATGCCAATAACCTTCCAAGTTACACTGAAGGTAGAAAGAGAATATATCATAGCATCGCCTTTTACTGACAATAAACTACCATCGTTTACTGAAGGTAGCAAAAATATAACAATCATCGATGTTCACTGCCAATGACCTACCAACTTTTACTGAAGGTAGAAAGAGAATATATCATAGCATCTCCGTTCACTGAAGGTGAATTACCAACGTTGACTGAAGGTAGCAAAAAGATAAAAATCATCGATGTTCACTGCCAATGACCTATCAACTTTCACTAAAGGTAGAAAGAGAATAAATCATAGCATCTCCTTTCACTGAAGATGAACTACCAACGTTTACTGAGGGTAGCAAAAAGATAACAATCATTGACGTTCACTTCCAATGACCTACCAACTTTCACTGAAGGTAGAAAGAGAATATATTATAGCATCGCCTTTCACTGACGATGAACTACCAATATTCACTGAAGGTAGAAAAAAGATAAAAATCATCGACGTTCACTGCCAATGACCTACCAACTTACACTGAAGGTAGAAAGAGAATATATCATACCATCACCGTTCACTGTTGATGAACTACCAACGTTCACTGAAGGTAGCAAAAATATAACAATCATCAACGTTCACTGCCAATGACCTACCAACTTTCACTAAAGGTAGAAAGAGAATATATCATAGCATCACAATTCACTGAAGATGAACTACCAACGTTCACTGAATGTAGCAAAAAGATAACAATCATCGATGTTCACTGCCAATGACCTAGCAACTTACACTGATGGTAGAAAGAGAATATATTATAGCATCCCTATTCACTGACGATGAACTACCAACGTTCACTGAATGTAGCAAAAATATAACAATCATCGACGTTCACTGCCAATGAGCTACAAACTTTCACTGAAGGTAGAAAGAGAATATATTATAGCATCACTTTTCACTGACGATGAACTACCAACGTTCACTGAAGGTAACAAAAATATAACAATCATCGACGTTCACTGCCATTGACCTACCAAATTTCACTGAAGGTAGAAAGAGAATATATCATAGCATCACCGGTCATTGACGATGAACTACCAACATTCACTGAAGGTAGCAAAAAGATAAAAATCATCGACGCTCACTGCCAATGACCTACCAACTTACACTGAAGGTAGAAAGAGAATATATCATAGCATCTCCTTTTACTGACGATGAACTACCAACGTTCACTGAAGGTAGCAAAAATATAACTATCATCGACGTTCACTGCCAATGACCTACCAACTTTCATTCAAGGTAGAAAGAGAATATATCAAAGCATCGCCTTTCACTGACGATGAACTACCAACATTCACTGAGGGTAGCAAAAAGATAACAATCATCGATGTTCACTGCCAATGACCTACCAACTTACACTGATGGTAGAAAGAGAATATATCATAGCATCTCTGTTCACTGATGATGAATTACCAACATTGACTGAAGGTAGCAAAAAGATAACAATCATCGATGTTCACTGCCAATGACCTATCAACTTTCATTGAAGGTAGAAAGAGAATATATCATAGCATCTCCTTTCACTGAAGATGAACTACCAACGTTTACTGAGGGTAGCAAAAAGATAACAATCATCGCCGTTCACTACCAATGACCTACCAAATTTCACTGAAGGTAGAAAGAGAATATATTATAGCATCGCCTTTCACTGACGATGAACTACCAAAGTTAACTGAAGGTGAAACAAATATAACAATCATCGACGTTCACTGCCAATGACCTACCAACTTTCATTGAAGGTAGAAAGAGAATATATCATAGCGTCACCGGTCACTGACGATGAACTACCAACATTCACTGAAGGTAGCAAAAAGATAAAAATCATCGACGTTCACTGCCAACGACCTACCAACTTATACTGAAGGTAGAAAGAGAATATATCATACCATCGTCGTTCATTGATGATGAACTACCAACGTTCACTGAAAGTAGTAAAAATATAACAATCATCGACGTTCACTGCCAATGACCAACCAACTTTCACCGAAGGTAGAAAGAGAATATATCATAGCATCACCGTTCATTGATGATTAACTACCAACATTCACTGAAGGTAGCAAAAAGATAACAATCATCTACGTTCACTGCCAATGACCTACCAACTTACACTGATGGTAGAAAGAGAATATATCATAGCATCCCTATTCACTGACGATGAACTACCAACGTTCACTGAAGGTAGAAAAAATATACCAATCATCAACGTTCACTGCCAATGAACTACCCACATTCACTGAAAGTAGAAAGAGAATATATCATAGCATCGCCTTTCATTAACGATGAACTACCAACGTTCACTGAAGGTAGCAAAAAGATAACAATCATCGACGTTCACTGCCAATGACCTACCAACTTTTACTGAAGGTAGAAAGTGATTATATCATAACATCGACGTTCACTAACGATGAACTACCAACATTCACTGAAGGTAGCAAAAAGATAACAATTATCGACGTTCACTGCCAATGACCTACCAACTTTCACTGAAGGTAGAAAGACAATATATCATAGCGTCACCGGTCACTGACGATGAACTACCAACATTCACTGAAGGTAGCAAAAAGATAAAAATCATCGACGTTCACTGCCAACGACCTACCAACTTATACTGAAGGTAGAAAGAGAATATATCATACCATCGTCGTTCATTGATGATGAACTACCAACGTTCACTGAAAGTAGTAAAAATATAACAATCATCGACGTTCACTGCCAATGACCAACCAACTTTCACCGAAGGTAGAAAGAGAATATATCATAGCATCACCGTTCATTGATGATTAACTACCAACATTCACTGAAGGTAGCAAAAAGATAACAATCATCTACGTTCACTGCCAATGACCTACCAACTTACACTGATGGTAGAAAGAGAATATATCATAGCATCCCTATTCACTGACGATGAACTACCAACGTTCACTGAAGGTAGAAAAAATATACCAATCATCAACGTTCACTGCCAATGAACTACCCACATTCACTGAAAGTAGAAAGAGAATATATCATAACATCGCCTTTCATTAACGATGAACTACCAACGTTCACTGAAGGTAGCAAAAAGATAACAATCATCGACGTTCACTGCCAATGACCTACCAACTTTTACTGAAGGTAGAAAGTGATTATATCATAACATCGACGTTCACTAACGATGAACTACCAACATTCACTGAAGGTAGCAAAAAGATAACAATTATCGACGTTCACTGCCAATGACCTACCAACTTTCACTGAAGGTAGAAAGACAATATATCATAGCATCGCCGTTCACTGAAGATGAACTACCAACGTTCACTAAAGGTAGCAAAAAGGTAACAATCATCGACGTTCACTGCCAATAACCTACCAACTTACACTGAAGGTAGAAAGAGAATATATTATAGCATCCCCATTTACTGACGATGAACTACCAATGTTCACTGAATGTAGCAAAAATATAACAATCATCGACGTTCACTGCCAATGAGCTACCAACTTTCATTGAAGGTAGAAAGAGAATATACCATAGCATCTTCGTTCACTGAAGATGAATTACCAACGTTGACTGAAGGTAGCAAAAAGATAACAATCATCGATGTTCACTGCCAATGACCTATCAACTTTCCCTGAAGGTAGAAAGAGAATATATCATATCATCTCCTTTCACTGAAGATGAACTACCAACGTTTACTGAGGGTAGCAAAAAGATAACAATCATTGACGTTCACTGCCAATGACCTACCAACTTTTACTGAAGGTAGAAAGAGAATATATTATAGCATCGCCTTTCACTGACGATGAACTACCAATATTCACTGAAGGTAGAAAAAAGAAAAAAATCATCGACGTTCACTGCCAATGACCTACCAACTTACACTGAAGGTAGAAAGAGAATATATCATACCATCGCCGTTCACTGTTGATGAACTACCAACGTTCACTGAAGGTAGCAAAAATATAACAATCATCAACGTTCACTGCCAATGACCTACCAACTTTCACTAAAGGTAGAAAGAGAATATATCATAGCATCACAATTCACTGAAGATGAACTACCAACGTTCACTGAATGTAGCAAAAAGATAACAATCATCGATGTTCACTGCCAATGACCTAGCAACTTACACTGATGGTAGAAAGAGAATATATTATAGCATCCCCATTCACTGACGATGAACTACCAACGTTCACTGAATGTAGCAAAAATATAACAATCATCGACGTTCACTGCCAATGAGCTACAAACTTTCACTGAAGGTAGAAAGAGAATATATTATAGCATCACTTTTCACTGACGATGAACTACCAACGTTCACTGAAGGTAACAAAAATATAACAATCATCGACGTTCACTGCCATTGACCTACCAAATTTCACTGAAGGTAGAAAGAGAATATATCATAGCATCACCGGTCATTGACGATGAACTACCAACATTCACTGAAGGTAGCAAAAAGATAAAAATCATCGATGCTCACTGCCAATGACCTACCAACTTACACTGAAGGTAGAAAGAGAATATATCATAGCATCTCCTTTTACTGACGATGAACTACCAACGTTCACTGAAGGTAGCAAAAATATAACTATCATCGACGTTCACTGCCAATGACCTACCAACTTTCATTCAAGGTAGAAAGAGAATATATCAAAGCATCGCCTTTCACTGACGATGAACTACCAACATTCACTGAGGGTAGCAAAAAGATAACAATCATCGATGTTCACTGCCAATGACCTACCAACTTACACTGATGGTAGAAAGAGAATATATCATAGCATCTCTGTTCACTGATGATGAATTACCAACATTGACTGAAGGTAGCAAAAAGATAACAATCATCGATGTTCACTGCCAATGACCTATCAACTTTCATTGAAGGTAGAAAGAGAATATATCATAGCATCTCCTTTCACTGAAGATGAACTACCAACGTTTACTGAGGGTAGCAAAAAGATAACAATCATCGTCGTTCACTACCAATGACCTACCAAATTTCACTGAAGGTAGAAAGAGAATATATTATAGCATCGCCTTTCACTGACGATGAACTACCAAAGTTAACTGAAGGTGAAACAAATATAACAATCATCGACGTTCACTGCCAATGACCTACCAACTTTCATTGAAGGTAGAAAGAGAATATATCATAGCGTCACCGGTCACTGACGATGAACTACCAACATTCACTGAAGGTAGCAAAAAGATAAAAATCATCGACGTTCACTGCCAACGACCTACCAACTTATACTGAAGGTAGAAAGAGAATATATCATACCATCGTCGTTCATTGATGATGAACTACCAACGTTCACTGAAAGTAGTAAAAATATAACAATCATCGACGTTCACTGCCAATGACCAACCAACTTTCACCGAAGGTAGAAAGAGAATATATCATAGCATCACCGTTCATTGATGATTAACTACCAACATTCACTGAAGGTAGCAAAAAGATAACAATCATCTACGTTCACTGCCAATGACCTACCAACTTACACTGATGGTAGAAAGAGAATATATCATAGCATCCCTATTCACTGACGATGAACTACCAACGTTCACTGAAGGTAGAAAAAATATACCAATCATCAACGTTCACTGCCAATGAACTACCCACATTCACTGAAAGTAGAAAGAGAATATATCATAGCATCGCCTTTCATTAACGATGAACTACCAACGTTCACTGAAGTAGCAAAAAGATAACAATCATCGACGTTCACTGCCAATGACCTACCAACTTTTACTGAAGGTAGAAAGTGATTATATCATAACATCGACGTTCACTAACGATGAACTACCAACATTCACTGAAGGTAGCAAAAAGATAACAATTATCGACGTTCACTGCCAATGACCTACCAACTTTCACTGAAGGTAGAAAGACAATATATCATAGCATCGCCGTTCACTGAAGATGAACTACCAACGTTCACTAAAGGTAGCAAAAAGGTAACAATCATCGACGTTCACTGCCAATAACCTACCAACTTACACTGAAGGTAGAAAGAGAATATATTATAGCATCCCCATTTACTGACGATGAACTACCAATGTTCACTGAATGTAGGAAAAATATAACAATCATCGACGTTCACTGCCAATGAGCTACCAACTTTCATTGAAGGTAGAAAGAGAATATACCATAGCATCTTCGTTCACTGAAGATGAATTACCAACGTTGACTGAAGGTAGCAAAAAGATAACAATCATCGATGTTCACTGCCAATGACCTATCAACTTTCCCTGAAGGTAGAAAGAGAATATATCATATCATCTCCTTTCACTGAAGATGAACTACCAACGTTTACTGAGGGTAGCAAAAAGATAACAATCATTGACGTTCACTGCCAATGACCTACCAACTTTTACTGAAGGTAGAAAGAGAATATATTATAGCATCGCCTTTCACTGACGATGAACTACCAATATTCACTGAAGGTAGAAAAAAGAAAAAAATCATCGACGTTCACTGCCAATGACCTACCAACTTACACTGAAGGTAGAAAGAGAATATATCATACCATCGCCGTTCACTGTTGATGAACTACCAACGTTCACTGAAGGTAGCAAAAATATAACAATCATCAACGTTCACTGCCAATGACCTACCAACTTTCACTAAAGGTAGAAAGAGAATATATCATAGCATCACAATTCACTGAAGATGAACTACCAACGTTCACTGAATGTAGCAAAAAGATAACAATCATCGATGTTCACTGCCAATGACCTAGCAACTTACACTGATGGTAGAAAGAGAATATATTATAGCATCCCCATTCACTGACGATGAACTACCAACGTTCACTGAATGTAGCAAAAATATAACAATCATCGACGTTCACTGCCAATGAGCTACAAACTTTCACTGAAGGTAGAAAGAGAATATATTATAGCATCGCTTTTCACTGACGATGAACTACCAACGTTCACTGAAGGTAACAAAAATATAACAATCATCGACGTTCACTGCCATTGACCTACCAAATTTCACTGAAGGTAGAAAGAGAATATATCATAGCATCACCGGTCATTGACGATGAACTACCAACATTCACTGAAGGTAGCAAAAAGATAAAAATCATCGACGCTCACTGCCAATGACCTACCAACTTACACTGAAGGTAGAAAGAGAATATATCATAGCATCTCCTTTTACTGACGATGAACTACCAACGTTCACTGAAGGTAGCAAAAATATAACTATCATCGACGTTCACTGCCAATGACCTACCAACTTTCATTCAAGGTAGAAAGAGAATATATCAAAGCATCGCCTTTCACTGACGATGAACTACCAACATTCACTGAGGGTAGCAAAAAGATAACAATCATCGATGTTCACTGCCAATGACCTACCAACTTACACTGATGGTAGAAAGAGAATATATCATAGCATCTCTGTTCACTGATGATGAATTACCAACATTGACTGAAGGTAGCAAAAAGATAACAATCATCGATGTTCACTGCCAATGACCTATCAACTTTCATTGAAGGTAGAAAGAGAATATATCATAGCATCTCCTTTCACTGAAGATGAACTACCAACGTTTACTGAGGGTAGCAAAAAGATAACAATCATCGCCGTTCACTACCAATGACCTACCAAATTTCACTGAAGGTAGAAAGAGAATATATTATAGCATCGCCTTTCACTGACGATGAACTACCAAAGTTAACTGAAGGTGAAACAAATATAACAATCATCGACGTTCACTGCCAATGACCTACCAACTTTCATTGAAGGTAGAAAGAGAATATATCATAGCGTCACCGGTCACTGACGATGAACTACCAACATTCACTGAAGGTAGCAAAAAGATAAAAATCATCGACGTTCACTGCCAACGACCTACCAACTTATACTGAAGGTAGAAAGAGAATATATCATACCATCGTCGTTCATTGATGATGAACTACCAACGTTCACTGAAAGTAGTAAAAATATAACAATCATCGACGTTCACTGCCAATGACCAACCAACTTTCACCGAAGGTAGAAAGAGAATATATCATAGCATCACCGTTCATTGATGATTAACTACCAACATTCACTGAAGGTAGCAAAAAGATAACAATCATCTACGTTCACTGCCAATGACCTACCAACTTACACTGATGGTAGAAAGAGAATATATCATAGCATCCCTATTCACTGACGATGAACTACCAACGTTCACTGAAGGTAGAAAAAATATACCAATCATCAACGTTCACTGCCAATGAACTACCCACATTCACTGAAAGTAGAAAGAGAATATATCATAGCATCGCCTTTCATTAACGATGAACTACCAACGTTCACTGAAGGTAGCAAAAAGATAACAATCATCGACGTTCACTGCCAATGACCTACCAACTTTTACTGAAGGTAGAAAGTGATTATATCATAACATCGACGTTCACTAACGATGAACTACCAACATTCACTGAAGGTAGCAAAAAGATAACAATTATCGACGTTCACTGCCAATGACCTACCAACTTTCACTGAAGGTAGAAAGACAATATATCATAGCATCGCCGTTCACTGAAGATGAACTACCAACGTTCACTAAAGGTAGCAAAAAGGTAACAATCATCGACGTTCACTGCCAATAACCTACCAACTTACACTGAAGGTAGAAAGAGAATATATTATAGCATCCCCATTTACTGACGATGAACTACCAATGTTCACTGAATGTAGGAAAAATATAACAATCATCGAAGTTCACTGCCAATGAGCTACCAACTTTCATTGAAGGTAGAAAGAGAATATACCATAGCATCTTCGTTCACTGAAGATGAATTACCAACGTTGACCGAAGGTAGCAAAAAGATAACAATCATCGATTTTCACTGCCAATGACCTATCAACTTTCCCTGAAGGTAGAAAGAGAATATATCATATCATCTCCTTTCACTGAAGATGAACTACCAACGTTTACTGAGGGTAGCAAAAAGATAACAATCATTGACGTTCACTGCCAATGACCTACCAACTTTTACTGAAGGTAGAAAGAGAATATATTATAGCATCGCCTTTCATTGACGATGAACTACCAACATTCACTGAAGGTAGAAAAAAGATAAAAATCATCGACGTTCACTGCCAATGACATACCAACTGACACTGAAGGTAGAAAGACAATATATCATACCATCGCCGTTCACTGTTGATGAACTACCAACGTTCACTGAAGGTAGCAAAAATATAACAATCATCAACGTTCACTGCCAATGACCTACCAACTTTCACTAAAGGTAGAAAGAGAATATATCATAGCATCACAATTCACTGAAGATGAACTACCAACGTTCACTGAATGTAGCAAAAAGATAACAATCATCGATGTTCACTGCCAATTACCTAGAAACTTACCTTGATGGTAGAAAGAGAATATATTATAGCATCCCCATTCACTGACGATGAACTACCAACATTCAATGAATGTAGCAAAAATATAACAATCATCGACGTTCACTGCCAATGAGCTACCAACTTTCACTGAAGGTAGAAAGAGAATATATTATAGCATCGCTTTTCACTGACGATGAACTACCAACGTTCACTGAAGGTAACAAAAATATAACAATCATCGACGTTCACTGCCAATGACCTACCAAATTTCACTGAAGGTAGAAAGAGAATATATCATAGTATCACTGGTCATTGACGATGAACTACCAACATTCACTAAAGGTAGCAAAAAGATAAAAATCATCGACGTTCACTGCCAATGACCTACCAACTTACACTGAAAGTAGAAAGAGATTATATCATAGCATCTCTGTTCACTGACAATGAACTACCAACGTTCACTGAAGGTAGCAAAAATATAACAATCATCGACGTTCACTGCCAATGACCTACCAACTTTCATTCAAGGTAGAAAGAGAATATATCAAAGCATCGCCTTTCACTGACGATGAACTACCAACATTCACTGAGGGTAGGAAAAAGATAATATTCATCGATGTTCACTGCCAATAACCTACCAACTTACACTGATGGTAGAAAGAGAATATATCATAGCATGTCCGTTCACTGATGATGAATTACCAATGTTGACTGAAGGTAGCAAAAAGATAACAATCATTGATGTTCACTGCCAATGACCTATCAACTTTCATTGAAGGTAGAAAGAGAATATATCATAGAATCTCCTTTCACTAAAGATGAACTACCAATGTTTACTGAGGGTAGCAAAAAGATAACAATCATCGACGTTCACTGCCAATGACATACCAACTTTCACTGAAGGTAGAAAGAGAATATATTATAGCATCGCCATTCACTGATGATGAACTACCAAAGTTAACTGAAGGTGAAAAAAATATAACAATCATCGACGTTCACTGCCAATGACCTACCAACTTTCATTGAAGGTAGAAAGAGAATATATCATAGCATCACCGGTCACTGACGATGAACTACCAACATTCACTGAAGGTAGCAAAAAGATAAAAATCATCAACGTTCACTGCCAACGACCTACCAACTTACACTGAAGGTAGAAAGAGAATATATCATACCATCGCCGTTCATTGATGATGAACTACGAACATTCACTGAAGGTAGAAAAAAGATAACAATTATCGACGTTCATTGCCAATGACCTACCAACTTTCACTAAAGGTAGAAAGAGAATATATCATAGCATCGCCGTGCACTGAAGATGAACTACCAACGTTCACTAAAGGTAGCAAAAAGGTAACAATCATCGACGTTCACTGCCAATAACCTACCAACTTACACTGAAGGTAGAAAGAGAATATATCATAGCATCGCCGTTCACTGACGATGAACTACCAACATTCACTGAAGGTAGCAAAAATATAACAATCATCGATGTTCACTACCAATGGCCTACCAACTTTCACTGAATGTAGAAAGAGAATATATCATAGAATCTTCGTTCATTGACGATGAATTACCAATCGTTGACTGAAGGTAGCAAAAAGATAACAATCATCGATGTTCACTGCCAATGACCTATCAACTTTCACTGATGGTAGAAAGAGAATATATCATAGCATCTCCTTACACTGAAGATAAACTACCAATGTTTACTGAGGGTAGAAAAAAGATAACAATCATCGACGTTCACTGCTAATGACCTACCAACTTTCACTGAAGGTAGAAAGAAAATATATTATAGCATCTCCTTTCAGTGATGATGAACTACCAACGTTAACTGAAGGTAACAAAAATATAACAATCATCGACGTTCACTGCCAATGACCTACCAACTTTCACTTAAGGTAGAAAGTGAATATATCATAGCTTCGCCTTTCACTGACGATGAACTACCAACATTCACTGAGGGTAGAAAAAAGATGACAATCATCGGTGTTCACTAACAATGACCTACCAACTTACACTGATGGTAGAAAGAGAATATATCATAGCATACCCGTTCACTGACGATGAACTACCAACGTTCACTGAATGTAGCAAAAAGATAACAATCATCGATGTTCACTTTCAATGACCTACAAACTTACACTGATGGTAGAAAGAGAATATATCATAGCATCTCCGTTCACTGATGATGAATTACCAACGTTGACTGAAGGTAGAAAAAAGATAACAATCATCAATGTTCACTACCAATGACCTATCAACTTTCATTGAAGGTAGAAAGAGAATATATCATAACATCTCCTTTCACTGAAGATGAACTACCAACGTTTACTGAGGGTAGCAAAAATATAACAATCATCGGCGTTCACTGCCAATGACATACCAACTTTCATTGAAGGTAGAAAGAGAATATATTATAGCATCGCCTTTCACTGAAGATGAACTACCAAAGTTAACTGAAGTTGAAAAAAATATAACAATCATCGACGTTCACTGCCAATGACCTATCAACTTTCATTGAAGGTAGAAAGAGAATATATCATAGCGTCACCGGTCACTGACGATGAACTACCAACATTCACTGAAGGTAGCAAAAAGATAAAAATCATCAACGTTCACTGCCAACGACCTACCAACTTACACTGAAGGTAGAAAGAGAATATATCATACCATCGCCGTTCATTGATGATGAACTACCAACGTTCACTGAAGGTAGAAAAAATATAACAATCATCGACGTTCACTGCCAATGACCAACCAATTTTCACTGAAGGTAGAAAGAGAATATATCATAGCATCACCGTTCATTGATGATTAACTACCAACATTCACTGAAGGTAGCAAAAAGATAACAATCATCTATGTTCACTGCCAATGACCTACCAACTTTCACTGAAGGTAGAAAGACAATATATCATAGCATCGCCGTTCACTGAAGATGAACTACCAACGTTCACTAAAGGTAGCAAAAAGGTAACAATCATCGACGTTCACTGCCAATAACCTACCAACTTACACTGAAGGTAGAAAGAGAATATATTATAGCATCCCCATTTACTGACGATGAACTACCAATGTTCACTGAATGTAGCAAAATTATAACAATCATCGACGTTCACTGCCAATGAGCTACCAACTTTCATTGAAGGTAGAAAGAGAATATACCATAGCATCTTCGTTCACTGAAGATGAATTACCAACGTTGACTGAAGGTAGCAAAAAGATAACAATCATCGATGTTCACTGCCAATGACCTATCAACTTTCCCTGAAGGTAGAAAGAGAATATATCATATCATCTCCTTTCACTGAAGATGAACTACCAACGTTTACTGAGGGTAGCAAAAAGATAACAATCATTGACGTTCACTGCCAATGACCTACCAACTTTTACTGAAGGTAGAAAGAGAATATATTATAGCATCGCCTTTCATTGACGATGAACTACCAACATTCACTGAAGGTAGAAAAAAGATAAAAATCATCGACGTTCACTGCCAATGACATACCAACTGACACTGAAGGTAGAAAGACAATATATCATACCATCGCCGTTCACTGTTGATGAACTACCAACGTTCACTGAAGGTAGCAAAAATATAACAATCATCAACGTTCACTGCCAATGACCTACCAACTTTCACTAACGGTAGAAAGAGAATATATCATAGCATCACAATTCACTGAAGATGAACTACCAACGTTCACTGAATGTAGCAAAAAGATAACAATCATCGATGTTCACTGCCAATTACCTAGAAACTTACACTGATGGTAGAAAGAGAATATATTATAGCATCCCCATTCACTGACGATGAACTACCAACATTCAATGAATGTAGCAAAAATATAACAATCATCGACGTTCACTGCCAATGAGCTACCAACTTTCACTGAAGGTAGAAAGAGAATATATTATAGCATCGCTTTTCACTGACGATGAACTACCAACGTTCACTGAAGGTAACAAAAATATAACAATCATCGACGTTCACTGCCAATGACCTACCAAATTTCACTGAAGGTAGAAAGAGAATATATCATAGTATCACCGGTCATTGACGATGAACTACCAACATTCACTAAAGGTAGCAAAAAGATAAAAATCATCGACGTTCACTGCCAATGACCTACCAACTTACACTGAAAGTAGAAAGAGAATATATCATAGCATCTCTGTTCACTGACGATGAACTACCAACGTTCACTGAAGGTAGCAAAAATATAACAATCATCGACGTTCACTGCCAATGACCTACCAACTTTCATTCAAGGTAGAAAGAGAATATATCAAAGCATCGCCTTTCACTGACGATGAACTACCAACATTCACTGAGGGTAGGAAAAAGATAATATTCATCGATGTTCACTGCCAATGACCTACCAACTTACACTGATGGTAGAAAGAGAATATATCATAGCATCTCCGTTCACTGATGATGAATTACCAATGTTGACTGAAGGTAGCAAAAAGATAACAATCATTGATGTTCACTGCCAATGACCTATCAACTTTCATTGAAGGTAGAAAGAGAATATATCATAGCATCTCCTTTCACTGAAGATGAACTACCAATGTTTACTGAGGGTAGCAAAAAGATAACAATCATCGACGTTCACTGCCAATGACATACCAACTTTCACTGAAGGTAGAAAGAGAATATATTATAGCATCGCCATTCACTGATGATGAACTACCAAAGTTAACTGAAGGTGAAAAAAATATAACAATCATCGACGTTCACTGCCAATGACCTACCAACTTTCATTGAAGGTAGAAAGAGAATATATCATAGCATCACCGGTCACTGACGATGAACTACCAACATTCACTGAAGGTAGCAAAAAGATAAAAATCATCAACGTTCACTGCCAACGACCTACCAACTTACACTGAAGGTAGAAAGAGAATATATCATACCATCGCCGTTCATTGATGATGAACTACCAACATTCACTGAAGGTAGAAAAAAGATAACAATTATCGACGTTCATTGCCAATGACCTACCAACTTTCACTAAAGGTAGAAAGAGAATATATCATAGCATCGCCGTGCACTGAAGATGAACTACCAACGTTCACTAAAGGTAGAAAAACGGTAACAATCATCGACGTTCACTGCCAATAACCTACCAACTTACACTGAAGGTAGAAAGAGAATATATCATAGCATCGCCGTTCACTGACGATGAACTACCAACATTCACTGGAGGTAGCAAAAATATAACAATCATCGATGTTCACTGCCAATGGCCTACCAACTTTCACTAAATGTAGAAAGAGAATATATCATAGAATCTTCGTTCATTGACGATGAATTACCAATCGTTGACTGAAGGTAGCAAAAAGATAACAATCATCGATGTTCACTGCCAATGACCTATCAACTTTCACTGATGGTAGAAAGAGAATATATCATAGCATCTCCTTACACTAAAGATAAACTACCAACGTTTACTGAGGGTAGAAAAAAGATAACAATCATCGACGTTCACTGCTAATGACCTACCAACTTTCACTGAAGGTAGAAAGAAAATATATTATAGCATCTCCTTTCAGTGATGATGAACTACCAACGTTAACTGAAGGTAACAAAAATATAACAATCATCGACGTTCACTACCAATGTCCTACCAACTTTCACTTAAGGTAGAAAGTGAATATATCATAGCTTCGCATTTCACTGACGATGAACTACCAACATTCACTGAGGGTAGCAAAAAGATGACAATCATCGGTGTTCACTAACAATGACCTACCAACTTACACTGATGGTAGTAAGAGAATATATCATAGCATACCCGTTCACTGACGATGAACTACCAACGTTCACTGAATGTAGCAAAAAGATAACAATCATCGATGTTCACTTTCAATGACCTACCAACTTACACTGATGGTAGAAAGAGAATATATCATAGCATCTCCGTTCACTGATGATGAATTACCAACGTTGACTGAAGGTAGAAAAAAGATAACAATCATCAATGTTCACTACCAATGACCTATCAACTTTCATTGAAGGTAGAAAGAGAATATATCATAACATCTCCTTTCACTGAAGATGAACTACCAACGTTTACTGAGGGTAGCAAAAAGATAACAATCATCGACGTTCACTGCCAATGACATACCAACTTTCACTGAAGGTAGAAAGAGAATATATTATAGCATCGCCTTTCACTGAAGATGAACTACCAAAGTTAACTGAAGTTGAAAAAAATATAACAATCATCGACGTTCACTGCCAATGACCTATCAACTTTCATTGAAGGTAGAAAGAGAATATATCATAGCGTCACCGGTCACTGACGATGAACTACCAACATTCACTGAAGGTAGCAAAAAGATAAAAATCATCAACGTTCACTGCCAACGACCTACCAACTTACACTGAAGGTAGAAAGAGAATATATCATACCATCGCCGTTCATTGATGATGAACTACCAACGTTCACTGAAGGTAGAAAAAATATAACAATCATCGACGTTCACTGCCAATGACCAACCAATTTTCACTGAAGGTAGAAAGAGAATATATCATAGCATCACCGTTCATTGATGATTAACTACCAACATTCACTGAAGGTAGCAAAAAGATAACAATAATCTATGTTCACTGCCAATGACCTACCAACTTACACTGATGGTAGAAAGAGAATATATCATTGCATTCCCAATCACTGACGATGAACTACCAAGCTTCACTGAAGGTAGAAAAAATATAACAATCATCAACGTTCACTGCCAATGAACTACCAACTTTCACTGAAAGTAGAAAGAGAATATATCATAGCATCGCCTTTTATTAACGATGAACTACCAACGTTCACTGAAGGTAGCAAAAAGATAACAATCATCGATGTTCACTGCCAACAACCTACCAACTTACACTGATGGTAGAAAGAGAATATATCATAGCGTCACCGGTCACTGACGATGAACTACCAACATTCACTGAAGGTAGAAAAAAGATAACAATTATCGACGTTCATTGCCAATGACCTACCAACTTTCACTAAAGGTAGAAAGAGAATATATCATAGCATCGCCGTTCACTAAAGATGAACTACCAACGTTCACTAAAGGTAGCAAAAAGGTAACAATCATCGACGTTCACTGCCAATAACCTACCAACTTACACTGCAGGTAGAAAGAGAATATATCATAGCATCCCCGTTCACTGACGATGAACTACCAACATTCACTGAAGGTAGCAAAAATATAACAATCAATCATGTTCACTGCCAATGGCCTACCAACTTTCACTGAAGGTAGAAAGAGAATATATCATAGCATCTTCGTTCACTGACGATGAATTACCAATCGTTGACTGAAGGTAGCAAAAAGATAACAATCATCGATGTTCACTGCCAATGACCTATCAACTTTCACTGATGGTAGAAAGAGAATATATCATAGCATCTCCTTACACTGAAGATAAACTACCAACGTTTAATGAGGGTAGCAAAAAGATAACAATCATCGACGTTCACTGCTAATGACCTACCAACTTTCACTGAAGGTAGAAAGAAAATATATTATAGCATCGCCTTTCAGTGATAATGAACTACCAACGTTAACTGAAGGTAACAAAAATATAACAATCATCGACGTTCACTGCCAATGACCTACCAACTTTCACTTAAGGTAGAAAGAGAATATATCATAGCATCGTCTTTCACTGACGATGAACTACCAACATTTACTGAGGGTAGCAAAAAGATAACAATCATCGGTGTTCACTGACAATGACCTACCAACTTACACTGATGGTAGAAAGAGAATATATCATAGCATATCCGTTCACTGAGGATGAACTACCACCGTTCACTGAATGTAGCAAAAAGATAACAATCATCGATGTTCACTGCCAATGACCTACCAACTTACACTGATGGTAGAAAGAGAATATATCATAGCATCTCCGTTCACTGACGATGAATTACCAACGTTGACTGAAGGTAGGAAAAAGATAACAATCATCGATGTTCACTGCCAATGACCTATCAACTTTCATTGAAGGTAGAAAGAGAATATATCATAGCATCTCCTTTCACTAAAGATGAACTACCAACGTTTACTGAGGGTAGCAAATATATTACAATCATCGACGTTCACTGCCAATGACCTACCAAATTTCACTGAAGGTAGAAAGAGAATATATCATAGCATCACCAGTCACTGACGATGAACTACCAACATTCACTGAAGGTAGCAAAAAGATAACAATCATCGACGTTCACTGCCAATGACCTACCAACTTACACTTAAGGTAGAAAGAGAATATATTATAGAATCACCTTTCACTGACGATGAACTACCAACATTCACCGAAGGTAGCAAAAAGATAACAATTATCGACGTTCACTGCCAATGACCTACCAACTTTCACTGAAGGTAGAAAGAGAATATATCATAGCATCGCCTTTCACTGACGATGAACTACCAACATTCACTGGGGTAGCAAAAAGATAACAATCATCGGTGTTCACTGACAATGACCTACCAACTTACACTGATGGTAGAAAGAGAATATATCATAGCATCGCCGTTTACTGACGATGAACTACCAACGTTCACTGAAGGTAGCAAAAATCTAACAATCATCGATGTTCACTGCCAATGACCTACCAACTTACACTGATGGTAGAAAGAGAATATATCATAGCATCTCCGTTCACTGATGATGAATTACCAACGTTGACTGAAGGTAGCAAAAAGATAACAATCATCGATGTTCACTGCCAATGACCTATCAACTTTCATTGAAGCTAGAAAGAGAATATATCATAACATCTCCTTTCACTGAAGATGAACTACCAACGTTTACTGAAGGTAGTAAAAAGATAACAATCATCGACGTTCACTGCCAATGACATACCAACTTTCACTGAAGGTAGAAAGAGAATATATTATAGCATCGCCTTTCACTGATGATGAACTACCAAAGTTAACTGAAGTTGAAAAAAATATAACAATCATCGACGTTCACTGCCAATGACCTACCAACTTTCATTGAAGGTAGAAAGAGAATATATCATAGCGTCACCGGTCACTGACGATGAAATACCAACATTCACTGAAGGTAGCAAAAAGATAAAAATCATCAACGTTCACTGCCAACGACCTACCAACTTACACTGAAGGTAGAAAGAGAATATATCATACCATCGCCGTTCATTGATGATGAACTACCAACGTTCACTGAAGGTAGAAAAAATATAACAATCATCGACGTTCACTGCCAATGACCAACCAACTTTCACTGAAGGTAGAAAGAGAATATATCATAGCATCGCCATTCATTGATGATTAACTACCAACATTCACTGAAGGTAGCAAAAAGATAACAATCATCTATGTTCACTGCCAATGACCTACCTACTTACACTGATGGTAGAAAGAGAATATATCATAGCATCCCCATTCACTAACGATGAACTACCAACCTTCACTAAAGGTAGAAAAAATATAACAATCATCAACGTTCACTGCCAATGAACTACCAACTTTCATTGAAAGTAGAAAGAGAATATATCATAGCATCGCCTTTCATTAATGATGAACTACCAACGTTCACTGAAGGTAGCAAAAAGATAACAATCATCGATGTTCACTGCCAATGACCTACCAACTTTTACTGAAGGTAGAAAGAGAATATATCATAACATCGGCGTTCACTGACGATGAACTACCAACATTCACTGAAGGTAGAAAAAAGATAACAATTATCGACGTTCATTGCCAATGACCTACCAACTTTCACTAAAGGTAGAAAGAGAATATATTATAGAATCGCCTTTCACTGACGATGAACTACCAACATTCACTGAGGGTAGGAAAAAGATAACAATCATCGATGTTCACTGCCAATGACCTACCAACTTACACTGATGGTAGAAAGAGAATATATCATAGCATCTCCGTTCACTGATGATGAATTACCAATGTTGACTGAAGGTAGCAAAAAGATAACAATCATCAATGTTCACTGCCAATGACCTATCAACTTTCATTGAAGGTAGAAAGAGAATATATCATAGCATCTCCTTTCACTGAAGATGAACTACCAACGTTTACTGAGGGTAGCAAAAAGATAACAATCATCGACGTTCACTGCCAATGACATACCAACTTTCACTTAAGGTAGAAAGAGAATATATTATAGCATCGCCATTCACTGATGATGAACTACCAAAGTTAACTGAAGGTGAAAAAAATATAACAATCATCGACGTTCACTGCCAATGACCTACCAACTTTCATTGAAGGTAGAAAGAGAATATATCATAGCGTCACCGGTCACTGACGATGAACTACCAACATTCACTTAATGTAGCAAAAAGATAAAAATCATCAACATTCACTGCCAACGACCTACCAACTTACACTGAAGGTAGAAAGAGAATATATCATACCATCGCCGTTCATTGATGATGAACTACCAACATTCACTGAAGGTAGAAAAAAGATAACAATTATCGACGTTCATTGCCAATGACCTACCAACTTTCACTAAAGGTAGAAAGAGAATATATCATAGCATCGCCGTTCACTGAAGATGAACTACCAACGTTCACTAAAGGTAGCAAAAAGGTAACAATCATCGACGTTCACTGCCAATAACCTACCAACTTACACTGAAGGTAGAAAGAGAATATATCATAGCATCGCCGTTCACTGACGATGAACTACCAACATTCATTGAAGGTAGCAAAAATATAACAATCATCGATGTTCACTGCCAATGGCCTACCAACTTTCACTGAAGGTAGAAAGAGAATATATCACAGCATCTTCGTTCACTGACGATGAATTACCAATCGTTGACTGAAGGTAGCAAAAAGATAACAATCATCGATGTTCACTGCCAATGACCTATCAACTTTCACTGATGGTAGAAAGAGAATATATCATAGCATCTCCTTACACTGAAGATAAACTACCAACGTTTACTGAGGGTAACAAAAAGATAACAATCATCGACATTCACTGCTAATGACCTACCAACTTTCACTGAAGGTAGAAAGAAAATATATCATAGCATCTCCGTTCACTGATGATGAATTACCAACGTTGACTGAAGGTAGCAAAAAGATAACAATCATCGATGTTCACTGCCAATGACCTATCAACTTTCATTGAAGCTAGAAAGAGAATATATCATAACATCTCCTTTCACTGAAGATGAACTACCAACGTTTACTGAAGGTAGTAAAAAGATAACAATCATCGACGTTCACTGCCAATGACATACCAACTTTCACTGAAGGTAGAAAGAGAATATATTATAGCATCGCCTTTCACTGATGATGAACTACCAAAGTTAACTGAAGTTGAAAAAAATATAACAATCATCGACGTTCACTGCCAATGACCTACCAACTTTCATTGAAGGTAGAAAGAGAATATATCATAGCGTCACCGGTCACTGACGATGAAATACCAACATTCACTGAAGGTAGCAAAAAGATAAAAATCATCAACGTTCACTGCCAACGACCTACCAACTTACACTGAAGGTAGAAAGAGAATATATCATACCATCGTCGTTCATTGATGATGAACTACCAACGTTCACTGAAGGTAGAAAAAATATAACAATCATCGACGTTCACTGCCAATGACCAACCAACTTTCACTGAAGGTAGAAAGAGAATATATCATAGCATCGCCATTCATTGATGATTAACTACCAACATTCACTGAAGGTAGCAAAAAGATAACAATCATCTATGTTCACTGCCAATGACCTACCAACTTACACTGATGGTAGAAAGAGAATATATCATAGCATCCCCATTCACTGACGATGAACTACCAACCTTCACTAAAGGTAGAAAAAATATAACAATCATCAACGTTCACTGCCAATGAACTACCAACTTTCATTGAAAGTAGAAAGAGAATATATCATAGCATCGCCTTTCATTAATGATGAACTACCAACGTTCACTGAAGGTAGCAAAAAGATAACAATCATCGATGTTCACTGCCAATGACCTACCAACTTTTACTGAAGGTAGAAAGAGAATATATCATAACATCGGCGTTCACTGACGATGAACTACCAACATTCACTGAAGGTAGAAAAAAGATAACAATTATCGACGTTCATTGCCAATGACCTACCAACTTTCACTAAAGGTAGAAAGAGAATATATTATAGAATCGCCTTTCACTGACGATGAACTACCAACATTCACTGAGGGTAGGAAAAAGATAACAATCATCGATGTTCACTGACAATGACCTACCAACTTACACTGATGGTAGAAAGAGAATATATCATAGCATCTCCGTTCACTGATGATGAATTACCAATGTTGACTGAAGGTAGCAAAAAGATAACAATCAACAATGTTCACTGCCAATGACCTATCAACTTTCATTGAAGGTAGAAAGAGAATATATCATAGCATCTCCTTTCACTGAAGATGAACTACCAACGTTTACTGAGGGTAGCAAAAAGATAACAATCATCGACGTTCACTGCCAATGACATACCAACTTTCACTTAATGTAGAAATAGAATATATTATAGCATCGCCATTCACTGATGATGAACAACCAAAGTTAACTGAAGGTGAAAAAAATATAACAATCATCGACGTTCACTGCCAATGACCTACCAACTTTCATTGAAGGTAGAAAGAGAATATATCATAGCGTCACCGGTCACTGACGATGAACTACCAACATTCACTGAATGTAGCAAAAAGATAAAAATCATCAACGTTCACTGCCAACGACCTACCAACTTACACTGAAGGTAGAAAGAGAATATATCATACCATCGCCGTTCATTGATGATGAACTACCAACATTCACTGAAGGTAGAAAAAAGATAACAATTATCAACGTTCATTGCCAATGACCTACCAACTTTCACTAAAGGTAGAAAGAGAATATATCATAGCATCGCCGTTCACTGAAGATGAACTACAAACGTTCACTAAAGGTAGCAAAAAGGTAACAATCATCGACGTTCACTGCCAATAACCTACCAACTTACACTGAAGGTAGAAAGAGAATATATCATAGCATCGCCGTTCACTGACGATGAACTACCAACATTCATTGAAGGTAGCAAAAATATAACAATCATCGATGTTCACTGCCAATGGCCTACCACCTTTCACTGAAGGTAGAAAGAGAATATATCACAGCATCTTCGTTCACTGACGATGAATTACCAATCGTTGACTGAAGGTAGCAAAAAGATAACAATCATCGATGTTCACTGCCAATGACCTATCAACTTTCACTGATGGTAGAAAGAGAATATATCATAGCATCTCCTTACACTGAAGATAAACTACCAACGTTTACTGAGGGTAGCAAAAAGATAACAATCATCGACGTTCACTGCTAATGACCTACCAACTTTCACTGAAGGTAGAAAGAAAATATATTATAGCATCGCCTTTCAGTGATGATGAACTACCAACTTTAACTGAAGATAACAAAAATATAACAATCATCGACGTTCACTGCCAATGACCTACCAACTTTCACTTAAGGTAGAAAGAGAATATATCATAGCATCGCCTTTCACTGACGATGAACTACCAACATTCACTGAGGGTAGCAAAAAGATAACAATCATCGGTGTTCACTGACAATGACCTACCAACTTACACTGATGGTAGAAAGAGAATATATCATAGCATCTCTGTTCACTGACGATGAACTACCAACGTTCACTGAATGTAGCAAAAAGATAACAATCATCGATGTTCACTGCCAATGACCTATCAACTTTCATTGAAGGTAGAAAGAGAATATATCATAGCATCTCCGTTCACTGATGATGAATTACCAACGTTGACTGAAGGTAGCAAAAAGATAACAATCATCGATGTTCACTGCCAATGACCTATCAACTTTCATTGAAGGTAGAAAGAGAATATATCATAACATCTCCTTTCACTGAAGATGAACTACCAACGTTTATTGAGGGTAGAAAAAAGATAACAATCATCGACGTTCACTGCCAATGACATACCAACTTTCACTGAAGGTAGAAAGAGAATATATTATAGCATCGCCTTTCACTGACGATGAACTACCAACATTCACTGAGGGTAGGAAAAAGATAACAATCATCGATGTTCACTGCCAATGACCTACCAACTTACACTGATGGTAGAAAGAGAATATATCATAGCATCTCCATTCACTGATGATGAATTACCAATGTTGACTGAAGGTAGCAAAAAGATAACAATCATCGATGTTCACTGCCAATGACCTATCAACATTCATTGAAGGTAGAAAGAGAATATATCATAGCATCTCCTTTCACTAAAGATGAACTACCAACGTTTACTGTGGGTAGCAAAAAGATAACAATCATCGACGTTCACTGCCAATGACATACCAACTTTCATTGAAGGTAGAAAGAGAATATATTATAGCATCGCCATTCACTGATGATGAACTACCAAAGTTAACTGAACGTGAAAAAAATATAACAATCATTGACGTTCACTGCCAATGACCTACCAACTTTCATTGAAGGTAGAAAGAGAATATATCATAGCGTCACCGGTCACTGACGATGAACTACCAACATTCACTGAAGGTAGCAAGAGAATATATCATAGCATCTTCATTTACTAACGATGAATTACCAATCGTTGACTGAAGGTAGCAAAAAGATAACAATCATCGATGGTCACTGCCAATGACCTATCAACTTTCACTGATGGTAGAAAGAGAATATATCATAGCATCTCCTTACACTGAAGATAAACTACCAATGTTTACTGAGGGTAGAAAAAAGATAACAATCATCGACGTTCACTGCTAATGACCTACCAACTTTCACTGAAGGTAGAAAGAAAATATATTATAGCATCGCCTTTCAGTGATGATGAACTACCAACTTTAACTGAAGATAACAAAAATATAACAATCATCGACGTTCACTGCCAATGACCTACAAACTTTCACTTAAGGTAGAAAGAGAATATATCATAGCATCGCCTTTCACTGACGATGAACTACCAACATTCACTGAGGGTAGCAAAAAGATAACAATCATCGATGTTCACTGCCAATGACCTACCAACTTACACTGATGGTAGAAAGAGAATATATCATAGCATCTCCATTCACTGATGATGAATTACCAATGTTGACTGAAGGTAGCAAAAAGATAACAATCATCGATGTTCACTGCCAATGACCTATCAACATTCATTGAAGGTAGAAAGAGAATATATCATAGCATCTCCTTTCACTAAAGATGAACTACCAACGTTTACTGTGGGTAGCAAAAAGATAACAATCATCGACGTTCACTGCCAATGACATACCAACTTTCATTGAAGGTAGAAAGAGAATATATTATAGCATCGCCATTCACTGATGATGAACTACCAAAGTTAACTGAACGTGAAAAAAATATAACAATCATTGACGTTCACTGCCAATGACCTACCAACTTTCATTGAAGGTAGAAAGAGAATATATCATAGCGTCACCGGTCACTGACGATGAACTACCAACATTCACTGAAGGTAGCAAGAGAATATATCATAGCATCTTCATTTACTAACGATGAATTACCAATCGTTGACTGAAGGTAGCAAAAAGATAACAATCATCGATGGTCACTGCCAATGACCTATCAACTTTCACTGATGGTAGAAAGAGAATATATCATAGCATCTCCTTACACTGAAGATAAACTACCAATGTTTACTGAGGGTAGAAAAAAGATAACAATCATCGACGTTCACTGCTAATGACCTACCAACTTTCACTGAAGGTAGAAAGAAAATATATTATAGCATCGCCTTTCAGTGATGATGAACTACCAACTTTAACTGAAGATAACAAAAATATAACAATCATCGACGTTCACTGCCAATGACCTACAAACTTTCACTTAAGGTAGAAAGAGAATATATCATAGCATCGCCTTTCACTGACGATGAACTACCAACATTCACTGAGGGTAGCAAAAAGATAACAATCATCGGTGTTCACTGACAATGACCTACCAACTTACACTGATGGTAGAAAGAGAATATATCATAGCATCTCCGTAAACTGATGATAAATTACCAACGTTGACTGAAGGTAGCAAAAATATAACAATCATCGATGTTCACTGCCAATGACCTATCAACTTTCATTGAAGGTAGAAAGAGAATATATCATAGCATCTCCTTTCATTGAAGATGAACTACCAACGTTTACTGAGGGTAGCAAAAATATAATAATCATCGACGTTCACTGCCAATGACCTACCAAATTTCATTGAAGGTAGAAATAGAATATATCATAGCATCACCAGTCACTGACGATGAACTACCAACATTCAATGAAGGTAGCAAAAAGATAACAATCATCGACGTTCACTGCCAATGACCTACCAACTTACACTGAAGGTAGAAAGAGAATATATTATAGAATCGCCTTTCACTGACGATGAACTACCAACATTCACTGAGGGTAGGAAAAAGATAACAATCATCGATGTTCACTGCCAATGACCTACCAACTTACACTGATGGTAGAAATAGAATATATCATAGCATCACCAGTCACTGACGATGAACTACCAACATTCACTGAAGGTAGCAAAAAGATAACAATCATCGATGTTCACTGCCAATGACCTATCAACTTTCATTGAAGGTAGAAAGAGAATATATCATAGCATCTCCTTTCACTGAAGATGAACTACCAACGTTTACTGAGGGTAGCAAAAAGATAACAATCATCGACGTTCACTGCCAATGACATACCAACTTTCATTGAAGGTAGAAAGAGAATATATTATAGCATCGCCATTCACTGATGATGAACTACCAAAGTTAACTGAAGGTGAAAAAAATATAACAATCATCGACGTTCACTGCCAATGACCTACCAACTTTCATTGAAGGTAGAAAGAGAATATATCATAGCGTCACCGGTCACTGACGATGAACTACCAACATTCACTGAAGGTAGCAAAAAGATAAAAATCATCAACGTTCACTGCCAACGACCTACCAACTTACACTGAAGGTAGAAAGAGAATATATCATACCATCGCTGTTCATTGATGATGAACTACGAACATTCACTGAAGGTAGAAAAAAGATAACAATTATCGACGTTCATTGCCAATGACCTACCAACTTTCACTAAAGGTAGAAAGAGAATATATCATAGCATCGCCGTTCACTGAAGATGAACTACCAACATTCACTAAAGGTGGCAAAAAGGTAACAATCATCGACGTTCACTGCCAATAACCTACCAACTTACACTGAAGGTAGAAAGAGAATATATCATAGCATCGCCGTTCACTGACGATAAACTACCAACATTCATTGAAGGTAGCAAAAATATAACAATCATCGATGTTCACTGCCAATGGCCTACCAACTTTCACTGAAGGTAGAAAGAGAATATATCATAGCATCTTCGTTTACTAACGATGAATTACCAATCGTTGACTGAAGGTAGCAAAAAGATAACAATCATCGATGGTCATTGCCAATGACCTATCAACTTTCACTGATGGTAGAAAGAGAATATATCATAGCATCTCCTTACACTGAAGATAAACTACCAACGTTTACTGAGGGTAGAAAAAATATAACAATCATCGACGTTCACTGCCAATGACCTACCAACTTTCATTGAAGGTAGAAAGAGAATATATCATAGCGTCACCGGTCTCTGACGATGAACTACCAACATTCATTGAAGGTAGCAAAAAGATAAAAATCATCAACGTTCACTGCCAACAACCTACCAACTTACACTGATGGTAGAAAGAGAATATATCATAGCGTCACCGGTCACTGACGATGAACTACCAACATTCACTGAAGGTAGAAAAAAGATAACAATTATCGACGTTCATTGCCAATGACCTACCAACTTTCACTAAAGGTAGAAAGAGAATATATCATAGCATCGCCGTTCATTGAAGATGAAGTACCAACGTTCACTAAAGGCAGCAAAAAGGTAACAATCATCGACGTTCACTGCCAATAACCTACCAACTTACACTGAAGGTAGAAAGAGAATATATCATAGCATCGCCGTTCACTGACGATGAACTACCAACATTCACTGAAGGTAGCAAAAATATAACAATCATCGATGTTCACTGCCAATGGCCTACCAACTTTCACTGAAGGTAGAAAGAGAATATATCATAGCATCTTCGTTCACTGACGATGAATTACCAATCGTTGACTGAAGGTAGCAAAAAGATAACAATCATCGATGTTCAATGCCAATGACCTATCAACTTTCACTGATGGTAGAAAGAGAATATATCATAGCATCTCCTTACACTGAAGATAAACTACCAACGTTTACTGAGGGTAGCAAAAAGATAACAATCATCGACGTTCACTGCCAATGACCTATCAAATTTCACTGAAGGTAGAAAGAGAATATATCATAGCATCCCCAGTCACTGACGATGAACTACCAACATTCACTGAAGGTAGCAAAAAGATAACAATTATCGACGTTCACTGCCAATGACCTACCAACTTACACTGAAGGTAGAAAGAGAATATATTATAGCATCGCCTTTCACTGACGATGAACTACCAAAGTTAACTGAAGGTGAAAAAAATATAACAATCATCGACGTTCACTGCCAATGACCTACCAACTTTCATTGAAGGTAGAAAGAGAATATATCATAGCGTCACCAGTCACTGACGATGAACTACCAACATTCACTGAAGGTAGCAAAAAGATAAAAATCATTGATGTTCACTGCCAACGACCTACCAACTTACACTGAAGGTAGAAAGAGAATATATCATACCATCGCTGTTCATTGATGATGAACTACCAACGTTCACTGAAGGTAGAAAAAATATAACAATCATCGACGTTCACTGCCAATGACCAACCAACTTTCACTGAAGGTAGAAAGAGAATATATCATAGCATCGCCGTTCATTGATGATGAACTACCAACGTTCACTGAAGGTAGCAAAAATATAACAATCTTCGACGTTCACTTCCAATGACCTACCAACTTACACTGAAGGTAGAAAGAGAATATATCATAGCATCGCCGTTCACTGACGATAAACTACCAACATTCATTGAAGGTAGCAAAAATATAACAATCATCGATGTTCACTGCCAATGGCCTACCAACTTTCACTGAAGGTAGAAAGAGAATATATCATAGCATCTTCGTTTACTAACGATGAATTACCAATCGTTGACTGAAGGTAGCAAAAAGATAACAATCATCGATGGTCACTGCCAATGACCTATCAACTTTCACTGATGGTAGAAAGAGAATATATCATAGCATCTCCTTACACTGAAGATAAACTACCAACGTTTACTGAGGGTAGAAAAAATATAATAATCATCGACGTTCACTGCCAATGACCTACCAACTTTCATTGAAGGTAGAAAGAGAATATATCATAGCATCACCGGTCACTGACGATGAACTACCAACATTCATTGAAGGTAGCAAAAAGATAAAAATCATCAACGTTCACTGCCAACGACCTACCAACTTACACTGATGGTAGAAAGAGAATATATCATAGCGTCACCGGTCACTGACGATGAACTACCAACATTCACTGAAGGTAGAAAAAAGATAACAATTATCGATGTTCATTGCCAATGACCTACCAACTTTCACTAAAGGTAGAAAGAGAATCTATCATAGCATCGCCGTTCATTGAAGATGAAGTACCAACGTTCACTAAAGGTAGCAAAAAGGTAACAATCATCGACGTTCACTGCCAATAACCTACCAACTTACACTGAAGGTAGAAAGAGAATATATCATAGCATCGCCGTTCACTGACGATGAACTACCAACATTCACTGAAGGTAGCAAAAATATAACAATCATCGATGTTCACTGCCAATGGCCTACCAACTTTCACTGAAGGTAGAAAGAGAATATATCATAGCATCTTCGTTCACTGACGATGAATTACCAATCGTTGACTGAAGGTAGCAAAAAGATAACAATCATCGATGTTCACTGCCAATGACCTATCAACTTTCACTAATGGTAGAAAGAGAATATATCATAGCATCTCATTACACTGAAGATAAACTACCAACGTTTACTGAGGGTAGCAAAAAGATAACAATCATCGACGTTCACTGCCAATGACCTATCAAATTTCACTGAAGGTAGAAAGAGAATATATCATAGCATCCCCAATCACTGACGATGAACTACCAACATTCACTGAAGGTAGCAAAAAGATAACAATTATCGACGTTCACTGCCAATGACCTACCAACTTACACTGAAGGTAGAAAGAGAATATATTATAGCATCGCCTTTCACTGACGATGAACTACCAAAGTTAACTGAAGGTGAAAAAAATATAACAATCATCGACGTTCACTGCCAATGACCTACCAACTTTCATTGAACGTAGAAAGAGAATATATCATAGCGTCACTAGTCACTGACGATGAACTACCAACATTCACTGAAGGTAGCAAAAAGATAAAAATCATCGACGTTCACTGCCAACGACCTACCAACTTACACTGAAGGTAGAAGGAGAATATATCATAGCATCGCCGTTCATTGACGATGAACTACCAACGTTCACTGAAGGTAGCAAAAATATAACAATCTTTGACGTTCACTTCCAATGACCTACCAACTTTTACTGAAGGTAGCAAGAGAATATATCAAAACATCGACGTTCACTAACGATGAACTACCAACGTTCACTGAAGATAGCAAAAAGATAACAATTATCGACGTTCACTGCCAATGACCTACCAACTTTCACTGAAGGTAGAAAGAGAATATATCATAGCATCACCGTTCACTAAAGATGAACTACCAACATTCACTAAAGGTAGCAAAAAGGTAACAATCATCGATGTTCACTGCCAATAACCTACCAACTTACACTTAAGGTAGAAAGAGAATATATCATAGCATCGCCATTCACTGACGATGAACTTCCAAAGTTAACTGAAGGTAGCAAAAAGATAACAATCATCGATGTTCACTGCCAATGACCTATCAACCTTCACTGAAGGTAGAAAGAGAATATATCATAGCATCTCCTTTCACTGAAGATGAACTACCAACTTTTACTGCGGGTAGCAAAAAGACAACAATCATCGACGTTCACTGCCAATGACCTACCAACTTTCACTGAAGGTAGAAAGAGAATATTTTATAGCATCGCCTTTCACTTACATTGAACTACCAACGTTAACTGAAGGTAAAAAAAATATAATAATCATCGACGTTCACTGCCAATGACCTAGCAACTTTCATTGAAGGTAGAAAAAGAATATATCATAGCATCACCGGTCACTGACGATGAACTACCAACATTCACTGAAGGTAACAAAAAGATAAAAATCATCGATGTTCACTGCCAATGACCTACCAACTTACATTGAAGGTAGAAAGAGAATATATCATACCATCTCCGTTCATTGATGATGAACTACCAACATTCACTGAAGGTAGCAAAAATATAACAATCATCGACGTTCACTGCCAATGACCTACCAACTTTCACTAAAGGTAGAAAGAGAATATATCATAGCATCAGCGTTCACTGAAGATGAACTACCAACGTTCACTGAATGTTGCAAAAAGATAAAAATCATCTACGTTCACTGCCAATGACCTACCAACTTACACTGATGGTAGAAAGAGAATATATCATAGCATCGCTGTTCACTGACGATGAACTACAAAAGTTCACTGAAGGTAGCAAAAATATAACAATCATCGATGTTCACTGCCAATGACCTACCAAATTTCACTGAAGGTAGAAAGAGAATATATCATAGCATCTCCGTTCACTGACGATGAATTACCAACGTTGACTGAAGGTAGCAAAAAGATAACAATTATCGACGTTCATTGACGATGAACTACCAACGTTCACCGAAGGTAGCAAAAAGATAACAATTATCGACGTTCACTGCCAATGACCTACCAACTTTCACTGAAGGTAGAAAGAGAATATATCATAGCATCGCCGTTCACTGAAGATGAACTACCAACGTTCACTAAAGGTAGCAAAAAGGTAACAATCATCTACGTTCATTGCCAATAACCTACCAACTTACACTGAAGGTAGAAAGAGAATATATCATAGCATCGCTGTTCACTGACGATGAACTACAAAAGTTCACTGAAGGTAGCAAAAATATAACAATCATCGATGTTCACTGCCAATGACCTACCAAATTTCACTGATGGTAGAAAGAGAATATATCATAGCATCTCCGTTCACTGACGATGAATTACCAACGTTGACTGAAGGTAGCAAAAAGATAACAATCATCGATGTTCACTGCCAATGACCTATCAACTTTCACTAAAGGTAGAAAGAGAATATATCATAGCATCTCCTTTCACTGAAGATGAACTACCAATGTTTACTGAGGGTAGCAAAAAGACAACAATCATCGATGTTCACTGCCAATGACCTATCAACTTTCACTGAAGGTAGAAAGAGAATATATCATAGCATCTCCTTTCACTGAAGATGAACTACCAACGTTTACTGAGGGTAGCAAAAAGATAACAATCATCGACGTTCACTGCCAATGGCCTTCCAACTTTCACTGAAGGTAAAAAGAGAATATATTATAGCATCGCCTTTCACTGACGATGAACTACCAATGTTAAATGAAGGTAACAAAAATATAACAATCATCGACGTTCACTGCCAATGACCAACCAACTTTCACTGAACGTAGAAAGAGAATATATCATAGCATCACCGGTCACTGACAATGAATTACCAACATTCACTGAAGGTAGCAAAAAGATAAAAATCATCGACGTTCACTGCCAATGACCTACCAACTTCAACTGAAGGTAGAAACAGAATATATCATACCATCGCCGGTCATTGATGATGAACTACCAACGTTCACTGAAGGTAGCAAAAATATAACAATCCTCGACGTTCACTGCCAATGACCTACCAACATTCACTAAAGGTAGAAAGAGAATATATCATAGCATCACCGTTCACTGAAGATGAACTACCAACGTTCACTGAATATAGCAAAAAGATAACAATCATCGATGTTTACTGCCAATGACCTACCAACTTACACTGATGGTAGAAAGAGAATATATCATAGCCTCCCCATTCACTGATGATGAACTACCAACGTTCAATGAAGGTAGCAAAAATATAACAATCATCAATGTTCACTCCCAATGAACTACCAACTTTCCCTGAAAGTAGAATGAGAATATATCATAGCATCGCCTTTCATTAAAGATGAACTACCAACGTTCACTGAAGGTAGAAAAAAGATAACAATCATCGAGGTTCACTCCCAATGACCTACCAACTTTTACTGAAGGTAGAAAGAGAATATATCATAACATCGACGTTCAATGACAATGAACTACCAAAGTTCACTAAAGGTAGCAAAAAGATAACAATTATCGACGTTCACTCCCAATGACCTACTAACTTTCACTGAAGGTAGAAAGAGAATATATCATAGCATCACCGTTCAATGAAGATGAACTACCAACGTTCACTAAAGGTAGCAAAAAGGTAACAATCATCGATGTTCACTGCCAATAACCTACCAACTTAAACTGAAGGTATAAAGAGAATATATCATAGCATCGCCGTTCACTAACGATGAACTAACAAAGTTCACTAAAATTAGCAAAAATATAACAATCATCGATGTTCACTGCCAATGACCTACCAACTTTCACTGAAGGTAGAAAGAGAATATATCATAGCATCTCCGTTCACTGACGATGAATTACCAACATTGATTGAAGGTAGCAAAAAGACAACAATCATCGATGTTCACTGCCAATGACCTATCAACTTTCACTGAAGGTAGAAAGTGAATATATCATAGCATCTCCTTTCACTGAAGATGAACTACCAACGTTTACTGAGGGTAGCAAAAAGATAACAATCATCGACGTTCACTGCCAATGGCCTTCCAACTTTCACTGAAGGTAGAAAGAGAATATATTATAGCATCGCCTTTCACTGACGATGAACTACCAATGTTAAATGAAGGTAACAAAAATATAACAATCATCAACGTTCACTGCCAATGACCAACCAACTTTCACTAAACGTAGAAAGAGAATATATCATAGCATCACCAGTCACTGACGATGAATTACCAACATTCACTGAAGGTAGCAAAAAGATAAAAATCATCGACGTTCACTGCCAATGACCTACCAACTTCAACTGAAGGTAGAAACAGAATATATCATACCATCGCCGGTCATTGATGATGAACTACCAACGTTCACTGAAGGTAGCAAAAATATAACAATCCTCGACGTTCACTGCCAATGACCTACCAACTTTCACTAAAGGTAGAAAGAGAATATATCATAGCATCACCGTTCACTGAAGATGAACTACCAACGTTCACTGAAGATGAACTACCAACGTTCACTGAATATAGCAAAAAGATAACAATCATCGATGTTTACTGCCAATGACCTACCAACTTACACTGATGGTAGAAAGAGAATATATCATAGCCTCCCCATTCACTGATGATGAACTACCAACGTTCACTGAAGGTAGCAAAAATATAACAATCATCAATATTCACTGCCAATGAACTACCAACTTTCCCTGAAAGTAGAATGAGAATATATCATAGCATCGCCTTTCATTAAAGATGAACTACCAACATTCACTGAAGGTAGAAAAAAGATAACAATCATAGAGGTTCACTGCCAATGACCTACCAACTTTTACTGAAGGTAGAAAGAGAATATATCATAACATCGACGTTCAATGACAATGAACTACCAAAGTTCACTAAAGGTAGCAAAAAGATAACAATTATAGACGTTCACTCCCAATGACCTACTAACTTTCACTGAAGGTAGAAAGAGAATATATCATAGCATCACCGTTCAATGAAGATGAACTACCAACGTTCACTAAAGGTAGCAAAAAGGTAACAATCATCGACGTTCAATGCCAATAACCTACCAACTTAAACTGAAGGTATAAAGAGAATATATCATAGAATCGCCGTTCACTGACGATGAACTAACAAAGTTCACTAAAATTAGCAAAAATATAACAATCATCGATGTTCACTGCCAATGACCTACCAACTTTCACTGAAGGTAGAAAGAGAATATATCATAGCATCTCCGTTCACTGACGATGAATTACCAACATTGATTGAAGGTAGCAAAAAGACAACAATCATCGATGTACACTGCCAATGACCTATCAACTTTCACTGAAGGTAGAAAGAGAATATATCATAGCATCTCCTTTCACTGAAGATGAAATACCAACGTTTACTGAGGGTAGCAAAAAGATAACAATCATCGACGTTCACTGCCAATGACCTACCAACTTTCACTGAAGGTAGAAAGAGAATATATTATAGCATCGCCTTTCACTGACGATGAACTACCAATGTTAAATGAAGGTAACAAAAATATAACAATCATCGACGTTCACTGCCAATGACCAACCAACTTTCACTGAACGTAGAAAGAGAATATATCATAGCATCACCGGTCACTGACGATGAATTACCAACATTCACTGAAGGTAGCAAAAAGATAAAAATCATCGACGTTCACTGCCAATGACCTACCAACTTCAATTGAAGGTAGAAACAAAATATATCATACCATCGCCGGTCATTGATGATGAACTACCAACGTTCACTGAAGGTAGCAAAAATATAACAATCCTCGACGTTCACTGCCAATGACCTACCAACATTCACTAAAGGTAGAAAGAGAATATATCATAGCATCATCGTTCACTGAAGATGAACTACCAACGTTCACTGAATATAGCAAAAAGATAACAATCATCGATGTTTACTGCCAATGACCTACAAACTTACACTGATGGTAGAAAGAGAATATATCATAGCCTCCCCATTCACTGATGATGAACTACCAACGTTCAATGAAGGTAGCAAAAATATAACAATCATCAATGTTCACTGCCAATGAACTACCAACTTTCCCTGAAAGTAGAATGAGAATATATCATAGCATCGCCTTTCATTAAAGATGAACTACCAACGTTCACTGAAAGTAGAAAAAAGATAACAATCATCGAGGTTCACTGCCAATGACCTACCAACTTTTACTGAAGGTAGAAAGAGAATATATCATAACATCGACGTTCAATGACAATGAACTACCAAAGTTCACTAAAGGTAGCAAAAAGATAACAATTATCGACGTTCACTCCCAATGACCTACTAACTTTCACTGAAGGTAGAAAGAGAATATATCATAGCATCACCGTTCAATGAAGATGAACTACCAACGTTCACTAAAGGTAGCAAAAAGGTAACAATCATCGATGTTCACTGCCAATAACCTACCAACTTAAACTGAAGGTATAAAGAGAATATATCATAGCATCGCCGTTCACTAACGATGAACTAACAAAGTTCACTAAAATTAGCAAAAATATAACAATCATCGATGTTCACTGCCAATGACCTACCAACTTTCACTGAAGGTAGAAAGAGAATATATCATAGCATCTCCGTTCACTGACGATGAATTACCAATATTGATTGAAGGTAGCAAAAAGACAACAATCATCGATGTTCACTGCCAATGACCTATCAACTTTCACTGAAGGTAGAAAGAGAATATATCATAGCATCTCCTTTCACTGAAGATGAAATACCAACGTTTACTGAGGGTAGCAAAAAGATAACAATCATCGACGTTCACTGCCAATGACCTACCAACTTTCACTGAAGGTAGAAAGAGAATATATTATAGCATCGCCTTTCACTGACGATGAACTACCAATGTTAAATGAAGGTAACAAAAATATAACAATCATCGACGTTCACTGCCAATGACCAACCAACTTTCACTGAACGTAGAAAGAGAATATATCATAGCATCACCGGTCACTGACGATGAATTACCAACATTCACTGAAGGTAGCAAAAAGATAAAAATCATCGACGTTCACTGCCAATGACCTACCAACTTCAATTGAAGGTAGAAACAGAATATATCATACCATCGCCGGTCATTGATGATGAACTACCAACGTTCACTGAAGGTAGCAAAAATATAACAATCCTCGACGTTCACTGCCAATGACCTACCAACATTCACTAAAGGTAGAAAGAGAATATATCATAGCATCATCGTTCACTGAAGATGAACTACCAACGTTCACTTAATATAGCAAAAAGATAACAATCATCGATGTTTACTGCCAATGACCTACCAACTTACACTGATGGTAGAAAGAGAATATATCATAGCCTCCCCATTCACTGATGATGAACTACCAACGTTCAATGAAGGTAGCAAAAATATAACAATCATCAATGTTCACTGCCAATGAACTACCAACTTTCCCTGAAAGTAGAATGAGAATATATCATAGCATCGCCTTTCATTAAAGATGAACTACCAACGTTCACTGAAGGTAGAAAAAAGATAACAATCATCGAGGTTCACTGCCAATGACCTACCAACTTTTACTGAAGGTAGAAAGAGAATATATCATAACATCGACGTTCAATGACAATGAACTACCAAAGTTCACTAAAGGTAGCAAAAAGATAACAATTATCGACGTTCACTCCCAATGACCTACTAACTTTCACTGAAGGTAGAAAGAGAATATATCATAGCATCACCGTTCAATGAAGATGAACTACCAACGTTCACTAAAGGTAGCAAAAAGGTAACAATCATCGATGTTCACTGCCAATAACCTACCAACTTAAACTGAAGGTATAAAGAGAATATATCATAGCATCGCCGTTCACTAACGATGAACTAACAAAGTTCACTAAAATTAGCAAAAATATAACAATCATCGATGTTCACTGCCAATGACCTACCAACTTTCACTGAAGGTAGAAAGAGAATATATCATAGCATCTCCGTTCACTGACGATGAATTACCAACATTGATTGAAGGTAGCAAAAAGACAACAATCATCGATGTTCACTGCCAATGACCTATCAACTTTCACTGAAGGTAGAAAGAGAATATATCATAGCATCGCTGTTCACTGAAGATGAACTACCAACGTTTATTGAGGGTAGCAAAAAGATAACAATCATCGACGTTCACTGCCAATGGCCTTCAAACTTTCACTGAAGGTAGAAAGAGAATATATTATAGCATCGCCTTTCACTGACGACGAACTACCAATGTTAAATGAAGGTAACAAAAATATAACAATCATCAACGTTCCTTGCCAATGACCAACCAACTTTCACTGAACGTTGAAAGAGAATATATCATAGCATCACCAGTCACTGACGATGAATTACCAACATTCACTGAAGGTAGCAAAAAGATAAAAATCATCGACGTTCACTGCCAATGACCTACCAACTTCAACTGAAGGTAGAAACAGAATATATCATACCATCGCCGGTCATTGATGATGAACTACCAACGTTCACTGAAGGTAGCAAAAATATAACAATCCTCGACGTTCACTGCCAATGACCTACCAACTTTCACTAAAGGTAGAAAGAGAATATATCATAGCATCACCGTTCACTGAAGATGAACTACCAACGTTCACTGAAGATGAACTACCAACGTTCACTGAATATAGCAAAAAGATAACAATCATCGATGTTTACTGCCAATGACCTACCAACTTACACTGATGGTAGAAAGAGAATATATCATAGCCTCCCCATTCACTGATGATGAACTACCAACGTTCACTGAAGGTAGCAAAAATATAACAATCATCAATGTTCACTGCCAATGAACTACCAACTTTCCCTGAAAGTAGAATGAGAATATATCATAGCATCGCCTTTCATTAAAGATGAACTACCAACGTTCACTGAAGGTAGAAAAAAGATAACAATCATAGAGGTTCACTGCCAATGACCTACCAACTTTTACTGAAGGTAGAAAGAGAATATATCATAACATCGACGTTCAATGACAATGAACTACCAAAGTTCACTAAAGGTAGCAAAAAGGTAACAATCATCGACGTTCACTGCCAATAACCTACCAACTTAAACTGAAGGTATAAAGAGAATATATCATAGCATCACCGTTCACTGACGATGAACTAACAAAGTTCACTAAAATTAGCAAAAATATAACAATCATCGATGTTCACTGCCAATGACCTACCAACTTTCACTGAAGGTAGAAAGAGAATATATCATAGCATCTCCGTTCACTAACGATGAATTACCAACATTGATTAAAGGTAGCAAAAAGACAACAATCATCGATGTTCACTGCCAATGACCTATCAACTTTCACTGAAGGTAGAAAGAGAATATATCGTAGCATCTCCTTTCACTGAAGATGAACTACCAACGTTTACTGAGGGTAGCAAAAAGATAACAATCATCGACATTCACTGCCGATGACCTACCAACTTTCACTGAAGGTAGAAAGAGAATATATTATAGCATCTCCTTTCACTGATGATGAACTACCAACATTAACTGAAGGTAACAAAAATATAACAATCATCGACGTTCACTGCCAATGACCTACCAACTTTCACTTAAGGTAGAAAGAGAATATATCATAGCATCGCTGTTCACTGATGATTAACTACCAACATTCACTGAAGGTAGCAAAAAGATAACAATCATATACGTTTACTGCCAATGACCTACCAACTTACACTGATGGTAGAAAGAGAATATATCATAGAATCTCCTTTCACTGAAGATGAACTACCAACATTTACTGAGGGTAGCAAAAAGATAACAATCATCGACGTTCACTTCCAATGACCTACCAACTTTCACGAAAGGTAGAAAGAGAATATATTATAGTATCGCCTTTCACTGACGATGAACTACCAACGTTAACTGAAGGTAACAAAAATATAACAATCATCGACGTTCACTGCCAATGACCTACCAACTTTCACTGAAGGTAGAACGAGAATATATCATATCATCACCGGTCACTAACGATGAATTACCAACATTCACTGAAGGTAGCAAAAAGATAAAAATCATCGACGTTCACTGCCAATGACCTATAAACATTCACTGAAGGTAGAAAGAGAATATATCATACCATCTCCGTTCATTGATGATGAACTACCAACATTCACTGGTGGTAGCAAAAATATAACAATCATCGATGTTCACTGCCAATGACCTACCAACATTCACTAAAGGTAGAAAGAGAATATATCATAGCATCACCGTTCACTGAAGATGAACTACCAACGTTCACTGAATATAGCAAAAAGATAACAATCATCGATGTTCACTGCCAATGACCTACCAACTTACACTGATGGTAGAAAGAGAATATATCATAGCATCCCCATTCACTGATGATGGACTACCAACGTTCACTGAAGGTAGCAAAAATATAACAATCATCAACGTTGACTGCCAATGAACTACCTACTTTCCCTGAAAGTAGAATGAGAATATATCATAGCATCGCCATTAATTGACGATGAACTGCCAACATTCACTGAAGTAAGCGAAAATTTAACAATCATCGATGTTCACTGCCAATGAACTACAAACTTTCACTGAAAGTAGAAAGAGAATATATCATAGCATTGCCGCTCACTGATGATCAACTACCAACATTCACTGAAGGTAGCAAAAAGATAACAATTATCGACGTTCACTGCCAATGACCTACCAACTTTCACTGAAGGTAGAAAGAGAATATATCATAGCATCGCCGTTCACTGAAGATGAACTACCAACGTTCACTAAAGGTAGCAAAAAGGTAACAATCATCGACGTTCACTGCCAATAACCTACCAACTTACACTGAAGGTAGAAAGAGAATATATCATAGCATCATCGTTCCCTGACGATGAACTACTAAAGTTCACTGAAGGTAGCAAAAATATAACAATCATCGATGTTCACTGCCAATGACCTACCAATTTTCACTGAAGGTAGAAAGAGAATATATCATAGCATCTCTGTTCACTGACAATGAATTACCAACATTTACCGAAGGTAGCAAAAAGGTAACAATCATCGACGTTCACTGCCAATAACCTACCAACTTAAACTGAAGGTATAAAGAGAATATATCATAGCATCGCCGTTCACTGACGATGAACTAACAAAGTTCACTAAAATTAACAAAAATATAACAATCATCGATGTTCACTGCCAATGACCTACCAACTTTCACTGAAGGTAGAAAGAGAATATATCATAGCATCTCCGTTCACTGACGATGAATTACCAACATTGATTGAAGGTAGCAAAAAGACAACAATCATCGATGTTCACTGCCAATGACCTATCAACTTTCACTGAAGGTAGAAAGAGAATATATCATAGCATCTCCTTTCACTGAAGATGAACTACCAACGTTTACTGAGGGTAGCAAAAAGATAATAATCATCGACGTTCACTGCCAATGACCTACCAACTTTCACTGAAGGTAGAAAGAGAATATATTATAGCATCTCCTTTCACTGATGATGAACTACCAACATTAACTGAAGGTAACAAAAATATAACAATCATCGACGTTCACTGCCAATGACCTACCAACTTTCACTTAAGGTAGAAAGAGAATATATCATAGCATCGCTGTTCACTGATGATTAACTACCAACATTCACTGAAGGTAGCAAAAAGATAACAATCATCTACGTTTACTGCCAATGACCTACCAACTTACACTGATGGTAGAAAGAGAATATATCATAGAATCTCCTTTCACTGAAGATGAACTACCAACGTTTACTGAGGGTAGCAAAAAGATAACAATCATCGACGTTCACTTCCAATGACCTACCAACTTTCACGAAAGGTAGAAAGAGAATATATTATAGCATCGCCTTTCACTGACGATGAACTACCAACGTTAACTGAAGGTAACAAAAATATAACAATCATCGATGTTCACTGCCAATGACCTACCAACTTTCACTGAAGGTAGAACGAGAATATATCATATCATCACCGGTCACTAACGATGAATTACCAACATTCACTGAAGGTAGCAAAAAGATAAAAATCATCGACGTTCATTGCCAATGACCTACAAACATTCACTGAAGGTAGAAAGAGAATATATCATACCATCTCCGTTCATTGATGATGAACTACCAACATTCACTGGTGGTAGCAAAAATATAACAATCATCGATGTTCACTGCCAATGACCTACCAACATTCACTAAAGGTAGAAAGAGAATATATCATAGCATCACCGTTAACTGAAGATGAACTACCAACGTTCACTGAATATAGCAAAAAGATAACAATCATCGATGTTCACTGCCAATGACCTACCAACTTACACTGATGGTAGAAAGAGAATATATCATAGCATCCCCATTCACTGATGATGGACTACCAACGTTCACTGAAGGTAGCAAAAATATAACAATCATCAACGTTCACTGCCAATGAACTACCTACTTTCCCTGAAAGTAGAATGAGAATATATCATAGCATCGCCATTAATTGACGATGAACTGCCAACATTCACTGAAGTAAGCGAAAATTTAACAATCATCGATGTTCACTGCCAATGAACTACCAACTTTCACTGAAGGTAGAAAGAGAATATATCATAGCATCACCTTTCTGTGACGATGAACTACCAACATTCACTGAAGGTAACAAAAATATAACAATTATCGACCTTCACTGCCAATGACCTACCAACTTTAACTGAAGGTAGAAAGAGAATATATCATAGCATCACCAGTCATTGACGATGAACTACCAACATTCACTGAAGATAGCAAAAAGATAAAAATCATCGACGTTCACGACCAATAACCTACCAACTTACACTGAAGGTAGAAAGAGTATATATCATAGCATCTCCGTTCACTGACGATGAACTACCAACGTTCACTAAAGGTAGCAAAAATATAATAATCATCGATGTTCACTACCAATGACCTACCAACTTTCACTAAAGGTAGAAAGAGAAATATCATAGCATCGCCCTAAACTGACGATGAACTACCAACGTTCACTGAAGGTAGAAAAAAGATAACAATCATCGATGTTCACTGCCAATGACCTACCAACTTAAACTGATGGTAGAAAGAGAATATATCATAGCATCTCCTTTCACTGAAGATGAACAACCAATGTTTACTGAGGGTAGAAAAAAGATAACAATCATCGACGTTCACTGCCAATGACCTACCAACTTTTACTGAAGGTAGAAAGAGAATATATCATTGCATCGCCGTTCACTGACGATGAACTACCAACATTCACTGAAGTTAGCAAAAGATAACAATCATCGAAGTTCGCTTCCAATGACCTACCAACTTTCACTGAAGGTAGAAAGAGAATATATCATAGCATCGCCTTTCAGTGACGATGAACTAACAACTTTCACTAAAGGTAGAAAAAAGATAACAATCATCGATGATCATTGCCAATGACCTACCAACTTTCATTGAAGGTACAAAGAGAATATATCATAGCATCACCGTTCACTAACGATGAACTACCAACGTTCACTAAAGGTAGCAAAAAGATAACAATCATTGATGTTCACTGCCAATGACCTACCAACTTTCACAGAAGGTAGAAAGAGAATATATCAAAGCATCACCTTTCACTGACAATGAATTACCAACGTATAGAGAGGGTAGAAAAAAGATAACAATCATCAACGTTCACTGCCAATGAGCTACCAACTTTCACTGAAGGTAGAAAGAGAATATATCATAGCATCGCCTTTAACTGACGATGAACTACCAACTTTCACTGAAGGTAGCAAAAAGATAACAATCATCGACGTTCACTGCCAATGACCTACCAACTTTCACTGAAGGTAGAAAGAGAATATATCATAGCATCACTGTTCACTGATGATGAACTACCAATGTTTACTGAGGGTAGAAAAAAGATAACAATCATCGACGTTCACTGCCAATGACCTACCAACTTTCACTGAAGGTAGAAAGAGAATATTTCAAAGCATTGCCTTTCACTGATGATGAACTACCAACGTTTACTGAGGGTAGCAAAAAGATAACAATCATTGATGTTCACTGCCAATGAGCTACTAACTTTCACTGAAGATAGAAAGAGAATATCTCATAGCATCGCCTTTCTCTGACAATGAACTACCAACATTCACTGAAGGTAACAAAAATATAACAATTATCGACCTACACGGCTAATGACCTACCAACATTAACTGAAGGAAGAAAGAGAATATATCATAGCATCACCGGTCACTGACGATGGACTACCAACATTCACTTAAGGTAGCAAAAAGATAAAAATCATCGACGTTCACAGCCAATAACCTACCAACTTACACTGAAGGTAGAAAGAGAATATATCATAGCATCTCCGTTCATTGACGATGAACTAACAACGTTCACTAAAGGTAGCAAAAATATAACAATCATCGATGTTCGCTGCCAATGACCTACTAACTTTCACTAAAGGTAGAAAGAGAAATATCATAGCATCGCCGTTCACTGACGATGAACTACCAACGTTCACTGAAGGTAGCAAAAAGATAACAATCATCGATGTTCACAGCCAATGACCTACCAACTTACACTGATGGTAGAAATAGAATATATCATATCATCTCCGTTCACTGACGATGAACTAACAACTTTCACTGAAGGTAGAAAAAAGATAACAATCATCGACGATCATTGCCAATGACTTACCAACTTTCATTGAAGGTACAAAGAGAATATATCATAGCATCACCGTTCAGTAACGATGAACTACCAACGTTCACTAAAGGTATAAAAAAGATAACAATCATTGATGTTCACTGCTAATGACCTACCAACTTTAACTGAAGGTAGAAAGAGAATATATCAAAGCATCGCCTTTCACTGATGATGAACTACCAACGTATACAGAGGGTAGAAAAAAGATAACAATCATCGACGTTCACTGCCAATTAGCTACCAACTTTCACTGAAGGTAGAAAGAGAATATATCATAGCATCGCCTTTCACTGACGATGAACTACCAACATTCACTGAAGGTAACAAAAATATAACAATCATCGACGTTCACTGCCAATGACCTACCAACTTTCACTGAAGGTAGAAAAGAATATATCATAGCATCGCCGGTCACTGACGATGAACTACCAACATTCACTGATGGTAGCAAAAAGATAAAAATCATTGACGTTCACTTCCAATGACCTACCAACTTATAATGAAGGTAGAATGAGAATATATCATAGCATCGCCATTCACTGACGATGAACTACCAACGTTCACTGAAGGTAGCAAAAATATAACAATCATCAACGTTCACTGCCAATGGCCTACCAACTTTCACTAAAGGTAGAAAGAGAATATATCATAGAATCGTCGTTCACTGACGATGAACTACCAACGTTCACTGAAGGTAGCAAAAATATAACAATCATCGATGTTCACTGCCAATGACCTACCAACTTACACTGATGGTAGAAAGAGAATATATCATAGCATCCCCGTTCACTGATGATAAACTACCAACGTTCACTGAAGGTAGAAAAAATATAACGATCATGAACGTTCACTGCCAATGACCTACCAACTTTCACTGAAAGTAGAAAGAGAATATATCATAGCATCGCCTTTCATTAATGAAGAACTACCAACATTCACTAAAGGTAGCAAAAAGATAACAATCATCGATGTTCACTGCCAATGACCTACCAACTTTTACTGAAGGTAGAAAGAAAATATATCATAACATCGACGTTCACTGACGATGAACTACCAAAGTTCACTGAAGGTAGCAAAAAGATAACAATTATCGACGTTCACTGCCAATGACCTACCAACTTAAACTAAAGGTATAAAGAGAATATATCATAGCATCGCGATTAATTGATGATGAACTACCAAAATTACCTGAAGGGAGCAAAAATATAACAATCATCGATATTCACTGCCAATGACCTACCAACTTTCACTGAAGGTAGAAAGAGAATATATCATAGCATCGCCGTTCACTGATGATTAACTACTAACATTCACTGAAGGTAGCAAAAGGATAACAATCATCTATGTCCACTGCCAATGACCTACCAACTTACACTGATGGTAGAAAGAGAATATATCATAGCATCCCCGTTCACTGACGATGAACTACCAAAGTTCACTGAAGGTAGCAAAAAGATAACAATCATCCTCGGTCACTGCCAATGACCTATCAACTTTCACTGAAGGTAGAAAGAGAATATATAAAAGCATCTCCTTTCACTGACGATGAACTACCAATGTTTACTGAGGGTAGCAAAAAGATGACAATCATCAATGTTCACTGCCAATGACCTACAAAATTTTACAGAAAGTAGAAAGAGAATATATCATAGCATCGCCGTTAACTGACGATGAACTAACAACGTTCACTAAAGGTAGCAAAAATATAACAATCATTGATGTTCGCTGACAATGACCTACAACTTTCACTTAACGTAGAAAGAGAAATATCATAGCATCGCCGTTCACTGACGATGAACTACCAACGTTCACTGAAGGTAGCAAAAAGATAACAATCATCAATGTTCACAGCCAATGACCTACCAACTTACACTGATGGTAGAAATAGAATATATCATATCATCTCCGTTCACTGACGATGAACTAACAACTTTCACTGAAGGTAGAAAAAAGATAACAATCATCGACGTTCACTGCCAATTACCTACCAACTTTCACTGAAGGTAAAAAGAGAATATATTATAGCATCACTGTTCACTGACGATGATCTACCAATGTTTACTGAGGGTAGCAAAAAGATAACAATCATCGACGTTCACTGCCAATGACATACCAAATTTCACTGAAGGTAGAAAGAGAATATATCAAAGCATCGCCTTTCACTGACGATGAACTACCAACGTTTACTGAGGGTAGCAAAAAGATAACAATCATCAACGTTCACTTCCAATGAGCTACCAACTTTCACTAAAGGTAGAAAGAGAATATATCATAGCATCGCCTTTCTCTGATGATGAACTACCAACGTTCACTGAAGGTAACAAAAATATAACAATTATCGACCTTCACTGCCAATGACCTACCAACTTTAACTGAAGGTAGAAAGAGAGTATATCATAGCATCACCAGTCACTAACGATGAACTACCAACATTCACTGAAGGTAGCAAAAAGATAAAAATCATCGACGTTCACGGCCAATGACCTAACAACTTACACTGAAGGTAGAAAGAGAATATATCATAGCATCGCCATTCACTGACGATGAACTACCAACGTTCACTGAAGGTAGCAAAAAGATAATAATCATCGATGTTCACTGCCAATGACCTACCAACATACACTGATGGTAGAAATAGAATATATCATAGCATCTCCTTTCACTGACGATGAACTACCAACGTTCAATGAAGGTAGAAAAAAGATAATAATCATCGATGTTCACTGCCAATGACCTATCAACTTTCACTGAAGGTAGAAAGAGAATATATCATAGGATCTCCTTTCACTGAAGATGAACTACCAATGTTTATTGAGGGTAAAAAAAGATAACAATCATCGATGTTCACTGCCAATGACCTACCAACTTTTATTGAAGGTAGAAAGAGAATATATCATAGCATCGCCGTTCACTGACGATGAACTACCAACGTTCACTGAAGGTAGCAAAAAGATAACAATCATCGATGTTCACTGCCAATGACCTACCAACTTACACTGATGGTAGAAATAGAATATATCATAGCATCTCCTTTCACTGACGATGAACTACCAACGTTTAATGAAGGTAGAAACAAGATAATAATCATCGATGTTCACTGCGAATGACCTATCAACTTTCACTGAAGGTAGAAAGAGAATATATCATAGGATCTCCTTTCACTGAAGATGAACTACCAATTTTTATTGAGGGTAGAAAAAAGATAACAATCATCGATGTTCACTGCCAATGACCTACCAACTTTTATTGAAGGTAGAAAGAGAATATATCATAGCATCGCCGTTCACTAACGTTGAACTACCAACATTCACTTAAGTTAGCAAAAGATAACAATCATCGAAGTTCGCTGCCAATTACCTACCAAATTTCACTAAAGGTAGAAAGAGAATATATCATAGCATCGCCTTTCACTGACGATGAACTACCAACATTCACTGAAGGTAGCAAAAAGATAACAATCATCGACGTTCACTGCCAATGACCTACCAACTTTCACTGAAGGTAGAAAGAGAATATATCATAGCATCGTCGTTCACTAACGATGAACTACCAACGTTTACTGAGGGTAGCAAAAAGATAACAATCATCGAAGTTCACTGCCAATGACCTATCAACTTTCAGTAAAGGTAGAAAGAGAATATATCAAAGCATCGCCTTTCACTGATGATGAACTACCAACGTTTACTGAGGGTAGCAAAAAGATAACAATCATCGATGTTCACTGCCAATGAGCTACCAACTTTCATTGAAGGTAGAAAGAGAAAATATCATAGCATCGCCTTTCACTAACGATGAACTACCAATGTTCACTGAAGGTAACAAAAATATAACAATCATCGAAGTTCACTGCCAATGACCTACCAACATTCACTGAAGGTAGCAAAAAGATAAAAATCATAGACGTTCACTGCAATGACCTACCAACTTACAATGAAGGTAGAAAGAGAATATATCATAGCATCTTCGTTCACTGATGATGAACTACTAACGTTCACTGAAGGTAGCAAAAATATAACAATCATCGAAGTTCACTGCCAATGACCTACCAACTTTCACTGAAAGTAAAAAGAGAATATATCATAACATCGACGTTCACTGACGATGAACTGCCATAGTTCACTGAAGGTAGCCAAAAGATAACAATCATCGACGTTCACTGCCAATGACCTACCAACTTTCACTGAAGGTAAAAAGAGAATATATCATAGCATCGTCGTTCATTGACAATGAACTACCAACGTTCACTAAAGGTAGCAAAAAGATAACAATCATCGATGTTCACTGCCAATAACCTACCAACTTACACTGAAGGTAGAAAGAGAATAGATCATAGCATCACAGTTCATTAACGATGAACTACCAATGTTCACTGAAGGTAGAAAAAATATAACAATCATCGACGTTCACTGCCAATGACCTACCAACTGTCACTGAAGGTAGAAAGAGATTATATCATAGCATCGCCTTTCACTGATGATGACCTACCAACGTTTACCGAAGGTAGCAAAAAGATAACAATCATCTACGTTCACTACCCATGACCTACCAACTTACACTGATTGTAGAAAGAGAATATATCATATCATCCCCATTCACTGACGATGAACTACCAACATTCACTGAAGGTAGAAAAAAGATAACAATCATCGACGTTCTCTGCCAATAACCTATCGACTTTCACTGAAGGTAGAAAGAGAATATATCAAAGCATCGCCTTTCATTGATGATGAACTACCAACGTTTACTAAGGGTAGTAAAAAGATAACAATCATCAATGTTCACTACCAATGAGATACCAACATTCATTGAAGGTAGAAAGAGAATATATCATAGCATCGCCTTTCACTGACGATGAACTACCAACGTTTACTCAGGTTAGCAAAAAGATAACAATCATCGAAGTTCACTGCCAATGACCTATCAACTTTCACTAAAGGTAGAAAGAGAATATATCAAAGCATCGCCTTTCACTGATGATGAACTACCAACGTTTACTGAGGGTAGCAAAAAGATAACAATCATCGACGTTCACTGCCAATGAGCTACCAACTTTCATTGAAGGTAGAAAGAGAAAATATCATAGCATCGCCTTTCACTAACGATGAACTACCAATGTTCACTTAAGGTAACAAAAATATAACAATCATCGAAGTTCATTACCAATGACCTACCAACATTCACTGAATGTAGAAAGATAATATATCATAGCATAGTCGGTCACTGATGATGAACTACCAACATTCACTGAAGGTAGCAAAAAGATAAAAATCATAGACGTTCACTGCCAATGACCTACCAACTTACATTGAAGGTAGAAAGAGAATATATCATAGCGTTGTCGTTCACTGATGATGAACTACTAACATTCACTGAAGGTAGAAAAAATATAACAATCATCGAAGTTCACTGCCAATGACCTACCAACTTTCACTGAAAGTAGAAAGAGAATATATCATAACATCGACGTTCACTAACGATGAACTACCATAGTTCACTGAAGGTAGCCAAAAGATAACAATTATCGACGTTCACTGCCAATGACCTACCAACTTTCACAGAAGGTAGAAAGAGAATATATCATAGCATCGTCGTGCATTGACAATGAACTACCAACGTTCACTAAAGGTAACAAAAAGATAACAATCATCGACGTTCACTGCCAATAACCTACCAACTTACACTGAAGGTAGAAAGAGAATAGATCATAGCATCGCAGTTCATTAACGATGAACTGCCAATGCTCATTGAAGGTAGAAAAAATATAACAATCATAGACGTTCACTGCCAATGACCTACCAACTTTCACTGAAGGTAGAAAGAGAATATATCATAGCATCGCCTTTCACTGATGATGAACTACCAACGTTTACCGAAGGTAGCAAAAAGATAACAATCATCTACGTTCACTACCCATGACCTACAAACTGACAATGATGGTAGAAAGAGAATATATCATAGCATCCCCATTCACTGACGATGAACTACCAACATTCACTGAAGGTAGAAAAAAGATAACAATCATCGATGTTCTCTGCCAATAACCTATCGACTTTCACTGAAGGTAGAAAGAGAATATATCAAAGCATCGCCTTTCATTGACGATGAACTACCAACGTTTACTAAGGGTAGTAAAAAGATAACAATCATCGATGTTCACTACCAATGAGATACCAACATTCACTGAAGGTAGAAAGAGAATATATCATAGCATCGCCTTTCACTGACGATGAACTACCAACGTTTACTCAGGTTAGCAAAAAGATAACAATCATCGAAGTTCACTGCCAATGACCTATCAACTTTCACTAAAGGTAGAAAGAGAATATATCAAAGCATCGCCTTTCACTGATGATGAACTACCAACGTTTACTGAGGGTAGCAAAAAGATAACAATCATCGACGTTCACTGCCAATGAGCTACCAACTTTCATTGAAGGTAGAAAGAGAAAATATCATAGCATCGCCTTTCACTAACGATGAACTACCAATGTTCACTTAAGGTAACAAAAATATAACAATCATCGAAGTTCATTACCAATGACCTACCAACATTCACTGAATGTAGAAAGATAATATATCATAGCATAGTCGGTCACTGATGATGAACTACCAACATTCACTGAAGGTAGCAAAAAGATAAAAATCATAGACGTTCACTGCCAATGACCTACCAACTTACATTGAAGGTAGAAAGAGAATATATCATAGCATCGTCGTTCACTGATGATGAACTACTAACATTCACTGAAGGTAGAAAAAATATAACAATCATCGAAGTTCACTGCCAATGACCTACCAACTTTCACTGAAAGTAGAAAGAGAATATATCATAACATCGACGTTCACTAACGATGAACTACCATAGTTCACTGAAGGTAGCCAAAAGATAACAATTATCGACGTTCACTGCCAATGACCTACCAACTTTCACAGAAGGTAGAAAGAGAATATATCATAGCATCGTCGTTCATTGACAATGAACTACCAACGTTCACTAAAGGTAACAAAAAGATAACAATCATCGACGTTCACTGCCAATAACCTACCAACTTACACTGAAGGTAGAAAGAGAATAGATCATAGCATCGCAGTTCATTAACGATGAACTGCCAATGCTCATTGAAGGTAGAAAAAATATAACAATCATAGACGTTCACTGCCAATGACCTACCAACTTTCACTGAAGGTAGAAAGAGAATATATCATAGCATCGCCTTTCACTGATGATGAACTACCAACGTTTACCGAAGGTAGCAAAAAGATAACAATCATCTACGTTCACTACCCATGACCTACAAACTTACAATGATGGTAGAAAGAGAATATATCATAGCATCCCCATTCACTGACGATGAACTACCAACATTCACTGAAGGTAGAAAAAAGATAACAATCATCGACGTTCTCTGCCAATAACCTATCGACTTTCACTGAAGGTAGAAAGAGAATATATCAAAGCATCGCCTTTCATTGACGATGAACTACCAACGTTTACTAAGGGTAGTAAAAAGATAACAATCATCGATGTTCACTACCAATGAGATACCAACATTCTCTGAAGGTAGAAAGAGAATATATCATAGCATCGCCTTTCACTGACGATGAACTACCAACGTTTACTCAGGTTAGCAAAAAGATAACAATCATCGAAGTTCACTGCCAATGACCTATCAACTTTCACTAAAGGTAGAAAGAGAATATATCAAAGCATCGCCTTTCACTGATGATGAACTACCAACGTTTACTGAGGGTAGCAAAAAGATAACAATCATCGACGTTCACTGCCAATGAGCTACCAACTTTCATTGAAGGTAGAAGGAGAAAATATCATAGCATCGCCTTTCACTAACGATGAACTACCAATGTTCACTTAAGGTAACAAAAATATAACAATCATCGAAGTTCATTACCAATGACCTACCAACATTCACTGAATGTAGAAAGATAATATATCATAGCATAGTCGGTCACTGATGATGAACTACCAACATTCACTGAAGGTAGCAAAAAGATAAAAATCATAGACGTTCACTGCCAATGACCTACCAACTTACATTGAAGGTAGAAAGAGAATATATCATAGCGTCGTCGTTCACTGATGATGAACTACTAACATTCACTGAAGGTAGAAAAAATATAACAATCATCGAAGTTCACTGCCAATGACCTACCAACTTTCACTGAAAGTAGAAAGAGAATATATCATAACATCGACGTTCACTAACGATGAACTACCATAGTTCACTGAAGGTAGCCAAAAGATAACAATTATCGACGTTCACTGCCAATGACCTACCAACTTTCACAGAAGGTAGAAAGAGAATATATCATAGCATCGTCGTTCATTGACAATGAACTACCAACGTTCACTAAAGGTAACAAAAAGATAACAATCATCGACGTTCACTGCCAATAACCTACCAACTTACACTGAAGGTAGAAAGAGAATAGATCATAGCATCGCAGTTCATTAACGATGAACTGCCAATGCTCATTGAAGGTAGAAAAAATATAACAATCATAGACGTTCACTGCCAATGACCTACCAACTTTCACTGAAGGTAGAAAGAGAATATATCATAGCATCGCCTTTCACTGATGATGAACTACCAACGTTTACCGAAGGTAGCAAAAAGATAACAATCATCTACGTTCACTACCCATGACCTACAAACTTACAATGATGGTAGAAAGAGAATATATCATAGCATCCCCATTCACTGACGATGAACTACCAACATTCACTGAAGGTAGAAAAAAGATAACAATCATCGACGTTCTCTGCCAATAACCTATCGACTTTCACTGAAGGTAGAAAGAGAATATATCAAAGCATCGCCTTTCATTGACGATGAACTACCAACGTTTACTAAGGGTAGTAAAAAGATAACAATCATCGATGTTCACTACCAATGAGATACCAACATTCACTGAAGGTAGAAAGAGAATATATCATAGCATCGCCTTTCACTGACGATGAACTACCAACGTTTACTCAGGTTAGCAAAAAGATAACAATCATCGAAGTTCACTGCCAATGACCTATCAACTTTCACTAAAGGTAGAAAGAGAATATATCAAAGCATCGCCTTTCACTGATGATGAACTACCAACGTTTACTGAGGGTAGCAAAAAGATAACAATCATCGACGTTCACTGCCAATGAGCTACCAACTTTCACTGAAGGTAGAAAGAGAAAATATCATAACATCGCCTTTCACTAACGATGAACTACCAATGTTCACTTAAGGTAACAAAAATATAACAATCACCGAAGTTCATTACCAATGACCTACCAACATTCACTGAATGTAGAAAGATAATATATCATAGCATAGTCGGTCACTGATGATGAACTACCAACATTCACTGAAGGTAGCAAAAAGATAAAAATCATAGACGTTCACTGCCAATGACCTACCAACTTACAATGAAGGTAGAAAGAGAATATATCATAGCGTCGTCGTTCACTGATGATGAACTACTAACATTCACTGAAGGTAGCAAAATATAACAATCATCGAAGTTCACTGCCAATGACCTACCAACTTTCACTGAAAGTAGAAAGAGAATATATCATAACATCGACGTTCACTAACGATGAACTACCATAGTTCACTGAAGGTAGCCAAAAGATAACAATTATCGACGTTCACTGCCAATGACCTACCAACTTTCACAGAAGGTAGAAAGAGAATATATCATAGCATCGTCGTTCATTGACAATGAACTACCAACGTTCACTAAAGGTAACAAAAAGATAACAATCATCGACGTTCACTGCCAATAACCTACCAACTTACACTGAAGGTAGAAAGAGAATAGATCATAGCATCGCAGTTCATTAACGATGAACTGCCAATGCTCATTGAAGGTAGAAAAAATATAACAATTATAGACGTTCACTGCCAATGACCTACCAACTTTCACTGAAGGTAGAAAGAGAATATATCATAGCATCGCCTTTCACTGATGATGAACTACCAACGTTTACCGAAGGTAGCAAAAAGATAACAATCATCTACGTTCACTACCCATGACCTACAAACTTACAATGATGGTAGAAAGAGAATATATCATAGCATCCCCATTCACTGACGATGAACTACCAACATTCACTGAAGGTAGAAAAAAGATAACAATCATCGACGTTCTCTGCCAATAACCTATCGACTTTCACTGAAGGTAGAAAGAGAATATATCAAAGCATCGCCTTTCATTGACGATGAACTACCAACGTTTACTAAGGGTAGTAAAAAGATAACAATCATCGATGTTCACTACCAATGAGATACCAACATTCACTGAAGTTAGAAAGAGAATATATCATAGCATCGCCTTTCACTGACGATGAACTACCAACGTTTACTCAGGTTAGCAAAAAGATAACAATCATCGAAGTTCACTGCCAATGACCTATCAACTTTCACTAAAGGTAGAAAGAGAATATATCAAAGCATCGCCTTTCACTAATAATGAACTACCAACGTTTACTGAGGGTAGCAAAAAGATAACAATCATCGACGTTCACTGCCAATGAGCTACCAACTTTCACTGAAGGTAGAAAGAGAAAATATCATAGCATCGCCTTTCACTAACGATGAACTACCAATGTTCACTTAAGGTAACAAAAATATAACAATCATCGAAGTTCATTACCAATGACCTACCAACATTCACTGAAGGTAGAAAGATAATATATCATAGCATAGTCGGTCACTGATGATGAACTACCAACATTCACTGAAGGTAGCAAAAAGATAAAAATCATAGACGTTCACTGCCAATGACCTACCAACTTACAATGAAGGTAGAAAGAGAATATATCATAGCGTCGTCGTTCACTGATGATGAACTACTAACATTCACTGAAGGTAGCAAAAATATAACAATCATCGAAGTTCACTGCCAATGACCTACCAACTTTCACTGAAAGTCGAAAGAGAATATATCATAACATCGACGTTCACTAACGATGAACTACCATAGTTCACTGAAGGTAGCCAAAAGATAACAATTATCGATGTTCACTGCCAATGACCTACCAACTTTCACAAAAGGTAGAAAGAGAATATATCATAGCATCGTCGTTCATTGACAATGAACTACCAACGTTCACTAAAGGTAACAAAAAGATAACAATCATCGACGTTCACTGCCAATGAGCTACCAACTTTCACTGAAGGTAGAAAGAGAAAATATCATAGCATCGCCTTTCACTAACGATGAACTACCAATGTTCACTTAAGGTAACAAAAATATAACAATCATCGAAGTTCATTACCAATGACCTACCAACATTCACTGAATGTAGAAAGATAATATATCATAGCATAGTCGGTCACTGATGATGAACTACCAACATTCACTGAAGGTAGCAAAAAGATAAAAATCATAGACGTTCACTGCCAATGACCTACCAACTTACAATGAAGGTAGAAAGAGAATATATCATAGCGTCGTCGTTCACTGATGATGAACTACTAACATTCACTGAAGGTAGCAAAAATATAACAATCATCGAAGTTCACTGCCAATGACCTACCAACTTTCACTGAAAGTAGAAAGAGAATATATCATAACATCGACGTTCACTAACGATGAACTACCATAGTTCACTGAAGGTAGCCAAAAGATAACAATTATCGACGTTCACTGCCAATGACCTACCAACTTTCACAGAAGGTAGAAAGAGAATATATCATAGCATCGTCGTTCATTGACAATGAACTACCAACGTTCACTAAAGGTAACAAAAAGATAACAATCATCGACGTTCACTGCCAATAACCTACCAACTTACACTGAAGGTAGAAAGAGAATAGATCATAGCATCGCAGTTCATTAACGATGAACTGCCAATGCTCATTGAAGGTAGAAAAAATATAACAATCATAGACGTTCACTGCCAATGACCTACCAACTTTCACTGAAGGTAGAAAGAGAATATATCATAGCATCGCCTTTCACTGATGATGAACTACCAACGTTTACCGAAGCTAGCAAAAAGATAACAATCATCTACGTTCACTACCCATGACCTACAAACTTACAATGATGGTAGAAAGAGAATATATCATAGCATCCCCATTCACTGACGATGAACTACCAACATTCACTGAAGGTAGAAAAAAGATAACAATCATCGACGTTCTCTGCCAATAACCTATCGACTTTCACTGAAGGTAGAAAGAGAATATATCAAAGCATCGCCTTTCATTGACGATGAACTACCAACGTTTACTAAGGGTAGTAAAAAGATAACAATCATCGATGTTCACTACCAATGAGATACCAACATTCACTGAAGGTAGAAAGAGAATATATCATAGCATCGCCTTTCACTGACGATGAACTACCAACGTTTACTCAGGTTAGCAAAAAGATAACAATCATCGAAGTTCACTGCCAATGACCTATCAACTTTCACTAAAGGTAGAAAGAGAATATATCAAAGCATCGCCTTTCACTAATAATGAACTACCAACGTTTACTGAGGGTAGCAAAAAGATAACAATCATCGACGTTCACTGCCAATGAGCTACCAACTTTCACTGAAGGTAGAAAGAGAAAATATCATAGCATCGCCTTTCACTAACGATGAACTACCAATGTTCACTTAAGGTAACAAAAATATAACAATCATCGAAGTTCATTACCAATGACCTACCAACATTCACTGAAGGTAGAAAGATAATATATCATAGCATAGTCGGTCACTGATGATGAACTACCAACATTCACTGAAGGTAGCAAAAAGATAAAAATCATAGACGTTCACTGCCAATGACCTACCAACTTACAATGAAGGTAGAAAGAGAATATATCATAGCGTCGTCGTTCACTGATGATGAACTACTAACATTCACTGAAGGTAGCAAAAATATAACAATCATCGAAGTTCACTGCCAATGACCTACCAACTTTCACTGAAAGTCGAAAGAGAATATATCATAACATCGACGTTCACTAACGATGAACTACCATAGTTCACTGAAGGTAGCCAAAAGATAACAATTATCGATGTTCACTGCCAATGACCTACCAACTTTCACAGAAGGTAGAAAGAGAATATATCATAGCATCGTCGTTCATTGACAATGAACTACCAACGTTCACTAAAGGTAACAAAAAGATAACAATCATCGACGTTCACTGCCAATGAGCTACCAACTTTCACTGAAGGTAGAAAGAGAAAATATCATAGCATCGCCTTTCACTAACGATGAACTACCAATGTTCACTTAAGGTAACAAAAATATAACAATCATCGAAGTTCATTACCAATGACCTACCAACATTCACTGAATGTAGAAAGATAATATATCATAGCATAGTCGGTCACTGATGATGAACTACCAACATTCACTGAAGGTAGCAAAAAGATAAAAATCATAGACCTTCACTGCCAATGACCTACCAACTTACAATGAAGGTAGAAAGAGAATATATCATAGCGTCGTCGTTCACTGATGATGAACTACTAACATTCACTGAAGGTAGCAAAAATATAACAATCATCGAAGTTCACTGCCAATGACCTACCAACTTTCACTGAAAGTAGAATGAGAATATATCATAACATCGACGTTCACTAACGATGAACTACCATAGTTCACTGAAGGTAGCCAAAAGATAACAATTATCGATGTTCACTGCCAATGACCTACCAACTTTCACAGAAGGTAGAAAGAGAATATATCATAGCATCGTCGTTCATTGACAATGAACTACCAACGTTCACTAAAGGTAACAAAAAGATAACAATCATCGACGTTCACTGCCAATAACCTACCAACTTACACTGAAGGTAGAAAGAGAATAGATCATAGCATCGCAGTTCATTAACGATGAACTGCCAATGCTCATTGAAGGTAGAAAAAATATAACAATCATAGACGTTCACTGCCAATGACCTACCAACTTTCACTGAAGGTAGAAAGAGAATATATCATAGCATCGCCTTTCACTGATGATGAACTACCAACGTTTACCGAAGGTAGCAAAAAGATAACAATCATCTACGTTCACTACCCATGACCTACAAACTTACAATGATGGTAGAAAGAGAATATATCATAGCATCCCCATTCACTGACGATGAACTACCAACATTCACTGAAGGTAGAAAAAAGATAACAATCATCGACGTTCTCTGCCAATAACCTATCGACTTTCACTGAAGGTAGAAAGAGAATATATCAAAGCATCGCCTTTCATTGACGATGAACTACCAACGTTTACTAAGGGTAGTAAAAAGATAACAATCATCGATGTTCACTACCAATGAGATACCAACATTCACTGAAGGTAGAAAGAGAATATATCATAGCATCGCCTTTCACTGACGATGAACTACCAACGTTTACTCAGGTTAGCAAAAAGATAACAATCATCGAAGTTCACTGCCAATGACCTATCAACTTTCACTAAAGGTAGAAAGAGAATATATCAAAGCATCGCCTTTCACTAATAATGAACTACCAACGTTTACTGAGGGTAGCAAAAAGATAACAATCATCGACGTTCACTGCCAATGAGCTACCAACTTTCACTGAAGGTAGAAAGAGAAAATATCATAGCATCGCCTTTCACTAACGATGAACTACCAATGTTCACTTAAGGTAACAAAAATATAACAATCATCGAAGTTCATTACCAATGACCTACCAACATTCACTGAAGGTAGAAAGATAATATATCATAGCATAGTCGGTCACTGATGATGAACTACCAACATTCACTGAAGGTAGCAAAAAGATAAAAATCATAGACGTTCACTGCCAATGACCTACCAACTTACAATGAAGGTAGAAAGAGAATATATCATAGCGTCGTCGTTCACTGATGATGAACTACTAACATTCACTGAAGGTAGCAAAAATATAACAATCATCGAAGTTCACTGCCAATGACCTACCAACTTTCACTGAAAGTCGAAAGAGAATATATCATAACATCGACGTTCACTAACGATGAACTACCATAGTTCACTGAAGGTAGCCAAAAGATAACAATTATCGATGTTCACTGCCAATGACCTACCAACTTTCACAGAAGGTAGAAAGAGAATATATCATAGCATCGTCGTTCATTGACAATGAACTACCAACGTTCACTAAAGGTAACAAAAAGATAACATTCATCGACGTTCACTGCCAATAACCTACCAACTTACACTGAAGGTAGAAAGAGAATAGATCATAGCATCGCAGTTCATTAACGATGAACTGCCAATGTTCATTGAAGGTAGAAAAAATATAACAATCATAGACGTTCACTGCCAATGACCTACCAACTTTCACTGAAGTTAGAAAGAGAATATATCATAGCATCGCCTTTCACTGATGATGAACTACCAACGTTTACCGAAGGTAGCAAAAAGATAACAATCATCTACGTTCACTACCCATGACCTACAAACTTACAATGATGGTAGAAAGAGAATATATCATAGCATCCCCATTCACTGATGATGAACTACCAACATTCACTGAAGGTAGAAAAAAGATAACAATCATCGACGTTCTCTGCCAATAACCTATCGACTTTCACTGAAGGTAGAAAGAGAATATATCAAAGCATCGCCTTTCATTGACTATGAACTACCAACGTTTACTAAGGGTAGCAAAAAGATAACAATCATCGACCTTCACTACCAATGAGATACCAACATTCACTGAAGGTAGAAAGAGAATATATCATAGCATCGCCTTTCACTGACGATGAACTACCAATGTTCATTGAAGGTAACAAAAATATAATAATCATCGATGTTCACTGCCAATAGCCTACCAACTTTCACTGAAGGTAGAAAGAGAATATATCATAGCATCGCCGGTCACTGACGATGAACTACCAACATTCACTGAAGGTAGCAAAAAGATAAAAATCATCGATGTTCACTGGCAATGACCTACCAACTTACACTAAAGGTAGAAAGATAATATATAATTGCATCGTCGTTCACTGACGATGAATTACCAACGTTCCCTGAAGGTAACCAAAATATAACATTCATCAACGTTCACTGCCAATGACCTACCATATTTCACTAAAGGTAGAAAGAGAATATATCATAGCATCTTCGTTCACTGACGATGAACTACCAACGTTCACTGAAGGTCAAAAAATATAACAATCATCGATGTTCACTACTAATGACCTACCTATTTTCACAGAAGGTAGAAAGAGAATATATCATAGAATCTCTATTCACTGATGATGAACTACCAACGTTCACTGAAGGTAGCAAAAAGATAACAATCATCTACGTTCACTGCCAATGACCTACTAACACACACTGATTGTAGAAAGAGAATATATCATAGTATCCGCGTTCAATGACGATGAATTACAAATGTTCACTGAAGGTAGCAAAAATATAACAATCATCGACGTTCACTGCCAATGACCTACCATCTTTCACTAAAAGTAGAAAGAGAATATATCATAGCATCGCCTTTCATTGACGATGAACTAACAACATTCACTGAAGGTAGAAAAAAGATAACTATCATCGACATTCACTGCCAATGACCTACCAACTTTCACTGAAGGTAGAAAGAGAATATATCATATCATTGTCGTTCACTGACGATTAACTACCAAAGTTCACTGAAGGTAGAAAAAAGATAACAATAATCGACGTTCACTGCCAATGACCTACCAACTTTCACTAAAGGTAGAAAGAGAATATATCATAGCATCGCCGGTCACTGACGATGAAATACCAACGTTCACTGAAGGTAACAAAGAGATGAAAATCATTGACGTTCACTGCCAATGACCTACCAACTTACACTTAAGGTAGAAAGAGAATATATCATAGCATCACCGTTCACTGACGATGAATTACCAACGTTCATTGAAGGTAGCAAAAATATAATAATCATCAACGTTCACTCCCAATGACCTACCTACTTTCACTAAAGGTAGAAATAGAATATATCATAGCATCGCCTTTCACTGACGATAAAATACAAACATTCACTGAAGGTAGCAAAAAGATAACAATCATCGACGTTCACTGTGAATGACCTACCAACTTTTACTGAAGGTAGAAAGAGAATATATCATAACATCGACGTTCACTGATGATGAACTACCATACATCACTGAAGGTACCCAAAAGATAACAATTATTGCCGTTCACTGCCAATGACCGACCAACTTTAACTCAAGGTAGAAAGAGAATATATCATAGCATCGTCGTTCACTGACAATGAACTACCAACGTTCACTAAAGGTAGCTAAAAGATAAAAATCATCGACGTTCACTGCCAATAACCTACCAACTTACACTGAAGGTAGAAAGAGAATAGATCATAGCATCACAGTTCATTAACGATGAACTACCAATGTTCACTGAAGGTAGAAAAAATATAACAATCATCGACGTTTACTGCCAATGACCTACCAACTTTCACTGAAGGTAGAAAGAGAATATATCATAGCATCGCATTTCACTAATGATGAACTACCAACATTTACTGAAGGTAGCAAAAAGATAACAATCATCTATGTTCACTACCCATGACCTACCAACTTACACTGATGGTAGAAAGAGAATATATCATATATCCCCATTCACTGACGATGAACTACCAACATTCACTGAAGGTAGAAAAAAGATAACAATCATCGACGTTCTCTGCCAATGACCTATCAAATTTCACTGAAGGTAGAAAGAGAATATATCAAAGCATCGCCTTTCATTGACGATGAACTACCAACATTTACTAAGGGTAGCAAAAAGATAACAATCATCGACGTTCACTACCAATGAGATACCAACATTCACTGAAGGTAGAAAGAGAATATATCATAGCATCGCCTTTCACTGACGATGAACTACCAACGTTCACTGAAGGTAACAAAAATATAACAATCATCGACGTTCACTGCCAATAACGTACCAACTTTCACTGAAGGTAGAAAGAGAATATATCATAGAATCGCCAGTCACTGATGATGAACTACCAACATTCACTTAGGGTAGCAAAAAGATAAAAATCATCGATGTTCACTACCAATGACCTACCAACTTACACTAAAGGTAGAAAGAGAATATATCATAGCATCGTCGTTCACTTACAATGAATTACCAACGTTCCCTGAAGGTAACAAAAATATAACATTCATCAACGTTCACTGCCAATGACCTACCATCTTTCACTGAAGGTAGAAAGAGAATATATCATAGCATCGCCATTCATTGACGATGAACTACCAACATTCACTGAAGGTCGCAAAAATATAACAATCATCGAGGTTCACTGCTAATGACCTACCCACTTTCAGAGAAGGTAGAAAGAGAATATATCATAGAATCTCCATTCACTGATGATGAACTACCAACATTCACTGAAGGTAGAAAAAAGATAACAATCATCTATGTTCACTGCCACTGACCTACAAACTTACACTGATTGTAGAAAGAGAATATATCATAGCATCCCCGTTCACTGACGATGAATTACCAATGTTCACTGAAGGTAGCAGAAATATAAAAATCATCGAGGTTCACTGCCAATGACCTACCATCTTTCACCGAAAGTAGAAAGAGAATATATCATAGCATCGCCTTTCACTGACGATGAACTACCAACATTCACTGAAGGTAGAAAAAAGATAACAATCATCGACATTCACTGCCAATGACCTACCAACTTTCACTGAAGGTAGAAAGAGAATATATCATATCATCAACGTTCACTGACAATGAACTACCAAAGTTCACTAAAGGTAGAAAAAAGATAACAATAATCGACGTTCACTGCCAATGACCTACCAACTTTCACTTAAGGTAGAAAGAAAATATATCATAGCATCGCCTGTCACTGACGATGAACTACCAACATTCACTGAAGGTAGCAAAGAGATAAAAATCATCGACGTTCACTGCCAATGACCTACCAACTTACACTGAAGGTAGAAAGAGAATATATCATAGCATCACCGTTCACTAACGATGAATTACCAACATTCACTGAAGGTAGCAAAAATATAATAATCATCAACGTTCACTCCCAATGACCTACCTACTTTCAATAAAGGTAGAAAGATAATATATCATAGCATCTCCATTCATTGACGATAAAATACCAATGTTCACTGAAGGTAGAAAAAAGATAACAATCATCGATGTTCACTGCCAATGACCTACCAACTTACATTGATGGTAGAAAGAGAATATATCATAGCATCCCCGTTCACTGATGATAAACTACCAACGTTCACTGAAGGTAGCAAAAATATAACAATCATCGACGTCCTTTGCCAATGACCTACAAACTTTCACTAAAAGTAAAAAGAGAATATATCATAGCATCGCCTTTCACTGACGATGAACTACCAACGTTCACTGAAGGTAGCAAAAAGATAACAATCATCGACGGTCATCGCCAATGACCTACCAACTTTTACTGAAGGTAGAAAAATAATATATCATAACATCGACGTTCACTGACGATGAACTACCAAAGTTAACTGAAGGTAGAAAAAAGATAACAATTATCAATGTTCACTACCAATGACCTATCTACTTTCACTTAAGGTAGAAAGAGAATATATCATAGCATTGCCGGTCACTGACGATGAACTACCAACATTCACTAAAGGTAGCAAAAAGATAAAAATCATCAACGTTCACTACCAATGACCTACCAACTTACACTGAAGGTAAAAAGAGAATATATCATAGCATCGTCGTTCACTGACGATGAATTACCAACGTTCACTGAAGGTAGCAAAAATATAACAATCATCAACGTTCATTGCCAATGACCTACCAACTTTCACTAAAGGTAGAAAGAGAATATATCATAGCATCTCCGTTCACGGACGATGAACTGCCAATGTTCACTGAAGGTAGCAAAAAGATAACAATCATCGATGTTCATTTCCAATGACCTACTAACTTACACTAATGGTAGAAAGAGATATATCATAGCATCCCCGTTCACTGATGATGAACAACCAATGTTCACTGAAGGTAGCAAAAATATAAAAATCATCGACGTTCACTACCAATGACCTACCAACTTTCATTGAAAGTAGAAAGAGAATATATCATAACATCGCCTTTCACTGACGATAAACTACCAACATTCACTGAGGGTAGCAAAAAGATAACAATCATCGACGTTCACTGCCAATGACCTAGCAACTTTTACTAAAGGTAGAAAGAAAATATATCATAACATCGACGTTTACTGATGATGAACTACCAAAGTTCACTAAAGGTAGCAAAAAGATAACAATTATCGATTTTCACTGCCAATGACCTACCAACTTTCACTGAAGGTAGAAAGAGAATATATCATAGCATCACCGTTCACTGAAGATGAACTACCAACGTTCACTAAAGGTAGCAAAAAGATAACAATCATCGACATTCACTGCCAATAACCTACCAACATACACTGAAGGTAGAAAGAGAATATATCATAGCATCGCCGTTCATGGACAATGAACTACCAACGTTCACTGAAGGTAGAAAAAATATAACAAACATCGACGTACACTGCCAATGACCTATCATTCTTCACTGAAGGTAGAAAGAGAATATATCATAACATCGCCGTTCACTGATGATGAACTAACAACGTTCACTGAAGGTAGCAAAAAGATAACAATCTTCTACATTCACTGCCAATGACCTACCAACTTACACTGATGGTAGAAATAGAATATATCATAGCATCCCCGTTCACTGACGATGAACTACCAACGTTCACTAAAGGTAGCAAAAATATAACAATCATTGATGTTCACTGCCAATGACCTACCAACTTTCACTGAAAGTAGAAAGAGAATATATCATAGCATCTCCTTTCACTGATGATGAACTACCAACATTCACTGAAGGTAGCAAAAAGATAACAATCATCGACGTTCACTGCCAATGACCTACCAACTTTCACTGAAGGTAGAAAGAGAATATATCATATCATCATCGTTCACTGAGGAAGAACTACCAAAGTTCACTGAAGGTAGAGAAAAGATAACAATCATCGACATTCACTGCCAATGACCTACCAACTTTCACTAAAGGGAGAAATAGAATATATCATAGCATCACCGTTCACTGACCATGAACTACCAACATTCACTAAAGGTAGAAAAAAGATAACAATCATCGACGTTCACTGCCAATGACCTACACCCTTTCACTGAAGATAGAAAGAGAATATATCATAGCATCGTCGTTCACTAACGATGAACTACCAACGTTCATTGAAGGTAGCAAAAAGACTATATTATAGCGTCGTCGTTCACTGACGATGAACTACCAACTTTCACTGAAGGTAGCAAAAATATAACAAGTTTCCTTAAAATTCTTGCATTTCTCCTAGAACGGGTCCCAACTCCTTCTTTAACTGAGGCACTTTGCCTGTAAAGGGTAAGCTATCTCAAATAAAGAGACTTCCACCAGCCAAGATTTCCCAGCGAAGAGACATGCTACTTGTTGTCATGGAGGATTGTAAAAAGAAATGACTTTCTGGGGATAGAAATATGGCTTCCTGGGGAAAGAATTATGACTTCTTGGGGAGATGCCACGATATTCCTGCTGAGGAGATAATGTCTTCTCGTGCAAAATAAATGCTAAAATCGAAACTCAAAGCTTTCAGAAATCCAAGTTAAATAATATTATTGTGGATCCACAGATTAAAACTAGAAATAAGTTGGAATGAAACAATCAACCAAAATACGTCCATTGAGAAATAAACTTAAGAGGGAAAACCAAATCCATCCAAACAAGGAGCTGTACAGGAAGGCTAAAGCAAAAATATTCCACGAGGGACAACTCAATGGGGAAATTGAAAGAATATATGCTTTCTGCTTAAGGCCAACACTCTATTGAAGAACGGACAATGTAACTCTGTAAAACAGGGTGATATGTCAACAAAAACATTAAAAAATGTCAACGAACGATGATTTTCCAATTTTAGCTATGCATGATGTATGTATGAATGTATGAGTGTTATCGTGCGTATGCTGACAAAACAGATATATAACACTGGGAATAACCATGCAAAACCAACTCTGGCCCAAACAACACTCGACTAAACCACATCCAAGATGATCATTCTAATAAAAAGTAAATGCAAACTAAGGAAACAAAACGTACTGCCTTCTTTAGCTTTACTAGGGAGAAACACAATCCAGAAATAAACAAAACAAAGTGACATAATAGTACAGATATAGGGATATAACCTCCTTCTTCAGGCTTCACTGGGGAAACAAATGTTTTCAAAAGTAACACTTCTACTGGGGATTGCAAAACCAATTTCATGCAAAGCAGATGGACACCAAATCATCAAAACATTCACTGGGGAATTCAGGCCTACTTCATTGTGGAGGTTAACACCATATCCTCAAAGGGAAAACCACAATACGTTCTTCACTAGAGAAACCAGGGACCTGCGTTCTTCAAGAGTTATTATGGTACCAACTTCTCGAGAAAAATAACTTCCATTAGACCGAACGAAAACCTCACTAGAGAAATCTTGGATTGAAACTTCACATCATGAAATTTCAGAAAAGAGGAGAAATGAATCCAAACTTGATCGAGGATGCCAGAGTCACGAACCCAATACGACGAATCATCCTGAGTAAACCTTCCCGAGGGGAACAAAAACCTCTTAAAACAAACTGGAGTTTTTTCATTCCAGGGATCACCATTTTGTTGTTGTTATTTCATCACAAACTCCAAAGTAAAAGCAAATTGTAAATTCTTTTTTAAAAAATCGATTTTGTTATTTAATTTTTTTGCTTTGAAAGTTATTATCAATAATAAATGGAGTCTTTGAAAGCTAAATAAAATAAGAAGTACAAAGAATTGGGTAAAAGCTCAAATTTCATTAATAGAATGGTAGTCTGCGAATGGTGAGACTCCATGGATAATTACAAAGTTCGGAAAATGGTAATATATAATGGAAAAGATAAATTGAGATACAATTACAACTATCCCCTCTAACAACTTTTGAAATCCTGAGCAGCAACTTCTGTTGAAGTGTAATGAGAATCCGAGAAGATTGTTGCTCCAATGATCAAGTCTTGTCTGATGTAGTTACTTTCCAGAAAGTCCCTAACTTTTGCCTAATCTTCCCTTGCGGGTTTTCAGCTTAGCGGGAAATTTCTTCTGTTTATGTCTCTAATTTTTGCCTAGATCTCCCTTTCGGGTTTTCGGCCTACCGAGACGCTCTTTTTTGCCTAAGCCGCTCTTTCGGGTTTTCAACTTAGCGAGTTGTTCTTTTATTTCTTTAGGCGAAGTATTTCTTGTCTGCATCAGCATTCATGGGACGTGGGAACTCCTCTCCATCCATAGTTTCAAGAATTAATGCACCGCCAGAGAAGGATTTCTTGACAACATATGGGCCTTCAAAATTGGGAGTCCACTTGCCCTTAGAATCAGTGTTGAAAGACATGATCTTCTTAAGCACGAGGTCGCCTTCTATGAATTCACGAGGTTTGACCTTTTCATCAAAAGCTTTCTTCATTCTTTTCTGATATAACTATCCATGACATGAAGCTATCATCCTTTACTCTTCGATCAGATTCAATTAGTAAAACCGGTTCTGGACCTATTCAGCCTCTGTCAACTTGGTTTCCATTATCACATGTAAAGAGGGAATCTCGACCTCAATTGGGAGAACAACTTCCATTCCATACACAAGGGAGAACGGGGTTTCTCTTGTCGAAGTGCAGACAAATGTTCGATATCCATTTAGAGCAAAAGGGAGCATTTCATGCCTATCCTTATAAGTAACAACAATTTTCTGGATAATTTTATTGATATTCATAATAGCAGCTTCAACAGCCCCATTCATCTTTGGCATGTATGGAGATGAATTGTGATGGACAATCTTGAATTCTTCGCATAGTTCTGTCATCATTTTATTGTTCAAATTCGAGCCATTGTCGGTGATAATCCTGCTCGACACACCATACCGACATATAAGATTATTCTTAATGAAACGCAAAACAACCTTCTTAGTAACGTTGGCATATGAAGCAGCCTCCACCCATTTGGTGAAGTAATCAATTGCTACCAAGATGAAACGGTGTCCATTCGAAGCTTTAGGTTCTATCATCCCCATCATGTAAATACCCCACATAGAGCAAGTCCATGGGGAAGAGATCACAATGAGAAGTGTCGGAGGCACATTGACCTTATCTGCATAAATCTGACATTTATGACACTTATTTGCAAATTTATAACAATCAGATTCCATTGTCAGCCAATAGTAACCTGCCCTTAGCATCTTTTTAGCCATCGAATGTTCATTGGCATGAGTGCCAAATGAACCATCATGAACCTCATGCATCAACATGTCTGCTTCGTGTCTATCCACGCATCTGAGTAAGACCATGTCATAATTTCTCTTGTACAACACATTTTCATTGAGGAAGAAACTGCATGCCAATCTTCTCAATGTCTTTCTATCTTTCTTCGAAGCACCAATTAGGTATTCTTGAGTCTGAAGAAAATGCTTGATGTCATGATACCAAGGTTTTTCATCTTCTACCTCCTCTGTTATAAACACATGAGCGGGCCTATCCAATTGCCGAACTGTAATTTGAGGTATATCATTCAAGGTGTTTACATGGTACATAGAAGTCAGAGTTGCCAGAGCGTCTGGCATTTGATTTTCATCTTTAGGAATGCGATGGAATTCAACTTTGTTAAAGAAGGGTAACAATCTTCTAGCATAATCTTTGTAAGGGATCAAGCCGGGGTGACGAGTATCCAATTCTCCTTTAAGTTGATTTATTACCAAAGCTGAATTACCATACACATCTAGAATTTTAATTCTAAGATCAATAACTTCTTCGAGACCCATGATGCAAGCCTCATATTCTGCCATATTATTAGTACAATCAAATGTTAACCTTGCGGTAAAAGGAATGTTTGATCCATGGGGAGTGACAATCACGGCACCAATTCCTTTACCATAAGCATTCACAACTCCATCAAATATCATACTCCAATGAGATTTTGGGTCAGGACCTTCCTCAGGGAATTGTACATCACAATCTTTCACTTTCAGGAACATCACATCCTCATCGGGGAACTCATATTCTACAGATGGGTGATCCTCCACTTGTTGGTGAGCAAGATAATCTGCCAACACAATGCTTTTAATAGCTTTTTGAGTGCGGTATTCGATATCATATTCGGATAACAACATCTGCCAGCGGGAAATTCTCCCAGTAAGAGCAGGCTTTTCAAAAATTCACTTGATTGGAACCATTTTGGAGATCAACCAAGTAGTATGATTCAACATATACTGTCGTAAACGCTTTGCCGCCAAGGACAAAGCACAACATGTCTCTTCCAGCATGGAATACCGCGACTCACAATCACTTAATTTTTTACTGAGATAATAAATGGCGAAATCCTTCTTCCCTGTTTCATCCTGTTGTCCCAGAATACAACCCATGGATTTATCTAACACTGTCAAATACATAATAAACGGTCTTCCTTCGACAGGAGGGAGCAAGATAGGGGGTTCAAGCAGATATTCTTTAATACTTTCAAATGCCCTTTGGTAGTCATCCGTCCATACACAACCTTGATCTTTCTTTAATAACTTAAAGATCGGTTCACATGTTGCAGTTATGAGGGAAATGAATATGGAAATATAATTCAAACGCCCGAGGAACCCTCTGACTTGCTTTTCAGTTCTTGGCGCTGGCATCTCTTGAATTGCTTTGACTTTATCAGGGTCAACTTCAATTCCTTTCTGGCTAACAATGAAACCTAACAATTTCCCTGATCGAACACCGAAGGTGCAATTATTTGGATTCAAGCGGAGACGATACTTCCTCAAACACTGAAACAACTTCAACAAATCTTCTACATGACCTTCTTCAGTCTGGGATTCGGCAATCATATCATCAACATATACCCTGATTTCCCTGTGCATCAAATCATGGAATAAAGTTGTCATAGCCCTATGGTACGTTGCACCAGCGTTCTTCAACCCGAAGAGCATCACTCTGTAACAGAATGTTCCCCAGGGTGTGACAAACATTGTTTTTTCCATGTCCTCCGGAGCCATTCTTATTTTATTATACCTGGAAAATCCTTCCATGAATGAGAGTACTTTGAATTTTGCTGTGCTATCGACTAACATATCAATGTGTGGCAATGGAAAATCATCTTTTGGACTAGCTTTATTTAGATCTCTGTAATCTACGCACATGCGAACTTTTCTGTCTTTTTTCGGTACTGGGAAAATATTGGCAATCCATTGAGGATACACTAACGTCACAAGAAAACCAGCATTAATCTGCTTTAGAACCTCCTCTTTGATTTTCACTGCCATATTTGGGTGAGTTCTTCTCAACTTTTGTTTAATTTGCAGACACTCTGGCTTCAACGGCAAATGGTGCTCTACAATATATGTATCTATACCAGGCATATCTTGGTAAGACCAAGCAAAGATATCCACATACTCTTTCAACAACTCAATCAACCTGCTCTTCACATCAGGATGAAACAATGCTCCAATCTTGACTTCCTTCAGATCTTCTCCTGAACCCAAATTGATCACTTCCAATGACTCTTTATATGGCTTAATGGTATTTTCTTCATGCTCAAGAAACCGTGAGACCTCTTCTGGAATCTCATCATAATCTTCTCCTTCATCCTCATACACAGGATATTCAAAGTTGGGAGAGGGTGCCAGGTCATTGTATTCAACGAGTTTTTTAATTAATCTTCACATATGATTTATAATTGCTTTTAGAAACTGACACATATAACAAGTGATTATGCAAATTGAATTTCAGTTATTATTTATTTTTAAAGGTTTTTTTATTACCATTTTCCAAGAAAAAGTAGAAAATAAAGACACAATTTGGGAAACAAAGACAACTTTTATTATTGATTTTAAAAGTCACAGCAAATAGATAAGCCCTACAACATTAATACTTCTACCTTGGGCCGAGTGAAAGCTTTTTTCAAAAAGATTAACAAAGCAAATTACTTTGAAACATGTATGCAAGAGAGAACATCAATGGTGATCCAGTTCTAAACCATAACTCAGTGCGTCACATAATTCGACCTTTCCTGCTCTGCTTCATCTTCCACAATGGTGTTAATCGTGGAAACAGTTGGATGAAGATAACCCCCGCTACGGAAGATATCTTGATACTTGCTCACAGCAGACTTTGGTTTCATGCCCTTACCTTTGTCATTCTTCAAAGAGAACCCCAAGCCAACTCTATTCTTGTTCACAGGTGGATCCACAATCTGTCCCCACACTTCACTATGACCCTTACGCACAACCTGTTGCGCATCCTTAAGTGAAACCATGGGATTTTCATTTCCTCTTATGTTGTCAATGGATATGTCTTGGAACTGGGTTCCAAAAACAGCTTCATCCGCCTCCACAATGCTGAAAGAGGAAAATGAGATATCAATAATGCATATTCCCCATTTACGGTCACTACTTTACCTTCACGTACAAACTTCAGTTTCTGGTGTAAAGTTGAAGTGAAAGCCCCTGCCTCATGTATCCACGGCCTTCCTAGCAAACATCTATAAGCGGGCACAATATCCATGACCTGGAAAGTTATCTGAAATAAATGTGGTCCTATATGAATAGGCAAGTCCACTTCACCAATAACAGATTTCCTTGATCCATCAAACACTTTCACAATGATGCCACTCAGGCGCATAGGCATTCCTTGATATTTCAAATTCATAAGCATACTCCTCAGTATAACATTCTAGTATTGGGATGGCACCGTATGAAGCCTTGTATGGTAGGAGGTGTAGAACTCCATTGTGTTGGTATGAGTCAAGCGAGGGTGTTGTGCTCGGACCTGAGGTTGTGCAAGAAACAAATAACAAGATAAATATGATCTGAGGAGTTACCATGATAAGAGGATAAAGTACATTGAGTTCAAGAAAGATGATTATGTGTTTTTAAGAGTTACTCCAGTAACCGGTGTCGGTAGAGCGTTGAAATCGAGGAAACTTATGCCACAATTTGTTGGACCATATCAGATATCAGAGAAGGTGGATGAGGTGACTTACCGAGTTACTTAGCCACCATCACTTGCGAATTTGCATGATGTGTTTCATGTGTCTCAATTAGGGAAGTATATGCCTGATTCTTCGCATGTGATTCAGATGGATGATGTACAGGTGAGGGATAACCTTATTATTGAGACGATGCCAATGCGAATAGAAGGTCAAGAAGTAAAACAATTACGAGGAAAAGAGATATCCTTAGTGAAGGTGTTGTGGGGTAGACCATATGGTGAGAGTTGGAATTGGGAACACGTGGATCATATGAGATAGTCTTATCCAATGTTGTTTCCGTCTGGTAATTTTCGAGGACGAAAATTCTTTTAAGTGGGACAGAGTTGAAACACCCCAAATTTTAGATTAATTATTTAATTAATTAATTTAGTATGATTATATGAGTCTATGTGAAATAGATAGTGTTTTGATGTTTTCATGCTTATTTATGATGTTTTGGTGCCCTTTGTGAGTCCTAGTGACGGTATATGACGTGTATTCATGATGCAATTGTGATGCAAATAACGATGATTTGATGAATAAGGTGTTTAAGATGATAAGTTTTGTGGTGTAGGATGAGTTAGTAAGAATGTTTGAAATTTAAATAACTATTTTGGAATTATTTAGATTTAATAGTGATTAATTGGAATTATTTGGATTTAAGTAATTAGAATAATAGAATAATAGAAGTGTGGAGAAAATAAGGACAAGATGGTAATTAGAAGAAAGAGTGAGGGAATGATGGTAAATTGTATAATTATACGTGAGGGAAATTGAAGAAGATATTAGGGGTCCTTTTGATAGCTAAGGGAAAAGAGAATTGTACGGTCATTTGGTACGATTGAGATATTGGGAGAAGAGCAAAGGAGAAGTTAGGGCACAAGGAGTCATGGAGGCAAAGAGGAATTTGTAGAATGAGAGGAATATAAAGCTAACAATAATCATAAGGTAAAGGGGGGTTAAAATCATAAGGAATTTGTAGAATGAGAAGAGGAATTTATAGAGTTTGTAGAACGAGAAGAGGAATCTTACATGAGAGGGTAGTGAGGATTCCTTTCCCTCTTAGGTTGTTTTATATGATTGATGTATAATTTGTTTGGTTTGATTGAGCTGGTGTGTTGTATATGATTATACATGGATTTGTGATGCTATGTTGTGATTTGAGTTGTTATGATTATTGTTTCATAAAACCCTAATCTAGAACCTATGAGTAATGAGAATTAATATTTTGAGGATTTTGGATGAGGATTTGATGAAATATAAGATGAATAATAATGCCCAATGATGTATAATAGATGTAGAAACATAGGATGATAATGGATGATGAATTCCTATGATTAGGTGATATTTTAGGACCCAAAACATAGTGAAATCACAAAAAAATCGCAGAAAAATTCAGCACAAAAAAGCATGCGTCGACTCAAAAAGGTCTTGTGTCGACTCATGCACGTTTAACACTTAGTATGCGTCTGCTCATTGGGTCGACCTGAGCACACCCGAGGCAGACATAATACTTATGTGTCGACTCAAAGGGGGCATGCGTCGACTCAAGGAATCCAATTTTTGACATATTTTTCTAAAGGCTGTAATTTGAGTTCCCGGACTCCGTTTGAGGTGTCGTTTGAAGCGTTGGTGTGATATGGTGGTCGAACCGACTGTTATACCAGTTTACGTTTTTTGTTTGCAAATGTCGCGGTAAGCAAGATTCTCCACCTACTTTTCTTTTATCCAACAAAGGAAAGGGTGAAAAGAACAGAAAAAGACCTTTTTCGAGAATTTCTGAGTAAGGGGTGTAGATTATGGAAATGGAAGGTATTAGCACCCTTTCCATCCGTGGTTTTCCACGGGCTCTTAGGTACTTGCTCATTTTTAAAAACTGTTTGTGTTTGTGTGTTTTAAAAGATTTTGTTTGCTTTATGGTAACTCTTGTATGAGTCCTCAAGAGTGTGATAAAGCATTTTTGAAAATATTTTTGAAAGTGTCTAAGTGTATAAAAAATCAGATTTTGAGCAAGTACCTAACAGTTATCTACCTACTCGAAAAAGGATGTTCTTTTCCTCCATTCCTTTAGATAGTGCTATCCTAATATTAGTGAGTAGGTAACCCTATCGTTGGATGTTGAGGGACTATCGAAAGGGACGTTTTATGGTCATTGAAGGAAACATGTAAGGATACCTTAGCATTCGAAGGGACTGTCATCATATAGGCAACATCGAGGGACAAGATCATTTCTCGTAGGCAACTCGAGGGACGTTAAGGGACCATGATCTTTATGATGACATTTAGATAGAGGGTATTTTCTATGATATCCCTACGTTCGAGGGACATGACCATTGTTTTCTGAGGCAACCAAGTGGGGAGTACCCTAAGGGTGCAAGTGTGCAACAATGTTTTTTTTCAGTTAGATTTATCTTGCAATTAGTGACCTAATGATTAATTTGATTAATCTTGTCATGCACGCCTAATTTAGTAACAGTTCATAGAAAAGCATATAAGAAGATATAAAGCGAGAAATAAAAGTTCCTCCACTATTACAGGTCTTTGGTGTAGATACATAAATAATGGACGAAAAGTAGAGTGCGAAAATTGTAAAACCTAATTAACTATTACAAACCGGTCGTAGTTACATAAATGATCAAAAAATAATCGTATGAAAAAAAAGGAATGACGCACAAAAATTTAGACAGGAAAAAGTTCTAAACCCTAAAAAATCTAATTGCTCATTAAAAATATTTTTGGTATTTTATGAAAAAACTATTTGAATTTAACCTAATTCTCTAATTAATTTTAATTAATGAAATAGGTCAAAAAATTAAATCAAGTTAATTTATTTATCAAAAAAATTAAATTTAATTAGAAAAAACTAAGTCTATTATTTTTTTGTGATTTTCTGATTTTTCATGATTTTATTGAAAAAGTGAATGAATAGAAAATATAAACTAATTAAAAAAAATTAAATAAAATAAATGAAGGAAGATGGGCTTGAGGGGGTGTGAAACCCAATTAGAGGGGTGTGTTGTTGAATTTCCAGGTCCCAGATCTTGATGGCCCAAACCCCTGCGCCTGATTTAGTGGTATGGCTTGCTGGGATGTCCACCATGGTCTTTAGTCACCTAGAGCATTTGATCTAGAGGATGATTGATCCAATGGTGATGATGATATAGTGCATGACACACGTGCTTGGAGTGGCTACACTGGAACTGCAAGGAATAATTTAGAAAAATTATATGCAGGAGACAAGGGTCGAACCCCTGACCTCCCACACATGCAATGCCTTAAACCCTTCACTCTTGCCATCTGCGCTGCTGGATCATTCATATATATAATCAAAACAAAAATATATAATAAAAAACAAGGACAAATGCTGAGTTATCAAACAAGCGGGCACTTATGGGGCCCCTATATTTCAAATGGTCCAATCAGGCGTGGAGAGAGAGAGAGCATTATTTGAATCCAACCAATGGGACGTTGTTATCCTGCCACGCCAACTGCTTGACTGAAGACCGACCAGTCCAACCACCGGAGCCGGTGGTATCCATCGTCTTCTCTGGTGGAGTCACCTGAAAAAGTGGCCAAACGAAAAAACAAAGTATGCAAATTAACTTAAAAAGATCCGCTGATCATGAATTTGGCCTAAAAAATTTATAATTCCTCCTACATCATAGGGTTCGAATCTAAAACCCTAACGACAGTATTCCATGGAAATGTGTGATTCCAGGCCCTATGGTCTCATGTAATACGTCAAAAAGCCAGCAAACATCATTAGCAACACAAATATAAACTCAAACAATATTTATATGGCCTATTGGGAGAGTTTGAGATCCAAGATCTTACCAAAGAATTTGAAATTCGGCTGGGCAATCTCAGAGTGTTTCAAGCGTGTGTGAGGATTGATTTGCCTTCTTGGGAACCTCAGGAGGAAGATGGAGTGCCTGGAATGGATTAAATATGCTTGGATCGTGTGATATAGGTTGCACGTCTCTTTGAGAAAATTTGGAAAATTTTTAGGGTTTGTAGAGGCAGCTTTTCGTGTCCATTAGGTCTGGACTTGTTGTATACATATAGTGAATCACATTAGGGTTACAATTGTAGCAAAATATCCATGCTTTGATGAGAAATATTTTCTTTCCAAATATTTGATTTTTGGCCTTTTTAGAACAAATCCAATCTTGCCTTTCATTCTTGATTTCCTTTTGATTTTCCAGCATGTTTTACTCTTCATTTGATGAGAAAAAGATTCCCAAATCATATCTTACATATTTTCTATTATTTCTTTATTTAATTTTGACTTTTAATGAATAAAAAATCAAAATAAATATAAAAATAATTAAATAAAGCATGAGTGAGCTCAGAGGTCGTGGGCCATGTTACGAACAAGTTTCAAGCATGAAAACATGGGGCCATTTGGAAAAAAATTCAAGTTAGGTCAATGTTGACTTCATGCACTTTTCCAAAAATTTGTCAACTTTAGCAATGCATATCTTTCTCAAGTTTAACCCTAAATGGGTGTTCTTTGACTTTTTAGAGAGCTTAGGATGTCCTCTAAATAACCATTTTGGTTTCATCTCAATTGAATTTTCCATGTTTATGTAAGGAGCTTTGACCCAAAAGGTGTTTTTGTTGACTTTTTGAAAGGACCTATAATGTCTGAGCTTGTATCTTTTGATTGAGGCATTTCTTGGACTTGATGGCTGAAGAGAAGTTGTAGGGAATTGGGTTATCTTCAAAATGAGCCTTGGTGAAAGAATTTATGATAAAGTATGAGAAAGTTATGACTGGTCAAAGTTTGGTTGACTTTTCCTATAGAAACCCTAATTTGCCATTTTTTACTTTTGATGAGTTAAGAGCATTTCTTGAGGAATCATGATCAACCCTTGATCAAATGATGGATAATACTTCAAAATGTTTATGTTGACCAAAAATCTTGAAGTTTGACTGTATTTGGGCCATAATTGACTTTTGACCTAGTATAGTTGATTTCCTGGCATTTGAGCAGTTCACTGAGCAAACTTGTTGTTCAAGGCATGAAATTTGGCATGGATGATCTTGAAGACATATTAGGAAAATGGAGAACATTAGGGATCCTTTGGACTTACACATCTTGTTTAAAATTGAAACCCTAGTTAAGGTTTGTTGCCTTAGGAGGAGAATTTTCCTAGTCAATTCTTAGTCATCCTTGAGCAATTGAGGACCTCTAGAAGCATGTCTTGAGTGAAAATGAGAGGGAAAATTTTGCGGTACAACAGTTGCCTGTGTTCAATCTTCTTAAACCTGAAGACATAGATTGGCTGGTATGCCTTTCGTGATCTGAAGGTGGAAGGTGATTGAACACTAGAGTTCCCAGAAATTTGCACTCGTCTGAAATGATACTTGACTGTGTAGATGATATCAGGAATGGGCTTATAGATGCCATTTGGAGAAGATGATGGAATATCGTCGGAGATGGGCTTAGAGATGCCATCCAGAGAATATGATGGAGAGTTGTCGGAGATGGGCTTAAAGATGCCATCTAGAACAATGTTGATATCATGAGATATTCTATTCGGGGAATTCCTATACCCGTCATTAGGAAGGACTCTAATGAGGAATATTGGTCTCTGTTTTGGGAAATAGAGTTCGGGAGCTTCAGTTGTCCATTACTCTATTAGGGAGTCATCTCTTGATTGAAGAGACGGAAGTGAACTGCTATCTGGTCAGGATCCAGGCTTCACAGTGACTTGCTGAGGATAATAAGACCGACTGCTATCTGGTCGTATTCCAGGCTTCACAACGACTTACTGGGGAAATGAGATTAAACTGTTATCTGGTTGTACTCCAAGCTTTGCAGTTCCTTCAACTGGAATAGAAATCAGAAAAATCTTAGTGTCGATTTAACTGAACCAGAGAAACGTCTTTAATTAACTTTGACTGGAATAGGAATCAAAATAATCTTAGTATCGATTCAACTGAACTAGTCAAAATTCATGGAATATCTTCAACTGGAATAGAAATCAGAGAGCTCTTAGTGTCGATTTGACTGAACCAGAGAAGGTCTTTAATTAACTTTGAATAGAATGGAAGTCAAAAGAATCTTAGTATCGATTCAACTGAACCAGACAAAAGTCTTGGAATATCTTCAACTGTAATAGAAATCAGAGAGATCTTAGTGTCGATGTGACTTAACTGGAGAAGGTCTTTAATTAACTTTGACTAGAATAGAAATCAAAAGAATCTTAGTATCGATTAAACTGAACCAGACAAAAGTCTTGGAATATCTTCAACTGGAATAGAAATCAGAGAGATCTTAGTGTCGATCTGACTGAACAAGAGAATGTCTTTAATTAACTTTGAATGGAATGGAAATCAGAAGAATCTTAGTATCGATTCGATTGAACAAGACAAAAGTCTTGGAATATCTTTAACTGGAATAGAAATCAGAGAGATCTTAGTGTCGACCTAAATGAACCAGAGAAGGTCTTGGATTAACTTTGACTGGAATGGAAATCAGAAGAATCTTAGTATCGATTCAACTGAACCAGACAAAAGTCTTGGAATATCTTCAACTGGAATAGAAATCAGAGGTAGATCTGATTGAACCAGAGAAGGTCTTTAATTAACTTTTACTGGAATGGAAATCATAATAATCTTAGTATCGATTCAACTGAACCAGACAAAAGTCTTGGAATATCTTCAACTAGAGTAGAAATCCGAGAGATCTTAGTGTCGATCTATCTGAACCAGAGAAGGTGTTGGATTAACTTTGACTGGAACGAAAATCAGAAGAATCTTAGTATCGATTCAAATGAACCAGACAAAAGTCTTGGAATATCTTCAACTGGAATAGAAATCAGAGAGATATTATTGTTGATCTAACTGAACCAGAGAAGGTCTTGGGAGGACGTCTTTCTGAGGGAAATGCTGAAATATCCTTTCATTAGACGTAGCTTTGAGAAGTCTATCAGGTCTCGTAATTAGTCAATGATGTTTGTGGATTTGATCTTTCCCTGAAAAAGGTAAAGAGTTAGTCGTATTCAATGTCACGATGTATGAAATGCATTGTGGTGATGTTCTCAAAATAAATTCGATTATGTTGTATTTGATGTGTAGACGCATGCCCTGAAGTATGAATATGGGATGCTATGTTATGTGTATTAGTCTCGGAAAGTAAATCCCAGGCTGCTGCTAAAGAGTATTAGGAAGCTGAATCCTTCATTTCCGCTGGGGATAATGAATGGAGATAATTTTCCGGGGATTTCCTCTTTCTGTTTGAGAATACTCTTTCGGGGATTGACTCTGCTTGAGGATAAATCTGGAGGGAGGATGCTTTATTGGAAGGATCTGCTAATGTGGAGAAACAAACTTTGTTAGGGCCTGAAATTATGCAATTAGAGAAATAAACTCTACCCGGGAGGAGGTTTCATAAACTATTTGCAACTATAAAACTCGACCGGGGAAAACAGATTTTAACTCCATGAAGGCACTTTGTTGGAGGAGATAATTCCTGCTTGGGGAAGGAGAGATCAAAACTCTGGTTATTTTTACTCTGTGGGGAACATAGAGGTCACGGGGTCGTATGTAGGGGTGATTTCGTCTCAAAATGTCTATGCCCCTGTACCATGCCGGAAAGAGTAACTATCGGGACATCAAATTGTTTTTTAGACTTTTCCCCATTTCTTAAAATCATTAGTAATCGTCTTTCTATTTCTTATGCAAGTATTTGTGAACAATGATCATATTTAAATGCATATGTCAAAAATAATCGTTGGACGTTTTTGCAAAACAAAACAGAAAAAAGAAAAGCAAATAGTTTTGTACTTTCAAAGAAATGATTTGTATTGATTTCAGAAGTTTGCCTATAACAGGAACTTTGTACAAAGAGGATGACATTCTAGTAGGATAATGCCGCCGTAAAAGAATGAAAACTATACAAAATAATGTATAAAGAGAAAAAAGTTATGTGTAATAATCCCATTGAGTTTCAATTCTGTTATTGCCCCTATGTCCTTGAGCGTCTCATCACTTTGCTACTTGTCTGAAGTTGACTGGATTGATTGGTACCGTTTGAGCTTGATAGTTGATACTGGAGTCTGGTCGCAAGGTGATCCAATGGGACATAGTAGTACGCTACAAATCCCTCACTTTTTCCTTGACCACCCTTTCGGATTTCAGTCCACCGGGATACCCTTTTTTGCCCAAGCCACCTTTTCAGGTTTTCGACTTGCCGGGTGTACAAATTCTTTTTGTATTTATCCCTAATTTTTGCCCAAACCCTTTTGGTTCGCCGGGATGCCCTTATTTTTGCCTAGGCCAGTCAACCTAGCACGTGTTTGTTTATGTGTAGTATCTTTTCACTATGTCTGCATTAACAGGGTGAGGAAGATCGTCACCATCCATGGTGGTTAGAACAACGGCTCCACCGGAAAATATACTTTTGATCATAAATGGTCCTTCGTACATGGGATTCCATTTTCCCCTGGGATCACCTTGTGGAAGTATGATGCACTTGATTACTAGATCACCCATATGATATACTTGACGTCTGACCTTTTTGTTAAAATCCTTGATCATTCATTTTTGATACATTTGACCATGACAGACAACAGTAAGACTTTTCTCATCAATCATATTCGGTTGATCAAGTTGTGTCTGGATACAATCATCTTTGTTCAAACCCGCATCCTTCATGATCCTTAATGAAGGGATCTGGACCTCAATAGGTAGGATAACCTCCATAACATATACCAGAGAATAAGGTGTTGCCCTGTTGACGTACGCGCTGAGGTGTGGTAGCCATGAAGAGAAAATGGTAACATCTCATTCCAGTCTTTGTATTTCACCGTCATCTTTTGTATAATTTTCTTAATGTTCTTGTTAGAAGCCTTCATAGTTCCATTCATCTTCGGCCGGTAAGGGGAAGAATTATGAAGCTGGATCTTGAATTGTTTATAGAGTTCGGTGATTATTATATTGTTTAGATTTGTACCATTGTCTGTGATGATTCTCTCTGGCAAACCATACCGTCAAATCAGGTTATGCTTGATAAATCGTGCCATAACATTCTTGGTAATAGTAGCAAAATAGGCATCCTCAATCCACTTCGTGAAGTAATCAATATCCACTAGGATAAAGCGATGCCCATTAGAAGCGGTAGGTCTAATCTCTCCGATCATGTCAATGCACCACATTGCAAAGGGCCAGGGAGCCTTAAATACGTTCAAGGGAACTGGAGGTACATATACTTTATGAGCATAGATCTGGCATTTGTGACAAGTTCGGGAATGCTGATAACAGTCTGCTTCCATAGTGGACCAATAGTATCCTGCCTGTAGGATATTTTTAGCCATGGTATGTCCACAAGAGTGGGTGCCAAAGGTACCTTTGTGCTTGTAGAGAATTCCATTACTGAAGAAAAACTTTCCGGAGAATCTTCTCAGAAACTACTTATCATTGACAGATGCCCCGTCAAGATATTCTTGAGCCTCGAGATACCTTTTCACTTCATGAAACCAAGGTCTGTACGCTACTTCTTCAGTTTCAATCTCATAGCAGTATGCCGGTTCATACAACCTCCCAATGGTGATTCGAGGAGTTTCGTTGTCCCACTTGACCTTGAACATAGACGCCATAGTAACTTGCGCGTCCGCTAACTGGTTCTCTTCTTGTGGAAATTGTTCAAAGGTGACCTCTTCAAAGTGTGGAAGCAATGTCAGCACATGCTCTTTGTAAGGGATAAGATTAGGGTGCTTCTTGTCCCACTCTCCTTTGATCTGAGTTATAACCAAGGTTGAATCCCCGAAAACGCTCAAGAACTTGATCCTTAGGTCGATAGTAGCTGTGAGACCCATGATGCATGCTTCATACTCCGTCATATTGTTGGTACAATTGAAACATAATATGGAGGTGAAGGGAGTGTGACACCCCTCGGGAGATATGATTACAGCATCGATGTCGTTTCCAAGGGCATTGGAAGCTCCATCAAAAACCATAGTCCATCGGGATCCTTCCTCAGGTCCTTCTTCCAGTTCAGGTTCTTCACAGTCGGTTAGTAACATGATATTCTCGTCCGAGAACTCAAAATTCATGGATTGGTAGTCATCCACAGCTTGATGAGCTAAATGATCAGCTAGTACACTTCCCTTGATTGCTTTATGGGCCGTGTATTGGATATCGTATTCGGTCAATATCATTTTCCATCTTGCTATGCTTCTGGAGAGAGCAAACTTCTCGAAGATGTACTTGATCGGATCCATCTTAGATATCAACAATGTAGTGTGGGTCAAGATATATTGTCTCAGCCGGTGGGCAGCCCATGCCATAGCGCATCAAGTTTTCTCGAGAAATGAATATATTGTTTCACAGTTGGTAAACTTTTTGCTCAGGTAGTATATTGCGTGCTCTTTTCAACCGGACTCGTCATGCTGCCCCAGCACACACCCCATTGAATTATCTAACACTGTTAAGTACATTCTCACAGGTCTTCCTTCAATCGGAGGCATCATAATTGGAGGCTCTTGAAGGTATTCTTTGATTCTTTCGAAGGCGGTCTGGCATTCGTCATTCCACATTACCACTTGATCTTTCTTCGGGAGTTTGAAGATTGGCTCACAAGTAGAAGTTAAATGGGAAATTAATCTGGAAATGTAATTTAGGCCTCCCAAAAAGCCTCTAACTTCCTTCTCAGTGCTAGGATCCGACATCTCTTGTATAGCCTTCAACTTTATAGGGCCTACCCGAATACCCTTGTCACTGACAATGAAACCCAAAAGTTTACCAGACCTTACCCTGAAGGTGAACGTGTTCAGATTTAACCCTAACTTGTACGTCTTTAACCTATCAAACAACTTTTGTAGATGATTATGGTGCTTTTCTTCAGTTTGAGACCTGGCTATTATGTCATCGACATAGACCTCTATCTCATGGTGAATCATGTCATGAAACAAAGCTACCATGAATCGCTGATAGGTTTCCCCAATGTCCTTCAACCCAAATGACATCACTTTGTAGCAGAAAGTTCCCCATTGCGTGACGAAGGTTGTCTTCTCCATGTCTTCGGGTGCCATCTTAATCTGATTGTAAACAGAGAAACCATCCATGAAGGAAAAGATCTTGTGTTACACGGTGTTATCGACCAGAACTTCAATATGGGGAAGCGGAAAGTCATCCTTGGGGCTTTCCCTGTTCGAATCTCGGTAATCCACACACATCCGTACCTTGCCGTCTTTTTTAGGCATTAGGACTATGTTAGCAACCCATTAGGGATAGGAAGTGACCGATAAGAACCCAGTGTTGAACTGCTTCATAACTTCTGCTTTGATCTTCTCTGACTTTTCAGGGCGCATACAACAGACCTTCTGCTTTACCGGAGGGAAATCTTCTTTAGTTGGCAGATGATGAACCACAATATCTGTATTCAGTCCTGGCATGTCTTCATATGACCAGGCAAAGATCTCGACATAACCATGCAACATCATCTGTATCAACCGTTGTTTGACACTAAGCTCCAGAGTTCTACCGATCTTAACTTCCTTTCTGTCCTCCTCTGTGCCCAAGTTTATTGTCTCAATTGGCTCTTCATGAGGCTGTATAGCCCTTTCTTCCTACTGTAACAACCTAGCAAGTTCTCTGGGTACCTCAAAATATTTCTCACCTTCATCCTCGGCTTGGTTGATCGAATTTTCAAAGTCATAACCGGCAATAGCAGAACTGTTATCAATGGGATCCAGAGTGGATATGGATCTGCAGTTTGATATGTGAGTGTGTGTAAGAGCATAACTGTATAGACAAAGTAAAAAGCAGAAAAGAAAAATAGAGAGTGCAAAATTTGTATGCATAAACGTCCAATGCTTTATTAATGCCATATGAAATCAAAACATGATAACCCTCTCAAATAAACCATTGTGACCCGGGTAAGACAAATGGCCATAAAGTTTATATTGTTTATTACATATCCAAAAAGCAAGAAAGACAATTACTTCTGAATAAAAGTAATTGGTACAAAGTCTTTTGTCATCCAATTACTGGGTCCACCATTGGTAGTAGGGAAGATCCAACTATCCATGTCATAGTCACCATCACTGTCTTCTAGAGAGTTGATCCCGTGATTGCTGATGCGTAGGGGAGGTCTTCCAGCACGAGCACAGCGAACAACCCTCTGAGCCCCTGAAGAGAAACCCAAACCAAACTTATCAGATTTGTACGGAATATCAGGTAGCTTCTTTTACAATAACTTCTTTTACATCCTTGAGAGAAGCCATCTTCAAGGGAGGTCCGGTGATCTTTGGTAGATTGGTGACGATTTCAGTTGCAGCCATAACTGCTTTTACATCCTTGAGAGAAGCCATCTTCAAGGGAGGTTCGGTGATCTTTGGCAGATTGGTGACAGTTTCAGTTGCAGCCATAGTTCGAGGCACCTCTTCGAAGTTGTGACACGGAATCTCGATGAACTCGCCATCCATTTCTACATACCTGAAGGAGTTCAGGTGGCTCACCATGTACTCTTCTTCTCCATGTACCTTGACAATCTTTCCTTTTACCGGGTATTTCATCATCTGATGCAGAGTAGATGTAACAACTCCTTCCCCATGGATCCAAGGGGGACCCAACAAACAAGAATAAGATGGTATGATATCCATCACGTAGAAGGTGGAGCCAAAGGTCTGAGAACCAACTTTGAAGGGGATGTCCACCTCCACGTGCACAATTCTTTTCGAACCATCGAAATCCCTCACTACTCTATTGTGGGGCTTCAAGGTTAAACCTTCTCAGTCTAGTCTGTCTAGAGCTTTCTGGGGCAGCATGTTCAATGACGAACCAGTATCTACTAGGACATGGGCCAAAGTAGTGTCCCTGCATTCAACAGAAACATGCAGCGCATCATTGTGTTTCCTCCCTCTAGGTGTCAGATCAGTATCAGAGAAACCCAAATTGTTATCAGCTGTCAAATAGGCCACACAATCTTCGAACTGGTCAGCAGAGGTTTCTTGTGGTACATGGGTAGTTTTAAGGAACTTCACCAAAGCCTTTGCATGAGCTTCGGAGCACAACAGTAAGGCTAGCATAGAAATCTTGCCTGTGGTATGCCCCAATTGTTCGACCACATTATAGTCGCTCTTTATAATTTTCAAAATTTCTTCCATTTCCTTTTTGGAAGCCTCTAGGATAAACTTTTAATGCGCCTTCATCTGTATAGGCTCAATCAATATATCTTTGGCCCGAGTCTCGGCCGACTCGGTGATAGGGGTGTCAGTAGGGGTAATCACAGGAATTGCAGTAGTGGTATCAACAAGAAAAAAAGTAGGAATGATCACAGGACAAATAAAAACATTTGGAGGAGAAATCTCAGGGGAGAACACTCTTCCACTTCTTGTTATTTTGCTGGTTCAAACAATGTTTCCAATGTCTGGATCAACATTTTCATAAACCTGGTCTTCAACAGCCAGCAGGTCTTGCTTGACGCCGTGATAGTAGACGTCAGCCCCATAGTTCTAGGGAATAGCTTTGTCTGAGGAGTATGGGATTGGCCCTAGCATAATGATTATCAATGGAGCCACCTTTGGAGCAGATGTAATCCTGACGGGTCTTTTGGTGGAGACCCTGGGAGGATTTGCAGAAATGGTAATGATTGAAACATCCTTGCAATAAATAGTCGGAACAAGAGTCTTCTCAAACAAAATCTCTCTATCATCCATCAGGCGCTGAACATCTGCCTTTAAAAAATGACACCAAGTCGGTAGAGATAAACATGAGTGGCAACCTTCGCTATAACCCGGAAATAAACCAGCTTTCAATAAGTTCCACTTAACGGTCATGAGAGGAGTAACAAGTTCCTCAACAAAAGTAACAAACATATCATCTTCAATAGAATTCACACCACGACCATGCTTAGGCATGGGAGCAGTGATAACATTGGGAATCTCAGGGGCGTCAAATTCAATTTCCTTCGCCTCGAGAAGGTCGTGCACCTTGTTTTTCAAAGCCCAACAGTCGTTTGTATCATGACCTGGACTTTCTGAATGGTAAGCACAACGAGCATTTGGATTGTAGCGGGGAGAGGCGGTATTAGGATTCCTTGTAGCTTCCCACAAAGTTACCAGATTAGACTTCATTAGATGGGTCAAAACTTGAGATAAAGTCATATTTATCCTGGTAAACTACCTTACCGACCTTTCTACTCGAGGCTGATTGTTCCTTTGTTGAGAAGGTGCAGGTTTAGAGATCACAATAGCCCCTACCAGTGGACAGAGTTCAGTTCTTTCCTGATTCCTTTGGCTATAAGTGGCACTGACCTCCTTTTTTTCTAGAAAAAGGCTTCCTTACTGTACTGGAGGATGCATCCTTTTGAATGTTACCACTCCTAATTCCAGCTTTCACACTTTCTCCGGTCAAAATCAATTCAGTAAAGCCGGCTGAGGAACTTCCAATCAGATATTGAAAAACGGACCAAACAGGGTACCAAGAAACATATCCACTAGCTCCCTATCAGACAGGGGAGGTTGGAATCTTCCTTATAAGTCCCTCCACTTCTGAGCATAGTATTTAAAGCCCTCGCTCGAGCCCATATGCATACTTTGGAGTTGTGTACGGGTAGGAGGAAGCTCTGCATTATACTGATACTGCTTGTAGAAAGCAGCAGCCAGGTCTTCCCAATTACGAATGTTGGTCCTTTCCAACTGGTGGAACCACTCTAATTGAGTTTCAGATAGACTATCTTGAAAGAAGTGGACCCATAAGTCCTTGTCAGCAGTGTATGGATGGATCTTCCTCACATAAGATCAGAGGTGCATCATGGGACATGAAACCCCATCATATTTGGCGAACACCGACACATTGAACTTTTGTGGGATGACAACCCCAGAAACCAAACCCAGCTCTTTAAAATCTAGCCCTGGCACCTTCTGGATTTCCATTGCACTCAGACGCTCTTCCAACTGTTTGTACTTTTCGTTGGCCGGAGGGTACTGCTCTTCATTGTAGTCAGTCTCATTATCAGATTCCCTTGGACTAGGGTCTTCCTCTCTTGTCTCCCCTTCTTGATTATCTTCTTCTTTTGATGAAGATGTCAGCTCAACCACATGCCTTAGCAGTCCCTTGAATTTCCTTCCCAAGTTCACCATACCAGCTGTCTTCCTTGGCTTCTTAGTCTTCTCTTTAACAATCATGGATTTCAGTTCCTCTTGCCCCTCGTCCAGAGCTATGATCATCTATTGAAACTGAGCATTTTGGGTCTGTAGATCTTTCATTGTCTATTCTATAGCCGTTGCTGAAATAAAGAGCGAAGAAGATGAGAAACCTTCTTTAAAACCTTCTTATGCAATGATATATATGATTTATGCATGCAATGTTTTCAAGGATTTCTAAGACTCAAATTTTCTTAAACAGAAAGAGAACAAACATTAATTGCATTAAGAATTTTTAACAATCACAGTGATGCCTCTTGGGCTTACAAAGGAGGTAACAAAGCAAAAATAACTCTCTAAGCAAAGGGACACAAGCTTCCCACCAGCGCATCCTCTTTGGTACTATGTAAGCATTTATACTCTTCTCCTCATGAAGTAACCTGGTGAGCTCTAAAACCTTCTTCTCGCTGGCGTAGAATTGGGCTTTGAAGGTATCCCGTTCTTCTTTGAGCTGGATCTAGGATTTCCGTAGCTCCTAAAAATCAGTTGGCATGTCAAGATGAAGAACAATGTAAGGAGTGTCTCCCTCAGCAATTGGGTCCATAATCACAGATAAGATGGCGGGGTAAGGCATCATAAGACATTGAGCACGAGCTCTCACCCATTTGAGGTAAGGCTCAAGAGGGATGGAATTCTTGTGCCCCAATGTCTTGCTATCAACTATATTTATCATGCCTTAAGATCGAATGAACCTCTTATGATAACCCTGAACGTCATTCTCATAGTCAAATGTGATTCTTTGGACGAGTGTGTCGTGAGGACCATCCCTTCTAGCATAACCAAACTGTCGCAACTCCAAACAAGGATTATAAGTGATTCCCCCCTAATGCCTAAGAGAGGGACATTAGGTAATTCCCCACAACGATCAATGATAGTGATACTCTCCGAAGACCGAGAACACCAATTAATATCCGAATGTGTAAAGGACATAAACCTATGAGACCATCTCATACCCTTCTCATTTCTTAAAACAGACCGAGGTAGGTGCGAAACAAACCACCTAGCCAATAGAGGAGTGCAACACAAAAGGGTCCCTCTTCTCTTTAGAGTGCGAGTTTGCAGAGAATGTAGAATATCCCCAAGTAATGTAGGCACCGGATTATGCGACAGAAAAACCTTAACCGCATTCACATCTATAATTTGGTCCGCGTTAGGGAAAAGTACCATCCCATAGATGAGAAGGGTCAGCACATCCTCAAAAGCTTTTAAATACAGGTTATTACAAAAATAGTGAGCTTTCTCAAATAGAAACTTAACTTGAAATCCTTGGACACCTCTTCTTGTTTCCTAATTTGCCACTACATCAGACCGTTGTAAAGATAGAGCTTGAGAAATCTGTTCAGGATTTGGGTCTCTTTTCGTACTGTTGAATGGTAACTGATTAGGGATAGGTACCCACAATAACTGAGAAAACTCCTCTATAGTAGGCACTAGTTGGTAATCGGGAAAAGTGAAGCAGTGATGTAACGACTCAAAGAACTGAAAGAGCACCTTTAACATTTCTTCATCAGGGTTTGAAGTAACCATGTTGAGAAGTCGACCATATTTTTCAGTGAAGAGAGAACTTTCAGGAATCCTTGATGATAAGTCCTTGAGTTGAGGAGGTACTTTCACAAGGTTAATTTGGATAGTGGTCCTGCGAGCAGATGTCATGTCCTACAAAACAAGACAAAGATAAGCCCCAGACAATCCTTGAAATAGTAAGTATGATATGCCATGTTATGATGTCACGATTATGCTAAGAAATCACAGATATAGAAAGAACAAGCAAATCACACAAAGACCTTAGGTTTAAGGCTTGCATGGGTTTTAAGGTGATACCCTCTTGAAGTTTGGATTGGTTCAGCCTGCCCTATAAATAGTAATCGGGTTCTAAGGGATCTCAATATCACTGATATTTCCCACAAGTTTCGTTTGATAGGTAACTGACTTGCAACCAAAGAAAACTCGGGAGTCAAACTTCAATGAGTGTAGCATCGAATATTAACCGACTTTGGGAATACACCAAAGATGGCTATCTCACTACGTCCTAATAGCCAAGTTGTTCAACTAAGGTTCTAAGGTCAGTTGACGCTTCATGACACCACACAGCGGCCCCTTATTCATTTTGATTAACTCAAGGGCTACCGGTACCAACCAAAGTGTCGCATCAACGTAGCCATCGCTTCAACGGTGTCGATATACCCCACACAGTTTCCATGATCTATTGCTACTTACCTAAAAGGATTCCCCAGATTCGGGTGTAGGATCTATAGTAACCCAAACAGTACCCTTAAAAATAAAGCAATCAAAAAAAGCAAATAAGAAATTTTAAAATGATATAGACCCTAAGGTAAACTCCACTTTATTATATCCGCAGTAGAGTCTCCAGTTCTTTGATACGGTGGCAGAACCGACTATTATACTGGTTTACATTTTTTGTTCGCAAATGTCGCAGTAAGCAAGAGTCGCCACTGGCTTTTCTTTTATCCAACAAAGGAAATGGTGAAAAGAACAAAAAAAGACCTTTTTCGAGACTTTCTGAGTAAGGGGCTAGATTATGGAAAGGGAAGGTATTAACACCCTTTCCATCCGTGGTTTTCCATGGGCTCTTAGGTACTTGCTCATTTTTTTAAAACTGCTTGTGTTGTGTGTTTTGAAAGATTTTGTTTGCTTTATGGTAACTCTCGTATCAATCCTCAAGAGTGTGGTAAAGCATTTTTGAAAAGATTTTTGAAAGTGTGTAAGTGTATAAAAAATCAGATTTTGAGCAAGTACCTAACAGTTATCTACCTACTCGAAAAGGGATGTTCTTTTCCTCCTTTCCTTTAGATAGTGCTATCCTACTATTAGTGAGTAGGTAACCCTATCGTTGGATGTTGAGGGACTATCGAAAGAGACGTTTTATGGTCATTGAAGGCAACATGTAAGGATACCTTAGCATTCGAATGGTCTGTCATCATATAGGCAACATCGAGGGACAAGATCATTTCTCGTAGGAAACTCGAGGGACGTTAAGGGACCATGACCTTTATGATGGATTTTAGATTGAGGGTCTTTGCTAAGAAATCCCTACGTTCGAGGGACATGACCATTGTTTTCTGAGGCAACCAAGTGGGGAGTACCCTAAGGGTGCAAGTGCGCAACAGTGTGTTTTTTCAGTTAGATTTATCTTGCAATTAGTGGCCTAATGATTAATTTGATTAATCTTGTCATGCACGCCTAATTTACTAACAGTTTATAGAAAAACATATAAGATGATATAAAGCGAGAAATAAAAGTTCCTACACTATTACAGGGCTTTGGTGTAGATACAAAAATAATGGACGAAAAGTAGAGTGTGAAAATTGTAAACCCTAATTAACTATTACAAACCGAGCGCAGTTACATAAAGGATAAAAAAATAATCGCATGAAAAAAAAAGGAATGATGAGCAAAAATTAAGATGGGAAAAAGTTCTAAACCTTAAAAAATCTAATTGGTCATTAAAAATATTTTTTGTATTTTAAGAAAAAAAGATTTGAATTTAACCTAATTCTCTAATTAATTTTAATTAATGAAATAGGTCAAAATAATTAAATCAAGTTAATTTATTTATCAAAAAAATTAAATTAAATTATAAAAACCTAAGTCTATTATTTTTTGTGATTTTCTGATTTTTCATGATTTTATTGAAAAAATGAATGAATAAATGAAGGAAGATGGACCTAAGGGGGTGTGAAACCAAATTGGAGGGGTGTGTTTTATTGAAACCTATAGCGTGAATCCAGAATTCTTCAACAAGTCTTGGAAAAACTAGACCCAGTAGATGATCAAAGTGCTTGTTCCATCCTTGGAACTCAACATCAGGGGTTAGATCATACCCGTTTTCCTTTATACTAACGAAGTCTACAATGAGTTCACACATAACTTCCAGTGAATCAATGGGAGTTAGGAGTGTTCTCGAGGGTTCTTCGTACCTTTCTACTTTTGAGGAAGAAGAGCCCGGAATTCTTTGAGAGCTTTGAGCAATTGATTGGGAGGAAGCCATTGATCACACTGACTTTTTAGGGTTTTTGAAATATTGAACACAAGTAAGAGAGAAAAAGGAATTGAGAGTGGAAAAGTGATAGTGAAAGTGAGCAACGTATATGTAGAAAAATAGGAAACTTTATTAACAAGAAAAGGGTAAAAAAATTATTACTTAGCATTAATGATTCCTGAAAAGAGGGATGGCGTAGAGATATGAAACAGTTACCGATATGACACGAGTCTCAAAGCATCCAATCAATGTTCCAGTTTGTTCAGAATTTGAACACGTGTTCAACCTTAAAACAAACCCTTATGAAGAGATGGCAAATGTTGATATTGTGAACTGTAAGCTTCTATCTATGAAATGAACCGTTCGGAGACCGTTCAGATCTTCTTAGATAAATCCTGATACAACTTTCCTTCTTACTTCTGAAGAATTATTGATCAGATGTTCATAAAAAATTAAAGACATAAAGTTCTGAAGGTTAACGTATACATAAACAAAACTATCATTCTGGCCATAATTTCATGCTGAGATGTTTCATAATGAAGTTAAACCTATATTCAGAAAGGTGTTTAGTGAAAACACCATCCCATTGATGGTCTGTGTCTATAAATTTTAATGAAAGAATTCCTTTCTGAATATAGTCCCTAATAAAATGGTGTTTAATTTCTATATGTTTAACCCTAGAATGTAAAATAGGATTTTTTGAAAGACATATAACATAAGTGTTGTCATAGAGTATAGGAATTTTACTCTCAAATATGTTGAAGTCTTCAAGTTGACTTTTCATCTAGAGCATCTCTTTGCAGCATCCAATTGCTGCTATATATTCAGCTTCAGCAGTTGACAATGCAATAGTGGATTGTTTCTTGTTGGACCACGAGATTAGATTTTCTCCTAGAAATTGGCAGCTTCCAGAAGTACTTTTCCTTTCTATTATGTCTCCAGCAAAGTCACCATCATAGTACCCTACTAATTTGTACTCTTTTGTTTTTCTATAACAAATACCATGATTATTAGTACCATTCATATACTTGAAAATTCGCTTAACAGCTGTTAAGTGAGATTCTCTAGGATCTTATTGGAATCTAGCACACAGATAGACACTATATAGAATATCAGGTCTTGAAGCTGTTAAATATAAGAGAGAACCAATCATCCCTCTGTAGATCTTCTGTTCTACCTTCATACTTACCTCTTCCTTTTCCATAATGCATGTTGGATGCATGGGAGTTTTGGCTAGTTTACATTTTGACAAGTCAAATTTCTTCAGAAGTTCTTTGACATACTTGCTTTGATGTATGTATGTTTCTTATGGAGTTTGATTGATTTGAATACCCATAAAAACTTGATTTCTCCCATCAAGCTCATTTCAAACTCTGCCTGCATAGACTTAGCAAATTCCCTTCCCAAAGAGGCTTTAGAAGATCCAAAAATAATATCATCTACATAAATCTGACAAACTAGAATGTCATTTTTAAATAGTTTACAGAACAATGTTATGTCAAGCTTCCATCTGGTAAAATGATTTTCTAATAGAAAACTACTTAGTCTTTCATACCAAGCTCTGGGATCTTGTTTCAGACCATTTAGTGATTTCTTTAGTTTACAGACATATTCTGGATGTTTTGAGTTTTCAAAACCAGGGGGTTGGTGCATATAAACTTCGTCATCAATGTAACCATTTAAAAATACACTTCTAATATCCATCTGATAAAGAGTGATGCCATTATTTACAGCAAAAGAAATTATAAGTCTGATTGATTCTAACCTGGCGACTGGAGCAAAGGTTTCTGTATAGTTTATCCCCTCTTGCTGACTATAACCTTGTGCCACCAGTCGTGCTTTGTTTCTGACGACTTCTCCTTGTTCATTCAGTTTGTTTCTGAATACCCATTTGGTTCCAATGATGTTAAACACTTTTGGTTTAGGAAATAGATCCCACACCTTATTTCTGGTGAATTGGTTTAATTATTCCTGCATTGCAAGTATCCAATCATTTTCTAGAAGGGCTTCGTCAATGGAAGTTGGCTCAATCAGAGACACTAATCCCATGAGAGATTCTTCCGAATTTCTGAATGTAGATCATGTTCTGATTGTGTCTTATTTCTTTACAAGAATTTTGTTTTCCGAATGAGCTAAACTGCTTCTAGATTGTCTTTTCTTGAAAGGCTCTTCAGATGTTGCTGTAATGTTCGTGACATCTTCTACTGGAGTTGACAGTGATTCTTTGTGAGAAACTTCTGATGCAGTGTCTTCAGTATCTGTAAATTGGACTTCTATATCTTCAAAAGTTTTACCCTGCTTTGACTTTTGAGAGCTAAGCTTATCATCAAATCTGACACTGATGGACTCTTCTACAATCCATGTTTTTGTGTTATATACTCTATAGCCTTTTGAGTGTTCGCAATATCATAACATGAGACATTTTTGTGCTTTAGAGTCAAAGTTGTTCAGATGTTCTTTAGTGTTTAGAATGAAACAAGTACGTCCAAATGGATGAAAATAAGAAATGTTGGGCTTTCTAATCTTCCACAGTTCATATGGAGTCTTATCCAGAATAAGTCTTATGGAGATTCTACTCTGAATGTAACACACTGTGTTAATTGCTTCTGCCCAAAAGTTCTTAGCAATGTTAATCTCATTGATCATGGATCTGGCCATTTCTTGTAAAGTTCTATTCTTTCGTTCTACAACTATGTTTTGTTGAGGAGTTATAGGGCAAAAGAAATCATGAGAGATGTCATTCTCATTAAAAAATAGTTCAAATTTTTTGTTTTTAAATTCCCCACCACGATCACTTCTGACTTTAACAAATCTAAGATCTTTTTCGTTTTAGACTTGGTTACAGAAAGAAAAGAACACAGAATGTGACTCGTCCTTGTATCTTAAGAACTTTACCCATGTCCAATTGATATAGTCATCTACAATCACTAGTCCATACTTCTTGCCACTAATGGATGCAGTTTTCACTGGTCCAAAAAGATCTATATGCAGGAGTTCTAATGGTCTAGAAGTAGAAACAACATTTTTGGTTTTGAAAGAAGGTTTTGAAAGAAGGTTTTGCAAACTTGCCTTTTTGACATGCTTCACACAGAGCATTTGAGCTGAACTTCAGGTTAGGAAGTCCTCTGACCAGATTAAGTTTGTAATTTGAGATATTCTTCTCATACTAACATGCCCCAATATTTGGTGTCAGACCCATTGTTCATCGTTAACAGACAGTAGGAATTTTTCATTATGACTTTTTAGTTCAGAAAGTTTTATTTTGTAAATGTTATTCTTTTTCTTTCCATTAAAGAGGACATATCCATCTTTCTGACTAACTACTTTACAAGACTTTTGATTGAAGATTATATCATAACCGTTATCACTTAACTGACTTATGGATAACAAGTTATGCATTAATCCATCTACTAACAAAATGTTATTTATAGAAAGAAGTGTATTATTACCAATAGTTCCGGAACCAATAATCTTCCCTTTCTGATTGCCTCTGAAACCTATGTAGCCTCCAGGTTTATGCTCCAAGATTTGGAACATATGCTTTCTTCCCGTCACGTGTCGAGAGTATCCAGAGTCCAGGTATCGAGATTGGTATTTCAATTTTCCTATTAAAGACATCTGCAACATAGACAATTTTATCCTTAGGTACCCATATCTTTTTGGGTCCTTGTTTGTTAGAGTAGCCAAAATTCTATTTGAATTTTTGTTTAGCAGAAAAAACATTACTAATATACTTTATGTCATGTGTGTGACCATAGGTGAAGTGAGAATAGAGAGGTGTGTGTTTTATGACCATATCCTTAACTTTCTTAGGTTGAGATACTTTACCCTTATGTCTTATTCATTTTCTTCCATTTCTGCTAACTCCATAGATCATTGAAGCCATCTTGCTTCTATCTATGTTTTTAGCAAGAAATTTTTTAAAACTATGATCATATCCTTTATGATCTTATCAGGGTTACTAGGAACTTCTGAGACAACTTCTTTCTGAGCCTTTTGTAATGTATTTCTAGTTTAGAAATTGTTTCTTTAAGCTCAGAGTTTTCTGATCTCAATTTCTTAGTTTCTTCAGAGTCAGAAACTAGATCCTTTTTCAGGTTCTTGTTTATGACTCGAAGTTTCTGATATCTTTCAAGAATTTCAGACATACTTTCTTCCAATTGAGATGTAGAAAAGTTAGAGAATACCTCTTCTGCCTCTAAGTCTGATTCTGATCCAGATGACCTAGTGTCATCTGACACCTTGGCCATTAGGGCTACGTTGGCTCTTTCATCTTCTGATTTTATTCCAGCTTCAGAAGAGTCTGAGTAATCCCATGTTGCCATGAGGCTTTTCTTCTTTTCCTTAAAGAACTTCTTTTTAGGTTTCTCTTTTTGAAGATTTGGACAATCTCTTTTGTAATGCCCTTGTTCAATGCATTTGTAGCAGACAATGTCTCTGTTACTTGATTGGTTGTATCCAGAAGATGGTTCTGAATGATTCCATGTTCTTCTAGAAGTTCCAAACTTCCTTTTCCTGTGCTTCCACAGCTGATTGACTCTTTTGGAGAGAAGAGACAATTCCTCTTCTTCTGATGATGATCCACCAGAGTTTTCTTCTTTTTCCTGCAAAATTTTCGGTTCATATTTTTTGTTAGATTTAAGAGCTAAAGACTTACCTTGCTTTTGGGGCTCATCTTTTTCTAACTCTATCTCATGACTTCTCAGGGAGATGACAAGTTCTTTGTGAGAGATTTTGTTCAGATCTTTGGCTAGTTTAAGAGTTGTGACCATGGTGTTAGAACAAAGTTTGAATCTACTACCCTAAGTTTAAGTTTTGATGATAACAAAATGAAAGGATATATTAATTATGTGATTCATATAAGAGCTATTTGCTACCTAAAATATTAGGTTCTGTTTTGCAGAAGCTCTGATAGGTATCAGTAAGAGCACACCCAATCAGCATCAGAATATTGGTCATCAACGTAAGCATCAGAAGATGCTATATCAGAATACCAGATTCAGAAGAATAATTCACGCGTATGTTGAAGCTTGATGAACAGAACTGCGCTCAACACTCTGATAAAGACAACAACAGTTCATCAGGACTTAAGCAGAGTCAGAATGAAGCCAAGCCAGAACACGCTTTAAGTAGCAACGGTACTGTGCATTGAAAGCGAATTATTACCAACGACATCATTCCAGACAAGATCTGCTCAATAAGGAAAGTTTGTTATTGGCATTGAATCAAGATTATTGCTCCAACGTTCAACAATCTCAATGCTATATAAACAAGACAATGAAGATTGAATTGGCTAATGCTCTACATCATATTACACGCCTAAAAGCTAATCATCATCTTCCTTCTCTCAGTTTGCTAAAAAGCTCCATAATTCCTTACTCAATTATATTTTAGCAATCTAGTTTCATAAGCTTAAGTTGTGTAACATCACAGTTGTGATACAGTTTTGTAGAAAACAATCACACACCTATTTCTCTTCTTTGTAAAAAAGTGTTTCCTTGACAAACCGGGTTGTGGTTTGCATCAAGAAGGCTTTAGTAGTTGTTAAAGCAGTTTGTAATATTCAGTTGAATATAGTGGATTAAGACCTCGTTGGAGAGAGGCGAAATCACCTTGACGGGTGGACTGGAGTAGTTTGAGATCAAACGAACCAGGATAAAAATATCTTGTTCATTGCATTGATTTTCAGTTTTACAATTCAACCCCCCTTCTTATGTTTTTCACTTCTTCAATTGGCATCAGAGCGCCTGGTTCTGAGCTAAAACACTTAACCGTGTCAGTACAAGATCCAGCGTCAGAAAAACACAATGGCAGGAAATTATTCTCACACCAGCAATGACAACCATGAGGACAGAGACAGATTCAGCGGCAAACCTCCAGTCTTTGATGGAGAAAACTTTGATTACTGGAAAGACAGAATTGAAAGTTTCTTTTTGGCACATGATGCTGATCTGTGGGATATGGTGACAGATGGATACACGCACCCTGTGAATGCAAGCGGTCAAGAGGTTTGATAGAAAAAATAATGACTGACCAACAAAAGCGTGACTTCAAGAATCACCACAAGGCCAGAACCATCCTTCTCAGCGCCATCTCATATGCTGAATATGAAAAGATCTCCAACAGAGACACAGCAAAGAACATGTTTGACTCACTTAGAATGACGCATGAGGGCAACGTTCAGGTCAAAGAAACTAAAGCTCTGGCGCTCATTCAGAAGTATGAGGCGTTCAAAATGGAAGAAAGTGAATCCATTGAAACAATGTTCTCAACATTCCAGATTCTGGTAGTTGGTCTCAAGGTTCTGGACAAAGGTTACTCTACTGCTGATCACGTCAAGAAAATTATCAGAAGTTTAGCCAAGCAGTGGAGGCCAATGGTTACAGCTCTGAAGCTAGCAAAAGATCTCAACAAAATTTCTCTGGAGGAACTTATCAGCTCCCTCAGAAGTCATGAGATAGAGCTAGAAGCTGATGAACACCAGAAGCAAGGTAAGCCTTTAGCATTAAAATCTAACAAAAAATTTGAGTCTAAAGTTTTGCAGGCAGTTGAAGAAACATCTGATGGATCCTCATCAGAAGAAGACAAACTCTCCCTCCTCTCCAGAAGAGTGAATCAACTGTGGAAGCAGAGGCAAAGGAAGTTCAGGAATCCTAGAAGATATGATCAGAACGAGTCTTCTTCCAGACACAGAAGGACAGATTCTTCCTCTGGATACAGAAGATCTGAAGGCTCCTCAGGAAGCAGAAAGCCAAACACCAAGGACATCGTCTGCTATGAGTGCAATGAGAAAGGACACTACAAGAGTGACTGCCCAAAACTTCAGAGGGAAAAGCCCAAAAAGAAGTTTGGAAGAGAAAAGAAGAAAAGTCTCATGGCTACATGGGATGACTCTGACCCGTCCGAAGCTGACTCAGAATCAGATGATGAGAGAGCCAACATAGCTCTCATGGCCAACATTTCAGAAGATAGTGAAGCTTCTGAATCAGACTCAGAATCAGATACTAAAGAGGTATTTCCTAACTTTGCTGTTAATTTTACCAAGGCTGAACTTGCTGAAAGCCTTAATGAGATTCTGGAAAGGTATAAGAAGATTAGAGTTAAATTCAGAGACCTGAAAAGGAATCTTGAATCTGACTCTAATAAGTCTGAGAGTCTCAAATTGGAGAATTCTGAGCTGAGAATTAAAATTTCAAAATTAGAAAATACTTTACAAAACTCTCAGAAGGAACCAATTTCTGAAACTCCCAGCAACGCTGATGAGATCATCAAGGAGTATGATCACAGTTTCCAGAAGTTTCTTGCTAAAAGCATAGATAGAAGAAAAATGGCTTCAATGATCTATGGAGTTAGCAGAAACGGCAGGAAGGGAATAGGATACCAATGTAAGGTTCCTACACCAAAGAATGTCATGGATTTAACCATCAAACACACACCTCTGAATTCACATTTTGTGTATGGTCACACACATGATATTAAATACACTAGCAGTAAGTACTCTGTGAAACCAAAATTCAACCAGAGTTTTGGTAAATCTAACAAATCAGGACCCAAGAAAATCTGGGTACCTAAGGATAAAATAATACATGTTGCAGATATCTTTAGCAGCAAGTCAGAAACACCAGTCATGGTACCTGGACTCTGGCTGCTCGCGACACATGACGAGAAGAAGGCATATGTTCCAAAGCCTGGAACTTAAGCCTGGAGGCCACGTTGGCTTTGGAGGCAATCAGAGGGGAAAGATAATTGGCTCTGGAACTGTAGGTAATGGAAATCTTCCCTCTATTAATAATGTTCTGCTAGTAGATGGATTAATGCATAATCTGTTATCCATAAGTCAATTAAGTAATAACGGTTATGATATAATCTTTAATCAAAAATCATGTAAAGTTGTTAGTCAGAAAGATGGGACTATCCTGTTTAATGGAAAGAGGAAAAACAACATTTATAAAATCAAACTTTCTGAACTGAAAAGTCAGAATGTAAAGTGCCTTCTGTCTGTTAACAACGAGCAGTGGATCTAGCACAGAAGATTGGGGCATGTTAGTATGAGAAGAATATCTCAGATTAACAAACTCAATCTGGTCAGAGGACTTCCTAATTTGAAGTTCAATTCAGATGCTCTGTGTGAAGCATGTCAGAAAGGCAAGTTTACAAAACCTTCTTTTAAATCTAAAAATGTTGTTTCTACCTCTAAGCCATTAGAACTTCTGCACATTGACTTATTTGGACCAGTTAAAATTGCTTCAGTCAGTGGCAAGAAGTATGGGTTAGTAATCGTAGATGACTATAGCAGATGGACATGGGTAAAGTTCTTAAGACACAAGGACGAGTCACACTCTGTGTTTGTTACCTTCTGTAACCAAGTTCAGAATGAAAAGGATCTTAGAATCGTTAAAGTCAGAAGTGATCATGGTGGAGAGTTTGAAAACAAAGATTTTGAGTCATTCTTTAATGACAGAGGCATTCTGCATGATTTCTCTTGTCCTAGAACTCCCCAACAAAATGGAGTTGTAGAACGAAAGAATAGAACATTGCAAGAAATGGCCAGAACCATGATCAATGAGACAAACGTTGCTAAGATCTTCTGGGCAGAGGCAATAAACACAGCGTGCTACATTCATAATAGAATCTCAATAAGACCTATTCTAGAAAAAACTCCATATGAATTGTGGAAGAACAGAAAGTCCAACATTTCATATTTTCATCCATTTGGATGTACCTGTTTTATGTTAAATACAAAGAATTATTTGAACACGTTTGACTCTAAAGCACAGAAGTGTATTATGTTAGGATACTCTGAACGCTGAAGAGGGTACAAAGTATACAATACAGAAACACAGATTGTGGAAGAATCAATCAGTGTTCGTTTTGATGATAAGCTTGACTCTGAAAAGTCAAAGCAGAATGAAGTTTTTGCAGGTATGGAAATTGAATTTACAGGTTCTGAAGACAAGTCGTCAGAAGCTCTCAACACAGACACTCCTTCAACATCTGAAAGGAGCACTTCTAGCAATCCTACAGCAGCTGCTGATCAACCTCAGAAGAGATTACCCAGAAGTAGCTTGGATCACCCAGAAGAGACTATCTTAGGAAGAAAGGAAGATCCAATCAGAACAAGAGCAAGCTTCAGAAACTCTGAAGAAACCCTCATGGGACTTGTGTCTCTGATTGAACCTTCTTCTATTGATGAAGCACTTCTGGATAATGACTGGATTCTGGCAATGCAAGAAGAGCTGAATCAATTCACCAGAAATGAAGTATGGGATCTTGTTCCCAGACCAAAAGGATTCAACGTCATTTGAACAAGATGGGTGTTCAGAAACAAGCTAAATGAACAAGGTGAAGTCATCAGAAACAAAGCACGACTGGTTGCACAAGGTTATAGTCAACAAGAGGGGATAGACTATACAGAAACCTTTTCCCCAGTCGCCAGGTTAGAATCTATCAGACTTTTAATTTCATTTGATGTTAATAGAGGCATCACTCTGTATCAGATGGATGTCAAAAGTGCATTCTTAAATGGTTATATAGAAGAAGAGGTTTATGTGCACCAACCCCCTGGTTTTGAAAATACAAAACATCCAGAACATGTTTTTAAACTAAAGAAGTCACTATATGGTCTGAAACAAGCTCCCAGAGCTTGGTATGAAAGACTAAGTAACTTTCTGTTAGAAAATGAATTCACCAGAGGGAAGGTGGACACTACCTTATTCTGTAAATCAGTTAAGAATGACATCTTAGTCTGTCAAATTTATGTTGATGATATTATTTTTGGTTCTACCAATCCTTCTCTTGGAAGAAAATTTGCTAAGTGTATGCAAGCAGAATTTGAGATGAGCCTCATGGGGGAACTGAAATTCTTTCTAGGAATTCAGATCAATCAAACTCCAGAGGGAACTTACATTCATCAGAGCAAATACATCAGAGATCTTCTGAAGAAATTTGACCTCTCAGAATGTAAGCCATCAAAGATTCCAATGCATCCCACGTGCATTCTGGAAAGAGAAGAGGTAAGAAAAAAGGTAGAACAGAAAGTCTACAAAGGTATGATTGGTTCTCTCCTTTATCTGACAGCTTCAAGACCTGATATATTATTCAGTGTATGTATTTGTGCTAGATTCCAATCAGATCCTAGAGAATCTCACTTAACAGCTGTTAAGCGAATTTTCAAGTATCTGAAAGGTACTACTAATTTGGGTTTGTTCTATAGAAAATCTAGTGATTACAGTTTAGTAGGCTACTGCGATGCTGACTTTGCTGGAGACAGAGTGGAGCGTAAAAGTACTTCTGGAAGCTGCCAGTTTCTGGGAGAAAATCTGATTTCTTGGTCCAGCAAAAGGCAATCAACAATTGCGCTATCAACAGCAGAAGCTGAGTACATAGCAGCAACAGGATGTAGCACAAAAATGCTCTGGATGAAAAGTCAGCTTGAAGACTTCCAGATTTTTGAGAGTAACATCCCTATACTCTGTGATAATACTTCTGCTATTTGCTTATGTAAGGATCCTATTTTACATTCTAGACCTAAGCATATAGAAATAAAACATCATTTCATTAGGGACTATATTCAGAAAGGAATGTCGCGGTAAGCAAGAGTCGCCACCGAGTTTTATTTTATCCAACAAGGAAAGGAAAAAAGCACAGAAAAATTCCTTTTTCGAGATATTTCTTAGTACGGGGGGTAGAGTTTAGAAAGGGAAGGTATTAGCACCCTTTCTATCCGTAGTTATCTACGGGCTCTTAGGTACTTGCTCATCATTTTCAAAATTGTTTTCTTTGTGTTTGTGTGCTTTAAAAAGTTTTTTGTTTCGACTTCGATTTAACTCTTGCTTCTGTCTTCAAAAGTGTAATGAAGTGTTTTTGAAAACTTTATTTGTAAAGGAGTGTAAGTGTGAAAAAGTTTGTTTTGTTTGAGCGAGTACTTAAGAGCTAATCTACCTACTCGAAAAAAGAATCGTTCTGTATTCGTTTCCTTTAGAAAATGCTATCCCACTATTAGTGAGTAGGTAGCATCGTCGTTGGAGTTTTGAGGGTCAATTCGAAAAAGGATGTACGATCACTAAAGCAATGTTAGGACGTCTTAGTAATAACCCTAATGTCTTAGATTAAGTATCTGAGGCAACAATATCTGAGGAAACCTTTCTGAGGTAACTTTGATCTTTGAGACAAAAGGACGACCACTAAAACATCCTATACTCAATGACTGTTTACCGAAGGCAACCAAGTGGGAGTGTACCCTAGGAGTGCGTATATGCATATGATTTGTTTCAGTTATTTAATCTTTGCACATTAGGTGATCTACCGTTTTAATTTTCAATTAGTCTTTCCATACAATCCTATTAACATTCATCTAAGCAGTTTATAGTTTGCGGAAATTAATATGCGGAAAGTTTAAAGTCTTAGCTATTACAAGGCTTTTGCTGATACATAATTATTTTGGACTGAAAATAAAAAGGTCGAATTTAAACCTAGGCTATTACAGAGCTTTAGGGGGATGGGGGTACAATTTAACAATGGGGATGAAGTGGAGACTAAAATATTACAACCATATCTAACGAATAATGAAAACAATGTAAAAAACGGTGTAAAATAAAAGGAAAACTGCATTTTGAACTGCTATGTGTCGACCCATGCTGCTATGCATCGACACATAGCTTTTCCTTGATCCTGTAAAACAAAATCAGTTCAGTATGGGTCGACACATAATGGGATGTGTCAACTCATTCACCTTCTTGTATCGATGCGAAACGCGTCTGTATCGACTTATAGGCTCTTCCAGCTTCTGTTTTGCAATCTGAACTCAGTATGGGTCGATGCATGGGGGTTATGTGTCGACTCATACCCTATTTTTTCACTAGGATGAGTCGACACGTGAGGATATGTGTCGATACCTGCTGTATTTTCCTTCCTTAAACATTGTTTTTTTTGTCTGTACAGGTTAGCTTACAACATATAATGGATAAATGTAAATAAAAAATGAGTGAATAAGCCTAAATCATAAGCAAATGACTAGTTCAAAGGGATAATAAAATACTACATCTTATCTTCAAGAACAAAAGACTGTTAATGATGTATAAAAAGATATCAAGTCAAAAGGACTTACCTGCACTGGTTGTTTTAGATTTGAATGCTTTTCCAAATGTTGTGATGACTTTGTGAGTCTTCAGAAAGCTGCTCCAGACTGCTGGAACTAAGTTGGACTGTACTGTAATATTTTTGGTATTTTTGATGGTGAAAATGAATAGGACTACAAGGACTGTTTTTATGTTTTTGGATGCAGGTTCTCTATTTTTCTCTGGTTCATGCGCCGCTTTTTCCACCAGTTTTAGGTCTGCCTTCGTTCTATATGTATCAAGGAATGGATTAGGGTTGATAACTGACCTCAATCTTCCTCCATCAATCAATTGGATCTTGATTTGATACACCTTAAAAATCATTCCAAAATTGGCCTAAAATCAATATTTTTGTCCACCCTAATGCCTTGCACGAGTTTGATTTGATGCTGGCTGTAATTGAAACCTGAAACAAGCACAAAATCTTTTGTTTTCAATATTTTGGATTTTCTCATGATTTATTTTGATTAAAATTGATTTAAATCAAATAAAAATCAAAATAAATAATAAAAACATGATAATGACAAGTGGCAAGGGCTAGAGCTCGTGGACTATTTTTCCAACTCAAAACAAGTGAAAAGGATTGGGCCCATTTGGCAAAAATTGAAGTTTTAGGCATAGTTGACTATTGGCAATTTTGCAAAAAAGGTCAAATTCAGCAATGCATAACTTCCTCAATTTTGACTCTTTGAAGGTGTTCTGGGACTTTTTAGAAAGCTTGAGATGTCCTCTAATCAACCCTTTTTGTCTCATCTCAATTTGATATCCCATGCTCATGTATGAAGCTTTTACAAAAAGGGTGTTTTTGTTGACTTTTCAAAATGACCTATAATGTCCAAATTCATAACTTCTTGTATGTGCATATTTTGATCTTGGGAGCTGAAGATGGATTGTAGGGAATTACATCCTCTTAAAAATGGGCTTTGGATGGGTCATTTCTCATAAATTATGAGAAAGTTATGCTTGGTCAAAGTTGAGTTGACTTTTCCTACAAAACCTTAATTTAGCAACTTTTGAGTCTTGATGAATTATTAGCAATCCTTGATGAATCATTATCAACCCTTGATCAAATGATGAAATATACTTCCAAATGAGGATGTTGACCAAAAACATTGAAGTTTAACTGTATGTAGGACACAGTTGACTTTTGCCCTAACAAAGTCGATTTTCAGGCCTTTGAGCAATTGACTGAGCAAACTTTCTTTGTAGGGCTTAAAACTTGACATGGATGATCTTGATAACATATTAGGACAATGGCGATCATTTGGGATCCCTTGGACTCAAGTGTCTTGGTGCAATTTGAAACCCTAATTTGAGGTAGACTGCCTTAGGAGAGAGCTTGTCTGGCCAACCCTTGGACTACCTTGAGCAACTTGAGTATCATTCTTGAAATGTTTGTTTGAGAAATATGGGAGGGCAAATTTTGGGTACCACAGTTGCCCCTGTTCAATCTTCTTAAACCTGAGGGTGTATATTTGGCTTTCGTGCTTTTCATGATCCGAAGGTGGAAGATGATTAAACACTAGAGTACCCAGAAATTTGCACTCGCATGAAGTGGTGTCCGTTTTGCGATATCGGGAATGGGCTTACAGATGCCATTTGGAAATTGCTGACGAGGTGATGGGCTTGAAGATTCCATATGAAGGAGTGTCGATCGCATAAGAGATTCCTTAGCGAGAGCTTCTATACCTGTCGTTGAGGAAAATTCTGCTGGGGAATAGAAGTAGAATTTTAGGAGCCTCGGTCGTCCATTATTCTGCTAGTGAGTCGTCTCTGTTTGAATTTTAGGAACTTCAGTCGTCCGTTAGTCTACCGAGGAATCATCTCTGTTGAATTTTAGGAACTTCGGTCGTCCGTATTCTACTGAGGAATCATCTCTGTTGAATTTTAGGAACTTCGATCGTCTGTATTATACTGTGGAAACATCTCTGTTGAATTTTAGGAACTTCGGTCGTTCGTATTCTACTGAGGAAACATCTCTGTTGAATTTTAGGAACTTCGGTCGTCTGTATTCTACTGGTGAGAATTTTAGGAACTTCGGTAGTCCGTATTCTACTGAGGAAACATCTCAGTTGAATTTTAGGAACTTAGGTAGTTCGTATTCTACTGAGGAATCATCTCTGTTGAATTTTAGGAACTTCGGTCGTCCATATTCTACGGAGGAATTGTCTCTGTTGAATTTTAGGATCTTCGGTCGTCCGTATTCTACTGAGGAATCATCTCTGTTGAACTTTAGGAACTTCGGTCGTTTGTATTCTACTGAGGAATCATCTCTGTTGAATTTTAGGAACTTCGGTCGTCAGTTATTCAACTGGGGAATAAACTATTATCCAGTCGTACCCGGGCTTCACAACTTGAATTTGGTGAGAAATTTGATTGTATCCTTCCTGAAAGGTAAAGGTTAGTTGTATGTAATGCATGATATGTATCAAGCAATGATGTTCTCAAAATAAATGAGATTGTGTTTTATGATGCGTATATGCATGTGTCATGATGTATGGAAATGTGATGTTTTTAGCTGGGGAAAATAAATCTCGGATTTCTGCTAGAGAAAAGAGTTGAATTCTTCATTTCCGCTGGGGATAGTGGATGAAGATGATTGTGAGAATAAACCTGTAGGAGAGGATAACTCCGCTGGGGAATAAACTGATGACTCTGTGGGGAGGACATACTCTGCCGGAGGATCTGTTGATTTGGAAGAATAACCTCAGTCGGGGATGAATTACCGTTGTTGGCGATAATGAAACTTGTTGAGGATTGAATTTCTGTTTGTGAAAGGAATGAACTCCGCTGGGGATGATTTTCCAGTTGCGACTTCACTAGGGATAACCTTTTAGGCTTTACTAGGGACAAACCTCCAGCCTCTACTGGGGATAATTCTCCAAACTTCACTAGGGATAATTCTCCAAACTCCACTGGGGATAATTTTCCAATGCTGATGATAGATAAACTCTGCTTGGGGAGAATTTTACCGACTCATTCGCGGTTGAGAGCCTTAGCTAGGGAGAATTAACACTACTATCTTTCTCTTACTCTACGGGGAGTGAATTTACCTTAGTCATATTCTTCAGCTAAATCTATCCCTGTACCTGGTGGACAAAGCAACTGTAAGGTCTGGACAATTCTTATTTGCCCCTGTTTCGGATATTAAGACTAATCGTCTTTTGTTTCGTATATAAATATTTATGAACAATTATTGTCAAATGCATATATCAAAAATGAACATTGGATGTTCTTGCAAAACAAAACAAAAAAAGGAAAAACCATTTGAAATTTATTTGTGAAAATGAAATGTATTGATTTTGGAGTCAGCCTGTAAATAGGCGTTTTTTGTACAAGAGGCCGACGTCCTAGTAAGTAAACACCGCCGAACAATAGAATTTATATACAGTTTGTGAAAAACAAAGAAAAATAGCTATGTGAATAATCCCAATGGGTTCCAACTCTGCTATTGCCTTTATATCCTTGAGCATCTCATCACTTTGCTACTTGGTTGAAGGTGGATCAGACTGATTAGCGCCATCTGAGCTTGATAGTCGATACTGAAATCTGTTTGCAAGATGATCCAACGAGACATAGTGTTACGCTTTGATCCCTAATTTTTGCTTGGACCGCCCTTTCGGGTTTTCAGTCCACCGGGATACCCTTTTTTGCCCAAGCCGCCTTTTCAGGTTTTCGACTTGCCGGGTGTACAAATTTTTTCATTTTCATCCCTTATTTTTTCCCGAACCCTTTTGGTTCACCGGGAAGCCCTTACTTTTTCCTAGGCCAGTCGACCTAGCGGGTCTTTGATTATGCGTAGTATTTTTTCACTATGTCTGCATTGACAGGGTGAGGAAGGTCATCACCATCCATGGTGGTTAGAATCATAGCTCCTCCTGAGAAGGTGTTCTTAACCACAAATGGCCCTTCGTACGTAGGGGTCCATTTTCCCTTGGGATCACCTTGTGGAAGTATGATGCGTTTGATCACCAGATCCCCAACTTGATACTCTTGTCGTCTGACCTTCTTGTTAAATTCCTTGATCATCCGCTTTTGATACGTCTGACCATGACAAATAGCAGTAAGTCTCTTTTCATCAATTAAGTTCAGTTGATCAAGCCGGGTCTGGATCCAGTCATGTTCGCTCAAACCTGCATCCTTAATAATCCGAAGAGAGGGTATCTGAACTTCAATGGGCAAGACGACCTCCATGCCATATACCAGGGAATAGGGTGTTTCCCCTGTGGACGTCTGCGCTGAGGTGCGGTACCTAGGAAGAGCAAATGGTAACATCTCGTGCCAGTCATTGTATGTCACCGTCATCTTCTGCACAATCTTCTTGATGTTCTTATTAGCCGCTTCAACAACCCCATTCATCTTCGGCCGGTAGGGAGAAGAGTTGTGATGTTGTATCTTGAACTGTTTGCAGAGCTCGGTGATCATCTTATTGTTGAGATTTGTACCATTGTCCATAATGATCCTCTCTGGTACACCGTATCGACAGATCAGGTTGTGCCGAATAAACCGTGCCACGACGTTCTTGGTCACTGTAGAAAAGGAAGCTGCCTCAACCCAGTTTGTAAAGTAATCAATTGCTACCAGGATAAAATGATGCCCATTAGACGCAGTAGGTCTGATCTCGCCGATCATATCGATGCCCCATATTGCAAAAGTCCAAGGAGATGTCAAGACGTTCATAGGCACTGGAGGTATGTGCACCTTATCAGCATAGACTTGGCACTTGTGACAGGTCCGAGAATGCTGATAACAGTCGGCTTCTATGGTGGACCAATAATATCCTGCCCGAAGGATTTTCTTGGCCATGTTATGTCCACTGGAATAAGTTTCGAAGGTACCTTCATGTAACTCTACCATAATCCTTTCTGCCTCGCTCTTATCCACACATCGCAGTAAGGTCGAGTCATGGTTACGCTTGTAAAGGATACCATTACTGATGAAGAACTTCACCGCGAACCTTCTCAGAAACTTCTTATCATTAACAGATGCACCCTCGGGGTACTCCTGATCCTCAAGATACCTCTTTACCTTATGAAACCAGGGTTTATCTGCTACCTCTTCAGTCTCAATGTCGCAGCAATGTGCAGGTTCGTCCAACCTCTCAATGGTAATATAGGGAGCCTCATTGTCCCACCTGACCTTGAACATAGAAGACATCGTAGCTAGCGCGTCCACTAACTGATTCTCTTCTCTAGGGAAATGTTCAAAGGTTATCTCCTCGAAGTGTGGAAGCAACATCAACACATACTCTTTGTAAGGAATAATATTTGGGTGCTTCGTATTCCACTTGCCTTTGATCTGACTGGTCACGAGAGCGGAATCTCCGAATACACTCAGAAACTTAATTCTTAAGTCAATAGATGCTCGAAGGCCCATAATGCATGCTTCATACTCTGCCATGTTGTTGGTGCAATTAAAACATAGTCGAGCGGTGAACGGAATATGACAACCTTCAGGAGATATGATCACGGTGCCAATTCCATTACCCAAAGCATTTGAAGCTCCATCAAAATACATAGACCATTGGGATCCTTCCTCAGGTCCTTCATCCGGTCCAGGTGTCTCACAGTCAGTCACCAACATGATGTTCTTATCCGGGAATTCGAAGTTCATAGACTGGTAATCGTCCACTACCTGATGTGCCAAATGATCTTCCAACACACTTCCCTTGATTTCCTCATGACTCGTGCATTGGATGTCATATTCGGTCAAGATCATCTGCCATCTTGCTATTCTTCCGGACAAGGCAGGCTTTTCGAAGATATACTTGATTGGATCCATCTTTAATATCAATAGAGTAGTGTGAGTCTGCATATACTGTCTCAGCCGGCAAGCAGCCCATGCCAAAGCGCAGCAAGTTTTCTCAAGCAGTGAGTATCGGGTCTCACAGTTGGTAAACTTTTTGCTAAGGTAGTAAATAGCATGCTCTTTTCTTCCAGACTCGTCATGCTGCTCCAGCACGCACCACATTGAATTGTCGAGTACTGTCAAGTATAAGATCAAAGGTCTTCCCTCAACTGGAGGCATCAGAATAGGGGGCTCTTGGAGATATTCCCTGATCCTTTCAAAAGCATCCTGACATTCATCATTCCATCTTACCACTTGATCTTTCTTCAGCAGTTTGAAGATTGGCTCACAAGTAGCAGTTAAATGTGAAATGAACCGGGAAATGTAATTCAGACGTCTCAAAAAGCCTCTGACTTCTTTTTCAGTTCGGGGAGCTGGCATTTCCTATATAGCCTTCACCTTTGCTAGATCCACCTGAATGCCTTTATCACTAACGACAAAGCCCAATAGTTTACCAGACCTCACCCCGAAGGTGCACTTGTTCGGGTTTAACCTCAGCTTGTACAACTTCAACCTGTCAAATAGCTTCTGAAGATGGTCAAGATGTTCTTCTTCAGTCTGGGATCTTGCAATCATGTCATCAACGTATACCTCAATCTCATGATGAATCATTTCGTGGAACAAAGCGACCATGGCGCGCTGATATGTTTCCCCATCATTCTTCAATCCGAACGGCATGACCTTGTAGAAAAAGGTACCCCACTACGTAACAAAGGTTGTCTTCTCCATGTCTTCCGGAGCCATCTTAATCTGATTGTAACGGGAGAAACCATCCATAAAGAAGAAGACCTTATGATGTGCGGTGTTGTCAACCAGAACGTTGATATGAGGCAGAGGGAAATCATCCTTGGGGCTTGCCCTGTTCAGATCCCTATAGTCCACACACATACGAACCTTACCATCTTTCTTCGACACCAGAACCACATTGGCAAGCCACTGTGGGTAAGAAGTAACAACTAGAAAACTGGCATCAAACTGTTTCATAACCTCAACCTTGATTTTCTCAGACATCTCTGGGCGTATTCGGCGAACTTTCTATTTCACTAGAGGATAGTTTTCCTTGGTCGGCAGGCGGTGAACCACAATATCGGTATCCAACCCAAGCATATCTTCATAAGACCAGGCAAAGATCTCGACATAATCATGCAGCATCTGTATCAACCGTTGCTTGACACTAGACTCTAGATTTGCACCGATCTTGACCTCTTTCTTGTCTACCTCTGTACCCAGATTTACGGTTTCCACTTGCTCTTCATACGGCTGAATGGCCCTCTCTTCCTGAAGTAACAGCCTAGTAAGTTCCCCAGGCACTTCACAATTATCCTCACCTTCGTCCTCGGCTTGGTTGATCGGACTTTCAAAGTCATAACTGGCAGTAGCATAGTCGTTATCAGTGGGATCCAGAGTGGATGTGGACCTGTATATGTGAGTGTGTGTAACATAAATAGTTGTTTTGATAAAGTGAAAAAATAGAAAGGAAAGACAAGGAGCACAAAATTTGTAATGCAAGAAAACGTCCAATGCTTTTATTGATGATATATGGAAATGACACATAATAAGCCCTCAAAAAAAGCCACAGTGTCTCGGGCAAGGCACCAGGCTGTAAAGTTTTAAATTGTCTGTTACACATTTCAAAACAAAAGTCTATTATTGTGTAATAAAAGAAATGGGCACGAAGTCCTTTGCCGTCCAATTGCTTAATCCACCGTCGGTAGTCGGGTAAATCCAGCTGTCAAACTCAGACTCTTCATCATTATCTTCAATTGCATTCACTTCCGGATTACTGATATGCATGGGAGGTCTTCCAATTCGCGCATGCCGAACAGCCCTTTGAGCTTCTGCAGTAAAACCCAAACCAAACTTGTCAGTCTTGTGAGAAAAGTCAGGGAGTTGGCCCCAATTCGCACACCCACCTTTTTCAATAACAGCTCGGGCATCCTTGAGGGAAGCCATCTTCATTGGAGGATCTTTAGCAAAAGTTTCAATCGACGCCAGAGTCTGGGGGACTTCTTCAAAGTTTTGACACGGGGTTTCAATGAACTCCCCATCCATCTCCACATACCGAAAAGAGTTGAGGTGGCTTACCATGTACTCCTCTTCTCCTCGTACTATAACAATTTTCCCCTTCACTGGATATTTGCACATCTGATGGAGCATAGAAGTTATTGCCCCAGCCTTATGAATCAACGGGCGACCCAACAAACAAGAATAGGATGGTCGGATGTCCATCACATAGAATGTAGACGCGAAAGTCTGGGAACCAACCTTAACATGAACATCCACCTCTCTATGTACCATCCTTTTGGACCCGTCAAAGGCCCTAACCACAATATTACTCGGCTTCAGCCCCAACCCTTCACAGTCCATCCGGTCTAACGCTTTTTTAGGTAACACATTCAACGAGGACCCAGTATCCACCATTACGTGAGCTAGAGTAGTGCCCATGCACTCAATTGAAACATGTAGAGCGTCATTGTGATTCTTTCCTTTGGAAGTCAAATCTATGTCGGAGAAACCCAACCCGTTGTCAGCGGTCAAACTAGCCACACAGTCTTTGAATTGATCAGCAGATGTCTCCTGTGGCACATGCGCAGTTTTCAGGAAAGCAATTAAAGCCTTAGCATGGGCTTATGAGCACAACAATAAAGATAACATAGAGATCTTCGACGGCGTTTGCGCCAGCTGTTTAACTATGTTGTAGTCTCTTTTCTTGATGATCTTCAAAATCTCCATTATCTCCTGCCTAGAGGTTTCAATAGTAATCTTCTTCGGTGCCTCCGTCCAAGCAGGCTCACCGGTGATCCCTTTTCCCCGAGCGTCAGATGACTCAGCGACAAGGGTGATAACGTGAGTGAGAATTGGAACAACAGCAGATGTACTAGCAGGTGTAATGACAACAGGCTTTTGAACAGTTGGAGGAGAAATCTCAGGAGAGAAGAGTCTTCCGCTTCGGGTGACCTTGCTAGACCCGACAATGTTGCTGACATCAGTATCACCCTATTCAACCTTCAAGTCTTGTTTAATCCCATGATAATACACATCGGCCCCATAATGCCACGGGACAGCCTTATCTGACGTGTAAGGGATAGGTCAAGGAACAGTAATGATCAATGGAGCAACTCTCGGAACAGATGTAATTCTAACAGGCTTTCTCGAGGAAGCCTTGGAAGAATTGGCGGAAATGGTGATTATGGAAACATCTTCAACAAGAATCAACGAAACCAAAGTTTTCTCGAACAAGATTTCCTTGTTATCCATCAGGCGTTGGACACCTGACTTCAATAGATGGCAAGTAGTAGGTAGGATGGAACACAGGTGGCAACCTTCGCCACAACCCAGAAATAAAATGGCCAACAATAAGTTCTTCTTCACGGTCATCAACAGAGTAGAAATGTCTTTCACAGAAGTCACGAACGATTCATCATCCACAACATTCACTCCATGCTTGGGCATAGGAGCAGTCATGACATTTGGCTTTTCTGGTGCTTCAAATTCAATCTCCTTAGCATCAATCAGATCCTGCACTTTATTCTTAAAAGCCCAGCAGTTATTTGTATCATGCCCTGGGCTATCGGAGTGATAAGCACAGCGGGCATTCGGATTATACAGCGGTGATGTAGTATTGGGATTCTTTGGAGCCTCTTTTAGAGTCACCAAGTTGGTTTCCAACAGTTGCGGCAGAATTTGAGATAGAGTCATACTGAGCCGAGTATATTTCCTTTGCGGTCTTTCTACTCTTTGCTGAGTGTTGCGTTGTGGGGCAACAGTTGGTCTTGATATAACTACTGCATTAACTGCTTGGCGGTATTCGGGTCGGTTTTGGCTCCTCGAGCTGTAAATTGCACTAGCTTCCTTCTTGAAAGGCTTCTTCACTGTACTTGACGAAGCACCCTTCTGTATCTTGCTGCTCTTGATACCGGCCTCAACTCTCTCCCCAGTCATGATCAATTCGGTTAACCCAGACGATGAACTTCTGATCAAATGATTGAAATATGGACAAGACAAAGTCCCAAGAAACATATCCACCAACTCCCTATCATCCAGAGGGGGTTGGACTCTTCAAGCAAGATCTCTCCATTTCTGAGCGTAGTCCTTAAAGCCTTCGCCTGTACCCATAGACATACTCTGAAGTTGAGTACGCGTGGGAGAAAGGTCGACATTATATTGGTATTGCTTGTAAAAAGAAGCAGCAAGGTCCTCCCAGTTACGGACATTAGCTCCTTCCAGTTGGTAGAACCATTCAAGTTAAGTCCTTGACATACTTTCTTGAAAGAAATGAACCCAAAGGTTCCTATCGGCAGTATATGGTTGAATCTTTCTGACATACGAGCGGAGGTGTAGCTTTGGACAAGATACCCTGTCATACTTAGGAAAGACAGGTTCTTTAAACTTGTGGGGGATCACTACCCTAGATGCCAAACCCAAATCTCTAAAGTCCAACCCAGGTACCTTCTAGATCTCCATTGCACTGAACCGGTCTTCAAGTTGCTTATATCTATCCTCAGCAGGAGGATACTGGTCTTCATCAAAATCAGTGTCATTGTCAGAGACCACAGGGCTAGGACCCTTTATTTCCTCTTGATTATCTCCTCCTCCAGATGAATGAGATAAATCAACTTCCTGTCTCAACCTGTTCCCAAACCTGTGACCCATATTCAGGAGGACCACCTTCTTCTTCTTCTTCTTCTTCTTGTCCTTCAAGATAAGAGTCTTCAAATCTTGCTGCCCTTTGGCCAGGTTCAGGAACATTTCCTGGAACTGAGCATTATGAGCTTGAAGAGCCTTAATAGCTTGATTAGTAGATGTTTCAGAAGACATGTTGGGCTGAAATAAACAACGAAGAAGATGAGAAACCTACAAGGGTACTTGTAATGAGGTGCATGGGAATGGAATGCGTATGAAATGATTTCAAAGACTTTGGGAGATTCAAATTTATAAACCAAAATAAAGCACACTTTATTAGATTAAAACTTGAAACAATGTTTAACAAATGCCTTTAAGGCGTTACAAAAGAAATACTGAAAAGCAAATCTAAACTAGAAACAATAAAAGACATCATAATTCCCATGGTCTCTTTCCCTTCGTGCTGACATAATCGTTGATTGTCCTTTCGTTCTCAAGATGCCTTGTAAGCTTCAAGATATTTCGTTCCTGCTCATGATACTTCTCTCTGTAAGTATCCATTTCTTCCCTTAGATGGATCCAAGATCTCTTCAATGCCCCAACATCAGTAGGCATGTATGGGTGGAGGACTGTATAAGGAACACCTTCTTCATCAGTATGCTCCACAATCACCGGCAAAACAGCTTCATATGGCATTCCCAGCTTTTGAGCACGGGCTCGAACCCACTGGAGATATGGTTGCATCGGGAGAGAAGTCTTCATTCCTAGCTCATGTGGATCAAACTTGTTCGCCCTGTCCGAAGCTCGTATAAATTTGCGGCGATGTCCCTCAACATCCCCCTTGAAGTAAAAAACAATGCCTGTAAGCAGCAACTCATGAGGACAGTCCCTTCGAGCTCGTAAAAACTATTGTAAGGCCAAACAAGGATTATAGGTTATTCTTCCTCTTATTTCAAGCAATGGACCATTGGGGTATTCCCCACACTGATCAATGACAGCTACTTTTTCCATATCTTTAGTACTCCAAAAGATGTTCGTAAGAGCAAGGGACATGATTCTGTAAGCCCAACCCATACCTTCCTCCTTATTTAATACAGATTTTGGGAGGTGAGAAATAAAATACCTCGCCAGCAGCGGTGTACAACACATGAGAGTTCCTCTTCTCTGCACAGTACGGGTATAGAGAGCATGTAGAATATCACCTAGTAGAGTAGGCACTGGGTTATGAGACATGAAAATCTTGACAGCATTCACATCAACGAAAGAATCTGGATTTCGGAACAGAACCAAGCCATAGATGAGGAGATCCAGGATGTCTTCAAATGCTTGAAATTCCAAACTATCCCAGAACCGTTGAGCTTGATCAATCAAGAACTTAGCCAAGAAACCTTTAACCCCGCTCCGAATCTCCCAGTTAGATACTACATCAGCCATTTTTAGATGGAGGGCTGAAGCAATATCCTCTAGCCTAGGAGCTATCTCCAAACCTGTAAAGGGTGTCTGCTCTAGAATAGATATGTCAAGTAAATCAGAAAACTCCTCCAAAGTAGGGACTAGCTGATAGTCCGGGAAGGTGAAACAGTGATGCAATGGGTCAAAGAACTGGAAAAGAACGCTCATCATTTGCTCATCCACCTTGGAAGAGACCAGGCTAAGGAGATGACCATGTCTTCTAACAAAGGAAGAAGTATCAGGAACCTTTGAAACCAACTCTCTAAGCTAAGCAGGTATCTGCGCGAAGCTGATTCAAATGGTATTTCTGTGCATAGAAGCCATGATCTGCAAAACAGAACAAAGATGAATCCCCCCGGTCTTTGAAATGGTTAGTCTAATGAAATATGCATGTGATGTCATGATGCATGATGTCATGATAAAAATACACCATAGGTATCACAGATAGCAAACATGGTAAGGGCTAACAAGTCACACAATAGCCCTTAAATTTCAGGCTGGCATGGAGTTTAGGTACTACCCTCTTGCAGTTTAGTTGGTTCAACCTGTCCTAATAATAGTAATCGGGTTCTAGAGGTTCTCAATATCACTGACCATCCTCCATCGGTCATAATTCCAGTTTAGCAATCTTTTCTTGCAGACGGAACCATCTCGAGAGTATGGTCTCAATGAGTGTAGCATACTGCTACTTTCTATGGCCAAATTGGTCAATTATAGGTTCTAAGGTCAGTTGATGCTTAATGACCCATTAGAAGCCCCATACTCTCCTTGTTCCTCCACAAGGGATATCGGTACCAACTAATGTGTCACACCAACATAGCTACTACTTCAACCGTATCGGTCTATGCCATACAGTTCCCTCATAGTTTATTGCTACTTACCTAAAAGGTATCCCCCAGATTCAGGTTAGGATCTATAGTAACTCCAATTCAAAGCCCACAAAGATAAAGTAAACAAATCAAACAATTGAAAACAATATGATGAACTAATCCTAAGGTACACCACACTTATTTATCCCCAGTAGAGTCGCTAGTTCTGTGATACGGTGGCCAGAACTGGGACGTGGTTCCCTATTTTTTAATGAATTGCTGGTTTGCGTTTTGCGTTTTTGTTTACAAAATGTCACGGTAAGCAGGAGTCGCCACCGACTTTTATTTTATCCAACAAGGAAAGGCAAAAAGCACATAAAAATTCCTTTTTCGAGATATTTCTGAGTATGGGGGGTAGATTATAGAAAGGGAAGGTATTAGCACCCTTTTTATCAGTTGTTATCTACGAGCTCTTAGGTACTTGCTCATCATTTTCAAAATTGTTTTCTTTGTGTTTGTGTGCTTTGAAAAGTTTTTTGTTTCGACTTCAATTTAACTCTTGCTTCTGTCTTCAAGAGTGTAATGAAGTGTTTTTGAAAACATTATTTGTAAGGAGTGTAAGTGTGAAAAAGTTTGTTTTGTTTGAGCAAGTACTTAAGAGCTAATCTACCTACTCGGAAAAAGAATCGTTTTGTATTCGTTTCCTTTAGACAATGATATCCCACTATTAGTGAGTAGGTAGCATCGTCGTTGGAGTTTTGAGGGTCAATTCGAAAAGGGACGTACGGTCACTAAAGCAATGTTAGGACGTCTTAGTAATAACCCTAATTTCTTAGATCAATTATCCGAGGCAACAATATCTGAGGCAACCTTTCCGAGGCAACTTTGATCTTTGAGACAAAAGTACAACCACTAAAACATCCTATACTCAATGACCGTTTACCAAAGGCAACCAAGTGGGAGTGTACCCTAGGAGTGCGTATGTGCATATGATTTGTTTCAGTTATTTAATCTTTGCACATTAGGTGATCTAACATTTTAATTTTCAATTAGTCTTTCCATACAATCCTATTAACATTCATCTAAGCAGTTTATAGTTTGCGGAAATTAAAATGCGGAAAGTTTACAGTCCTAGCTATTACAAGGCTTTTGCAGATACATAATTATTTTGGACTGAAAATAAAAAGGCCGAATTTAAACCTAGGCTATTACAGAGCTTTAGGGGGATGGGGGTACAATTTAACAATGGGGATGAAGTGGAGACTAAAATATTACGACCATATCGAATGATAATGAAAACAATGTAAAAAATAGTGTAAAATAAAAGGAAAACTGCATTTTGAACTGCTATGTGTCGACCCATGCTGCTATGCATCGACACATAGCTTTTCCTTGATCCTGTAAAACAAAATCATTTCAATATGGGTCGACACATAATGGGATGTAATGAATCATGCACCTTCTTGTATCGACACGAAACGCGTATGTATCGACTCATAGGCTCTTCCAGCTTCTGTTTTGCAATCTGAACTCAGTATGGGTCGATGCATGGGGGTTATGTGTTGACTCATACCCTATTTTTTCACTAGGATGAGGCGACACATGAGGATATGTGTCGATACCTGCTGTATTTTCCTTCCTTAAACATTTTTTTTTTTTGTCTGTACAGGTTAGCTTACAACATATGATGGATAAATGTAAATAAAAAATGAGTGAATAAGCCTAAATCATAAGCAAATGACTAGTTCAAAGGGATAATAAAATACTACATCTTATCTTCAAGAACAAAAGACTGTTAATGATGTATAAAAAGATATCAAGTCAAAAGGACTTACCTGCACTGGTTGTTTTAGATTTGAATGCTTTTCCAAATGTTGTGATGACTTTGTGAGTCTTCAGAAAGCTGCTCCAGACTGCTGGAACTAAGTTGGACTGTACTGTAATATTTTTGGTATTTTTGATGGTGAAAATGAATAGGACTACAAGGACTGTTTTTATGTTTTTGGATGCAGGTTCTCTATTTTTCTCTGGTTCATGCGCCGCTTTTTCCACCAGTTTTAGGTCTGCCTTCGTTCTATATGTATCAAGGAATGGATTAGGGTTGATAACTGACCTCAATCTTCCTCCATCAATCAATTGGATCTTGATTTGATACACCTTAAAAATCATTCCAAAATTGGCCTAAAATCAATATTTTTGTCCACCCTAATGCCTTGCACGAGTTTGATTTGATGCTGGCTGTAATTGAAACCTGAAACAAGCACAAAATCTTTTGTTTTCAATATTTTGGATTTTCTCATGATTTATTTTGATTAAAATTGATTTAAATCAAATAAAAATCAAAATAAATAATAAAAACATGATAATGACAAGTGGCAAGGGCTAGAGCTCGTGGACTATTTTTCCAACTCAAAACAAGTGAAAAGGATTGGGCCCATTTGGCAAAAATTGAAGTTTTAGGCATAGTTGACTATTGGCAATTTTGCAAAAAAGGTCAAATTCAGCAATGCATAACTTCCTCAATTTTGACTCTTTGAAGGTGTTCTGGGACTTTTTAGAAAGCTTGAGATGTCCTCTAATCAACCCTTTTTTGTCTCATCTCAATTTGATATCCCATGCTCATGTATGAAGCTTTTACAAAAAGGGTGTTTTTGTTGACTTTTCAAAATGACCTATAATGTCCAAATTCATAACTTCTTGTATGTGCATATTTTGATCTTGGGAGCTGAAGATGGATTGTAGGGAATTACATCCTCTTAAAAATGGGCTTTGGATGGGTCATTTCTCATAAATTATGAGAAAGTTATGCTTGGTCAAAGTTGAGTTGACTTTTCCTACAAAACCTTAATTTAGCAACTTTTGAGTCTTGATGAATTATTAGCAATCCTTGATGAATCATTATCAACCCTTGATCAAATGATGAAATATACTTCCAAATGAGGATGTTGACCAAAAACATTGAAGTTTAACTGTATGTAGGACACAGTTGACTTTTGCCCTAACAAAGTCAATTTTCAGGCCTTTGAGCAATTGACTGAGCAAACTTTCTTTGTAGGGCTTAAAACTTGACATGGATGATCTTGATAACATATTAGGACAATGGCGATCATTTGGGATCCCTTGGACTCAAGTGTCTTGGTGCAATTTGAAACCCTAATTTGAGGTAGACTGCCTTAGGAGAGAGCTTGTCTGGCCAACCCTTGGACTACCTTGAGCAACTTGAGTATCATTCTTGAAATGTTTGTTTGAGAAATATGGGAGGGCAAATTTTGGGTACCACAGTTGCCCCTGTTCAATCTTCTTAAACCTGAGGGTGTATATTTGGCTTTCGTGCTTTTCATGATCCGAAGGTGGAAGATGATTAAACACTAGAGTACCCAGAAATTTGCACTCGCATGAAGTGGTGTCCGTTTTGCGATATCGGGAATGGGCTTACAGATGCCATTTGGAAATTGCTGACGAGGTGATGGGCTTGAAGATTCCATCTGAAGGAGTGTCGATCGCATAAGAGATTCCTTAGCGAGAGCTTCTATACCTGTCGTTGAGGAAAATTCTGCTGGGGAATAGAAGTAGAATTTTAGGAGCCTCGGTCGTCCATTATTCTGCTAGTGAGTCGTCTCTGTTTGAATTTTAGGAACTTCAGTCGTCCGTTAGTCTACCGAGGAATCATCTCTGTTGAATTTTAGGAACTTCGGTCGTCCGTATTCTACTGAGGAATCATCTCTGTTGAATTTTAGGAACTTCGATCGTCTGTATTATACTGTGGAAACATCTCTGTTGAATTTTAGGAACTTCGGTCGTTCGTATTCTACTGAGGAAACATCTCTGTTGAATTTTAGGAACTTCGGTCGTCTGTATTCTACTGGTGAGAATTTTAGGAACTTCGGTAGTCCGTATTCTACTGAGGAAACATCTCAGTTGAATTTTAGGAACTTAGGTAGTTCGTATTCTACTGAGGAATCATCTCTGTTGAATTTTAGGAACTTCGGTCGTCCATATTCTACGGAGGAATTGTCTCTGTTGAATTTTAGGATCTTCGGTCGTCCGTATTCTACTGAGGAATCATCTCTGTTGAATTTTAGGAACTTCGGTCGTTTGTATTCTACTGAGGAATCATCTCTGTTGAATTTTAGGAACTTCGGTCGTCGGTTATTCAACTGGGGAATAAACTATTATCCAGTCGTACCCGGGCTTCACAACTTGAATTTGGTGAGAAATTTGATTGTATCCTTCCTGAAAGGTAAATGTTAGTTGTATGTAATGCATGATATGTATCAAGCAATGATGTTCTCAAAATAAATGAGATTGTGTTTGTATGATGCGTATATGCATGTGTCATGATGTATGGAAATGTGATGTTTTTAGCTGGGGAAAATAAATCTCGGATTTCTGCTAGAGAAAAGAGTTGAATTCTTCATTTCCGCTGGGGATAGTGGATGAAGATGATTGTGAGAATAAACCTGTAGGAGAGGATAACTCCGCTGGGGAATAAACTGATGACTCTGTGGGGAGGACATACTCTGCCGGAGGATCTGTTGATTTGGAAGAATAACCTCAGTCGGGGATGAATTACCGTTGTTGGCGATAATGAAACTTGTTGGGGATTGAATTTCTGTTTGTGAAAGGAATGAACTCCGCTGGGGATGATTTTCCAGTTGCGACTTCACTAGGGATAACCTTTTAGGCTTTACTAGGGACAAACCTCCAGCCTCTACTGGGGATAATTCTCCAAACTTCACTAGGGATAATTCTCCAAACTCCACTGGGGATAATTTTCCAATGCTGATGATAGATAAACTCTGCTTGGGGAGAATTTTACCGACTCATTCGCGGTTGCGAGCCTTAGCTAGGGAGAATTAACACTACTATCTTTCTCTTACTCTACGGGGAGTGAATTTACCTTAGTCATATTCTTCAGCTAAATCTATCCCTGTACCTGGTGGACAAAGCAACTGTAAGGTCTGGACAATACTTATTTGCCCCTGTTTCGGATATTACGACTAATCGTCTTTTGTTTCGTATATAAATATTTATGAACAATTATTGTCAAATGCATATATCAAAAATGAACATTGGATGTTCTTGCAAAACAAAACAAAAAAAGGAAAAACCATTTGAAATTTATTTGTGAAAATGAAATGTATTGATTTTGGAGTCAGCCTGTAAATAGGCGTTTTTTGTACAAGAGGCCGACGTCCTAGTAAGTAAACACCGCCGAACAATAGAATTTATATACAGTTTGTGAAAAACAAAGAAAAATAGCTATGTGAATAATCCCAATGGGTTCCAACTCTGCTATTGCCTTTATATCCTTGAGCATCTCATCACTTTGCTACTTGGTTGAAGGTGGATCAGACTGATTAGCGCCATCTGAGCTTGATAGTCGATACTGAAATCTGTTTGCAAGATGATCCAACGAGACATAGTGTTACGCTTTGATCCCTAATTTTTGCTTGGACCGCCCTTTCGGGTTTTCAGTCCACCGGGATACCCTTTTTTGCCCAAGCCGCCTTTTCAGGTTTTCGACTTGCCGGGTGTACAAATTTTTTCATTTTCATCCCTTATTTTTTCCCGAACCCTTTTGGTTCACCGGGAAGCCCTTACTTTTTCCTAGGCCAGTCGACCTAGCGGGTCTTTGATTATGCGTAGTATTTTTTCACTATGTCTGCATTGACAGGGTGAGGAAGGTCATCACCATCCATGGTGGTTAGAATCATAGCTCCTCCTGAGAAGGTGTTCTTAACCACAAATGGCCCTTCGTACGTAGGGGTCCATTTTCCCTTGGGATCACCTTGTGGAAGTATGATGCGTTTGATCACCAGATCCCCAACTTGATACTCTTGTCGTCTGACCTTCTTGTTAAATTCCTTGATCATCCGCTTTTGATACGTCTGACCATGACAAATAGCAGTAAGTCTCTTTTCATCAATTAAGTTCAGTTGATCAAGCCGGGTCTGGATCCAGTCATGTTCGCTCAAACCTGCATCCTTAATAATCCGAAGAGAGGGTATCTGAACTTCAATGGGCAAGACGACCTCCATGCCATATACCAGGGAATAGGGTGTTTCCCCTGTGGACGTCTGCGCTGAGGTGCGGTACCTAGGAAGAGCAAATGGTAACATCTCGTGCCAGTCATTGTATGTCACCGTCATCTTCTGCACAATCTTCTTGATGTTCTTATTAGCCGCTTCAACAACCCCATTCATCTTCGGCCGGTAGGGAGAAGAGTTGTGATGTTGTATCTTGAACTGTTTGCAGAGCTCGGTGATCATCTTATTGTTGAGATTTGTACCATTGTCCATAATGATCCTCTCTGGTACACCGTATCGACAGATCAGGTTGTGCCGAATAAACCGTGCCACGACGTTCTTGGTCACTGTAGAAAAGGAAGCTGCCTCAACCCAGTTTGTAAAGTAATCAATTGCTACCAGGATAAAATGATGCCCATTAGACGCAGTAGGTCTGATCTCGCCGATCATATCGATGCCCCATATTGCAAAAGTCCAAGGAGATGTCAAGACGTTCATAGGCACTGGAGGTATGTGCACCTTATCAGCATAGACTTGGCACTTGTGACAGGTCCGAGAATGCTGATAACAGTCGGCTTCTATGGTGGACCAATAATATCCTGCCCGAAGGATTTTCTTGGCCATGTTATGTCCACTGGAATAAGTTTCGAAGGTACCTTCATGTAACTCTACCATAATCCTTTCTGCCTCGCTCTTATCCACACATCGCAGTAAGGTCGAGTCATGGTTACGCTTGTAAAGGATACCATTACTGATGAAGAACTTCACCGCGAACCTTCTCAGAAACTTCTTATCATTAACAGATGCACCCTCGGGGTACTCCTGATCCTCAAGATACCTCTTTACCTTATGAAACCAGGGTTTATCTGCTACCTCTTCAGTCTCAATGTCGCAGCAATGTGCAGGTTCGTCCAACCTCTCAATGGTAATATAGGGAGCCTCATTGTCCCACCTGACCTTGAACATAGAAGACATCGTAGCTAGCGCGTCCACTAACTGATTCTCTTCTCTAGGGAAATGTTCAAAGGTTATCTCCTCGAAGTGTGGAAGCAACATCAACACATACTCTTTGTAAGGAATAATATTTGGGTGCTTCGTATTCCACTTGCCTTTGATCTGACTGATCACGAGAGCGGAATCTCCGAATACACTCAGAAACTTAATTCTTAAGTCAATAGATGCTCGAAGGCCCATAATGCATGCTTCATACTCTGCCATGTTGTTGGTGCAATTAAAACATAGTCGAGCGGTGAACGGAATATGACAACCTTCAGGAGATATGATCACGGGGCCAATTCCATTACCCAAAGCATTTGAAGCTCCATCAAAATACATAGACCATTGGGATCCTTCCTCAGGTCCTTCATCCGGTCCAGGTGTCTCACAGTCAGTCACCAACATGATGTTCTTATCCGGGAATTCGAAGTTCATAGACTGGTAATCGTCCACTACCTGATGTTCCAAATGATCTTCCAACACACTTCCCTTGATTTCCTCCTGACTCGTGCATTGGATGTCATATTCGGTCAAGATCATCTGCCATCTTGCTATTCTTCCGGACAAGGCAGGCTTTTCGAAGATATACTTGATTGGATCCATCTTTAATATCAATAGAGTAGTGTGAGTATGCATATACTGTCTCAGCCGGCAAGCAGCCCATGCCAAAGCGCAGCAAGTTTTCTCAAGCAGTGAGTATCGGGTCTCACAGTTGGTAAACTTTTTGCTAAGGTAGTAAATAGCATGCTCTTTTCTTCCAGACTCGTCATGCTGCTCCAGCACGCACCACATTGAATTGTCGAGTACTGTCAAGTATAAGATCAAAGGTCTTCCCTCAACTGGAGGCATCAGAATAGGGGGCTCTTGGAGATATTCCCTGATCCTTTCAAAAGCAGCCTGACATTCATCATTCCATCTTACCACTTGATCTTTCTTCAGCAGTTTGAAGATTGGCTCACAAGTAGCAGTTAAATGTGAAATGAACCGGGAAATGTAATTCAGACGTCTCAAAAAGCCTCTGACTTCTTTTTCAGTTCGGGGAGCTGGCATTTCCTATATAGCCTTCACCTTTGCTAGATCCACCTGAATGCCTTTATCACTAACGACAAAACCCAATAGTTTACCAGACCTCACCCCGAAGGTGCACTTGTTCGGGTTTAACCTCAGCTTGTACAACTTCAACCTGTCAAATAGCTTCTGAAGATGGTCAAGATGTTCTTCTTCAGTCTGGGATCTTGCAATCATGTCATCAACGTATACCTCAATCTCATGATGAATCATGTCGTGGAACAAAGCGACCATGGCGCGCTGATATGTTTCCCCATCATTCTTCAATCCGAACGGCATGACCTTGTAGAAAAAGGTACCCCACTACGTAACAAAGGTTGTCTTCTCCATGTCTTCCGGAGCCATCTTAATCTGATTGTAACGGGAGAAACCATCCATAAAGAAGAAGACCTTATGATGTGCGGTGTTGTCAACCAGAACGTTGATATGAGGCAGAGGGAAATCATCCTTGGGGCTTGCCCTGTTCAGATTCCTATAGTCCACACACATACGAACCTTACCATCTTTCTTCGACACCAGAACCACATTGGCAACCCACTGTGGGTAAGAAGTAACAACTAGAAAACTGGCATCAAACTGTTTCATAACCTCAACCTTGATTTTCTCAGACATCTCTGGGCGCATTCGGCGAACTTTCTGTTTCACTGGAGGATAGTTTTCCTTGGTCGGCAGGCGGTGAACCACAATATCGGTATCCAACCCAAGCATATCTTCATAAGACCAGGCAAAGATCTCGACATAATCATGCAGCATCTGTATCAACCGTTGCTTGACACTAGACTCTAGATTTGCACCGATCTTGACCTCTTTCTTGTCTACCTCTGTACCCAGATTTACGGTTTCCACTGGCTCTTCATACGGCTGAATGGCCCTCTCTTCCTGAAGTAACAGCCTAGTAAGTTCCCCAGGAACTTCACAATTATCCTCACCTTCGTCCTCGGCTTGGTTGATCGGACTTTCAAAGTCATAACTGGCAGTAGCATAGTCGTTATCAGTGGGATCCAGAGTGGATGTGGACCTGTATATGTGAGTGTGTGTAACATAAATAGTTGTTTTGATAAAGTGAAAAAATAGAAAGGAAAGTCAAGGAGCACAAAATTTGTAATGCAAGAAAACGTCCAATGCTTTTATTGATGATATATGGAAATGACACATAATAAGCCCTCAAACAAAGCCACAGTGTCTCGGGCAAGGCACCGAGCTGTAATGTTTTAAATTGTCTGTTACACATTTCAAAACAAAAGTCTATTATTGTGTAATAAAAGAAATGGGCACGAAGTCCTTTGCCGTCCAATTGCTTAATCCGCCGTCGGTAGTCGGGTAAATCCAGCTGTCAAACTCAGACTCTTCATCATTATCTTCAATTGCATTCACTTCCGGATTACTGATATGCATGGGAGGTTTTCCAATTCGCGCATGCCGAACAGCCCTTTGAGCTTCTGCAGTAAAACCCAAACCAAACTTGTCAGTCTTGTGAGAAAAGTCAGGGAGTTGGCCCCAATTCGCACACCCACCTTTTTCAATAACAGCTCGGGCATCCTTGAGGGAAGCCATCTTCATTGGAGGATCTTTAGCAAAAGTTTCAGTCGACGCCAGAGTCTAGGGGACTTCTTCAAAGTTTTGACACGGGGTTTCAATGAACTCCCCATCCATCTCCACATACCGAAAAGAGTTGAGGTGGCTTACCATGTACTCCTCTTCTCCTCGTACTATAACAATTTTCCCCTTCACTGGATATTTGCACATCTGATGGAGCATAGAAGTTATTGCCCCAGCCTTATGAATCAACGGGCGACCCAACAAACAAGAATAGGATGGTCGGATGTCCATCACATAGAATGTAGACGCGAAAGTCTGGGAACCAACCTTAACATGAACATCCACCTCTCTATGTACCATCCTTTTGGACCCGTCAAAGGCCCTAACCACAATATTACTCGGCTTCAGCCCCAACCCTTCACAGTCCATCCGGTCTAACGCTTTTTTAGGTAACACATTCAACGAGGACCCAGTATCCACCATTACGTGAGCTAGAGTAGTGCCCATGCACTCAATTGAAACATGTAGAGCGTCATTGTGATTCTTTCCTTTGGAAGTCAAATCTATGTCGGAGAAACCCAACCCGTTGTCAGCGGTCAAACTAGCCACACAGTCTTTGAATTGATCAGCAGATGTCTCCTGTTGCACATGCGCAGTTTTCAGGAAAGCAATTAAAGCCTTAGCATGGGCTTATGAGCACAACAATAAAGATAACATAGAGATCTTCGACGGGGTTTGCGCCAGCTGTTTAACTATGTTGTAGTCTCTTTTCTTGATGATCTTCAAAATCTCCATTATCTCCTGCCTAGAGGTTTCAATAGTAATCTTCTTCGGTGCCTCCGTCCAAGCAGGCTCACCGGTGATCCCTTTTCCCCAAGCGTCAGATGACTCAGCGACAAGGGTGATAACGTGAGTGAGAATTGGAACAACAACAGATGTATAAGCAGGTGTAATGACAACAGGCTTTTGAACAGTTGGAGGAGAAATCTCAGGAGAGAAGAGTCTTCCGCTTCGGGTGACCTTGCTAGACCCGACAATGTTGCTGACATCAGTATCAGCCTATTCAACCTTCAAGTCTTGTTTAATCCCATGATAATACACATCGGCCCCATAATGCCACGGGACAGCCTTATCTGACGTGTAAGGGATAGGTCAAGGAACAGTAATGATCAATGGAGCAACTCTCGGAACAGATGTAATTCTAACAGGCTTTCTCGAGGAAGCCTTGGAAGAATTGGCGGAAATGGTGATTATGGAAACATCTTCAACAAGAATCAACGAAACCAAAGTTTTCTCGAACAAGATTTCCTTGTTATCCATCAGGCGTTGGACACCTGACTTCAATAGATGGCAAGTAGTAGGTAGGATGGAACACAGGTGGCAACCTTCGCCACAACCCAGAAATAAAATGGCCAACAATAAGTTCTTCTTCACGGTCATCAACAGAGTAGAAATGTCTTTCACAGAAGTCACGAACGATTCATCATCCACAACATTCACTCCATGCTTGGGCATAGGAGCAGTCATGACATTTGGCTTTTCTGGTGCTTCAAATTCAATCTCCTTAGCATCAATCAGATCCTGCACTTTATTCTTAAAAGCCCAGCAGTTATTTGTATCATGCCCTGGGCTATCGGAGTGATAAGCACAGCGGGCATTCGGATTATACAGCGGTGATGTAGTATTGGGATTCTTTGGAGCCTCTTTTAGAGTCACCAAGTTGGTTTCCAACAGTTGCGGCAGAATTTGAGATAGAGTCATACTGAGACGAGTATATTTCCTTTGTGGTCTTTCTACTCTTTGCTGAGTGTTGCGTTGTGGGGCAACAGTTGGTCTTGATATAACTACTGCATTAACTGCTTGGCGGTGTTCGGGTCGGTTTTGGCTCCTCGAGCTGTAAATTGCACTAGCTTCCTTCTTGAAAGGCTTCTTCACTGTACTTGACGAAGCACCCTTCTGTATCTTGCTGCTCTTGATACCGGCCTCAACTCTCTCCCCAGTCATGATCAATTCGGTTAACCCAGACGATGAACTTCTGATCAAATGATTGAAATATGGACAAGACAAAGTCCCAAGAAACATATCCACCAACTCCCTATCATCCAGAGGGGGTTGGACTCTTCAAGCAAGATCTCTCCATTTCTGAGCGTAGTCCTTAAAGCCTTCGCCTGTACCCATAGACATACTCTGAAGTTGAGTACGCGTGGGAGAAAGGTCGACATTATATTGGTATTGCTTGTAAAAAGAAGCAGCAAGGTCCTCCCAGTTACGGACATTAGCTCCTTCCAGTTGGTAGAACCATTCAAGTTAAGTCCTTGACATACTTTCTTGAAAGAAATGAACCCAAAGGTTCCTATCGGCAGTATATGGTTGAATCTTTCTGACATACGAGCGGAGGTGTAGCTTTGGACAAGATACCCTGTCATACTTAGGAAAGACAGGTTCTTTAAACTTGTGGGGGATCACTACCCTAGATGCCAAACCCAAATCTCTAAAGTCCAACCCAGGTACCTTCTAGATCTCCATTGCACTGAACCGGTCTTCAAGTTGCTTATATCTATCCTCAGCAGGAGGATACTGGTCTTCATCAAAATCAGTGTCATTGTCAGAGACCACAAGGCTAGGACCCTTTCTTTCCTCTTGATTATCTCCTCCTCTAGATGAATGAGATAAATCAACTTCCTGTCTCAACCTGTTCCCAAACCTGTGACCCATATTCAGGAGGACCACCTTCTTCTTCTTCTTCTTCTTCTTCTTGTCCTTCAAGATAAGAGTCTTCAAATCTTGCTGCCCTTTGGCCAGGTTCAGGAACATTTCCTGGAACTGAGCATTATGAGCTTGAAGAGCCTTAATAGCTTGATTAGTAGATGTTTCAGAAGACATGTTGGGCTGAAATAAACAACGAAGAAGATGAGAAACCTACAAGGGTACTTGTAATGAGGTGCATGGGAATGGAATGCGTATGAAATGATTTCAAAGACTTTGGGAGATTCAAATTTATAAACCAAAATAAAGCACACTTTATTAGATTAAAACTTGAAACAATGTTTAACAAATGCCTTTAAGGCGTTACAAAAGAAATACTGAAAAGCAAATCTAAACTAGAAACAATAAAAGACATCATAATTCCCATGGTCTCTTTCCCTTCGTGCTGACATAATCGTTGATTGTCCTTTCGTTCTCAAGATGCCTTGTAAGCTTCAAGATATTTCGTTCCTGCTCATGATACTTCTCTCTGTAAGTATCCATTTCTTCCCTTAGATGGATCCAAGATCTCTTCAATTCCCCAACATCAGTAGGCATGTATGGGTGGAGGACTGTATAAGGAACACCTTCTTCATCAGTATGCTCCACAATCACCGGCAAAACAGCTTCATATGGCATTCCCAGCTTTTGAGCACGGGCTCGAACCCACTGGAGATATGGTTGCATCGGGAGAGAAGTCTTCATTCCTAGCTCATGTGGATCAAACCTGTTCACCCTGTCCGAAGCTCGTATAAATTTGCGGCGATGTCCCTCAACATCCCCCTTGAAGTAAAAAACAATGCCTGTAAGCAGCAACTCATGAGGACCGTCCCTTCGAGCTCGTAAAAACTATTGTAAGGCCAAACAAGGATTATAGGTTATTCTTCCTCTTATTTCAAGCAATGGACCATTGGGGTATTCCCCACACTGATCAATGACAGCTACTTTTTCCATATCTTTAGTACTCCAAAAGATGTTCGTAAGAGCAAGGGACATGATTCTGTAAGCCCAACCCATACCTTCCTCCTTATTTAATACAGATTTTGGGAGGTGAGAAATAAACTACCTCGCCAGCAGCGGTGTACAACACATGAGAGTTCCTCTTCTCTGCACAGTACGGGTATAAGAGCATGTAGAATATCACCTAGTAGAGTAGGCACTGGGTTCTGAGACATGAAAATCTTGACAGCATTCACATCAACGAAAGAATCTGGATTTTGGAACAGAACCAAGCCATAGATGAGGAGATCCAGGATGTCTTCAAATGCTTGAAATTCCAAACTATCCCAGAACCGTTGAGCTTGATCAATCAAGAACTTAGCCAAGAAACCTTTAACCCCGCTCCGAATCTCCCAGTTAGATACTACATCAGCCATTTTTAGATGGAGGGCTGAAGCAATATCCTCTAGCCTAGGAGCTATCTCCAAACCTGTAAAGGGTGTCTGCTCTAGAATAGATATGTCAAGTAAATCAGAAAACTCCTCCAAAGTAGGGACTAGCTGATAGTCCGGGAAGGTGAAACAGTGATGCAATGGGTCAAAGAACTGGAAAAGAACGCTCATCATTTGCTCATCCACCTTGGAAGAGACCAGGCTAAGGAGATGACCATGTCTTCTAACAAAGGAAGAAGTATCAGGAACCTTTGAAACCAACTCTCTAAGCTAAGCAGGTATCTGCGCGAAGCTGATTCGAATGGTATTTCTGTGCATAGAAGCCATGATCTGCAAAACAGAACAAAGATGAATCCCCCGGTCTTTGAAATGGTTAGTCTAATGAAATATGCATGTGATGTCATGATGCATGATGTCATGATAAAAACACACCATAGGTATCACAGATAGCAAACATGGTAAGGGCTAACAAGTCACACAATAGCCCTTAAATTTTAGGCTGGCATGGAGTTTAGGTACTACCCTCTTGCAGTTTAGTTGGTTCAACCTGTCCTAATAATAGTAATCGGGTTCTAGAGGTTCTCAATATCACTGACCATCCTCCATCGGTCATAATTCCAGTTTAGCAATCTTTTCTTGCAGACGGAACCATCTCGAGAGTATGGTCTCAATGAGTGTAGCATACTGCTACTTTCTATGGCCAAATTGGTCAATTATAGGTTCTAAGGTCAGTTGATGCTTAATGACCCATTAGAAGCCCCATACTCTCCTTGTTCCTCCACAAGGGATATCGGTACCAACTAATGTGTCACACCAACATAGCTACTACTTCAACCGTATCGGTCTATGCCATACAGTTCCCTCATAGTTTATTGCTACTTACCTAAAAGGTATCCCCCAGATTCAGGTTAGGATCTATAGTAACTCCAATTCAAAGCCCACAAAGATAAAGTAAACAAATCAAACAATTGAAAACAATATGATGAACTAATCCTAAGGTACACCACACTTATTTATCCCCAGTAGAGTCGCTAGTTCTGTGATACGGTGGCCAGAACTGGGACGTGGTTCCCTATTTTTTAATGAATTGCTGGTTTGCGTTTTGCGTTTTTGTTTACAAAATGTCACGGTAAGCAGGAGTCGCCACCGACTTTTATTTTATCCAACAAGGAAAGGAAAAAAGCACATAAAAATTCCTTTTTCGAGATATTTCTGAGTATGGGGGGTAGATTATAGAAAGGGAAGGTATTAGCACCCTTTTTATCAGTTGTTATCTACGAGCTCTTAGGTACTTGCTCATCATTTTCAAAATTGTTTTCTTTGTGTTTGTGTGCTTTGAAAAGTTTTTTGTTTCGACTTCAATTTAACTCTTGCTTCTGTCTTCAAGAGTGTAATGAAGTGTTTTTGAAAACATTATTTGTAAGGAGTGTAAGTGTGAAAAAGTTTATTTTGTTTGAGCAAGTACTTAAGAGCTAATCTACCAACTCGGAAAAAGAATCGTTTTGTATTCGTTTCCTTTAGACAATGATATCCCACTATTAGTGAGTAGGTAGCATCGTTGTTGGAGTTTTGAGGGTCAATTCGAAAAGGGACGTACGGTCACTAAAGCAATGTTAGGACGTCTTAGTAATAACCCTAATTTATTAGATCAATTATCCGAGGCAACAATATCTGAGGCAACCTTTCCGAGGCAACTTTGATCTTTGAGACAAAAGTACGACCACTAAAACATCCTATACTCAATGACTGTTTACCGAAGGCAACCAAGTGGGAGTGTACCCTAGGAGTGCGTATGTGCATATGATTTGTTTCAGTTATTTAATCTTTGCACATTAGGTGATCTAACATTTTAATTTTCAATTAGTCTTTCCATACAATCCTATTAACATTCATCTAAGCAGTTTATAGTTTGCGGAAATTAAAATGCGGAAAGTTTACAGTCCTAGCTATTACAAGGCTTTTACAGATACATAATTATTTTGGACTGAAAATAAAAAGGCCGAATTTAAACCTAGGCTATTACAGAGCTTTAGGGGGATGGGGGTACAATTTAACAATGGGGATGAAGTGGAGACTAAAATATTACGACCATATCGAATGATAATGAAAACAATGTAAAAAATAGTGTAAAATAAAAGGAAAACTGCATTTTGAACTGCTATGTGTCGACCCATGCTGCTATGCATCGACACATAGCTTTTCCTTGATCCTGTAAAACAAAATCATTTCAATATGGGTCGACACATAATGGGATGTAATGAATCATGCACCTTCTTGTATCGACACGAAACGCGTATGTATCGACTCATAGGCTCTTCCAGCTTCTGTTTTGCAATCTGAACTCAGTATGGGTCGATGCATGGGGGTTATGTGTTGACTCATACCCTATTTTTTCACTAGGATGAGGCGACACATGAGGATATGTGTCGATACCTGCTGTATTTTCCTGCCTTAAACATTGTTTTTTTTTGTCTGTACAGGTTAGCTTACAACATATGATGGATAGATGTAAATAAAAAATGAGTGAATAAGCCTAAATCATAAGCAAACGACAAGTTCAAAGGGATAATAAAATACTACATCTTATCTTCAAGAACAAAAGACTGTTAATGATGTATAAAAAGATATCAAGTCGAAAGGACTTACCTTTGGGCTGCACTGGTTGTTTTAGATCTGAATGCTTTTCCAAATGTTGTGATGACTGTGTGAGTCTTCAGAAAGCTGCTACGGACTACTGGAACTGAGTTGGACTGTACTGTAATATTTTTGGTATTTTTGATGGTGAAAATGAATAGCACTACAAGGACTGTTTTTATGTTTTTGGATGCAGGTTCTCTGTTTTGCTATGGTTCATGCGCCTCTTTTTCCACCAGTTTTAGGTCTGCCTTCGTTCTATATGTATCAAGGAATGGATTAGGGTTGATAATTGACCTCAACCTTGCACGAGTTTGTTTGATGCTAGCTGTAATTGAAACCTGAAACAAGCACAAAATCTTTTGTTTTCAATATTTTGGATTTTCTCATGATTTATTTTGATTAAAATTGATTTAAATCAAATCAAAATCAAAATAAATAATAAAAACATGATAATGACAAGTGGAAAGGGCTAGAGCTCGTGGACTATGTTGCCAACTCAAAACAAGTTAAAAATATTGGGCCCATTTGGCAAAAATTGAAGTTTTAGGCATAGTTGATTATTGGCAATTTTGCAAAAAAAGGTCAACTTCACCAATGCATAACTTCCTCAATTTTGACTCTTTGAAGGTGTTCTTGGACTTTTTAGAAAGCCTGAGATTTCCTCTAATAAACCCTTTTTTATCATCTCAATTTGATATTCCATGCTCATGTATGAAGCTTTGACAAAAAAGGTGTTTTTGTTGACTTTTCAAAATGACCTATAATGTCCAAATTCATAACTTCTTGTGAGTGCATATTTTGATCATGGGAGATGAAGATGGATTGTAGTTAATTCCATCCTCTTGAAAATGGGCTTTGGATGGGTCATTTATCATAAAGTATGAGAAAGTTATGCTTGGTCAAAGTTGAGTTGACTTTTCCTGCAAAACCCTAATTTAGGAACTTTTGAGTCTTGATGAATTATGACCAATCCTTGATGAATCATGATCAACCCTTGATCAAATGATGAAATATACTTCCAAATGATGATGTTGACCAAAAATCTTGAAGTTTGACTGTATGTAGGACACAATTAACTTTTGCCCTAACACAGTCGATTTTAAAGCCTTTGAGCAATTGACGGAGCAACCTTTCTCTATAGGGATTGAAACTTGATATGGATGATCTTGATAACATATTAGGACAATGGTGATCATTTGGGATCCCTTGAACTCAAGTGTCTTGGTATAACATGAAACCCTAATTTGAGGTAGACTGCCTTAGGAGAGAGCTTGTCTGGCCAACCCTTGGACTACCTTGAGCAACTTGAGTATCATTCTTGAAATGTTGTTTGAGAAATATGGGAGGGCAAATTTTGGGGTACAACACACCTGAAAAATATGAATGATGTTGATGATAACTTTAATAAAACTTTAATCCAATTTGGATTTATTTTCTTGTTCATTGTCTTTACTTCATCTCATTATTGTTCTTTTATTTATGAAATATAGGATGATTGATTCATCTTTGTTAAATTAGGTTTGGATTGTTACTTGATTAACTTTCGTCATTTCAAATCTACCTCTAAGTGATAAATTGATCACTCAAGGTACTATTGATTGATAATAAATTTTTTTTAAGGTATCATGAAGGATTTGATTGATGAAATGATCTCATCTTCTTGACTTAGTCTTGTTCATCTAGCCTTTTAAACCATGGTGTGCATAATATGCAATACACTGGGGTTATTTGAAATTTATTTGATGTTTTAAACATACTTTGGTATTTTTCTTATTATTTTCATTTTAAAATCAAATTAAATATACTTTTCTATGTATTTTAATTGTTTTTTATTTGCATTTTAATTATGTTTGAGATTTGATGATTGGTTGACCTTGGATCATAGTGAATTTAATCATTAGTTTCATCAACCTCATTGGATTTTGGATTTTGATGGGGTGAAAACCCTAATCCACCATAAAAAATATGAATGATGTTGATGATAACTTTAATAAAACTTTGATCCAATTTTAGATTTATTTTCTTGTTAATTGTATCTACTTCATCTCGTTATTCTTGTTTTTTCTCTTTGATCAATTGGATGGTGATTGATTCATCTTTGTTCAATTAGGTTTAGACTGGAACTCGATGAACTTTCATCATTTCAAATCTACCTCAAAGTGACCAATTGATCACTCAAGGTACTTTAGAATTATGATAAGTATGTGCTAAGGTATCATGAAGGATTTGATTGATGTAATGATCTCATCTCCATGAATTAGTCTTGATCACCTAGCCTTTTAAAATATGGTGTGCATTATATGCAATACACTGGCGTTATTTGAAATTTATTTGATGTTTTGAACATACTTTGGCATTTTCCATATGATTTTCATTTTAAAATCAAATTAAAAATATATTTCTATGCATTATAATTGTTTTTTATTTGCATTTTAATTATGTTTGACTTTTGATGACTGGTTGGCCTTGGATCATAGTGAATTTGATCATAAGTTTTATCAACCTCATTGGATCTTGGATTTTGATGGGGTGAAAACCCTAATCAGCCATTAAAAATATGAATGATATTGATGATAACTTTAATAAAATTTTGATCCATTTAAGATTTATTTTCTTGTTCATTGTCTCTACTTCATCTCGTTATTCTTCTTTTTTCTCTTTGATCAATTGGATGGTAATTGATTCATCTTTGTGTAATTAGGTTTGGACTGGAACTTGATAAACTTTCATCATTTCAAATCTACCTCTAAGTGACCAATTGATCACTCAAGGTACTTTAGAATGATGATATGTCTGTACTAAGGTATCATGAAGGATTTGATTGATGTAATGATCTCATCTTCTTGACTTAGTCTTGATCATCTATGCTTTTAAACCATCGTAAGAATTATATGCAATACACGCACTTCATTTGAATTTTAATTTGACATCTTGAGCATACTTTGGTATTTTACCTTTTTATTTCATTTTAAAATCAATTTAAAAAATACTTTTCAGGAAATTTTAATTGCTTTTTATTTACATTATAATTATGTAAGACTTTTGTTGACTGGTTGTCCTTGGATCATAGTGAATTTGATAATAAGTTTCATTAACCTCATTGGATCTTAGGTGTTGATAGGGTGAAAACCCTAATCCACCCAAAAAAGATGAATGATGTTGATGATAACTTTAATAAAACTTTGATCCAATTTGGATTTATTTTCTTGTTCATGTTCTCTACTTCATCTCATTCTTGTTCATTTTTTTTATGAAATGGAGGATGATTGATTCATCTTTGTTCAATTAGGTTTGGATTGTTACTTGATGAACTTTCATCATTTCAAATCTACTTCTTAGTGATCAATTAATCACTCAAGGTACTATGGATTGATAATAAATTTGTTTTAAGGTATCATAAAGGAGTTGATTGACGTAATGATCTCATCTCCTTGACTTAGTCTTGTTCATCCAGCCTTCTAAAACATGGTGTGCATTATATGCAATACACTGGGGTTATTTGAAATTTATTTGATGTTTTGAACATACTTTGGTATTTTACATATTATATTCATTTTAAAATCAAATTAAAAATACTTTTCTATGCATTGTAATTGTTTTTGATTTGCATTTTAATTAAGTTTGACTTTTGTTGGTTGGTTGGCCTTGGATCATAGTGAATTTGATCATAAGTTTCATCAACCTCATTGGATCTTGGATTTTGATGGGGTGAAAACCCTAATCCAACATAAAAAATATGAATGATGTTGATGATAACTTTAATAAAACTTTGATCCAATTTTGGATTTATTTTCTTGTTAATTGTCTCTACTTCATTTCGTTATTCTTCTTTTTTCTCTTTGATCAATTGGATGGTGATTGATTCATCTTTGTTCAATTAGGTTCCGATTGGTACTTGATGAACTTTAATCATCTCAAATCTACCTCTAAGTGACCAATTGATCACTCAAGGTACTTTGGAATTATGATAAGTCTATTCTATGGTATCATGAAGGATTTGATTGATGTAATGATCTCATCTCCTTGAATTAGTCTTGATCACGTAGCCTTTTACACTATGGTGTGCATTATATGCAATACACTGGCGTTATTTGAAATTTTTTTGATGTTTTGAACATACTTTGGTATTTGGGATATTATTTTCATTTTAAAATCAAATTAAAAATATTTTTCTATGAATTTTAATTGTTTTCTATTTTCATTTTAATTATGTTTGACTTTTGTTGGTTGGTTGGCCTTGGATCATAGTAAATTTGATCATAAGTTTCGTCAACCTCATAGGATCTTGGATTTTGATGGGGTGAAAACCCTAATCCAACATAAAAAATATGAATGATGTTGATGATAACTTTAATAAAACTTTGATCCAATTGAGGATTTATTTTCTTGTTCATTGTCTCTACTTCATCTCGTTATTCTTGTTTTTTCTCTTTGATCAATTGGATGGTGATTGATTAATCTTTGTTCAATTAGGTTTGGACTGGAACTCGATGAAATTTCATCATTTCAAATCTACCTCTAAGTGACCTATTGATCACTCAAGGTATGTTAGAGTGATGATAAGTTTGTGCTAAGGTATCATGAAGGATTTGATTGATGTAATGATCTCATCTCCTTGACTTAGTATTGATCACCTAGCCTTTTAAACCGTCGTAAGCATTATATGCAATACACGCACATCATTTTAATTTTAATTCGACATTTTGAGCATACTTTGGTATTTTACCTTTTTATTTCATTTTAAAATAAATTCAAAATATACTTTTCAATACATTTTAATTGTTTTTTATTTACATTTTAATTTTGTAAGACTTTTATTGACTGGTTGTCCTTGGATCATAGTGAATTTGATAATAAGTTTCATCAACCTCATTGGATCTTGGGTGTTGATTGGGTGAAAACCCTAATCCACCAAAAAAAGATGAATTATGTTTATGATAACTTTAATAAAACTTTGATCCAATTTGGTTTTATTTTCTTGTTCATTGTCTCTACTTCATCTCATTCTTGTTCTTTTTTTTATGAAATGGATGATGATTGATTCATCTTTGTTTAATTAGGTTTGGATTGGTACTTGATGAACTTTCATCATTTCTTATCTACCTCTAAGTATTCAATTGATCACTCAAGGTACTATGGATTGATAATAAATCTGTTTTAAGGTATCATGAAGGATTTGATTGACGTAATGATCTCATCTCCTTGACTTGGTCCTGTTCACCTAGCCTTTTAAACCAAGGTGTGCATTATATATAATACACTAACGTTAATTGAAATTTATTTGATATTTTAAACATACTTTGGTATTTTGCATATTATTTTCATTTTAAAATCAAATTAAAACCACTTTTCTATGCATTTTAATTTTTTTTATTTGCATTTTAAATATGGTTTACTTATGTTGGTTGGTTGGCCTTGGATCATAGTGAATTTGATCATAAGTTTCATAAACCTCATTGGATCTTGGATTTTGATGGGGTGAAAACCCTATTCCACCATAAAAATTATGAATGATGTTGATGATAACTTTAATAAAACTTTGATCCAATTTAGGATTTATTTTCTTGTTAATTGTCTCTACTTCATCTAGTTATTCTTCTTTTTTCTCTTTGATCAATTGGATGGTGATTGATTCATATTTATTCAATTAGGTTCGGATTGGTACTTGATGAACTTTAATTATTTCAAATCTACCTCTAAGTGACCAATTGATCACTCAAGGTACATTGGAATTATGATAAGTCTGTGCTAAGGTATCATGAAGGATTTGATTGATGTAATGATCTCATCTCCTTGAATTAGTAATGATCACGTAGCCTTTTAAACTATGGTGTGCATTATATGCAATACACTGGCGTTATTTGAAACTTATTTGATGTTTTGAACATACTTTGGTATTTGGAATATTATTTTCATTTTAAAATCCAAATTAAAAATATTTTTCTATGCATTTTAATTGTTTTTTATTTGCATTTTAATTATGTTTGACTTTTGTTGGTTGGTTGGCCTTGGATCATAGTGAATTTGATTATAAGTTTCATCAACCTCATTGGATCTTGGATTTTGATGGGGTGAAAACCATAATCCAACATAAAAAATATGAATGATGTTGATGATAACTTTAATAAAACTTTGATCCAATTGAGGATTTATTTTCTTGTTCATTGTCTCTACTTCATCTCGTTATTCTTCTTTTTTCTCTTTGATCAATTCGATGGTGATTGATTAATCTTTGTTCAATTAGGTTTGGACTGGAACTTTATGAACTTTCATCATTTCAAGTCTACCTCTAAGTGACAAATTGATCACTCAAGGTACTTTGGAATGATTATAAGTTTGTGCTAAAGTATCATGAAGGATTTGATTGATGTAATGATCTCATCTCCTTGACTTAGTATTGATCACCTAGCCTTTTAAACCATCGTAAGCATTATATGCAATACACCCACATCATTTGAATTTTAATTAGACATTTTGAGCATACTTTGGTATTTTACCTTTTTATTTCATTTTAAAATAAATTCAAAAAATACTTTTCAATACATTTTAATTGTTTTTTATTTACATTTTAATTTTGTAAGACTTTTATTAACTGGTTGTCCTTGAATCATAGTGAATATGATAATAAGTTTCATCAACCTCATTGGATCTTGGGTGTTGATTGGGTGAAAACCCTAATCCACCAAAAAAAGATGAATTATGTTGATGATAACTTTAATAAAACTTTGATCCAATTTGGATTTATTTTCTTGTTCATTGTCTCTACTTCATTTCATTCTTGTTCTTTTTTTTATGAAATGGATGATGATTGATTCACCTTTGTTCAATTAGGTTTGGATTGGTACTTGATGAACTTTCATCATTTCAAATCTACCTCTAAGTATTCAATTGATCACTCAAGGTACTATGGATTGATAATAAATTTGTTTTAAGGTATCATGAAGGATTTAATTGACGTAATGATCTCATCTCCTTGACTTAGTCTTGTTTATCCAGCCTTCTAAAACATGGTGTGCATTATATGCAATACACTGGGGTTATTTGAAATTTATTTGATGTTTTGAACATACTTTGGTATTTTACATATTATTTTCATTTTAAAATCAAATTAAAAATACTTTTCTATGCATTGTAATTGTTTTTTATTTGCATTTTAATTAAGTTTGACTTTTGTTGGTTGGTTGGCCTTGGATCATAGTGAATTTGATCATAAGTTTCATCAACCTCATTGGATCTTGGATTTTGATGGGGTGAAAACCCTAATCCAACATAAAAAATATGAATGATGTTGATGATAACTTTAATAAAACTTTGATCCAATTTTGGATTTATTTTCTTGTTAATTGTCTCTACTTCATTTCGTTATTCTTCTTTTTTCTCTTTGATCAATTGGATGGTGATTGATTCATCTTTGTTCAATTAGGTTCCGATTGGTACTTGATGAACTTTAATCATTTCAAATCTACCTCTAAGTGACCAATTGATCACTCAAGGTACATTGGAGTGATGATAAGTTTGTGCTAAGGTATCATGAAGGATTTGATTGATGTAATGATCTCATCTCCTTTACCTAGTCATGTTTACCCAACCTTTTAAACCATGGTGTGCATTATATACAATACACTGATGTTATTTGAAATTTATTTGATGTTTTGAACATACTTTGGTATTTTGCATATTATTTTAATTTTAAAATCACATTAAAAATAGTTTTCTATGCATTTTAATTGTTTTTTATTTGCATTTTAATTATGTTTAACTTTTGTTGATGTGTTAGCCTTGGATCATAGTGTATTTTATCATAAGTTTCATCAACCTCATTGGATCTTAGATTTTGAGGGGTGAAAACCCTAATCCACCATAAAAAATATGAATGATGTTGGTGATAACTATAATAAAACTTTAATCCAATTTAGGGTTTACTTTCTTGTTCATTGTATCTACTTCATCTTGGTAATCTTCTTTTTTCTTTTTGATCAATTGGATGGTGATTGGTTCATCTTTGTTCAATTAGGTTAGGACTAGAACTTGATGAACTTTCATCATTTCAAATATACCTCTAAGTGACCAATTGATAACTCAAGGTACTTTGGAATGATGATAAGTTTGTGCTAAGGTGTCATGCAGGATTTGATTGATGTAATGATCTCATCTCCTTGACTTAGTCTTGATCACCTAGCCTTTTAAACCATCGTAAGCATTATATGCAATACACGCACGTAATTTGAATTTTAATTAGACATTTTTTGCATACTTTGGTATTTTACCTTTTTATTTCATTTTAAAATCAATTCAAAAAATACTTTTCAATACATTTTAATAGTTTTTTATTTACATTTTTATTTTGTAAGACTTTTGTTGACTGTTTATCCTTGGATCATAGTGAATTTGATAATAAGTTTCATCAACCTCATTGGATCTTGGGTGTTGATTGGGTGAAAACCCTAATCCACCCCAAGGTACTATGGATTGATGATAAATCTGTTTTAAGGTATCATGAAGGATTTGATCGACGTAATGATCTCATCTCCTTGACTTAGTCTTATTCACCTAGCCTTTTAACGCATGGTGTGCATTATATACAATACACTGGCGTTAATTGAAATTTATTTCATGTTTTGAACATAATTTGGTATTTTGTATATTATTTTCATTTGATAATCAAATTAAAAATACTTTTCTATGCATTTTAATTTTTTTTATTTGCATTTAAATAATGGTTGACTTTTGTTGGTTGGTTGGCCTTGGATCATAGTTAATTTGATCCTAAGTTTCAACAACCTCATTAGATCATGGATTTTGATGGGATGAAAACCCAATTCCACCATAAAAAAATATGAATGATGTTGATGATAACTTTAATAAAACTTTGATCCAATTTAGGATTTATTTTCTTGTATATTGTCTCTACTTCATCTCTTTATTATTCTTTTTTCTCTTTGATCAATTGGATGGTGATTGATTCATCTTTGTTCAATTAGGTTTGGACTGGAACTCGATGAAATTTCATCATTTCAAATCTACCTCTAAGTGACCTATTGATCACTCAAGGTACATTAGAGTGATGATAAGTTTGTGCTAAGGTATCATGAAGGATTTGATTGATGTAATGATCTCATCTCCTTGACCTAGTCATGTTTACCCGACCTTTTAAACCAAGGTGTGCATTATATATAATACACTGACGTTAATAGAAATTTATTTGATGTTTTGAACATACTTTGGTATTTTGCATATTATTTTCATATTAAAATCAAATTAAAAATACTTTTCTATGCATTTTAATTGTTTTTTATTTGCATTTTAATTATGTTAGACTTTTGTTGATTGGTTGGCCTTGGATCATAGTGAATTTGATCATAAGATTCATCAACCTCATTGGAGCTTGGATTTCGATGGGGTCAAAACCCTAATCCACCATAAAAAATATTAATGATGTTGATGATAACTTTAATAAAACTTTGATCTAATTTAGGATTTATTTTCTTGTTAATTGTCTCTACTTCATCTCTTTATTCTTCTTTTTTCTGTTTGATCAATTGGATGGTGATTGATTCATCTTTGTTCAATTAGGTTTGGATTGGAACTCGATGAACTTTCATCATTTCAAATCTACCTCTAAGTGACCAATTGATCACTCAAGGTACTTTGGAATGATGATAAGTTTGTGCTAAGGTATCATAAAAGATTTGATGGATGTAATGATCTCATCTCCTTGACTTAGTCTTGATCATCTATGTTTTTAAACCATCGTAAGCATCATGTGCAATCCACGCAAGTCATTTGAATTTTAATTTCACATTTTGAGCATACTTTGGTATATTATCTTTTTATTTCATTTTAAAATCAATTCGAAAATTACTTTTCAATACATTTTAATTTTTTTTTATTTACATTTTAATTTTGTAAGGCTATTGTTGACTGGTTGTCCTTGGAACATAGTGAATTTGATAATAAGTTTCATCAACCTCATTGCATCTTGGGTGTTGATAGGGTGAAAACCCTAATCAACCCAAAAAAAGATTAATGATGTTGATGATAACTTTAATAAAACTTTGACCCAAATTGGATTTATTTTCTTGTATATTGTCTCTACTTCATCTCATTCTTGTACTTTTTTTTATCAATTGGATGATGGTTGATTCATATTTGTTCAATTAGGTTTGGATGGTTACTTGATGAACTTTCATAATTTCAAATGTACCTCTAAATGATCAATTGATCACTCAAGGTACTATGGATTGATAATAAATTTGTTTTAAGGTATCATGAAGGATTTGACTGACGTAATGATGTCATCTCCTTGAATTAGTCTTGATCATCTAACCTTTTAAACTATGGTGTGCATTATATGCAATACACTAGCGTTATTTGAAATTTATTTGATGTTTTTAACATACTTTGGTATTTTGCATATTATTTTCATTTTAAAATCAAATTAAAAATACTTTTCTATGCATTTTAATTATTTTTTATTTGCATTTTAATTATGTTTTACTTTTGTTGATTGGTTTGCCTTGGATCATAGTGAATTTTATCATAAGTTTCATCAACCTCATTGGATCTAGGATTTTGATTTGGTGAAAACCCTAATCCACCATAAAAATTATAAATTATGTTGATGATAACTTTAATAAAACTTTGATCCAATTTAGGATTTATTTTCTTGTTCATTGTCTCTACTTCATCTTGTTATTCTTATTTTTTATCTTTGATAATTTGGATGGTGATTGATTCATCTTTGTTCAATTAGGTTTAGACTGGAACATGATAAACTTTCATCATTCCAAATCTACCTCTAAGTGACCAATTGATCACTCAAGGTACTTTGGAATGATGATAAATTTGTGCTAAGGTATCATGAAAGATTTGATTGATGTAATGATCTCATCTCCTTGACTTAGTCTTGATCATCTATGCTTTTAAACCATCGTAAGCATTATATGCAATACACGCATGTCATTTGAATTTTAATTTGACATTTTAAGCATGCTTTGGTATTTTACCTTTTTATTTCATTTTAAAATCAATTCAAAAAATACTTTTCAATACATTTTAATTGTTTTTTATTTACATTTTAATTTTGTAAGACTTTTGTTGACTGGTTGTCTTTGGATCATAGTGAATTTGATAATAAGTTTAGTCAACCTCATTGCATCTTGGGTGTTGATAGGGTGAAAACCCTAATCCACCCAAAAAAGATTAATGATGTTGATGATAACTTTAATATAACTTTGATCCAACTTGTATTTATTTTCTTGTATATTGTCTTTACTTTATCTCATTCTTGTTCTTTTTTTTATCAATTGGATGATGATTGATTCATCTTTGTTCAATTAGTTTTGGATGGGTACTTGATGAACTTTCATCATTTCAAATCTACCTCTAAGTGATCAATTGATCACTCAAGGTACTATGGATTGATAATAAATCTTTTTTAAGGTATCATGAAGGATTTGATTGACGTAATGATCTCATCTCCTTGACTTAGTCTTGTTCACCTAGACTTTTAAACCATGGTGTGCATTATATACAATACACGCGCGTTAATTGAAATTTATTCGATGTTTTGAACACACTTTGGTATTTTGTATATTATTTTCATTTTAAATTCAAATTAAAAATACTTTTCTATGCATTTTAATTGTTTTTTATTTGCATTTTAATTATATTTGTCTTTTCTTGATTGGTTGGCCTTGGATCATAGTGAATTTCATCATAAGTTTCATCAACCTCATTGGAGCATGGATTTTGATGGGGTGAAAAACTTAATCCACCATAAAAAATATGAATGATGTTGATGATAACTTTAATAAAACTTTGATCTAATTTAGGATTTATTTTCTTGTTAATTGTATCTACTTCCTCTCGTTACTCTTCTTTTTTCTGTTTGATCAATTGGATGGTGATTGATTCATCTTTGTTCAATTAGGTTTGGACTAGAACTCGATGAACTTTCATCATTTCCAATCTACCTCTAAGTGACCAATTGATCACTCAAGGTACTTTGGAATGATGATAAGTTTGTGCTAAGGTGTCATGAAAGATTTGATTGATGTAATGATCTCATCTCCTTGACTTAGTCTTGATCATCTATGCTTTTAAACCATCGTAAGAATCATATGCATTCCACGCACGTCATTTGAATTTTAAGTTGACATTTTCAGCATACTTTGGTATTTTACCTTTTTATTTCATTTTAAAATCAATTCAAAAAATACTTTTCAATACATTTTAATTGTTTTTTATTTACATTTTAATTTTGTAAGAATTTTATTGACTGGTTGTCCTTGGATCATAGTGAATTTGATAATAAGTTTCATCAACCTCATTGCATCTTGGGTGTTGATAGGGTGAAAACCCTAATCCACCCAAAAAAGATTAATGATGTTGATGATAACTTTAATAAAAATTTGATCCAATTTGGATTTATTTTTTGTATATTGTCTTTACTTAATCTCATTCTTGTTCTTTTTTTTATCAATTAAATGATGATTGATTCATATTTGTTCAATTAGGTTTGGATTAGTACTTGATGAACTTTCATCATTTCAAATCTACCTCTAAGTGATCAATTGATCACTCAAGGTACTATGGATTGATAATAAATTTGTTTTAAGGTATCATGAAGGATTTGATTGACATAATGATCTCACCTCCTTGACTTAGTCTTGTTCACCTAGACTTTTAAACCATGGTGTGCATTATATACAATACACGGGCGTTAATTGAAATTTATTTGATGTTTTGAACACACTTTCGTATTTTGTATATTATTTTCATTTTAAAATCAAATTAAAAATACTTTTCTATGCATTTTAATTGTTTTTTATTTGCATTTTAATTATGTTTGACTTTTCTTGATTGGTTGACCTTGGATCATAGTGAATTTCATCAACCTCATTGGTGCATGGATTTTGATGGGGTGAAAACCTTAATCCACCATAAAAAATATGAATGATGTTGATGATAACTTTAATAAAACTTTGATCTAATTTAGGATTTATTTTCTTGTTGACTGTATCTACTTCATCTCGTTACTCTTCTTTTTTCTGTTTGATCAATTGGATGGTGATTGATTCATCTTTGTTCAATTAGGTTTGGACTAGAACTCGATGAACTTTCATCATTTCCAATCTACCTCTAAGTGACCAATTGATCACTCAAGGTACTTTGGAATGATGATAAGTTTGTGCTAAGGTGTCATGAAAGATTTGATTGATGTAATGATCTCATCTCCTTGACTTAGTCTTGATCATCTATGCTTTTAAACCATCGTAAGAATCATATGCAATCCACGCACGTCATTTGAATTTTAAGTTGACATTTTGAGCATACTTTGGTATTTTACCTTTTTATTTCATTTTAAAATCAATTCAAAAAATAATTTTCAATACATTTTAATTGTTTTTTGTTTATATTTTAATTTTGTAAGACTTTTGTTGACTGGTTGTCCTTGGATCATAGTGAATTTGATAATAATTTTCATCAACCTCGTTGCATCTTGGGTGTTGATAGGGTGAAAACCCTAATCTACCCAAAAAAAATGAATGATGTTGATGATAACTTTAATAAAACTTTGATCCAATTTGTATTTATTTTATTGTATATTGTCTCTACTTCATCTCATTCTTGTTCTTTTTTTTATCAATTGGATGGTAATTTATTCATCTTTGTTCAATTAGGTTTGGATTGGTACTTGATGAACTTTCATCATTTCAAATCTACCTATAAGTGATCAATTGATCTCTCAAGGTACTATGTATTGATAATAAATATGTTTTAAGTTATCAAGAAGGATTTGATTGATGTAATGATATCATCTCCTTGAATTAGTCTTGATCACCTAACCTTTTAGACCATGGTGTTAATTATATGGAATACACTGTGGTTATTTTAAATTTATTTGATGTTTTGAACATACTTTGGTATTTTGCATATTATTTTCATTTTAAAATCAAATTAAAAATACTTATCTGTGCATTTTAATTGTTTTTTATTTGCATTTTAATTATGTTTGACTTTTGTTGATTTGTTGGCCTTGTATCATAGTGAATTTGATCATAAGTTTCATCAACCTCATTGGATCTTAGATTTTGATGGGGTGAAAACCCTAATCCACCATAAAAATATGAATGATGTTGATGATAACTTTAATAAAACTTTGATCCAAATTAGGATTTATTTTCTTGTTAATTGTCTCTACTTCATCTCGTTATTCTTATTTTTTCACTTTGATCAATTGGATGGTGATTGATTCATCTTTGTTCAATTAGGTTTGGACTGGAGCTCGATGAAATTTCATCATTTCAACTCTACCTCTAAGTGGCCTATTGATCACTCAAGGTACTTTATAATGATGATATATTTGTGCTAAGGTGTCATGAAGGATTTTTTTGATGTAATGATATCATCTCCATGAATTAGTCTTGATCACGTAGCCTTTTAAACTATGGTGTGCATTATATGCAATACACTGGCGTAATTAGAAATTTATTTGATGTTTTGAACATACTTTGGTATTTTGCATATTATTTTAATTTTAAAATAAAATTAAAAATACTTTTCTTTGCATTTTAATTGTTTTTTATTTGAATTTTAATTATGTTTGACTTTTGTTGATTTGTTGGCCTTGGATCATAGTGAATTTGATCATAATTTTCATGAACCTAATTGGATCTAAGATTTTGATGGGTTGAAAACCCTAATCCACCATAAAAAATATGAATAATGTTGATGTTAACTTTAATAAAACTTTGATCCAATTTAGGATTTATTTTCTTGTTCATTGTCTCTACTTCATCTATTTATTCTTCTTTTTCTTTTTGATGTATTGGATGTTGATTGATTCATCTTTGTTTAATTAGTTTGGACTGGAACTTGATAAACTTTCATCGTTTCAAATCTACCTCTAAGTGAACAATTGATAACTCAAGTTACTTTGGAATGATGATAAGTTTGTGCTAAGGTATCATGAAGGATTTGATTGACTTAATGATCTCATCTCCTTGACTTATTCTTGATCATCTATGCTTTGAAATCATCGTACGCATTATATGCAATACACGCACGTCATTTGAATTTTAATTTGACATTTTCAGCATACTTTGGTATTTTACCTTTTTATTTCATTTTAAAATCAATTCAAAAAATACTTTTCTATGCATTTTAATTGTTTTTTATTTGCATTTTAATTATGTTTGACTTTTGTCGATTGGTTTGCCTTGGATCATAGTGAATTTGATCATAAGTTTCATAAACCTCATTGGATCTTTGATTTTGATGGGGTGAAAACCCTAATCCACCATAAAAAATATGAATGATGTTGATGATAACTTTAATAAAACTTTGATCCAATTTAGGATTTATTTTCTTGTTCATTGTCTCTACTTTATGTCGTTATTATTATTTTTTCTAGTTGATCAATTGGATGGTGATTGATTCATCTTTGTTCAATTAGGTTTGGACTGTAACTTGATTAACATTTATCATTTCAAATCTTCCTCTAAGTGACTAATTGATCACTCAAGGTGCTTTGGAATGATGATAAGTTTGTGCTAAAGTATCATGAAGGATTTGATGGATGTAATGATCTCATCTCCTTTACTTAGTCTTGATCACCTATTCTTTTAAACCATCGTAAGCATTATATGCAATACACGCACGTCATTTTAATTTAAGTTTGACATTTTGAACATACTTTGGTATTTTACCTTTTTATTTCATTTAAAAATAAATATAAAAAATACTTTTCAATGCATTTTAATTGTTTTTTTTTTTTACATTTTAATTATGTAAGACTTTTGTTGACTGGTTGTCTTTGGATCATAGTGAATTTGATAATAAGTTTCATCAACCTCATTGGATCTTGTGTGTTGATAGGGTGAAAACCCTAATCCACCCAAAAAATATGAATGAGGTTGATGATAACTATAACAAAACTTTGATCCAATTTGGATTTATTTTTTTGTTCATTGTCTCTACTTCATCTCATTCTTGTTCTTTTTTTATCAATTGGATGATGATTTATTCATCTTTGTTCAATTAGGTTTGGATTTGTATTTGATGAACTTTCATCAGTTCAAATCTACCTCTAAGTGATCAAGTCATCACTCAAGGTACTATGGATTGATAATAAATTTGTTTTAAGGTATCATGCAAGATTTGATTGATGTAATGATCTCATCTCCTTGGCTTAGTCTTATTCACCTAGGTTTTTGAACCATGGTGTGCATTATATGAAATACACTGGCGTTATTTGAAATTTATTTGATGTTTTAAACATATTTTGGTATTTTTCATATTATTTTCATTTTAAAATAAAATCAAAAATACTTTTCTATCCATTTTAATTGTTTTTTATTTGCATTTTAATTACGTTTTACTTATGTTGATTGGTTGTCCTTGGATCATAGTGAATTTGATCATAAGTTTCATCAACCTCGTTGGATCTTGGATTTTGATGGGGTGAAAACCCTAATCCACCATAAAAAATATGAATGATGTTGATGATAACTTTAATAAAACTTTGATCTAATTTAGCATTTATTTTCTTGTTAATTGTATCTACTTCCTCTCGTTACTCTTCTTTTTTCTGTTTGATCAATTGGATGGTGATTGATTCATCTTTGTTCAATTAGGTTTGGACTAGAACTCGATGAACTTTCATCATTTCCAATCTACCTCTAAGTGACCAATTGATCACTCAAGGTACTTTGGAATGATGATAAGTTTGTGCTAAGGTGTCATGAAAGATTTGATTGATGTAATGATCTCATCTCCTTGACTTAGTCTTGATCATCTATGCTTTTAAACCATCGTAAGAATCATATGCAATCCACGCACGTCATTTGAATTTTAAGTTGACATTTTGAGCATACTTTGGTATTTTACCTTTTTATTTCATTTTAAAATCAATTCAAAAAATAATTTTCAATACATTTTAATTGTTTTTTGTTTATATTTTAATTTTGTAAGACTTTTGTTGACTGGTTGTCCTTGGATCATAGTGAATTTGATAATAATTTTCATCAACCTCATTGCATCTTGGGTGTTTATAGGGTGAAAACCCTAATCTACCCAAAAAAAATGAATGATGTTGATGATAACTTTAATAAAACTTTGATCCAATTTGGATTTATTTTATTGTATATTGTCTCTACTTCATCTCATTCTTGTTCTTTTTTTTATCAATTGGATGGTAATTTATTCATCTTTGTTCAATTAGGTTTGGATTGGTACTTGATGAACTTTCATCATTTCAAATCTACCTATAAGTGATCAATTGATCTCTCAAGGTACTATGTATTGATAATAAATATTGATTTAAGTTATCAAGAAGGATTTGATTGATGTAATGATCTCATCTCCTTGAATTAGTCTTGATCACCTAACCTTTTAGACCATGGTGTTAATTATATGGAATACACTGTGGTTATTTTAAATTTATTTGATGTTTTGAACATACTTTGGTATTTTGCATATTATTTTCATTTTAAAATCAAATTAAAAATACTTATCTGTGCATTTTAATTGTTTTTTATTTGCATTTTAATTATGTTTGACTTTTGTTGATTTGTTGGCCTTGTATCATAGTGAATTTGATCATAAGTTTCATCAACCTCATTGGATCTTAGATTTTGATGGGGTGAAAACCCTAATCCACCATAAAAATATGAATGATGTTGATGATAACTTTAATAAAACTTTGATCCAAATTAGGATTTATTTTCTTGTTAATTGTCTCTACTTCATCTCGTTATTCTTATTTTTTCACTTTGATCAATTGGATGGTGATTGATTCATCTTTGTTCAATTAGGTTTGGACTGGAGCTCGATGAAATTTCATCATTTCAACTCTACCTCTAAGTGGCCTATTGATCACTCAAGGTACTTTATAATGATGATATATTTGTGCTAAGGTGTCATGAAGGATTTTTTTGATGTAATGATATCATCTCCTTGAATTAGTCTTGATCACGTAGCCTTTTAAACTATGGTGTGCATTATATGCAATACACTGGCGTAATTAGAAATTTATTTGATGTTTTGAACATACTTTGGTATTTTGCATATTATTTTAATTTTAAAATAAAATTAAAAATACTTTTCTTTGCATTTTAATTGTTTTTTATTTGAATTTTAATTATGTTTGACTTTTGTTGATTTGTTGGCCTTGGATCATAGTGAATTTGATCATAATTTTCATGAACCTAATTGGATCTAATATTTTGATGGGTTGAAAACCCTAATCCACCAAAAAAATATGAATAATGTTGATGTTAACTTTAATAAAACTTTGATCCAATTTAGGATTTATTTTCTTGTTCATTGTCTCTACTTCATCTATTTATTCTTCTTTTTATTTTTGATGTATTGGATGTTGATTGATTCATCTTTGTTTAATTAGTTTGGACTGGAACTTGATAAACTTTCATCGTTTCAAATCTACCTCTAAGTGAACAATTGATAACTCAAGTTACTTTGGAATGATGATAAGTTTGTGCTAAGGTATCATGAAGGATTTGATTGACGTAATGATCTCATCTCCTTGACTTATTCTTGATCATCTATGCTTTGAAATCATCGTAAGCATTATATGCAATACACGCACGTCATTTGAATTTTAATTTGACATTTTCAGAATACTTTGGTATTTTACCTTTTTATTTCATTTTAAAATCAATTCAAAAAATACTTTTCTATGCATTTTAATTGTTTTTTATTTGCATTTTAATTATGTTTGACTTTTGTCGATTGGTTGGCCTTGGATCATAGTGAATTTGATCATAAGTTTCATAAACCTCATTGGATCTTTGATTTTGATGGGGTGAAAACCCTAATCCACCATAAAAAATATGAATGATGTTGATGATAACTTTAATAAAACTTTGATCCAATTTAGGATTTATTTTCTTGTTCATTGTCTCTACTTTATGTCGTTATTATTATTTTTTCTAGTTGATCAATTGGATGGTGATTGATTCATCTTGGTTCAATTAGGTTTGGACTGTAACTTGATTAACATTTATCATTTCAAATCTTCCTCTAAGTGACTAATTGATCACTCAAGGTGCTTTGGAATGATGATAAGTTTGTGCTAAAGTATCATGAAGGATTTGATGGATGTAATGATCTCATCTCCTTTACTTAGTCTTGATCACCTAGTCTTTTAAACCATCGTAAGCATTATATGCAATACACGCACGTCATTTGAATTTTAGTTTGACATTTTGAACATACTTTGGTATTTTACCTTTTTATTTCATTTAAAAATAAATATAAAAAATACTTTTCAATGCATTTTAATTGTTTTTTTTTTACATTTTAATTATGTAAGACTTTTGTTGACTGGTTGTCCATGGATCATAGTGAATTTGATAATAAGTTTCATCAACCTCATTGGATCTTGTGTGTTGATAGGGTGAAAACCCTAATCCACCCAAAAAATATGAATGAGGTTGATGATAACTATAACAAAACTTTGATCCAATTTGGATTTATTTTTTTGTTCATTGTCTCTACTTCATCTCATTCTTGTTATTTTTTTATCAATTGGATGATGATTTATTCATCTTTGTTCAATTAGGTTTGGATTTGTATTTGATGAACTTTCATCATTTCAAATCTACCTCTAAGTGATCAAGTCATCACTCAAATTACTATGGATTGATAATAAATTTGTTTTAAGGTATCATTCAAGATTTGATTGATGTAATGATCTCATCTCCTTGGCTTAGTCTTATTCACCTAGGTTTTTGAACCATGGTGTGCCTTATATGAAATACACTGGCGTTATTTGAAATTTATTTGATGTTTTGAACATATTTTGGTATTTTTCATATTATTTTCATTTTAAAATAAAATCAAAAATACTTTTCTATCCATTTTAATTGTTTTTTATTTGCATTTTAATTACGTTTTACTTATGTTGATTGGTTGGCCTTGGATCATAGTGAATTTGATCATAAGTTTCATCAACCTCGTTGGATCTTGGATTTTGATGCGGTGAAAACCCTAATCCACCATAAAAAGTATGAATGATGTAGATGATAACTTTATTAAAACTTTGATCCAATTTAGGATTTATTTTCTTGTTAACTGTCTCTACTTCATCTCGTTATTCTTGTTTTTTCTCTTTGATCAATTGGATGGTGATTGATTCATCTTTGTTCAATTAGGTTTGGACTGGAACTATATGAACTTTCATCATTTCAAATCTACCTCTAAGTGGCCAATTGATCACTCAAGGTACTTTGCAATGATGATAAGTCTGTGTTAAGGTATCATGAAGTATTTGATTGATGTAAGTATCTCATCTCCTTGAATTAGTCTTGATCACCTAGCCTTTTAAACTATGGTGTGCATTATGTGCAATACACTAGCGTTATTTGAAATTTATTTGATGTTTTGAACATACTTTGGTATTTTTCATATTATTTTCATTTTAAAATCAAATTAAAAATACTTTTCTATGCATTTTAATTGTTTTTTATTTGCATTTTAATCATGTTTGACTTTTGTCGATTGGTTGGCCTTGGATCATAGTGAATTTGATCATAAGTTTCATCAACCTCATTTGATCTTGGAATTTGATGAAGTGAAAACCCTAATCCACCATAAAAAATATGAATGATGTTGATGATAAAATTAATAAAACTTTGATCCAATTTAGGATTTATTTTCGTGTTAAATGTCTCTACTTCATCTTGTTATTCTTCTTTTTCCTCTTTGATCAATTGGATGCCGATTGATTCATCTTTGTTCAATTAGGTTTGGATTGGTACTTGATTAACTTTCAACATTTCAAATCTACCTCTAAGTGATCAATTGATCACTCGAGGTACTAGGGATTTATAATAAATATGTTTTAAGTTATCATGAAGGATCTGATTGACGTAATCATCTCATCTCCTTGACTTAGTCTTTTCATCTAGCCTTTTAAACCGTGGTGATGATTATATGCAATACACTAACATTATTTGAAATTTATTTGATGTTTTGAACATACTTTGGTATTTTGCATAATATTTTCATTTTAAAATCAAATTAAAAATACTTTTCTATGCATTTTAATTATTTTTTATTTTCATTTTAATTATGTTTGAGTTTTGTTGATTGGTTGGCCTTGGATCATAGTGAATTTGATCATAAGTTTCATCAACCTGATTGGATCTTAAATTTTGATGGGGTGAAAACCCTAATCCACCATAAAAAATATGATTGATGTTGATAATAACTTTAATAAAACTTTGATCCAATTTAGGATTTATTTTCTTGTTAATTGTCTCTACTTCATCTCGTTATTCTTCTTTTTTCTCTTTGATCAATTGGATGGTGATTGATTCATCTTTGTTCAATTAGGTCTGGACTGGAACTTGATGAACTTTCATCATTTCAAATCTACCTCTAAGTGACCAATTGATCACTCAAGGTACTTTGGAATGATGATAAGTATGTGCTAAGTTATCATGAAGTGTTTGATTGATGTAATGATCTCATCTCCTTGAATTAGTCTTGATCACCTAGCCTTTTAAACTATGGTGTGCATTATATGCAATACACTGGCGTTATTTGAAATTTATTTGATGTTTTGATCATACTTTGGTATTTTGCATATTATTTTCATTTTAAAATCAAATTAAAAATACTTTTCTATGCATTTTAATTGTTTTTTATTTGCATTTTAATTATGTTTGACTTTTGTTGATTGGTTGGCCTTGGATCATAGTGAATTTGATCATAAGTTTCATCAACCTCATTGGATCTTAGGTGTTGATAGGGTAAAAACCCTAATCCACCCAAAAAAGATGAATGATGTTGATGATAACTTTAGTAAGACTTTGATCCAATTTGGATTTATTTTCTTGTTCATTGTCTCTACTGCATCTCATTCTTTTTCTTTTTCATATCAATTCGATTATGATTGATTCATCTTTGTTAAATGAGGTTTGGATTGGTACTTGATGAACTTTCATCATTTCAAATCTACCTCTAAGTGATCAATTGATCACTCAAGGTACTGTGGATTTATAATAAATATGTTTTAAGGTGTCATGAAGGATTTGATTAACGTAATCATCTCATCTCATTGACTTAGTCTTGTTCATCTAGCCTTTTAAACCATGGTGTGCATTATATGCAATACACTGGCGTTATTTGAAATTTATTTGATGTTTTGAACATACTTTGGCATTTTGCATATTATTTTCATTTTAAATATACTTTTCTATGCATTTTTATTGTTTTTTATTTTCATTTTAATTATGTTTTACTTTTGTTGATTGGTTTTCCTTGGATCATAGTGAATTTTATCATAAGTTTCATCAACCTCATTGGATCTAGGATTTTGATTTGGTGAAAACCCTAATCCACCATAAAAATTATGAATGATGTTGATAATAACTTTAATAAAACATTGATCCAATTTAGGATCTATTTTCTTGTTAACTATCTCTACTTCATCTCGTTATTCTTCTTTTTTCTCTTTGATCAATTGGATGGTGATTGATTCATCTTTGTTCAATTAGGTTTGGATTGGAACTGGTTGAACTTTCATCATTTGAAATCTAACTCTAAGTGACTAATTGATCACTCAAGGTACTTTGGAATGATGATAAGTATGTGCTAAGGTATCATGAAGTATTTGATTGATGTAATGATCTCATCTCCTTGAATTAGTCTTGATCACCTAGCCTTTTAAACTATGGTGTGCATTATATGCAATACGCTGGCGTTATTTGAAATTTATTAGATGTTTTGAACATCCTTTGGTATTTTTCATATTATTTTCATTTCAAAGACAAATTAAAAATATTTTATTACGCATTTTAATTGTTTTTTATTTGCATTTTAATTATGTTTGACTTTTGTTGATTGGTTGGCCTTGGATCATAGTGAATTTGATCATAAGTTTCATCAACCTCATTGGATCTAGGATTTTGATGGGTTGAAAACCCTAACCCACCATAAAAAATATGAATAATGTTGATGATAACTTTAATAAAACATTGATCCAATTTAGGATTTATTTTCTTGTTCATTGTCTCTACTTCATCTCATTATTCTTCTTTTTCTTTTTGATGTATTGGATGGTGATTGATTCATCTTTGTTCAATTAGGTTTGGACTGGAACTTGATAAACTTTCATCATTTTAAATCTACCCCTAAGTGACCAATTGATCACTCAAGGTACTTTGGAATGATGATAAGTTTGTGCTAAGGTATCATGAAAGATTTGATTGATGTAATGATCTCATCTCCTTGACTTAGTCTTGATCATCTATGCTTTTAAACCATGGTGTGATTTATATGCATTACACTGGCGTTATTTGAAATTCATTTGATATTTTGAACATACTTTGGTATTTTGCATATTATTTTAATTTTGAAAATCAAATTAAAAATACTTTTCTATGCATTTTAATTGTTTTTTATTTGCATTTTAATTATGTTTGACTTTTGTTGATTGGTTGGCCTTGGGTCATAGTGAATTTGATCATAAGTTTCATCAACCTCATTGGATCTCTGATTTTGATGGGGTGAAAACCCTAATCCTCCATAAAATATATGATTGATGTTGATGATAACTTTAATAAAACTTTGATCCAATTTAGGATTTATTTTCTTGTTAATTCTCTCTACTTCATCTCATTATTCTTCTTTTTTCTCTTTGATCAATTGGATGGTGATTGATTCATCTTTGTTCAATTAGGTTTGGATTGGAACTGGTTGAACTTTCATCATTTGAAATCTAACTCTAAGTGACTAATTGATCACTCAAGGTACTTTGGAATGATGATAAGTATGTGCTAAGGTATCATGAAGTATTTGATTGATGTAATGATCTCATCTCCTTGAATTAGTCTTGATCACCTAGCCTTTTAAACTATGGTGTGCATTATATGCAATACGCTGGCGTTATTTGAAATTTATTAGATGTTTTGAACATCCTTTGGTATTTTTCATATTATTTTCATTTCAAAGACAAATTAAAAATATTTTTCTACGCATTTTAATTGTTTTTTATTTGCATTTTAATTATGTTTGACTTTTGTTGATTGGTTGGCCTTGGATCATAGTGAATTTGATCATAAGTTTCATCAACCTCATTGGATCTAGGATTTTGATGGGTTGAAAACCCTAACCCACCATAAAAAATATGAATAATGTTGATGATAACTTTAATAAAACATTGATCCAATTTAGGATTTATTTTCTTGTTCATTGTCTCTACTTCATCTCATTATTCTTCTTTTTCTTTTTGATGTATTGGATGGTGATTGATTCATCTTTGTTCAATTAGGTTTGGACTGGAACTTGATAAACTTTCATCATTTTAAATCTACCCCTAAGTGACCAATTGATCACTCAAGGTACTTTGGAATGATGATAAGTTTGTGCTAAGGTATCATGAAAGATTTGATTGATGTAATGATCTCATCTCCTTGACTTAGTCTTGATCATCTATGCTTTTAAACCATGGTGTGCATTATATGCATTACACTGGCGTTATTTGAAATTCATTTGATATTTTGAACATACTTTGGTATTTTGCATATTATTTTAATTTTGAAAATCAAATTAAAAATACTTTTCTATGCATTTTAATTGTTTCTTATTTGCATTTTAATTATGTTTGACTTTTGTTGATTGGTTGGCCTTGGGTCATAGTGAATTTGATCATAAGTTTCATCAACCTCATTGGATCTCTGATTTTGATGGGGTGAAAACCCTAATCCACCATAAAATATATGATTGATGTTGATGATAACTTTAATAAAACTTTGATCCAATTTAGGATTTATTTTCTTGTTAATTGTCTCTACTTCATCACGTTATTCTTCTTTTTTCTCTTTGATCAATTGGATTGTGATTGATTCATCTTTGTTCAATTAGGTTTGGATTGGAACTGGATGAACTTTCATCATTTCAAATCTATCTCTAAGTGACCAATTGATCACTCAAGGTACTATGGAATGATGATAAGTCTTTGCTAAGGTATCATGAAGTATTTGATTGATGTAATGATCTCATCTCCTTGAATTAGTCTTGATCATCTATGCTTTTAAATCATTGTAAGCATTATATGCAATACACGCACGTCATTTGAATTTCAATATGAGATTTTGAGCATACTTTGGTATCATAGTGATTTGATAATAAGTTTCATCAACCTCATTGGATCTTAGGTGTTGATAGGGTGAAAACCCTTATCCACCCAAAAAAGATGAATGATTTTGAAGATAACGTTAATAAAACTTTGATCCAATGTGGATTTATTTTCTTTTTCATTGTCTCTACTTCATCTCATTCTTTTTCTTTTTTTCTCAACTGGATTATGATTGATTCATCTTTTTCAATCAGGTTTGGATTGGTACTTGATGAACTTTCATCGTTTCAAATCTACCTCTAAGTGATCAATTGATCACTCAAGGTATTGTGGATTTAAAATAAATATGTTTTAAGGTATCATGAAGGATTTGATTGACGTAATCATCTCATCTCCTTGACATAGTCTTGTTCATCTAGCCTATTAAACCATGGTGTGCATTATATGCAATACACTAGCGTTATTTGAAATTTATTTGATGTTTTGAACATACTTTGGTATTTTGCATATTATTTTCTTTTTAAAATCAAATTAAAAATACTTTTCTATGCATTTTAATTGTTTTTTATTTGCATTTAAATCATGTTTGACTATTGTTGATTGGTTGGCCTTGGATCATAGTGAATTTGATCATAAGTTTCATCATCCTCATTGGATCTTGGATTTTGATGGGGTGAAAACCCTAATCCACCATAAAAAATATGATTGATGTTGATAATAACTTTAATAAAACTTTGATCCAATTTAGGATCTATTTTCTTGTTAACTATCTCTACTTCATCTCGTTATTCTTCTTTTTTCTCTTTGATCAGTTGGATGGTGATTGATTCATCTTTGTTCAATTAGGTTTGGATTGGAACTGGTTGAACTTTCATCATTTGAAATCTAACTCTAAGTGACTAATTGATCACTCAAGGTACTTTGGAATGATGATAAGTATGTGCTAAGGTATCATGAAGTATTTGATTGATGTAATGATCTCATCTCCTTGAATTAGTCTTGATCACCTAGCCTTTTAAACTATGGTGTGCATTATATGCAATACGCTGGCGTTATTTGAAATTTATTAGATGTTTTGAACATCCTTTGGTATTTTTCATATTATTTTCATTTCAAAGACAAATTAAAAATATTTTATTACGCATTTTAATTGTTTTTTATTTGCATTTTAATTATGTTTGACTTTTGTTGATTGGTTGGCCTTGGATCATAGTGAATTTGATCATAAGTTTCATCAACCTCATTGGATCTAGGATTTTGATGGGTTGAAAACCCTAATCCACCCAAAAAAATATGAATAATGTTGATGATAACTTTAATAAAACTTTGATCCAATTTAGGATTTATTTTCTTGTTCATTGTCTCTACTTCATCTCGTTATTCTTCTTTTTCTTTTTGATGTAATGGATGGTGATTGATTCATCTTTGTTCAATTAGGTTTGGACTGGAACTTGATAAACTTTCATCATTTCAAATCTACCTCTAAGTGACCAATTGATCACTCAATGTACTTTGGAATGATGATAAGTTTGTGCTAAGGTATCATGAAGGATTTGATTGACGTAATGATCTCATCTCCTTGACTTAGTCTTGATGATCTATGCTTTTAAAGCGACCTAAGCATTATATGCAATACACGCATGTCATTTGAATTTTAATTTGACATTTTGAGCATACTTTGGTATTTTACCTTTTTATTGTATTTTAAAATCAATTTAAAAAATACTTTTCAATGCATTTTAATTGTTTTTTATTTACATTATAATTATGTAATACTTTTGTTGACTGGTTGTCCTTGGATCATAGTGAATTTGATAATAAGTTTCATCAAGCTCATTGGATCTTAGGTGTTGATAGGGTGAAAACCCTAATCCACCCAAAAAAGATGAATGATGTTGATGATAACTATAATAAAACTTTGATCCAATTTGGATTTATTTTCTTGTTCATTATCTCTACTTCATCTCATTCTTGTTCTTTTTTTTCTCAATTGGATTATGATTGATTCATCTTTGTTCAATCAGGTTTGGATTGGTACTTGATGAACTTTCATCATTTCAAATCTACCTCTAAGTGATCAATTGATCATTCAAGGTATTGTGGATTTATAATAAATATGTTTTAAGGTATCATGAAGGATTTGATTGACGTAATCATCTCATCTCCTTGACTTAGTCTTGTTCATCTAGCCTTTTAAACCATGGTGTGCATTATATGCAATACACTGGCATTATTTGAAATTTATTTGATGTTTTGAACATACTTTGGTATTTTGCATATTATTTTCATTTTAAAATCAAATTAAAAATACTTTTCTAGGCATTTTAATTGTTTTTTATTTGCATTTAAATCATGTTTGAATTTTGTCGATTGGTTGGCCTTGGATCATAGTGAATTTGATCATAACATTCATCAACCTCATTGGATCTTGGATTTTGATGGGGTGGAAACCCTAATCCACCATAAAAATTATGAATGATGTTCATGATAACTTTAATAAAACTTTGATCCAATTTAGGATTTATTTTCTTGTTCATAGTCTTTACTTCATCTCGCTATTCTTTTTTTTTTCTAGTTGATCAATTGGATGGTGATTGATTCATCTCTGTTCAATTAGGTTTGGACTATAACTTGATAAACTTTTATCATTTCAAATCTACCTCTAAGTGACTAATTTATCACTCAAGGTGCTTTGGAAAGATGATAAGTCTGTGCTAAAGTATCATGAAGGATTTAATGGATGTAATGATCTCATCTCCTTGAATTAGTCTTGATCACCTAGCCTTTTAAACCATGGTGTGCATTATATGAAATACAATGAAGTTATTTGAATTTTATTTGATGTTTTGAACATACTTTGGTATTTTGCATATTATATTCATTTTAAAATCAAATTAAAAATACTTTTCTATGCATTTTAATTGTTTTTTATTTGCATTTTAATTATGTTTGAATTTTGTTGATTGGTTGGCCTTAGATCATAGTGAATTTTATCATAACTTTCATCAACCTCATTGGATTTTGGATTTTGATGGGGTGGAAACCCTAATCCACCATAAAAATTATGAATGATGTTGATGATAACTTTAATAAAACTTTGATCCAATTTAGGATTTATTTTCTTGTTCATAGTCTCTACTTCATCTTGTTATTCTTATTTTTTCTAGTTGATCAATTGGATGGTGATCGATTCATCTTTGTTCAATTAGGTTTGGACTATAAGTTGATAAACTTTCATCATTTCAAATCTACCTCTAAGTGACTAATTGATCACTCAAGGTGCTTTGGAAAGATGATAAGTCTGTGCTAAAGTATCATGAAGGATTTGATGGATGTAATGATCTCATCTCCTTGACTTGGTCTTGATCACCTATGCTTTTAAACCACCTTAAGCATTATATGCAATACACGCACGTCATTTGAATTTTAGTTTGACATTTTGAACATACTTGGGTATTTTACCTTTTTATTTCATTTAAAAATAAATATAAAAAATACTTTTCAATGCATTTTAATTGTTTTTTATTTACATTTTAATTATGTAATACTTTTGTTGACTGGTTGTCCTTGGATCATAGTGAATTTGATAATAAGTTTCATCAACTTCATTGGATCTAGGGTGTTGATAGGGTGAAAACCCTAATCCACCCAAAAAGATGAATGAAGTTGATGATAAATTTAATAAAACTTTGATCCAATTTGGATTTATTTTTTTGTTCATTGTCTCTACTTCATCTCATTCTTGTTCTTTTTTTATCAATTTGATGATGACTGATTCATCTTTGTTTAATTAGGTTTGGATTGGTACTTGATGAACTTTCATCATTTCAAATCTACCTCTAAGTTATCAAGTGATCACTCAAGGTACTATGGATTGATAATAAATTTGTTTTAAGGTTTCATGAAGGATTTGATTGGTGTAATGATCTCATCTCCTTGACTTAGTATTTTTCACCTAGCCTTTTAAACCATGGTGTGCATTATATGAAGTACACTGGCGTTATTTGTATTTTATTTGATGTTTTGAACATACTTTGGTATTTTGCATATCATTTTCATTTTAAAATCAAATTAAAAATAATTTTCTATGCATTTTATTTGCATTTTAATTATGTTTGACTTTTGTTGATTGGTTGGCCTTGGATCAGAGTGAATTTGATCACAAGTTTCATCAACCTCACTGGATCTTGGATTTTGATGTGGTGAAATCCCTAATCCACAATAAAAAATATGAATGACGTTGATGATAACTTTAGTAAAACTTTGATCCAATTTAGGATATATTTTCTAGTTAACTGTCTCTACTTCATCTCCTTAATTTTTTTTTCCTCTTTGATCAATTGGATGGTGATTGATTCATCTCTGTTCAATTAGATTTGGGCTGGAACTAGATGAACTTTCATCTTTTCAAATCTACCTCTAAGTGACCAATTGATCACTCAAGGTACTGTGGATTGATAATAAATATGTTTTAAGGTATCATAAAGGATTTGATTGATGTAATGATCTCGTCTCCTTGACTTAGTCTTGTTCATCTAGCCTTTTAAACCATGGTGTGCATTATATGCAATACACTGACGTTATTTGAAATTTATTTGATGTTTTGAACATAATTTTGTATTTTGCATAATATTTTCATTTTAAAATCAAATTAAAAATACTTTTCTATGCATTTTAATTGTTTTTTATTTGCATTTTAATTATGTTTGACTTTTGTTGATTGGTTTTCCTTGGATCATAGTGAATTTGATCATAAGTTTCATCAACCTCGTTGTATCTTGGATTTTGATGGGGTGAAAACCCTAATCCACAATAAAAATATGAATGATGTTGATGATAACTTTAATAAAACTTTGATCCAATTTAGGATATATTTTCTTGTTAACTGTCTCTACTTCATCTCGTTATTCTTGTTTTTTTTCTTTGATCAATTGGATGGTGATTGATTCATCTTTGTTCAATTAGGTTTGGGCTGGAACTGGATGAACTTTCATCTTTTCAAATCTACCTCTAAGTGACCAATTGATCACTCAAGGTACTTTGGAATGATGAGAAGACTGTGCTAAGGTATCATTAAGTATTTGATTGATGTAATGATCTTATCTCCTTGAATTAGTCTTGATCATCTAGCGTTTTAAACTATGGTGTGCATTATATGCAATACACTGGCGTTATTTGAAATTTTTTTGATGTTTTGAACATACTTTGGTATTTTGCATATTATTTTCATTTTAAAATCAAATTAAAAATACTTTTCTATGCATTTTAATTGTTTTTTATTTGCATTTTAATTATGTTTGACTTTTGTCGATTGGTTGGCCTTGGATCATAGTGAATTTGATCATAAGTTTCATCAACCTCATTGGATCTTGGATTTTGATGGGGTGAAAACCCTAATCCACCATAAAAAATATGAATGATTTTGATGATAACTTTAATAAAAATTTGATCCAATTTAGGATTTATTTTCTTGTTCATTGTCTCTACTTCATCTCGTTATTCTTATTTTTTTCTAGTTGATCAAATGGATGGTGATTGATTCATCTTTGTTCAATTAGGTTTGGACAATAACTTGATAAACTTTCACAATATCAAATCCACCTCTAAGTGACTAATTGGTCACTCAAGGTGCTTTGGAAAGATGATAAGTCTGTGCTAAAGTATCATGAAGGATTTGATGGATGTATTGATCTCATCTCCTTGACTTAGTCTTGATCACCTATGCTTTTAAACCATCGTAAGCATTATATGCAATACATGCACGTCATTTGAATTTTAGTTTGACATTTTGAACATACTTGGGTATTTTACCTTTTTATTTCATTTAAAAATAAATATAAAAAATACTTTTCAATGCATTTTAATTGTTTTTTATTTACATTTTAATTATGTAAGACTTTTGTTTACTGGTTGTCCTTGGATCATAGTGAATTTGATAATAAGTTTCATCAACCTCATTGGATCTTGGGTGTTGGTAGGGTGAAAACCCTAATCCACCCAAAAAGATGAATGAAGTTGATGATAACTTTAATAAGACTATGATCCAATTTGGTTTTATTTTTTTGTTCATTGTCTCTACTTCATCTCATTCTTGTTCTTTTTTTATCAATTGGATGATGACTGATTCATCTTTGTTTAATTAGGTTTGGATTGGTACTAGATGAACTTTCATCATTTCAAATCTACCTCTAAGTTATCAAGTGATCACTCAAGGTACTATGGATTGATAATAAATTTGTTTTAAGGTTTCATGAAGGATTTGATTGGTGTAATGATCTCATCTCCTTGACTTAGTCTTATTCACCTAGCCTTTTAAACCATGGTGTGCATTATATGAAATACACTGGCATTATTTGAATTTTATTTGATGTTTTGAACATACTTTGGTATTTTGCATATTATATTCATTTTAAAATCAAATTAAAAATACTTTTCTATGCATTTTAATTGTTTTTTATTTGCATTTTAATTATGTTTGACTTTTGTTGATTGTTTGGCCTTGGATCATAGCGAATTTGATCATAAGTTTCATCAACCTCATTGGATCTTGGATTTTGATGTGGTGAAATCCCTAATCCACAATAAAAAATATGAATGATGTTGATGATAACTTTAATAAAACTTTGATCTAATTTAGGATATATTTTCTTGTTAACTCTCTCTACTTCATCTCCTTAATTTTGTTTTTTCTTTTTGATCAATTGGATGGTGATTGATTCATCTCTGTTCAATTAGATTTGGGCTGGAACTGGATGAACTTTCATCATTTCAAATCTACCTCTAAGTGACCAATTGATCACTCAAGGTACTGTGGATTGATAATAAATATGTTTTAAGGTATCATAAAGGATTTGATTGACGTAATGATCTCGTCTCCTTGACTTAGTCTTGTTCATCTAGCCTTTTAAACCATGGTGTGCATTATATGCAATACACTCAAGTTATTTGATATTTATTTGATGTTTTGAACATACTTTTGTATTTTGCATATAATTTTCATTTTAAAATCAAATTAAAAATACTTTTCTACGCATTTTAATTTTTTTTATTTGCATTTTAATTATTTTTTACTTTTGTTGATTGGTTGGCCTTGGATCATAGTGAATTTGATCATAAGTTTCATCAACCTCATTGTATCTTGGATTTTGATGGGGGTGAAAACACTAATCCACCATAAAAAATATTAATGATGTTGATGATAACTTTAATAAAACTTTGATCCAATTTAGGATTTATTTTGTTGTTAACTGTCTCTACTTTATCTCGTTATTCTTATTTTTTCTCTTTGATCAATTGGATGGTGATTGATTCATCTTTGTTCAATTAGGTTTGGTCTGGAACTAGATGAACTTTCATTATTTCAAATCTACCTCTAAGTAACCAATTGATCACTCAAGGTACTTTGGCTTGATGATAAGTCTATGCTAAGGTATCATGAAGTATTTGATTGATGTAATGATCTTATCTCCTTGAATTAGTCTATCATCCAGCGTTTTAAGCTATGGTGTGCATTATATGCAATACACTGGCTTTATTTGAAATTTATTTGATGTTTTGAACATACGTTGGTATTTTTCATATTATTTTCATTTTAAAATCAAATTAAAAATACTTTTCTATGCATTTTAATTGTTTTTTATTTGCATTTTAATTATGTTTGACTTTTGTCGATTGGTTGGCCTTGGATCATAGTGAATTTGATCATAAGTTTCATCAACCTCATTGGATCTTGGATTTTGATGGGGTGAAAACCCTAATCCACCATAAAAAATATGAATGATTTTCATGATAACTTTAATAAAAATTTGATCCAATTTAGGATTTATTTTCTTGTTCATTTTCTCTACTTCATCTCGTTATTCTTATTTTTTCTAGTTGATCAATTGACTTAGTCTTGTTCACCTAGCCTTTTAAACCATGGTGTGCATTATATGCAATACATTGGCGTTATTTGAAATTTATTAGATGTTTTGAACATACTTTGGTATTTTGAATATTATTTTCAATTTAAAATCAAATTAAAAAGACTTTTCTATGCATTTTAATTGTTTTTTTTATTTTAATTATGTTTTGCTTTTGTTGATTGGTTGGCCTTGGATCGTATTGAATTTGATCATAAGTTTCATCAACCTCATTGGATCTTGGATTTCGATGGGGTGAAACTCCTAATCAACTATAAAAAGTATTAATGATGTTGATAATAACTTTAATAAAACTTTGATCCAATTTAGGATTTATCTTCTTGTTCATTGTCTCTATTTCATCTTGTTATTCTTCTTTTTTCTCTTTGATCAATTGGATGGTGATTGATTCGTCTTTGTTCAATTAGGTTTAGATTGCTACTTGATGAACTTTCATCATTTCAAATCTATCTCTAAGTGATCAAATGATCACTCGAGGTACTTTGGCATGATGATAAGTATGTGCTAAGGTTTCATGAAGGATTTGATTGATGTAATGATCTCATCTTCTTGACTTAGTCTTGATCATGTATGCTTTTAAACCATGGTGTGCATTATATGCAATACACCTCCGTTATTTGATATTATTTGATGTTTTGAACATACTTTGGTATTTTGCATATTATATTCATTTTAAAATAAAATTAAAAGGACCTTTCTATGCATTTTAATTGTTTCTTATTTGCATTTTAATTTTTTTTACTTTTGTTGATTAGTTGGCCTTGGATCCTTGTGAATTTGATCATAAGTTTCATCAACCTAATTAGATCTTGAATTCTGATGTGGTGAAAACCCTAATCCACCATAAAAAAATATGAATGATATTGATGATAACTTTAATAAAACTTTGATCCAATTTATGATTTATTTTCTTGTTCATTGTCTCTATCTCATCTCGTTATTCTTCTTTTTTATCTTTGATCAATTGGATAGTGATTGATTTTATCTTTGATCAATTGGATGGTGATTGATTCATCTTTGTTCAATTAGGTTTAGATTGGTACTTGATGAACTTTCAACATTTCAAATCTACCTCTAAGTGACTAATTGATCACTCAAGGTACTTTGGAATGATGATAGGTTTGTGATAAAGTCTCATGAAGGATTTGATGGATGTAATGATTCATCTCCTTGACTAAGTCTTGACCAACTACGCTTTTAAACCATCGTAAGCATTATATGCAATACACGCAGGTCATTTGAATTTTAATTTGACATTTTAAACATACTTTGGTATTTTACCTTTTTATTTAATTTAAAATAAATATAAAAAATACTTTTCAATGAATTTTAATAGTTTTTTATTTACATTTTAATTATGTAAGACTTTTTTTGACTGGTTGTCCTTGGATCATAGTGAATTTGATAATAAGTTTCATCAAACTCTATGGATCTTGGGTGTTGATTGGGTGAAAACCCTAATCCACCCAAAAAGTTGAATGATGTTGATGATAACTTTAAGAATACTTTGATCTAATTTGGATTTTTTTCTTGTTCATTGTCTCTACTTCATCGCATTCTTATTCTTTTTTTATCAATTGGATGATGATTGATTAATCTTTGTTCAATTTGGTTTGGATTGGTACTTGATGAACTTTCATCATTTCAAATCTACCTCTAAGTCATCAATTGATCACTCAAGGTACTATGGATTGATAATAAATCTTTTTTAAGGTATCATGAAGGATTTGATTGATGTAATGATCTCATGTCCTTGACTTAGTCTTGTTCACCTAGCCTTTTAAACCATGGTGTGCATTATATGCAATACACTGGCGTTATTTGAAATTTATTTGATGTTTTGAACATACTTTGGTATTTTGAATATTATTTTCATTTTAAAATCAAATTAAAAAGACTTTTCTATGCATTTTAGTTGTTTTTTTTAATTTTAATAATGTTTTGCTTTTGTTGGTTGGTTGGCCTTGGATCGTAGTGAATTTGATCATAAGTTTCATCAACCTCATTGGATCTTGGAATTCGATGGGGTGAAACTCCTAATCAAGCATAAAAAGTATTAATGATGTTGATGATAACTTTAATAAAACTTTGATCCAATTTAGGATTTATCTTCTTGTTCATTGTCTCTATTTCATCTTGTTATTCTTCTTTTTTCTCTTTGATCAATTGGATGGTGATTGATTCGTCTTTGTTCAATTAGGTTTAGATTGCTACTTGATGAACTTTCATCATTTCAAATCTATCTCTAAGTGATCAAATGATCACTCGAGGTACTTTGGCATGATGATAAGTATGTGCTAAGGTTTCATGAAGGATTTGATTGATGTAATGATCTCATCTTCTTGACTTAGTCTTGATCATGTATGCTTTTAAACCATGGTGTGCATTATATGCAATACACCTCCGTTATTTGATATTATTTGATGTTTTGAACATACTTTCGTATTTTGCATATTATTTTCATTTTAAAATCAAATTAAAAGGACCTTTCTATGCATTTTAATTGTTTCTTATTTGCATTTTAATTTTTTTTACTTTTGTTGATTAGTTGGCCTTGGATCCTAGTGAATTTGATCATAAGTTTCATCAACCTTATTAGATCTTGAATTCTGATGGGGTGAAAACCCTAATCCACCATAAAAAATATGAATGATATTGATGATAACTTTAATAAAACTTTGATCCAATTTATGATTTATTTTCTTGTTCATTGTCTCTATTTCATATCGTTATTCTTCTTTTTTATCTTTGATCAATTGGATGGTGATTGATTCATCTTTGTTCAATTAGGTTTAGATTGGTACTTGATAAACTATCAACATTTCAAATCTACCTCTAAGTGACTAATTGATCACTCAAGGTACTTTGGAATGATGCTAAGTGTGTGCTAAAGTCTCATGAAGGATTTGATGGATGTAATGATTCATCTCCTTGACTAAGTCTTGACCACCTACGCTTTTAAACCATCGTAAGCATTATATGCAATACACGCAGGTCATTTGAATTTTAATTTGACATTTTAAACATACTTTGGTATTTTACATTTTGATTTAATTTAAAATAAATATAAAAAATACTTTTCAATGCATTTTAATTGTTTTTTATTTACATTTTAATTATGTAAGACTTTTTTAACTGGTTGTCCTTGGATCATAGTGAATTTGATAATAAGTTTCATCAAACTCATTGGATCTTGGGTGTTGATTGGGTGAAAACCCTAATCCACCCAAAAAGATGAATGATGTTGATGGTAACTTTAAGAATACTTTGATCTAATTTGAATTTTTTTCTTGTTCATTGTCTCTACTTCATCGCATTCTTGTTCTTTTTTTATCAATTGGATGATGATTGATTCATCTTTGTTCAATTAGGTTTGGATTGGTACTTGATGAACTTTCATCATTTCAAATCTACCTCTAAGTCATCAATTGATCACTCAAGGTACTATGGATTGATAATAAATCTGTTTTAAGGTATCATGAAGGATTTGATTGATGTAATGATCTCATGTCCTTGACTTAGTCTTGTTCACCTAGCCTTTTAAACCATGGTGTGCATTATATGCAATACACTGGCGTTATTTGAAAATTATTTGATGTTTTGAACATACTTTGGTATTTTGAATATTATTTTCATTTTAAAATCAAATTAAAAAGACTTTTCTATGCATTTTAATTGTTTTTTTTAATTTTAACAATGTTTTGCTTTTGTTGATTGGTTGGCCTTGGATCGTAGTGAATTTGATCATAAGTTTCATCAACCTCATTGGATCTTGGATTTCGATGGGGTGAAACTCCTAATCAAGCATAAAAGGTATTAATGATGTTGATGATAACTTTAATAAAATTTTTATCCAATTTAGGATTTATCTTCTTGTTCGTTGTCTCTATTTCATCTTGTTATTCTTCTTTTTTCTCTTTGATCAATTGGATGGTGATTGATTCGTCTTTGTTCAATTAGGTTTAGATTGCTACTTGATGAACTTTCATCATTTCAAATCTATCTCTAAATGATCAAATGATCACTCGAGGTACTTTGGCATGATGATAAGTATGTGCTAAGGTTTCATGAAGGATTTGATTGATGTAATGATCTCATCTTCTTGACTTAGTCTTGATCATGTATGCTTTTAAACCATGGTGTGCATTATATGCAATACACCTCCGTTATTTGATATTATTTGATGTTTTGAACATACTTTCGTATTTTGCATATTATTTTCATTTTAAAATCAAATTAAAAGGACCTTTATATGCATTTTAATTGTTTCTTATTTGCATTTTAATTTTTTTTTACTTTTGTTGATTAGTTGGCCTTGGATCCTTGTGAATTTGATCATAAGTTTCATCAACCTTATTAGATCTTGAATTCTGATTGGGTGAAAACCCTAATCCACCATAAAAAATATGAATGATATTGATGATAACTTTAATAAAACTTTGATCCAATTTATGATTTATTTTCTTGTTCATTGTCTCTATTTCATATTGTTATTCTTCTTTTTTATCTTTGATCAATTGGATGGTGATTGATTCATCTTTGTTCAATTAGGTTTAGATTGGTACTTGATGAACTTTCAACATTTCAAATCTACGTCTAAGTGACTAATTGATCACTCAAGGTACTTTGGAATGATGATAAGTCTGTGCTAAAGTCTCATGAAGGATTTGATGGATGTAATGATTCATCTCCTTGACTAAGTCTTGACCACCTACGCTTTTAAACCATCGTAAGCATTATATGCAATACACGCAGGTCATTTGAATTTTAATTTGACATTTTAAACATACTTTGGTATTTTACCTTTTTATTTAATTTAAAATAAATATAAAAAATACTTTTCAATGCATTTTAATTGTTTTTTATTTACATTTTAATTATGTAAGACTTTTTTGACTGGTTGTCCTTGGATCATAGTGAATTTGATAATAAGTTTCATCAAACTCATTGGATCTTGGGTGTTGATTGGGTGAAAACCCTAATCCACCCAAAAAGATGAATGATGTTGATGGTAACTTTAAGAATACTTTGATCTATTTTGGATTTTTTTCTTGTTCATTGTCTCTACTTCATCGCATTCTTGTTCTTTTTTTATCAATTGGATCATGATTGATTCATCTTTGTTCAATTAGGTTTGGATTGGTACTTGATGAACTTTCATCATTTCAAATCTACCTCTAAGTCATCAATTGATCACTCAAGGTACTATGGAATGATAATAAATATGTTTTAAGGTATCATGAAGGATTTGATTGATGTAATGATCTCATGTCCTTGACTTAGTCTTGTTCAGCTAGCCTTTTAAACCATGGTGTGCATTATATGCAATACACTGGCGTTATTTGAAATTTATTTGACGTTTTGAACATACTTTGGTATTTTGAATATTATTTTCATTTAAAAATCTAATTAAAAAGACTTTCCTATGCATTTTAATTGTTTTTTTTTATTTTAATTATGTTTTGCTTTTGTTGATTGGTTGGCCTTGGATCGTAGTGAATTTGATCATAAGTTTCATCAACCTCATTGGATCTTGGATTTCGATGGGGTGAAACTCCTAATCAAGCATAAAAAGTATTAATGATGTTGATGATAACTTTAATAAAACTTTGATCCAATTTAGGATTTATCTTCTTGTTCATTGTCTCTATTTCATCTTGTTATTCTTCTTTTTTCTCTTTGATCAATTGGATGGTGATTGATTCGTATTTGTTCAATTAGGTTTAGATTGCTACTTGATGAACTTTCATCATTTCAAATCTATCTCTAAGTGATCAAATGATCACTCGAGGTACTTTGGCATGATGATAAGTATGTGCCAAGATTTCATGAAGGATTTGATTGATGTAATGATCTCATCTTCTTGACTTAGTCTTGATCATGTATGCTTTTAAACCACGGTGTGCATTATATGCAATACACCTCCGTTATTTGATATTATTTGATGTTTTGAACATACTTTGGTATTTTGCATATTATTTTCATTTTAAAATCAAATTAAAAGGACCTTTCTATGCATTTTAATTGTTTCTTATTCTCATTTTAATTTTTTTTACTTTTGTTGATTAGTTGGCCTTGGATCCTAGTGAATTTGATCATAAGTTTCATCAACCTTATTAGATCTTGAATTCTGATGAGGTGAAAACCCTAATCCACCATAAAACATATGAATGATATTGATGATAACTTTAATAAAACTTTGATCCAATTTATGATTTATTTTCTTGTTCATTGTCTCTATTTCATATCGTTATTCTTCTTTTTTATCTTTGATCAATTGGATGGTGATTGATTCATCTTTGTTCAATTAGTTTTAGATTGGTACTTGATGAACTTTCAACATTTCAAATCTACCTCTAAGTGACTAATTGATCACTCAAGGTACTTTGGAATGATGATAAGTCTGTGCTAAAGTCTCATGAAGGATTTGATGGATGTAATGATTCATCTCCTTGACTAAGTCTTGACCACCTATGCTTTTAAACCATCGTAAGCATTATATGCAATACACACAGGTCATTTGAATTTTAATTTGACATTTTAAACATACTTTGGTATTTTACCTTTTTATTTAATTTAAAATAAATATAAAAAATACTTTTCAATGCATTTTAATTGTTTTTTATTTACATTTTAATTATGTAAGACTTTTTTGACTAGTTGTCCTTGGATCATAGTGAATTTGATAATAAGTTTCATCAAACTCATTGGATCTTGGGTGTTGATTGGGTGAAAACCCTAATCCACCCAAAAAGATGAATGATGTTGATGGTAACTTTAAGAATACTTTGATCTATTTTGGATTTTTTTCCTATTCATTGTCTCTACTTCATCGAATTCTTGTTCTTTTTTTATCAATTGGATGATGATTGATTCATCTTTGTTCAATTAGGTTTGGATTGGTACTTGATGAACTTTCATCATTTCAAATCTACCTCTAAGTCATCAATTGATCACTCAAGGTACTATGGATTGATAATAAATATGTTTTAAGGTATCATGAAGGATTTGATTGATGTAATGATCTCATGTCCTTGACTTAGTCTTGTTCACCTAGCCTTTTAAACCATGGTGTGCATTATATGCAATACACTGGCGTTATTTGAAATTTATTTGATGTTTTGAACATACTTTGGTATTTTGAATATTATTTTCATTTTAAAATCAAATTAAAAAGACTTTTCTATGCATTTTAATTGTTTTTTTTTAATTTTAATAATGTTTTGCTTTTGTTGATTGGTTGGCCTTGGATCGTAGTGAATTTGATCATAAGTTTCATCAACCTCATTGGATCTTGGATTTCGATGGGGTGAAACTCCTAATCAACCATAAAAAGTATTAATGATGTTGATGATAACTTTAATAAAACTTTGATCCAATTTAGGATTTATCTTCTTGTTCATTGTCTCTATTTCATCTTGTTATTCTTCTTTTTTCTCTTTGATCAATTGGATGGTGATTGATTCGTCTTTGTTCAATTAGGTTTAGATTGCTACTTGATGAACTTTCATCATTTCAAATCTATCTCTAAGTGATCAAATGATCACTCGAGGTACTTTGGCATGATGATAAGTATGTGCTAAGGTTTCATGAAGGATTTGATTAATGTAATGATCCCATCTTCTTGACTTAGTCTTGATCATTTATGCTTTTAAAGCATGGTGTGCATTATATGCAATACACCTCTGTTATTTGATATTATTTGATGTTTTGAACATACTTTGGTATTTTGCATATTATTTTCATTTTAAAATCAAATTAAAAGGACCTTTATATGCATTTTAATTGTTTCTTATTTGCATTTTAATTTTTTTTTACTTTTGTTGATTAGTTGGCCTTGGATCCTTGTGAATTTGATCATAAGTTTCATCAACCTTATTAGATCTTGAATTCTGATGGGGTGAAAACCCTAATCCACCATAAAAAATATGAATGATATTGATGATAACTTTAATAAAACTTTGATCCAATTTATGATTTATTTTCTTGTTCATTGTCTCTATTTCATATTGTTATTCTTCTTTTTTATCTTTGATCAATTGGATGGTGATTGATTCATCTTTGTTCAATTAGGTTTAGATTGGTACTTGATGAACTTTCAACATTTCAAATCTACGTCTAAGTGACTAATTGATCACTCAAGGTACTTTGGAATGATGATAAGTCTGTGCTAAAGTCTCATGAAGGATTTGATGGATGTAATGATTCATCTCCTTGACTAAGTCTTGACCACCTACGCTTTTAAACCATCGTAAGCATTATATGCAATACACGCAGGTCATTTGAATTTTAATTTGACATTTTAAACATACTTTGGTATTTTACCTTTTTATTTAATTTAAAATAAATATAAAAAATACTTTTCAATGCATTTTAATTGTTTTTTATTTACATTTTAATTATGTAAGACTTTTTTGACTGGTTGTCCTTGGATCATAGTGAATTTGATAATAAGTTTCATCAAACTCATTGGATCTTGGGTGTTGATTGGGTGAAAACCCTAATCCACCCAAAAAGATGAATGATGTTGATGGTAACTTTAAGAATACTTGGATCTAATTTGGATTTTTTTCTTGTTCATTGTCTCTACTTCATCGCATTCTTGTTCTTTTTTTATCAATTGGATGATGATTGATTCATCTTTGTTCAATTAGGTTTGGATTGGTACTTGATGAACTTTCATCATTTCAAATCTACCTATAAGTCATCAATTGATCACTCAAGGTACTATGGATTGATAATAAATCTGTTTTAAGGTATCATGAAGGATTTGATTGATGTAATGATCTCATGTCCTTGACTTAGTCTTGTTCACCTAGCCTTTTAAACCATGGTGTGCATTATATGCAATACACTGGCGTTATTTGAAATTTATTTGATGTTTTGAACATACTTTGGTATTTTGAATATTATTTTCATTTTAAAATCAAATTAAAAAGAATTTTCTATGCATTTTAATTGTTTTTTTTAATTTTAATAATGTTTTGCTTTTATTGATTGGTTGGCCTTGGATCGTAGTGAATTTGATCATAAGTTTGATCAACCTCATTGGATCTTGGATTTCGATGGGGTGAAACACCTAATCAACCATAAAAAGTATTAATGATGATGATGATAACTTTAATAAAACTTTGATCCAATTTAGGATTTATCTTCTTGTTCATTGTCTCTCTTTCATCTTGTTTTTATTCTTTTTTCTCTTTGATCAATTGGATGGTGATTTATTCGTCTTTGTTCAATTAGGTTTAGATTGCTACTTGATGAACTTTCATCATTTCAAATCTATCTCTAAGTGATCAAATGATCACTCGAGGTACTTTGGCATGATGATAAGTATGTTCTAAGGTTTCATGAAGGATTTGATTAATGTAATGATCCCATCTTCTTGACTTAGTCTTGATCATGTATGCTTTTAAACCATGGTGTGCATTATATGCAATACACCTCCGTTATTTGATATTATTTGATGTTTTGAACATACTTTGGTATTTTGCATATTATTTTCATTTTAAAATCAAATTAAAAGGACCTTTCTATGCATTTTAATTGTTTCTTATTTGCATTTTAATTTTTTTTACTTTTGTTGATTAGTTGGCCTTGGATCCTTGTGAATTTGATCATAAGTTTCATCAACCTTATTAGATCTTGAATTCTGATGGGGTGAAAACCCTAATCCACCATAAAAAATATGAATGATATTGATGATAACTTTAATAAAACTTTGATCCAATTTATGATTTATTTTCTTGTTCATTGTCTCTATTTCATATTGTTATTCTTCTTTTTTATCTTTGATCAATTGGATGGTGATTGATTCATCTTTGTTCAATTAGGTTTAGATTGGTACTTGATGAACTTTCAACATTTCAAATCTACGTCTAAGTGACTAATTGATCACTCAAGGTACTTTGGAATGATGATAAGTCTGTGCTAAAGTCTCATGAAGGATTTGATGGATGTAATGATTCATCTCCTTGACTAAGTCTTGACCACCTACGCTTTTAAACCATCTTAAGCATTATATGCAATACACGCAGGTCATTTGAATTTTAATTTGACATTTTAAACATACTTTGGTATTTTACCTTTTTATTTAATTTAAAATAAATATAAAAAATACTTTTCAATGCATTTTAATTGTTTTTTATTTACATTTTAATTATGTAAGACTTTTTTGACTGGTTGTCCTTGGATCATAGTGAATTTGATAATAAGTTTCATCAAACTCATTGGATCTTGGGTGTTGATTGGGTGAAAACCCTAATCCACCCAAAAAGATGAATGATGTTGATGGTAACTTTAAGAATACTTGGATCTAATTTGGATTTTTTTCTTGTTCATTGTCTCTACTTGATCGCATTCTTGTTCTTTTTTTATCAATTGGATGATGATTGATTCATCTTTGTTCAATTAGGTTTGGATTGGTACTTGATGAACTTTCATCATTTCAAATCTACCTCTAAGTCATCAATTTATCACTCAAGGTACTATGGATTGATAATAAATCTTTTTTAAGGTATCATGAAGGATTTGATTGATGTAATGATCTCATGTCCTTGACTTAGTCTTGTTCACCTAGCCTTTTAAACCATGGTGTGCATTATATGCAATACACTGGCGTTATTTGAAATTTATTTGATGTTTTGAACATACTTTGGTATTTTGAATATTATTTTCATTTTAAAATCAAATTAAAAAGACTTTTCTATGCATTTTAATTGTTTTTTTTAATTTTAATAATGTTTTGCTTTTATTGATTGGTTGGCCTTGGATCGTAGTGAATTTGATCATAAGTTTCATCAACCTCATTGGATCTTGGATTTCGATGGGGTGAAACTCCTAATCAACCATAAAAAGTATTAATGATGATGATGATAACTTTAATAAAACTTTGATCCAATTTAGGATTTATCTTCTTGTTCATTGTCTCTCTTTCATCTTGTTTTTATTCTTTTTTCTCTTTGATCAATTGGATGGTGATTGATTCGTCTTTGTTCAATTAGGTTTAGATTGCTACTTGATGAACTTTCATCATTTCAAATCTATCTCTAAGTGATCAAATGATCACTCGAGGTACTTTGGCATGATGATAAGTATGTGCTAAGGTTTCATGAAGGATTTGATTAATTTAATGATCCCATCTTCTTGACATTGTCTTGATCATGTATGCTTTTAAACCATGGTGTGCATTATATGTAATACACCTCCGTTATTTGATATTATTTGATGTTTTGAACATACTTTGGTATTTTGCATATTATTTTCATTTTAAAATCAAATTAAAAGGACCTTTCTATGCATTTTAATTGTTTCTTATTTGCATTTTAAGTTTTTTTACTTTTGTTGATTAGTTGGCCTTGGATCCTTGTGAATTTGATCATAAGTTTCATCAACCTTATTAGATCTTGAATTCTGATGGGGTGAAAACCCTAATCCACCATAAAAAATATGAATGATATTGATGATAACTTTAATAAAACTTTGATCCAATTTATGATTTATTTTCTTGTTCATTGTCTCTATTTCATATCGTTATTCTTCTTTTTTATCTTTGATCAATTGGATGGTGATTGATTCATCTTTGTTCAATTAGGTTTAGATTGGTACTTGATGAACTTTCAACATTTCAAATCTACCTCTAAGTGACTAATTGATCACTCAAGGTACTTTGGAATGATGATAAGTCTGTGCTAAAGTCTCATGAAGGATTTGATGGATGTAATGATTCATCTCCTTGACTAAGTCTTGACCACCTACGCTTTTAAACCATCGTAAGCATTATATGCAATACACGCAGGTCATTTGAATTTTAATTTGACATTTTAAACATACTTTGGTATTTTACCTTTTTATTTAATTTAAAATAAATATAAAAAATACTTTTCAATGCATTTTAATTGTTTTTTATTTACATTTTAATTATGTAAGACTTTTTTTGACTGGTTGTCCTTGGATCATAGTGAATTTGATAATAAGTTTCGTCAAACTCATTGGATCTTGGGTGTTGATTGGGTGAAAACCCTAATCCACCCAAAAAGATGAATGCTGTTGATGGTAACTTTAAGAATACTTTGATCTAATTTGGATTTTTTTCTTGTTCATTGTCTCTACTTCATCGCATTCTTGTTCTTTTTTTATCAATTGGATGATGATTGATTCATCTTTGTTCAATTAGGTTTGGATTGGTACTTGATGAACTTTCATCATTTCAAATCTACCTCTAAGTCTTCAATTGATCACTCAAGGTACTATGGATTGATAATAAATCTATTTTAAGGTATCATGAAGGATTTGATTGATGTAATGATCTCATGTCCTTGACTTAGTCTTGTTCACCTAGCCTTTTAAACCATGGTGTGCATTATAAGCAATACACTGGCGTTATTTGAAATTTATTTGATGTTTTGAACATACTTTGGTATTTTGAATATTATTTTCATTTTAAAATCAAATTAAAAAGACTTTTCTATGCATTTTAATTGTTTTTTTTTAATTTTAATAATGTTTTGCTTTTATTGATTGGTTGGCCTTGGATCGTAGTGAATTTGATCATAAGTTTCATCAACCTCATTGGATCTTGGATTTCGATGGGGTGAAACTCCTAATCAACCATAAAAAGTATTAATGATGATGATGATAACTTTAATAAAACTTTGATCCAATTTAGGATTTATCTTCTTGTTCATTGTCTCTCTTTCATCTTGTTTTTATTCTTTTTTCTCTTTGATCAATTGGATGGTGATTGATTCGTCTTTGTTCAATTAGGTTTAGATTGCTACTTGATGAACTTTCATCATTTCAAATCTATCTCTAAGTGATCAAATGATCACTCGAGGTACTTTGGCATGATGATAAGTATGTGCTAAGGTTTCATGAAGGATTTGATTAATGTAATGATCCCATCTTCTTGACTTAGTCTTGATCATGTATGCTTTTAAACCATGGTGTGCATTATATGCAATACACCTCTGTTATTTGATATTATTTGATGTTTTGAACATACTTTGGTATTTTGCATATTATTTTCATTTTAAAATCAAATTAAAAGGACCTTTCTATGCATTTTAATTGTTTCTTATTTGCATTTTAATTTTTTTTTTACTTTTGTTGATTAGTTGGCCTTGGATCCTTGTGAATTTGATCATAAGTTTCATCAACCTTATTAGATCTTGAATTCTGATGGGGTGAAAACCCTAATCCACCATAAAAAATATGAATGATATTGATGATAACTTTAATAAAACTTTGATCCAATTTATGATTTATTTTCTTGTTCATTGTCTCTATTTCATATCTTTATTCTTCTTTTTTATCTTTGATCAATTGGATGGTGATTAATTCATCTTTGTTCAATTAGGTTTAGATTGGTACTTGATGAACTTTCAACATTTCAAATCTACCTCTAAGTGACTAATTGATCACTCAAGGTACTTTGGAATGATGATAAGTATGTGCTAAAGTCTCATGAAGGATTTGATGGATGTAATGATTCATCTCCTTGACTAAGTCTTGACCAGCTACGCTTTTAAACCATCGTAAGCATTATATGCAATACACGCAGGTCATTTGAATTTTAATTTGACATTTTAAACATACTTTGGTATTTTACCTTTTTATTTAATTTAAAATAAATATAAAAAATACTTTTCAATGCATTTTAATTGTTTTTTATTTACATTTTAATTATGTAAGACTTTTTTTGACTTGTTGTCCTTGGATCATAGTGAATTTGATAATAAGTTTCATCAAACTCATTGGATCTTGGGTGTTGATTGGGTGAAAACCCTAATCCACCCAAAAAGATGAATGATGTTGATGGTAACTTTAAGAATACTTTGATCTAATTTGGATTTTTTTCTTGTTCATTGTCTCTACTTCATCGCATTCTTGTTCTTTTTTTATCAATTGGATGATGATTGATTCATCTTTGTTCAATTAGGTTTGGATTGGTACTTGATGAACTTTCATCACTTCAAATCTACCTCTAAGTCTTCAATTGATCACTCAAGGTACTATGGATTGATAATAAATCTATTTTAAGGTATCATGAAGGATTTGATTGATGTAATGATCTCATGTCCTTGACTTAGTCTTGTTCACCTAGCCTTTTAAACCATGGTGTGCATTATAAGCAATACACTGGCGTTATTTGAAATTTATTTGATGTTTTGAACATACTTTGGTATTTTGAATATTATTTTCATTTTAAAATCAAATTAAAAAGACTTTTCTATGCATTTTAATTGTTTTTTTTTTAATTTTAATAATGTTTTGCTTTTATTGATTGGTTGGCCTTGGATCGTAGTGAATTTGATCATAAGTTTCATCAACCTCATTGGATCTTGGATTTCGATGGGGTGAAACTCCTAATCAACCATAAAAAGTATTAATGATGATGATGATAACTTTAATAAAACTTTGATCCAATTTAGGATTTATCTTCTTGTTCATTGTCTCTATTTCATCTTGTTTTTATTCTTTTTTCTCTTTGATCAATTGGATGGTGATTGATTCGTCTTTGTTCAATTAGGTTTAGATTGCTACTTGATGAACTTTCATCATTTCAAATTTATCTCTAAGTGATCAAATGATCACTCGAGGTACTTTGGCATGATGATAAGTATGTGCTAAGGTTTCATGAAAGATTTTATTAATGTAATGATCTCATCTTCTTGACTTAGTCTTGATCATGTATGATTTTAAACCATGGTGTGCATTATATGCAATACACCTCCGTTATTTGATATTATTTGATGTTTTGAACATACTTTGGTATTATGCATATTATTTTCATTTTAAAATCAAATTAAAAGGACCTTTCTATGCATTTTAATTGTTTCTCATTTGCATTTTAATTTTTTTTACTTTTGTTGATTAGTTGGCCTTGGATCCTTGTGAATTTGATCATAAGTTTCATCAACCTTATTAGATCTTGAATTCTGATGGGGTGAAAACCCAAATCCACCATAAAAAATATGAATGATATTGATGATAACTTTAATAAAACTTTGATCCAATTTATGATTTATTTTCTTGTTCATTGTCTCTATTGCATATCGTAATTCTTCTTTTTTATCTTTGATCAATTGGATGGTGATTGATTCATCTTTGTTCAATTAGGTTTAGATTGTTACTTGATGAACTTTCTACATTTCAAATCTACCTCTAAGTGACTAATTGATCACTCAAGGTACTTTGGAATGATGATAAGTCTGTGCTAAAGTCTCATGAAGGATTTGATGGATGTAATGATTCACCTCCATGACTAAGTCTTGACCACCTACGCTTTTAAACCATCGTAAGCTTTATATGCAATACACGCAGGTCATTTGAATTTTAATTTGACATTTTAAACATACTTTGGTATTTTAGCTTTTTATTTAATTTAAAATAAATATAAAAAATACTTTTCAATGCATTTTAATTGTTTTTTATTTACATTTTAATTATGTAAGAATTTTTTTGACTGGTTGTCCTTGGATGATAGTTAATTTGATAATAAGTTTCATCAAACTCATTGGATCTTGGGTGTTGATTGGGTGAAAACCCTAATCCACCCAAAAAGATGAATGATGTTGATGGTAACTTTAAGAATACTTTTATCTAATTTGGATTTTTTTATTGTTCATTGTCTCTACTTCATCACATTCTTGTTCTTTTTTTATCAATTGGATAATGATTGATTCATCTTTTTTCTATTAGGTTTGGATTGGTACTTGATGAACTTTCATCATTTCAAATCTACATCTAAGTCATCAATTGATCACTCAAGGTACTATGGATTGATAATAAATCTGTTTTAAGGTATCATGAAGGATTTGATTGATGTAATGATCTCATGTCCTTGACTTAGTCTTGTTCACCTAGCCTTTTAAACCATGGTGTGCATTATATGCAATACACTGGCGTTATTTGAAATTTATTTGATGTTTTGAACATACTTTGGTATTTTGAATATTATTTTCATTTTAAAATCAAATTAAAAAGACTTTTCTATGCATTTTAATTGTTTTTTTTTTAATTTTAATAATGTTTTTCTTTTGTTGATTGGTTGGCCTTGGATCGTAGTGAATTTGATCATAAGTTTCATCAACCTCATTGGATCTTGGATTTCGATGGGGTGAAACTCCTAATCAACCATAAAAAGTATTAATGATGTTGATGATAACTTTAATAAAACTTTGAACCAATTTAGGATTTATCTTCTTGTTCATTGTCTCTATTTCATCTTGTTATTCTTCTTTTTTCTCTTTGATCAATTGGATGGTGATTGATTCGTATTTGTTCAATTAGGTTTAGATTGCTACTTGATGAACTTTCATCATTTCAAATTTATCTCTAAGTGATCAAATGATCACTCGAGGTACTTTGGCATGATGATAAGTATGTGCTAAGGTTTCATGAAGGATTTGATTAATGTAATGATCCCATCTTCTTGACTTAGTCTTGATCATGTATGCTTTTAAACCATGGTGTGCATTATATGCAATACACCTCTGTTATTTGATATTATTTGATGTTTTGAACATACTTTGGTATTTTTCATATTATTTTCATTTTAAAATCAAATTAAAAGGACCTTTCTATGCATTTTAATTGTTTCTTATTTGCATTTTAATTTTTTTTACTTTTGTTGATTAGTTGGCCTTGGATCCTTGTGAATTTTATCATAAGTTTCATCAACCTTATTAGATCTTGAATTCTGATGGGGTGAAAACCCTAATCCACCATAAAAAATATGAATGATATTGATGATAACTTTAATAAAACTTTGATCCAATTTATGATTTATTTTCTTGTTCATTGTCTCTATTTCATATCGTTATTCTTCTTTTTTATCTTTGATCAATTGGATGGTGATTGATTCATCTTTGTTCAATTAGGTTTAGATTGGTACTTGATGAACTTTCTACATTTCAAATCTACCTCTAAGTGACTAATTGATCACTCAAGGTACTTTGGAATGATGATAAGTCTGTGCTAAAGTCTCATGAAGGATTTGATGGATGTAATGATTCACCTCCTTGACTAAGTCTTGACCACCTACGCTTTTAAACCATCGTAAGCTTTATATGCAATACACGCAGGTCATTTGAATTTTAATTTGACATTTTAAACATACTTTGGTATTTTACCTTTTTATTTAATTTAAAATAAATATAAAAAATACTTTTCAATGCATTTTAATTGTTTTTTATTTACATTTTAATTATGTAAGAATTTTTTTGACTGGTTGTCCTTGGATCATAGTTAATTTGATAATAAGTTTCATCAAACTCATTGGATCTTGGGTGTTGATTGGGTGAAAACCCTAATCCACCCAAAAAGATGAATGATGTTGATGGTAACTTTAAGAATACTTTTATCTAATTTGAGTTTTTTTATTGTTCATTGTCTCTACTTCATCACATTCTTGTTCTTTTTTTATCAATTGGATGATGATTGATTCATCTTTTTTCAATTAGGTTTGGATTGGTACTTGATGAACTTTCATCATTTCAAATCTACCTCTAAGTCATCAATTGATCACTCAAGGTACTATGGATTGATAATAAATCTGTTTTAAGGTATCATGAAGGATTTGATTGATGTAATGATCTCATGTCCTTGACTTAGTCTTGTTCACCTAGCCTTTTAAACCATGGTGTGCATTATATGCAATACACTGGCGTTATTTGAAATTTATTTGATGTTTTGAACATACTTTGGTATTTTGAATATTATTTTCATTTTAAAATCAAATTAAAAAGACTTTTCTATGCATTTTAATTGTTTTTTTTATAATTTTAATAATGTTTTTCTTTTGTTGATTGGTTGGCCTTGGATAGTAGTGAATTTGATCATAAGTTTCATCAACCTCATTGGATCTTGGATTTCGATGGGGTGAAACTCCTAATCAACCATAAAAAGTATTAATGATGTTGATGATAACTTTAATAAAACTTTGATCCAATTTAGGATTTATCTTCTTGTTCATTGTCTCTATTTCATCTTGTTATTCTTCTTTTTTCTCTTTGATCAATTGGATGGTGATTGATTCGTATTTGTTCAATTAGGTTTAGATTGCTACTTGATGAACTTTCATCATTTCAAATTTATCTCTAAGTGATCAAATGATCACTCGAGGTACTTTGGCATGATGATAAGTATGTGCTAAGGTTTCATGAAGGATTTGATTAATGTAATGATCCCATCTTCTTGACTTAGTCTTGATCATGTATGCTTTTAAACCATGGTGTGCATTATATGCAATACACCTCCGTTATTTGATATTATTTGATGTTTTGAACAGACTTTGGTATTTTTCATATTATTTTCATTTTAAAATCAAATTAAAAGGACCTTTCTATGCATTTTAATTGTTTCTTATTTGCATTTTAATTTTTTTTACTTTTGTTGATTAGTTGGCCTTGGATCCTTGTGAATTTTATCATAAGTTTCATCAACCTTATTAGATCTTGAATTCTGATGGGGTGAAAACCCTAATCCACCATAAAAAATATGAATGATATTGATGATAACTTTAATAAAACTTGGATCCAATTTATGATTTATTTTCTTGTTCATTGTCTCTATTTCATATCGTTATTCTTCTTTTTTATCTTTGATCAATTGGATGGTGATTGATTCATCTTTGTTCAATTAGGTTTAGATTGGTACTTGATGAACTTTCTACATTTCAAATCTACCTCTAAGTGACTAATTGATCACTCAAGGTACTTTGGAATGATGATAAGTCTGTGCTAAAGTCTCCTGAAGGATTTGATGGATGTAATGATTCACCTCCTTGACTAAGTCTTCACCACCTACGCTTTTAAACCACCGTAAGCTTTATATGCAATACACGCAGGTCATTTGAATTTTAATTTGACATTTTAAACATACTTTGGTATTTTACCTTTTTATTTAATTTAAAATAAATATAAAAAATACTTTTCAATGCATTTTAATTGTTTTTTATTTACATTTTAATTATGTAAGAATTTTTTTGACTGGTTGTCCTTGGATCATAGTTAATTTGATAATAAGTTTCATCAAACTCATTGGATCTTGGGTGTTGATTGGGTGAAAACCCTAATCCACCCAAAAAGATGAATGATGTTGATGGTAACTTTAAGAATACTTTTATCTAATTTGGATTTTTTTATTGTTCATTGTCTCTACTTCATCACATTCTTGTTCTTTTTTTATCAATTGGATGATGATTGATTCATCTTTTTTCAATTAGGTTTGGATTGGTACTTGATGAACTTTCATCATTTCAAATCTACCTCTAAGTCATCAATTGATCACTCAAGGTACTATGGATTGATAATAAATCTGTTTTAAGGTATCATGAAGGATTTGATTGATGTAATGGTCTCATGTCCTTGACTTAGTCTTGTTCACCTAGCCTTTTAAACCATGGTGTGCATTATATGCAATACACTGGCGTTATTTGAAATTTATTTGATGTTTTGAACATACTTTGGTATTTTGAATATTATTTTCATTTTAAAATGAAATTAAAAAGACTTTTCTATGCATTTTAATTGTTTTTTTTTTTAATTTTAATAATGTTTTTCTTTTGTTGATTGGTTGGCCTTGGATCGTAGTGAATTTGATCATAAGTTTCATCAACCTCATTGGATCTTGGATTTCGATGGGGTGAAACTCCTAATCAACCATAAAAAGTATTAATGATGTTGATGATAACTTTAATAAAACTTTGATCCAATTTAGGATTTATCTTCTTGTTCATTGTCTCTATTTCATCTTGTTATTCTTCTTTTTTCTCTTTGATCAATTGGATGGTGATTGATTCGTATTTGTTCAATTAGGTTTAGATTGCTACTTGATGAACTTTCATCATTTCAAATTTATCTCTAAGTGATCAAATGATCACTCGAGGTACCTTGGCATGATGATAAGTATGTTCTAAGGTTTCATGAAGGATTTGATTAATGTAATGATCCCATCTTCTTGACTTAGTCTTGATCATGTATGCTTTTAAACCATGGTGTGCATTATATGCAATACACCTCTGTTATTTGATATTATTTGATGTTTTGAACATACTTTGGTATTTTTCATATTATTTTCATTTTAAAATCAAATTAAAAGGACCTTTCTATGCATTTTAATTGTTTCTTATTTGCATTTTAATTTTTTTTACTTTTGTTGATTAGTTGGCCTTGGATCCTTGTGAATTTTATCATAAGTTTCATCAACCTTATTAGATCTTGAATTCTGATGGGGTGAAAACCCTAATCCACCATAAAAAATATGAATGATATTGATGATAACTTTAATAAAACTTTGATCCAATTTATGATTTATTTTCTTGTTCATTGTCTCTATTTCATATCGTTATTCTTCTTTTTTATCTTTGATCAATTGGATGGTGATTGATTCATCTTTGTTCAATTAGGTTTAGATTGGTACTTGATGAACTTTCTACATTTCAAATCTACCTCTAAGTGACTAATTGATCACTCAAGGTACTTTGGAATGATGATAAGTCTGTGCTAAAGTCTCCTGAAGGATTTGATGGATGTAATGATTCACCTCCTTGACTAAATCTTCACCACCTACGCTTTTAAACCATCGTAAGCTTTATATGCAATACACGCAGGTCATTTGAATTTTAATTTGACATTTTAAACATACTTTGGTATTTTACCTTTTTATTTAATTTAAAATAAATATAAAAAATACTTTTCAATGCATTTTAATTGTTTTTTATTTACATTTTAATTATGTAAGAATTTTTTTGACTGGTTGTCCTTGGATCATAGTTAATTTGATAATAAGTTTCATCAAACTCATTGGATCTTGGGTGTTGATTGGGTGAAAACCCTAATCCACCCAAAAAGATGAATGATGTTGATGGTAACTTTAAGAATACTTTTATCTAATTTGGATTTTTTTATTGTTCATTGTCTCTACTTCATCACATTCTTGTTCTTTTTTTATCAATTGGATGATGATTGATTCATCTTTTTTCAATTAGGTTTGGATTGGTACTTGATGAACTTTCATCATTTCAAATCTACCTCTAAGTCATCAATTGATCACTCAAGGTACTATGGATTGATAATAAATCTGTTTTAAGGTATCATGAAGGATTTGATTGATGTAATGGTCTCATGTCCTTGACTTAGTCTTGTTCACCTAGCCTTTTAAACCATGGTGTGCATTATATGCAATACACTGGCGTTATTTGAAATTTATTTGATGTTTTGAACATACTTTGGTATTTTGAATATTATTTTCATTTTAAAATCAAATTAAAAAGACTTTTCTATGCATTTTAATTGTTTTTTTTTTAAATTTTAATAATGATTTTCTTTTGTTGATTGGTTGGCCTTGGATCGTAGTGAATTTGATCATAAGTTTCATCAACCTCATTGGATCTTGGATTTCGATGGGGTGAAACTCCTAATCAACCATAAAAAGTATTAATGATGTTGATGATAACTTTAATATAACTTTGATCCAATTTAGGATTTATCTTCTTGTTCATTGTCTCTATTTCATCTTGTTATTCTTCTTTTTTCTCTTTGATCAATTGGATGGTGATTGATTCGTATTTGTTCAATTAGGTTTAGATTGCTACTTGATGAACTTTCATCATTTCAAATTTATCTCTAAGTGATCAAATGATCACTCGAGGTACCTTGGCATGATGATAAGTATGTTCTAAGGTTTCATGAAGGATTTGATTAATGTAATGATCCCATCTTCTTGACTTAGTCTTGATCATGTATGCTTTTAAACCATGGTGTGCATTATATGCAATACACCTCCGTTATTTGATATTATTTGATGTTTTGAACATACTTTGGTATTTTTCATATTATTTTCATTTTAAAATCAAATTAAAAGGACCTTTCTATGCATTTTAATTGTTTCTTATTTGCATTTTAATTTTTTTTTACTTTTGTTGATTAGTTGGCCTTGGATCCTTGTGAATTTTATCATAAGTTTCATCAACCTTATTAGATCTTGAATTCTGATGGGGTGAAAACCCTAATCCACCATAAAAAATATGAATGATATTGATGATAACTTTAATAAAACTTTGATCCAATTTATGATTTATTTTCTTGTTCATTGTCTCTATTTCATATCGTTATTCTTCTTTTTTATCTTTGATCAATTGGATGGTGATTGATTCATCTTTGTTCAATTAGGTTTAGATTGGTACTTGATGAACTTTCTACATTTCAAATCTACCTCTAAGTGACTAATTGATCACTCAAGGTACTTTGGAATGATGATAAGTTTGTGCTAAAGTCTCATGAAGGATTTGATGGATGTAATGATTCACCTCCTTGACTAAGTCTTGACCACCTATGCTTTTAAACCATCGTAAGCTTTATATGCAATACACGCAGGTCATTTGAATTTTAATTTGACATTTTAAACATACTTTGGTATTTTACCTTTTTATTTAATTTAAAATAAATATAAAAAATACTTTTCAATGCATTTTAATTGTTTTTTATTTACATTTTAATTATGTAAGAATTTTTTTGACTGGTTCTCCTTGGATCATAGTGAATTTGATAATAAGTTTCATCAAACTCATTGGATCTTGGGTGTTGATTGGGTGAAAACCCTAATCCACCCAAAAAGATGAATGATGTTGATGGTAACTTTAAGAATACTTTTATCTAATTTGGATTTTTTTCTTGTTCATTGTCTCTACTTCATCACATTCTTGTTCTTTTTTTATCAATTGGATGATGATTGATTCATCTTTGTTCAATTAGGTTTGGATTGGTACTTGATGAACTTTCATCATTTCAAATCTACCTCTAAGTCATCAATTGATCACTCAAGGTACTATGGATTGATAATAAATCTATTTTAAGGTATCATGAAGGATTTGATTGATGTAATGGTCTCATGTCCTTGACTTAGTCTTGTTCACCTAGCCTTTTAAACCATGGTGTGCATTATATGCAATACACTGGCGTTATTTGAAATTTATTTGATGTTTTGAACATACTTTGGTATTTTGAATATTATTTTCATTTTAAAATCAAATTAAAAAGAATTTTCTATGCATTTTAATTGTTTTTTTTAATTTTAATAATGTTTTTCTTTTGTTGATTGGTTGGCCTTGGATCGTAGCGAATTTGATCATAAGTTTCATCAACCTCATTGGATCTTGGATTTCGATGGGGTGAAACTCCTAATCAACCATAAAAAGTATTAATGATGTTGATGATAACTTTAATAAAACTTTGATCCAATTTAGGATTTATCTTCTTGTTCATTGTCTCTATTTCATCTTGTTATTCTTCTTTTTTCTCTTTGATCAATTGGATGGTGATTGATTCGTATTTGTTCAATTAGGTTTAGATTGCTACTTGATGAACTTTCATCATTTCAAATTTATCTCTAAGTGATCAAATGATCACTCGAGGTACTTTGGCATGATGATAAGTATGTGCTAAGGTTTCATGAAGGATTTGATTAATGTAATGATCCCATCTTCTTGACTTAGTCTTGATCATGTATGCTTTTAAACCATGGTGTGCATTATATGCAATACACCTCTGTTATTTGATATTATTTGATGTTTTGAACATACTTTGGTATTTTTCATATTATTTTCATTTTAAAATCAAATTAAAAGGACCTTTCTATGCATTTTAATTGTTTCTTATTTGCATTTTAATTTTTTTTACTTTTGTTGATTAGTTGGCCTTGGATCCTTGTGAATTTGATCATAAGTTTCATCAACCTTATTAGATCTTGAATTCTAATGGGGTGAAAACCGTAATCCATTATAAAAAATATGAATGATATTGATGATAACTTTAATAAAACTTTGATCCAATTTATGATTTATTTTCTTGTTCATTGTTTCTATTTCATATCGTTATTCTTCTTTTTTATCTTTGATCAATTGGATGGTGATTGATTCATCTTTGTTCAATTAGGTTTAGATTGGTACTTGATGAACTTTCAACATTTCAAATCTACCTCTAAGTGACTAATTGATCAGTCAAGGTACTTTGGAATGATGATAAGTCTGTGCTAAAGTCTCATGAAGGATTTGATGGATGTAATGATTCATCTCCTTGACTAAGTCTTGACCACCACCGCTTTTAAACCATCGTAAGCATTATATGCAATACACGCAGGTCATTTGAATTTTAATTTGACATTTTAAACATACTTTGGTATTTTACCTTTTTATTTAATTTAAAATAAATATAATAAATACTTTTCAATGCATTTTAATTGTTTTTTATTTACATTTTAATTATGTAAGACTTTTTTTGACTGGTTGTCCTTGGATCATAGTGAATTTGATAATAAGTTTCATCAAACTCATTGGATCTTGGGTGTTGATTGGGTGAAAACCCTAATCCACCCAAAAAGATGAATGATGTTGATGGTAACTTTAAGAATACTTTGATCTAATTTGGATTTTTTTCTTGTTCATTGTCTCTACTTCATCACATTCTTGTTCTTTTTTTATCAATTGGATGATGATTGATTCATCTTTGTTCAATTAGGTTTGGATTGGTACTAGATGAACTTTCATCATTTCAAATCTACCTCTAAGTCATCAATTGATCACTCAAGGTACTATGGATTGATAATAAATCTGTTTTAAGGTATCATGAAGGATTTGATTTATGTAATGATCTCATGTCCTTGACTTAGTCTTGTTCACCTAGCCTTTTAAACCATGGTGTGCATTATATGCAATACACTGGCGTTATTTGAAATTTATTTGATGTTTTGAACATACTTTGGTATTTTGAATATTATTTTCATTTTAAAATCAAATTAAAAAGACTTTTCTATGCATTTTAATTGTTTTTTTTTTAATTTTAATAATGTTTTGCTTTTGTTGATTGGTTGGCCTTGGATCGTAGTGAATTTGATCATAAGTTTCATCAACCTCATTGGATCTTGGATTTCGATGGGGTGAAACTCCTAATCAACCATAAAAAGTATTAATGATGTTGATGATAACTTTAATAAAACTTTGATCCAATTTAGGATTTATCTTCTTGTTCATTGTCTCTATTTCATCTTGTTATTCTTCTTTTTTCTCTTTTATCAATTGGATGGTGATTGATTCGTCTTTGTTCAATTAGGTTTAGATTGCTACTTGATGAACTTTCATCATTTCAAATCTATCTCTAAGTGATCAAATGATCACTCGAGGTACTTTGGCATGATGATAAGTATGTGCTAAGGTTTCATAAAGGATTTGATTAATGTAATGATCCCATCTTCTTGACTTAGTCTTGATCATGTATGCTTTTAAACCATGGTGTGCATTATATGCAATACACCTCCGTTATTTGATATTATTTGATGTTTTGAACATACTTTGGTATTTTTCATATTATTTTCATTTTAAAATCAAATTAAAAGGACCTTTCTATGCATTTTAATTGTTTCTTATTTGCATTTTAATTTTTTTTTACTTTTGTTGATTAGTTGGCCTTGGATCCTTGTGAATTTGATCATAAGTTTCATCAACCTTATTAGATCTTGAATTCTGATGGGGTGAAAACCCTAATCCATTATAAAAAATATGAATGATATTGATGATAACTTTAATAAAACTTTGATCCAATTTATGATTTATTTTCTTGTTCATTGTTTCTATTTCATATCGTTATTGTTCTTTTTTATCTTTGATCAATTGGATGGTGATTGATTCATCTTTGTTCAATTAGGTTTAGATTGGTACTTGATGAACTTTCAACATTTCAAATCTACCTCTAAGTGACTAATTGATCACTCAAGGTACTTTGGAATGATGATAAGTCTGTGCTAAAGTCTCACGAAGGATTTGATGGATGTAATGATTCATCTCCTTGACTAAGTCTTGACCACCACCGCTTTTAAACCATCGTAAGCATTATATACAATACACGCAGGTCATTTGAATTTTAATTTGACATTTTAAACATACTTTGGTATTTTACCTTTTTATTTAATTTAAAATAAATATAAAAAATACGTTTCAATGCATTTTAATTGTTTTTTATTTACATTTTGATTTTGTAAGACTTTTTTTGACTGGTTGTCCTTGGATCATAGTGAATTTGATAATAAATTTCATCAAACTCATTGGATCTTGGGTGTTGATTGGGTGAAAACCCTAATCCACCCAAAAAGATGAATGATGTTGATGGTAACTTTAAGAATACTTTGATCCAATTTGGATTTTTTCTTGTTCATTGTCTTTACTTCATCTCATTCTTGTCCTTTTTTTTATCAATTGGATGATGATTGATTCATCTTTGTTCAATTAGGTTTGGATTGGTACTTGATGAACTTTCATCATTTCAAATCTAACTCTAAGTGATCAATTGATCACTCAAGGTACTATGGATTGATAATAAATCTGTTTTAAGGTATCATGAAGGATTTAACTGATGTAATGATCTCATCTCCCTGACTTAGTCTTGTTCACCTATCCTTTTAAACCATGGTGTGCAATATATGCAATACACTGGCGTTATTTGAAATTTATTTGATGTTTTGAACATACTTCGGTATTTTGCATATTATTTTCATTTTAAAATCAAATTAAAAAGACTTTTCTATGCATTTTAATTGTTTTTATTTGAATTTTAATTATGTTTGACTTTTGTTGATTGGTTGGCCTTGGATCGTAGTGAATTTGATCATAAGTTTCATCAAACTCATTGGATCTTGGATTTCGATTGGGTGAAAATCCTAATCCACCATAAAAAATATTAATGATGTTGATGATAACTTTAATAAAACTTTGATCCAATTTAGGATATATTTTCTTGTTCATTGTCTCTATTTCATCTCGTTATTCTTCTTTTTACTCTTTGATCAATTGGATGGTGATTGATTTATCTTTGTTCAATTAGGTTTAGATTGCTACTTGATGAACTTTCATCATTTCAAATGTATCTCTAAGTGATCACTTGATCACTCGAGGTACTTTGGCATGATGATAAGTATGTGCTAAGGTGTCATGAAGGATTTGATTGATGTAATCATCCCATCTCCTTGACTTAGTCTTGTTCACCTATCCTTTTAAACCATGGTGTGCAATATATGCAATACACTGGCGTTATTTGAAATTTATTTGATGTTTTGAACATTACTTGGTATTTTTCTTTTTATTTTCATTTTAAAATCAAATTAAAAAATACTTTTCTATGCATTTTAGTTGTTTTTTATTTGCATTTTAATTAAGTTTGACTTTTGTTGACTGGTTGGTGTTGTAGTTGGTTTTAAAATAAGAGGTTCTAGGTTTTTGGACTCGGTTCTAGATGAAAGAAATGTGTTAGGCACCCCCTCATCTACCTTGTTCACAAGGATATTATGGTTAGAAGCACGATCTTAGGAAATAGGTTTTTAATTTTTATTAGGGGAACTCGCCACTATTTTAATCGTATGCCTACGTATCCTCTTAAGAAGAATCAAAGTCCCAATTCGTAGTTCGCAGTTGGTTTGTGTTTTTTATGGATTACAAGATATATTTGAATTTCCCACATACGTAGTCTCATAGTGTGAATAGAGGAGTTTGTTAGACTAAGCACGCAGTCGATTCAAACATATTCATAATCTTTTTTTTTTTGAAATTTAATTATTTGAATTAATTTGATTTACGAAAATAATTTGTCATTGGTTAAATATATTTTTAGTATGTTCAATTATGAAAAAAATTTATTTAAATGCATGATTAAAAGGAATAATTTAATGAAAGAAAAAATATTTTTGAATGTATTTAGAAAAATATTACGGATGATATAAATAATAGTAAAATAAATAATAATATGATTAATAGAATTATAATAAAATATAAATATAAAAAAATTATAAAAATAATTAAATAAAAAAATAGAAAATCACAAGGGAGTGTAGGTTATACTAACCTGGTAAAAGAGGGGGTGCTAATATAAGGGGCATGAATTCATATATTGAATTCAGGCCCAAGGGATAATGGCGGTATATTTTCAAAGGTATTAGTAATAAATAGAAAAGACAGGGGTGTGTCTGCTAATTGGCTCTGCCAAATGAGGTTTGGGAGTCCGTTTTGACTCCGTGTAGGCAAGCACACAATAGTTATTGTGGGTGCGTGTACTGGGGACATGTGATGATGATCATGCGGTGATAGTTAGGGCAGAATTGTAATGATTATAGGGGTGACATGCATAGGATTATAACACTTAATATATTTTTATTTCACAAAATAATACACATTATCTCATTATCCTCCACTCTCTCTCAGCTTCGCCTCTCTCTCTGCTTCCTCTTACAAGCCAAACCCTAGCCCAAAGAAAATGATTTCGGCGGCGCTGTACCTCTATTCTCCTAAACCCTGATAAGCCACAAACCCGAACCCTTTTATCAAGTACAGCAACAGAAAGAAAAAAAGAAAAAAAAGCTAAGTAATAGCTACCTCATTATGTTTCTTCACTTTTCTTTTCCAATTTCCTCTCTGTTAATCCTTTCCTTATACGTTTTTCAGGTGCGGCGGCGGATGGCAATGAAGATGGAGGTAGCGACAACATATTGGGAGTTTAGGGTTAAAGATATTGATACCCTAGACGGCAGCGGCGGATACGGGTCGGTGAGATGGGTTATGGCGGCAAGGCTTCTTCTTCTTTCTCTGTCAAGAATATTTGCTTTGTAAATTTATTTTTTGACTTTATGTATTAACTTTTCTCCTCCCAATTCTTTTTTGTCCCTCTTAATTTCTGTAAATGATTTTGTTCATAAAACCCTCTATGTCTATTCTTGTATTAGTGATCTGGTTTTATAGTGTTTTAGGGATTTGTTTTAGGAAACAGATTAATGGTTATCATTCTAATTTTTTTAGAAATTTAGAAAAGCAATGAATTTGTCTGTAATATGTGTAAACTTTTAACTATACAATTTAAATTATTTTCGTTTTCATTTGGATATGTAATAAGGTTTTGATTTATGTCTGATAGCAGTCCAATTTTATATTGATGTCAATGAAATAATTGTTTATGTTTTAGATAGAGTTTGAATAAGAGATCCGATTTTATTATTTGTTTTGCCTACGATTTGAATAGTAGACGTTTAACAAAAAAAAAACATGTGTTTTTTCTGATTGATTGATACAGTGAACGTTTACATGTTTTATGGCCATTCATTTTTGTTTTGGGTTTGCAATGTGTTTTTCTCTGATTTGGGCTTGTAACATTTGATTGGTCCACACGGAAAAAAAAAGCTTATTTATCTCTCAATCTGACTTCAAAAATAAAGCAGATAAACACTTAATAAAGTGTGAAATCAAAACGGTTAAAAATATAAATAATAATTGATAATAATAATTATAAAATAATAATAACAACTAATAAACTTAAAGTAAGATATTGACATTAGATTAATAATATAATAAAATAATTTTAACACATTAATTTTTGTTAACCATACAGTAGTAATATTGATAATAATAACTATATAACTAGTTATAGTAATACTAATTAGTTAGTAAAAATGTTTAATAACAAAATAAAAATAATGGTACCAAACAAATGTTGACTTAGTTTAAAAAAGGCTCCAAACCCTCTTACTGAGCCATAGAATTGATTAAGAATTTGTAAAGCCCACAAACTCCTTCTCCTTATAATACACACCTCTTTTCTTAAGAACTTCGGGCTAAGAACTTTAGAAAGAATAACACCAACACTAACGGAAAGGCGACTACTTATAAATTATCCACTAACACTAGTAGGTAAAATTTGGGGTATGACATATGCCACTAATTAATCACTTTTCGATCAAATAGTGTGAGATACGCAGGTCTCACACGTTCTGATCGAAAATTTATTAAATATTGGAAGACCCCAAAATTTGTCCGAGAGATTGTAAGGATACGCTATACAACATTCCTATGAGTGTGAAGAGTAGGCATGGATGATGATGTATCATCAAACTCGCGTTCACACAAAATTTTGTTTGACTTAGATATGACGATGCGGATAACCTGTCAATATCTAAGAAGGGATCGCTTGCATATTTACCATAACCTAAGAGGTCAAATAATACATCTTTTGCAAAGCTGACTTACTAACGCTTGGAGACTAATATAGTAAGTTTTGGTTTGATTTTATCTTGTTTTCTAATTGCAACCTAGGGGATGAATAAAACAAAGTCTGATAACACATTGTTGCATGAAGACTGATGTAATGGATTATGCAGATTTATCTGCATATCTATCGCAACCTGGGGGATATATATTTGAAAAGAGCTTGATAACTACATTGTTGCATGGAGACTGAGGCAATGAGTTGTATCGAGGAAGAAATTTAATAACGACATTGTTGCCTGGACACTGGTGCAATGGATTATATTGCAGAAAAAGCTTGATAACAACATTGCTGCATGGAGACTGATGTAATGGGTTAAATTGTATATTTTGCACATTGTTGCATGAAGACTGATGCAATGGAAAAATATTGATAATAACATTACTACATAGAGACTGATGCAATGGATTATATTACGGATTTCACATATTTCTACATGGAGCCTGACACAATGAGCTAGATCACAATGAGGGAAAACACATTGTTGCATGGAGCTTGACACAATGGTTTATATTGCGGATTTCGCACATTGTTGTATGGAGCTTGGCATTTTGGGTTATATTTCGGATTTCACACATTGCTGAATGAAGCCTGACACAATGAGCTAGATCGCAAAGAATGAAAACACATTGTTGCATGGAGACTGATGCAATGAGTTAATTTATTGAGGAAGTTATTTTGATGATCCGAATCTTAGATAACTAAATCAGAGATGAGATCGGGTTTTTGCTAGTTGTATGTGTTTTTAACCAGGGTAATAAACTGATGGAGGGCCCCAAGATATTGGCTCCACCCAAAGCATGTTTAGAAAAATGCCATGTGTGATGTATGTGCATAAAGTCTTAGATTGATATGGAACCCAGAGTGTATATGCACCGAGCATGCGTATGCCCCAAATATTTTCATATGTGCAAAATGTGTGTAAATGCCTCAAAATGTTATGAAAAATGTTTATTTTGGTATTCTCTCCTTTTAAACCATTGGTTTTGAGTTACCAACTCTCTGACATTGTGTGTTGCATTTTCTTGGTATCTTTGAATTGATTTGAACATGATGGAAAATATCAGCAAGATTTTGGTGTTCGTATCATAGGCATAGGTGTAAACATAGGCGCCAACGTAGGCATAGTCGTGGAAATAAGCGTAGATGTAGACGCATGCATGGATTTTCTTTTGATGTTTCTCTAACCAAAATTCTTTTTGATGTTTTATCAAGTGTTTCTATTTTTCCAATCCCCAAAATGATTTCAACGAAGTATTCAAAATAAATAATTTTAGTATTCTGCAAACAAGTCTGAAAAGGAAAAAAGCATAATTCGCAAGATGGAAAAAGTAAATGTTTTGTTGATATGCCTCTGAATAGGCGCGAGTACAAGATGTAATTCTTCAAAAGAGGTAATTACATAAAGTTTTAAAAAAACTGTAAATGGCAATGAAAATGATAATTGCCACTGTTGTTTCCCAACTGTCCTTTTGATAGCTTCCAATCTTCTTTTCTGCTGAGTTGAATGATTTGGATCCATCTCTTTCTTCGTGGTTTGTGGTCGCAGTTCTTAGATTGTAGTATTTTTGTTCTTTATTTCTTTTGGTTCAGATCCCTAATTTTTGCCTTGATCTCCCTTTTAGGTTTTCAATCCACCAGGACGCTCCTTTTTGCCTAAGTCTTCTATTTAGGGTTCGAACTTAGCGAGCTTTCTTATACATAGTATTTTTTGACTGCGTCTAAATTTGCCGGATGCGGTTGTTCTTCCACATCCATTGTTGTGAGGGTGAGACCACCATTAGAGAATGTTGTTTTTACCATATATGGACCTTCATAGTTGGGTGTCTTTTTACCACATGAATCAAGGCGAGGTAGCATAATCTTTTTAAGCACTAAATCCCCTTCTTTTTAAGCAGAATCTTCATCCGCTTCTGATATAATTGATTGTTACATAAAGCCATCAAGAGTTTCTCTTCAATGAGGTTGAGCTGATCAAGTCACGTCTGAACCCATTCAGCTTCTTCAAGCTTTGTTTCCATTAGCACTCGAAGTGATGGAATTTCTATTTCAACTGGGAGTACTACCTTCATGCCATATACTAGAGAAAAAGGAGTTGCGCCTGTTGATGTACGTACAGAGGTACGGTAGCCATGTAGAGAAAAGGGAAGCATTTTGTGCCAAACTTTATATGTCTTCACCATATTTTGAATGATTTTCTTGATATTTTTGTTGGCATCTTCGACGACCCCATTCATCTTGGGTCGATATGATGAAGAATTATGATGCTCGATCTTGAAATTGTCACATAACTCTTTCATTATTTTGTTATTCAGATTAGACCCGTTATCTTTTATGATCTTGTTTGAAACCCCATATCTGCATATGAGATTTTTCTTGATGAATCGAGTAACCACTTGGATTGTCACATTTGCATAGGATGCCGCTTCTACCCATTTGGTGAAGTAATCAATAGAGACTAGTATGAATCGGTGTCCGTTAGATGCTTTTGGTTTGATCATACCTATCATATCAATTCCCCACATTGAGAACGACCAAGGAGAACTCATGACATTCATAGGAGTATGGGGCACATTCATTTTGTCAGCGTAGATTTGGCACTTGTGACAGGTTTTTGTGTAATGATAGCAATTTTCTTCAATTTTTAACCAATAATAATCGGCTCATAGAATTTTTCTTGCCATAGCATGCCCATTTGTATGGATTTCGAAAGTAGCTTCATGGATTTCTCTCATAAGCGTATTCTCTTCTTGTTTCTCCATACACTTGAGTAGCACCATATCATAATTTCTCTTGTATACTACATTTCCACTCAGAAAGAATTTTAAGGGCAGCCTTCGTAGATTTCGGTTATCAATGATGGAGGCATTTTTTGGATATTCTTGTTTTTCAAGATACCTCTTGATGTTATAGAACCATGGCTTGTTATCCGGTCCTTCTTCAATAGGGAGGTAATGTGCAGGCTCTTCAAAATGTATGATTGTGATGCACGGCTCGTGGTTTGGCCAAGTTACCTTGAACATGCCTAATAGGGTTGCTAAGGCGTCTTCCATCTGATTTTCTTCTCGAGGGATATGACTGAAGGTAATCACAGTGAATTTCGTAGCTAGCTTTAAGACATGATCCTGATATGGAATCAATTTAGGGTTTTTAATGTCCCATTCTTTCTTGACCTAGTATATGACTTACATGGAGTCTCCAAATGATTCGAGATATTTGATTCTTAGATCGATGGCAGCCTCCAGACCTAATATACAGGCTTCGTATTTGGTGATATTGTTGGTGCAATTGAAACATAACCTTGTAGTGTAAGGTTTGTAATATTTATTTGGAGAAGTCAAAATCGCCTCGATTTTGTGCATAAGTGCATTTGAAGCTCCGTAAAACATGAGTGTCCAACGCGCCCCTGGCTCGGGTCCTTCATTGGGCCTCGGTATTTCATAGTCATCTATAACCATAACATCTTTGTGTTGAAAGTCGAACTTCATTGTTTGACATTACGGCAACAGTTGATGAGCTAGATAATTAGCTAGTACATTCCCATTAATGTATGTCGTACTCTGATAATAACATCTACCATCGGGAAAGCCTTCCAGTAAGGGCTGGTTTGTCGAACACATACTTTAAAGAATCCATTCTTTCTCTTAACCACGTGGTGTGTGTTAACATGTATTGCCTCAATCTTTTAGTAGCCAAAGCCAATGCACAACAAGTCTTATCGAGGACCGAGTACCTACTTTTACAGTTAGTGAATTTCTTACTGAGGTAGTAGATTACATGCTTTTTTCTACCCGTTTCGTCTTATTGTCCCAATACAGATACCATTGATCCTTCAAGTACTATTAGATACATGATGAGTGGTCTTTCAAGAAATGGTGCCAGTAAGATTGGTGGCTCTTGCAAATGTTTCTCTATCATCTCAAAAGTTGTCTGGCAATCATCATTCCAAGTCATTGTTTGATCTTTTCCCAGTAGTTTGAATATGGGCTCGCACGTAGCAGTTAGGTGTGATATGAACCTTGAAATATAATTCAATCTTATAAATAAACCACAAACCTCTTTCTCTATCCTCAGAGCTGGAATTTCTTGTATGGCTTTTACCTTGTCGGGGTCTACCTCGATTCCATGTTGACTTATAGTGAAACCCAACAACTTGCCTGATCTGACACCAAATGTACATTTGTTTAAATTCAACCTTAGTTTGAACCTGCATAGATGCTCGAATAAATTTTGTAAATTTATGGTGTATTCCTCCTCCGTATGGGATTTAGCAATCATATCATCTATGTACACCTCAACCCCTTAGTGAATCATATCATGGAATAGTTTGACCATAGCCCGCTGATAAATTGCCCTGCGTTCTTCAAACTGAACGACATTACTTTATAGAAGAAAGTTCCCTAAGGTGTCATGAATGTAGTCTTTTCCTTGTCTTTCGGTGCCATTTTGATTTGATTATAGCCTGAGAAAGTGTCCATGAATGAGAATACTGAAGCTTGAGTCGTGTTGTCCACCAAAATATCTATGTGAAATCATATTTAGGGCTTACTTTGTTTAGATCCCGGTAATCCACACACATGCATACTTTGCCATTCTTCTTTGGTACTGGTATGATGTTAGCTATCCAAGGTGGATAATCTACCTTCACTAAGAACCCTGTGTAAAATTTTTTGAGGACTTCTTCTCGAATTTTGTGTGACATGTCTGGACGAGTTCTCCTGAGCTTTTTCTTGATCGGAGAGCAACCTTTCTTTGGGGGTAGCCTATTCACCACAATGTTTGTATCCAATCCTGGCATATCTTTGTAAGACCAGGCGAATATATCCATGTATTCATGTAACAACTTGATTATCCTTTCTTTGACGCTTTTCTCTAATGTTTCCCCCAACTTGATTTCTTTCGAATCTTCCTTTGTGCCAAGGTTAATGGTCTCAATAGATTCCTGGTATGGTTGTATGTTGTCAGCTCTTTAATCTATACTTCTTTCCAATTCTTAAGAAAGTTCAAGATCCTCATCATCTTCCTCTTTAGCTTGGTTGACGGGAGCATCAAAATCATATCAGATAGCATTAGTAACATTATCGGTGGTTTTGGGCATGGATCTGCACATTTATCATGTTTTGGTGCAGTTTTTCTTTAGTATGTGAATTTGGAAGATGCATATGAAGGAAAGTATTGCCATTTTAAATATGAAGTATAAATGCAAAGAGAAAAGCGAGGATCTTAATTCAATACAAAACATATTTTTGTTAATCGTGAATATTGGTTGAAACAAACGGGGGACCCTTACAAACAAAACCCTATGCCTCGGGCTTGACATAGGTTCTTTTCAAAAACAAAGAAAATTACTTTGGAAAGAAAATCTCAGGAATCTCCACAATTATCTAGTTCTTGAGTTCCTCTCTTGGGGCGCACTCATGGATATACTCAGATGCTTTTTTAATGTTGTCTTTGTTAGATATCAGTTCCACTTGTCTGCCATGCTCTACCCCTTTGCCAATGAAGGTTTCCTGGATTGGTGGAAACCGTGCTTTGCCTTTCAGAGTAGCCTTTGATGATCTGTAACCCAAACCAAAACGAGTATTCTTCTCATATATTTCTGGGAGCTTTCCCCACCCTTTTGAGTCACCATTCTCCATTGCCATTTGTAAATCCTTCCACGAATTCACAATAGGTTTCTTGATCTTTTCCACTGGTAAGGTCACCATTGAAATAACCTCCAAGACTTGAAATGGCATGGCTATGCAATCTTCGTCAGCACTGATATACATGTAGGAGTCAATGTGACTTACAAAGATGTCTTCTTCTCCGTCAATTATGACCAATCTTCCCTCAACAAAGAACTTCAGTTTTTGATGTAAGGTCGAAGTGACCGCCCTTGCTGCAGGAATCCAAGGTCGTTCGAGTAAAGATGTATATGTTGGTTCTATATCCATGACTTGAAACGTGATATAGAACATGTGTGGGCCAATCTTGACAAGAATATCTACTTCTCTGAATAACGTACTTTGAGAACTGTCGAAAGATTTAACTATTATGGGGCTCAGTCTTATCACAACACCATATAGTGTTAGCCTCATCAGACTAGATTTTGGTAACACATTGAGGGCATAACCAATATCAGTAAGCACCCTGGATAGGCTCGTAATACCTAACTGAGTCAAGATGTGTAGTGCTTTGTTGTGAGCTCGGCCTTGTTGTAGCGATAAAAAATGTAGCGGGGTAAATCGGAGATCGAATTATTGGTTAATTCATCTCACAAAAGCAAGAGTCACCACCGCGCTTTATTGTTTCCAAGGGAAAAGGGAAAAGAGCGAAACAAAACCCTAAATATGCAATGTAAATAATACTTTTTAAAAGTAATAAAAATACAAGGCGTTTTCGAAAAGAGATCTATGGTTCGGGGGTTGGTTATACAAAGGGAAGGTATTAGCACCCAATGTATCTATAGTACTCTATAGGAACCTTTTGAAATATCTGTTTATTAAAATTGTTCGTTTGATTGAAGAAAATAAATTGTTTTGGCCGAAAAAGGGGTACGGACGGGTTTTTGAAGATACGACGACCTAATGTCGAAGTTTTTGCTTAAAGGGTATAAGTTTTGAAAAGATTGAATATTTAAGGAAAAATTATCCTAAGTTTTAATGAAATGCGAATATTTGCGCAATTAGACTTGAGGACATGAAGTCGACAAATTTAATCGTTTTTTCCCTTGGATTTAAACGTAAACAGAATAATCATGTGAATATGAAATGGCTAAACAGAGAAATTATGCGGATAAGGATATATAACAATTAAATAAAAGACTAAGTGTATGAACGTGCATTTTTATGGTTTTTGTTTAATATTGATAACGCAAGAGAAATAATTAAATAAAATGTTTTTTTTTTAGTTTTTCATTATATGCATTTTTAATATGGATAAAGCAAGAGAGTTAATTTAAAGGAAATAACATGTTTTTTTAAGTTTTTATTATTTTTTTATGTTTCTATTTTTATATGTTTTTTAATATTAATATAAAGGTATAATTTAAAAATTATCAAGTGATTCTAAACTTAAATTAAAACCTTAAAAAAGGCTATTAACTTAAATCTAACAAAAAAGGAATACTAAAATTATTAAATTAAGCCTAAGGTTAAACTTAATAAAAAATGGTCAAATATTAAAATTATCTAATTAGATTACACATCTATTTATTTGATTAACTAACTAATTAACTAAACTAATAATATTCTAAAAAAACTAATAGAAAGTAAAATGGAAGGAGTGGTGTATTAGAAATAGAGGGTTAAATAAACAAAAATATGGGCTAAAAGGTCTTGAGAGGGCCCATTTAAAAACAGAGACGGGGGGTGTATGTAAAGATTTCGCTGGGCTTAGGCAGGAAATGGGGTGAGGCCCATTCAGATTTTATAATTTTGTTTTAGGGTTAAGCAAAAGTTTTGGTTTAATTGAATTAGGGATTAGGGTTGGGTTTACAGAGCGACGCTCATCTTCCTCATTCTCGTGTCTTTGCGTTCTCATCTTCTTCGCCTTTTGCTTTGCTTTGCTGCTCTCATGAAAGCGCCTTCTTCTTTGTCTTCCCTTGCCCGAGCCACCAACGTCTCCCCTCCCCATGCGTCACTCAACGATACGGTTGTGAAGGTGATGATTCGTCCATTTAGCATTAGGTTTTATGATTTTGTTGCATGTTTATGATTTGTGTTCATTTGATTCTGATTTCGTTTTTTACATGGTTTCTGTGGAAATGGCGGAAAGAAAAAAAAAGGGCAAGGCTACCTTTAATGGAGGAGAAAGGAGAGGCGTTACGGAGGTTCTGACGGTGAGGGAAGTTTGATGAGGCTATGCTTACTTTGATGACCCTGGTATTCTGTACTCTTTATCTCCTTTTGTTGCCTTGATGTTTATGTTGCCTTGAACGATTGCTTTGATGCTTTGCTTCTGTGGCTTTCTTATGTGGCCTCTGAATGCTTGAATGTTGCCTTCGTTAAGACACTTCTTTTCTTCTTCTCACTGTGATTCTGTCGCCTTTTGCGTTTGTGATTATGTTGCCTGAATTTGGTTGCCTATGATGATATAATCTGAGGCTTTATGTGTGTTTAGACATTGGTTGATACAGTCGTGTTATTTGGTTCTTTTTTGGCTTTTCTGGTTTTGACAAGGTTTAAGATTTGATGAAGCTTTTACTGGTTTGGCTTCAGGCTTGGTCTGGTTTTGGTTTGTGGCCTTTAACAGGTTTTATGGTTTTAAGCCATGTTGGTTGAGTTTTGGTAATGGTTTTACTGTTTTTCTGGTTATGGCTTTGATGGTTTTAGGCCATGGTTGAGGCTTTCACAGTTTATGCAGGTTATGAACTCTGGTTTATTGGTTTTAGGCCAAGGTTTTAAAGGTTTTGCAGGTTATGGGTATATGGTTTTTTGTTGGACAGTAGGTGGAAGGTTTGATGGTGTTTTGAATGCAGGTTATACTGGTTTTTCGTGAGGCTTGAAGAAAATGGTTTTTTGTATTTTGTTTGACAGTTTTTTTGTTTTTTAAGGCTTCAGGCAGGTTGAACTCTCTATCTTTTTTGGAGGGGTTTGATGTGTTATATCCGTTTTGCCTTGAGGTTTCTGGTATCAGGTTTGAATATTTAATATATTTTCCTTGGCCTTCTGCACATCTTACTGCTCCATCAGTTTGTCTCTATTCCTATTTCGTGCTTTCTCTTTTCTTGTTGACTGCTGCTGTTTCTGTTTTGTGACTCTTTCTGCCTAAGCCAAAACCTGTAAAACCAACTCTTCCTCTCTTCTCTCTCTCTAGTACCATTTGATACATTAAAATGATGTACTGTACTGTATTTGTTCTGAAAGAGCATGCTGGAAAATGATGTAAAATGGAAATACATTGCTTGCAAAAATTGTTTGAACTGCATATTTTCTCTTTGTCTTGCATGGGAGCCTATTTTATTTTGACCTCTTCCTACCTTTGGTTAGTTTACGTTGGAATGTTTGTGTGGAAAATTGCATATGCTGTTGGTTTATAAAATATGATGTTTTGACAAAAAGAATTTATGCATATTTGAAATATGCAGTTGGCTTTTGAAAATGCAATTGATTTGAAAAATGCAGTTTTTGAAAAAAATGAATTTGTGCATATTTAAATTTGTGCATTCATATTTGTCAATAAAAAATTCATCCCTTTTTGTGAACCGGGAGAAATCCCGTGATTTGCAAAAAGGATAAAACTGATTTCAGCCGTTTGCTTTTAATGATGAACACTAAAATAACTTTCTGCTTTTAATTATTTATTTACTTCTGACTTTTTCTTTAATTCTTTCGCAGGTAAAATTAAATGAACAAACAAAGAAGCATTGGATAGAAGATGAAGATTTAGAATTTAGGAAAAATTAGAATAGTTTTTTTTTAATTTCATTTTAAACTTTGTAAAAATTATCCTTGTAAATACGTTGTAAATAAATACAGTATTTAAACGACAATTGTAACAATTAGAATAAAATGAATAAAATTCCAATATTTTACCAATCAATTCTTTCCTTCTCTCTAATTATTTATTTTATCGTTTATAATTCTTTAAATTAATATAATAACTGAAAATAAATTTCAATTACTTAAATTTAGAATAATAAACAATTAAATAAACATCCTTTGATCAATAAACCTTTCTTCAATTATTTAATTCATTATTCATAATTCTCTAAATTATAATAATTGAAAATAGAATTTCAATTATTTAACTTAGAATGATAAATAATTAAATAAACATCATTGATCAATTAACTTCTCTTCAATCTATTACATTATTTATAATTCTCTAAATTATAATAACTGAAAAAGTAAATTTCAACTATTAAACTTAGGATAATAAATAATTAAATAACATTGTTGATCAATTAATGAACTTCCCTTCAAATATTTCTTATATTATTTATAAATCTTTAAATTATATAATAACTGAAAATAAATTCCAATTATTTAAATTTAAGATAATAAATAATTAATAAACATTGTTTTAGCATTGATCAATTAATAAATTTAGCGTTCAAAAATAAACAGCTCTCGACTTGGGAAAGTTATGAATTTTTACACTGCTTCGAAAAATTGATAAAAGTAGGTCAAAACCCTTGCAATGCAATGATGCAGATGGGAGATGGTATCTTAGGTCAAAATTTGGGGTACAACAGCTGCCCCTATTTAAGTTTCTTCTATCCGGAGATATAAAGATTAAAATCTTCGTTTCGACGAGATTGAAGGTACTTAAATACATAATACGCAAATTTTTTCCCTAAGATACCGCCATTATGCTTGATATGAATGTGGTGATTGAATTCACAGAGAAGATTATTGTATGAAACAAGACAATGCTGGAGGAATCAAACACCAACAAAACACAGAGACATGGATTATACATTACTGGGGAAACAAGCTATCGACTTCAAACGACAAACTCTTGACAGCGAATAAAATTGAGGAAACACGACCTCTGACCCTAACAAAGCCAGCATCTTGCATAGGCCATAAAACAAATTATTGACCCAAAACAGTGAGTTCGCAACTCAAGGTCGAAGATAGACGAAAAACAATCAATCTTACTGATGATGGATTACCGACTTCTGAAGGCAAAGATTTCATAACGAGTCTCTCTGCAAGATTTTCGGAGATATACTCATTAATGCTGAGATAATAATAAGATTGTAGATACGCAAGCTGCTCAAATAAAGAAGCTGCCGCTTGCCGTCTTCCCAAAATATTATGACATACCAGCTGCTCAAATAAAGAGGCTGTCACTTGCTGTCGTCCAAAGAAAATACCAATAACATACAAGTTGCTCAAATAAAGAAGCTGCCGCTTGCTGTACCCCAGAAAAATAATAACGTAACAAGTTGCTCAAATAAAGAGAATGCCGCTCGCCGTTTTCCAAAAATAATAATAACGCACAAGTTGCTCGTGAAGAGCTGCCGCTTGTCGTTCTCCAACGATGTCTATAACGTACAAGTTGCTCATGAAGAGACCGCCGCTTGTCGTTTTCCAAAAATAATAACGCGCAAGTTGCTCGTGAAGAGCTACCGCTTGTCGTTCTCCAACGATGTCTATAACGTACAAGTTGCTCATGAAGAGCTGCCGCTTGTCGTTTTCCAAAATAAATAAAAAGGAAATTGCAATGACACTGGCAGAGAATAGAATCTTTGTCAAAGAAAAGAATGAATTAATCCTTCCCGAGGAGATCACATATTTAAATGTGCAAAATAAATGCACCATACGTCTAGGTCGCGACTTCACTGGGGAAAATCAATGAGATAGCCTATGCAAGAGGCAACAACTTCATCCAGGAATAACCAGAGAGAAAACAGTCAAACAAGACTCCACCCAATGAGTAAGCAACTCGATTGGGGAATTCATCCTATCCAGAAATGGACAAGGTGAGCTAAATCAAAAATCATCCACGAGGATTAGCTCAGTTGGGGAATTTAGAAAGGAAGCACATTTTCTGCCTAAGCTAACCTTCTATTTGGAAAGAACATGTACATTGTCCTAAAACAAAGTACAACCCAAAATCAACGGCAAATGTGAATATGCGTGCGGGATATGAATGAATGAATGTTATGCTGACAAAACGAACAGATGGAATATCTTGAAGACGATAAAATTTCACGACAAGATAGACACTCGGCCAATCTTGGAAGGCGAAAGATAAATGGAACTGGAAACACAAAGCAACGTCGGAGCGTAACACGCCACAAAGCTCAAGTCTTCTGAGGAGAAAAGTGTTCAAATCCAATCTTCTAATACCAATAGACCACTGGCATGAGACAAAGCGTACCACACTTAGAAACCTACTCACACAAAGGTAACCAAAACAACGCTTAACTGGAACAGCTGGGGAGTCACCAAACTTAGTACCACCAGAAACACGAGCTTACACAAATAACACCTCATGATGATTTCAAAAGAAAACAAGCTCATCATGCAAGGATAAAATATTGTATTGTTTTTCATTTCATGGCTTGACCATCCTCAGAACAACTGTTAATGTTCCTTCCATTATTCACGACACACATTTTTTTTAATGAGAATACTTTAAATAACTTTGTTTCAAATATTTCCGAAAAAATTAAAATTTTGCCCACAAAAAGGTAAATGTTCAAATTTCATTAATAAGATGGTAGTTCGCTAACAACGCGACTCCAACGGTTTACAAAAGTTTGGGAAATAGTACATGAAATAAAAAGGTTACACAAAAACAATGATCACTATTCCCCCTGACAACTTCGAATTCCAAAATGTGCTCAAATGCCAAGACTGGTCTGACCAAAAGCCTGCCTAAGCGAAATACTTCTTGACTGCATCGGCGTTCAAGGGACGCGGGAGTTCTTCACCGTCCATATTGGTGAGAATCAAGGCACCTCTAGAGAAAACTTTCTTAACGACGTACGGTCCTTCATAATTCGGAGCCCACTTGCCCCTAGAATCAGGTTGGAAAGATAATATCTTCTTGAGCACAAGGTGACCTTCTCTGAACTCGCGCGGTCAAACCTTCTTATCAAAAGCCTTTTTCATTCTCTGCTGATACAATTGACCGTGACACAACGCTGTCAATCTCTTCTCTTCAATTAAACTCAACTGATCATATCTACTTTGACACCATTCAGCCTCAGAAAGTTTAGCTTCCATCAACACTCTCAGAGACGAAATCTCAACCTCCACGGGGAGTACTGCTTCCATACTGTAAACTAGGGAAAAAGGGGTTGCACCTGTTGAAGTTCGAACTGAAGTACGGTATCCATGCAGAGCAAACGGAAGCATTTCATGCCAATCTTTATAAGTTACCACCATCTTCTGGACAATCTTTTTGATGTTCTTGTTAGCAGCTTCAACAACCCCATTCATCTTCGGTCTGTAAGGAGAAGAATTATGATGTTCGATCTTGAACTCCTCACAAAGCTCTTTCATCATCTTGTTATTCAAATTCTAACCATTATCAGTGATGATCTTGCTCGGGATACCGTATCGACAAATGATTTGATTCTTGATAAATCTGACTACCACTTGTCTGGTTACATTAGCATAAGATGCTGCTTCCACCCATTTAGTAAAATAATCGATCGCTACCAAGATGAAACGATGACCATTTGAAGCTTTGGGTTCAATCATTCCAATCATATCAATGCCCCACATAGAGAAAGGCCAAGTTGAAGATATAACATTGAGGAGGGTCGGTGGCACATGCATCTTGTCCGCATAAATCTGGCATTTATGGCACTTCTTCACATATTTGCAGCAATCAGATTCCATTGTCATCCAATAGTAACCAGCTCTCAACATCTTCCTAGCCATTGCATGTCCGTTGGCATGAGTGCCAAAGGATCCTTCATGTACTTCTTGCATCAGCATGTCTGCTTCAAGTCTGTCTATACATCTGAGCAAGACCATGTCATAATTCCTCTTATACAAAACTTCTTCATTGAGAAAGAAACTGCTTGCTAATCTTCTCAACGTCTTCCTATCTTTATTGGATGCCCCAGGCGGTTACTCTTGAGTTTGAAGAATACGTTTAATGTCGTAGAACCATGGTTTGTCGTCGGTAACCTCTTCTACTGAGAACACATGAGCAGGTCTATCAAGGCGCATAACTCTGATTGTAGGCACATCGTTCCAACCATTCACTTGAAACATTAAAGACAAAGTGGCTAAAGCATCAGCCATTTGGTTTTCATCTCTAGGGATATGATGTAATTCCACTTTGTTGAAGAAAGTTAACAATCTTCTAGAATAGTCTCTGTAAGGGATCAAACCAGGATGACGAGTCTCCCATTCTCCTTTGATTTGATTAACTACCAATGCCGAATCTCCGTAAATATCAAGAATCTTAATCCTTAGATCCACTGCTTCTTCGAGACCCATAATACATGCCTCATACTCAGCCATGTTATTCGTACAGTCAAACTTCAATCTCGCCGTGAACGGGATATGAGTACCTCGGGGAGTGACGATGATTTCCCCGATTCCATTTCCATAAGAATTCACAGCTCCGTCGAATATCAAACCCCAACGGGATTCAGGATCAAGTCCTTCTTCAGGTAACGGCTCTTCACAATCTTTAGCTTTCAAGTACATAACATCTTCATCTGGGAAATCAAACTTGATGGATTGATAATCGTCAATTGGTTGGTGATCCAAATGGTCGGCTAAAATACTCCCTTTGATTGCTTTTTGAGTATGGTACTCAATGTCATATTCGGATAACAACATCTGCCAATGGGCTATTCTTCCAGATAAGGCGGGCTTCTCAAAGATATACTTGATCGGATCCATTTTGGAGATCAACCAAGTGGTGTGGTTAATCATATACTGGCGCAGACGGCGAGCAGCCCAAGCTAAAGCATAACAGGTTTTCTCAAGCAATGAATATCGAGACTCATAGTCTGTGAATTTCTTACTCAGATAATATACAACATGTTCCTTTCTTCCAGTCTCATCTCGTTGACCAAGCACACATCCCATGGAATCTTCCAATATAGTCAGGTACATAATCAAAGGTCTTCCATCCACTGGAGGAATCAATATGGGAGGTTCAAGTAAATATTCTTTGATGCTTTCAAAAGCTCTCTGACAATCTTCTGTCCACACACATTCTTGGTTCTTTCGGAGAAGCTTGAAAATCGGCCCACAGGTAGCAGTCATATGAGATATGAATCTAGAGATGTAGTTCAGTCTCCCAAGGAATCCTCTTACTTGTTTTTCCGTCTTGGGGGTGGGCATTTCTCGAATAGCTTTGACTTTATCAGGATCTACTTCAATACCTTTCTGACTGACAATGAAACCCAGAAGTCTTCCAGAACGAACACCAAAAGTGCACTTGTTGGGATTCAGACGGAGTTTATACTTTCTCAAACGCTGGAATAACTTCAATAAGTGTTCCAAGTGATCCTCCTCAGTTTGTGATTTGGCAATCATGTCATCCACATACACTTCGATCTCCTTATGCATCATGTCATGGAACAAAGCAGTCATGGCTCTTTGGTATGTTGCACCAGCATTCCTCAAACCAAACGGCATAACCCGATAACAGAAAGTTCCCCAAGGTGTAATGAAAGAGGTCTTCTCCATATCTTCCGGTGCCATCTTGATTTGGTTGTAACCAGAGAAACCATCCATGAAAGAAAAGACTTTGAACTTTGCGGTACTGTCGACCAATACGTCAATGTGAGGTAATGGGAAGTTATCCTTCGGACTAGCTCTATTCAGATCTCTATAGTCTACACACATCCGAACTTTGCCATCTTTCTTTGCAACAGGCACTATGTTGGCTAACCATTGAGGATAGATCGATGTGACAAGGAAACCTGCATTGATCTGTTTCTGAACTTCCTCTTTGATCTTGTCATCCATGTCGGGACGAGTCCTTCTCAACTTCTGCTTGATCGGCGGACATTCAGGTCTCAACGGTAAACGATGCTCCACAATGTCATTGTCCAAACCTGGCATATCCTGGTAGGAACAGGCAAACACGTAGACATACTCTTTGAGAAGCTCGAACATCTTCTCCTTAACTTCCGGGATAAGCAGTGCCCCGACTTTGACTTCCTTTCTAACTTCTTCATCACCCAAATTGACTAACTCTACAGGTTCTTCAAATGGTTGAATGACCTTCTCATCATGCTCAAGCAAACGGGAAATATCAACAGGAATCTCTTCATCATCCTCTTCTTCGGCTCTGAACACAGGGAATTCAAAGTTGGGAGAGGGCATAGGATCATTGTTTTCGATGGTTAAGTCATGGGTTAATCTGCACATGTGATTATGCTTTATTTTAGAAATCGATTTGTGCAAATAAAACAAAAGGTTATTAATTAATTTTCATTACTATTTCCCCGAAAAAGTGAAAAATAAAATAGTAGTGGACAAAATAACATTTTTATTCATTAAAGGGAAATATTTGAAACAAGGAGCCCAGACGTTTCTCTTTTGCCTTGGGCAGAGCAAAAGGAATTATTTTTCATAGCCCGACACAAAATACTTTTCGCCTTGGGCAGAGCGAATTTTTTTCAAATAAAAATAAACAAAACATTACTCGGAAATGTGCATAACAATAGGAACATCAACAGCTATCCAGTTTTGGCAAGCCAATCCAGGCGTCACAAAAACGGGCAAATCTTCCTCGGAATCATCTTCTATGATAGCATCAACCTCAGGATGTATAAACCCTGCACTTCGGAAAACCTCTTGAATCGGACGAACAACCACCTCCTTCTTGACTCTTGCAGACACTGGATGAAAACCCATACCTTCCCCAGACTTGTTCTCGGGCAACGTCAACACCTGGCCCCATCCTTCGGTCGAACCACTTTCCACCACTCGCCGCGCATCCTCAAAAGAAGAAATGGATGCCCCTTGCTTCTTCACTGCATTCTTAGCAACAGAAAGACCTTGGAACTGGGTTCCAACATCCTCGTTCGCATCAATAAAAGAGAATGATGATAAATGGCTTACCACCATATCTTGCTCTCCCCTAATCATCACTAGCTTCCCATGCCTTACAAACTTTAGTCTCTGATGGAGCATGGAGGTGACTGCCCTTGCATCATCGATCCAGGGACGACCCAATAAGCAACTGTAGGCATCACAAATATCCATCACTTGGAAAGTGATTTGAAAAGTGTGGGGACCAATCACTATAGGAAGATCCACTTCACCAATGACTGTCTTCCTAGAACCATCAAACGCTTTAACAATTACTCTGCTAGGTCTCATAGGAGCACCCGGATACGAAAGCCGAGATAATGTAGTCTTGGGCATCACATTCAACGACGAACCTGTATCCACCAACACACTTGATAAGGTATCATTTCCGCAGCTTACTGAGATATGCAAAGCCATATTGTGGTTCCTCCCCTCCTCCGGGAGTTCTTCATCACTGAAACCAAGATTGTTACACGAAGTAATATTTCCCACAATCCCATCAAACTGATCAACCGTCACATCATGATCCACGAACGCCTGGTCCAAGACCTTCATCAAAGCTTCTCTATGGGCACCAGAATCTCTCAGTAAAGCAAGCAAGGAAATCTTGGAAGGTGTTTGCAAAAGCTGGTCCACAATCTTATATTCACTTCTCTTGATAAGCTTCAGGATCTCATCATCCTCAGGGTGAGGGATAGGTTCACTGGATCGGCCTATCTCAACCCTGGGTTCAACATTTCTCACTGGAATCTCCGCCGGTATGGGTCTCCTGACTTGAACTTCTGGTCTCTTCAAAGGTACTGCTGCAAAAACACGTCCACTTCTCGTAACTCTACTCACATCAGCAATGTTAACAAAAGACGGTCTTGTTGGTATAGGGACTTCTACCCCATTCTCAATCATTGTGGCATTATACTTATACGGTACAGCTTGGTCTGAGTTGTAAGGCACAGGACCAGGTGGGTAAATAATCAAAGGATCAACAGGTGCAGTCTGACTGTCGTAAGCGATCTCTACTGATCCAGGCAAATTGAATTGTGGTATGATAACATTCACTTCATCCTCCGGATTTCTGTCATACGTAATAGTGATAACTCTCTGGTCTAGCAACTTCTGAATATCCTCCTTCACAATAGGACAATCAACCTCTCTTGAACAAAATTCACAAACATCATAATCATGCTGATGTCTAACAAAGGCAAGTCTTCTCAAACTCTGATGTAACCTGATCAACGATTCTCTTATGTGTTCAACTTGAAAAACTCGAAACTTCCCCAGACAACCTTCCACCATATTTACTGAAGCTGCCCCATGTCGAGGCAAAGGATTATCTCTAACATTGGGATTAACATCCTTGAAAGACAAGATACCATTCTTAAGCAATCTCTGCACGTCCGCCTTCAGAGCAAAACAGTTCTCAAGGTTGTGCCCCGGCGACCCTTGATGATATTCGCAAAACTGATCCGCCTTGTACCACGGAGAAGTACTGTTCGGTGCAACAGGAGGAGGCTTTGTCGTGATGAGATTCTTTTTGATAAGAGCAGGGAACAATTCAGTATACGTCATAGGAATGGCATCGAACTGCAGTTTTCTAGGTGAACGGTTCTGATTGTTGAATGGATAAGCCTGTTGTCGAGGCTGCTGCTGAAATGGTCGTTGTTGAGTTGGTGGGGTTTGATGAACTGGGGTCATCAAAGCTGGGCGGACAGCCGGAGTGACTGCCGCAACGTGAGAGTAACCTCTCCTTGGTCGGCCTGGGAACAAAGCGCTGACATCCTGCTCTTTTCTTTTCGGGAAAACACTTCCAAACTTCTTAGTACTGCTAGACGGACTCCCTTCTTTAACCAAACGCCCTTCACGAATCCCTTCCTCTAACCGCATGCCCATGCTTACCATTTCGGTGAAGTCACTGGGTGCGCTGGCTATCATTCTTTCATAGTAAAAGGACCCTAAAGTCTTCAAAAATATCTTCGTCATCTCTTTCTCCTCAAGAGGTGGATAGATTTGAGCAGCAATTTCACGCCACCTCTAGGCGTACTCCTTAAAAGATTCTCGGTCTCTTTGCGACATCGCCCGGAGTTGATCCCTGTCTGGTGCCATGTCAACGTTATACTTGTACTGGTGGACAAAAGCTTCGCTAAGATCGTTGAAGTTGCGGATCCGAATACTGTCTAAACCCATATACCACTTTAGAGCAGCACCCGTCAAACTATCTTGAAAATAGTGAATCAATAAGTCATGATCGTCGGAATACGTAGACATCTTTCTCACGTACATTGTCAAATGACTTCTAGGACACGAATCACCCTTATATCTCTCAAAGTCGGGCACTTTGAATTTTGCTGGAATCTTGACATTCGAAACCAAACAAAGGTCATGCGTGTTCTTCCCAAACAAATCCTTCCACTTTAATGCTCTAAGCTCTTTCTGCATTTCCTGGAACTGATCCTGAAACTCTTCCATTCTATCAAAAAGACCCAAACTTTCAGTAGGCTCGGCAGGATAAGTAGGTTCATTCAAGTATGGCACTGAGTGGACCATAGGAGCAACGGTTGTCATAATCGGTTGCGGAAAAGGTGTCACAGACGGAATTACTGGCGGCATAGCAGTTGTCTCTGGATGAGGAAGAGACAAAGCAGGTTGAAATAAGGGTTGTACGGCAGGCTGATACCCCTCTGGCACAAAGTTGTAAGGCATTCCCCACGGAAAACCCTTCGGCATCTGATGTTGAAGCGGAGAGTTGATTTGAGTCACGGAGGTAGGAACGGTGACAATCTCGGAAACCACAGTAGTTGAAGTCTGAATCTCAGCAGCCGTAGTCGATGGCTGATTCTTAACAGCCACCAAACTTTCCACTAACGCAGTTAACTTTTCCATCTCAACACGAAGTGTAGCAACTTCCCCACGAAGCTCATGGTTTTCCTGTTCCAAATCTTCCATTTTCCTCTTACGATTGGCTCGAGTGTCGTATCGGTGAGACAGCTTGACAACCTTTGGAGTGGAAAAAGAACAGGGATAAGACTCTAGAAAACATGTGAAGTGGAATGTGGAATGATGCATGATGTGCGATGCAAATGATGATTCATTTTAATAGTTTTTCAAGGAACTTTAATAATTTTGCATACATCAATGGTAAAGGAATTTGGAACAACAAAAACTCAATCCGTTAATTGAAAACAGTAAATTACAACTTTGGGATAACAACCCAATAATAAAAGCAGTAAATTACATCTTCGAGACATGGAATCCATAATAAAGCGATAAATTACAATTTTAAAACATGAAGTCCAAAATAAAGCAATAAATTACAACTTTGGAGCATGAAGCCCATAATAAAGCAATAAATTGCAACTTGGGAGCATGAAGCTCTTTTACATAGTTTTACAAAATGACATCAATAAAATAAAACTAAAAGCTAAGGATCACTCAGAATCAACAGATGAGGGACCAAACACCAACTGTAACCGGAGCTTCTTGATCTTCTCTTTATAAAAGTCTTCCATCTCTTTCTTCTCAGCTACCAGTCGATTAATGATTTCCCTCTGTGGGTTAGGAACGAGAGCCACGCTTACCGAACCTTCCTTCTTTCTCTTCCTCTCACCCGCATGCTTCTTCAGCAAAGCATCCTTTTGACGAAGCTTCTCATCGTGATCAACGAACCAGCCGTCTTGAATAAACAACAACTCCTCCTTTTCCTTTAGCTGTCGAGTCAGGACTCGATTCTCATATTCAGACATATGATACTTTTCTTTCCAAGCATCCCTCTCGGACTTCATCCTAGCCAGATTTCCTTGGTATTCTCCTATATTTGCGATAGGGATAACAACAGATGATGGTGCAATGGCAGGGAATAAAGGTTTCTCAAGTTTATAGGGCATCTTGAGAGCACAAGCCCTAGCACGGACCCACTGTAGGTAAGGCTCCAAAGAAACGACACCTCTATGTCCTAACATATCTCTCCCTTTCCGATGGATGTGGCGCCAAGCTCCTTCGATCTCCCTCTTAACTGCCTGATGATCTTGTCCTTCCTGAAGAAAGAAACCACTCACATGGATGTTGTTTGGCTTATCTCTCATCGGGTACCCAAACTGACGGCCCGCGAGAACAGGGTTATAGTTAATTCCACCTCTCGTACCAAGAAGAGGCACGTTAGGAAAAGCACCACAGCTATCGATGATCTTCACGTCGTAGTAAACTCGATTATACCAGTCAATGTCGAAATGAGTGAGAGCCATAATCTTTGGAGCCCAACACGGTTCCTTCTCGAGATCCCAGAAAACATCAGACCCAGGTAGATGCGAAACATACCACTGATATAACAACGGTGCATAACAAATAATTATTCCTCCTTGATAAGAGTTTCGAAGATGGATGGAGTAGTAGGTATCTCCTAGCAGCGTAGGGACTGGATTTCCAATGAAGAAAATTCTGATGGCGTTGATATCCACAAACTTATCAACGTTAGGGAACAAGAATAGACCATAGGCGAGTAAAGCAAACACGTCTTCGAAGGAAACAATATCCTTTATCTCAGCAAAATGACGAGCTTTCTTCAACAAAAACTGCGCAGACAAACCCCGTATTCCCCCTTTCGTAGTCATATTTTCCTCTATCTCGGACTTCTTCAAGTGGGTGATGGTCGCTATCTCGTGAGATTTGGGCTCCTCTTCTAATCCAGAAAAAGGAACACAGTCGGTGATCGGCAAACCAAGTATGTATGAATACTCTTCTAAGGTGGGCATCAACTGGTAATCCGGAAAGGTGAAACATCGGTACAAGGGATCGTAGAATTGAACCAACGTATTGAGGATGCCTTCCTTCATCTTGCGCTTCATGAGAGGTACAACGGACCCATACCTTCTCTGAAAATCCGTCAGGTTCTCGATCTTAGGAATCAAACTCTTCAGCTCTTCAATCTCGGGCTCCTTAAAACTAAAGCTTCGAGTGTTTCTCCTTCCAAATTCCATAATAACCTGAGATGTCTGGAAAAATCATTTCGAAGTTCCTTGAAAAACAAGTTTTTTACAAAGATGCTGATGAATGCATGAATGAATGGTGATGCAACAGTCACACACAAGCTTGCAAACATGGGGTTCAAAGGTTCAACGTTCAGCATGGAGTCGAGGGTAAAGCCCACCCAAAGGTATGTACTAACGGTTCAATCACACCTGTAAGACAAGGTTCTAAGAGTTCCCAGAGTCTACGTTCCTCCTTCGGATATTACCAACGTCTTGATTACTCAATAATTAGCAATATTCTCAAGAGAAACTCGTCCGAGCGTAGCATCGCGTAACAACTACTTCCGAATTACTCCGTTATAGTCTCCGCGTTATACCTAAAAAGGCCAAGATGGGTTAGGGTTCTATGGTCCTCCATTTCTCTGGCTCCTAGGTCGAAAATAATAATGTCTTCCCGATTACTCGGTAAACAAATATTAAGTTCAAGAGGGCCTTCCATTGAGTGGGGGATCTCATGCTTCCTTCTTCGGGATTACTCCCTCAAAGTTAACATGACTGTACCGCCCGTCCTATTCCTTAAGTGTAACTTAATCCGGGTATAGGATTCGTCCTTTGCAAAAAACCCAAACAACCCCAATTTAAACACATAATCAAACAAATCAAATAATAATAAAACAAATAAAACAAATTAGGCTTAACCCACTTAGGGATCGACCAGCAAGAGGTCAATCTTTCCCCAGCAGAGTCGCCAATTCTGTAGCGATAAAAAATCTAGCGGGGTAAATCGGAGATCGAATTATTGGTTAATTCATCTCACAAAAGCAAGAGTCGCCACCGCGCTTTATTGTTTCCAAGGGAAAAGGGAAAAGAGCGAAACAAAACCCTAAATATGCAATTTAAATAATACTTTTTAAAAGTAATAAAAATACAAGGCGTTTTCGAAAAGAGATCTATGGTTCGGGGGTTGGTTATACAACGGGAAGGTTTTAGCACCCAATGTATCTATAGTACTCTATAGGAACCTTTTGAAATATCTGTTTATTAAAATTGTTCGTTTGATTGAAGAAAAATAAATTGTTTTGGCCGAAAAAGGGGTACGGACGGGTTTTTGAAGATACGACGACCTAATGTCGAAGTTTTTGCTTAAAGGGTATAAGTTTTGAAAAGATTGAATATTTAAGGAAAAATTATCCTAAGTTTTAATGAAATGCGAATATTCGCGCAATTAGACTTGAGGACATGAAGTCGACAAATTTAATCGTTTTTTCCCTTGGATTTAAACGTAAACAGAATAATCATGTGAATATGAAATGGCTAAACAGAGAAATTATGCGGATAAGGATATATAACAATTAAATAAAAGACTAAGTGTGTGAACGTTCATTTTTATGGTTTTTGTTTAATATTGATAACGCAAGAGAAATAATTAAATAAAATGTTTTTTTTAGTTTTTCAATATATGCATTTTTAATATGGATAAATCAAGAGAGTTAATTTAAATGAAATAACATGTTTTTTTAAGTTTTTATTATTTTTTTATGTTTCTATTTTTATATGTTTTTTAATATTAATATAAAGGTATTATTTAAAAATTATCAAGTGATTCTAAACTTAAATTAAAACCTTAAAAAAGGCTATTAACTTAAATCTAACAAAAAAGGAATACTAAAATTATTAAATTAAGCCTAAGGTTAAACTTAATAAAAAATGGTCAAATATTAAAATTATCTAATTAGATTACACATCTATTATTTGATTAACTAACTAATTAACTAAACTAATAATATTCTAAAAAAACTAATAGAAAGTAAAATGGAAGGAGTGGTGTATTAGAAATAGAGGGTTAAATAAACAAAAATATGGGCTAAAAGGTCTTGAGAGGGCCCAATTAAAAACAGAGACAGGGGGTGTATGTAAAGATTTCGCTGGGCTTAGGCATGAAATGGGGTGAGGCCCATTCAAATTTTATAATTTTGTTTTAGGGTTAAGCAAAAGTTTTGGTTTAATTGAATTAGGGATTAGGGTTGGGTTTACAGAGCGGCGCTCATCTTCCTCATTCTCGTGTCTTCGTGTTCTCATCTTCTTCGCCTTTTGCTTTGCTTTGCTGCTCTCACGAAAGCGCCTTCTTCTTTGTCTTCCCTTTCCCGAGCCACCAACGTCTCCCCTCCCCATGCGTCACTCAACGATACGGTTGTGAAGGTGATGATTCGTCCATTTAGCATTAGGTTTTATGATTTTGTTGCATGTTTATGATTTGTGTTCATTTGATTCTGATTTCAATTTTTACATGGTTTATGTGGAAATGGCGGAAAGAAAAAAAAAGGGCAAGGCTACCTTTAATGGAGGAGAAAGGAGAGGCGTTACGGAGGTTCTGACGATGAGGGAAGTTTGATGAGGCTATGCTTGCTTTGATGACCCTGGTATTCTGTACTCTTTATCTCCTTTTGTTTCCTTGATGTTTATGTTGCCTTGATTTGATGCTTTGCTTCTGTGGCTTTCTTATGTGGCCTCTGAATGCTTGAATGTTGCCTTCGTTAAGACACTTCTTTTCTTCTTCTCACTGTGATTCTGTCGCCTTTTGCGTTTGTGATTCTGTTGCCTGAATTTGGTTGCCTATGATGATGTAATCTGAGGCTTTATGTGTGTTTAGACATTGGTTGATACAGTCGTGTTATTTGGTTCTTTTTTGGCTTTTCTGGTTTTGACAAGGTTTAAGGTTTGATGAAGCTTTTACTGGTTTGGCTTCAGGCTTGGTCTGGTTTTGGTTTGTGGCCTTTAACAGGTTTTATGGTTTTAAGCCATGTTGGTTGAGTTTTGGTAATGGTTTTACTGTTTTTCTGGTTATGGCTTTGATGGTTTTAGGCCATGGTTGAGGCTTTCACAGTTTATGCAGGTTATGAACTCTGGTTTATTGGTTTTAGGCCAAGGTTTTAAAGGTTTTGCAGGTTATGGGTATATGGTTTTTTGTTGGACAGTAGGTGGAAGGTTTGATGGTGTTTTGAATGCAGGTTATACTGGTTTTTCGTGAGGCTTGAAGAAAATGGTTTTTTGTAATTTTGTTTGACAGTTTTTTTGTTTTTTAAGGCTTCAGGCAGGTTGAACTCTCTATCTTTTTTGAAAGGGGTTTGATGTGTTATATCCGTTTTGCCTTGAGGTTTCTGGTATCAGGTTTGAATATTTAATATATTTTCCTTGGCCTTCTGCACATCTTACTGCTCCATCAGTTTGTCTCTATTCCTATTTCGTACTTTCTCTTTTCTTGTTGACTGCTGCTGTTTCTGTTTTGTGACTCTTTCTGCCTAAGCCAAAACCTGTAAAACCAACTCTTCCTCTCTTCTCTCTCTCTAGTACCATTTGATACATTAAAATGATGTATTGTACTGTATTTATTCTGAAAGAGCATGCTGGAAAATGATGTAAAATGGAAATACATTGCTTGCAAAAATTGTTTGAACTGCATATTTTCTCTTTGTCTTGCATGGGAGCCTATTTTATTTTGACCTCTTCCTACCTTTGGGTAGTTTACGTTGGAATATTTGTGTGGAAAATTGCATATGCTGTTGGTTTATAAAATATGATGTTTTGACAAAAAGAATTTATGCATATTTGAAATATGCAGTTGGCTTTTGAAAATGCAATTGATTTGAAAAATGCAGTTTTTGACAAAAATGAATTTGTGCATATTTAAATTTGTGCATTCATATTTGTCAATAAAAAATTCACCCCTTTTTGTGAACCGGGAGAAATCCCGTGATTTGCAAAGAGGATAAAACTGATTCCAGCCGTTTGCTTTTAATGATGAACACTAAAATAACTTTCTGCTTTTAATTATTTATTTACTTCTGACTTTTTCTTTAATTCTTTCGCAGGTAAAATTAAATGAACAAACAAAGAAGCATTGGATAGAAGATGAAGATTTAGAATTTAGGAAAAATTAGAATAGTTTTTTTTTATTTCATTTTAAACTTTGTAAAAATTATCCTTGTAAATACGTTGTAAATAAATACAGTATTTAAACGACAATTGTAACAATTAGAATAAAATGAATAAAATTCCAATATTTTACCAATCAATTCTTTCCTTCTCTCTAATTATTTATTTTATCGTTTATAATTCTTTAAATTATATAATAACTGAAAATAAATTTCATTTACTTAAATTTAGAATAATAAACAATTAAATAAACATCCTTTGATCAATAAACCTTTCTTCAATTATTTAATTCATTATTCATAATTCTCTAAATTATAATAATTGAAAATAGAATTTCAATTATTTAACTTAGAATGATAAATAATTAAATAAACATCATTGATCAATTAACTTCTCTTCAATCTATTACATTATTTATAATTCTCTAAATTATAATATCTGAAAAAGTAAATTTCAACTATTAAACTTAGGATAATAAATAATTAAATAACATTGTTGATCAATTAATGAACTTCCCTTCAAATATTTCTTATATTATTTATAAATCTTTAAATTATATAATAACTGAAAATAAATTCCAATTATTTAAATTTAAGATAATAAATAATTAATAAACATTGTTTTAGCATTGATCAATTAATAAATTTAGCGTTCAAAAATAAACAGCTCTCGACTTGGGAAAGTTATGAATTTTTACACTGCTTTGAAAAATTGATAAAAGTAGGTCAAAACCCTTGCAATGCAATGATGCAGATGAGAGATGGTATCTTAGGTCAAAATTTGGGGTACAACACTTGTGGAGGTAACTCGCTGTCGTTGAATCCTTTATAGGACCTAGACATCGGATTTTCCATGACATTACCAATTGGTTCACATTGGTATCTTATGCAACATGAGCAGAACTTAAAACTTTCATTAGTAAATCTCGATGCGCCTGTGAATTAATGAGCAACGAGTTTTAGCTGGTTTTGGTGAAGCTGATCTACCACCCTATAATCGCTTCTCATAATTATTTTCATAAATTCATCTGCCTCTTAATCAGTAAAAAATTTGTTTGAAGGCTCTTGATTTACCTCTACTACTGCTTTTCCTTTTTCTTTTGCTAGTGTGTCATTTTTACTTTTCACCACATTATCGTTCTTCTTCGGTGTTTCAAATTCGAACACTCAACGGCTATAGGTCATGCCCCACGTCCCTGCTATATTTGACATTGCAGGTCCTTGACTTGATGATGGCTCACATTTTTGTTTCGAGCCATTAATGTATATGGTTGAATAATAACTCCATGGTACTGCTCTGTCAGTTTTGTAAGGGATATGAGATATCCCCCTAATTACCATTGTAGTCTTTGGAAGTACTGGTATCCTTAGAGTTTTCTTTATTGTGGGAGTTTCTGTTGAATCTCCCTACAGGATCACGAGAGTCTTCTTATTATGATTCGGCCCTTGACAAGCAATTACCAATGGCTTCTTTGTACCTCCTTCGATTGCTGCTATATATTCACCTTCAGGGTATGGTCCGAATTGGACTATCCCCTGGTCCATAAATTGTTGTAGTGTCTTTTTGAAAACTTTGTTATGATCCAAACAGAACCCATATTCAATTAGATATTCTTTTAACAGATTTATCAGAGTCTTTACTTGCCTGGTTTCCCCACAGTTAGTGACTACTTCGATCGCATTTATTGCTGGTCCACCATGCGGAGGCATTGGGTTTGACTTGATGCTCGGTTTCTCAAAAGTAATGTCCTGGAAGTGTAAGAAATCCTAAACTTTATGTTTGAAAGCTCAACATTGATCTATAGTATTCCCCAGAGAATTGGCATGGTATTCGCATTTGGCATTGGCATTGTATTTTAGTGGAAGTGGCCCAACTGGATGAGCTAAAGGTCTTAGCTATACCAAAGATGCCTTTCGAACTTGTTTTGTTGCTGTCACCGTGAGATTATTAATGATTGTATTGCTCTTGGTTGTGAAGCCACAACATTAACTTCTCCCTCCTTTCTTTTTGTGAAGTTAGGAACTCGTCTTTTTGCATTGTAAGGGGCATTTGATGACCCCCCCCCCCCCCTCGAATCTTTCCATTTTTTATTCCAGTCTTAATCCTCTCACCAATAGATATTAGGTCATAAAATCCCGAAGAGATGCTTCCTACTATCTTTTCATAGTATACCCCTTGCAAGGTTCCCATGAACATGTCAAATAGTTCTTTCTCCAGAAGTTGTGGTTGTACACGGGATGCCATCTCTCTCCACCTTTGAGCGTACTCCTTGAAGGACTCCTCTTTCTTCTGAGACAGGTTTTTTAGTTGTATGCGGGTAGATGCCATGTCCAAATTGTATTTATGTTGTTTCAAGAAATCATAAGCAAGATTTTCCCGTGTCTGGATGTGCATTCTTTCTAGCTACATGTACCAATTAATAGATGCCCCACTCAAACTGTCTTGAAAGCAGTGAATCATTAGTTTCTGGTCAAGCATGCATCTTCCTACAATACATGCGCAAATGGTTTCTTGCACGAGTGAGCCCTTTGTATCTTCCAAAGTCAGATACTTTGAATTTAGGCAGGATTACTACGTCCAAGACAAGACCCATTTCGAGGGCATCGACATCAAAAGCATTGTATTCCTCCATAGCTTTCAACATTTCCTCTAAATATTTGTACTGATTTAGCACTAGTGGATTCTCTGTAGCAGGAGTATTGGATGCTTGATTGACATCCTCTAGGTCATGATCTCCATATTGTAAGTCCAAATAATTCTCAGCATTGTTAATCGGGATTTGTAGGGTATGAGATGCCTCTGCCTTTGGTGGAGGTGGGACAAACCCTTCAGTCTCTTGTCTTGTCTCATGCTGAGCCATGGTAGACTTTTGTGGCTCTGCCTCTGGTCCTCTTCTCAGTTTGTAGCCGCTTGATGCACCAATGGTCTATGTTATTTCCTCAAAGGCTACCCTGGGAATTTGTTCTCACCTATCGATGATTTTCTTCAAAGCTAGAAGAACCTGACTCATATCCCCTCTCATTGAGTCGTTGTTGCTATTGACTTGTTCTGGATCAACTTTGAAAGCTGCTTGATTTTCTTCAATTTGTTCCATGGCTCTTAGTTGGTGAGCTCTTGTTTGATATGGTGTCCATGGAGGTGGTGGTTTTCTTCTACAAATGGTTCAATTGGAGAAGATTTTGAAAAATGTGTTTTCGAGAAGTGAGTTTATGAGATGCAAATGTTTTATGAATGTATGAATATGTATGAACGATGCTGAGAATTACGTTTCGAATGTCTTATTCACTTGGGTATATATATATATATATATATATATATATATATATATATATATATATATATATATATATATATATATACTTTTTATAATTTTTTTTAGGTTTTGCTTTTTCATTGGTGTGTATATGGAAAACGAATACGCAAACAGAAATAAGAAACACAATGCTTTTTATTGAAGGTGTCAATTGTCTTTAAAAGATAACATAATACAGATACTGAAAGATATTACAATTCTAAAACAATAAATTTGTTGAAAGAAAATAAACAAAGGGAAACATTCTCCTAAACATGCTTGCGAATGTCTTCTCTGAAATGATCGACCATTGTTCTACACAGCGTGAGGAAGTCATCGACGTCCTTTTGGAGAGGGACCATCATACTTTCAGTGTCTCTCAAAATTCTAGTGATGTCTTCAATGATATTGTTGGCTAAGAAGGTGAGTCTCTCATGCTTGTCCTTGTAGTATCGGTACTCTTGGTAGAGGTTGGGGATTATCTTGTGGTTATCCCTTCATGCTTGGGTAATCTTTGAATTTTACTCCTCCCAATACATCTTTCCAGCCATCATCTCTGTATAAAGTCTTTGTTGTATCAAGAAATCTTTTCGGAGGCCTTCTAGCTCAAGGCATACCTGCTCGTATTCTTCAGTTTTCTGGGCAAGAAGTCTTTCTGCCCTCATCTTCGCAAGGCATTCCCTTATCTCTAATTCTTGGCTATCCTGGAGTTTGGTAGTGAGATACTTCAATTTCTCTTCTTGATCTAGAGAGGCTTGTGCTAAGTGTTTGATTTGGGCCCTTAAATCTTCTTCTAGTACCTTCTTTTCTTGCACGGCCTTTTCATACCATCTAGTTAACTTTCCAATTTCACTGGCAGCGTCTTCCAACCTCTGGTTGTGGGAATCCAAATTAAAAGTATCATTCAACAACCCTTCAGTAGAACGTTTCCTTTTTAGACTCTCCTTTTAAAATGCTTTGCGGTCTCTTTTTATCTGTTGGTCTTTTGATTCAAGTACACGCTGCATTTGTCATTTTTCTTTGGTTAAGTTAAGGAGATTGAGCTCTTGTTCTTCTTTCTCACTTTGATACTATTTCAAGGCTTTCTTCAGATCATCTTTTCTTCCAAAGACATAGGCGGAGTTACTAGGACCTCTGGCTCGTATTCAGGGTCTATGTCAAAAGGTAGCTTAATAATTTGTACCCTTTCTAGAACCCGTCGATTGTAAGGTTCTATCGCCACAATGTTCTTCTTTTCAGCTTTTCTTTTATTTACTCTGCTCCAGGCCTAGGTAATCTTGTTGAGCCGATCTTGGTCATTTTGTCCCATGTCATGAATGATTAATTGGTTAAGTTATATGTCTGAAGGTTTATCTTCCAAGGGATACCCTAGTTATCGTGGGTCCAAGGTAGGGTTGTAATTAATGCAACCTTGTGATCCAATCAATGGAACATTAGGAAAATACATGCAATTGTAAACAATATCACCAATGTCTAGCTTCCTTGCATACCATAATACAGAACTAGCAGTAAGAGACCTTAATTTTTGAGGCCACTCATACCTTATCAGATTTGGGATCATGTAATCTTTCTTGTAAAGGTGATTCATAAACCAGGAATACAACAACGGGATACAGTAATTTAGAGTACCTCTTCTTTTTTCGTATCGTGCATGAATTGTGTAATAGATTTCAGGAAGCAGAGCAGGAGTTGGATCTGTATTGAAAGTTTTTGAACCCCTGAACACACTGATAGTTGCAGGGTCAATGTAGTCTATAGTTCGTGGAAATAAGATAACTCCAAATATAAGCAGCCCTAGACAATCGACACAAGACTCCCATTCCTTGTTATTAGTTAGATCAAAACTTTAGCTTCTAAGTAACATCTCTTAACTCCTCGTACGTCTCCCTCTTTCATGTAATTAAGAGAAAATACAGGATAAGGGATTTTTAAACCTTCATCCGGGATTTTAATGTCGATGGTTTGTCCGATACCCACATAAGCCCTCTCTTTAGTAAAATTCAGAATTCTATCCAATTCATCCATATTTGGTGCCAGTTGGAAATCTTGAAAGGTGAAACATCTTAGTGGAGGGTCATAAAACTGAATCAGAGCAGAAACAAAATCCAATTGTACTTTGACTTTGGTCAAGTCCAGAATATCCCCATAGCAATTGAGTGAACATTTTTAGATCCCTTTCAGATAATCTTTCCTTTACAGCCTTAAGTTTTGTTACATCTAGTTTGATAGCATTGATGCAGACAAGTTGCTTCCCTTTATTATTCATTTTCAGGTACTCACTAAAAACCTTTTATATTTTTACCCTGTAAATAAGACAAGCAAAAGAGAGCGGAGAATAATGAATATATGAAATGTAAAGATGTATGAATGCATGCATGTAGGGCTAAATGACGGTATTTGATGGATAGTACCCTTAGAAGGTAGGCTCTTAGCTTATGTTTATATATATTCTACCCTCCCTATAAGGTGGATTCCTTAAGGGTGTCATGAATAACACTAGAGGGAAAGGCACAAGGGACTCCCTTAAGTGGAGTCTCTTTGTAGACCGAAACTTTCGTCTCTAAGTCACGAGAGGTCTCATCATGAGATTTTGGTTAAGGGTTTTACAAAGAGCCATAAGTATCATTCCAAAGTCCTACTTCCCAAGAGGATGTCTCTTGAGAGGTATTCCTTTTGCAGAATTCCACCGACTCTAGGAGAAGTCGTCACATAAACTCATATGGATGATGTATCCCCTTGGCTAACAGACGAACCTTCTTTCTATGGTTTTTTTGAAAATACTTTTGCAAAAGTTTAAATCTCGCCACATATATAATAATATGCTAAAATAACAGTAAATAAATGAATTAAATAAATAAACAATTAATTAAACAAAAATAAAAACCCAAAAAATAAAAAGAACCCTAAAACCCTAAAAACAAAGGACAAGGCTTCTAAACCTAGGGTTGAGTCCCCAGTGGAGTCACTAGATGTTGTAACTGGTTTTAAAATAAGAGTCGTCGCCCTTAATTTTTATTCTAAGGAAGGTAATATAAAGGATAACCCTAAAAAGTTAGAGATTATAGGTTTTTGGACTCGGTTCTAGACGAAGGGAATGTTTTAGGAACCCCTCATCTACCTTGTTCACAAGGATACTAGGGTTATAAGCGCGATCTTAGGAAATAGGGTTTTAATTTTTATTAGGGGAACTCGCCACGATTTTATTTGTATCCCTACGTATCGCCTTATGAGGAATCAGAGTTTCAACTCGTAGTTCGCAGTTGGTTTGAGTTTTTTATGGATTACGAGATATATTTGAATTTCCCGCATACGTAGTCTCGGAGTATGAATAGCGAAGTTTGTTAGACTAAGCACGCAGTCAATTCGAACATATTAGTAATCGTTTTTTTTTTTTTAAATTAATTATTTGAATTAATTTGATTTACGAAAATAATTTGTCATTGGTTTAATATTTTTTGAGTATGTTCAGTTGTGAAAATTTTATATTTAAATGCATGATTAAAAGGAATAATTTAATGCAATAAAATATATTTTTGAATGTATCAAGAAAAAATTATGGTTTATATAAATAATAGTAAAATAAATAATAATATGATTAATAGAAATATAAGAAAATATAAATATAAAAAAAATTATAAAAAAAAAATAGAAAATCATAGGGGGGTGTAGGTTATACTAAGCTAGTAAAAGGGGGGTACTAATAGAAGGGGCCTGAATTCAGATATTGAATTCAGGCTCAAGGGACAATGGAGTGTATTTTCAAACGTATTAGTAATAAGTAGAAAAGAAAGGGGTGTGTCTGCTAATGGGCTCGGTAATACGGTGGGAGAACTGACTTTACTGGTTTTGCATTTTATCACAATTGTTATCGTTAGCAAGAGTCGCCACCGACTTTTCTTTTATCCAGTAAAGGAAAGAGTGAAAAGAACAGGAAAGACCTTTGAGAATTTTTCTGAATAAGGGGGTAGGTTATGAAAAGGGGAGGTGTTAGCACCCTTTTCATCTGTAGATATCTAGAGGCTCTTAGTTGCTAGCTCACTTTGAAAATGCTTTTTGTGTAAGTGTGTTTAGAAAATATTTTAAAAAATGCCTTAGTACGGATAAAAAGTGGTTTGTGTCTTTGAACAAAATTAGAAAGGAGAGTGTATGCGTGAGAAATTTGTTTTGTGAGCAAGCAACTACGAGTTGTCTACCTACTCAAAAGATCTTTGTTATTTTCCTCATTTCCTTTAGATAGTGCTATCCTACCATTAGTTGGTAGGAAGCCCTATCATTGGATGTTTTGAGGGACATGCATGGGTCATCGAAAGGGTCATCGAGGGACTACAATATTTTTGTATTGGAGGGACTTTGCTAAAGCGTCCCCACGTTCGAGGGACATGACTGTTTATTTTCCGAAGGCAACAAGTGAGGGTCACCCTAGAGGTGCGTGTGTGCAAAGTGTGTTGTGTTTCAGTGATATTTGTCTTGAATGTTAGGTTTTATAACGTTTGCTTTTAAGTCTTATCATGCAATACCTGTTAGCATACATCTAGCAGTTAAATATATACAAGTTCTGAAAAATAAAAATGCGGAAATTAAACTACGTAATTACATTGCTTCGGGATGGGGGGAATACAAACCAGAAATGCGGGAAAGAAAAATGTAAAAAAGTCCTAGTTTAAACTGTTACATCCCTTTGTACAATTACATAATTACTATAAGGCGAAAAATAAATAAACGCGTGGAGAATGAGAAGGGGAAGATATAAAACCTTAAAGAATTCTAAGTAGAAAAATATTTTTTTGTTGTTTTTGTTTATAAAACAAGTGAATTATGAAGCCCTAATTTTAACTTAATTTTAAACTAATAAAATAAACCTATAGGGGTTAAATTAAATTAATTAGAAAATTAACAAGAATTAATTTAATTTAAAAAAAACATAAATCTAATGTTTTTGTGGTTTTATGATTTTATGATTATAAAAAAATTTAAAGAAAGTTAAATAAATAAATTTAAAAAAAGAAAGAGGAATGTGACAGGCACTGCAAAAGGAAATGGGGTGGTGCAATGATTGAAATCATTAGGCTCAAAAACGAATGAGCCCAGGAGTCAGCTAGATCCAGTGGGAGACTTCTTTTTGGGGTGCATCATGGGGATGCACCTTTGAGGCTTTTGATCAGGCCTGATGAAATCTGGTGGTCATGAAGCGAAGGTCCCTGATGCGCGTATGGCTCTGCTTGGTACCATATTTGAAAGGATAAAACAAGAAAACTACAAAATGCATTGTACCTGGATCGAACCCGGAACAAGGCACATGAATGCCTTAAGTGCGTGCGTGTTGCCATTGGGGTATCGTGTTTCATGCGTTAGTATAATAAAACAATAATAATATAAAAACAAATGCTAGCTAATTCCAGATCATCAAATATGCGCACGTTCAGTGGGTCCCTGGAATTTGAATTAGCCACTCATTGTGCAGCTATTTTCCACGTAGGTCTTGGTCGGAGTCAACCGGACTCAGGGACGCTGGAGTCAAACTCTGGTCGTCTTCTCCGACCATATCAAAATGAAAACCTACAAATTTGAAAGATTCAGGACCAACCAAAAGTCCTATCCTATGTAAAATTGTGCCCTGAGTTCAAATCTGGTGTTATTTTTAGATAAAAGATCTTGGATTATGCGCTTTGAAACAAAATGTCCGATCAGAGTTAAAAATGGCGTCTTGCGATTTAAGCCCCAAAGCTCACATAGGTTACGTCCAACCTGTTCTATACATTGCTATGAACATGTTTGCGTGCGTTAGATTGATTAACAATGTATATTTTAATAGATTGAGTTCAAAAAATGTACTAAACCGGTGATGACTGGATATGGGAGTTCTAGACGTGAATGGGCTTGGTTATGAGCTTGGTTCAATTCCTGGAAGCCTCAGGAATATAATTTAGCCGAGGGTTTGGAGTGATAGCGCCTAGAAATATAGCTACGAATTTTGCAACTTTGAGAATTTTTGAGAATTTTGGGAGAGTTTGTATGCAAGGATTTTGTGGTCCTTTTGTTGTGCTTTGGCTCAGTATTTATAGAAGGAGAGATGAGCTGACATACATGGAAATAAATCAAGCCATGAAGGCTCTTTTCAAACCAATATCAAACACTTTAAAAGGTTTTCAAACTTGCCATATCCTTGACATTTTTTAACTTGCATGAACCTGGTCATATGCTAGTTGGGTACACAAATTATTTGGAATTCAATCTTTACCCACAAATCCAAACATGCTCCTAAGCCCATTAGCTTCATTTTTGTTTTGATTTAAATTGTTTTAAATGAATAAAAATTCACATAAAATAAATAAAAATCATGAAAAATAAGAGAATTATTTTAGGGATCCTCTAACATATCATGAACACGTTTGAGTCTAAAAAATTAGGCCCATTGGTTCAAAATTGCAATTTTGCTCAATTTGCACTTCATGAATTTCTTCAAAATCTCCCAACTTGTGCAACTCATAACTTTCTCAATATTCAATTTTTGAATATGATCTTTAACTTTTTGGAAATCCCAAGATGTTCTCTACCATCTCTATGTTGATCATTTTTGCTTTTGAAGATATTATCTGGATGTAAGTTGCCTTGACAAAAAGTGTATTTTGTTGACTTTTGAGAATGACCTATAATGTATTAGGTCATGTCTTTCAAATGAAGAATTTTTTGGAATTGATAATAAAATAAAAGTTGTAGAGAATTGAATTTTCTACAAAAAAAGCTTTGGTTTGGGAAAATTTGATAAAACACGTGAAAGTTATGCCTAGTCAAAGTTCATTTGACTTCACCTAAAGAAACACTAATTTGGAAATTTTGGACTTTTGATGATTTGAGAGCTTTCCTTAGGGAATCATGATCAACCCTTGATCAAATGATGAATATCAGTTAAAAATGTTGATGTTGACAAAAAATCTTGAAGTTTGACTGTATGTTGACCATAGTTGACTTTTTGACCAATATAGTTGATTTTCAATCATCTGAGCCATTGACTTTGAAAACTTTTGATGTAGGGCTTGAAACTTGACATGGACCTTGTTGTGGACCTATGAAGAACCATGGAATACACTTGTGACCTTTGCAAACCAAATTTCCTTGAGAAACTAAAAACCCTAATTGTAGACCTTTGGGCTCATGAAGAGCATTGAATGGTCTACCCTTAAGTGCCTTCAGTGTCTGAGAAGCCTTGAAAGAGTGTCTTGAGAAGAAAAAGGGAGGGGAAGTTTTGTGGTACAACAGCTGCCCCTGTTTAATCTTCTTAAACCTGAAGAGTTAGATTGGCATGTCCGCAATTCGTGACTTGAAGGTAGAAGATGATTCAACACTTAACTGCCCAGAAATTTGCACTCGCCTGTGCAAGAGGTAACATTGTTGGATGATTGTATCCGAAATGGGCTTATAGATGCCATTTGGAGAGGTGAAGAAGATTTGTCATAGATTGGCTTATAGATGGCATCCAAAAGAACTGTTGACTTTCACTAGAATAAGTATCCGAATAAATCTTTGGTCGATTTTAATTGAACCAACAGATGTCCTTGGTTATCTTTTAAATGGATAAGAATAAGAATAAATCTTTGAGCGATTTAAGCTGAACCAGAGAAAGGTATTGATTGTCTCCAACAGGATAAGAATCAGAATAAACCTTCGAGCGATTTAAACCGAACCAGAAAAAGGTCTATTGGAAAAGCATCGGGATAAATCATTGGTCGACTTAAACTGAACCAGCAGATGTCTATAATTATCTTTAATTGGATAAGAATTAGAATAAATCTTCGGGAGATTTAAATTGAACCAGAGAAAAGTCTACTTGAAAAGCATCAGGATAAATCATTGGTCGATTTAAACTGAACCAGCAGATGTCTATAATTGTCTTTAACTAGATAAGAATCAAAATAAATCTTTGGGAAATTTAAATTAAACGAAAAAAAGTTTCTACTGGAAAAGAATCAGGATAAATCATTGGTCGATTTAAACTAAACCAGCAGAGGATTATAATTATCCTTAACTGGAAAAGAATCAGAATAAATCTTTGAGCGATTTAAGCAGATCCATAGAAAGGTCTTGATTGTCTTCAATTGGATAAGAATCAGAATAAATCTTTGAGTCGATTTAAACTGAACCAGAGAAAGAGTCCACCATAAAAGAATTAGGATAAATCATTGGTCGATTTAAACTGAAACATCATAGGTATTTAATGGTCTTTAACTGGATAAGAGTTAGAATATATCTTCGGGCGATTTAAACTGAACCAGAGAAAGGTCTACTGGAAAAGCATTAGGATAAATCATTGGTACATTTAAACTAAACCAGCAGATATTTATAAATTGTCTTTAACTGGATAAGAATCAGAATAAATATTTGGGTGATTTAAACTGAACCAGTGAAAGTTCTACTGGAAAATCATCAGGATAAATCATTGGTCTATTTAAACTGAACCAACAGATTTCTATAATTTTATTTAACTAGATAAGAATCAGAATAAATCTTTGGGCGATTTAAACTGAACCAGAAATAGTGTCTACTGGAAAAGAAACAGGATAAATCATTTGTCGATTTAAGCTGAACCCAACAGAGGTCTATAATTATCTTTAACTGGATAAGAATCAGAATAAATCTTTGAGAAATTTAAGATGAACTAGAGAAAGGTCTTGATTGTCTTAAAATGGATAAGAATCATAATAAATCTTTGAGTTGATTTAAATTGAACTAGAGAAAGAGTCCACCGAAAAAGAATCAGGATAAATCATTTGTCGATTTAAACTGAACCAGTAGAGGTCTTTAATTTTCTTTAATTGGATAAGAATAAGAATAAATCTTTGAGTCTATTTAAACTGAACCAGAGAAAGAGTCCAACAGAAAAGAATCAGGATAAATCATTGGTCGATTTAAGTTGAACCAACAACGGTCTACAATTATCTTTAACTGGATAAGAATCAGAATAAATCTTCGAGTCAATTAAAACTGAACCACAAAAAGCTTCCACCAGAAAAGAATCATGTTAAATCATTGGTCGATTTAAACTGAACCAGCAGAGGTCTTTAAATGTCTTTAACTAGATAAGAATCAGAATAAATCTTCGGGCGATTTAAACTTAACTAGAGAAAGGTTTACTGGAAAAGAATCAGGATAAATCATTGGTCGATTTAAACTAAAATAGCAGAAGTCTATAATTGTCTTTAATTTGATAAGAATCAGAATAAATCTTCGGGAGATTTAAACTAAACTAGGGAATGGTCTACTAGAAAAGCATCGGGATAAATCATTGGTCGATTAAAACCGAACTAGTAGATGTTTATAATTATCTTTAACTGGATAAGAATCAGAATAAATCTTTGGGTGAATTAAACTGAACCATAAAAAATGTCACTGGAAAAGAATCAGGATAAATCATTGGTCGATTTAAACTGAAGCAACAAAGGTCTATAATTATCTTTAACTAGATAAGAATCAGAATAAATCTTTGAGCAATTTAAGCTGAACTAGAGAAAGTTCTTGATTGTCTTCAACTGGATAAGAATCAGAATAAATCTTTGAGTCGATTTAAACTGAACCATAGAAAGAGTCAACCGGAAAAGAATCAGGATAAATCATTGGTCGATTTAAACTGAACCAGTAGAGGTCTCTAATTGTCTTTAACTGGATAAGAATCAGAATAAATCATCGGGCAATTTAAACTGAACCAGAGAAAGGTCTACTGGAAAAGCATCAGGATATATCATTAGTCGATTTAAACTGAACTAGAAGATGTGTATAATTGTCTTTAACTAGATAACAATCGGAATAAATCTTTGGGCGATATAAAACTGAACCAGAGAAAGCTCTACTGGAAAAGCATCAGGATAAATCATTGGTCGATTGAAATTGAACCAGCAGATATATATAATTAACTTTATATGGAAAATGCCAAAATAGCCCTTCGTCAGATGTAGCCTTTGAAAAGACTGTCAGGTCATATAAGTAGTTGATAATGTTTGTGGATTGATATTTCCTAAAAAGGTAAAGAATTAGTTGTATGCAATGTCATGATGTATGAAATGCATTGCACAATTATGTTCTCAAAATAAATAAATTTTTGCTATATAGGTTTCGTATGCATATGTTATGACGTTTGTAAATGATGTATGAATATGACATGTTATTGAGGTGCATTTGTAAACTCGAGCAACATCTTTGTCTGGGGAAAATAAATCCATTATTGTCGCTGGGAATAAAGAGTATATGTAATCTTTAATCTTCTAGGAATTATTTCTGCTGGGAACCCCTGCTTTGTTGTTTGAGGAAAATATGTTGGGGAACATTGATTTCTACTTTTTGCTTGAGGGAACTCTTGTTGGAGAGTGTTAATTCCTTCTTGGGAAGAAGAGTTTAAGAACTTCAGTTGTTCACTGCTCTAATGGAGAGTTTATATCATGACTGGTGATAGCAGGGATGGATAACCTTCCGGCTTGTCTGGGGAAGATAAAGTTGACTAATATCTGAGTAACGGACTCAAACTGGGGAAACGATAACTTGTTGGGGAATTAAACCTGTTGATGGAAATTTGATCTCCATTGGGGAAGTAAACCATGTTGATGGAGGGATACTCTGCTGAGGAAACACCCTTGTTAAAGAAATGAACTTTGTTGGAGAGTAGATACTTTCAAGGGGTTTTGCAATCTCAGAGGAATAAACTCAGTTGGGGAAGATGTCGTAACCCAAAATTTCCCTACTTTTTACGATCACATTTTTAAGGTTAAAAATAGAAGAAAAATGTTTTGATTAAAGATGGTACATCAATATCTGATGACCCATTTTTATTAAGAATCCAAGTCAACGGAGGGGTGTATCTTAATTCAAGGGAGTGGGGCTTTCTAAATCAGAAGGACCCATATACCCATAGGCCCATTTGCAAAGCATGTTGCTCAATTGCCTATCAGATTCGAATATTATAACTATTTCAAAAGGAAATTAAGATTTTAATTATATAAAGGCCCATTAGGTTTTACTGTTTTAGTAAAGAAAAGGGGGCTACAATTTCGAGTTATAAGCCCATTTGGCATGACTTGTTTGGCCCACTTCACTTAGAGATTGAATAGCAAAGGGTGAGGTATGATTAGAAGTTGTAGGCCCAGTAAGGGTTTTTTAAACTAGTCCATTTGTTATAATTATTGTTTATTTTAGAAAAAAACATTATTATTATTAAAATGTTTTCTATTATTATTTTACTAAAAATATTTCTTTACAATTTATTAAAAGAGATTTATTTTATTTATTAAGAGATTTGGTAAACTATTTTTATTAGAATTTTTTTTACTAAAACTTTTGTAAACGTAAATGTAGTGTTTTAAAAAGATCTGTTAAAGTTTGAAAATATATTTCTAAAGCCCTAGGATTCAGTCCCAGTCCGTATATAAAAAAAAAGAGAGAAATGTTGTAAAAATTGTTACTGGGCAGAAGACATTTTTTGCAATGCAGTTTAAATCCCAAATTCATTTAGTAATGTGTTGGGATGGTTAAGTACGACGCCCAAAATCTTTTTGAAGATTTATTTGGGAAAAGATACAAACTAATATTGTACCAATCAAAAACGCGCGATTCATGGACTGGCACTTATTGTTTGAATCAAAACTAAAACATATCCTAACTATACCAAATTAAATATTTTATTACAAGTTAAAATCCAAAATAATACTAAATCAAATCTTGTAATACAGATTCAATAAATCATTACAAATCCAACCCAGAGATCTGCATTACAGAACAAATATAAAAAATATACAGAATCAAATTATAACAATAAATCAATGTTACATTACAAAATTAAATTAAATCCTAATCAAATATACAACAACAAAATCAATTATAATAAAATCAAATCCCTAATTTTCTCTAAATCTCCTAAATCTAAGCTTGTAACAGCAATTGATTAAACATAATTCCTAACCCTATAAATAGAAAACTAAAAAATACAGAGCGGGGGAGAAATTCTGAGACGAAAATGAAGAAGAACGAGGAACAAACCCCATTTGCTATTGAAGACCGAAGAAGGAGGCGATTAGGGTTTCAATATCTGAAACCCTAATCGCGTGATCACACCACCGCCATTTCAACCTTTTATCGCTACCATTTCGTACACCGCCGGAATTTGTAAATCGGAAAATGGAAAGGGTTAGAAATCTAGAAGCTCAAAACACAATACATAATTGCAAAAAGGTAACAATTTAAACCCTTAGCTTAAATTAAGGTTGTGTTTTCTGTACATTCGGTTAAGGGTATCACGCCGTCGCTGTTGGGTTTGGGATTACGGTTTGAAGGAAGATCGTAAAGCGTTTGTGTGGGTTCGAGAGAGAGAAGAAGAATAGAAAACAAAAATGAAATGAGTAATAAAAATGAAAATGTAAAAAACAATTTTATGTTCTGAATTGATTATATTCATGCACGCTCGCAGTTAATTATCATACACCCTTAGACCCATCCATTCAATCATCATCAAACGACCGTGAGGCCAAGTCTCACTGTAAATTTCGTGCACCTTCGCATGTACGATTGGTCGGATTCTCTCAACAACATCTATTGGGCCCGACCCATTCTTGTTGCACCCCTTTTTTTGTTACAATTACTAAAATAAGCTAGCGCAGTACCCCTACCTCTAGGCCCAGTTCAATATCTGAACATGGCCCTAGTTTCTTAACAGACCCCCTATTTTGCTTGCTAATTAGAACACGCACCCCCCAGACCAACTGGGCCTGAATTCAATATCTTAATTCAGGCCCTCACTATCCACACCCCTACCTTTTATTGCCAAGGTCAAAAATACACCTCCCTTTGAAAATTATTAAATTTTTTAAATTTTTATTATAATTATTTTTTCTTGTTTTTATTTTCTTATTTATTTTTAAAATATTATTATAATTATTATTATTTTCGATACTTAAAATTTTCATATTATTTATATTGTCATAGAAATAATTATTTTTCTTCAAAAACCATGTATATATTTTATTATATTGCATTAAATATTTTAATCATGCATTAATTAGAATTTTTGCAATTAATATGATTAAAAAAAATCTAACAAATCTTAAATCTCTTTTTCCCAATAAAATAATCTAAACAACAATTTTTGCAAAAGAGTTCCAAATATATTTTGAGGAATCGGGCATGTAGTCCAAACTTCCGCTATCTTTACACCCGGTCAAAATGCGAGGCAATTCAAAATACTTTAGAAAACCCGAAAAAACACAAACCCATACGAAATATGAATTAAGACTCTGATTTCTCATAAGAGGATACGTAGGCATATGACTAAAATCGTGGCGAGTCCCCCTGTTAAAAAATTAGGACCCTATTACACCTAAACCTAGTATCCTTAAGAATAAGGTAGATGAAAGGTTCCTAACACCTTCCTTTCGTCTAAAGAAGTCCGAAACTTAGAATCTTTGTCTTGTGAATTATGTTTTCCTATTAGATGCCATTCCTTGGGATAAAAACTAGTAGTGGCGACTCTTGATTTTAAATCCGGTTGCAACAGCTGGGGACTTCAACCCTATGTTTAGAAGCCTTTCCCTTAAGTTTTAAGTTTTTATTTTGTTGGGTTTTTTATTTCCTTTATTTATTTATTTATTTATTTCTTTGTCTCTTTTATTATTATATTTACTGTGTGGCGGGATTTCAATTTCAAAAATATTTTTTTTAAAAAAAACCTTAGAAAGAAGGTTCGTCTATTAGCTTAGGGGATACATCATCCCTGCGAGTTTATGTGACGACTTTGTCTAGAGTCGGTGGAATTTCACAAAAGGAATACTTATATAGAGATATCCTCTTGACGAGTAGGACGTTGGAATTCCACCCATGACACTTTGTATAACCCTAACTAAAATCTCATGACGAGACCTTTCACGACTTTGAGACGAAAGTCTCGGTCCGTAAAATAGCTCCACCTAAGGCAGGCCCTTGTGCCTTTTCCCTTTGGTGTTATTCATGATACCCTTAAGGAAGCCGCCTTTTGGGAGGGTAGACTAACAGTAGGTCAAAACTAAGAGCTTACCTTATAAGGGTACATGTCATAAAATCCTGTCACTAAACCCTACATCTATGCATTCACACATTTCACATGTACTCATCATTCGTTTCTTTTTTTATTTGTCTTATTCACAAGGTGAAAAAAAGGAATAAGATTTTGGTGATTATCTTTGAAAATGGATACTAAAGGAAGACAACTTGTCCGCGTCAATGCCCTCAAGCCAGACATTTTTGAAATAAAAGCCATAAAAGGGAAATTATTCGAAAGAGCTCTGAAGATGTACGCTCGCCGCTATGGGATACCCTTAACTTGACCAGAGTAGAGGAACAAATAGACGATGTTTCTGCCCTAATTCAGTTCTTCAACCCTCCGCTGAGATGCTTCACCTTCCCAGACTTCCAGCTAGCGACGGCTCTGAAAGAATTTGACAGAATTCTAAACTTTTCTAAAGAGAAGGCCTATGTAGGTATCGAGAAAACTATTGAAGTCAAAGTCTTGGAAAAGGGATTAGGGATCTCTTATTCTAAGTTAGTTAAAAATTACCAAAGATAAAGTACAATACAAGGAATCAAGAGAACATACCTAGAAGCTAAGGCACTCGAGTTTGCTAATTATAAGGAATGGGAGCCTTGTGTCGATTGTTTAGGGTTGCTTGTGTTTGGTGTAATTTTATTTCCACGGACTGTAGACTATATTGACCCTGAGACCATTAGCATATTTTGGGGTGCGAAAGTTTTCAATATGGATCCAACTCCCGCTCTACTTGCTGACATTTATTACACACTGCATGCTATGTAGAAAAAGAGAAAAGGCACTTTAAATTGTTGCATTCCACTTTTGTATACCTGGTTCGTGACCCATCTTTACAAAGAAGACTATATGATTCCAAACTTGACCAAACGCGAATGGCCTCAGAAATTAAGGTCTCTCACTGCAAACTCGGTATTATGGTATGCAAGGAAGCTGGGTATTGGTGATATCACTATTAACTACAAGGACTTTCCTGATGTTCCATTGATCGGATCTCGAGGCTGTATTAATTACAACCCTACTTTGGCCCTATGATAGTTAGGGTATCCTTTGGAAGACAGACCTTCGGACCAACAACTCCAACCTTTGATCATCCATGACATGGGTATAAATGACCAAGGGTTGCTCAACAAGGTTATCTGGGCTTGGAATAAGGTTAATAAAAGGAAAGCCGGAAGAAAGAGTGCCATAGAAAGGGAACCTTATACGAGATGGGTCCGGGATAGGGTACAAATTATCAAGCTTCCATTTGATATAGATCTGGAGTACAAGTCAGAGGTCCCAGAGGTCACGCCTATATCCTTGGAAGAAATTGATGATATGAAAAGTTCCTTAAAGCAAGCTCAGAGGGAAAAAGAAGAACTAGAACTCAACCTCCTCAATCTGACCAAAGAAAAGAAGCAAATATAGCTCATACTTGAGTCAAAGGACCAACAGATTGCGAGAGATCAAAAGGAATTAGAAAAGGAGATCCTCAAACGGAAGCGTACAATTGAAGGAATATTGAGTGCGACCTCCAATATGGATTCCCACAACCAAAGGTTAGAAGATGCTACTACTGAAATCGGGAGGTGAACCAGATGGTATGAAAAGGAAACACATGACAAGAAGGTGCTAGAGGAAGACCTAAGAGCCCAAATCCAAAGTTTGGCACAAGCTTCTTTATATCAAGAAGAGCAGGTGAAGTACCTCACCAACGGACTTCAAGACAGCCAAGAATCAGAGATTAAGGAACGCCTTGAGAGGATGGAGGCAGAAAGACTCATGACTCAGAGAACTGAAGAATATGATTAAGTGTGCCTATATCTAGAAGGCCTCCAAAAATATTTCATTATTCAACGGAGGCTTTATACAGAAATGAGTGCTGAAAAGATGTATTGGGAAGAGCAGTATACGAAGATCGCCCAAGCAGGGAGAGATAACTGTAAGATAATCCCACATCTTTATCAAGAGTATCGGTAATACAAGGACAAACATGAAAGGCTCGCTTTCCTAGCCAACAATCCCATTGAAGATATCCCTATAAGTTTTAGAGACGCGAAAAGTGTGATGGTTCCTCTTCCTAAGGATGTTGAAGACTTTCTTAAACTTTGTTGAGAAATGGTCGATGATTTCCGGGAAGACATCTGCAAGCGCACCTAGAGGACTAATTTCCTTTTGTTTACATTCATGCAAACATATTTTGGTTTAAAGTTGTAATATTTTTCAATATATGGATTATGTTACTTTCAATAAAGGCATTTTGTTTCAGTATCTCGTTTGCGTATCTATTTTTAAGATATTCACCAAATAAATAAAAAAGAGATAAAAAATGGGGCAAAGAATATAAATATATACCCAAGTGAATAAGACATTTAAAAAAAGAAACAGTTACATGTTCATACATAATCATATGCATGCATGCATTCACAAACACCTGCATTTCATACCAAAGCTCATTATTTTTCAAAATCTCTCCAGTTAAACCATTGGTAGAAGAAGATCACCACCTCATTGGCCTCCATATCAAACAAGGGCCTACCAGCAAAAAGCAATGGAACAAATTGAAGAGAATCAGGTTGCATTCAAGGAGGATCTCTACCAGGTCAAATGCGATGAGAGTTCAATGAAAGGAGATCTGAGTCAAGTTCTCCTAGCTCTAAAGAATATCATTGACAGACAAGATCAGATTCCTATGGTAGATTTTGAAGAAGTATCCCAAACGATTGGTGCAATAAGCGGTCACCAACTGAGAAAGGAGCCATAAGAAGGACCCCAAAAGTTCGTCATGGCCCATCAAGCGACAAGAGAAGTTGAGACTGAATGGTTTGTCCCACCGCCATCAAAAGTAGTGTCATCACATTTGACAATGTTGTAGAAAACCTAACGACCTAATCATATCTAGGTTTTAATAATGATGAATTACCACCACAAGGTCGAGCTTACAACAAAGCACTCCATATCTCTATTCAGATAGGTACTACCAGCCTATCCAGAGTACTCACCGATACTAGCTCATCCCTCAATATGTTACCGAAATCAAGTCTGATGAAGTTAACATTAGATGGCGTTATGATAAGGCTAGGCTCTACAATAGTGAAATCATTTGATGGTTCTCAAAGCTTGGTGTTTGTAGAGGTGGACCTTCTAGTCAAAATTGTCCCACATATCTTCTATATCACTTTCCAAGTCATGGATATAGAACCAGCGTACACATGCTTACTTGGGAGACCTTGGATTCATGAAGTAGGGGCATTCACTTCGACCTTACATCAAAAGTTAAAGTTCTTAGTGGAAGGGAATTTAATTATAATCGACGGTGAGGAGGACATCTTCGTAAGTCACATCGAATCGTACATGTATAGTAGTGTCGACGAAGACTGTATAGCTACCCCATTTCCAAGTCCTGGAAGTTTCTTCAATGGTGACTTTACCAGTAAAGAAGAGAGATGAGCCTACGTTAACCTCATGGAGAGATTTGCAGACAACGGTAGAAAGTGGTACCTCAAAAGGTTGGGGAAAGCTCCCAGAAATTCCTGAAAAGAAAAATCGATTTGGTTTGGGCTATGAACTATGAAAAGCTACTCTGAAGGGTAAAGCACGGTTTCCTCCCATCCAAGAGACCTTTGTCAACAAGGGAATAAAGCATGGAGGACAGGTGGCGATGTTATCCAACGAAGTCAACGCCAAAAGGGCAACTGACTACATCCGAGAATGGGACCTAGGAGAAGAACTCAAGATCCTTTTCTTTCCTAAGTAAACTTTCTTGTTTTTAATAACCTATGTCAAGCCCGAGGAATAGGGGTTGTTTGTAAGGGTCCCCCCATTTTGTTTTAGACAATATTTACGATTAATAAAAGTTATATTTTGTTTTCAATTAAGATCCTCGTTCCTTTTCTTGCACTTATATCTTAAATTTAAAAATGGCAATACTTTCTCTTCATATGCATTTTCAAAATTCATATACTAAAATCTACACCAAAACATGATAAACATGCAGATCCATGCCCAAAACCACCGATAATGTTACTGTTGTGATCCGATATAATTTTGATGCTCCTATCAACCAAGCTAAAGAGGAAGGTGATGAAGATCTTGAACTTTCTGAAGAAATGGAAAGGGAAATAGAGTGGCAGGCTGACAACATACGACCATATCAAGACACTATTGAGACCATTAATCTAGGCACAAAGGAAGATCTGAAAGAAATCAAGCTAGGGGCAATGTTAGAGCAGAGCATCAAAGAAAGGTTGATCAAGCTAGTACATGAGTACGTGGATATATTTGTCTGGTCCTATAGATACATGTCGGGATTAGATACATACATTGTGGTGCATAGACTACCTCTTAAAGAAGGTTGTTCTCCAGTTAGGCAAAAACTCAGAAGAACTCATCCAGATATGTCTAGCAAGATTAGAGAAGAGGTTCTTAAACAGTTTGATGCAGGTTTCTTAGAAGTGGTAGACTATCCACCATGGATAGCTAACATTGTGCTAGTACCCAAGAAAGATGGTAAGGTACACATGTGTGTGGATTATCGAGATCTGAACAAAGCAAGCCCCAAAGACGACTTCCCATTACCTCACATAGATGTTTCGGTAGACAATAATGCTCAAGCCTCAGTATTCTCGTTCATGGATGGTTTCTCGGGCTATTATCAAATCAAAATTGCACCGGGAGACATGGAAAAGACCACTTTCATGACACCTTGGGGAACATTTTGCTACAAAGTAATGACATTCGGTTTCAAAAATGCAGGGGAAACTTATAAAAGGGCTATGGTCACATTATTCCATGATATGATTCACAAAGAGGTTAAGGTATACGTAGATGATATGATCACCAAATCCCACATGGAGGAGGAACACATCATACATTTACAAAATTTATTCCAGCGGCTGCGCAAATACAGATTAAGGTTTAATCCGAATATATGTACATTTAGCATCAGATCAGGAAAGTTGCTAGGTTTCATTGTCAGTCAGCATGGTATTAAGGTAGACCTCAACAAGGTAAAAGCTATACAAGAAATGCCAGCACCAAGGACAGAAAAAGAGGTTTGTGGTTTCTTAGGGCGATTGAATTACATCTCAAGGTTCATATCACATCTAACAGCTACGTGTGAGGCTATATTCAAATTATTACGAAAAGATCAAACAGTAGTATGGAATGATGATTTCCAAATGGAGTTCGAGACAATAAAACAGTATTTACAAGAACCACTGATCTTAATGCCACCGGTTCCTGGAAGACCACTCATCATGTATCTGACAGTGCTCGAAGGATCAATGGGTTGTGTTTTGGGACAGCAAGACGAAACAAGAAGAAAAGAGAACACAATTTACTACCTCAGCAAGAAGTTTACTGACTGTGAAACCAAGTATTCACTCCTCAAGAAAGTGTGTTGTGCATTAGCTTGGGCTACTAAGAGGTTAAGGCAATATATGTTAACCCATACCACATGGTTAATATCAAGAATGGATCCTTTAAAATACGTGTTTGAAAAGCTGGATCTTATAGAAAGAATCGTTCGATGGCAGATGCTAATATCAGAATAAGACATCCAATATGTCACTCAAAAGGCCATCACGGGTAGTATATTAGCTGACCATCTAGCTCAACAACCGCTGCCAGAATATCAACCTATAAAGTTTGACTTTCCAGAAGAAGATGTCATGGTTATAGGTGAATACGAAATACCAGGACCTAATGAAGGACCCGAGCCAGGGGCACGTTGGGAACTCATGTTCGACATGGCTCTGAATGCACTAGGGCACGGTATAGGGGTAGTCTTGGCTTCTCCAAAGAATTATTACAAGCCATTTACAACAAGGTTGTGTTTTGATTGTACCAACAACATCACCGAGTACGAAGTCTATATACTAGGACTGGGAGATTCCATTGACCTGAGAAATAAAAACCTCAAAGTATTTGGAGATTCCGCGCTAGTCATATACCAAGTCAATGGCCAATGGGAAACTAAACACCCCAAACTGATTTCATATCGGGCTCATGTTTTAAAGTTGGCTACGGAATTTATAGAGATCACTTTCAGTCACTGTTGTACCCCAAAATTTTCCTTCTCATTTCTCAAGAAATATCTCACAAGATCTCCATTAATTAAAGATTGCACAAGGTTTGATCAGCTCAAGACACCTCCTCAAGCACTTATAACTGAAAATTAGGGTTTGAGTTTGCACAAGGACAAATGGACTTTTAATGCCCCATATTACTTTCATAGATCATTTTTGACCCTCAAGATTTCTCATGTCAAGTTTCAAATCTTGGATCACAATTTTGCTCAATCAATTGATCAATTGACCTAAAATCAGCTATTTTGGGGAAAAAGTCAATTATGGTCAATTTAAAGTCAAACTTCATAATTTTTGGTACATATAAATATTATGAACTCATATATGCCAATTGACCATGTTTGGATCATAATTCCTCAAGACATTTGATCATATCATCAAAAGGGCAAAATGGTAAAAATTAGGGTTTTGACTGAGAAGGTGTAATTCTTAACTTTTGACCAAATCAATGACTTATTGGTTTAAGACATGATCTCAAGGATTCAAATACTACATTTTGACCTAATGGCATGTCTCAAAACATTTCTCAGGATCAGTTGATTGATAGTTGAATTCCAGTCAACTAATGAAAAGTCACTTGTACACTGAAAAAGTCAAACTTTGACTTTTTGATCAAAATCAAGCTTCAAAGATAACAATTCATCAAGACATGTCAAAATATGAAACTTGTTCATCAATAAAATCAAAAAGTCAAATTTCATTTTGGAAAGTCAAAATTTCTAAACTTAGAATTTTTTCTAAGTATTGGAAAATTCACATTTTTTTCATAACTTTGAGCCAAATTTTCACCATGATGCAAGATGATTCAAAGGAAACTTCCAACATGAAAGTTGTAGATCTCAATGAGATCTAAAATATTATAGTGAATAAATTTTCCTATAAGTCCTTCGATTTCAAGTTATGATTTTGTGAAGACATGCTCATGAAACTTGAAGACTTAGTGAAATTTTGCCCTAGTTTAGGCAAGATTTTGACCTAACTTCATGGAACTTTTTCACCTAGTTCCAAATGGAATTTTCAAAAATGTCCAACATGAAGGTTGTAGGGGATGTTATAAGCTTTCTAAAATTTCCAAGAACTCATTGAGATTATATTTGACCTAAGAGAATCGAAGCCATGAAGTTAGGGTTTCATTCTTGTATTACAAGTCAATTTTGTGATGAACACTTGATCCAATCTTCAAGAATTTTCTATAAATCCTACTTTGCAGGCTTCTAACTTGCTTTTCACTCCATAATTAAATGTCTACATAGCTGTTAGAAGCTTTAATCCAAGCATTCAATGCATTGCCCATGCTTAATACCATTTTAGGAAGAAAGGCAACATTGCCAGTTTGGAAAAGTTGCTTTTTGCATAAAGTCCACTCTTCTTGAGCCTCTAACTTGTTGTTCTGAACACACACAACATGTATACTCAGAAGCAACATATTTAAAGCTTCTAAGCCACCATATAATCTAGGTACTTGTGCATTGGAACCACATTTTTCAAGCTTTCTTCAAAATCAAGCAAAAAGCCACAAACATGTGATTCTTGATTTATGACTTCTCCAAGTATCCAAACTTGTTGCTTATAAATAGAGGAACTATATGTGAGCTAACACATGAGCAAAAACACCCTGAAACTCTCCCAAACTCCCTTAAATCAGAACATACATCATAACTCCATTAATGTGCACATTCTAACTTTGAAACCAAAACTCACATTTCCCTCGTGCGTTTTCATTCCTAATCAATCACAAAGCTTCTATATATTAAATATAATCCATCTTCATCCCTGTTTCATAACTGTAACTCCATCTTCATCATCTTCCAAACTCAAAAACAGAGCTCTGCAATTGGACTTATCCAGACCATTCCAGCCATCCATTGCTCAAGCTAATCATTGCATTAGCTTCCTGGGAACTTGAGGAAGCTAACCTGATCATTTCAGCACCTTGAATCAAGCTCATTTGCATTTCACGATTTCCATTTTTGAGGTATCTTTTCTGAATTTCTATCTTTTAATTTAGGCATTGTTAAGCTTGCATTTGTGAATATAAAATGTAGATGTCATTGCCCTAAAATTGTACATGTCCATAGATTTCATTTTTATTGATTGAGCTTAGAGAATTTTAGGTTTGAATCTCTGAAAAAAGTTAGGTCAAAATTTGGTACTTTTAGAAATTCTCATTCATCTTTGATTTATAGCTTATGATATTTATATGGTTGGATTCGTATGGAAAAATGGAGCAACTTTCATGTTTGCATCTTTCATTTTTGTTGAGAAATGAGAAAGTTATAAGAACCATGGCTGAAGGCTGAAGATGAAGTCATTTTTAGGACTTGTTTTATGTTATGTATTTATCATTTCATTTAAGTTAACGGATGTACCAGCCACCCCAGTGGCAAACGTAGCGCGCGTGTATGGTAACGATCATGGGTTCAAGTCCCAGCGCTACCTTTTATTTTAATTTTCAACAATTTCCTTCTTTTTTGCTAGCAACTAGCACGCTGGGCCTCCTGCAGTGGGCCTTCCATTTTTGCTTCTCCTGACCCCGTCTGCCTGCTTTCATACACTTGACCCAAACATTTTTTTATCATTTTAATTTAATTTCTTTTCTTTTTCTTATTTTATTTTATTTAAGTTTTATTTATTATTTTTTTATTACTATTATTATTATTATTATTATTATTATTTTATTATTAAAAATCCAAAAAAATATTTTATTTGTTTATTTACATATTTAAAAGACTTTATTTTTATAAAGACAAAAGACAAAAATATTTTCTTAACAAATTTAATTTCTTTTTCTTAATAAATTAATAATTAGATTTAGGTTTAATTATGTTTTATTTTCTTTTAAGTTAAATTTAACTTAGAATTTAGGTTTCTTTTAATTTATTAATTACCATATTAATTTCAATAAGTTTAAACCTTTTTTTTATGAAAAACCCTAAAAATGCTTTCTAACTTAATTTCTTTTCTTAATTAGTTTAGGTTTAATTTTTATTTAATTTAATTAATCATTTTTCTTAATTAGGTCAAAACTAAACCCTTTCATTAAAACCAAACAAAAATCATTTCCTTTCCATTTATTTTCTTGCTCATTTATTCAATTCTTGTACATTATTCAACATGGTTGTAATAGATAATTAGGTTTAATTTTCTTGCAAATCCCTATTTGTAAATTTGTATACCCCCTCACCTAATGATGTAATAGCGTAGTAATTTTACTTTCCGTAATTTATCGCTTTCATATAAATGTTAGTAATTAGGGTTTGTATGACAAGACTAAAATCAACAATTAGTAAACCCTAATTCAAGATAAACAACGCATGAAAATCAAACACACTTGCACACTTGCACACTTAGGGTAATTCCACTTGTTGCCTTATAAAAATGGTCATGTTATGCATGTGGGACATCTTAGCAAAAACAATAAAAAAAATACAAGATCATAGTCCCTCGATGACGCTATAAATGTTGCCTTTCAAATGATCTTAGTCCCTCAAAGAGAAATGCTAAGATATCTCACAACATTGCTATCATGACTATACGATGACCCACGCCCGTCCCTTTTACATCCAAAGATAAGTCTTCTTACCAATCAATGGTAAGATAGCAATATCAAAGGAAAGGAAGAAATTAATAAAAGACTTTTGAGTAGGTAGATTGTTCCTAGTTGCTTGCTCACTTTCAAAATAAACATCCTTGCTCATTTTAAAAACAAACATCAAACACTTTCAAAAACAAACTTTCAAAAGTCCAACACTTTGTATACGTTCTTACGAATGAGAACCATTACAAACTTTGCCTAAACAAAGGCGCCTTTTCAAAATACTTTTAAAAACCACCGCAAAGCATATATTTTTTCAAACAAAGCAAGTGATCTAGCAAGCAACTAAGAGCCCATAGATAAATATGGATGAAAAGGGTGCCAACACCTTCCCTTTTAATAATCTACCCCTCGAACTCAAGAAAATAATCTCAAAGGTCTTTCCTATTCTTTTCATCCTTACCTTATTGGATAAAAGAAAAGTCGGTGGCGACTCTTGCTAATAGTAACAATTGCGATCAAATGCAAAATATCCCAAGTCAGTTCTCCCACCATATTATAGAACAGGCGACTCTGCTGGGGATAAGTTAAAAGTGGGGTTACCTTAGGGCTAGATCACTTTTATTTGCTTTCATTGTTTGACTTGCTTGCTTTACATTTTGGTTACTTGTTTGGGCTTGTTTCAATCCTCTACCCGGATTTTGGATACCTTATAGGTAAGTAGCAATACATTGTGGAAACTGTGCGGGGTATACCGACATGGTCTAAGAAATAACTAAGTTAGTGTGACACATTTATGGGTACTGGTAGCCCTTGAGTAGTCAAGGAGAATATGGGTCCGCTGTGTGGTGTCATGAATCACTAACTAACTTTAGAACCTTTACTTGACCAAGTTGGCCATTAGGAAGTAGTGAGATAACCGATTTTGTTACAGACTGAAGTTGGTTGATACTTGTGATACGGTGGGAGAACTAACTTGAGGTTTTGCGTTTGATCACAAATGTTGCGGTTAGCAAGAGTCACCACCGACTTTTCTTTTATCCAAAAGGAAATGTAAAAAAACACAGGAAATACCTTTGAGATTGTTTCTTGAGTTCTGGGGGTAGATTATGAAAAGGGAAGGTATTAGCACCCTTTTTATCCATGGCTTTCCATGGGCTCTTAGTTACTTGCTAGATCACTTGCTTTTTTTTGAAATTGTGCTTGGTGTGGTTTTTTTTATAAGTATTTTGTAAAGAGGCCATTGTTTAGGCAATCTTTGTAATGATTCTCGTTCGTAAGACTGTATAAAAAGATGTTTGTCTTTTTGAAAATGTTTTCAATGTTTGTAGGATGTTTGGAAATGTGTGTGTTTGTTTTGAAAATAGCAAGGATATTTGTTTGAAATGGATAAAGTAACTAAAAGTAATCTACCTACTCAAATGTCTTTCTTGTTCATTTTCTTTTCCTTTGATATTGTTGTCTTACCATTGATTTGGTAAGCAACCCTATCTTTGGATGTAAACGGGACGGGCGTGGGTCATCGAATAACCATGATTAGCAATATTGCAAAGTATCTTAGCATTTCTTGAGGGACTAAGATCATTTTTGTAAGGCAGCGTGAATAGCGTCATCGAGGGACTATGATCTTGTATTTGTTTGTTTTGCTAAGATACTTCACATGCGTAATATGGCCATTTTTGTGTAAGGAAACCAAGTGGAGTAACCCTAGGGGGTGCTTGTGTGAAAGTGTGTTATTTTCATTCTTGATTTTGTCTTGGATTAGGGTTTTCTATTTTATTGGTTTTATCTTGTCATACAAACCCTAATTACTACCATGTTACGTAAAAGCGATAAATTGCATAATTTAAAGATTACTATGCTATTACAACATTTTGTGGGAGGGGGTATACAATTTATGAATGGGGATTGCAATAATATAAACCTAATTAATATTCTACAACCAAATTGAATTTATACAAGTATTGGAATAATTAATGTACAAGACAATTTAAATATGCAAGGATATATAAATGCAAGAAAAAGATTTTGTTTTGTTTTTTTTTATGTGAAAAAATTTTAATCTAAGCCTAAATAAATAAATCAAAATTGAACTGAAATTAATTAAGAAAGAAAACATTTTTTAGAAAATATTTTGATTAACCCTAATTCTAATTTGTTAAAAGAAAATAAAATTTCTTTAAGTATTTTTTTTAAATATTTTTTTGTCTTGAAAATAATAAATTGTATTTATGAAATATTTTAGTCTTTTTATATATTAAAATAAAATATTAATAAGTGTGAGAAAAAACAATAAATATTTAACCTAATTCTATTTTAGTTTACAAGTTTATTAAGAAAAATAGTTAATATATAACTAAATAAAAATATATTTGATAAAATATAATGAAAATAAAATTATTAAATAAAATATATGGGCCAGGGGTGTCACAAGTAATCAGGAGGTGGATGTTAGAAAAAATCACAAACCCCAATAATCAGAAGGCCCACGCTGCAAGAACCAAAAAAAAAAGAGTGGAAAAATGTGGAAAATTGCAAAAGGCAGCGCCAAGGCTCGAACCCGTGACCTAAGGCATTTCTGCACGCTGCCTTGCCACTGGGGTGGCTGTACATCCGTTAGTTCAAATGAAAACAAAAATACATAACATAAAACACTTCCTTTCCCTATACTTCATCTTCAACCTCTACCCATCCGGACCCCCTGTAACTCTTTCATCTCTCAACAAAAATGGAAAGTGATAACATGAACATTATAGCATTTTACTTCACGATTCTAACCATGTGCATAACTACAACTATAAGTCCAAGATCAGAGAGAATTTTGTTGGCCCTAATTCTTAACCTAATTTTTTCAGAAACTTCAAACTCAAAATTCTCTAAACTCAGGCCAAATAAATGCAAGTTATGGATATGTACAGCTTCGTAGCAATGATGTCTACATCTTTTATTTACAAATGGAAATCTAATTATGCATGTATTAAGAGTTAGAGAAACAGAAAACTCACCTGGAAAATGGAAATAGTGTTTTGGAAATGAGCTTGCTTTAGGATGCTGTGATGATCAGGTTAGCTTCCTTTAACCTCTAGGAAGCTAATGTAATGCTTAGATTTTCTTGAGGGGGGATGGAATGATCTGGTGAAGTCCACCTGTGTTACTCTGTTTTTGAACTTCAACAATGGGGAAGATGGAGTTATAGTGATGTTTCGAGGTGTGGGATGGTTTACTTGTAAGGTAAGGAAGCTTAGGGAAGCAAAAGGCCTGAAAACGCACGAGTGGAATGGAAGATTCAGTTCACAAGTCAGAAATGGCAAGTTTGGAGGCTTGGTATGCAATTTCTGATTCTAGGGTGTTTAAAGGCTTGGGCATTCGTGGTTTTAGTTGAAAAATTATGGCTTTATATAGAGCAAAAGGTTGGAGGACTTATGCTTGCTCAGAAGTACAAGATCACATGTCTTGCTACATTTCTTATTTTTGAAGCAAGTGAGAGAAATGACTTCTTAATGCATGGTTCTGATCTTGTAGGGTGGTTTAAAGCTTTAAACATGTTTTGTTCAGGTTTAGAGGCTTGGTTTGTGCAGAAAGAACAAGTACAATGCTCAAGAAATGGAAAAATGCAAAAAGCATGCTTTTCCAAAAGGGCAATGTTGCCTTTCTTCCATAAATGGTTATTTTCTTGTACAATGCATTGAATGCTTGGCTTTAGGGCATGAAATATTGTTCAATCCATTAATGGTAGAGTGACAAACGAGTTTGAGGCCTGAAAAGTGAAGATTGTACATCATTCTTGAGGATTTGAATTTTTGTTCTTCATGAAATGGCTTGAAATCAAAGTGAGAAATTGTCAATTCATCTCTTCGATTCTCCCTACTCAAGAATGATCTCAAGGAGTTCTTGGACATTTTGGAAAGCTTGCAATGTTCTCTACAATTCATCTTTGAATTTCTTTCAATTATTACCATTTGAACTATGTGAAAAATTGGCATGAAGTTAGGTCAAAAACTTGCCTAACTAGGGCAAAATTTCACTAAGTTATTTTAGTTCATGAGCATGTATTCATAAAATTATATCTTGAGATCCAAGCATCTTTAGGAGAAATTGTGTGAAGAAAAGTTGTATATTTCATAGAGATCTACAACTATAATGTTGGGAACTTTCTTTAAATCATCTTGTATCATGGCTAAAATTTGGCTTAAAGTTGAGAAAAAATAAGAAATTTTCTATACTTAGAAAAATTTCTAAGTTAAGAAATTTCAAATTTAAAAACAAAATCTTCAATCCTTGATTTTTGATGAATAAGTTTCACATTTTGACATGTTTTGATGAATTATGATCTTTGGCAGTTGATTTTGACCAAAAAGTCAAAGTTTGACTTTTCAGTATACAGTTGACTTTTGATCAGTTGATTGAAAAATTCATCTGTCAATCCATTGGATTTGTAATGTTTTGAATCATGGCATTAGGTCAATATGGTGAAATTGAACTCTTGAAATCATGCTTCAACCCAAATGATCATTTTCTAGGACAAAAACTCAGAAATTGCCCCTTCTCAATCAAAACCATAATTTTGACCATTTTGCCCTTTTTGAGATTTGATCAAATTTCTTGAGGAATTGTGGTCCAAACTTGATCACATGATACATATGAGTATAAAATGTTGATGTGGATAAAAAATTATGAAGTTTGACTGTAATTGACCATGGTTGACTTTTCCCCCAATACAATAGATTTTTAGGTCAACTGTCCAATTGACTGATCAAAAGTGTGATTCAAGGCTTGAAACTTGGCATGAGTAATATTGGGGGTCCATAATTGTCCTTGAAAGTAATATGAAGCATTGATAGTCCAGAAATCCTTGTGCAATCCCAAACCCTAATTTTAGATCATCAGTGCATGATGAGATGTCTTGGGCTGGTTAAGCCCTAATCCATTCTTGAGTCAAAGAGATCTTGTGAGAAAAGTCTTGATAAATGAGAGGGAAAATTTTGTGGTACAAAAGCTGCCCCTGTTCAATCTTCTTGAACCTGAAGAGTTATATTGGTAAGTTTTTCCATTCGTGACTCGAAGGTGGAAGATGATTGGACACTAGAGTGCCCAGAAATTTGCACTCGACGATGCGTGGTTGAGGGAATGGGCTTAAAGATACCATTTGGAGAGGTGATAGAATTTTGTTGGAGATGGGCTTGTATATTCCATCCAAGAATGTTTGTTGAATTGTAACTTGTAAGCTGAAAGAATGAGCATCAGAATGGCGTCTGTGTCTGGAGCATATCTGAATTGTATCCGGGAGTTGATTTTGAATGAATATCAGAATGGCATATGTATCTGGAGCATATCTGAACTATATCATGAAGTAGAATTTGAATGAGCGTCAGAATGGCGTCCGTGTCTGGAGCGTATCTAAGAGTTGAATGAGAATGAATATCAGAAGGGCGTCCATGTCTGCAGCGTATCTGAACTGTATCATGAAGTTGATTCTGAATTGGCGTCAGAATAGTGTCCATGTCTGGAGCGTATCTGAACTATATCTGAGAGTTGAATGAGAATGAGTATCAGAATGGCGTCCGTGTCTGGAGCGTATCTGAACTGTATCATGAAGTTGAATGAGTATCAGGATGGCATCTGTATCTGGAGCGTATCTGAATTGTATCAGGATTGCATATTGTTAACGGTAGCTGTTAATCTTATCCTGAAAAGAGTAAAATGTTAGCTAAAATACAAAGTCATGTTGTATGAAATGTATGATGAAATGTATTTGCTTTATCAATGTTTATGATATATGGATGCAATGTATGTATATGTGAGCTAATCTGCTGCATTGATGTTGGATGGAGGAAAATAAATCCTTGATTGTTGCTGAGGACATGTGAGTCTCTATGTCTTGAAGTTGAAGTACTGATGAACTTTTGTTGAGAGAATTAAATTCTGTTGTGAGGGCAATTCCATGTACTGCTTGCAAGATCTGTTGGTGTCTTGAGTAATTTTGACAACTTTTGCTAGGGATTGATAGCTGGGAACTTTGTTCCGCAGGGGATTTAAATGATGTACTGTACGGGATTATTTATGGAATAGCCTAGAGTCATTTTCCTATTCTTTCAACCTATCAGTAATTGTCATTCTCATTTTGTTTATTCGTAAACAGTAATTATGTTCAAATGCATATGTTCAATCAATGAATCATTGGACGTTTTTGTAAACAAAACAAGCGTAAAAGAAAAGACAAATAGTTTTTGCACTTTCAAAGGAATATTTTGTATTGACTTTGAATAAGTATTTTTGTACAAGGGGACAAACATTCTAGTAAGAGAATGCTGTCGTAAAACATGAAAATTTTGATACAAAGAAAAGATAAGTATGTGTATAAAAAATCCCATGGGGTTTCCATTCTGCTATAGCCTTTGTATCTCCGAGCATCTTGTCTATTTTTGCCTTGTCCAAAGATGACTGGATTGATCAGAAATTCTGAATCTGTCAGTTGAAGCCAAAGGGTGTCCCCAAACTGATCCGACGGGACATAGTCATACGCTCTAATTCCCTAACTTTTTCCTGGACCGCTCATTCGGGTTTTCAGTCCATCGGGAAACCCTTTTTTGCCCAAGTCGCCCTTTCGGGTTTTCAACTTGCCGGGTGCACAGATTTTTTTATTTTATCCATAATTTTTGCCCGAATATTTTTGGTTCATCGGGATGCCCTTGTTTTTCCTAGGTATGTCAACCTAGTGGGTCTCTTATGCATATTATCTTTTGACTATGTTCGCGTTCGCATGGTGTGGCAGGTCGTCGCCATCCATGGTGGTTAAGATCATTGCCCCACCGGAGAATATGTTTTTGATTACAAATGGTGCTTCATAGGTACGAGTCCATTTGCCCCTGGGATCACTTAGTGGCAAGATGATATGTTTGATCACTAGATCCCCAACTTGATATACTTGGCGTCTGACTTTCTTGTTGAAAGCTTTGATCATCCGATTTTGATACATTTGACCATGGCAAACAGCAGTAAGTCTCTTTTCATCAATCAAATTCAATTGATCAAGTCGAGTATGGATCCAATTGTCTTCGTTCAACCCTGCATCCTTCATAATCCTCAGAGAGGGGATCTGAACCTCAATAGGTAGGACAACATCCATGCCGTAAACCAAAGAATAGGGTGTTGCCACGGTTGATGTGTGAACCGTTGTACGATAACCATGGAGAGCGAATGGTAACATCTCATGCCAGTCTTTGTATGTGATTTTCATTTTCTATATGATCTTTTTAATGTTTTTTTTTGCAGCCTCGACAACACCATTCATCTTTGGCCGATAAGGAGAAGAATTGTGATGCTGAATCTTGAATTGCTTGCATAATATGGTGATCATAGTGTTGTTGAGATTTGTACCATTGTCAGTGATGATCCTTTCCGTGATACCGTACCAGCAAATAAGGTTTTGCTTGATAAAGCGGGCCACAACATTCTTTGTAACGGAGGCAAAGGAGGTTGCTTCAACCCACTTTGTAAAATAGTCAATGGCCACTAGGATGAAGCGATGTCCATTGGAGGCTGTCGGCTTGATTTCCCCAATCATATCAATCCCCCACATAGCAAAGGGCCAAGGAGCCGTCAAGACATTCAGAGGAACCAGAGGCACGTGCACCTTGTCAGCATAAATTTGGCACTTATGGCAGATTCGAGAGTGTTGATAGCAATCTGCTTCCATGGTAGACCAATAATAGCCTGCCCGTAGGATTTTCTTTTCCATTGTATGCCCATTGGAATGGGTGCCAAAAGTTCCTTCATGTAATTCAGCCATGATATTTTCAGCTTCAACCTTATCCACGCACCGAAGCAAAATGGAGTCATGATTGCGTTTGTACAGGATGCCATTGCTAAGGAAGAATTTAGCTGAGAATCTCCTTAAGAACTTCTTATCATTGATTGAAGCTCCTTCTGGATATTCTTGAGCCTCGAGATACTTCTTGACTTCATGAAACCAAGGTTGGTCCACTACCTCCTCAATATTAATCTCTTGATAGTGTGATGGTTCATCCATTCATTCGATGGTGATCTGGGGAGCCCCGTTATCCCAATTTAGTTTAAACATATATGACATTGTGGCTAGAGCGTCTGCTAGCTGATTTTCTTCTCACGGGAAATGCTCGAAGGTAATCTCCTCAAAATGCGGTAGCAATGTCAAAACATGTTCTTTATAAGGGATAAGGTTAGGGGGTTTGGTGTCCCATTCCCCTTTGATCTGACTGATCACCAAGGTTGAGTCTCCGAATACATCCAACGATTTGATCCCAAAGTCTATGGTAACTCTGAGACCAAAGATGCACGCTTCATATTCCACCATGTTGTTTGTACAATTGAAGCAAATTCTTGCCGTAAAGGGAGTATGACACCATTCAGGAGATATGAGTACAACACTGATACAATTGCCAAGTGCATTGGAGGCTCCATCAAAGAACAGGGTCCATCGGGATCTTTGTTCAGGTTCGTCGTATGGCCTGACTTCTTCACAATTGTCTAATGTCATGATGTCTTCATCCGGGAATTCAAACTTCATGGACTGATAGTCTTCTACAGCTTGGTGAGCAAGGTGATCAGCTAACACACTGCCCTTTATAGCTTTCAGAGTAGTATACTGTATGTCATACTCTGTCAGGATCATCTGCCATCTAGCTATTCTCCCAGAAAGAGCAGGTTTCTCGAAGATGTATTTTATAGAATCCATTTTAGATATCAATAAGGTAGTATGAGTCAGCATATACTGTGTTAGCCGACGAGCAGCCCATGCCAGAGCGCAACAAGTTTTCTCGAGCAGTGAATATCTGGTTTCATAGTCGGTAAACTTTTTGCTCAGGTAGTAAATAACATGCTCTTTTCGGCCAGACTCGTCATGTTGCCCCAATACACACCCCATTGAAATTTCTAAAATAGTTAGATACATGTTCAACAGTCTTCCCTCGACTGGTAGCATCAATACAGGAGGCTCTTGTAAGTATTCTTTGATTTTGTCAAAAGTAACTTGATTATTCCATTTGACTACTTGATCTTTCTTCAATAGTTTGAAGATTGGCTCACAAGTAGCTGTCAGGTGATAAATGAATTTGGCAATATAGTTCAAACATCCCAAGAATCCTCTGACTTCCTTCTCAGTACGAGGAGCATGCATCTCTTGTATTGCTTTAACTTTGGCAGGATCGACCTCAATACCTTTGTTACTGATGACAAAGCCTAGGAGTTTACCGGACCGTACCCCACATGTGCATTTGTTTGGATTCAACCTAAACTTGTACTTCTTCAGTCTCTCAAACAGCTTTTGTAAGTGATTAAGATGCTCTTCTTCTGTTTGCGATATGGCTATCATATCGTCTACGTAGACCTCTATTTCATGATGTATCATCTCATGAAATAAAGCTACCATGGTGCGCTGATAGGTTGCCCTAGCATTCTTCAATCCGAATGGCATTACCTTGTAGCAGAATGTGCCCCATTGTGTGTCAAATGTTGTTTTCTCCATGTCCTCAGGTGCCGTTTTGATTTGGTTAAATCCTGAGAATCCGTCCATGAAGGAAAACACTTTGTGTTGTGCCATATTGTCATCTAGGATATCAATGTGTGGGAGTGGAAAACCATCTTTAGGGCTTACCTTGTTTAAATCTCTGTAGTCCACACACATTCATACTTTTCCATCTTTTTTAGGTACGACAACAATGTTGGCAACCCATTGAGGGTAAGAGGTGACAGCCAAGAATCCAGCGTTGAATTGCTTCATGACTTCTGCCTTAATCTTTTCTGACATATTAGGTCTCATGCAGCGAACCTTTTGCTTTACTGGCGGACAATCTTCTCTTGTAGGCAGACGATGTACCATGATGTATGTATCAAGTCCTGGCATGTCTTCATATGACCAGGTAAAAACTTTAACATAATCGTCTAACAACTGAATCAGACGCTCCTTGACTTTGGGTTCCAGATTGGAACCCACTTTGACCTCTTTTTTATCCTCCTCGGTACCCAGGTTGATCGTATCCACAAGTTCTTTGTAAGGCTGAATGGTTCTTTCTTCTTGTTGTAGCAGTCTGGCCAGTTCCCCCAATACTTCACAATCTTCCTCACCTTCGTCTTCGGCTTGGTAGATTAGATTCTCAGAGTCACGAAAGGCCATAGCAATATCGTTACCCATGGGATCCAGAATGGATGAATACCTGCATTTGTGAGTGTGGGTGTGTGTAAGGGTATAACTATCTTTAAAAGAAAATAAAATGGAAAAGAAAAACAATGAGCACAAAAGTTTGTATGCAAAAAACGTCCATGATTCATTGATGTCATATGAACATGAAATAATAACCATTACAAATGGACCATTGTGCCTCGGGCAAGACACAAGGTTTTAAGAGTGCGAATTTTTTTTGAATATTACAGATCAAACAAAATGTAAAGATAAATTATTGTGGGATAAAAGTTACCGTGACAAAGTCTCTAGCCTCCCAATTGTTGAGCCCTCCATTGACAGTCGGAAAGATCCATTCCTCCAGGTTGCAATCATCTTCACCATCTTCTACCGCGTTGACTTCAAGGTTGCTGATCTTTAGGGGTGGTCCTCCAGCACGGCCTACAGCTTTTTGAGCACTTGAAGTGAAGCATAGGCCAAACTTGTAAAACTTATATGGGATATCTGGAAGTTTCCCCCAGATAGTGCATCCACCTTCCTCTACCACTTCTTTGGCATTCTTCAGAGATGACATCCGGAGTAGAGGCCTTGTAATCTTGGGAACCTAAGACACATCCTTGGTCACTTCCACCTCTTGGGGGACTTCTTCAAAGTGTTGAAATGGAGTTTCAATGAATTCACCTTCCAATTCCACATATCTGAAGGAATTGAGGTGGCTGATCATGTATTCTTCCTCTCCATGGACGGTGATAATCTTCCCTTAAACCGGATACTTCAGCATCTGGTGCAACGTAGAGGTAACAACGCCAACATTGTGAATCCATGGCTGGCCTAGCAAGCAGGAGTATGAAGGGCGGATGCCCATTACATAAAAGGTTGAATTGAAAGTTTGGGTTCCAACCTTTATGGGGATATCCACTTCCCCATGCACCATCATCTTCGAGCCTTCAAAATCCCTTACTACTATGTTGCTTGGCTTTAATGTCAGTCCCTCGCAGTCAAGTCTATCAAGAGCCTTTTTGGGTAATACATTCAAAGATGAGCCTGTGTCCACCAAAACATGGGCCATAGTTGTGCCCCTACATTCCACTGAGACATATAATGCCTCATTATGCTTTCTTCCCCTCGGTGTTAGATCAGCATCTGAAAGACCTAGGCCATTATCTACTGTCAAGCTGGCTACGCAGTCTTGGAATTGATCTGTAGACGTCTCTTGAGGTACATGGGCGGTTTTTAAGAACTTCACCGAGGCTTTCGCATGTGCCTTGGAACATAGTAGTAATGTCAGCATGGAGATTTTAGAGGGAGTTTGCCCCAATTGTTCAACTACATTGTAGTTTCTCCTCTTTATAATTTTTAGGATCTTCTCCATTTCTTTCTTGGAAGTCTCAGGGATAGTCAATGACTGGGCCTTCGTCCGGACAGGCTCAACCAAAATAATTTTTCCTCGAGTTTCAGCAGCAGTAGTGTTGGTAGGAATGACAACAAGGGTTGTAACGGCTTCGTCAATAGGAGCATTTGCATAGATGATTATGGGTACGGAAGTAACCTTTGGAACAGCCACGGGTCCATAAACTGCCTTTGGGGGGGGGGGGGGGGCAATTTCTGGAGAAAATATCCTACCGCTTTAGGTAATTTTACTAGTTCCGACAATATTGCTGATGTCGGAATCTTCTTCTTCGGAGTTTATATCTTCGGAGGCCGGCCAGTCTTGTTTGATGCCATGGTAGTAAATGTCCCCTCCGTAATTCCACGGCACAGTTTTGTTTGATTCATATGGGACTGGCCCAGGCATTGTGATTATTAGAGGAGTTGCTTTCGGAACCGATGTAATTCTAACAGGTCTTTTGGTGGAGACCCTTGAAGAATTGGTAGAGATGGTAATGATTGAAACATCTTCAACAGGAACAGGTGAAACGGGAGTACTTTCAAACAAAATCTCTTTGTTATCTATCAAGCGTTGAATGCTTGTTTTCAACAAAGTGCAATCAGTTGGTGAGGACAAGCAGAGATGGCAATCTTCATTGCAGCCCGAGAACACACCGGCTTTCAACAAGTTTATCTTAATGGTTGGAAGTGGAGTCATGAGTTCATCAACTGTGGTAACGAACAAATCTTCTTCAATAACATTGGTATTGTGACCATGTCGGGGCATAGGAGCAGAAATGACATTTGGCTTCTCGGGTGCATCAAACTCAATTTCTTTTGCTTCAATGAGGTCTTGTATTTTGTTCTTCAAGGCCCAACAGTCGTTAGTGTAGTGACTAGGACTTTCAGAGTGATATGCGCAACGGGCATTGGGGTGAGAATGAGGGGATGTTGTATTGGGGTTCTTCGGAGCTTCTTTCAAGGTTGCCAAGTTGGATCTCAGAAGATGCGGTAATACTTGAGATAGAGTCATGTTAATTCTGGTGAATTTCCTGACTGGCCTTTCCACCCTTGGTTGATTACTTCTTTGTTGATCAAACGTAGGCTTTGGAATCATAACAGCCCCCACCATTGGTAGGAGTTCAGATCTCTCTTGGCTTATTTGTGGATATACAACATCTATCTCTTTCTTCCCGATAAAAGGCTTCCTTACAGCTCTAGAAGAAGATGAATCCTTCTGAATCTCTCCACTTTTTATGCCATCTTCCACCCTCTCTCTGGTTAGTATTAATTCAGTAAAGCCTGCAGATGAACTTCCGATTAAATGGTTGAAGAAGGGGCCAAATAAGGTGCATAAGAACATGTCCACCAATTCCCTTTCAGACAGAGGGGGTTGAACACTTCCAGCTAAATCTCTCCATTTTTGTGCGTAATCCTTGAAACCTTCATTGGAAGCCATGGCCATACTCTGGAGTTGAGTACCGGTAGGCGCCAAATCAGCATTATATTGATATTTCTTGTAGAAATTTGCAGCAAGATCTTCCCAATTGCGGACGTTGGCTCTTTCTAGTTGGTAAAACCAGTCGAGTTATGTTCCAGACAAACTGTCTTGGAAAAAGTGTACCTACAAGTCTTTATCAGCGGTGTGGGGTTGGATTTTTCTCACATATGATCGGAGATGCATTTTAGGGCATGACACTCCATCATATTTTGAAAACATAGGCACTTTGAATTTCAGAGGAATCACAATCCCTGACACTAGTCCCAATTCCTCAAAGTCTAAGCCTGACACCTTTTGTATTTCCATCGCGCTCAAACGCTCTTCGAGATGTCTGTACTTGTCATCAGCTGGAGGACACTTTTCCTCAGAGTAGTCTTCCTCTTCTTCCTCCTCTTCTTCTGATTCTAACGGGACAATTGTTTCCTTACCTTTCCCTTCTCCTTCACTGGAAGTTTTTGCAAAGTTTAAAGTCCTTCATGTCTGCCCCTGAAATCTTCTCCCCGTGTTTAAGACTCCAGTTACTTTCTTTGTTTTCTTTTTCCTCTCTTCAGCTAGCAGAGTCTTCAATTCTTCTTGCCCCTTGTCTAGGGTCATGAGCAACTGTTGAAACTGCGTATTCTGAGCTTGGAGATCTTTCATTGTTTGTTCGAGATCTATCTTACTGAAATAAATAGTAGAGAGATGAGGAAACTTGTTGCAAAAAGACCTGTTTATGTTATGATGAATGATATGTGTATATGCGATGTTTTCAACGATTTCAAAGATTCAAGTTTGTTTTAGACAAAAATAAACACACGTTATATTAATAAGATAAAGTTTGAGTACATCAATGCCCCTTGGACAAAATAATACAAAACTCTAATATAAAAAAGTAGTGTGCATCCTCTTTGGTTCAATTTATGCATTTAGAGTCCGCTCCTCATGAAGTAGCCTAGTGAGTTCCAAAACCTTCTTCTCGCTTGCGTAGAATTGGGCTTCGAAAGCATCTTACTCTCCTTTGAGTTGTATCCAATCCCTTTGTAGGTCTTCAAGAGATGTGGGTATGTCAGGATGTAGGATAGTGTATGAAACATCTCCTTCCTTAACAGGCTCAATGATTACTGGGAGAATGGAGGGGTAAGGCTTCATAAGACTCTAAGCACGAGTTCGTACCCATTTGAGGTAAGGCTCAAGAGGGATGGAATTCTTGTGCCCCAAAGTCTTGCTATCCACCTTGTTTAGCATCCTCCAAGCTCGGATAAATCTCTGGCGAAGACCTTGATCGTCATTGTCGTAGTCGAATACCAAACCTTGAATCAGCATCTCATGCGGGCCATCCCTTCGGGCGTAACCAAACTGTCTTAAGTCTAAACATGGGTTGTAGGTGATGCCTCCCCTAATTCCAAGTAGAGGGACATTAGGTAATTCTCCACAACGGTCGATGATGATAAGATTCTCTTTGGATCGAGAGCACCAATGAATATCTGAATGTTTAAGTGTCATCAACCTTTGTGACCACCTTAATCCTTGCTCATTATTTATAACGGATTGGGGAAGATGGGAAATAAACCATCTTTCCAAGAGAGGAGTGCAACACATAAGGACACCTCTTTTCCTCATTGTGCGAGTGTGAAAAGAGTGTAATATATCCCCTAGCAATGTAGGCACCGGGTTGCGCGACATGAAGATTTTGACGGTGTTCACATCTATGAGTTTGTCAGGATTTAGAAACAAAATCATCCCATATATGAGAAGAGCCACAATCTCCTCAAAAGCTTGTAAGTCTAAGGAATTCCAACAACTTTGGGCTTTCTCAAACAGGAACTTTACTAAGAAACCTTTGACACCACTCCTAGTTTCCCAATGAGTTGTGACATCAGATGAGTGTAAGTGTAGAGCTTGAGAAATCTCTTATGGCTTCGGGTCTCTTTCCGTACCGTTGAAAGGTAGTTGATTGAGAATTGGAATCCTCAAAAGTTTGGAGAATTCTTCCAAAGTAGGTACAAGTTGATAGTCGGGAAATGTGAAGCAATGGTGAAAAGGATCAAAGAACTGAAAGAGCACCTTCACCATATCCTCTTATGTGTTGGAGGTGACCAATTTAAGTAGACGACCATGTCTTTCGGTGAATGGGGAGTTCTCAGGAATCCTTGAAGCTAGCTCCTTAAGTTGTGGAGGAATTCTTACAAGGTTGACTTGAATAGTTTTCCTGCAAAGTGAATCCATTTCCTACAAAACAAGAACAAAGATGAATCCCAAAATCCTTGAAATGGTTAGTGGATGTATACTATGTTCATGATGTCCATTATGTTATGTACAAGTATGTATATACAAGCAAAACAAACAAGTTCTTAGTTCAGGCTTGCATGGAGTTTTATAGGTAAGTACCCTCTTGAAGTTTAGTTTGCTTAAACCTGTCCTAGTAATAGTAATCGGGTTCTAAGGAGCTCAATATCACTGGATTGTTTCCTTGGTCATTGTTTCAACTTAATCCTCTTTAATGGCGAACGAAATATCCCAAGAAACCAAACCTCAATGAGTTTAGTATCGAGTATCTACCAACTTCGGACTGCACCAAAGCTGGTCATCTCACTACGTCCTAAAGGCCAAATTGGTCAAGTAAAGGTTCTAGAAGTTCATTAGTGCTTCATGACATCACTCAGCGGCCCTGTATTCTCTTTGATTAACACAAAGTCTACCGGTACCCACAAATATGTCGCACTAACACAGTTATTTCTTAGACCATGACGGTATACCCCGCACAGTTTTCACAATGTATTGCTACTTACCTATAATGTATCCCAAATCCGGGTAGAGGATTCAAACCCAAACAAAGAACCATAATGTAAAGCATACAATTCAATCAATGTAAGCAAGTAAATGTGATCTAAACCCTAAGGTAACCCCACTTTTATAATTATCCCCAGCAGAGTCGCAAGTTCTATGATACCGTGGGAGAACTGACTTGAAGTTTTGCGTTTGATCACAAATGTTGCGGTTAGCAAGAGTTGCCACCGATTTTTCTTTTATCCAAAAGGAAAGGAAAAAAAGCACAGGAAAGACCTTTGAGATTGTTTCTTGAGTTCAAGGGGTAGATTATGAAAAGGGAAGGTATTAGCACCCTTTTCATCCATGGTTTTCCATGGGCTCTTAGTTACTTGCTAGATCACTTGCTTTTTTTTGAAATTGTGCTTGGTGTGGTTTTTTTTGAAAGTATTTTGTAAAGAGGCCATTGTTTAGGTAATCTTTGTAATGATTCTCGTTTGTAAGAATGTATACAAAGATGTTTGTCTTTTTGAAAATGTTTTCAATGTTTGTAGGATGTTTGGAAATGTGTGTGTTTGTTTTGAAAATAGAAAGGACATTTGTTTGAAATTGAGCAAGTAACTAAAAGTAATCTACCTACTCAAATGTCTTTCTTGTTCATTTTATTTTCCTTTTATATTGTTGTCTTACCATTGATTTGGTAAGCAACCCTATTTTGGATGTAATCGGGACGGGCGAGGGTCATCGTATAACCATGGTTAGCAATATTGCAAAGTATCTTAGCATTTCTTGAGGGACTAAGATCATTTTTGTAAGGCAAATTGAATAGCGTCATCGAGGGACTATGATCTTGTATTTGTTTGTTTTGCTAAGATACTTCACATGCGTAATATGGCCATTTTTGTGTAAGGCAACCAAGTGGAGTAACCCTAGGGAGTGCTTGTGTGCAAGTGTGTTTTTTTCATGCTTGATTTTGTCTTGGATTAGGGTTTTCTATTTGATTGGTTTTATCTTGCAATACAAACCCTAATTACTAGCATGTTATGTAAAAGCGATAAATTGCGTAATTTATATATTACTACGCTATTACAACATTTTGTGGGAGGGGGTATGCAATTGATGAATGGGGATTGCAATAATATAAACCTAATTAATCTATTACAACCAAATTGAATTTATACAAGTATTGGAATAATTAATGTACAAGACAATTTAAATATGCAAGGATATATAAATGCAAGAAAAAGATTTTGGTTTGTTTTTTTTTATGTGAAAAAGTTTTAATATAAGCCTAAATAAATAAATCAAAATTGAACTTAAACTAATTAAGAAAGAAAATATTTTGATTAACCCATATTCTAATTTGTTAAAAGAAAATAAAATTTCTTTAAGTATTTTTTTTAAATATTTTTTTGTCTTGATAATAATAAATGGTATTTATGAAATATTTTAGTATTTTTATATATTAAAATAAAATATTAATAAGTGTGAGAAAAAAGAATAAATATTTAACCTAATTCTATTTTAATTTACAAGTTTATTAAGAAAAATAGTTAATATATAACTAAATAAAAATATTTTTTAGGAGAAAATAAAATAAAATAAACAAAATATAATATTTATCATTTTTATATTTTTTATGATTTTATATTATTAAGAAAAATATATTTGATAAAATATAATGAAAATAAAAATATTAAATAAAATATATGGGCCAGGGGTGTCACGAGTAATCAAGAGGTGGATGTTAGTAAAAATCACAAAGCCCAATAATCAGAAGGCCCACGCTACAAGAAACAAAAAAAGAGTGGAAAATGTGGAAAATTGCAAAAGGTAGTGCCAAGGCTCGAACTCGTGACCTAAGGCATTTTTACGCGTTATCTTGCCATTGGGGTGGCTGTACATCTGTTAGTTCAAATGACAACAAAACTACATAATATAAAACACTTCCTTGCCCTGTACTTCATCTTCAATCTCTAGCCAGCCGGACCCCCTGTAACTCTTTCATCTCTCAACAAAAATGGAAAGTGATAACATGAACATTATAGCATTTTACTTCACGATTCTAACCATGTGCATAACTAAAACTATAAGTCCAAGATCAGAGATAATTTTGTTGGCCCTAATTCTTAACCTAATTTTTTCAGAAACTTCAAACTCAAAATTCTCTAAACTCAGGCCAAATAAATACAAGTTATGGATATGTACAGCTTTGTAGCAATGATGACTACATATTTTATTCACAAATGGAAAGCTAACTATGCCTGTATTAAGAGTTAGAAAAACAGAAAACTCACCTGGAAAATGGAATCGTGTTTTGGAAATGAACTTGCTTTAGGATGTTGTGATGATCAGGTTAGCTCCCTTTAACCTCTAGGAAGCTAATGCAATGCTTAGCTTGTCTTGAGGGGGGCTGGAATGATCTGGAGAAGTCCACATGAGTTACTCTGTTTTTGAACTTGAACAATGGGGAAGATGGAGTTATAGTGATGTTTCAGGGTGTGGGATGGTTTACTTGTAAGGTAAGGAAGCTTAGGGAAGCAAAAGGCCTGAAAACGCACGAGTGGAATGGAAGATTCAGTTCACAAGTCAGAAATGGCAAGTTTGGAGGCTTAGTATGCAATTTCTAATTCTATGGTGTTTCAAGGCTTGTGCATTCGTGGTTTTAGTTGCAAAATGGTGGCTTTATATAGAGCAAAAGGTTGGAGGACTTATGCTTTCTCAGAAGTACAAGATCACATGTCTTGCTACATTTCTTGTTTTTGAAGCAAGTGTGAGAAATGACTTCTTAATGCATGGTTCTGATCTTGTAGGGTGGTGTGAAGCTTTAAACATGTTTTGTTCAGGTTTAGAGGCTTGGTTTATGCAGAAAGAACAAGTCCAAGGCTCAAGAAATGGAAAAATGCAAAAGGCATGCTTTTCCAAAATGGCAATGTTGCATTTCTTCCATAAATGGTTATTTTCTTGTACAATGCATTGAATGCTTTGCTTTAGGGAATGAAATCTTGTGCAATCCATTAATGGTGGAGTGACAAACGAGTTTGAGGCCTGAAAAGTGAAGATTGTACAGCATGCTTGAGGATATAAATTTTTGTTCTTCATGAAATGGCTTGAAATCAAAGTGAGAAATTGCCAACTTCATCTCTTCAATTCTCCCTACTCAAGAATGATCTCAAGGAGTTCTTGGACACGTTTCACATTTTGGCTCAAATTTCAAAATAAAATATTCAATCCTTGATTTCTTGATGAACATGTTTCACATTTTGACATGTTTTGATGAATTATGATCTTTGGCACTTGATTTTGACCAAAAAGTCAAAGTTTGACTTTTCAGTATACAGTTGACTTTTGATCAGTTGATTGAAAAATTCATCTGTCAATCCATTGGATTTGTAATGTTTTGAATCATGTCATTAGGTCAAGATGGTGCAATTGAACTCTTGAAATCATGCTTCAACCCAATTGATCAACTGCTAGGTCAAAAATCAGAAATTGCCCCTTATCAGTCAAAACCATAATTTTGACCATTTTGCCCTTTTTGAGATTTGATCAAATTTATTGAGGAATTATGGTACAAACTTGATCACATGATACATATGAGTCTAAAATGTTGATGTGGATCAAAAATTATGAAGTTTGACTGTAATTGACCATGGTTGACTTTTCCCCTAATACAACTGATTTTTAGTTCAATTGTCCAATTGACTGATCAAAAGTGTGATTTAAGGCTTGAAACTTGGCATGAGTAATCTTGGGGGTCCATAATTTTCCTTGAAAGTCATATGAAGCATTGATAGTCCAAAAATCCTTGTGCAATCCCAAACCATAATTTTAGGTCATTAGTGCATGATGAGATGTCTTCGGCTGGTCAAACCCTAATCCAGTCTTGAGTCAAAGAGATCTTGTGAGAAAAGTCTTGATAAACGAGAGGGAGAATTTTGGGGTACAAAAGTTGCCCATGTTCAATCTTCTTGAACCTGAAGAGTTAGATTGGCGAGTTTTTCCATTCGTGACTCGAAGGTGGAAGATGATTGGACACTTGAGTGCCCAGAAATTTGCACTGGACGATGCGTGGTTTAGGGAATGGGCTTAAAGATGCCATTTGGGGAGGTGATAAAATTTTGTTGGAGATGGGCTAGTAGATGCCATCCAAGAATGTTTGTTGAATTTTAACTTGTAGGATGAAAGAATGAGCATCAGAATGGCTTCCGTATCTGGAGCGTATCTGAACTGTATCCAGGAGTTTGTTTTGAATGAGTATCAGAATGGCATCCGTATCTGGAGCGTATCTGAACTGTATCATGAAGTTGAATCTGAATGAGCGTCAGAATGGCGTCCGTGTCTGGAGCGTATCTGAACTGTATTTGAGAGTTGAATGAGAATGAATATCAGAATGGCCTCCGTGTTTAGAGCGTATCTGAACTGTATCATGAAGTTGAATCTGAATGAGCGTCAGAATGGCGTCCGTGTCTGGAGCGTATTTGAACTGTATCTGAGAGTTGAATGAGAATGAGTATCAGAATGGCGTCCATGTCTGGAGTGTATATGAATTGTATCATGAAGTTGAATGAGTATCAGGATGGCATCCGTATCTGGAGCGTATCTGAACTGTATCAAGATTGCATATTATTGACGGTAGCTGTTAATCTTATCCTAAAAAGGGTAAAATGTTAGCTAAAATACAAAGTCATGTTGTATGAAATGTATGATGCAATGTATTTGCTTTATCAATGTTTATGATATATGGATGCAATGTATGTATATGTGAGCTAATCTGCTGCATTGTTGTTGGATGGAGGAAAATAAATCCCTGAATGTTGCTGAGGACATGTGAGTCTCTGTGTCTTGAAGTTGAAGTACTGATGAACTTTTGTTGAGAGAAGTAAATTTTGTTGTGAGCGTAATGCCATATACTGCTTGCAAGATCTGTTGGTGTCTTGAGTAATTTTAACAACTTTTGTTGGGGATTGATAGCTGGGAACTTTGTTCCGCTGGGGATTTAAATGACATACTGTACGGGATTACTTATGGAATAGCCTAGAGAAATTTTCCTATTCTTTCAACCTATCAGTAATTGTCTTTCTCATTTTGTTTATTTGTAAACAGTAATTATGTTCAAATGCATATGTTCAATTAATGAATCATTGGACGTTTTTGTAAACAAAACAAGCGTAAAAGAAAAGACAAATAGTTTTTGCACTTACAAAGGAATATTTTGTATTGACTTTGAATAAGTATTTTTGTACAAGGGAAAAACATTCTAGTAAGAGAATGCTTTCGTAAAACATGAAAATTTTGATACAAAGAAAAGATAGCTATGTGTATAAGAAATCCCATGGGGTTTCCATTCTGCTATAGCCTTCGTATCTCCGAGCATATTGTCTATTTTGCCTTGTCCGAAGATGACTGGATTGATCAGAAATTCTGAATCTGTCAGTTGAAGGAAAAGGTTGTCCCCAAAGTGATCCGACGGGACATAGTCATAAGCTCTAATTACCTAACTTTTGCCTGGACCGCTCTTTCGGGTTTTCAGTCCACCGGGAAACCCTTTTTTGCCCAAGTCGCCCTTTCGGGTTTTCAACTTGCCGGGTGCACAGATTTTTTTATTTTATCCCTAATTTTTGCCCGAATCTTTTTGGTTCATCGGGATGCCCTTGTTTTTCCTAGGTATGTCAACCTAAAGGGTCTCTTATGCGTAGTATCTTTTGACTATGTCTGCGTTCGCAGGGTGTGGCAGGTCGTCGCCATCCATGGTGGTTAAGATAATTTCCCCACTGGAGAATATGTTTTTGATTACAAATGGTCCTTCATAAGTAGGAGTCCATTTTCCCCTGGGATCACTTTGTGGCAAGATGATACGTTTTATCACTAGATCCCCAACTTGATGTACTTGGTGTGATCGGTGGAAATAGAACTGACTGTTTTTTAAGCTGGTTCGCGAAATGTCGCGGTAAGCAAGAGTCGCCACCGTCTTTTATGTTCTCCAACATGGAAAGGACAAAAGCACAGCAAAATTCCTTCTTTGAGAATGTTTCTCGGTTCGGGAGGTAGATTTATAGAAAGGGAAGGTGTTAGCACCCTTTCTATCCGTGGTTATCCACGAGCTCTTAGGTACTTGCTCTTATGTTTTCAAAAAAAATGTTTGCTTTTCAAGTGTGTGTGGGTTTTGAAAAAAGTTTCGTTTGAAAAATTTCTAAGTAACTCTTGTATCTGTCCTCAAGAGTGTATGAAATATTTGTTTGAAAACTTTTTGAAAGTGTCAGTGTGAAAAGATGTTTTTGTTTGTTTTGAGAGAGCAAGTACTCATGAGATCTACCTACTCTAAGGAATTAGGCTGTGTAAGAGTCCTTTAAACAGTACTATCCCACCATTGAGAGGTAGGTAGCACCGTCGTTGGAGGTATTCAGGTCAATTCGATTAAGGGACATGTGTGGTCATCGAAGCAATAGTAGGACACCTTAGAAGTAACCCTAATGTCCTAGATCCTTTTTTATCCGAGGCAACCGTTTCGAGGCAACAGGATCTTTAGACAGGAGGGCGACCTCTAAAACACCCTATACTTGACGACCACGTTCGAGGCAACCAGTGAGGCGTACCCTAGGAGTGGCATGTGCTTGTGTGTTGTTTTCAATTTATGTTTATCTTTGAACATGTCATTTGTGAGCTACGGATTGGTTTTAATTTTCATACAAGTCTTTCATGCCTTTTTAGTAGTTAAGAGTGCGGAAAATAAATTGCAGAAAGATAAATCTACGTTATTACAAGGCGCGGGTCTATACATCGCCAAAAACAAAAACCCATTTTGGAAAATAAGTGCGGAAAAGTAAATAAAGCGATAAAACCTAATTAACTATTACATATCCGGAAATAGTTACATAAATAATCAAAATAAGAATAATGCGCGAAAGAAATTAAATCGGGACGTCCTTAGGGTTTTGACCCTTTTTGAGAAAAGAATTTAAGCTTTGTCCTTTTTTGCAATTTAATTAAAATATTAAACCTAGTACAAATTAATTAATTAATTAAAAGAAAAAAAGTGTTTTTTTGTGTTTTTTAAGTCTTTAATGAAAATAAAATAAAAGAAATTAAAAGAAAAAAGGAAAAACCCTAATTCTAAATTTGTTTTATTTATTGTAAAAAAGGTTAAAATTAAACCTAAATTTAAACTAAGTTGATTAATTAGAATTTATTTACAAAATATAATTAGTAGTGAAAATAATAATAAATAATATTTACATTTTAATAGTCTGAATTTATTATGAAAATTAATTTGTTAGTTAATAATAATAATAACAATAATTATTAAAGAAAATAAAAGGAAAAAGAAAATAAAAAAAGATGGTAAACCAGGGGGGTTTGATGGACCCAATGGAGGTGAATCTGGAATTTTAGGCCCATGAACATTCAAGCCTTGTTGACCTTCCTGGTTGTCCATGCCTGTGTTGACTCATGAGCACCATGGTCTTCATTCTTTGACCATTGGATTGAGGGTTGTGGACACTTGGCGCTTGGACCATTGGAGGTTTATGGTGGAATGCATTGAATGGCCTGTATAGAATTATATAAGAAAAAATAATATTGAGTTTTGGGTGGACCTGGGAATCGAACCCAGGTCCCAATGCTTACCAGACACATCATCTCCCACTAGGCCATTGCGTTGTCTTTGTTATTATAATGGATAAAGAAAATAATATATAAAGAGATCAATTATGCTGGGAATTAAAAAAAACCGCGCATTTGTTTGAATGCTCCAACCATATGCGTCCACGTATTGTCTTCTTCGCTTGGCCTGTAACAAAAACAATCAAACAGCAGGGGTTTTTAACCCCCACAAACTGCAAATGCCAAAAATAGCGATTAGGTGTATGAGTTATATAAATAGGGCGCGAGGGTTGGGTTTGATTCGTCTGGCCTTGACGAATCCAACCATATGCGTCTCAAGGTCCAATTTTGCTTATGCTGTAAAGCCCCAATTCGAAAGCTTGGAAACCCTAGAATTCAACAATGGTGGTTTACATTTCAGGGCACCATAATACAATTAACCTATATCATCAGCTTCAGAAAGGTGTCAGCAATGCAATACACACAAAAAAACTCATTAATGATTCATGAATATTGATTTACGATTATGAAAAAATAACCAAACCGTGTGACTTGTTGTTGCGTGTTCTTTGAGTGTTAAGGCTTGTTTTTTATTGCAATCCGTTCCTGAGTGTCCCAGCAATGTATTGGAATCAAGAAAGGGCTTTGAATTGGCCTGGAAGGTTGAATTCAGTTTTCAAATTTCTTGGCTTTTTTTCAATATGGTAATGGTGTTTTTGCAGCAACTTGCACGTTCAAGGCTTTAGGGTTTTCTTCAGTACATATAGTGGAATGAAACTAGGGTAAATCTTGCACATGAAATCCATTGTATTGAAGATTGTATATTTGATTTTCAATCAAATCTTTTTGCATATTTTTGATTGACAAAACTTGCCAAAAAACGAGATTTTGATGTCCTTGATGTGTACACGAATTGCCAGCTTTCCCTGAGTGTATTTGCTTCACAAAAGATTTGAAAAAAACATATCTTTGAATTTCCTACATTTAAAAACAATTAAATGAATTAATATTAATAAAAATTCAATTAATTAATTAAAAATAAGAAAATAAATCAATTTAAGCTCATTGGGTCGTGCATAGGCCTTGGACAAAGTTTCAAGAAGGAATTTGAGGCCCATTAGCAAAAATGAGGTGTTTTGGGCAAAGTTGACTTTTGCAAATTCCCAAAAATTTCCCAACTTCTCGAATGCATATCTTGCTCAATTTTGATCATATGAACATGTTCTTGGATATTTTGGAAAGGCCTTGAAGTCCTCTAACCATTGCCTTTGGTCCCATGTCATTTGGATTTACCAATCTCAAGTTATGGTCTTTGACTTAAAGTGCCTTTTTGTTGACTTTTGAAATTGACCTATAATGTAGAAATTGGTAACTTTTTGTGAGAGCATTTCTTGGACTTGAAATGTGAAGATGAGTTGTAGGAAATGTCATCCCCTTCAAAATGAGCATTGGATACGATTTTTCTGATGAACCATGAAAAAGTTATGCCCTGGTCAAGTTACAGTTGACTTTTCAGCTGTCCCAAAATAGAAACTTTTGCATCTTTATGATTTTTTAGCCATGCTTGTGGAATCATGATCAAGACTTGATCAAATGATGATTGTGAACTCAAAATGAGATGTTGACCAAAATTTTTGACTTTTGACTGTAAAATGACCATTTTGCCCCTGCAGTTGACTGTTAAGCAATTAGGGCTTTTGACTGTGCAATTTGCCTCTGTGAGCCTTGAGACTTGACATGTAGATGCTTGGAAATGTATATAGGCATATATGACTTGATTGAGCCCTTGAAAACCTCAAATTCACTGAAGGAACCAAAACCCTAATTTGGACAGGCTTAGGAGGCATTTGGACTGTGCAACCCTTGAGAAATCATGAACCATTTGAAGGGGATTCTTGCCCAAATCTTGAAGAATATGGGAGGGCAAATTTTGGGGTACAACAGTTGCCCCTATTCAATCTTCTTAGACCTGAGGGTGTAGATTGGCTTGCGTGCCTTTCGTGATCCGAAGGTGGAAGATGATTGAACACTAGAGTGCCCAGAAATTTGCACTCGCATAGTAGAATATCAGCAATATGATGGTGGGAATGGGCTTACAGATGCCATTTGGAGAGATGATAGGTAGGAGGATGGGCTTATAGATGCCATCTGGATGTGTGATAGAACCTTGTCAGGAATGGGCTTATAGATGCCATTTAGAGATGTAATGGACAGTGGTGGAGTTGGGCTTAAAGATGCCATCGGGGGTGTCGATCGCGTAAGAGATTCCTTAGAGAGAACATGCGTCCTTTAAGAAAGAAAGATAATTTCCTGGCCTGTTACAGGTGTTGATCTTCAAACTCTTCATGCAGATATGCCCTGGCTAGATACAGGTATCGAATCCATAATCAATTGCTCACAGATATGCCCTGCCTAGATACAGGAATCGAATCTGGAACTTCAAAAGGTTGCTTACAGACGTTCCCTGGCTGAATACAGGTATCGAATCTCTAAACTCTTCATGCAGACATGCCCTGGCTGGATACAGGTATCAAATCTACAATCAATTACTCACAGATATGCCCTGGCTAGATACAAGAATCGAATCTGGAATTGGTCGTCTACAGATATTCCCTGGATGGATATAGGAATCGAATCTCTAAACTCTTCATGCAGATATGCCCTGGCTAGATACAGGTATCGAATCCACAATCAATTGCTCATAGATATTCCGGGGCTAGATACTGGAATCGAATCTGGAATTGGTTGTCTACAAATATGCCCTGGCTGGATACAGGAATCGAATCTACAATCAATTACTCACAGATATGCCCTGGCTAGATACAGGAATCGAATCTCTAAACTCTTCATGCAGACATGCCCTGGCTGGATACAGGTATCGAATCTACAATCAATTACTCACAGATATGCCCTGGCTAGATACAGGTATCGAATCTGGAATTAGTCGTTCACAGATATGCCCTGGCTAGATACAGGAATCGAATCTCTAAACTCTTCATGAAGACATGCCCTGGCTAGATACAGGTATCGAATCCATAATTAATCGCTCACAGATATGCCCTGGCCAGATACAGGTATCGAATCTGGAATTAGTCGTTCACAGATATGTCCTGGCTAGATACAGGAATCGAATCTCTAAACTCTTCATGCAGACATGCCCTGGCTAGATACAGGTATGGAATCCACAATTAATTACTCACAGATATGCCCTGGCTAGATACAGGTATCGAATCTGGAATTAGTCGTTCACAGATATGCCCTGGCTAGATACAGGTATCGAATCTGGAATTAGTCGTTCATAGATATGCCCTGGCTAGATACAGGAATCGAATCTCTAAACTCGTCATGCAGACATGCCCTGGCTAGATACATGTATCGAATCCACAATTAATCGCTCACAGATATGCCCTGGCTGGATACAGGTATCGAATCTTGAATTGAGACAGTTGATAGTAATCATCTTTGGATTGACCTTTTTCCTGAAAAGGCAAAACATCAGTTGTATGCAATGTCATGATGTATGAAATGCATGATGTCATGATGTTCAAAATGAGGTAGTGTCGTATGCACTTTATCATGTGTATGAATAGGATGTATGAAATGTGAAATGTCTATGAATGTTCATCTAGGAAAATAAATCCTTGACGCATGCCGGAAAGTTTGTTGAATCCTGGGCTGATGTTGAAGAGTAGAGTTCTTTGTTTCCGCTGGGTATGATTGCAAGAATACCGGTAGGAGAAGATGACTCTGTTGGGGAATAAAATTGACGAAGAGATTACTCTGCGGGGAATTACTCTGTGGGAAGAGATACTTCGCTGAGATTTTGATGATAACTCCGCTGGGGAATCCATTGATAAGTTATATTGGGGAATTGATGAACTCCGTTGGGGGATAGGAAAAACTCTGCCGAGGACGATCTTTCCGTGGTAATTAGCTGAGGATAACCCAGTTATAAGCTCTGGTGGAGAATAACCTTTGAATATGGTCGGGGAGAGACGTACTCTGCAGGGGACGAGCTTCTAGAATCTAACTGGGGATAAGCTTCCAGAATCTATTGGGGATAAGCTTCCAGAATCTACTGGGGAGGATAATTCAACTCTCTTGGGGAAACTTTTGGACTGTACTGGGGAATTGACTCCACTGGGGTGTCTGTATTCCGCCAGGGATCAATCTTATATTAAGACTGTCGTGGATGCTTGATTAGGAACATTTGTATACTCCGTTGGGGAATATTGAGATTTTCTGGGGATACCCAACTTCCTTAAGGCTGACTGTAGGCTAACTCTGCTTGGGGAGAGTGTTGCTGACTTGCTAGGGATATTGTGCCTTTTCGGGCTGATGGGAGTCCAACTCTGCTTGGGGGAGAGTATTGCTGAGTCTGTCTTACTCTTGGGGAATGGAGGTAACTTGGTCACATTCTTCAGCTAAACCTACCTTAGTACCTTGGTGGATAGAGCAACTAGATCGCTTAGACAACTTATTATTGCCCCTGTTTCTGATGTCACCTGTAATTAGTCCTTTGTTTCGCATGCAAATATTTATGAGTTAGCAATTAGTGTCAAATGCATATATCAAAAACGAACATTGGACGTTCTTTGCAAGACAAAACAGAAAAAAGGAAAAAACAAATGGCAATTTGTCTGAAAAGTGGATTTGTATTGATTTTGAATTTTGCCTATAAATAGGCGTTTGTGTACAAGAGGCTGACGTCCTAGTAAGAGAACGCCGCCGAATAACAGAGTTTATACAAATTTGTGAAAAGAAAACAAAACAGCTATGTGAAAAATAATCCCATTGGGTTCCAACTCTGCTATCGCCTTTATGTCTTCAGGCGTCTCATCACTTGGCTGCTTAGTTGAAGATGAAGTTGATTGATCGATGCCGTCTGAACCTGATAGTTGATACCGAATTCTGGATGCAGGGTGATCCAATGAGACATAGTATTACGCTTTAATCCCTAACTTTTGCCTGGACCACCCTTTCGGGTGTTCAGTCCACCGGGATACCCTTTTTTGCCCAAACCGCCTTTTCAGGTTTTTGACTTGCCGGGTGTACAGATTTTTCTATTTTCATCTCTTATTTTTGCCCGAACCCTTTTGGTTCGCCGGGAAGCCCTTATTTTTGCCTAGGCCAGTTGACCTAGCGGGCATTTGATTATGCGTAGTATTTTTTCACTATGTCTGCATTGACGGGGTGAGGAAGGTCGTCACCATCCATGGTGGTTAGAATCATAGCCCCTCCTGAGAAAATGTTCTTAACCACAAATGGCCCTTCATAAGTAGGGGTCCATTTTCCCCTGGGATCACTTTGAGGAACAATGATGCGCTTGATTACCAGGTCTCCGACTTGATACTCTTGTCGTCTGACTTTCTTGTTAAATGCCTTGATCATCCGTTTTTGGTACGTTTGACCATGACAAATAGCGGTGAGTCTCTTTTCATCGATCAGGTTTAATTGATCAAGCCGAGTCTGGATCCAGTCATCTTCGCTCGAACCTGCATCCTTCATTATCCAGAGAGAGGGTATCTGGACTTTAATAGGCAAGACTGCCTCCATGCCATAGACCAAGGAAAAGGGCGTTGCCCCTGTTGACGTCCGTGCTGAGGTACAGTACCCATGAAGAGCAAACCGTAGCATCTCGTGCCAATCTTTGTACGTCACTGTCATCTTCTGCATAATCTTCTTGATATTCTTATTTGCTGCTTCGACAGCCCCATTCATCTTCGGCCGGTAGGGAGAAGAGTTGTGGTGCTGTATCTTGAATTGCTCGCAGAGCTCAGTGATCATCTTGTTGTTAAGATTGGTACCATTATCCGTAATGATCCTTTCCGGGACTCCGTATCGACAGATCAGGTTATGCCGAATGAACCGTGCCACGATATTCTTGGTTACAGTAGCATAGGAAGCTGCTTCAACCCACTTTGTAAAGTATTCAATCACTACCAGGATGAAGCGATGCCCGTTGGATGCCGTAGGTCTGATCTCGCCGATCATATACATGCCCCACATTGCAAACGGCCATGGTGCTGTCAATACGTTCAGAGGAACCGGAGGAATGTGCACCTTATCCGCATAAATCTGGCATTTGTGACATGTCCGAGAATGTTGGTAACAGTCAGCTTCCATTGTGGACCAGAAATATCTTGCCCGAAGGATTTTCTTTGCCATGGTATGTCCACTGGAGTGTGTTCTGAAGGTACCTTCATGTAGCTCTGCCATGATCTTTTCTGCTTCAGTTTTATCCACACAACGCAGTAAGGTTGAATCATGGTTTCGCTTGTATAGAATGCCATTGCTGAGGAAGAACTTTGCAGTGAACCTTCTCAGAAACTTCTTATTGTTGACAGATGCACCCTCGGGGTATTCTTGAGCTTCCAAGTACCTCTTCACTTCATGATACCAAGGTTTTTCAGTTACCTCTTCAGCCTCAAGCTCACAGCAATGTGCAGGTTCGTCCAATTTCCAGATAATGTTCCGGGGAGCCTCGTTGTCCCATTTGACTTTGAACATAGAAGACATTGTAGCCAGCGCGTCCGCCAACTGATTCTCCTCTCTTGGGAAGTGTTCAAAAGTTATCTCCGTGAAATGGGGAATCAACGTCAACACACACTCTTTGTAAGGAATAAGATTTGGGTGTTTCGTATCCCACTCGCCTTTGATCTGATTGATCACGAGAGAGGAATCTCGAAAGACACTCAGAAACTTGATCCTTAACTAAATTGCATCTTGAAGACCCATGATGCATGCCTCATACTCCGCCATGTTGTTGGTGCAGTTGAAACATATGCGGGCAGTGAGTGGAGTATGAGTGCCTTTAGGGGATATGATCACAACACCGATTCCATTACCCAAAGCGTTTAAGGCTCCGTCAAAGTGCATAGACCATCGGGATCCTTCCTCAGGTCCTTCATCTGATCCAGGTACTTCACAATCAGTCACTACCATGATATTCTCGTCTGGAAATTCAAAGTTCATCGACTGGTAGTCATCCACTGCCTAGTGTGCCAAATGGTCTGCCAATACACTTCCCTTGATTGCTTTTTGAGTCGTGTACTGGATGTCATATTCTGTCAAGATCATCTTCCATCTTGCTATTCTTCTGGACAGAGCAGGCTTTTCGAATATGTACTTGATTGGGTCCATTTTTGAAATCAACAGAGTAGTGTGAGTCACCATATACTGTCTCAGCCGGCGAGCAGCCCATACTAAAACGCAACAAGTTTTCTCGAGCAGTGAGTATCGGGTCTCACAGTCGGTAAACTTTTTGCTAAGGTAATAAATAGCGTGCTCTTTTCGGCCAAACTCGTCATGCTGCCCCAGCACACACCCCATTGAGCTGTCAAGTACTGTCAAGTACAGTATTAGAGGTCTCCCTTCAACCGGCGGCATAAGAATGGGTGGCTCTTGGAGATACTCTTTGATTCTTTCGAAAGCGGCTTGACATTCGTCGTTCCAACGTACTACTTGATCTTTCTTCAGCAGCTTGAAGATTGGTTCACAGGTAGCGGTTAGGTGTGAGATGAATCGGGCAATGTAGTTCAGCCGTCCTAGAAAGCCTCTGACTTCTTTCTCTGTCTTGGGAGCTGGCATCTCTTGTATGGCTTTCACCTTGGCAGGGTCCACTTGAATACCTTTGTCGCTCACGACGAAGCCTAATAGTTTTCCAGATCTCACCCTGAAGGTGCATTTGTTTGGGTTCAACCTCAGCTTGTACAACTTTAGACGGTCAAACAGCTTCTGTAGATGGTCAAGGTGTTCCTCCTCAGTTTGGGACCTTGCAATCATATCGTCAACGTACACCTCAATTTCATGATGGATCATGTCAGGAAACAAAGCAACCATGGCACGTTGGTAGGTTGCCGCAACATTTTTCAACCCAAAAGGCATGACCTTGTAGCAAAAGGTGCCCCACTGAGTAACAAAAGTGGTCTTCTCCATGTCTTCAGGAGCCATCTTGATTTGATTATATCCAGAGAAACCATCCATGAAGGAGAACACCTTGTGCTGAGCAGTATTGTCCACTAGAACGTCGATGTGAGGCAGAGGGAAATCATCCTTAGGGCTCGCCCTGTTCAAATCCATGTAATCAACACACATTCTGACTTTACCATCTTTCTTCGGCACTGGAACCATGTTGGCGACCCACTGAGGGTAAGAAGTCACTGCTAGAAACCTGACATCAAATTGTTTCATAACCTCAGCTTTGATTTTCTCGGACATCTCTGGACGCATACCGAGGACCTTCTGTTTTACCGGAGGGCACTCTTCCTTGGTAGGCAAGTAATGAACCACAATGTCGGTATCCAACCCAGGCATATCTTCGTAGGACCAGGCAAAGATTTCCACATAGTCATGCAGCATCTAAATCAACCGTTGTTTCACACTGAGCTCTAGATTGGCACCAATCTTGACTTCCTTTATGTCTGTCTCAGTACCCAGATTTACCATTTCCACTGGCTCTTCATGTGGCTGAATGGCCCTCTCTTCCTGGAGTAACAGTCTTGCAAGCTCACCAAGCACTTCGCAATCATCTTCACCTTCGTCTTCGGCTAAGTTGATCGGATTTTCGAAGTCATAACTGGCATTAGCAGAGTCGTTACCAGTGAGATACAGAGTGGATTGGAACCTGTATAGGTGAGTGTGTGTAAATATAGCTGTTTTGCAATATATAAAGAAAGAAAAGGAGCGCAAGATTTGAAATATGAAAAACATCCAATGCTTTTATTCATGATATATGAAAATGACAGATAATAAGCCCTCACAAATGAAGTCACGGTGCCCCGGGTAAGACACCGGGCCATAAAGTTTCAAATTATTGTTCGTTACAAATTTAAAACAAAGGAGTTCATTACTGAGTGACAAAAGTAATAGGTATGAAATCTTTGGAAGTCCAGTTGTTCAGTCCACCGTTGGTCGTTGGGTACATCCAGCTGTCAAATTCGGATTCCTCCACATCGTCTTCAATAGCATTCACTCTCGGGTTGGTGATGAGCATAGGAGGTCTTCCAATCCTTGCTTTACGAACAGCCCTCTGAGCTTCTGCAGTGAAACCCAAACCAAACTTATCAGTCTTCGGAGTAAAATCAGGAAGTCGGCCCCAGTTTGCGCACTCACCCTTCTCAATCACAGCCCGGGCATCCTTTAAGGAAGCCATCTTCAAAGGAGAGTCTTCTTCAGTCACAGTCTCTGCTGATGCCAATGTCTGGGGCACCTCTTCAAAATGTTGAAAGGGGGTCTCAATGAACTCCCCATCCATTTCTATGTACCGGAACGAGTTGAGGTGGCTGACCATATATTCTTCCTCCCCCTGCACTGTAACAATCTTCCCTCTGACCGGGTACTTAAGCTTCTGATGTAATGTGGAGGTCACAGCTCCAGCCTTATGGATCCATGGACGACCCAGCAAACAAGAATAGGATGGTCGGATGTCCATCACATAGAAAGTAGAATCAAAAACTTGAGAACCAACCTTGATTGGAATGTCAACTTCCCCATGTACCATCCTCTTCGACCCGTCAAAGGCTCGGACAATAATGTTACTAGGCTTGAGCTCTAAACCCTCACAATCCAGCCTGTCTAGAGCTTTCTTGGGTAATACGTTCAACGAGGAACCAGTGTCAACCAGCACATGGGCAAGAGTAGTGCCCCTGCATTCAATGGAGACATGCAGGGCATCGTTATGATTCTTCCCCTTAGCAGTCAGATCGGCGTCAGAGAAACCTAACCCATTATCAGCAGTCAAGTTGGCTACACAATCGGTAAATTGATCAGCAGACGTTTCTTGTGGCACATGGGCCGTCTTCAGGAAGGAAATCAGGGCCTTGGCATGGGCCTCTGAACACAACAGCAGTGATAGCATAGAAATCTTTGATGGGGTGTGCCCCAGCTGCTCAACTACATTGAAATCACTTTTCTTGATAATTTTAAGAATCTCTTCCATCTCTTGATGGGAAGCTTCAACATTGATCTTTGGTGCCTCCGTCCGGGCAGGCACATCAGTAGCAATCCCTTTGCCCCGAGCGTCAGATGACTCGGCAGCAGGGGTAGAAATAGGAACTTGATCAGGAAGGGAAGCAGGCACACTGGCAGGTGTGATAACAAGAGGTCTCTGAATAGTTGGAGGTGCAATATCTGGTGAGAAGAGTCTACCACTACGAGTAAACTTAGCAGGCCCGGTGATGTTGGTGACGCCGATACTGGTATCAAACTCTTGTTTTACTCCGAGCACATAAACATCTGCCCCATAGTGCCAAGGGACAGCTTTGTCAGATGTATAGGGGAGGGGCCCCGGAACAGTAATGATGATAGGAGCAATCTTCTGAGTAGACATGATTTGGACAGGCCTCTTTGAGGGAGCCTTAGAAGAGTAAATAGTAACAATAGACACTTCTTCAGCAGGGACAGCAGGAACGGCAATCTTCTTGAACAAGATCTCTTTGCTATCCATCAGGTTTTGGACGCCTGACTTCAGCAAGGGACAACCAGCAGGTGAAACATCACATGAATGGCAACCTTTACTACATCCCGGAAATAAACCGGCTAGCAACAGGTTCCTTTTGACGGTCAATAAAGGAGTAACAATCTCTTCCACGGAGGCTACATACAGGTCTTCTGAAGTAGTGAAAAACACAAGAAGGGGGGGTTGAATTGTAAAACTGAAATCTAATGCAATGAACAAGATATTTTTATCCTGGTTCGTTTGATCTCAAACTACTCCAGTCCACCCGTCAAGGTGATTTCGCCTCTCTCCAACGAGGTCTTAATCCACTATATTCAACTGAATATTACAGACTGCTTTAACAATTGCTAAAGCCTTCTTGATGCAAACCACAACCCGGTTTGTCAAGGAAACACTTTCTTACAAAGAAATCCAATCTAAGTGTGTGAATGTTTTCTACAAAACTGTATCACAACTGTGATGTATACACAACTTAAAGCTTAGAAACTAGATTGCTAAACAATGATAGAATATCAGAATGTGTAGTGTTTAGCAAAACTGAGAGAAAGAAGATTTTGATCAGCTTTTATGCGTGTAAAGATTTGGAGAGCATTAGCCATTTCAATCTTCAAAGTCTTGTTTATATAGCACTGAGATGTTGAACGTTGGATGCAATATTCTTGATTCAATGCTAATAACAAACTTTCCTTATAAAGCAGATCTTGTCTGGAATGAGGCCGTTGGTATTAATTTGCTTTCAATGCACAGTACCGTTGCTTACTTAATGCAAGTTCTGGCTTGGCTCATTCTAATTCTGCTTCGCTGCTGATGAACGTATTTGTTTCTTTATCAGAGTATTGAGCGCAATCTTGTTCATCAGGCTTCAGCATTTACGTGAGTTGATAATCTGATTCTGACATTCTGATATGGAAACTTCTGATGCTGATGTCAGAAACCAAATTCTGATGCTGATTAGGTGTGATCTTGCTTATATCAATCAGAGTATCTGCAAGTCAGAACATAATAATTTTAGGCAGCAGATAGTTCATACATGAATCATATACATAATATATCTTTTCACTTTGTTATCATCAAAACTTAAATATAGGGTATTAGATTCAAACTTTGTTCTAACAATCTCCCCCTTTTTGATGATGACAAAAACTAGATATTTTTAAATGAAAATAATGTGAAAAGGTATCAGAGAGATGCATCAGAGTAAGAGGTAAAAAGATAAGGAGTAAAAAGATATCAGAGTTGAGAGATACTCCCCCTGAGTTTATTACTTCCCTTTGATTACAAGTGTTCTTCAGGATCAGATCTTTTTGCCTTTCTTTGAACATCAGAGTATCAGAGTCTTTGACTATCAGAAGCTTTGGATCAGCATATCAGAGCAGAGCTTCAGATCAGCATATCAGAGCTTTTCTTGTCAGAGCTTTGCTTTGGATCAGAGTCTCAGAGCGGATCAGAGCTTCATAGTGATCAGAGCTTCATAGCTTTTAGTCTTCAGAGTGTCCAGGAGCTTCCTTGTACTTGTAGACTTTAAGCAAAACAGAAAAAAACATTTTCAAGTAATAGAGTTAGAATGTTTGAGAATTTCTGTCTTAGTTAACCGTTATTGTTTAAAATATCATTCTTGTTCTCCCCCTTTTTGTCAGCAATCAAAAAGTGTACGTGAGTGCTAAAACAGTTAAGATCAGAAAAAACTTGTCATATTGAAAGGTTCAGAATCAAAACATGAAAATAGTACAAAACATATTCAAATAGTACATCAGAAAATCAAGGAAAACATGAAAAAGACATGAATGAAAAAAGACTAAGATTGGGGAGGTAAGCGTGTGAACAGGTTCTCCAGCATGGCTTTGATTTGATCAGCAGTCTCATTCTGCTTGTGCACCATGCTGACAACAGTGTCAATCTTGCTATCCTGCACATCCATTCTTTCTTTCATCTTCTAGTCGTTTTCATCCATCCTCTGCTGCAGACGCATGTCATTCAGCTTTAGTTCTTCCAGAGTCTGCCTGTCCAAGGCAGCTTGAGAAGCATCAGAAGCAGGAAGCTTCTGAGAGCTTTCTGCAACATCTTCTGCTTGACTTTCTTCAGCTTGAATGGTCTTGTCTTCTTCTGGTTGCACCTTTGAAGCTAGCTGTTTCTCAGACCAAGGTTCACTATCCAGAGGGAGCACGTCTTCTTTCAGAAGCTGACTTCCAACTTCATTCAGAAGCTTGCTGAAATTCTGTTGTGCCTGCTCATAGTTGATATCCTGCAACTTGAGGGCTTCAGCACGTACCCAAAGTCTGAATTGTGACCAGAGCTGATCAGAAGCAGCTGGGTCAATCATTCCAGGACAGACTTGCTTCAAAGAAGCAATCCATTGCTGCACACCTGTTTCAAAATTCATAATACCAGAGCCAACATCTGGTTGTTTTGGTTTTGGGATGGCAATTTTATGTTTCATATCAGCAAGACGGTCAAGACTGGTTAAGTCTATGAAGGTCCTACTGGGGTTTTCAGAGGTTTTCTTGGCAGCAGTTTGTTTTGGAGATGGAGTTTCAGAATCAGAAATTATGATTGGACTGGGTGGTGTTTTGGGAGTATTTGGTGGTGTAGATTCTGGTGAGGATGGCAATTGTGCCAAGGTGATTGTCGTTCCACCTGGCAGCTGGATTGCCAGAGGTGATGGTTGAGGTGAATGAGGTTCAGATGGTTGAGGAGAAGGAGTTTCAGAGTGATGAAACTCTGGTTGAGGTGATGGTGGATTAATTTCTGGTTGAGGAGAGGGAGACGGAATTGCTGGTTGAGGAGAAGTTGTTGGAATTTCTGGTTGTTCAGGGATAAGGGGTTCTTCTGGAATTGATGAGAGTGGTTGTTGTTGTTCTGGTTCTTCAGCAGATTGCTGTTGTTCTGGTTGTGGAGGAGGGACAATTTGTGGTTCAGAGTTTGGTTGATCAGAAGTGTGTTGATCAATGTCAGACAGCACTTTGTCAATTGCTGAAGTTGTTGAGATTGTTGGTTTGGGATGTTTGGTTCTGGGTCTTTTGAGTTTTAATGCCTCAGAAGGGTCCACTTCTGGTACAGTTTCATCTATGGTAGGGATGGGGATTGAGATTCTATGAGAGGTTTGAGGAGGAATAGATGCTGGAATAGTAGAAGAATTTAAAACAGGAGCAGCAGATAAATTACCTCTTTTCTTGGGTGTCTGCTGGGATCATCCTTCTGAAGGTGCCTTCCTCTTCTTCGTCTTCTTCAGAGTCACTTCTTGCTGAGGTTGATGCAGAGCTTTGATAATCATATTTGGATCTGTACCATCTGCCTTGCACGCATCTAAGTACCTGAGAACTACCTCTGGTTTGGATTCTATCTCAGAAAATAACGGAAAGTCACTCAGAGGAACTCTTCTGCTGGTGATATCAGCAATAGGAGTAGCTCTGGGTTCCTTTTGGATATTCTCTATCAACTTCATTTTCTTCAAGTTCTTCGCATTCAGAGGTTTCCCAATTGTTGGTTTAATGGTGCTTAACTCCTGAGCTTCTATCAGATGCTCAATCAGCCTATTCTCTGTCAGAATATCTGATATCAACCTTCCAAAGGGTATCCAATCCCTCTTGGTTCTTTCTTCTTCCCTGGTTTCCTTCACACTTGTTTTGAGGTGATTGAACAGAAAATGAGCCAAATTGATTTTTACCTTCTGATCAATAAAGTAGATCAGAAACTGCTGATCCACATTTATGTAATCAGGTGAACTGGTTGGCTTCCTATGGTTGAAGCACCCCAGAATTATCTTAGCCCAAACTCTGTAATGATCCTTCAGATCTTTGATCTTGCTGCTGGGCACCCCATGGGTGAAAATCCTTGCAGCTATCACGCCCACATCAGCACATCTTTCAGCCATGTCCACACAACGGACGCCACCGCCACTGTAACCAATTAACCTTGCAATGTGATCCTCAGTGATCACAATCTTCTTCCCCATAACAAAGGAGGTGACTAGATGTGTTGAAGCCTTGGCATGAATCCAGAATTCCTTGACTAGCATAGGGAATTTCTTCTGAGGACCTGCAGAAGCACTGCTGGAGGTTGCCATGTTCACACTAAAAAGGTTTTGAGAAGAACTGAGAAAAAGGGTTTCGCAAGAGATGAACACCGAAGAAAAATGCAGAGAATGCTTGAGTATTAGTGAGAAACTGTAAAGAATTTAGAATGAGCGGTTTATGTGATTAAATAGAGTTTCAGAATATTTTGAAAAAATAAACGTTTTTAAGAAAGAGAAAAATCATGATTGCATTTTAAAAGCATGATTACTTTTCATTAAATGCTTGCTGATTTTGAGGGATTTGAGAAAGATACTTAAAAACGGTTACCAGACATGTGTCTCAATGCACCCAATCAACGCTTTGTCTTCTCAGAAGCGTGCTCGCGTTCTGCTTCAGAGATTTGCTAATGATTGGATGACACTTGTTTGATGTAGTGATCAGCACGTCTGTCTTTGAGCTTAGACTCTCAGATCTTTAGACTTGCATCTGATACAATCTGCATGTCCTATCTTTCTGAAAGAAGATTGATCAGAAGTTCACAGTAAAATAATTACATTCTGAGGGTAAATATATGGAATTAAAACATTTTCACTCTGGACAGATTTTCATGTTGAGATGTTTCAGAATGAAATGAAACCTATCTTCTGAAAGGGGTTTAGTAAAGATATCAGCCCATTGATGGTCTGTATCTATAAATTTTAAGTTCAAAATACCTTTCTGAATATAGTCCCTAATGAAGTGATGTTTTATTTCTATATGCTTAGCTCTAGAATGTAAAATGGGATTCTTACTTAAGAAAATAGCAGAAGTATTATCACAGAGTATAGGAATGTTACTCTCAAAAATCTGGAAGTCTTCAAGCTGACTTTTCATCCAGAGCATTTGTGTGCTACATCCTGCTGCTGCTATGTACTCAGCTTCTACTGTTGATAGTGCAATTGTTGATTGCCTTTTGTTGGACCAAGAGATCATATTTTCTCCCAGAAACTGGCAGCTTCCAGAAGTGCTTTTACGTTCCACTCTGTCTCCAGCAAAATCAGCATCGCAGTAGCCTACTAAGCTGTAATCACTAGATTTTCTATAAAACAAGCCCAGATTAGTAGTACCTTTCAGATACTTGAAAATTCGCTTAACAGCTGTTAAGTGAGATTCTCTAGGATCTGATTGGAATCTAGCACAGATACAAACACTGAATAATATGTCAGGTCTTGAAGCAGTCAGATAGAGGAGAGAACCAATCATACCTCTGTAGACTTTCTGTTCTACATTTTTGCTTACCTCTTCTCTTTCCAGAATGCCTGTGGGATGCATTGGAATCTTTGATGGCTTACATTCTGAGAGGTCAAATTTCTTCAGAAGATCTCTGATGTATTTGCTCTGATGAATGTAAGTTCCCTCGGGAGTTTGATTGATCTGAATTCCTAGAAAGAATTTCAGTTCCCCCATGAGGCTCATCTCAAATTCTGCCTGCATACACTTAGCAAATTTTCTTCCAAGAGAAGGATTAGTAGAACCAAAAATAATATCATCAACATAAATTTGACATACTAAGATGTCATTCTTAACTGATTTACAGAATAGAGTAGTGTCCACTTTCCCTCTGGTGAATTCATTTTGTAACAGAAAGTTACTTAGCCTTTCATACCAAGCTCTGGGAGCTTGTTTCAGACCATATAGTGACTTCTTTAGTTTGGAAACATGTTCTGGATGTTTTGTATTTTCAAACCCAGGGGGTTGGTGTACATAGACTTCTTCTTCTATATAACCATTTAAGAATGCACTTTTGACATCCATCTGATACAGAGTGATGCCTCTATTAACAGCAAATGAAATTAAAAGTCTGATAGATTCTAACCTGGTGACTGGGGCAAAGGTTTCTGTATAGTCTATCCCCTCTTGCTGACTATAACCTTGTGCAACCAGTCGTGCCTTGTTTCTGATGACTTCACCTTGTTCATTTAGCTTGTTTCTGAACACCCATCTTGTTCCAATGACGTTGAATCCCTTTGGTCTGGGAACGAGATCCCATACGTCGTTTCTGGTGAATTGATTCAGCTCTTCTTGCATTGCCAGAATCCAGTCATTATCCAGAAGTGCTTCATCAATAGAAGAAGGTTCAATCAGAGACACAAGTCCCATGAGAGTTTCTTCAGAGTTTCTGAAGCTTGCTCTTGTTCTGATTGGATCTTCCTTTCTTCCTAAGATAGTCTCTTCTGGGTGATCCAAGCTGCTTCTGGGTAATCTCTTCTGAGGTTGATCAGCAGCTGTTGTAGGATTGCTAGCAGTGCTCCTTTCAGACGTTGAAGGAGTGTCTGTATTGAGAGCTTCTGATGACTTGTCTTCAGAACCTGTAAATTCAATTTCCATACCTGCAAAAACTTCATTCTGCTTTGACTTTTCAGAGTCAAGCTTATCATCAAAACAAACACTGATTGATTCTTCCACAATCTGTGTTTCTGTATTGTATACTCTGTACCCTCTTGAGCGTTCAGAGTATCCTAACATAATACACTTCTGTGCTTTAGAGTCAAACTTGTTCAAATAATTCTTTGTATTTAATATAAAGCAAGTACATCCAAATGGATGAAAATATGAAATGTTGGGCTTTCTGTTCTTCCACAATTCATATGGAGTCTTTTCCAGAATAGGTCTTATTGAGATTCTATTCTGAATGTAGCACGCTGTGTTTATTGCCTCTGCCCAGAAGGTCTTAGCAACGTTTGTCTCATTGATCATGGTTCTGGACATTTCTTGCAATGTTTTGTTCTTTCGTTCTACAACTCCATTTTGTTGGGGAGTTCTAGGACAAGAGAAATCATGCAGAATGCCTCTGTCATTAAAGAATGACTCAAAATCTTTGTTTTCAAATTCTCCACCATGATCACTTCTGACTTTAACGATTCTAAGATCCTTTTCATTCTGAACTTGGTTACAGAAGGTAACAAACACAGAGTGTGACTCGTCCTTTTGTCTTAAGAACTTTACCCATGTCCATCTGTTATAGTCATCTACGATTACTAACCCATACTTCTTGCCACTGACTGAAGCAGTTTTAACTGGTCCAAATAAGTCAATGTGCAGAAGTTCTAATGGCTTAGAGGTAGAAACAACATTTTTGGATTTAAAAGAAGGTTTTGCAAATTTGCCTTTCTGACATGCTTCACACAGAGCATCTGAATTGAACTTCAAATTAGGAAGTCCTCTGACCAGATTGAGTTTGTTAATCTAAGATATTCTTCTCATACTAACATGCCCCAATCTTCTGTGCCAGATCCACTGCTCGTTGTTAACAGACAGAAGGAATTTTACATTCTGACTCTTTAGTTTAGAAAGTTTGATTTTGTAAATGTTGTTTTTCCTCTTACCATTAAACAGGATAGTCCCATCTTTCTGACTAACAGCTTTACATGATTTTTGATTAAAGATTATATCATAACCGTTATCACTTAATTGACTTATGGATAACAGATTATGAATCAATCCATCTACTAGCAGAACATTATTAATAGAGGGAAGATTTCCATTACCTACAGTTCCAGAGCCAATTATCTTTCCCCTCTGATTGCCTCCAAAGCCAACGTGGCCTCCAGGCTTAAGTTCCAGGCTTTGGAACATATGCCTTCTTCCCGTCATGTGTCGTGAGCAGCCAGAGTCCAGGTACCATGACTGGTGTTTCTGACTTGCTGCTAAAGATATCTGCAACATGTATTATTTTATCCTTAGGTACCCATATTTTCTTGGGTCCTTATTTGTTTGTTTTACCAAAACTCTGGTTGAATTTTGGTTTCACAGAGTGCTTACTGCTAGTCTATTTAATATCATGTGTGTGACCATACACAAAATGTGAATTCAGAGGAGTGTGTTTAATGGTTAAGTCCATGACATTCTTTGGTGTAGGAACCTTACCTTGGTATCCTATTCCTTTCCTGCCGTTTCTGCTAACTCCATAGATCATTGAAGCCATTTTGCTTCTATCTATGCTTTTAGCGAGGAACTTCTGGAAACTGTGATCATACTCCTTGATGATCTCATCAGCGTTGCTGGGGGTTTCAGAAATTGGTTTCTTCTGAGAGTTTTGTAAAGTGTTTTCTAATTTTGAAATCTTATTTCTCAGCTCAGAATTCTCCAATTTGAGACTCTCAGTCTTATTAGAGTCAGATTCAAGATTCCTTTTCAGGTCTCTGAATTTAACTCTAATTTGCTGATACCGTTCCAGAATCTCATTAAGGCTTTCAGCAAGTTCAGCCTTTGTAAAGTTAACAGCAAAGTTAGGAAATACCTCTTCAGTATCTGATTCTGAGTCTGATTCAGAAGCTTAACTATCTTCTGAGATGTTAGCCATGAGAGCTATGTTTGCCCTCTCATCATCTGATTCTGAGTCAGCTTCAGAAGAGTCAGAGTCATCCCATGTAGCCATGAGACTTTTCTTCTTCTCTCTTCCAAACTTCCTTTTGGGCTTTTCCCTCTGAAGCTTTGGGCAGTCACTCTTATAGTGTCCTTGCTCATTGCACTCATAGCAGATGATGTCCTTGGTGTTTGGCTTTTTGCTACTGGAGGAGCCTTCAGATCTTCTGTATCCAGAGGAAGAATCTGTCCTTCTGTATCTGGAAGAAGACTCGTTCTGATCAGATCTTCTGGGATTCCTGAACTTCCTTTGTCTTTGCTTCCACAGTTGATTTACTCTTCTGGAAAGGAGAGAGAGTTCGTCTTCTTCTGATGAGGATCCATCAGATGTTTCTTCAACTGCCTGCAAACCTTTAGACTCAAATTTTTTGTTAGATTTTAATGCTAAAGGCTTACCTTGCTTCTGAGGCTCATCAGCTTCTAGCTCTATCTCATGACTTCTGAGGGAGCTGATTAGTTCCTCCAGAGTGATTTTGTTGAGATCTTTAGCTAGCTTCAGAGCTGTAACCATTGGTCTCCACTGCTTGGGTAAACTTCTGATGATTTTCTTGACATGGTCAGCAGTAGAGTATCCTTTATCCAGAACCTTGAGACCAGCTACCAGAATCTGGAATCTTGAGAACATTGTTTCAATGGATTCAGATTCTTCCATTTTGAACGCCTCATACTTCTGAATGAGCGCCAGAGCTTTAGTTTCTTTGACCTGAACGTTGCCCTCATGTGTCATTCTGAGTGAGTCAAAAATATTCTTTGCTGTGTCTCTGTTGGAGATCTTTTCATATTCAGTATAGGAGATGGCGCTGAGGAGGATGGTTCTGGCCTTGTGGTGATTCTTGAAGTCACGCTTTTGTTGGTCAGACATTGTTTTTCTCTCAATCTTCTGACCGCTTGCATTCACAGGGTGCGTGTATCCATCTGTCACCATATCCCACAGATCAGCATCATGTGCCAGAAAGAAGCTTTCAATTCTGTCTTTCCAGTAATCAAAGTTTTCTCCATCAAAGACTGGAGGTTTGCCGCTGAATCTGTCTCTGTCCTCATTGTTGTCATTGCTGATGTGAGAATTGTTTCCTGCCATTGTGTTTTTCTGACGCTGGATCTTGTACTGACACGGTTAAGTGTTTTAGCTCAGAACCAGGCGCTCTGATGCCAATTGAAGTAGTGAAAAACACAAGAAGGGGGGGTTGAATTGTAAAACTGAAATCTAATGCAATGAACAAGATATTTTTATCCTGGTTCGTTTGATCTCAAACTACTCTAGTCCACCCGTCAAGGTGATTTCGCCTCTCTCTAACGAGGTCTTAATCCACTATATTCAACTGAATATTACAGACTGCTTTAACAACTGCTAAAGCCTTCTTGATGCAAACCACAACCCGGTTTGTCAAGGAAACACTTTCTTACAAAGAAATCAAATCTAAGTGTGTCAATGTTTTCTACAAAACTGTATCACAACTGTGATGTATACACAACTTAAAGCTTAGAAACTAGATTGCTAAACAATGATAGAATATCAGAATGTGTAGTGTTTAGCAAAACTGAGAGAAAGAAGATTTTGATCAGCTTTTATGCGTGTAAAGATTTGGAGAGCATTAGCCATTTCAATCTTCAAAGTCTTGTTTATATAGCACTGAGATGTTGAACGTTGGATGCAATATTCTTGATTCAATGCTAATAACAAACTTTCCTTATAAAGCAGATCTTGTCTGGAATGAGGCCGTTGGTATTAATTTGCTTTCAATGCACAGTACCGTTGCTTACTTAATGCAAGTTCTGGCTTGGCTCATTCTAATTCTGCTTCGCTGCTGATGAACTGTTTTGTTTCTTTATCAGAGTATTGAGCGCAATCTTTTTCATCAGGCTTCAGCATTTACGTGAGTTGATAATCTGATTCTGACATTCTGATATGGCAACTTCTGATGCTAATGTCAGAAACCAAATTCTGATGCTGATTAGGTGTGATCTTGCTTATATCAATCAGAGTATCTGCAAGTCAGAACATAATAATTTTAGGCAGCAGATAGTTCATACATGAATCATATACATAATATATCTTTTCACTTTGTTATCATCAAAACTTAAATATAGGGTAGTAGATTCAAACTTTGTTCTAACATCTTCTTCCACAACATTCATTCCATGCTGGGGCATGGGAGCAGTCACAACATTGGGCCTTTCGGGCGCCTCGAACTGTATTTACTTAGCATCAATAAGGTCCTGAACCTTATTCCTTAGAGCCCAACAATCATCCGTAGAATGCCTCGGGCTATCAGAGTGATAAGCGCAGCGGGCATTGGGGTTGTACTTTGGAGAGGTTGTGTTCACTACCTTCGGAGCTTCTTTGATAGTTACCAGATTGGTTGACAGCAGTTGCGGCAGGATCTGAGACAAGGTCATACTAAGTCGAGTGTACTCCCTTCTGGGTCTCTCACCCCTTGGTTGGTTATATTGCCGAGGAGAGACAGCAGGCTTTGAAATTACCACCGCGTTTACAACTTGGCGGCGTTCCGATTTATTCTGTTTCCTGGTACCGTACACAACACTAGATTCCTTTTTGAATGGTTTCTTTTCAGAACTCGAGGAAGCACCTTTCTGTATCTTCCCCGACTTGATACCAGCTTCTATCCTTTCACCAGTCAGAATGAGGTCTATAAACCATGCAGAAGAATTACCAATCAGATGGTTGAAGAATGGACCAGACAAGGTCCCCAAGAACATGTCCACGAGTTCACGGTCAGTCAATGGTAGCTGCACCCTGCCAGCCAGGTCTCTCCACTTTTGCGCGTACTCCTTAAAACCTTCTCCCGATCCTAGCGACATACCCTGGAGTTGGGTACGTGTAGGAGCGAGGTCGGCATTATACTGATACTGCTTATAAAATGCAGTAGCCAAGTCCTCCCAGTTACGAATACTAGTTCCATCCAGCTGATAGAACCACTCGAGTTGAGCCCCTGAAAGTCTATCCTGGAAGAAATGGATCCATAAGTTCTTGTCTGCAGTGTAAGGTTGGATCTTCCTTACATAAGATCTGAGATGCAGCTTAGGGCAGGAAGCTCCGTCATACTTCGCAAAAGAAGGTGCCTTGAACTTGTGTGGGATCACCACCCCAGAAGATAAACCTAGATCCCCAAAATCCAAAGCAGGCACCTGTTGAATCTCTATGGCACTTAGACGGTCCTCTAGTTGCTTGTACCTGTCCTCAGTAGGAGGGTACTGTTCATCATTGAAATATGTCTCGTTGTCATAGACCACAGGACTAGGAACCCTTCCCCCTTGGGGACTATCCTTCCCTACAGAGGAAGTAGCTTGATCAGCCTCATTTTGCAGTGTATTTCCGAACCTCCGTCCAGTGTTGAACATCACAGTCCTCTTCTTCTTCTTCCTCAAAAGCAGAGTCTTCAATTCCTGTTGACCTTGGGCTAAGCTCATGACCAGCTCTTGAAACTGGGCATTCTGGGCCTAGAGGGCCTTGATAGCTTGTTCATTGGATGATTCAGGATTCATGATGACGTGCTGAAATAAACAGCGAAGAAGATTAAGCAACCTGTAGAAAAAGGGTACCTGTTATGCACATGATGCATGATATGCTATTTATGCAGTGCATTCAAGGGTTCGAAAGTTCAAATTCGTTGTAGATAAAAGAGGAACACACGTTATATTAAGAAATAATATGTTCAGTACATCAGGGCCTCATGGGAAAAACATTACAAAATAATTAATCCCAAAAGACATTGCGCATCCTCTTTGGGGCGATGTAAGTTTTGAGAGTCTTTTCCTCGTGCAGTAGGCGGGTGAGCTCCAAGACCTTCTTCTCACTGGCATGTAGACTGGTTTCAAGAGAATTTCGTTCTTCCTTGAGTTGGATCCAGCTTTTTTGCATTTCTTCCCAAGATGTTGGCATGTCAGGATGTTGAATGGTGTAGGGCACCTCTCCTTCCAAAACTGGCTCCTTGATCACAGGGAGAACATGAGGATATGGCATCACCAGCTTCTGGGAGCGGGCTCGTACCGAATTGAGATAAGGCTCCAGGGGGATGGAGTTCTTGTGCCCCAGTGTCTTACTATATACCCTGTTGGGCATCCTCCAAGCTCTGATAAATCTTTGGCGAAGCCCTTGTGCATCGTTGTCGAAGTCAAAAACTATGTCAGGAATCAACATGTCATGAGGGCCATCTCTCCGAGCATATCCAAATTGTCTCAAAGCCAGGCATGGGTTGTAAGTAATGCCCCCTCTTATTCCAAGTAAAGGAACATTAGGAAACTCTCCGCAACGATCAATGATAGTGACATTTTCTCTGGACCGAGAACACCAATGTATATCAGCATGTGTAAGAGTCATTAACCGTTGTGACCATCTCAAACCCCGCTCGTTCTTCAAAACTGATTGTGGAAGGTGCGAAATAAACCACCTTGCCAGGAGAGGAGTGCAGCACATGAGAACACCTCTTTTTCTCATGGTTCAAGTTTAACATGAGAGGAGGATGTCCCCAAGCAATGTAGGTATAGGATTCCTGGACATGAAGATCTTGACAGCATTGATATCTATAAGCTGATCTGGATTCGGGAACAACACCAACCCATAGACAAGGAGTGCCACAACTTCTTCAAAGGCTTGTAGGTCAAGGGAGTTCCAACATTCTTGTGCTTTCTCAAACAGGAACTTTGCCAAGAATCCTTTGATACTACTTCTAACTTCCCAATGTCCCTTGATGTCAGATGGTTGTAGGCATAATGCTTTAGCAACCTCTTCAAGTTTTGGTTCCCTTTCCGTACCGTTGTAGGGTAGTTGACTACGAATAGGAACCTTCAGAAGCTGAGAAAACTCTTCCAAAGTAGGCACCAATTGATAATCCGGGAAAGTAAAACAGTGGTGCAAAGGGTCAAAGAACTGGAAGAGAACTTTTATCATATCTTCTTCAATGTTCGTGTTGACCAAGCTGATGAGTCTACCATGCCTTTCACTGAAGGAAGAGTTCTCGGGAATCCTGGATGTAAGCTCTTTAAGCTGAGGAGGGATCCTTACAAGGTTGACCTGAATTGTCTTTCTGCGAATACTTTCCATGTCCTACAAAACAAGAACAAAGATGAAGATTCGAACCCTTGAAGTGGTTAGTGGATGCATATGATGCTATATGATGTTATGATGTTATGATAAAAAACACACCACAAGTATCCACAAAAAGCAAACATGATAAGGCACACAAGTCACACCAGACAGCCCTTAGAGTTTAGGCCAGCATGAGGTCTAGGTACTACCCTCTTGAAGTTGGTGGGCTCAAAACCTGTCCTATCAAAAGTAACCGGGTTCTAAGGATCTCAATATCATTGGGTTGTTTTCTGTGTTCATTATTTTGATTTAGCCACTGAATTGGCGATCAAAATATTCCAAGAAAATAACCCTCAATGAGTGTAGTATCGAGTATCTACCAACTTCGGACTGCACCAAAGTCGGTCATCTCACTACCCTAAAGAGGCCAGGATGGTCAAGTAAGGTTCCTAAGGTCAGTTGATGCTTCACGACACCACGCGGCGGCCCCGTACTCTCCTTCACTTGACTCAAGGGTTACCGGTACTCACCAAAGTGCCACATCAACGTAGCAACTGCTTCAACCGTGTCGGTATACCCCGCACAGTTCCCTCACAGTTTGTTGCTACCTAAAAGGTATCCCCCAGATCCGGGTTAGGATCTATGAAACTCCCAAAACAGGCCCACAATATTAAAGCAATCAAAACAGGCAATTGAAAACATATGAGTGGTATAATCCTAAGGTACACCTCACTTATAAATTTCCCCAGCAGAGTCGCCAGTTCTGTGATCGGTGGAAATAGAATTGACTGTTTTTTAAGCTGGTTCGCGAAAAGTCGCGGTAAGCAAGAGTCGCCACCGTCTTTTATGTTCTCCAACATCCAAAGGACAAAAGCACAACAAAATTCCTTCTTTGAGAATGTTTCTTGGTTCGGGAGGTAGATTTATAGAAAGGGAAGGTGTTAGCACCCTTTCTATCCGTGGTTATCCACGGGCTCTTAGGTACTTGCTCTTATGTTTTCAAAAAAAATGTTTGCTTTTCAAGTGTGTGTGGGTTTTGAAAAAAGTTTCGTTTGAAAAATTTCTAAGTAACTCTTGTATCTGTCCTCAAAAGTGTATGAAATATTTGTTTGAAAACTTTTTGAAAGTGTCAGTGTGAAAAGATGTTTTTGTTTGTTTTGAGAGAGCAAGTACCCATGAGATCTACCTACTCTAAGGAATTAGGTTGTGTAAGAGTCCTTTAAACAGTACTATCCCACCATTGAGAGGTAGGTAGCACCGTCGTTGGAGGTATTCGGGTCAATTCGATTAAGGGACATGTGTGGTCACCGAAGCAATAGTAGGACACCTTAGAAGTAACCCTAATGTCCTAGATCCTTTTTTATCCGAGGCAACCGTTTCGAGGCACCAGGATCTTTAGACAGGAGGGCGACCTCTAAAACACCCTATACTTGACGACCACGTTCGAGGAAACCAGTGAGGCGTACCCTAGGAGTGGCATGTGCTTGTGTGTTGTTTTCAATTTATGTTTATCTTTGAACATGTCATTTGTGAGCTACGGATTGGTTTTAATTTTCATACAAGTCTTTCATGCATTTTTAACAGTTAAGAGTGCGGAAAATAAATTGCAGAAAGATAAATCTACGCTATTATAAGGCGCGGGTCTATACATCGCCAAAAACAAAACCCGTTTTGGAAAATAAGTGCGGAAAAGTAAATAAAGCGATAAAACCTAATTAACTATTACATATCTTGAAATAGTTACATAAATAATCAAAATAAGAATAATGCGCGAAAGAAATTAAATCGGGACGTCCTTAGGGTTTTGACCCTTTTTGAGAAAAGAATTTAAGCTTTGTCCTTTTTTGCAATTTAATTAAAATATTAAACCTAGTACTAATTAATTAATTAATTAAAAGAAAAAAGTGTTTTTTTGTGTTTTTTAAGTCTTTAATGAAAATAAAATAAAAGAAATTAAAAGAAAAAAGGAAAAACCCTAATTCTAAATTTGTTTTATTTATTGTAAAAAAGGTTAAAATTAAACCTAAATTTAAACTAAGTTGATTAATTAGAATTTATTTACAAAATATAATTAGTAGTGAAAATAATAATAAATAATATTTACATTTGAATAGTCTGAATTTATTATGAAAATTAATTTGTTAGTTAATAATAATAATAACAATAATTATTAAAGAAAATAAAAGGAAAAAGAAAATAAAAAAAGATGGTAAACCAGGGGGGTTTGATGGACCCAATGGAGGTGAATCTGGAATTTTAGGCCCATGAACATTCAAGCCTTGTTGACCTTCCTGGTTGTCCACGCCTGCGTTGACTCATGAGCACCATGGTCTTCATTCTTTGACCATTGGATTGAGGGTTGTGGACACTTGGCGCTTGGACCATTGGAGGTTTATGGTGGAATGCATTGAATGGCCTGTATAGAATTATATAAGAAAAAATATTATTGAGTTTTGGGTGGATCTGGGAATCGAACCCAGGTCCCAATGCTTACCAGACACATCATCTCCCACTAGGCCATTGCGTTGTCTTTGTTATTATAATGGATAAAGAAAATAATATATAAAGAGATCAATTATGCTGGGAATTAAAAAAAAAAGCGCGCATTTGTTTGAATGCTCCAACCATATGCGTCCACGTATTGTCTTCTTCGCTTGGCCTGTAACAAAAACAATCAAACAGCAGGGGTTTTTAACCCCCACAAACTGCAAATGCCAAAAATAGCGATTAGGTGTATGAGTTATATAAATAGGGCGCGAGGGTTGGGTTTGATTCGTCTGGCCTTGACGAATCCAACCATATGCGTCTCAAGTTCCAATTTTGCTTATGCTGTAAAGCCCCAATTCGAAAGCTTGGAAACCCTAGAATTCAACAATGGTGGTTTACATTTCAGGGCACCATAATACAATTAACCTATATCATCAGCTTCAGAAAGGTGTCAGCAATGCAATACACACAAAAAAAACTCATTAATGATGCATGAATATTGATTTACGATTATGAAAAAATAACCAAACCGTGTGACTTGTTCTTGCGTGTTCTTTGAGTGTTAAGGCTTGTTTTTGATTGCAATCCGTTCCTGAGTGTCCCAGCAATGTATTGGAATCAAGAAAGGGATTTGAATTGGCCTGGAAGGTTGAATTAAGTTTTCAAATTTCTTGGCTTTTTTTCAATATGGTAATGGTGATTTTGTAGCAACTTGCACGTTCAAGGCTTTAGGGTTTGCTTCAGTACATATAGTGGAATGAAACTAGGGTAAATCTTGCACATGAAATCCATTGTATTGAAGATTGTATATTTGATTTTCAATCAAATCTTTTTTCATATTTTTGATTGATAAAACTTGCCAAACATGGAGATTTTGATGTCCTTGATGTGTACACGAATTTCCAGCTTGCCCTGAGTGTATTTGCTTCACAAAAGATTTGAAAAAAACATATCTTTGAATTTCCTACATTTAAAATCAATTAAATGAATTAATATTAATAAAAATTCAATTAATTAATTAAAAATAAGAAACTAAATCAATTTAAGCTCATTGGGTCGTGCATAGGCCTTGGACAAAGTTTCAAGAAGGAATTTGTGGCCCATTAGCAAAAATGAGGTGTTTTGGGCAAAGTTGACTTTTGCAAATTCCCAAAAATTTCCCAACTTCTCCAATGCATATCTTGCTCAATTTTGATCATATGAACATGTTCTTGGACATTTTGGAAAGGTCTTGAAGTCCTCTAACCAATTACTTTGGTCCCATGTCATTTGGATTTACCAATCTCAAGTTATGGTCTTTGACTTAAAGTGCCTTTTTGTTGACTTTTGAAATTGACCTATAATGTAGAAATTGATAACTTTTTGTGAGACCATTTCTTGGACTTGGAATGTGAAGATGAGTTGTATGAAATGTCATCCCCTTCAAAATGAAAATTGGATGGGATTTTTCTGATGAACCATGAAAAAGTTATGCCCTGGTCAAGTTACAGTTGACTTTTCAGCTGTCCCAAAATAGAAACTTTTGCATCTTTATGATTTTTGAGCCATGCTTGTGGAATCATGATCAAGACTTGATCAAATGATGATTGTGAACTCAAAATGAGATGTTGACCAAAATTTTTGACTTTTTACTGTAAAATGACCATTTTTCCCCTGCAGTTGACTGTTAAGCAATTAGGGCTTTTGACTGTGCAATTTGCCTCTGTGAGCCTTGAGACTTGACATGTAGATGCTTGGAAATGTATATAGGCATATATGACTTGATTGAGCCCTTGAAAACCTCAAATTCACTGAAGGAACCAAAACCCTAATTTGGACTGGCTTAGGAGGCATTTGGACTGTGCAACCCTTGAGAAATCTTGAACCATTTGAAGGTGATTCTTGCCCAAATCTTGAAGAATATGGGAGGGCAAATTTTGGGGTACAACACTTGGCGTCTGACTTTCTTGTCGAAAGCTTTGATCATCCGTTTTTGATACATTTGACCATGGCAAACAACAGTAAGTCTCTTTTCATCAATCAAATTCAATTGATCAAGTCGAGTTTGGATCTAATCATCTTTGTTCAACCATGCATCCTTCATAATCCTCAGAGAGGGGATCTGAACCTCAATAGGTAGGAAAACTTCCATGCTGTAAACCAAAGAACAGGGTGTCGCCATGGTTGATGTGCGAGTCGTGGCACGATAACCATGCAGAGCGAATGGTAACATCTCATGCAAGTCTTTGTATGTGACTGTCTTTTTCTGTATGATCTTTTTAACGTTTTTATTTGCAGCTTCGACAGCACCATTCATCTTTGGCCGAAAAGGAGAAGAATTGTGATGCTGAATCTTGAATTTCTCGCATAATACGGTGATCATAGTGTTGTTGAGATTTGTACCATTTTCAGTGATGATCCTTTCCGGGATACCGTACCGGCAAATAAGGTTTTGCTTGATAAAGCGGGCCATAACATTCTTTGTAACAGAGGCGAAGGAGGCTGCTTCAACCCACTTTGTAAAATAGTCAATGGCCACTAGGATGAAGCGATGTCCATTGGAAGTTGTCGGCTTGATTTCCCCAATCATATCAATCCCCCACATAGCAAAGGGCCATGGAGCCGTCAAGAAATTCAGAGGAACCGGAGGCACGTGCACCTTGTCAGCATAAATTTGACACTTATGGCAGGTTTGAGAGTGTTGATAGCAATCTGCTTCCATGGTAGACCAATAATAGCTTGCCCGTAGGATTTTCTTTGCCATCGTATGCCCACTGGAATGGGTGCCAAAAGTACCTTCATGTAATTCAACCATGATCTTTTCAGCTTCAACCTTATCCATGCACCGAAGCAAAATGGAGTCATGATTGCGTTTGTACAGGATGCCATTACTAAGGAAGAATTTAGCAGAGAATCTCCTTAAGAACTTCTTATCATTGATTGAAGCTCCTTCTAGATATTCTTGAGCCTCAAGATACTTCTTGACTTCATGAAACAAAGGTTGGTCCACTACCTCCTCAGTATTAATCTCGTGACAGTGTGCTGGTTAATCCATTCGTTCAATGGTGATCTTGGGAGTCTCGTTATCCCAATTAAGTTTAAACATATATGACATTGTGGCTAGAGCGTCAGCTAGCTGATTTTCTTCTCGCAGGAAATGCTCGAAGGTAATCTCCTCAAAATGCGGTAGCAATGTCAAAACATGTTCTTTATAAGGGATAAGGTTAGGGTGTTTGGTGTCCCATTCCCCTTTGATCTAACTGATGACCAAGGCTGAGTCTCTGAATACATCCAATGATTTGATCCCTAAGTCTATGGTAGCCTTGAGACCAAAGATGCACGCTTCATATTCTGCCATGTTGTTTGTACAATTGAAACAAAGTATTGTGGTAAAGGGAGTATGACACCCTTCAGGACATATGAGTACAACACTGATACCATTTCCGAGTGCATTGGAGGCTCCATCAAAGAACAGGGTCCATCGGGATCCTTGTTCAGGTCCTTCGTATGGCCTGACTTCTTTACTGTTGTCTAATGTCATGATGTCTTCATCTGGGAATTCAAACTTCATGGACTGATAATCTTCTACAGCTTGGTGAGCAAGGTGATCACCTAACACACGGCCCTTTATAGCTTTTTGGGTAGTATACTGTATGTCGTACTCTGTCATGATCATCTGCCACCTAGCTATTCTCCTAGAAAGAGCAGGCTTTTCGAAGATGTATTTTATCAGATCCATTTTAGATATCAATAAGGTAGTATGAGTCAGCATATACTATCTTAGTCGGCGAGCAGCCCATGCCAGAGCGCATCAAGTTTTCTCGAGCAGTGAATATCTGGTTTCAGAGTTTGTAAACTTTTTTCTCAAGTAGTAAATAGCGTGCTCTTTTCGGCCATACTCGTCATGCTTCCCCAATACACACCCCATTGAACTTTCTAAAACAGTCAGATACATGATCAACAGTCTTCCCCCGACTGATGGCATCAATATAGGAGGCTCTTGTAAGTATTCTTTGATTTTTTCAAATGAAACTTGGCATTCATTATTCCATTTGACTACTTGATCTTTCTTCAATAGTTTGAAGATTGGCTCACAAGTAGCTGTCAGGTGAGAAATGAATCTGGCAATATAGTTCAAACGTCCCAAGAATCCTCTGACTTCCTTCTCATTACGAGGAGCAGGCATCTCTTGTATTGCTTTAACTTTGGCAGGATCAACCTCAATACCTTTGTTACTGACGATAAAGCCTAGGAGTTTACCTGATAGTTCCCCAAATGTGCATTTGTTTGGATTCAACCTCAACTTGTACTTCTTCAGTCTCTCAAACAGCTTTTATAAGTGATCAAGATGCTTTTCTTCTGTTTGCGATCTGGCTATCATATCGTCTACGTAGACCTCTATTTCATGATGTATCATGTCATGAAATAAATCTACCATGGCACGCTGATAGGTTTCCCTATCATTCTTCAATCCGAATGGTGTTACCTTGTAGCAGAATGTGCTCCACTGTGTGACAAATGTTGTTTTCTCCATGTCCTCAGGTGCCATTTTGATTTGGTTATATCCTGAGAATCCGTCCATGAATGTAAATACCCGTAAAGGACCTTGCTAATGGAGAACCTTCCACTCGTGAAATGGACGAGATCTTCAAAATTATAAAAAGGAGCGATTTCAAGATTGTGGAGTAATTGGGGCAAACCCCTTCCAAGATTTCCATGTTGTCTTTGTTACTCTGTTTCGATGCTCATGCTCGGGCGTTAATCAAATTCTTGTAGAAGGATCATGTCCCTCATGAGACCACAACTGACCAGTTTGAGAATTGTGTGGCAAGCTTGACGACCGATAATGGTTCGGGGTTCTCAGATGCTGATCTAACACCGCTTGGGAAGAACCATAACAAAGCTCTACATGTTTATGTCGAATGCAAGGGGACCACCCTAGCACATGTGTTGGTTGACACTGGCTCTTCTCTAAACGTGCTACCCAAGGGGGTGTTAGACCATTTAGACTGTGAAGGTTTAGTCTTGAAACCAAGTGATATCATTGTGAGGGCTTTTGATGGGTCCAAAAGGACAGTTCATGGAGAGGTGGATCTCCCGATCAAGGTGGGTTCACAAATTTTCAACTCTACCTTCTACATCATGGATATTCATCCTGCCTATTCCTGTTTGTTGGGTCTCGCTTGGATCCATGGAGTTGGGGCAGTAACCTCAACACTCCATCAAAAGCTCAAGTATCCGGTCAAAGGAAGAATTGTCACTGTCTGTGGTGAAGAGGAGTTCATGGTAAGCCACCTCAACTCTTTCAAATACATGGAGATGGATGGAGAATTCATAGAGACCCCATATCAGGCTTTTAAAGTTGTGCCACCAATGATTGCTGCTGCCAAATGTTCCTCTGGTTCGTCCAAAGCTGTTAAGGTCGTACCAAAGATGGTTTCATTCAAAGATGCTTGGGTTGCAGTAGAAGAAGGAAGTTGTGATACTTGGGGGAAACTCCTTGAGATCCCATTCAAAGCAGACAAATGTGGTTTGGGTTTCACCATCAAGGCTCAGAAGGAAGTGAGGCGCACTCGCGCAGGGAGGCCTCCTCTCCATATTGGAAGCCACGAAGTTAGCACGATAGGTGATTCTGATAATGAAGTTGCATTTGAAGATTGGGTATATCCTACTACAACGGAGCTCAAGAATTGGCACGCAAAGGACTTCATTCCCATCTCCTTCATTGAGGAGTAATAACTTGTTTATTTCTTTTTTATTAATTTAAGAACATATTATATGTAATACTAAACAATGACTTTTAAGCCATGTGCCTGGCCCGGGGCACTTTGTTCCATTTGTCAAGGGTTTTATTTATGTTTATCTTATCATATCATCATTCAATACAAACCATTGGACTCTTTTGCATTCAAATCTTTGTTTTCATTATCTTTCTTTTCCTTCTAATACATTTTTCAAAATAGTCATGTATCTTACATGCATACAAACACACACACACACACACACACACACACACACACACACACACACACACACACACACACACACACACACACACACACTATTGCAGGTCCTCATCCACTCTAGATCTCATTGCCAATGACTCTACTATTACTGTTGTACCCCAAAATTTTCCCTCCCATATTTCACAAAACATTTCAAGAAAGATCCTCAAGTTGCTCAAGGAAGTCCAAGGGTTGGCCAAACAAGCTCTATCCTAAGGCAGTCTACCCCAAATTAGGGTTTCACATTGCATCAAGATCCTTGATTCCAAGTGACCCCAAGTGCTCACAAATGTCCTAATATGTTATCAAGATCATCCATGTCAAGTTTCAAGCCTTGCAGAGGAATTTTGCTCAGTCAATTGCTCAAAGGTCCAAAAATCGACTATGTTAGGGCAAAAGTCAACTGTGACCCACATAGAGTCAAACTTCAATATTTTTGGTCAAAATCCTAATTTTGAAGTATATTTCATAATTTTATCAAGGTTTGATCATGATTCATCAAGAATTGCTCATAATTCATCAAGATTCAAAAGTTGCTAAATTAGGGTTTTGTAGGAAAAGTCAACTCAACTTTGACCAAGCATAACATTCTCATACTTTATGAGAAATGACCCATACAAAGCTCATTTTTAATAGGATGAAATTACCTACAATCCATCTTCAGATCCCAAGATCAAAATAGGCACTCACAAGAAGTTATGAATTTGGACATTATAGGTCATTTTTGAAGGTCAACAAAAACACCTTTTTTGTCAAAGCTTCATACATGATCATGGAATATCAAATTGAGATGAGACCAAAAGGGTTGGTTATAGGACATCTTAAGCTTTCTAAAAAGTCAAAGAACACCTCCAAAGAGTCAAAATTGAGGAAGTTATGCATTGTTGAATTTGGACTTTTTTGCAAAATTGCCAAAAGTCAACTATGCCCAAAACTTCAAATTTTGCCAAATGGGCCCATTCTTTTTCACTTGTTTTGAATTGGAATTATAGCCCACGTGCTCTAGCCTTGGACATGTGTCCATATCATATTTTTATTATTTAATTTGGTTTTTATTTGAATTACTTCAATTTAAATCAAATTAAAAAAAAAAATCCAAAAACATTGAAACCAAGGATTTGGTGATCATTACAGGTCTTATTACACAGCTAGGACTAATCAAACTCGTATCAAGGAAATGGTGTACAAAAAGATTCAAAATAAGCCAATTTTGGAAAGCTTTAAAGAAGCAAATCAAATCAATATCAAAGGCATTGATGGAGAGGGATTTGGACAGAATTTGCAACCCTAATGCATTGTACAATACATAAGGAGGCGAGGCATATCAAAAACAGGGTTGGAGATCAAGCATAGAGCAAGAACAGAATTTGCAAAGAGAAGCAAAAAGTGTGAGAGCGAAACAGAGGTTAAAGGCATCCTTAAGGCTTGGTACTTGTCTCAATCTCTTCCTGGCAATCTTAGGAACTTAAAGCAAGCAAAACCACACGTTTTCAAACCCTCCCACGTGCTGTAAGTCACTCATAAACTCGCCCTGTTCTTGAATTCGAATCTCATATAGATGGAATTGATCATACATTTTTAATCAACAGAGCATTTGCAAGCTTTTGGCATTACTCAATTGCATTTATATGACCTGTAACGAAATCCATCATTGCAGGGGTTTCGAATTTGTTTTTGGAGTTTTTCTTTTCAGGAATAATTGGCCCTAATAATGGGTATGGTTGTGATCAGAAAAAGGAGACGAGTCTAACCATGGTGTTTGAATTCATTTACATGGCCTATGCGAAATTTTGAGGGTGGACAGGGGTATAGCTACGGACGTTGTCCGTGGGTATAGATCTTTGCACTTTTAGTCACAGTGCAGAGGAAGGAGACGATGAAGTGTCATCCCCTTAGTGGCTTGTTCAAATATTGGCGCGTTTTTCTGATAATTATCCAATAATATTTGTTTTCTTATATTATCATTTATTTGTATTATATTAACAAATGAAAACAAGTGGCGTAGTGGCAAGCGTTGCATGGAATTCCCCTCAGGACCTGGGTTCAAATCCCAGGTCCCCCTATTTTCTCTATAATATTTGTTTTCATGTAATCATGTGCACGCTCAAGCCTAAGGTCCATCATATTCCCTCACCATCCAACGTGCCAGATGGCCAGATCTGGTGGCCATCATTGAAGGCACACCATTGGCCAAGTCAATGCACACGCATGGGATCAGAAAAGTCAATATGAACTTCACAAATGGGCCAGAAAATTTGTATTGACACCCTTAAACATCAGACCCATTCTCTACTTTTTTTTTGTTTATTTTCATTTAATTATTTATTTATTTAATTACTAACCAAAATTAATTTTTCCTTTTTATAAAAAATCACAAAAAAATATTTTTTACCCAATTAAATTTCAGAACTTTATTTTTCATTAATAAATATTAATTAATTTAATTAGGATATTAATATTAGGTAACTTTAATTTATTTTTGTAAATAATTTAAAATTAAATAGAATAATTAGGTTTTAACATTAATTTAATCATTTTATTTTCTTTCCTAAATTAACAAAACTCCAAAAATATGTCATTTAATATTTTTCATTAATTAATTAATTTAACAATTAATTTAGCATTTAATTTTAGGATTTAATTTCTTTTCTTAAAAAATAAAAACAACAAAAACATTTTTTAATTAGGAGGGTCAAAACCCTAGTTTCGCACTCGATCCAATTTTCTCGCGCGATTTATTTTTCTTTATTCAATTATTGTATCTACTCCCGGTTTGTAATATTTAATTAGGACATTTACTTTTACCGCTTTTATTTTATTTTCAAAGGGTTGTTTTTCGCGATGTAAATACCTGACGCCTTGTAATAATTTAGTTTAAATTCCGCACCTTTAACTTCTGCAAATATATAACTGCTAGATGTTTGATAATAGGGCTTGCATGACAAGAATGAATGCCTAATTTTAAAACGGTTAGATCACCCTAAACATGTGCAAAGATAAAAATAACTGAAATCAACACACTCGCACATGCGCACTCCTAGGGTACACCCCACTTGGTTGCCTTCGTACACGGTCATTAAGTATAGGTTGTTTTAGTGGTCGCCCTCTTGTCTAAAAGATCATAGTTGCCTTGAAAAGGTTGCCTCGGATATCGTTGCCTCGAATAAATGATCTAAGACATTAGGGTTACCGCTAAGACATCCTAACATTGCTTTAGTGACCGTATGTCCCTCTTTCGAATTGACCCTCAAACTCCAACGACGGTGCTACCTACTCACTAATAGTGGGATAGCACTGTCTAAAGGAAATTAGCATAGAATGATTCCTTTTTCGAGTAGGTAGATTAGTTCTTAGATACTTGCTCATCCAAAATAAAACTTTTTTCACACTTACACTCTTTTACAAACAAGTTTTCAAAAACACTTCATTACACTCTTAAGAGTTAAATCGAAGTTAAAACAAAAACTTTTCAAAACCCACAAGCACAAAGAAAACAATTTTGAAAATGATGAGCAAGTACCTAAGAGCCCGTAGATAACTACGGATAGAAAGGGTGCTAATACCTTCCCTTTCTATAATCTACCCCTCGTACTCAGAAATATCTCGAAAAAGGAATTTTTCTGTGATTTTTTCCTTTCCTTGTTGGATAAAATAAAAGACGGTGGCGACTCTTGCTTACCGCGACATTTTGCGAAAACAAACGCAAAATGCAAACCAGCATTCCCAAAAATAGTCAGTTCTTCCACTGTATCACAGAATTGGCGACTCTGCTGGGGAAATTTAATAAGTGGGGTGTACCTTAGGAATAGTTCATCATATTTTTTTCTATTGTTTGATTTGATTGCTTTATCTTTGTGGGCTTTGAATTGGAGTTACTATAGATCCTAACCCGGATCTGGGTGATACCTTTTAGTTAAGTAGCAATAGACTGTGAGGGAACTGTACGGTGTAGACCGATACGGTTGAAGCAGTAGCTACGTTGGTGTGGCACTTTAGTTAGTACCGATATCCCTTGTGGTGGAACAAGGAGAATATGGGTATGCTAAGGGGTCATTAAGCACCAACTAACCTTAGAACCTATAATTGACCAACTTGGCCATAGAAAAGTAGCAGTATGCTTCACTCATTGAGACCAAACTCTCGCGATGATTCTGGCCGCAAAAAAAGGTTGCTAAACTGGAATTATAACCGATTGAGGGTGGTCAGTGATATTGAGATCCTCTAGAACCCGATTACTATTACTAGGACAGGTTGAACCAACTAAACTGAAAGAGGGTAATACCTAAACTCCATGCCAGCCTGAAATTTAAGGGCTACTGTGTGACTTGTTTGCCCTTACCATGTTTGCTATCTGTGAATACTTGTGGTGTGTTTCTATCATAACATCATGCATCATGACATTGCATGCATATTTCATCAGACTAACCCATTTCAAAGACCAAGGGGATTCATCTTTGTTCTGTTTTGTAGGTCATGGCATATATGCGCAGAAATACTATTCGGATCAACTTCGTACAAATCCCTGTTCAGCTTAGAGATTTGGTTGCAAAGGTTCCTAATACTTCCTCCTTTATCAGAAGACATGGTCACCTCCTTGGTTTGGTCACTTCCAAGATGTATGAGCATATGATGAGTGTCTTGTTCCAGTTCTTTGACCCGTTATACCACTGCTTCACCTTCCCGGACTATCTGTTGGTCCCTACTTTGGAGGAGTTCTCTGATTTACTTGGTATTTCTATTCTAGAGCAGACGCCATTCACAGGTTAGGAGATAGCTCTTAGGCCAGAGGATGTTGCTACAACCCTACATATGACAAAGGCTGAGGTAATGTCTAACTGGGAGACTCGGAGTGGAGCTAAAGGCTTCCTGTCTATGTTCTTGGTTGATCAGGCTAATCAGTTTTGGGACAGTTTGGATTTCCAAGCATTGGAAGAAATCCTGGCTCTTCTCATTTATGGTTTGGTGTTGTTTCCTAATTCAGATTCTTTTGTCGACGTGAACACAGTGAAGATCTTCATGTCCCGTAATCCGGTGCCCACTCTCTTAGGTTACATCCTCATGCTCTTTATGCCCGTACTACTCGGAAATGGGGAACCCTTATGTGTTGTGCACCATTACTGGCGAGGTGGTTTATATCTCACCTCCCCAAATCTGTTTTGAAGAACAAGGAAGGCATGGGTTGGGCCTACCAAATTATGTCCCTTGCTCACACGGACATCATCTAGAGCACTAAAGACATGGAAGAAGTGGTTGTCATTGATCGCTGTGGGGAATACCCCAATGTTCCATTGCTGGGAATCAGAGGAGGGATCACCTATAATCCTTGTTTGGCCTTACGACAGTTTGGGTGAGCTAGGAGGGACGGGCCTCATAAGTTGTTGATTCCAAGCATTGTCTTTGACTTCCAAGGGGATATTAAGGGACATCGCCGCAGGTTCATACGAGCTTGGAATAGGGTTAACAGGTCTGATCCGCATGAGCTAGGAGCGAAGACTTCTCTTCCAATGGAACCGTATCTCCGGTGGGTTCGGGCTTGTGCCCAAAAGCTAGGGATGTCGTACGAAGTTATCTTACCGGTAATTGTTGAGAGTACCGATGAAGAAGGGGTTCCTTATACTGTCCTCCATCCATACATGCCTACTAACATTGGGGCATTAAAAAGGTCTTGGATCCAGTTGAGGGAAGAGCGGGATACTTACAAAGAAAAGTATCATGAGCAGGAGCGAAATATCCTAAAGCTTACAAGGCAGATGGAGAATGAGAAGGTCCTCAACGACTATGTCAGCACAGGAGGAAAACGACCATGGGAGCGCTAATGTCTTTTTCTTATTTCTAGTTTTGATTTACTATTTCAGTTTTTCTTTTTGTAACGCCTTAAAGGCATTTGTCAAACATTGTTTTAAGTTTATCTAATAAAAGTGTGTTTTTATTTTGGTTTACGAATTTGAATCTCTCGACGTCTTTGAAATCATATCATATGCATTCCATTTCCATGCACCTCATTACAGGTACCCTTACAGGTTTCTCATCTTCTTCGTTGTTTATTTCAGCACATCATGTCTTCTGAAACATCAACTGATCAAGCCATCAAGGCTCTGCAAGCTCAGAACGCTCAGTTCCAGGAAATGTTCATGAACCTGGCCAAGGGGTAGCAAGATCTGAAGACTCTTATCTTGAAGGATAAGAAGAAGAAGAAGAAGAAGAAGAAGAAGACGGTCCTCCTGAACATGGGTCACAAGTTTGGGAACAGGCTGCGAGATGAAGTTGATTTGTCCCACTCATTTGGAGGGGGAGAGAATCAGGAAGAAAGGAGGGCTCCTAGCCCTGTGGTTTCAGACAATGAGACTGACTTTGACGAAGACCAGTATCCTCCTGATGAGGACAGGTATAAGCAACTTGAAGACCGGTTAAGCGCGATGGAGGTCCAGAAATTTCTTGGTCTGGACATCGGAGATTTGGGTTTGGCATCTGGGGTGGTGATTCCCCCCAAGTTTAAAGCACATATCTTTGCTAAGTACGAAGGGGTCTCCTGCCCAAAGCTACACCTCCGCTCGTATGTCAGAAAGATCCAGCCATATACTGCTGATAAGAACCTCTGGATCCATTTCTTTCAAGATAGTCTCTCAGGGACTCAACTTGAATGGTTCTACCAACTGGAAGGGGCTAACATCCGTAATTGGGAGGACCTTGCTACTGCTTTTTACAAGCAGTACCAATATAATGCCGACCTTGCTCCCACGCGTACCCAACTTCAGGGTATGTCTATGGGTGCGAGCAAAAGTTTTAAAGATTACGCTCAGAAATGGAGGGACCTTGCTGGAAGAGTACAACCCCCTTTGGCTGATAGGGAGTTAGTGGATATGTTTCTGGGGACCTTGTCTGGTCCGTATTTTAATCATCTGATTGGGAGTTTATCGTATGGTTTCACCGAGTTGATCATGACTGGGGAGAGAGTTGAAGCCGGTATCAAGAGCGGCAAGATACAGAAGGGTGCTTCGTCGGGTACCGAGAAGAAGCCTTTTAAGAAGGAGTCTACTGTAGTTTACAGCTCTAGGAACCAAAGTCGACCCGAGCGCCGCCAAGCAGTTAATGCGGTAGTTATTTCAAGACCAACTGTTGCCACACAACGCAACACTCAGCCAAGAGAAGAGAGGCCGCAAAGACAATTTACTCGGCTCAACATGACTCTATCTCAAATTCGGCCGCAATTGTTGAAGACCAACTTGGTGATTCCGAGGGAGGCCCCAAAGAATCCCAACACCACATCACCGTTGTATAATCCAAATGCCCACCGTGCTTATCACTCTGATAGCCCAGGGCATGATACCAATAATTGCTGGGCTTTGAAGGGTAAAGTGCAAGATCTGATTGACACTAAGGAGATTGAGTTTGAAGCGCGGAAAAGCCTAACGTCATAACGACACCTATGCCCAAACATGACCCGGGAGTGAATGCTATTCGGGATGACGAAGAAGAGTTTGACATTGACAACTGGATTTACTCGACTACCGATGGTGGATTGAGCAATTGGACGACAAAGGATTCCATGCCCGTTTCTTTTATTACCCAGTAATGAGACTTTCGTTTTGAATTTGTAATAGACAATCCTTAAACTCTACGGCCCGGTGCCTTCCCCGAGACACCGTGGCTTTGTTTGAGGGGTTATTATGTGTCATTTTCATATATCATTAATAAAAGCATTGGACGTTTTCTCGCATTACAAATTTTGCGCTCCTTGTTTTTTTCTTTTTATCTTACAAAACAGCTATTTTACACACACTCACATATACAGGTCTACATCCACTCTGGATCCCACTGATAATGACTCTGCTATTGCAAGTTATGACTTCGAAAGTCCGATCAACCAAGCCGAGAACAAAGGTGAGGATGATTGCGAAGTGCCTCATGAACTTGCTATATTGTTACTCCAGGAAGAGAGGGCTATACAACCGCATAAAGAGCCAGTGGAAACAGTAAATCTGGGTACAGAGGTAGACAAGAAAGAGGTCAAGATTGATGCAAATCTGGAAGCTAGTGTTAAGCAACGGTTGATTCAGATGTTGCGTGACTATGTTGAGATCTTTGCCTGGTCTTATAAAGATATGCCTAGGTTGGATTCTAATATCGTGGTTCACCGCCTGCCTACCAAGGAAGACTGTCCTCCACTAAAACAGAAAGTCCGCTGAATGTGCCCAGAGATGTCTGAGAAAATCAAGGCTAAAATCATGAAGCAGTTTGACGCTGGTTTTCTAGCAGTTACTTCATACCCGCAGTGGGTTGCCAACATGGTCCTAGTGCCAAAGAAGGATGGTAAGGTTCGAATGTGTGTTGACTATAGAGATCTGAACAGGGCGAGCCCCAAGGATGATTTCCCTCTACCTCATATCGATGTTATGGTTGAAAACACCACACAGCATAAGGTTTTGTCCTTTATGGATGGTTTCTCCGGTTATAATCAGATTAAGATGGCTCACGAAGATATGGATAAGACAACCTTTGTTACTCAATGGGGTACTTTTTTCTATAAGGTCATGCCTTTCAGATTGAAGAATGTTGGGGCAACGTATCAGCGCGCCATGGTCGCTTTGTTCCACGACATGATTCATCATGAGATTGAGGTATACGTTGATGACATGATTGCAAGATCCTAGACTAAGGAGGAACACTTGGACCATCCACAGAAGCTATTTGACAGGTTGAAGTTGTACAGACTAAGGTTAAACCCAAACAAGTGCACCTTCGGGGTGAGGTCTGGTAAGCTGCTGGGTTTCGTCATAAGTGATAAAGGTATTCAAGTGGATCCTGAAAAGGTGAAGGCTATATAGGAAATGCCAACTCCTCGAACAGAAAAATAAGTCAAAGGCTTTCTGGGACGTCTGAACTATATTTCCCGATTCATCTCACACCTGACTGCTACTTGTGAGCCAATCTTCAAGTTACTGAAGAAAGATCAAGTGGTAAGATGGAACGATGAATGTCAGGCCACTTTCGAAAGGATCAAAGAGTATCTCCAAGAGCCACCTATCCTGATGCCTCCAGTTGAAGGGAGACCTTTGATCTTATACTTGACAGTACTCGATAATTCAATGGGGTGCGTTCTGGGGCAGCATGACGAGTCTGGCCGAAAAGAGCATGCAATTTATTACCTTAGCAAAAAGTTTACCGACTGCGAGACCCGATACTCGTTGCTTGAGAAAACTTGCTGCGGTTTGGCATGGGCTGCTCGCTGGCTGAGACAGTATATGCTGACTCACACTACTCTATTGATATCAAAGATGGATCCAATTAAGTATATCTTCGAGAAGCCTGCCTTGTCCGGAAGAATAGCAAGATGGCAGATGATCTTGACTGAGTATGACATCCAATATACGACCCAAAATGCAATCAAAGGAAGTGTGTTGGCAGATCATTTAGCACATCAGGCAGGGGATGATTACCAGTCTAGGAACTTTGAGTTTTCGGATGAGAACATCATGTTGGTAACTGACTGTGAAATACCTGGATCGGATGAAGGACCTGAGGAAGGATCCCGATGGTCTATGTACTTTGATGGAGCTTCAAATGCTTTGGGTAATGGCATTGGCGCCGTGATCATATCTCTTGAAGGCTCTCATACTTCGTTCACCGCCCGGCTATGTTTTAACTGCACCAACAACATGGCGGAGTATGAAGCGTGCATCATGGGTCTTCGAGCATCTATTGACCTAAGGATCAAGTTCTTAAGTGTCTTCGGAGATTCCGCTCTCGTGATCAGCCAGATCAAAGGAGAATGGGATACGAAACACCCTTATCTTATTCCTTACAAGGAGTATGTGTTGATGTTGCTTCCGCACTTCGAGGAGATAACCTTTGAACACTTCCCTAGAGAGGAGAATCAGTTGGCGGACGCACTAGCTACGATGTTTTCTATGTTCAAGGTCAGATGGGACAATGAAGCTCCCCAGATTACCATTGAGAGGTTGGATGAACCTGCACATTTCTGTGACATTGAGACTAAGGAGGTAGCAGATAAACCCTGGTTTCATGAGGTAAAAAGGCATCTTGAGGCTCAAGAATACCCTGAGGGTGCATCTGTTAATGATAAGAAGTTTCTGAGGAGGTTCGCGGCGAAGTTCTTCATCAACAATGGAATCCTTTACAAGCGTAACCATGACTCAACCTTCTTGCGTTTTGTGGATAAAAACGAAGCAGAAAGGATTATGGTAGAGTTACATGAAGGTACTTTCGGAACTCATTCCAGTGGACACACCATGGCAAAGAAAATCCTTCGGGCAGGATACTATTGGTCTACAACGTAATCAGACTGTTATCAGCATTCTCGGACTTGTCATAAGTGTTAAGTCTATGCTGATAAGGTACACATACCTCCAGTACCTATGAACGTTTTGACATCTCCTTGGCCTTTTGCAATGTGGGGCATTGACATGATCGGCGAGATCAGACCTACGACATCTAACGGGCATCATTTCATCCTGGTAGCTATCGATTACTTTACAAAGTGGGTTGAAGCAGCTTCCTTTGCTACCGTAACCAAGAACTTCATAGCACGGTTCATTCGGCACAATTTGATTTGTCGATATGGTGTACCGGAAAGGATTATTACAGACAATGGTACAAATCTCAATAATAAGATGATCACCGAACTCTGTAAGCAGTTCAAGATACAGCATCACAACTCTTCTCCTTACCGGCCGAAGATGAATGGGGTTGTTGAAGCGGCTAATAAAAATATCAAGAAGATTATGCAGAAGATGACAGTGACATACAAAGATTGGCACGAGATGTTACCATTTTCTCTTCATGTGTATCGTACCTCAGCGCGGACGTCAACAGGGGCAACACCCTATTCTTTTGTATATGGTATGGAAGCCGTCTTTCCCATTGACGTTCAGATACCCTCTCTTCGGATTATGAAGGATGCAGGTTTGAGCGAAGATGACTGGATCTAGACCCGGCTTGATCAACTGAATTTAATCGACGAGAAAAGACTTACCGCTATTTTTCATGGCCAAACGTACCAAAAACGGATGATCAAGACGTTTAACAAGAATGTCAGACGACAAGAGTATAAAGTTGGGGATCTGGTGATCAAGCGCATCATACTACCTCAAGGTGATCCCAGGGGAAAATGGACCCCTACGTACGAAGGGCCATTTATGGTTAAGAACATCTTCTCAGGAGGAGCTATGATTCTAACCACCATGGATGGTTACGACCTTCCTCACCCCGTCAATGCATACATAGTGAAAAGATACTACGCATAATCAAAGACCCGCTAGGTCGACTGGCCTAGGCAAAAATAAGGGCTTCCCGGCGAACCAAAAGGGTTCGGGCAAAATAAGGGATGAAAATAAAAAAGCTGTACAACCGGCAAGTCAAAAACCTGAAAAGGCGGCTTGGGCAAAAAAGGGTATCCCGGTGGACTGAAAACCCGAAAGGGCGGTCCAGGCAAAAATTAGGGATCAAAGCGTAACACTATGTCTCGTTGGATCACCTTGCAACCAAACTTCGGTATCAACTATCAAGCTCGAACGACACCAATCACTTTGATCCACCTTCAACCAAGTAGCGAAGTGATGAGATGCTCGAGGACATAAAGGCAATAGAAGAGTTGGAACCCAGTGGGATTATTCACATAGCTGTTTTTCTTTGTTTTTCACAAGTTGTATAAATTCTATTTGTTCGGCGGTGTTCTCTTACTAGAACGTCAGCCTCTTGTACAAAAACGCATATTTACAGGCTAAACTTCAAAATCAATACAACTCATTTTCACAAATAAATTTTCCTTTTTTCTATTTTGTTTTGCAAAGAACGTCCATGTTCAGTTTTTGATATATGCATTTGACATTGATTGCTGCTCATAAAAATTTACATGCGAAACAAAAGACGATTACTTGTAATATCATAAATAGGGGCAAACGAGAAATGTCCAGACCGTACAGTTTCTCTGTCCACCAGGTATAGGGATAGACCTAGCTAGAGGAAACGATTGAAAGTATATTCATTCCCCGCAGAGTAAGAGAAAGACAGTGGTGTTAGCTCTCCCCAGCTGAGACTCGTAATTGTGAATGAATCAGTGATATTCTCCCCAAGCAGAGTTTGTCTACCATCAGCACTGAAAAGTCTTATCATCCCCAGCAGAGTATAAAGAATATCCACAGTGGAGTTTAAAGAATTGTCCCCAGTAGACCCCGGAAGATTATCCCCAGTAGAGTCTAAAAGTATTATCCCCAGTAAGGTCGCTATTGGAAAATCATCCCCAGCGGAGTTCTTTCCTTTCACAAAACAGGAATTCAATCCTCAACAAGGTTCATTATCACCAGCAACGGTAATTCTTTCCCAGCTGAATGTATCAATGGAATCCTCGACAAAGCATCTCCTCCCCACAGAGTAATTTTCTCATCAGTTTATTCCCTAATGGAGTTATCCTCTCCTGCAGGTTTATTCTCACAAACATCTTCATCCACTATCTCCAGCAGAAACGAAGAATTTATTTCTTTTCTCCAGCAATAATTTGGGATTTATTTTCCCTAGCTAAAAACATCATATTTTCATACATCATGACATGCATACGCATCATACAACACAATCTCATTTATTTTGATAACATCATTTCCTGATACATATCATGCATTACATACAACTAACCTTTACCTTTCAGGAAGGATACAGTTAAATTCTTACAAAGCTCACACTATGAAGCTTCTACCACGGTCGAATTACGGATGAGTTCCTAAATCTCGACAAAGTCGTTTCCTCAGTCGAATCACGGACGAGTTCCTAAATCTCGACAGATGTTCTCCCAGTTGAATTACGGAAAGGCTCTTAAATCTCAGCAAAGTTGTTAAATTATGGACGAGTTCCTAAATCTCAACGGATGGTTGCTTAGTTGAATCACGGACAAGTTCTTAAATCTCAGCAAAGTAGTTGAATTACGGACGAGCTCCTAAATCTCAGGGAAGTCATCTCCCCAGTTGAATTACGGACAAGCTCCTAAATCTCAGCAAAGTTGTTGAATTATGGACGAGTTCCTAAATCTCGACAGATATGGTTGCTTAGTTGAATTACGGATAAGTTCCTAAATCTCAGCATAAATACTCCCCCGGTTGAATTACGGACAAGTTCCTAAATCTCGACAGATATGGTTTCTTAGTTGAATTACGGACGAGTTCCTAAATCTCGACAGAGATGGTTTCTTAGTTGAATTACGGTCAAGTTCCTAAATCTCAGAAAATTTAATGAATTACGGACGATGTTCCTAAATCTCAGCAAAGTAGTTGAATTACGGACGAATTCCTAAATCTTAGCAAAGTTGTTGAATTACGGACAATGTTCCTAAATCTCAGCAAAGTAGTTGAATTACGGACGAGCTCCTAAATCTCAACAAATTTGTTTCTCAAGTTGAATTACGGACGAGTTCCTAAATCTCGACAGAGTTATTTCCTCAGTTGAATTACGGATGGGCTCATAAATCTAGACAGATATTTCCTCAGTTGAATTACGGACGGGCTCCTAAATCTCGATAGATATTTCCTCAGTTGAATTATGGACGGACTCCTAAATCTCGACAGATATTTCCTCAGTTGAATTATGGACGGGCTCCTAAATCTCGACAGATATTTCCTCAGTTGAATTACGGACGAGTTCCTAAATCTCAGCAGAGATGTTTTCTCAGTTGAATTACGGGCAAGTTCCTAAATCTCGGCGCAAATATTTCCTCAGTTGAGTACAGATGATTGAAGTTCCTAAATATTAATAGAGACGACTCACCAGCAGAATAACGAACGACGAAGCTCCTAAAAATTCTACTTCTCTCAACAAAGATCAGACTTCCCCAGTGGAATCTTCCTCAAACAACAGGTATACAAGCTCTCACTAAGGAATCTCTTATGTGATCGACACTCCTCCAAATGGCATCTGTAATACCACTCCCGTCAACACAAGACAATTACCACTTCATGCGAGTGCAAATTTATGGGCACTCTAGTGTTCAATCCTCTTCCATCTTCGGATCACGAAAGCCAATCTACATCCTCAGGTTTAAGAAAATTGAACAGGGGCAGCTGTTGTACCCCAAAATTTGCCCTCCCATATTTCTCAAAACATTTCAAGAAAGATCCTCAAGTGGCTCAAGGAAGTCCAAGGGTTGGCCAGACAAGGTCTCTCCTAAGGCAGTCTACCCCAAATTAGGGTTTCACATTGCATCAAGATCCTAGAGTCCAAGTGACCCCAAGTTCTCACAAATGTCCTAATATTTTCTCAAGATCATCCATGTCAAGTTTCAAGCCTTGTAGAGGAATTTTGCTCAGTCAATTGCTCAAAGGTCAAAAAATCGACTTTGTTAGGGCAAAAGTCAACTGTGACCCACATATAGTCAAACTTCAATATTTTTGGTCAACATCCTCATTTTGAAGTATATTTCATCATTTGATCAAGTGTTGATCATGATTCATCAAGAATTGCTCATAATTCATCAAGATCCAAAAGTTACTAAATTAGGGTTTTGAAGGAAAAGTCAACTAAACTTTGACCAAGCATACCTTTCTCATACTTTATGAGAAATGACCCATCCAAATCTCATTTTTAAGAGGATGCAATTCCCTACAATCCATCTTCATCTCCCAATATCAAAATAGGCACTCACAAGAAGTTATGAATTTGGACATTATAGGTCATTTTTGAAGGTCAACAAACACACCTTTTTTGTCGAAGCTTCATACATGATCATGGAATATCAAATTGAGATTAGACCAAAAGAGTTGGTTATAAGACATCTTAAGCTTTCTAAAAAGTCAAATAACACCTCCAAAGAGTCAAAATTGAGGAAGTTATGCATTGTTGAAGTTGGACTTTTTTGCAAAATTGCCAAAGGTCAACTATGCCCAAAACTTCAAATTTTGCCAAATGGGCCCATTCTTTTTCACTAGTTTTGAGTTGGAATTATAGCCCACGTGCTCTAGCCTTGGACATGTGTCCATATCATATTTTTATTATTTAATTTGGTTTTTATTTTAATTACTTCAATTTAAATCAATTTAAATCAAATAAAATCAAAAAACATTGAAACCAAGGATTTGGTGATGATTGCAGGTCTTATTACACAGCTAGGACTAATCAAACTCGTATCAAGGAAATTGTGTACAAAAAGATTCAAAATAAGCCAATTTTGGAAAGCTTTAAAGAAGCAAATCAAATCAATATCAAAGGCATTGATGGAGAGGGATTTGGACAGAATTTGCAACCCTAATGCATTGTACAATACATAAGGAGGCGAGGCATATCAAAAATAGGGTTGGAGATCAAGCATAGAGCAAGAACAGAATTTGCAAAGAGAAGCAAAAAGTTTGCGAGCGAAACAGAGGTTAGAGGCGTCCTTAAGGCTTCGTACTTGTCTCAATCTCTTCTTGGCAATCTCAGGAACTTAAAGCAAGCAAAACAACACGTTTTCAAGCCCTCCCACGCGCTGTAAGTCACTCACGAACTCGCCCTGTTCTTGAATTTGAATCTAATATTTTAGGCATTATTAGATGGAATTGATCATACATTTTTAATCTACAGAGAATTTGTAAGCTTTTGGCATTACTGAATTGCATTTATATGACCTGTAACGAAATCCACCATTGCTAGGGTTTCAAATTTGTTTTTGGGGTTTTTCTTTTCAGGAATAATTGGCCCTAATAATGGGTATGGTTGTGATCAGAAGAAGGAGACGAGTCTAACCATGGTGCTTGAATTCATTTACATGGCCTGTGCGAAATTTTGAGGGTGGACAGGGGTATAGCTACGGACGTTGTCTGTGGGTATAGATCTTTGCACTTTTAGCCACGGTGCAGAGGAAGGAGATGATGAAGTGTCATCCCCTTACTGGCTTGTTCAAATATTGGCGTGTTTTTCTGATAATTATCCAATAATATTTGTTTTCTTATATTATCATTTATGTGTATTATAATAACAAATGAAAACAAGTGGCGTAGTGGCAATCGTGGCATGGAATTCCCCTCAGGACCTGGGTTCGAATCCTAGGTCCCCCTATTTTCTCTATAATATTTGTTTTCAGGTAATCATGTGCACGCTCAAGCCTAAGGTCCATCATATTCCCTCACCATCCAACGTGCCAGATGGCCAGATCTGGTGGCCATCATTGAAGGCACACCATAGGCCAAGTCAATGCACACGCATGGGATCAGAAAAGTCAATATGGACTCACAAATGGGCCAGAAAAATTGCTATTGACACCCTCAAAATTCAGGCCCATTCTCTACTTCTTTTTTTTTGTTTATTTTCATTTAATTATTTATTTATTTAATTACTAATCAAAATTAATTTTTCCTTTTTATCAAAAATTACAAAAAAATATTTTTTACCCAATTAAATTTCAGAACTTTATTTTTCATTAATAAATATTAATTAATTTAATTAGGATATTAATATTAGGTAACTTTAATTTATTTTTGTAAATAATTTAAAATTAAATAGAATAATTAGGTTTTAACATTAATTTAATCATTTTATTTTCTTTCCTAAATTAACAAAACTCCAAAAATATGTCATTTAATATTTTTCATTAATTTATTTAATAATTAATTTAGCATTTAATTTTAGGATTCAATTTCTTTTCTTAAAAAATAAAAACAACAAAAACATTTTTTAATTAGGAGGGTCAAAACCCTATTTTCGCACTCGATCCAATTTTCTCGCGCGATTTATTTTTCTTTATTCAATTATTGTATCTACTCCCGGTTTGTAATATTTAATTAGGACATTTACTTTTACTGCTTTTATTTTATTTTCAAAGGGTTGTTTTTGGCGATGTAAATACCCGACGCCTTGTAATAATTTAGTTTAAATTCCGCACCTTTAACTTCTGCAAATATACAACTGCTAGATGTTTCATAATAGGGCTTGCATGACAAGAATGAATAACTAATTTTAAAACGGTTAGATCACCCTAAACATGTGCAAAGATAAAAATAATTGAAATCAATACACTCGCACATGCGCACTCCTAGGGTACACCCCACTTGGTTGCCTTTGTACATGGTCATTAAGTATAGGTTGTTTTAGAGGTCGCCCTCTTGTCTAAAAGATCATAGTTGACTCGAAAAGGTTGCCTCGGATATCGTTGCCTCGAATAAATGATCTAAGACATTAGGGTTACTGCTAAGACATCCTAACATTGCTTTAGTGACCGTATGTCCCTCTTTCGAATTGACCTTCAAAATCCAACGACGGTGCTACCTACTCACTAATAGTGGGATAACACTGTCTAAAGGAAATTAGCATAGAATTATTCCTTTTTCGAGTAGGTAGATTAGTTCTTAGATACTTGCTCATCCAAAATAAAACTTTTTTCACACTTACACTCTTTTACAAACAAGTTTTCAAAAACACTTCATTACACTCTTAAGAGTTAAATAGAAGTTAAAACAAAAACTTTTCAAAATCCACAAGCACAAAGAAAACAATTTTGAAAATGATGAGAAAGTACCTAAGAGCCCGTAGATAACTACGGATAGAAAGGGTGCTAATACCTTCCCTTTCTATAATCTACCCCCCGTACTCAGAAATATCTCGTTAAAGGAATTTTTCTGTGCTTTTTTTCTTTCCTTCTTGGATAAAATAAAAGACGGTGGCGACTCTTGCTTACCGCGACATTTTGCGGAAAAAAACGCAAAACGCAAACCAGCATTCCAAAAAACAGTAAGTTCTTCCACCGTATCATAATTACCAACTATGATTTTGAATGTCCAATTAACCAAGCCGAAGATGAAGGCGAGGAAGATTGTGAAATACCGGGAGAACTAGCCAGACTTCTACAAGAGGAAAAAGTTATTTAGCCGCATGAAGAGTTAGTTGAAGTCATCAATATGGGTACCGAGACAGACAAGAAAGAAGTCAAGATCGGTGCTAACCTGGAAAGCAGTGTCAAAAGCAGATTGGTTCATATGTTGCATGATTATGTGGAAGTGTTTGCTTGGTCGTATGAAGATATGCCAGGGTTGGATACCAACATCTTAGTTCATCGTCTGCCGAAAAAAGTAGATTGTCCTCCTTTCAAACAAAAAGTTTGTCGCATGAGGCTTGACATGTTTGAAAAGATAAAAGCTGAAGTGATGAAACGATTTGACGCAGGATTCCTAGCTGTGACGTCTTATCCCCAATGGGTTTCCAATGTGGTTCCAGTGCCAAAGAAAGACGGAAAAGTTCGTATGTGCGTAAATTATAGGGATCTGAATAGGGAAAGTCCCAAGGATGATTTCCCTCTACCTTATATTGATGTCTTGGTCGATAACACTGCTCAACATAAAGTCTTCTCTTTCATGGATGGATTCTCCGGCTATAATCAAATTAGAATGGCTCCCGAAGACATGGAGAATACCACTTTCGTTACGTAATGGGGCACCTTTTATTACAAGGTCATGTTGTTCAGTTTGATGAATGCAGGGGAAACATATCAAAGAGCTATGGTAGCTTTGTTTCATGACATGATTCATCATGAAATAGAGGTATATGTGGATGATATGATTTCCAGATCACAAACTGAAGAGGAACATCTTGATCACTTGTACAAGTTATTCGAGAAGTTAAAAAAGTACAAGTTAAGGTTGAACCCTAACAAGTGCACATTTGGAGTACGATCTGGAAAGCTTCTAGGTTTTGCTGTCAGTGATAAAGGCATCGAAGTCGATACTACCAAGGTAAAGGCCATCAAAGAAATGACAGTTACCCATTCTGAAAAAGAAGTTAGAGGATTCTTGGGTCGTCTTAATTACATCGTTTGCTTCATATCTCACTTGACTGCTACTTGTGATCCAATCTTCAAACTCTTGAAGAAAGGTCAAGTAATCATATGGAATGATGAATGCCAAGCTGCCTTCGACAAAATCAAAGAGTATCTGCAAGAACCTCTTACTCTCATGCCTCCAGTTGAAGGAAGACCATTGATCATGTACTTGACAGTGCTAGAGAACTCTATGGGGTGTGTTTTGTGCCAACATGATGAGTTTGACCGAAAATAGCATGTTATTTATTACCTGAGCAAAAAGTTTATCAACTATGAAACCAGATATTCACTGCTCGAGAAAACTTGCTACACTCTGGCATGGGTTGCTCGTCGGCTAAGACATTATATGTTGACTCATACCACTCTATTGATTTCTAAGATGTACCCAATCAAGTACATCTTCGATAAACCTGCTCTTTCCGAACGAATATCCAAATGAAAAATGATCTTGACTGAGTGCGACATCCAATACACAATGCAAAATGCCATCAAAGGAAGCGTACTAGCAGATCATTTGGCCCATCAAGCTGTTGATCATTATCATTCTATGAACTTTGACTTCCCAGATGAGAATATCATACTAGTGACCGGCTATGAGAAACCTGGACCGTATGACGGACCTGAACAAGGATCTCGATGGGCTATGGTATTCGATGGGGCTTCCAATGCCTTGGGTAAAGGAATTGGTGATGTGATCATATCCCGTGAAGTTTTCCACACTCCTTTCACTGCCATATTATGCTTGGATTGCACGAACAACATGGCTGAGTACGAAGCATGCATTTTGGGTCTGAAAGCCGCCATTGACTTGAGGATCAAGTATTTGAATGTGTTTGGCGATTCCGCTCTAGTGATTACCAAGTAATAGTACAACTTTCAAATACTATGAAGCCGGGACCCGACCAGATAATAGTTTAACTCTTCGAGATATTGAAGAACTTGGACTCAACAACACCAGGATTTAACTTATTTTCCCCAATTCAGTTTGCCTCTACCCCAGCAAGTTACTGTGAAGCCTGGATCCGACCAGATATCAGTTTTCAATTTCATCTTTTCAAGTAAGTTTTTGTGAAGCTTGGATCCGACCAGATAGTAATTCCCTTCAGAAGTTTGTTGTGAAACCTGGAATCCGACCAGATAACAACTATGTTTCAAGCAAGTTATTGTGAAGCCTGGAGTCCAACCAGATAACAACTAGCTACAATCCCCACAAGACACTATAAAGCCTGGACCCGACCAGATAATAGTATAACTTTTCAAAAAAACCATGAAGCCTGGACCCGACCAGATAGTAGTTACCACTTCAAGAAATCTGCAAAGCCTGGATCCGACCAGATAACAGTTCAATATCAAAAAATTTCTGCGAAGCCTAGAATCCGACTAGATAACAATTAATTTATTCTTCCCCGGTAAGTTACCATGAAGCCTGGATCCTACCAGATAGCAGTTGACTTCCTTATCCTCAACAAGTCGTGAAGCCTGGACCCGACCAGATAACAGCCAACATTCAAGAGATAACCCCCAACAATAATCCGAGATTCAGCTTCCCATAATTCCTCAACAGTAGTCAGGGATCTATTTTCCCAGACAAATATGCATCCCACATTCATACATCATATACATACAAAACACATTTAGCACAATCTCATTCATCTTGAGAACGACATGCATACATCTGCATTTAACTAACCTTTTTCATAGGTAAAACATCAAGTCTTAGTATAAATTGACCAAATGTTTATGTTGATACTTCTTCCAGTGTTTACCATAATTCCTCTAAATGGCATCTATAAGCCCATTCACAATCCATCTTCGAGTGCAAATTTCTGGGCACTCTAGTGTTCAATCATCTTCCACCTTCAAGTCACGAATGACACATCCGCCAATCTAACCCTTCAGGTTTAAGAAGACTGAACATGGGCAGATATTGTACCGCAAAATTTTCCTTCTCATTTCTCAAGAAATCTCTCACAAGATCTCCATTGATTCAAGACTGCACAAAGTTTGATCAGCTCAAGACACCTCCTCAAGCACTGATAACTGAAAATTAGGGTTTGAGTTTGCACAAGGAAAAATGGACTTTTAATTCCCCATATTACTTTCATGGATAATTTTGGACCCTCAAGATTTCTCATGTCATGTTTCATGTCTTAGATCACATTTTTGCTCAGTCAATTGATCAGTTGACCTAAAATCAATTATATTGGGGAAAAAGTCAACTGTGGTCAATTTACAGTCAAACTTCATAATTTTTCGTACATATCAGCATTATAAACTCTTATATGTCAATTGATCAAGTTTGGATCACAATTCCTCAAGAAATTTGATCAGATCATCAAAAGGGCAAAATGGTCAAAATTAGGGTTTTGACTGAGAAGGTGCAATTCTCGACTTTTGACCTAATTAATGACTTATTGGTTTAAGACATGATCTCAAGGTTTCAAATACTTAATTTTCACCTACTGGAATGGCTCAACACATTTCTCAAGATCAATTGATTGATAGTTGAATTTCAGTCAACTGATGAAAAGTCAATTGTACACTAAAAAAGTCAAACTTTGACTTTTTGATCAAACCAAGCTTCAAAGATTACAATTCATCAAGACATGTCAAAATATGAAACTTGTTCATCAATAAATAAAAAAGTCAAATTTCATTTTGGAAAGTCAAAATTTCTAAACTTAGAATTTTTTCTAAGTATTGGAAAATTCACATTTTTTTCATAACTTTGAGCCAAATTTTCACCATGATGCAAGATGATTCAAAGGAAACTTCCAACATGAAAGTTGTAGATCTTAATGAGATCTAAAACATTGTATGACATAAATTTTCCTATAAATGCTTAGATTTCAAGTTATGATTTTGTGAAGACATGCTCGTGAAATTTGAAGACTTAGTGAAATTTTGCACTAGTTTAGGCAGGATTTTGACCTAACTTCATGGCAATTTTTAACCTAGTTCCAAATGGTATTTTAAAAAATGTCAAAAATGTCACAAGATTTCTAAAATGTCCAATAACTCATTGAGATCATATTTGAGATGAGAGAATCGAAGCCATGAAGTTAGGGTTTCATTCTTGTATTACAAGTCAATTTTGTGATGAACACTTGATCCAATCTTCAAGCATGTTGTACAAATCCTACTTTGCAGGCTTCTAACTTTCTTTTCACTCCATAATTAAATGTCTACACAACTGTTAGAAGCTTTAATCCAAGTATTCAATGCATTGCCCATGCTTAATACCATTTTAGGAAGAAAGGCAACATTGTCATTTTGGAAAAGTGGCTTTATGCATAAAGTCCACTCTTATTAAGCCTCTAACTTGTTGTTCTGAACATACACAACATGTATACTTAGAAGCAACATGTTTAAAGCTTCTAAGCCACCCTATAAGCCAAGTACTTGTGCATTGGAACCACATTTTTCAAGATTTCTTCAAAATCAAGGAAAAAGCCACAGACATGTGATTCTTGATTTCTGACTTCTCCAAGAATCCAAACTTGTTGCTTATAAATAGAGGCACCATCTGTGAGCTAACACACGAGCAAAAACACCCTGAAACTATCCCAAACTCCCTCAAATCATAACTTGCATCAAAACTCCATTTATGTGCACATTCTGACTTTGAAACAAAAACTCACATTTCCCTCGTGCGTTTTCATTCCTAATCAATCACAAAGCTTCTATACATCAAATATAGTCCATCTCCATCCCTTTTTCATAACTGTAACTCCATCTTCATCATCTTCCAAAATCAAAAACAGAGCTCTGCAACTGGACTTCTCCAGGCCATTCCAGCCATCCATTGCTCAAGCTAATCATTGCATTAGCTTCCTGGGAACTTGAGGAAGTTAACCTGATCATTGCAGCACCTTGAATCAAGCTCATTTTCATTTCACAATTTCCAGTTTTGAGGTATCTTTTCTGAATTTCTATCTTTTCATTTAGGCATTGTTAAGCTTGCATTTGTGAAGATAAAATGTAGATATCATTGCCCTGAAACTGTACATGTCCATATATTTCATTTATATTGATTGAGCTTAGAAAATTTTAGGTTTGAGTCTCTGAAAAAAGTTAGGTCAGAATTTGGTACTTTTAGAAATTCTCATTCATCTTTGATTTATAGCTTAAGATATTTATATGGTTGGATTCGTATGGAAAAATGGAGCAACTTTCATGTTTTCATCTTTCATTTTTGTTGAGAAATGAGTAAGTTACAGGAACCATGGCTGGAGGTTAAAGATGAAGTCATTTTCAGGACTTGTTTTATGTTATGTATTTATCATTTCATTTAAGTTAACAGATGTACAGCCACCCCAGTGGCAAAGGTAGCGGGCGTGTATGGTAAGGGCCATGGGTTCAAGTCCCAGCGCTACCTTTTATTTTAATTTTCAACACTTTCCTTCTTTTTTTCAGCAACTAGTGCGCTGGGCCTCCTGCAATGGGCCTTCCATTTTTGCTTCTCCTGACCCCCTCTGCCTGCTTTCATACACCTGGCCCAAACATTTTTTTATCATTTTAATTTAATTTATTTTCTTTTTCTTATTTTATTTTATTTCAGTTTTCTTTATCATTTTATTATTATTATTATTATTATTATTATTATTTTATTATTAAAAAACCAAAAAAATGTTTTATTTGTTTATTTACATATTTAAAACACTTTTTTTAAAGACAAAAGACAAAAACATTTTCTTAACAAATTTAATTTCTTTTTCTTATTAAATTAATAATTAGATTTAGGTTTAACTATGTTTTATTTTATTTTAAGTTAAATTTAACTTAGAATTTAGGTTTCTTTTAATTAATTAATTAATTACAATATTAATTTCATTAAGTTTAAACCTTTTTTTATAAAAAAAACTAAAAATGCTTTCTAACTTAATTTCTTTTCTTAATTAGTTTAGGTATAATTTTTATTTAATTTAATTAATAATTTTTCTTAAATAGGTCAAAACTAAACCCTTTCATTAAAACCAAACAAAAATCATTTCCTCTCCATTTACTTTCTTGCACATTTATTCAATTCTTGTACATTATTCAATATGGTTGTAATAGATAATTATGTTCAATTTTCTTGCAAATCCCCATTTGTAAATTTGTATACCCCCTCCCCTAATGATGTAATAGTGTAGTAATTTTACTTTATACAATTTATCGCTTTCATATAAATGTTAGTAATTAGGGTTTGTATGGCAAGACTAAAATCAACAATTAGTAAACCCTAATTCAAGATAAACAATGCATGAAAATTAAACACACTTGCACCCTTAGGGTAATTCCACTTGTTGCCTTATAAAAATGGTCATGTTATGCATGTGGGATATCTTAGCAAAAACAATCAAAAAAATACAAGATCATAGTCCCTCAATGACGCTATAAATGTTGCCTTTCAAATGATCTTAGTCCCTCAAAGAGAAATTCTAAGATATCTCACAACATTGCTATCATGACTATACGATGAGCCACGCCCGTCCCTTTTACATCCAAAGATAAGGCTTCTTAACAATCAATGGTAAGATAGCAATATCAAAGGAAAGGAAGAAATGAACAAAATACTTTTGAGTAGGTAGATTGTTCCTAGTTGCTTGCTCACTTTCAAAAAAAAAAATCCTTGCTCATTTTAAAAACAAACATCAAACACTTTCAAAAAAAAACTTTCAAAACTATTTTCAAAAGTCCAACACTTTGTATACGTTCTTACAAAAGAGAACCATTACAAAGTTTTCCTAAACGAAGGCGCCTTTTAAAAATACTTTTAAAAACCACCAGAAAGCATATTTTTTACAAACAAAGCAAGTGATCTAGAAAGCAACTAAGAGCCCATAGATAACTATGGATGAAAAGGGTGCTAACACCTTCCCTTTTCATTATCTACCCCCTGAAATCAAGAAAATAATCTCAAAGGTCTTTCATGTTCTTTTCAGCCTTTCCTTGTTGAATAAAAGAAAATTCGGTGGCGAATCTTGCTAACCGCAACAATTGCGATCAAACGCAAAATATCCCAAGTCAGTTCTCCCACCGTATTATAGTCACATCCCACGAGAAGAAAATCAAATGGTAGACGCCCTGGAAACTCTATCAGCTATGTTCAAGGTAACTTAGCCAAACCACGAACCTCGCATCACAATCAGACACTTTGAGAAGCCCACACATTTCCTTGCTATTGAGGAAGGGTCGGATGACAAGCCTTGGTTTTATGACATCAAAAAATACCTTAAAAAGAAAGAATATCTAGAAAATGCATCTATCATTTACAAACAAACTCTACAGAAGTTAGCCTCGAAATTCATTTTGAGTAATGGAGTGCTATACAAAAGGAATCACGATATGGTACTAATAAGGTGCATGAAGAAACTAGAAGCAGATACGCTCATGAGAGAAATCCACGAGGGAACTTTTGGAACTCATGCCAATGGGCACGCCATGGCTAGAAAGATTCTACGAGAAGGGTATTATTGGTTAACAATGGAAGCCAATTGGTACCACTATACAAAAACATGTCACAAATTCCAAATCTACGCTGATAAGATAAATGTGCCACCGTCTCCTCTAAATGTCATGAGCTCCCCTTGGCTGTTTTCAATGTGGGGAGTTGATATGATTGGCATGATTGAACCGAAAGCATCCAACAGACACCATTTCATACTAGTAGCCATAGATTAATTCACCAAATGGGTAGAAGCAACATCCTACGCCAATGTGACAAGTCAAGTGGTTACGCGATTTATCAAGAAGAATCTCATATGCAGATACAGGGTTCCAAGCAGGATTATTATAGGCAAAGTGTCTAATTTTAAAAACAAGATGATGAAGGAATTGTGCGATAATTTCAAAATCGAGCATCATAACACCTTACCATACAAACCCAAGATGAACGGAGCCGTCGAGGCAACCAATAAAAATATCAAGAAGATCATTCAAAAAATGGTGAAGACATACAAAGATTGTCACGAAATGCTTCCCTTTGCTCTACACAGCTATTGCACTTCCGTGCACACATCAACAAGCACGACTCCTTTCTCTCTGGTATATGGCATGGAGGAAGTACTTCCAGTTGAAATCAAGATGCCATCACTTCGAGTTCTAATGAAAACAAAGTTGGAAGAAGCATAATGGGTTCAGACGCGACTCGATCAGCTCAACCTCTTCAAAGAGAAATGCTTGATAGGTCTATGCCATATTCAATTACATCATAAGCGGATGAAGAGGCCCTTCGACAAGAAAATTCATCCTCGAATATTCAAAGAAGGGGATTTGGTACTCAAGAAGATTCGGCTACCTCGTCATGATTCACGTGGTAAATGGACACCCAACTACGAAGGTCCATACGTAGTAAAAACAGGATTCTTTGGTGGTGGTCTCATCCTCACAACAATGGATGGGGAAGAACTACCTCATCCGGAAAATTCAGGCGCAGTCAAAAAGGAGGGTCCTGGTTGATCGAAAAACCCTAAAGGGCGATCCAGGCAAAAATTAGGGACATACAGAAAAAATCTCGGTGGATTGAAAACCTGAAAGGGCGATCTAGGAAAAAATTAGGGATCTTATGCAAAAGAAATAAAGAACAAAAAGATTGTGATCTAAGAACTATGACTACGAACCACAAAGGGAGAGATGGATCTAAATCATACGACTCAGAAGCAAAGGAGATAGGATATTGGGGAACAACAATAGCAATTATCATTTTCATTGCCATTTATAGCTCTAAAACTTTCTGTAATTACCTCTTTTGAGGAATTACATCTTGTACTCTCGCCTATTCAAAGGCATATCAATAAAATATTGACTTTTCTCATCTTTCAAATTATATTTTTCCTTTTTTTCAGACTTGTTTACAAAATACTATGCTTATTTCTTATGAATATTGTTTGAAATCATTTTTGGGAGATTTGACTAATAAAAGCACTTGATAAAACATCAAAGAGCATTTTGGTTAGAAAAAAATCAAAAAGAAAATCCACGTCTACATCCATACACACGTCTACACCTACACTTGCACTTACAACACAAAAACCAAGAGCTTGATGACACTTTCCACCATGTTCAAATCAATTCAAAGACACCACGACAGTGCAACATACCACGCTAGGGAATTGGTAACTCAAAACCAATGGTTTAAAGGAGATAATACTGAAAGCATTTTTCATAACATTTTTAGGCATACACGCATTTTGCATACACAGACACTCAATCAATCTAAGACATCATGCTCATACATCATACATGGCATTCCTCAAAACATATGTCTGGAAGAATCATTATCTCTTGACCCTATCAAATTTTCATCTTGGTGGAAAACTGACAACCAGCAAATAAACAATCTCACCCTTGATTTAGCTATCTAAGGGTTGATCATCAAAACACATTTCTTCTACAAATCCAACCCATCACCTAAGACTCCATGTAGTTATGTGTTCATCCCATCACCTAAGACTGCATGCAGTGAGGTGTTTTCTCTATAATGTAGCTCATTACCTAAGACTCCATGTAGTAATGTGAGAAACCCAATACATTGCCTAATACTCCATGCCACAATGTTCGAAATCCAAATAAGACATGTCACCTAAGACTCCATGGAGTGATGTTTCTCTCTACAGTGTAGTTCATTACCTAAGACTCCATGCAGTAATGTGCGAAGCTCGGTACATTGGCTACGACTCCACGTAGCGATGCATTTTTCTCCTTACCCATTACCCAAGACCCCAGGCAGTAATGTGCAAAACTTAGTTCATTGCCTAAGACTCCATGTAGCGGTGTGTTTTCCTCTCCTCGCCCATTACCTAAGACTTCATGTAGTGGTGTGTTTTCCTCTCCTCGCCCATTACCTAAGACTCCATGCAGCAATGTGCGACACTCCCAATATAGATCATTTCCTAAGACTCCATGCAACGATGTTCGAAATGCAAATTTAGCCCATCGCCTAAGACTCCACGCAGTGATTCGCAAACATAACCCATTGCCTCAATCTCTATGAAGCCATGCATTATCAAGTGTTGTTTTATTCATCCCCCAAATAGATGAATAAGCAAAATTAGACCCAAAAAATACAATATTGGTCTCTCAAGTTCTAAATCATCAGCCTAGTCTTCAAATCCTGGTAAGCGATACATCATCAGCTTTGCCTATTTTTGCAAGACTCTTAAGGGTATGATATATCAGTGTTACCTTAGGTTTGTCGAACAAAATTTGGGGTATTCCAAGTATTCAATAAACTCCCAATTAGAATTCATAAGACCTGTGTATTCTCATGCTATTCGATTGGAAGATAATTGAATAGGGGCAGTTGTCGTACCCCAAATTTGCCCTACTTTTTACGATCACATTTTTAAGGTTAAAAATAGAAGAAAAATGTTTTAATTAAAGATGGTACATCAATATCTGATGACCCATTTTTGTTAAGAATCAACAGAGGGGTGTATCTTAATTCAAGGGAGTGGGGCTTTCTAAATCATAAGGACCCATATACCCATAGGCCCATTTACGAAGCATGTTGGACAATGGCCCATGAGATTCGAATATTAGAATTATTTCAAAAGGAAATTAAGATTTTAATTATATAAAGGCCCATTAGGTTTTACTGTTTAAGTAAAGAAAGGGGGGTACGATTTAGAGTTATAAGCCCATTTGGCATGAATTGTTTGGCCCACTTCATTTAGGGATTGAATAGTAACGGGTGAGGTATGATTAGAAGTTGCAGGCCCAATAAGGTTTTTTTAAACTAGTCCATTCGTTATTATTACTGTTTATTTTAGAAAGAAAAACATTATTATTATTATTAAAACATTTTCTATTATTATTATTTTACTAAAAATCTTTCTTTACAATTTATTAAAAGAGATTTATTTTATTTATTAAGAGATTTGGTAAACTATTTTTATTAGATTTTTTTTTACTAAAAGTTTTGCAAAAGTGAATGTAGTGTTTTAAAAAGATCTGTTAAAATTTGAATATGTATTTCTAAAGCCCTAGGATTCAGGCCCAACCCGTATATAAAAAAAAAGAAGAGAAATGTTCGTTGTAAAAATTGTTACAGGGCAGAGGATATTTTTGCAATGAAGTTTAAAGCCCAAATTCATTTAGTAATGTGATGGGCTGGTTAAGTACGAGGCCTAAAAGCATTTTTCAGATTTGTTTGGGAAAAGATACAAACTAATATTGTACCAATCAAAAACGCGTGTTTCATGGACTGGCACTTACTATTTGAATCAAAACTAAAACATATCCTAATTATACCAAATCAAATCTTTTATTACAAGTTCAAATCCAAAATAATACTAAATCAAATCTTGTAATATAGAATCAATAAATCATTACAAATCCGGCCCAGAAATCTTCATTACAGAACAAATATAAAAAATGTACAGAATCAAATTATTACAATAAATCAATGTTACATTACAAAAGGAAATCAAATTCGAATCGAATATACAGCAACAAAATCAATTATAATAAAATCAAATCCCTAATTAGCTCTGAATCTCCTAAATCTAAGCTTGTAACAACAATTGCTTAAACCTAATTCCTAACCCTATAAATAGGAAACAAAAAAATATAAAGCGGGGGAGAAATTCTGAGAAGAAAACAAAGAAGAACAAGGAACAAACCCCATTCTCTTTTGAAGACCGAAGAAGGAGGCGATTAGGGTTTCAATATCGGAAACCCTAATCACGTGATCACACCACCGTCATTTCAACCTTCTATCGCTACTGTCTTCGTACACCGCCAGAGTTTGCAAATCAGAAAAGGGAAAGGGTTAGAAATCCAAAAGCTCGGAATACAGAATACAGAATTGCAAAGAGGTAACAATTCAAACCCTTAGCTTAAATTAAGGTTGTGTTTTATGTACATTTGGTTAAGGGTATCGCGCCGCCACAGTTGGGTTTGGGATTAGGGTTTGAAGGAAGATTGTAAAGGGTTTGTGTGGGTTCGAGAGAGAGCTGAAGAATAAAAAACGAAAATGAAATGAGTAATAAAAATGAAAATGTAAAAAACAATTTTATGTTTTGAATTGATTCTATACACGCACGCTCGCAGTAAATTAGCGTGCACCCTTAGAACCATCCATTCAATCATCATCAAAAGGCCGTGAGGCCAAGTCTCACTGTAAATTACGTGCACCTTTGCATATATGATTGGTCAAATTCTATCCACAACATGTATTGGGCCCGGACCATTCTTTTCGCACCCCATTTTTTTCTACAATTACTAAAACAAGCCAGTGCAGTACCCCTAGCTCTAGGCCCAGTTCAATATCTGAACTTGGGCCCAGTTTCTTAACAGACCCCCTATTTTTATTATTAATTAGAACACGCACCCCCCAGGCCAACTGGGCCTGAATTCAATATCTGAATTCAGGCCCTCACTATCCACACCCTTACCTTTTACTGCCCAGGTAAAAAATTCACCCACCTTTGAAATTATTTAATTTTTTAAAATTTTTATTACAATTTTTTTCTTGTTTTTATTTCTTATTTCTTTTTAAATGTTATTATAGTAATTATTATTTTCGATACTTAAATTTTTCATATTATTTATATTGTCATAGAAAAAATTATTTTTCTTCAAAAACCATGTATATATTTTATTATATTGCATTAAATATTTTAATCATGCATTAATTAGAATTTTCGCAACTAATATGATTAAAAAAATATATAAAAAATCTTAAATCTCTTTTTCACAATAAAATAATCTAAACAACAATTTTTGCAAAAGGGTTCCAAATATATTTTGACTAATCACGCATTTAGTCCAAACTTCAACTATCTTTACACCCGGCCAAAATGAGAGGCAATTCCAAATTCTTTTCAAACCCCTAAAAAACACAAACTCATACGAACTACGAATTGGGACTCTGATTCCTCATAAGAGGATACGTAGGCATACGACTAAAATCATGGCGAGTTCCCCTATTGAAAAAATAGGACCCTATTAAACCTAAACATAAACCTAAACCTAGTATCCTTAAGAATAAGGTAGATGAAAGGTGCCTAACACCTTCCTTTCGTTTAAAGAAGTCCTAAACTTAGAATCTCTATCTTGCGAATTAGGATTTCCTATTAAATGCCCTTCCTTAAGATAAAAACTAGTAGTGGAGACTCTTGGTTTTAAATTCGATTGCAACAGAAGTGAACTTCCATGAACTGTACTTATCGGAACTTCGTAGGTTGGTGCCATTGTCGGGAAGAAGATTATACTCCTTTACCCGCCAGAGCAATCTGTCGAGGAAATTGCGGGGAATGTATAAACTTGTGAAGATTACTCTGTAGGGAAAATCTTATGGAAGTGGGTATGTGGGGATTTGTGGATGGCTCGAACATTATCCCACCCCTAGAGTCTTGAGTAAACGTTTATTCTTGTTTTCATGCATTTGTTAACAAACAATTATATTTATAAGCATATGCTCATTCAATTTTAGACATTGGACAATTTGCAAACAAAATAGAAAAACTAAAACAGAATTTGGCTTTGAAGTTGTATTTCATTGATAATTTGCCAATAAACATGAAATTTTTGTATAAAGAGACGAAAATCCTAGTAAGAGGAAGTCTTCAAACAAATATTTACAAAGTGAAAACATATAGCTGTGTGGGAATAATCTCATCAAGTTCCAAGTTTGTTATTGCCCCTATATCTTCAAGCATCTCACCCCTTGTTGTCGGAAGAAAGTGAGTTAATTGATCTGTACCGTTTAAACTTTAACTTTGGTAATAAAGCTTACTGTAAGTGATCTAATGAGGACATAGTCATACGCTTTAATCCCTATTTTTTTCCTGGACCACCCTTTCGGGTTTTTAGTCCACTGAGATACCCTTTTTATCTCAAGCCTCCTTTTCAGGTTTTCGACTTACCGGGTGCACTGTCTTTTCATATATATCCCTAATTTTTTCCCGAACCCTTTTGGATCGTCGGGATGCCCTTATTTTTTCCTAGGCCAGTCAACCTAGCGGGTCATTTTAGGTGTAGTATTTTTTTACTATGTCTGCATTCACAGGGTGCAGGAAACCTTCACCGTCCATGGTGGTTAGTATCATAGCTCCACCAGAAAACATCTTCTTGATTACAAATGTTCCTTCATATGTAGGAGTCCATTTTCCCTTGGGATCACCTTGCGGGAGGATAATGCGCTTTATTACCAAATCACCAGCCTAATATACCCGATGCTTGATCTTCTTATTGAATGCTTTATTCAAGCGTTTCTGATACATCTGACCTTGGATCATAGTGAATTTGATAATAAGTTTCATCAACCTCATTGGATTTTGGGTGTTGATGGGGTGAAAACCCTAATCCACCAAAAAAATATGAATGATGTTGATGATAACTTTATTAAGACTTTTATTTAATTTGGATTCATTTTTTTGTTCATTGTCTTTACTTTATCTCATTCAATTGGATGATGATTGATTCATCTTTGTCAAATTAGGGTTGGATTGGTACTTGATGAACTTTCATCATTTCAAATCTACCTCTAAGTGATCAATTGATCACTCAAGGTACTATGAATTGATAATAAGTTTGTGCTAAGGTATCATGGAGGATTTGATTGATGTTTTGATCTCATCTCCTTGACTTAGTCTTGATCACCTATTCTTTTAAACCATGGTGTGCATTATATGTAATACACTGGTGAAATTTGAAATTTATTTGATGTTATGAACATACTTTGGTATTTTGCATTATCTTTTCTTTTTAAAATCAAATTAAAAATACTTTTCTATGCATTTTAATTGTTTTTTATTTGTATTTAAATTATGTTTGACTTTTGTTGATTGGTCGGCCTTGGATCATAGTGAATTTGATCAAAAGTTTCATCAAACTCATTGGATCTTGGGTGTTGATGGGGTGAAAACTCTAATCAACCAAAAAGAAAAGATGAATGATGTTGATGATAAATTTATTAAAACTTTGATCCAATTTAGGATTTATTTTCTTGTTTATTGTCTCTACTTCATCTCATTATTCTTCTTTTTTCTTTTTGAACAAATGGTCGATGATTGATTCATCTTTGTTCAATTATGTTTGGATTGGCAATTGATGAACTTTCATCATATCAAATCTACATTTAAGATATCATGAAGGATTTGATTGATGTAATGATCTCATCTCCTTGACTTAGTCTTGATCACCTATTCTTTTAAACAATGATGGGCATTATATGTAATACACCAACGTAATTTGAAATTTATTTGATGTTTTGAACGTACTTTAGTATTTTTCATTTTATTTTCATTTTAAAATCAAATTAAAAATATTTTTCTAGGAATTTTATTTGTTTTTTATTTACATTTTAATTATGTTTGATTTTTTTTATTGATTGGCCTTGGATCATAGTGAATTTGATCATAAGTTACATCAACCTCATTGGATCTTGGGTGTTGATGGGGTTAAAACCCTAATCGACCAAAAAGGATGAATAATGTGTATGATAACTTAATTAAAACTTTGATCCAATTTTGGATTTCTTCTCTTGTTAATTGTCTCTACTTCATCTCTTTCTTCTTCTTTTTTTATTTTTGATTAATTGGATGATTATTGATTCATCTTTGTTCAATTAGGTTTAGATTGGTACTTAATGAACTTTCAGCATTTAAAATCTACCTCTAAGTAATCAATTGATTACTCAAGTTACATTATATTGATGGAAAGTTTGTCCTAAGGTATCATGAATGATTTGATTGATGTAATGATCTCATCTCTTTGACTTAGTCTTGATCACCTATGATTTTAAAGCATATTATGCGTTATATGCAATACACACAAGTCATTTTAAATTTAAATTTGATCTTTTGAAAATACTTTGGTATTTTATCTTTTTATTTCATTTTAAAAACAATTTAAAAAATATGTTTCAATGCATTTTAATTGTTTTTTATTTGGATTTTAATTTTTTATGACTTTTTGGACTGGTTGTCCTTGCATCATAGTGAATCTGATAGTAAGTTTCAATGCATAGTAAGTCTCATTGTGTTTTGGGTGTTAATGGGGTGAAAACCCTAATCCACCAAAAAATATGAATGATTTTGATGATAACTTTATTAAAACTTTAATCCAATTTGTATTCATGTTTTTGTTCATTGTCTTTGCTTCATCTCATTCAATTGGATGATGATTAATTCATCTTTGTTCAATTAGGTTTGGAATGGTACTTAATGAACTTTCATCATTTCAAATCTACCTCTAAGTGATCAATTGATCACTGAAGGTACTATGGATTGATAATAATTTTGCGCTAAGGTATTATGGAAGATTTGATTGATGTTTTGATCTCATCTCCTCGACTTAGTCTTGATCACCTATGCTTTTAAACTATGGTGTGCATTATATGTAATACACTTGCGTAATTTGAAATTTATTTGATGTTTTGAACAGACTTTGGTATTTTTCATTTTACTTTCATTTTAAAATCAAATTAAAAAATTTTTTATACGTATTTTAATTATTTTTTATTTGAATGTAAATTATGTTCGACTTTTGTAAACTGGTTGGCCTTGGATAATAGTGAATTTGATTATAAGTTTCATCAACCTCATTGGATCTTAGGTGTTCATGGGGTGAAAACCCTAATCCACCAAAAATGATGAATGATCTTAATGATAACTTGATAAAAACGCTGATCCAATTTATGATTTATTCTCTTTCTTCATTGATGAACTTTCAGTATTTAATATCAACCTCTAAGTAATCAATTGATTACTCAAGTTACTTTAGATTGATGACAAGTTTGTCCTAAGGTATCATGAATGATTTTATTGATGTAATGATCTCATGTCTTTGACTTAGTCTTAATCAGCCATGCCTTTAAACCATTCTATGCATTATATGCAATACACGCACGTCAATTGAATTTTAATTTGATGTTTTGAACATACTTTGATATTTAACCTTTGTTCTTTTTTGACTTAATCTTCTCATTATTATTCTTTTTTCTTTTTGATCAATTGGATGATGATTGGTTAACCTTTGTTCAATTAGGTTTTTATTGGTACTTGATGAACTTTCATCATTTCAAATCTACCTCTAAGTGATCAATTGATCACTCAAGGTACTATGGAATCATAATAAGTCTATGCTAAGGTATCATGGAGGATTTGATTGATGTAATGATCTCATCTCCTTGACTTAGTCTTGATCACCTATGCTTTTAAACCATGGTGTACATTATATGTAATACATTGGAGTATTAGGAAATTTACTTGATGTTTTGAAAATACTTTGGTATTTTGCATTTTATTTTATTTTTAAAGTCAAATCAAAAATACTTTTCTATGCAATTTTTTTATTTTTTTATTTTCATTTTAATAATCTTTAACTTTTGTTGATTGGTTGACCTTGGATAATAGTGAATTTGATCATAAGTTTGAACAACCTAATTGAATCTTGGGTATTGATGGGGTGAAAACTATAATCCACCAAAAAAAAGATGAATGATATTGATGATAACTTTATTAAATGTTTGATCCAATTTATGATTTATTTTCTTGTTCATTGTCTCTACTTCATCTCATTATTCTTATTTTTTTTTCTTTTTGATCAATTGTATGATGATTGATTCACATTTGTTCAATTAGGTTTGGATTGGTACCTAATGAACTTTCACTGTTTCAAATCTACCTCTAAGTGATCAATTGATCACTCAAGGTACTTTTGAATGATAATAAGTATGTGTTAAGGTATCATGCAGGGTTTGATTTATGTAATCATCTCATCTCATTCACATAGTCTTGATCACATATACTTTGAAACCACGATGTGCATTATATGCAATACACCAGCGTAATTTGAAATTTATTTGATGTTTTGAACATACTTTGTTATTTTGCATTTTATTTTCATTTTAAAATCAAATTAAAAATACTTTTCTAGCCATTTTAATTGTTTTTATTTTAATTTTAATTATGTTTTACATTTGTTGACTGGTTGGCCTTGGATAATAGTGAAGTTGATCATAAGATTCATAAACTCCATTGGATCTTGGGTGTTGATGGGGTGAAAACCCTAATCCACCAATAAGGATGAATGATGTTTATGATAAAGTGATTAAAAGTTTAATCCGATTTGGGATTTATTCTTTTGTTAATTGTCTCTACTTCATCTTTGTCTTCTTCTTTTTTTCTTTTTGTTCAATTAGGTTCGGATTGGTACTAGATGAACTTTCAACATTTAAAATCTACCTCTATGTAATCAACTGATTACTCAAGTTACTTTAGATTGATGGCAAGTTTGTCCTAAGGTATCATGAATGATTTAATTGAAGTAATGATCTCATATACTCGAGTTAGTCTTGATCACCTCTTCTTTTAAACCATCATATGCATTAAATGCAATACACGTGTGTCATTTGAAATTTATAAATGTTTTGAACATACTTTTGTATTTTACCTTTTATTTCCATTTTACAATCAATTTAAAAGAATAATTTTCAATGCATTTTAATTGTTTTTTATTTTCATTTTAATTATGTTTGACTTTTGTTGACTTGTTGTCCTTGGACCATAGTGACTTTGATCATAAGTTTCATTAACCTCATTAGATCTTAGGTGTTCATGGGGTGAAAACCCTAATCCACCAAAAAAAGATGAATGATGTTTTTGATAACTTTATTAAATCTTTGATTCAATTTAGGATTTATTTTCTAGTTTATTGTCTCTATTTCATCTTGTTCTTCTTCTTTTTTCTTTTTGATCAATTGGATGATGATTGATTCATCTTTGTTCAATTAGGTTTGGATTTCTACTTGATGAACTTTCATCATTTCAAATCCATCTCTAAGTGATCAATTGATCACTCAACGTACTTTGGATTGATGATAAGTTTGTGCTAAGGTATCATGAAGGATTTGATTGATGTAATGATCTTATCTCATTGACTTAGTCTTAATCACCTATGATTTTAAACCATGGTGTGAATTTGATGCAATACACTGGCATAATTTGAAATTTGTTAGATGTTTTGAATGTATTGGCGTATATTGCCCTTTATTTTTATTTTTAAATCAATTTAAAATACTTTTCCATGCATTTTAATTGTTTTTTATTTGCATTTTAATTATGTTTGACTATTTTTGACTGGTTTGCCTTGGATTATAGGGAATTTGATGATAAGTTTGATCAACTTCATTGGATCTTGGGTTTTGATGGGGTGAAAACCCTAATCCACCAAAAAGGATGAATGATGTTTATAATAACTTGATTTAAACTTTTATCCAATTTTGGATTTACTTTCTTGTTCATTGTCTCTAGTTCATCTCTTTCTTCTTGATTTTTCTTTTTTATCAATTGGATGATGATGTATTCATCTTTGTTCAATTAGGTTCTGATTGGTACTTGATAAAATGTTAGCATTTAAAATTTACCTCTAAGTGATCTATTGATTACTCAAGTTACTTTGGATTGATGACAAGTTTTCCCTATGGTATCATGAATGATTTGATTTATGTAATGATCTCATCTCCTTGACTTAGTCTTGATCACCTCTGCTTTTAAACCACCATATGCATTAAATGGAATACACGCGCGTCAGTTGTAATTTACTTATGTTTTGAACATACTTTTGTATTTTACCTTTTATTTTCAATTTACAATCAATTTAAAATAATACTTTTCAATGCATTTTAATTTTTTTTTTATTTGCATTTAAATTATGTTTTACTTTTGTTGACTTGTTGTCCTTGGACCATAGTGAATTTGATCATAAGTTTCATCAACCTCATTGCATGTTGGGTGTTAACCAGGTGGAAACCCTAATCCATTAAAAAAAGATGAATGGTGTTTATGATAACTTTATTAAAATTTTGACTCAATTTAGGACTTATTTTCTTGTTCATTGTCTCTACTTCATCTCATTATTCTTATTTTTTCTTTTTGATTAATTGGATGAGATTGATTCATCTTTGTTCAATTAGTTTTGGATTTATACTTGATGAATTTGTAGCATTTCAAATCTACCTCTAAGTGATTAGTAGATCACTCAAGGTACATTGGATTGATGATAAGTCTGTGCTAAGGTATCATTAAGGATATGATTGATGTCATGATCTCATCTCATTGACTTAGTCTTGATCACCTGTGATTTTAAAACATGGTGTGCATTTGATACAATACACCGGCGTAATTTGAAATCTGTTTGACGTTTTAAATATACTTCGGTATTTTGCCTTTTATTTTCATTTTAAAAGCAATTTAAAATAATTTTACATGCATTTTAATTGTTTTTTCTTTGTATTTTAATTATGTTTGACTTTTGTTGACTGGTTGGCCTTGGATTATAGTGAATTTGATCATAAATTTCATCAACCTCATTGGATCTTCTGTGTTGATTGGGTGAAAACCCTAATCCACCAAAAAGGATGAATGATGTTGATGATAACATGATTAAAACTTTGATCCAATTTGGGAATTATGTTCTTGTTCATTTTATCTACTTCATCTCTTTCTTCTTCTTTTTTATTTTTGATCAATAGGACGATGATTGATTCATCTTTATTCAATTATGTTTGTATTGGTACTTGATGAACTTTAAGCATTTTAAATCTACCTGTAAGTGATCAATTGATTACTCAAGTTACTTTGGATTGATGAAAATTTTGTCCTAAGATATCATGAATGATTTTATTGATGTAATGATTTCATCTCCATGACTTAGTGTTGATCACCGGTGCTTTTAAACCATCGTATGCATTATATGCCATACACACGCGTCATTTGGTATTTATTTATGTTTTGAACATACTCTGGAATTTTACCTTTTATTTTCATTTTATAATCAATTAAAAAAAATATTTTTCAATGCATTTTAATTGTTTTTTATTTGCATTTTAATTATGTTTGACTTTTGATGACTGGTTGTCCTTGGATCATAGTGAATTTGATCATAACTTTCGTCAACTTCATTGGATTTTGGGTGTTCATGGGGTGAAAACCCTAATTTTCCAATATGGATGAATGATGTTGGTGATAACTTGATTAAAACATTTGACCCTATTTGGGATTTATTCTCGTGTTCATTGTCTCAACTTCATCTATTTCTTCTTTTTTTCTTTTTGATCAATTGGATGATGATTGGGTCATCTTTGTTCAATTAGGTTTAGATTAGTACTTGATAAAGTTTAATCATTTTAAATCTACCTGTAAGTGATCAATTGATCACTCAAGGTACTTTTGATTGATGATATGTTTTTCCAAAGGTATCATGAATGATTTTATTGATTTAATGATCTCATCTCCTTGATTTAGTCTCGATCATCTCTTTCTTTAAAACATGGTGTGCATTATATGCAATACACAAGCCTAATTTGAAATTTATTTATTGTTTTAAACATACTTTGGTATTTTGCCCTTTATTTTTATTTTAAAATCAATTTAAAATACTTTTCTTTGCATTTTAATTGTTTTTTTATTAGCATTTTAATTATGTTTTACTTTTGTTTTCTGGTTGGCCTTGGATCATAGTGAATTTGATCATAAGTATCATTAACCTCATTAGATCTTGGGCATTGATGGGGTGAAAACCCTAAATTGCCAAAATGGATTAATTATGTTGATGATAATTTATTTAAACTTTATCCAATTTAGGATTTTTTTTTCTTGTTCATTGTCTCTATTTATCTAGTTATTTTTCTTATTTCTTTTTTATCAATTGGATGATGATTGATTCATCTTTTCTCAATTAGGTTTGTATTGGTACTTGATGAACTTTCATTATTTTAAATCTACCTCTAAGTTATCAATGATCACTAAAGGTACTTTGGATTGATGATAAGTTTGTGATAAGGTATCCTGAAGGAATTGTTTGATGTAATGATCTTATCTCCTTGAGTTAGTCTTGATCACCTGTGCTTTTAAACCATTGTGTGCATTATATGCAATACACCTATGTAATTTGAAATAGATTTGATGTTTAGAACATATTTTGGTACTTTTCATTTTATTTTCATTTTAAAATCAACTTAGAAATACTTTTCTATGCATTTTAATTGTTTTTATTTGCATTTTAATTATGTTTGATCATAGTGAATTTGATCATATGTTTCATCAACATCATTGGATCTCGAGTCTTGATGGGGTGAAAACCCTAATTTTCCAAAATGGATGAATGATGTTGGTGATTACTTGATTAAAACTTTAACCCTATTTGGGATTTATTTTCTTGTTCATTGTCTGTACTTCATCTCTTTCTTCTTTTTGATCATTTGGATGATGATTGGGTCATCTTTGTTCAATTAGGTTTGAATTCGTACTTGATAAATTTTCATCAGTTCAAATTTACCTCTAAGCGATCAATTTGTACTTCAAGGTACTTTTGATTGATGATATGTTTTTCCTAAGGTATCATGAATGATTTGATTGATGTAATGATCCCATCTCCTTGACTTAGACTTGATCACCTATGCTTTTAAACCATGGTGTGAATTATGTGCAATACACCAACGTAATTTGAAATTTATTTGATGTTTTGAACATACTTTTCTATTTTGCCCTATATTTTCATTTTAAAATCAATTTAAAAATACTTTTCTCTACATTTTAAATGTTTTTTATTTTCATTTTAATTACGTTTGACTTTTGTTGATTGGTTGGCCTTGGATCATAGTGAAGTTGAACATAAGTTTCATCAAATCGCCTCCGTGTTCATCACCTTCAGTCCCCAGCATTGTCGTTACTTGCGAGAGAGAGAGAGAGAGAGAGAGAGAGAGAGAGAGAGAGAGAGAGAAAGGATCTGAAGGATATTATGTTGAGAACCAAAACAAAACAACATCATTCCGAAGAGGTAATCCACAAACTACTCAGCTTAGGTTTTTCTTTGAATTCATTATTGGAATCGTTGTTTTGGGTAGGTATATGGATTTAGGGTTAGGGGGAGTGACCGCTGCTGGTTTCGATTAGGATTGTGGCGGTGTTTTGGATTTTATTGTTGTTTTCTGTTGGAGAAAGGAAGAGAGAAGAGAATTGATGAAATAAGTAAAATTGAAAATAAAATTGAAAATATACTCCCTTCGCAATCTTGTGTGTTTCTCTTACTGTGCACCTTTAAATTCTATCGTGTGATCTTAACCAAACGTTCCTTAACCGTGCGACCACCGTAAGTCATGCACACTCACCTGCATGCAAGCCAAGTGGGATACCATAATTATGTCTTGGGCCTAGGCCCATCTCTAATCACACCTCTCTGGTTTTTTGGTTTTGCTACTATGTTGAAGGATGTAACCCCTATGCGTTCTAGGCCAAGTCCAACATATGGACTTGGGGCCTTACTCCCTGAACCCCCGGTTTTGCTACCCAGATTAAATCCATACCATATGCGATTTAGGCCTAAATCCAATATCTTGATTTAGGGCCCTATTATTCACATCCCTAGAATTATTGGTCAAGTTGATTTTGTACTCCCCTTGTGTTTTTTAATTAAAATTAATTGATTTTTATAATTTTATTTATTTATTCATTTGTTTATTTATTTATTACATTTTTTTCATATTAATAATTATTGGACATATTTAAATATTTAATGTGTTTTTAATAAATTCTAACGTTGGTAATTTTTTTTAATTCAAATTCTTTTTTTAAAATACTAACTCATTTTTTAATACTTTAATAGCATTAAATATTTTTCTCATGCATTAAAATTTATTTTCGTATAATAAATAGTATATTTGAAAACATTTAACCAGTCAACGACTAACCCTTTTTTACTAACTTAATAAACTCAAGATATAATTTTCAAAAATGATTATGGAAATATCTTTTATCGACTGCGAACTTCGTCTATAAATTCTGCTATTCACACACCCAGACTTGTTTCAAGAAGAATTCGAGATATTTCTGTAATACAAAAAATATACCAACCAACAACTAAGAACTATGAATTGAGACTCTGATTCCTCATAACCAGATACGTAGGCATATGACTTAGAAATAGTGGCAAGTTCCCCTAATTAAAATTGAAACCCTATTTCTAAAATTGTAAATCTAAACCATAGTATCCTTGTGAACAAGGTATATTAAGGGTGCCTAACACCTTCCCTTCGTCTAAAACAAGTCAACAACTTAGAATCTATGATCAAATTAGGGTTATCCTTTATATTCATTTTCTTATGATAAAAATTAATGGTGGAGACTCTATATTTTTAAACCAGTTATTACAAAGGTATCATTAAGGATTTGATTTATGTAATGATTTCATCTCCTTGACTTAGTCTTGATCACTTATGCTTTTAAACCATGGTGTGCATTATATGCAATCACCGGCATAATTTGAAATAAATTTGAAGTTTTGAACATACTTTGGTATTTTACCTTTTATTTTCATTTTATAATCAATTTTAAAAAAATACTTTTCAATGCATTTTAATTTTTTTTTATTTGCGTTTTAATTATGTTTGACTTTTGTTGACTAGTTATCCTTGGATCATAGTGAATTTGATCATAAGTTTCATCAACCTCATTGGATCTTGGGTGTTGATGGGGTGGAAACCCTAATCCACCAAAAAAAGATGAATGATGTTTATGATAACTTAATTAAATCGTTAATCCAAATTGGGATTCATTTTATTGTTCATTGTCTCTACTTCATCTCATTCTTCTACTTTTTTTCTTTTTAATCAATTGGATGATGATTGATTCATATTTGTTTAATTAGGTTTGGATTGGTACTTCATGAACTTTCATAATTTAAAATATACCTCTATGTGATCAATTGATCATTCAAGGTACATTAGATTGATGATAAGTTTGTGCTTAGGTATCATGAAGGATTTGATTGAAGTAATGATCTCATCTCCTTGACTTAGTATTGATCATCTCTAACTTAAAATCATGGTGTGCATTTTATGAAATACACTAGCGTAATTTAAAATATATTTAATGTTTTGCACATACTTTGGTATTTTTCCCTTTATTTTCATTTTAAAATCAATTTAAAATACTTTTCTATGCATTTTAATTTTTTTTATTAGAATTTTAATTATGTTTGACTTTTGTTGACTAGTTGGCCTTGGATCATAGTGAATTTGATCATAAGTTTCATTGACCTCATTGGATCTGGGGCATTGATGGGGTGAAAACCCTAAATTGCCACAATGGATGAATGAGGTTGTTGATAACTTATTAAAACTTTATCCAATTTAGGATTTTTTTTCTTGTTCATTGTCTTTACTTCATCTCATTCTTTTTCTTTTTTCTTTTTGATCAATTGGATGATGATTATTGATTCATCTTTGTTCAATTAGGTTTGTATTGGTAATTGATGAACTTTCATTATTTCAAATCTACCTTTAAGTGATCAATGATCACTAAAGGTACTTTGGATTGATGATAAGTTTGTGCTAAGGTATCATGAAGGAATTGATTGATGTAATGACCTCATCTCCTTGACTTAGTCTTGATCACCTATGCTTTTAAACGATTGTGTGCATTATATGCCATACACCAATGTAATTTGAAATTTATTTGATGTTTTGAACATATTTTTGTATTTTGCATTTTGTTTTCATTTTAAAATCAATTTAAAAATACTTTTCTATGCATTTTAATTGTTTTTATTTGCATTTTAATTATGTTTGACTTTTGATGACTGGTTGGCCTTGGATCATAGTGAATTTGATCATAAGTTTCATCAACCTCATTGGATCTTGGGTGTTGATGGGGTGAAAACCCTAATTTGCCAATATGGATGAATGATGTTTGGGATAACTTGATTAAAAAATTTGAACCTATTTGGGATTTATTCTCTTGTTCATTGTCTCAACTTCATCTATTTCTTCTTTTTTTATTTTTGATCAATTGGATGATGATTGGGTCATCTTTGTTCAATTAGGTTTAGATTAGTACTTGATAAAGTTTAATCATTTTAAATCTACCTGTAAGTGATCAATTGATCACTCAAGGTACTTTTGATTGGTGATATGTTTTTCCAAAGGTATCATGAATGATTTTATTGATTTAATGATCTCATCTCCTTGATTTAGTCTCGATCATCTCTTTCTTTAAAACATGGTGTGCATTATATGCAATACACAAGCCTAATTTGAAATTTATTTATTGTTTTAAACATACTTTGGTATTTTGCCCTTTATTTTTATTTTAAAATCAATTTAAAATACTTTTCTTTGCATTTTAATTGTTTTTTTATTAGCATTTTAATTATGTTTTACTTTTGTTTTCTGGTTGGCCTTGGATCATAGTGAATTTGATCATAAGTTTCATTGACCTCATTGGATCTTGGGCATTGATGGGGTAAAAAACCCTAAATTTCCAAAATGGATTAATTATGTTGATGATAATTTATTTAAACTTTATCCAATTTAGGATTTTTTTCTTGTTCATTGTCTCTATTTATCTAGTTATTTTTCTTATTTCTTTTTTATCAATTGGATGATGATTGATTCATCTTTTCTCAATTAGGTTTGTATTGGTACTTGATGAACTTTCATTATTTTAAATCTACCTCTAAGTTATCAATGATCACTAAAGGTACTTTGGATTGATGATAAGTTTGTGATAAGGTATCTTGAAGGAATTGTTTGATGTAATGATCTTATCTCCTTGAGTTAGTCTTGATCACCTGTGCTTTTAAACCATTGTGTGCATTATATGCAATACACCTATGTAATTTGAAATAGATTTGATGTTTAGAACATATTTTGGTACTTTTCATTTTATTTTCATTTTAAAATCAACTTAGAAATACTTTTCTATGCATTTTAATTGTTTTTATTTGCATTTTAATTATGTTTGACTTTTATTGACTAGTTTGAATTGGATTATAGTGAATTTGATCATATGTTTCATCAACATCATTGGATCTCAGGTCTTGATGGGGTGAAAACCCTAATCTTCCAAAATGGATGAATGATGTTGGTGATTACTTGATTAAAACTTTAACCCTATTTGGGATTTATTTTCTTGTTCATTGTCTGTACTTCATCTCTTTCTTCTTTTTTTTTTCTTTTTGATCATTTGGATGATGATTGGGTCATCTTTGTTCAATTAGGTTTGAATTCGTACTTGATAAATTTTCATCATTCAAATTTACCTCTAAGCGATCAATTTGTACTTCAAGGTACTTTTGATTGATGATATGTTTTTCCTAAGGTATCATGAATGATTTGATTGATGTAATGATCTCATCTCCTTGACTTAGACTTGATCACCAATGCTTTTAAACCATGGTGTGAATTATGTGCAATACACCAGCATAATTTGAAATTTATTTGATGTTTTGAACATACTTTTCTATTTTGACCTATATTTTCATTTTAAAATCAATTTAAAAATACTTTTCTCTACATTTTAAATGTTTTTTATTTTCATTTTAATTACGTTTGACTTTTGTTGATTGGTTGGCCTTGGATCATAGTGAATTTGAACATAAGTTTCATCAAATCGCCTCCGTGTTCATCACCTTCAGTCCCCAGCATTGTCGTTACTTGCGAGAGAGAGAGAGAGAGAGAGAGAGAGAGAGAGAGAGAGAGAGAGAGAGAGAGAGAGAGGGAGAGAGAGAGAGAGAGAGAGAGAGAGAGAGAGAGAGAGAGAGAGAGAGAGAGAGAGATAGAGAGAGAGAGAGAGAGAGAGGGAGAGAGAGAGAGAGAGAGAGAAACGATCTGAAGGATATTATGTTGAGAACCAAAACAAAACAAAATCATTCCGAAGAGGTAATCCACAAACTACTCAGCTTAGGTTTTTCTTTGAATTCATTATTGGAATCGTTGTTTGGGGTAGGTATATGGATTTAGGGTTTGGGGGAGTGACCGCTGCCGGTTTCGATTAGGATTGTGGCGGTGTTTTGGATTTTATTGTTGTTTTCTGTTGGAGAAAGGAAGAGAGAAGAGGATTGATGAAATAAGTAAAATTGAAAATAAAATTGAAAATATACTCCCTTCGCAATCTTGTGTGTTTCTCTTAATGTGCACCTTTAAATTCTATCGTGTGATCTTAACCAAACGTTCCTTAACCGTGCGACCACCGTAAGTCATGCACACTCACCTGCATGCAAGGCAAGTGGGATACCATAATTATGTCTTGGGCCTAGGCCCATCTCTAATCACACCTCTTTGGTTTTTTGGTTTTGCTACTATGTTGAAGGATGTACCCCCTATGCGTTCTAGGCCAAGTCCAACATATGGACTTGGGGCCTTACTCCCTGAACCCCCGGTTTTGCTACCCAGATTAAATCCATACCATATGCGATTTAGGCCTAAATCCAATATCTTGATTTAGGGCCCTATTATTCACATCCCTAGAATTATTGGTCAAGTTGATTTTGTACTCCCCTTGTGTTTTTTAATTAAAATTAATTGATTTTTATAATTTTATTTATTTATTCATTTGTTTATTTATTTATTACATTTTTTTCATATTAATAATTATTGGACATATTTAAATATTTAATGTGTTTTTAATAAATTCTAACATTGTTAATTTTTTTTAATTCAAATTCTTTTTTTAAAATACTAACTCATTTTTTAATACTTTAATAGCATTAAATATTTTTCTCATGCATTAAAATTTATTTTCGTATAATAAATAGTATATTTGAAAACATTTAACCAGTCAACGACTAACCCTTTTTTACTAACTTAATAAACTCAAGATATAATTTTCAAAAATGATTATGGAAATATCTTTTATCGACTGCGAACTTCGTCTATAAATTCTGCTATTCACACACCCAGACTTGTTTCAAGAAGAATTCGAGATATTTATGTAATACAAAAAATATACCAACCAACAACTAAGTACTATGAATTGAGACTCTGATTCCTCATAACCAGATACGTAGGCATATGACTTTGAAATAGTGGCAAGTTCCCCTAATTAAAATTGAAACCCCATTTCTAAAATTGTAAATCTAAACCATAGTATCCTTGTGAACATGGTATATTAAGGGTGCCTAACACCTTCCCTTCGTCTAAAACAAGTCAACAACTTAGAATCTATGATCAAATTAGGGTTATCCTTTATATTCATTTTCTTATGATAAAAATTAATGGTGGAGACTCTATATTTTTAAACCAGTTATTACAAAGGTATCATTAAGGATTTGATTTATGTAATGATTTCATCTCCTTGACTTAGTCTTGATCACTTATGCTTTTAAACCATGGTGTGCATTATATGCAAACACCGGCATAATTTGAAATAAATTTGAAGTTTTGAACATACTTTGGTATTTTACCTTTTATTTTCATTTTATAATCAATTTTAAAAAAATACTTTTCAATGCATTTTAATTTTTTTTTATTTTCATTTTAATTATGTTTGACTTTTGTGGACTACTTATCCTTGGATCATAGTGAATTTGATTATAAGTTTCATCAACCTCATTGGATCTTGGGTGTTGATGGGGTGGAAACCCTAATCCACCAAAAAAAGATGAATGATGTTTATGATAACTTAATTAAATCTTTAATCCAAATTGGGATTCATTTATTGTTCATTGTCTCTACTTCATCTCATTCTTCTTATTTTTTTCTATTTAATCAATTGGATGATGATTGATTCATATTTGTTTAATTAGGTTTGGATTGGTACTCATGAACTTTCATCATTTAAAATATACCTCTATGTGATCAATTGATCATTCAAGGTACTTTTGATTGATGATAAGTTTGTGCTTAGGTATCATGAAGGATTTGATTGAAGTAATGATCTCATCTCCTTGACTTAGTATTTATCATCTCTACCTTTAAATCATGGTTTGCATTTTATGAAATACACTAGTGTAATTTAAAATTTATTTAATGTTTTGCACATACTTTGGTATTTTTTCCCTTTATTTTCATTTTAAAATCAATTTAAAATACTTTTCTATGCATTTTAATTTTTTTTATTAGAATTTTAATTATGTTTGACTTTTGTTGACTAGTTGGCCTTGGATCATAGTGAATTTGATCATAAGTTTCATTGACCTCATTGGATCTGGGGCATTGATGGGGTGAAAACCCTAAATTTCCAAAATGGATGAATGAGGTTGTTGATAACTTATTAAAACTTTATCCAATTTAGGATTTTTTTTCTTGTCCATTGTCTTTACTTCATCTCATTCTTTTTCTTTTTTCTTTTTGATCAATTGGATGATGATTATTGATTCATCTTTGTTCAATTAGGTTTGTATTGGTAATTGATGAACTTTCATTATTTCAAATCTACCTTTAAGTGATCAATGATCACTAAAGGTACTTTGGATTGATGATAAGTTTGTGCTAAGGTATCATGAAGGAATTGATTGATGTAATGACCTCATCTCTTTGACTTAGTCTTGATCACCTATGCTTTTAAACCATTGTGTGCATTATATGCCATACACCAATGTAATTTGAAATTTATTTGATGTTTTGAACATATTTTTGTAATTTGCATTTTGTTTTCATTTTAAAATCAATTTAAAAATACTTTTATATGCATTTTAATTGCTTTTATTTGCATTTTAATTATGTTTGACTTTTGATGACTGGTTGGCCTTGGATCATAGTGAATTTGATCATAAGTTTCATCAACCTCATTGGATCTTGGGTGTTGATGGGGTGAAAACCCTAATTTGCCAATATGGATGAATGATGTTGGGGATAACTTGATTAAAAAATTTGAACCTATTTGGGATTTATTCTCTTGTTCATTGTCTCAACTTCATCTATTTCTTCTTTTTTTCTTTTTGATCAATTGGATGATGATTGGGTCATCTTTGTTCAATTAGGTTTAGATTAGTACTTGATAAAGTTTAATCATTTTAAATCTACCTGTAAGTGATCAATTGATCACTCAAGGTACTTTTGATTGGTGATATGTTTTTCCAAAGGTATCATGAATGATTTTATTGATTTAATGATCTCATCTCCTTGATTTAGTCTCGATATCTCTTTCTTTAAAACATGGTGTGCATTATATGCA